>CM076185.1:15052420-17552420 GCA_038277355.1 Encarsia formosa
GATTCATGATTCAGATTAATGAACCAACAATTTCTGTCGCTTACAAACTAAGTAAAAAAAACTCACTCTGTAATAGTAATATTAGTTTAAATGAGTAAAAATTAGAGTTCTATGCATATACTTAAGTATACGTCCACTAAATGTTATAATTACTTGAAAATGTTCAAATTATCAATTCAGTCATATTAAGTTTAACAATTATTTTTCACATAGTGGATATTAATTTAATCCAGTACTGTTTGAAGTAAGTATTAAGTTGGGGATTTGTTTCATTTCCCTAATAATTGCACTAAAAAGTTTCTGACATAGTCTGAAGCCTAATCTAAACATCTAAAAATATTCATGCTTGTAAGGAGAAGATAGCGTTTAGGTATACAAAACCTTCCAGATCCTAGAACAGCTGCTAGTAGATTTTTTACAATTTATTTAAAAAAACAAGTTTATGAACTGTCTCAAAAAACAAGCTTTCTTCATAAAATTTAAAAGCATTGATTATTCTTGGTTCTCTTTATACTATAATATTTGTACAGTAACAGAACATAATAATAATAATATCCCAACATAAATTTAATTAAAAAGTTTATTTTGTTTAAAAGAGAATTTTTTCTGGAGCATTTTTTTGTTGAAAATAATTTTATCTATGGCTGTAAGCTTATATATATTATTCTTCATGTGCTCTAAAAATTGTAGGTTAATTGACAATTTTTATTTTTAAACTTTTAACATTAATTTTATGATGAAAAAAGTTGTTTTTTACTACTTTCATAAAAATTTTCACAATAGTCCCCAAGCTAAAATCATAGTATAACCACACTTTTTATATTTCAACATTTTTTTCATGCGCATTTATAACTTTTACCGGCTCGGGATTATTTTTATGAGATTCCACCAGGTTTTAACTTTCCAATTATATATTTTTTAATACCGGTACAATTAGATAGAATTCCTAATATTTTATTAAAAAAAAAAATTCATCCGTCCCCATGCTAAAGCAATGGGTAGCGGTGGTTTGTTTTATCCCGAGCTAAAATTGATTGCTAGATGTCGTCTGCTATTAAAAAGCCTTATATACTTAGTCTGCAAGAAGAAAAAGCTCATATTACATTTCAAGAAACAGTAAGATAATGTTATGAAAACAATCCATTATCGTATTATACATTGTATCAAATATAAGCGTTTAACGAGTAATAATAGATAAACAGCTTTTGCAATTTGTCAGTTTAGTGCTATTAACCGGAAATCAGTATTCCAAATCTCTTTGTTCTTTAATTTTTTTTTTTTTTTTTTTTTTTTTTTCGAATGCCTAAAAACTTATGTAAATTTCATCATTCGCTATCTAATCATATGGTCCTTTCACACCTCAATGATCGCGTGTCATCGCCCATCGGGGTGAATCAAAACGAATCTTTGAAGCTCGAACGTTGACGTCACAAGCCTTTTCCCAGAAATATTACGAAATCCAAGAAAATTATCCATAAAGAGAAAACAGACGACTATCAAAAATAAAAAGGCATTCAGCAGTTTGCACCAACCCGCTGTGTAGTCTGTGAGGAATGCAAGCAAATCTCAAACCTATCTCAATTCTCATCTCTCCCGAGTGCCTCACACAAACACGAGCGAAGTTGCGCGACATGTAAGTGTGAGCTGCGCGAAGTTCCATTGTAAAGATGGCGTATCTGGCGCGCCATGTTTTTCGGTGGTGATGATGTTCCCGTATCGCGAGAAGGTGAAAAGGATAGTTAGTGCAGGAATGTCCAGCGGGTGTGCGCGGCGCGGATAAAGGAGGAACGAGCGAGCCAGCAGAGGCTCTCCCGTGCGTGGAGAAGACGCGCCTCTGCGCCGAGGACCGAAGAAGTAGTGTGAACATTTAACCAAAGGGTCGCAAGGCGAGGACAATAACCACCCGTGGTGTGTTCTCCCCTTACCTCCCTGGAGACGACGACGACGAACTTAGGGCCTCGCAGGTCCCACCAAGGAGTCATCCGCGTGGCGGATACGGGGAACACCAGCAACGCCTTAAAATGGCCGATGACGATCCCTGGTTGCTCAAGGAAGACGGCTTCCTGAACGTCGGCACCGAGTGTCGACAGATTGTCTACCACCCGAACCTAAACGTGCTGCTGATAACCACTGCCAGCGCCCAAGTCTACGTCTTCGACGTTAACTGCGGTGCCATCCTGCAGAGGTGCACCCTTTCCGGTAAGCTGCGAAGCTAAGATTATTTATTTTCACCACCCTCCAAGATTGTTTGCTTGAATTTTAATCTTTGACAACCGAAATTTTCAAATGAATTACGATTTTACCACTCGAGTCGGGGTAAGGGGAGAGAAATTTGCAAGAACTCTCTTGTTGCGAGACATCTTCCACGAGGTGCGCGAGGGTTATCAAATTTTTTTTACTATCTCAGCCAAGGTCGTGTTTTCTCTCCATCTTTCTCTCGTGTGAGAATCATGGAATCCTTTTTGCCTTATCATGGCGAGAACTTTACTGGTTACTGTTTTCGTAATTCGGGAATTAGGTTTTCTTTTTTTAGTCTTCAATTGCACATCCTTTATTCGGACCAAACTTAGTAAATTTTCCAGGATGATAATTTTTATTAGTTTCTGATTTGTGATCTATATTTATAGTGCTAAGTGTACACATTGTTTACTTTATTTGTTCAGTTGAAACCACTCAGTTTGATTTCTTTCATTTAAAGAATTAAGAACTTCATATTGAAATCTAGTAGTTTTTTTTTTTTTTTTTTTTTTTTTTAGTATAACTACAAAAGTTTTATTAGCTTTTTTCTTGTATGTTAATATGAAGAAATAAAAATATGAATATTGCATTAATGAATCATTATAATTATTTTCTTTTATTTTATTTGTTTTATGATTTTGTGTTTTGAGATTACATTTTTGATAATTTTTGTAACAGTTCAAGATATTTCTATTTTGAAAAAAAATAAATCAATCAAAATGAACTTTCTGAATAATGTAGAAAAAAAAAAAAAAAACTCCAATTTGAAAGACTGTGTTATGAAGTCTCATTAGTGTAAATGAATAACAATTTCAAATTCATGTATCAGTTCATATATATTTATGTTTAAATTAAATTATTTGTATCTTACTTAATTAAATTGAGAACCTGTAATCAATTATTTTGGTATCAATGCTTAAAAAATTTCAATCATTAAATATTTTTTTGTATTTTTTTATAGAAAAAACTGAAGGGAAGTTGCAAGGAGTATATTTGGGTAAAGGCGTTGATAAGATATTGTACACTGATGGCAAAGGAATTGGAGTCCGGAGTGATTACAATGGTGTCTTACTTCTCAACACCATTTTACAGATGCCTGTTTTTAGAAGTGATGATGTTATCAAATTAGAAATGTTAGTCTCGGATGCTATATTATTGCATCATTGTTTAAAATCTGTTGAACTTCCGAATGTTGATCACATACAAGAGGTACAACAAGAATTGTCTAATAAAATTGGTCAAGCTAAAATAAATAGGAAAAAAGGAATTAAAGCGCAGAAAGTAAGTTTTTTCACATTATTTTAAAAAAATTTTATTTTACCTCTTGGTTTAGACAAGTTTTTTCTGAATACTTTAATTTTCAAATATTTATAAATGATCTATAATTTATTGTTAAAAATTTTCTTTCAGTGGAATACAATATGTTTGGAACTATCGCATGGGGCACTGAAACTTGTATGTTCAAATTTAGTGATGGATTTGAAAAAACATAATAAGCACATACCTGCATTACCAATAGCTTCTGCTATAAGTGAACGATTAAATGGCCTACTTCCTAGTATTGTGATAGACAGCACTACTGCTGACAAAGTTTTAATGTATAGTGAAGCAGCTCGCAGGGATACATTTTCTAAATGGCCACACATGAACTACAAGTAAGAGTCAACAATCACAATTTTAATTTTTTTTTTTTAATTTTATTTACAATCGAAACTCTTTAAAAAGATTTGTATAAGCTGTCTTTTATTTACCAGTACTGAAAAATTTTATTATCTTAGAGTTAGTAATTTGCTCACTATTTTTTATATTATTGAAATGGTAACTTCGTTATGATGACCAAAAAATTTTTTATTTTAGTTAATTTTTCATTAATTCAATTTAAATTTTTTTAAAGAGAAATAAATTTTGTTTTCAATCTTATTAATTGAAATAAATTTGTTTTGAAGATGGGCTCTGCCGGAGCAAATGGCCCAAGCAGGCTTTTATCACCAGCCCAACACAACAGGTGAGGACCGCGCGATGTGTTTCACTTGCAACGTCTGTCTCGTTTGTTGGGAACCAACGGATGAGCCTTGGTCAGAGCACGAACGTCACTCGCCTGCTTGTCCCTTTGTAAAAGGTGAATACACCCAGAATGTGCCACTTTCAGTCACAATGGCTACGGCTCCAGCCTACTCTGCTGGAGACTCTGTCGATGTTATTAGTACCACCAATGTGTCTGGATTGGTCTCTACATCTTCATATGGTGGCTTTGTAAATGTTTGGAATGTGCATAATCAGCTAAAGGTTTGAAATTTTCAATTCAAAGATTAATTTTACCAAAAAAATTTAATTTTGAACTATATCAACTTACGATTGGGTAATTTTTTCAGAGGGAAGTATCATTTTATGTAACTATAAGCGATGAAAAAATCAACAACAAGGATGCAGTTCAGTTTGTGACTAGAAAAACACCATCTTCATCAAATCCATCGTTTTTACCAAGTCTTACGCCAAATTCCGATACTATGGCAGATCCTTATAAATCGAGTAGCTTTCAAAACAGCAATAAGCTCCAGCTGACGGCGTTAGCTCTAGTGGATGGACCAAAGTCTGGTGAACCCAAAAGTTCAAGCACCCCAACGATATCCTCCGAACAGGGGAGCTTACCGTCGACGTCGTCGATCAGGCCTTGCCTCGTCAGTGGTGTGACGGTGAGTTCCACAAACGTTATGGGTTCGGCCTCATCGTCATCTGCCCAGTTGCACACGATGGAAAATGTTTGGGCCTCAACGGATCTTGCCTCCTCCTCTTCGCTCGTTCGCGCTATGAACAGCGCAAACAGTGCAGCTAGCAGCAACAGTCTCGACATCATGAAGGTTGCGACTGGAGAAACTTGCAATCCAACGAAATCACACTATCTTGTTCTTTGTGATTTTCATCACAAGTCGACGCAGCCGCAGCCGACCAAAAAAGATGGTTTGAAGGACGGTACCAAAAGTAAAAAACAGCTGTCGGGCACCGGTACGAGTGCAAGCTCCAACGGTATTCGACAGGAGAGTTTGTACCAAGAGATACTACTGAGCAAGTTTCTTTTAGAAGAAATCAACGAAGACGTCGATTCGGAGATGGTTGGAAGTACGCCATTCGACAGCATTTACTCGTCACCGCACACCGTACTGAGCGCACCCACGGCTAATGGAATTTTTTACGAGGGTCCTGTTATTGGTTCCATACCGACTTCTAGTACTTTCGACACGAATTCGAATCCGATAAGTCCATACGCTGCTGAATCACTACCTTTTGGCGCCTCTTCGTCCAAATTGAAGTTGTTAAAAAAGTCTCTGGATACTATGAGCACTTCAAAAGCGGAACCAGTTGTTGTTCAAACTATACGAATAGATGCCGATGATTCTTTGAGAGTTAACAATATATTGACCACCAAGGATGGAAAGCATTTGTTTGTTACACTGTCTCCGCACGTCGAAGATGTTTCAGATTCTTTTTCGAATGCCAATAAGATGGACGTCGATGACGAGAGTAAGCATTATTTTAAAATTTGTTTTTTTACTTGATAAGTTAATTTCTTATAGATAAAGAACTACTTACGAAATTTAATAACTTTGCAGATATGTCGAAGCACTTTATGTACTGGGACCACAACGACGTGCAGTCGAAGCCACTCGTGAACGGAGAAGTCGAAGCTTCTGCACAAAGTACTCCTGAAAGCTCAAACACCACTAACTCTATCCTGTTGGTCTATGGGCTCGATCTCACGGACAAAGTAGTGAAACTCAAAACAGAGCCAATTCTTAGGCGAGAACTACCACCCGACCAAGCGCCGATCGAATGCATCCTGCTACCAACACTTGAGAAAGGTCGAGCATCTGCGGTGTCGAGTAAATTTTCAGCTAACAGTAATTCAAGTAACAACGAGACCTCGGAGCCCCGAGGACAAGTGGCCTTAGTTTGTAGAGACGGAGCCATCAGGCTAATGAACTTGAATAGTCTGAATATCATTGCCGAGACTAAGATAGAAGGGCGAAACTTCGTTTCAGTCGCATATTGTACAAGTAAGTTTAAGGTTTTTTCTTATAAAAATTAAATTAAATTCGAGAAAATTGCAAAAAAATATCAAATGATTTTTATACAGGGTTGGAAAGATTGTGCGCTTGCACTAGCGACGGATCACTTCATTTCTACATCATAACGACAGAAGGTGACGCAACTGAGGAAAAAGATACAGAAGATTCCAAAATGATCACTGAGTCGAGTTTCAGCGATGAAAGTGAATTAACAGCTCCCAGCACGTCAACTTCTTCCCCTATTAATCAGTAAGCAAATTGTTAAATTGAAAGTAAAAAAACTAATCAAATTTCTTGTGACCTTGCACTAATGGAAAAATTATTACAGAGAAAATCTCCTCGCGCACAAGCAAAATCTGACTTACGCGGATCTGCACATGCTGTATGATCTGACTAGATTCGACAGACACTCGCCAGCATATCAAGCTACGGTTCCTCCTTGTTGGAGTGAGATGATGCAGGCTCAACGTCAGCGACGATACCCACAACATTTGCATCAGTCTGAAGATCAACATCATACACGCACATGGAGATTACAACGATTACAAAACGACACGTAAGTTCATTTAAGTTAGTAAAATGCCTTTTAAATACTTTTTGGAATTCTAAACCATTGTGTTAGTTTATACCTAAAGACGACTGCAGTTTTTAAATTTTTAAATTTTTAACAATTTTTAGGACAACTTGGGATGAACATATTTTTGAATTAACGTTACCCCGGGATACCGCGGACACCGTCGGTCATGTCGATGTTAGATTTAATTTGCATTTTCCCTGTTTGGAAGTTCCAATGATACAAGTGACTCTCTTAAAGCAAAACATGACTGGAATCGGTGGAAATTCTATGTTGGTTCCAGTCGATGAGAAAATAGATTTTCGAATTGGCCGTGATCAAAAAACTGAAAATCCTGTCCTTACAGAAGAGTATCAGAGGCACCATAACACAGAAATTCTCTGTGGTCCAGTCAATTTGCAACATTGTATGGATCTTACGGATCATGCTGGTTGTGTAACTCTCACCAGTCCAAAATTATTCAAAGCTAAAGCTAAAACGCTTTTAGTACACATCAAAGCTATAGCCGATACGTCAAAGGAAGGGGTAAGAATTATTAATTTAATTATTTAATTTAATTTATTTGCTTTCAGTGGTACAATTGTAAAATATTTGTTTAGGCATCATCAAAGTCGAAATCGTGCTTGTTAGACTCGAAACCACCAACATCGAAAAAATTAAGAATAGATGAAACTGGTCCACTTCCACCTGGTGCTACTGTAGAAAGATTTGCTGCAAATACTTCAAAAAAATTAGAGTATTATAGTGGTTCGTATTGATAAAAAATAAAAATGAAATTTATTCTTGGACAAATATTTAACAAACATTTTTCCTTTTGTAAGGTTGTGATTGGATTCATGAAATTTCAATTACTGTCAGATCTTTAAGTCGTACAAGTATTCCAAACGAAAAATTACAAAGATGCGCTATGTTGGAATCAAAAGCTTTTATTGAAAATTTACTGACGGTAGCTTGCTTGCAATCACCTGATAAGTGAGTTGTCAATTTTTCAAAAAATTTAAAATTTTAAAATTGTGCATCTGTTAAAAAAAATTTTTTAATTTCAGATCACCAGTAGTTCAATCTTTAGCATTGGATATTTTAATTTGGGTAGCTGCAATAAGACTAACCCGATTGCGCACTACTGTCAACAGTACAAAAACAAAGGCGATGCAACAAGAAACTATTCGATGTGTACAAGAAAGATTACCATGTTTATTACGCACCTGTTTGCTTCACGCGGGTAGAAGTATAGCACACAAATGTGTGAAACTTATTGTGCTTTGTAGCGAGTAAGTGTTGGGTTTTCACCCTTTCGTATAGATTAATTTAATTCTTATACAGTAGTGGTCAAAAGTATAAGCCACCCACCGATTGCGTATTTTCACCGTTTGATTTTTGAGCTTGAAAGTGATAGAAAACATATAAAACTTCAAACGAGTTGTAACTTCTATTTTTTATCTCTTAAAATACCTAATAACTCAAGAAAAAACCATTTACTATGTATAAATTTATCATTTAAATTCATTTTATCTCAAGTTTTAGTTCAAAAAGTTATTTTATAAAAAAAAGCTATTTTCGACGATTTTATCGTTTTCAATGAATTTTTAAAAAAATTTACAAATGGCCAGCATCATAATCTTTTTTTCCTCGTATTTCTATTAGGGAACGTTCATAAACCACGTGGTCATTTTTTCGAAGTTTTTGAAGGGCCCTCCCTCCCATGAAGATCAACGTAGTATTTGTATCAAATTTTCGACCCCCCTCCCCCTTAAGTCACGTGGTTTTTTTACGATTTCAAATTGTAAATATGTATACTATTAGTTTTTTTAAAACATTATTTTTTAAGTTATAATTTAATGATTTAATACCAGGGGCGCAACAACTCCTTTCAGCTAGGAGGTGTCCTGAGGTCTACCCTCCCCCCCGCCCCCAATAAAACTGACGTCTAAAAAAAAAAAAAAAAAAAAAAAAACGTTGAGTTCAATAAATAGACTGTTTAATCATCCCCCAAGCTCTAAATCCCCAAAACACTGGGCGTAGAGTTCAATGAATAATCTGATCAGCTGTCCCCCAAGCCTTGAACCCCCAAAGCCCTGGGCGTCGAGTTCAATAAATAAACTGATCAGCTATCCCCCAAAACCCTGGACGTAGAGTTCAATGAATTGTCTGATCAGCTATCCCCCAAGCTCTAAACCCCCAAAACCCTGGGCGTCAAGTTCAATAAATAAACCGATTAGCTATCCCCCAAGCTCTAAACCCCCAAAACCCTGGGCGCCCGAGTTCAACAAAAAAACTGATCAGATTATTTATTACGTTAATTAAAATGCACTCATATTTTTGGAATAATTTAACTCGGGCACCCAGGGTTTTGAGGGTTTGGAGCTTGGGGGATAGCCGATGTGTTTTTTTGTTGAACTCGGGCACTCAGGGTCTTAAAGGTTTAGAGCTTGGGGGATAGCCGACCAGTTTTTTTGTTGACCTCGGGCGCCCAGGGTTTTGGGGGTTCAAGGCTTGGGAGATAGCCGATCACAAAACAGCTGCAGACTGCAGAGAACCATGAACTACGGAAGCTACCTACACACGGTGATAATGAAGCACGTACGGGCCAGTCAAAACAAAACTTTGACAAGTTTTTACTTGCACATGGCCACGCAGGCGCAAATCAGATGACAGGCACGGATTCGGTTTTAACGTTCAACAGTAAAATATTATGAATCGAAACATTGATTCATGCACTTTAAAAACCACGTGCTTTTCTGAATCAACAGCCCTACCCCCCACGTAACCTTTCGTAGCCTTTTAATCGCCCCCCCTCCCCCCCTGTTTGGGCCACGTGGTTTGTGAACGTTCCCTTATGATTAAGTTTAAAGAAAAAAATTTTCAAGTCGATTTATGAAGAATTGTTCAAACCACAACAAAATAACAAATTTTTTTTAGAGTTTAAAAATCATTGTTTTTGCACAATTTTGCGTTATTTTAAGCTGTAATCAAATTTTTTTCAGAATAGAGGGTCAAAATCATATAAAAACACATACTGAATGTAGCTTTAACTGTTTTATTTAAAAAAAAAACTTAAAAAGACTTACAGGAAATCATCAAAAGTTCTTTTTAACAATATTTTTAAAGTATTTTAATTTTAACGAAAAACTTGAATTTAGGCAAAGGTGGACCCAAAGGTGGAGCTACAAAATATTAAAAACTTATATTTTATTTGAAAACAAGTTAAAAAGAATCAAATTATGAATAAAAATATCCAATTACAACATGCTCGTTTATTTTTATAAAAGATTATTTCTCTCGATGTGATTAAATTATCAAAAAATTCAAGTTTTTCGTTAAAATTAAAATACTTAAAAAATATTGTTAAAAAGAACTTTTGATGATTTCCTGTAAGTCTTTTTTAGTTTTTTTTTTAAATAAAACAGTTAAAGCTACATTCAGTATGTGTTTTTATATGATTTTGACCCTCTATTCTGAAAAAAAATTTGATTACAGCTTAAAATAACGCAAAATTGCGCAAAAACAATGATTTTTAAACTCTAAAAAAAATTTGTTATTTTGTTGTGGTTTGAACAATTCTTCATAAATCGACTTGAAAATTTTTTTCTTTAAACTTAATCATAATAGAAATACGAGGAAAAAAAGATTATGATGCTGGCCATTTGTAAATTTTTTTAAAAATTCATTGAAAACGATAAAATCGTCGAAAATAGCTTTTTTTTATAAAATAACTTTTTGAACTAAAACTTGAGATAAAATGAATTTAAATGATAAATTTATACATAGTAAATGGTTTTTTCTTGAGTTATTAGGTATTTTAAGAGATAAAAAATAGAAGTTACAACTCGTTTGAAGTTTTATATGTTTTCTATCACTTTCCAGCTCAAAAATCAAACGGTGAAAATACGCAATCGGGGGGTGGCTTAAACTTTTGACCACTACTGTAGATAACACTAACGATTTTCCAAATTATTTTTACAGAGGTCTTCATAATTTGGATGATGCAGCGCCTTATTCTTTTGAAGAAGCCGTATTGTCTGTTTTAGTTAATTTATTGCCTTGCATCGTGAGTGTACAATGGGCCGGCTCCTTACGATGGATCGCAGTACTCGTAACGAGATTGTTACCGTTAGATAGAACTCATCATGTAGCCCAACAATGTATTAAACTTATTCAAGAAATAGCTTCGGAAATGTCAAAACGTGTCAATCCATATCATTTGTTACTTGCCACAAGGTATAATTTTATCTGTCGATCGAGCTATCTTTTTTTTTTAGTTCAAAATCGATTTTTGTAATTAAAATTTAACTGTTGCTTTCTAGGTTTGGGTTGTACAATTCCCCATTCGAAACCGAGTTATTCGACATGGACCCACCTGTGTCACCAAAATCTAGTTCAGTACCTGTTACTACGTATTCGTCAATAGGAACCGGCGAACAGTCGAGTACATCCGTAACTTCATCAAATTCATCGTATACTCAAGATGCCATTGATTTACGAGACTTGCTGTCTCTACCCACACCCTCTGCTGGTGATCTTGTTGTGCCAAGCAAATTGAAAGCACTTTGTGCTAATCATAGTATGAAAGGCTTACTTGAGGTAACTTTTAAAAACAAACAAATAAAAGTAATTTCAATTTGAACTTTTTATAACAAATAATTGTGTTTAGGTTGAACCCTTGCACTTCACGTGTCATGCGGCTTCTGATGGTACAAAAATGGAAAAAATTGACCCGAATGTTAACATAGTGACCATTGGAGGTGCACTCTACGATTCGGCGGCGCCTAATGCAAACGCCACATCGGATCCAAAAATTATTCATCATGCATATGTAAGAAATCAAAGTTATTTTCATTTTAAATTTGTGGTTTTTAATTGTCAAAAGCATGGTGTTCATCATTTTTTGTAAATGTCAATTTCTATATTTAAATAACAACATCCGACCCGGAGTTCAATTAAAACATTTATAAAAAATTATGTGGCTTTTTGAAAACCAATTTAAGAATTCACTAAAGAAAAATGTAACTAACCAATGTCTAAAATATCCTGACCCCGAAAATATGTAAAATTAATTATAGAACTTCGAGGCGGGATCACTGGGTCCGGATCTTCAAGCTAAACTAGCCAATAAATTGACCGATTTACTGGGTCAATGTACAAAAAATGCTCAAAAAGCCAATTTCCATTCGTCAAAATTAAAGTCTTTTATACCGCCCGATGATCAGTCCGATAGCGATGAGGCCAGTGCCAGTGTCAACATGCAGTGTATTCCGGGTAATGCCGGAGTCCCCGGTACCACTCACATTTGGAGTGTTTTCAGCGACAAGCCACCATCTATGACAGCCATATCAAAAGAAAAACCGTCTACCTCGATGATGAGTTTAGGCAGCACCAGCTCTGCTGTTAAAATCGAGGATATTGGTGTAAAAAAGGTAAATAATTTATTGTATGACCAGGCTCTTTAGACTAGTATTCCAATTGCTTAATCAGCAAATACATTAAAAAAATAAAAAAATAAACATTTTTTACACTTACTTAATAAATCAACAATATATCTTAGGCTGATCTGCTGATTTTGTAAAATTTAACATCCAATAATCCAATTTTTTATTTTTAAGTGTATTTTTTGTGATTGGTTTAAATTTTTGAATATTATTTCATCATTATTCATTCAATAAATGACTAAAAATTCGTATTTTGTATGTAACTAACGAAATTAAATTTCATTTTTAAAATGTGTTTTGGTATTGTTTCAACATCGATTAAAATTTCATTAACAATTCTCCAAAGTAGAAATAAAATGCAACGATTTTTAATTTTTTAAATGTTTTTTAAGTTTTGTTTTTTTTTTTTTTAATTCTTTTACTTTTTCAGAGGGACGATTTTGGTTTTCCCTGGGGGAGACTACTCTGTTGGCCACCACAGCAGGCACTGGTTGTTGAAAGAATGCATTCTGGAGCACGAAGATTCGTTATTCTGGATTTCGGAGCACCTGTATTGTTAACTGATTTGATGATACCAGCTTGCAGCGATTTGGTATCGCTTTCGATTGATATCTGGACTAAGAGTGAAGAAACTGATGGCATCCGACTAGTCGTTGCTGGCGATATCGGAAACAAGCCTCTCGTTGTCAACGACTTGCAGCCTCCTCCCGTGTGCAGATATCTGAAGGTTACTATTTTACATTTACTTAAACAATTTTCATTATAAATTAATACTTTCATAAGAATAAGAAGTATATAATAAATTATAGGGTTCTTTTTAGTATAGTTTTAATAGAAAATTTATCCAATTTCCTAGATTACAACAATTGGTCGTTACGGTATGTCTACTACACGTTGTAAAATTCCTTTGGGAATGTTTTATGGACACATGGTCGTTTTACCCGGAGAAGATTATTCTGAGCGGTGTGCTTCTGAAATTAATGTTGACAATATGAATGATCCATCATTGCAAACTAACGTCGAACAACAGTGTAAAATTTTATCCGCTCTTGCTGAAGACGTTCAGTGCAGGTTTGTTTTTAAGAAATTTTTATTGAAGTAAAATTATATTTTTAAATTTTACCAATTGTTTAATAATATTTTTTTAATTTTTTAAATTTCAGATTCACCTTAGCAACAGAACGATTGAAGAGCTATTTGGATCCTCTACTGTACACCGAAACTCCTAATGTAATACACATGCAATATTACTTGAGTCATAAAAAAAATCCCAATGATCATAAAGAGCAGCCTTCACCGAAAATTTTATCAACCTACCAAGTAATTGATTAAAATTTTATTTTTTCAAAAATTCGAATCATTGTAACTTATACTAACTTTGAAAAATGCTTTTTCAAGGAATGTATTATGTATCAACATCAGTTGAACATCATACGCGGAGTATGGCAGAGGCTAGAGTCGTGGAAAAACTCTTCAGAGACTGCTCTAACCACATTAGCAACTGCTTCCAGTGACAAATTGCGAATCCTTGGCGAGACGTTGCTGGACATGCTACTTTATACGGTATACGAGATTGGTCCTGTTCCTAGCGTTAGTATTAAAAATTTATTAATACTTTAAACAACGTTGTGTAAATTTATTTAAAAAATTTAATGTTTCAATTTGTTTCTTTAGATCCCCGCATCGTTGTATGAAGGTTTCACACCGGCCATATGTGAAAAATTATTCAATTCAATTGTTGTAATGACTCCAGCACCGTATTTGCAGCTCTATGCCGTTGCTTTTCTGGCTAGAATGGCTGGACATCAACCTTGGTGGGGCAATTTCCTTGCTCAAACTTTGATTAATCTCTATTCAGCCTCTTCAACTCACATATTTCCGCAAGATCGGTAAGTTTGATTAAAAAAGAATTTAATAAATCATAAAAAAGGCAACGTATTTTTATCATCCTAAACTTTAATTTTATAATTATTAGGGTATTCATACTCCTTACATTCCTGGGTCGTAAGTCTTTGATAGCAGGAGTTAACAAATCTTCAGTAATCGATGCTATGGTTCGCACACTTGGAAAATTGCTCTCACCTTTGTCCAGTAGTCAATCAGAAAATTCAAATGGATTAGATTCGACCTTGATTGGCTGGGTTCTTCTATTTTTATCTGTATGTTTGGATACAAATGCTCATTCTGCACCTATTGAAGAAAACCAAGATAAAAATAAAGACCAAGGTATTTGCGTAAAAAAAAGTGTAAAATTGAAAATTATAATATACCTACTTTTATTCTAATCAATAACATTTCAATAGCTTTCTCATCACGTTGGGAGTTTATCCAAGGAGAGTTGGCAATGCAAAGAAAATTTGTCAGCTCTAGCAGATCCTCGGCGTCCAAGAGTTATCGTAAAAAGCTACAAAAACGTCTCATGCATCACAAACAACAACTGCAAGATTTGGAACAGGCGAAAAAATCATTTCACTCTTCGTCACAGGTATGTATTTTTTCTTTTTATCTGACAGATTTATTTTTTATTTCGTAATTTTCGAATGTTGGGATGAGTTAAATGGCTTGATCGATAAGTGGACTCGTAATCCAAAATTCCTGTGAATGAATCCTACTTGCCACAGCCAAAAATACGAACACCTTGTTCTTAATTAATTCAACACCGCTCTTTTCTTCAATGTATTTTGAGTTTTCTTCGCTTATAAGCACAAAAACAACGTTGGAAGTAAAAAAAAAAAAAAAAAACGACGCTTCTAAAAATGATAAATTGAAAAATTAAAAAAAAAAGAAAAAAAAATTTTTTTTATAAAATCTCCCAAAGGCGCATACTATGGCTGCTAATTTTTCTTCCAAGCTGGAGGCAATGCTCAAATCCCAGGAACGCATTTATAAGAAAACACTGAGACAACATTCTGCCAAACACTTCAAGGATCTATTCAGCATGAGGAAAAGTGAACTGCATTCAAGTAGAAGTTCTAGATCTCAAAGCCTACCTAGCACAAGGTAAAACCATTAACCATTTTGAAAGACTTATTTGATTTTTTGTGCTCACTTATAAACTTTCTTTTTTTTAATTAGTCAATCATTGTCTTTGGAATCGGATAGTGACTACTCTGCGAACTTATCACGTCAAGCGGTTCTACCAGTAGCCCGAGGACTCATAGCTTTATTGTTACATAATGCCTCTAATGTAGATATGTTTTTATTAGCGTGTAAAGTTAGTAGCAATTTTTATTTAAATTTATAGATTAAAAGTCTGTCTTATTTGATCATAAAAAATTTTTCTTTCGTAACACAGGTGGTAGCTAGGCTAGTGGTATCCACTCGGCCGGCGATTAGTTTAGGCGAGTTAATGACAAAAGAGCAATTGTTGAAATTAGTAAGACTGGCCACTGGTGTTAACGATACTGCTTGGACATCCCATGCGGTTTCTTGCCTGTTACAAGATTTACTTGAAGGTAAATTTTTGAAAATAAAATAAAACAATTATTTTGTGATACCATTTGATTTATTTTAATTAAAAAATAAATAATGTATGTTTTTTATAATGTATATTTAATTACTATTAAAAAATAGGTGAAAAACTCTATCCAAGGCACTCGGGAATAAACGAACCTAGTGTTTCGGAAGAAGTCCTTCAACATCTACCTGCTGAAGAGCCTAGAGTACCTGATGACGAAGCGGCCGCGGTTCCTGGACCCAGTGCTTCTTCAAATACATTTGGAAACGATGAAGGTTTCGCAGACGGTGATGAGGATACCCAAGACAGCGTATTGGGTGCATCCAACACAGCTTCTTCATCTAAAACAAGTGGATTTAACTTGCCGTCACTTCTCGAGTCTGATGATAGTGAGTTCGAAGACTTACTGGACAATATAATTGAACGAGGCAAAACTATTCTGAAAAAGGGCAATGTTACGTCCAAGTATCCCACTCTTACAAGTTCAGGGTAAGCGGATCGCTTTGTCAATTGCTAAATCATTAAGCTTTTTGCATGTAATTAAAATAAAAATTTTTAAACAGCATTTCTCAAGCGATTGACGCAAGATTGGAGTACGGGGTCGAAACTGGAGTCGAGATTTCACTTCGAAGACTTTCTGCTCTTGGAACGTACAATTTGCCACTTGGCATTAATTCTGTTATGAACGTATGTATTATTTTATGGTTCAAAAATTTAATCTTCAATAGAAGATGTATCTAATTGGATGATTTCATTATTTTTATTTAGCCGACCGTTGAATCTTCTCGACACTCACAAGGAACACCATCTAGACAGTCCAGTTATTCCGAACGACAACACCAAGATGTTTGGATCCCACCAGAATCCGCACCTCCATCTTTACTCATGTTAACAGCATGCTTCGACACAATCTTCCGCGAGCTTAACGTTCACGTAATATACATTTTTTATTTCTGCATATTTTTTGTATGTAAAAATTTTTTAATAATTTTTTATGACTTGAATACAGAGCATGGGAACAAATTTGGAAATGATTCTGCAACTGTGGCTGACGCTTAATCACGACGCCACGCCGGAAAGCACATCCTCTCAGTACGAGTCATTCTTAACTCCAATGATTCCTCTGAGTCCAGAAGCAATCTCGGGATTGATATCTGCATTTTCATGGTAATTTCAAATTTTCAATGTTACTCTTAATTTTTACAGTTACATTAAATCATGATAAAATTGAATCATTTTTACGTTTTATAAAACTACAGGCACCCAGGAGTATCTTTGCGAGCTTGGTGTTACGCTTTGCAGAGTCTGACACTCGCAAGCAATCAGCTCCTTCAACCTGAACAAGAAGCTGCCAGTGCACCACTAGATGGTATTTTAGGTGGCATGGCCGGGTGCATCATAAAAGAGCGAAACATTGGTGCTATGCTTCTTAGACTCTTGTCTGGAAATGGATTGAATGTAGACACTGCTAACAAAAATTTCGGAATGGTAAGTTTGCTACATTATTTACTAAAATTTCTCAATAGTCAACTTAAACTATTAAATATTACGTCTTGGACTAATAATTATGTGTCTAAATTACATTTAATAATTTTTTTAGGCTGGGCCAACATTGTGTCAAGCTCTGCAAGATTTCCTAGTGAGACTGGAAATGCGTTGCGATGTTATTACACCAGACAGTGCTCTAGGAAACTCATTGAAAGAACTTCTTCTATCGGTCGTGTATCAGTTAGTGCAGCCAGGCGGAGCTTTAGTGGCCCGTCGTGGTCCTCTGGATGCACAATGCAAACTAATCACGTCTTTGCTCAATTTTAATTTCACAAATACGAACTTGAACACGGCAATGAGCATATCCGAGTGCGTTGGAGAGCTAGTTTCCACTTACGTTAGAGGAATCGGAGGTTCGTATTTTAATTGATTTTGATTATTAAAAAAGGGCTGTTTGTAATTTTCAATATTTTACAGTTGGCGCACAATGCGGCGGAACAAATGAATCCACGAGTCAATCCGGAGGTTTTGGAGGACTCTACGCATGTGTACTCGGTGGTGATTCGAAGCAAGGTAGACCGGCTTCTTGGGATGCTTTGGTTGTTGCTCTTATCAAGCTAGTCTGCAGGCTTGTACAAACTCCTTTGCCAAATGTAAGCCAAATTTTAGTGTCTGATAATTCATAGGTTAATTTTAAAAATGTTATGAAAAAATTGACAATGATAGATTTTTTTTTCCTAAAATCATGATTTACTTCATAAATATTTACTAATTTTTTCACAGGTCCGACAGGGAAGATCAGACAATACGACAGAAATGGAAATTGGCGAGTCTTCGGCAAATCAAGTCAGTACAGAAAACATGAATACGTCACAGACTGATGAAAGCAAAGCCGCAGAACAACAAATTTCGGCAAGGATACAGATGGCAACGAAACCTCGAGTGCCGTGCGTGGCCGACACTGGTAAACTAATTAAATAACTACTATTTTAACTGATGTCAATATATGTATGGAAAATTCAATTACGTATGTTATAATTTTTCAGTTCTGCAACACGAACCTACAATGATGCGACTTTTGGGAGCACTGGGACACAGTTCCGGTTCCTCTTTGGTAATGCTGTTAGGCGAAGGGCCAAGTTCAAACGTGACTAGTGAACCAGCTATGCCACCTTCCATTCCAGATGCTACTTTCCAGTTGCTGTGTACATTGTCCAAAAAAGCAAGCAATCCAACTCTTGTACTAAATCCCGTTTATCAATACTTAGCTTCGCGTAAGTTATTCGAATATTTAATATTTTTTGATGAATTAAATTAAATTAAAAAAAAAAAAAACTCATCTTGTAATATTTCGACTGCAGCATGCAGACAAGGAATTTTTGACCGAACCATGGATGTGATGCAACTCTCGGAGCCTCTTCTGTGGTTCATCCTCCGTGTTTTAGACAACGAAGCATCATTATCGGCTTTCACCTCGATGGGGGGAGTCAAAGTACTTTGTCAAAATCTAGTCATGGCTAGCAGAAACTGCAATGGCAGTGCTAACGCACCAGGGGTAATCGCTCTCGTAATGCAACACCTGTCAAACGCGACGAGTCTCACGCCCGTCGTGTCGAGTAGTAGCAGTAGCAAACGGTCAGCCAACACCCTAGAATCCTTCGAGGATGGACTGTTGAATTTCGCCCCTCTTGGAACGGTGTCTTGGCTACACCCGACCGCGCAGGCTGCGGACGTTCTCATTCAAAGCGCTGCTCCTCACAGGAGAGCCAGAACTGCCGCGTGGACCTACCACTTTTACCCAGACGAAGCTTGGGTCGATCTCACCATCACTCTTCCCTGTGCTATTCTTCTGAAAGAGGTTGAGCTGCAGCCTCATTTAACCTCACTTTCAAGTAAGTTAATTTTTTAGCGAACAATTTTCTAGTAAGTAAACTTTGTTCAAATTAATAACTAAAAACTTTTGTTTTAGCATGCCCATCAGCCGTGGCTCTGGAAATAGCTCGCGAAGGAAACTCTGCCTTGACGCCAATTTGTCCACCAATGCCAACAGCTGGTCTAACGTTCATTCGTTTGACCTTATCTCAACCTGAAGTTGCAACTGCCGTTCTAGTAAGACTGTACAAACCCCGAGATTCGACGAACATAAGTCTGAGTCAAATCCGCTTATTGGGTACAACTGCCTTTGGCGATTCAAAGTCAAATCACGATATTATAGACGAAGAAATACTGACGAAGACAAGGTAATTTTTTTACTGAGTACAATTAATTTTAAAAAGAGTGATTTTCCTTTCTTTAGTTAATTTTTATTAAAATCACCATTCTATCACTATTTCAGTCTCGGATGGCTAAGATTAGTGCATCAATGCCTGTCAGTCAGCACAATAAACAGTAACTTGAATGTCGAAGTTCTCAACTCAGCTGCGTCGGTACCAAACCTAGTAGAATCATGCTGCAATTTGCTACTACTTCCTGCTCCGTCACTCTTTACACCAAACTTAGAAAGAGTGCTTCTTCAACTTGGTTTGCATTCGTCTGAACTTGGGCTTCGCCTTATCAACCTTTTGCTCAACAATAGAACTGCGCCTCTTTTACAAGGTTCAATGTTGAGTCAAGAAACAACGACCGTGCAGATGGTTGTTGAACTTCTCGAACAATTATGTTCAGCTCAAGATTCCAATACTAAGGCTCGTATGTCCGCGGTGCTTAACTGGCTCTTGTCAGTTTCAAAGACGTTCGTGAGTAACGATGAAAATAACACTAGCAGCGATTCACATTCAGTGTCTCCTCCGGCAGTTTACATACATTGCATTTCGACGATCATTTGGAAAACTGCTAAGCTTGAAGAAATTAATTACGATTTGAAGGAATTGCTTACTGTAGAACTATTTGAGTAAGTTTAAAATTTTTTTTCAAGCAAGTTATTAATAATTAAATTAGTGAAATTTATGAAAATAATTTGTAATTTTTTAAAATTTAGCGCCTTATATCAGTGGACATTGGTATTAAGAACCGACTCTGCTCTCAAACAAGCTATAGATTCAGTTTTATGTTCGTTTTGCTTCGTCAAAACGTCTTTCTTCCAATCTCTATTACAAAAAGTCGACATTACCGTACCAGCTCTATCAACTGATCAATCAGCTGCTCCGATATCGGACGATCGCAAAGAGAGCGAGGGTCAAACCGACGACGTCAAGAGCGTGTCCGACATCAACGAATGGTACGCTCGATTAGCTCAGTCAGAATTCAAGCATCTTTCACTGACAGAGGGTCAGCTGTTGTCTATAGCCGCGGTATCGAGATCTGCTCCTGGCATATGTCAACTTATCAACTCTGGTCTTCCGACACTCCTTACAGCATGTATCACGGAATTCGCAATTTTGCAGAGAGCCAATCAGGTAAATTAATTCCAATTTCCATCATAATTTAAATAATAGTTGAATCAATCACTCGAACTTTTTTGTTATGATTTTTAAGAACTAATTAAAAAAAAAAATCATTTCTAGTCCACCAACAAATCAGACCCGGGCAGTATGGACCAAAGCGCAGGTGCGAGTAGTGGAATGACAGACAGTGATAAAGCTGGTCAGAGTCCAACTGAAGAAACAAAATCTGTTGGACTGAATATGACTGAACCTGACAGTATCGCAGTCGTATTAGAATTTTTCTCCTTAGTTTGCTCTGAAGGTAAAATGCGAGACTGGCTTGGAAAGGACGGAGTCGGATTTTGGTTACCTTTATTAACGTTATTAAGTGAAAGGCCAATTGAAAATCCATCAGCATCTTCTTTAAAGTGAGTTTTTATTAATATTATTTTATTGGTTGAAACGAAACTAGAAACAGTATTCTTATTCTTTGAAACTTTAATTATTTATTTGTATAAAGTAAAATTTTTAATTTTAGTGAATTTAATCTGTTTGAATTATAAATTGATTTATTATTACTGTTGATCAAGCAATTATTTTATTGTGATTTTCCATTCCTAACTTCTTGTAATCTCTGCGCAGATCCTCAAAAATTAGTTCATCATATGCCAAATTAGAAAGTGCTATGATCAAGTTCCTAGCAAAGTGCTGCTGGTGTCACCCTGCAAATCAAAAATTATTGGCCGAACTTCTGACCGAAGTTATCATACAACAAAATTTGCCGACAAGTAAGTACAATTTTTTTAATTCTGAATTCAACTTTATTTCGGTAAAATATAAAAATTGACATTTTAACAGATGCCAAGAGTGCCCATGGAATATCAGGATTTACGAGACGAGTCATTCTGCAATTGCTATTGGAAAGTGAAAAAATCTTGATATCTGTAACATCAGAGGTACCAATGAAACTTTCTACCATAGGAAGTAGCAATCTGCCGGTTATGCCTCCACATCCGGCATTTCCTCTTGGTCACTATCATCATTTGCTGTACATGTCTACTCAGTCAACGATTGGAGACATACTGCAACAAGTTTCAGGTTCTTATTTTTACAACATAATTGTCTGGTATAATTTCCTCGTATGATTTCCTCGTTTCAATATCACAAGTGCAGAATCTCTTAAATTATTTCTGGTTTTTAATTTGGATTGAATTTTTTTAAGGTTCTAAATTGAATTTTTCGAGAAACTATCGTCTTTGGATAAGTTAGAATATTCATTTTTTTATTTCTCTTAAATTGATAAATCGTATAGACCTTTATAAAACCTTTAAAAAAAAAATTAGTATTAACTGTAATAAAGCACTTGCATTCGTTCCGTTACTAAAAAAAAAAAAAGGGATATCAAAGCTTGAGTTATCGTGAAAAAAACTATGTAGGCACTTGGCTGCTAATGCTGCTTCCCAATAATTCTAAAGGAAACGAAGCAGGTTCAAGTGGAAGCAGTGGAAATGGCTCTGCAAGTAACGGCGCCAACAACGCTGCTTTAAGAAGTTGGGAAACCGCTGGCATGAATACAGTTATAGACATGTTGAGCGTCGCTGCTGGTAACACCGCCAAAGACAAACGAGCCAAAGAAGCCTCAAACCGATCGCAGGCAAGAGGACCAGTCATCAGAAAGACGCGAGTTATTAATCCTGGTAAATTTGATACTTTAATAAGTTACAATTCAACATGCAAAGAGCCAATCAATGTATTTTGTTTCAGATGGATCGGTGTCGACAGCTAAAGTAAGTGGTAACTCCAACGGTAATTCCCAGGGAAGCACAAATAATATGGCCAATCAAAATTATTTGATACTTTCAACCCGACCTAATACCTACTTGCCACCGGAGTTGTCTATAGCACAACTACTTTCTATCATCCAACAGAGTGGCACATCATTGTCGGAGCCTTGTTTGTACCTTATGTTGAAGCAACGAAGTAAAGATTCAAAAGGTATGAGTCTATGTCTATGTCCATTTAAAATGAGACTATAATTATATTTTTGCAACTTTTTTAACTTAAAAATTTGAAATTTTCAGAAGAGCTTCTAAAATCAAACAGCCGAAACTTGACTTTGTGGCACAATATTGACAGTACTTTGGAAGTCTTTAGCTCGAAAGGAGGGCTAGCAGTTTTGGCCAAGCATTTACCGCTCGTTTATCCAGATTCTAATAGGCCAATACCTATTGTAGAAAAATCACCTACTCAGGAACAGTCCGATGCAGATTGGGTGAAAATCGAGCACAATGATAACATGTACGAAGATCTCGAGGAAGGCACTAGTAGCGGACCACCGAGAACTATTTCCCAAAATCCGCAGGTATGTTCATCGATTATTTTTTGTGCATTTAATTTTATTTTGTCCAAAAAAAATAAAATGCTCACATTTTGCAGCGCATGCGTGTGTTATTTAGTACGTAAGGCCAACGAGTTTGTGCCATCGGCTTAACGGCTTTTCCTTGAGTGAAAAATCAAAATTCGCTTGAGCTTACTATTTTTTCTGATTCAATGGTCCGAGGAAAACAAAGCTCAAATTTTTAAAAAATTATACATTCTTAACTGTCAAATCAGATTATTATTTTTTACTGACCACATTTTATATAGATTAGACAAAAAAATTTCAATCTTCAAAATCTTTAATTTTATTAAATTTACTCTAGGTTCCACCTCACTCCTTGGCTGCATTCGGACTATTCCTGCGTCTGCCGGGATATTCGGAGGTTCTTCTGAGAGACCGCAGACGTGCACAGTGCCTTTTGCGATTAGCACTTGGTGTCAGCGATGACGGCGAAGGTGGCGATATTTTGACTTCTCCGATAGCAACGTCTTTGCCCACCCTACCATTCCAGGTGTTGAAACAACTTTTGGACGATACTCCACCCACTACGGACGACGGTCTTTTGTTGCGTCGAACATCCATAGAAGTCGGAGCGGTGTTACTGTTGCTGAATTGTCTGGCTATTTTCACACATCAGACTAGCAGCATAGAAGGTGAGTTTTTCAATTTATTACACAAAAAAAAAAAATCTCTAAAAAGTTCTAAGTAGAATAGTTCTGGAGACGATTCTTTCTATTTCTCCTTTGACATTCATTAAATTAAATTAATTACCAAGACAACATTATAAATTAGTAATTTTTTATTTCTATTAAATAATTAAAACTTACTGTAAAAACGATAATTTATCGGTAAATAAAAAAGGTTTTAGCTTTAGACCTGCGAAGGATTGTAGTGTTAGTGTGACGGAGGTTACGTAACACCAACTCAAAACTTACACGTCTAGACTTGAAAAGATGCACAGAAAGCGAGCGACGTGGTAGCCTAGCGTTAAAGTGCTCGACTTTGGTTCTAATGGACCCGGGTTCGCGTCCATCTACTAAATTTCCTAAAAAGTTTTTTTTCAAAAATATTGAAAAATGAATGATAATTTAACAATTGTTAATTAAATCTTTAAAAAAAAAATTAAAAAAAAAAATAATAAATAAATAAATCGCCACACTTTGCCCCATGCGTGTGTATTCATTGCACGTGATGGCTTTCCCTTGTGTGGAAAATTAAAATCCGCTTGTGCCAAATTTCAATCTGTGATTGCATAAAATTAATCTTAGAATTAATTTGGTTCTGCGACATTTGTAACAATTATTTTATAAATTATCAATTTTTTTTTATTTAAAAATTTTTCAATTAAAAAATTATTTTTTCACACAGGATCCTCGGATCGGTCTGGTCAATCCGGAGGTCGAAGCGACGACAAATCTCACCAGTACTGGGCCAAGGGTACGGGTTTCGGCACCGGTTCTACCCAACAGTCTTGGAATGTCGAGCAAGCCCTGATGCGCCAACGTTCCGAAGAAGAGCACGTGACCGTTCTCCTTCAGGTTTTGGCTAGCTACATAGGAACGGGTGATCAGCCTCAAAAAGAATTACCACCGGCATTTACCGAACTTCTATCTCGATCGTGTCTGCTACCAGCTCTCTCATCCTACCTTAGGAACGATTCGGTACTCGACATGGCGCGACACATACCCTTATACCGAGCGGTTCTGCAGTTACTGCGAGCCATGGCCAATTCGAGCCAGTTAGCACCTCTGCTACTACCTAGAACTGGAAAATCTAGCGATCCATCGATCGTTTCTTTACTGACGTCGATGAAGGTGTGCGTCGACACTTACATGTCCAAGATCAATAGGACAAAGAATATTGGCAAGACGAAGTCAAGCTCAAAGTATCAGGAAGACAACGAGCAAGATGAGGGTCTGGCCACTTTGATACCCGATATTCAAGAAAGCGCTACCATTGTTTCGAATGCCACTTCGAAACTCGTTGAAGCAAGTGAAGACATCGCGGGGCCCAGTCCGTCGGGTCCAGAGACTCCCTTGAGGTCCATAGAACAGCGTTATCTAGAAGTCATGAAAAATCTCCAGTTTGGTGAGTTAACAAATTAAATAAATTGTATTATGTTGTCAATTTTTTTTTTTTTTTTTTTTT
Source organism: Encarsia formosa (assembly GCA_038277355.1). Taxonomy (NCBI): domain Eukaryota; kingdom Metazoa; phylum Arthropoda; class Insecta; order Hymenoptera; family Aphelinidae; genus Encarsia; species Encarsia formosa. The sequence continues at coordinate 15,077,558 of CM076185.1, forward strand.
TTTTTCTAAAGGTTAAGATTATTTTAGCAAACAAATTTTACAATCAAATATTATAACTTTACAAATATTTCTTTTACTTTTAAATTTTAAGGTACTGCTAACATTACTAATAAAAAAAAAATTTCTTTTTAGACACATTCGAAATGATAGTAGAAAATCCTGAAGGTGGTTTCAAGTTTGCCGTATCGTATCACTTCGAATCTAACATGAGAGCAGCGGGTGAGCGCAATCATCCGACTCGCGTTAAACGCCTTGCACAAGAAGCCGTCACCCTATCGACGGCATTACCGCTTTCTTACAGTAGCAGCGTATTTGTTCGCTGTGATACTGATAGATTGGACGTGATGAAAGTATTAATAACTGGACCTGCTGATACACCTTACGCGAACGGTTGCTTCGAGTTTGATGTCTACTTCCCATCGGATTACCCAAATAATCCCATGATGATCAACTTGGAAACGACAGGAAGACGATCTGTTAGATTTAATCCTAATTTGTACAATGATGGTAAAGTATGCCTTAGCGTGTTGAACACTTGGCACGGTAGACCAGAAGAAAAATGGAACGCCCACACTAGTAGTTTTCTTCAGGTACGATTAAATTCTGTTTTACTTCGCATATTACTTTGAAATTTTTTTTTACTTTACTAAAATTAATTGGGTTAAATTTAGGTTTTGGTTTCCATACAATCATTGATTTTGGTATCAGAACCATACTTTAACGAACCAGGATACGAAAGATCTCGCGGAACAACAAGCGGAGCTCAGTCTAGTCAAGAATACAATGCGAATGTTTGCCAAGCAACTGCAAAGTGGGCCATGCTTGATCAGATTAGAAATCCATGCCCGTGTTTCAAGGAGGTAAATAACTGAGTATCAAATTTTAAAACTCATACAAGAAATTTATATTTTTAAACATAGATAGAAATTTATATTTTTAAACATAGATAGAAATTTATATTTTTAAACATAGATAAAATTTTATAAATTTTAATAACGGTTAATTTCTATTATATTAGGTAATACATACACACTTTTGGCTGAAAAGGCATGAAATAGTTGCACAAATCGAAGGCTGGATCAGAGATATGGAAATGCATGGAGCGGACCGTAGATCAGCTAGAACTATATCATTAAGCGCATTAGCTTTAAGAGTAAGAGATTTTTTTACTTTTGATATAAATAACTCTTGCAACTACTTGAAACTTTTTATATTATTCATCCAATTGTTTTTATTTGTGAATTGCAGAGGCATTATAAATTATTAAGAGAAGAATTAAACAAACTGCCAACACCGGAAGGACTGGAAGATCTTGCGGAGCCATTGCGTTCCCCAAGTTCACCATTGGAAATGTCAGTAACGCCCGGTACACCAAGCACGACGCCAACGTCAACACTAGCCACCAGCTTTACCGGGCCCACAAGTACCACGTCAACGAGCAATAACAGCGCTGCCGAGACGAGCAACCACGTAAGCCACGACATCGATACGGACGTCGAAATGGAGAAGATGGTTTCAAAAGTGTGCGAAGGAGAGTGAGGTTTCGACAAATCGAACAAATTGTTGGACATTTCTAAGTCTATTGTTAGTGTTAATGTGAATAACTAATGAGAAAAAAAAAAGAAATAATAAATAAATGAGCGTCGTCGTGGCGTGTTAATTTATGAGAATGTATATGATAAAAAAATGACTGATATAAAATTAAGAGCTAAACCGCCCTGTAATTGTGTGAATAATTATTTAAGGTGATTAAAGAAAGTGTACATCTGTAAATTCTCTTTCTTTTTTCGCTATATAACAGAATTTTTCGCGTAAAGATGCTTAAGTTTGCGTGTGTATGTAGTGTAAAATACATGCTATTATATTATTAGCGACAAAAGAAAGAGGAAGTAATTCTAAAACGAAACAAAAAAAAAAAAAAAAAAAATAGATCGAAATAAAAAAAATGAACTAATAATTTAAAAAATGGAAAAAATAATAATAATAAAATTAAAATGTTAATAGCCACCAATAGTGTGCGCGTAACGGAGGTTGCTATAATACATGTGCACTGCGTTCGTTCTATTACTGTGTGTAATTGAATAGGAGTAACCATCGTTACCTTTGCTATTTATTATAGATGTTCCTCATTTTAAAAGCAGACATATTGACACGCAATGTGGCTGCATGTCTTGGAAAAGGGATGGTTTCATTTTTAACATTTCTTTTGCAACTCTTAGACTTGACTTATAGTTTATTTAAGCAGTTTATTGTTGTACAGTCTTACTCATAAATATATTTAAAACGGCTACATAAGTTTTTAATTTTCTTTTATCTTTTTGCATAATTTTTAAACGGTTTTTAAAACAAAATACTGCGAGTAAATTTTTTCAAGTTTTAAACTTAAGATATTTTTGCTCGGCCTTGTTAGGGTTAAAGAAATTAATTATACGAAAAAAAAAAAATTATATGAAATTTCATATCATTCAATTTTAAATTTTTGGCGTAGAAAGTTAATACAGTAAGTGCGAGTTTTCTTTATTCTTTAATTTTTTATTGATAAACATACGGTGAAATACTACTTCGTTATTCATACTTATCTTTCTACAAACTAGAAAAAAGTTGATTTTGATACTTAAGACAAATTCAAGAAAAGAATGTTTGATGTAGATAGTGTTATGTTTATATAAAAAGCGATAATGTGATTAAGAGCGACCGTGGTGGAAAAATATTAACCGGTAAATCAATAAATGTAAATAATCTTTATTAAGTAATAATGCACACTAGTATAAATGTTTGTAATTCAAAAAAAAAAAAAAAAAAAAAAAAAAAAATTGAGTATTGAAAGTTTGCTCGGTGGAGTGTATCTTTTTGAATTGTGTAAGTGAAAAAAAGTGAATAAAGTATCTATATAGAAAAAGTGAGAATTTTATGCGCAGAAACTCAATTTAAGTGCGACAAAAAGTATGTGTGTCGCTTTTTAGATAATGTGGTTGTAAAGTGATGAATGATACGAAAAAACATGTTAATAGTTATTTATAATAAACAATTATTACCACTCGCAAATTAAAATCTATTCATTCAACTATTTCTTCATTGAACTAGCGCGCCATCTGACCTTTTCGTTATTCTCAACAGACAACAGTCAAGACTCAAGCGGCTAGATAACTGGCAGGGAAGTAGCGCTTCCGAGACGGAATCTTGATTTTTTTCGATACATACATATTTCAATCAATGTATGATTTTTTAGGTTTTCGTTTCTATTCAGTCATTGATTCTAGTATCAGAATCATACTTTAATGAACAAGATTTTCAAAATTCTCTGGGAACCCATCATGTTACTAGGGCTTGTGAAAATTACAATGCTAATATTCAGCAAGCAACTGTTCAATGGGCTATGCGGCATAAAATTATAAATCCATCCCCTGTTTTAAAGAGGTGAGTTGTTATCATGACTTTACAATATATTTAGTATAAATTTTTGTTAATGACAATATTTTAATTTTGCAAAAATAAAAAAAAAAGTATATAAAAAAAAATTTATTTTTTACTTTTAGGTAATCCACAATCATTTTTGGATTATTTTAATTCTTTTTCTCACTTATTTATTGATTCCTAGATATGATCTCCGCTTCTCCTGCTTGCGAATTTTATGTAAGTTTTCTGAAGCGAAACCTAACTACTTTGGTTTTCAAAATCATTTGGATTAATCTTAAATAACATCTAGAAAAAATTTATGTAGTCGCATTAAGTTTAATGTCAAATGACGCCCATGTTTCTGTACGTTTTTTTTTTTTTTTTTTTAACTCCAACTAATTGTTGACAATATTCCTTTTTTTCTTGATATCTTATGTTTATTTAAATTTTGCCGGCCCATACCACGTGATTTTAGATGGCAGTGCTACCAAAAGTGCGGCATCCGTCTCTACTTAGATATTGCTTAAATTAATACATTTTCCAATAAAAAGAGCCAGTTTACAGAATCCGATCACCAATATTCACGAGTAAACGAAAGCAACATAGAATACTTTCATTAATCAGCCAATCTACATAAAATCTCCTGGCAGTTGGCATTTTTGGTAGCGCTAGTCAGTGCACGCTCGTGTGACATATCGCGTGCGCCTGATACCTATAGGTAGTCTGCAAAGTGCATAATTTTCACGTTCACCGGGCTACTCGAGTGAGTTCTAAGTATTTAAGTAGTTCCGATCGCGCAGAAGGATTACTTTTGTGTAATTGAAAATAAATAAATTAAGAGTTAAAGAGTTGTCTTTTTCGGTTAGTGTAGTGCTTCTTCCTTTGTATTTCATTGCATGAATCTGCCACGCTGCTGATACTAATACGAACTTCTTTTTTCTACTAATGGTATTTATTAAAATAAAATAATTTTTATTTTACAATGAACTGATCCATTAGAGTTATAAAAAGTTCCAATACCAGTCAAGTCTATTAAATCAAAAAATTAACTTTTTACTTAATTTTCTAAAAGGTTGAATTTTATGATAGATAATAATATTAGTAAGATAATTACATTTTGATGAAGTTACTGTTTTTCCTTTGAGAAAAATATACAAATATTAATAAATAAAAAATATGATCATCAGCTAATCAAAAACGAAAATAAAAACTTATAAAAACAGAAGACAAAACAATTGCGGTAATGCGACACTATGTTTATTCCCGTTACTTTACACCGATCTTCTTTTGTCTTCCTGTCAGTCGCTAGGTACCTTATACTTGCTGACTCAAAATCGAGTGTCAACTGTAAATTTTTCGGTTTCTCGTTTTCTAGATTGCATGATCAGCTACTTGAATTGACTAATCGTAATTTTACGTCTAGTCTGTTTACGTCCAGCACTAGCAGTGAAGTATCAACAGTTTGTTTCGAATGAATTTACAGAACTAAAAGAACCATCGTCAAATTAAATCAGGTATTCTGAGATATTAAATTTCTTTTTCTTTTTTTTTTTTTTTTTGTTCATAACACTTGCTTGACTGTAGTGCGAGCTACAGTGTGTTTCTCCACGCGTATTTTTTCCTTTAGATTTAATGTTTTTAATGAAAAATTTTATTTTTTTGAAGCGCCAAAACATTAGTTTTCTAACTATTTTATAGTAGGTGCGCATGGATTTAATGATTTTTAGATTGATTCAGAATTTTCTTAACAATTACGTTTATTATATTACTGGCCAGTTCTGTTAAATAATAAATCAAAAAAAAATAATAAATCAAATTTGAACAGAACTGGCCAGTAATATAATAATTTTTCTACCAATCATCTCTGTTCGTAAAATCTCCAAATTGAAATTACGTTTATTTATAAATTTTTTAACTTACATCGGATAGTTAACCTAAAAATGACAATAATATAAACAATGTTTTATCATCTTCTTTGGCCTTTACATGCTTTAAATTGAAATTTAAAAAGTAATGCTAGAATTTTATCTAAATAATTTATAGATTGCCATTTAATGCAAGTTCTATCTCGTAGAAAGTTTTTTTTCTGCTTATGAGCTAATTACTAGTCGTAATCGTGTAAGTCCGGAATAAAATATTTCGTACATTCTATATTAATTTAAAATTAATATTAACCGAAGAACTTTTCACATATATTAAATCAGAAATTTTTCACGTTTATTCGAAATTTTAATACGGCTTACATTTTTGCTCTAGAAACAATACAAGGTAATAAGTTATATTACATTGAGAATATTTTTGTTTTAGTCAGTATGATAAATACATTTCGTCTACTTTTGGAGTTCTGTACATTAAAGACAATTTATATATTAATACTTGAATTAACACTACTGATTTTACCTACATAAATTAATTTAAAAAAAACTATATTTCTTTATAACTAAAATATTTAAAAATTAGCTACCAAATTTTACGATTTAAACTCGTTCAAATTTGCAAAAAAGTCGATTAAAAAAAAGGAGTTGTGTATAAATTTTATCTATGATAAATAAATAACTTATTTCATCGTAGCAGTAACCATGCCTCGCGGAAGAAAGAGAAAATTTCCGATTTCGACTGAAAACACAGATCAACTTGATATCATTAATCTGACGCAGGATTCTCATATGCAACAGCAGCCTCCCAATAAGGTTCCCAAAGTCATGAAAAAGTCAGCTCCAGCACCAGGTCCCTCGACGAGCAAGATGTTTCAAGTAACCAAACCGCACTTGCAGCAGCATCAACAGTCGCAATCTTCGAGCACGAGATCATCAGGTAAAAAAATGAATAAATAAAAAAAATAATATAATAAACTGAAGTAAAATTGTAATTAAATAATTTTGCTCGGTTTTCATAAATTACGGCTAAAGTTCTTCTTCTAAAGTATTGGCACGAATATTCTACTGGCTATATATGTATATACTGTAGGGCCATTAACAGTCGATAACGACTAAAGTTGATTGTGAATCAATTGTTACAGACATAAAAATCGAAATTGTTATAAACTTTTCCTCAATAAATTGAAATCTTTCAGATAAAAGCAAAATTTATAACTCTTAAAAAACTTTTTTTTTTTTTTTCAAATTTCTTTTATTCTTTGTTATTTTTAGCTTTGCATGTGTACAGTTTGAAGAAAAAAATTTTTTAATTTTGAATTTATGTACATAATTTGTTGAGAAATAAAAAAATAACTATTTTTCTTAGTTTATACAGATTTTTAAATTATATACATAAAATATAATCAATTGTATTATTTTTACACTAGTTTCTATTTCATCTTTTTTCATTTTATTTATTTAAAAATTCATGTTACTTTTTGTTTTTATAATAAAATTGAATCATTTATTTACGAATGAAAAAAATAAAAATGAATAAATCAACAGCATGTGTGATGGTGAAAAAGGCGATGATGTCACACGACATGTGGCCCAATGTTTACCCTTACCCTAAAACACTCAAAATCCTCTCGATGATAAATCGCTATTAAAATTTAAAATCGCTATTAAATTAAAAATCTAAAAATCGATTTTTAGATTTTCTAACTTTGAAAAAATTTATTTTATGTGAAAGAGAGTGATTTATTGATTAGTTTTATTATTTGTACATACATTAAGTTATACAAAAACAAATGGTGATATAATAGTAATAAAAGTAGAAAATAGTTAAATAAAAATAAATAAAGAGAGAGAGAGAAATGATATGAGTGGTCACTCCCGACAAGAATCTGCGATCAGAACGAGTAAATCCAGATCCTTTATAGTCTGGAGGGAGACAACAAGCACGAGTCGTCAATAGTTAAATAATAAATTTTCTTGTTTTAAACAATAAATTATCAATATTTACCCTACAAAATTTACCATTCACACATTATTAATCAGACTTCTCGGGTATTTTAATTAATGATCATAAAAGTACGCAAGAATTTATATAATAAATAATTTTTTTATGTACTTTATTTTACTTACGGAAGCGACCGCAAAAAATCCAACGCCTCGAAAAAATTTTTTTAACGTGAAATTTTATTTGCATCTTTCGTCGAATTCATTCATATATATTTCGTTATAGATAAAGTATCAACCACAAAAATTAGTCTCAATCTCAACAGCAGTCCACAGGGATTATCAGATGATATGAAATCAACGATGGAGCAATTGCTTTTGTTCATTCAACAGGATGAAACGTCATTAGCTGAACCTTCACATGATGTTGATGGTGCTGTTGAAGTTTCCAGTTCAACAGGAGAACTTGTAAGTATTAAATTTTTTTGAAAGGTAAGGTAAAATGATTTTACCTAAGATTTTACTAAAATTACGCAACTGCTTTATATTTTTGTATACATAGTTATAAGAATTCACCCGGAGACAATATTTATAAATTTTTGGTCAGAATCAATAAATTTGATAAAATTTATGATGAAAATTAGTAATTAAAATATTTAAATAAAAAATCTTCAAAAATTAATTTTACACAATTTTTTATTGATTTTTCTAGTAGATCTAATCATAATAAAATTGTTTTAGCTTCCACCACACTCGCTCTCTGCGTTCGGAAGTTTCCTTAGTCTGCCAGGGTATTCAGAAGTTCTCGTGGATGACCCCCGAAGTGCCCGATGTCTTTTGCGATTGGCACTTGGTTTCAGAGATGACGGTGAAGGGGTTGATATTTTGAGTTCACCCATAGCAGCATCTTTACCTACTCTGCCATTTTTGGTATTGAAAGAACTACTAGATCGGTCCTCGGCAACGACAAGCTATGGCCTGGCTTTGAGAACCACCGCGATTGAAATTGGAGCCATAGAACAATTGTTGAATTGTTTGTCTGTACTTTGTACCAACGAATGTAGCAGTAAAGAAAGTGAGTTTTTTATGCATTTTTAAACGAGCAATGCGGAATGTAAAATAAAAATTACAATTAATCAATTAATCATTCAAAACTTTTAAAAGAGTATTGTTTTTAAAATAATATAGTCTAAAGCTGCAATTTTAGAAAAATTGTTTTTATCATCTAGAATCATAATTGTTTTTATCATCTAGAATCATAATCATAACTTTTTTATTTAGACTCATCCGGAATGTCAGGTCAGTCAGGAGATCACACTGCTGAAAACTCTCGTCAATCGCGGGGCAGAGGTCAAGGCATATACAAAGGTTCAACTAGTAAAAGGGCTAAAGGTACCGGTTACAGCTCATCATTTACAACAAACCAGTCTTCGTGGGATGTAAAACAATCTCTGATACGACAAAGCTCTGAACAGGATTATATAACAGCCGTTCTCCAAGTTTTGGCAAGTTACATCGGAACCGGCGAGCAGGCTGATAAAGAGCTTCCATCTGAATTTTATAATTTACTAAGTCATTCATGCCTGCTCCCAGCTCTCTCAGCTTTTCTAAGGAATAACTCTATCCTCGAGATGGCGCAACATTTACCATTGTACCGAGCAGTTTTGCTGCTGCTTCGTACAATACTAAATTCTTCTCAACTGGCGCCTCTATTGTTACCAAAAGATGACAATGAGTCATCAATAGTGTCTTTGTTGACTTCAATGTGGAAAAGTGTTGACACATACGTCAACAGAATCAACAGGACAAAAAATATCGCTGAAGCAAGTGCGAGTTCAAATAATTCAAATGTCTCAGATCAATATGAGGGTCTTGCGGCTTTAATCCCGGATATTCAAGAAATTACGGCAGTCATAGCCTCATATGCTAGTTCAATGACTGCTTGCACGAGTAAAGATTCGGCAAAGTCGAGTAAATCGGGTCCAAAAGCTCCTTTGAAGTCGATTGAACAACGTTACAAAGAAGTTATGAAGAATCTTCAATTTGGTAATGTTTATTTTAAAATTTTTGCATAAAAATATATTTTTAAACGATTTTTTACTTTCTATTTTTTATAAAATAAAGTGTATGATACAATATCATGCGCTTGATAAATAAAACTTGAGTAATATTTACACAATTATCGTATCTAATTTCAGATACATTTGAATTCACTAAAGAAAACCCAGGAGGTGGTTTTAACTTTGCTGTGTCTTATCACTATGAAAACACTCTCAGAGCGGCTGGTGAGAACTGTCACCCAGGGCGCATGAAGCGTCTTGCACAAGAAGCCGTCACCCTATCGACGGCATTACCGCTTTCTTACAGTAGCAGTGTATTTGTACGCTGTGATACAGACAGATTAGACATGATGAAAGTATTAATAACTGGACAAGATAATACGCCCTACGCCAACGGATGCTTTGAATTTGACGTTTACTTTCCCACAGACTATCCTAATAGTCCTCTGAAAATGAATCTTGAAACGACAGGTAGGAAATCGATTAGATTTAATCCTAATTTATACAACGACGGAAAAGTATGTCTTAGCTTGTTAAATACTTGGGATGGCAGTCCAGAGGAAAAGTGGAATTCCCAAACCAGTACTACTCTTCAGGTACACATTTGTTTTTTTATTTACATAAAAATTGAAATTTTAGCATCAATGATTAACATTATTTTTTTAAACCATTTTAGGCTTTAGTGTCTATTCAATCGATGATTTTGAATTCTGAACCATATTTCAACGAACCCGGTCGCGAAAGTTCTCAAGGAGCACCATCTGCTACTCAAGCCAGTGTAAGATACAATGACAATATTCGTCAAGCAACCGTACAATGGGCAATGCTTGATCAAATTAGGAACCCGTGTCCCTGTTTTAAAGAAGTAAGCTATCACATTTATTTATTATTTTGTAATTTTTTTTTTTTTTTTTTCACTTATTCATGTTTTTTAGTATTAGTTTAGGTAGGTACTTTATACTTGAAGAATATATTTTAAAAAATTATATACTTGGTAAACTTTCGTCATACCTTGGCCGCAAGTAATGATTTTTTTTCTGGTGTGCTTTCGGAAATCGATACTTTCGGCCTAAAGTACGAGTATAAATGTGTGTGTGCGTGCGTGCGTGTATAAGTTTTTTATAAACAAAAAAATTAATAAACAAATTAATCCCCAAACTATTCAACCCAATAACGCTGGGCATTCTAGTTTTTTGATCGATATAAAAACTAATTATAAGATTATCCCCCAAGTGCGTGCGCGCGTGTGTGTGTGTGCACAGCCCACGAGAGCTAAAAAAGAATCTCTTAGAACACGTTTTAATAATTTAATGTGCTCGGAGACACACTTTATTTACGCTCTCTTGACGAGTAATATACTATTAATATTAAAAATGTTTTCTAATATGTAAACTTATATATATACCCTTAGATATATACTAAAAGTGTTTAATTTTTGCTCTCGTATAATTCGATTACAATTATCTATCTGCAGGTAATACATACTCATTTTTGGCTAAAAAGGAATCAAATAGTGGCTCAAATTGATAACTGGCTCAAAGATATGAATGGAATTTCTAGTCAAACTTACGCTTCTATGTTAAAAGTGAGTATAAATTACTTTTAGTAGTCTTTTGCTAAATTTTTAAAAAGCAGTTATTTTAATTTGCAAACCAGTTTGTTCGATTTCTTTAACAATCATGAATTTAATTGCAGACTCATTATAAGTCTCTAAAAGAAGAATTAAACAAGTTGCCCACGCCGAAGGGACTCGAGGATCTCGCGATATCATTGGATTCATCGAGTGAATATCAATGAATTGTTACACATTAAAAATATATTGCAGTTCTGAACCATGACTAAAGTAGGCTTTACATAATTGCGTTTTTCATAGAGTGATAGTAGTTGTAATGAAAATAATTAATGTGTATTTTTTCTATTTTGTGTAGCGTAAGTAATATATCGTAAATTTGTCACATAATCCATCATACAATTTTTTACTAAAAGATGTTTAATTTTATAAGATTAATTTAATTAAAAAGTACATACTTAGTGTGAATAATGTGACTTGATACAGTAATGATTAAGTGGTAAGTGATCTCTTTCTAAATCATTACAAACGCAAGTGTTTTTAAACTACAAAATGTATTTTTAGCATTCACTTGATAAAGATTGTTTAAATTATCAACGTAAACTTAATTTGTTTATTGATTGTAATTTTGAATAAACAATTTTATAACTGTGCAAAGTATGTTAAAATACGTTTTCCATTATGGATAAATAAATTTTTTTTTAATAAATGGTTATTACCACACCTATTTAAAAAATTTTTTATTTTTAAAAATATTGCATTCTGAACCACCTTGTAATTTTCAGTTTTCATTTGCCTGGATAAAAATTTTCCAATAGTCAAGGCTTTTGTCGGTTCCCTTTAAAAAACTTGAAATTTAAAATTAAGAAAAAAAATTGTTTTCGTAGAGCCTAACTAAAATCATCTTAATTTTTTTTTTTTTAACTTTTGAAAATAACAAAAATTTTTGAAAATTTCAAGTTCTAAGTATACAGCATATAACAAATGCTTTTTCTTTCTTTGCCGTGATTGCAAATTTTAAACTATCGGTCAACTATAAGAAACCAAGACAGAAACTTTTGTCAAGTTCTTCACTTTTAAAATTTAGAAACAATACAAAAATTTATAATTGATTTACAGTATATAATTTGAGATCGAAGTTTAATTATCTTAAAAACAAAAATTTAATTATAAGCTAGTTAAATGATTTTTTTTTCCAATAACTCGTACATCAATTCTTTACAAAAGGGCATAGGTAACAAAGCATCATTTTCGAATTGAGACCTCTAACCAGTCACTTAAACGAAAAAATATTTCAAAAACATCACTCAATCTGCTTCTTTGTTCTACGTTTAAACAGTCCAAACAACCTTTCTTATGCCCAAACAAGAGGATGCGGCCAAAAGAAGGAGAGAGACAGAGATAAAGTTAGGTATCTCTCCCCGCAGGACACAAAGGATCCCCATCCACTAGGTAGGCTTAGCCATGGGCCCCCCGATGGTCAACGCTTAGTTTTTCCCTCGCTGCACCCATTATTTACTCAATTTTTCCACGTTTGATTGGTCACTCGAAATTCTCCCGTCTCCCGTTCCCGGTAGTTGGAACCAGAACCTCGGCCGAAATGGAGCTCCGTTTTTTTATTCTCCTCGCTTTTTTAAAAACAGGTAAAACTAACGATTTTTTTTTCACAATTTTCAAATTTTTCTTTAATTTTTTTTTTTTTTTTTTAATTTTAGTTTTGAGCTGCCGTCATGACTACGATTGTGGGCACATCAAGTATGCCCAGTGTTACGATGATCAACCCCACAAGGTTTGTGATTGCCCGGTCAATTTCGTCATGAATATGGAGGGCAACGAGTGCCTGCCTATCGCGAAACAACAAAACGACAAGTGCGACGAGTCCTCCCAGTGCATGCTGGGACTTTTCGCCGCTAATTGCGTTGACAACAGGTGCAAGTGCAGGAAGAATTATCACTTTTCGGCTGCTTTCAAAAAGTGCATTCGAAACAAAGGTGAGTTTTATTTTTGAAATTTTGTTATGCGGTGAAAAGCCATTTTTTAAATACAGTACTAGAAAATTTTATGAGTAACGTTATTGGTACAGGGAAATACACTTTCATATAAAATTCATCTTAACTTTTATAATTGATAAATAAAAATCAGATAAATTACACTTTACGCGTGAGTACTTATTATAGATTTCCAAACTAGAAACTAAAGAAAATCTTTACAATTAAATTGAATTAAATTATAATGACCAAGTTTTTTTAAATTACGAAAATATTTGAAGAAAACTTTATATCTTTTGAACAAATGGTGTAAAGTGTTGATTAGCTCATTACTGTGAAAAAATTATTGTTATTTTTGCAAAAGACCAGAGTAAGTTATTCATTTTTGTACAAATGAAGAATTTTACACCAAGGTAAAATTTTTTAAATATAGTTTTATCATTTATTTATTTCAGTTGAAGGGGATCTTTGCAAAAAAGAAGATGACAACTGCTATCAATTAGGATCAGACGGAAAAAACATTTTAAGATGCATAAACGGATTGTGCCTGCACCTTAAACACGAAGATGTCAAACCAAAGCGTCCGAATCGAGGTAAAGCTACTATGTAAAAACTAATATTTTCGAAAAATTAGATGTCAACCAAGTGACCATACCGAAATGATTAAAATACCCATTATTTAAAATTGTGTTTATTTAGTATCAATGACCCGAGTTTGCAACATCGACGACGACTGCGCCCACATAAAGGGTGCCAAATGCCTTAAATCTGGAAGATCGTCCAGGTCCTGCAAGTGCCCAGCCGAGCAAGTTATCAGCTCGAAGGGTACCGAGTGCCTGCCGATCGTGCGAGAAGTAGACCGGGAGTGCTCAGATACGGTTCAGTGTTCGGCGGGCATGTTCGCGGCTACCTGCGTTCAAAACAAGTGCCAGTGCTGGAAGGACTATCGTTTCTATGAAAAAATCGAAAAGTGCATCAGAATCAGGGGTGAGTTATTTTTCAAATACTTGTTAGAATAAAAAATCTTGATTTATTATTTGTCGATTCATGTCACTGAACAAATTCATCGGGCGTTATTAAGACCGACGTTGACATAGTTTCCATTATAAAGACAAACTTTTTTTAGAATCCAGAAGAGAAAACAATTTTTTTCAATCTCGACGAAATTTGAACAACTGTCCTTTTGCACCTTTGCTATCTTATCTCCTTAGTTGCGATCCACTACAAAAGAATAGTCGTTCAAATTTCGTCGAGGTTGAAAAAATTGTTTTCTCTTCCAAATTCTAAAAAAAGTTTGTCTTTAAACAAGCAACTATTTTAACATCATTCGATAAATTAGTTCGTGAGATGAACAAATAATTTACTAATTATTTAATATAAATTAATAAAACTTAAATTTAATTAACAATCTTTTTTATTATCATCACTACAAAAATTTATACAAAAACTGTAAAAAGTCTTCATTAAACACTGCAGTTTATAACAATTCTGAAAGCGTGTTAAAAATATTTTAAAACTAGTTTAGTCTGACTTATTGTTTGCTCTCTGAGAATTGAAATATAAACAAAAAATTAAAATTAAAATTCGACTTCAATTGAAAAATTCTACTCAATTATTTTTAATTTTAATTTTAGTTTATGGAGATCCTTGTAGCGAAGAAGTGGACGGTTGTTATCAGTCTGCACCGGATGGAAACAACGCTGTTGAATGTGTAGAAGACGTTTGCAAATGCAGACCATACTTCAAATTTATCGATAATAAGTGCCAAATTGTTGAATAAATGCGTTTAATTTGTATTTTAAGTGAATAATTTATTATAACTACTATTTATTAATAAATAATTAAAGATTATTTTTAAATAAAAAGAAAAAATACTCTTGAGTTGAGATTAAAAATCACCAGACTTTTCCACAGTCCAAATCTAAAGTCTCATTATCGAAAAAATTGTTACTTTATCTTACTACGAATTAAGATCAATGAAATTTCATTTTGAAATATATAAATAAATATTTATTCGTCAAGATAATTTTTTAAACACATCTTAAATTTAATTATTTACCGTTTGTATAAATAATTTACCGTTGTATAAATTCACAAGTACATATTTATTTTAATTGCATAGACTACTTTTATTTAATTTTTTACGAATTATCAAAAATTTTCCAATTTTGAATTTTTAAATCGTTATCAAGATAAATGTACACCCGTAAATAAAATTGTTATCTTTTTCTACTCTCGTAAAATGTAGTTCATCATTGTTGAACTTTAGTTATCTCATGTCTATGATTTTACAATGATTCTATGACATAATTGTTTGATCTATGTCTTCTTCACGAAGATTTTATCAGTAATCCTTGCATCAGCAGGTGAATCAGAACTTTCTTCTCTTTGTAAAAGGTTGCAACAATATTTTAAAGTGGACACTCGACACGTGTTTAAAGACTACCATTTTTTCATTTCTATAAAATTATTTTATTCTAAAAAAGCTTGTGTGATCAAATTGTCTAAAGTGAATTTCTTTCGTGATGAATGAATCATAATTTGATGACTATCTGACCAAAATTTGTCTCGTACGGTCAAGATTAATGCGTAAGCAGACTGATTATGATATTTGTTGATTGAATGCATTATCAGTCGATAGGTTTCCTGTTTATTCTCGACTTTGTTTACATTTAAATTGAAGTGAAAGAGTACTTTCAGTGGTGTTTTACTTTCAAAAAATGGAGCAATTAATTTTTGGCTGGAGTGATTTCTTTTTTTTCGGAAGTTTACTTGGAATAAGTCTCATTGTTGGTATTTACTTTGGTTTTTGTAGTAAGCAAGATAGTGTAAATGAATACCTGTTCGGGGGAAGAAGAATGGGCTTCATTCCTGTTGCACTCAGTACAATTGCGAGGTATTTTTTATTTTACTTCATGATTACTAATTTTTTAGTTTGTATGTTTCAGAGAAATCTTTATTTTTTGTTAAAGTGCTGCGTCGGGAATTACATTTTTAGGAATACCTACCGAAGTTTATCTTCACGGATTTCAGTTTATTTTCGTAAATATAAATGCCGTGCTGGTTGGACTCATTACAGCTTACATTTTTATACCTGTTTTTTACAAGTTGCAAGTTGCGAGTGTATTTGAATACCTAGAGATGCGATTTTCGAGAAAAATTCGTTCCTTTGGATCAATTTTGTATATAATGTCATTAGGTCTCTACATTCCGATCGTCATTTACGTTCCGGGACTCGCCGTTTCACAGGTCACCGGTTACAGTCTTCACTTAATAACTACCATAACTTGTGCGTTCTGCATAGCTTACACTTCAGTGGTAAATACCATTCTATTTAAAATTATTTTTCTTCTAATTTTAAAAATTAAAATACTCGTAAAAAATATTTTTTTAATTTTTATTCTTAGGGAGGTGTTAAAGCAGTCGTGTGGACCGATACGATACAATTTATTTTTACTATGGGCGGTTTTTTCTCTGTTTTCATACTTGGAATATCATCTTTAGGATTAGGTAACATCTGGAAAACCGCTCATGAAGGAGGAAGACTTGATATTTTTGAGTAATAAAATTAAATATTTATTTTTTAATTAATTAAAACCCAACAATATTTCTTAAAAATTAGTTTTGAAAAAATAAAATAAAATAAAATAACGAAATATAAAATTAACTATCATTTATTTAAAAAATAATAATTATTTAAACACTGGAAAAAAAATATTTAAAAGATTAAAATTAAAATTTTTCATGATTCTTAGTGTCAGAGAAAATCACATTTACTCAGAAATTTTTAAGTAAAAAATATGTTGCAGCTTCAATCCCAGCCCGTTTGTCAGACATACATTTTGGGCGATGACTTTAGGATCTTTGTTTCCATCCTTAAGTCATGCTGCAATTGGACAAAAATTCATCCAACGATTTTTAGCCATTGAGTCCCAAGCAGACATTAACAAGTAATAAATAAAAATTTCAAATCAAATAATAATTATTCTTGAAGAGCAAAAACCTACAAATTATACAGGTATATTTTTATTAAACTTCAATTCATTTCAGAGCAGTATTATTAAAAACTATTGGTATTATGATACCAGATTCTTGTTGTGCATTTTTGGGCTTAATAATATATGCTAAATATCACGACTGTGATCCTCAGTCTGCAAAGGTATAATTTTTAAAATTTCTTTGCCTAAATATTTAAAAAAATTTATTGTTTAATGCTTTTTGTAAATGAAAGTATACTAAAAATTGTTTATTTCATAATAAATGTTGACTAAAATTGATTGAATTAATGATGAAAAATACTTATTTCAAGTTAGTCGAGAGAAGTGATCAAATAGTTCCATATTACGTAAGTGATTTAAAAAAAAAAAAAAAGTTAAAAAATTTCATCCAAACTAAAATATTTTGAACGAAAATTCAGGTAATGGACACGACTAGACATTTGCCCGGAATGGCGGGAATTTTTTTAGCCGGCATCGTTAGTTCTGCCTTGTCCGCTATGAGTGCTGGCATAAACACTCTTTCTGGTCTTTTATACGACGATTTCATTGATCAGTACATACCTGAAAGTCCAAATAAGCAAGCTAAAGCGGCAAATATTATGAAGGTTCTTAAATTTTTAAAAGAATATTATATCAACTTTAATCGGAAAGTATTGACCGTTCGTTAATTTTTTTTTACAAAAGAAACATTCTTAAATGTATAAAAATTATCATAAAATTTAATTTTTCTTTGAAAGATTTTGAGAAAAGATTTGCCAATTATTCGCCAAAATCACACTTCAACAACGGGTTCAATTAAACTTTTAAAAAGAGCTTTGTAATTTACTTTCAAAAAAAATAAAAAAAATCTTCCAATAAGTGTCAAGTTAATGTACTCACCAGACAGAACTGTAAACTTTCAAGTCTCTAGGCGTCGTTTATAAACATATTTTAATAAAAAAAAACTTTTTTCAGATGATTTCGGTACTAGTCGGAATCACGAGTATCGGTCTGATTTTTGTAATCGAGCATCTGGGTACGGTCATCGAAATAACTTACAGCATTCGGGGAGCGATCGACGGTCCCATTTTGGGTTTCTTCATCCTCGGAATGTTTTTTCCTTGGGTCGGAAAAAAAGGAGCCATGGCTGGTGGTTGCATGTCAATCGCGTTTATGTCCTGGATAGTCATCGGCTCGAGGTGGCACATACTGAACAACAGGATTAGGTACCCGACTTTGCCCATGACCACCGAAAATTGTACGAACTTTGGTATCAACGTAACCGAAAACGTAACTTTGCCACCGATTGCTGAGGAGGACGAGCCCATGATACTTTATCAGATATCGTTTTTGTACTTTGTTCTATTTGGTACTTTGATTACCGTCTTTGGAGGATTGGCCTACAGTCTGTTGACCGGCGAGTCGGATACGTCCAAGGTTGATATCGATCATATCACTCCCGTAGTTCAAAGGTATTATTAACTGGCATGTTGCAGTGTCAAAAACTAAAGAAATAATTTTTAGAAATTTTTTTTTATTCAGTAATTTTATCATACTTTTAGGTTCTTCCGAAAAAAGAAATACATAGAAGTATCAATGAATGAAATTCCAGAAGAAAAAAATACTCCTGAGCGAAGTTGCAACCGATAAACTTTAGAAAACCTTGTATATTTTCGTTTTACTTTTAATAGGAACGAATCAAAAATTTTATTATTCAGAAACTATATTGGACTTTTTGAAAACCAATATAGAAAAAAAAACTAACAGTTTGAAAACTACTAAGTAAAATTATTTTCGGTTTTTATAATTGTTATACGTACAGATAAATGTCTCAATAAATTGATTTATACATCATTATTAAAAAAAAAAATTTTTATTTTACTGACGTAAATTTTTTTATATCAAATTTACGCTCTTCTATTTATTATTGAATAAATGATCAAACATACGAGTGGGTTTAAAATTTTTATTATTTTTTATTATATGTACACAAAGATAAAATCTTTATTAACCACTTATCAAACGAAACATTATTTTAAACGTTGAGTATTATATTACGATCCCGAATAGAGTCTATTTGAATCTCTTAAAGCTTGAAAAAAAATTTCTCCTTAAGTTGTTAAAAAATAACTGTATTATATTTTCAGACATAGTTCACAATTTTTGCTTTGTAACTGTTTCCAGCGATGTATTGGACCGTATATAATTTAAAATTCTTTTTTTTTAAACCCTTAAAATTTGATTTAAATTTAAAAATTTTGTACGGCCTTTAATCGTGGGATCAGTTTTTCAAATTATGTTATTAAAACGATATTTTCTTACACCGAAACATTTACAGACAATTATTAAAAATACTTTCTTTTGCTGAATATGTACCAAAGTTCAATAGAAATGTTCTGTTTTGCATATTTTTCACTTGTTGAATTTTATAAATAAACATTACAGTATTTGTATCTTATTTTTGCAAAATTATTAACACAAACAAGACTAGAATAATTTAATTACCTAGAGCTTAAACTTCTAAACTTCCAAAATCAGACTATTTTGACTTATTTAGTTAAAAATTAAAGTGTTTTTTTTTAATCACAAAGTAGCTATATCATGCAAATTTCAATTCTTATAAAATTTGTGATTTAGATATACTCTAAAAGCATATTATATATTATATTTTTACTATTATTTTTTGTGTGTATGTACAGTACATGAAACAGTAGTTTTAGGCGTATTCGGAAATATCGGTGCCAAGTTGGACTAATTAACAATAATTTTCGAATGTTCGAAAACTTTTTTGCAAAGTTTTGCGAAAAAAGTTTTTTAAAGAAATTTTATGTTTTGAGATTCAGCATCTTATATACTTAAAATGTTTTGTGATAACTAGTGCCAAAAACATAATTGATTTGACCCATTACCTCGAATGTTTACATAATCGACATTCAACTCGAGGTATTCGCAACTTCTGTATATGTTTTTGAGTTATCAAAAATTTTACTTAAGTATGATTGAAAGAAAAATTATTTTGATAAAGCTTTTAATGCTCTTTTAAAATAATTAAAAACACCAAGTTTAACTCTGTACTATATATTTGAATGTTTACAGTCATATTGACGCAGACTTTGAGTGCCGATATTTACGCCATACGCTTTGACTCTGTAAATTCCTTTTATTTTCCATCACTAATAGTTAATTGCAATGAAAAATTGGAAAGTCTCGTGATTTTTTTTTAATTAAATGCAGTAAAGTCTAAAATTAATGACTTTTTAATCAAAATTGAAGTCATTTAAATAAACATTGATTTTTATTAAACACGTAACATATATGTTTCGATTTAGAAAGAATTTTTCTTAATATCATGGTTTTTAAATAATTATTTTTAAAAAGTTTCAGTTTTTTTTAATGTTTTTTTTAAAGAAAATTTTAGTTTTAGTAAAATCAGAATAAATTTTTACAAAATTATGTATGTATTTAATTTACTAAGTTAGAATCCAATGGATCGAATCGAATTTAATTTTATATTTGTTAAAAAAAAGAAAGAATTTCTTGCTTGGTAATTGCGCGATGTTGAATGTAAGCTACAATTGCTGTGTATATTTCAAAGTACAAATATTAAATTTCTTGAAGTGATCGAACTTTAAAAATAATTCAGTTTCTTACTGGTAAATCGGTTTATTAAATTTTGAACTGCAATATTTTTCTTTTTCATTACAGGTTGCAAAAATATATTTTTCTTTACTTTAGTTTCAAAATTTTTTTCCGCATTCAAATAGAAATTATCAATGAAAATTTCAACGTTTTTCTTTCATAGTTAAAGCAGAATTCACTATTAATCTTAATTAACACTAGGACGCAAATAATAAACTAAGTATTAATGATTGACATGCATATAAATTTTTTAGTGCATCTAAGTTAAGTTAAAGGTTAGATAATTAACAATAATAAGCTTAGGTAATTAACAATCATTTTAACTTTACTAAAAATTATTGTTCTGATCTACCAACGTAGGAATAAAATACGATTTTTTTTTGCAAAGAAATCACCTAATTGTAAAGTCAATCATAATTTCAGACAGAAAATGATTTATTTTCCAGACAAGCTGTAAGAAAATTTTCATTTCATTGAAAAAACAGCTGGGTTCACATTCTTCATTTAATTTTTTTTTTAGCTCACATTAATTTTTTATTTAGGTGTTTTGCACCTTCGGTAAAAATCATCTTTTTTTTGAAAATGCAATCACCTTTGCAATGAGGATGACTTTAATATGTTTGGTTAGATATAGTATGTAATTTTTTTTCACATTTTTATTGTACATACATCAATCAAGCATTCCATTGGTCATACATTGTTTTATAATATTTTGACAATTTTGTTCTTATAATATTTATTTTCTACATCTATACAAGTACATACAATGCAGCAATTGTTCAAGTTTCATAAATTTTAAAACAAAATATATAACTGCTTTTTGAGTCACTTTACTGTACTTACTCCGTAAAAAATGGCTATTTTTATGTCATGATGAAATAAAAAAATCAAAGAAATTATTGGCCTAAGCTAAAAAAATCCGTTACATTATTAAAAGTTTTATTTAAGATATTTATTGAAAAACGTAGTTTTTTTTAAAATGTATTAATTTTCTCGGTAAGTATATTTTCGACTATGTATACTAATTTGTTAAAATATAAATCATTACAATATTCTTCTTTAAAAATATCTAATTATTTAAGTCATTCAACTTGTTTTTCATAACAATAATCAATTAAGCTTAGAATGAAGCTTTTCCTTATCTTGGGTTACATTATATTTTTCTGTCATTTTTTCTATTGATGGCGTTGATGATTCTGGGTTGAGATGTGTAGTCGCATTTTTTATACTGATATTCACTTCTAGCTGTGAAATAAAAATTATTGAACATTGAGAATTAATTATTAATAAAAAGTTTTATAAATATAAATGATTTTGTTCAAAATTATAAAATAGTAAAGGCAAGTTGCAAATAAAAATCACAGTCGAAGACTCGCGTCTGTTAGTACTTTATAATCCTATTTAAATGTTTTAAAAAAAAGTTGTTTTATAAATTTTATCTTTTAGTCTGCAAATAATATGTTTTTACATGAAAAACGTTGGTTAACTAGGAAGTGCATTCGTTTTGTTTGAGAAGTCAAACTTCGAGAAGAACTATTAATTTAATTTTGAAATTTGAAAAACTTACCAAAACAGGCCCATTATTCTCTTTCAAGCGTTCCAGTTGATTTTCCAAAACATCATTCCTGACGATAGTCCCATTGATTCCGGTATTTTTCTTCCACATGTTCATTCTCATCTGACTAGACGGATGATCCGGGTCTGCGCCACCTTCTTCGCGACCGACTTCCTCGATGTCGTTCTTCATCCAGTCGTTGCCGTACTTTGGCTCGGAGACCGCTGATACCGCGATGAAAGCGTTTCTTCCACCGGACTTGTCGAGCTTGGATTTGGAGGTTGGCTGAGCCGTGACCTTGTGGTAAGCAAACTGCTTGTTCCACTTGTTGGACGTTTTAGAAAGATTCCAGTCATTTTTTTCTTCAGTTCGGCC
Source organism: Encarsia formosa (assembly GCA_038277355.1). Lineage (NCBI taxonomy): Eukaryota > Metazoa > Arthropoda > Insecta > Hymenoptera > Aphelinidae > Encarsia > Encarsia formosa. Next base: position 15,099,936 of record CM076185.1, read on the forward strand.
GGATGATGGCTCATTGTTCCAGTGTTTCAGACTGTTGAACCAGGCCGACTGTTGTTCGTCAGGTTCCAGCCAACTGCTCGAAGGCTTTTCATGTTTCTGGGATTTATGCTGCTTGTCTTGGGGTCTTGCGTTTTTAGAATATAGACCAAGTTTTCTTACGAGGTCTGCGTTAGGGTTGTAGGATTGGCCATTTTCATCTTTTGGCCAGGGCTTGGCTCCGGGTAGTTTGAACGGCCAAGTTGCTGGATCCGATGTCAAGCTGTCCCACGTCTTCATGGTTAACTTGGGAGATTCTTTCGAGTCTGTTTCTTGCTTGAACTCGGAATTGTTGTTTCCGCTGTTTTCTTCTCTGGACTTTTCTGGCTGCGCCCAGGAGCTTGATGCTTCAAGAACCCTCTGAATTTCTTTTTCTTCTAACCATGGAGGTAATTTTTCCTGTTCAAAAAAACTCAATTGTAAATTTTGAACTTGAAAAAAATATTGAAAAAAGGAAACATTAAAAAGTATAATATAAACCAACCCTTAAATTTTGTCTCCACTGCTTCTGACGCTGCCATGCTCTGTCATCTTCGTCTGGTTCCTCAAAATAGTCACGTTCCGGATTCAACGGTACCCAAGATTTTGGCTGTTCCCAATTCCAGGAATTTTTGGGAATTTGTCGGTAACCGTTTCGCCAGGTTTTGCTGGGCACAAATTCTCGGCCAGCAGATAAAAATTCTTGGTTACGCGCTAAGCTTGAATCGAAAGGGTTACGAACTCGAGGATATGCCATCCGTGATGACGTGGATGGTATCAGTTGTCCAAAATGCATTGGTCGTTGATATGCACCTAAAAAGTAAAAATGACCGATCGACATTAAAAATGTTTTTAATTATGTATCAGTTGTCGGAAAAAAATGCTGAATAGAATTATCACTGTAAGGTATTTTCAACTATGACGTCATTTTCGCTGGAGTCAATGCAATAGGCTTTTGTGACGTATCATTGGAGTAATTGCAAACTGCTTTATGACGTCATAGTTGAAATAACCTTATGGGACTCATAAAGAATTTAATCGCGTTTACAGCATTTAATTTTATTGATAAACTTTTAAGATGTTCTTTGAATAATTTTGTAGTTTCGAAATACAAAAAAACATCCTTTATTTAGTTGTTCGGCCTAACGAGATAAATTTACGCGTAGATGCTCGTAGTGGCCAACTAAAATTTTTTACTAGTTAATATTTCGATATTTGTTTAAAAAATTATTTTTTTGCAGAACTTGATTATTTTATTCTAGAATATTAAAATTTAGTTGCTATTGTGAAAAAATAATATCGTACAATCACCTTCATCCTCGTCAGTAGTTCGCTGGTGGGTGTTGATTTTGCCGTAGTGCATAGGCCGTGGTTGCGAGTACTCGCGGGCGGCTTCGAGCATGAGAGCCTGGCGTTCCGAGTTGAGGGCCTCGAGACCGTCGTCGCGATTAGGTGAAAGCTGCTCCTTGTCGCCGTCATCGTCGTCGAGAGGACGACGCATCGAGTTGATAATCGTTCGTGGTTTGGACGGCATCGAGTAGCGTACCTGAATAATTTCATAATTATTGCGTGTGCTTTTTTATATACTGTATAAGTAATTATGAATTCAATAATGGAATCTAATTTGAACAAACTTGGTCATAAAAGTACGTAATATAGTAAATTATTTACTGGCACTTGGTTTGTATGCCTTGACTACTTATAAAATTCTATTGTTACAAAAATAAAATTAACCTTGGCGATACTCGAATCGTTTTGGTCCCAGGGTGGATTGAACAGTCTTTCGGCTACGAGTCGCCACCTGGGTACGGGCGTTTCCGTGGTTGCGAGCCCCATGACCGTCGGGATAGCCGGGGTTGTCGTGGTCGTAGCGCTGGTCTTGGGCTTGTGCTGACGCGGCTTCTTCTTTTTCTTCTTCTTCTTCTTCCACTTCGGTCTCCGTGTCGTTCTGTCCGGGCGCGTCGTCGTTAGCGTCGGCATTCCAGATGGATTTGAGCCCTGGACGAGGCGCTTTTGGATTTCCAAAGCTTGCCGAGAGTAGTCCAAATCGGCTCTGAGATCATCTGAACAAATTTTTAATTTTTAATGGTAAATTATAAAATCATAACAAATATTTCAATTGAAAATAGCTTATCGATACGGGGGGACCTCAAGTGCAGACTGGGTAATTTGCAGACGACCCATTATCAGAATATTTATAACAGAAAAGCAAATACTAAACTGTAGTAATATTTTTATCGAATTTTCACAAATAAAACAAAATGTTTTATAAAATAATTATAAGAAGTGATATAACCGCAAGTAGAACTGAAGAAAACTAATGAGTACAGATGTAAGTTTTGAAATTGTACTTTAGTTATTTTCATTTTCTTTTAATAATTTTCTAAAACTTTTAATCCTATACGTGGAAAATTCGGTAAAAAAAATACTACATTGTGGTATTTACTTTTCTGCAACAATTAGTCTAATAATGAGACGTCTGCACATTACTCAGTCTGCACTTTATACATACTAAGGTGTTTTTTAAAAATCATAAAAAAAGTTCAATGAATGGGTGTAAATAAATGTGATATTACAAAAATAATTAAAGTTTGTTGTAAGCCGTAGTGTAAATTCAAAGAAAACAATTCAACTACTGTTGAAAGAACAAATTTCAGGAGAGAGAATATTACGCTACTCACTCAAAAGCTGATGCACGCGTTCCCAACGCTGAGGATTCTCCGATAACTTTGACAAAAGTTTTAATAAGCTTTCTGCGTATAAGCCCTTTTCTTCCTGAAACAATGAAATAAAATTTTCTATTGTATTATTTTTCGAAATAACTCAACGGTTGATATAATAAATGCAGCTGTTTTGTTAAAATATTAGAGTATATTATTTTGTTGCCTGATTTTTTCATATTAAAACCAAATTTTTAAATAAAAATTTTTACTTCTTACTATATCTTTGGATTTCTTTGATCAAATATGCGTGTTAGGTTCTATATTTTCATAGGAAGTTATTTTGGTCAAAATATAAATCAAATAACTTTTTTTTATATTGAACATGATACTGCCTAAAGATCTTCCTATTGGTCTATTTTAGAGTTTTTAAAGTTATTTTTAGCGTTCAGTCGATACTTAAAATATAAGACTTTATTGTTTAACCAATAATTTAAAATTATTGTGCTCTGACTCTGAGATTTTTGATTTTTATATTCAAAATAAAATCTTGGATACATCGAACGGTTGCACCTGTTTAAAGATAATTAGATTTTTGAAAAGCAATACCTTTAAGGTGGTTTTCTACCAAATGCATGACAATAGAGAATCAGCTCAAATTTTCTGGAGGAGTTTATTAGATATTAATAAACATTTTTCCGAAGTCTGATCAAAATTGCCCATATAGTTTAAAAGTTACAGCAAGTTAAAGATTGAATTTTTTTCATTACGCGCATGGACGCTACGCTGAAAAAGTGTACTAAATTATTGATATTTGTCTTCTTACAATAGAGATCCTTTAGGAAAACCAAATACATATAGTTTCACTATTGAAGAATTCATTTCTTGAAACTGCAAAAAATTGACTTTTTGCAAATTTTACAATAATTTTACAAAAATAATTTTCACGTGAATAACCTCCAAAACTGCGGTATTCAAAGGTGAGGTTAAAAGTTTTAAAAAATGTTTTGTTGTGATTCTCAATGTTTTTTTGGTAGAAAATAATTTCAGAAGCCATAAAAAGTTAAAAATGATATTTTAATAAACAATTTTTACTAATTTGGTGAAATAATTTTTTTTTAGTCTTGAACTTGACTAGCTCTGGTAGAAAACCACCTTAAGACGTTGTTTTTTAATTCGTTTTAAAAATTTGTAGGATAATTTTAAAAATCAGATTATTTTCACATTTTGTACTAAAGATGAAAAACTATAAATTTTGTTGATTTTCACAAATTTTATTTAAAAAAGCATTTGAATAAGTAACTTCTGAGTGGAAAAAAATTTAAATTCGCATGGCGAAATCCAGAAATTTACGTCGAAGCCCGAGCCAAACCGCAGACCTCAAAAGTAGGATAGCCGAAATCTTGGCAAAGGCGCGGGCCCGGTACGATCCAAAAGGATCAAACGATTGACGCCGACAAAAAGATTTCCGGAACGCGGAACACGACCCACGTAGACGACTTTGATCGTTGTCGTCTTCGGTCGTACAGTTGCGCATCTTTCCCTTTGTGGTGCGTCGTAGCTGCTGCATCATTTATAGGGACGAGGTAAGGCGCTTCACCGGAGATTGCCACCGGGGACGAGGCTCTGGAAAAGAGAATGGAAATGAGGGTACAGGAATGTTTGATTGCGTGGTCGATTCCACTACCCACTTCGATGGCTTACGCATTTTTACTTCTATCGCGTATTTATTTATCGGTGTATTTGATACGTTCTTTGTTTGATCAAACCAACTTTTTTTTCATCAATCACTTATTTTTATAAGTATTTTTTTGAACTTCGTGTCAAGTGTTGATGAAAAAGACGCAAAAACTATTCGGTTCGGTCGAACGGTATTGGCACTATGCGTACTATCTATTAAAACAAAATAAACTTAATTTACATTCTGGTAATTAAAAATGGTTTAAAAAAATATTATCTTGAAAACTAGTGAAGTCAAATATAAAAATAGATGGTATTTTTGTAAATTTTGTTTATAAAAACTTAACTTTGAAGGCTTAATTATGATAATAGTGATATCGTTTAATGATTTTTAATATATATCATTAATTTTAATGCAATTTGTCGTGTAGTATACAAAACTTATATTTTTTATTTTTTATTCATTAGAATAGTAATAAAAATCTTTATTGAGTAAATACTTTAAGAGATTAATTGCCGGAACATAATTATTGCGCTTATTATTTAAAATTGCAAGCAGTAAATATTATATGAGCTTGAAATTTTTTTTTTGTTATTCAGTTAGAAACAAGATCCTTTTCAGTACATGAAAAACTCATACCCAAACTCAATTTTTTACATAATGAAAAACTTGATAATTATTTTAAGTGTCATCGGTGCTGTAAGTATTTTTAATTATAATTTTATTGATAAAAATAAATTACAATTTATTTATAGCATTAAAAAAAAATCTAGACGTAACTAAAAAAATACTGTGGTTGAAAATTTATTTATAAAAAAAAGTTATGTTGAATACCTGATAATTTATTGATGTACCTACTAATCATGGATAACTTTGCTCAAGCATTATTTTTTTTATTTTTTTTCTAAATTTTTACTAAGTATACTATTGTTTTAATAACCAAACAAAAATGATCAATAGGTTAAAACTTCTCTTGAAAATTTAATTCAAGTAATAAATATTTAAAGATTTACAGCACGGGAAAGTTTTGCAAGAGATCTGATTTTTTAAATGAATGGATTACCGAGTGTAAAAAAGCAGAAAGTAAAAAAAAAAACTCAAACAATCTAAACTATGATTTTACCTGATATTTTATAAGTTTTATTATATTTTCAGATGTAACAGTATCCTTATGTGTATTAAAAAAATCCGAAGTAGTAAGTTAAAAAAAACTGTTTATGGGTAAAATAGTAAGTTATAATAAATTAAAATTAATCTTTGCAGTTAGAAAATAATAAACTAGATGCAAACAAAACTGTTGATTTTGTTGTATCAACATTACCTAACAATAATACTTGGAACATGACTATGGACGAGTACAATGAAACAGTACACAATATTACCAAAAAAGTTATCAAATGTGTCAAAATCGGTAAGTTTCTTAAAATAATAAATTAGAGTTGAAGATATGTATAACTGAAATATAATGTCAATGTATATTTGTTGTAGCTAATGAAGAATCTGACGAACAAAAAATAGCCGTTAGCATGGACTACTGTTTTTCATGGGTAGTTTGCTAAAAAAAAAAAATGAAGAATATTTTATTCATAGTTTCTCAACAACTTTTTAAATTCAATATTAAATTTTTTTTTGTTTCAAGAAATTGTATTTTTTAAACAAATTTTTAGTTATTCATACTTCAAAGGGTTTTTACTTAATCTTAAAACTTCTCCGTAAATTGACTTTGAGCTTCAAAACTACATGTAAAATTGAAGTGAGCGATTGTTCATCTACGTTCACGACTCGCAGCAACATAAATTTGATCACTGTATAAGCGTCAAAAACACGAATTCGAACACATATACGGAGTGGTCTGTTGGTAGCATGTATAAGGATTCAGGAATATTTGTTGTCCTAATTTTCAGTCAGACAGGATTATTTGCGCTCGCAAGCTCACGCGACGGCGGCCACGCGAGTCAGCTCGTTAATCTTGCGAGTGGGGAGCAAAGACACGAGCTCCCGAAAGCGGAAATTGCCTACCGGAAGCTGACAAGCACAAAGCAAGGCTGTCTTATCGAATTTTTATTTTTCGAAAGCTTTGAACGAAAATTCTACAAGGTCGATCCGATTTTATACGTTAAGTCTGTTTTTTTATATTTACTTTCAAAATAAACTATAAAATTTTAGACTTCTAATGTAGTCTTTTTTATGGAAAAAAGTTAAAAATGTCTTTCCGGTAAACATTAATACACAAGGTCTTTTGTGTCGTTAATTTTTTTAACATTGACATATATTCATAAAAGGTAAATTATTGATTGATAATCACCATTATTTACGAGGGGCTATGCCCTCCAGAATCACTGATGATTCTTTAGATTATTTTGTGATTTTTTCGTGATTCTTTAGGCAAATTTGAAGTGTTTAGAGCCTTGGAATCAATTTTAATTGATATTTTGTTAAAAATAATATTTTTCGAAGATTTTTACTTGAAATGAAATTAATATTTTATTGATTATATTGATTTCCATGTGTGATTCTTTTAGTGATTCTGAAGTACATAGCCCCTCGATTATTTAACTTTACCAATTCATGCTACCAGCTGGTAATTCATTTTTATCATCACTTTAAAAAAATTGAATTTCATACTTATGAATAACTTTGTCGAAAAAGGACCAGTACTTTCTTTTTCTTTAATTTATGTTATTCCAGATGTCACGTCGTATAACTTTTATATTTTTGGTATTCTTGAATCCACAAAAATGCTGAGAGTGCATCTACTCCTCCCTTCCGATGTCGGAAAGATATGTGTACACTTACTTCGCAGAAAAGCGTCCGGGGGAATCTTTGAACGCAGTTGTGCATCAAATTTCTGAAGGTGACACTGATTAATTCGCCTGCTGATGCAGCAGCAGCGCACTTTCCCGCCCTGCCACGAGGACGATTTATTTTGGAATCTCAGTTTGTATGAATTCTTATGTGATTCATGGTTACGCGAGGCGAACCAAATATACGGAGTTGATATGAAATTTTTTAATGTAATGTCCTGAAGTAGTATTGTTTTTTTTTTTTTTTTGTCAGTGGAAAATGTTGAATGAATCTATTTATTTATTTTGACTTATGAGAGTTATTAAAAAATTTTAGTCGAATTAATGTGGAAAAACTTTGGCTTGCAACCAACTTAGCATGCAGACTGTGGTATTAATTTAAAAAATCTGAGGTTTGAAAAGATTATCACATAAATTATTATTGGGTAAATAAAAACTTTCAAGATTCGAAACTATAATTTTAAATAAATAAAAAATATTTTGAATTAAAAGAACAATAATTTTTTTCAAAAGACAATATTATTTCCATGGATACGGTAATTAGCAACAATCTATTAAAAAATTTTTTTTTTTTCAACACTTTTATTCATTGAAAAATAAGTTAAAAAACTCTCATTGCAACCAGGTTCCAAAGCACGACTTTGATAAATTTAAAAAAATAGGATAAACTTACCCCGAGTTCCTGCAGCCTCTCCTGGTCGCCGTACTGGTCGAGGAGGTACGACTTGATGTCCCTGACCAGCTCGGCCTGCCTCTTGTCGAGCCTCCTCATGAGCTCGGACCTCGTGACCGTGTAGCCGGGGTAGTTGATGTTGTCGTATCTCGTGAATTCAAGTCTCTGCTGCTGCCCGTGGCGTTCCCCGCCTTCCTCGTAACTTTCCTCCTCGGCCTGCAACTGCGGGGCACAATTCGATTACGACGCGATTGAATTTTCCCGGGGATTTATTTGAGTTTAGCGACTGTTTTAGTGACGAGCGGGTGTTTATAAAAGGTTCAAATTTATGAGTTTTGTTTTTTTTTTTTTTAGGGATGATGGAATGAGATCGATGGATAGTAAACCAATAAATTCACCTCGGTACGAGGATCCTCGGCGTGGTTCGACTCCTGGGTATGATTATTATTCGCCTCGGGATTTTGTGACTCTAGCTCTTTTTTCACGCTCGGTTCACGCTTGTCTTTCGACTTTTTTCTTCTCTTGAACTGAAGAAGCTCGCTCACCTGGTTCAATACCATATTGTTTAAAGTTTAGATTGATAATTTTTTTTTGATAAATTGAATGAATTTGTTGATTATTGGTGCCAGAATGAGAAGAGAGTCAAATTAAATTGAAAACGAAAAATAAAAATGATTTTACCGTCGAAATGATATGGCGAATCAAGAAATACTTTATAAGGAATCCGACTGTGAATGAAATATTCTCACGAAGGACTGATTTAAAAATTTTTTTTGTAACTGTAACTTGTTCAACTTTGAATTTTACAAACTTTAAACTTCGAAATTCACCTTGGCTCAAGTTTGATAAGAAAAAGTAAAATGTTATGAATTTCATTAAATTAACGATCTTATTTAAACTTTAAATAACTTTAGTCGCGAACTTTATTTCTTAATGAAAAGCAAGCAGGCATTTAACAAAACTATATTTTACAATTTATTTCATTAGCCAGCTTACAGAGTGGTTTAAAATTCATTTAATTGTCTGCAGTTTATTGAAGAGAAGAGGTACGTAAAAACTGGAGAAGCTCTTAAAAACAGAAATTAAAACCCTTAATTTGACAAAAGTACTACAAAGTTGTGTACTTTATCTTTTCAAGCGAATTTACAATATTTACAACTCTCTAATTATAAATTTTAATGTTAAATTTGTGTTTCAAGTTATATACGTAAAGTACCTGATTGCGACTAGTAAGAGTTAGACAAAAAAATTATTCTCAAAACCAATTAAATAAAAACTATAATTTAAAATATTCATTTTTCTGAGTAAAATAAAATCTCCAGAAGTTAAAATAACTTAAAAAAATAAAATCATAAGTATAACCAACGATCCCACAGTAATACAGCTATCTGAATCAAAAAATATTAATTAAATTTAAAAAGTAGTTTTATGAAAAAAGTGAAAAAGTCGATCCTCGAGCCCGTTTATTTCAACAAAAATCGACACCGGAGCGACATAACGCGCTGGTTCGCGAGAAGAGGCATTACAAAGGGTTGTAAGATAACGCTCGGGTACTTTGCCGCCGGAGAAAAGATTATTAAGTCGAGAGGAAAATTACTTTCACCGGTCCGCGACTAGCCTCGAGGCCGCTCCTGCCTTTCTCGGACGTTAACGACCTCCTTAAATTCCCTACCTTTTATACCCCCGCGTCTAGTTTTTCCTCGCACCTTTTTCAAAGCTTCCCGCGCTAACGTATTCCACTGTATACGACGCGTGTGTGGGCTATAACGGGATAAAAAAGGTAATGCATTTCGTATCGAGTGGATTTTTTTAAAGCAGCTGGTCGTTTCAGATTTTAATGGAATGAAATGATTTTTCTCCCTGAAAGAGCCAGAAGGTTTTAGCCCTTTACATTATGCAATGGAGTCCATTGATTCGATATTTTTACTCAATTTACAATTCTTGCAGAGGTCATTGTAAAATGAGTTTAATGTAGAAAATATTTACAGTCAAACCTCGATAATTCGAAGTGCTCAAGGAGTTGGAAAAAACTTCTAATTATCGAGGCAGAAATTAATGGACCAATTTTTAAAAAGCCTGCCAGTTGACTTTCAATTATTGAGGTTTTACTATGTGATCACATTAATAGTGGTTGAAAAAGATTCTTTAAAACTTCTTAAGACTTTTATGACTTACTTAATGATTTCAATTTACAAAATTAATATTTGTAAATTTATTAGATATGGCTGGCTTAATTCAGACTACTAGATGTAAAAAAAATTTTTATTTCAAAACTAATCAAAATAATAAATAAATTTTCAAAATAAACCAAAGTAAAATATACCCAGTAAGAAATCAATTAAGATTTTTTGCTGGGAGACGTGGTTGATCACGGGTGTATCATGTGAGAACTACTCATTGTTTTTTTTTTTTTTTCTTCAACTAGAAATACCCAAAAGCCCAGTACGTCAAATCCAATTGGTAACTCTTACCTCCTTGTCGTCGTTGAGCCGAAGTAGCTCGGAGCTGAGAGCGTCACTGGGTTGTGACAATTCCGTCGGTTTGACTTTATCCGCGGCGGCCCTCAGCTCGTCCTCGTACTCGTCGTCGTCGTCCATCTCGGCGCTGGTCTCGTCCCCACCCTCCTCCTCCTCCTCATCCTCATCCTCCCCGTCTTCTTGGTCGTTGTCAGTTCCGTCGTCCTCCTCCTCGTCCTCGTTATCGTCGTCGGCCTCTTCCGAACTACCCCCGACTTCCGAACTTGGTAGAGACGGCCTCGTGTCGTTTGACGCCGTAACTTCCTGCGGAGTTGTCAAACATTCGCGGATGCTTAATTACCTCGGACTTGGGGTTTGTCTTCGGGTATTCGAATAATATTGAAGGCTCGAGTTATTGGAAATTTCATAGTGTTTTACCAGTAATTGGCAAACATTTTATGATGGAACTGTTAATTTACTTGATTTGGTTTTGTTGATCAAAAGCAGTCCTTACTTTAACATTATTATCAATAAATTGAATAATTTTATTATTGCATCTTTTTTTAGCTTTTTTGAAAAAGTAGGTTAGACATATTCTAAGGCTTTTTAAGAGAGAAGAAAAGAACTGTTTTTTTTTTCTACCGAGTAACTATTTTCTTTCATTCTAAAGTAATATCCGTCGTAAAGGAGAAAAGTAGTCAATTTTCTGTAAAAATGAGTGGCCTTTTATGAAACTTTATATTTTCTACAAATTACTATACGAAGGTTCAAAATCGTTGACAATTTTATATACTTTGAATGAAAAATTAAGTTTCATAAAACAAATCTTGAATGTGATCTCTTCGGGTGAGCTTTGTTAAACAAGGCTTTTGCTCTTTATTCCACAAACACGTACAGGATCTTATGTAAATAATGCAATGATGAAGCTTTAATTATACGAATAATAACGAATGTAGGAAAAAAAAAATGATCGTTGAAGCTCCTCAACGCGAAGCTTTTGCATTTTAAAGTCACCTACTAAAGCTTGCGTATTATCAAAGTAAAAGTTCCGCGAGTAAGGTAGAGCCATTTTTTTGCACGTTAACGATGAAAGTGCCTACTTACCGAAATTGCAGAGGATCCTGGATGCTGCTGATGCTGTTGCTCGCTTTTGCTGCTGCTCACTGCAACAAAAAAAAACCGAGACAAGCTACGTTAATTTCCTTTCTCATTTTTATCAAACCTTATTTTTTTTTTTTTTCTAAGCAGAAAACTTCACCCTAACGAGGCGATTTAGCCACTGATTTATTCATTCATTAGATTTTTATTTTCTCGTTCATCCTGAAATATATACCGACGGTAGTGACAAAATTAACAACATGTTCTACAAGTTGTTGAGCCAGGTTGAATTTATTTTTAATTAACTTCTACGAGATGGGAGAGAAAAAATTTACAATTTCGTCAGATATTAAACAGAAGCTCGGAATGTTTTTCATTTTATAATTTCATATCTTCTTGTTTGAGAGGGGGCAAAAAAATGCTGTATCTCTGTGCGCATGGAATACATCAGACGAGATTAATGTTTAATATAGGTAATGAGTGCACACCGAGATAAGTTTAATCTTTGCTATAAAGCGAAACGCATATTTGCGCTGAGCTAGCACGCCGGGCTCTACGAGCTGCACGTACGCGAAATATTTAATGTAACACGTGTGCCTAACTCATATCATTAAAATTATAACCTGCATCTTGCAAATACCTAATTTAAGAAACGTTCTTTATTCATTTCTTTGAATCTTTTATTTCATCGAACAATAAAGGCAATGATTTGGAGTTCAATTGAATGTTTCAAAAAAATTCAGTTCAAGTTTGTAAGTGTTTTTCTAAAAAAATTTTACGGTCAATGGTGTACACAAAAGCTTGTTCGGAAATAGATTTCCATTCAATATCCGTAACGGTTTAAATGTTTTTTTTTTTCCTATAAATACAGAATTCTGTAGTTTGTTTATTCTCCCTGCTGTATTCAATATTTGTTATCTTCTCAAATAACAAAAAAAAAAAAAAAAAAAAAAAAAAACAGATAGTAAAAGTCAGTATTTTTTCTTTCTTTTACAAATACCACGCAAATTAATTAGACATTCTAGAAATAACTTCGAATATTTATGTTAAAAGGTGGCACGTACACTTAAAATGTCCAAACACCTTCCCCAGAATTTAATATTCAAGGCGCATAAAGCCCCTTTTGGAATTATAAATTTTAAAAAGAAAAAAAAAATAAGCCTGACTCTGGTCTCGGCCATATTCTTAATTACCCCAGCTCGGGTATTTTCTCAGAGCAGTGTCATCCGGGCGCAACACACATTAGCTAATGACGTACGCCCTGCTTAGTTTACTCCGGAACGATTAATCGGGAAGCGCGTATTATGCATGAGCTTTCATTTGGGGTTACCAAAAGAGTGACTATGCCCTAATTTGAAGAAGTTATTTCGAATTCAAGGGTGTTGACGTATCTTTATTTGGAATGTGGAGGGATTTCAAGCGCGTACAGATTGAACCAGTTTCTAATTCGGTCGTTTCGATTACTCGCTCACCTGGGTTTGATGGTGCGCGGGGTATCGATTTATTTAAACTCCCGTGCCCACGTGACGTTCAACTAACGCCACTATCACACATTCCTAATTTTCTAATCTGGAATTCATGGGAATATGCATTGAATTTTGATTGTATGCAAGTGGTACGCGAACCTTGATTTACGGAATTAATTGTCTGTCGTCAAAATATGTAGACGAATTGTGTAACTATATATAGGTACCTAGTTTGTAAGTACTATACGAATTTATTTTTTTTTAGTTTATTATAAATGAATCATGAAAGGTCTTTTATATTCAGTGACCTTCTTGGCAAACAATCAAAACTTAAAAAAAAATACAAATTTCACTGTGGCTTTAATAATTGAAGCTTGGTATCCAGGATGTAAGGTAATAAAATCTAAAAGAGGATCACACAGTTAAGTATCTGTATAAAAATATTAAGAAGAAACAAAAAAAAGCTTGAAGTGCAACAAGAGCTTTAATAAAAAGTTTTTAAAAGTTGATCAATCAATTATTACCATTTACACTTATTATTTATTGTTTTCCAGAAATCATGCATTTTTCGGAAGCCCATCTTCTGAGTCAAGTAACAAAGAAGGACACGATTAAACCCCGGCAACTAACGCATCCTCAATTTCCCCGAGACAGTAAGCAGGAAATTACGTAGCTTTCCAATTGTCCCGAATCTACCTGCATCAAATTGCAAGCTGAAGGCTTTGTGTCCAAACGAATCACTTTTTTTTTTTTTTAGGCGATGGATTTTTTCTGAATGGCGGGGGTGGAAATCGTTTGATCGAGCCAGATCGTATAATTTGGCGCGAAACGTAGCGTTTTGAATTTCCATTGCCTTTTTTTTTTTTTAAGGGGAGAGAAGAGAGGCGGGGGTTGTGGTTGCCAGTTTTTTTTTCGGGTTTCATTTATCGGGCTGTTGGTAATGGGGTGTAATAAAAATGGATTTTTTTTTTTGTTGCTTTTACGTAACAGATTGAATATGGCAGCTTTTTATGAGATAAATTTTTGAATAAAAGTTGAATATTTTAAAAGCTTGCAGCATTTATTACGGTGAATATATGTTCTTTCATTGATACAAACAATTAATAAAGAATAGAATTTATTGAAATAACAAGGGCCTCTATCTAATTTATTGAAATTTCTATTTTATTAAAACACATATATTGATCACTAAATAACACATAGCACGAAGCAGAAAAAACAATTAAGTGTTATTTATTTCTTTTATGATGATTGAATTATGATTATTGTTTCAAATTCACTGTAAGTAAAAGCAGGTTAAAATATAGTAAAAAGTTTCAGTGAAAAAAAATTATTTATTAGAAAGATGATGTAGAAGATACTCCATTTTTATCGAAAGATATTTCTTAATAATCAATATTTTATCTAATGTATATAAACCACTATATTTAACTACAGTGGTTTGTCTTTCAACGCAAAGTATCAAAAATGTGGTGTAATTATTTACTTAATAAATAATTAACACTGACTGTATACTGTGTATAAATTTACATAGCGGTTATTCTCTTAATGCAAACATGCGAGATTGATTTTTTATAAATGAAATGCTGTTTGTTTTAGTGCACGTATCTATAAAGTCATGAGCTTTGATTATTCATACACATTTCAGAGCTTGCATCGAATGCGACATGCGATTCTCATCAACCCTTGCTTATCACTTCTTATTCAATATTTGTTCAAAATCTCATTATAACCAAAACCAATGGATAGTCCATGCCAGGACTACAAAGTATCATATTCTTCTCGCGCAGGCATCAGGAGAAACTGTCAGACTCCAGGATTCCCGACGAAACGAAAAAATTTTCGTTCGGAAGCGTTCAAAAAACGTTTTGCATCCGCACAAAAGAGTAAAAAATCCCCCTGCCGGCGCAATCATTCGGCTCACGTGCAGCGGCAGCATTGCACCGTGTAAAAGTAGTAGACTTTTCTGCGCGGGGGTGAGGGGGGTAGGAAAAACGAGGTGAAATGCCATATCTCGGGCGCACACGCGTACATTTTACAAAAGGCACAATTTTCGGGGTGGCAGCTGCTGGAGGAGGGGGGGGGGGAGCTCAATTTCACATCTGAAAAATATCCCTCCCGCGCCACGGTTATGCATTCGCCTACCCCGCATCGATAAGTCTTGGCGGTGCACAATAATCGCTCGAGGAAGTTTGGCAGGAGAAACTCAGCTTCCTCTTCTTTTTTTTTCATCCAGAGGATTTTTAAATTGAAATAAAATTTTTTTGCGTAAGAAGCGTAGAAACATTTTTCATGTTATCATCCTATAGTTTAAAATATTTCAATAGGGTTGGCCACTTTTTGAAATTTATAATATTTTTTTGCTTATTTAGTTAAAATATCGAAAAATAATCGACACGTATTTTTTCTTTTTAAAAAAAAACTAAAATTAAAGGAACTACAAGTGTTTAAATTTTTTAAAATTTCAATATATATAGATATACTTCTAATGGGATTTCAGGTCAATGACGTCATTAACCCGTAGTTTCAAAAACTTTTCTTAATTTTTTTCTTGTTCAATTTTGAGTTAAAAATTCTTTAAAAAATGTTAAAATTCATTAAAAATCAAGTACTTTTAAAAAAATATATTTTTAAAGTACTGGTTGCCTACCCTATTCTTGAGATTAGTTTTACGTACATTGAAAAAAAAAACCTCTAGCCAATCTGGTTTTCTAGTATCTCAAAATGCAGATTTTCAAAAATATGTGCAGTTTCAATATTTTTTATGCCTAAAATATTCTTTGAGATATCTGTGTCTCCTGTGATACCTAGTTTAAAGAATTTTTTTTAAATCACAGAAAAAATTTTAAAATCGCTGATTTTTATTTTGTAGCGCACAGCCCCTCAGAGATATGTGATGATTTTTATAATTATTATTGTTATAAATTTCCTCTTGATTTTTGAAAATAAAATTAGATACAGTCACTCTGAAACTTAAGACTGACTGCAAATCAGAAGTCTGCCAATTTTCGGTTTTAACGTAATTTTGATGTTTTCCAAAAGAAAATTCATGAAACTTTTGCTTTTATCCTTCACGGTTTTGAACATATATTTTGTACCCAGCGAGCGATTCGGGTTTTCGCGCTCGCGAGGCAGAGAACCGAAAGCCCGATGTAGGGATGATTGTTTATGTCCTGTGCGTGCAAAATTTGTTGCTAAACAATTGTAAAATTTGAAATTTTACGCTTGAAGGCGCACCCCAGGACCTCAGACAGAACATTACTTCAGAATGTGCAAAGGAAAAAAAAAAGTTAATGTTTACTTGATAATATCCCTCATAGCATTCAGTTACGAAATGATTAAGAAAAATTTATTTTTTATATTTTACAGACAAAAATAAAATGTAAAAAAAAAAAACTTTGCCCCAAAAACACTCTTCGAAAATCAGATTCCCATCGACCAAGGGAGGGATCGGGGGACTTGTCTCGAAGAAAAAGAACAAGTGTCCGCAAGGAGCGAAACTCGGTACAAAGTTCAATATATAGAGAGCTTTGATATACCGATCACGTATTTCGCGCCCAAACGCAGAGGCCAGCTGCTGGGGTTACACGCCACCATATTTCCGGAGGGCTCGACCAGGAGGAGGAGGAGTAAGCCAACTTTCATAATATAAACCTTGTCGTTCAACCCGTTGTCGAGTAACCCTCCGGCAATTTCGAGGAAATCCGATATGTTTCCTTGTGTTTCGACAAATTGCTCTTTTTATTTCGAGTTTGGGAACGTGGGCTTACCTTGCTCCAGTTATTTTTTTTTAATTTCTTGGTTTCCAGTTTGATTGCTATAAGAGGGATACTTTATTTTTGCGGTTATTTTAATTATTTAATTTTTATGTTTATAACAAATTCAGTCTTGCAATGCTTAAGTTTTACAATAAATACTGTATAATTTAAGTAAAAAAAGGTGTATTTCATTCGTTGATTAGTAAATAAATATATAAGATAAAATTATTTACGAAAAAATTGCTTAATTTCTTTGCATAAAAATAATTATTTAATAAAAAAAAAAAAAAAAATTTTCACTTTGAAAACCAACAACGCGAATCCTAGGCCAATCGTCTATTGAGCAAACTCTTTAACTAAATAAAAAAAAGAACTTTAAATTTTTCAATTACCGATCGATTAAAAAAAAAAAAGAGAGGATGGAAATGTACGCAGTTTACGGTCGAACAATCCGCGTCAATAGCGCGTGGAAAATTTTTCCGGAAACGGTGAAAAAGTCGAAAGTGAAAAAAAAAATTCACTCCATCTGGTCGTGATTATTAATCGACCGGTAATAAGTTGGAAATATTCATGAAAGGAACTAGCTACCATGGAACGGGCAAAGCGCTGCTTTGATTTGCTTTTATCGCAGAGTTTACTCTCATAAAATTTATGTTGCAAATTTATTCACGATTTAAATATTTTTATATTTATTTGTTTGGATTTTAAAAACTTTATGGCTGTGCATTAAAGTATTTTTCGGTAAAGAGTTTGATTGCTGAGAAATTTTAAATAAATGTGATATTATTCGTATTGATCGTTAACAAAACTTATGACAAATTTTTTTTTTTTTTTTTTTTTTTTTTTTTTTTCAACTTAATGCTTAAAAATTTGTTTAAAAAGTTAATTAATTTGAAATAATTCAATTCAATCTAGTTTAGAAACATACCCCAGTGGGCTGATTTTATAGAAGTTAAAGACTAAATAATGTTCTCTTTTCAAAAGTAATTTAAAATTAACGTCTATTAAGTAATACCCAAGCAAGCTGAATAAAAATAAAGAACCTAAAAAACTTCAAACGATCATCTTAATCTTGAATATCATCTGCGTCTCTGAGTTATTCAGGCTCCAAATTGAATTCAGAGGCTAATATTTTTCCACATTTTCATATTTTCTTCTTTTAGAGGTAGTTTTTTTTTTTTTATTTCAAGCAGATGATATGAGAGTTTTAATAAAGTCCAAGAATGTCAAATTGTATGTTATTTTGTTACTGAATCTTAGCTTGGTGACCCTGCTAGAAGTTTCAACAGAACGTCTGGGGTGCCCGCCAGATAGTGGGCAGAAAATTCTGTCAAGCTTATTATTTTATGTATATGTCTATATATATATATATATGTGTGTGTGTGTGTACCTATAGATGCGTTGATGGGAGGTTAGTTTACAAATCGGAGCAGCAGCATGCAGCTCCGATGTTACAAAATTGATAAAAAATAATCAAATAATTTTATAGAAATATAATTTTAATCGATGAATCATGCTTGCTGTTTGAAAATCCTAACCTCTCCCTGCTGTATAGCCACACGTACAATGGACTTGAACAAATTTTTTTTCTTTTGCTAAATATTATGGAGTCAGGGCAGTGACCTAGCGCATAGGATAGCGATTACAACCTGGAGATGATTTCCCCAGGAAGTTTTGACTCCGGAGAGGCCAGGGCGGATACCTGGTGCACCTGGTGATACTTACGCCTTGGAGATGATTTCCTCAGGAAGTTTGGACCTCGGAGGGGCCAGGGCGGATACCTAGTGCACCTGGTTATACTGAGGCCTTGGAGATAATTTCCCCAGGAAGTTTGGACTCCGGAGGGGTCAGGCTGAACACCTGGTGCACCTGGTGATATTTACGCCTTGGAGATGATTTTCCCAGGAAGTTTCGACTCCGGAGGGGTCAGGGCGGGCACCTGGTGCACCTGGTGATACTTACGCCATGGAGATGATTTTATCAAGAAATTTTGACCCTGGATGGGCCAGGGAAAATACTTGGTGTACCCGGTAATAACCACACTCTGAAGATGCTATCCTAATAGTAAACTTGATGATGTGAACCCACTGGGATCAAAACTTTCTGAGAAAATCATCTCCAAGGCGTAAGTATCACCAGGTGCACCAGGTGTCCGCCTTGACCCCCCCGGAGTCCTTACTTCCTGGGGAAATCATCTCCAAGGCGTAATTAATACCAGGTGCACCGGGTGTACGCCCTAACCCCTCCGGAGTCCAAACTTCCTGAGGAAATCATCTCCAAGGCGTAAGTATCACCAGGTGCACCAGGTGTTCAGCCTGACCCCTCCGGAGTCCAAACTTCCTGGGGAAATCATCTCCAAGGCGTCAGTATCACCAGGTGCACCAGGTATCCGCCCTGGCCCCTCCGAGGTCAAAACTTCCTGGGGAAATCATGTCCAGGTTGTAATCGCTATCCTATGCACTAGGTCTCCGCCCTGACTCTATAGGTGCATAGGTGAATATTTAGCAAAAGAAAAAAAATTTATTCAAGTCCATTGTACGTGTGGCACACGTATGCCACACGTGTGTCACATAGCTCGCCAGAATCCCTATGCGTAAAGCATTGGGCTTCTGTCAAGAATCTGGCGATTAACCCTACTAAATTTCTGCCCAATTTCGCTAAATCTGCCCACTGTCTGGCAATATTCTGGCGGAAATTTCTCGCAGGGGAGCACAAAAAAATATTTGACAAATCTATCATTTTTACGTTTTTATTATATAAAATGTTAATCAGTTCATTTCAACGTTTTTTTCTCGAACATAAGTTATTTATTATCTACACGGTCAAGTCATAAATAAAAGTTTCCATTTGTTAAGTATTCACCCATTTGAAAAAGAACATAACTCAAAAGGTCAAAGACTAGTTTTAAAAAGTGCCATAATAAATTACTAGTAAACCCTCAAAACAAAGCCGAGTGAAGCTAATTAGACGTACGATAAACAATTTAGCCTCCTTAAAAAAGAATTTACGTACACTTAAATACGTTTTATTTCAAGCTCCAGCCAGCGTGATTTAAGGGAAAAAAGTATGCCAGTAGCAATTTAAAAGTCAAGAAGTAGGGGCTGAGGGCTGGGGGTAGAGTATTACGATGCGCAGGCCACTTTTCTAGTTATCCTTTCATTTCTCCTGCTTTCCTCTTCTTCCTTCTTTCGCCCGTCTACTTTTTTTTCTTTTTTTTTTAATATGCACGCGAACCTGATTGCAGCTGGTGCAGCTCTCGACCTCTTATTTATTTTTGTTTTTTTATATTTAATTTTTTTTTATTACTTTAGTTGGTTGTATTGAAGTTTTACCGGTAAATGAAAGCGATTTATCACGCGGTGAACGCCAGGCTTGAACGTTTTTGAGCTTTACCGAAGGAAATATTGACCCCGGTTCACTTTAGATAATAAATTGTTTTCTTTGTTTTTCAATCATTCGATTCATTAATAACTGAGTTAACCAAATATTGATGATATTTTCATTGAATTGAAAAACAATTTTTCTAAAAATCAAGTGTTCTTTACTTATTTTGAAAAATTATTTGAAATCTTCAATAATTGATTGAGAGTTTTAGTCAAATTTAAACAAATTTCAAATCTTTTGTATTCTTCGAGGTAAAATATTTAAAGCCCAAACCTTAGGATAATCAAAAACAATATCATTAACGGGGTATTGTTTTCGCGTAATGAAAGCGTAATATTTATGAATATTCAAACGAGCATTTTCGGCAACAATATTCCTCATACCTCAGACGAAAATCGTAAATTACCATAAATTTTGCGCTATGAATGATGTATTTGCGCGCGCGCGAGCTCTCTCTCTCTCTCCGAAAGTGTGGTGTGTTGCTTCGCAATAAGTATATATATATATATTTTTTTTCCGGAAACTCCTCCGCAACGAAAAATTATTAAACACGAGAATTCAATTGTTCGGTCCGATAGGTTATGCAATTAAGGGAAACAGCCGGAATTAAATTTTCACTTTAAAAAAGTTGATAATTAAATTTTCGAGCTTCTTCTTGGGGCGCGCGGCAAGCGGCGATCGGTCCGGCTGAAGCTCCTCAATTACCGTCTTGAATAAATCGCATCACGTAATAGAATTCGCTTTTGCTCGCGCGCTTCGACTGTAGATTTAAGTAGAGAGAGAAAAAGCGGGGCCAAGAGGACCTCGAGGCCAATCAGTGTCTCGGTACTACCAACCCGTTACATAAATCTTTGATGCGAATGTTTTTTTTTTTTTTCTGCTCCAAGTTTTTTATAGGTCGTTGGGCAATGCGCTTGGCTATTTAATTTTGAGCTTTAATCACCTTTATTTTATTTTGTTGGAAAAAAAGCTTTGATTTTGAGTTAATTGAATTTTAGATGATTTATGCGGTTTAATTGGATAAAAAAATCATGGGTTATTAGCAGACGATTAAGCCTGTTTTCTACAGTGTGCCTAATATGCCCCCCCCCCCCTGTTATTTTGAATATGCTAGGTATGCGGCATCTCTGCAAGGTAGGAAGAAGTCAAAAACACTGAATTATGAAGTTTTCAGTTGTTTAGAACATTTTAAAATTATTTTTGCGCACGCCTAATAGCTAAAACTCGTTTCGTATACCTCCGTTATTATTTTACGTTGTAATTAAGTGGTCTGCCAAAATATTTAGACGCACCTGATCAAAATTTGAATAAGTAGCTTAGATTCGTTATTGTTTCAGCTTTAAAACGCGACCTTAGTTTTTGGTTCAATTCGTTTTCTAACGGGTTTTATTCTTAAATAACTTTTTATTATGCAGTGTACCTAATATGGCCCCCCACGAATTAGTAGAAATACCGATATTAAGAGTCCTTAGTTTCATATTTACTTTTTAGAAAATCCTATCCTAATGTTATTTAAGAAAAATAAATTTAATTGTTTCAAAGCTTTTTTTCATTTTATAACTAAAAAAGCATTCTAGCTCAAAAAAAAAACTTTGACCAAAATTTAAAGTTGACATTTTTCTACTGGTTGCAAAGCTTTCAAAAACATTGTAAAAAAGGCTCAATTTTTAAATAAATCATTTTTAAAATAATAACAATTTTGAAGTTTTTAAAATCTTATATCCTGATTGATTTAAAAAGTAGGAACAAATTGCAATTAATTAATTACTTCAAGGGGGGCCATATTAGGACACAAATTTTAGGTGTCTTAAAAAACCATGTTTTGGTAAATCCTCTGGCATTTGAAGCTCATTGATCAAAATCGAACGTGTAATGTCTCATTTTAAAGCTCTTAAATTAAGCTTTAAAATGAGACTTTACCCGTCAAAAAATATTGATTTGGTTGGACACAACGTCGATTCTCGCTTAGGGGGGCCATATTAGGTACAGGTACCTTAGTTATTTTTATAAAGGGTGATGATACTTTTGGATAAATTTGTATTTTTTATCGGTGTTTTTCTTGGCAAATAAATGAACAGCATTATTTATCAACTGTAAGTTTATTATGATATTCCAAAGTTATAAATATTTAGTTTATTTTATTCGTTAATTATAATTCTTCAAAAATAGATTCTAAGGATTTATAAAGAAATTTTTCAAAAATATTTATATAAACAGAAATAGTTTTAAACTATAATATAAAAAATGTGATGTGAAATCACTGTTTCAATAAAGATTTGTTTTTTACCAAAACTACGCTTAGCTAGTAGAAAAAAAATGAAAACTCAAACATCTAATTCCAAATACCTAAATTTTCATACTTGAGATTCATACGTTAACTTACAAATTTAATTAGTTCATTATATTAAGTAATACACAAAATTGCCTAAATTAAAAGACATTTTAGTAGTATGCAGCGAGTTTCAAGAGATAATATAATTAGTTATTCGTTATCAAATTAGGCAATCATCCTTTTTACCTTAGCAAGCTTGTGTAATTACCCACTCTTTAGTATTCGCCACACGTTGTCGTTTTGTCTTAATCAAGGAGCGCCAAACAAAGCTGATAATAAGATTGGAATCACTTGTCAAACAAGTGGATCATTGCGAAGATGCAGATCAGCACGCTCATTATCTTCTATCTCTCGCGAGCAGCTCGTTAGTAACCCGAGGAGGATTGAGCAAACGCATATATAATAAAGAACCCTCCCAGACGGGAGTTATTGCCTTCATTTCCGCTTCCTACTGCTCCGATTCGATAGATAGAGACTTTTTCACCCGTGTGGACGCGCGGATGTTATCGGAAAAATATGCAATTCGGACGGGCAAATCCTTTTTTTCTTTTCGTATGACTTTTTTTGGACCTGCATAGTTTTATAATTAAAAGCGATGTTTTTTTTTAATAAGATAATTGAGTAGTAAAATTTTTTAAATAGATATAATTGCATGATTTGTAGTTTGTGCTTTAGAAGTAGTAAATTTTAACTTCATAAAATATTTTCTTTATTCAAATTGGCTGTACTATTATTACATCCCTTCGTTCACTTAGTCATTTTTTTCATTCGTCCAATTGCAAATATTTTACAAAAGTCTTAAACTAAAGAATTCAAAGCTCCGAGCATGATCTTATGCAGCGCGCGTGCTTTCGCTGCAGGCGTGCGCAACCCTCCCTCGTTTGTACTTTTTTACCCATTCATTTCTCTTTATTTAGAGGATTCTCGAATCGTTATTTTTCTTGGCTAGCTGTACCTTTTTCATTCGATTTCCGTGACTAATGAAAAGTGACTGGCGGTCTTTCATTATCCATCATTCATTAGTCTTTGGAAGAAGAATGTGCAACGACTAAACTGAAAACTCGCTATAATCTAAAATTACTTGTGAATCACTATAGTTTTCGGGATTTTAACTTATTGGTTGCACAAAACCTTATTAAATTTTCATTACAGAAATTGTCAGGAAACATATCTTACAAAGGTGCTATCAACTTGAGTTTGTTACAAGTAAATAATGTAAATTAATTGATTAATTTTGCTGCAAATTTTAAACCAAATACTTGGAAAGATATAATTTGCGCATTACATACACTAGTTTCCATATCTTCGTGGTTGTTTGGTTGATGCAGTAGGGTAATACTAGATAGTCAAGGACCAATAATTTGATACTGAATCATAGCTGTCTGATAAGCAACCTATGCGTCAACGATAATTTGACGACGTACGGCCTTACCGGATATTAATGTTTGACCCAGAGACAGAGATTAATGTATTTTCACTAATTATGTAGTATAATACCTTAGCTGAAATATTTAAATTCTCGTGGGAAACCAGCGACGAGTAGTAAATTCTTGTTTGGTCAGACGCGAGTAAATTCACTAAAAATATTAGTCGAGCTAATTCGGTCAATTTTTTTACTGTTAAATGATTCTGATTTTAAAAAATATTCTTATCTAAAAGTAGTTTTTTATAAAAATAAATCTTCGAAATTTTATTTTGAAAAGTTGGTTTTTAAATTAAAGCAAAATTCTGGATATACATTTTGGATATCATAATCAATGCTTCGACTGATATACATTCAGAGTATTTATGTACTATGAACTGTTAAAAATTTGTTTTTTTTTTTCAACATCAACATTGTTAATAGTTATGAAAACTACTTTCGTTAGGTCTTGTCTCATTAAATCAATTTATAGGGTGTGGTTATACGGCGCAAGATTCAGCGCGGGAATGGACCTGTTTAAATCCGTTCAGCCAATGACAGGTATTCTCAAACAAAGATCCAATGTGATTGGCTGATAAGTTTAATCAACCTTGTTCCCGCGCTAAAATTTCTTACCATGTAACCGCACTCTTGTATCAAAATTAATTGTTAATTATTTGAATTCAATGATTAAATTTGTCTGCTTATGTAAATTAAAAAATCAAAATGATTTTTTTAGATTCAAATTAATAAAATGAGAATTATTAAGTATTTAATAGGATTGTGAAAGTAAATAATCTGCGGATATTTTAAATTAGAGAATAGTAATAATTATACAAACAATTTATTCGGACGTAAATATTATTTGGTGGCCCTGAAAAGGGCCGAGGGGTTTTAAAAAAGTTGATAAATAATTTAAGCGCGTTCTCCACGAACACGACGAGCCAGCTGAATATCTTTGGGCATGATGGTCACACGTTTAGCATGGATAGCGCAAAGATTTGTATCTTCGAACAGGCCAACAAGGTACGCTTCGGTTGCCTCCTGGAGAGCCATCACAGACGAGCTTTGAAAACGCAAATCGGTCTTAAAGTCCTGAGCGATCTCGCGGACGAGACGCTGGAAGGGCATTTTGCGCATCAAAAGCTCGGTGCTCTTCTGATAACGGCGAATTTCTCGAAGCGCAACAGTGCCAGGCCTGAAACGATGAGGTTTCTTTACTCCACCGGTTGCTGGAGCACTCTTGCGAGCAGCTTTAGTGGCCAGCTGTTTCCTGGGAGCTTTGCCACCAGTGGATTTGCGGGCTGTTTGCTTAGTTCGCGCCATTACGATCAACTATAAGAGCTGCGTTTAAAGTAACTAAAATGATATTAAAAAAATTTTAGCGAGCGAGTTGTTTTTATACCTTTTTACCGGGTGGAAGGGAGGGAGAAGCACCGCCGTTGCGCTGAATTGTGGTGGGGGAAGTGCTATGCGCTAAAGGTATAAAATAACGACCAATAAAAAATTTTTCATTGATGCGATTATTACGTTGAGCGTAACTGGTCTGTACACTGTAATATCGCTGAAAATGTCTGGTCGTGGAAAAGGAGGCAAAGGTCTTGGTAAAGGTGGAGCAAAGCGACATCGCAAGGTGCTACGAGACAACATTCAGGGTATCACTAAACCTGCCATCCGCCGTCTGGCTCGTCGTGGTGGAGTGAAGCGCATCTCTGGACTCATCTACGAGGAATCTCGTGGAGTTTTGAAAGTATTCCTCGAGAACGTCATTCGAGATGCTGTGACCTACACCGAGCATGCTAAGAGAAAGACCGTGACCGCCATGGATGTAGTCTACGCTCTCAAACGTCAAGGCCGTACTTTGTACGGTTTTGGTGGTTAATTTGTATATTTTATACAGATCTCTCGGCCCTTTTGAGGGCCACCAAATTTATTAAAACGTTGCCAACTATATCGATCGATAAATTAAATTAATAACTGAATTAACAATTGTACACTATCTCATTTAAAGAAATATACGAGAAAAACTAATAAAACAGTAACTGCTAGATTTTACGAAAATACTATGAATGTGCAATATAATTAATTACCAAACTATTGCACTCAAGTAAACAACACAAAACTAAAATTTACTTTTTAAAGAGAATTTTTATTTTATAAAAAAAAAAAATTGGCAAATTTTCGAAATAATCGAGTTATTCATCGGGGAGCTATACAATTCGAGCGGACTTAAAAAAAAAAAAAATATAGGAACTTGAAAAAAATGATAAAATGGACCTTACTTAATCATTGAAAAAAAAAATTTATTACTAATTAAAGTCCGCGATTTTCAGAAAAAGTATTGATTCATAATAATCGATTAAAAATAAGCATCATTCGTCTAAAATCAATACTTGATAAATTAATAGTAAAGCAAGTATATTTTATATATATGTATATAGATTCTTTATTCTTTGTTGTTTGAGACAAAAATATTTCATGTTGAAACTATAATTATTAATATTAAACTATAATTAAACGTAAATTAAACTATAATTATATATTATGAAAAATTATGACCAATAAAAATTTCGTTTTATACTTAATTATAATAAATGATTTGATTTTTTAGTATCTATAGTAATCACAAAGTGACAATTTTCTTTTTTTAGTTTATTATTTATATTTTCTAAATTATTCATTAGACTCACTCACTTAATCACAAAATTTATTAGATACTTTTGGAAAATACATCGACTGTTAAAACTATCGAAAAAAGAATAGACTTGATTGTTTAGAGTAAAATCGCGAAGTTGGCACTTGCCGCGCATCAGCTGACATGGTCTCAGTTTTTATAATTTAAAATTTTTCTGTAGGTAATAAGCTATTGTGGATAAGTAATTCTCGAACAGTAAGTTTACAAAAAAGAACTGTTACCAAGTTTAAAAATTAATTGTATTTTTAAAAATGGAGTTTGCAGAGCTCGCTCAACTGCTGCCCAAATAATTCTAATCTACTTGTTAAAGTTGGAAGAATGCTTATTAAAGCTTACTATATTTTTTATACGCAAAACATTTAAATTATAGACGTGAACTACAGTTATTAACCATATATTATACTAACCTTCATCAAAAACAATTTAATTTAGTATTTTGTTTTAGATTTCAACGATTTCTTTTAATGTTTTTAATTAATAATATTTATTATATTATTTTAATAAACTTGAGTTATTTAATATTGTATTATTAAAATATGGAAATTCGAGACATTTTTTTAATTTTGAATTTTACAGCTTTTTAATTTAACATAGAGTGCTCGTCACTGATGACGACACAGGGGAATCTATTCTGTCAAAATTTTTTTTACAACTGAAAATTTTTAGTTTCAACTTATAGGTAATTAATTAATAATTGATTGAATTTCAGAAATTAGTTGTTGGCTATGTACGAATGACGAGTCTAAGTATTCGCCTTGTCCAAACCAGCATCAGCGCCAATTTTCTCATGTATTTTAGTCCTGGTGGTCAAAATGTGAACCCTCGAGTGGTGGGTAAACGCGTGCATTTGTATATCTATATCGATCAGCTGTGATTCTGGTCTGGACAAGTAGCAGGAATTTTAACTGATAACTTGGATAAATTTTTTCTCAGCATTGTTATAAATAAATTTATTTTTTAGTGTTTAAGAGAAAAAAGGTATGAAATAATTGAATTTATTTCATAAATGTGATAAGATATAAATATTTGATCAGACGTTTCATTGATTTGATGGCCCTGAAAAGGGCCGGGAATCTATAAATTAAATTAAATAATTTTAAGCTTTTTTCTCAGTTCTTTTGGGCAAGAGGACTGCATGGATGTTTGGCAATACACCACCTTGGGAGATGGTGACCCCACTCAAAAGTTTATTCAATTCTTCGTCGTTGCGAATGGCAAGCTGGAGATGACGAGGGATTATTCGGGACTTTTTGTTGTCACGGGCTGCATTTCCAGCCAACTCCAAGACCTCGGCTGTCAAGTACTCCATGACTGCAGCCAGGTAGACCGGAGCACCAACTCCAACTCGTTCAGAATAATTCCCTTTACGCAGCAGACGTTGAATTCTGGCCACCGGAAATGCAAGACCCGAACGACTAGATTTGGACTTGCGTTTCGTCTGCCCACTTATTTTGCCACCTTTGCCACGACCAGACATGATTGCTATTAATAATCTTCAGAAAGCTCTTTACAGTTTGGTATCCACTGAAAGAATAAAAAATTTTTTGCGAGCAAATTACTTTTATACGCGAGTTTGGGCTCGTAGTGGGGGGAGGGCGTTCGAGTAAGGGATGGGGTGGGGGAAGTCCCCACTCGAATTCGCGACTCAAGCGCACCAATCAGCGTTCTAGTTCCGGCAAACACACGCGCAGCTGTGAGGCCTCGAATTAGATACTAATACTGCGTGTCAAAAAAATTTTTTTAGTTCATTCTGAGCAATCGTCCCGAGTGCACATAGAGCATCATGGCACCCAAAGTTAGCGAGAAAGCTGTCAAGAAATCTGGCAAAGCCACCAAGAACATCACCAAGACCGAGAAGAAAAAGCGTACCAAGAAAAGGAAAGAGAGCTATGCCATTTACATCTACAAGGTGCTGAAGCAAGTTCACCCCGACACCGGTGTTTCCAGCAAAGCGATGTCCATCATGAACTCGTTTGTCAACGACATCTTCGAACGAATCGCTGCTGAAGCTTCCCGGTTGGCGCAGTACAACAAGCGGTCGACCATAACCTCCCGGGAAATTCAAACTGCGGTGAGACTTCTGCTTCCTGGTGAACTTGCTAAGCATGCAGTCAGCGAAGGCACCAAAGCTGTTACTAAGTACACCAGCTCTAAGTAAAATTTTGAAAATCTTGCTAAATAAAACCCCCGGCCCTTTTGAGGGCCAACAACTATTCTTAAAACGTTAAACATGAAATATTTGTAACGATAATCAATCTCATGACATCAAATTTAATTCAACCCAATTTAAATATTGAAAGTATGGACTCCATACTATGTGGAAGTATGATTATAATATAATTTTAAAGTTTCGGTTGAAGCTTTTGCTGTTAAAAACCTTGCGCAATTTCTTATAGGAAAAAATGCCCTATAGGTACTTTTTTCACCATTCGTATTGTCATTCCTTACCTCATTACAAAAGTACTAAAAGAAAAAAAACGCAAATTTTTTTTTGAAAAAAAAATAGCGTGCGTTTTTTAAAATTGAATTCAGATTTTTATTTCCTTCAAATAAAATGATAATCCCAAATTTTGGATAAACGCTTAAATTAAAAACTTTATTTTGAGAAAATTAATAATTCAGTTTTGTACTAAACTTGATTAAAAGTTTAAAATTATAATTACAATATGAAAGAAAAAATTATTTATTTTGTTTAAAATCAACTTTATTTTTGAACTTAAAAAAAAAAAAGATACTATTCATCTTCATTGCACAGATGTCTTGAGAGTATATTTTCCAACAGAATAACAATATATGATCAAAAAACACTGAACAAAATTACTGTGAAAATACCATTTTCATTTTAATATTCACCAACAATATTCTTACCGGCAGCAAGTGCTCGATCGGCTAACAAGTGTATTAATTTATTCATGCAAGCAAAAAATGCATTTATCATTAATTTCATTTCAAAAATTAAATTACTGACGAACTCTAGTTTACTTTCTTTTTTCTCATTTTTAGTAACTATCAAAATCAATGTTATAAATTCGCGAAAGAAATCTGAATGAAGTAGGTATACGTAATTTTTTCAATTGTCAAAGATAAATTTTATGGGGCCGAAGTTAACGAGCTCTTTTACCCGAGAAAAAGCGACAATGAAACTTAACTAAAGCTATAAACGCGGGTTTCATTAAATTTAAAAAGTTTAATAATAGCCAGGAAAAAAAAATTAAATTCATTCCTAATGAAACAAGTACTGAAAAATTATACTAATTGCGTGAAGCCGCTGGAAATTTTTTTTTTTCGCCTTTTCACCAGGAAATAATAAGATTGCTTCAAAGAAAATCCAAAGAATCGGAAGGGAAAAAAATAGAACACACTCGAAAAGAAGAAAAAACTGTAGATGCTGTACTGCTGCGATGGGACACGACAAAAGAGGAGCCGACTCTATAAGGGAAGGAAGCAAGAGAGGAAAAAAAGGACGAGGCGCCGAAGATTGTTTGGCAAAAGTAAAGGAGCGAGTTTGGTGTGTACGAGAGCGCGCGCACCGTTTGACGCCGGTAAATATTGAATTAAGTTCGTTCCGTGACGAAGTTAAGAGGATAGTAAACCCACCAAACTTTTCCAAAGTTTTTTCCGTCTGTGAATTTTCCGCGCCGGAATGAAACTAAAAAAAAGTCTGATCTGATCGATATTTTTAATGGGAAACGATTCTAGTTTTTTCTAAGGATTAGAACTATATTTTAGTTGTAAAGTTGTAATTAAGGATAATCATCTTGGTCTAAAATTTTAATTGGTATCAAAAGCAATGGCAATTTTATGTTTAAGAAAGTTTAATTTATTTAAATAGGATCAAAGAGAAAAAAAAAACATTTTTTTGATTAAATACAATAATTTGTATTAATTAATTAGTCATGCATAGTATATGATTTAGTATAAAAAACTTTTCATCAATTAAAATATGAACCTGTACAATGTTTTAATAAGCAATCATTTTACATATCAAGTCTAAGGCAACTCAATACATACTTATTTACATACATTTCAAGTTTGAACACTGAAAATAACTTTTTTTCCCATTAACTAGAAAATTGCTGAACATTTTGTTTAAGATTATAAACTTCATTCATAACCATCTTCTTTTCTTTTTTTCTTTCTTTTCAATTGACAATTTATATGATCACCACACCTACAAAGCCAATCAGCAATGCAACTTTTGATAAGATCCATATCACATTCATGATGATCTTGAACTATGTCTATAGTTATAAAATTTTCAAAATTACATTTATCAACAAATTTTTTCAATAACACTATATAACTCACCCATTATTATGTTTAATGTATTTGAAGTTGCAAATCCATAAGTATTTTTTATTCCAACCCAAGATATTTTTCTACATAACTCATTTGTGAGAATACTTGACATAATATTAAGGATTGATTTTTGTTCAGTACCAACCAGTCGTTTTTTTAGCTTATTACACTAAAAAAAATTTATTGTTATTATATCAAAAATTAAAGTTACTGTTAGAATAAGATACCAACAAATTGATCCTAAACACTTTCATTAGTTAACAATGATTCATCAAAATCAAGGAAATCATTTAGATCATCAAAAGGCATGCAAGGTAATAAATTTAACTTCTTTACTGGAAGAGGTTTCTCTTGCTGCAAATAACTTAATATTTCTCTTTGTTGTTGTAATATTAAACCAAGTGTATCTCTACAACATTCTAAAAAAAAATTTATTCATTAAATGTGAAATTTCACCTTAATTAAAATAAATATTTTATTTTTGCTACGGAAACAATTGTTGCTGTGTGTTTTATAAATTGTAGGATTATTAACTGCAAAAAAAAAAAAAAAAAAAAAATGAAAATTTGAAGATGTGGTGAACACAACAATGTTTTTTTAACTTCAAAATTAGTACAATATTTATTAAACCTCCAATTTTTTTTTTTCATGTTGTTGATTTGTGAAATTTTGTTTTGAGGTACTTTTCTGTTGAATAAATTGTGAAGCATCAAAATTCAAGTCCTTTAAAACCTCAGGAGATACCTCAAGCTCTTCATATTCTAACTGATCATCTTGTTCAAGACACAATTAATAGTAATTTTTTTAATTTACAAACCAAGAAATTTATTTAATAATGTGAACACAAAAAATAACTTTACCGGTTGTTGCATCACTAGACTGAAAGTTTTTTTTTTGTTTTTTATTGGAAAGCCTACTGTATTGTTAACAAAATTATTTTTTGAATTTGCAAGCTCTATATTATTAGTAATAATTCCAACAACAGATGAGGATGCTATTTTTTGTCAGGATTCATTATAATATTTTTCAACTGAAATATGGTCTGAAATTCTTTCATGCCTGTTTTGTTAAATAAAAATTGATCAGTAACTATCAGTAAAATAGTATAATTGTTTTTTTGATAAATTGAAAATATGTTTTAAAGAAAACTGCAGAACTTATGATATGTATTATAAACATAAAATTTACAAACTTACACTCAACTTTTCGTTTTCTTAGTATATACAGATTTTCAGCTTTGTATTATTATTTTAAACAACATATATAATCATTTTTATAATCTTGTTTATTTTCACGACTGCAAATATAACCTAGAATTTTTGTAAATCATGTACACTCACGATGGAAAACTTTAAAATTTTTTATTAAATAGACCGCAAAATATTTTACAATATAGCACAACTTAGTATATGACTAGAAAAGTAAAAAATAAAAATAAAAATCATTCAAATAAGTCAAATCTTGAGCAGCAACAAGCTCTAGCAGAAGCCGATTGCGCACGCAACTCGCAAGCCAACGCACGAAAAATTAAAAAAAATTATTCCTTAAAAAAATAATTTTTGTGCTTTCTAATTTTAGAAGGCAAAATAAAATAATTCAAAGTAAACTAAATTAAAAAAAAAAAGAATATGTATAAAAATCTCAAGTTGTATAACAAAAAAAAATTTATTAAAACAAAAATTAAAAAAACTGTATTTATTTTAATTATTTAAATAATACAGATTCTTTTTTATTAATTTTTTCTGAAGTGTAAGCAGTCACTTGTATTCAATTACAGGCTGAATTTTTTTTTCAAGTATTGTTCTTTGTAATTGATTATTTGTTTCTACTTGTATTTTTGAATTTGTGGAAAAGTGATTACTTGATTAATAAGTTTCACATTGATACTAAAACTTTTGATCATATTATACTTGGGTATTGCTTTTTTAAAAATTTTATGCGACAGCTTGCAGCTTTGTTCTTGCTTCATGTTTAATGTATTTTATCTAAAATAAAAGGTAAAATAAGTACATCTTTTTAACTTTTCTATAGTAAAGGTCACAGTACAAATAAAAACATGCACCCTAAACTATAAATTTAACATTGTCAATTTTGCGTGAATTACGTTGCACCATTAAGTTTACAATGGCAGTATCCAAAATCAATTAAGCCAGTCCAGTCTAGACAGACAATAGCCGAGTCAACCGGATCTCCGAAACCGAGCGTTCACTCAAGCCCCATTACGAGACTTATCGTGAGGTCACTTTAGCCGGCAGCAGCTTCCTTCCCGATGATGACGGTACACAATACACGCTGGATTTTTTCGTCTACCTCAATTTTTCGCCTTGTTTGCGGCCGGAATACTCCGCTGTTCCGTGTCTCGGGTTTTTATCGGATACTCCGACCGCTGGGGGGAAGAAGTGAGAACCCGGGGGTAGATTGATTTTGCTTTTCTTCTTATCCGCCCTTCCTCGATTTCTTTCCCTCGAAGTTTATCGATGTCGAATTTTTTGTTGGTGCGGTGTGATATTAAGCTCGTGTATCGTTTGAAATCAATTTTATCGAAGTAACAATTAGTAAATAACAAATGTGTTGGGGTGACTAAGTTTTTATTATTTTTTTCAAAGAAAACAAATAGTTCCTATATGATATATCAAACGAAGAATATAATTTGTTTATTTTTATTACTGCTTAAAGTTTTTAATCTCAAATGAACAAAAATAAGCTCCTCAACACTCATTTAATATAAGTTCTTGAAAATTAAACTTGAATTAAGAGAAATTGGTCATTACGAACTCAAACATTGTAAAATTAAAATTTGATTACAGTTTGATATTGTTGACTTTTGACTGAAATAATCGAGATGAGATTCAATTTAAAATTGAATGCTGCTTTGATTATATTTTTATAGAATTAGGAATTAATCTGATATTCGAGCTTTGACACGTTTGATCGCAGCCAATATTCACAAAAACGCATATTAAAAAAGATTCATATGTCAAAGAAAACCAGACACAATAAATATTCAAAAATTATTACTTAAATTTCAATTTAAATAATGCTAATAAATCGTGAAATATAAATAAAGAAATTAAGCCCGGCGATTATTTTCAATCCAAGCGAAAATTGTTTATTTGGAGTTTTGTATCTTTTATGATTTATTCATTGCATACCGGTACTCCAGTGATTAGAAAAAAAAAAAAAAAAACAAAAAAAACAAAAAATTTTGTATCGTAAAAAGTATAAACTATTGTTTAATAAAATTAGCCTACATCTCAGTTTCAAAATCAAAACAAACCTTGATTTTTTTTTTTTTTTTCTTTTTTAAATCTTGGTTGTCTCCCCCAATTACCGCTCGATAAAGCGTCCGCCGGAGTTTGACAAGTCGACCATAATCACTCGGAAGTAAGTTTACATCGATTGCCCCGGGCTCTGTACTCTCGAGTAACAAACCACCGACACCGAGATGTGAATAATGGAAACGCGGTTTGACAAGTAATTTTATAATTCAACCTTTGGCTTTTCTTTACCACAGCTTTTTGCCCTCGCTCGCGACGCCTGATACATATTTCATTGCAAGCTCTTGTGGTTGATAAAGAAGATATGAATTTTGAATTATGGTGCGAACCGTGGTTTTTGTAGGGTTAATAAACACGATAACTCACTGTTACGAGTAAGTAAAGTTAGCAAAAAGAGCTGCTTTTTGTATTGCTAATCAAGGAGGCTTGCGGCGTAGCAAACCGTGATTTATTAGTATTTCTCATTTGTTTTGGGCGATGATTAGTGTAATTTATTGGGATACGGTTTCAACAAAACTTTGGTGAATAAGATTTTTTTGGTCTAAAGTCAAACTAACCAGTGTCAGCTACGCTTCTAGTCATAAAAACTAAACTCTAAAATCATACATTAATTTACTTAAAAATAATTTTTAATACATTAATTTACTTGAAAATAATTTTTAATACTTAGAATCAAAATCATATTATAAAAATTTAATTTTCTTAAGATTTTTTTTCAACTTAACAATGATTTAAAATTTTTTAAACGAATTACTAGTTTACTTCACTTCAATCAGAAACTTCGAAATTCGATTTCGGTAATAAACCGATTGAAACGGTTTTCGAATATACTCATTTGCTTCTCGATTGTAAAGCTCGTAATTTTTTCACCGCATCCCAAGAAACGCTCTCGTCGAGAATTAGAATTGTGAAAATTGTGTTACGCGATGATAAAGCCCCCCAATTTTCTCCGGGCCGAAAAATCATTATGCATTTTTCCACCACCATTGTGTGTGTTTGTGTTACGAGTACAACCTTATCTCCTTGCTTACTCTGTTTTGAGTAATGTGTTTTCGCTGAGATTTTTCGGGTCGGGAATAAATTTTGCAACTTAACGTCGACAGAATTTGTGAAGATTGCGTTCAACGAAGCTGTAATCAAATTTACTTCAATCACTGTGATGGGTTACTTGCAATTTGAATTACTGTTTGTTTAGTTGGGAAATGTCTTCCTTTTTTGTAGCTTGACGATGTACTTAATAAAATTGTTTTTCGAGCTACTCTTCCTTAGCAATCAATTTTTATTTTTTAAACTTAATATACACAGTAATAAAATAGATACAAATTTATCAAAAACTTTGAATGAGACTGATTAGCCTAGTGAAGATACATTTGCATTTATAAAAAAATTTCAGAAATAAGCAATAAAATATAATTTTAAAATATCAAGCAGTTCCATAATTCCCAAATTTTTTCATACAAATTTCAGTTCAATATGAACTGAAATTGATAATTTATAAAATACAGTAAAATTATTGAAAGGCTATCTTCTCAAAGAGTATCAAAAGAAAATAAAAAACCAATCGAATTTCAAACAACTGAAAAAATCTCAAAAGATTGTAAAAGAGCTGATGTTAATTCAGGAGCATACAGCTTCTTAAAAATGATAATAAAGTCATAAATTAACTTTTATAAATTAAATCTCTTTATGAACATTTTTTGGAATTTCTTTAATTTATGATACATTAATTTTTAAAAACCCGATAAAAAAAAAAAAAACAAAAAACAAAAGCTTTGAAGACTTTTAACAACCCTGATGAAAGCCATACTAAAACTAATCAATCTGACCCAGATTCATGGCCCCAAAATTCGTCTTCCCGAAACTTGGCTCATAAGCTTCCCGGCCACAGCCCCGAT
Organism: Encarsia formosa; assembly: GCA_038277355.1. Classification (NCBI taxonomy): domain Eukaryota; kingdom Metazoa; phylum Arthropoda; class Insecta; order Hymenoptera; family Aphelinidae; genus Encarsia; species Encarsia formosa. Next base: position 15,135,832 of record CM076185.1, read on the forward strand.
TTATTTAAAACTTTGGAAAATCCAGCGCCACTCCTAATTCCATTCAATCAAACCAACACGTACACAAAAGTTTGCTTCCTTTTCCTCAACTTCTTATTTTTCTTGCCGCTGCTCGTGCAAAAAACATCAGTCCCTCCCTTTTCCTTTGTATGAAAAATTTTTCGCTGCACGTCAAATCACCGACGTGATCCGCACAGCGATGACGCGAGCGAAAATTTTTCCAAAAGAATTGTCGATCCCAGACTCCGCCCGGACTGATCCGTGACGCATCGATGAGCAGTTACGCGGACAGCCGAAAGTCACTGGGGTTGACGAGTGCTGCAGGGACAAAAGATTTTTTTTTTTTTCATACGTATTGGGGCTGATATTTTTTTAACTTGCAATTGTTTCGAATCACGGTTATGAGTAAATATTTGAACGCTTCTAAATCCTTTTTTCACGCTAGTAGCCCGAAAGTACAATTTTCGGGCTCGTACCGGAAACGAATATTGTACTTTCTGACTACTAGCGTGAAAAATAGTATACAGCCCTCAGGAGTGCAAAAATGAGCTAACCTTTAGCAAACCTTTGATGACCTCGCCTTCGGCTCGGACATCAATTTGGGTTTGCTAAAGGCTAACTCATTTTTGGCTCCCTCGGGACTGTAATATACTATTTCTGGTTCGAATTTTTTTTTTTATATCAGGTGGTTATGAAAGTGTAGGCTGTATATTTTTATGAGCTTTTTCTGCAAAAAGTGGATTTGTTGTAAAAAAAAAAAAAAAAAAAAAAAAAAATTATTTTCAAAAAAGAGGATTTGAGGTTTATGATGTAGACTTACATTTTCAGTTTATTAAAGTCAATATAAGTTTTTTGAAAAAAAAATATTGTTAAGGATATTAAATCAATTGCAATTTAAATGTGAACGGTAAGAAAAACAAGTATAGAGTTGTAATTTTTCTATATATTAATTAAAATTTCAATCGCAGCTTGCGAGAGGCTATACACTCCACAATCACACACAAGAATCAATAAAATATCAATTTCATTTCAAGTAAAAATCTTATTTTTAACAAAATATCAACTGAAATTAATTCCAAGGATCTTAACACTCAAAATTTGTCAAAAGAATCACGAAAGAATCACAAAATAATCAAAAAGAATCTTCAATGATTCTGGACTGCATAGCCCCTCGGCAGCTTGGTCTTCATCACAAAATATTCTAATAAGCGAATACCAAAAAGCTAAAGGAAAATCCAGAACTCCGGGTACTTAAAATTTTCAAGATTCGCCCATCAAAGTTTACGAGCAACTAAGCAACAAAGTAAAATCCTCAAAGAAACATAACCGATCCTAGAAGCAACATCAGAATTCAATCCCCCCCTGGTGGGCTGCAGATCCCCCCGTACTATTTCCAAAATTGGAAACCCAAAACGAGCTTCTCGTTTCGATCCCAACGGCTTACACCGCATCCAGGGTTCCCGCGAACTGGTGCACATTTGCGTACGCCGCGGAAGGCGGGCGGCCGGGAGGCGACACCCGATATCTCTGACCACCGATACTATCGATTTCGCGTTTCCCCGTCGTAATTACTTTTGCTCCGGAGAATTATTTCCGGTCCCGCAGCTTTCATTCTGACCCCTGTTTAGACTAATTCCACTTTTCCAGTTTCTCGTTTTGTGTTAAGCTTGAAATCACAACTTTTTAGATTTCTGTTTTTTAAAGGGTACAGACCTTTTTACTTCAAAAATTGGTATCGTAATGAACTTCAAGTAATTAAATATTACAGAACATCTTTTAAATTTATTTCTTCAAATTAATAAAAGTATCAAAAAATAAATAAATGTTCAACTGGTATACATTAATAAAAGTGTTTAATTGTAATTACAAAATATATTCAATTTTAAAACCATTGTAAGTTATAAATATACAGTAGTTTCAAGCTTACTTCTGAGTTTCAGATGAATTTTAAAAATAAATCATGAAAAATATGATCGTAAATGATTGCAAGCTGAAATTCTCAAGAGTCATATATCATTTGGAGTCTAGACTGTTGCAGACCCTCAGGGGACTAATAACTTTTAAACCTATCTTTTTAGAGTTGACCAACGATTCTGTTAAAATTTGACGAAGCGTCGTTATATTTTTATGTAAATTTTATGATGCGAACAAATCATTACTGAATATTTTAACGTCCAAACCAGTTTTTTCGTCGTACGCACCATTTCAAAAAAATTTCAACGATTTCAAATTCAAAAGAAATAAAGTTATTTGATAAAAGCTTTGCTTGTTTAAAAAATTTTACAAAAAAGTCCTCATCGAAAATCTTTAAATGTTCTAAAATTTTCAAGATTAATAATTTTTAAATCTGATTTAATTTTAAATTATTAAATGGAACGTCAAACACAAACAAACAAGCTCAAGTAAATAAAAAAAAGCTACTTGCATGTAAATGTGTGATAGAAAGTTGCTACATGCTCGTTAAAAAAATTAAATGCAAGTCTTATGACCAGATTAGCTTTGGCAACGGAAACAACGAGCGAAGTAGTAACAGCCATGAAGAATAATAACTGGTGTGAGAAACTTGCGGGAAAAAAACAAAAAGCAGTATTTGGAAGCAAGATCGTTGGAATTTATCCAAAAGTTCATCAAGCTTACCCAATTAGGTGCGAGCAATGAGCTGCTAGTTATTTCAAATATTAAGAGAATATAATTTTTACTATATATAAGAGGAGAATTTTCAATGTGAAAGTTTTGATCGCAAACAGTTGCCAAAGAAATTAATCAAAAAGAGAAAAAGATATGCTTGTCTAAAATTAAGGATTGAAAAATAACTTTATAAAAATAAGAAAGAAAAATTTGACTGATGAAAAATTTTTTAAACTATTTCAATCACTACAATATTATTTAGGTATTGATTTATGAGTTAAGCAAGTTGCTTTTAATAAAAAACGTTAACATGTTTGATGCGTTAAAATTTTTTTATTGGTTTATTACTATCGGTTTTTATACATTTCATAAAAAATTTTCAATAATCATTTGACTGCATCTGATATACATATAAAAGAGTTAAATTTCGGAGTTCGGATTGACTTTCAAACTCGATTTGAAGCCGCAGCCATCCATCTTTTGCAAGAAGCGATCAAGTTGCTTTTGCAAGAAGATTTTCTCGGATTCTACACCATGACAGTAATAATATATAAGATCCTTTTCCTCCCTTACTTCGTTAACGTTGCAGCATATATTTTTCTGCTGACTGACAGAAGAAAAAATTTGTTCCGAGTTTTGCGTTGGAGCAAACTATTTTTTTATTTCTCTAGGTTGCTCGTCTATTTTGTATTTTATTTATATATTTTATATTTTTAAGTTTTTCTTTAGTTTTGAGTCGGTCTAATTATTAGGGTTGGGTTTTTAATTTTTAAATTTGTGCGAAACAAAAAACTATTTACTGAATTAATAATTCTTAATTGATGTCTCAATTAATAGATCAACATAATACTATAACTCGAATTGTTTTTTTATTAAATTTTTCTAATACGTAAGTTATACTCATTTTACACTAACAGTTACAGAATTTGTTTAAACGAATAAATTATTAGTATGATTCGGATTACCAACAAATTTTTAAAAAACGTGAAAAAATTACTTTCAACAAATAGCAATTCAAGGTCAAAATATATATGTATAAATAAAAATCTAAAATCAAATGATCTTTATTCAAGCACATTAGAATTCTGTTTGTGTCTTGTGCATATGCAAACCGCTCGAGTACACAAAACTCGAGTAAAAAAAAAAAAAGAAAAAAAGTAGAGGACCGCACACACAAAAGCGACACGTTAGTTTCCTTTTGGCTTCGAATAAATAATGCTAGCTCCGGTAGAATATGAAGGCATACGCAAACTGTTCAACGAACCACGCGCTATTGTACTAGAAAACAATCCATCTGGTAGCACTCAAAGTGAATCGCTCGGAAGCTTTTCGAACTCTTTGCTCTTGTCTCTCGAGTGAAAAAAAAGAAAGAAAGAAAACATGAAGAGCCACGCAAATTGGAGACAAGAAGTTTTCAGCGTACGCATGGACGACTTTTCCTCTATGGAAGTATCGTTTGCTTTATTTGAAAGAGAACTGTTTGAATACGATAAAATTGAAATACATAAACAGAAGGAAAATTTTTGTTTCTTGAGGCCCGAACAATGAACTCGATACAAGAGGTCTTTAATGTACTCTAATCTAACGGAAGAACTTTTTGATTGTCTTTTATTTAGAGCTTGTTCACTAAGAATTTTCAGACAAATAATTGAACTTAATTTTTATTTTTAGATAACTTTTTTATTCAGCCGTTAAAAACGTAATGAAAAAAAAAACTAATTTCCATTCTTACGCGCCATTTCAATCAAAAACGCTTTTCTCAGTTATTAGACTTTAAAATTACCCAGACAACTGGCTTTAATAGAACGCCCGTAAATTTTTCGCTACCATCATGATAATTGACTTAAACCTTATTTTAAGAATTCATTAAAAAAGAGGGAGCCATCATCAAAGAAGCCGCAAAATTCTGTCTGCAGAAGTAACGAGCCTTAGAACCAGGAGCAAAGGGTTAGCGTGAGAGCACTTCGCGGGCGCAAGCCCCCCAAGGTGTTAATAATGTAGTGCTTGAACCGTAACTAATAGACGCGTCAAAACTTGGGATATGAAGCTAAATGGGCGAGGTTGGGGCGTTTGTGTTGCGCACTCGCAAGCTACAGTAAGAAGAATAACAAGAAGAACAGCGCATTTTATTTTCCCTGAAAACTCAAACGTCCTACAAATCGGTTTAGTTCGGCAACTTGTTTTAAACTTTCGGGTCGCACTAATTTAACCGGATGAATTGCCCGACGAATCACTTAGGGATAAATTACCGCCAGGCCGACGTTTTAAGAAGGTATGAACAAATTCGAACCCGAGAGAAAGATAAAGAGACCCCGGGAGTTTACGCGGGAGGAAGAATGGGAGGTAAATTCTAATGAAAATGAGCGAGGATGGAATTTTGCGAGAGCTTGGCAAAGTGAAGAATATAAGAGTGGCCTTTTAAAGAGGAGATTAAAAACCAAGCGCCGCGCCGCCTCGGCTGCCCTGGAAATATAATCTGTTGCGAGTTTACTCAGCTCTCTTGGTTGTGCGATTTTAATGCGTTTTTAAGATGCTGTTCATAAACTTTAATTTAATAAGTCTTAGGAAATTACATTTTTTGCTAAAGGATCGGAAAAAAAAAAAAAATTTCAACTTTATTACTAAATTTAATGTTTTGATTTACTTAAATCAATGCTTTTTCAAAATATATATTTTCAAGTAAAATTAATTGAAGGAATATTTTAATTCAACAAATAAAAAGTTGAAACGGAGATTCAAAAGATAAACTCCCTTATAATTTTAAAAAAGTGAAACGTCACAAAAAGTTTTGAAAAATGCGTGATAGCGATAGAACAGACGTAAAAATGACACAATCCTGAAATGAATGATTCAGTAAACACAGCATAATCTACAAGCAGGTTCCAGAAGCTTTTCGAAAAAGAGGAGAATCAGACGATCGAAAAATAAAGAAGGTATTATTTGAAAAAATAATTTATTATTATTAACTTGCTATTATTTGTTCAGAAAACAACACTTAATAAAGCAACTAAAATTCTTAGGGATGAAAAAAGGTGTATTCAAAAAGTTCATTCTTTAAAATGGGAAACAAAAGAATAAATTTTTACTAAAAATATTTTATTTTGTCTAAGCATACTAATTTTTAGCGAAAAAAATTTGTGATACCATGATTTTTAAATTGAATGTATACTCACATCAATTTCGAATTGTGACTGACAATTAATTAAACAAAGCTCCATTAAAATTTAAATATATTCTCATCTGATATTGATCCGTAGCTTCGAAAAAAAATTTCAACAATTTAAATAAAAGAGAAGTAGGTCACGAATGAAACCTTTCAAACTATTCCGTTCGATTAAACAATCAAATCAGAAATAACTCGAGATATTTTTTTTCGAGTATCAATCGTTCCCAATTCGCAGAGTAGTTCGAACTTTGTTACAGAAAGTGAGAGATTATTTTACGAAAAAAAGTAAAAAGAATAAGAAGAAGCTCTGTTTTTATTTGCGGATGATGGATGATAAATTAGGTAAGCAGCCAAAGTTTTATCTCTACGAGCCGAGTGACGGACGAGAAAGCTCTTTTGGTGTAATTTATTTAACCGACTTTCTCGGCTGCCTGGGGAAGTTTTGAAGGCTCTCCTCTTTCTTTCGGACTTGTAATCCATTCTTAATCGTGTTTGAAATTATTTCGAAGAATCTTATCCTGATTTTACCTCGCAAGTACTTACTCGAAAAAAACTTCAAGTGCTCTATCTTCAAAGACTGGATTTTCAGCGGTTAAAATAATCGAATGACTGGGTTTTATCAATTCATTATATACATTGAAAAATTTGCTTATTGGCTACGTCTGGATCGATCCAGTGTTTTAAAAGTTTTTTAAAAATTTAAAACTCGCGATGAATTAGTGAGTATCGTCTGACTTGATAATTGCCACGATCCAGCTGAAAAAAAAAGAAGTATCAATACCCGACTCCTTACGCTTTTATCAGCACGTTTCTCAAATATACGAGGCCAAATTGGCGCATCAAATATTTACGCGCCCGGGGTAAAACCAGGCCACTCGAACTTAAAAATCGAAGGAAGTTCCTCCACTTAGTCGAAGATTTAATAAAAGTGCGGCTAGATGCGCCGCCCCAACCACCGCCATCCCTAATATTGAAATAACTTAATGGAATTCCCCGGATTGTGAAACTTTTCACGCGCGCTCGCCGCCTTTTTCTCGCGCGGGGTGCACCGAAGTGCTTCTTTTTTACTACCGCACGAGCTCCTTTGCATTTTTTTTTTTTTTTTTTTTTTTTTTTACCTTCCTACCAACCTTTACCCGGGAAGTTACGGTAAAATTGCTCGGGAGTAATTTTGTTATAACGTTGTAAAATTCCCCGGGCGAGCTTTTAGCATATTTGCATTTGAAAATTGTAGGGATTTGTTGGCCTAGGGAAGAGTTTTTCTTTTTATGGCTCATCGAGAATTAATGAAAGTTTTTTTTTAACCCTTTCATTTTGAAAGTGCATGACTTAGTGGTATTTGAGATAACTAGTTCGGTGATAAGGTTTTAAGTATTCGTTCGAGAGGGAGCTTGAGCTTGCAAACGTCTTTTTAATACTATATTGTATGAATCAATTTAATAAGACTGGATGTTTTTTATAGAATTTTCTCGGTATTTCCGGATTTATTAGTACTGTTGTTGTGAGAGTGGAAAAGAGACACTTGACCTCGTACAAATTGAAACCAAGTTAAAAGCGAATTGAACTCGTCTGAACTTTACCCGAACCGGTACACGTAGCAGTAGACAGTCTGAAAACTAGCCAGTTATAGGAAGTTTATTGAAAAAGGGATAAATACGTCTAGCGTTGGCTCATAGATTCCCAGAATCGAATCCGAACAATCGTCACCGTCGATTCAGCGCCACGTCGCCTTGCAATTGCCAATTAAAGTAGATTAGTCACAGCTCTAACTATGTAGCATTGTAGATCAATTTGTTCACTTTGCCAGTGCGAGACTTTGACTTTGTAAAAGTAATTTGTTGACTTGGATTTTGAATTGAAATTTTTCATAAAATTCATTAGTGTTACGTCATACGTTTGTACATGATTAAAATACACTTGGTTATTATCTTAACTTGTGTTCATTCAAAAATAAATTAAGTAATTTTTTGTGTTTTTAAATTTTGTCGATAAAATTTCTTACGATCTCAACCACAGTCGTGAAATTATAATCAAGCTGTCAAAAAACCATGCTGTACTTCTGGATCATCTTGACAATTTCCTTCTTGCTACAAGGTAAACATTATTAAAAATATTTTTTTTTTAACAACCTACTAGTTTTTATCCTTTCATTGTTTTATTTATTCATGCAATTTTATGTAGGAATAGAATCACAAATACTTCGTCGTCAAAAGCGAGTAACTCATGGTGAAAATGCAATTCCTGGTGAATTTCCCTTCCAGGTACATTAATACTTACAAAAGTAATGTAGTGTACCAAGCTCAAATTTGACATCGAATATTTCAGGTCTCAATACAAAATGTAGGCAGTAACTATCACCATTGTGGTGGTGTCATAATAAATTCGTACTTTGTTCTCACAGCGGGGCATTGTTTAGATGGGTCAGTATTTTTTGTAATTTGAAAATTTACATAACTTCTTACGTATAACAGCAAATACGTACAATAAATTTTCAGTTTTGAGCCGGAAGATTTTCAAGTTGTTAGCGGAGTGGTAGATTTGAAAAAACCAAAAATTGTTACTGAGGTCGATCGCATAAAAGTATTTGATAAATTTGTTTACGATAAAAGATGGAATGATGATATTGCACTTTTAAAGGTAAGTACTTGGTTAATCAGTGATCATTAAAATAGCTTAGAAGTCGATTTGAAATCTGTACTTGAATTTTTCCAAGGTAAAAGATCCTTTCATATTGACAAACTTACAAGACCTGCTAAGTTGCCTGATCACAGCGAGGATTTCGGTATAACTTTACAAACCAGTTCATTAGCTTGGATTTCCGGGTTCGGGAGAGAAAATGTAAGTATGATATTTTTATACTTACAAAATCATCATTTTTTATTTTGTTTTGAATTTTTTTTTTTACAAACATTTTATGGTTTAGAGTGAAAAATTTCAATTCAAAAAAATTATATATTTGTTAAACATGGCTTTATTTATTTATTTTAGTTTTATTTATTTTTTGTCACAATAATTGTTGTTACAAAAATTGTATCATTTAGGAACACTCATCGTATACGTCAAGAACATTGAAAAAAGCTGAAGTCACCGTAAATCCTTTGGAATTTTGTAAAAATAAATACATAATCAGTAAAACAAAGATCAATTTCACCGAATCTCATCTTTGTGTGTTTGATAATTCAAACCCATTACAAGGAATATGTAAAGTGAGTACGAATTTAATTTTGCTTTAAAATTAAATTAAAACTTTTTTGACTGAATCGTATTTTTTTACATTTTTAGGGTGACTCTGGTGGTCCTTTAATTTTAAACGATACTGTAATTGGAATCGCTAGTTTTGCCATGGGAGTCTGTGCTGATGAAAACTTCCCAACTGTATTTGTAAATCTTTCAAAATACATTGATTGGATAAAAAAAAATTCTGAGTTCGATGAGTGTGAAAAGAAATCAGTTTTTTCATCCTGTTCAATAAAAAGTTTTTGGTTATCATTCGTTAGGAAACTAAAATTCTGGGAGAGTGTGTAAGAAGAAAATATAAAAAAGAAGATTAAGAGTGTAATGAAAATACAGTGTACTATAATAAAATTTAATACACAATTGGATGAACTTAATTTTTTGACCCAATTTTTTATCATTATTAGGATTTCTTTGAGTTTCAGAAATACATAATTTTATATTGTTTAAGGATTTAAATATTTCTGGCCTTGTAGAGCAAGAGAAAATTTACGAGTACTTCAAAAAAGTACAAAAAAGTTCTGAAACATAATTTTTTAATTAAAAATAATCATAATTCAAATAAGATCGTGTTTTCGAACTTTTTGTTCTTATCATTACTCATGCAAATTTGAATACCAGCTTTGAAAAAGCATTCAACTTCAATATCTTATCATGAAATAAAATTTAACTTGAGCAGTGTATTTTAGCTTAAAGCTACAGCTTATAACAAAAAGTGAATAAATTAGCAGCTGAAAAGGAATCATGTTGTACATACATACTTTTGATTCATCTTAACAGTTTCTTTCTTCATCCAAGGTAAAAAGTAAAACAAACCCTATTGTATATGTACAATCTTGCTCTAGTAGAAATCATAAATGAAATTTTGAATTTATGCAAGTACTTTGAAATTTCTGTGTACAACAATTATTTTTAAAACGTAACTACTTCAAAAATAATTCAAGAATTTTAACTTAGTCATACATATAGTTTATGCGCATATTTGCTGCCGATTTGAAACACTTTATCAGCTGCTTTATAAGTTTTTGTTAAAAATATATTGTTTAGCCTTACTTTGGGCCCTATGGACCCAAATCCCAAATTTTTTAAATGGGACCCTTATGTTTAGACCCTCGATTCAGAAAGAGCGGTTATTGTACATTTGGGTGTCTAGCAAAAAAAATGGTGTCTTACACGAGCTTATAAGGCATAAAAAAATTTGTTCTCTTCAAGGAACGATATTTTCAATAAGTATGCATCTTTTTCATAGCATGTATGTATGGGAAAGATAATTGTAAAACAATTCTGACCCTGCACGTCCAAAAACTTTTGACTTTACTTAATTTTGGGCTTACTATTCAACTGTTTACTAGTATACAAACTATTTTTCAGAAATATTTATACGTAAATTTTTGTGCTTTCTAGCAGCTGTTTTCTTAAGAAAAAAAAAATAATGTTTGTAACTAGCGTTAAGTATAAATTAAAATTTTTAATAAATTTACAATTTCTCGTTTTCTTATCTCAAAGCAGGAATCTTGTCATTGAAAAAATTGTATAGTACTGCTAGTCACTCTAACCACAAAATTGAATCTTTGATTCGTGTTTTTGGTTACTCGTAATATAAAGTTCTATTTTGGTACTGTATCAAAATATGCAGGGATTCCAGGGACCCCATATATGTTACTGCTAGCGTTATCAGGTTGAATTGGTGATGTGGCCTTTAATAATTAATACCTGACGTTCAATTGAAGACATCGAAGAGAAACTTCGATTTAGCAGCTGCTAAAGCAGCTGATTTAGCAGCTGCCAAATCAACTGATTTAGCAGCTGCCAAAGCAGCTGATTTTTTTTGTCCGGGGCTTTTTACTTTTAGGAATACAGTTAAGCATACTTCACTGACAAAAACGTGTTATTTATATATCTTCCTATATTATATAGTTATATCCAGGAGGAGCTCTTTTTTTTTTTGGCTCCTCCGGGAGGAGCTCTGAAAATTACGGCTCCTCCGGGAGAAGCCCCTTAAAACATGTTAAATATAAGGTTTTTTGAAGGTTTTGAGGTGCTCCTCCGGGAGGAGCTCTTAATTTTAAAAGCTCCTCCCGGAGGAGCCAATTTTAGTAGCTCCTCCCGGAGGAGCACCTCAAAACCTTCAAAAAACCTTATATTTAACATGTTTTAAGGGGCTTCTCCCGGAGGAGCCGTAATTTTCAGAGCTCCTCCCGGAGGAGCCAAAAAAAAAAAGAGCTCCTCCTGGATATAACTATATAATATAGGAAGATATATATATATATATATATATATATATATATTATAGTGAAAATACTTCAGCTGGCGAGTTTCTTTTTCATGTACGTAAAAATTTTTTTTTTTAAATAAAAACAAAATTTTTTAAAAAGAATTATTTTTAATTTTTAATTTTAAGGACGTTCAACTTTGACTACTCAAGTCAAGTCTTCTCGTATGACTAATTTTCCGATATAGAAACACGCTGATTGGTTGCTCGAGTCTAACCTCACCCCAAAAGTACTATGTTTTTTTCTTTGACTATTTTTTTCTATTATTAATATTCTCCTAATCGTCTCCGTAAACATCTTAAAATAATCTTCAAATGCTTTTTTAAAAAAACTGTGCTTTGTGTAATCATCCATTATTGAGAGACTTTGTTAAGAAGCACGAAAAAGTTCGATTTCCCATATGACACTGTGTTAATGGGTCAAAACAATAATTATTGATATCTTTGTTATTAGACTCCTAATTGCTTTCGGTTTTAACAGAGAACTTCTGATTATTCAATCAAAATATCTCTAAATTTTCATAATTTATTCATCATGATTAATTTTTCGAGTTGAACGTCCTTAAAAGTCTTGAACAATCTATCATTTAGTAAAATTATATTACAATAATTTAAAAAAAAAAGAGCTTGTTTCCGACACCAAAAAGTTACAATTTCGAGCGGCGGGCAAATGCATAAAACTTTAAATTTTTCCTCTGTGTCTCGTCATCCACGAAGAAAAGTCGCTCTCCAGCAAGGTTTTTCCGGGACACGAGAAAACTGAGGCGTCGTTAAAGCAGCCCCGAGTCGCCAGTTGGGCAATCGTGTATTCGTCTGTGTGGATATTCTTTTCCAAGACGCCTGGGTATTATCCCATAAGAAAAGAAAACGCGGACCGAGCTGGAAAAATCGTCTCGATTTATTCTATCGTACCACACGGGAAATGTCTTTGATGTCAACGCCCTGGACCGACTCGGAATTTTCATTTTTCAGCGAAAAATTTTCTTTGTACCCCGCGTCTTACTTGAGATGCAAGAAAATCGATCGACTGTTGATTTATATTCTTTGAATTTATTACCTGTCTCTATACTTGACGCCTCAAAAAATGAGCTAACAACTATTTTTTTAAATTTCGATTCAACTCTGTTTCGTTTTTCTACGTGACAAGAAAGTTTCAGCAATCTCTGAACTCGCCGAGAAGAATCGTGTTAAATTGATGGTAAGTTAAGGACTTATCGAGTTTTCTGAAATATTCTCAAGAGAGTAAAAATTTTCCATGAAGAAAAAATGGATGAAAGTAAATTATTTTCAGACTAATTAATTATTATTATTATTTTTTTTTTTAAGAAAATCCAAGGTTAGTATAAAAGAATTAATAAGGAAAAAATTTTAAAATATTATTAATTTATGTAAGACAAGCCAGTAACAATGCTTTGCGTAATTTAACCTTAATTAGATACAATTTTTGTAAACTTTGAATAATTCTATTAATAATATTTATTTTTCAATTAAATCTTGATAATAAAGTTTACATTAGCTTGTTTTTACTAACAATCTAGCCATATCAAAAGTTAAAAAATTTACTGATCTGTAACTAAAACTTTCGACTGTTTCTAATCTACTTTAAGATTTGAGGTGTACTTCCGAGGTGAACAATCATTGCGTAATTTAAACAAAATCAAAGACAATTTTTCCTCAATTTTTGTCAACTTTGGATAAGTCTATTAACAATATTTATTTTTCAATTAAATCATGATAATAAAATTTACAGAAGCATATTTTTACTAACAATGAAGTCGTATCAAAAGTTAAGAAATTTACTGAACTGTAACTAAAACTTTCAACTGTTTCTAATCTACTATAAGATTTTACGTGCACTTCCGAGGTCAACAATCATATTTTAATAAGATCTCTTTGTTTTCGTTATTTATTTCTAGTTCAAAGGCTTTTCGAGAATAAAAAAAATCCCGGAGTAATGTTTGCTTGAGCGTGTTATCTTGCTCGAAGGGAACATTCGTTTGAATCTTTATTTAAAGCAGATGTAAAAAATGTACTGTCAGTTATTAGTCCGAAACAGTGCAGTAAATCATGGCTTTTCTATGGCTTATCTTTGTGAATATTCTTTTAGCGCAGAGTGAAAATTTGAAGTAGATATTACTTTTTCACCCCTGAAAATATACTTAAATTTTTACAATTTTTTTCTTAAAGGCATTCATTTACATACGTTAGATCGACAAAAAAGAGTTGTAAAAGGTGAAGATGCTTCATCCGGTGAATTTCCGTATCAGGTGGATATTTAAAATAATTAAAAATTTATTTTCGTCGATTTAAAAATTATTTTAATTTTTTCTTCAAGGTTTCCATTCAAGCCAATGAAGCAAATATACATCACTGTGGTGGATCTATCGTAAGTCCATCTTTTGTTCTCACAGCGGCTCATTGCGTACATGGGTAAAAATCAATTATTAATTAAAATTTTACGAATAAGTAATACGAATATTGACAAAATTTTTAATGATGTTTCATGTAAATTTATCTAAATCTCGGTTTTGTGAATTTTCAGTTTTGATCCTGAAGATTTTAAAGTTGTTAGTGGAGTCGCAGATTTAACAAAACCAAAGTTTGCTACTGAAGTTGTTGACATAATTGTTCACAAAGGCTACTCTCCAGACGAAGAATGGAAAAATGATGTAGCTCTTGTGAGAGTATGCTATTATAACAGTAGTATATAAATAAGATTTAGAAAGTTCAAAAAATTGATAAATCAAATTTCAGGCGAAAGACGCTTTTCATGTTGACCATTTAACGGCTCGTGCTGTTTTTCCACGCCAGTCTAATAATGTAATTCCAGGTACAACTGCAACGTTGTCTGGATTTGGAAGATCATCGGTATTATATCTTTTCATAATACAGTACTGCTCAAAAGCTTAAGATACTCTTGAATTTCACGTTGATCATAAAGATTATAGTATAACTATATAAAGAATATAGTATAAAAAAAAAAATAAATAATATAGTAGGAAGCTTTTAAAAAATGTTTAGCCAGCCTCAAAGATAGTAAAATTCTTAATATCAGTTCTTTTTAAAAAAATGTCCTTTTAAACTAATACAGAGATAAAAATCGATTAGTAAATTAAATACACATGAAATAAATAACGATTTCTCTTAAATTTCTGACTGTAGATCAATTCATACACATCGAAAACTCCGAGAAAAAAACGAAAACTCGGAAAACTCTACAAAAGGTTTCTGTTACCATTCAAGATTTAAGTCTTTGCCAGAAAAAATACGAAAAGACAAACATGAAATTATCAGATATTCACATTTGTGTTTTTGATAAACCTCCTAAAGGAATATGTGTGGTTAGTGAAAAACAATTTAAAAACTTTACTACATCATCATTGTAATTCAAGAGTAAATTTCAATCACAAAAATTTAATTTTAGGGAGATTCTGGTGGTCCTTTAACCATTGACGGTGCACTCATCGGTATCGCAAGCTTCGCTGATAGAAAGTGCGTGAACGAAGATTTTCCATCGATTTACGTGAACATTGCAAAATATCGGGATTGGATACAAGATGCTATCCAACCGGAAGAGTTGTCATTCAAAGTTTAACATCCAAATTCTCGATTCGAAGTTCGACAATTCGTGAATCCTTTTTAGATGAGATTTTTTTAAAACCATTAACTGATCACCACATTGAAATTATGAATGAATTTTTAATTAAGACTGCATTTTAAAAAATACCACTGGGTTGATACATTCTTTGGACCTAAATTGAACTACCTTTAAGAGTACTGGAATATTTGTGTTAAAAGAGGTATTTAAATAAAAATATTTGATTTAAAAGAGGTATTGTTTTTAAGATTTTTCAACGTCAAATGTGGAACAATCCAGTTCGGGCATTAGATACTTGAACAACCGGAAATTTGTTTGCCAGGTGCACCTCGACGCGGACGCGCCTACTTACACGTACACTTCTGTTAAATGATTTTTGAATGTTGTTTTCCTTGTAAATATCAGATCAACGTATAAACTTTAAGTCCAATAGATGGTAATTAAAATTAATTATTATGAAATAAATGTTATAGATGAAAGAAATTTGAATAACTCACTGTAAAATTATAATGTAGTGAAAAGTCATCAAATTGCATTATTCGTTAAACTGAAAATTCAAAATGAATTCCTGCACACTGTACTTTGATTAAGTAGCAATAATAATATCTATGAATCAATTTAACCGGACCTTCTCAGATTATTTACAGACTATCTGATTGTTCGTTCGAACTTTGCACAGACATTATTATGAAACACTGTGACGATTAAACCGTTTATGCTTCAATAGAGTTTACAAACTTATGATTTTGATACTGATTTACGGCTTATGACAATAAAAATAAATCTAAATAATGTTGTGACAGGTACACTTCCAATCGAACGAACGCAAATTGTTTGATCAGAATCATGAAACGACCTCATTTACGAAAATTTATGTCAAAGAAAAAACGATTGTAACAGATTAACTCATGTTTGAATTTTTTTTAAATACATCCGTAAGCTCTGTAAAAAACAATAGCCATGTTTTTTTTTTATTTGCGGAAGTACGTACCTTTAATTTTTTATTCAACTTTTTTATTACCAGTGTATTTTTAGAAAAGTCACATTTTTTTTACCGAAATTAAATATTTATTAAGATTGAAATAAATGATATTCTTGGTTTTATTTCCTCTCAATTAACAAGTAAACCACGTGAATTAAAATAAAGTCTCTAATTTTTAATTCCACAAAAAGTAAAAATATAAAAAAAAAAAAGAGAGTGAAATCGTAATAAAGTACAAAAGCTTTACCCTCCGCACTTTGAAACCAAACGAGACACTCAGCCGAAAAAAAAGCAAAACAAAAGCCAGACACAAAGCGGACCTCCATTGAAAAGGCACATAAAAGCGGCGATCAAATATTTAACGAAGGCTACTCCCGCGCTCTGGCGCCCCACCGAAAGTCAAGGACCGACATGCAATTTAGACGAGCGAAAAATTTTTGACACCGGGTTTAATGACTTGATGACTTGTGGTATTTAATTATTTTTAATCCAATGAATTCATAAGTAGATTTTATTAACTGTACTATTTATATTTAATTTGAATTTAATTGGTTTATCAAATTTACTAATTAATACAAATAGTAATTTTTTTCATTACAGATAAAAATAAGTTTATTATAATTAAATGTCCCCATTGTCCAACGCGAATTGAAATTAAAAATTTGAGAAAATAAAAAAATTTTGGCTGCGACCGAGATTTGAACTCGGGTCCTCTCGCTTAAGCGGAATTTTTTTATTTTCTCTAATTTTTAATTTAAATTAGCGTTGCACAGAGCGGCCATTAAATTCAATTGTAATGAATTTATTGATTGTCGTTTAAATCTTTTGATTAAAAATAAGTTTAATTTTTTATCTTTAATTAGAGCGTGGTGCGTGGCAATACAATTTATGACTGGTAATACACGTCTATCTTACTTTTAAGTTTCAAACTTTAAAAAATTATTTACTATATATTTCATCAAGCTGATCGCACTTTAACCAAAATCTTTTGAAATATCGCCTTAAAATAACTTTTCTGAAAAAAACCCCCGTAATCTGTAGCTTGAAAAAAAAAAAAAAAAAATTGCTCGAAGTTAGATCGCGAGCAGAAGCCATCAAACTTCCTCAATCATCCCTACTCGATTTCCCGATGACGCACGGAGTCGCGACCTTTCATCTCCGGGCGCGAGGACGAATATCCACTCGACGCCACCATAATCCAATTACCCCATGGGCGCATAAATTAATGCCCGGGCAGTTAGCAGGGGGGGCGAGTTCGCGATGCGTGTATTATTCGGGTCCATTGTGGGTGTTGTTTTATGGGCTGCTTGAGCCTCGGGATATTGCCTTCACGGTCCAAAATCACGCTGATGGATGCACGCGAGACCTTCCAGAACAGAGAACGAGTATCTCGAAGGGACTCCTGCAGATGTGGATGCATATGTATCGACTTCCCAATTCAAGATTATTAAATCATTTGACTTTTCTGATTATGACAGGTAGTAATTGTGAGTTTGGAAATGAATCAAATCAGACTACTAATGGTAAAAAAAATCAGCATCATAAGAAGTTTTAAGTTGACCTAAAACTTTGTAATTACTAGTTTTTAGAAGTCAAGCTCAACCTACAAATGAATATTTGTCTAGTCGTTCTAATTATATTAGTTATTAATTGATTACAATAATTAACTTATCGATTTAAAATTTACTAACTCTTTAATTATTGCACGGTATCTATTTCAAGCAATAATTAACGAGATAATGATCGAATTAAAAAAGGTGTTCAATATTTAGTTGAACGAGGCCATGCGATACCTACACAAAAGCTTTTAGCGCGTAAAGTGCAATATTAGTAAGTGTTTGCCGAGCTGTCCCTTTGAAGAGCGTGGGTATGAAATTATAGCCGAGGTATATATACTGGCACAGCAGTACTTGTGCAGTTCATTGAGCGTGTGTTTATGAATGTGGAATATCTCGTTGCTCTTACCTTGTAATACCGAACAAACATCCAAAGTATTATAGTTTGGTTTCAAAACGGTTTGATAAAGGTTCTCATTGAAATTATTTGAAATTTTCATTTTTTAATTTTACTAAAAATTTTGATTACAAATCAATTTCCAATTACTCCAAGACCACATTTTAGATGCGGTTCAGCCTGTAACGAATCGCACCCAATTAATTTCAGTAAAATCATTGATACATGAAGAGTAATTTAGAGTAAGCCGCAATACACTTGCTTGAATATCGACGATAACACATTGAGACAAATATTATTGATGACTAATACAAAAAAATTTTTTTTTATAACCGTTAATCCTTGTCAATCATAAACTTAAATGAAAAACTACCGAAAAAAAAATTTTCACAATTAAGCGTTGGTGAGCACGGAGAAGTCGAGTGTGGGGGGCCGCGCCGGTCTATCGAATTCGCGTCAAACGCCGCAGCCCAGCGTTATATGGCCGGGACGGGTATAATATGCCGCGTGTTGATTTCGTTCGCGGACCCGTTAATGGCTCGAAAATTTACGGCTCGATGGACCATCGGCTTGCCATTGGCTTTGAATTCGGACGCTGCGGCCGGTGACGCGAATCCGTTTGTTTTTTTTATATTCGGCCGCGGAAAGAATGGAAATGTTTATTTTTGAATTTAAATTACATATTTTTAAGGTAAAAATTGATCCTACACAACAGACAATAAAGAGTTTCGGTTGAGATGAAATTTAAAATTTACGCATTTCGAGTTTTATAACAATTAAGACAATTCATTTTAAGTAAAATAAATTCTATATTTATTGGTGCTTCGATTTAATGGCATTGTCTACAAATTGACTTATTAAATTTTTACTTGTGTTTAACTAAACGGTTTATTTGGTAATCTGATTTGAAAATCTTTGTAAATGTTAGTTTTTATCGCACTCAAACCGTATATATTATAATTCAATATTGTGATTATGAATTCTCATTAAATTCCGTAAAATTATTATAAACCAATTTAACGAGCTATTGTATATTTCACAATGAATATTTGCAAAAGGCAAACATGCACGTAAAATGAATAAATAGGATAATCAAAAGGATAAAAATTGGTTGTTTGTGAAAGCAGCTAGTTAGCAAAGGACACTTTGAGCGGTACCAAAATGGCTAATATTCAAGTTCGAAACGACGGTAATTAGCTTCATTGATTCCGGCGCGCTCCCGAGCGGCGGCGTTCTCTAAACGAGACGGCTTTGAATACTAATTCCGACATAATCGATAGACGAGGCTGCAGCAGGAGGGTAACTTAACCGCCGCCAAACGTCTTCGCGAAACTATCTCGGCGCCCCTCGTTTTACGAAATAGGTAGTAGCTACGGCGCACGACCGGCTAATTACTTTCAACGAGTATTTAACGCCGTATCGCGAGCACTCTTGGAGAACAATGCTCCCTGTATATATGTATTTGTGCTGGTGGGAAGGGTTTTAACACTTTTTTTTTGGAGGAGAAAAAAATTTGGTTGAAGTTTGGAAGCAAACAGTTAGAGTTGGCGAATGATAAATAATAATGTTCCTGTTTGACTAACCCGGTTTGTTTAATGTTGTTATATTTGAAATAATACATTTGTTGTTTCACCGTGAATGCAAACGATGAATGTTTATGGAAGAAGATAGGTAAACTGAAAAATCGAAATTGAGTTTATTGAATGAATCGAGGAGTTTGTTACATCACAAATAAATGATTGGGTTGTCTGTTGAAAATGATTATACTTTTCAGTTTGATATGGATGATTTGAAAAAACTTTTTAACACTCAACATAATATTTTTAGCAAATAAAAACTTTATTTTATTTAGATTCCTTAATACTGTCCAGAAATTTTTGAATTTCCTATAACAATTTTTATTGTTATATGTATTATTCATAAACTTTTTTACAATTTATATAAATTTCTCATATCAATTATATAAACAAATTTTGAAGGTGAAAATTATCATTTTACTCGGAATACAGGAAGTTTAATCATTCGCTTGAGTCGGGTTGGCTTTGGAAATTGGATGGTACAAATTTCATACAGTTCTTCATAAAGTACTTAGCTGTTTCGCATTTATCTGATAGTTCGTTCGCTGTAACAAAAGTTAAAAGTTAATACTTTTAGTTTTAAAAAAAAGTTTTTCAAAAGCAAATTATAAACAGATAAAGAGAAAAGAGGTTTACCAATTTCTACGCAATTTTTTACATTTTCTAAAATGTCTATTGGTACTTTATCTTCTCTGAAAACTATTTTTCCGTGCCGCATCTATTGAATAAAAAATGAAAATTGTATTAAATAAAACCAATGCTAAAACGCAGAAACATTTGTTTTAGCTAGCTTACACCGTGCACTTTTTCAAACAAGCAAGCATCAAAACACTTTAATTGTGGATATGTTTCCTCATCAAAATCAGTTTTCAGCGCCTCTGTAAAATATATTTACTGTAATAAACAATTGAATTCAATTGTCGAATTGAAATTTGATTGTCGAAAACTCAATCATGTTCGAATGCTTAACCTTTTGGTATTTCAAGCTCTGTAATACAGGATTGGGCGAGTTCGTTGCATCTTACTGCTACCTTAAGTTTTAACAAATTGAAAAAAGAAATTTATTCATAATCGAAATGATTTAATTTAGTATTTTATAACATATTTTATACCACTAGTGCGTAGGTACTCGATTTTACGCACGCTTAGAAATTTAAAAACTCGCCCTACGCACCAGTGGTATAAAATAGTATATGCAACGGGTGCAGCACGTCACCAGGGCTTCTTAAAGTTACTCGTGCTACGCTTCGCTTCGCACTCGGTACCTTTAATACCGCCCTGGCGACGATACTGCAACCCGTTGCATAATATACTATTAGACAAAATATTATTTGATCAAGAATCTTACTGTCAATGAAAACAAAACAAAAATTGGTGAAAAATTTTTCATTACTACTGCGTTTCTGGTATCTGAATGAAAGAAAAATCAATAATACTGAAAGTTTGAAAATTTGCGGTGATTTTATACTAAAGACTATTTCAAAAAGCAGGAAGTTGTCGTCATAATGACTTACTAAATAAAAAAAATAAAAAATAAACTATGAATAAGTAAACCATAATTTTTTTTAATTATCTCAGTCTTTGCCATGTCTAAAAAGAAAAAAATGACTTATTAACTCTTGAAAAAATAGAACTAAAACAAAATTCGTTCCTCGTAAAATCTTTTCACGCTAAACTAAAGTTTCTTTTCTAAGGGTTACGCAGCTTCTAATACATATTCTTGAAAGAAATTTCCCGATGATCAATACTACAATCTTCCACAAGTTTTCCAAAAGTTTATAATTCAATAACATCTTCAAAAACGGTAACACAGCGTACACTTTTTTTCATCTCGCGTTTTATACTTTCAATCATATACTTTAGTACGAAAGTTTTTTCTGGTGCATGGTGGGTAGTATATGAATAAATCCGGGGTAAAAAAAAAGCTCTACATAAGTTTGAAAGTTCGAAGAAGTAGCGTAAGCCCAGTAATCTCGGCTATATTTTTCAAATCTTCGAGAGAGTCGCGCATTCTTTGCATCAACGTCACCTGGCTTGTTTCCACCAGCGGGCGAAGCTTTTTTATTTGCCAATTTTCTTTGAGTTGGATTCGCTTACTGTTTTCATCCTCCCGGATCAAACGGGAGTAGCACTTGCAGAGTGTCTCAAGGGCTCAGGTTGTCGGCTTTGCCGCAGACGAGGATACGCGACACCTTTTGATATCGAATCTCTAAAGAAATTCCTCCTGCTCGAGGGTTCCGTTGAAAACCAAAAAGTTTTCACAGGCACCGAAAAAAAATTTGAGGTTAGGTACGTATCAAGCTCGTCAGTCTAATTAAAATTCGCGGTAACTTTTTTAAGGTGTAATTATCAAATGGATATTGACTCTTTTTTAATGGATGTATGTTATAAAGACCAGTGGAAAGCATGAAATGTAGTAATAAAAAAAATTTTGCTGCTACTAGTTTATTAGAAATATCAGAAACTCTTTATGAAGATGCTAAAAATTTTAATATTCAATTTTCAATACATTGAAATCGTAATTTTCAACATTAAGAACTAAAAATTGGTTTTCTAAGAATTTCAATTCTAAAATTTTTTAAATATGTGCTGAAGTTAAGTCTGCTGACCATACTTTTAATCAAAAATTTTTTTTTATTCTTAAATTTATCTCCAATTAGTTTTGAGCAATTTCATTTGTGGTGGACGTTACATTTTGACTCATTCAAACTGTTATAATTCCGAAATTAATTCTCAAAAATATTAATTTTTCATCCAGAGATAAAGTTCAACATTAAAACTACCATCTACTAAAATTTCAAATTGATTAAAATCTTTTTGTCCAAATGTGGACAAAAACATTCCCGTTGTGGACGTTACAAAAATCGGAACTCATGCTAGAGGAGCTTCGGTAAACTAAAATTTTGTCAAAAACTGAAGGTTTCCCTGAGTCAGGATTTCACAGGTCGATTCTATGGATATAAAATCACTTATTGACCAAAATTTGAATCGAAATATAAATATGTTTTTTGAATTATTTAAATTTATCTGGTGTTGCGGACGTTACGTGCATTTGTGGTGGACGTTACATAGTCACTAGCTGATAGTAAAATTTACCCTTTTTCGTAATTTTTCTCGGCGCATTCTTTATGCAATCAATAAAACAAGTAATTCATAATCATAAACGTTTATTTCTGGCTTTTTTACATATAAAGTACTATAATATACTATCTATTCATAAACTTTATTCTAATAAAACTTTATCGGCAGAACTCAATATTGTATCACTAAGTTTCGAACACATTTTATTTTTAATAAATTTTACTTTTATTTTTATTTAAAGTAAAATTTAAAAGCTTAATAAATAATTAATAAAATTAAAAACTACTTCAAAAGTAATACATAATTCTTCCACGTGACTTTTTAAAATTAGGTTGAGGTAAAACTTCAACAATCGTGTTAAAATGAATATATTTCTGGTTTTTACTATCATTTTGGTAGACAGATTCTTCAGCATTTATTAATTTAAGAAAAGACACATTTATGGTATCTTGCTTGTTTACCTGAGTTTTGCAAATACCTAAATAATCAGTTTCCTCGTTATTTTCAGATAGCCGAACTTTGACAAAAACTCCTTTAAAAATATTATCTCTCTGAACACAAACGATTGGCTCTTCATCAATTTCAGATTCAGAATCAGAATCAGATTCTGAATAGACATCAGAATATTGAACTCGTTCTTTCGGTGGCTTAAACATCTCAAAAACTTTATTTGAAGATTTTACAGTTTCTGCTGCTGTAATAAACTTTTCATCAGATTTTTCAAAATGATGAAAACTGTTAAGCCCCTTCAAATCTTGCACATTTTTCCAGCGTTCTTTAAGCATTTCGCTTGACCCTTGAACATCAGAGGCTGATACATACAAGACATGAACTTTTTCTGCTTTTTTAGCTGCAAAATTATAATAATCTTCAGCGTTGTTTATTTTGACTTGTCTGGCTTTAACAGCCAACCAAACCAAACGCTTGATTGTGCCCCCAAGAGCATCAACAGCTCCTTTTCCGTGTCCTGCCGCGAAAGTATCCCATGTAACTTTTTCGGTATCCAAATCGTCTGCTAAAAAACACAAATTTCCAATCGCCCATTTACTTCGAAATTGCGATGCGCAATTATCAGAAAAAAAATGCACTTTTTTAATATTTTCTTCTATCATTTTCATGGCAGAAAAGATTTTTTTTAAAAAAAGCCACACAGAATACTTTGAGTGAGAAAGATCATCGCTGATTACTACTAATGAATGAGTACCACTATTAGTCCAGATAACACAAGTAAATATCGTAACTAAGGTATGCGACCAGTGAGCTGATTGTATTTCATCTTGAAATACTATAGACGCATTTTCTGCAAAATCAACTTGACAGACCACTGCATCGCTTTCGAGATTATTCTTTTTCAGTTCAAATTCTGCAGATTGAATTTTTTTTATGTAAGAGTGAGCTTTAAATTTAGCAAGTATATTATCAAAAAGATTTGCTACATTAGAAATAGATTCACAATTTTCAGTTACTTGTTGTCTTTTGTCCACTGCTTCCCACTTTTTATACTTGATCAATGTATCCATATCAGTCGTTGGTTCAATCAGACTTAAAATACTATTAGTTTTACAAGAGTCACATGAATTTTTCAGCATGCAGTTTTCATTATCAACATCGCAAGTTAATTTTTCTATTACACTTTTATATGAGTTAACCGTTGCTTGTAGATAGGGTTGCAGGGCGTCGATCAAAAAATGAAAATTTGCATGTAATATACAGACACAAACATTGTGTGGAATTTTACTAAAATTCAAAACGTGTTTTGGTTTTAATTTAAAAAATGATGTCTGCTGTAAAAGTTCAGGCCCATACTCTTGATCAAATAATTCTTTGGCTTCACGAATACTCATTAATAAATACCTTCTTTGTACTAGTAATTTTTCTCCAGTCTCTTTATTTCTTACACTTTTAGCATCACGTTTTCCTGGAGCTTGCCAAGATATGTCATCGCGGTTATAAAAATCCACTACTTTTTGTTTTAAATCATCCGATAATCCGCGATTGAAAGTTTTTGGTGTCTCAATTAAATCTTTACCAAAGTTTTGAAATACTAATTGGTTCAAAACTGCTCGTTTTTTTGAAGGACTTGAGGGTAAAGATTTGTTAGTTTTGTTGACTGCTTTACTCAACGTAGTTTTGGAGTTGTAACTTCCACGCTTTTCACTTTCTATTAAATCATTGGCGCTTGCAGCTTGCAATTTTTTTTTCAATCTCCACCTTTTTACTCGTTCATTAGATTTTTTAGTCAATAGTTTCTTCTCAATTTCATCTAAACTTTTTTTTGCTTTAGCTCTTTCGATTTTTTTCCTCTTCTTATCTTTCTTCAAGAACTCCTTATATCGGTGATGATCTTTTTTTCGTTTTTGCCGAAATTTAGTTGATCTTTCTTTGACTGTAGACGCCATTTCTGAAAAAATTCAATTAAACAATTAGATAAGCCTTTTCAGTAAATAATAATACTCTAATACAACTTTCAAAACCCAAAAATTTAATATCCAAAACAAGTTTTACTAATTAATCGTAGCGAGAGAAAGGTGCTGTTTTAATTAAAAAAAAACAACAAGACAAATGCAAAAATTTTTTCTGCGCGTCTATTATTTGTATTATTGAATCTTCAGATATTCGAAAAACGTATTATTTGTGAAACTAGTTTGTCTATTTGCTTTGTCATTTTTTCGTTGCGGACGTTACAATACTTATGAACTCGGAAAAATAGAAAATAAAACAATTTTTTCACTTATTATGTGGTCTACTCTTTCAATCTTTTTTTAAGGTTACTTTTATTGTTGTAGAATGGTTATACGAAATTTCGATCAAAAGTTATTACTTTCTCAAAACTTATTTGTTGTGGACGTTACATTCAAGCTTAAATTTCTGAAAAGGTACCGAAATACTATAAAAATACTTACTTTCAGGTAATAAATTGATTCCGGCAGATAGATGACACTTCTAACCTTCACCTGAGCACATGTTATGAAGTCAAACTTCGAAATAATTGCTTCAAATCAGTTTGGCAAACATAGCCTAAAAATAGATACCCTCGAATGGTCAACAAACAAAGCATGTAAAAACGTTAAAAAAAAAAAATTTGCTTTAAATAACCATGAGACAATAAAATATAGTTGTTCAGCTATCTAGAAAATATATATATATACTTTGTTTACATTAATTTTAATTTTTTTTTCGAATTCAACCTGACGGCGAAATTGCTCTTTTATTCTTAAAACTACAAATCAATTTTTTTCATGTTGTTTATTAAATTACAAACCTAGAGATTCTGGCTTTTTCTTAAATTATAAATTAAATATATATAAAGTCGATGAAATAAAATATATAAAGTCAGTTAAATTCAAATTCAAGCTGAGACTTGAAGGCTTAAAAGATAACCGTTACTTTTAAAATGGCAATAAACGTCCTTCCAGAGACAACGAAATTAAATTTTCGCTTCGGGAAAAAGCATTGCACAACATCGACTGTACTCGCGAAACTTGTTAACCGTGCCTTTTTTTCGGGGTGATTAATTTTAGGAAAGTCTGACACCTGCCCGACGTGATCGATCGCGCCTCCTGATTTACTTTCTCGATGGCATCGGTGATAAAGCTCGGCTTTGTTTTTTAGGAATGGGGTACTCGGAATATCTGATATTTTTTATGAGCTGGCACTCGATGAACGATGGTTAATTGAAAAATAGGGTTGGCAACCAGTAATTGAAAAATATATTTTTCTAAAAGTACTTGATTTTTAATGAATTTAAACATTTTTTTTAGAATTTTTAAATCAAAATTGAACTAGAAAAAAATTAAGAAAAGTTTTTGAAACTACTGGTTAATGACGTCATCGACCCGAAATCCCATTAGAAGTATATCTATATATATTGAAATTTTAAAAAATTTATACACTTGTAGTTCCTTTAATTTTAGTTTTTTTTTTTTTAAAGAAAAAATACGTGTCGATTATTTTTCGATATTTTAACTAAATAAGCAAAAAAATATTATAAATTTCAAAAAGTTGCCAACCCTATTGTCGTTTATGTACAAGTGATAAAAATAAATTAAGACATTCAAATTTAAATAAAATTCAAAAAAACTAGTTTTAGCTAAATTTATTTAAATTTTTTGAATAATTCAAATTTATTTAAAATTTATTAATCTGAACAGAAAATTGAGGAAATGTATGAATTATGAGAATCATGTGTATGCCGATCACTAGATCAATTCATCATGAAATTAACAAAAAAATAAAATAAAATAAGTTCAGTAGAATTATCATGTTATCCTCAATTAATGTACGATTCATTTATAAAAAGACATTTTAGGTACTATCATACAAACATTTTTTTTAAGTTCCAAAGCTTTACCTTTACTTTAACATTGCTTTACCTTCCAGCTTTAAAACAATCTTCGCTGAAAAATAATTTTAAAAAAACCCTCCACGAACCATCATAAAACAGAACGCAGGCGAGAGAAAAAAATTTACGAAACCAACCCTCCCGGAATTTTAATAAATCGTAAAGTCGGCGTGCCCCGAAAAAAAATCCCGTACAGAAACCGCAAACTCATAACACTTCCCACTTTTTTTTTTTTTTTTTTCATTCCATGGAGCTTCGCGAGAGTGCAAGTGTCGAAACGTCGTCGAACATTACGAGCAACCATCGATCCTCTTCCCTTTTTTGTTTTGTTTTTTTTTTTGTTTTCCGGTCGCGTTCCGGATTCCTGGGCTCGTAAAGCTCCTCCTCGTGCCGATTCTCGTTCGTGCTTCTTCGTCCGAGAGTTTTTTCGGCTTTGTTTTACGCTGTTCCACCCGTTCCTTTTTTTTTTTTCATCCATTCACCTGGCCTCGTTTGTACTTTTATTTTTCCTCCCTTACACTACTCGTGTTTTCCCTCCGAATAGCTGTTATACTATTTCTTGTTTTGGTTTGTTAAGGCTGCGGGCTTTTTTTATTCTAAACGATTTCTTTTTTTTTTTCACTTGAAATAACAGTTATTGAAAAATAAAAATCGAAGCTTTTAAGAAAATTGTGGATCCGAAATTTACGATTACTAGTTACGGTTACCTTGGTTTATAGGTGATTTGATTTACGTTAGAAATGTTAAGAATGCCGAGAAAAAAGTTTAAAAGAGCTTTTTCGATGTTTTTACTACGTTATGCGACAGCACTTTGGACGGATTTTCAACTTTCAGAGAATTTTATTTGAATTTGAAAATCTTCCAATACGATCGCTTTAAAGACAATTTCGAACGCTTTTATCGGAGCTTTTCAAATCGCAAAATAAACGCTCGATTTCGATTGGTCCTTTTAAAAGTTTAATTCTCTCAAAATAGATACAAGTTCTTTATTTAATTGATTTTGTTTCTATATTGACTTTGAGTGACAGTAATTAAGTCTGAAGTCACTGTTGTTAGAGACATTTTAGTTTAATGAAATGGAAAAAAATTGTGTGTTCATGCTGTTTATCAATGGTTTGTCTAATTGAACTTAATTATTATTACTTTAAAAAATAAAAATTTATTGCGTTCTTATTATCAATGCTTTTTTCGAGCTTACTTACACCATCAGCATTTTATCACATAAGTGCTTTAGGTGTAAAGTCGTCAAAGAATGCAGCATCTGGGTAGTAGAAATGATTAAAGCATCCTCTCGTTTTTCCCTCCCACCATTTTTGACGTAAAATTCCGTATCTTCATAAGATGCTTTCTGGGTTAAAACTCTCCGACGCTCTCTATATACTCCTGGGTATCCACTCATTCAGTTTGCTTTCACCCGGCTCTCTTGTACCTGTCACGTCAGTGTCACTTTTTCACTCCTTATCCACTTTTTTTTTTTAAATCTCATACCCTTTTACGTAATCCACGATGCTGCATGGAATATTCATTCATGGATGCTGCATATTTTTACTTTAAAAAAATACGCTGGATTTATTCATAAAGGGAACGCTGGAAGAATTAAATCCGATACTCGGGTTGTCGAACGGAGAAACATGGAATATTGAAGCCACGTCATTTTTCATGACGCAAAAAAAAAAAAAAAAAATACAATTAATTCTGTGTCGGTTGTCACTCTTGACAGTACAGTTCGAATAATATTACTTTTTCACTAAAAACAAAGTATTTGAAACTAATTTCTTTTTTTTCATGGTGTCTCAGTTGCTTTGTTTATGTTCCCATTTATCGGCGCCAGATCCACGGGAGCTTTTAATGTGGTCGAGAGTATCAAACAGTTTTTTTACGAGGTTGCCATTAAACCGATTGTGCCATTCCATACCCTATTTTATTTAATTGAGATGTAATAATTTTCTCAAAGTGGGCGATCAATACTCGAATTACGATGTCATTCTATTCTCTACAATTGATTCTAATTTTATCAGAATTCCTCTTTTTTATTGCTGGAAAATAAGCTTTGAGCTTTTATTAGATGAAAATTGTCTAAACTGCACCCATTTTTCAACAACACTGTAGAATAAAAAAATATACACTACATTTTTTTTTGAAATTTTACTATTTATAATCCATACAAAATTTTAAAGATTCAAAAGTACCCTATACCATAAAAAAATTAGGGAACCCTCCATAAACTTTTGAAAAAGAAAAAAAAAGACCTAATACCATTTTAAAAACTCGATGCAAAGCTCTCGGAGCTTACTTCAGGCAGTGCGCCTTTGCGATTTACAGTTCGTAGCCTCTGCTTTCGAAAATCGATATTTCAAAGGGTAAAATTCAAATTCGAGCCGAAATGAGAGAGTCATCTCGGGGTACAGCACGTGCAGGCGAGTAAATAAAATACCTCGAGTCGCAGCAAGGATGCCGCAAATTCCCAGCGCCCTGAGAATTTCTCCAACTCGTCGGAGCGTAGCCAGAGAAATGGGAAGAGACGGATGGAGTAAGATTTTTATTACCTCGATCATGGATGCCGACGTCTCTGTAAATCTTGTGTCTCTCTTTGCCCCTTTTTTTTTCTTTTATTTACGTGTACATCTCCTGAACTATAAATCCAAATAAATGTTGAATTTATGGTGGGAGATGAAGATATTGTGTGTGGCTTGTTTGTTGGATTTCCATTGTCATGAGATTATTTATGGCATTGTTTACTTTTAATCAGCATAATTTTGCAGGAATATTCTCAAAGGAAGTTTTAATTAGCACAGTTTGTGCCTCGCAAACTTGTTCGAATTAAATAATCGATCAGATTGAAAAATCTAACAGACTGACAGGGACGAAGCTTAGCACAAAGGATTCACTTAATTAACTCTCATCGTTGCAAAGCTCGAACAAATAATTTTGTTACCACGTTCGTTATCAATTATTTCATCAAAAAGATTTGCAACTATTCAGAAAGAAGTCTTTTTTATTATATCTTTTATATTTAACTTCAGAACGATAAAAGTTTTTTTATAATTTCGTACTTTTTTGAAGTGGTAGACAGTAAGTCCAAATATCTTTTTTACTTTTTATTTTAAAAGAGTCGTTAGTAAATAGTATCTCGGCGCAGTATGCCTCTAGCAGTTAAAAAGGTATAAATTATATGCTGGCATTGAATGAATTCTCCATTATTTTTCTTTCTTTTAGAATTATGACCTTTATTGCATTATTTTAAGCTCCATTTAACGTGACTCTTTTATTCAAAGAAGCATTGCTGAACTGAAAGAAAAAAAAAAAAATTAAAGAAGCAACTAGTTTTTTTGTTATGAATAAGTTGATCATAATTATCAATTTTTTGTTGCCAAGTTTCTTGCAGCTTTAAAAAGATAAAAAAGATTTTGCAAAAAAGATATGCATAAAATATGAGCAATGTTTTAGTTTGCGCGTCCAACCTAATTAAAATCTCAAACTTGTACTTGTTTATAGTAACTTACACTTAATTTATTGTAGCTTCAGTAACAAGATATTTCACAACTTAAGATAACTTACTGTTTGAAAAGATAAGACTGTAAAATAATAATGCATCCAGTGGTCAAAACTTTTGTAAGTCTTCAAACTGTTGAAAACAAATTTTATTGTACAAACAATTCAAGTGGTATTAAACAGTTACAATGAAATTAATTTTCTTACTTGCATACTGTTATTATGATTTAGCACTCCAAAAACAATAAATTTTCTTATTTTTAATATAAATGATGAAAAAATGAGAACTTTGGATTCAGAGAACTTCGAAGGAGTATTTCAGAGGCATTGACCCAACACGCATGTTCAATCGAAAAAAATACCGGAAAAATAAAGTATCGATATCCCAATTCTTCAGCGAAATCATAAAACCGCGGGATAAGATCGGATCCTACTCGGTCGTAAACTTTAATCGCCGCGGCCTCGGGCTAAAACTCCCCGGGGCGGTGCACCTGCGGCATGAAATCCTAGCACTTTAAAACAAACCCGGTCGAATCGGGCTCCCCCCGATGCAGAAGCAGCAGCAGCGGGTTGAACCTTCATTACGGCCGCAAATATAAACCGCTCGTGCATTACGGACCCCCCCCCCCCCGAAATTGACGGGGATTGGCAGGGGGTTTAATTGAAAGTTTAATCGTTCAATTTATCGGAGGTTTATTACGGACGCGCCACCGTCGCGGCAATCAGCACGCGCGTGGCTATATACCTGCGGGACAAGAGCTGAGCACACAAGGCGACCGAGTGGAAATTGATTGAAAGTGTGCGCACTCGAGGAGATTTACGAATAGGTGTTTGGTCGAAGGGAAAATAAATCGCTTCCCGTAAACTAGGAAGGCCCTTTCTTTTTTTAATGGGGGCGTTTTGAAAAATTTAATGGGGCCGACGGGAGTTTTTACGGGGGCGAGGTGTTAAAAGCTCGGGGTAGTCTTCTGAAACTTGATGCAGCTTAAAAATTCTTCGTGGAGATGGAAGGGCTGTTGGCTCGCTCGATGCCCTACACTTTTCACTGAGAATGCATCCCTTCTTTGAAAAATTTTTGTGAAGAAAAACTGCTCAGATTATTTCTTTGTATTTTCAACTTTTGAGTTTTTTATTCAAATGACATTTCATCAATCAGCTGACTCGGATAAAAAATTTCATTTGAGTTCACCGAGACTTAAATAGCTATCATACAATTTTATTCAAATAATTTGTCCTTTTCTGTGAGCATGTGTGTGTTGTAAGCAATTTCAGGATATTATTTTAACTTTCAATATTATCGGTCTCGCTTAAAAATATGTGCTTCCGCCATAAATTTAAATGGTTCTTCCTACTAGCTGTTTTACGCGATAAAGACGGATCTTTGAAATTCGTAGACTGCCGCGGTACAGAGCTTGTAATATAAAAATGTCAAATTACAAAAAAAAACAAAAAGTATTTTTTTATTTGGATTATAACTTAAATTCTTAACTAATAAATTTAATCAATTTTATGTCATTGTCTATCATTTTAGAATTTTGTCAAATTAAATTCTTAATTGTATGTTTTTACCGAATTTTTTTAAAGATGTCTGACGGAAAGATAGTTATCGATAAAGAGACTGCATCTGAAAACGATTCTGAAAAACTGAAGGCATGCATAGAAACTAGTAACTGTTTTTTTTTTTCTATTAACTGATTTCTAATTATGTATCTTTTACTTTCAATAAAACCAACATTATGTAAGAAACGTTATTTTTTAAGAATTTATTTTTCAATTAGAATAAATAATATATCTTTGACTCGATGAAAATTGACTGCTGAATATATACAAAATAGTTGGACAATGAACATTTTTTGATATTTTTCATATTATTTGAGACATTTTAGATTGATTGAATTTTTTTTTTTTACAGCAAACCAACAATCTAATAAATGTGAAATAGCGGTACATTTCATTAAAAACTGTGGAAAAATGCTATAATGACGACTACCAAGCCGTAAGCAGTAAATAATTGATTTTTTGTACTTAAAGTATACACAAAATAATTTAATTATTGTATGTATTTGAAAATTGTAAATTGACATAAAGAATCCTGTGTTAAATTATCCTCATAGAAATTTTTAAAAATTTTTGGTTGTTAGATAAAAATTATTTCACCGTGAAGTTGTTGTGTAAGAGCTTGATGAGTCAATCTAAAATTTTACAAAATTAGACAAGACAAACACTCAAGGGGTGCACGCACTTAGTCCTTTTTCACACAGGACTATGACAGGACTATCAGATAAAATTATTATATCAAGCTCTCGTAGTCCTGTCCCGTTTAAAATAGGCTGGCCAGGACTAAGTGGGTAGCCCCTTGCAAACACTTTAATTAGCTTTTTATCGAAAAAAAGTTATATCTGTCGTTTTATCAACCTATAGAGCCAGTAATCTCATTGAGCGGAGCTGGGCTTGACAAAACGTAAAAGAGTAATTAAATCAAATTTTTAGGCGAATAATGAATCATTTTTCATTTTCCACAACCATGTACACAAGTTCCATAATGAAAAATAATCTATTTTTTCAATTTGTAAACAATTTTTATTCAAGTTTCACAAGAATGAAAAAGAATTTCGAAAATATTATAAAATATGTTTATAAAAATGCATGTATAGTAAGAATTTCTGTTTTCAGATGTAATGTAATAACAAAATATGTGTAAATGTGATAAATTTAAACCATGGTATTCGCTTGCACCTGAAATTTGTGAATTCAAAAAGCTGAAAAGCGTAAATAAAATCTCTCTCAGTGGACAAAATCGATTAAAAGTGTAAAACATTTGCTTTAAAAGAAATAACGGTATCAAAATTTTAGCTTCGCATTTGCAAAATTGTATTCACTAATCTACTTTGCTACTTTGAGTAATATGATAAATAGGGTGAAAGCATGAAAGGATTATCAAAATTAATGCTATTAATTACGCAAATTTCATAATCTCGGTAAAGTCCTGCAAAGTACCGCCATCATAAATTGTTTTCGCGAATTTACATGAGTTTTTTCGTGTTCTTTCAACTTTAGTTTCCTGAAAAATTATACATTTGCAACATGGAACTAAAAACAGACCACCTGACTTGAGTATTTACAATGTTCGTTCGAGATAAATATTATGAGCAATAATAATAATTATCAACCTGATTAAGACTGCGAGAGATAAAGTTAAGATTACAACTAAATTTACTCACACGAGACGACCTTTGAAATTATGAACTCTGGGATTAACTCACCTGAAAAAAAGAAAATTAAAAATTAGTTTTCATACAAAAAGCATTGTCAAGCAGTACATAAAAAAAATTGATTTTCAAACAGTGAATATGAAAGATTTATCTGTCTGATATCTATTGAAAATTTATCAATAGCATGGTACATTCTACACGCTTATAACCAATAAACTCGATAACAAAAGACGCTGAATTTTCATTGAATAAAGCCTCTGTACAGCATGTACTCCTGGCAAAATACGCTTCGGTAACCAATCCGGGCTATGTGTACACAAGTTATACGCAGGCCATCGTGTTTCGGTCCTCGGCGAATTGCCAAAAAGCTTATAAACACCCATCTTCCAACACAATGTGTACCTACACTCCATAAAACTTTTTTTTCTACTTTTTAATCATGAAAATTAACACACCATGGCGATGCAAAAAGCTTACTTACAACTTAAAGTAGGATTAGATGCAGGAAACTTGTTATAATTGGTCATTGCTCGTAATAAAAATTTTTAATTTCGAGTGATTCAAAAATTTTTATAAAATAGTATGAACTTTGATTGGTTTGGGTCTGAGTCGTTACGTTACAAGATATTCGTTTTATGATATAACGTACGAGAGATCAGTGCTGTCAAAATTCATCACGCGTGCTTAACGTGATTTTATCAATGCTAATAGAGTTCAAATTTTGACAAAATTTATCACTTATATTTAG
Source organism: Encarsia formosa (assembly GCA_038277355.1). Classification (NCBI taxonomy): domain Eukaryota; kingdom Metazoa; phylum Arthropoda; class Insecta; order Hymenoptera; family Aphelinidae; genus Encarsia; species Encarsia formosa. The sequence continues at coordinate 15,170,117 of CM076185.1, forward strand.
AGTGCGCTATCCATCACAGCGATATTACATTCAATCAAATTAGTTTTTTTTTTTTTCTTTTTTTTTCTAATTGTGACCAATTAATCAATTCTAATTTTATGAAATTGTTTTTTATACAAAAAACAAATTTCAAAAATAAATTTTAAAGTAGTCATTTATTTTCTTACAACGTACCAAAAATTAAGATTCATGTTTTAAGAAACGTAATTTTATCAGTTTTTAGATAAATTCAAATTTTGAAGAAGTTTCTATATGATATTGAAGAAATGAGTTCATTAAAAATAATCTTGTTTTTATTTCAAGATATTAGTGTAAAATTGGAAGCCCCAGACTTGAGAAAGTAAAATTCATCGGTGCAGCGATAAAAAAATTATGATAACCCTTGATTTTCATGACTTTAGCGGTCTTTCGAAAATAATACATATATAAGATTAAAAAATCGGTCAGGCTAATTCATTTCTTCCTTCGAATCAGACTGGTTAAGAAGTTTTAGTTCCAAAATGTCTGGGGCGATGTTATCGGTTTACATCTTTACTATTCTTCTCGCAACAGTAAGTAATTCATTATTACAATCATTCTCGATATTTTAATTGACTATAAAATTCAAAAAAATCGACGCATGTTACCTAATTTAGTGTTTTACGTTAAATTTTCGTTTCATTTATTTATGATCTATAATGATCAAAAATTTTTAGAAAATTTTACTGTGACAAGTGTATCCGACAAAGTCAAAATGACAATAGTTAGAAAATCAAAATTTTTCAAAATACTTGAACTAAGTTTTTATTTAATCGATAAAATCAATTTTTAATAATCAAATGTTTTAATTTGTTAAATGAATCTAAAAGTATTTTCTTTATTTTATAATAGAAATGTTAATTTTTAAAGTTCATAGCATTCAGCTATTTACTTGACGTAATTTAATTTAATAATGTTTGAATATTTTAACTGTAATTTTAAATCTTCAACTTGAAGGTTTGTGTATACGGAGGCCCGACCGCAGGCGCTCATTTAAAATTCACGGAATGTGCAGAAGAACTTAAACTATCGTCTACAGGTATGGTAACAGTCACTAAAATTTCATTCTTATGCTATATTCTACTCAGTTCTTAGAATAAAGAAATTATTATTCTGCAGATCATGAGTTGGTACACGATTACAGTAAAAAGAGTTGTCTGCACAAATGCATGTGGGAACAATCCGGAGCTGTAAGTTATTATCAACAATCATAATACTTTTTCTTTGTAAATTTAATTTAATATTAACGTCGTTCTTCAGATTGCAGCTGGAAAATTTGATTTGAACGAAATTCTGAAATCTACAGCTGTTGGTCAGAAAGACAAAGTTACAAAATGTGTTGAAGATGGTAAGTTTATTTTATCATCAGTTTATAAAAAAAATTTCCCACAGTAGCTATAAAATAATTCACATATTTATTGTAAAAAACAAATTTTTTTTCAGCTAACAAAGTAGGAGTATCGTGTGACTCAGGAGCCACTTTATTCCAATGCGTCGATGATCATTAATTTAATACTTTTAGCAAATAAAAAAAATAAAAAACTGTTTTATTTTTTAAAAGAGTGTAAAGAATTTCCAAATTCGTTCACGATAATGAAAAATAATCAAATAATCTTAAGAAAGTGTCTAGGTACCATCGCCGTGTACCGTATTCGGTGCACGGTACACGGTACATGGTACCAAATGAGAGTTACTTTAGACACTCTGTGAATTTAATTGGATTATTTAAGATGGACAATTGAATTTAAAGTAGAAATTAGTAGTTTTTTAAACTTAAGTGGGTTATTTGGGATAAATTATAGGATCTAAAGTAAAAAGCTACCGTGTACCGTGTACCGTGTACGGTTCACGGCGATGGTACCTAGACACAACCTAATCTTAATTATGTATATAAAATAAAATTGAAAAAAAATTTCTTCTTTGACAAAAAATTGGTTTCAAACTTTTATTGAAAAACTTTTTTTTTGCTTTTATTGAACAGAAAACAAAAGTTGTTAAACAGTTAAGCCTCTGGAATGTTAATTAAAAAAGTTACGTTAGAAACTATCGGAAATTTACTGCTGGTCCTTCGAAAAAAAATTTATAATTTACTCATATTGACTTTTCCAATAAAAAAAAAGGTAACAAACTGTGCTCTGATAACTGGCTGCAGAAATCAAACAATTTAAAAAAATCTTTTTGACATAATTTTGCGTTTCAAAAAATGAATATAAAATACTCTTTTCTTGAGTTTCTAATGGAGGTAGATTTTAAGTGAGCCACAAGTCAAGCGTATGGTTCGCCGCACTTCCCATCACCGTGATCTCCCATCCCCAACTTCGTGTGTACTCTCGTACGCAAAATCCGTCTTTTAAGGGCGTAAGAATGTCTTCCCTGCTCCAAGGGCACTCCGTCTTCGTCGAAGTTTCTCCGGTTCTGGTGTACAGTTACCGAGAGCTGAATTTGCCTGAGATTCCGGGGAGACGAACGAAAGGACAAAGAGAAGACCGAATGATGGAATGGGATTAGGGGCTGGTTTAGAGTAAATATTAGGGAGTAGAAAGAGTTTCGGATTAATGGATTCTGTGATTATTACCCAGCGAGATGAAACTTTGTGAATCTTGAGTAAAAAATTTCTACTTTCTACAACTATAGTGATTTTTTTTTTCAAAGTTTATTCGAAAGGTAGCCGATAATTTCAAACCGTCTGTTTCAAAACCTCATTTCCGGCCTATAGTGCCTACTTATTATGAGGGAATGTTTGCTCGAGCTTTCAGTCTTGCAGAAATTTTATAATCTTATTGAATAATTCCTTCCACAAGATCGATGACCCTTTTCTTTCTTATCGTCACTCGTCAGTTACAAATTGTCCCTTGGATTAAGCTCTGTTTGACCTTTTTCACAGAAACCGGGAGGAGTAATTTAATTAAACTTAATTTAAAGAGTCTCGAGGATGCGCGTGTGTCTGCAGAGTCAATCCGAGAGGAGTTTGCCGGCGGCAGTCTTGATAAATTTACTTTGCAGATGCATTCGGACTTGGATTCCGCGCAGTCACTCGAAAGAGCAAGCAAGCTAGAGAAGACCGTATCAATTCGAGCCAGTGGATACAATACTCTCGCTTCTCCGTCCCAAATCTTACGCTAGAACTCCTTTTCATTATTGGGTGAGAGAGACCCGGGATTAGAAGCCTTAAGTTCCTGGGATCAAAGGGACGCACGGAATATCGAGAATATATTGCGTTTCAACTTACGTGAAATCGATACTGCGACACTTAATTAAATTAATTAAAATACTTTTTTACTTACACGTTTATAAGAGAAAATAATTTTTGAAAATTGCTATTTAAAATAATTTTTTTTTTTTTTTTTTCTTATCTTGAATGTCTTAAATTAACCAAAAATAAGATACTTATACATATCTGTCTTACAGTCTAATTAAAATTCAATCAGGGGATTTTAATTTCTTTTCTCGCTCAGAAACTACTTCTGTAAGCTGAGAAATAATCCCATCTTATTAAAACCCTAAAAAACTCTTTATAAACTAATCAAACTCACCCTAAATAATTAAATAGTTAGAGTCAACACTGCGAAATTTCTTCTTCTCAATTTTAAAGAGATAAAGCAATCGCCGACTGATCAGTTTCGTTCTTAAAAGATGATCAGATGGATAAATGACACTGAAAATTATATATGTAAAAGATTCAAAATAAATATATACGTAAAAGATTCAAAACAGATAGATTCCAAATTTTTAAATTTATTTGTTTTGAATTTTTGGTTATTTTATATTAAAGTTTTTTAATTTTACTACAATATAAAGCAAGCTTCATTTCGAGCAAAAAGAAGATTATTAAATATCGAGTTCAAAAGCTGAAGATAATAAATTACACCGGAATAATTAGCTTTTAATTCGCAATTAACAAGTTCCAGAAAAAAATTTAATCATTGTAAAGCCATGAATAAATTTCGAGGGAAAAAGTTAGTAAATGATAAAAAAAAGTTGTATAAAGAATAAAGTAACTACCTCAAAAACTTGTTACGCTTATTTTAAAACGCTTCTTTAGTAGTTTTGAAGCAATTTAACTCGCAAAAGTTTCATCTGTTTTCTAAGCAAAGTTTTAAAAATTGTCTTTCAACTATACCAACTTTTGATGGTGTTCTGTAAAATTTTATGAATCGTATTAAGCTTGCAGCTTACAAATTTGTATGGTAATTCTTCAATCAATTTCTTCTTACAGAGCTGTCATCGCTTCGTTTCACTCTGTAATAAATAAAAGCTCTTAACAAAGCTTAAGCTTTATCAGAAAAAAAAAAGAAATAAATTGAAGTAAAATTTTACTCCGAGCAATACTTTTCAATTGCTTCGATAATTGGTCGATAAAAGTTTGCTTGTTTTCTGGAACTTTTCAATAAATCATAAATATACGCTGGAACTCGAAGTAATAAAAAGATCCAAAAAGTTAGTGAAAATAAATAAGTTCATTCAAAGAGTTGTTTATCTTGGAGCATCGCAAACAAATAATTTCTCGAAAATTGCTCGGAGTACAAAAATTTTCGAAAGTTTCTCCCAGTTCAACTTAACAAATTTATGTTACTTTTCTTAAACAGATACAACGTTTATTAAAAATTTTTGTAAACTTACAAATTTATGAAAAAATTATTAAAAATAAATATTATTTTTATTATTTTTTTCATTAATTATGAAATTGAGTAAATTTTTCAAGTAAAATAAGTTTAATTTTTTAGTGAACGAGTAGGTCGTAAAATCCATTTCTAATGAATTATGTTTATGGAACACTTTTTCGTACATAATCCTCGCATGTGATTTACGGGTTAAAATTTATGGAACATGACTTTCGATTTTATTTTTATTTTATGACTTATTCGTTCATAATAAAATGCTTAAAACGATATTAATATCCTGATATGTATTTTTAGGCACGACCGACCCCGAAGGCACCCGAAGGGGTCAGGAAGGCCTTATAAATTCGCCAGAACAAAAAATGCAACCCACCGGAAATCGAATATTCAGATCACAAAACAACTTTTGAACATGTTCCGAGGTCGATCTGAGCAAAATTAAAAATGTCCGTTTTTTTTCATGCTCAACTATTCTTTCGAGCTAAACAAAACAAAAATAAAATAACTGTGTGCTAACTGTGCAATATTTTACACACTCATATTCTGTGATGCTCGCTGTGATGACTGTAATCTTTTGATTACTAAATATGCCTTGAAAATGTTGTCCTGATAATGACAACGAAACATCGGCAATAAATTTAATTTCTTAATAAAGTGTTCGTTAAGACCAATCACAACAAGATTTTATTTATTTACAAAAATAAAATAATATTGTGCGCAGGATTTCTCGCGACGTAATGAACCAAATTGAACCGGGTCAACGAGAAAATGCTTGTTTTAGTGTCCCATAATTCCAGTTTCATTTTGAATATGATCGGACCACATGGGTACAAATGGCGCATATCAACACTTTATACAGACACATTTTACTCGTATCTATAGCTATTAAATAAAAAATTGTGCACAGGATTTCTTGCGACCTAATTGACAAAATTTTACGGGGTGAACTGGAAAATGTTTGTATTGATATTCTACAGTTTTCGTCCGAGAATAAAAAAAAAAGATTGTCGAGCGCGAAGCGCGAGTGTCGGTCGGTCGTGCCTTTTATGCATTGCGCGGAGCGTAGCGATGCAAGGGCGGAGGTGTTTTTGCCCAAATTTTTTTTAAAGTCTCAGGTCTTGCGCAGCAAGCCCGGGACTTTATAAAAATTTTGGGCAAAAAGTGAAAAAACACCGTAGCCAGGCAAGTCATCTGGCCTTTTGAGCGTAACGAAAGGGCCAGAGGGCGCGCTAGTTATAATTTATAAAGGTAAATAAAATTACCTTTCTACTAAGACTTTCGAATTATAAAAAATTGTTTTGTCAAAATTGTTACATGAAAGATTATTTACAAACAGTAATAAAACAAATTCTGGATACATATACTTATATTTTGATAATTAAATTACTTGATTCTTGATCATCACAAGCAACAATTTTTTTGGCATTTATTTCGTTTAGACTGCACTTCAAGTCACAATTGTAAATTGTAAAAAAAAAAAAAAATTACTCCAACGAGTTTTCGTCAAAAGACTGCAGACAAAAAAGCAGAGTAAAAAGACATCACAGAGGGGGGGGGGGGGGCTAAGGGATTTAGAAAACTGCACCGCAGAATAAACTCGGCTCCAGAGTTGAAAAGGGCTGAGGCTGGTCCGGTAAAACTCCTTCCCCCCTTTTTTTTCTTCATTATTTTTTTGCTCGCGAGCTTTTCTTATCTGCAGCGGTGCGTGCGAGTCGGCAGTATTCTCGATTGATTCCACGGGGGCACATAATCAAGCGCAGGGTGCAGGAAGGTAAAAAAAAAAAAAAGCCCTTTTATTTGCCCTCCCTTGCCTTCTTCTATCTTCTTTATCGAGTAAATGCCGAAGAAAGACTTCTCTGTACAGAGAATCGCTTATCTAAGTGAAAAAAAAAAAAAGAAAGGAAAGGGGGTGGAAGCGGTTTTTATAGCTTACTATTTCTTCTTTTTTCTATTATTATTATATTATGAAGCTTGGGGAGGTTATTGGATTCTGCTTATTGTAAGCAATAATAGAATGATTTATAATAGCGGACTGATTCGGTTCTTACTGAGAATAATATCGTGCTCATTGTTTTCGATGATCCGATTATTAGTTTTAGTAGATATATTGAATAATAAACAGTTCCTAATTTCGATATTTTATTGTTTGCAAAGTATATTAAATTACACCGCGGAAACTTGACATTACTATTAATAGAGTAAATAATTTTTGCAATCAACGTTTTATAATTAATCCAACGAAAATGTCCTGTACACTAAAATATCGATTTTATTGCATGAATTTAAAACATTTTATTTTTACTTCAGAAAATTTTACTGAAGTATAACGTTTACAGTTATTTTGAAAGTTTTTAATGAAACATCTCGTTACGTCTAATTAGTACCGAAAAAAAAAAAAAAAAAAAAAGAAGAAGATAATACAATAAATTTTAAATTACGCAAATGAGGATGATTTGATGTACGCAAAAAAAGCTGCGAGAAAAATTAAAGCCTCGGATAAGCACCCGGGGTAAAAAAATGCGCAGCAGCACACTGATGAAGAATAATTACAGAGGAGGATGCACGAGCACCTGAATATAAGTCCCGGCGTATATATATATATATATATATATATATATATATATATACGAAAAGCAAAAAAAAAAAAGATTCACCTTTAAAAAAGCAAAGCTCTGAAAAAAACATCACGTTTTAAAATCTCGAGCAAAGCGAGTTCGCGTGCGTGCAGCCGAGGATGAATAAAAGCGCGAAATTCGAAACTGACGAGCACGAGAGTTTAATTTTTCACCGCCTCTTTTTTTTTTTTTTTTTTTTTTTTTGCACGCTATTATAATTTATTCTTCCGAGTCTGTTTGACTAATTTAGCACCACTGGAAACTCCAAGTATTTCACGTGTCGATTTTGTCAATTTTTAGAGGGACGATGGTTTTCGAGTAACTTATAGGAACGCTGCTTTTTCAGTGACAAACGAAGCTTATAGTTTATCATTGTTCATCCCATCGGCAAAAAGAATGATTCTCGACAGAAAATTTGATTTATGTTGTAATGGCACGCGATTTTTTTCATCTATCATATCAGCATTTATATTCTTTAGTCTTCTTCTAAAATGCTTTGGCAGCGTTAAAAATTGTTTTTCGTTTAATTAATTATTACATAGCGTTTTTAGAATCAACGTTTTCTTCATTAAGAAAATTCAAGTTGATTGAGTATGTATTGGTATTTATAGTATATTTATTATGGAATAAAATTATAAGCCTAAAAAATTTATTGAATACAAACATTTTTTCTCGTTGTTGCTAAAAGTAGATTTTTAAAAGCAAGTTTTACATTTTTTTTCCGATATTTTTATTTTAATTATTTAAAAAAAATAAAAATAAACTAATGCTCTCCAAATCCAAGTTACTATGTTAAAGTATATAAAATATAGTACGTAAATTATAAAAATAAACAATTTTTTAAAATTTAAACACGATACTTCTGTCATCAATATTATTATTATTACTATTATTTTTATAGAACTATAATAAAACTTATCTAAAAAATCCAAAATTTTCAAGAAGCATCATTTGACGTAAATAAAGTTAATTTAAAACAAATCATTATGCGCTCCGTAACGGTAACAAATTCAATAGTAGCAGTGACGATAAATCCCCGGTGTGCTTATTCGTCGGCGCGGCTCCGAAATAGTTTAAACGATGATGATCTAGCGTGCGTAACCGCGTGTTTGGCAATACCGCATTAGCATTTGTTATCCCCGTTCGAGACTTTGAAGCATCGCTCGCTCGGGCAAAGTTTTCCTGCAGATTAGATACTGCACAAACTCGCACGCGAATCAGAGTCCCGCGAACTGTCCATCCATCCGTGGTCGCAACGCTGACGTCTAATTATTAAGAGTGTACATTCAAGTTTTTAATAAATGTTGATTCTTTTGTTTAAATTTTTACCGAGTTTTACATGGAAATTTTTATATCTATATCTATGAGAAAAAAATCTATGTGTTTACAGTAGTTTGTAAATCCTGTTCGCAGGTATCCAACAATAAAAAAAAAAAAAAAGTATCTTTCTTGACCCCGTTAAAATCTTTTGCACGATCATACTCCGTGTTTATATTGAAAAGTTCTAGAAAAAAATAAGCGCCTTCCGTCGAGTCACCGCACTTTATCAGTCCTCGACTAATTAATCACCGGACTTGCTTTGTACTCCGGCTGTGCTGATGTGTCGCCTGACGCCCGCGGACGCGGTGCGCTGCAAGAATACCGACTGCTGCATTATACAATTAGACGAAAGAGGCGTTAATTACGCAAAGCTCTGCATGCCATTTTCAATCTACGAATCTTTCGAAGGATATTTTCCGAAAAGTAAGGAGTCGAGAATGTACGGGGTTACCGTGGACTTCAGATGGCTATTGGACATTTATTTAGTAGACAAATGAATTGTCGAGTAACAAAAACAAAGTAAATTTTCGCGATTTTAGAAAAAAGTTATTAGAAAAATAACTTCTATATATATATATTAATTTCATGTAGGACATTTTAATGAAAACAAAAATATTATACTTGAAAATTTTATTTTGTAACGGTAAACATTGTTGAAAATTCTCATAGGTCTCCTTCTTAACTAGTATCTGTTTGATGAAATACATAAAACATAAAGAGCGAGTTTGGTTAATAAAATAGTTCTTTTAGGAAAAAAGACTTATTTCAAATTTTTACATGCTAATTTTAATTTAAAATTCTGAAAGCTTGTAAAATGGTAAGAAAAACATCGTTTATTCGTCGTCGAAAACAAAGATCACTTTTTTTACAGCAAAAAATAATTTTTTTAAATGCGATAAGATTGCTAGCGAAAAACATACTTGGTACCCACGTACTGATCTTTGAACTTAGCAAGTCCTATGCGTCAGTTTTTAATTCTTACAGATAAAAATAAGTCAATTGTCAAATCAGTTATTTGAAACTCTCGGTACACGTAATTAAATAAGTTGGTGTCAACAATTAAGATTAAGACTGGTTAATTAATTTAATCGTAAACAAAATGCAAGTGTTTTGTCAAATCGAGGTCAAATTCTTTCAAATAATATAATTAAAATCTTTCTAGAAAAATATATATAGTTATTAGTGTAATTATTTTGAAAAATTAATACACAGTAATGAAATTTTTTTACTGCTATTTTTTCGCTTATTTATGAAAGTACTGCAGTGTGAAAGTAACCAAACAGGATTTGAACTCGCGCAAAATGTCTTACTGCACCCATTCACTGTGCCTTCAAAACTGACCTACAAGACTAATAAAAGCATTTTAAATAAAAAAAAATTAAGAGATTAAAAAAAAAAAATTTTTAACAATAAAAAAACCAAGTATTGTTTAAAAATACAATTGCATACACGTTCAGTTGCAGCAACAGTAAGTACTGTAGAGTTAAAAATAAATTCTCTCGATTCGCGACGAATTCCTGACGCCCCTCCACTTCCTTCTGCGTGATATCATTCCACATCCTTAATTTTATGAAAAATTATTCGAATGTCGAAACACTATACGATGATTGTTAGTGAACACGCGCGCGCTCGCGCTTGAGCATGTCGAGTGACTCGATTCGATAATCGTGAGTGATACCGATAACTTTATAGAGTGCTTTCGAGCGTCAGGTATTAATAACAACTGTGTTTTTTACCACGCTGAAATATTTACAAGAAGATTTTGAAGTGTTTTGAGGTTAAACGTGCGCGAGTGTAAAGTTTTACGGTAAAGTATGAAAAATAATCGTAAACTGTTATTTATAATTCAAGTTCAGTAAATAGATTAAAGTCTGCTAGCAGGGAGTGGCATTACCTTTCAGAGAACCGATTTAATGAAACTTTGAGATACTAGTTTCTTGTGCATTAACTAAAGTGGAGTCAAACCACTATTAACTTATACTAATGGGTACTTTAAGATTGTTCCCTAACTATACATATACTTTTAAAAAAAGGTCTCTCCAAAAGTATGTTATGGTGGAGACCATTGAAGACTTTATATGATGTTAAAATTTATTTTTATTAAAAAAATTCTTAAAACATGAATTTTTGAGGTTTTATGTTCAGTGATAAAAAAATGGCTCAAATGATGGTTTGGTAAATTTTGTTGATAAGCAATTAGTCTCAATTTATTTTAATTGAAATGTTTAATTAAAATACTGAATTAAATGATTCATTTTTGTTTTATTTGTTTTAATAAAATGTTCCACAGTTTGAAAATTGAATTGTATAAAACTTAGCATTGTATAAGTAAGATAACAACCTTGGAAAAATTATTCTTACTTAGTTTTATAAATTTGGTTTACTCAAGAATTGCCTTTTTTATATTTAATCTATTTTTAAAGTAAAACTGAAAATTAAAAAAAATAACAATAATAATATTTTGACTATTCTCACGGTGACATTAAAATTTTTATTTCTAATAGTTGTATCAATAACAAAGTTTTCATTTTGTCGTTGAAAAAAATCACCGAATTTCAGAAAGTAAACATTGGAAAGTCACAATCTCGGTACTGTTATCAATATTATTCGATAGTTTAAAATTTTGTCGGTACAATTTAATCTTCACTTGAAATTTCATTATAAAAACAACAAATAATTAATTCAAAATTCTAGGTACCCAAAAATCACTTAATTAAAAAATTTTCACCCGAAAATCATGATCGTGCACAATTAGTACAAAAAAAAAAAAATATTGGGCGCTGTATATCACGCGCGGGTCACGTTATATATTTATCCGGTCCCGCTTCGACTGGCTTATCAAGATTAGTGAGGCCGTTTCAGCTGATTACGTGAGTGAGTTTTATCTAATCATCGGTTGGCTATCCCCACCTCGGTCGGCTCGCGGCAAGATTACAATGACTCACGCGGAAAAAAGGTTGACGAACCACCTGTTCTACGCTCATGCTTAGAGACTTTTTGAGCGGACGAGACCGTGCCAAGCCACTAAAACAGCAGGTAAACTTTTTTATTATTCATTTTAGTTGTTTAAGTCAAATAATTTTTATTGGTTGAGCAATTTTTACATAAATTACATGTGTTTTGGAAGTGCGTTTAATTCAACTCTTATTTCAAGTTATTTTTTAACGCATCGTTAAAATAAAAATAAAAGGTATTGATTTTTTTGACTTGCTTTGTTTAGAAAGTTCTACTCTTACTTCTTTTGTTAGAGTAATTTTTAAGTTGTTTTTTATTTATTTTAATAACATTTTTTTAATTTAATGAGTTTTGTTTCGGCTATTAGAATGAAGTAAACATATATGTAGATAAGACAAATAACTTCTAAAAAATGAAAAGACCGATTTGTCTGATAATTTTATTAATCCTAATTTTATTTCCAGTTACATGCATTTATCCAAAAAAGAAAAGAGAGAGACAGAAAACGCAAGATGGGAAATCTGGTGAAATTCATCAACTACACCCACAGGCTAATCGAATTCGTAGCCAGACAGTTTTTCCTTCTGGTTGCTTATCTATCAGGACCCGCCAAATGCCAGCCACCGATAAGTGATTTGTTGCTAATGCACAGTGCGTCAACGCTCGCGATAAAAATTAGAAAACGAGAAGTGAGTTTTACCTGGTAAACTAAAATTCAAATAACAATTGATTCACTCAAATCAATTTTTTCTTTGTGCAGATAACTTCGGAAGAGGTCGTGAGAGCTTACGTCAAGAGAATCAACGAGATCCAACCCATTTTAAATTGCGTGTGCGAGGACAGATTCGAAGAAGCTTTGAAGGAGGCCAAGGAATATGATGAACTGCTCAAGTCTCCGGATTGTCCATCGGACGAGGAGTTGGCCAGAGATAAACCTTTTTTAGGTGTGCCTTTCACTACCAAGGTATTAGGGATGATCATAAAAGTTCTTAAAATCAGTCAGATTTTTTTATCTGAAGCTACATACTTTCATTTTTTAATTTAATAAGTTATGCGTATAAAGACAATTCTTATAAACTTTTGATGTAGAGAATTCTGATAAAGAGAGGAATAAAATTTTGTTTAATTTTCATTTCGAAGGATATCATAGCGATCAAGGGTATGAAGCTCACCGCTGGTCTGGTAGTACGCAAAGATTACCGAGCAAACGAGGATGCAGATTCGATAAGACTGATGAGACAAGCCGGAGCGATACCAATAGCAACTACAAACGTCTCCGAAGTTGGAATGTGGTGGGAAAGTTCAAATTATGTTTACGGAACTACCAACAATCCTTACAACACCAGGTAAACAATTTGATTATTTGACGAGTAAATTAATCCAAGTATCCTCCTGTCTGATTCGTTAAAACTAGTTTAGTAGAATTTTAAATTTATGATAACATGTCTTGACACTTGTGAAAAATTTGAAAAATTCAAGGCATACAGTTGGTGGTTCCTCGGGTGGTGAGGGATGCATTCAAGCTGCGGCCGGTGCAGCCTTTGGAATTGGTTCGGACATCGGAGGATCAATTCGCATGCCTGCGTTCTTCAACGGTATCTTTGGACACAAGCCGTCGAAAGGTAAGAAATTGATCTTGATTTGATCACTTCGTTAAAAAAAATAATAATAAAACTGTAATTTTAGGTATCGTTTCGAACAAGGGCTCGTATCCGGAACTGGAAACCAAGGAACAAGATGCAATTCTCTCTGTAGGCCCAATGTGTCGATACGCAGAAGATTTGAAGCCTTTATTGCGGGTGATTGCTGGAAAAGAAGTCGACATGTTGAATTTGGACTCGAAAGTTGATATCTCCAAGCTCAGGGTACGATTTTTATTTTGATGTTATGATTCATGAGCTAATCGTAATATTTACTTGATTGTACTTTAATCTTTCGTTAAGTTTTGTAAGAATTTTTAAACATTCTGTTGATAGTATCAAGATTCATCTACGTCGATAAGATGCTGCTTTGATTTGAAAAAGAATAAAAAAAATCTATTAAAATTAATATCAGGATAAAAAATAATTGAGTGAAATAAATTTAAAACGATTTTCTAAACCAATGTTCATCCTATTGTATTACAGATTTTCTACATGGAAGACGACGGTGGTGAATCGATCTTCGTATCTCGAGTAGACCCCGAAATCAAAGAAGCAATGAGGAAGGTCATATTTTACTTCGAAAAGGCCCACAACGTCAAAGCGAAAAAAGTAAACTTTAGACAATTTAGAAAAAGTCTAGTCCTGTGGTTCGCCTTGATCTCCAGTGAACCGGAAAAAGACTTCTCGTTCGAGCTGAGCGACCGGAAGTACAGAAAGAACTTGTTTTGGGAGTTCTTCAAGTGGATCACTTGTACCAGCGATCACACTTTCATTGCCCTGATGACTGCCCTCATCGAGAGGTTCACCAATACTCACGGTAGTGAGGCTCAGGCCAAGCTCAAGCAAGAAATCAGGGAGCTGAGAGAGGAATTCCAGGTAAAAGCTGTTTTTAATATTAATTATTTTTTCCACAACAGAAATAATAGGATTTTACTACCATTTTACAATTTGTATTTTAATACATTTGGGCTACTAACTTTTTTTTTGATACAAAAAAAAAAAATTACGTTTTATAATCACTACAGAAAGTAAAGCTTCAAGCGTTGTAAAAATGCTAACCTAGATTCAACATTGACTTTGTTTATAGGACTTACTGGGCGATGACGGAATATTTTTGTATCCAACTCACCCGACGGCCGCACCTATGCACAACGAGCCATTGGTGAAACCTCTTAACTACTCTTACACGGCCATTCTAAATGTGATGACTTCACCGGTGACTGCCGTTCCACTTGGTTTGAACAAACAAGGACTTCCAATTGGAATTCAAGTACGCAACTCGTTTTAAATATTAACAAGTGCAATGCTCTTTTCACCTATACGTCATAATTATATCTTGAAAATAAACTTTTTTTTTTAGGTGGTTGCAGGACTTTATCAAGACCGTTTGACTTTGGCTGTGGCCGAAGAACTTCAACGTGGTTTTGGAGGCTGGGTACCTCCCATGATTGTGGAATAATAATTTAAAAAGAAAAGCTTATGATTTGTTGAAAAGATACTACTTAACGCTATAATTTGTGATTTTTACAGTTTCATAAATAAATAATTGCTGTTAATTAGAGTATACTGTAAGAAAAAATCATTTTAGAGAAAAAATGCATTTAACATGAGTCTCATATTTACATATTTGTTTGACTCTCTGAATAAGTTAAGTGTTCCTTATGATATAAAGTATGTTTGATAAGTACTTATTGATGATTATGTAACGAATTACACTTAAAATATATTATGAATTTTACTTATAAATTAAGACTATAATTTTTACCATCTTGCCTTTTTGTACTTGAGTTTTAATATTTTTATTATTAAAACAGTATGATCCATCTATTATTTTAGTAACTAACTGTTTCTGTCCAAACAAATGTTTTGAAAATTATATTCAATTTATTATAATATTTATTAACTTTTGATATTCATCGGAATTCAAAAAATTTTTTTATAATACTCAAAACGTATTACGAATTAGTACATGTAATAAATATAATTCGAGTATGACATGTTTGATAAAACATTTGTAAAACGAATAAGATCCATCTTAACTCAGCCGTAAAATATAAATTATGGAACTTTATGTACCATGAATATAAAAAGTCGGTACTGCGGTACTTTCTTTGAAAACTATAAATTTATCAAAACTATATTGAGACGTAAAACTTTGATTATAACTGATTCGTCTGTATTCAGTCAAAATATTTTTAAATATTCACGGCTAAAATCAATTAAATCAACGACGAGAAAAAGTGCAGGTTTTCCGTCTGCACATTTTATGGAAGTGCCTCGGTGGCTCCGGCATTGCATTTCCAATATTGGATAGTAAGGCAGAGGAGCATCATAAAGGGAGATGAAGAATTTCGAAGTAAAATCGAGACTACTCGCAAATGCAAGATATCGCATTGGCCCATCTTTCCGATACAAATGGGAAACTCGTGGCGCGCCTTTATACACAAGCAAGGCTTCTGCCTGCATCGAGGAATATCCAGGAGCCGTACAAAAGAAGGCCAATACGTGGAATAAAAGAAAAAAACATAGGAAAAATAAAAGCCAAGTTGAAAGAAAGAAAAGCATAGAGCGGGGCGGCGGGCGCATCGGTTTGAATTAGTGAGAGGATGGCATACAAATCGAGTCGTAGAGTTCCAGGGTAAGGCGAACAAGTAAGGTAAGTCGTCCAAGAAGAATAAGACTCAAATTTATTTAAACGCGCGCGCAAGCTGCTGCCGGATGCATGCAGCGGACTTTGGACCATTCTTTTTTATGCACCGAAGCCTTTTGCATGCAGTATGGAGAAGGTATTTGTTCAATTTGTTTTGAAAAAGGATTTTGAAAATGGTTTTGATGCTTATAATAGACTTTTTATCGAGATGAGATTTTAAAAATCAAATAGTTTTATACTTTTTTGGTTCTGACAATTATTTTTCTCTTCCAGTTTATTTTTATGGGATTAAACAGTATATTATATAGTTAATTTTGAAACTTAAAAAATTACGTTACCCTGAGTTCTCAAGGAGGCAAGCTTTAAGAAACCTCAGCTAACTAACATGTAAGCTTCAATGCTCTTCACGATAAGATCAAGGCATAAAGAAACTATGCTCCAAAAATTTTTGCACTTTGTTATCATTTAATTATTTTATCTATCCTTCAAGTTTCAAGATATTCTTATTAAGCAGATTTTTTGAATTTTATAGCTTTCAATGGCAAAAAGGTAAAAAATAATCTATTTTTTCTACAAAGGAGTAAATTTTTTTTATTATTTATAAAAAAGTAATTAAAATCATAATCATTTTTTAAGAATTAAATTTTTAACAGATATGTATTTTACTACCAAAGCAACTTTATTGATTTTTAGTTTATACATTTACTTGTATTGGCTTTTCGATACGAAATCTTATGTCTGTTTAGCTCCCAAGCTTTAATTTTTCACAAAAACGCAATACAAAAGAAGACTTTGAAAATTATGCATTCTTTCAGATAAAAAAAAATATTCGAACCCTTGATTTTCTTATCGATATATCGCTTCATTTTAAAAATTTCATCAACCATTCGACTTTTTATAAAAAATTCATGAGAAATTTTATTCACAAAAGGGAATATTCTTCCTTTGTCCCTTGCACCTTGTCGTAAATTTCTTACAAAGCTCTGGTAAAGTACAGCAGGAAGCATGTATCTTTCAGTATCGAAAGAAAACCTTTGCCTGCTGCATGAGAGTTCAAGCTATTTCTCGTGTGCTTTTACCCCTCATCTGTTGATTTTAAAATTTTATAAAATTTAAGAAAGGAGCTTACAAAATTTAATGTTTTTTATAATTGTTCAGTAATTTTTTAAACCGTTCGAATATAATTTTCATCAATAGTGCTGTCTGGATTTTCTCGTGAATAAATCATGTTTCCTTGAAGACAGTTTTCAAAACGAGAAATTCTTTGTGCGTTTTATTTACTTTTTGAAATTTTTATTCAACTCGTTCAAGCTTTTTTTATATTTAATTTTTTTCTTAGTCTGTTGGAACAGAATATAAAGATTTTTTTTCTGTTTAAATATTTCACTTTAATATTTTAAGACAAAGTTGGGGAGACAAGCTTAATCACTTAATTCTAATTTTTTGGTGCTGAAGGCAAAATGATGAATGATTGTCCTCAACAGTATATTAGCATTTCATACGGCACGACTCGTTTCGTTCTAATTTCTCCCTCGTTTATCAATTTCAACGTGCCAGCTTCCTGCGCCCTTTACTTGAATAGACATTTAGGCTCGAAGTAGTTCCAGTTTTAGATTTATTCATTTAGCATAAGAATGTCTCGAAACTTAGAAGATAGATATAATAACGATAATGGAGTGCA
The DNA here is from genome assembly GCA_038277355.1 of Encarsia formosa. Taxonomy (NCBI): domain Eukaryota; kingdom Metazoa; phylum Arthropoda; class Insecta; order Hymenoptera; family Aphelinidae; genus Encarsia; species Encarsia formosa. Next base: position 15,187,618 of record CM076185.1, read on the forward strand.
AAAGTTTTCGGAGCGTAGTTTTTTTGTCATTTTGCAAAATTAATGCCTTGATCTTACCGTGAAGAGCATTGAAGCTTACATGTTAGTTAGCTGAGGTTCCTTTAATTTTGCCTCCTTATGATACTTTCAAAATTGTAATGCTTTATAACAAGAGAATATAACACTTTATAACAGAGAATAAGAAACTTTATAACAAAGAGCCTGAGATCCGTGATTAAGTGGTCGTACCTCTTCCCTGGTATAGGGGCTGTAGGACCTTGTCGTGCGCCGCCGAAATTTTGGCGGCCTGGTGGGGAGACCTAGCCGGTCGACTCGTGGCGAGAGGAACGGGACCGTAGTATGAGTGTTTTTGGCTCCCAATAAACGGGACGTCCAGGCGTATGAGCGGGCCCCTATAAACGGGGGACCGGGAATGAATGTATAGGCAACCCGAGAAGGGTTCGTCCAGGCGAGTGGGTCGGTCCTTTGCCTCTCGCCGCGAGTCGGTTGGCGACCAACAAACAGCCCTCCATCCAGGGTGGTGGTTACAGACACCTCTCATCCTGACAACGTGGTATTTGGGATGAGATGACATGCACACACACACACACACACACACACGCGCGCGCGCGCGCACATACACATTCACACAGCGGCGTGGAGTGTTTCCCCAGTTGCGAATCCCAAAGTCGGGCGTGGTAAAGTCGAGGGTTAGCAGGATGTGGAGGGTACAGGTGATAAACCAGTACTGGCACGCTTGGGCCGACGGATAGTACAGGAGCCCGGGTAGGTCAATAACCAGACCACCTGGCTGCCTCACCAGCCGTCGAAAAATCCCCAGAGCAGTGGTGCTGCTGGCTGATGACCGGACTGGGACCGCATCACTGAGTCAAATCAACTCTTCAGAGCGTGCCTGGCCCTCGGGTATATCCCGACCTGCTGGTGGACAGCAAAGGTGGTTTTCATACTAAAGCCAGGTAGAGTGGCCATAAGTGCAAAGGACCACAGACCCATTTGTCTATCATCCTTCGTACTCAAGACACTAGAAAGGCTAATAGACAGGTACTTGAAGGAAAAGCCTCTGGTCAATCGACCGCTGCACTGTAGACAACATGCCTACCAGGCAGGCAAGTCTGTAGATACAGCACTCATAGAGGCGGAATCATGGATAAAGAAAGGTATAGAAAACAAAGGATATGTTAGCAGCCCTGCTGGACATTGAAGGCGCGTTTAACCACACCTGGTTGGAAAGCATCCGCAAGGGTGCGGAGGATCATGCCGTCCCGCCCACACTGGTGAGATGGATGAGCCACATGTTGAGCACTAGGAGTCTGCTTGCCACATGGGGCGACCGTACCCGAGTTGGTAGGGTGGAGAAAGGATGCCCACAGGGAGGAGTACTGTCTCCTACAACGTGGTGTTTAGTCGTCGATACCCTGCTGAGACTGCTGGACAAAGCCGGCATTTTTGCATGTGCCGACGATGTTTTCATCCTCGCTAGAGCCGACGGCCTAGATGTAGTGGCGGGCCTGATGCAATTAGCACTCGGGATCGTCGAGAAATTGTGCTCAGTTGGGAAAGGCACCTAGAAGCTACCCTCGGAAAGGTGATACAGTTCTTCTGGGCATGCAGGAGAGCTTTCGGCAGGACATGGGGACTGGAGCCCGAGAAGATGCACTGGCTGTACACAGCCGTGTTGAAAGCTAGGCTACTACAAGGGGCGGCCGTCTGGGCACCCCGGGTAGCTAAGGCAAAGGACGCTAGAACGGCACTAAGCCGTGTACAGGCCCTAGTGCTGAGAGGCATGACAGGATGCATGGGCACTACACCGCTGGGAGCGATGGAACGCCTGACAGGAACCCCTCCGCTTGATCTCGTGGTTAGATGTGCGACCTTTAAGGCCGTTTGTCGATACGAGGGCAACGCGGGAGTCGACCAGCTGACAGACCGGCAGATAACCAGAGGTTTGAATCAGGGGAAGCTACCCAAACTCGACCACACGGCTCGGAGCATCAACTTTGACAAGCCGTTCAGAGTCGAAACGGGCAGCAGGGCCGACTGGCAGAGAGGACAGCACAGGTATACCGGACAGGGGGTCGTCTGGTTCACAGATGGCTCGAAACGAGCAGAGGGAGTAGGAGTAGGAGCCTGGAGACAAGGCTCCACCAGGGAGATTGCGCTACACCTGGACGACTTCGCCACTGTCTTCCAAGCTGAGGTGAGGGCGATTACGGAGTGCGCGCGGGTCACCCTGACGGAAGCGCTCAGGAAATGACCATCCACGATTTGCTCGGATAGCAAAGCGGCGCTCTTAGCGCTGAAAGACTGGACCACAAACTCCAGAAAAGTAGCCCTCTGCAAAGAGGCACTGAAGAGGCTTACACCGAACCACTGTGTCACCCTACTATTTAGCGAAACCACTGCCAGACGCTATTTAGCGAAATCACTGCCAGACGCTCGAAGGAGGGCGCTAGCGTTGGCCAACTGGATACGTCCTCGTCGTGCTAAATGGGCAACGTTTTGATCGAACGCGGCAAAGCGGCCAAAATCCAGCTCTGGTTCGGCATTTCGCCTTGAGATGACTCATCTCTCGTCGTATGCTGTTCGAACGCGAGGTAGCAAAATGACTCGTCATTTTAGTGACGCAAATGGTAGCAAAATGACTCGTCATCTTAGTGACGTTTTTCGACTCCTGCGGGTGGTCGAGGCCTGTGGGTGTTGCTGTGGAGATGACTCCTTGTGACTGTGTGAATTCTTATACCTAGACTCTGTCTCGTGTTCCAAACTCCTGATTCGAATCGACGGTGGCCACAACCAAAGTCTGGTGAGAGACTCTAGTGGTGCTCGTAAGAGAGGGTAAAATCTACCAAGGGCGTACCGATTTCCAAGCCGGGATTAACGAGCTCATAGAGGTGGTAGTAGCGTGGGAGTGGCTTCGGCCGAATTATGCTTCTCTCATTCCATCTCATTGGGCTTGTTCTTCCTGATCGGTCGAATGGGTCTGGACTCTTGGTGGCAGTGGTACTCTGTCGTATGACAGCAAGCAAGGGTGTCCAGCGAGTGGCGTCAACAGTGGGCTACGGCTCGACGTTCATGGTTCTGGATGAAATTGCGCGTTAAGGTTGCGTCTAGCCTGGTTTCAGACTCGTCGTCGACCAGGTCAACCGGGTTCCTGGCCCGTCTTAGCCAGGATGAAAGAGCACCCGAATGGTGTGACATGTGAACACCCCTACAAAGGGTCCTTTCAACTGTACTCACTTACTTTTGATCGGAAATTTGTAGGCGAGCCGAAGAGGTAAGCCGCGCAGGAGGACGTAATCCGAGACCCAGTGGCCGAGTGGCTCGTGCGGGTAGAGCTTCAGCAGGTATCGCACGTTAATCCAAATAAACAATATTGTGTCACCCTACTATGGGTGCGAGGACACTCGTTGATCACAGGTAACGAGAAGGCAGATAGGCTCGCAAACCGTGGTGCACTAGATATCAGGGCCGATCACTGCAGTGTGGGAATGCCCGACTGCTCGCTGCACAACGCCTTTGCCCTCTGGATGGCAGAGGAAGAGGATCGGAGATGGGCCGATCATCAGGGGCTGAGGCAGTCAAAAGCCCTTATCGGAGAACGGTCGCCTAAGGAATGGCTACGTGACCTAAGCAAGACCGGTAGGAGGTAACTCAGAATGGTCATCGGATGGCTTACATGCCACTGGAAGGTGAGACACCATCTAACCAAGATAGGGATAGGGGAGATCTTAGAATGCAGGTGGTGTGGAGAAGCAGCCGAGACGACGGGACACCTCCTATATGAGTGTCCCGCCTGGGCCACACTCCGGACCAGTAGGCTTGGCAGACCCATCATAGAACTGGGGGATCTGAGGGAAGCCAGCCTAACGGCAATCATGACGGTAATTGGCTCCATAGACAGGGCCATGGACAAGGAGTGAGTAAGGCAGGGAATTTCAGCACAATGGGTGTATACCTGAGTGCTGGGGTTGCATGTTCCCGAGCAGGGACCGCTAACCCCTCCCACCCCAAACCTAACCTAACCTAACAAGAGAATATTTTGGGACAATTTTTTTTTAATTACCCAGGGGATCATCAGCTATGCGGGAGTACATCATAAACTTGTAATAACCCTTGCAAAATTGTTTTTTTTTCATGACTATTCTAACCTCGAACCATAAATTCAAAGTCCTATGTAAAGCGGTGAACGCTTTTACTGGAATCGGCTTATTTAAATAAAAAAACCCATCGCCGTTGAGCGCACTTTGGGATACTACCTGCTGAAACTCAGTATCCTTGATAAAACATAAATGTAAAATTGGAGGGAAAATTATATCAAGTAACCTGCTGAAAACTCTCGAGTTTCTCCTTGTACAAAGGCGGGCAATAAAACGAGGGGGTTGAGGGATCGATGCAAAGTCATGAGCAGCAGCCTACGGCAACGACCCACTTGGCTTCGAGTTTATGCACTTAGGGTGTATAAAGTCTCGGGATCGACGGGCGACAAGCGTGAATTAAGCCGCCGAGAGCTGAATTAATTAGCCAGACCGGGGCTTGTGTGAGGGCCGTAGCTGATTTTCACGGCGAAACGAGTGTTCTTATAATGTAATAAAATCGATTCGGAGCTTTTGGTTTATAACGCGACATGCTCTCCCCCCCCCCCCCCCCCCCCCGCCCGATTGTGATGAATAATGATACGTTGCATTAGGTACGAGTCGTTAAACCTTATTTTTGTCCAAAGTTTCATTGTTTTGGCTCTTGTCATACATTACTTGATCGTATTTAAAAAAGTATGCCTCAGAAAATTCTCTAAAGTAATTAATTACAAACCATATTTACTGCATTTTTTTTTAAATTTATAATTTGATTCAATTTTACTTTGAAATTGAGAACATAAAATTAATAATTACATCAAGCTCGAACTCAAACAAAATTGAAACATCAGATATCGCTTTTCAATAAAGTTAATTTTAACATTTAAACCTAAAAAAGGATATTAATTTTGCTTGAATTAAAAATTCTGCAAAACAATGTAAAATTATTAAGATTGCCTTGATATTAAAAATCATCCTTTCTTTTTCTCGTGAATGATTTAAAATGCTGACATGCTGCACAAGCTTCAATAGAGCGAATTTTCGTTTAAATGGCCAATAAATCACGAATGGACAAGACCGAAACGGGTGGTGGGGGGACAAAGGGTCCAGGGCACTACTCTCCTCTCCACCCCCGAAGTTTCCCAGAATCAGCAGCACACGCGCGCTAAAGACGCTGCACGGCTATTGAAGGCCGGGCATCGTTATCTTGTCATCTACAGCGCTCTCCCCCGCGTGTGTGCTGCGACTAATCCGGCCCCCGCTCGGGGGAATAAACGGGCTTTTCATCTAGAAACTGCCCCCCCCCCCCCCGGCCAACGGAAGTCGAGTGCTCTCGGGGAAGGTAGGCGATTATAAAGGGAGAATGGCGCTGTTATCGCGAACCCGGAGGAATCCAAGATATATAGCCTTTGGTGCGGCTTTTGTAAAGACGGTTTAATTAGACGTCTTTCAAACAACCGGCACGCCGCGCCCCGGTTCTGCTGCTGGGACTGACTATCGTCCGAGATTTCTACGGGTGTTTTAATCTCTTGATAAGCCCGCGATGGAGCGACGTTTCAGGAGCGTTTATCTTGCCCCGCACTGTTTTCCAAAGAATATTAATCATTGGGATAAATAATTTTCCGAGCAGTGGTCTTTGCAAGGGATGAAAATAAGTGAATTTTCTCTTGTCAAAAGATTTTAAAAGACAGAGTTTGATGTGATCGCTCAACAGATGGCTACCGTATTCGTGAACCCGAAAGTGGCTGGATTTGATTTTGAAATTCTATGAATAACCAAAGTTTAGCTCATATTTTGTATCAGCAATTTGCTAAAATTTTCTGTGGTTTATATCGAGTAAACGATCTAGTAATTCTTCCAGACTTACGAGTAATTATTACTGACGACGGCTAAAGTGTATAAAATCTATAAGGTTCTCATATATAGGTACATTAACTTAAAATAATATTTATAATAATTGGAAGAACTGATCAAGGCAAAAATGACTTCGAGAAAATCATTATTTGCTCATGCTAGCGCTTGAAGTATAGCGAGGGCTACTCCATGATTCCCAGCAATTAAAATCCCAGAAACGCATTCAAACGAAGTTGAACCGTAATAATGAAATTTTGGTCTGGCACTCAGCCCCACAAATTTACTTGTATAATACGTTCATACATAACACACTCGGTCACGCGTACTGCAGTGGCGTTTTGCTTAATCCGCGGTATCAACAGTTGCACGCATAAACGAGCACGAAATATCGTGGATCAACGCCCAAATTTAATGGAGGGAGCCGAAAGTGTCAGACTATTGCCTCGTTGGGATTTTCAATTACCCACGGGCCATTTCGTTTGAACAACTTTTGCCGTCGAACTTGCGCAAGCCTTGTTTTTTTTTTTTTTAGATTTTAAAGGGACGTGAGTTGGTATAAAAATTTTAAAGCTACAATATTGGATTTTGAACGCACGGTTTATGGACACTATTGAGCTTGTATTGAGAAACTCAATTTTCGTCATGGGAACTAAAAGGTTCAGCATAAATATTCTGTATGATACTCGTAATTTAGGATCAAAATTTTTATAGCACAAAATTTAATAAAAAATTTATTTATTTTATTGTCAAATTGGATTATTTTTACTGCCATTTGATATTTATTACAGAAAAATATTTAATAAAAAAAGTTCGTTTATGCGTTAGAAATGATTATGATCATCAAAAACGATGAATCAAGTATTTTATTCGTGTTTGTTCGAAACAAACTTGTTCTATTTAAATCAGTCTGCATTGCTTTAAAGTTACTTTTTGACTCTACGTCAATAAATTTCTTGTTTATATAAAACTTATTTTATAAAAAATTAATTTAAAAAAAATACAATATGTTACATAAGTTTTAATTCAATCTTCCTAATTTAGTCACAAAAAATACTTTCGTTTTAGTTTAACTTGTGTGTCGTTAAGCGTTCGTTAATGAATTTGGCATTTATAATATTGTTTAACATACAAGCATCACGCACCAACTAACTAACTTTCCTAATTTCTTGTTCAAAGCAACAAAAGCTGAGTTAGCTAAAGTAATTAAAACATCGCCTGTACCCAAAATTACCTGGTATTCACATAATCAAATATATATTTCGAACAATAAAATTTCAATGTTTCATAACAGCCCGCACTAAACGATAGAAAATTTTTTTTCAATTAACGTACACCAGCCAATATTAAATCTTTTAGCTTCAATTAAGTTGAAACCTCAGTTTTCAATCGTTCACTTTAATTTGCAGAACGAATTAACTCGTCAATTATGAAATCGTTAAAGTCTAACGACCTTTGAGTTCTTTTTAGTCAACTGCTCGATATCCCTTTACCGGATGATTAAGGTAGTTCACCCGTGTCAGTGGTTCTCAAACTAACCTACAAATATTTATAGCATTTTATTGCTATTTACTAATAAAACCAAGATCTCTACATTAAAATAGTATCGAGATCTATGTATTATTTATTAAAATCAACTGTCTATCACAAAAATATATTCAAAATAAAAAAGTTAGAAAAGTTGAAGTATGGAAACTCAACTATTTTTGGCTTATTGTTCGGAGTAATTTCTATTGTTCTCAAAAATTAGCAACGCTTGCCCTATTTTTTAAATTTGCAAGTATAACATATTGTTTTTTTAGACCTTCATCAGTATTATTCACTTTACAGTTTTCAAAAATCTTAAGTTTTTTCCGCATTTTCCCTGTAATCGTGAAAAAGTGCCTTGATTGAACATCAATATCTCGAAAATTAGCACCGCTTTCTATGTTTTTTTTTGCAGAATTTGATTTAACAAGTCATAAAGAATGAAAATCCGAGAGCGGTCGTTGGGTCAGTGGTTAGCGTGCTCGCTTCTGAAACAACGTCGTTCTTTGGGGTCTTGGGTTCGATTCTCCACGCAACTAACTTGGAATTATTTTCTTCGTTCGTTGCGTCGGTTATGTCGATCCCTACGTTCACCCCGACTGCTTTGGAGTCGGTTTTACCGGGGGCCATCATTTCAGCGCTGGTCGTAAGTTTATCTCGACCGGGGACAATATTTGGGGCATACCTTCCCAATGAGCCTACCCGCTTCGGCACTGGTCTAATCCAAGACTATCTGATTGGGGGCGATATGTGGGATCAAAAGTCCCAATGAGCCTGCCGGTTCAGCGCTGGTCTTACGATCAACTCGAATGAGGCACATACCCTGGGTTTCCCGTACTCCACATGATCCATATGGGCCATGGGCTAATGCGAAGCAGTACTGGGGATAAAGTCGTCAATAAACCCATGCGGAGCATAAAAAGTCGCGACTATAAATAAGTATTAAAAAAAAAAAAAAATGAAAATCCACCAAATTTCTCGCCAAATTTATAAAAATTTGAGACTTTTGGTATTATGGGTGAACTACCTTAAATGTCAATTAAACGTGACCAATCAGTGTAAGTATTTGATACTTCTTTTTTACAATCAGAAGTTAACAAAGGTCGTCTGATTGTATAATCGATTGAAGAATTTAATTAACAACTAGCACCAGTTTATGAAATATTTCTGTACGCATTTATTAAAAGAGATAAACAATTGGATTTTGAGTTCAATTCGACCAGTAGAATTAATTGAAAATCAATCAATTGCTAATAAAAACATAATATACTCGGAGAGTATTGAAATTTCAAGTTCAATCAATATCGCAGGATCGAAAGAGGAAAAGAAGAATTTTATGGAAATTAAATAAAATTAGGTTAATTAAAGTGAGCGGGTAAAATTACAAGCTTTTACAGAAAAAAAAAAAAAAAAAAAAAAAGTAACAGGATAAAAAACTAGGTAAAGAGCCGTAAATTTCACGATTATTTCGTAATATTTCGCGAATGAAAAATTTTATTGAAAAGGGTAGTGTAGCGGTAGGTAAGTGAGTAAAAGTTTTAACTTGTTCAATGAGCCTGACGCACGCTTTCTGTCGATTCAATTTCAAACGTCGAAAATTTCGAAAATAAAAGAAGAAAGTATGTAGGTCGAAGCCAGAGCGCAGGGGTTTAAAAAAAAAAAAAAAAAAAAGGCTATGCTGATAAAAGGCTCTGCCATTTCATCAACCTAACTCAAATAAAAGAGAAAAACAGTCGGAGAAATACGAGCACAGAGCACGAAGCAAATAAATTCACAAAGAAATAAATTTTTTTTACGCTCTTTATTTTGAACTAAAAAACATGTTGAAACTCAAATTACGAAAAGTTTTATATTACTAAATTGTTTTTACAGATAATTCAAAAGGGTAGTTCGGTAATTGTTATTTATTTTTTTCTTTTGTTGCTAATTTTAGCTGCTGAGAAATGTAGAAAAGTAAATTCAAACTATTTTTTTTTTTTTTTTTTTTTTTTGCAAACAGGAATTGCTTTGAAAAATTCTGCAACTAAAACTGAAGTTTATAAATCCCACGACTTGAATTTGTATTTTTCGCTTCGAAACGTTTGATTGCTATCAATAACTTTCAAAAAGTATTGACTTTATCAAAACGTTGAATATAGTTCTTAATTCATAAACTTAAAATCATAATTGTTAAAAAATGTGTAATCACTTACTATCAAATAATTTTTTCTCTTTTTACATGCCGTAAAATAATTGTAAAGCGCCAGCTGGTCTTAAAAAGTACGAAAATAGGAGCGCCGTAATAACTCTGAGTAAACTTTTCTCGAAACTTTTAATGAAATATTATTACACTTTTAAAAATATAAAGGGTCCCTCAAACAATTATATTTTAATTAGAGTGGGTTTAATTTCGTAGGTAAAACAGTAATTAACTTTCGAGGGCAATACTCAACACTAAACTAGAAAATTTTTCTAAATTACACAAAACCGTTCGCAGGTAAAAAAAAACTCCGTAATTATAGCTTATCTCGTGCTTTTTACATGAATACAAGTCAAAAGTCTCTCGACATGCAGTTTGTGGGATGTAAAATTCATAATTAATCGGGTGAATTTTAATGGAGAGTATTTTCGAACATAATTTAGATCCAGTTTTGATTGTGAAATATCGAGGTTGGAGGTTGGTCGACAAGCCGGCGGTTTGTAATGAGAAAAGTTTTGTAGGCCACTGGGCGTTCGTTAATGGTCCCGTAATGTTATTGACGTTTTGAAAAATAGTTTGAAAAATTTGTATCTCCCCCCCGCACGTAAAATATTGTTATTTTCAAAAATCCACGTATCTTATATTTCCATTATAAATAATAAAAATAATCGATCCGAAACAACGAAATATTTTTCTTTCGCCAATCGAATCAATGAAGACCGCCGATATCAATAACACCGATCCACCGCAAACAAAAATAAATCAAATCAATTAACTTCACCGTGGAAAATGATGAAAAAATAGAAAAAAAAGGCCAGGTTGCAAGCCCCCTCCGGCAGACTGGTTCGCGAGCGACATGTGAATTGAATTTCGGGCTTCTTTCTTATATTGAGATTGAATCCTCACAAAAGAAGAGCTGAGTAAGAGAAAAAAAAAAAAAAGCTAGATCGAACACTCAATTTGTCGCTTCCTACCCGGGGGGGTTTAAACGTCGTTAAACTGGCATCCGACACCGACTACTACGGCAATTACTACCTGAATATCCCTGAAATTTCTCTTCGTCCTCCTTTAATTGAGGAGAATGAAATTCCGCGTGACTCCCTCCAAATCCACGCGTATTATCTACTTTTCTCGAGGATTCCGTTATTTTCTCTCCTCCTGCCTTCTTCTTCTTTTTTCATTTAACGGAGCCAGACTACTTCCTGCAGCTCCCGAAGATCCTGCAGACGTAAAGTCGATTTTCTCGCTCCCTGGATCGTGCACCCGAGCAAATTGTGCATAATTCTGGGATCCCAGGATTAATCATTTTTCACTGGCTTTTCTGATTAAATTTTTTCAACTCTAAAATCTTTAAACTTTTGGATTGAGCTTTTAAAATTGTTACGGAGAAAATTAACCAGTAAATTACAGTTTGATGTTTAATCTTGCCTGTTTGCTTCAGTTTGATGCCCAACACAATTTCATTCGATCTCGCGATGAAATTGATAAATATTTCGCGAAGCCATTTTACGAGCAAACATTATTTTTAATTTTCCAACGGACACGAGTTCATTAATTCAAAAACCATGTCGCGTAAAAACAAAAGTTTTAAACTTCCATCTGGTAAACACACAAAAACTAATTTTCATCTTTTTCAAAGGGTAAATTTTATTTTATACACTTTTGAAGTGTAAGATATATTTTTTGCTTTTGACTCGGACACATACAAAATGATCTTATGCATTATTTATCCTTCGTACAGTTTTATCTCCCAACGGTACACGATGAAACATGAACTTTAAATTGCATCGGGAAATCTTATTTTCGCCACTTGTCAGTTCTATTCCCAGCAGCGAAAAAGATCCCGTTTAATTTCTTTCTTATATCCTTCTTTTTTCTCTACATTTTGAAAAAATTTTCACAAAAATATGGGTCGAGAGGCTTTTTTTCATTTTCACCTGTACCTTTTTCCAATTACGTTTGAAGAGAGAGTTACTCAACGGGAAAAAATTCAATTAAAGAAGTTTTATCGGTTATTTTCTGGGAAAAATGAGTGCTAGGCTGAAATTAATTTTTACCCAAAAACAAAAAAAAGTTGACGAAAGTTTTATTTATTACAGGAGCAATTAGCAGCACAGAAAATTAAATTGACTGATTATGAATATCGTTCAATAGTGCATTTAAAGTTCGGTTAAATCACTGACGTTGTGTATTATCCGTGTATTTGATCGAAAGCACACTGTACTAGATTTGCGTCGAATAACGTGAATTTAATAACGAGCCCGTTGGTATCTCAGATTTCATTAAACTCTAAAACCCCCATTGAGATTATTAATAATATTCCGAGTGCGATTATAATTTCCTGCTAATTATGAATTTACAAAATTCGATTACGGAATTTTCATAAATTTAATCAAACGCTCGAGTAATCAAGAAGTGCTTTACAACAAATGAAAAGGTATGAATATTAAACCTGAAAAACAGATTGAAAATAACCTCCCTGGCGTTAACAATCTCGGTGGTAAAAAAAAAGGGTCATCACGCTCCATTATGTAACCGCATGAATAATTCAGGGGGCCGCATGGGAATGCAAATTCTCGAAGTGTTTCTTGTTTGTTGCGCCTCGCCGAGGGGGCCGCAAGATTATATTGGCCGGTAATCGGGTAAATTAAGCGGAAACGCTGCGGCCCAGCCCTGCTAACGCGACCCGGTTTCTTTGGAGGCCGGGAGAAGCGCGCTCATTGGAGGATTATTCAAAATTTACTGGCTGATCATTGGTTACTGATAATTACTCGAAACGTGAGATGGGGTTGAAAAACTAAGAGAGCCAATTATCATTCTGTTTTTGCAAATTATTAGTATTATATGCACATTTATAATTAAGATGTAACAAAAATTTTCAATTCTTCCGGGTCTCAAACGCTTTATGTTTATTGTCTACTTTGAAGTTTATTTTCAACTTAGAAAACTTTCTGGACTCTTAATTATGTTTTCAACTAACTGTAAGTTTTGAAAAACATAAATATTTATCAGTTTCGAGAAAATGAAAAATATGACGACATGCAATGACAAGAGTTTATGCGTCAAAAACTTATTTGAGCAATTACTGTACAAATATATTAGTCCTGATAAAAAAAAGAAAATTGGTATCATAAACGTACCTACTACGAGTAGAAATTGATTCGTTCAAGTAACTAGACCTTCGTGAAGAAGCTCAAATACAACTACTAAAATTTACTTTTTCAAGTTTTCATTAAGTATTTTGATGAAGTCACTATTAATATTAATGTCAGCATCGCCATCAGCACTTCACAGTAAGCTTCAAACGTTCATAATTTAATGAAAGTTGAGCTTTTACCAGTTTTAATTCAATAAATTTAATTTTATTCTCAGGTGCTCCATGTGTAGGTAGGTACTGAAACTATACTTCTTATATTTTAGTTATTTTTCACTAAATTTTTTTTTTCTTTTTGCTAAGATAATTACGTTGAAGGAGAAAAATGTCTAGCTCCGGAATTTTTTGCAAACGGTATGATGTGCACTTGCAGTTTTGATGGATTAAAGGCGGACTGTTCTGCTAGTCTTTATGTTTGCCCCTGAAATACTTCAAAAACTAAGTATTTAATCGTAAATTTTACATAAATGTATATAAACTACTCGATAAATAAATGATTACAAAAATTTAGACTTATTAGTTTTTTTTAACTACAATTGAAAAAAAAAATTTTCCCAGCTTCGAGATCTATAATTAATTTTTTGAACTTCATTCTGCTTGAAATTATCATTTAAGTAAGAGAGAAAAAACAATTTCTGCGGAAAAGCGTCATGATAAAAGAGAAAAAGAAACTTTTGATGCATATTTTCCAAACGCAATAATATTCATCTATTTTTCGATAATTTGCCACAGACCACTCCGTAATAAAATGACAAAGACAGCCAAACTGCGAAAAACACGATTTTCCACTCCTCGAAAAAAGCTAAAAATAGGATTTACCGCATAACGCATTCAAAATTTCCCCAAAAAAGGATAGTAGGTAAGTCAGGCCCTTACAACAAGATCAGATCCACTAGGTGCATTCACAGTGGCCGTGGACTTGAAAAATTTTGATAATTAAGTCAAGCTACCGTGTAGTCATCGGCTAATAGGAATATAGATTAAAATAATATTCCAAGGTAACCATAAAATTCGCAACACGTTGCGTCGGAATGTACGCGACACGCATGAAAACGATGAAGAAGTAAATCGAAAAGTCAATTACTTCTCGAACTCCTCTTCTTTTTTACTCAAAACTATTATATAGAGTTTGGACTTACCGTGCCGCACCTAACAGTTAATGTTGCATTAATCACAACTCGACTACCCGAACGAAGATAAATTTTAGCCCAAAATTTGTCTCGAATAAAGTAACAACCGGAACATTTGCGGTGAGAATTATGAATTTTGGCTACGGCAATATTTGTGTAAATGACCTTTGTTACTCGGGGGTAGAATCCACGGGGTTGGAAAAATATTTCTCGACACACCAGCCTCGAATAAAATGACCCCTGCAACGTTTTATTAGCTAAATATTTTTACTTTTTTTATTCGCGGCAGATGCGTCGTGAAATTTTTTTTTCGCCCCCGTGGATCAACGCTTTGGTAGTTTAAGTCATTTTTACTTCTATTGCCGCAGGTTAAAATCATAAAAAAAGTTTTTGTTGAGCTAAAAAAATCGAGCAAGCTGAGCCGTGAGCTTCGAACTAGCCGAAACGATTCTCGGTTGAGCCGATCTAACCGAGCAACTTAGGTACACGCGGCATGGTTCAAACGAGAATCGTTTGGCGTTCTCGGTTTGCTCGGCTCGACCAAGAACCGTCTCGTCTCGGCTTGCTCGGTACGGCGCGGCTCGACCGTGGCTTGTTCGGTGCGGCGCGGCTTGGCTCGGCCGCGGCTCGGTTCGTCTTGGCTCGTCCGCGGCTCGGCTCGGCTTGGCTCGTCCGCGGCTCGGCTCGGCTTGGCTCGTCCACGGCTCGGCTCGTCTGGGCTCGACCGCGGCTCGGCTCGGCTTGGCTCGACCGCGGCTTGGCTCGGCTTGGCTCGTCCGCGGCTCGGCTCGTCTCGGCTCGGCCGCCGCGGCATACTCGGTCACTCGGCTCGGCGCGCCGCGGCATACTCGGTCTCTCGGCTCGGCGCGCCGCGGCATACTCGGTTTCTCGGTTCGGCTGCCGCGGCATACTCGGTCTTTCGGCTAGAATACCGTATGTAGTGATAATTACGCATTGGAGATGATTTCCCCAGGAAGTTTTGATTCCGGAGGGGTCAGGGCGGACACCTGGTGCACCTGGTGGTAATTACGCCTTGGGGATGACTTCCCCAGGAAGTTTTGACTCCGGAGAAGTCAGGGCGGAAACCTGGTGCACCTGGTGGGAATTACGCCTTGGAGATGATTTCCCCAGGAAGTTTTGACTCCAGAGGGGTCAGGGCGGACACCTGATGCACCTGGTGGTAATTACGCCTTGGAGATGATTTCCCCAGGAAGTTTTGATTCCGGAGGGGTCAGGGAGGACATTTGGTGCACCTGGTGGTAATAACGCCTTGGAGATGATTTCCCCAGGAAGTTTTGATTCCGGAGGGGTCAGGGGGGACACCTGGTGCACCTGGTGGTAATAACGCCTTGGAGATGATTTCCCCAGGAAGTTTTGACTCCGAAGGGGTCAGGGGGGACACTTGATGCGTCTGGTGGTAATTACGCCTTGGAGATGATTTCCCCAGGAAGTTTTGACTCCGGAGGGGTCAGGGCGGACACCTGGTGGTAATTACGCCTTGGAGATGATTTCCCCAGGAAGTTTTGACTCCAGAGGGGTCAGGGCGGACACCTGATGCGTCTGGTGGTAATTACGCCTTGGAGATGATTTCCCCAGGAAGTTTAGACTCTGGAGGGGTCAGGGAGGACACCTGGTAGTAATAACGCCTTGGAGATGATTTCCCCAGGAAGTTTTGACTCCGGAGGGGTCAGGGGGGACATTTGGTGATAATTGAAGGACATTTCCGCCGAGACGAAATAATAAATATTTGTTGCTTTACGTTAACCAACTCAAATATGCAGAGAGTTTAGAAAAAAAATATGAGCCGGTAGCTAAGAATCTTAGTAGTCGGTTTTTTAAATAAAAACTTACGGTTGCAGGATTTTTGAAAAAAATAGAAGGTAAAAGTACTATAATATTGTTATACATATATTGATATATAGTACGGCATCAACTATCAGCTGACGTAACCACGAATCTTTGCAAGCACCTGACTCGCGACTCTGCGCCTGCTTGTAGTATACCTATATATGTCATAAGTATGTATGTTCTTGAGCATTTTATTTAAGTAAATGTTAACTAGCATAAAACGCTCGCTCGCTTCGCTCACTCGCGCATAGACAAATATATTTAATAATATCAAATATTATGATATTATGATATTACGTAAATGATTAAACTTTATTTAGAGTATAAATTTAATCTAAAATATTTTAAAACAAAAATCTACAACCATATAACTGATGAAAAAAAAAAAAGTCGTCCAAATGTCTGGGCTTATTCGAATACAGATACATACATAGCCAAAATGAGCAACCTTAGACATCCCAGTACAAAAAACTTATTACGGTTCAAATTATGGAGCAAAAATTTCAAATTAACTTTATTTAACTATAGGCCTTATTAGAGTCATTAGATTCAAATTGAAGGTCAGATTCATGATCTGGACCCTCAAAAGCAAAAGAATAGAAATTTTCGAACAAATCCAATGTATTAGGTGCGAATTATAATTTCACCTTATTTAAGTGTTGTTAAATATTGAGGTAAATTAAAAATTCAAAGTAATACTTGTAATCAGCCCCCCTGAAAACAGGTGTATACAAAATTTCTGATTGTTCTAATATAGATTGAGAACAAAGAAAAATTTAACCTAATATAAGTAAACTTCATTCAGGGTAAAATAAAAAACTACGGTCATATTCAAAATGAGGAGCATTAGAGATCCCAATACACAAAACTTATTACGAGTCAGATGTATGGGGCAAAAATTTCAAATTAACTTTATTTGAGTAGAGACCTTATTAGAGTCATCAAATTTCAAAATTGAAAATCAGATTCGTAATCTGGACCCTCAAAAGACATCGAAAACAAATTTTCGTACAAATCCAATAGATTAGGAGAGAATTATAATTTCACTTTATTTAAGTGCACTTTCAGCTTCACCGACTGGACTAATAACGAAAAAAATTCATTTAATTACTATGATAAAACTAAATAATAAAAAAAAATTCATTTTATTACTAAAATAAGTCTGCCTGCTAGGCTCGCAGTAGTGCCACATTACAATTCTTGCTCAGCCCTGCTAAGACCTGGCAAGAATTACGGGGGAACTAGCGAGGGCCGTCGTACAGTTGAGCTTCCTTTTCTGTTCGGTAAGAAGAGCATCTTTGGAGTGTAGTTATTACCAAGCACGCCAACTATTTATCCTAACCCTCCGGAGTCAAAACTTCCTGGGAAAATCATCTCCAAGGCGTAATTACCACCAGACGCATCAGGTGTCCGCCCTGACCCCTCTGGAGTCAAAACATCCTGGGGAAATCATCTCCAAGGCGTAATTACCACCAGACGCATCAAGTGTCCCCCCTGACCCCTCCGGAGTCAAAACTTCCTGGGGAAATCATCTCCAAGGCGTTATTACCACCAGGTGCACCAGGTGTCCCCCCTGACCCCTCCGGAATCAAAACTTCCTGGGGAAATCATCTCCAAGGCGTTATTACCACCAGGTGCACCAAATGTCCTCCCTGACCCCTCCGGAATCAAAACTTCCTGGGGAAATCATCTCCAAGGCGTAATTACCACCAGGTGCATCAGGTGTCCGCCCTGACCCCTCTGGAGTCAAAACTTCCTGGGGAAATCATCTCCAAGGCGTAATTCCCACCAGGTGCACCAGGTTTCCGCCCTGACTTCTCCGGAGTCAAAACTTCCTGGGGAAGTCATCCCCAAGGCGTAATTACCACCAGGTGCACCAGGTGTCCGCCCTGACCCCTCCGGAATCAAAACTTCCTGGGGAAATCATCTCCAATGCGTAATTATCACTACATACGGTATTCTAGCCGAAAGACCGAGTATGCCGCGGCAGCCGAACCGAGAAACCGAGTATGCCGCGGCGCGCCGAGCCGAGAGACCGAGTATGCCGCGGCGCGCCGAGCCGAGTGACCGAGTATGCCGCGGCGGCCGAGCCGAGACGAGCCGAGCCGCGGACGAGCCAAGCCGAGCCAAGCCGCGGTCGAGCCAAGCCGAGCCGAGCCGCGGTCGAGCCCAGACGAGCCGAGCCGTGGACGAGCCAAGCCGAGCCGAGCCGCGGACGAGCCAAGCCGAGCCGAGCCGCGGACGAGCCAAGCCGAGCCGAGCCGCGGACGAGCCAAGACGAACCGAGCCGCGGCCGAGCCAAGCCGCGCCGCACCGAACAAGCCACGGTCGAGCCGCGCCGTACCGAGCAAGCCGAGACGAGAAGGTTCTTGGTCGAGCCGAGCAAACCGAGAACGCCAAACGATTCTCGTTTGAACCATGCCGCGTGTACCTAAGTTGCTCGGTTAGATCGGCTCAACCGAGAATCGTTTCGGCTAGTTCGAAGCTCACGGCTCAGCTTGCTCGATTTTTTTAGCTCAACAAAAACTTTTTTTATGATTTTAACCTGCGGCAATAGAAGTAAAAATGACTTAAACTACCAAAGCGTTGATCCACGGGGGCGAAAAAAAAATTTCACGACGCATCTGCCGCGAATAAAAAAAGTAAAAATATTTAGCTAATAAAACGTTGCAGGGGTCATTTTATTCGAGGCTGGTGTGTCGAGAAATATTTTTCCAACCCCGTGGATTCTACCCCCGAGTAACAAAGGTCATTTACACAAATATTGCCGTAGCCAAAATTCATAATTCTCACCGCAAATGTTCCGGTTGTTACTTTATTCGAGACAAATTTTGGGCTAAAATTTATCTTCGTTCGGGTAGTCGAGTTGTGATTAATGCAACATTAACTGTTAGGTGCGGCACGGTAAGTCCAAACTCTATATAATAGTTTTGAGTAAAAAAGAAGAAAAGTTCGAGAAGTAATTGACTTTTCGATTTACTTCTTCATCGTTTTCATGCGTGTCGCGTACATTCCGACGCAACGTGTTGCGAATTTTATGGTTACCTTGGAATATTATTTTAATCTATATTCCTATTAGCCGATGACTACACGGTAGCTTGACTTAATTATCAAAATTTTTCAAGTCCACGGCCACTGTGAATGCACCTACTCTCCTTCCCCCGGGTCAGCCGAGCACGGTCCATTGGCATTCGAAAGAAGGATTTCGCGCGGGCGATACGGGATTATCCGACGCGAGTCTCGGCTGTCGAGATTACGGGATTATCCTCGCTCCTTTCCACCATATTTCTGACCGTAAATACATATATACAACAACAACAACTGCGCCAAGAAGCGTGTCAGTGCACTCGACTTCCGCTCGTTAAATTTTCAGAATGCAATTTCCCTGCGCCCGAGTCCGTTATAATTACGGGGCGTGCTCTTTTGGGATCGAAAACTACTCCTCCAGTGGATTTACGGGACGTATGAGGATCCTCGTTTTTTTCACCTTAAATTTTTCACTTTCGCAGTTTGTTTTACGGCGGGGTTTACGACCCAGGGTTATTATAATAAGCGGGGAGGTTTTCGGAGTTCCGCCGTTAAAGCGCGGTTTGATCGGCTAAGTTGGGGGAAAAGTTAATGGAAGCTCCGTGTTTAAAGACCGAAATGGGGCGTGAATTTTTAAAGACGGATTAATTATCGCTTGCACTCGCGTATTGATTTTTTAAACTCGGGAATCGATCCGACTGCATGAATTATTTAGAAACGCAATGGGTTAAACAATTTTATGTACAGAGATTTTGTTCGAGTTCACAGTGCATGCGAAGTAAAAATATGAAAAATTCTACAAGCTGTATTTTTATATTTTATGTTGAAAGTGCTACCAACGACGTCTTTCTTTCCAAAAATAAAAATAAACAAGCTGTAAAAAAAAAGCGTAGTGTTTGGGATTACACCTGCAAACATACAAGAATATCTCCTCGAAGAAAACTTTACTGTAAATGCTACCAGAGGTAAACATAATTTTACACTTTTGCAGCTGATCTGCTACGTTATTTTCTATTTTTAAGTTTTATTTATTTAATTTTAAATGCAAATTTTTCAGAACTTCGCAAATTAAATTTTGTACGGAGAACACAAATAATGTTTACTTAAAAAATTTCATAATAATTTTTTCGTGTACAAACCAAGCTTTTTGGTTAACCATGTTTTATTTTCACAAGTGTTTTTAAATGAAAAATTTTATTTTGGAAAGCAACTTTTTTCATCAGCACTCAGTACGTTATTAATTAAAAACTTGTATACATATTTTTTGGAGTACTGCTGTATAATTTAATGAAATGCGTTTTGAATATAGTATAAAAAAAAAAAAAAAACTACTCCACCCAAACTTTATATTAATAACAAAACTTAAAGACCGATGTTCATTTCCTCGTTCTAAGTATAAAGGTTGAGGTATGCGTTTTATTGATCGATGTGTTTGTTTTGGGTTTGTAACTCTTTATTTGTAATTTTTTTCTTGTTTACTCCAACGTTATTAAATTTCATAGCTCCGCGTAACCTAGCGTAGCCCCAAACTTTATATCGCGCAAATACAACCAACAGAAGCTCCTCCCGAAAAAGCATTAAATTCAATTGGTCGTGACGAGATTTTCCCTCCTCTTCCCCCCAGCATACAAAATTTATAGCACGCGAAATGACAAACTAATGAACTCGGTACAAAGCTCAACTCATAATTATTATTTTGCTCAAACAGACAATGCTAAAATTTAGCAAGCGCCGTTAATAACCCCGCGTTGCGGTTTTATGTATGTGCGGGCGTCCGAGAGGAAGTTACTCTGATTTATCCCCCCGAATCGAATGTTTGCCTTATTGAAAATTCCAATAATTTCGTTCTCCTCGACTATTTAATTAGATATCGGAAGGGAAGGGGAGAATACAGGGCTACTTTGGGCCACGTAGCAACCGAGTCATCAATATTCATGACCGGCGCTAGGAGAAATGTAGTTTTCACGCCGATGCGAAATTCGTGTCGATTCATTTATTATTCAAAAATCCGGGACGCGAATGCTGCTGCTGTTAAATATTTGTTCACGGAAAAGCTGAATTTAATGCGTGCATTTTTGCACGGGGTTAATCAGTTCTTTTGTGGACGAAGGGGTGACGCCGCGACCGGGGCTGACCGGGGCTTAATCATTTGTGTGTACAGCTTTCGTTATTCGAGGCCTTTTACAATTCAGATTCATCCGCAGGATGGTAGAACGATTTTTTGAAATTTTTCAGGTTTTTTTTTTACAAACGAATCCTTATTTTGAGAAACGTTCGACTGGCTACAGCAAGAAAAATATCTCGGTTTTCGTGCAGAAAAGGCAAAAAAAAAAAAAAAAGATTTAAAAATAATTTGATCAATAAAACATTTTTTAAAATAATATTACTAAGAAATTTATTTTTTTTAAGGCTTAATAAATGAAAAAAAGAAAGTAAAAGAAAACTAATAATTTAAAATTTAGTTATGAAAAATAGTATATTACACACTTAGGCCAGAAAGCAAAATTTCCTGGCCTGCGTAATATTAAGGCCGAGGCGAAGCCGAGGCCTTAATAAACGCTGGCCATGATATTTTGCTTTATGGCCGAGGGTAGTATACGTTTTTTTTGGTTCCCCTGACGCCGAAAGTTAATTAATTATTAAATTTTAATTGAGTATCAGCTCTGCCGGTAATGTCGATGTTTTTTTCTGCTATGCCGGCGATAATACTTTCGGGCCCGGCGATAGTAGCTCCATCTTCCGGCTTTTTTGTTAATATATATTAACGAACTGACTACTGAGTCTGGAGCTGCTAATTGCTATTTTGAATTTGATGTTGATGCCCGCCGACATTTGTAAATCCGAGGCAAAGCCGAGGATTTACTGGTCGGGGCGGGCATCAATAACATATAGAAAACTCTGTAAATAATCACATGAGCAAATGTAGTCGGATAGCAAAAAATTCAGGGTTAATAAGAATAATATATTTTTTCGTAAAAAGTATCATTATTTATTTTATTATCATTTAAAAAATTATTATACCATTAAATTACCATTAAATTAACTACATCAGTCTTTAAAAAACAGTAATGTAAAATTACATTATTATGAACGGTATTACACTATAAAAAGTTATACATAAACTATTACATAAGCATTTTTAAACATTTATTATTCATTAGCATAACATTTTTATTATTTAGTAATATGAAAAGTGCAATTTTGGAAAGTACAATTGTTGTATTGAACCTCATGCATATCTGAATCTGTGTTCGAACCATTGTTATTGTCCTCAGGTATTTCTATTGTGTCATCCTCGATTCTTGTTCGCTTAAACAAATGTTTGATGTCACCTTGGTCATTAGATTTTAGCTGATCTTCTTGATTCATCATATTAATCCTAACCATTTCTTTAGTACCATAACTTTTTGGAACATTTTGACATTTAAAGTTCAGTTGAACTGGTTGTTTAGAATGAAATTGATTACTATAATTCTTTAATACACCATTGTTTGGCTTAGAAATACCTGATTGTTTGTTCGAGTGGTTAAGCACATTAAATTTTCTAACTGCATCATTCATACTTTGAGTGCTCGGAGAAGGTATAATCTTACAACTGCCAGTTACAAAGCTATTTTGTTGATTTTTATCTGAAAAGAATTTTTTTTATTAATAAAGACTATAAATTTTTTGTTAATTTCTGAGTTTGAAAAATTTAATTTTTTTTTTTTACCTGTTAAAGTTGAATTACTATCCTGCATTGTAAAATTATCATTAAAATCATTCCAGTTAATATCATAATCATTGGCATCAGTTACTATTTTAATAGTTGAACTTGTTGACGGTTCAGGACTAGGATTTCTTGAAGTTGTTGCAATAGCTGACATTTGAATTATATTATTTTTCACGCTAGTAGCCCGAAAGTACAATTTTCGGGCTCGTACCGGAAACGAATATTGTACTTTCTGACTACTAGCGTGAAAAATAGTATACAGCCCTTGGGAGTGCAAAAATGAGCTAACCTTTAGCAAACCTTTGATGACCTCGCCTTCGGCTCGGACATCAATTTGGGTTTGCTAAAGGCTAACTCATTTTTGACTCCCTCAGGACTGTAATATACTAATTCGCATTCAAAGATCTTTGTTGATTTCCATTGACATCAGATACTACTTTAATAGTTGAACTTGTTGACGGTTCAGGACTAGGATTGCTTGAAGTTGTTGCAACAGCTGTCATTTGAATTATGTTATTCGCATTTAAAGATCTTTGTTCATTTCCATTTGATTGGTTAGATTGGCAAACCACACCATTGTACAGCATACTTCTGTTAAGCAAAGAATTCTCAATGTATCCAGCAGCAACAGCATCTGAACGCCACCTTCCTAATTGTTTAACTGCTTGCATGGTAGCACCTGACATTGATAAAAGTGTTGCTGAGGTCCTTCTAAAGCAATGACCAGTGAACCTTGTAACATTATCTAGTTCACAAAAAGTAGCAATTATTTTTGGCATTTCTGCAAGTTTGTGTCTTCCAATATTCTGACGATGGCATACATTGGATCCAAAACGGATAAAAAAGTGTTCACTAAACTGGCCGGATGGTCTCAGGGCAATGTACTGCTTTACCTTTTCATAGTAAAGTGAACCAATTAAAAACTGTCCAGAATAATTATTTTTGTTTTCCATTATTGTAACCAAGTATCTACCACCTATGTCTTCGACATCACTAACCTTAATGTTGTAAATTTCACTCACTCGGAGGCAACCACAGATGCCAAAAACAAGAACAACCTGTTGACAAATTTGAAAAAAACTCAATGCAATAAATAAATTTCATGAAAAAAAAAATGTATAAATATAGGTTATAATACTCACTTTGACACACAAAAATGTGTAATCTGATGCTTCTTGCATGAATCTTTCAATGTTTTCCCACGATAAAGTTAATGATTTAGTTGACCTATAACCTTTAGAGTTAGTTTTTACTATATCTTTCAGTCTCAAAAATTGACTAACATTTACACCCTGATGGGTAAGCAAAGTTTTTCTTAGCATGCTCCACATGCTCCAAATGGTAGAAGGTTTTAATTTACTTATGAGTTCCTTAAAATACACAATCAAATTGTTTTCTTCCAACTTTGATAGAAATTTTTCATTTTCTTCTCGCCATTTGCAGTAAGCGTGATAGACTAACATGTATCGGTCAGAAGATTTTTTGGGGAGGGTATCTTTTGCTATTATTAATTGAGCTTCGTCATCAAAATTTCGATAGTCTTGCTCTTCGTCTCCTTCTTCATCCATTGAATCATAATCTTCTGAGCCCGCCATTATTTGCTAATTTTGAGGTTAGGAACACTGCTGATTGACTCGTTAATCGTAAGAAAAGATTTTACTTAAACTATATTTGTTGACTACTATTCTCAGTTTTATATAGAGTTTTAATTTTTTTTTATCTTTTTATAAATTACATTGCTTTGCCGGACACTAAAGAACAACTGAGAAAAGTGCTAACATACAGATCTTAACAGTGGTCGTTGCCGGCTTTGACTGATTCTATACAATGCGCATGCGAATCGGGCGTGTACGAAATTTTCGGGTCAGAAAGTAATTCGATACCTCGAAAGTAAATCTTTCGGGCTCGATATCGATCGCGAAATCGACTACTTTCGGTAAGGGGAACCAAAAAAAATATAAGCGCAAGTCTTGAGCTTGCAATACTTAAAATTCAATTAATTCTACATTCAGTGCGCAAACCAAGCTAATGCGTGCACAAAAAAACTTTTTTTTTCCAATACCAATTTACATATTCGACGCAGAGTTATTTTTTATTGCACGAAGTTACTTCTTCATATTTGTAATAATAAACTTTAGAATTTTTCTAATTACAAAGACTTAATAATTTTTGAAAATTACAAGTTCTTACAATGGTTGGAGTGAAAAATATTATTGGTTTATGTTTTATATTGACAGGTAAACTTTATTGAATAAAAAAAAAAAATTTTTACTTGACCACCAATAACAAGAACATTTTTTAGTTTTGGTTTCAATAGCAACTGCTCACTCATACGCCCCAGCACGAATTTGTAAGTTATTTTACCAATTCAATAGTTCAAAACTTAAAAAATTTGAAAATTTTTCTATGAAATAAATGACAATTATTGTAGCTAAACAATGGTACGATAAACATGGTTGTCCATGTTCAGGAGAGTTTATACTGGACTGCAAATCTTGTAAGTGCGATAAAACTGGCTCCAAGGTATCTCAAGAGTGCCTGAATAAAACCTGTCCAATTCCAGTAGTGAGTGAGTGAACGTTTCGAAGATAAATTTATCAACAACTTTTATCGAAACAATTTCATTCATAAATAAATATTTTAATTACAGAACCCGAAGAAAAAGAAAAATTTTGCAAAAACCACCAGAAAGAGGACTTTTTTGAAGATTGCAAGTATTGCTTGTGCAGCCCAACCGGAGACGGTACTTCTGAGTGTAACAGTAGCGCTTGCGATTATTACCCAAATCCATCAATTAAAAATAATCAACAACAAAATTTCCAATGCAAAGTTAAATTGTAAATTAAACACTTTTGAATGTTAATCAAACTGGCGTTAGTTCTGAATACTCAGACTATGTTCAATAACTAACTGATAATAATAATAATAATAATAATAATAATAATAATAATAATAAAAAATATGTATATTTAGAAAATTTTGTAGTTTGACATACTTTTTTTTTCGTAACGAATCATTAGTCTCGTAAAAAATTTGTCCGTCGAGGATTCGAACCTAAAACGAAAAATTGCCATTGCGTACCCACTTGGCACTGAGAAGTAGGGACCAAGAATTCGATGATTCTTACAAGCATCAACTAGTATAATATACCAGACAAAAAAATCAATTAGTTAAATAATTATAATTTTTTTCGTTTCTTAAGATAATAAAATGTTTTTTCAGACTAGAAATAGTTTTCAAATTGTTGTTTGCTTAACAAAGTCGTGCTCCAATCAAATTACGTACGCGTGACGTATGCTACTTTTTCACGGAGTCGTGCATAATTTTTAAAACAAAAATATCTTACTCGTTCATGGTGAATTTTTCGTTTGTACGTATTTTACTCGGACAGATTGTATGTTTTACAATGGTTTTCGTCTGAAGTCAAGATCACCAATTTCAAAATTCCAAAAACTAGAAATCTACTATATTTAATCACGCACTGTTCACTTCTTTTTTCTTATCCACAACACCAACGAATATAGATTATACTAACAACACTCACTAACACAACTTAGAGAAGGACTAACAATATAGTTAATAAATTTCAAACTGAAATAAAAATAATTGGACACTTCTATTATGGTCAAAAGGTTTATGATTCGATTGCGGGTTTGAAAAACTGGTGGCCGTCTAGTGGCAAATCTTTAAACTAACCGAAAATTACAATTTTTTTTTTTTAATTTTATCAGGAAAAAACTTATTGACAAACTTATAGTTTTTAATTAATAGCTCTTGTGAGGGAGCTGCAATCGCCCCAAAATCAAAATACACTTTTCGAATACAGTAGGACCTCGCGCATTGTCCACTCTTCGGGACCAAGAACGCATTGTCACGCCGGCATCTTTGATTTTTGGACAATGTCCAAGGTTTTGCAGGGACAATGCGCGAGGTCCTACTGTATTTTAAAAACTGCTCCACCAATCAGCTGACGAATAGAAAGCTTACGTAAATGGCGGTAGCTACTTTAATAATAACTAGAAATTACTCAGCGCGCACGGACCCTTATTTATTGCTTTTGCAAAAGAAATTTTTGTTAAATAAAATAAAAAATTCTAACTTCATCAGTTTTTAAGCGCGCAAGCGCGCATAGGAAAAAAACAAAAATAGTAACCTCAAATGCACTTTTCGAATATTTTAAAAACTTCTTCACCAATCAGCTCACGAATAAATTGTTTACGCAAGATGGCGACAGCTCTCTTTTATAAAGGGATTTGTTACTATATGTAACGATAATAACATTTTTAAAATAAACTTCTTCTTCAAATAAATTCAGTACGATAATTACCACCTCTTGCTCAATTAATCTCGGTAGCGTCATTGAAACGGTTAATTCATCGCACACGCCAATCCCGTTGCTTCTCTTCCCCAAGATTTTTCACCCATGATAAATAAAGGGTTAATTAAAGTTTACGCGCGGAAATCTTTCTCTCATCTAACTCGCAGGTGAAAATTTTAACTCCTTCATAGTTTTTAATTCGTTACTTTCAACGCACTAGTCATGCTTTGTTAACCCACACGCGGATCTTTTTTTTTTAGTCCTTCGAGAGGACGAACAAAAACGACGAAATAATGCCGGTGATTTAATAAGCGCAAAAGTACGAGAAGCAAAGTTTCATTTTAGGAGAGAGCTGCGGGTTTGGAAAAAGTTGTTGCTCGAGGTAAAGGGGGAAAACTAGGTTCGGGAAAAATTTTTTTTCCTTCTCTGCGGGGCCACACCGAGGGAAGTTTTGTTCCTGGGTTTCCACTGTGAAACTCATTTTTCATCGTACTTTGAAGCTGAAAAGAGAGGAAAAAATTTACCTTTTTTTTTATAATACACCGAAATGAAGTATTGGTTTGAAGTTAGTGGTGCGGTATTTTTTTAAATATTTAGTTTCTTGGCTCTTTTTTATTTTTATCAATCTTGAAATTTAAATGCGTGTGTAAAAAGAGAAAAAGTCGTTATGAAAAACTGGAAAAATAAGAATAAATTTGTAATTTGTAATTTTTTTAATTAATACAAAAAAAGTTTAGTAGCAAAAGTGATTTTTTTTATTTATTTATTTAAAGCCTACCCAGATCATTTCTGATCTATACAGCTATATAAAAATGAAAAATTTATAAAATACAAATAAATTTACAGTTTGAGATAAATAATAGACAAAACAGATAATTTAGATTCTAACAGTTTTACTTTTTTTTACCATTGCAAAAATGATGTACTGTATGAAGAAAAAATTTTTTTTACAAAATCTAGTCAACTCAGCTGTTACAAAAATTTATTAAACTATTTATGTTTTTCTGCAATGAATTTTAAAAAATTATCAAGTGCGTAAGAGACAGTACAAGTTAAATTCGAACTAGTTATAGGATCCTCGGATTACCATTTGAACTTTTTTAATTTTTGAGATTACATTTTGTAGCTTGTAACGGTTATCGCGGGATAGTTGTATTTTCGCGGTAATCGTTATTGAACGCGGAACGAGATCGAGACGTCCGGCACGGTCGGACGTAGGATCACCCTGAAAGTAGCCGTGGTGTAAGCCGGACGGTACTTTGATCTCGCGCGCAGTTTTCATTAGTGATCTCTGTCGTTGATCGGGAAAATTGCACCGAACTTACTAATTAGAAATAAGGAAGTCGCGTGTGTGTGTTGTGTGCGAACGATTGTCATCGTTCGGTGAGTGCACGAGACGAGCCGATTTGGCTACACGGGTTTTCAGCGAAAGACGGACGTTTTGCTGTGTGCGCGGCTTGGCGGGAGAAGCCTGACGACCTTTAAACAGTCTGCCGATTGTTGTATTACGTTCCAGGTGCACCTGCGGTAAAGTAAGTTTGTTAAAAAGCAAGCAAGAGCGAGAGTCATTGTATGAGTGTGTTATTGTTTATGTTTGTGTGATAAACTAGAGAGAGTCGCAGGGTACCGTGCCCGCTCTCTGATATAACATATTCGTCTCTCGGTATTCTAGAACCGGCAGCACAGAAAAATCGGATTATTGATTTTTCGTGACACAGGTCGATGACCTGGCAGATTGTTTTCAGATTGTTTACTGATTTGAACGACACCGAATCGTTATTCGGAATTTGTATTTTAGGTTTAGATTTGTTATAATAAATTGTTAAATTGTTAATTTAATTTTTATTGACTAAACCTAGTGTTCCTGCGAATCGATCCTGATTTAACGCTCACACCCGCTACCGATAAACGAACTAGCCGAACGCGTCTCGCGAAGTGTGGTAATATTCGCGGACGCGATTTCCTCATTTTATTATTTCAGGTCGACGAGTGCTTGTATCAGCACTAAGTACAGGTAATAAGGATTTAGTACGCACCGTGGGTATTTGTATCGGCTCATACAAACCCTTAAATCCACCCCTGTTACAAGTTTTAACAAATGAGGACTCGGATTTAAAAACAACCTAACTCCTCTGGGATTCCCATTTAGTTAGGTTGTTTTTAGATCCAAGTCCTCAAATATGATTTTTCATTCTTGTAGATTCTTGTTAGCATATTTTAGCAATTGCCAGGTACATAGTAAATACTTATTTACGTACGTATTGAAGTTTTCAATTTTAACATTGTAATAAAGTTATAAACTATTTGAATTGTTATTAGTTTAAAGTGTAACGAAAACAAACGGTCGGCTGGTCGGTAAGTTTACCACGCCTGGGGCATTTTGTGCTTTGTGCTGACGTTGCACGTCTCCCATTCCACTCTGAGTTTGCTCTTATTTAAAAAAAAATTTTTTTTTATATCTTTTTTACCATTACAGTAAGCTTATCAAATAATACATACAGTTAATTCAAAAACCAAAAATTCGACACAAGACAATTTACTTGAAAATCTTAATGTTATTCCATCTGAAATTTAACAACCTTCCAGACACTAAAAAAAGCACCCAAGTTACCCCTTTGTGAGGACAAAAAACAATGAAGGTAACAACTGAAGTTTCACTTAAACTGCTCCCTGCGACCAAAGTTTGCAGTGTCGGGTTGCCGCGACGCTATTGTATTAGCATCACAAATGTAAAACACGCGAAAATTGGGGGCTCCCGAGGGTCCAAGCCGGCACTTGGGTCGTTAATCAAAGCCGCCATGGTGGGGTGTCCTTCCAAGTCCTCCGGCAACTATTCCCGCCCCTGTAAATTGGTCGGGCCTCCAAAGGTTTTCAAACTTTCAACCTCGACAATAAGACCGTCACATTTTTGTGACTCCAGAATGACGAACAAACCTGGGTGTGTTTTTTTCTTTCTTTTACACTAAACACACTGCATTATTAACTTTGCAAGCTCCACTCGGAAAAGTTACGAAAAAAACTTCTAGAAACTCGCGCGCGGTCGTAACTTTTTACGCGCTCACGCGTCCTTTGAAAAAAGTTGTTTCGTGCAACTCCGACTGGGAGAGAGAGAGAGAGAAGTTTACCACAGTAATTCGATCATACGAGGTAAATGAAATTATATCGCCGCTGCAGGAGTTGTTGATCAAGTGCGATCGCGGCGACCCCCCTTGGGTCTTCTTCGCAACCTGTTTTTCACACTTTTTCTTGAATTTTTAATTTTTTAAGAGAATGTAAAATCCAAATCAAGGAGTGATGATCAAAATATCTCTGAAATACTTTAAGAACAAAGTTTTTAATGTTTAGTGGTTCTAAACATTCAAGAGCTACATTGTTTATAAAAAAATAAACTATTTTTAAACAATAATATTTTTTTAAATTGAAGAGTACTACCATTTTTATTATTATTTCAAATGAATCTACAAAGGTGAAATAAGTTGAATACATTCTTTTAAACTTAGTCCTATTTATATTGAAAACCTCCCTTTATTTAAATTTAAACTTGACGAGTGGTTGCGAAGGTAATAACCATAAATAATGCCTAATTCGATCGAACATCAGTTACAACAACTATTAAAGAAATCAACAAATGAACAGAATCGAAGGTTTATTATTTTTAACAAGGCTTATAACTGTATTAAACATTCAGATCAATTTTTCGATAAATATTTTATCATACCACTCGTTCATTATAAGTCAGAGCAGTTTTTTTTGAGAGTTCGATAATTATTGCCACAGCCTCGATTTAGGTAAATAAACTTCAATTACTGGGATTTAATTCTCTGGTTATAGCTCTTGAATAACATCGGCATTTCGAGACGCCCCAAATTTTTCACATTCAAACTAATGATGTCTCAATTAAAGGTAACCGATAAAAAAAAAGTTTTATTTCGAACTTCAATTACCAATAATTATAATTCGGCGGTTTCAAAGGAACACTCAATTTGCGAAACTTTTTAATTTCAAAAATGCGCATGAATAATTGATTGAGAGACTATCCGAAACTTTACCGCGATTATGCATGAGTTAGTAAATCAATATACAGCAAAGTTATAAGCTGCATTTTGTGGACGTGTTGTTTCCACGCAAAGTGAAGAGGTTTGTTAGCCAAGCTATAGCTCGTAGCCTGAAAAGACTTATATACAATGAAAAATTGATTGAAACTTATAAATTTAATGAGATTTTTAACGGCTGACCTAACTTCATTGTAACTACTTGCTAAAGACCCGCGGTTTAAAAATTTCCTCTTCTACTTTTTCTTGAAAACTTTTTCATCAGGGCTCAAAGGGGTTTCTCATTTTTCAATTGAAACAAAAAAAAAAAGTTACCGAGAATAAATCTTCTCAAAAAGTTGCGGCCCAAATAAAAAACTCAAGACCACTAGCAGAGCTCAACTAGTTTTTACCAACGTCTCCATCTTTCGAACTTTCGAATGGTGGTTAACTTTCTCGTTCCCAAAGGTTGTAGGTCAGAAGAAACTACAGCCAAAAAATAAAGTCTGCGGTGATTCAGTGAAAACACACTCTTAAATCACACCGGTTTAATATGTTGCATTTTCAAAGAAAAATCATACACTGCTTCGTGGACTATAAATTTTGGAAACAATTTTATGAGATAAAACAGAAATTGGCAATATGTATTTTAAACATTTTTGTATTGAATTTTATGAATACATTGAATATTTATTTCTTTACTAGGATATTCCAGTCATTTCAAATTTTTGGGTTTGTAATAATAGTTGCAAGCTCTGTTATTACATTCAGCAGTACCGTCGCTATTCGCATTGCATACACAATACTTACAACCCACGTAGAAGTCATCGGTCGCATGGCTCTGACAAAAATCTTCTACTGCTTTAGGTTCTGCGGTAAAAATTTTTACATATTATATTTTGCAAAGCCCCTAACACAAATTATACTAATAAAAATTTATCACAAAAATAAAAAATTTTCTCACTTATTACTGGTATTGGGCAGTATCTATCTAGACACTCTTGAGATACTTTGGAACCAGTTCCATCGCAATAGCAAAGATGGCAACCTAGTAAAAATTCACCTTTATAAGGACACCCATGCTTATTGTACCATTGTTTAGCTATAATTAGATGAATTTTTATTGAATGATTTATGATTTAGAAAATTTTTAATCATTCAACTTACAGATCTGTACAGGTGAGTAAGAGGAAGCAGAAGTCATTGATGTCATTGCTAAAATATTTTATATTAATAATAATCCAATGAACAAATGTATTTATTTACAATTTTTTTTTAAATTTTACCTATCAATGAGACAAAAATGCAGACGATATTTTTCATTTCAACCATTTTTAATGAAATTGTCACTTTCAAAAAGTATTTTTAATAACCCTGCACAAACTGGAAAAAGACAAGTAAATTGGTGTTCAAAGAATTTTTTGTGATATACAGAAGGGATTCGTAATTAGAGTTACAAAATTAAGTTCTCAAATTTTAATTCTAATTGCTAAAAGGGAAAATGCAGCGGGTAGTTTTAAAAATCAAATTACAATTACCTTCAATGAAAAAAAGCCTCTGACGCTTAAAGCAGCGTTTACGTTGCTGAGTAGTACATTAATAAAATTGTGTGAAGATAATTGATTAAAACTTTTTCGGTTTTTTAAATTCGTATCTTTTAAAAAGCTTCAAAATTCTTTGTACTATTCAACTCTTATTTCTCTTAATGACGGATAAAAAATTTAATTTTATATATTAAAGATTCAAATAACCGTGAAATAATTTTACAATAAGTAAAAAGATGATCAATTTTTTATCGTAATCTACTTCCATTATTCAGACATTTTTTTCAAAAGTTTCGAAACGTTATCTGTATGCAAACTGTTGACTTTAATAACTTGAGACTACAGTTGACAGAATAAATTTATGGTGTATGTCAAATGTAAAGAGAAAAAACAAAAAAATCGAGAATATTACCTAATTACAAAAAATTTCAAGCTGAGTATTCAGACTTTTAGGAATGGAATAAAATATTGTCTAGTGGGTGGAAAAACTAGCAGCTTATTTGAGTCCCACTCGCAATCGTTTTTCATAAGAAACGATACTGGACAGTAGCGTATGATGGCTGTAAACAAAAAAACCATAAACGACAATTAAAAATTCAATTATATTACTGGCCAGTTCTGTTCAAATTTCATTTATTATTTTTTTTTTATAAATTACATAGCAACGTTTCGCGTCTCTATTTTTGTTTCACGCCAGTAATATAATGATTTTTCTACCAATCATCTCTGTTCGTAAAATCTCCAAATTGAAATAAAAATTCAATGATATTTTCAGACTTTGAAATATTTTTTTAGTCATAAAGAACAGAGTATACTCTAAAAGACTATCTTTTGATTTAAAATTAGTTCTGCATTTAAATTAAACAACCAAAATGAATTCAAACATTTTGGGACTTCATAAAGTTTAATCGTGTTCATTTCATAATTTCTAATTCCTACTGTTCTGACATCTAGTCTTGAAAAAAAAAACTCATCTACCAAGCCAAATTCCCATTCATTTTATCATCTTTACGACGGGTCCCAGCTGTAAAACTTACGACAAAGATGCACGCCGTTTGTACGAGGTAAGATTACGGCTGGGCACGTCACACAATTCATTATTTCTCGACGATATAACGTTTAATAGTCGCCGCGTCGAGCCGGATTTTACGAGGAGGCATACTTTTAATTGCTTTTAATTACTCGCGAGCCGCGAATATAACCCGAGGCGTGCTCTTATCGTCGGACGTGCAGTATCGGATAACCATTCCGCAGTGTTCCACTTTCGGCAGTTCGTACCTTTTTTTCTCTCAAAGTTGTTTTGGCTCTGGCTAGATTGCTTATACTAATTGCTATTGATGAGAGCAGCGGAATTCCTTTCTTTTTCGCGAGATTGCATTGTTGGTGAAACTTCCGACCATTGAATGGAACGAGAGGAACGTTTCGCTCGGTAGTTTGATTTCTAATTCGGGAGAGGCGACATTCAATTGGATTATCTTTTTTACTTCGATCCAGCTGATTAGTTGGTTTTTCGAAGTCTGGGTATTGTTTTAGTTTGAAACCGCGATCAATTTGAGGATTAAACTCTGTCTATAAATTGATAATCTTTACTCCGATGTTCAACTAATTAGTCAGTTGTAGTTTGGTTTATCGAACTGATTAATTTTGATCCTCGATACTCCGTTCATTTGCTAAATAAACAAAACCTCGGGATTAAATTTTCTCATCAATGCTAAAAGCTATTATACTGATGTTCAAAGCTTAAATCATAGTTGTTTTAATCGCTTCGAATCAATCTGGATTTAATCTCTCGTGTTTGATTCTAGTCACGTCATAGATAGAAAAATTTCATATTCTTTATCAATTAAAAATGTAGATGCAAAAAATGCCTCGATCGTAAAACTTTGAGCGTCTGCGTCTATTGCAATCAATGCAATCCGGAGGCACAAAGTAAAAAGTCGGGGCTGCACGGATAACCGGATATGGGAAGCAGTCACCGGGAAGATAATTCGATTAGCCCGATCAATTAAGAGCTAAAAGGAGGAATATCCTCGTGATTGCCGAGCGAAAAATCAAATTTCAAAGGTAGCATCGAGAGGATCAAAGGAAGAAGTAAATTTACGTAGCTCTCTTCGTTTTACTGTGGCCATATTTGTTTATAAATAATAAAATGTTCTTTTGAATAAATGAATTGTTCTTTTTCATCAAAATTATGAATTGATAGTCATTGTATGATAAAATTTCAAATTGATCAATATTATGTGTGACGGGGCGAAATAAATAAAGAAACATAAAAATTAAGTTTAACAGAATTTATTCACCTGTCCAAAAATAAAATACAGCAATACAAAAATCTCGGAGGGAATTCCGCCGAGAGAAAAGAGATTCTTTATTAGTCGTCCACACTCTACTTACACACTTTTTGTAGTTCTTCCTGTCTTCCTCATGAATGTCCTCGCCAACAAGATGTCCACGCGTTGAGTCGGGGATGGCTACGCTGGTACGTCGGTTCCGGTCTCTTCTTATGGCCTGCGCGAGGTCGACCCGATCGTCGTCTTGGGCTGCCAAGGTGCGAGTTGCCGGGGTGTTGTCCACGTAGAACTGCCGTCCGAACCTCTTGGTGGTCCTGCTGTCTTGGTCCTACCAGGATGCAGGAAGATACGTCTTCACTCTTCAAAAACCACACTTCTTCTTCTCAGCTACTCATCTTCCTCTACCAGCAACTAGTCCGGCGTTCACTGATAGCAGCAACGGCTGCGGCGGTGGTTGAGCCAATCACAACGCTCCGTTGGCTTCGAACCTGCTGCCGCCGCTGCTGCTGTCTTCTTTCTTCCTATGTCGTCCTCGCTCTGTCGCTCTTGCTGCTGTCGTCTTCTTCTTTCTTCTTCTGTCACTTTTCTCTCGGTTTCGTCGTCCATATTATTTACAACATAAAATAATTATTTACACATATTTATAAATAAGCGACGGGAAACCCCGTCGCATATGATCTAAATCAATAACTCAGTTTGATCAATTGCAAGTAGAATATTTTTTGCGTAAACCACAGCAAGCCTAAAGTCATTGAGGAGATATAAATTTTGTCAAAAACCAATTTAATTTACGGAAGATTGACGCATATCACTTGCATACTGCGATCGATTGTGTCCACACATTAAGATTTCACATAAATTCAGGTTCTATTGTTTTTCGATGACAGTTTGTCTCATCGAAGCATCCATTTATTTAAACGCAAATCGATCAAATTCACGAGCATGAAGGGCACTCTAAAATTCAGTCGAGCTCGTACAGCTTTGATGAGTCTCCTTCATAAATCCATACTAAATGGGGTATACACCCGCCCATTATTTATAGTTCAACCGGATTCAATATTTTTGCATACTTGACATTGTTAAAAAAGTTTTAAAAAATTTTTGTTGAATTTTTGGATTCTCACGATATGATTTACATATGAATTTCTCATGAAAAAGTACAACTTTTTAGCAGTAACTTATCCCTAACTTTCCGAAAAATGCATTTTTCAAGCACGCAAATTATTCATAGATGCGAGGCGCGGGGAGGGGCTGAAAAAAAATTCGAAAAACTTTTTCTGCTGCGTAGAGCTAAAAAAAAAAGCAGAGAAGAATTCAACATCACTCCGAGGAAGAAAAAACTTTATCGAATAATTTTTTAGCCCCGCTCTACACTCGAGATCTGGCACTTCATACACCACTACAACAACCGAGAAAAGCAAGGAATGAAAAAAGCACACGCAAGACTCTTCACGAGCAAAATATCCTGCATCCCACCATGATAAATCAGCCGGGTTGAGCCTATACGGTGTGCGGCCTTAAATTCGTTTTTCCACTCGAGGCCCGGTAAATCACCGAATTCACGTGCAAGATCCTCTTCTGCTCGAGGAGAAACTCGAGGCAAGAAATAAAAGCGATGAATAAAAAGTAGACTGGGAAAAACGGAATTTTCGGTTTTAATTATTTAACTGCGAAAAGAAGTAAATGAGCTCGGCTTTGTTTTTCTCACTTTTTTTTTTTTTTTTTTTTTTTTTTTTTTTAGATTTCTCCGTAGTGTTTTGTTTTGTTTTGTTTTTTTTTGCTGAAACTTCACAATTAGTATGAAAAAAATCTTTTGCTTCGTTATTGTAGAAACTCGAGAGTCGAGTTACCATGACTGATGAGCAGAATTTTTTTTAATGGTTTTTTTTTAATTAATTTGTAAATAGAAACGGGTCGAAAATTAACGAACTCTTACATGATTTTTTTTTTCATTTTTCAAATATAATTTTTGTTATTCGATAAACGTTAATAAATGATGACAAGCGTTTTAAAATATATATATATATATAATTTAATAAATAATAATGATTGGTTTAAAATTAAAAAAATGCATAATTCTAAAATCTAAATAGAACTGCCTTTATCTGACTTACGCCGTAATAATTGGTTTGATCTCCCATCCATGTTTAATGACAGTAAGTAATATAAACTCGGTTTGATATGAGCAAATATTATAATTTATTTTATTTAGTTTTTTTTTTTTAACAATCCTTAATAAATAAATACTGGCTTCTTATGTAATTCAAAATCGCATTAAAGTCAATTTATTATTTTTATTTTCTAAAAATCTGTACAATCAACATAGTTATTCAACCTTTATTCTACCTTAAATTAAAATAAAAACCATAAAAAAAAATTTCCTGTACCAACCACGACTAATTAACACAATGAAAATGTAAAATTTTCTCCTGGCTCTTAGAAAAAAAGGTGCAAAACAAAGTGCCCTTGAAACTGCACACTCACCCTTTCCTCAAAAAAAAAAAGAAAAAAAAAAACTTCAAACCCCCGTAATAAAGTAAAAAAAGGGGTAAGAAAAAGTAAGCCCTCGCAGATATAAAAGCGTTGGGTCGCATCGCGGGTTGAAATAATCACGTCGCGGCATTACGGTGAAACATGGCCGGCCACCGGGAAAATTAGTCGTTCTCTCTCGCGTGTAAATTGCCCCTATGTCGTCCTTTTTTTTGTCCTCACGGTTATCCTCGACTGACGGTTTTTTCTCTTATCCTGAAGCTTTTTGTTTTTGTCACGGTACGTGGGGAAAGAATAATTTTCTTTAGTGAATCGATCGAAACAATGACGATTTTGTTTTGAATTTATTGAAGCATATTAATAGTAATAATTTTTTTTTGGAAATATGATATTTAATAAATATATAGAAAATCAATTAAGAAATTTTTTATTTAACTTTCTTGAAAAACATTATTTCAGCGTGAGTGCACTAAATACCTTTCACTTAGAACTGTTCACTCTTAAAACAAACCATTACTCGACCTCTTTTTGCTAAAAACAAAATAAAAATGATCTAATGAATGCTAAAACCAGATTTAAAAAAGGTTGTCATTCATCTTTTTTTGGGAACGTTAATAAAAACGACAAAATTTTGCAACAGCTGACCTACTTTGTATTCTACCTTTGTAAAAAATACTGCAGCGATGATTCAGCTTATCAATGTTGTACTTAATTTGTTTTTCCAGACCTTTATAGGCTAAAAATTTAAATTACATTTTTTAAATAAAAGTCGAATTTTCAAGCTTTTTTGCGAGAAAAAATGAAGTTTGCGCTCGCTACAATAATAAATCAAAAACGTGGTCTAATTTACGAATTTTTACAAACGAGGGTGAATTTCTTTCAATTTGGAACAAAATGAAGTTCGTTGCACTTTGAAATAAAAATATAAAAAATATGTTGAATTTACAAATGAAAAGAATTATTTTAAAATACAGATAAAATGAAAAGTACCGAGAAAAGTACACCAAGAAGTTAGTTACAGCCAGCTGAATACTTTATTACAAAATCTCCGAGTGCCTGACTTAAACAGTATCTATACTACTAGTTAAATATGAAAGGGCTTAGTAAGTTGTTGCAAACACTTTTCAGAACTTCAATCTGAGCTCATGACTTAATCAGTTTTAATTAATTAACCCATCAGGTCCCAAGAGTTCTGAATTTTTTTTTGTACTTTGAGCTTATAAATCAAAGCGAAAAAGTTGAAAAATAATTCAAAAAATGCCCTACCCCCCTATTTTCGGATATGCCATACACGATGGCATTGTTTAAAATACTCAAAAATAACATTTTAATTTGTTAATAAACAAATTTAAAAAAAAAAATGAAAATTTTTACGTCATTTTTTTTTTTTCAAGCTGGTGAACAATGCCAAAAAAATTATTTTTGCCCTCAAAAAGTTGACCACGGGTGTTCACATTAGTTGAACTTTACGTGCATATTTGATTTTTTTGGTTTCGATTTTTTTAAACAAAATGGCGGACTAAAAACTTCAACGCCAATAATTGTACGGCAGCGCATGCTTGAATAAATACCGAAAAATTACTTTTTATAAAAAATGACTGTGGTTCCTAAGATTTTTATGGTCGCTGATTATGAATCTGAGATCAGAATATCAAAATTGTAAGAATTGGGCCCAATACCATAGGACCCAATACTCAAAGTTAAGATTTTATAAAAACAAAAAATATCATCATATTTGACGTAGAATTTCAAGATCAAAGTATACTTGGTCGTTTTTCGAAAAAAATCGTCATTTTCGAGTAAAAAATCAAAAAAAGTTCAAAGTATTGGATTTACTTCCAGAGATCCACAACAGCTCGTCCCCGTGTGCCTGTAACGAATTGAACACAACTTTTGAGATGGCAAAAATATATTTACGAGGTTTTTGGGTTGCTGATAGTATATCTGAGGTAAAAACATGAAAATCCCAAATATAGGGCCCAATACCGTAGGACCCAATAGTAAAAATTGAGATATCATAAAAATAAAAAATGCCATCTTATTCTGCGCAAAATTTCAAGATCAAAGTATACTTGGTCGTTTTTCGAAGAAAATCGTCATTTTCGAGTAAAAAATCAAAAAAAGTTCAAAGTATTGGATTTACTTCCAGAGATCCACAACAGCTCGTCCCCGTGTGCCTGTAACGAATTGAACACAACTTTTGAGATGGCAAAAATATATTTACGAGGTTTTTGGGTTGCTGATAGTATATCTGAGGTAAAAACATGAAAATCCCAAATATAGGGCCCAATACCGTAGGACCCAATAGTAAAAATTGAGATATCATAAAAATAAAAAATGCCATCTTATTCTGCGCAAAATTTCAAGATCAAAGTATACTTGGTCGTTTTTCGAAGAAAATCGTCATTTTCGAGTAAAAAATCAAAAAAAGTTCAAAGTATTGGATTTACTTCCAGAGATCCACAACAGCTCGTCCCCGTGTGCCTGTAACGAATTGAACACAACTTTTGAGATGGCAAAAATATATTTACGAGGTTTTTGGGTTGCTGATAGTGTATCTGAGGTAATAACATGAAAATCCCAAGTATAGGGCCCAATACCGTAGGACCCAATAGTAAAAATTGAGATATCATAAAAATAAAAAATGCCATCTTATTCTGCGCAAAATTTCAAGATCAAAGTATATCTGTTGTTTTTTCGATATACGCGCTAGTTTTTAGTAAAAAATGTAAGAAAATAAATTATACTCTGGTCTTGAAATTTTTCGGTATACTTCCTTCATTTTTTATCATTACTTTCAGAAATTGAGGGTCAAGAGAAGACAGAAAAATTGATAAAAATCAGTCCACATGAAAAAGAATTTTACACTTTTTTATCTGTATACACTGTTATAAAAAAAAGATAGTACATTGCTTGGCCGCGAGGGGGCTTGTCCGGATGGCGCAGAGATAAAAAATCTGTGCAGAGATCCTGCATTCTAATCATTTCACGTGAGTTACGTCGTATAAAAAGATCGACGAAATAAAAAACAAAAAGTAAAAAAAATTTTTTTAAACCACGTGGTGCTGCATGTCCTTGAGTCCCTTTATTTGGAATTTTCATGTCATTACCTCAGATACCCTATTAGCTACCCAAAAACCTCGTAAATATATTTTTGCCATCTCAAAAGTTGTGTTCAATTCGTTACAGGCACACGGGGACGAGCTGTTGTGGATCTCTGGAAGTAAATCCAATACTTTGAACTTTTTTTGATTTTTTACTCGAAAATGACGATTTTCTTCGAAAAACGACCAAGTATACTTTGATCTTGAAATTTTGCGCAGAATAAGATGGCATTTTTTATTTTTATGATATCTCAATTTTTACTATTGGGCCCTATATTTGGGATTTTCATGTTTTTACCTCAGATGCACTATCAGCAACCCAAAAACCTCGTAAATATATTTTTGCCATCTCAAAAGTTGTGTTCAATTCGTTACAGGCACACGGGGACGAGCTGTTGTGGATCTCTGGAAGTAA
Source organism: Encarsia formosa (assembly GCA_038277355.1). Classification (NCBI taxonomy): domain Eukaryota; kingdom Metazoa; phylum Arthropoda; class Insecta; order Hymenoptera; family Aphelinidae; genus Encarsia; species Encarsia formosa. The sequence goes on from CM076185.1 coordinate 15,228,312, forward strand.
ATCCAATACTTTGAATTTTTTTTGATTTTTTACTCGAAAATGACGATTTTCTTCGAAAAACGACCAAGTATACTTTGATCTTGAAATTTTGCGCAGAATAAGATGGCATTTTTTATTTTTATGATATCTCAATTTTTACTATTGGGTCCTACGGTATTGGGCCCAATTCTTACAATTTTGATATTCTGATCTCAGATTCATAATCAGCGACCATAAAAATCTTAGGAACCACAGTCATTTTTTATAAAAAGTAATTTTTCGGTATTTATTCAAGCATGCGCTGCCGTACAATTATTGGCGTTGAAGTTTTTAGTCCGCCATTTTGTTTAAAAAAATCGAAACCAAAAAAATCAAATATGCACGTAAAGTTCAACTAATGTGAACACCCGTGGTCAACTTTTTGAGGGCAAAAATAATTTTTTTGGCATTGTTCACCAGCTTGAAAAAAAAAATGACGTAAAAATTTTCATTTTTTTTTTTAAATTTGTTTATTAACAAATTAAAATGTTATTTTTGAGTATTTTAAACAATGCCATCGTGTAGGGCATATCCGAAAATAGGGGGGTAGGGTATTTTTTAAATTATTTTTCAACTTTTTCGCTTTGATTGATAAGCTCAAAGTACAAAAAAAATTCATAACTCTTGGGACCTAATGGGTTAATCACCTGGATTTCAACTTCACTCTCTTAATAAAGCTCTGTTTAAGACATATTCTAATTAACAGTTTAATAAACTTTTTGTTTCTGGATAAAGGTTTTGGATTAATTAATACTACGATTCTACAAAGAGAGTGTAACACGCTTCATTATTTTAATGTAGTTTTTTTCAACATATATTTAACAACATCAAAAAAATTTATTTTCTTCCGTTGCAAATTTTCTGATTATATGATTCTTAATAATACAGAATCTTATTGGTTTGTTCTACATCAAATACTCATAAAATTTCTTAAAAATTAATCATCACATATCAAATATATTTGTTAAAAATAAAATGAAGGAACGCGTTTAAAAGAAATTGTAAAAATAACACAACCACAACTTTTTCAAACATATTTGGAGCTGACTAAAAGATTCTCATTCTTTCTCTCAGGGTAAAAAGTATTATATTTCAAATGTCATCCGAAGATTTTTATTAAAATCGTACTACTTATGCACCCGGCGCAAACAAGAAAAAAAAAGGGTTTTCGAAAAGCGCATCAACTCCGCACCACGGAAAATGATTATATTCTACGCACGGTATTTCAATCAAATCCATAACTCCCAGCCCGCGCTCGGCCCGCGTACGTACGTACGGGTCTCTTTATGCGCGGCGCATTCGTGTTCGCGCGCGTACCTACATAGAAATAATCGGTGCGCCGCCGCTGCTCGTACCATGCCAGCTTATACCGCGAACAGCTATAAATATCTATTGATCTTTATTTGGTTATTTACCCAGAACACGAACATAAATCCTCAAAGCGGAGAATGAAATTTCACCTTTCCTCTTTTTTTTTTTTTTTTATTTTGCGCTTACCGACGGCTTGAATATTAGATTTTGGGTAACGGGCTGCTTTTGACTTGTCAAAAATTATTGCGTAAATTTTTACTCCCCCCGTTTGTTTGCAAAAAAGTGAAAAAAATGAGTTTTACCGTGAAAAAAATGAGTTATAGGAATTGCGCTTTTTCCCCGCGAAATTAATGGAGAGACGTTTGAAGCTTTTTCGAGTGAACGATAAGTCAAGTTTTCTTCGAATGCGTATCGATAAATGCAACTCTCAAACTACCTATTTCTCATGATATTTTGGAGAAAGTAGAGCTTTGGAAAAGTTCCATTTATTTCTCGCTTCATGAGTATTGCCTTCATTTTACGTGATTTACTGAATGAAATGACTACGAATACGCATGCTTTGATTATTTTTTAGTGTGTCGGAATTAAAATTATCATTTCTTTCAAATTTTTAAAATAACAAAATTTTAGAACTTATTTTTTCTACGTTTTTCTTAATCTAAGTTTTTTAATGAAGAATGTGTCAAAATAAGATGAAATCTGTTTGGGGGGGGGGGGGGGGGGGGGTAAACCCTGAAGGGCAAAAAAAAGCAAATTTTTCATGATTTTTCTCGAGCAAACGGCAAAAGTTATTTAATTTATCAATAAAGTACATAATAAAGTAACATTTGAACTACTTTCTGTAATTTTTTTGAATAAAAATATTTAAAAACAAGCCGATGCCAGTGCTTTTTCGGAGACGCCTTCGCTCGATGATTTTTTCCCGTGGTAAACGCCATTTTGTCCATAAACATCTGAAACAAAAATTTCAGGAAGATTCTGTTAGAAGATAAGTTTTTCCTGGTAACAACACGAGGATTTTTTTTTTTTTCACTTTTTGACAATTTGGCAAGTGACATTTTTAGTCGAAAAAACGACCTTTTACTTCAAACAGCCGCCAAATTGTCAAAAAGTGAAAAAAAAAAAATCCTCGTGTTGTTACCAGGAAAAACTTATCTTCTAACAGAATCTTCCTGAAATTTTTGTTTCAGATGTTTATGGACAAAATGGCGTTTACCACGGGAAAAAATCATCGAGCGAAGGCGTCTCCGAAAAAGGCATCGGCTTGTTTTTTAATATTTTTATTCAAAAAAATTACAGAAAGTAGTTCAAATGTTACTTTATTATGTACACTATTAATAAATTAAATAACTTTTGCCGTTTGCTCGAGAAAAATTATGAAAAATTTGCTTTTTTTGCCTTCCAGGGTTCCCCTCCCCCCTTCCCCCTTAATAAAATTGTCGTTTAAAGAAAATTTTAGTTTTTCTCAATAGTATAAAAATTTTAGTTTGAAATTTTTTTTTTATTATGGGGAAATAATCCAGAAGGAAGGAAATTTTAATGGGTCGAATAAATATTTAGCTGCAAAATTTTAAGGAGCTCTATTTTATGATTAATAAATACCTCACATAGTTTTAGAAAGTAATTTAAATTTCGATACAATAAATCACAACATGCTTTAACAATATACAAGGTCAAGAAGAAAAAAAATAATAAACAAGTGCACACAGAAATTGTTAATAGGTTTATCACTTCAGTAAAAATAAAACCATCCAAAAATCTCTCTGAGCACAACGGATTAAATTTGTAAATTCATTCCTCTTTCCGGGAGGTTCATTAAAAGGCAGGGGTTTTCAAAAAAATTGCGGATTTAAAAAAGTAGTCGAGCGTAAAGGCGTTGAAAGAGGGACTCTTCAAAAACTAAGTGCGCCGCCGCCTAGAGAAGAAGCCGCGCGAACAGGATGGATCCGACGATAATTCAGGGGGGGGGGGGGTTGAGCCGTGCCGCATGAATTATGACTCGGCGTTGTGGCAGCCGTAGGCGAATCGAAAACCGATAGTAGAGCTCGTCAGCATCAGCCCCCTTCGCCCCTTTTTTTACTGTCAATTTCCCGGGGGCTGAGGCCGCGATAAAAATTGACAATGAACGCGTAAAACTCCCACCGGCCGGGCGTGTTTCTGAAAAGGCTTAAATCTGGCTCCTCCCCTTCGGCTTTTTTGTTTGCCGTGGAGTCTTTTGACGAAGGCTGTCTGCTCCCCCACCCTTTGTGAACTGAAAAAAGTTCACGTTTTGGGGTGTTTTGGATATTAAAAAGACGGAGTCTCAAAAGATACGATGATGTGGGGCTTACACATATTTCATGATGAGATATTTTTTATGGGAGTGGGAGGGCTTTTGAACATTTTCAGCTTGTATTGGTTGTATACGAACTCGAGTCATGTGTATTCTACTCTGAAGTATTAAAAAAACAATATACTTTTTGTTATGAAGCATTGGTTGTTTTTAATTGACAGATTAATTTTTTAATGTGTCGAAAGTTCAACACAATTTTTATTAACTGTTAAACCTGTAATCATTCTTATCCAACACATCAAACTAAAACTGTCATCGTTAGATTCAAGCTATAACAACGAACAATAGAGTTTATTTTCACTTTCATCAAATAAAACTATTTTCAATCTGGTATTCTAACTTCCTAAAGAGTTAATACTTGCTCTAAGAATCAGAGTCTTACTTAAATATAAAAATAACACTGTATTAATAAAAAAAAATTTTTAAATTAGCTTGAAATCAGATTTCTTGATTCGAGTTATTTCACTGTCTGAACTATCAGCTAGTCAGTCTATCAGCTAGTCTTATTAGGCGGTACAGTATCTATTAAATATTTCAATCAGCTACCCGGCAACCTCAAGAATCTCACCACAGCATCTGAAGTACAGCGACGTATCACAAACTGATTACGTTCATTAAATCAATTAACTGTAGAGTTTGGATCTTCAATTAAATTACAAGTTCAAGTATCTGTACTGATATTATGAGTCAACAGACTGTTAATAAGTTCATAAGTTCAGACTCCATTCAAGGAATCGTCAAAATATTCAATCTACATTATAAAGTTTTAACAAAAACTACTTTAGTAATTTTCTGTATTTCTAGCGAAAGAAACAAATGAAATAATCCTCGAGCTTTGACGAAAAAAAAAACTGATACAAAATGTTCATTACCAAATCCAGCTGTACAATCGATTCATCAACGCTTCATTCTCCAATATAAACCGCAAGAGCTACACGACGATAGAGTAAAAAAAAAAGGACGACGTTTGGCTGCACATGTTTTCATTCGATTACGAACAGAATTTATTTACTCGGGGGAGGAATATTCGAAAAAGCTGCATATCGATGCCTGGTGTACATTGTACATGGGTCTGACGCTGAGGGAAAATAAGTTTTTTTTTTTTTTTTGTTATTAAACCTTGTTCATATCGAATTTTTTGATAAACGACGCCCAAATTTTGACCTACCTTCGATCACAATGGTGAATATCACGCTTGGATTATTAGTTCGGGGCGCGAATGAACACGCATGAAATGTTATCTCATAGCCATTATTCATGCGCGATTAAACAGTTAAAAAAAGACTCATCATTTGTAGAGTTTTCTTTAAAAAAAAAAAAATTGAATTAAAAAACTTATCAAGCCTGGTTAAAAAGGTTTGCTTTTTATAGAAACATATTTTTTCATTTATAAATTCGAAAAAAAAATTTCTTATGATATTTATAATTAAAAAAAAGAAAGGTTCGAAATAAAATTAATTATTATTATTACAGAGGGTCACCTTCTCCCACGACGTAATGGCCCATTATCCGTCCACTAACTGCCGAAGTTATAATTACTCAAACACTTTAAGTAGTTGTAATAGCCCTCATAGACAAACGTAGGAATTAGTTTTAAAAAAATTTGACTTTTTAGGTCTTAGTTTTTGTTAAAACTGTTTTCAATTATCCTAATACTTATCCTAATACTTTTTAAATTAATTTTAAAGTTCTAAATTTTGAATTCGTTATGGTCCTTAAGCCGGCCACGCAAGTAATCGAGAATTCCCGGTAATTCCCTTGAATTCGAAATAGACCACTCCGAGTCTTGATGGTTACAAATGATTGGAAAAATAAAATAAGCTTCTTTATCTCTTTGAAATTTTCTTGCCAGAATTTTTTAATCTACAATATAATGTCATTATAAGCGTATGGAATATATAATTAATTTTCATAACAATATCATATCTAATTAAACTCTTCTATTTGCTTATAAGTGGTTTTTCATTAGCATTTAAAATTTAAATTTTTGAGCAGGGTTTTCAAAAAATTGTACGCAGTAGTTTGCAGTAGACTAATTTTTTTTTAGTGTCAAATCCAATTTTTAAAAAAATTTTATTTGAAACAGTAAAAGTAATGATTTGTAATGTTTTACTTACAATTTCAATTCCAATTTTTTTTATATTGACGGAAGGAATAAATGAAACAATCAACGAGGGAGCTTCAACTTCAGGATTGCAGCAACCTTTGAGCAGAGACGAGCAGTGCGACATCAATTCTTACGTAGATAATCTTCTGAATTTATTAGCAGACATACGCACTGAAGAAAGTCTCAATCCAAATGATCTAAACAGCTATCTATTAGCAACCCAAAATGTCTACGTAGCTGACATAGAAGATTATTTAAAATATGGAAGAGATGACGAAGAAATTGGCGATAATCGCACAACCTTACCTAATCATGAAGAAAGAAGACGTTACTATGATTTGAGTATTAGAACAGAAGCTCTGGAAACTCTGATTGATTCTTGTTCAGGGCATTTCCATAAATTATCTCAAGAAATTATCAATCCATTTTTAAAAAATGTTTCTTCAATAACTTTGAATCATATTATCAGAAAACAAGATTCTACCTTTACGTCTAATATAAACTACTCTAATAATTTTAGTCATTCTAAAAAACCAAATAATACACATGAAAGTTATAAATTACCGGTATCGATTCAAAATATTATTCCGTTGTCCATGATTTTCAAATTTTTTCATGAATGGTTTGAGAGCTTTACCAAGATACTGAATACTCTTGATTGTCCATTCACAGTTCAAAATATGAAAAATTTAAATCATCGTGGGGAACAAGTAGAAGATAGAGCAAATCACACAAATGAAATCTATGCAGATGGAACATTTTCTTCAAATCTTAGTAACAAAATCATAATTCCTCCAAGATTCGATCAAGAATCAGTAAAAGCCATTTCTTCAGTTTTAACCAATTCTACACCAGCGATTAGACAAGACCAGTATGAAAAGTTGTTATCTGTACTGGAACGATTGACGGATTATGTTAGTACCGATCCAGACCAAACCACTTCTATCGAAAGATACATGTCTGGAATAGAATTATATGTTTCAATAATTACAGTATTTTCAAAAATTTTACCTCCCCCAGTTTTGAATCAATGGGAAGCATCGACGATGGCAAAAGATGACTTGACTAAATTCAAAAAGCGAGAAAATTTTTGGTCCATCAAAGAAAATTTCAAAAGATCTAGAAGATCTCCAGCACAGAAAAAAATTGAGTGTTTTACTGTAGACTTATTTTCACAGCAACGGTGGAGTGAATTTGTTGTATACTTGATGAGCATTTTGTTGCAGTCCAAAAGTGACGATAAATTGGTTCCGTGGTCAAACAACTTTACTCGTTTGTATCTTGAGTATCGATCAAATTCTGATAAAAACTGTTTAAACAATAAGTTTGACACTTATTTATACTCAAAAATCTTTCGATCACAAGATTGGTATGATTGTCTGAATTTCAAGGCAACTAAACAGTTAGGAAAGTGGTGTCAAGCTTGGAGACGCATCATGCTCAATTCAAATTTTGGCAGTGGTGACATTGGGAAAAGCGTTGAATCAAAACTGTTCCGTCAAGATTTGAAAGTCATCGTGAATTGGTTGTATAAGAAAATTATAATTGCAAGTCAAAGGATGTCAACACCGAAAGGACTTTCCTCGTTTGATAAAAATCTAAATTATAAAAGTACAATTTGCTTCAAGGATTTGCCATTTAAAGGTTGTCCCAACGATTGTGAAGGTATCAGCGAAACTCCTTTATTTGATGCAGATAATTTTTACGATCGTAAATGGACCCTAAAAAGTGATAATATTTTAGAGTGCGAATGTCCTGAAAATTTTTACAATAGCTCCCGTAGAGTCTTAAAAAGTTTGTTAAAAAATTTATGGAAAGTAAAAACTGCCAGTCATTGTTCAGATGATAGCTCATTACGACACAAAGATTCAAGTTCGAATAAATTTCGCGCTTTTGGCTATTCTGAAATGAGCACTGTGATCATCGACTAAGACCACATGACATAAAAACCGAAACAAATTACTACGTCAAAATTACATTTTTCAAAAAAATCGAGACCTCCAGAGAAAAATTGATTTTTATTCAATGTATTTTATAAAGTTTTTAATAAAAATGAAACAAATTTGAATGTAACATTGACGTGTTTTAATTCGTGACACCTTTTTCCAAACTCCAATCGTTCACAATTTCAAATAAATTTCAGGTTCCAACTGTTTTCTTGGTCCTATCGTAAATAAGGGGTAAAAATTCATTACAAACACTCGGATTACCACAAAAGCGCTGAAATAATTTAAGCTTCTACCTTATTTCAGCTCGTATCTCTCGATCTTTGGTCCGGCTGTACATCGGCTACCGATAACCCGGTCCGCGCTGCGCCATTAGAGCTCGCCCGCAGCGCTGGCGTTAATGAAGCGAACGAGGAAGGGAGGGACGAGTTGTGGTGCCTCCCCCGCCGAAAAAAAAAAAAAAATGCAAAATCCCGCACCCGACCGAGAGCTGGTTTCATTTGTGCTCTTTGTGAATCAAAGGACAAAGGGTAAATAAGAGAAAGAGAAGAGGGCTTTTTCTGCGAGGTTGTGGTTTATTGTATCTATAGTGAAATTCGAAACTACTGGTTTGGTAAGAACTGTTGTAACGAGGTGCAAGCAGAAAAAAAGCATAGTTACTTTTTAGTTTTTTTGAGTAATACTTAAGTCTTGTTAAACTTTTCATTTAGTTATGCATGTGAAAATTGTGTTTGTAAAATTATTAAAAAGATTCTTGATGGTTAGTTTTTTGCAGTTTAAAGCGACGAATTTTAATAAACAACTCCAGAAAATTGTAACTGATTTTTTCTTATCATGCATTTGGTAAAAATAAACAGAAAATTTTATTTATTAAATTTGAAATGTATTTGGTTTATACAGGGTAAAGTGTCATAAGCATATTCATTTCTTTAATCATAATTTGGCCCACTGAAAATCATATTTTTCAAGGATTGTAAATTTTACGCGCTACATATTTGAAAAAAAAATGTAACAATTCAATTAAAAGATTAAAAAAAAATTCTTCATAAAAACATATGATGTTCTCATAAAATACAAAAAAGATTAAAACTGCACGCGTAGCAGAAAAAAAAAGAATGAAAGTAATATCAAGCACGCATTTATTCTTCTCTTGGTTGAAAATTAATGTTTTTCAATATATCGTCTGGCAGGTGCATTACATTCGAGCGAGCGACTCCACCGGAAATAAAACGCACGCACTGCTTCGATATTAAATAAACCACCGCTCGGTCGCTGTGATTCATTCGAAACTCTTCCGGCAGTCATCTATCCGTGACTTGTTTTCTCTACTGTCATTTGACATTTGCTCCCTTTTTTTTAGATCTAACTTATATAGAAACATATATTTTTCGTTTTTTTTTTTTTACTTAACCTTTACATTTTTTTTATCGTAAATGTCATGATTTATAAAGTACTTTCAAAAGTGGTGAACGTAGTTTACATTACCCTACAGTGTTGCTCAAGAGACTTTGAGTGATGTCACTTACCTAAAAACAAACAAAAAGTCAATGATTAGTAAATAAACAGAGAATTGATCATTGAAAATTTATATTTTTTTCAGATGGAAAACTCATTTTGTATTATTTTGACATTCAATCGATTTTCAAAGAAACTGTATATCATACTGTGTAATCATCACATATTTACAAAATAAATTCATGAAAATTCCTAATTTCAGGTATTTACCGAGGTATTTACATACCCAAATAAAATTAGTTTCATGTAATTTTATGGCGAATTGATATTTCAGCCCATTTTTACTAATTACTATGAAGAATTTATTTATTTTTTTTTTATGGTTATAAAAAAGTATTGAATCCATATAAAAAGACACACGCGATTGTTAATTCTGAAAGTTGGCTTAAAGAGAATAAGTCACGAGTTTAAGAGTTTAATCCCTTCTTTTAAGAGAAGGTCGCGTACCCGCTGGTGTGCACTGCACGGTTCATTAATTACTTCAAAAGACAGCATACAAAGGAGCAAAGAAGAGAGGGAAATTAAACGCATTTTTAACGCTTAATTAGGGTACTTTTCGAAGTGTTGAACAACGTTCGAACGAAGATAAGGGAGGTGGGATGGCCTGAAGCTCCATTAAACTGCTCCGTTTTTAATTTTCCGCGCGTTTTACGGGGATCCCGCCTTTTTTTTTTTGATTAGGCTAGAGTTACGAGCGCGTCGAAAGTTTATCATCGCGCTTTTTGTTACGTCAAAAAAGTTTTTTGGGGGAAAAAGTGAATTTCAAAGGACTTTTAAAATTTCAAATTTTGTTTCCTCGCGCGCTAATTCACATTGTGTTTGGAAAATAATTCGATTTCGCAAGGTATCCTGTAAAATTTTTTTAACACTTTTACATTGAAAAAAGATACAATAACGAATTTTTCAACGTTTCTCTGTTTGCATTTGTATTGGGAAACAATTCTGTCCTGACTTTTCCCTCAACGTATTTTAATTAATCATCGGCAATGAAAATAAAAATCTCAACATAGTTCAAATATTTTAGCTAAATTCTTTCGGATCAAATGAAAAATACCGTTGTAAAGCATTCGCCCTTTTTCCATGGAGTCGGCTTTTCCGTGTCATAAATTTTTTTTTTCCATGGTCCTGAAATGGCTTCGTAAAAAAAATTCAATCAAAAGAGTTTACAAAAGGCTTTGCAAAAATTTGGCGTCCACCCAACCGAGCGGGAACTTCATTCCCTCGAGATGACAATCTATCGATGGCGGGCTAAAACTTTAGTCAATTTTTGATTGATTGAATATTTTTCAACTGTGAACTCTCCGGAAAATCTGCTTATTGCACGGAATCAATATTCTTCAAAGAAACTTTTCCCGGTAAAAAAATGTCTTTTAAACCCCCGGGTAACGAAGGTCGCATCATTCTATTAAGAAAAATCCCCTTACACTTTGGAGGATCGTCCGTTGTTATGCAAAGTATTTTCTTTCTCTCGACCTAATCGCACTTAATACCTACTACCATTACGCAAGCACTTAAGCGCCACTCTCGGCTATAAACGCGGTCTTGTTTTTCCGCTTTGTCAACGCTATTTATGCCCTGTCTCTTTTCCACTTTGCTTGTTTTCCTGCTCATTTCTTAGCTTCTTCTGTTTTCTGTATTTTGGTCATCGAATTTTTTTCCTTTTCACTCGTGCATTTCTCGTGTTTTCTTAAACTCTCCGCTCATTGCTTTTTTTTTTTTTATTCTTTCCCTGAGCTATTTTCATTTCCCATGAACGTTTTTGTTTTTCCTCTACCCAGCCAAGCCTTTTCTTTCTATTTCTTTTACTTTGATACTTTGCTTACGTTGAAAGCAAAAGAAAAAGAAAGAGAATAGGAAGAAGAAGAAGAAGTTGCATGGGCTATTGTCGCTGATATTACTTTCCCAGAGGCTGGAAAAGTTTCTTGGGAAGAAGGCCGAAGTTTCCGTCCACAGAGTCTTTTATACACTGACCCGTTTGGGACTCGAGCAGCAATCGGAATCAGAAGATACGAAATAAATTGTCACTACATCGAAAGCTCGCAATCTTCTTCATTCGAAGAAAAATTTTACGTTGAAAAATTAAGATCCGAAGTTTTAGCTAAAACGAGCTAAAATACACCTCTGATCTATTATCAGTTTATGAGGATCGTGTTTTTAAAGTTGATGATTGGTCTTTAAAAATAATTAAATTTTCAATTCTTCCAAACATATTTGAAGATAATAAATTTCTAAGACTAATACATTCAAGCTCCTTGGTATTAGAAAATTTAAATTTAAAGCTCGTTCAAAATAGTAGATTACATACCTAGGCCACGAAAGTAAGAAATGTCTCAGATCACAAGTGAGGCACTTCCCGGCCGGAGTACAGAAACAGTAGTTTTTGAAATATTTAAAGCATGAAAATTTATTCTCTTTAGAGAACATTATTATCATGTTCTTATTACTCTCATACAAGAGAAGGTTCACTAAATTTATTAATTATTAAAATAAAAATTTTCAAAGACTGGAAAAATAAACTGATCAGAAGACTTAAAGATAATTTTCTGTTCAAAGTAAAAAGGAGAAACATTTTCTGAGAATTTATTTCCATTTCAATATTGTAAAAGCAGTAGCAATTTTGCAAAAAGCCACATGATTTTTTTTTCCGAGAGCTTAAAGAATATTTAAACTCAGTTTCAAAACGAAATTTCAGTTAGAAAAAATAGTTTACTTTCAGCCATCAAAATAAACACCGCAATTATTTTCGCAAAAAGCACAACACAAATAGCATTGATAAGAGGCGATTGTTCATTAGGGCGTGGGTACGGGGAGGAGACAAAATACCTCAGTCGGATCGACAATATGAAGTCTTTAGCGGGAAAACTTTGAAGATCTCTCTTCCTCTCTTTTCATAGAGTCTCAGTCCCTTTCAAAGTCAGCAAATTCTATCTTGCTCTCTCTCTGCCTCCCATTCTCTCTTCCATTAGCCTCGGGAATTTCTCCCAGAGCTTTTTCTTCAGAGGCGAGCCAAAGGCAATCCGCAAAAAGCCGTGCTGCTCTAAAGCCACTCCGACACGAAATGCCTCAGCCACCTTCGGAAGTACAATAACAATTAAGGTTGGCTGTAATAATATCTGAGAGCTTGCGGCTAAGAGAGTGCGCCTGCAGCTTGGTTATACCTCGATTGAGCAGCGACACTTTTCTTCCTTGTTTTGTCGACGAGATCTTTTTTTATTTTTTGAGAAAGTAATGTGGACTTTCATCGCTGGTAAAATTATTTTTTATAACGGTAGTTGAAAAACTTATTCAGTTCAAATTAAATCAGTCTACACTCAGAGAAAGGTTTGATTGGGTCAACAATATATTGTAACATCTAAGATGCCATAGTTGATATAGAGACAATGATGCACATTGTAGCAGTAACAATATCATAGCAGCGCTGACTAAATGCGTATTAAGGGTTAACATGTTTCTAGTAACACTGGTATAGCACAACTTAATTTTAAAAAATTTCTTTTTTGTGATTTTGGTATAATTAATGTATTTAATGAATAGTTTTAATCTTAAAAAATATACTAAATGATTATAAAAATCACAATATTTAAGAAATAATGACTTCAATTAAGATTTTTAAAAATAGCTAGGTTAGGTTAGATTTTTGAATATTTGCTTTGCTAGTCGCAACGATATGTATTATTATCCTTACCATACGTATTGTAACTGCTACAATGTTTAGACTACTGAGGGAACAAAGAATATTTAATTGGTCCAATCAAATCTTTCTCTGAGTGTATGTATAAGTCAAAAGATTTACTTAATCCGAGTGAATATTGATCATGCCTACTTTTTTGATAATAATTTTAAATTAAATTTAAGTCAGTTTAATTTTCTATTTATAACATTCCAGAACAATATTCAAAAATAGTTATAGTCAAAGCTCTAAAGATTTAGAAATTTAACAGATGATACATAAATGGTACGGTATAAAAGGAAATAGCGGCAGACGGACAAACTCGTTCGGTCCAGTGGTCGCCCTCAAAGTACGTGTCCGCGGTTCGAAGACCCGCGCAATTTCGCCTTCTTGTTACGTACTGTTTAATGGGTCGTATAAAAGTTTACTTCGCCAAAGTACCCTCGTTCCGTAACGTAAGGTTACCTACCTATCAGTGAAATCCTGCCGAAGGGATTGTTAGAAAGTAACGGATGTGGGCTACGGTTTCAAAGTAATTTAACAAAAAGTGATGATTGCGTGCATCGACATTTTCTTCCCAAGCATACAAATGTCTGGCGATTATCTTGTGGTTCAAGGTAATTTTAATTAATGGTACGAAAAATATTCAAAAAAACTGATTAATTAACCGACAGTATTGGATTGCTCAATGGCTCAAATTGATTCGGATAACGGAAAAAACTAAGTTAAATTTGACCAAAAAGTCTGTTGTACAAAATTTAATTTTATCGATGAGTTATCTATAGAAGCAATGAAATATTTCAAAAAGCAAAATTGTTGATCAACTTATTAATTAAAACCTGTAATACAGTTAGTAAACTTTTTTAAATGGTAACATTCCATGTAAAAATACAAAACTAAATCGTCAACTTCCATGTCCTTAATTTGCATAAATTTTTTATGTGTTGTTTGATATACTAAGGTACTAGTTCGTGGAAAAACCATTGTAACAATCGATATTCAGTAATAATTAACTCATTTTTTTTTACTGATGAATTAAATTTTTGCACCTCCTTATCTATATAGTTCGTATCAGCGAACTACTCAAAATATTAAAAAAAAAAGTTACTTTTGCAATTTATTCAAAATTATGTTTCTAATAAAACCTCGTAATTTTTTTTATGTACTTTTAAAAACACCCAGCACACACAAAATTATTTCTGAGAAAAGAGTTTCGTAGTCATAATACTTTAATAACCATTCTCATAATTACCGTTCAACACTAAAAAAATATTTGAAGATAAAATAAACTACACAGTTTCGAAAAACAAAGTAAAAAAAACTATAAACTTTTCCACTCATACAAATTACATTTTTCCTGCTCACTAAATTCAATGATGATGTCTGTCATGATTATTTTTTTCTTTTAATAACCGTATATACACGAAATTTTTTAAGATACAGCACGAACGAGCGAACCATTGTTTCATAATGAACAACCATCAGCAGCCAGCCGTCCGAAATTTAGCGAAGCGGTTTTGTGGCCGCAGATGCGCATGCGGCTGTTACGTACGATGAGATAATAATCATGAGAGAATTGCGCAACAACAACAACGGCACTCAGTTGGGCGTCCATTCATAAATTTACAAAGACCAAACCAAAATAAACCTTTAGTGCATATATTGTTTGCTAGTAAACAAACAAATATTTTTCGTATGCAAAAGATTTTTTGTTTGATAAATAAATAATATAAAGGATAGAGCTTAAAGTGATGAAAATTTGAAAATTTACAAAACGATTTCAATCTAAATAAAGTATTTTTTACTTTTCAATTGTAGAATAACAAATATTTTTTAGCAATTATTCAACTAACCAGTGCTTTTTCTTTCATATGTTGAAAAGAATATAGTTTTTTCAAGAGAAAGTATGGTTTTTAAACTCGACGCTGAATGTTTATATTTCGTTTAATTTATCAATTTTTGGAAACAATATAAATTTTTTGTTTGTGACAGAGAATCAATCTTAGAGTTCCGAGAAGCTCAATGGCATGAGCACATACTTTGTATGCTGCAGTTAACAAATTATATTTGCTGTTCACAGTACTTATTTTATTATTAAATGAAAACGTGTTGACCCGAAAAATATTCTGTGACTTTTTAATTCAATATTGAAGTGATAATTATATGGACTAAAATTTAATTTTTAATTATTAAATCAATAAAAATCATATGAAGCGTATAACCAATATAAAAATTAAAACTCAAATTGTGTAAACATCAAATCAAATTTATAAACAAAAATCAAAGATACCAACCAATATAATGATAAGCGAGAAAATTTTCAATGGATATGAATTATTTAAAACTACAAATTGTTTAAAAATTAATTTTATTATATACTATAACTATCATACAATTAAAAACATCTGTTTCGACATAATTGTTAAAATTTTGATTAATTCTAAATCTACAATACATGATGCATTACTTATTTACTAATAAGATGGTCAATATCATTTCTGCATAATTAAAAAGCTCGTGAATATTGACATATTTTGTTTTTAATTACGTTATGAGTGTCTAAGTTAATTTAAACCTACATGTATATAAAATTCAATCTGATGGAAGAAGCTTCATGCACTGGTAAAAACTGACCGCTGTCTTACATTTGTCAATTTTTGTTTGCTGCAAAAGAAAAAATGTATACATATTCATTTCATGGCATTATAACGCAATATAAATAAAATCTTTTTTATGTTTAATAGAAAGATCCTCGGAAAGATCTGAAAATTCTTTCTATTGGTCAATTGGATAATATCCTTTAATTTAAAGCATGTATTAGTTTTTATTTTTATTTTAAGGAATTACAAATTACCTGCACTAATACATTCCTCGAGCTTCTCCTTCCAAACAAGTGGACAAGCTGCATTTTCACCCAAAATTGTTTCTATGTCTAGTTTATTGTTTTTCATTTATAAATGATATCAATTTTTAAGTAAGTCCAAAGATATAAATTACTTCTATTTTTGTATATATATTTTTATACATATTTACTTACGTATTCAGCTTTTTCCATAACACATGCGTGTAAACATTTTGCGTCTGGATCAAAAATTAATTTATAATCTGCAGAAATAAAGTCGGTAAACATTAAATATCGTTAAGAAATGAAAAAATAAAATAAAAAAAATAAAATAATTATGTCAAACCGAAAGTTAATCCAAGTTTTGTAGCACCCTCATTGGATAGCGGCAGAGTATCATCAGCTGGGCCTCCATTTGCAAAAGCCTTAAAAATTAAAACTTTTTTTGTTACAAGAATGGAATAATTTACAAAAATTTCATCTAAGATTTTCAAAATACTCGCACAATAAAGTTTACATTTCAATCTTTTTATATTCTGATATGAACTTTAAACTTTAACATTGTAATTAGATAAGTATAATGGAATCAATACTTACAAATGCAAACAAAATAAATTTGTTGACTTATTACCGATGCTTGCTGCTTGCAGTAAGTATTATACAATGCGGTTCAGTGTACTAAATTTTATTGTTAAATAATTTTATCTTCCTACTAATAAAATTTCTTATTCATACAAAAATTATCGATGTTTCATATAAAAAATCAGCTTCTATCGACTTATTTCAAACATATATTTAATTTACTATACAACAATTTTCTTAGCCTAACTAATAACTTTATTTTTAGTATGTATTTTAGTCAATTTCATCCGCAAAAATAAAAAAAATTAAATATGACTTCTTATCGATTTAAATGCTGGTTTCTAATCATGCATTGGTGTAAGAAGAAAATTTCAAAGTTTTTTTTTTTAGAACAAACCCTATTCGACAAAACAAAACTTCTATCGAGGAAACTCAATGTAAAGAGTTGAAAGCAGTGTTAAATCTTTTTATAAAATTTAGAAACTAATAAGGTAACTGAACCTTATGCTCAAAACGGTGCTGTTGTTCACCTATTTGATGTTTTTCAACGTATCAAGGCTCATCCTAATCCAATAAAAAAAAAGTTTCCCCAAACTTCGCTTGTAAACAGTCTCGATTCCCGCACCAAAAATCCGTGACTTTGATAGATCCTCGCGCGATTAGCAGCATCAATCGGTACGATAATTGCGGCCACGAAAACTCACGGATAATCACGCTCGCAGCCGCCTATAAGTTAGGGCGTCACAGGTTGAGGGCAGTTATTTATGCGTTCCATTAACCTGGCCGCCGCGGCGGCAAAGGCGCGCGAGTTTAACACTCGGGGCTTACACGCCTCGTGGGCTTAATCAATGCGGCCTCGGCGATTACACCCGTGGCAGGATAAATATACGCGGAGCCCGAAGCACCCGCACCGCCTGCAGGTTTATGCGACGCACCCGGTGCCCTGCCCTGGCCCCGTGTAATCCGGGCGATGAGCTTTCGACAGCATTGTTTGACCGACGCGATAAGTTATATTCAATATCGCGTTTTATGGAAGGTCGACACCCTGCTGTGGTCCTGGATAGAATTGGCCTGTGGTGTAGAGTATTTGAAACATCACTTGAATACTGCTATGAGTTAACTTCTTAAGTCTTATTGGAGTTAGAGTTGGCTCAATTTTTTTAAGAGACGCGGATGTTGATTATCTAAAAAATGTTTACAACTTATGAGAATGGTTGGTTATTACTTTTGATTGCAATCATATTTTTAATTTTCTCAAAGTAGACAAAGAAACAAATCGTTTCGGATTATCGAAGCATTACGATTAACAGATACTTGCAGGACCAGTTGCACAGTCTGAAACTGTATTCACAGCAACAGAACTCGTATTGCCTTTAGGTTTGACCAAACCATTATAATGGAGTGCGCTTAGCTTACGCCTCGAGTATCAACAACTCTCGATTTAAGCGTATAACTTTACACACTAGTTGTTTAACTCGTCATTTTTCGAAGATGAAATAAAATTTTCTAGGAACAGCGATACTTTAATTTACTGTTCATGATAAATTTGATGAGTTGATCATTTTAGATTCTCGTTTGTTCCAAGATTCAAAATAAAAACAGTAAAAAACACATCATTTTTGTGCAAAAAATGTGATGTTCTCATGACAGTTGATTAGAACCAAAAAATCAGAATCCACCAGAAGTTGATGATAAGTTATTTGATTAGTTAATAGACACAAAATAGATGAAAGTATCTAATAATTTTATTAAAAAATTACTAAATGCATTGATACATAGTTTTTTGCATTAAAAAATAAATCCATTAATCAGTCAAAAATAAAAATTACATAAGTCAAAAAAAGAATTGTTTTTTGTTGCACAGCGAATGATCTAGCAAATGAAAAGTAAAATTTTTTTACTCACTTTTTTTATTTAAAATTATTGACTACTCATCAACGCAATTGTATTTTTTAATTTCTTTAAAAATTGCCGCTTCATATAAAACTAATGATGTTATGATTAACAGCCGTAAAATTATATCCTGAGTACAAGTAATCCCACAAAAAACCTTACAAAGGTAAACAAACGTGGGGAGATTTTTTTAATGAATTGATTTAACAAAAAATAGTGATATCATTAGATAGATTTTATAAGGTAGAATTTTTGATAAGATGTCATATTAATAACAGAATTTAAAAATTAATTGCTGTAACAAATTTAAGAAAAAAAAAATAATTATTTCAAAAAGTAATAAAAAAATTATTTTAATGAGTTGTGTATTTAAATTTAAAAAATAAATTGAAATCAATATTCATAAAATCTGCCCACGAAGTTCATATTCAGAAGAAAATTTATTAACTTTATCTTCGTTGGCAGATTTTATGAATATTGATTTCAATTTATTTTTTAAATTTAAATACACAACTCATTAAAATAATTTTTTTATTACTTTTTGAAATAATTATTTTTTTTTTCTTAAATTTGTTACAGCAATTAATTTTTAAATTCTGTTATTAATATGACATCTTATCAAAAATTCTACCTTATAAAATCTATCTAATGATATCACTATTTTTTGTTAAATCAATTCATTAAAAAAATCTCCCCACGTTTGTTTACCTTTGTAAGGTTTTTTGTGGGATATCACTTTTTTTTGTTTGATAATTTTTTGATAATTATCTATTTGTTATTTTTCTAATTTTTTTTTTTTTTTTCTAATATAAATATATAAACACCTTTAGCATTAGTTGGCCAAGGTTTTTTTATTAGTATATTACTTAACTAGGCAGCTGGAATGGGAAATGTCTCAGATCACATGAAATTGTCGTCCGAGGCGAAGCCGAGGTTGACAAACATGTGATCTGAGGCCTTCCCATTCAGCTGCCTAGTTGAGTATACTATTTTTCCGCACGACGGCGCCGGGAAGCGCTACTGACTGTAGCGGCAGCGGCTGGGAAGTAGCGCTTCCCGGCCGGAGTACGGAAAAATATTTTCGTCGCTTACTTCTATCCAACTCTTTTTTTGTCGTAAAATGCTCACGTAGTGCCCATTATTTAAATTATTTCCTACGTGTGCTATTGAACATGTTACTTTGTAAGAATGTTTACAACTACCTCTTTTAAAATACATATTTTCTTTTGCTCTCTGATTTTACTGCGACACTGATGATTGTTCTCTAACCAAGCCAGTTACCAGTGTCTTTTATCGTTCAAAGGTTAATTCTAATTTTTATTAATTATCATTTAATTTTTTTTTTTTTTCATTTTTTTATTTATGAAAACAAGTTTTCATAAACGTTAATTAATTTTATTTTTTTTTAAAATAAAAAAAATCATGATAGCGCCATCTGTTGAAAATGTTGGGAGGTGCCGATCCCCGATCGAACGTTGATGGATGGAAAGTCCAAAAAAAAGGCCGATTTCAAAAACGCGAATTAAAAAATAAGAAAATTAAAAAAATATAAGCTTCGAAAACAATCCTCATCTCTTCGGTAGTGAAAAGTAGGCGTAGTCTAGAGGTTTAATGATGCAGGTAACGTGTTTTAATTTTTAAATAATTGATTAATTGTGGTTAGTAGGGTTAAGGTAGCTCCAGTAGCTGTAAATAAAGCACGGCAGCCGGCTACTATTTTGGTGGGAAAAAAATCTCCCCAAGCCAGCTACCGCTGGCTTTGATAAAAAAAAAGCTGATATAAATACAAAGCAAATTTAATTTTCCTTAGTATTGTGCGGGCTGGTTTCAAAAGCTTCATTGTAAAAATATCATTTTTAAAATGAAAATCCTTTTAGTAGTTTTAAGTATCATCGTTGCCGTAAGTGTTGAAATAAAATTAAAGATATTTTAAAGAATGTCCGTGCTGTTTACATATTTATCTCTTATTTATATAAACTAAATAATCTTAAACAAACTTTATTCAAACTAATATTTTAAGGTTTACAGTGATTGCTTACTTCCTGAAGGAATGAATGAAATTAAAAAAGAATGTATAAAAGAAGCTGAATTGACAGATGGTAAGAGAAGAAATTCATAACTCCTTTAACTGGGAATAATTCAGCAGTTTATTTATAATTTATTTGACTACACCAAGAACTACAAAATTAAATAGCTTTATAATAATTTTTAAAGCTTTTTAAATTATCTTTTCCGTTTTAGTACTCGATTTTTCTGTATTTGTAAAATCTGTAAAAAAAATTCTGAAGTCTGTAACCATTTTTGTAGAAAACACTTTTGACATTTCGAAAAGCGATGATCAAAAATCACTACAAGTAGCAGCTTGTCTATTAAAAAAAGGAGGGGCTGTAAGTTAATCAAAAGATGAAACTTAAATAACTTTCGTGTGAAAAATGTAAAAAACTGATTTTGACTAAACGTTAATTGTTGCAGTTTGTAGATAAACTTATTAAGCTGGAGAATATATTGGAATTCATAAAAACGTATTATCATGACTTTGATGACAGTTGGAAGCCTAAGATAACCGAATGCGTAGAAGTTGGTAAGATCAAAGATAAAACAAACAAATTTAAAACAATAATTCAGTATGATCATTCAAATTTTTTATTCTAGCCAATACTAAACAAGATGATGAGAAAATAGTAGTATACCACTGGTTCCAATGTTTCAATAAAACTGTTTGCATTGTTTAAATTTTAACATAAGGACTAAAAATGAGTCTATAAGTGATAAAATTAATATAAGCTGTTCGAAATGTCTTTCAATTTAATATATCCTCATAATGTCACTAAACAAGAATGAAAGTTCTTAATTTGTTTAGTAGTTTTTTCCTGATAGTAAATTTCGATTGTAATAATGTTAAATTTGTTTGAGATTATTTTAAGAGTTGAAGTAGTCACGTCCAAAAGTTTCACCTTTTATCCATTAGCATAATGTTTTCGTTTTACGTACTCAGTTTTCTTTTTGTAGCAGTGAGTAAAATGGCTTAATTTTTTAATTTAAATACATTTAAATCAAGAATATAAGCAATTATTGATAATATATTTCGTGCGAAAAAGAATGTTTTACTTCATATAATTTGATGATTGTAAATTTTAACGTGGTTTTCTACCAAATGCATGACAATAGAGAATCAGCTCAAATTTTCTGGAGTTGTTTATTAGATATTAATAAACATTTCTACGCAGTCTGGTCAAAATTGACCATATAGTTTAAAAGCTACAGCAAGTTAAAGATTGAATTTTTTTCATTACACATATGGCCGCTACGCTGAAAAAGTGTACTAAATTATTGATATCTGTCTTCTTACAATAGAGATCCTTTAGAAAAACCATATACATATAGTTTCACTATCGAAGAATTTATTTCTTGAAACTATGAAAAATTGACCTTTTACGAATTTTACAATAATTTTACGAAAATAATTTTCACGTGAATAACCTCCAAAACTGCGGTATTCAAAGGTGAGGTTAATAGTTTAAAAAAGTATTTTGTTGTGATTGTCAATGTTTTCTTGATAGATTCTTATTTCAGAAGCTATAAAAAGTTAAAAAATAAATTTTAATAACCAATTTTTAGTAATTTGGTGTAATAATTTTTTTTTAGTCTTTAACTTGACTAGCTCTGGTAGAAAACCACCTTAAGGATTGCGTGCAAGGAAGACCAGCCACAGATGCCGACACGCTGTTTACTGAATGCGCAACAGAACTTGGATTACCAATAGGTTTGATCAAATTGACTAAAATTATCTCTCAACCAGCTTTACCAAAATAAAATTTCATTTTTTCTTTACTTTTTAAGATTTTAAGTTATTTAGAGACCCACATGTAAAATGTTTACACGCATGTATCTTGAAAAGAGCTGAAAATGTAAGTCACAAAAATAAAATTTTGTAATGGACTTTTAATAGTGTTATATTGAGTCAAAACTTTCATTTTGTTCTAGATTGTAAATGGTAAATTTGATTTAGAAAAAATTCTGAAAGATATACGGAGGCAACTGATGATCTCGTGAAGAAACCAAAAGTTACTAAATGTGTGGAAATAGGTATACCTCTTAATTATTTTTTATTTATTTTCAACAAATTTTCTTTTTATTTTATTTAATGTTAAAGACTTTAACTTTTTTTGTTACAGCTAACAATGAAAATGATGAGTGTAAGGCAGCAGTAGGGTTCTATCAATGCCTTGGAATCGTTCCTTTAGAATAAATACATTTTGTTTGATTATTAATGAATTGTTGAAAAATAACGATGACCAATAAATAAAAATTTTTTTAATACTTTAATGACCGATGTTGGAATTATTTCAGTAACATTTTTGTATAATACGAATATTTTTTCTATTTTCTGAAACTTTTATCATTATATTTAGTTATAAATTATCTTGAATATTTTTTCATTATTTAGCGAGCTTTAATATTTTAATATGAAGTGCTCTTGTAGAATTTTTGTATGGAAAAATTTTTTACTAAGAACTCCAACTAACGAATTCAATTTCATAAAAACTTGTTTACTGCAAGCGGTGTGAAAAATTAACAATCTCGGTTCACGTCAGCTGTAACTTATCAGATTTTTATGTAATCAGTTATTATTTACAAAAAATTGAAAAAAATACGATAGCTGAAGTGTATTAAACTTCTTTTTGAGGTAAACAAATTTTTATTTATTTTATTTTATAATCATAAACATTGTGATGAAACATTTCAAACGTTACTAAAAGTTCAACAGTAATAATTAACAAATTATTAAGCCTCTAATGTTACTGTATAATTATCGTCTTTTTTATTTATTTATTTTTTTTTTTTGACGGTATACTGCAATATTCTTATTGTATAAAAATAGATAGTAAAGCGATAAGATGACTGATTGCTACTTCTCATTAGAACAATAAGATGATATGAATCGTTAAATTATTTCCGGCTAGAAACGTAATCCAAAAAAATTGGTATAAATACAAAGCAAACTTGAAATTTTTCTTTGTTACTCAGTTAGAGATTTGAAACAAGAGTTGAAAAAATAATTATTTTACAATGAAGAGTTTAGTGTTAATTTTAAGTATTATTGTTGCAGTGAGTATAGAAAAAATTTAATTTTTTCAAAATAACATTTCTTGGTTATTCTAATCGTAAAACATTTGTTGAAAAATTTAAATAGGTGTGAATTTTGTACTTTCAGTCTACTAGTGTAAAAACTAGTGTACACGCATTGGTAGTGCAAAAATGAGCCAACCTTTAGCAAACCCTTCATGAACTCACCTTTGGCTCAGCCAACAATTCGGGTTTGCTAAGGACTAACTCATTTTTGACTCCCACGAGTGTGTAACACAATTTGAGGATTTGATAAATAATGAAAAAATAAATTTAAAAATCGCCATAAAAAAATTTACAATGATAAACTTTAAATTTAATAATAATTCAAGGTTTATGGTCAATGCGAAGTTCCAGATGATATGAAAGAAATGGCCAAAGATTGTGTAAAAGAAGCTGGACTTCCGGACTGTAAGCATAACTATTCCATAAATATAAAAAAAACCAATCTAGCGTATTGATCATGATTTTTTATGTTTCATATTTTTTCAAGTCATGAGTTTTGTAAAGTTCAATCACGATGATCCCAAAGTGAAAGCTGCGGCCGCATGTATGTTGAAGAAATCTGGCACGGTAAGTCAAAAAAAAAAAAAAAAAAAAAATTGTTCTTAACCATCTTGGCCTGTAAACGAAAATAATGTTTGTTTTGCAGTTGGTAAACGGTAAGATAGACTTGGATAAGAGCTTGGACGTAATAATGAACGCACATCCCAGTTCCAATGACAGTTGGAAACCAAGGATAATCGAATGCGTCGTCACTGGTACGTTTTACCCAACATCTTTCTTTCTTAAGAGCAATGAGTAAATAATGAACAATTTTTATTCTAGCTAACAATGAAGGTAACGAAGGCGAAGTGGCTTATACGATGCACAAGTGTTTTTACGAAAAAATATGCTTGGCCTAGTCTGTGTGACCTTCATACATCAATTATGAAACTTCAAACTGTTTCGAAAGTCAAATAAATCTATTGAAGATCCAAAAAAATTCGAGTTTTTATTAAAAATAACCAAATCTACGCTATCCTAATGCTCAAGCAACGCGATTCTGTGAACATTTTTACGCACATGCACGTATCTGATCATTACGAGCATACAAGTGGCTCTCACGGAAACAACCTTCACGTATCCGAAGCCTGAACTTTGTGCATGAATATGCATGAGCCACACTAGTACAAAACTGCGCTATAGCTATAGTTGTGTGTATCGCGCTCCTTAATGAACTGCGTGATATTGTTGAAACCCAACGAATGTTCCAATTTGTGATTTTGTCTGAGAATTTTTCAGTTACAGATATTTGTAACTAAATTTTGTAGGGAACGGGTTGAACAGCTCAACTTTCTTGAGAAACATTGCCGTAAAAGTATTTCAAAAATTATCATTTTTACACGGATTTATGTACTTTGACAGGTTCACTTTGGAATCACCTAATCAGAATATGATATGGTAGTTGTTCAGTTAGTGATTTCAACAACCATTCGTTTTTTTAAGGACGTTCAACTTTAACGATTCTATCCTCTCGCATAACTATATTCCAGTATACCTGCAAGTTGATATGTTGCTCAGGTCGAATCTAACTCACAAAAGTATTATTTTTTGTCTTCAAAAATTGTTTTCTTGCAGTAATAATCTCCTATTTGTCTTCTTTTGTCTTAAAATGTTCTTAGAATGTTCTTCTGATAACTAAAAATACTGTGTAGTGTTTCATCATCTATTATTGAGAGTATTTTGGAAGAAGCATGAAAAAGTTTCGATTCCCATAAGCGAGCCCATAAGACCCAGTGCTAAAATGGCTAAACAATAATCATTACCATAGCTGGTTTTTTTTTTTTTTTTTTTTTATGTAACCTTTATTTAACCAATTATGATTATACAGGATTTATATATAAATAATTAAATGCTTAAATATAGAGTATAAAGTAAAAAAAAAAAATAATAATAATAAGTTTTCGACCTTCACTTGAAAGCCACAGTCACTTTAAGTTCAAATCTTAATTTCACATTTTTTTAAAAAGTCAACAATAATTCGAACGACACTAAGATCAGGAGCCTGTAGAAAAGAGATGACATCGTACGGTGGATATTTCTTGAGTTTTATAAGCCGGTCAACCATGGCTTGGCGTAATTCTTCATATAGAGAGCACTGCCAAAGAACGTGATTGAGGTCTTGAGGATCCTGTCCACACATACAGCTGGATGTTTCAGCCAGATTGATTTTGTGTAGAGATTCATTGAGGGCTATATGATTACTACGACTGCGGCAGATAAAAACAATTAGTTCTCTGCTAAGCTTGAGGCCTTTGTACCAGGGGATCGTTTTATTGGAGAACAGCCGTTGAAAGTAACTTGTTCCCTTGTAAGCACTCTGTTGTTTCAGCTGCTCAATATTCTCTGAGTATATCAATCTTTTGAAAAAGGATCTTAGGTCTGTATATGGAATAACAGAGACCGTTGGTGAGGAAAGCGTTGCCCTTTTTGCCTCAGAGTCTGCAAACTCATTGCCAGTGATGCCAACATGAGCCGGTATCCAGTGTACAGTGAGTTTGCATGTACCATTATTGCTGTGGGTAAACTCCAAATTTTTTTGACGAACCTGTAGTAAATGGTAGTTTTCACTGATATCAATTGTATAAGAAGCCAGAGCTGTTGCTGCACTGAGTGAGTCAGTAAAGATGTCCACGTTACGGTGAGAATGTTGCAACGCAATGTCCATAGCGTCTGAAAGTGCCATGCACTCAGCCGTATAAACGGAGGCTTTTGTGTTGATGCTATTTGTACGGATAATGTTTAATTCGGGTACGACACATGCAGTTCCAACCGAGGAACCATTTTCTGTCTTGCTGCCATCAGTAAAAATTCTGATGGAATCACTGTCTTCAAGGCAAGAGTAGAATTGGAGGCTTGGATACTCACAGGTTTTTAAAAATTGTCCGATAGTAAAGTCGACATTCACGGTGTTTCTGTAGCAGTCAAATGGGTAGTTATAAATACTGGTCAGCCGGTCAGCATGGATTTCGTGCATGACCCCAATAACGCTCTTGATGGACTCTTGAAAAAGATTTAGTTTCTTACCTCGTATAGAGATGATTTTCATGATCTGTCGTTGGATGATATCATAGGCCAGTGAGTCAGTTCTACCAAATAGTTTCAGTAGGTAGTTAGTACACAGCAACTTTGACCTGAGTTGTATCGAGATTAATCCAGACTCCGCAAGTAGAATATTTGTAGGTGTGCTAATTCTCAGTCCCAAGGCCAATCTTGCAGCAGCAAATTGAACTCGTTCAAGCTTGAGTATTCTTTCTTTATGGGTAGGGAAGTAAATGTAACTAGCGTAGTCGACTATAGATCTGACAAAGCTTTTGTATAGACATATAAGGGTAGCTGGGTCTGCACCCCAGTATGTTCCTCTAAGGAACTTGACTATGTTTAAGGCTTTGTGGCCCTTCTGTAGTACCAATCTCTGATGTTTGTCAAAAGTCATCTGGTGATCAAAGTAAACGCCTAAAAATTTTACTGCATCTGTAGAAACTAAAGTGGAGCTGCCCAAATTGAGCTCAGTCTGACCAGGGTCAATACCTTCCCGGTTGAAGTGGACAAATTCTGTCTTCTGAGGGGAGACATCTAGCCCAATAATTCCAAGGTTTTTAGTAATCCGAGCTACAGCTTTCTGGAGTATAATCTTGGCCCATTCAATACAAGAGGTCCTGATGTACAGCACTATATCATCAGCGTACTGTAAAATTTTGATTCGAGGAACATTAACTTTGCAGTTGCTTCTTTTCCCTTTCCTGGTGTTTCTTCTTTTTACCTTTGGCCTTCCACCTCTGTTTTTTCTCACGTTTCCTTTATTCTTTCTTCTTTTCTTCTTTCCTTTGTTACTAAAATAGACCGCATTGGTGACGTATAGTAAATAAAGTAGAGGACTAAGGACACCACCCTGCGGCAGTCCCTTATAGCAGCTGCGAGGTTTATCAGGGTTGATCTCCGTATACACATTTCTCTGGTAAGTGAGAAACTTAATAAACTTGAGTAGTTTTGTCGAGAACCCAAAGCCGGCCAATTTATGTAATAAGATGTCACTGCGTACTTCATTGTAGGCATTGCTTACATCCAGATATACCGCAAGAACGTGCTCGTGACTCTTAAGGGCTTCTTCTACATCAAACTTTAGGACTGTCAAGTTATCAGAACAAGAATAACCCTTACGAAAGCCACCTTGATTGCGGGGGAGATAACCATTTGTTTCAACAAACCAGCGAAGCCTATTTGAAACCATCAGTTCAAATATCTTGCTAATACAAGAAGTGAGTGCCAGAGGTCTTAGTCCATTGCCATTTGGTTTTTCCACAAAATGTAGATAGGTGTCTCGCCAACTCTCAGGATATGAATTATCTAAAAAAAGCATATTCAAAATATCAAGTAGCAACAGATTATATTTAATTGGAATTTTTCGAAGAACCTCGTAATTAATCCCATCGACTCCAGGGGAGGATTTGTCACCTCTTGAAAAAAGTGCCGTGTTAAACTCAGTATATGTAAAAGGTGCATCCAGAAGTGGGTCATCTTGCGACTCTGGTAGCCAACCGGGATCATTTGGGGTGTCAAAAGTGCAGATCTTATCGAGAGACTCAGCCACTTTTTGTTTATTATCGAGATATTCAGAGCGAGAGGTAACTTTAGTCTTGGTAAATTTGTTTTTGAAAACCTTGGCCATTCTCCAGGTATATGTGACTTGGTTCTTGAAATCTATAGTGGAAGCAAATTTTTTGAAGCATTCTCTTTTCTTTCGCCTGAATAACTTTCTTGCCGCAGTTCTAGCGGTCTTATAATGGGCATGGTCGTTATCAAGTCGGGTATAGCGCCATCTTTTGTACGCTGCTTGCCGGAGTCTCTTGGCTCGATCACAATCAGCATCCCACCAGCGAACAGGGTTTCGATGAAGTTTGGGGCTGACAACTTTCCTTCTTGGAGTACATCTTACGACCGCATCACTTATTGTTTCGATAAAAAATTCATATTTACCAACAGGTGACTTTAATTCATACTCGCTATCGAGAAATTTAATGTATTTTTCATCCAAAATCTCATTTACTGACAGCCAGTTTGTGCGCGTTGATTGAATCTTGAATGACTTACGGTGGTATATCACCTTCTCGACGTCGACAATAATTTCGACGGGGAAATGGTCTGAACCATGACTATCGTTATAGACTTTGGTATGTGTGAATGAAGCAATGTCGGGCGAGGAAAATATAAGATCTATATTGGATTCCTTAAGTGTAGATGGATCAAGATGAGTGATGCTATCATGATTGTGTAATATCAATCCATACTTGTCAGCATGCTCTTGAAGTCTGCGTCCGTTGACATCAGTGTCTATACAGTTCCAAGCCTGGTTATGTGCATTAAAATCTCCAATCAGCAGGCATTGATCATATCTGTCAGTGTTACCAATAAGAGCCTCCCATTCCAAATCCGTCAAACTGACTTGGGTCGGAGGACGGTAGCAAGCCAGAATAGTCAGAGGTTTACTTAAATTAAGTATCTTAATTCCACACATTTCAACTGAAGGATTAAGGTTAGTAAGATCATTAACAGACTCATAATTTAACGCAACGTGTACAAGAAAAACTAAACCGCCGCCAGTAGCATGTAGACGATCCTGTCTAAATACATTAAAAGAGCTGAAGTTAAAATGCAGGTGTGGCTTGAGCCATGTTTCAGCCAAAACAATCACGTCGTAATCATGCAGCAGCTTTTGCAACTCTCCAGCTTTCTTGACTATACTTCGTGGATTCCAAAATAAAATACGAATATTATTCGCATCTGCGAGATTGCAACACATATTGTTGCAATCTATGTTTGTTGTAGTGTGAGAAGAAAATTCAGTACTGCGAGTGATCAGACTCGCAAGTCTCAACCTCCGAGGCCGAGGATGAGGGAGGAAACTCGCCACCATCAACAGAGGCCGTAATGGCATTAGCCGTTTTAGTGATCCTTGTTTTCATGACACGTGAGTCAACATATTTATGTATCTCATTAAGCATTATTACCACTGCTTGTCTATTGGATGTGAATTTATCAACTACCGCAGGTACCTCTTGATAGGTAACCTGTAGCGTCTCAGTTAGCATTAGCGTCAGCTCCTCGAAGGTAATCGGGAAAGTAGCAGCGATATAGTTGGGGATTTCGATCCTAGCCAAGTCGATTTGTTCTTTAAGTTCCGTCGTTGTGGTTTTGCTAGTAGTGCTGGATTTTTTTAGCTTCTTTTTTTTTTGCGTTGGCATCTCGGGAGTCTTTTGAAGTTCATCATCGGGTTTGCTCCTCTGATTTTCATCTTCATCTGTGACTTTTCTTTCCGTGGAAGACAGAGATGCTTTTGAAAAAGTTCTTTTGAAATTATCGCCGCTTGGTTTCACGAATAAATTTTGGCCGTTGAAACGAGGCGTATTAATATCGCCGTCAACAGCCGTATTAGAAGTCGATTCCTTGTTTTTGTCATCAGCTGTTTCCATGTGCACTGTAGGTTTAGTAGTTGTAGACTGCGGGAATTGAGGAGCTCCTACCTTATCGACCGCGGGAGAAGGCTGAGCTGGAAGTGTATGCTGACCTTGACTCAGCTTTTGTTGTTGTTTATTTTGCGGGCAACTCTTCGAGGAATGACCCTCTTGTAAACATTGAAAGCATTTCATTTTATCGGAAGATGCATAAACATGATATGCCGTGCCATCGTAGTTTAGGGTAAAGTCGGAGGGAATTTTATCGATTTCTTCCGGATCCACAAACAGCTGACGCCTGAAGGACATCACGTGCGAAAAGCCGACTTGGACAAGGCTCATGCGCACTGGAGTAAGGCTGGATTTAGGTACAACGTTGAATTCCTCTAATTTTTCAAGCAGGATATGGTTCGGAATACACGGCAATACATTTGAGAAAATCACTCGCTTTAGTCTGGCAATGTAGGGGCGAATCGTAATTTTACGGCCTTGAACAACAAGCACATTTTTTCCTTCCTTGGTAATTTCATCCACTATGGAGGCACTATTAAAGAAAACACAAAATCGGTTCTGCGTGATTTTAGAAGCAGCTACAATGTTTTGGGGAGGCACTATAGAGGCAATAGCATAAACATAATCTTCCGCTTTTACTCCTTCAATGGTGTCAAAGACAATTGCTTGGTCTTTCTTGGGGTACGTAGAAACAGAGGTAACGTTCGAGTACGACATAGTAGTAGTAGTAGTTGTTTTCGTTTGAGTAGACATTTGGGTTATTCACTTTATCTTACGCGTAAAAAAAAAGAAAAAACCTCAACAAAGAGATTTAGCACAAAGCGACGCCACCCAGCGGCAGTCGCCGCGCAGCGGAGAAATTAACCTCTATAAACTGCCGAGAAGACACGTCTGCCACGCGCGACAGTCGGCGCAACACTGACCATAGCTGGTTTATAATTTCTTCAATACAAAAAAGAGTAATAAAAAGCCATTCTGCGTTGTTCTAGAAAAAATTTAGATCTATAAAATAAATTACTTTTTATGCGTATAAATTTAACCTTCTACATAAATTTTATGAATTGACGTCATAGTAATAATTAAAAATACACATATCGTTTTGATCCTAAAATTATTACGCAAGTCGCCTCGCGATCATCACAATCGCTAATCAACTAATTTTAAAACTGAACGACGTTCCTTTTTTTTCCAGAGACTTATTAACCGTAAGCACGCGATCAATTAAAATTTTTCCATGACGCGGGTAATGTCAACGCTTCGCGTGCTCTTATTTATAGAAAAATCCCATTCAACTTTTAGGCTGTCAACAAAGCGCGGTATTTTTAGGTACCGCTTAATTACCGCGAGGACTACTCACTTAGTAACTCGATCGTACGTCAACGTGTCAAACTGTCATACAATTTAAGCCTCTGGGTCTTTATGAGCAACGACGCACGCTCCTGAAGTGGGTTGACTATTGATTACAAACGTAAAAAGTACACGGCTCTAGACTGTATCATCGCTCGCGTAAACATTTGCTCGATAATCCGTGTAAGTGCTCAGCAAGCGGTAATTTAATTTTACACTACATTTTACTAGGCTCTAGCTCTTTCAGATTTTAGTATTATAAATCTTTTTACAGGTAGGTGTATTCTGGATTTAAAATAACATTTTTTAATCAAACGGGATAAACGTTTTTATAATTTCTATCAAAAGCTCTGGATATAGATTGATCAATACCAGTTTATCGAACTATTTGGAAAAACATCCGGTGAATACTACATCGTATCAATTCTATTTACGAAAATGAACCAATCATTTTTTTTCTAAAATACGTTACCGTCTCGTAAAGGTAGTACTTCCTCATTCTCGAAACGTCAATATTACTTTAAAATTCGATGAATTTTCCAGGTTCCACGAATAAAGAATGCAAAACCGAATGAAAGATTCACCGCAAAGACCATTCTTCCAGTTTCTAATTCAATTTTGACGATCCTAAAAAAAGAACTTTACCTATTCTTCTCCGGTCTTTTAATTTTCAATCGGGGGATATGACCTGACTCGGGGAAATATAATGCTTTGAAGATGAGTTATATGTAATGCCGAGTTGAACGGATTAAAATAATACTCTTCCGCAATCCTGGAGATCCTTTTTGTCAGGGCGTTAGGCTAAGAGTCTATTTACATGAAGGACCGCCGGTTGATTTATCGTCGCGACGCCTCGATTCTTCTCTCTCCTGCTGAACTTGGAGGAATATAAAGGAAAGAAAATAAAGTGAGATGTATACGCGGATGCGAAATGAAAGAGATAAGGGGAATAAAAGAGCGAGGATGGGTTATGCATGGAAAAGTTATTCACACTTAATGTAATTTTGGAGATACTTTACTTTTTTTAAGACGGTGAGAAGAGAAAAAAAGTGTGGTTTATTGGGGGTGAAGTGAAAAGAATTCCTCGGGAATTGTTTGAGAGCATAAGAAAGGGAATTAATTTTGGACTGGAGTGGTACGGGAAATCTGGATGAACAATTTTCGGGAATTGCTTCCTTAATGGACCTTGAAATTTACCGTTTTTGAAAATTAATTGTTACTTGTACTCATTACTGTGGCTCTTATTTTACGTTTATTGCGACAATTTTTTTAAATTTATCTCTTAGTTTCTTAAGTCATTATAAACTTTCATGGTTGATTTAAGGTTGTTGGGTCGGTGCGAGAGAGAAAGAGATACTAGTGCGAGTCGAACGGAGAGATTCACGGCGTACTCTATCTCTCTCGCACTCGTGGCACAACATAGCACCTAACCTAAGATTTTAGTGTTTGATTATTTTTTTCTCAGCTCATAAGATCCACTGGTAATTGCTTTTAATTGATAAGTGTTTCAAAAAATTTTTTCTTCTACCCTGAATTTTTTCATTAAAATGTACTTGTCAGATCCTATTAAACTTTCAAGAAAACAGTGATTCCCATAAGCTTACGTGTTAAACAAATTTGGCAATATCTTTTCTCCCAAGGTTCATTTTGCCCTAAAAATTTAGTGGCATCAATAAGAAGCAATTACCTCCAAAATGAGTACTTTTTTATTAGAATCTACTTGTCAGATCATGGACCGACCCAACAACCTTAAATAAAGTATATTTGAAACAATAAAAATTAAGCAAATTAATAAATTTTTTGATCTTACAAGCTGGTACTAAATTTATATAAGTTTCTTTGAGTACAATAAAATACTTAACACAAAGAAACCATAATTGTTGTTAACTTTTTTCAGTAATAATTATTTCTATTCATTAAATTTATATCTTTTCAATCTCGAGAATTGCCATTGATACAATTAAGTCAACTCAACAAATGTTTTTTCATACTTTAGTCATATTGACAATTCAAGTTTTTGGGCACCGTCACTCCTGTCAAAGACATAATCCAGCTGGTCCAGTCATACCACTAACCACTGATTTCACAGTAATTTTTCAGCCACAAAGCAATTCCCAAACTTATAGAGACTTTCTTTTTTTTTAAAAGGAGCTCTTTCGAGCGAAACTTTAGCGCCCATTTTCTCTTTCTCTCTCTTTTTTTCCTTTTTTCCTGCAGACACCGGTTGAATGTTACTACTCTCGGCGATATTTGCTCGTGAAGGAAGGGATTTGGCGCGAAAGATAATGTTCCCTAGCACCACCAGCAGGAGATGTCACTTGATATTAAAGGAAAGAATAAGGGAGTTTTATTTTTCTGCCCTACCTTCTTACGGTCTACCTCTACCGCGTGTGTGCACTTAAGAGGATGTGTAAATGGAGGCCGTGGGTATTTATGTTTTTCACCAAAGTACTAAAGCTGATTTTCTTTCGGGTTCTGTAGGATGAATTTTTGGTTTGTTTTGTTTTGAATGAAAAATTTTTCCAAAAAAGTGTATTTTATTCTCGTTTTGAAATGGTTTGAAATTATAACAAAACAGTATATAGGTTACTACAAATTTCACATAGTAAAACAAAAAAATGAATAAATTTAAAATTAATTTTTTGTTCTTTTTTCAAATTCTGTTGAGTTAAAAATGACAATATGAAAAAATTACAAAATAAAGTTTTTAAATTAAAAAGATAAATAAATAAATTATAAAAAATATTTATTTAATAATTTGTTGAATAAATTAAAATTATCTTTTAGTTAGTTGATTTGATTTAAATTAAGTGATTATAAAAGTGTCTTGTTATAAAAAAAAAAAAAAAAACTTTGCTAAGTAAGTAGTAAATGTCAGTTTTATAGTAGACAGGTACAAAAAAAATTCCAATCATTAATCGTAGCGTACAAATAATATACCAAAAACAAAAATAACTATTAAATTCAAGAGTAGAACAAAAAAAATCTAAAAAAGAACCTTAAGATAAAAGAAAAAATTCAGAAAAAATTATTTAAACATCAGCTTCTATGATCTATTCAAAACGAAAATAATTCCTGTCAACAAGAATGTAAAATGCAACTAATAAACGTGTAATTTTATTCAGTTGAAATTTAACGTTTATTTATTTAAATTCCATTAAAATTTTAAACAAATTAAATTTATTACTGCAAGATATTAAAATATAAATGGCAATTTTACTGTCGTAAATTCTCTTGAATGACATTCAGTTTTGTAAGCA
Source organism: Encarsia formosa (assembly GCA_038277355.1). NCBI lineage: Eukaryota > Metazoa > Arthropoda > Insecta > Hymenoptera > Aphelinidae > Encarsia > Encarsia formosa. The sequence goes on from CM076185.1 coordinate 15,262,768, forward strand.
TATTAATTAAATTTCAAAATTCTACTGGTTTAATTTCATAAAAAAAAAAAAAAAAAACCGAGGGAAAATTAAATTAAATTAAATTATTATATAGGGTGAAAGGAAAGCTCGTACAAAGAAATTAGTCATTCCGAAAACAGCATGACAATAGAACGAGAGTCTTGAGTTGAAAGTACTGACATAAAAGAGGAATGTAAAAATTCCAACGAATGTGAAAATAGAAAAGTAAAGCCAGCAGCGGTATAATACAAAGAAGAAAAAGAATAAAGAAAGAGGAGGAGAAAAAAAAATGAAGAGTAAAAGAGCTGCGGTGGCACAGCGGGGTTGCATGTATATTTCAGCGAATAAGAAACCGCACAAAATTGAAGGAATGAAAAAGACGTCGAGGAGGAGATGGGCTGAGGGGAAATAAACACGCGAACAATCAAAGAAGTAGAAAACCATCTCTTATTTTATTCCGTTTCCCTGCCAAACGGTACTTATTTTTCTTGACTTTTCTCTTAACTTTAACCTTCCTCCAAATTGCACTTTTAACCAGAAGAATTTGTCTTTTGAAGAAAATTTTTGTTTTTTTTTTACGTATGTTCTAAAGTAAAGTATGAAAAATGAAGTAGATGGGGAAGTAACCGAATAAATGAAGTTTTTAAGATGTGAACTAAAATTTGATCCATAAAATCACTAGTTTACTGAAAAAAACATTTATTCTTTATATTTTTATACTTTTTAGAGTATCTTACGTAAGAAAAGGCAATTTTAAAAAGATCGAAAACATTATGTAAATTTTGCAGAAATATAAAAGTAGTTTGTAGAATGCGATCTCTAAAAATTGTAAGGCTTAGCTAAAAATTCAACAGAGTTTCGCTGAAAATAGACAAAGCTTACCAGGTTTTCATAAAGCTCTAAAATGTTTCCCAAATGTTGAAAATTTTGTCCACGTACGTACAGAAAATTTTAATAAATTTAGAGATTAAAAAAAAAAAAATTTCTTTTAGACCAAGACATCAAAACAAATATTAATAATAATATTTATAAACCACACTGTAAAAACCGTTTTAGTAAATTTACATAGCTTAATGGTATTAAAATCGAGAACATCGCTAATCGAGGTTAATTTACATCGTTGATCGTAGTAAATTTACCACACTCCAAATGGTAAGTTGACCCCAAAATGTAAATTTACAAACTTTCGTAAAATAACTTCGATAGTCCACGTTCCTTTTTTTTTTTACATCACTGATCGGTGTAAATTTACCGAATTACAGTAAAACTACATAACTCCACGATATAAATTTACAATTACTGGTTAGTTTACATCGATGAGCTAGGTCATTTTACTTGAACTATTTTTTACAGACTTACAGTGCATGTAAGAAATTGAAAGTTTCATTAAACTGGCAAACATTCAATTAACAAGACAGTAATTTTCAAAACTCTGTAATTGTAATTTTTCACTCTTTTACTAACTACACAGCGACATTTATTTACCGTGCCACAAGAGTTCGAAAAATTCAACCGCTTACAACACCACAAAAAAATCCACAAATTCAGCTTACAACTCTCGAAAAAAAACCTGCCCCCTCTGCCCCCAAAACTTTTCTTGTACTACCCGGCGATAAACTAGCAAAACGCGCGTAACAGCGCTCTCAAAACTCTCCCGAAACGAGAAAATTTTCTCTCTCTCGAAACGACGACACGCTGCGGAAGTAAATGACAACCGTTACGAGCGCACCACCCACACACAGAATTTCTACGACCACTGGTTGAGGCACCTTTTTTTTCTTCTTTCCCTCCTCCCTCTCGCTCCGACAAAACGTATGTACAGTTTTGGCGTTGAACTTTGTGTGTCCCCCGACAATTAGCCCGCAGGACTCCCGATGTAAACGCCCCCGGGAAAACGAGGTTAATGTGCAAGGACGCACACTTGTTTTGGCTCATGCCGTTCCCAAGCCTCCCGGTGCGATAATTACGTCTTACTCGGGTGCTTTGTTTACAAGTTAAATCCTAACTCAATTTCGTTCTGCCAGCGGAGGACTCTTTTATTGTGTTAGGAGCCCGGCTACGCTTGGCTTCGTTCAAAGTCGTTGATGTCCGAATTCTGCAAAAAATTTTCGTTTTTCGTTTGAGTCCTAAAAATTAAACTGGATTAGATAATTTTAAGTACAAATTCATCATAGTTGTGATGATTCATCATGTTTAGAAAATTTATGCAGAATAATTTGAATACCAGTAATCATCCTAAAGCCCAATCGGACTTTGACGGCGAGTGGGGTTTTTTTTTTTAAATAAAAACCAACAGTCGTGAAAGCCTACAGGGCTTCATATACATTGATTTTTTATTTGGGTTCAGTCCACGGTGAAAAAATAGTGTTAAAAAGGTTATTCGATTCATATCATGTATACCTTCCTTATTCCTATATGTTCTGATATGATTACAGTATATACATAACCGCGTAATATAAATTATAATTAAATTTTTTGAAGAATAAAATGCTAGCTAACAGAATTCAAGATTTCCCCTTTGAGTTCCAGTTTTTTTTTTTTTTTTTCTAAAATAATAACAAATCCAGATTTATGTACAAAAAATTTTGACTAATCCGTCAAGATACAGTTTAAAAAAAATCTAATATTACCCGCCTTATGAATTCGCTCGAGGTACCAAGTATTTAAAATTGATTGAAATTCATAAAACAGATTTTTTTTTATCCCGCGAACACAATAAAGAAGCCTCGCGGCGCGGCATATAGGCGGCTGCGGATATCATAAATAACGCAAAATATTGCGGGTGGAAAAAAAGGAAATGGAAAAATATGCATATGACGCACAAAGAAAGAAAAACCGGAGGCTACGAATAATGGCTTGAGCGTAAAAAAAAAAAAAAAAAAAAAAAAGTAGGGAAAGTGATAAAACTCGCAAAGCCCTGTGCTTTCAATATACTCTAGACAGGATGCAAATAACCTGTCTGATATTCTCGCGGTGAAGGATAAACAATGGACCGGAGGAGTTTTTTTTTCTCGCCTTTCGATGTCCAACACAGCTTTATGACAATGAGGAAAGTGTTCCGGGTTATTTATTCTGCGCGTTTTTTATAATATCGTAAATAATGTACGACGAAAAAAAGGAAAAGAAAACTGGTTCGATATTAAATCAAACGAGGGTTCAAAGTTTATATTATGTGAAAAGTTATTTGCTGTATTCAATGCATGTGAAAGATTATATTAAATAAATAGATAAAATTGTGTTAAGCAACAGCTTATGAATTTCATTAAAAAACAATCTTTAACCGATACAACAATAATAATTTGGCATGTGAGTCCTTGACCATTATCTAATCTTGTAATTGTTTTTTAAGAAACTCAAACTGACATGGCGTAAAATTTTACTACCATTCGAAGTTCGGACTAGAAAAATTAGAAAAATTTATATTTCCATAAAAATTAAGGAAGAATGAATATGTTTATCTATACAAGTAACAAAAATTTAATAATAGAAAATAATGGTAGCACTGGTAAAAAAGTAAGAATTTTAATAAACAACTAAGTAAATCATAAATAAGGAAAACGTAAACTCCTCAAGGCACGGGAGTATCGCAGCCAAAAATATCTCACCGATGGATAATCTTTTAGGGGTGGGGGCGAGGATAAACCGTGGAGAGACAGCTTGATCCTGGTGCAGCGGGGCCGGGGAAAATCTAAAGTATACTCATCCCCCTCCTCCCCTTATCTCTCCGGGCCGGTATTTACCCACCTCTTTTCCTCTCCTTATCTCGGTATTTCTATCTACTTCCTCCCACCAAGAGCAGCCGACCGGAAGTGGAAAGTTAACTTGGTTTCGCGCGGAACCCTTTTAAGCACGACGCGCCCGGATGCGTCTTTTCTATCCTCTGACCCCCCGCCACTTCTCGGGGCGTTTATTCTCTCTCTCTCTCTCTCTCTCTCTCTCTCTCTCTCTCTCTCTCTCTCTCTCTCTTTCTATCTTCTGGTGCGCTAAATCCGGCGCTGTCCTTGAGTTAAGTTAAAATTGATAAGAGCTACTCCGGCGAAATTGATTGTCTATATAGCTTGCTGGAGGGGATTAATTTATACGTCGCTTTGAGAACGTTCAAATCTTTGATTGATTTCAACGAATATTAATTTTTTGTTTATTTGAATTTCATGCATCTGTACAATTGCTTATTCGATAAAAGAGAAGCTACCGAATTCCTCGTTTAATTTTTTGATGAATTAAAAAAAATGGAGCTGATTCATAGATATACGTAAATATAGGCGTAAATTTTTGTAAATTTGAGTGTATTTTGATATCTGATTTGGATGACATTTACAATGCAAAGGACACATAATTTAAACAAGACAAACAGTTGCTGTATACGAAATGATTTAAAAAAGCTCAAACAACGTTATGATGAACCAAGATCTTAACTCATTTGCGAGAATTTTTGGAAAAATAATACGTAAATTGGCTCACAAAAGGAAATCTCTGAAGATGTTTCTACCTTTACAATATATGATGTTTTTCAGTACTTGCAAACCGATCAAGAGTACAATAATTTTCTAAAAGAATATACTCAGTAAAAAATTACCACAGAAGTCTTGAATCCCACTCAATGTCAATGGCACGGGCTCGTTCAAACAATCAAGCAGTTCAAATAAAGTCCCGCAGTTAATCGAACCCTAGCCCCCCATCGGAGTGGGAAAAGAGGTGCAGAGTACACCTCATATATATTAAAGGAATATCGAGTACTCATTCGATTACCCCGTAAAAGTCGAGTTATAAATACAGACGCAGTGCTGCTGGGAGTATTTGTCGCACGTATTCCCATTCCACGGTTGTAAAGCTCGAAGCTTATTTCTAGCTCGAATCGATTTATCGGTGAGGTTCGACTGGAGCACCCGGCACGACGGTTTTACAGAGGACGGATGTGCGGGAGTGTTTCTTCGTCGGCTTGATTCTTATGGGCCGTTAAATTGGGTGACTGCTTTGCTACCCGTTTTATTGTTTCGATGTGAGTTTTAGACTCGAAATTGCTGGTTTATTGCTTCCCTCGGTGTGAAAAATTGTTTGGTCAATTTGTTTTCGAACCGAGCCTTAGACGTGTCTGACTAGTATCGATTTCTACTACTTAAACTGTTTATTGTCTTTTATTGGTCGTTTTTGTGATGGATATGTTTATTTAATGAAGAAAATTAAACGGTGTTCGTAAAGTCTTCCCAAGCGGATACAATTATTTATTATTATTAAAAATTAAAAAAATATATTTTAACAAGTTTTTTGAAAGAAAAATCATTCACAGTTTCCATGTAATAAATTTAAGCCTACCAAAATTTGAGTGATAAAAAAAATAAATAAAAAACTAAAATAGTTTTAGCAATTAAAAGTTATTATACTCTACTTTGTTGTTAAACTAGTTTCTTAAAAGTGCAAAAAAAAAATTATAATAATGACTTCCTACTTCAAAAGAACACTCGTTATGAATTTCATGTGCTGCACTTGCATTTTTTAGTTTTAAGAAAACCTTGTATTTATACATAAGTCCAGCAACAACAATGCTAAACTTTTACTTATTTTTGAAGTGCTTTTTTTGTGGTGAAAAAAGTTCTGAGTGATTAAATAAAATCAATAAAATTTATTTTTATTCTCACATTCAACGAGAATTTAATTTTTAGATTGTTAAAAGTGAAATTTATAAAAATCGAAATTTAAAAATTGATCGATTTGACAAAAAAATAATTTAAAAACTTGAAAATTATTTTAAATTTAGTCACAAATGTAAAGATCGAAATAAGAGTAAAAAATCAAGACTTGCTCGCACGTACTCAAGGTAATCAGATAAAAATCTTCAGATCGCGTATCTAATTTCCAATCAAATCCACTTTGGCACTTGGGAGTCAGGTGTATCGGAAAATCCTGTGACAACACTAAAAGCTAATGGATTCGTCGTTCCTTTGCGAATGGGACAAGTCGGCTGGAAGGGGAATGGGAAGGCCTTCGATCGGTTCTCGTCGCGTCATTAACGCCATTACTGTGTGCGGCTAATCGAGGGACGAGCTTGATTGGACCACCTGCCAGCCATCCAGCCAGGGGATCAAATGCGATTGAGACGCTAAAGGATGTTATTTTTAGAAACCTGACTTGGCTTTTGCTGATCCACTGTTTCTATGTAGTCCTTGTGAGTGGAACTGTTGTTTGTGTTTTTTAACAGAATTTGATATATGTATGAGAATAATATAAAAGGAAGATCAATATATGAATACATAATACAAAATAAACTGTATCCATTGTCTATAAGTAAAATTTTGAAAACATATGTACAATATATACAATTAATTAATTTATTCTAGTTCAAAATGAATGTGAAGCATGCTCTACAGAATTTAAATAATATTCAATTTTTTTTTTCAATTTTTGATTCTATTACAATGTCAAATTTACTTTCTACTAAAATATTGATTACTAAAGGCATTAAAATATTATTTGATTATTTTAATCTTACTTTGTAAAGCACACACTTGCTCGATGATTAACAAACAAAGTAAATTGAAACTATACCAAATGAAAAAAAATGCTCTTTGATGACAAAACCACTACAAAAAGATTTAAACGAAAATTTTTCAATAAAATTCAAAGTTACAAAGTAATAACTCAGCCTGACACAGGCAGTGGGTGGCGTGCCCGGTAGTGGGATAAACTGGACGAAACTGGATGAAATTATTGCCTCTTCCATGCTCGACCAACCCTGGTTTTTAACCCGCGCAACGTTAAAAATGTACGTTAAATGCTAATGAGAGCTAATATAGCCAACAGTGTGTGTGTGTGCATGAGACGAGAATGAAAATAAACCAAAGAGGTACGGAAAAACGCGTATGACTATATTTTTTTACCATGAAAAATGTGCTTTTATCGTAAAACGCTGTGCGTGTTTTAAAAAATTCTTTTTCTCTTTTTGAATGAAGTGCGGGGTGCTCTGATAATAGATAAGCTTTCGAGTTTTTCCTCGCAAAAAATCAATGAACGTTTTTGAGTACCCTGATGAAAAGTACAGCCTCTTTACTACTTTTTTTACCTCTATGCAATAATTTGTAATTTTTGAGATACTTCAAAGTTTTTAATTTTTGTTTGAAATACCATAATTATGAATCTTTCTTTAAAAATACACACTACATAAAACATTCGAAGGGAAAAGGGCGGGGGTGGAACCAACTTGAAAGTTATAAGTTTGGAGTTCGAAAGGGGGGAAGATGTGAAAAAGAGAGAACCGAATAAAGTTGGCAGGAAGTTTACGCGCAATCGCGGTCACCGACCGAGAAAATTTTTCACGATTCGGTGATCTCGGCAGGAGAAGAGAGTAAGTACTAGTGGAGGAGGCAAAGTTCCTTTTCTGGAAATGAAGTCTCACATCGTTAGGGGAACCGAGGGTAAGAAATATCCGAGAGGCGAAGAGATAAAACCGAAGAAGAACAAAAAAAAAAGATTCTTGTTTTGGGGAGTGATGCAATTATAATCGTACACGCCCAAGCGATTCCATTGTTTCGAAAAAATATCGTAATTATAAATGTGAATAATAATTTTCGCTTGCTTTGATTGTAATTTTTAATTACAGCCACGGTTCGTTCCGAAACATTAAATGTAAATAAAAAAAGCTGATGAATAAACTCGAGAGCAGGCTTGTGTTTAATCAGCGCGTATTTTGTATTTTTGAATCAGTATTCATTCACAATTTGAATGTTCGACGCTTGCTCTTTGAAATTGATAAACAAACTCCAAGTTGAAATGTTGTTTCAAAATTATTTATTAATATTGATTTGAAAATTTAATTTTACGGGCTGATAGGCTTAAATAAATATAATTTAATATGTACATTTACCATAAATATAATTTAAGAACAAGGATGAAAATTATATGTTAAAAAAAAATAATAATCATAAATAAATTTATATTATGAAGTAGTACAAGCCGTTCAATGTAAACACAGTAAATTTTTAAATGACCTACTTACAAATTCAGTGTATACACAAATCATATAGTTTATTATAATTCGAAGTCAAATTTGTTTAAGCTATGCCTAGTTTTAAATGGTAAGCGTCTAAAATTTATATATGATTCATTTAATTACTTAAAGTTTAGCAAACATATTCAATGTTGTTAAAAAAAATCAGATTTGAGTTTTTATGACTTAATATTTGAGTATTTATTGTGATTATTTCAGTGTTCTATCTAAAAAGAACTCCGAGGCTTTCAAAGAATAGATTCGGTCTGGATTTTAACTTAGTATTTAAAATGTTTAAAAACAAACACAAGTTTTTATACAAAATCAATCATTTTAAAAAAAGAACAAAAGCACAAAACTCCGAAAAAGGGTATTCGTACACAATAGACCAATCAGCTCGAATCCATTGTTTCAATAAGCCCGTCGATTTTCACCGCGAGATAAGCAGAAAAGTTAACGGCGGAATCAAAAACAAAAGTTTCACGTCCAACCGGCGTAGAGGCGAAGAAAAAAAAAGTCCGCGAAATCGATATAACGCGTTTTATATGCCTTCGCGGAAAGTTTCTAAAAGTCGTGCCGGGTGCATTGATCCTTCTCCCCCAGGTTCCTTTTTTCTTTTTCAAGGATCATTTTTTTTTTACTTCTGTGGCATGTCGAGAATTCAATTGGAAGGGTATTTTTTTTTATGGCTTTGTCACGTGGTGCGCGCGCGTGAATATTAAAAGGCGCCCGGATTCTTATTATTCGAGAAAGATGTTTTTCAGGTGTATTTTTAGCCGGGGAAAAACAGTTTTATTTTCCCACTGCGTAACGCGCGGTATTTTTTATTTAAATTTATTCCACCGAGATTTTTCGTTGCGTTTCGAGAAATCCATCGCGTTTTACATATTTTTCGAGATTAAAAGAGAAATTTCAGAAAACAGGTTTTGTTTTTAATTTACTTCGAGCGTAATGAAAAAATTAATAACTCACAGTGGATAAACAAGCAAAACAAGTGCTCGCATGAGTTCCATTTTTTGGTGAAAGTTTAAAAATTGACGGGAAAAGAAGAATCAAGAAGTGCAGTTTAATTGAAACCGTTCGAAAATCTTTTCGGAGGAAAATGTTTCAAGACGTTGGGAAAAAGGTCGCGTAGGAAATCTGGTGATCCGTAGCATGCATACTTCATGCCTCCATGCATTTTTAGGTTTGCGAATCTCGTTTTTATGAGAGCCCGAGTTTAAACACCCCATCAAATTTCGACATAATTTAAAAAGTTTTAAACAAACTCGACCATCGTAGTCTGAAAAAGAAAAATTATTTAACAATTTTGGGAGCCCAGGCCACGAAAAAATTTAAGCGCTGCTTTTTTTTTGAATACATTCAACGGGAAATAAAATTCGCTGGTGCTGGCACGACCGAAAAAAAAGAAGATTTTTTCCCCTGTACTCGTCATCTTATTTCTCGCGGGCGGAGCGTGCGTGGAAAGCCAACGAGTAAAAAAAATAAGCATTTCCGGTAGAAAAAAAAAAAATAAAAAAATAAAGGTAAAAAATGTGCAACATAAGGGCCGACATTTTTCTCTTTCCTTGCGCGCAAACAAAAGCCCGGCGCACGTGGTTTAAATCTGAAATCCAAATGAGCCGAGCGTTGAAACGCAATTAGTTCGGTTAGAATTTTTTGCTGATTTCATCCACATCGTTGTCGTTTCTTTTTCTCTCTTTTTTGGTACTTTATTTTTTTAATTTGTTATTCTCTTTTGAGGTTTATTAAATCTTCAGTGATGGATTTATAAGTTCAATTTCGCAGATAGTTTTGCTAGCTTGCAAATAAATTGAATAAATGTCAAGATAGTCTAAAGACTGAATAAATAATAGTAATTTTTTTAGCTATTACAATGTTTCTTGCTACTTGTTTACAATCTAAAAAGTTAATTCTTTAATTACTAAAGTCTAGACATTTAAAGATTGTGTTAAAAATTTTCTATAAATAATTTTTTAAAACTTATCATAAAGTTATTACTATAAAATAAGATATTTTTTCATACATTTTAAATAATATATTAATTATATATATATATATATATATATTAATATATTAATTAAATATATATTAAATAATATAAATTAACGGTCAATTTTTATTGGACCTTGTTGAAACATTTGTTAATATTAAGTAAACTTCTATAATTTAATTAAACTACAACTTCTTTGTCATGAAATAAAAATACATATTCTTTTAAGTTAATTACATCCCGTTATTAATTTACAAATTATTAAACATACCTTTTTCGAAGAAACGACGTTAAAAAAATCTTTAATAATTCAGAATTCGAACTTACGACGTGAAGTCACACGAACTTGTGAATGATGCAACATACCAGGATTTTTAAATATTTAAAACGTTTCAGCTACATTAAAGCTTCAATGTCAGGAGCACCATGACATTTAAAATATTAACATGGGACTTCCCAGATGCCAGAATCAATAAAAAAAAGGCGTAAATAACAGACAGTCTCTACGTGGAATAACGTCTTCGTTAATAATTAACTTTATGGATGATAAAAAAAAGGTTGCGTGGGTGCTGTACGACAGTCCCTACACCCACACTCGGATCCAATAAACTTTTTCGGGGTGAATTTATTTTCGACGTGTCCAAGTCAGGTACACACAGTGATCAAATTAGCAAGTTTATTTATTTTTTTTATCCTTGAAAAATAAAATTAATTGAATTTGTTGGCCAGCTGGGGTTTATTTAAAGGATCCTAACTTATTGATCAAAGTACGAGGTTATTCGCAACCGATTGGGGGAGATCAGATTTCGCAGGTGATTAAATTTAATACCCGCTGACCCCCACCCCGACAATTTTAACTCTGTTTCAAAGTTTTTAGCCCAATAACTCAAGCTTACACGTGTAATCCTGTGCTTATTTTTCCCGCCCATATTTCAAGAGCCGCAGTTTTTTTTTTTTTTTCTTTATTACCATTCACGGATTTACGTTGGAGTTAACCGCATTAGTCCCAGTGATTAATTGTTTCGGCGGTTCGATGTCTCAGCGGTCGATGGGCCACTCAATCTAGGCTAAGCTTCACTGCGGTGGTTACGTGTTTAATTGATTGTAACACAATCATTCGCCCCCCTTTTTTCTATTTTTTGTTTTTCTTTTTTTAACGAATGAATTGGGCGAAACGAGGTATTGAGGAGACCTTTTTTGCATCGTTTTCTGACTATTGTGTTTGGATTTAACTTACAGCACAGAAGATCGAGTTTTACGAAAATGCTGGGACTCACCTGTAACAGAGCAAAAAAAATGGTTTCTTTTAATTTATTAAATTTTTTTAATAGCAGGGATGTGTATGAAAAAATTTATGAACAACAATAAATAAAGATTTGGGTTGTAAATTGGTATTATTTTGTGGAGATCTTTTTATGTATCAACAAAGAGAATTGCAACTGTACTGTTCAAAGTTGGGAAAAGTCATATTCAGCACTTAGGAATGAAAATTCATGTCTTTCGAGTTATCGTGAAAAATATTGTTACAAATTGTTTCAAACGCTTACAGATGTTTCTCTTAGAGAAAGAAAACGTAGTAAAAAAAAAAATTATTTTATTTCATTCTATATTTTCTGAATAGTCAAGAACATTCGGAAAAAATACTAGGAATGATAAATTTTTCTGTCAAAGGTACCCATTTATACATTCCAAATAGTGTGACAATTCCCAACGATTCGGGGAAAAAATTTGAATGAAGTCGTCAAAAACACTCAATTTTCCGCATCAATTCCGTCCCCGAAAAAAAAAGGTTCATTCGCGAGCACTGAATCTTTGACGACTTCTCTATTGTGTCGCCGAGAAAAGCGCGCGTGCCACCGGACACGTGAACAGGTGCAAGCGCGCGGGGACATTTGTGAAAAAAGAATAAAGCGACACGGCCGCGAGTATTGATCCCCCACTCGACCACACGCCCCATAGACGTCATCGAACCTTTGAGATGAAAACGTCTACGCGCTTCTTACGTGCCCCGCTGTTTCTAGTTTTGCTTCTGTATACTTTACTTTTTTCTGAACTATTGTAATTTTGGTGGTTGAGTTTGATTTATAATTTAGAATTTGTTTGAGTTATTTGTCTTTGTTAACAGGGGCGGAAGCTTGACCGTAATTATGGTCAAGTTGAAACTTGATCGTAATTATGGTCAAGTTTCAAGTTAAAAATTAACAACCAAATCGTACAGCTATACTAGCACTGGTCGAGAAAATTAATAACGAGACTCCATAAATTAGTGTACCAACTACACATTAAAAATGTTCTTCACGTTTCACAAAAAAAATTACCCTTTTAAAACATTTCTCATCAGGCAGCAAGAAAAAAAAAAAAAAAAAAACTGTTCTAGCATACCTTGTGCGCAAAAATATTCTCCTTTCTCCAAACTTTTCTCTGGTGGTAGGTGGGCAAACAGACCGAATTCCTTTCCCCGACAGGCACAAAAGCCCCCAAATTAAACGCAAAAAACAAAACACGTATCCAGTTTTCTTTCTAAAAGTTCAAAAAGAGCAGTTTCATGCATCTTAGAAGAAAAAAAAGTCGACTCCGGAGGTCATTTCACGAGCTGAAGCCGGGAGTATAAGCTCAAAATCGGATTTTTCTGAGCGGAGCCACTAAGCTGGAGGACAGTAACCTAGGAGGATAATAGAATACAGGATGAATGGCAAATCATTCTTTGAAATTTGAAAAAGATTCTGGACAACGCGACGTGTGGGGATTTATTTATTCTCTACTCCCGAGGCCCTGGAGAATTCATGAATGAAGCTATAAATAGGCACATGTGAAAAAGGCTGGAGTAATAAATGTCATTCTGGATGAGTAGGCAGAAGAAAAGGCATTTGAATATTTTTTTTTGCTTCGAGATATTGTTCTGAGTTTCAGTTAAATTCTTTAAACAAAGCTCTCCCTAATGAATACATAATTAATAATATTATTATGAAAAATCAAAACTTTGGAGTCTCTTTTTGAAAAAAAAAAAAATTTTATTTGTTTTTTTTTTTTAAACCATAGGTAAACTTGCAGTAAAAACTGCACCGAGTGGGACTCGAACCAGCAGTGCTCTAATGTCAACTTTACAATTTTTTAGGCTGAGCTATTCACTACACTATGAATTTGTTATAGATTTTAGATCATATTTTGCGTTATCGAATTTTAATATTTTTAATGATCCAACAAAACTTTTGTTTAGTCTTTAGTGAATAGACTAATTCCAGCGTGAATTATTGAATATCTTTCAAATTTGTTAATTTTCTTTTATATTTTTAAAGTCAAAAAAAAAAAAAAATTCGAATTCTTCAATGTGTTCGATCATCATATTATTTAATTATTTATTATCATATGCTTTGTTTCGTTTACTTCGAAATAATTTTAGTCAGATCATTCTTTTCTAGAGACAGTAAATTTTAATATGACCTTTGATGTCTTACCAAAGACTCTTAAAGAAACATAATCTTATCTTATTTAAAAATCCTAGTTATCGTGCAAAACATATATAACAAAATAAATTTTTTACGTAAATTTTAACTTAGCAAACAAAAATCCAACACGATTAATCGTAAAATCGTCTGGCTCGAGAGAAAGAAAAAAATTTCAGTCACACTCGAGGACTAAATATTATTCATGATAAGCCCTCATCCCCGTCAGCCGACTTCCTCCATCAGCGATTGTTCAAAGGAAATCCGATACACAGAGACAAGCCCCATGCAGCCCGGAATCCAGAATGGGATGGGCGTTTGTATGATTTATTAGATACCCGGGACGCGAGTGCGTATTCCACGCAGGCACCCGGTGCGGTGAACGTGCCAATCAGGATCCTGTCGATCCTGTCAGGGCGACGAAGGGTCTATGTTGCTGACCGCCGCTACACCGGCGTTGAACCTTTTTTTCGGTGAATTTCGGCTTGGGTTTTTTTTTTGTTTTTTTTTTTGCCCCCGTTTTTGAAGTTACTTCCATTTGGGTATTGTCAATTTTATTATTGACACAGTGTTTAGTTTGAAAGTCGAAAAGTGTGATGTTTTAGCCAATCTTTGGAAAGAGTATCGAAACATCGTTGAATAACCATACATACGCGAGTCCGAAAAACCAGCAGTCGAACTATGAATTTCGATAGTTAACCATTGTTTATCTTATTTTCATTAAACTAAAAATTTATGATGGTATAAAAACTTATAAGTTAGACAATAAATGAAAGTACCTTCTGGTCTTTATTTCAAGAGCAGCTAGAGACTAATTAATTTGAAAAACTAAGCTACTCCGACAATCAATACAGTGATTGATTAATAACACCGCACGAATGAAATTAACCATACTACTTCCATGAAGTATACAAAATCGACGTACTTACATCCCAGCAATGGAACAAGTTTTTTTTTAATGACTGTCCATTCATAAATCGATCTCATGACATCACCTAATGGTCTCATTTCTTTCGACGACAGATTGCCTACTCGAGCTCTGAAAAAAGTTGGGCAATCAACATGATTATCCTCCTGCTCAAATGTGAAAAGCTCCCGCCGAGCTTACGAGATTTACTAATTCAGAACCTTTCAAAGATGATCCGATTCAAAGCGAAAGCTTACTTAATTCATAGCGAAATATGATGCGCTACAGACGGAGAGAATATTAATTAGGTCACGTCGTAGCGAATGTTCCACCGAGAGAATAACATCCCTAAAGGACATTCCAGTCGGTCGGAAAAATATTTCTTCAATCCGTCATCTCGTCCAGAAATCGTAATTCGATCTCGCGAAACGGCTAACTTTATTTATTTTCGGAAAAATTTTTGTGCTTACAGTGAGAAAGTTTTCTCACGAGTGCATACAAACATCCCAACGAGATTTTCGAAGTTTGATAAATTCGAAGAAGCGTTTCGGCTCATCCTCCTCCCCGATGTCAGTTATCATCAGTCGGTGATAACATCTACAGGAAATTTTAGCGGAGTTGTCGGGGCGTCGAGGCGCCGAGCTTACATTTGACTACGGCACACAAGCGACCCTCTTCGATCGCTTAAAAGTTTCGTGCTGAATCGCAAACTCTAAAAAGTTTTCACATAGTTTTGGGGGGAGAGAGACTCGGTGTTAAAGCTACACTGTAATGAATTCTTATTTGAGCTTCAGCTGGGGGAGCGAAAAGTTCCCTCCCCCCTTTTTTTTATTTCACTGTACTGTTGAACATTCAGTGACTAAGTTTAGTTTTAGAATGTTTTATTATTTATCAAGCAGAAGCTTCCGACTGTTTTAGCAGTAGTTAGTCTTTTAACTTTGTCTTTTACATCTTTCTTATGCACTGAATAAAAGTTATCTCGAATCTTAGATACAACTTTTCTGCAAGGTTATTCTATTGAAACAAATATCTTATGATGCAACTTTGAATACAGTGTCAATAGTAAATTTTAAATACTAAAATATAAGTCGAACTTTTATGGTTTTTTTAAATCTTAACATTATAAGTTCATCACATACTATATAAAGAATACTTTGAGTTTTAGCATTATAATACCAAGTTTTTTTTAATGTATTTTTTAAATAATTATTCAGACTAAATTATATAAGATTTGTATAATATATGTTTTATAATATATGTTACATTAAATTATATGTATAAAATAACGTAGAGTTGAAACAAGTCAAACAATACAAGAATTACTCATTGTTAAGATCAATTAATAAAATTTCAAGAAAATCATTCTCAAAATCTTTATTTAGTTGCATACCCTCAAAGTAGAATTATTTTATTCATTATTAAGATTATCCATGTAATAAAGTTTTCAAACGAGAGAAAATTTTATCATTCTAAAAAAAAAACAACGATCTGTTGACGACCGACCGGTTGTAAAAAAAGACTAATAAAGATACTCGCGAGATAAATAAATTCGCGATTTAATTAGGGTAGCACAGCTAAACCGGTTTTTTATATTTTTAATTTTTTTCTTGGCCCGATCGGATACACCCCCGACAAAATTATAGCCGGAGATAAGAAAGTGGACCCCGGCGCTACCACAGCATTTTAGCCGCGAGATTGCGGACGAGTTATGCTCAAGTAATAGCGCCACGCTTTAACATGAATCATACCCCCCTTTTTTAATTTTTTTTTTTTTTTTTTTTACTACAAGAAAATAGTTTTACCCGGAGATTAAAGCGGGGTTGACTGTTTGGTTTTATAGATGCGATACCTCACCAGTCCGGTGATAAAATTCACCAACTTCGTTAAATACACTTTGGACTTGCGTTTTTATTGCTGCGGATTCTTTTATTTTACTTTTTTCATTTTGGGTGATGTAGAAAAATCCTGGAGTATAAAGTGACTTGATTAAATTTGAGACCGAGAGGAGAGAGATGGTAAAAAGAATTACTTGTAAAATTAATTAAAATTTTTTGAGACTTTGCTAAAATATTTTACCAATGTTTGTTGCTAGCTTGAATTTATCTTGAGTTGTTGAGCTTAAAACTCGCTCAAACTTTCGAACATAATCCTACAGATGAACTTCGAACATAATCTTGAACAATGTTTACTCGTATATTCTGTGCTGAATACAGCAAGCGAAGAGAACAAGCGATTTATACAGTTTTCACTACGAACATCCAGGACATTAAAATATAAACGATAATTTTGACATTATTAGAAAATGTATAAATTGTCAACTTCAAGATAAAATATTGATCCATGCTACTTTTGAATAAAGTAATAAATTTGTTAAAAAGTTAACATTACAAATTTTTTTCAATAAATTTATTTTTACCTTCTTCCGACTTTAAAAAGCTAACGAATGTTGGAACATTTCTGAGAAATGAAATTTTTAATACGAAAAAATTAAATTTTTTTCACTTTACCGTGAGCGGACAAAAAATTCTAAAAATAAAACCATATTTATGACGCTATTTATATCTTGATGAAAGTCATAAAAAAGACTTTTTCCCCTATTCTTATTTGCATTTTAAACTTTTTTTTTTTTCTTCATTCCTATTAGTAAAAATAAATGAACAATCACTCGAAGTAAATTTTACAAAAAAAAAAAACTGTTAAAGAATTGTGCTGTGGTTTAAGAAATATCCCGCATGGAGATTTTATCCCAAGAAAATATGATTTTCCGGGAGGAGCCCATTAGAGCGGAAAAGCCATGGGTTAGTAATATTTCAAGATGCGTGGCGTACTTGTAGGAGCAGAGCTCGAGTCTTCGGGACAATGTACATTCGCATATTCTCCGGAAGGCGAGCAACCGAAGACTATAAAGATGAAAAACAGGCTTTAAAAATACACCGTCGGGTAAAAAATCAACCTCCGTAAATCAGGAAAGAATGAAGACCTCGGGAAGATAAAATATACGCGTGCGTTATTCTACCTAAGGAAGGCCTAATTAAGTCATGATATAATAAGATACAAAATTAAATGCTTTGCGTCTGAAAGAGAGAGATAAAGATGATGGTATTTGATGAAAAAGTCTAACTTTTAATACTGCGCAGCTTCCCTCTTTTGTGTACGAGCAAGTTAAAGCGTCTTTTCAAGTTTTTTGAGCTACGCGAAGTGCTGCTTGTATGGATACTCATAGAAATTACGTGAGGATTTCGCAGAATGAATTCTTAGAATAAAAATTCACGAAGCGAGCTTTAGTTTTGCAGAAGCTTAATTCGAACTCTGAAAGTAGAGACCATTTGTGAGAGATTATTTTCAAGATCCAGAAATAAAGAATATTGCATGATAGTATTTTATCATAAAGTTTTACTTATTGAGTAATAATTTTTAATTGTAGGTCTAAAAAAAGGTATCTAGGGTAAAAAAAATTGTTTTACAGTAATTTATTGTACTGAAACATTCATATCAACTATAAACAAGTGAAGTAATAAACCATTTTTATTCAAATTCTGTTATCAGTGCTCAACAGAAACTCAACGTAATAAACGTAAAGAATAACAATAAAACAAAACTGTAAAACCTTTCAGACTAAAACCCTATTTTCAAGTACAATTGTTAATTAGAAAAAAAGAAGGGTTCAAGTAACGATTCGGTGTTATTTTTATTTAGGAAATTTAAAACGGATCGAGATATTCACAGAACGTCGAGTAATAAAGCCAATCCCCCGCGAAGCCTACTTTCCATTCTCATTGTAATACGCTGCGGAAAATTGGCTACTTTAACCGTTAGCTGATCCTCAATTTGCAAATGAAACTTGCTTTAACACTTTTGTAGGTACGAACGTTATTTTAAATTACTACGGTGGAGTATTACCTTTGTTCTTTGACTTCTTCATTTGGCCATGTTTAACTTTCATATCTTTTCTTCTTTATATTATTAACGTTTTATACCTGCTTTATACTTTCATCTAATTCCAAAAATTCAATTGTGAATAATTAATTTTATACACGGAGGGGTAATACTTCCAAAAAATCCTAACATTTTTTTTGAGTTTTAATAATGATTGATTAAAAAGGCTTTTTTAGAGCGGTTCGAAAAGCGGTCCAATTTCATATAAAATAATGTCCAGTTAAAAAATATAAAAAAATATGGACCGGATTAGGTGGTTGACAACCCTGATTTTTAGTAATAATCAAAATTACCAAAGTCAACTACTATACACTCAAGCTGATTAATTTCCTTCTAATTCCTTGTGGAGCACGCACGAAACCAATCGAGCTGATCACAAACATGCCAATCCAGGCGAGTAAGATTACACATTTATCCAGAACCGCACACACTCGGCACGTAGAAGGCAGCATTCGTAGTGTGCACCACTTTCCATTATTTATTCACTGCACCCGAACCGTGATAAAACACTTGGGAAATTTAACAGAAATTCTACATCGATGGTTACGACCGAACTTGCTCGCGATTAGTTTGCTTTTTCTGCTGCAACGCCTCATTGGTTCCTTAGTTTGATGCCGAGCTTAAATATTACCAAACTTTGGTACAATTATTCATTTAAGAGGCAAGTGTAAATCATCTTTTTTACACTTAACATATCGATGGTTCCAGCGAAGAAAAACCTTAGCCGAAAATCTGCCACGAATAAAGTTACAACAGGCTTACTTTTGTCGATTAAAATGTAGCTAAAAAAGCTTTATTTATTATTTTAGCCGGCTGAAAAAAATGTTAGAATGATCTTTGCTGCCAATCTTTTGATATATTATAATAAAAAAAAAATTCTCAACACACCAGCCACGAATAAAATGACTCTAAGTTTTCAGTTTATAAAAATCGCAAAGGTCTTTTTATTCGCGAAAAGTCGAAAAAAATTTGTTCATCCTCTTCTATCAACGGACTGATAACAAATCTCATTTTCTTCCAACCTACAACAGTTAAAATCATGAATAAAGTGATTTAAAAACATTTCATTCACTGAAAATCGCCTCATTGTAACTTTATTCGTGACAGAATTTGAGCTAAGGTTTTTCTTCGCTGGGACCATCGACTTAATGTATTTGCTCAGAAAACATCGACAAGTTTTAAAACTGTGAAAACCGCGACTTTCAAGCTATCTGAAATTTTTTCATACATTGCAATATTTTCGTTTACCTCATACTCTATTGTAGGCTACAATAAAATTCCAAAGTAAATTCAGAAACAACCAATCTTCTTAATAGTGAGGTGAAAATAAAGCACCCAAGCCCGGGTGTAGGCACACGTAAGCTCGATCCCTCATCAATCAACTCCTGGTGGTGGCTTGCAGGGTAATCGATAGCAATCGGTCTTCTTCTCTCCCCTCATAAATATCAATCTGACTTGCAAGCCCTTATCTACCTAAAAATTTATCCTTCCGGAAGCACGTGTGTGCGCGCACCGGTAAATGCGAAAAAGAGAGAGAAGTCGTACAAGAGTAACAGTCGGCTCGTTTGAAAGTGGCGGGAGACGTTTATACCCGGGAATTTTGTGGGTTTCGGGTGTGCGTTTAATTAAAAATTTAACTTGTCCTCTAACTTACAACAAAAATAATTACACAAACATTCTATGTTTTTTTTTTTTATTGCAAAACAATGTAAGCACATTTTGTAGTTGGATTTTATGAGTACAAAGGCTCGCGTAAATTATTAAATTGAAAAAAAAAAAAAAAATTGCCGGTAATCCGAACTGTTTTCCCAGTACTCGCGAAGTAAAAAAAGAATCTTTCTCAAGCTTTAAATTACGGAATCAGATGCTACTCTCGAGCAGCGCGCACTGCACACGCTCGTAAAGCACGACTTTGCATCGCTTCATAATCTCGAGGGTAAACGCAACGAATGGCGAAGTAAACAGCCCTCCTTGCCGGCTCGTAATTTCTTTCTTTCCCTTTTTTTTACTCTCGCGTTTATTCAGCTACGCCCTCGGTAGCGGCCAGGTGGCGTGCATTATTTAGCGGGTGCAGTTACTCCGGGTCTTTGCGCCCGACTGGCCTTGAAATATTGAGCTTTCTTTGGGAGCCTTTCTTGTTCGGGAAGTTAACTATTGTTCGGAACGTATACGATGATTTTGTAACACCGCACTCAGACTTGGACTAATTTATGCTTCGCGTGCGAGGATCCTTTTGGTTTATTCGTTTTAATCGACTACTGTTACTACTGTTTTAAATAGAAGTTTTCTCGGTTTTATTCAGCTAGTGCTGGTACTTCATTAAGGGCCATTGACAGTAAAAGAAATATGTTTTATCGATTAAGAAAAATTTCATATGAAAAAAGCTGCGGAACTTTATATTTTGCTTAATTAAAAATTCAAAATAAAAAATCTCATGAAATAAGATTTCCCACGACGTTACTTATTGTTTATCCATCATCATTATAATTATTTTTTGTTTGCTCTTTTTTACTTCGTGGCCTCTAATTAATCTCAAGCAAAAAAAGGTAAAAAAAAAAAAAAAAAAAAATTTTCCACTGTAAGCACACAAAAAAAAGTAAAAAAATTTTATTTTAAAACACTAAGGTACATTGTACACTTTTTTTTCACGGCTCGTTAAATATTTTCACCGTACTCAAAAAGAGTGGGGGGTTGGTTGCAAGCTCGGCAAAAATATACGAGCTCGTAAGGCGAGAAATTGAACGCAATTAGAGGCTCATGAATATGCGCGCGCCCCGACGGTTTTCTTATGCTTCGCAAGATTCATTAATTGGAGGAGGAGACGCCGCTGCACTGCGAAGCGAGCTGAATATTTTTACGCGGCTAACGAATTATAAAATCAAATATAATTCCTGTTTGTCCCGGTCATAATCTCGTTAAAAGCCAAATAGCCACGGGTGCATTGCCCCCATCCCCCTCCCCCAAGCCGAGCTGTTCTCAATGCGGCTCTTAATTGAAACACGCTGCTACGAGGAAAATAACAGGAATTAGTTTAATGAATTTAAAAATCAAGATTATCTTTAAATTGTAATGGAAGGAAAAAAGCGCAACCATTCCATTTGGGCTGATTAAAAGTAAATTGAAATTTTTTTTTTTTTTTTTTTTTGTTACTAGTTTTTTATGCGTTGAAAAACGTTATTCTGTTGGGAAAACAATTTAAAATGTTTAATGAAAAAATGAATGTAATTTAATTTTAATCGTATCATTATTCGATGAACATTTTTTTAATGGAACTTTGATTATAAATTTCAAAAGATTAAAAAACTTTGTCTTGAAAAATAATTACAAAACTTATTAACTTTTATAAATTGAATACGTATTTACGTCGAATTTTTCATAAAATCGTAAAAGCATTGGACAATCAATTAATTACTTCCAAAAGTTTTAATCGAATTTTTTCAATCAGTTAAAATTTTCAACGAGTCATCAGCCATCAAACTTTCACGAACAAATTAACTTTCGCTTTTAATTCTAGCATAAAAATAAAAAATATGGATGATTAAATTGAAATTTATATTTTTGAAATACAAAAATGTTAAAATTTTAGTAAAATTATGTACAAAAATGGTGTATGTCTACCAAGGATGACTACTTTTTTATTTAAATGTAAGTAATAAAAGAATTTAAATATGATTGTTTACTGATTTGAAAAAGATGTAAATGATCAATAAAAAAAAAAAGTTTACGTTTTTTATCAAATCTCCAAATATTTCATTTAAAAGGCTTTTTTTATTTGATTATCTTAAGAGTATCTTATAAAGTATATGTATCCTTATCTAAAATACTTTTCTTTTTTACTTTTTGTATCTTGAACATCCCTGATGTCACTAAATAAAAAGGTGGTAAAAAATTTCGACATTTTCAAAAAAATTCAATTTACAAGCATCTTCTTGCGAAGTTTGACGGCAAAATCTACGTATTTCTCGGTGGATTGAAAAAAAGCTCGTCGAAGAAAATCAGGTGGCGAGATCAGCCGAGATTTTCTAGGCAGCGGCGTCGATCGCAACGGCCCACCTGTATGATCTCGAACACACTCATGCGAGCTTGACTTTTTTTTGTTTTCTTTAGGAAATGGATTTTCCTGTTATGGTTGTACACAAAAAACTCTATTTTTTTTTACTTATTCGGACGGAGAGACAAAAAAAATAAGGATATTTTAACAAGTTTTATTCGAAAATTTTCGGTAAACAATGGGAGAGATGGCTCGTGAGAATTTCTTGTTATTCCTGGATGCCTCTAATTTTTGCTCCTCGTTAGTTTTATTTACACTGGTATTCGCGGCGTTTGTTCGGGAGGAAAAAAATTTATTGATTTTCACCATGCACTGTACAAGGTACGTGTAAAATACAGGTTTTTATTGATTTTCCATCGTAAAAATTTTTAATTAACCAGTGGTTTTGAAAGGGAATTTAATTACGTACTGAATGTATAAACATCACCGTAGTCGTGTGATTATGCGGCGGTGGTAAACTTTAAGCACATAATGAAACATCAAATTAACATTGTTGTTACAATGTTTTCTATGAAAGCAAATTTTGCATGCATTTATGAAGATCCGAAATTCCAAACTCAACGAGGAAACTTCATTATAATAATAACAATTTTGAAACATCAACAATGATTGTTTTGAAATTTATGCTACATTTATAGTTTGAACGATTAATGAGTACTCAAAACTGCTAATAATCAAATAGCAACAAAATTAATTTTTTTTTTTTTTTTTTTTTTTTTTTTTTTATATTAAATTTGTATAATAGTTATTAATTAAATAAAATACAATAATATCTATAAGTCACAGTAGAATATATTGATGATTTTTAAACAATACTTTTTATAGAATTTGAAAAAGTACTTGTAATTAAAGATTCTTTAGAAAACTAAAAGAAAATCTTATTAAATTGTATAAAAAGTAAAATTTTTGCTTGAAAGAGAAAGTTTTGGAGTGAAAAATTAATTTTAAACCTTGGTATAAACATTAAATATTATAAGAAGTAAGTGATTGAGAAAACCAAGAAATTTTGGATGAATTTTAAAAAAACTAAAAAAAAAACTTCGTGAATACCCTTTTAATTTGAATAAATTTTATCGCATTTTAATTTTTTTACTTAATGAATGTTTACAAGAAAAATATAACTTTTTTTTTAAACTAATTATCACATTGTAACAGTGTATTTTAAATTTTTCACATTGCTGACATTTAATAGATAAAAATAAATTCTTTTTAAAAAAGCCCCCCCAAGTTATTTGTAAAATGTTTTAAAAAATCTAAAAAGTAAAAAATACCAAAGATTTGTTTTATCAGTACACTGAATTGAATGAAATTCAGTAAATTTTTTCATAATTCCTATCATTTCTGTTCAAATTCAAGCAAATACTACAGAATCTGTAACAAATATTTGCTTTACCCTCTCTTCTATAAGTATATAATGACAATTTTTGTCTAAATAAATATATTAAGACGAGTCCTTAAAAAAAGTAGAATAATCATTTCGACCGTTCATCTTAAAAATCTCACCGATAGCGAAGACTACGCAGGCGAGAAGCAGAACGAGGGTCATCGGCCGTCCGGAGCCCATCCTGGCGTAGGATCCGTGACCACTAAAATCTCACACCATGATGCACTGTTTCCCGCACTCAAAAATCAAAACTGAAAACCAAATAAAAAAAAAAAAAAAAAAAAACGAGGATTATTGGAAGAAGATTCGACCCTACAGAGGGGGTAGATCGCAGGATCTTAGCGAGGTTCAGTAAACACACGTGCGAAAGCCCGGAGCTCGGGATAACAACGACCCTCTCGAGCCGAGACTCGTGGTGGTACTGGCACCGAGTCAGCCTGCGCGTGGGTGGTTAACGCCGGCTGCAGCGGCGCAACGCCCCCCGAGGTACGCGCGTGACGGGGGCTGCTTTGTCGAAGACCCCTTTCATTCAGGAGATTTTTTACACGTGTGTGTAAACTGTGCGACTGGACACTTTGAATTGTCGGTCCTTTGAATTTGGGGATGATTGTGAGTTACGCTGGAGCTGGATTGTGATAGTAAAAACTCATTTATAGACATTTTTATAGACTTGGCTGTATAGTTTTGTGATAAACCCAAAGAGAATAAAAAAGATTTTTAACAAATGTTGTATTTTTGTAGAGACATTGTAAAATTACTTTTAAAATTTTTTGCAGCACATTGTTGCTTCTATAAAAATAAATATCGCTTTACTGAAATTTTGAATGACATTTCTGTTAAACTGTTGATTCTTACAAAATAAAATTTTTCGAGCAAACCAATGGCGAGTAGTTCCCAAGTTAATCTTACTTTACAGGGTGTAATAAGTTCTTCGTATATACATTTTATAAAATAATGAAAACTAACAGTATCGTAAACTCAGAAAGTTGTAAATATTTATATTATTTCATTATTATACTCGTTATTATACCTGTGCACTATGAATATTTAACAACGGTAAACTATTTTTATCGCGTTAACAATTGCTGCAGCTCAATAAAACAAATACGTAAAGTAGTGTATAGTATTAATTTAAAAAATTTACAACCAATTTTAAGTAAAAAAGTTTGTTATAAATTATTTATTATTTTTTGTTTATCTTTTAAATAAACAAATTTACTTATTTGTTTACATAGTTCTCTAAAAACTTAGAAAAATGTATATTTTTGCCGCACTAATACAGAGCCTCTTTTTCCCTCTGTGTACAGAGTACAGACAGTAGTCATACGTCTGACTTAATCTTGAGTTGCACTACTTCTCACACCGCCCATCCAGATAAATAAATTTTTTTTTTTTTAATTTCAGTAAAACATTTTGAGAATGCATAAAGTTTTGATACTCTCAGCTAAAAAAAGTAAGCTTATCCAAAATTATACTCCAAAAACTTAAGTCAATTTCATTTTAAACACCGTGCACCACATGCACCTGCAACGTAAAATCGGTTAAGTACAAAAAGCGTCTTACATCAAACGAGAATCGATATTTCCGACGCGTAGCTTCCATTACAGATTCACGGAGCGTAAAAATAAAACCAAATGAAAATTTCAACTCCGTAAAAGATCGTTATTCGTCGGGGCATTCACGGGGTTTCATATTCCGCACATATTCACGACAAAACCGGAAAGCTTTTATCATTAGACAGTGGCTCGCTATTAGATATCAGTTATAGCTATTCAGCGGGGTCCGGCTGAAAGATAATAGTGTGTATACGCCAGCCAGCCGTTCGATTGTGGCCGTATACAAAGTTCGACAATAAGTTATCCCTCCCGGCGAGCGACTCTATACCGGAAGCGAATACAACAACTCGTGTGTGGCGACCTATGCGCGAGGCTCGTAGTTGTAGGTAGTAGGTACGTGTATCTGATGTCGAGAAATGAGACTCTGAACTAATATTGAAGTAATGTTACCCGTGCTACAGCTGCTGTATGCACTCTCCTCGTACCTTTTATCGATTTAAATTGTTATACTCGAATGGATAGATAAGCTACCACTCCAGTCTTTAAAAGGTGTGATTTTATTTATTACGCTTTCATGAAATATCCCAAATCATTTTTTGTTTTTTGTTGTGATTTTCAGTTATGAACTGAAATAGTTAAGTAGCCCGAAGTAGTAAACCGTTTGTTGACTGGGACAGATTTAGACTCACGATTCAAACTATGTCAATTCGATGCACACTACTGTAAAAATTGCCGAACTAGGTAAAAAAGAATTTCCATTCTTTGTTTATTCTGAAAAAAAAGTGATAAGTTCTGTCAACACTTGTTTTATTACTGAACAATTTTTTATTTAAGTTAATAATTATATCAGTTATTCTAGTTTAAAGAGTTATGGATCAATATTGGGAAAAATAAATAACTTTTTTTTCTACAAGAAAGTTTGAATGAAGAAAAAAATGACTGTTAAATTCTTGAAAAAACGTTTGCTTTCGAAGTTTTAATTGATTCTGTAAGAATTATCATTTTAATCACTGTGAAGTTGTTTAATTGTGTTAGTTAAGTTTAATTAAAGTTTTCGAAATAGCATTTTAAAATTCAAAAGAATTTAATAGTATCTTCCCTGAGAGAATTACTCGAAACCTGTTTCTAAACTTCGTGTAGTTAGAATAAATGTTTTTATTAAGAACAGTTTCAATTCATACATCGAAAAGTTTCGTTACATGCAAATAAAGGAAAAATACAATTCATTTTACAATTCAATACGAGTGAAATGAATCAGTTATTAAAAATAAAAATTTTAGTTTTCGGTTTTTACATTCCATTTTTAGATTAAGTTGATTTTTACATTGATTATTTTTTAAGTTTTGTTTGAATATTATTAAGATATTATATGCAGTTTGAATTTAAATTTGTAAGTATTAGATGCTCAAATTAAAAAACAAAATATTGGTTTGATAGTCTCAAAAAAAGTTATGAGTTTTTTTTATAACTGAGTAACAAATACTCAATTTCGTCGTTATTCGGATCAATCCAAGATATTCCAAATCTTACTGCTCGAGTTTCTATATAAAAACAAAAAGACTTCGAACTCTAAAAAACCTTAGCGTTCAAAATTTTCCGTAACTCTACTCGTTAACTTATCAGTAAACAAAATTTTTCGAAAAATTTTCTTTAAAAAAACTATTTGAGCGTAAAAAAACTCACCCCTTCCAACCGATCAGCTTGTACAAAACCAACGAGGGCATAAAGTTTACAAGCGACTCCGTATCAGTCCGAATAGACTGCGAGAGGAGGTGTAGGTATATAAGAAAGGGGAAAAAAAATAACTTGCGAGCGCGCAGGTAATGCGGGTCGTTGAATTTATCGCCAGTGTCACACATCGCGCGTAAATGGCCCGTGAGGAAAAATCTACCTATATAGCGGTAAGTGTATCGAGGCCTTTTTTTTACGGTCTCGCGCGTCTTGGATAAGTGATGACGGGCGTTTATGGATTTTTTATAGTGGCTCTTCGGAAGACCTTTTTGCATGCGCTGCGTGTTGACAAGTATATTTTTACCGCAGTAAAGCGAATTCTTTTCGCGAGGGTAGATATTTTAATGACCGATTGGGTTTATATATTTACCATAAGAGTTTTACAAAAGTTAATTAAGGAACTCTTAAAAAACTATATTCTTCTAGACCTAAACTGTTTGAAAACTTGATGGTTTAAATAATTTGTAGTTGTGTCGAAGAAGAAAAAATAATGGAACCTTAATACTTTTTCCCATTTAAATTTTCATGTAACATCCATATAGTTGCATAAAATAAATAAAACAGAAATATTTAATATTTTTTTTACAAAAAGCTTCCTTTGTTTTTTTTATTTTTTTTTTTTATGCTTATTAAATTTAAAAACTTTTAAGTTAAGCTCAAATTTCAGAAAAAAAAAACTTTACAATAGCTGACTACTTATGAAAAATCAATTTTTTAATAAAAGAAGTACTGGTTATATTTCAGTCATAAAACATAGCTTTTCATATAAGTCTCATAAAAAACTTTATCAATGTACATACATACCGGAAATTATATACTAAACTGCTATAAACTCGTAAAAGAGTATAAAAAGACTAATAAAGCTCTTGAACTCGGTCAAGAAAAAATCTAAAGTTTTAATCGTTTTAATCAATGCATATTTATGTAATAGTGTAAATTTGTTGACTAAAGATAAATAAATATTAAAATCTTTAAAAAAAAAAAAGGCAAAAACCAGTTTTGAAAGCCATTAAAAATCATTTTTTTTAGTTTACTAAAAGTGAATAACTAGTATCATATAAGTATTCAGCATTCTAAAAAAAAGATTCAAATGTTCTCAAAATCATTTAAATGTTAAATTATTGAAAAAATGCATAGCTAAAAAACTTTAAAATTTTCAAGAGATCTAATATCGTTTCATTTCATAGTTTACATTTAAAAAAAGTATTTGTTTTTACTTATTCCGATCGCAGGCCATCTCGGATCAGTATATTTTAATTCCTTTAAATACCTTTTAAATGTTTTTTTAATATACCTATATAAAAACTGGTTTTTCCATGAAAAATTTTTAATTTTTTTTTCGGATAATGAATTAAATTTTTATGAGTATCATAAACACTTATTCAAATTAAAAAGTATCTTTTCTTCAAGATAGCACTCAAGTTAATTTCAAAAGAATTTTTAATGCTTATCTTTATTTAAAAATATGAATTATTATCGAAGCCTTGAGGTGAGTCAGCAGCATATTTTGCAACGTCCATGCATACATCAAAAAATTCTATGAACCAAATGAAATAAATCTATGGTTTTAGATTTCACTTGATAAATATCAATAATAAATTATCTAAAAAAAAAAACATGTTTTTTAGATTTTCACAAATTTTATTAACTAAAAGTTAAGAAATCGATTAATTACGAACGCAGATTTTATCGGCTAACAATCATCTTCAGACGAGTAGTTATAAAATATATTTCAAGTCGATTTTTTAATTTTTGTTAATAAAAGTTGTGTCACTGTAAAAAACTTTTTATTTAAAAATAGTTCAAACAAAATAATTAATTAATTCATGCTATTAATAACAAATGAACGATTTATTAACCAAATAATCAAACTTTGGGAAAAGCCAAGTAATAGAACATGAATTTTCAGGCTATAGATTTTCGATAAACCATCAATTACATAATTATTAAACAACGTTTTTAATTATATTTTTATCTTACAAAAGCAAACCAAGTTTTTCAAAAATTATTATACCATTTTCTTACGTGAAATTACTTACAATTGTGAATTACAAAATTATAATTCATGTATGATTTTTCAAAAGTATTTTATTCAAAATTCAAAGTCACACTCAAAAATCAAACTCGCAGGGAATCACCCATAAAATTTAAAATGGATTGACGCATCACTAAAGAAGTTTTAAAAGTTATTATTAGTAGGTACAGAAAACACACTTCAAAAAATATGATGACGCATCGTCTGAATATAGTTTACTTCAGGTATATAAATTTGTCATTACAGGGTAATGACTTCATTATTAGTCTCTGTGTAGTAGCAGAACCGTTTAGTAAGTCTCCGTCGTTCTCGGATCGGCACAATGTTTTCGTTTTATTAAATATTTTGCTTGTGGTTGTAAGTAGTTTGTTGTAATATTGATGTTCATGGCTTTTAGATTTTGTTTTATAAAAAACTTGTTTGAATTTTCAAAAGTCACTCATCATTATGAGAAAAACACAGAATGTAATATTATAATCATCACAAATAATGCAAGTAGAAGGGGTTGTTTAAATATTTTAAGAAATTATTTAATAATCGCGAAAAAGCACAATGTTGTCAATACACGGGTAAAAAAAGTTCGATAATTTGAAAATATTTAATTTCAAGGCTTGCATGCAAGGAGGACCAGCCACAGATTCTGTAACTGTATTCGACGAGTGCTTAACAGAACTTGGATTGCCACAAGTTTTGATATAAAATCTAACTTAAGTTATTTCGTAACAAGCTTTCTTTAAAATAAAAATTACTTTTCCTAGATCCCAAAGTACTTGGGAACCCACGCCTATGTCTGTGGGCTTGTGTGATGGAGAAGTCTGAAGAAGTAAGTCTTAAAAATAAAAATTGTATCGGGTTTTTTTAAAAGTTTTTAAAATTTTTAAATTAAATTTTTTTGTAGATTGTAAATGGTAAATTTAACGTTAAGAAAATTTTTGAAGATACGGAGGCAACTAATGATCCCACGAAAAAACTAGAAGTCACCGCATGCATAGAAAAAGGTAAAATTTAGTTATTAAACGTCATTAATTATAAGATGAATTCTTGTGTGATTTATACCGTGCGATGCCTTTGAAAAACATTCAGTACGATATATATTTTTTTTTTAAGGCTTGCATTTTTTGTTCATAGTTCAATCTGAATAAAGAGAGATAATATTTTTACAAATATCATGTTAAATTTTTGTTTTTGTATGTTACAGCAAGTGAAGAAAGTGAGATATGCAAGGGATCTTTCGTTCTATGTCAATGCTTAGGACTTATTTCTCCATAATTAATAAATTATGAATAAAAATGCGTTATCAAAACTACGAATAAATAAATTTGGTTGTAAAAAATATATATCAATTTTTATAAAATCTATACATTATTGCTGATAAGGCATTTGTCGAAATAATTTATACTAATAACCAGTTATAATATTATTCCTATGTATTTAAATAAAATAAAATTTATTATGAAAATTCGTATGTATGATCTGTATGAAATAATTAAAAAAAGTGTCGAAGAACTCTAACTTGTGAATAAAATGGACAAGTATGAAACAACTTTGATTAAAATTTTTTATAGCTAGAATCAAATACTGCGTTCTACTACCATGCATGGTAACAGATTTAAAAATATAATTAAGGCGTTTGATGCAAAAATCGGAGTTTCGAGATAAATCGATTTAAAATTTAACTACACGTGTAGTCTCACATGGCCGAATCTTTTATTCGTTTATTTTCATTAACAAAAACGCATTTTACATAAGTTTGAAGATGTATCCTGATAAATTAAGATTTTCAGACTCTATAAATATATATATTTGTTATATATTTAATAATAATATATTTGAAATATAAATATATATATATTTTTTTATTAGAGTTTTTTACATCTTCTACGTCGAGGTGTGTACCCAAGTTACTTGACTCCACGTATAAAACTCGGTAGCAGCTGCTCCGATGTCACTACTCCGATGTTGTTTTTGTTTTGATCGTTCTCATTAGGTTGTTATAATTTATAGGTAATTTTGATAACATTTTTTTTTAAAATCATTGAATAAAATCACTTTTGTAAAGTAATTCAAAAGTTTTTTTTTGAGACAGTGTAGTTTCGATTAAATAAAAACATATTTAATGAACTAACTTTTTTAAGGTTATATTATATTTATTTCTTTTAAACTATACTAATATATATATTTTTTTGTACAGAATAAGTATCTTTTAAAATAAATCATGGCTCATTACAAAGGAGCTGCCAGTGAAGCTGGCAGAGCTATGCAGCTAATGAAAAAGCGAGAGTTAGCTCAACAAGATGCAGAGCTGCGTAAAAAGAAAATAGAAGATAATTTGAAAATTCACGACATAGAAAATAAATTTTCAGTTACTCATTACAATGCAGTTGAGCAACAAATCAAAACTTCCACCATTGGTCTGGTCACTCTCGATGAGATGAAAGCTACTCAAGAAAACATTGTCAAAGAAAGAGAGAGAAAACTTGCTCAAAAAGCAAAGGAAAAGGAACAAGAAAAAGAGAAAGCATTGGCTGCTAAAAAAGCAGAAAAATCAAAGCAAAAAAAACAGATCCAAGCTTTATCTTTTAATCTTGATGAAGAGGAGGAAGAAGATGATGACATTGATTCAGATGCTAAATCTGAAAAATCAAATAAATCAAAAACAAATGAGCTACCAGAACCAGCAGTCAAGAAAATTAAAAAAAATCCTGATGTTGATACAAGTTTTTTGCCTGATAGAGAAAGAGAGGAGGAAGAAAATCGTTTAAGAGAAGAATTAAGACAAGAATGGGCAAAAAAACAAAATGCCTTAAAAGAAGAAGAAATTGAAATTACATTCAGTTACTGGGATGGATCTGGACACAGAAGAAGTGTTACTATGAAAAAAGGTAAAAATTTAAGAAATTCATCGTATTTAATTATTATTATTAAATGCTCAAAAAATTTTTTTATTAAATTTATTAAATTATTCAAAATCTCTTGCATTAATTGTGATTAGTTTTTCAATGTCGGCAGGTAATTCAATTTATCAACTTCTTCAAAGATGTCTGGAAGTCTTAAGAAAAGAATTTAGCGAGCTCAAAACTGTTATGGCAGATCAACTTATGTATGTCAAAGAAGATCTGATTCTACCACATCATTACACATTTTATGATTTTATTGTCACCAAGGTACTTCAATATTTTATTCAATCATACAAAAAACATAAAAAATAAAAAATTTTACTTACAGGCCAGAGGAAAAAGTGGACCTCTTTTTACATTTGATGTTCATGATGATATCCGGATGATGTCTGATGCTTCTGTTGAAACTGAAGAGTCACATGCAGGAAAAGTTTTATTAAGGTAAGATTTATCACTAAAAAAATTTCGCACCTCTTTTACATTTTAATTTACTGAATAATTTATTTTTTAGATCTTGGTATGAAAGAAACAAACACATTTTTCCAGCTAGTCGATGGGAACCATTTGATCCCACAAGAACTTATGATAAATACACAATTTCTGATAAAAAAAAGAAAGATAAAGTTTGAGTTGAGTTGAAATCAGATTACAAAATCTGATGGTGATTGTGAAGTATTTTTTTCAATGGACTCTAAAGATTCAGAAGATGGAATTTCTGAAATACAAAGTTTTTTCAATTTTTGTTTATACAATGAAAATATTTTATTTGATCAAAAATTACCTGAATAGTGTGTAATAACATCAGAACAAATATCAAAAAACTCTTTTGAATTTTCAGCCAACTTTTTTGATTCTAGAGGTCCTTGTGCAATCAAGTCTTTTAGTTTTAAACGGTTTTCAATCTGTACTTTTTTCGTGTTTTGTTTAACACACTATTAAAATTAATTGTAGCATAAAAATTAAATTAATTTTTCAAAAAATATTGTTTTATTTCTAGATACCTCTATTCTTTCATACATTTTACTAATGGCTGTGTCAAGAAATTGGATGTTACTTTTAATTTCATCTCTTAACTTATCACTTTGTTTACCAATATTTTCATTTGTTACGATTTCCATTAAATTTAGTTTTCCTAAATATTCTTCAAATATATTGTCCATAGTATCACAAATTTTTGGATACTCTCGTTTATGTAAATTCAAAGCTTCAATTTCATCTTTTAATGGAAATTCTTCTAATATAAAAATATTGAATAACTTTTTTGTTTTTAATTAAAAAAAAATGTAAAAGAAATTACTTATTTTCTCAAATTTTTTGACTTAAAAATGACTTTTTCAGATGTATACATTATGGTGCAAGCAATATTTTTATTAACTATTTTTAAAAATCACCAAAGTAAAGTTTTTTGCTTTGTAGTAATAATCAATATTAAATACATTGTTATGAAATAGATTGAATGAGACCAAAAAATTACAATTTAAATAAATATTAATAGCGCTGTGCTTGTTTCAAAAAATTATTGATTTTTAAAAAATCAGATGTAAAAAATGTAGTTAAAAATAAACTGAACTGCAACAATTTTTGTATATCTCAAAATTAAAGATTTTGAAAGTACTCAAAAGAAAAAAATATTTTTTTAATGTATACCTTGGTTAGAAATCAAGGAATTTGTTTCATCATCTGCAAGCCAATCTTCTTCACCTGTTTCAATATTTTCGTCTTGGTCAATTTCTTCTTCGCTTTCATTCTGACTTAAAGTAGATAAAGTAATTTTTTCTGGAAATTCCATGATAATTTTAAATTTTTACAATAAACACAAAAGCTGTGCGTATTTTTCCTAGCAAAAATTAATGAACACTTGAATAGTGTTTTGTTTTTAAAAAAACTTCTTTTATATAAAAATTCAATTGCAATTTTATTAAACATATTAGTGTATAGCTATATTAATTTTATTAAGATTTCAAACATTACATTTTTTAATGGGAGTGATAAATTCATTCAGGCAACAGTCATAAATTTTTTTTTTCTGAAAGTTACTTTAAAGTAAAAAATCAGATTTTTGTTTATTAACCTTGCAATCAAATGATTTATTGAACAAACTTGGAAATGAAAATTTTTTCTCCATATAAACTGAGGTGTTTTAAATTATTTTTAAAACAGTTTCATAATTAAGTTACTTGAATAAAAAAATTTTCTAATTAAAAAAAATCTTTTAGTTACATTACGCAATGATCAAAAAAATAGTACACTTTCCATTAGGAGTCATATTTTTTGTACACAAAATGAATGTTTATCAAATGTATAAAATTATAAATACTACAAATGTAATTTGATCTATTTAAAATTGATGCCCTTAATCTTATTAAAATTGATTAGTATAACCAACTTTTAAAACTATGTACACGAGTTTTTACAATTTTTGGCAATTTACACTAGAAATGGACATGTATTATTGTATGTAAAGTATAGTAAATTTTACATGTAAGATTGCCAGATTTTATATTAAGATGTCTTCTTCTTTTAAAATTTCAGGTTTCATTTTAACAATATTTTCTGGATAATGATCCATTACAATGAATCGCTTTTCATCAGGATCTATAATGGTATCCAAAAAACCAAACCAATATATAACAATTCCTGTGCCAAATCTGTTCCAATAGCTGTGAAGCTGCTCTTTGGTATACTTTTGATGAACTTCACGACTACCAAATTGAGCCTTGGATTCAATCCAAGTTACAATTATTCCATTGACATAAATTGGTTCTTCCAATTTAAAATCTGGTGTTTTATCATGACCTGTAGACCTAAGATGCCTTTCATCATAGAATGGAATGTTACTTTGTGTTAGATATTCTTGCAATTTGATTTCATATTCTTCTCCAATAGAGCTAATTTGAGCCAAACATTGCAATAAATTATAATTTATCAATAGTTTTATTATAATTATCATTAAAAAACTTTACTTTTAATTCAAACTTACTCGCTGATTGAAGTTGAAATAGCTCCATACTGATCATCATTAATAACACACTAAAAATAAAAATGAGTAAATTTTAGTTTTTATGCATCAAACTATTGTAAAATCAACTAAATTTAATTTATTTACCAAAAAAATTTCATATGCAAGCACACCATCGTCAATTAAAGTTGTATCCCTCAGCATATCTGTGACTTCTTTTTTTGAAACTGAAAAAATTAAGATTAATTATATTAGATTAAATTTTATATTAACTGTCCTACAAAAAATAATCGCAAAATATTTATATAGGTCTTACAGTCTAACCACATATGCGGATTATTGGATGATCCTTACTTAATATCACTCCCAAAAAAACCCAAAATATCGATTAGTAATCAATATTACAAAACCCACAATATGTGAAACTTCTGGGTTTTGCAACAAAGGAACATCTAATGATCCTCCGCAGCACCACCTTAGAAGTCCCCAGAAATCTGTAAAGAAACCTGAAAAAAATTATTATCATTCCCTATCGATCCTCAGCTGTCCAACGTTTCGAGCTCGCTTTGGCTCCTCATTAGTCCCTTTGGGGGTGATTTTAAGTGAGGATCATCCAATGATCCGCATATGTGGTTAAACTGTAAGACTGATATAAATATTTTGTGATTATTAAGATTAATTAAATATCTTGATAGAAATTTACACTAAAATTTTAACATACTATTTCTGCCATCACTTTTGCTCCATTGTTCCAAAACTTTTTTTGCTAATAACGCAGGGGATGTATTCAATTGAATCGCCTTGTTTAAAATTACTCCAATAGGTTCTCCTTTGTTTTTAGCTTCTTTATAACTACAACAAAAATATTTGAATATTTAATGAGAGTAAGTAAAGTTGAAAATTAGTTGTATTGTTTAAAATTATCTTGCATATCATTATAATAACATTAGTTACACAACACATAAAATCACTTACATCTCATAGTAGTTTATATTTGATTTAAAGAGTTTCCCATGAGATCTCGACTCTTTCTGACTAATTTCTTGTGATAAAATACTGTACAGAGTATTAGGTTCGATACTGAAAATGTAAAATTAATGATTATATATCCATTGAAAAAAGACCTTATTTCTATAATAATTATCTATTTTTTTCCCAAAAAATATTTAACAGATTAACATTTAATTCACCTGCTATAAGTTTCAACCAGCTTTTGAGCACATATTCTTGTTAATCCTTTATGATTTTTTATTGTTTTAAGTATTTCTTTGTATAACACGGGCTTCATTTTGTAAAATGAAAAGGTGTTAGTAATTCAAAGTATGTAAACAAAGTAAAATTTTAACCTCAAAAAATTTATTTTTAAGCACTTTTTATTCGATTAAAAAATTAAAAGTTTTTCATATGATTTGAAACGTAATTAACACAGATCAAACGTATCAAAAAAATTTATAAACTTTTAATAAAATGTCTAATGACAGCTATTTTTTTTCTTCCTACTCCATGCCTGGCTGTCAAAATCTGCACAAGCAAGAAGAATGAACGGGAATCAACGGGCATGCCGCATCATGCCCTCGACCCTCGTGCTAGCAGCTATAGGCAGTCAGCCGCTGTGACGCTGTGGATGCACCGATGCATCTAGATTCTAGCATGAGGTAAATTGGGGGGCGGGGGCGCTGGCCGCTGACGTAAACTAAACAGCTGTAAAAACAAAACAGCCTACAAAAATTTGGTGGCGACTTCACCAAATATATATAATATTTTGGTGATATAAGATAGAAATATCTATAGGTAGGAACATAAAAAATAAAAAACAAAATGTAATTTTTATTGAAAACCGTATATTTTTCAATTATAATTAATAACTGCAGTAATTATGAAAAAAAATTAATAGTTCAAAAAATATCGTCTCCTATCTGATAAGTTAATGTAGGTTACTTTTGATTCTTAAAATTAACACCATTTATCATGATTAAAAAAAAAAAGGAAATATTTTTTTATTTAAAAAACATATGTAATCGTTGATCTTTGACTTAACACATTCAATCACACAATTATGAGTGTGTAAAATATAAAATATCGCGTTTCTTAAAACGGTGTATATTGTACATGTATTTAATTTTATGAGTATACATAAGTCGCTGAATCATCTTATTTGTTTACAGATAATTGCAGTTCGTCATAGTTTTTGTAAAAACTCAGAGTACTTTGTACATAGTTCATAGGAACATCATTCAACATATAAAGTTCTTTTTTCTACTTATTAACATTTGATCCACACACACTTTTATAAATAGTTTAAATATTAAATTATCACTTAAACATACTATCAATGCTATCAATGGCTGAATATTTAATGATTATTTTTATTTTTATTTTATTTTATGATTATGCAATGAAATTGCAGTAAAATTGTAAGTTTAATAAGTTTTTCATATTTTTAATCTGATTAAAAATATCATGAGATGGGAAAATTAATTAATTATAAAAATCGAGTGTAATTAACGAAAATTCCAATAATTAATTGAACTACTCTTATGTTCAGAACAACTTAAGATATGTAGTAACAAAAATAATTAATGATATAGTGAACCATGAAATTAAATTATTCAGCCATTGGAAAAGTCAAATTTTAAATCACAAAAAAGACTGAAG
This sequence comes from Encarsia formosa, assembly GCA_038277355.1. Classification (NCBI taxonomy): domain Eukaryota; kingdom Metazoa; phylum Arthropoda; class Insecta; order Hymenoptera; family Aphelinidae; genus Encarsia; species Encarsia formosa. Next base: position 15,300,296 of record CM076185.1, read on the forward strand.
TTTTTAAATAAACTGTGTGAACTTTTCCAAAAAAAAAAAATTTTTTAATAACAGAAGATATCCTTTTTAAAATATTTAATAAATAAAAGCTGTATTTAATATTTTAAAAAGTTTTAATTTCATACATCCAATTTAAGAAAATTTTGAAAGATTCACTAGATAATAATGCAAGTCTCAAAAGTTAAGATTAGTACAAGCAGAATAGGCATTTAAAATTTTTAAGTTGAAAATGTGTTTGTTCATGAATTTGAACTATGATCAATCAAATTCAATTTTTTTAAATGAAGAAAAAAGTAAGGCTTTTTAAAGAATAAGCACCACAATCAACAAGTAAATCTTCAGTCTAATTTTTGTTGAATCACTCAACTTGTGTGACCGGTGAGCTACGGTCCCGTTTACTACCTTTGCCCTTACCCTTGGATTTACTTTTTCTACTGATAGACGAAGTAGACGTGGTTGAAGCCGAATCAGCAGGACTAGAGTGACTAGAGCCCTCTCTATCCCACCTGGCTAGAATTTCCCTGAGGTTCTGACTGTCACCTTCTTCAAACGTGTCTATGTCAATTAAACTGTTTCCGTCTTGATTACCCCCATTGTTGTGACTACTCAGCAAGGATATCTCGAGATTTGCTCGCATCTCCTTTCTCTGATCGTCGGTGTGCTGTGGACATCTCATCGACCTCGTGCAAAGCTTCTTCGTGTGTTCCGAAACAACTCCACAGATCTGTTGCAGCAGAGCCTTCTTCTCGTCCAGTGACATGTTTTCGAAATTCGATGGGGAGCAACTTTCGCTACTCGTGAAAACCATCTCGTTGCTGTTGTCACTGCTACCGTTTTTATGCTGCCCAACGGAAATAGATCCTGCACTTCCAGGACCACCTATAGAAGATATAGAAATTTTTGCTTGCTTAAGTTTTTTGAATCCATTACGGTCTTTACGACGCTTTCGCTTGTCGTTGCCGATACTCCAGTCGACGTCGTCGTCATCGTCACTGATGACACCGCTGAAGGTCGTCAAGTCCTTGGAATTATTGGCTATACGTCGAGATGCTATGCGCGAACTGTTACGGCCCATCCCCATGCATTTTTCTAAATGTGTTGCGAACCGACTTGCAGCCACACCACGATCGCAATTTGGGCAATTGCATTCTTGAGATTTTTTTATTGGATGCTGACCAAATACATCCAAACCTGGTAGATCTGCAAAAAAAATTTTCAAGTTAGTTATTTTACATTTTATTAAAATATAATATGTGCTATGCAGAATTTTTAACAAAGTTCAAGTTTTGATAGTAAACTTATTTAAATATTGAAATAAAAATAAAAAAAATTTTTAATTCAAAAAATTAGCTTATAACAGACTGTCTCAAATATGAAAGTGTAAAACCATTAAATAATTCACTTTACAACTTTCGTGGTAATCTCATCAACTAAATAAGAAGTTTACTATCAATATAAATCATCATATACTAAAAAAAAAATTCACCTCAGTTTTCATTAATGTATAAATTTCAATTACTTTACAAAGATTATTCAAAATAAAATACTTGAATTACATTCATTAAAAAAAATGAAAAACATCAAAAATATTTAATTGCATGACACATATAATTTGTTAAAATTATGGTACATTAAAATAAATATATTCATTTTTAAAATTATGGTACATTAAAATAAATATATTCATTTTTTTTCCAAGTTAATAAGATATTTTTATTTTTAATTTAATTTTATTACAAATCATCATTTTATTCTATAAATGAACCAGTTCTTTAAAAACATCAAAATTTAAGTACACTTTGAGTTATTACAAATTTTTTTTGAAAACTGGTTCATCATAAACACATGTTTCAAAAAAAAACTTTTCAGATTTTATTTACACATGTATGTTCATAAAACCAATATAGAGTGAGTCACTTATCCATACCAGGCAGTCTTTAATTTCATAATACAACAAAGACAAAGATAAATGTAATCACTGGTCAGATGCTGCAAAAAATAATTCTCAATACTGATATATTTACAAAAAGTATTTTCAGAAGTATCAGTTAATTAAAAAAAAAAAAAAAAAAAAAAAAAACAAGAGACAAGTAACTTTTTAACAAATCACTTTGAACACAGATTAAAGAAAATCAAATCACATGTAAAAGAATTTTTAGTTCCACAAACCCAAGTTTTGTAAGTAAGTAGATAAACAATAAAAAAAAAAAAAAAAAAAAAAAAGTTTAAGACACTTGAAACTTCAAACTGCTGACATGAGCAAATACACACACAGACACACAAACAAGGGATCTTCAGAGTAGACTAATTAGGAGACCAGGTTCTTATCCACAATTTTTTCCCTAGCGTCATCCTTACCTACGATAGCGTAGGACTCTTCGTCCTTTACGCCCTCCTCGACATCTGAGCTTCCAGTCTTGATCATACGGTGGACGTCGAATACGAAACCCATGAGAACCTCGTCCAAGAGATCCTCGTAAATTTCTTTAGTCGCGGCCTCGACGTTACCATCCTCGGTCATGAAGTCCAGGAACCGGCGGTTCAGCTCCTGTATCCTGTCATCGGCCACAGACATCCTTTGGCCGAGACGAGACGACGAGCGGTGCGGCCTTGCGCCTCCGCGCTCTCGTACTACCCTATATTTATTACACACACGGAATATGGCTGAGCTTGATGTATATACAGTTAAGTTTGCATTTAATAACGGGGTATCCACTATCCACGCTAAGGTTGAAATTTTATTGTAGCAGACTGCAAACGCAGATGCGCAGAATCAGTCGCGGTAGTTTTAAATTTTTTCTGTAATTTGTAGGTTTTTCTTTTTTATTTGTGCCTCAATGAGCTTAACAACTGAGAAACAGTCAATCAAGTACTTTTTATCATGTTAAATTAGTTTATAAAACAAAATAACTTTTTGATTATAAGAATTTTAAACTAAAACATATAGTAATCAATATTATAATCAGAAGTCTAAAAAATTTTTAAAACTATTCTGATCATGTAAAAATCAATTCCAAAAAATAAATTGTAGAAAAAATCGCTTTTAGCCGTTTTGAATTTAATCAATTAGAATTGATTTATTCTCTTCAAAGGGGTCAAATGTTTGCCACGATTCTTGCAAGAATGTTCTCATTAAAATTATATTAAGAAACTATAAAAAATTACATTACCAGTGTGCAGTTTTTATTGTACCTAAGTTATGCTGTCAGTAATTGACTGAATACTCCAAATTTTTGCTTTACGAAAATTCAATTAATCCTGCAGGATCACAACTCCTCCACCCAAGTGACCACGATGGCCAAGTTGATTCTTCTGCTGCAAACTAAGCCGCCGGTAGTAGATTCTTTTTTTAGCATTTGCAACGATGGAGATTCACTACTGCAGCACGTTTATCCTTGACTTCGGACCATTTTCATTTTCATGAAAGGTGGAGTCACGCAGCCTTGCCTTTCTCTTCGCGAAATGAAGTTCAACTCAGAGAATTTCGACTCGATCATCCCCTCCCGTGAACCGGAGGTACAGCTGTGTGGGGTTCAAGCACCTTCAAGCGATTCCGCGGATCCACGGTTCTCATGATCGCTCTTGAGATAAAAAGAGTAGGTAAACCGAATGGGATGTAAATTCTGTAATACCTATTTCTGTAATACATATTTCAAGTTTAACCTACGAGTTGAGAGCTGATTAATACTGATATTGTTTAAATTTACATTTTTATTGAAAAATTTGATATTTTTCATTTTGTTAAACGGTACCTAAAATTAAAAAAAAAAAAAATTCTTTGTAAAAATGATTAAATCACTTTAAAACTCCGTGATTGTGATTTTATTATTCTGAGAAAAAAAATTTTACATTCAAAAAATCATGCATTAAATATATTTTTTTTTCATTTATTCATGACAAAATAGTTTAAATAAATTATAAAACTCTATAAGTTTTGGAAATATGGCGTGAAACTTGAAACGGAACGAAAAGCGCGCGCTTGGGTGAGTTCGATTCTCGATTTCATTATTCGAGCAATCGATCTATTCAAAACTAACTCCGACTTTTACACTGTGCGTTTCACTTACAACTTCAGTCCTTTAGCGTGAAACATCCGTCAAGATGGTAAGTTTCTACAATTTAGAGTTTAAAAATCCAATAAAATTAATATCATCCGCGCTTGTGCATAATTTTTCCTTATTAAAATTAACTAATTAAAACATGGTGATTCTTTTACTGTTTATAGTTTGTTGTTAAACTTTCGATATTCATTATCTAAAGAGTTTCAAAACGTTACCTAGATTTAGGTTAAACTGCCGCAGATATTTGAATGTTTATGTTTTTATTTCGAAATTTTTTAAGAATTATTATAGCTTCAGCTAATTACTTTTTCATTTATTTACCTTAGGACCTTTACTAAATATTAGAGTATTTAAACAATTAATTTTTGAGAGTTCTGCACTGTGATGCAGCAGTATGATTACTATTAATTTTAGGTTAATTTTATTTTTTATATAAATAAAACATTTTTTAATGAAAATAATATTTTTCAGTCGCTCATACTACCAGAGAAGTTTCAACACATTCTTCGTGTCGTCGGTACGAACATCGACGGTAACAGAAAAGTCATGTTTGCCATGACTGCCATCAAGGGTGTTGGACGACGATACGCCAACATTGTTTTGAAGAAAGCCGACATCGATTTAGATAAGCGTGCGGGTGAATGTTCGGAAGATGAGGTAATTTATTATCTAGTAAACTATGAGCAGTGAGTGTTTTGATCCTGTGAAATTGTTAATTAACAATAGCAAATATTTTTAGGTTGAAAAAATTGTCACAATTATGGCCAACCCCAGAGTGTACAAAATCCCAGACTGGTTCCTCAACAGACAAAAGGATATTGTCGATGGAAAATACTCACAGGTAAGAGTCACATTTGTATTAAACAAAATTATAGTTGAATTTAAAATCAAATTTTCATGTTATTATAATGCTTTTGTTGGGTGTATGCACAATAACACGGTTAATTATGTTATTCAATACATAATTGGACTGGTAGCTTGTGCAAAATAAACTGCAATTTTATAAAACCTGCAAGTTATTTTAACTTGGTGGTTTTTCAATTTCTGAAAATGCCACATTTTATAATTATTATAATTATACAGATTATTATCGCTCTGAAGTTATATTTTTTGTCTTTTTTAAGTAGTTTTAATTCAGTAAATATTTAGATTGATTTGTACTGTATAAATTCACTGTTACATGGTCATATAACTTTTAAATTCAATTTTCTGATTTTTTTTTTCTGATTAAATTTAAAAAATGAATACAATTGAAAGATTTTTTTAATTATTAGTTTCTTTTTAAGCATAAATTTTTTTATATTGACATAAAATTTTTAAATAATACAAAATAAAATTTTTTAAATTTTTATTAAAATTCTGTTGAAATTTTTTTTAGCTTACCAGTTCTAACTTGGACTCGAAGCTTCGTGAAGATTTGGAGCGAATGAAGAAAATTCGTGCCCACAGAGGACTCCGTCATTATTGGGGCCTCCGAGTGCGTGGTCAACACACCAAGACAACTGGTAGACGTGGTCGTACAGTTGGTGTATCAAAGAAGAAGTAATTTTATATTATATTAATAAAAATAAAAACGTTTTTAAACTACAATCTTATTTTATTATTTATCTTCTGTAAGCAACATTATTACTTTTTATCATTTTTACATTTCTAAATGGTTGGTCGTTAAACAAATATTAGACTCTAAAAATTTAAAAACATTGAGACTCATACATTTGTCAAAACATAACAGGCAGTAGTAATATATTGTTCGGTATTTCGTTTTAAATTTCGTAAATTTCTTAATCTTTATTACAATAGCATAGGGTAATACTGTACACGATATATTATGCGCAAAATAACTAAAATCTTAAAACTTCAAAAATACTTATGTATCACATAGTAAAATTTTATCGATGATTTATTAATTGATGCTTGGATTTTCTCGGCTTGTTGGAAATTACGATTAATTTGATTGCTTAATTATCTTGCTAAATATTAAATTGCCATGCAAGCTTATAATCACAATTTTTTATTGATACGTGAGGATTTCTAAGTAAACTTTGGGAACTTTTCCACGCTGATTACCTCTGAAGCCAAGTAAAAAATCTTCATCTCCTGGAATTTCTCTTACACTAATGACCTGAAAAAAATTGTTTTCACTAAGAACTTTTTCTTTTTAATGAAGTCTTATCAGGAAGCTTAACAAGAGCCTGAAGAATATATTTTATAACTCTTCTTAAATTTTAATGTACCACTTTTATTTCATTATTTTCTTAATTTGGCTCTGATCAGTGTTTGTGTCAGGGTAGATTGAAGGACATTGTAATTGTCTCACCTTCTTAAGTTATATTTTTTTTATGTAAACAATTTGAAAACTGCTGAATTTTTTTATGTTACTGAAACTTTAACCCAGATATTCATTTTTTGAACAAAATAATTCAAAAGTATATTTTACAGGTAGTGTATTTTATAAGTAAAATATAATTTTATTTAAATAGTTATGAAAATTATGAGACACAGTTAAAAATTTGTTTAAAATTATTGAAATAAAAATGTATAAAGTTTTTTTTTATAATATCGGTGAGGGAAAAACTACAAAAATTCTTAGCTACAAATTAACAAAATTTTACTTTTATTAGAATGCATAATATATGTCCAACATATACTCTTATTATGTACAAAAAGTTTCATAAATACACAATCACATACTCATATAAAAAAATATTCTTATTAATGTAATAGTAGCATCTAGTGACAAAAATCACAAACTACATAAGTTACATATACATACAATTATTTAAAATAAAATTTAAATAAACTGTGCATAAAAGTAATACTAGCGTTATAAAAAAAATTTCTTTTTCAAAAAATTTTTTAGTTGATATGTTTTCATGCATAATATTTTTTCTAATACATTTATTATTATTTTTTGATATAATAAACAATAGTGTAAATAAATAAATATATATATTTATATATAACTGATGAAACATTTTTTAAACAAACACCTTTTTTATAAACATAAAAATTATATTATGCTTTAATAACTTTAAGTGATATTTTTATAACAAAAACATAAGATTAAATAATAAAATACAAAAAAATTACTTCTCCAACAGTACAAAAATCATGATTTTTTCATGCATTATTATGATTAAATCTAAGGTATAAAACTATGGAGTTAAATTGTTTTCGTTACAAATAATAACTAAGATTTAAAAAGCAATAAAATAAACATTTGTAGTAATAATAAAATATACAAAAAAATGAGTTTTTTTTTTTTTTTTTTTTTCTTTCCTAAGAGCAAAAAATTAAATGCTAGATAATGAAATAATGCACTATATCTTCTCGTTGACACTTTCATAAAAAAAAAAATAAAAAAAAAAAGAAAGAAAAAAAAATAGTTCGGGCATGCTCGTTGCAAGCACACAAACGTACGAACATCTCGCTCAAATGACAAACTTGTTTACCTCGTCCTGCGATATACTGAGTTCTTCGTCGTCCCTCGCCTCGTAGTCGCATACGACTCTTGCCTTGTCCTGTCCGTTCTCAACCGGTGGCTCGTTTGAATTTATCGAGGTGCTCGGGTGGAATGAACCCCCAGACAAACTGGGATGGATAACATTTTTAAATGGGGTTTAATTAATGGATGTGCGATTAACGAAAATTTTTTTAAATGTGCTGTGATTTTTTTTTTCCCATTCGAGGATAGTGCTTAGTCTTTTTTCGTCGTCAAAATTACAATGCGGGTGGGGAAAATTTTTTATTTTTGAACATTTTGAATATTTTTATATAGGCTACAAAAAAAAATTCTATTATTTTATATTTTTTAAAGGTCAGACGAAGCATCATCCTTAGAGTAAGCTGTGATAATGTAATTTCTATGAGTAAATCATAATTTAACTAGAATGAATTGAATTTCACAACATAAATTTATAATATATTTAACATTCATAATAGTAAAATTATAAAAAGCAAAACATTAAAGAAAACCGAAAACTTGATATTATAAATTATAAAATTTTATTAATTTTTAAAAATAACTAAAAATTTTTACGTTGAGAATACAGAACACAATCAAAATGATTACCACAACTTAAAATTTATTGTAATGACGTGCAAAAATATTTTCAACTGCATGATATATAAATATTTTATCAAAATTAGTTAGAATTTCGAAACTAAAATCCCTTTGCATATTTCTATTTTGATTAAACAGTAACATAATGCTATATTAATTAATTATTAATAAAAACAGTGTCATCCAAATTTACATACATTTAAAATACACAAAAAATAAAAATGATAATAAATGAAAAAAAAACAGATATATAATGTGTTAATGGTAAGTATGAATTTTTGATGATAAAGCATGCATCGAAATTTTTTAGATGATAGAGAAAGATATCATGGTGAAAATGAAAGAGCTCGAAAAAAAAGTGCTTATAGCAGATTATTTATTTAATATGAAAATTATAAGTTGAAAGTAATCTGACAGGTATTCAAAGAATATTAAAGCATTTAGTATAGTGGAAATTTATTTCCATAATAATCATTATAATTTTTTACAATTAATTATTGTATAGTATTTATTATTACTAAGTATAACTTTGTGTCATAAAACTATAATCACAAGGATTTTGGGCACTAGGAACGTGAGTAAATGTAATAATACTTTGAATATTAACCAACACCACTTCACATAAATTTACGATAAAAACAAAATGACTATGTAAAATCAATAGAAGAGATAAAAGTACCGTAAATTTTTAATAACAATAGATTATGAACTATTTTGTTTATGAGTTTAAAGAATAAAATATCAACACTTGTTATACAGAGAGAAAAAAGTAAATAATTGGTATAAAGTACGCGACAGTGAAGTGGGTAGAAAGAAAAAAAATTGAATAATTAAGTATATATTTCGAACGTAATTATCGAGACTAGATAGTTGATGTGTCAGTGTCAAATGTAGCAGTGACATAATTGGATCCGGCGAGATGGGAGGGCGAGTTTTGGGATTGTGTGGGCGAGGGTGTTAACTCGATCACTTCCTCGCTGTTGACTCGCAGCAGAGGACTTGGCTGACGCATTCTGCAACCCCAAGCATGCCAGCATAGATAGAGTAGAGTATTAATATGAAAGATCATTTCTTTTACTAATTTTAAATTTTTAGTTAAAATAATAAAGGTTTTGTTAGTTACAGGAGGTCTTCAATAATGAGGAAATATAAATGCAATTACTTAGCTCTCATGCATATGATTCATAAAAAGTTAAATTTTTTCTTCAAGACTTTTAAATTTAATGATTATCGGTTCTATAAAATATGTATTTAAGTTTTTTCTTTCATCAAATGTAAAATTTGCTTTACTTTATGAGATAGTCACCGAGATCAAAATTCTTCTTCAAATCTAAATTTACATATTCAATTGAAAATATAATATAAATGGAACACTATAATAAAAAAAAAAAAATTAATTAATGCACAATTATAAGTCATTTTTATTTTATTTGAATGTTCTTAGATTCTTTAAAAACTAAATTAAAATTTTACTTGTTAAGTATTGAACAGTGGTAAAATAACTTTTTTATGAGAATTTTTAAATTTTCATGCAAAAAAAAAAGGGTGGGAAGATAACATTATAGGGCAATAAAAATATTTGAAAATCGTAAAAAATTTCATGACTTTTTTTGACAAATATTCATTTTAAATATGGGATGGGATTAAAATACTGAGAATTCAAAGTTATTGTAGGAGTATAACTAAATTTCTCTAGATAGTTGGCCTTATGAATCTTATATTATTAGATGTAATGAGCTGAAAAACATTAATTAGTCAACACCATGCCTTTAGAATATTACCGTCTAAGCTTAAAAGATACTAAATACACACAATACATAAATTTGTTAGTTAAAACATTAATTTTGATCTAAAAACTTCGCGAATGAGTAATGATTCAAGCATCATCTAAATACCCAACGGCGTGCAATTTTACAACGCCACTGAAAACCAACGAAAAACATTACTCACTCGGATCACTCGAGAATGGGAAAGCTATATTAAAAAATATTGCACGTAAAACAATAAGGTGATGCAGGGCAATTGAATGAATTTAAACTTATAAATGAAATATTATTAAAATATAAAAAAATTACCCAGCAAGTTCCTGCTGCAATTCTTGCATTGTTGCATGACACTGTGCATAGTGGCGAGCTTGAGCTTCAACAAATTCATGTAAGCAGCGAAGATGACCAGCCTGTGAACTTGACACTCCTTCCAAAAGTAATTTAGTTATTTCTGCCTGACGATCAAATTCTGATTGAGCTACCCTGAGCTCTCTCTCCGCCTGTATTTGAAATGAAATTATTTTCTATCGATTGAGTAAAATATTTTGAAAACTAAAAGTTTTGAGAACAAAAAAATATATAATAATTACAAGAACAAGAGCTTAAACTTAAGTTCTACCTTCTAAACAATTATTTCAACTAAAGTTCTACCAACTGATTTATAACTTCAACTAAAAAATACTCTACTAATTGAAACAATATTTTATAAATTGCTTATATTTATTTGTACCTGATCAAGCATAACTTCAGGAGAAATACCAGTCTCCTATTTAATGCAGCAATATACATAAAGTTTTATATTATCTCCAAAAAACATGGAAAATTCATTTTTCAATAATATTTTAATAAGGTTAAGAAAACTTACACTCTGTTGGCCCAACATACTTCTAGCCTTCCTGACACGTCTCTTACAAGCATCTAAATCTAATCTGAAAAATGGTTAAACATATTACTCTATTTTAGTAATATAAATATGAAATTTTTTTAATCATATAAATTTTTTTTTTATTTTAAGAAACATGTAATATGTTAAGAACAAGTTCTTATGGAATTAATTTTTTTCTTGTGAAACACTAGTATGAAAGAAAAAAAATTGTATCATCCCAAAAACATTGGAACAAACAAAAAAAACAAACATCAATTCTAAATTTTGAATTGGTATATATTCTTACCTTTTACTTTCCAAAATGCCCATTTCTTTACTGATAGTTTTCATTTCTCCATCTAAGAATTTTCTTAAAGGTTGTATATAACAATTAGCTGCAGTTCCAATAAAATCTCTTTCAATTTGACCTATTTTTTGTTGACACTGACCAACTTTTATTAATGCACTCCCTACAAAGATCATAAATGCATAAATTAATAAAATTAATATGGATAACTTCACAGTTATACAAGTAGTAACATACCATAAGCAATTCCTGGACCAAAATCATTGCCAGCTTCAATCATGTCAATCCCTACATATTCTGTATTGCTTAGCCTGTTAGGCTTCTTTTTATCAATTTTTTCAAAAAAGAAGTCTTCAATTCTGTTACCTATAAAACAAAAAATAAACTTTTGAAAATTTTTTTTTAAACAATAGTAAGCAAGAAACTACATGATCAAATTATTAAGAAATTGATCTAACTCTAAAACAATTTAAGTAAAGCAGCATGAAACATTTCATGTCTCACCTGGGTTAGGTGTTAACATTGCTTCCATATCCCTAAGTATTTTTTCTGTCCAAGTTTTTGTTGCATTTGCTCGTTCTGCTAAATGTTCAAAGTGTGCATCAAGTTCTGTTTTTTCAGAAGTTCCCAGTGTCTCTTCTGTCATCTAATAACAATAGTAAAAATAAAAGATACTTGAATATCAAAGTAAATCAAATTCATTGTTTAGAGTTAATCAAGGAATCGTGTAAACAAAAATAGAAAAATTCCTAAAGACAGACATGAAATGTCAGAGTAAGGAATGACAGTGGTTGATGAACACCCACACAGGCTAAGAGAGCTAATTTATCGAAGAAAAAAAACAGTTTACGAGAGCAGAAGGTCTTTATTTACCTGCACAACTCTGCTGAGAGCCGCGCCAGCATCTTTGACAACTTTTTTGAAGTTGAAATCCATTTTTAACTAATTACAGTCGCAATTTTTATCCCACACCTATTTATTTTTCACACACCTTCCTCGAGAGCTTAGCTCCCACTATCGATCACTGATTCGTCATTGAACCGCGTTGAGGCAGCACGTGGTACAACCGCGAATTTCAAATTTTATCCGTCGTTGCGTCGTTGTGTCTTTGGTGATATATACATTAAAACATAAAGTTATTTCAAAAAATTTATTTTAATTTCCTAAATTTGAATAAAATTAGCTTTTTTTTTTGTCATGGTAATCAGTATTAAGTAGGAGATTTAAATAATACACAAATAAATTACAAAATATTTATTTATATATTTTATCGACTCTTTGTTTATAAAAAAAAACATTTTATAAAAATAAACTACTATATAATTTTACATTATATCTTTAATTTTTAATACGAGAAAAAATATTCAACATGATTTTTCAATGTTTTTTAAATAAAAGTTTCTACAATACTAATAAACGTTAAAAATTTTTACAAAGATCACTATAAATTTTTGTACAAAATCAAATAATTTCCAAATCCCAGTTTAATCTAGAAAAAATTGTAAACAAGACATCAATTTTTTTTTTTACGTTTTCTTTCATGACAAGTATTCTTTACAAAAAGATTTGATTTATAAAGTTTACCAGCCTCTACTAAATTATTTAAATTATTTAAATTTAAACTTTCTAATATTTTTAAGCTAACATCTTCTGGTAATTTGTGAGATACTAGATTGTTAAGAGAAACAATTGCAAATTTAAGTACTTCTTCTTTTAATTGAAGATTAATGAAGTTTTCCTTTACTATTTCATGATACAGAGGAAATTTGTCAGCAAAAATATTAGATTGAATTAAATTGATTACATTTTCATTTTTAGCATAAGAAACTGATTTTTCACACAAAATATCGTAAACCGTAACATGATTTCCTATTTTTTCTTCTTTCATTTTATTAATTTCTGATAAGCATGAGAATCGCAAATTCTCGGAAAAAGAATATCCTGAGATTACTTTTAAATTATTGCTGTGTACATACTTATTCATACAAATCTGAAGTACAATATATTTAACAAAATAAGAAATAATTTTATTATCGTCATCATCCTCTAAATTACATTCACATTCACTGTAAAGTTTATATTCATTTTGAAAAGCAACACTACATATACAAATTGGATTAAAACCATAGTGAATGGGTAACTTTTTAAACTCATCCAATGCATTAATGTTCGCGCCACAGTTTATTAACTCTTTGATCAATTTTTCCTGATTGTAAAATTTTATAGCAGCAGCAAGATGCAATGGAGTTCTCCTGTAACCATCTATGGAATTAATATTAGCATTGAATTTTATTAAAGTATCACAGACGTCCATTCTTCTTTTAATAATAGCAATGTGAAGAGGAGAAGTCAACATTCTTCTTTTGAATTCTTTTGTGTAATCACTGTTATTAGAAAAGTTTATTTTTTCATCTTTTGATTTAATGTCATTTTCCGGTTCCACAAAATTCTCTGTTGTATTCACAATTGCGTTGTTGCTCAATAAAAACTTCACAAATTCAATGTTTTTGTGCCAGCATGCAAAATGTAATGCAGATGTTCCAAATTCATCATGAGCATTGATATCAGCTCCACACTTTATCAAAAGCTTACATAGAGATTCATTATTTATTTTTGAAGCAGTTAAAAAATTAGAAAGAATACTTGAAGTTTTTGCACCATTACTGACAAGTAAATTTAGAATAGTTTCATTACTACGATCTATGGCATAGTCAACAGGAGTTTTTCCAAAATTATCCGTCAAATTTAAATTGTATTTGTTTTTAATTAATAATTTTGTCATTTCAAAATTTTGATCACAAACAGCTTTGTGCAGTAAGTTATTTTTTTGTTTGTCAAAGCAATGATCTGAAAGATATTCTGCTAAATCAATGTATCCTTCAGAAAAAGAAATACTTAATAAATTTGTGCCTTCAATATCTTCAGCTTTTATTTCAAAACCGTAATGAAAAAGTAAATCTACAATTTTCATATAATTTTGACAATTCTTTATTGCAAAAGAAAAAGCATATTTATTACTGATGTCATGAATATTTGGTTTAAATTTCAAAAACTCTGCAACAATTTCTGGTTTATTATTTTTAACTGATACGCAAAGTGGAGTTTCGCTTCTGAAATTGACTGCATCAACATATGCACCCCTATTCAGAAGAATCCTTACCATGTCAACACTATACTCAGCAGCAACATGAAGAGGACTTTGTTTTCTTAAATCAGGAATATTAACATCAGCATTAAATTTAATTAATAGTTCTGTAAGATCTTCTTCTCCCATTTCAACTGCAATATAAAGTAAAGTTTCTCCATTATTTGTTTTATCATTCACGCTTATACCTTTTGATAAAAACTCTGCTACTAAATCTAGCCAATCATGTTCCACTGCTAGATGCAAAATATTTTTTCCATCTTTGGTTTTAAGCTTAAAATTAGCTTGGTTTTGTAAAAGAAGATGAAAAATTTCTTTATTCTTTAATTGAATACTTAAGTGAAGTGGTGTCAAACCATTTTCTGCAATGAATGAATCAATATTTGCTCCATTACACAAAAGAAGTTGAACCATTTTATAATCATTAATTTCCACAGCTACGTGCAATGCAGTATAATCTTTGTATTTAATGTATGGAATTAATGCAAAATCTAAAGAACTATTTACATGACAAATTCCAATAGGTTCATTGACATACACATTACTGTTCAATAAAGCTTCTACTATTTTTGTATTTTTTTTTATAGTTGCAACATGCAATGGTGTAAGTCCTCGGCAATAATCTTTATTGTCATGAAGATTCATTTGAATTTTATACTTTATAAGAATTTCAACAATTTTTAAACATTCTTTTTCTATTGCCATGTGTAAAGGAGTAAACCCTTTAGCATCAGCTTTTAGAATATCTGGATAATAACTCAAAAGTAAATTAACTATATCTACATTGGTCATTTTGACAGCCAGGTGTAAAGGGGTAAGGCCTTCATCGCTAAGGTTTGAAAATTTTTTTTGGGGACCATTTAAAGCTTGAATGAGATTGATGGGTGCATCAATGTCAGCACCATTTTCTAATAATAATTCAACAAGTTTGCTATTTTGTTTACTTATAGCAATATGTAATGGTGTTTTTCCTTTGTGATAATCTATTTTACTATAAAAATTTATGTTCATTTTATAGTTCAAAAGAATTTGAATGATTTCTAAATTTTCTTTTTCTATGGCAATATGTAATAGAGTAAGGCCTTCAAAATTAATTTTCAAGTTATTTGAATAATTATCCAAAATCAACTTGACAATACCAGCATCACCTATTTCTATTGCTAAGTGCACAGGTGTGTATCCTTTTAATTTCATAAAGGGAAACTTCTGAAAATTAATACTATTAGACTCAAATAATACAGGAGCATTAACATCAGCTTTATTTTTTAACAATATTTTTATAATTTCATAGTTTTTTTTTAAAACTGCTATGTGTAATGGAGTAAATCCCTCGTAGGAAGGTTTCATGGTGTAAGCATTGATATTAACATTGCGATTTAATAAAAGTTGCACTATTACTGGAGATTCTTTTTCAACTGCAATATGTAAAGGAGTACTAAAATGAACATCAGGTGTATTGAATGGAGTATTATGATCAAGTAACAATTTTGTTATGGCAATGCTTGTAGATTGACAACTAATGTGTAAAGGATTTTCTTCCTTGAAATTTTTTGCAGTTTTATTGGCATCTTTTTCTAATAAAGATTTAACTATTGTAAAATTATTTTTTAATACAGCTAAATGAAGTGGTGTGTCTGATAAATCATTATCATCAATTCTATTGATTTTACAATTTTTTGATATTAACCAAGATGCGATGTGGATGTGACCATACTTAATAGCTGTTTGCAATAAATAATATCCTTCTAACCAACTTTTAGAAGAATTAAAATTTACATCTATGAAGAGTTTTTGAAGAGAATCTAAATCACCTTTTTGTATACTAATGATCACTGGATCAAAGACATTCACACTTGTAATTTCTACTTCATTATTCGGTTTCTTTTTCTTTTTGTTTAATTTTTTTTTCTCCATTATTCTCAATAACTTACGAATTTCTAAACAATATTTATACTTAAATTTTACAATTTATAATAAAAAAAATTTTTATTTGACAATTTTCGGCTTTGCGAGCCGAGAGGGACGTAGAGGTTAGATCAGGTTAGATCCACGTGCAGTCGCGACTCGCGACTCGTGAATAACGATCTTTATGATCTGAATGAAATGATCTAAGGTGATTTGAAAGTTGTTGATCTTATCTATATGTACGGGGCTCAAAAAAGAATAATAATTAATTGATTTTTTGAATTCATCTTAAAAATAACAAAATCAATAATCAATCTTGGTAATAACTGTAAAAATTATTTAAAAATTCATCTACAACTCTTATTGTTGTTAAAGTTCTACAATATATCAAAGTCGTATCAAAAATTTTTTAATAATTAATTTATAAAATTTTTGTAAATCAAATATTTATAATTTTTTTAAGTATAGGATTAATACAAACATTTTTTAAACCATATACTTCATTAATGACTTTATTTTGTTTATTTTAAATATCAATTACATTATTCTAAAAATATTTTTACAAATAAACTGTGATCACTTCGGGTGTCTCAAAAAAAACTACTTCAATAGAATATATTGAATCTTAAATTAATATATTTCAAATCGAACTTAAAAAAAAATTCGTATGAATTATATTAAACAAAGATTGAAGATTTATTGATGATCAACCTTCTACAGTATGAAATTTCGGAAGTCATCAAAGTAGAAAAAAAAAAAAAAACAACAAACAATTTTTCACTTTAAATAAGTATATATATAGGCTTTATTAAAGGTAACATTAAAAAATGAAGATCTAGTTTGTAATCAGTATTATTGGAAGTCCCCTGCATATATTAAGTTTAAAAAGAATCATAAAAAAAAAATTTTAACTCTTAATTAACTCTAATTCAAAAATTAAAATTTTATTCGTGATTGGAACCATTGTAAATCCTCAAATTAAGGTTTTATTCGTAATCGGTATTCTTGAAAAAATCCCCAAGTACGAAATTTTAAACAGTTGAGTTGTAATAAGTCACAGTTATAATATTTGTTTTACTTAAATAAAGTATATAAGTCTTATCAAAAAATGAATATTTTCATCGAAATTCTCCCTATAACGAAAACCCCCGAACTTCGAGTGAATCCGAGGCTATATAGTCAATTAAAAAAAAAAAAAAAGACGACGACGAAAATAAACTTTTTAATGTAATAGAAGATTTATAAATTTAGAACAAAAGCTTTTTTTAAGACGTAAATTTATGCTCGGAGTTTTACATAATGTTATTTATTACAAAAACTATAAGTTACATATTAATTTTAGAACATATATATAAAAATGAATAAAGTACTCTCAAGTATTATATAACTACTTTTAAGAGTAAATTAAAAAATTGTCATCCAAAGATTCAGAGAAATGTCCAGTATAATGTTTTAAAATCAAAATATCTTCTTAAAAGTTATATGTACTTTTAACTTAAAAAATGTTGATCTCTCTTATGACTTTCTTTCCTAACTTACTTTTTTAATTTATTAATCTGATCAAATGGATTTTTTGCATAATTTTTATTTGAGTGTACCTACAAAATATTATTTGGTTAATTTCTGTTAGAAGCAAAAAATTTTTTTTGAATATTTAAGAGTGATTTTACTTACATTTTTATTTGATTCAAGGTTATTGCTTTTGTTGCCTAAACTCTTGCATCTTGATGAAAAATGTCCTTTTTCATTACATTTAGTACACACTTCATTGAAAGCTGGACAACTTTTTGGAGGGTGAGTTGTGGCACATCTCCAGCAAGCATGCTGAGGGTTTTTATTTTCAGCTGATGTATTTGTTTTAGGTGTGTTGCTGATTTTTGAATTTTTACTTTTGGTGCCTACATTTTCTGAACTTACTTTTTTTGCAACATCTTTTATTTTTGCAGTATTTATTTCATAATGCTTGTGATGCATAATTAATTTATTTAGGTTCAATTCTTTATCCTGAAAAATAATTTTTCTAAAATTTTCATCTTTGATGTCTAAAATCATCTTATCTCTTATTAAACTTTCTGTCAAATTTCCAAAATTGCAAGTTTTAGCTTTTTCCTTCAGATCACTTATAAAGGACTCAATTGATTCATTATTTTTCTTCTTACTGTTCCAAAAATTATATCTCTGTTGTGCTTCTATTTTTGGTGGATCAAAATGGTCATCTAATTTTTGTAGCAAAATGTCAAAATCACTAATTTCTTCCTCCATTTCGTGTTCAATTTTTAATATTTCTTCTTGTCCAAATTTACCAATTTTATTCTTTAAAAAGTCTGCTTTTATGTCACTCTCTTTTTTATCAAAACCTGCTACTTTCAAAAATATAAGAAACGATTTTCTCCATAGTTTCCAAGTTTTATCCATTGGCTTTGTATTTGTAAGTGGATCAGGAGCTTGAGCATGAGCCTCCATTTTGCTATAAGTTCAATAATACTGAAAAAAAGTTTAATATTATTATTATATAATTATTAAATTATAAAAGTTTTTTTAAATTGTGATTCTATAATATGTACATTTTTAATATTTTTTCTGGATAAATATTCAATTGAACTTCTAATTTATAATAAAATGATCAAAAAAATATTAATGTACAAAATTGTAACAGATTATCAAATGAACATTTTTATTCAAATATTATAAAATAAAAACTATTTGCTGTCAAATAAAAAAAAAAAAAATGAAAGAAATTTTAAATTAAAAAATTTCAATTTCATTTTATTTTGGAGAAAAAAAAAAAAAAAAAAACGTAAAATTTATTTATTAGCATGTCTTATAAATCAGTTTATATTTCAAATTCTATTTTATTTTTATAGTATACATTTGTTGCTTTTTTAAAGAAAACAAATTTAATAATTGAAAATTTAATTTTGGATGCTAACAACTACTGCAAGTGTATGCTATACTTCCACAGAAAAAAGAAAATAAAAAAAAATTTTAAAACCGTAACAAATATTACTCACTAAACAGTAAAAACTCGAATTATGATTTGACAAACAAGCCAAGTGTAGTATATAAATGTCGTATAGTTATTCCAATTTCTATACTTTCGTGTTTATAATAAATTTCTTGATAAAAAACAAAGAGCACAAAAACTAAAATTGAAAAACAAAAACAAAATGTTAAACAATTTATTTTGCAAATTTACAAAGTAGATAAGAAACAGTAGTTTTGCAGTAGGTATGCACACGACACGACAGTATCACAGTACGACACATTACACACTGTGTACTGCTGTGTACAATGCTAAACTTCAATTGCGCGATTACACAGTGTAAAAAATGGCGTCCGAGGATTCCCCGTTCAGGTCTAGTTTACATCGTGACTGCAGACACAAAATAAGAAAAATTTCTAAAATATTTTTGGTATTAGGAAAATTTCTTTCTTGATTAATTTCATTTATAAATTTTATTTATATGCAAGATTTGGAAATGGTTTTTTAAAGCTAATTATGATTATTTGAAAATTATCTTATTTTAAACGACATCTAAATGTAAACCAATCAAAGCGCTGGAAATTTTGGAACGCATTGCCACTATACCATATTTCAAAAGTGCCGACAACTTATAGCAGCCAAAAAAGAATTATTGTTTAAATGAATAATCTTAAAAGCAATATTTTCATTTTTTTTTCGTAAAATAAATAAATAACAAATGATAATATTTTTTATGCTAAGCGTTTTATTTTCTAAAAATGCTGTTCAGCGAAATATTGTGCGGAAACTATAATGAGATACAATTTTTGCTTTATGAAGGTGAAACGTAACACCTGTTACTTAATCATTAAGTTAAATTTTTGGTATACCAAAAGTAACTTTTGACACTTAAAAAAATGCCATACAAATTTTGTTAGCCAAATTACTATAATTCTAGTTACAGCAGTATATTCAAGGGTATTCGCTGTTGACCTCAGACAAAAATTTCGTTGATATATTTATATTAACAATAACATTTTTTTGCTGCTTCCTGACATTTTTTCAATTTTTTAAAAATAAGTTTGCCCGATCACCATTAGGTACTAATTTCTTTTTTCTGAGTTTTATTTAAAGTTACTGCATCGATTTGTCATAAAACTTCTTCCTATGTATACAGTGTTATCAGTATGAGTATACTCATACTGATAACAAAAACTGTGGATAAAATTATATGGCGATTGAATTATTCTCAATTTGAAGCCAGCTGTTTTGATTACCCATCTAAACTAAAAAATGAGCAATATTACTAAATTAAATTCAAAAACAATGTTTATTTAGCAAATATTATTTCAAATACTTGTAAAAAAGTTAGTACTCCCCGCGGATGTTATGCAACTCTACACCTGAGATATGGTCATTTGCGAACTTAAAACTGCTTATCAGCATTTCAAGAACGTGCAATAAAAACTGCTGCCATCATTTATTTTTTACAAAGCAAATATTTTTTGACTGGATTAAAAAAATTTCTTTAAAAAAAAACAGGCTTATTGAAATTAATTTTTCCCTTAAAACTATCTTATAGAATAAAATAAAAAATGTTATAATAATTTTTAATAATTAAAAAAAAATTTTTTCGACGATCGAGTTCTAAAAGCTGACAACTCAAAATTTTTTTTAATAACATGACATCTCAGAGCTTTCCTTTAGAGAGATGTCATGTTTTTAAAAAAAATTTTGAGTTGTCAGCTTTTAGAACTCGAGCGTCGTTTTAATGAAAAAATAACATCAATTTAACAGTAGTAATCTTTTTAATAAATATAATTGAACAAAACATGTTTATAATTTTATAAAAAATATTTAAAACGTGGGCGTCAACTAAACTTTATTTCTGTCGTTAACATGAAAACAAGATTTGACGGGGAATCCGCGGTCGTCATAATGGGATACCTATACCCAGTGCACTGTTCTCTTTGTAATTTGGTGGTCGATGTGTTTTTAAACCACTGAAACTTGAAAGTCTTGAAAGTTTTAATCTTGATTTGATTGCTATTAGTAAATTAATGAAATTTAAAACTCAATCGATACTGTGTTTTCTCAATATTAAATTTGGGAGTTTTAAAAAATATATATTTTCATTTAGGTGAGCATATTTGCATTTTTATATTAGGTTACAGTGTTTATCATGAAATTCGAGGTGAAGAATTATTATTTTCAAAAATTTATGAAATCCACGTAGTCGTTCTATTTTTCTATCTAGACCTAATAGACTGCGTGAAATTCCATGCACTGAGCCACAGCATTGAATTTCATGCAGTGGCTCTATTTAATTTTTTATAGTACTCCTGGTCACTCTAACCTCAAAATCAAATCTTTGATGCGTGTTTTCGGTTACTCGTACTATAAAATAGTATATAGCACTGGTGCAGCAGGTCACCAGGGCTCTTTAAGGACCTCGTGCTCCGCTTCGCTACGCACTCGGGTCCTTAAAACCGCCCTGGTGACGATGCTGCACCCGTACCATAATATACTATTTCAGTGCAGTGAAATATAAAAAAAAAAAATGACTTTTTTCATCTGCACAAATTTTTTTAATCCCAAGAACTATGCGAGCTATGTATTATAAACAAGTGGTAAAATTTTCTCAGTCTAAGTGGATATCATAGTTCATAATATAATATATCTTAAAGGCTTTAGTATTGTTCGAATATGTGTCTTAATTCGAATGTATTTTTATGTGTTAGCTACAAAGTGTTCGTTTGTTTTTATGATATATGTTGTTGTATTTTGGTTGCCTAACCTAATGTTACTTCTGAATAAACACGCCTTTTTGATTCAATAAAACCTTCTATGTAATCATTTAACTAAAACAAACAGGTATCAATAATTCAAACAATTTGATGATGAACGCAGCAGTCAGCAACCTAGTCGCAAGATTAAAAAATATTAATTATTCGTACTTTAAATAGTCTTCGACTATTCGAAAGTCTGATAATAATTATTGAACTTCAATAACATTGTATAGGTTTGAATCTACTGATTTTAGAGTCTCAAACTCGGATTGTACAATTGGAAACTCAAGTTTACAGAAGCTGATTTACTTATAAATCCGATCAGAGGAAAATTAGATATCGCTTATCCGCGTTGCTCCCTGCTTTAATCTCAATAATAAAAAAGGGGGTTGATCAGGGTGGTGAGATTCGAGCACAGTGGAACCGTTGCAATGTCGGCGGGGTCGTTACAAACTATACATTCAAAAACAAAAGGTGTCAAATTCAAATGAAAGACAAAATCAAAGTTTGTTTACATTCTGTAAACACTTATATAACACAATAACTCTTTCTTATGGAAAGACAAATCATAGAAATTAAGTTTACTAATATTCAACACTATAGGCTGAACTGCGGAGAAAAATTTCCAAAATAATAAAACAATATAGAAGTAATTCGTATACTGTAACAAATATTTTCGGATTAAAAAAATTATTTACTCATCAACCGAACTTTTTTTTTTTCAATTTTTTTATATTGTCTAAAAACGTTTAAAATATATTTTCAAAAGCTAAACCAAACAATCACAATGCTGCTGTAAATGTAGTCATGTAGACAAAATTCAGAAATTTTAATTCACGAGGAAAATTTAATTACTTTCAGAAAACTCAATCAGCGGGTCGAACGCTGGAACAAAAAGCTTCTAGTTCGAAAAAACCGCAAGCTCGGGTCCACCTTCATTGTGGTCCCCAATAGTTCCTTACTTGCCTCAAAGTGTAAGTCAACTAAATCAAAAAGTCGTGATCAATCCAAATTTCAAGCGAACCCATTACTAAAACTGTCAACATAGAAAAAAAATTTTCACTTCTTCACCTCAATTTCATCAATTTTTTAAAACTAACCATTTTTTAAATTTTTTCGAATTTATAAAAATTTTCAGAATTTTTGCCTACGCATCTATAGTGTCTGAAAATGGAGGCTTTTGCACGACTACCTGAGCCACTCGAAAAAGTGAAGCCCATGGATAAAACTTGGAAATTATGGAAAGAATCATTTCTGATATTTTTGAATGTAGCTGGTTTTGATAAAAAAGATTCCGATACAAAGGCAAATTTTTTAAAGAATATAATTGGTAAATATGGCCAAGAAGAAATATTAAAAATTGAACACGGAGAAAAAATCAATGATTTTGAAACTCTAGTAAAAAAATTAGATGATCGTTTTAATCCACCTAAAATAGAATCGGAAGAACACTTTAAATTTTTTTCTCGATCGAAAAAGAGTAACGAGTCTATTGAGTCTTTCGTAAATGATTTGAGAGAAAAAGCTGGAAATTGTAATTTTGGTAATTTAACAGAAATTTTGATAAGAGATATGGTAATTTTAAACGTCAAAGATAAAAACCTTGAAAAAATTATTTTTAAAGAAAAAAATTTAAATTTGAATTCATTAATTGTGCTATGTAAACTCTACGAGACTAATAATTTACAAACAACAAAGAATGTTGATAAAAAAGATGTTTTTGATAATTTGAACTCTGAAGCTAAAAATTCAAACGCAACTAGTACTCCAAGTGTATCTGAGTTACAAATTTTTTTAAATAAAATAGAAAGCGATATTCAATCTCAAGAGAAACCAGAACAAATTTTTGATACTTTAATTAAACTCGATTACGATGGCTTATCAACCGACTCTTCTGGAGTTACTCCTCTAATGTATGCAGTGAAATTTAATTGCAAAAAATTGATGGATCTTTTACTAAATCATTTTAAGGATATCGATATAAAAAATAGAATATTTAGTAAACCAGTGAATATTGAACACGAAGTAGGTAATACCTTGTTTGATGAAGCGGCAAACACTAATTCAAAATTAATAAAAATTGTCAATAAACGAGACCATGATAATAAATCAGCATTGAACTATGCTTTAGAAAATAAATACTACGACATTGCGTGCATTTTAGTATTACACGGTGCAGATGTCAGTTTTTTGGATGAAAATGAAAAAAAAGAATTACTGTTGTACTCGGATGAAAAAGCTTACAGACAAAAGGCTTCCTTACCACTTCATGAACTTCATGAACTTCATCACGTTGTCGGTTTATTATCTACTAAGGTGCCCACAGCAGTTTCAAAGTACAGTAATGATTACAGATATCCAAGATTGCTCTCGTATTTTAGTGGTTACGGACACAGTAAGGTTGTTTCGGCATTTTTGGATTCGATTGAAAGTGAAGCCAGAAGAAAACAAATAATAAATAGTCCTGATAACGGGAGTACCCAACTCGCCAGAGCTAATAATAGTAATCAAATGGGTGACTATGATCACTTACAAATGGTTAAATATCTTTTTGAACATGGAGCCGAAGAAGGTTCAAATCCCCAAGATGATCCAATTTATTTCACGCTAGTCTCCGCTGCGTCAAAAGGACACATCGAAACTTTTAAATATTTGGATCAAAAAGCAAAAAAAAAAGATTTCAATACGTTCATTGGTTTGGCTACCAAAGAATGTCACATAGAAATTATTAAATACATTTGGAATAAATACCGTAAATATACAATCGATGGATCACGCAATACAGCCTTGCATTACGCAACGTGGAAAGGAAATTTAAATAGTGTCAAATACTTATGCGAGAATGGCGCTGAGATTAATCCTTTAAATCGATCAGGTGAAACTCCTCTCGATAATGCTATTATGTACAAACATAAAGATGTTATTGTGTATCTCATCAATGAGCACGATGCTCGCGTAGGATTGGAATGCAACAAGTCACATTACACGAGTATGAAAAAATTATTATGTGATCAAAATAATATCATCACAGAACAACTGAACAAATTACTGAATGCAATAAAGTCAGGTGATATCGTGTCTGCAAAACACTTTGTAACTCAAGGCACTGATATAAATAAATCAAATGTTTCTGGTGTAACGCCACTGCATTTAGCTGTACAAAATTCCGACGACAGCTTTACTAAGTTGTTACTGCAAAACGGTGTAGTGTACAGTACCGCCACTAAAGATAATAAGACTGCATTGGAGTTATCAAAACCTAGTTCGCGACGAATCTTAAATATTATTGACAATCTATTTCGAAGTGACAATTTATTTAAAGATCTTGAAACAATAATTACATCTTTTTCCGAGTATGAAGATCCTTATGACCCAAACAATCCTATGGTTTTTCTTATGAATGTTAAAGACCATCATGGTCAAACATTGTTACACAAGGCTGTTGTTCAGAGTGACGAGGAAGCCGTAAAATTATTATTAGATCACGATAAAGCATACATTCATATTTGTAGTACTTTGAAAATGCCGCATGCAGCAGATTATGTCCCTATCAATATTTCGCAACAAGATATAAAAGGTAACACAGCTTTACATTTGGCCGCTTATGGTGGTAATGATGAAATTGTTAAAATTTTAATCAAGGAAAATCCAGATTTTGATGCAAAAAATAATTTTGGTCAAACGCCTGTATTTATTGCTGAACATCATGATCACAAAAGTATTGTGGAGCTTTTAGTACAGATTGTTGAAGGAGAGAAGAAAAAATAAAACTAAAAAAAAAAAAAAAAACAAAAATGTGAATATAACATTAAAAAATTTACACATTAATATAATTTTTTCAACTTTTTGCGCTTATATTTATTAAATTTTTTATTAAGAATTATTTCTTGGGAAATATTCTCATAGAGCATCGAAAATTTAGTAACTGAAATTAAAAAAATTTTTAGAAGTTTTTTTCTAAAAATTATTTCAGAAAGTTTTTTTTTTATATTAAAACTTATCGTTTTTTTTTTTTTTAACTATAAAATTTAAGTTTTTTAGTTTTGATTTGGTTTTTGCTTTCTAATTATGTACGCAAAAGAGTGTTAGAAAATTTTTTTTAAGATAAGATCTTAAACAAAAATTCAAAAAACGATGTTAGAATCGAAATAGATCATAACTATGACTATAACAACTTTATCTGACTGTTTTATAAAAAAGTTTCTTTAGTCGTGCGATTAAAAGTCCTATGTAGTACACACGATTTTAAGTAAATAGTGAAAGTATCTAAGTAAAAAAATTTTTCAAAGCATTTGTAAGAAATTATACAATAAAAAATGAAAAGAAAATTTGTATTATATTATTGATTTATTATAAAAAATATAAATACATATTTTTATAATTTATACATGTGATATGTATAATTGAGTTTTCTATTATATATCATAAAAAAAAACACAATTTTAATCTATACATATAAAATAACTTAATGAAAAAGTCACTTGACAAAAAATATTCCTAATGATGTTTTATGAGTTTAACCAAGTTATCTACAGTCGATTGAATGTGATCAGCTGATTTTTTATCTTAACGTAAATACTAAAATTTACTTTGGATTTAAAATTTAACTTTAAATGATGGTTCATGAAAGTAGTCTACGTATTTTGATAATACATAACTTGTAAAGTTTCATAGTTTGAGTCAAAAACGATTTTTTTTAAATTATAAAACAAAATTTTTTCTTTCCTATTTAATACAAAATTAACATTAATAATACGTTTCATCACGATCTGAAATTTTTTAGTGTCTTACAAAATTTCTACGCTTAATTTGACATTTAAAAGTAAAATGTCCTTTCTTATGGCATTTGCAACAAAAATTATTAACTGCCGGGCATCGCTGTCGAATATTAATATGACTTTGTCCACAGAAACTGCAGCAAGAAACTACTTCTCCGAAACATTTCCAAGAAAAATGATTCATTTTTAGGCATCTCGGACATTCTTTGCCAAACGCTGGGCACTTACTTTGTACGTGATCAGATCCACAGTTGAGACAGTCTTTTATAAAATTTTTTAAGCAACACTTGGCATTGTGATTATAAAGTCCACATTTTGAACATATTTTACCGTACGCTGAGCACCAGTAGGTCCCCGGATAATGATATTCATCGCAGTTCAAACAATGATTGTCCATAAGTTCGAGCGGGCTTCTCTTCCTTGCCTCCTCAGGAAATTTTTTTTGCTTATTACTGATTGATTTCTCAACTTCTTTCCATATAAAAATTAATTCATGGAGGGATAGAGCTTCATAGTTGGAAATTTTTTTGAACGACGGAATCATTTCTTGAAATCGATTGAAATAATTTTTGGGATGCAAGTCTTGAAGAATTTTTTCTTTTACAAATCGTTCTGTATTTTCTTCGGCTGTTTTATCTGCTATCATCTAAAAATTTATAATAGTTACGTCATTTTTAAGAAAATACGTTAATATTTGCAATTTATTTTTTGTTACATTTTTATTGTTAAGTACCAATAGTCTATTACAAAATGTTGAAATAAAATACTTATTCAGGGTTATTTTTGATTTTCTTAAAATAATAAAAACCTGTGGCTTTATAAGTCCCGGCTAAATTTTTCAATTAGAGTTTTATAGTTCTCAGAATAAATAATGTTTATTATTTTTTTTTTATTTGGATTTTTAGATTTTAGTTCAGGTATAACATACATACAATAAGTTACTTTCTTAAAATAATTTTTTAACAACCAATTAATAAGTTCCTATTTTTTAAATGACTAGGGCTAATTTTTATTGAACATTGCAATTTGAGTAAAATGATAGTTTTTTGACCTAAAACTCTATATGGAATATAAGTTTTAATTTTTTTTAGTTCACTTTAACGATAACCACGAAGGTAAGGGCTCAAATAATTACTAATATTCCTGAGATAAGAACTTAAATTAAAACATTTATTTTCTTAAAAACATAGTATGTATGGTGTATCTACATCTCGATAAATTATTTATTATAAGTGCTATATATGCATAAAGAATTTTCAAAAAATTTTGCTTTGAAAAAGTTTTTAATTAAGTAAAAAATTACTTAAACTTTTTTGATCAGGTAAAGATCGTTATCAGATGAAGACAAACGTCAATTTGAAATAAAGATTTCCACGATTAGGTATTTTGAAAACTGATATCGAAAATCGGAGCTCCCCCATAGAATTTAAAATGATGAAGTTTTCAAGAGTTCTTAGATAAAAAAAATTGATGATTGATAAAACTATCGGTCAAATAAGAAAAAGCCAAGTAAAAAATAATATTATTTTTTACTCTTACTTTTATATTAGGTAATTTAATAATTTATTTTTGCTTAAATTTATTGAAACATAAAAAAAGTAATTAATAAAAATCGTATTTGTTGCACATCCTCTAAATATATTACATTGATTTTTATTTATGGTTTACTCATGAAATTTAAAAAAAAAAAAATTGACAATACTTGTTTACGAACTAAATGTTTTTTTCACTTTTTTTATTTTTGAGTTGAAAAAAAATTCTTGGGATTGCTAATTTATAAACGTTGTGTGTTCTTTAAACAAGACTTTTAAATAAATTTAGTTAAATAGTAAAGCTCGATAAATACAAGAAAATGTTCGTATCTGAAATTTACAAATTCGCGAACTCATGGTTTGATCGAACGAGTTTGATCCTCCGAGTTCACGGACTCTCGGATTCTGCGACCCTGATTCAAACGAACAACTATTTTAACTAACTATATAAATTTTTTTTAACTGTGCTTATCGCTAGAGATTTTTAAATAAACTTACTTTTAAATTTATAATGTAGTCATCCAGGGGTTTATCCGGTTTTCTTTTTAAACCACTGTAGTAAAAGTAAACATCAAATTTGAAAAACAATATATGAATATCTCTTTCGCTCGCAACGGTGGGAAAATAAAAATTGCTCTTTATTTCTTGACCAATAATTCCAATGTATTCAATGAATTTATCTCCTTGCTTGCAAATTGGAACGGATTTTTTATCTACGTAAGTTTGGAAGTAATTTTTCCATTGAATCCACTCTGATCTTGAATATGATGAAAGTGGACATGGTTCGAGTGCTTGCTTGTTTTTACTTTTAGATGAGCCTGAAAAATGGTGAAAAAAATCATTGAATTTTATTTCCGGATGAGTATTTGCATTTTGCTAGCAGATATCATTTGTAATCTTGTTTACGGACTTGATAAAAAAGTAATCTTCGACACATCTTTGACGATTTACGCGGGTGTAATAGATTATTAAATTATTTTTCTTAAACTTTATTTTTTTTCGCCTAATTTTATTTTGCATATTTATTGGAAATATTTAAATGCACCATAGTTTCCTAGCGCTTTAGTGTTATGCAAAATATCTATCCCTCGCTCTGCAGGCAGGTATGAAATAATTTATTACGGTCTCAGTGTGCATATCAATGCAGATAAGTAAAATTTTTATGACTTATGAAATAAGTCGTTTCATAATACGAAAAATATTTCTATTTGAGAGTTTGACTATTATTCAAATCTAGTAATTAAATAAAATAAAATTTTGAATTATTGAACTGCATAAGAAAATAATTAAATTTTATTTTGTACAAATTGATAAAATTAGACTAACAAACTTTTGATTTTCAAAAAATATTAAAAGGAAAAAAATATAATCTTTTATAACAATTGTATACTTTCAGTTGTAATATTAATAATTGCAGACTGCGATTCAAAATTTCCAAAACGTATTCGATTTTTAACATTGGTGCTACAAAAATTTGATTCTCTCAATAGGATCTCAATGATGATAAAAATGTAATTTAATTTTCTTTACTTTTATTCGCAAATTTGTAAAATAAAATTTCTACTTTATAACATCAGATAATCAGTTGAATTATCAACTCAATAAAATTATATGTAATATTATTATTACAGTACATTAAGATGAATTAAACAATATTCATAAAAAATTTTCAACATTTCTCAATATACTTTTTAGAATAATCTAGACGAAGTTTCAAATTCAATAAATGATCGAACAATTGAACTACGCACAATCAACCGTAACCGGTGAGAGTTCTGAGACAGTTTTAAAAAACATTATTATTCGAATTTTGGTTGTGAATTTTCAATGAGGCAGATAAGCCATTATCTTGATTAATTAAAGGTTTTTATCATCTAAATCGTAGATTTTTGAAAATAAGTTTAATCTATTATTAAAAATTACAGTCAAAGCCATAAAATGAAAGTTTTTAATTGTATTACTTACACGTACCCATGCTTATTCTCGTCCAACAAAACTAATAAGCACACCTGATGAGTTTCACAGCAACAAGTGTCAGCACGTCACTTATGAATAAATTTATCAATTAAAACCAAATTTAATTATTCAACATATTTTACTTTGTAGTTGCACGCTCGATGGCCATCTGCGATCGACTACCTCATAACGGGGCTCACTGAAAATACAATTTATCTTTGAAACCATTCATGGGGGAAGGAGAGTAACGAGACGAAACACAAGAACTTCAGTAGCAGACGATTTTCGATCAAGGAATGTTACATTCAAAACAAAGGTATCGAATTAAAGTGCCTTATCAACTAGAGTTGTTTATTCATTATAACTGATTGTGAGTGCGTATGGTGCGTAAAAACCGTAGAATGTTTTTTTTGTTATCGGTACTTATACCGGTAACTACTGATTTCTAAATTTACATAATATATTATATACCTTTGTGAGGTAATATAGGCCATGTCTCGCATTTGTCTGCCGCGACTGTTGTTTTTGTCCCGCAGAGAAAGGGAGATAATTGATCAGAGATTTGACTAGTGCAACGACAGCTCGCGAGACCCTTGAGATTCACCTGCACAATGACTCTTAAGCATGTTGTTATTGGTAAGATTTAAACTCATTTCAGTAATAGAGGTAGTTTCCTCTATGATCAAAATATTTTACATAACAAAACAAAAGCTTGGAGTTAGAGGTTATGTTTATTTATTTGCAGGCGGAGGAACCGGTTACATTGGTTCTGCGATTGCAACAACACTAAATAATGCAAGTATTAGGACGACAGCAATTTCACGTATGCCAGGACCAAACAGAATATCCTGGGTAATTAAAAAAACAACTTATTTAATACCAAATGCTGTTTCATAACTTTGGATTATAAATTAGTTTTTATATATGTAATGATAGTTCTTGATTTCAAAACATATAATATATATTATATATATTGTCACTTTTTTGCTTATATAGAATTTCTAAAAAGATGTATTTTTTTTAACAGCAAGATTTAGAATCTAATGGATTACCAAAAGATACGAGTGCTGTTATAAACGTTGCTGGATTAAATGTTTTAGATTTTACTCAGAGATGGACACCTGGATTTAAACAAAGTGTTTGGAATAGTAGAGTAAAAACAAATAAACAAATTGTAAAAGCAATTCAATCTTCACAAGCTAAAACTTTTATTACAATATCTGGAGTAGCTTACTATCCTCCTGATAACAAAGAATATACAGAACTTGATATTTGTAAAGAATATGACTTCTTATCAGGTATTTCAAATGAATTTATGATTTAAAAATATTTCTATATATTTTATTTTATTTTATTTTTGATTAGAATTGTGTCATGCTTGGGAAGATGCAGCAAAGTTATCTGAAGATTCACCAATTAGACAAGTTACTATAAGATCAGGGGTTGTTTTAGGCAGGACAGGTGGAATGATTAAACAAACTTTTTTACCATTCTTTCTTGGACTTGGCGGGCCCTTCGGAAGTGGTAAACAGCCTATGCCATGGATTCATATAAAAGACCTTGTTAATCTTTTTGTTTTTGCTTTAAAAAATGAAAAAATGAAAGGGGTTTACAATGGAGTTGCACCAGAAGTTAGTAAAAATTTTACATTAGTTTTCATTTAAATAACTTCTGATAAAATAAATTTTTCTGGTTTAGATTGTCACAAACAGTGAGTTTACCAAAACATTTGCATCAGTTTTGAAAAGACCAGCCTTTATACCTGTTCCAGCATTTGCATTAAAACCATTATTAAATGAAGAGCGCGCAAGAGTTAGTAGTTTTTACTGTAACTTATTGATTTATTTTTAAAATTTATTACAATTTTATTTTTAGATGGTGCTTGAAGGCCAAAAAGTTATACCAAAACGAGTGTTGGAGTCTGGTTTTCAATATAAGTATCCTACAATTGAAGATGCTTGTAAACAATTTGGAGTTTTTAGTTATAAATCAGAACCATTTTAGATAACAATGTTACTAGTCATTTGTAAATAAATTATGTCATCTTAATAAGATTGCTACTTAGATATTTTTTATGAAACTGTTTGAAGTTGAATAAATTAAGTTTATTAAAAGTTTTTTTTGGTATAAAAACTGCTTTTTATTTTTTTTTTTAAAAGATAAAAAATTCTAAAATAAAACTAAAAAGTTAAGACAGATTAAGCAAAACTTAAAATTTAACTATTTTTTACAATTTTGTACAAAAATATTTATAAATATCAATAGACTCTAGTTTTTTATAATACTATACATTAAAATTCCATTTTCAAGTCTGAAAAAAAAATTGCAGCTGTAGTAAAATAATTGAATTATACTTGAAAACTAAATATTCAACTTACCACTTCTGATAATTTTTTCTCCTTTTTGTGAATTTTCAAGTCCCCTTAAAAATTCTTGATAAGCATGTAGTGGTTTATTTAAACTAGTTTTTTTATAATCTTTTATCCGTTTAACATTATCTTCTGATTCACCTTGTTCATTTTCTTTAGAATCAAAGGCATTTATTTCATCACTCAAAGTCATAATAGTAGGCACTTTGTGGGGATCAAATTGATCAACTATTTTGGGATTTATGGGTATACAAACTTTTCCTGTTTTTGGGTGAACACAAAAAGGAGATTTAAGTAAATGATTCATGCCTTTAGTAACATTTATATCTAATCTAGGATAACAATATTGTATCATTATTTCTTCAATGAGAAATGGTGTTTTGCGCCACTTTTTAGATCCCTGAAATATAATTATCAATAGATTTTTGCTTATCTCAAACGTTATAAATTTAATTATTCATTGAAAAATCATTTATGTGGCTTACCGACTGGATTTGATCTTTGAAAAAACTTACAAAGGCTTCCCACTTCTTAATACTTGTAGAATATTTATCTAAAACTGTTTTTACTTCACTGCGCAAATCATCTTCTCCAAAAATTCCTAAAAACTTTGTTACTCCCTCTTCTGTTCCTAACATATTTTGCTCTTTAACACACATTTCTTTAAATGTAGGCTCAATTATACTGACTGCTCTCCTAAAATGATAAGTTTTTGATAAATTTTTTGAAATTTACAAGTTTTTAATTAAAAATTTAAATTTATTACTTGACAGAAGGATGCATTTTTCTAATTATTTTGACTTTCTTCTTTTGAAATTCACCTCCAGTTATAAGCTGCAAATAATTTGCAACAGCTTTTCTACCACTTTCCGTCAAAAAACGAGCTCTTTTGTCACATACCCAACAGTGAATACCTCTTCTTCCAGAAAATACCCATAGTAAATGATTAAACCCAAAATCCTCTAAAATTTATAGAAAATAATGAAATGTTTTGAAGAATTATATTAATTTTGAACCTTTATTACCTCTGAATGCAGTATCTAAAATTTTAACAGCTA
Organism: Encarsia formosa; assembly: GCA_038277355.1. Classification (NCBI taxonomy): domain Eukaryota; kingdom Metazoa; phylum Arthropoda; class Insecta; order Hymenoptera; family Aphelinidae; genus Encarsia; species Encarsia formosa. The sequence goes on from CM076185.1 coordinate 15,333,852, forward strand.
ATGCCATGTATTTCCAGCATTTATTGCATACATCTGCTCCTGTACAGCAAGTTCTTACTTCATCATAATCTGTCATATCAATATCTATAACAATTTCTCTTTGAATTGGTTCAAATTTCACTTCTCGTCTTTTATTTGCAGGACTGTAAAAAAGTTTTTTTTGTAATAATTTGACTTAAAAATACATAAAAAAAAATTAAATTACTTACGGCACATTGTAAACAGCACCAATATCTATTTTGTATGGATTTAGTCTATTAATTTCAGATCTTAATTCTTCAACATTGTTAAATGACTTAAATCTAATGTAAATGTCATCTTGCAAAGTGAATGAAAATTCTCTCCTGACAAATGTGTTTACTAAAATCAGTAAATCATAGTCAGCAAAATTAGGAGTAACAGTTTAAAACTTTTTATGTAAATTATTGATTACCTTCTCCATAACTTAACCATCGGTAATAATCAACATATGGAAATAATCTTTTATAATATAAAGGAAGTAAATCCGGTAAACTTGGTTCGTCCATTTTATTTTTAATTTTTAGGTAAAAAAATAATTATAGCACAATTATTCTTCGCCAGTATACGGCGGACTAAAAAAAGTACATCGTATTTGAACAATTTTTTTATTAATTATCTGTTTTAAAAAAATTTCATACAAAAAAAGTGTTAACATAAATGTTACGTCTACTTTGAGAACGAGATCGAGTAACTGGCGGGAAAATCCCGATGAGGTTATATGAAAAATCAAGCCGCAATGGCGCAATAAAAAAAAAGGAATTCTTGGCAACGTTGCTATTTGTAATTCGCATGTCCAAGCCCCGACAGAGGGCGCTCTATAAGTTATACCAAAATCCTATCTCTTGCACGAGTGCGAGAGAGACAGTTGCTGTAAGTTATACCAAATTTCACGTGTAATTTGTATATCTATAGCTATTCCTTGGATGTCCGAATACCGCGAACTTTAAAAATAGTAAAAATTTCGTAACTTATTAAGAATAATAATTTTAATGCAATATAAATATTTACGTAATTAAATAAAAAAAAAATTTATTCAGCAGAGTTGTTATAAATATATAAGGAAATACATCTTTTGAAATCAATAACAAAGACTTATAAAGTTTATAATAATTATTTATTTAAAATTTATGGATACTATCTAACTTATGCTAATAGTTAAAGATATTAATCTATAAAAAGGAAAACATTGATTATACTCATAAAAGCTTTGATAAAAAATATATGCTGATGGAAACTTGCAAGTGCTCCAAATTTTATCATGTTTTCAACTTCAAAAATCACATCAGTTCAGGTTACAACTATCTATATAAATTAAAACAGTCTTGAGTAGAAAATGATACCTTGAACTGATCATTTTTCGCTATACTTAGTACTTAGAAGAAATTTTTTTTTTAAATAAATAGGTGAAAACTTGTAAGCAATAGATGAAAATAAATATCTAAAAACGCAGGAAAATAACTACTGAACACATTTCTTTTGATTCCTCAAAAATAACACAGTTTTTATACTTGTTTTTTTATGATCAATATTCAAATAATTAAAAACTTTCTTGCTGTTCCATGGATTAAAAAAAAATAATAATAATTACTATTAAAATTTAGAAATACAATCGCAACAAAAAAATACACATTTATTGTAGTGCCCCATATTCTAGTCATTTTGTTTGTAGTGGTAAATTCTAATTCCAAAACTACAAATTGATATAAAGGTTCAATTTAATTCTAATTAAGTGTTCCATTATCTTCCATATGGATGTATTTGAGATGCAGCTTTAATATTGGTTTTAATAGAACTTGTCACTTTACCCATTGGTCCCATTGGTCCAGGGCCAGGTTGAGGTTGAGGACCTCCTGGTCTGCCTACCATCATATTTGCTCCCACAGGATTGACTCCAGTAGGAGGCATTTGAACTGCATCAGATTTAAGACCTTTTCCACTACCAACTGCAGCAACAAGTGTTATAGTATCATTAGGATTACTTGTTGGCGCTTGAGTGGAACGAGAGCTAGTTTCACTTTCCCATTCTTCTCGAGCTTTATTGACATGTTCTAATACATTTGTCATTACTTTATTAAATTGTGCAACTTGCTTATGAGAAGCATCATATGTTAAATTAGATACTTTAGATTCATAAGCTACTATTTTCTGTTCAACCAAAGGATCAGGTTTGGTTCTAAGATAGTCAGGGACTAAATCATGAGCAAAAGTAGATATTCTTCCCTCTGTAATTCTAAGTAATTCTTCATCTTTTTCAGGGCTTAAGTGAAGCGGTAGCACAGTTAAATTTCGTAAATTTGGAGCTTTGTCATGACTAAGAATTTTAGAAAGACTTGTCAAATGGCCAGAAATAATTGCAAAATTATCAAGAAAATTAGGCCAATTTAATGTTTCATATTCATGTTCTAATTTAAAAATCATGGAAGCTATGGCAGATTTTAAATCATAAACTTTCATTATTATTGCCTCTAAGGCAGAGTCCAGTTGTTTTTCTTGATGCATGAGCAGCTGATATCTATAAAAAAAATTACCAATAAATATTTTAATGTAACTTTGTACAGGAAATAATTCAGATTTGCGAAAATTATAAACAATATAAGATTATATACTATACTTACTTCACCAAAATAACTGTACTACCTTCAGCAACTTAACCTTTTAAATATCTTTTTTCAGCTTAACAATGTGACGAACTGAACGTCGTCACGAGTTGCACTTAAGGTGCTTTTGGGTGTATTTAGAAACTCGTTGCGTTCGTTCGTGAATTGAAATTTTTTTTTTCAGTTAGCAGTTGGCACCATTGCAGTGAACGAACGCTGGAGTGTTTCGAAACGGCGAGCGTTAAGTTTAAAAAAATCGAGGTGAAAATCATTGATAGTTATAAGTTAACAACAAATTGAAAAATTAGAAAAATTAGCTGAGAATAATTAATTAAAATTATAACACCTAAGGAGTCACGGTGGACACGTGGTGCACCTCGTGATAATAATGCCTTGTAGATGATTTACCCAGGAATTTTTAACTTCAGAGGGATCAGAACGAACACCTGGTTCACCTGGTGATATTAACGCCATGTAGATGATTTCCCCAGAAAGTTTTGACTCCAGGGGGGTCAGGACGGACACGTGATGATAGTAAAGCTTTGTAGATGGTTTCCTGAGAAAGTTTTTTAGAGTAAGCCATTTTCAAGGCGTAATTATCGTTAGGTATCCGTCTTGACCTCTCTGGAGTCAAAACTTCCTGGGGAAATCATCTCCGAGGCGTTATTGTCACCAGGTGAACCAGGTGTCCGTCCTGACCCCCCTGGAGTCAAAACTTCCTGGGGAAATCATCTCCGAGGCGTTATTGTCACCAGGTGCACCAGGTGTCCGTCCTGACCCCCCTGGAGTCAAAACTTTCTGGGGAAATCATCTACATGGCGTTAATATCACCAGGTGAACCAGGTGTTCGTTCTGATCCCTCTGAAGTTAAAAATTCCTGGGTAAATCATCTACAAGGCATTATTATCACGAGGTGCACCACGTGTCCACCGTGACTCCTTAGGTGTTATAATTTTAATTAATTATTCTCAGCTAATTTTTCTAATTTTTCAATTTGTTGTTAACTTATAACTGTCAATGATTTTCACCTCGATTTTTTTAAACTTAACGCTCGCCGTTTCGAAACACTCCAGCGTTCGTTCACTGCAATGGTGCCAACTGCTAACTGAAAAAAAAAAAATTTCAATTCACGAACGAACGCAACGAGTTTCTAAATACACCCTTTGCAACTTGCACCAGCAAAGGATGCACGCGGGAAAATTGAACCAAATAATTGTATAAATCGAAAATTGTAATTTTTATGACTTGGTCTGTTGGAAAAGAGGGCGACTCGCGGATTGCAGCCGCACGTGCCGATCTAATACGCATTAATTACACGTGTCGGGGATATTTTTATTATGTTGTTACCGGAAGTTTCCTGTTTACGACTTGGAAGAAAGGTGACACAAATCAAGGTCACACATGTCGAGGGCTACGGGATGAGACGCGCGCGGGGATTATGTAAGTCATTTTTCAGTGGGAAGATTCAGAGATGAATATGATTAGGGAATACAGGTGCCAATGAAAGATGTCGCCAGTATAAACTGGGGCAAGTCGCGTGAATTTGAATGAGCTGATTAGTGGATAATACCAAAATAGGGGAATTTGGAAGCACAGGGGGGCTAAATCTGGATTGGATTGATCTGGAAGGGGAGGCGCACGAGAGCCTATAAAAGGGCCAGCGCTGGGATTAGGCAGGCTTTATTAAAAATTCTATTCGAGGCATTCAATTTAATTCATTAATTATCAGATTCTTAGCCATTATTACCGGTTTTTATCCGTTCTCTTCTATACTCTGACTTGTTGGTTTGTATTGACCAGTGTCACTCCTTTCTCCAAAAGATCAAGCCTAGTACATATAATAGTTCGGTTTAAGTGTAAAACTTGTAACTATATACTATAATAAGAATTTTATCAAACACCGAATTTAAACAGTATTCACCAGTGTTAAATCTTACACCCTCCAAAACGGCTTACCCATTCCCTATTCTCTTATAAAATATTTAAACCAACTACGTGCAACTCGTCATTCGATCATTCACGAGTTGCGGAGTTGAAAATTGATAAAAGCTCCAGCGGCAAGGCCATCGGAGCCGCGGACCGCCGAGTCTGCCAGCCAGGGTTGGGTGGTGTGGCACTTTGGTGACTCACCATGCGGTAAGCCACCTGGTGTATTGGTGTATTAGGCGCATGATACCCAGCGTTCGAAATAAATAATTTTTTATAAACTATTAAAAAAACCGACAAGCTCCAAAACCCCCATAACGCTCGGGAGAGTGATAAATAAATAATTTTTTATAAACAATTAAATAAACCGACGAGCTCTAAACCCCCATAACGCTGGGGAGAGAGATATATAAATAATTTTTTACAACGTTTAATTCGTTTCTCGAGATTTGTAATGATACTCCATTTCGAAATTTGCTTTATTTCAAATTTCAATTTAATTTGGAAAATAAAGTACAGTAAATTCAAGAAATATATATCAATCAATATATTGCGTATTTATTACTTATTATTTAATCATTATTCTTTTTTATTTTTTGTTGTTGAATATTGAGGAATGCTGCAAGCTAAATATTTATTTTGCCAAAATTTATGAAACAGCTGCCAAAGCAGCTGATTGTTTTTGTCCGGGAGTAAATAATTTTTTATAAACAATAAAATAAACCGACAATCTTCAAAACCCCCATAACGCTGGGTAGAGTGATAAATAAATAATTTTTTATGGACAATTAAATAAACCGACAAGCTCTAAAACCCCATAACGCTGGGGATAGTAATAAATAAATAATTTTTTATAAACATTTAAATAATTCGACAAGCTCGTTACCCCCATAACGCTGGGGAGAGCGATAAATAAATAATTTTTTATAAACATCTAAATAAACCGACAAGCTCTAAACCCCCAGAACGCTGGGGAGGGCGATAAATAAATAATTTTTTATAAACAACTGAATAAACCTACAAGCTCTAAACCCACATAACGGAGAGGAGAGAGAGATAAATAAATAATTTTTTATAAACAATTGAATATTCCGACAAGCTCGTAACCCCCATAACGCTGGGAATAGCGATAAATAAATAATTTTTTATGAACAATTAAATAAACCACCAAGCTCTAAGGCCCCATAACGCTGGAAAGAGCGATAAATGAATTATTTTTTATAAACAATTGAAGAAACCGACAAGCTTGAAGGCCCCATAACGCTGGGGAGATCGATAAATAAATAATTTTTTATGAATAATTGAATTAACCGACAAGCTCTAAACCCCCATAACGCTGGGCACCTAAGTTCAACGAAAAAACTAATCGGCTATTTTCCAAGCTTTAAACCCCCAAAACCCGGAGCACCCAAGTTCAACAAAAAAGCTGATTGACTACCCCCCAAGCTCTAAGCCCCCAAATCCCTGGAAACGCGAGTTCAACAAAAAAGCTGATTGGCTACCCCCCAGCTCTAAGCCCCCAAAACCCTGGGCCCTCGAGTTCAAGAAATGAACTGATCGGCTGTCCCCAAAGCTCTAAACCCCCAACTGATCCCCAACTTGGGGATTTAGAGCTTGAGGGGTAGCCAATCAGCTTTTTTGTTGAACTTGGGTGCTCCGGGTTTTGGGGGCTTAAAGCTTGGGGCATAGCCGATTAGTTTTTTCCTTGAACTCGGGTGCCCAGCGTTATGGGGGCTTAGAGCTTGTCGGTTTATTCAATTGTTTATAAAAAATAATTTATTTATCGCTCTCCCCAGCATTATGGGGTTTTAGAGCTAGTCGGTTTATTCGATTGTTTATAAAAAATTATTTATTTATCACTCTCCCGAGCGTTATGGGGGTTTTGGAGCTTATCGGTTTATTTAATAGTTTATAAAAAATTATTTATTTCGAACGCTGGGTATCATGCGCCTAATACACCAATACACCAGGTGGCTTACCATGGTGAGTCACCAAAGTGCCACACCACCCAACCCTGGCTGGCAGACTCGGCGGTCCGCGGCTCCGATGGCCTTGCCGCTGGAGCTTTTATTAATTATCAACTCCGCAACTCGTGAATGATCGAATGACGAGTTGCAAGTAGTTGGTTTAAATATTTTATAAGATAATAGGGAATGGGTAAGCCGTTTTGGAGGGTGTAAGATTTAACACTGGTGAATACTGTTTAAATTCGGTGTTTGATAAAATTCTTATTATAGTATATAGTTACAAGTTTTACACTTAAGCCGAACTATTATATGTACTAGGCTTGATCTTTTGGAAAAAGGAGTGGTCAATACAAACCAACAAGTCAGAGTATAAAAGAGAACGGATAAAAACCGGTAATAATGACCTCCCAATGGGGGTCCAAGAAAAAGGTTTTTTGCAAGGTCTCCAGAAAGCTCCTCTGAGTATCTCAGGCTTGTTCTTATGTCAAAACAAACAAGAAAAACTCATTGGAGCCGACCGGGGCCGACTTTGCAAAAGTTCCATTTCTCTAGGGTGGTCGAGGTCCACCCAACGGGGGTCCAAGAAAAAGGTTTTTGCAAGATCTCCAGAAAGCTCCTTTGAGTATCTCAAACTTGTTTTTTTGTCAAAACAAACCGGAAAAATCTATTAAAGCAGTCCGGGGCTGACTTTGCAAAAGTTTCATTTCTCTAGGGTGGATGAGGTTCACCCCCATGGGGTCCATGAAAAAGAGTTTTTGCAAAGTATCCAGAAAGCTCCTCTGAGTATTTTAGGCTAGTTTTTATGTCAAAACAAACCAGAAAAACCAACTGAAGCAGTCCGGGGCCAACTTTGCAAAAGTTCCATTTCTCGAGGGAGGATGAGGTCCACTACGGGGGTCCAAGAAAAAGAGATTTTGCGAAGCATTCAAAAAGCTCCTATGAGTATCTCAAACTTGTTTTTTTGTCAAAACAAACCGGAAAAATCTATTCACGGAGAAAGAGGTACATCATGAAACTTGGTGTACAGCGCCATCGTTTTACATGATGCGTGGTGCAGCGTGATTCCAAGTCACAGTCGTATTTTCAAGTGTACGCACCGTGTTTTCCAGTGCAAAATTTTTAGAGAGACAGTTTCGATAGAGCAGACGACGGCGCTCGGAACACCCACGTTATCAGTTTTTTAAAGTTTTACACTAAAAATTGTGTACGATTCTTACTTTGAAATATTCTTGCTGTCTTTCCTAACAAATTTATAAACTTCAATTATGATTTCGAACTTGATATTTATATTTATACGATTTTAAAGTTTCGAGGTTAGAGATTCAGCAGAACTTGAGTAACCGAGAAAAAAGCATGCGTCAAATGCGTACACTGGAAAACACCGTGCACACATTGTGTTTCATAGTGTATCTCCTTCTCCGTGTTGGAGCAGTCCGGGGCTGACTTTGCAAAAGTTTCATTTCTCTAGGGTGGTCGAGGTCCTCCCAACGGGGGTCCAGGAAAAATGTTTTTTGCAAGGTCTCCAGAAAGCTCCTCTGAGTATCTCAGGCTTGTTATTATGTCAAAGCAAACCAGAAAAACTCATTGGAGCCGTCCGGGGCCGACTTTGCAAAAGTTCCATTTCTCTAGGGTGGTCGAGGTCCACCCAACGGGGGTCCAAGAAAAAGGTTTTTGCAAGATCTCCAGAAAGCTCCTTTGAGTATCTCAAACTTGTTTTTTTGTCAAAACAAACCGGAAAAATCTATTAAAGCAGTCCGGGGCTGACTTTGCAAAAGTTTCATTTCTCTAGGGTGGATGAGGTTCACCCCCATGGGGTCCATGAAAAAGAGTTTTTGCAAAGTATCCAGAAAGCTCCTCTGAGTATTTTAGGCTAGTTTTTATGTCAAAACAAACCAGAAAAACCAACTGAAGCAGTCCGGGGCCAACTTTGCAAAAGTTCCATTTCTCGAGGGAGGATGAGGTCCACTACGGGGGTCCAAGAAAAAGAGATTTTGCGAAGCATTCAAAAAGCTCCTATGAGTATCTCAAACTTGTTTTTTTGTCAAAACAAACCGGAAAAATCTATTCACGGAGAAAGAGGTACATCATGAAACTTGGTGTACAGCGCCATCGTTTTACATGATGCGTGGTGCAGCGTGATTCCAAGTCACAGTCGTATTTTCAAGTGTACGCACCGTGTTTTCCAGTGCAAAATTTTTAGAGAGACAGTTTCGATAGAGCAGACGACGGCGCTCGGAACACCCACGTTATCAGTTTTTTAAAGTTTTACACTAAAAATTGTGTACGATTCTTACTTTGAAATATTCTTGCTGTCTTTCCTAACAAATTTATAAACTTCAATTATGATTTCGAACTTGATATTTATATTTATACGATTTTAAAGTTTCGAGGTTAGAGATTCAGCAGAACTTGAGTAACCGAGAAAAAAGCATGCGTCAAATGCGTACACTGGAAAACACCGTGCACACATTGTGTTTCATAGTGTATCTCCTTCTCCGTGTTGGAGCAGTCCGGGGCTGACTTTGCAAAAGTTTCATTTCTCTAGGGTGGTCGAGGTCCTCCCAACGGGGGTCCAGGAAAAATGTTTTTTGCAAGGTCTCCAGAAAGCTCCTCTGAGTATCTCAGGCTTGTTATTATGTCAAAGCAAACCAGAAAAACTCATTGGAGCCGTCCGGGGCTGACTTTGCAAAAGTTTCATTTCTCTAGGGTGGATGAGGTTCACCCCCATGGGATCCATGAAAAAGAGTTTTTGCAAAGTATCCAGAAAGCTCCTCTGAGTATTTTAGGCTTGTTTTTATGTCAAAACAAACCAGAAAAACCAACTGAAGCAGTCCGGGGCCAACTTTGCAAAAGTTCCATTTCTCGAGGGAGGATGAGGTCCACTACGGGGGTCCAAGAAAAAGAGATTTTGCGAAGTATTCAGATAGCTCCTCTGAGTATCTCAGACTTGTTTTTACGTCAAAACAAACCGGAAAAATCTATTGGAGCAGTCCGGGGCTGACTTTGCAAAAGTTTCATTTCTCCAGGGTGGTCGAGGTCCACCCAACGGAAGTCCAAGGAAAAGAATTTTTGCAAGGTCTCCAGAAAGCTCCTCTGAGTAATTCAGGCTTGTTTTTATGTCGAAACAAACCAGAAAAACTCATTAGAGCCTTAATCTCGAGTTAGCTGTTTGGAAAACAAAAAAAAATTGTTTTCCTATGCCCTTAATCTCGAGTTAGCTGTTTGGAAAACCAAAAAAATCGTTTTCCATCGCCCTTAATCTCGAGTTAGCTGTTTGGAAAACCATAAAAAATTGTTTTCCAACGCCCTTTATCTCGAGTTAGCTGTTTGGAAAACCAAAAAAATCTGTTTCCTACGCCCTTAATCTCGAGTTAGCTGTTTGGAAAACCAAAAAAAATCGTCTTCCCACGCCCTTAATCTTGAGTTAGCTGTTTGGAAACCCCGAAAAATCATTTTCCTATGCCCTTAATCTCGAGTTAGCTGTTTGAAAACCAAAAAAATCGTTTTCCATCGCCCTTAATCTAGAGTTAGCTGTTTGAAAAACAAAAAAAATCGTTTTCCATCGCCCTTAATCTCGAGTTAGCTGTTTGTAAAACCACAAAATCGTTTTCCATCGCCCTTAATCTCGAGTTAGGTGTTTTGAAAACCAAAAAAAAATCGTTTACCTACGCCCTTAATCTCGAGTTAGCTGTTTGGAAAACCAAAAAAAATCGTTTTCCGTTGCACTTAGTCTGGAGTTAGCGGTTTGGAAACCCCGAAAAATCATTTTCCTACACCTCTAATCTCGAGTTAGCTGTTTGGAAAACCAAAAAACTCGTTTTCCATCGCCCTTAATCTCGAGTTAGATGTTTTGAAAACCAAAATAAATCGTTTTCCGTTGCACTTAGTCTGGAGTTAGCGGTTTGAAAACCCCGAAAAATCATTTTCCTACGCGCTTAATCTCGAGTTAGCTGTTTGGAAAACCAAAAAAAATCGTTTTCCTACGCCCTTAATCTTGAGTTAGCTGTTTGGAAACCCCAAATAATCGTTAAATATACTTGCTATAACTGCCGTGATTATAAATCATTGTTAAAGTTAAAATTATAAAATTTTTCAAGACTTAAGATACATTTTATTTAATTGTTTTATTTTTTTTTTCATCGTTTCAATAGATAACATTGCAATAATTGTTTAAATCATCAAATGAAATGATTTTTTATAAATAATTCAGTTTTTGAAATAATATTATTCAACATCCATGATACCAATAAGTTTTGTACCACACCATAAATTTCAAAATGTAACACAAATTCACATATAAGTATTTGATATGGTATCGATGAGGAAAAAAATCTGGAACAAAATGAAAAATTTTTCCGCACTCCGGCCGGGAAGCGCTACTTCCCTGCCGCTGCCGCTACAGTCAGTAGCGCTTCCCGGCGCCGTCGTGCGGAAAAATAGCATACTCAACTAGGCACCTGAATGGGAAGGTCTCAGATCACATGTTTGTCACACTCGGCTACGCCTCGGACGACAATTTCATGCGATCTGAGACGTTTCCCATTCATACTGCCTAGTTAAGTAATATACTATTACATTAAGGGGGTACATATACCTAAAAATTTTCAAAAAATCAATTTTCAGTTTTTTGTGTTTTTTGATGTACTTTTACATCAGCTTTCAAATGCCGCAAACCGAGTTTCTTGATTCGTTAAGGAAAAAAAGTTACAGTTAATTTAATAAAGACATTCAATTTATTAAATTAACGTTGAAATGGCTTTTTTTGAAATTCAAGAATTTTAAGTCCGTTCTAGTAGCAAAAATACTTTCTACGATACTATAGGTACAAATGCTTTTTCGATGTATTTTTTCCTTTTTTAATTTCGCAATGTAGGTATAATTTTTTTTTATCCACGAACAGAACTGTAAGTATTTATATCGTTTTCATCTAATAAAAGCGATGAAAAAACAGAAAATTTTTTTATCTGTGATTAGATTTTTTCCGCGACACAATATCTTAATAATGAAAGTTAAGAATGACAGATTAACTTTCATTTCAAGTCTAATGCTAAAAACAATTTATTAAGTTAGAATCGATCGCATAAAAAAGTTTATAACCTTTATGACATAATATATGACATATATTACCTCTACGAGACTACTTTAGTATATTGACCAATTAGTATCGAATATCGATCTATCGATATCAAATTAGGTATTTCTGCAGCTTTAAAAGTTCACGACTACTTTTTTGTTCTTTGAGTCATCTTTCTAGAGAAATTCTACTTCACTTGGTTTTGTTTTTGTTATTATTTCAATCTGAAGTAAATAAGTTAGTTTCATTATAAAAAAAAAATTTAAGAATAAATGACCAATTCTTACCAGGTAAACTAATGAAGTTTTTTAATTTTAAAAAAAAATAGGTTTATGTACAAATGTGAAGTGAAAAAATAATTCTTTGATTTAAAATTAAAGATAATTTTTAGATAATTGCATGTGAAGACTCCGCTGACTCAAAGTCTTAACTTGGTCTTGGTGCCTAATAGTGTGTGATCTGTGTCTTTGATAAAAAAGCTAATTGGGTCACTTTAGGAGCAGGAGAAAAAAAAAAAGTATCCGGCTGTGTGCAAAAGAGTATTTACATCAAGCAAGAGTCCTGTGACAAGATATTTTCAAAATATAAATGTTTATGTGTTGATGTGTTACATTTTATTCATCAAAATCTTTTCAGAACTTCAAAAGCCATTTTCTCAAATATGTGATTTTTGAGAAAATGAGGGCATTGCTCGTAAAGCCAAAATTTTTCCAGACAGCGGATGGACCCAGGACTTTGCACACTTGTTGTACATGTGAACCCTCATGAGCGCAACCTCAGGCAACCAAATCTAAGCATTATTAAGCTGATGGCACACCAGAAATTGACTAAAATGATAAAAACTATCAAAATTTTAACCACACTAAGCAATTTTAGAGTATGCAAGTAGCTTAATAGTGCTTGTATTTGGGGGCCATCCATTAATGATGTCACGGTCAAAGGGGGGGGGGAGGGGTTCTTGAATTCGTGACCAAATGTGACAGGGGGGAGGGGGTCAGAGCAATAGCCTGTAACGTCACGGAAGAAAAAAGTTTTTTAATAATAAATTAGTATCGCTTTTAACATCAACAAAGCTGGGAAAAAAAGAAAGTTACACGTGATATAATAAAAGCATCTGATCAGCAAAGAATTAATAAAACTAAGAAAAAAATACTATTAATAAATGAAAATGCACGATAAAATTATAGAAATTAAAAATTTTTTTCATCCAGTTTCAGTAACATAAAAAAATACGTATTTATTTTAAGTCTAGAATCCTCTGCCCAAAAATTTAAATCATGTGATTCAAATATATTTTTAAACTCTTTGATCACTGGAACTTGCATCCCGAGGTTTTTACTCTATTATGAAGAGATTTGGCAACGCTGCACGTGTTTGCGGGAGTTATGTTGCAGCCGACGAAGGGAACGTTTACGCGTGCACGTTTGCGCGGTCATAACCTATATTACTTACTAGTCTCACGCGCGTATTTATACAAGCTTGCGGTATAAAATTAAAAAATCTTTATCTCTATTTTTTAAAATTACAAAAAGCAGATTGCAGTTCTTTAATTGAACAGTTCAGTCACAATATTTTAGTTGTCACCTTACACTTGATTCTTGTTCATAAAAAAAATTATGAAATATGTCGTACGATAATTTGTACCGAGCTGTCAAGGCAAGATATCCTAATTCGCCTGGTGCGTTTCAGCAAGAAAAAACGAATCTTTTATGGAGACAAATAAAAGAAAAGTATTCAGATAAAAAAGATCAAATCCATCAAGCAGAACTAGCAATACGAGAACTGCAAAATGAGGTTGCAGCCCGAAAAGCAAAAGCAACGCTTTATTTTTATGGACAGGTACTTGATTATTTTTACATAATTAATTAATTTTGTGAGTTTTTTGTTTTTATATAAAAAAAAAATAGTTGTAGAGTATCCGCTTAATTTTTAACAAAATGTTACGTCGTAATAATTATCCTTTTTTTAACAATTGATTTTTCAATTAAAAATTCCAGCAACTCAAAATCGACTCTTATTGATTAATAAAAAACTAGTAATTATTGACCTTTAAAGTTATTAATTAATCTAAAAAAAAAGTTCAGATTTACTTTTATAGTATGTCTCAGTAACTTTATCAGTTTGTTCTATTAAAATAATAAATCACTAGTTTTTATTATTTAACTATTATTATTGATTGTAATTTTTTTCAATAAAAGGGAAAAAAACGTAAAATATCTGAATCATCGAATACAGAAGTTATTCATACAGAGCCTAATCCAAATGAATCACCAGAAAATAATTCTGCACCAGTTGAAAAGATGGTTTCAACAAATTTAAATGAAGAAAAACTTCTTGAAAGTGAAAAATCTGAAAGACCTACACCTGCGCAAACGGCTGCAAAAAATAAAATTTCCGAAATAGAATCCAAATTACAAGCCTTATTCAATGTAAAGAATTCTGGCCTAGGAACTGAAGATAACGATAAGCTGATCAAAAAATTTAAAAAAGACCTTGAAGCTGAAAAAGCTAGTTTGAAAATAAAAGTTCAAGATGCAGCTCGGCAAAAAAGATACCGCTCAATTAAGAGTCAAAAAATCAAGGAAGTAATATCTACAGTTCCCGAAGCTGCTGAAATTTTGAAACAAAAATCTTCGTCCGGGCGACCACGTATAGAAATCAGTCAGCCAGATTTTTTAAAAACAATTATTGAAATTGTCACTCATGGATGTGGGGCTGACGATCGCCGAAGAACGGAAATGATACGTACCTGTAAAACCCTAGACGATGTTCTTACTCGATTAAAAAGAGAAAATTACAAAGTGAGTAGGAGTGCTCTTTATTTACGATTCATTCCACGACGAGCAGATTCTTCTGAAGGAAAAAGACACGTGAAAACCGTTCCTGTAAAATTGATTAAGGCTCAAACAAGTGAACATAAATATCACAGCGATACTCAGTTTGCTATGGCCACGATTAGAGCGTTGGAATCTTTAGCATCTGTCCTTGGTCCAAGCCAAATATTTTTTTTACCTCAAGACGACAAATCCAGAATCCCTTTAGGGATTACCCCAGCAAATAAACAAGCTGCCGTGGTGATGCATATGGATTATCGTATCACGTTACCTGATCATGATTGGGTAAAAGCAGCTAAACACAGATTAATTCCGTCAGTATATGCAGGTAAAGTTTTTGAAAATTTTTCGGGATAAATTTTTAAACTATTTTAAAAAACTCAAAATTATTTATATAAACTTATAAACTTGACTTTTATAATTGAAACATTTTTTTTTATTTTTTTAGACTTTTTAATGAAAAAATTAATTTAGTAAATGCTTGATTGATATTTAGAAATTGTTGACACACAATTATTTTTAAAATTTTTACTTTTAGGTATCGAGGTTAAGAGCAATGGTCTTGGTCTGCCTGAAATGGTATCTTACTCTGGGCCAACATTTATTGCAATCAGAAGCGGAAAGCATAGCTCTTCAACGGCTCACACTCATGCTGAAGACATGAACAAACTTTTAAGTTTGACCGAGTTTGAATGTTTATGCAAAACAAGCACAGGAGCGATAAAACCAGTGATTATAATTACAGTCGACGGTGGTCCTGATGAATGTCCAAGATATGAAAAAACCATCAGACATAACATCGCGCATTTTAAAAAATATGATCTGGACGCACTGCTTGTCGCAACAAATGCACCCGGTCGCAGTGCATATAATCGGGTTGAGCGCAGAATGGCTCCTTTGAGTCATGAATTATCGGGTCTTATTTTAGATCATGAACACTTTGGTAGCCACTTGGACAATAGTGGCAAAACTGTCGATGAAGAATTAGAAAAAAAAAACTTTAAGTTTGCCGGTGATCTTCTTTCTCAAGTATGGAATGAGTTGAAAATTGACAACCACCCCGTCGTAGCTATGTATGTAGACCCAGAGAAAGAAAATGCACCTAATAGCGCAACTGCCGAAATCGATCCAACCTGGTATCAACAACATGTGAGGGAATCTCAGTATTTTCTACAAATCATTAAATGTACCAACTTGTCGTGTTGCCGTCCTTTTCGGAGCAACATTCGAGATCTTCTCCCTGAAGGATTTTTGCCACCACCAACTAAAGTTAAACAAACTGAAAAAGGACTGGAAATAACAAAAGCTACGGATTCAAGTGCAAAATTTATGCCGCTGTTGGTTCAATTGTCCTACAAAAATAAAGAATTCGATTTTTCCAAGGTAACAATTAATTAATAAATCCTTTACTTTTAATTAAATTATTTTGTACTGATTTTGTATAAATATTGAAAAATATTCTGTCATTACCAAAATAAAAATTATTTTAAAGAATATGATTTTTTACTAGGTTTTATAAAAATAATTTGTTACTTTTTTCAGACTGCCTACGATATGCACTGTCCTTCAATTGAATCTCAGATAAAAGATCGAACGTGTGAAAAATGCGGTTTATATTTTGCTTCAAAAAAATCAGTAGACACGCATATAAAAAAATATCATAATAGAAATGATTCGATGACATGCTCTCGGATTCGCCCAGTAAATATTATTCATCGGCGTAATCATGAAGCTCTCTGCATTATTCGTACGGATGAAAATAGTGAAGATGCAGAGTGGATAAATATCGATGATATTGAACCTTCAATCATCGATGAACTTGAAACTTCGAACAGTGATCAAGATGATAATGAGAGTGACAGCACAGAACTAATCAACAAAAATTCAAATCAACAAAAACCCTTTCCAGTCATCGAAAATCTTTCAGATTGGATGACCAGTCCTTGGGAGCAAGAATAAAATAATTTTAAAAGTATTTTATCTTCAAAATTGATCAATATACCAAAAATTAGTTAAATAAGAATTATAGTAATTTATTATTCAGGTGCTTTTGTGTTTCTTATTGAAAATAAAAAAATAAATTTTTTTTTAAGTAGTCTTTTTTTCAATAAAAATTGGGGGGGTCTACTTGCGTATCGTGACGTCTTTAAGGGGGGGAGGAGTATTGGTTTTGTGACCAACTGTGACAAAGGGGAGGGAGGGGGTGTAAAAAGCCAAAAATTAGCGTGACATCATTAATGGATGGCCCCTAAGCTATGTTAAATCTTTTTCTAAAACCAAATTCTTTAGCAGTAAACAAAGCATCAAGATCTTTATCTTCTAGAACTTCTAAAATACTTTCATCAATCCCCGCATCTGAAAATTAATTTAAAAAATTCATGCTCGTGCAAAAAACTTTTATCAAATTTCTACTACACATTAAATTGCATATAAAAATTGTGCTCAGAAGAATCAATGAAAATCAACATCAATTCATTATTTAAGGTTTATAAAAACGATTTTAAAAAGAAACAAAAGACTAAGTTAGACTTCAAAGAGAGTAATCATATATATAGCCACTAATCATCAGTAAACTTGAATTTTGCAAAAAAAGCAGCGATATTCAGAAAAACAATTAAAATTTGAGGTTATATTTACTTACCTTCAAATTTAGAAACAAACTGGTCCAGCTTTATTTTTTTCAAAAAATCACTAACAAAAGTGCTCATGGCTACTTCTATCATATGTAATAATTATTTTTCACTAACTGTTTCCATTTAATTAACGTATATTTATGTACATGAAATATTTGTGGAGTACGCTGCAGTAATTAATTCGACGCACTGCACACGTGCACGTGACCAACTGTAATTGGACTCTCAACTCTCAAGCAATATTTGCTTGAGCCTCAGGTAAAAATTACTCCGAGTACCTTTGCTTGAGCTGTCAAGCAATTTTTGCCGGAGTCTGAAGCAAAATCTCTTCCTTTTTTTTCTGAGTGAACTTTAAAAACGATCTCGTAATGATTCCACTCTATTTCGTAAATGTGAAAATTGTTTGACCAAAGATCCGAATTGTCTTTTGCAGATTTAGATTTTGAAGAATTAACGTAGCCCCACAAAACGTGTCTACTAGTGTCATTACCATTTACTATCCATAATTGAACATTGCCTGATGCTGACGGTATTCGTATTTGCGTAATCGACTTTTCTATACGGTAGTTTGAAGACTCTAACATTAAAACTGAAAATAAACATAACTCATTTACGAATGAAGCAATAAAAAATTTATATTCTCTATCTAATTAATAAGTTGCTAAAAAAATTTTAATCTTTAAACGGCTTTTTGTAGAGCTAAACTTGCAAAATTGCATCTTACAATGCTGCTCGTAAATTGCAAAACTTTGTGAAACGTATTTCATAGTGACTCACGAGGGTAAATCCAGTCACCTCGAGGAAATTTAGCTCTAATTTCTACTCGAGCGTACTTGAAATTCAAAAATTTTTTAGTGTTTATTCGTCCCGAGGTGATAGGTGGTTATAGTATATGCCATTCCTTAGCAGTTCTACTGCATTCGTTACTTTTTAATTTGCCTGTAAAACTATAAATATAGTAAGTTTCATGTATTGAAAATTATAAAAATAAAAGTGGTTTTTTCTATTTTGTATATTACCGATTTAATGTTAAATTTCCTTCTTGAATAAAATTGTTAGCGTAAATTTCATTCAACAACTTTATTTTAATTTTTAGTCCATTTGAGACATTGAGATTGTCTGCTGAGTTTTTGTAAACTACAAACTCATAGTCTTAAAAAAAAGTGAAAGTTTTTCTAAATTATTCATGTGTCTAATCATTTTCTTTATTACTATAAAATAGTAGTAGGTAGATACTTACAGGTGCTGTTGAGAATTCTTCTACAAAAGTCCATTTTCTTTTTAATAACTGATCCAAATTTTTGAAATTATCTTCGAAAATAAGTTCTCCAGAACATGTAGTACGACTTTTACCAACTGAGTTGTATAGTTTGGTTACGGATTTTTCACAAGCTTGATCTCTTTTATTAAGAGACTCTACTTTATGCCCATTTACATCATAAAAATCTAGAAAAAATCTCCAGAATCATACAAAAAAAAAATATAAAAAATGTCTTTGCACTAGGTCTCCGCCCTGACTCCATAGGTGTTAAAATATTTAGCAAAAGAAAAAAAATTTGTTCAAGTCCATTGTACGTGTGGCACACGTATGCCACACGTGTGGCTATAGAGCAGGGCTGGTATTGTGTGAATAATATTTTAAAATTACATCAAAATGGATGAGAAAAATGTTCAACATAAGGAAAAAAAAAAAGAAAAATTTCAGAGTCAAGTTATGATACTGAACATATTTTTGTTAGTAATAAATGTTACAATTTAAAATAAAAAGGTTTACGTTATAGCTCACCAGAATCCCTGTGCGTAAAACATTGGCCTTCTGTCAAGAATCTGGCGATTAACCCTACTAAAGGGTATAGCCGGGTAAGATAGTCGAATCGGCCCCCAGCGCGAACCCCTACAATATATATATCATTCGAAAGGGCATGAAAAAAGAAAATTTTTGGCGCGAACCAGAATTTTTTATACCCACTACTGCGCATGCGCGGTCCAAAATAGTGATTTTTCAACTTTGATTTTTATCTCAAAATCTAAGAGGGTTAGAAAAACGCGGTTTGCGGCAAAATTTTGTTTACAAAAAATTTAGTTCAATCATATTTTTTTAAATCATTTTTGGCGCCAAATTCAAATTGTTAAGGCTGTTTTTCGAATTTTTTTCCCTAAAAAATGCGATTAAAAAAAAACGGTGATACATACCTCTCTGGAAAAAAAATATGTCATGTATTTTAGGAAAAAATAGCTTTACAAATTTTTTCAAAATTTTTGAAGTGGTGGAAGACACTTTTTAGGCCAAATTATTGAAATTTTTTATCTTAATCGCCACCTAGCGGCTGCATACTGCGTTAAAATATAACAACATTTATATCGCTGAGCTACATTTTTTGTAAACAAAATTTTGCCGCAAGCCGCGTTTTTCTAGCCCTCTTAGATTTCGAGATAAAAATTATAGTTGAAAAATCACTACTTCGACCCGCGCATGCGCAGTTTAGGGAATAAAAAATTGCGGTTTGCGCCAAAAGCTTCCTTTTTTTAAGACCTTTCAAATGATATGTATATTGTAGGGGTTTCTGCAAAAAAAATTTTTAATACCTCTAACGAGATCAGTTCAACCATGTCCATCACTAAAAAATTGTATAAATTAGTTATTTTCAATCTAGGTCAGGTAGGCCAAATTTTTTTATGCAGAAACCCCTACAGTATACATATCATTTGAAAGGTCTTGAAAAAAGGAAGCTTTTGACGCAAACCGCAATTTTTTATTCCCTAAACTGCGCATGCGCGGGGCGAAATAGTGATTTTTCAACTATAATTTTTATCTAAAAATCTAAGAGGGCTAGAAAAACGCGGTTTGCGGCAAAATTTTGTTTACAAAAAATGTAGCTCAGCGATATAAATGTTGTTATATTTTAACGCAGTATGCAGCCGCTAGGTGGCGATTAAGATAAAAAATTTCAATAATTTGGCCTAAAAAGTGTCTTCCACCACTTCAAAAATTTTGAAAAAATTTGTAAAGCTATTTTTTCCTAAAATACATGACATATTTTTTTTCCAGAGAGGTATGTATCACCGTTTTTTTTTAATCGCATTTTTTAGGGAAAAAAATTCGAAAAACAGCCTTAACAATTTGAATTTGGCGCCAAAAATGATTTAAAAAAATATGATTGAACTAAATTTTTTGTAAACAAAATTTTGCCGCAAACCGCGTTTTTCTAACCCTCTTAGATTTCGAGATAAAAATCAAAGTTGAAAAATCACTATTTTGGACTGCGCATGCGCAGTAGTGGGTATAAAAAATTCTGGTTCGCGCCAAAAATTTTCTTTTTTCATGCCCTTTCGAATGATATATATATTGTAGGGGTTCGCGCTGGGGGCCGACTTGACTATCTTACCCGGCTATACCCTTTCTGCCCAATTTCGCTAAATCTGCCTACTGTCTGGCAATATTCTGGCGGAAATTTCTCGCAGGGGAGTAGATGTCTAAATTGAATTGAAGAACAAACAAATATTTATAATAATGATCAATAAAAAATAAAAAAAAACTACCGATAACATCGTGTTTTAGATCAAGAAAATTTTCGCTCTTGCCATTACTGTACTCAATATGTAACCAATAGTAAATAATATCATTTTTTTTTAGTTCATAAATTTCATTCAAAATTGTGAAGCGACCTTCTCTTCGCGTTTTATTACTATCAATACTGTCTTTGTTCATCATGCCTGCTTCTAATCCATCAAATTCTTTATTTATGTTTATATGGAATCCTACGAATTTAATCCGTTTTTCATCTAGAAAAAATAAACATGTAGATAACTTGAAAAATTTTTATCTGCGAGAATTAAAATACTTACAAGGTACTGAAAGACGAAGACCTTTTGGTTTTAGTGGTTCGACTAATACCTTAGGAAATTTGGAAACTGAAATTAAATAATTAATTTAAAAGCTCGTGTTGTAAATTGAATATTTCTCAGGCATGTTTCATAATCATTTTCATACTCTCTGTTGTGGAAAATACGGTAGTGTTTCGATAGAAGTTGAGGATGCTGGTTGAGTTGAATTTGTTGTTTGTTGTGAAGAAACAGTTGTATCAACTGTTTCTGAGCCTAGATAGCTTGAATATGAAATAATAAATGCTACGATAGACAATATAAATAATATTAAAATGATTCCAGTAAAAGTTATCCGCTGCTGTTTTGTGTTAAACCAACTGTTTCCTGTAAAATTTAAGTTTATTTTAATAAATAAATAGCGAGCTGATTTTTTGGTTATTAGTCATAAAGTACTTTTTATTAAACGTGATAGTTATATTTTCATATCATTATTAATTTTTAGCTGATTTTTTTTCAATCCATGGTTAAAACAAAAACAAAATAATTCAAAGTTAGTTTTTTTCCTATCGAAATATAATAAATAAGCAAAAAATACTGATCATGCGTGGACAAAGAACATTTATGTAGGTTTGGAGGAAATATCTGACTATAATGAAATTTTTTTTTAATTAAGGCTTCATTATAATGTATTCAAATTAAAAAAAATTTAAGTTACTGTTTTTGTTAAAAAGTAAAACCTAACATAAAAAACTTCAGTTTTTTTTCAGATGCTGTGGCGCAAAAATTCATGTTTCTGGTTAAAAAATTGTGAAAATTTTTTTGTAAACGGGATTTTCAAGTGGAAATACTCTACTTTAATTTGATTTTTTATTTTTCAAAATCGGTTTGACTCCTTGGAAAATAATTAACTATTAAAACTTTTGAATGCAAATTTTTTGTACCATTTTGACCTTTCATGAAAATAATAAATTTTTCTTAAAACTACACTTTAAAACGCATATTAAAAAAAAAAAAAAAAAAACCATTTCATGCCGATCAACTGTTCCCGAGTTATGAATTTTTGAAAATATTAACGCCCGAAACGCTCCAAAGGCTTCAACTTCAGAAGGGGCAGAGACAATCACTTCATATTTGTCCAAAATACTTACTTTGAACCACCCAATAAATGGGCCAAATTTCATACAGGATTATATTTTGCTCCGAAACTTTAACGTTTTTAGATGGAACATCCCTTAAAAGCCATTTTATATACCTGAGGCCGCATTTCAAGTTCTCGTTTTAAGTTCTTAAATAAAAACTTACAACTTTAAAAATATGAATCTGGTGAGACACATTAACAGTTTTTGCAAGTCAGAAAAAATCAAGTTGAGTGACTTGAGTATAAGCTGCTTGTATTAGGCTTTTTTTTTAAATTCTTTGAAATAATTTTGGTTATAAATTTATAAAAATTAAATATTATGTCCCAAGGTCATTCAAAACATTTATGATTAATTTTAAAAAACAGCATGTTTTTAACTACTGTATTATTTTTATTAATATTTATTTATAAATTAAGGCCATGAGGTGAACCCTTTGAAGGTCTTATTTTAGACAATGTACAGAGTATAAGTATAATGTGATTTGTGACAATCAAAAAATTGAGTAGAATTTTTCTTACAGAAAACAGCAGCATTCATTGATTAAAATCACCTGCGCTTGTAAACTCTGCTCTTGAATGTTCCTCGTTGGCAGTCGACGCGCGTCTTTCCCCGCAGGTTGATATTTGCATTTTAGTTGTGCGAGTTAAGTGAATTGATTGTGATACTAGCATTTTTTTGGACATTTAAATTAGTTAAAGGAAATTTATAACTTTTAAGTGATAAGCAAGTAATATTAATTTGGATAGTTATTTTTTGTAAGTTTTTAATTGTCAGAAACTGTATTTATGAGCACATTTTTTAAATAACCCTATCGATCAGTCAACTTTTAAATAATTCAATTGCATCTAACAATAATTATCAACTTTAAATATGAATATTAATCAACTTTTAATTCGTCACTAAATTATTTACTTTTTTTTAATAAAACCATTATTTGTGAATTTTATTAAGGCCTACATTTGAATTTTTTTAAAAGCGTAAAATTATTTGAACAATAATCTTAATCAAGATTTGCTCTAAAAGATATTTGAAAAAAAAAAAAAAAAAAAAAAATTAGTGTTGTCCTAAATCTAGATTGAGAAAAGAAAAAAACTCCAATAAACACAATGAATCATGCGATTTTATGGTACTCCTAGTTACCAGTTAATTAAACATGAGTTTGCAGTAAGACTTCACACAAGACTTAAAACTTTCCTTAAGAAAATTAAACTATTTTATTTAGTTTAAGATAATGTAGTACTTATTTAAATTCAATGGCAAACATTTTTTGGTTGCGTAATTTTTCAACTACAATATATTTTGTGTTTTAAATGAAATAATATTTTATTACAACAGCTTAAGAACTTTTAACTGATTATGTTTTCATGCGGGCTCTTCAACACCAGAAAATTTATTTCCGATGCAATATTTTTACATTTAGTAACATTGAATTAAACAGAGCACAACAAGAAAAATTACATTTTACAAATTTTGTGAAAATAATGATAGTAGTTGCAGTAGTTTTAAAAAATTCTTCGTCGATTTAATAAAAAAAAAACATACGTGCAGCTAAGAAAACTTGCTGAAACTGATATGACGTCTGAGTGTATATTTTGCGCGGCTGGTTAAATACTGTAAGGAAAAAAAAATTA
This sequence comes from Encarsia formosa, assembly GCA_038277355.1. Lineage (NCBI taxonomy): Eukaryota > Metazoa > Arthropoda > Insecta > Hymenoptera > Aphelinidae > Encarsia > Encarsia formosa. The sequence continues at coordinate 15,357,499 of CM076185.1, forward strand.
AATTTTGTTAATGCCTTGAGTAAATTTAATTTCAATAATTCTTGCAAAATTAAAAAAAACTTTCATGATTCGTGAATAAAATTTTAAGTAGTTTAATTTTATTCATAAACAATATAAAATTTTGCCGATTCACAATAGTATAAAAAAAACGATGTTTTTTGCAACTGTTGGAGTACACCTGAGGCACTATACATTTAATTGCTTAAAAAAATTGGCTGAATTGAAAATCATTATATCAAACACTTTGCAGCTCAAAATTTATTATTATCTTATTTGCAGAAGCTCAAGATGATTTATAATCTATCAGTAGTATTCATTCTTTTGATACTTTCAAAATCTACCATTCAAGTAAGACAAATTATTTTCAAGTTCATGAGTATTATTTTTACAAATAAAAATTTTTAACTTAAAATTTTGAATTGAAATTTTTTTATTAACAGAAATCAACGCCAGATTCTTTGAGTTACATTGGGGCCGTGGTGGAATATCACCCGATAACTGAAGGAGATGACGGACAGATGATCGCTGAAGCGAACGCCGATAATTACCGAACAATCATTAAGAGTGCTGTTTCTTATGTAAGCATCATAAAAAAATTTCCCGCAACTTCTTGTCTGGTAGAATAAAAATGAGTCTTGGTTTTTCAACGGAAACAGCTCGATCAATTAAACTTCTTAAAAAACTTAAATTTTTTTTTTTTCTTTTGTAGAACGTAGACATCATTGTTTTTCCTGAATTTGGTTTGACTAGTTTACCGAAGGATGATAAAACCGGCAAAGATAAAATTTTCACGGATCAGGAGTTTAGAGATTATTATCGGGATACTGCTTCGTTTATACCCAGTCCGAACGACACAGTTATACTTTGTGACACTGACTCTAACTATGCTAAGGTAATTTTTTAAGTGCTTCTTTTTATTATTAATTTATATCTATAGCAGAAAAAGTCGTCATAATTTTTAATGTCTGGCCACGTACTTTCTGAAAGTTAAGGGTCAGGTCTTTTAATTTTTATAATACGTAATTGACTATATTTACGGTAACTGATTTAACAGCACACCTTGAAAATTTGATGACGAAAAGTACCTTGATGGTCCCAGCGAAGAAAAACCTTAGCCCAAAATCTGCCGCGAATAAAGTTACAATGAGGCTACTTTTGGTGACTAAACTGTCTCTAAATCACTTTATTCACGATTTTAACTTTTGTAGATTGGAAGAAAATGAACTTTGGTATCAGTCTGTTGATTATAATAATAAAAAAAAAGAAATTTAACAACCCAGTCCCGAATAAAAAGACTCAAAGCTTTCATGCTTATAAAACATCGCAAGGATCTTTTTATTCACGGTCAAAATTTTTTTTCGCCCCTCTGTATCAACAGACTAATATCTAAGTTCATTTTTTTCCAATCTAAAAAATTAAAATCGTAAATGATTCAGAGACATTTTAAACACCGAAAGTCGCCTCAATGTAACTTTATTCGTGGCAGATTTTGGGCTAAGGTCTTTCTTCGCTGGGACCATCGACTTAATCTTTTAATACAACTATTAATTTTCATCTACCAAGAAATTAGTACAAAATTAAAAAAGTGAAATTATAATTTTCAATTCAGTCTCTGCAAAGCATATCCTGCGCAGCTAAAGAATTCAAGATATACGTAGTGGTAAATCACCACGAGCGGGTAGACTGTCCGAAATCACAGCACTGTTCCACTGATGGATTTCTATTGTACAATACAAACGTCGTATTCGATCGTACCGGTAGAATCGTTGCCCGATACCGGAAGTATAATTTATTCAACGAAGCCGGAACCAACAGGACCGAGCATCCCATGACTTCAGTCTTCACCACCGACTTTGGAGTGACCTTCGGTCAGATGATCTGCTTCGACGGCTTGATGGAATACCCGTCATCGATTTATAGATTGAAACCAAATGTCACTGACATCGTCTACTCGAGCAGATTGTTTGACGAACTGCCCTTTTTAAGCACTGTGCAAGCGCAGTCAGCTTTTGCTTATGGATCGGATGTTAACCTGCTGGCAGCCGGGTACAGTGATGCTTCCACCAACAACGGAGGTGAGCATTTATAACTTCGTTTTTAAAACAAAAATTTATAATTTGGTGTTTTGAAATACATTTTTTTATCAATCCCACTCATATAGAGAAAAATAAAATAAATGCAGAAGTCATCTTCTTGTGCACAATATTTTATGTCCAAACAAAAAGTATAAAACTTACCGTAATTTGAAGTTGAAAATTTTAATAATTGACTTTAGGAAGCGGTATCTACGCTGGTAGGAACGGTCCAGTGAAGCTGTATCATCCCCTGGAGACAACGAACGCCCTTATAGTGGCCGAAATTCCAAAGCTGAATCGTCGGTACCCAGTGCAAGACCTTACGATCACTGGAAAGCAGATTGTGCACGTTTTTAAGCAGGCCGAGGTACCAACGGTCTCAGGTCATACACCCAAACCCCCAAACGCAGCTGTACGGTTCAACCGAGAGGACCTCCGAGCTTACTCATCCGTCACCATTGATCCAACTCAGGGCTCGCATATAACCACCCTTTGCGATCGAAAACTTTGTTGCGACTTTCACCTTGAGATCAGCTACAACAAGGATCTTGCTGAGAAATCAGGGGCTAAACAGTACAAGTCAGTTGTTAAGAATTATTCAAACATTTCAATTCGGAATCATAAACATCTTATGTGTAAATGACATAAAATTTTAGGTACCGTCTGGTTGTATTCAACGGGGTTCGAAAATATTCCAAAGTCTCGACCGCAGGTTTGGAGATCTGTTCTTTAATTAGCTGTACCGGGGACAATATCGAATCATGCGGTTCTTTGCATCACGACCGAAATGGCCTGGTCAACCCGGTGACCTTCGACTCGCTGATAATAACGCGTCGCGCTGACTTGACTAAGCGGAACTTTTATGCGCCAACCAATCTCGTGGATACCAGCCTCGAGCCTATGAACTCTTCTGATTTTTCTTTTATTGCCAATGGACATAAAAACTCCAGCTTATTGTTTATGTACCTTGTTACTCCTAGGAACGACATCATGACTTTCGGAATCTACGGGAGAAACTATGACAGGGATGGCGAAGATGAGACCCGGGTGCCATCTGGAACGACTAGCCTGATTTCGAGTGGAGTTTTAGTTTTTGGTATGATCGTGGCCTTGAGAATTTAGAAAAATTGAAATTTATTTTTGATACTAAACAGTGAAAAAAAAAAAGATTCAGTTTTGAAATGATGATCAATAATTTATAATATTTTCTTCCCGAAAAGATTGATTTGGACTTCTGTTTTGAATATGTTCTTTATTATAAAATTAATAATTTGGAAAATAAATTTACATCTGTGAAAAGTAAAATCAGGGTATTAGAGCATCAATATAAGTTTCGTAAAAATTACAAAAATTTAACTGATTTTTTACTTTGACTATTTTTATAAGTACAGCTTATAAAAGAAGGTTCATATTTAGTATCAATGCTTATAATATTTATTTTTGTACAAAGTTAAGCTGAATTTTACTTTAAAAAATACATGTATTAGTATATAATACAAAATTAAAATGAAAGATACATCTCAGTATGTCGGATAAGTTGCTTATAATTATTTTTCTTTATACTATGCGTTTTAAAAATATGTTATTTATAGTTTATCTTTAAAAATTGTTAAATTAGCTCAATATTTATTCACAAAAAGATTTCTTAATTCTAAAATGTACTTGACGCTTATTGATAAGTGAAAAGAAAAATTTTAAACTAACTTATAATTTAATTTAATTTTGATAAGTAAATTAAATTATATCACATTAGCAGTGCGTCGTTTAGAAACATCTTGTAAGCTCTTGATTTTAAAGTGTGTTAAAATAATCAATAATTATATATTTATCAATAAATTTTTCTACATAACTAAAGGAACAAGATCGTTTTCAATTAAACGTTAAATCAGTTATATTTCATTTAACTTTTTTGTCCATGAAAAGAAGTGAAAAATTTTATGTTTTCGAGTAGATCCAGTATAGCTATCACCATAAATTTTCAAAATTTCAAATTTCATTGCAAGGTATCTATGGTGCTGAATTCACGGTTGAAAGTTTGAAAATTTTTCTTCTGATTTAAAATAGGCACAATGCTTTAGGGAATCTAAATCTCTTCTTTCTTCAATGGTCAAAAATTTCAGTTACCATAATCATTATACTCATGACATAATTCAACTAAATTAACTGATCTAACGTTAATTTATTACCTAACTAAAACTAAATCTTAAATTCAATATATTCTTAAATGCATAATTCAGTATTATTAAACACTTAAAAAAAGCACAGCCAATTAAAAAAATTAACTTCACTTAAACTTTTCTCGATCGAATAACTATTAAATTAAAGATTTTTAACTATACATAATTGATTCTTTTAACAACGTCTGTCGTTATTCTGAAAATCCTATCATTGATTAATTTTTTGACGTCTTTTGAAAACAAAAAGTCTAGGTGAGAAAAATTTTCATCCGCAATCGATTCAAGTGCAACGACATTTGGAAGTTCTCTCGCTAATTCAATTGGATCCTGGAAAAAAAAGAACGAATGCTACTACTCATAATTTTAGCTAATAGAATAAACTAAGGTCCGTAAAAATATTAGTCGCAGTTATGATTACAAGAATCACAATGTAAAAAAACTATTAAGTTACAATAGTATAAATAAGTAAAAGTTATTTATTGGAAATTTTAGAAGATATGATGCGATAAAAAAAATTTAACTAGTGGAAAAAGGCTGAGAAGAAAAAAGGACTTTAACATATAATTTTTTAAGAGTGTTTTTTTAGGGTGTATTGATTATTGCTTCTTATTTTTCCTGCCTAATAATCGACTTAACGTTCGATCTAGATGATATGTAAAAAAATTTTAGAAAAATAAAAAAATAAATTTGAATCTTTTTTTCTCTCAGCCACAGAATTATAGTATTAGTAATGCCAGATACCTCTTTCGTTACTATCGCATCTCCTTTGCCATAAAATAAAGCTACGGGAGCAACTACATTTTTTAAATAGTAGGAAGGTGGTTTTAATTGTCCATAAAGTTGCAAATTTCGGGTTGTACCATGGTCAAACATTCTAAAATCACCTGAAACATTTGTAAAAAAATGTAACAAAAATTAAATTTTTAAAAGTGAGAACAAGCATTTATTAAATTTAAAAGACTTTGCAATTGTAAAATTTTAAAAATTTATAATAAATTTCACTTAAAATTTTTTAATTTAAAAAAAATGTCAGCAAAATTTTAAATGAAAGGCGGAATTCATTTTAGAACGCTTCAATCTCGTCTTATAGGTCGAGATGGTTGCCTGATTAAAGGCATGTTGGAGTTTTTTGCAATGATCAAAATTTTATTTATGTTTTAGTTGAAAACATTCAAGTATATAAAAATTTTAATTTAATTATTAGAATCTTACGAGTTTCCAAGTTTTGACCAAAATGGAGTAGCGTCTGCACAGAGGTTCCGGCGGGAAAGTACGTCATGAAGTATGGAAGAAGTGTCTAAAAAAAAGGATGCAATTAAATAAAGATCAAAATTATAGAAAAGTTGAAGCATCAAATTTTCAAAGAACCAACCGCATTGAGTTGATCGGGATTGTAACCCGACGTAAGGTACCAGAAGTTCAGACACAGCTGTCGAAAAACACTGGCTTCACCGCAAGCGGTCCTCGCAATTTTCTGGCTCGCGGCTGTCAATGGAAACATTTCGTAGATTCGGGTATTATGAGCTAGTCTCTGAAAATTTTAGTTCAACATAAATAAATCCAAAGAAATAAACGTAAAAAAAATTTTTTTTTTTTAAATGTGATAATATTTTTTCTCTGTAGTTTGTTAAAAACATTCCAAACAATTACGTCACTTTAAGAAATCCAGCGTTATTTTTGAGGAGCCTCATCAAGGGCCGTGGTTCATGTCGCCAGAAGGCCACCGGTGCCATGCTTATAACCAGCCAGATTTTATCGTTGTACTCTGGTTTCATTGAAAGAAGAGCATAACTTATCGTGGTACCCATGGAGTGACCAATGTAGAGGATCGAGCCCTGGCCGGTCACCTTCAGGATGCAGTCGATTGTAGCGCTCACGTCGTACAGGGCTATCTCGTGGAAACTGTGGGCAGTGATTGAGTTAGGACGGGTTTAAGAACGAGAAAAATTCCTTCTTTACTATCAAGGACGCACAGTTAAAAAAAAAAGGTAGGGCTTTGCGTAGGCAGCTTTTTCCTCGTACTTATTTTTTATTTTGCACTCCTGCACGCACGAGTTCATCGAACCTCTTGTACAGGAAAAGTGCCAGGAATGCGACAAGCATTTAAGTCAATGTAATTCATCAAAATAGGCATTTAATAATACAGCGATTAATAATGATGAAAACTATGTTTAATGATTCAATGAATTATCCAATAAAGCATAAAAAATGGCACGTAAATTGAGTATTGAGTATTGATCGGATCATGATGATTCTCGCGAGAAAATCTTGACCCAATTGCTGTACGACAATCAAGAGATTTGATTCGCTTGCTTTCGCAAGAATACAAGTAAATAATTCATTGTTGGTTCGAGCTTAACATTAAACCTTTTTGGCATTACATTAAACAAGTAGGTAAAAATGTATGCAACTAGCGCAGCCTTATAAAAAAAAATTCATGGATTAGTTACAAATACTGCAAAATTATTTCTAATACATGTAAAGGGCTCTACAGGATTACTTTGTTTTTTTATTTCTCTTGTTCATTTGGTCTCTTATGTAGTCACCAAAAACAAATGACAAAATTTAAGAATAGAGTACTAAAAGAAACTGACATTATACGAATACCTCAATGATTATAATACTATTCTAGTAGAATTTTTTTCTAATCCTAGATCCATTATGAATGATTTACAGGATGATTAATTTATTAACAATCATTTTTTTAATTGAAGAATGAAGGTTTTCTTTGAAACTAATCGCTTTTATGTAAAATGAGAAATTTGTATAATTTATTTGAATTCACTCAATAAATACTGCCACTGTAAATTTAATTTTTTTTCAAGTGAATCATATTTTCAATTTTTAAAATTATTTTTATCAATCTCAGCTATTAAAAATAATTATAGTATATATGAGTAAAAATACTGATCTCAAAATGAGATTAGGAAAAAAAAATATCCTGTATCACGAAACATTGTTTAAAAAAAAATGTAAATAATTATGTTTTAATAACTTTTGGAAAAAAAAATTACATTGTTTTGCAAAATGTAAAAAATACTGAAATTTTGAATTACAAACACACTTACGTAACTTCAATGTTTGATAATCTCAATTTCAAATCAATAATACTCAACTTCAATGTTAACCGAAAAAATTCAATAAACATTACGCAATCAAACCATATTATAAAAGAAAAAAAATTTCTTTGCATTTTGTTAGCCGTAATATTTTTTGAAACGATAATAAAACGTATTTCATCATAGTGCTATCTTCGATTGTGTTAATAAAAATACAAATAAAAATACGCAAGCATCGACGACAGGATTTTTTTTTTTTATGTATATCTGCACAAGAAATAAAAGAGGAGAACAAAAAATATTTAGAATAACCTGAATCTCCAAAAGTCCGGGTCATAATCCGGCGAGAGACGAACGTGCGAACGTGAATACGTGTTGCCTCGCGCGTTTCCCAGCCAAACATCGTAGCCGGCATCGACCAGTTCGTAAGCTGAAACAAATAAACGCGTAAATCTTCACCTTTTTTTCAGTCATCTAGCTTATGATGGTTCATGATAAGTTTTTTCACTTAAAGAGATGCTCATTGAATTAATTTAACTGATACTAAATTAGAGGCGATTTTTAATTTATATATTTTTTGAAACTACTTATGAGATTCGAAACTCTTTGATTTTTTTTTAAACTGTTTTCATCATTAAATTTGACTTTACTATTTTTTTTTATTTACTGAATGTTTTTTGTTGATTAATCTTAGAACTGTGAGCAAAACTGATATTTCAGTAGCAACTTTATTAATATTCTCTTATGAATTTTACTCGGAATTTTAATGGGTGCAACAAAAAAATGATTTATAATCAAGTTGAAAAAAAATTTCTATGGAGGGCTTGCATTTTGGCAAAAAAACTGATCTTTATGAATTTGTAACAGGCTTGATTTGAAAACATTCTTTTTGGTTACTCAAAAGATATTGGTTGCGAATCAGAAATTTCAAGATTTTTTAGTTTTTTTTTTTTTTTTTTTAGAATTACAAATCTAAAAATTTTAAAAACTTGTGGTTGTAATATTTTGATAAATTTTAAGCCTCTACTTACTATTGAACAATTTGAAGATAAAAAAATATATAAACATTACCTCAGAATCGTACATAAAGAAAAAACTTCCTTTTTTATGAAGATCAAATTTTTGTAAAAATGCAAGCCGGCCTATTTCAATAAATTGTTAATTTTTTACACATTCTTACTACAAAATAATTCATTTCTTTTTTAAATACGAATTAAAAAAAAAAAAAAAAAAATTCTCTATTTTCGATTATCCTTGTAAAACGTAACAGTAGCTGACCAAAGTTGAGTAATAAATTGTCTAATCCATTTTTGCAAAGAATTGTCGCGCCTTATCAGTCAACAAATTTATCCTTTCCACCTGAAACGAACGCACGTGAATCACCTTAACCTTCGCTACTGCATAACGAGACTCACACGAACACGTTGACGCACGCACACGGGTGCCCCATGCGAACTGTAAAACTAACGATATTTTAAATCAATGAGGCTTGAGAGATCACCAAAATAAAAATTTCAATGCCACCGGCTTTGAATAAAAAATTGTTTATTTGTCTGCTTTTGCAAATTTGGAAAATTTTGCAAATCTTCAGTGTACTTTTTTGTAGTTTTATGGGATATAAAAGTGTGGACGTTTTGTGTGAAAACTGGTTTTATTTTATTTATTTATTTTTTTTCTTTTGCGGTGCAAAGAACCTTTATGAAAAATTATTCAAACTTTGACTTTCTTTATGGCATTTGTAATAAAAATAATATTGAGAAAATAATTTTAAAAACATTTGGTTCGATATTTTTTTTTGTAAAGAACATCTACTGTTTACCTTTTTTTACGTAACAGGTAAGCACTATTATCTGAAGCTGATGTGTACAACAATGTGTGTGTCTATATTTTCTGTAACTAAATAATGTTTTTGCACATTATTCAGTCAATAGTATTGCATACAAGGTAGCGCAGGAAATTTAATATTATTATATTTTACGTTCCATATGTCGTCAAATAAGTTATTACATTTTATAATATAAAGTAGGACCAAATTTTAAATGAAAAAATAATACTTAACTATGCTTGGTTCAAAAGTAACTTTAACGTCCATCATTAAGCAAATAAGCCACATCTAATAATCGTAAATTCGTAAATGCTTAAAAAACCTTAATGGGTTTTCAGTTAACTTATTTACTCGCTAAATTCATTATTACGTCAACGTACTATTAAAAACGCAATATGGTCGGGAAGATTTTTAATTCATGATTATTCTTTGATTGAAATCCGAGCCCTTTTGTTAACTATGAATTATTATATGCACTGGATCACCTTGACCCACTAAAACGGTGATCTAAACATCGATATGCAGGTCGAATAATCGATCAATATTAACAAGCTTACCTCCAATCAACTCTATTCATGTCGAAAAGTATAAATTATTAGAATTCATTATTGTAAAGCCGCTTGAAAAAAAAAATTTCCGCAATTTTTTTTTTTTTTTTTTTTAATAAAAAACAATTATTTTTAAGATGGTGATTTATTAAATAAAAGAATTTGAAAATCGTGATAAAAATGATGAGTGTGAGAAAAACTTGACAATGACCGCATAGTTAGTTATTACAATTTTTTTTAGTCTTCATAGAAAATAACCGATTAGATGATAATTGCAGCTAAAGCAAAGATACGATGAATTATATTACGTCATCTAATTATTTACCACAAATTTTTTCATATTAATATTAGGATGGGAGCGAGTCAATAAACTTAAAAATTAAAATTCATCTGTAACGTTACGCTAGTCAAAACTTGTCAGCTCTACCAGAAGTCTTCATTCAAATGCAAATCGATACAGATTCAACTGGTAAGCACGTCAGCCTTTAAATGTGTTTAATGATGCATTTTAAATTATTTTGTTAAAAATTTGGAAATGATTTGAAACAGTGAAAATAATGACGTAGATCAGAGTCGAATGAACATGGCTGGAATATAAATGTGTCAGCAGTTACTTCACACGATGCACTTTAACGGTTTCTCAAATAAATAAACATTATTTTGAACAATGAAGATTTTCAATCTCCAAGCACGTTTTTCTTCATTTCGTCAATGATTTGCAGAAAAAAATTCGACCGAGAAGAACGAGGAAATAATCATTATTCTATAAATGTTTTTGCGCAAATTATTTACTGATTGAATGAACTTATGATTACGTCTATAAAACCGTTAAACTTGATATTTAAAAAAAAAAAAGTATACTCCACCTAGGTCTTTTTCTGGTCCCAGAAGCACCCAACTGTCAGAAGAAGCGAACAGGCCATGCTGGAAGAAAGCAACGGGTTTGCCGTCAGTCTTTGGTCTGCCTTTGCTTCCGGGTATCCTGTGTATTTTGAGCCTATATCCATCGGTTGTAGTGACTCGATGTTCTTGAAATAAGGGATTTTTTCTTCAAATGAGACTGATCATTTCCGAAGAGATACTATTAAATGAAACTTACCTTCACCCTCGTATCCGAACTGATTAACCAGGCCAATCTAAAATCACATTCATATTTTTTTAAAGAGATGCTAATTTGAATAATGACTCAGTCAAATCGTTTTTTTGAGAATTCATTAATTTTTGTACAAAAGATTCGCTGCTAATGATGGAATAAACGCGCTAGTTGAAAGAAGCGATGAAAAAAAATTTGCGATCATCTTCATCGATTCTCGGTAGCATGAAAGTATAATATACAACTTGACACTATTTTTAAAAATTCCATGAAAAAAATTTGATTATTAAAGCAAATATAAATTTTTAAAAGTTTTTAAAAATAACCCAATTAGTATCAGTTTTCATAAGCCTCCATCATCTTAATTCCAGTATTAACTTGATTAATTCGATTATAATTTGAATTCATGGTGATCAAGTATGTCAACAATGACTAACGGCGAACTTGAACTAAATGAAACTTTACTACGATTAACACATCTTATACTGATATTTGATTTATTCATCGGTAAATATTGTGTTAAAAAAAATTTTCATTTGATTACATTAAAAATGATCAACTGGATGATTAGAAAATTTAAAAAATGTTAATTTCCTTTAAAGATTTCAAGTGTGGATTAAAAAAATACATATAAATAAATTAATTATGTACAAGAGTTTGTTTTTAAAATAATTTTTTTTTGAAATTTTTAAACTTATGGACTTTTGCATTGATTTTAAAAACTTAAAATCTAATCACGATTATATTGTATTAGATGACTTAAATTTAAAGTATGATCAAATAAATTTATGACATCTCTATAAATATCGCCTTAATTCAGCAAACACGAATAAAATTTTAATTCGAATTCACATGGTTATCATAAATAAAATTGTCGAAGGTCAATCCTACCATATTCGACTAGTCCTCTTTAAAAAAGTATTTAGATAACTGAAAAAAAAGAAAGCTGATAAACACGATTAACACCAGGAATTTTTTAATAAATTTTTTTCAATTTTACTGAAGCTTTTATGTGTAAAAAATACTTATAATTTTTGTAAGGCACTTTGAGCTTCAACTCGAAATTGAACGAATTAAATTTCATTAAGCATCTTTAAAATAGACACATTTATTTATCTAACACATACTATAAGAAAAATTAAAAATTAGTTTATATCTGAATTAACTCACAAAATCAAGTATTGGTCCATCATAGTTTATTGATCTTGATAACGTTACGTTTCGGCGTAGCTCAGATCTTTCTTCAGAAAACTTTCCTGCCGCCAAGTCAAAAATCCTTAAGTTAAATAACGAAGATGATACTTCTACTAGATACATCCATATTATGCATAATATTAGCTTTAATTTAACGTTACCCATAGTTAAAACCTAGACAATGTTTAAAAAATATCATTTATGTAGTAATGGTTAAATTAATTAAGCGCAAAAGTTAATTGGAACGATAAAATAATAGTTAAAAGGAGAATGAAATTTTATACTTTCATTTGCTTCAACGTATAAATAAGTTATTAAACAAAATCTAAACAGTAAATACAGTAAATCTACATGATTTATGTAGCTATTATTATCATTATTATATTATTATTAAAAATTATAAATCACAAAAAAAATAAAATAAAATAAAGCTAATGGACCTTAAAATAAAATAATTATGACATATATTTGTAATAACACTTCAAAATAATTCTGACAAAAATATTATTTGAAGACTAAGTCGTTGTTTACAAAACGTTTTTTGCTGATTCGCAACATACATTAAAAAAAAAAAAAAAAAAAAAAAAAAATTATCGGTGAATGTTTAGCGGTTGTTTCACCAAACTAAAAAAATTATTCAACAAAATTAATAATGTATTGAGGTAAAAAAAAATCAGGTAAAAAAAAAAAATTATAGAAAGTACAAATAGCTACGGGATAGGGTTTTCTAATTTTTACAAAGAACTTACCAAAAAAGAACTTGATTTTAAAAGCTTTTCGAAACTTTTGGATACAACCACTAAATTTTTTTTTCAGTTCAAAAATTCAACTATGATATCAAATATTAATTATTTGAAATATTTAGCATCACATTTAATTTATGTACCAAATCACAAGTAACTAGCACTGCTTTTGAACACTGACATGTATGAAAAAATTTCAAGCTCATGAAAATTACATGCAAGCTCATCGCGATTATCACAATATAAACAAATTTCACTAAAGAAAAAAAAGAAAAAAAGAATTGAAAAATGAAGAATCTAAACTAAAGCCACTAGCACTAAAACCAATAACGTATAAATATTAGTAGAGTTGAATCGTATAATGAGGTAGGAGTAGAGATAAGCGTCCGCGGTGCGCACGGTCAGACTTGCTGTGAACGAGTGCAAGAAAGCTTGCGCGCTCTAATATAACAATCGGCTTTCCGCGCGCGGGTATCTCCTTGATATCCTTGGGACTTGGGCTACCTGCGTGAATTCGCCGGCAAGGCTCTTCCTGTACCCCAGACGAAATCAACGAACGCGCATTTCACGTTTCTTCTTCACGATTCTTTAGTGTATTCACGCACCAGATTCCTTAGCCACGGTGTACCCGTTATTTTATATTTTAACTGGAAGAAATTTAAATTTTTATACGTGACGCCAGCTAAAGATGAATTCTTTATTTAAGAAATCTCGTCAAGATCTTAAAGGGTGGAAATTTTTTATAAAATATATTTTTTTAAACATAAAAAAAATAATCGGGCAACATGAAAAACTTGATTTATTAAGTGAAATAAAAAAGTTAAATAGTATTAAAAATTTTTTAAATAGTACTAGTGTTTGATAGTGCGCTTTTACTAAAATATACTTAACCAAGCTGTTTAATTCAAAAGAAAATATTAGTTTTTGAAATTATGTAGAAGTATGTTATTTATTTTTCATCACGTAAAAATGCAACTATGTATGTATTACTAAAAAAATCTGATTACAAAAATGATGACGGAATACAAGAAAAAAATTGTTAAAGAATTTTTTTAGAATCACAAAATTTTTCTGGAATGATAGTTATTCAAAATTTTAACAAATCTCAAAAATAAAACGTTTTAAAAAAAACAAAAACATATTATTCCATTAATTTGTTAAATGAAAACAATTTTTTAAGCACTATCCTGTAAGCTATTTTGATAAATTATTGCTACTAAATTAAGATTTTTTGGAAAAAAATTTACAATCTGTATTTACAAAATTAAATTTACTTGAAGTGCATCAATATTGCAACCACAACGTTCTATATACTTAAAATTTTGTAATTGAAATGTTAAGTATTTGTTTTTTCTTTTTTTTTCAAAGAATGATTAACGAATTGCTCGTTTCTATAGAATTTTATGAAAATATTACTGAAAAAGTCTACCTTAAAAATATTTTATAGTCCTTCAAGCTTTTTTTATCCAGGGTACAGGACTAATATTTATTTTCGTTTCAAGGGAGTACATGCCGCATTAAACGCTCAAGAATGCTTGAGTGTTTCGCGGCGCGTTATCCCGAGTTATAAACGTAATTTTATTCTCCAAAAGCACTCACAATGGTGCGATTTAAATGACGGATTTGAGGTTAATATCCACAGAGAATTAAATGCATGGTGCTAGAAATATGCAAAACCCATTAGCAACCAGGCAGAATGAAAAAGGGTGTTTATTAGCCTCAAATAAGGCATTTTAAAGCACCGTTTAAGTGCTTGAGGGGAATAATAGATATTTATTCTCGTGTTCTCTCATCTTCGTGTTTGTTATTACCATTTTGGATTTAATTATTGTTCAAAGGTTGATGAACAAGTTCGAGAACAAAGAATGTTTGTTCAAAAATTTACACAATGTGGAGAGTCATATGCCGGATTTAGACCCGGACTTTCAGAGCAATAACCGAGCATATTTTTTCTTTGAAATTAATTTCAGAACATAAAACTCTTCTATGAAAGAAAAAAATATTTTAGAACAAGTTAATCGAATGACTTCTAATAAAAAATTAATTTGAGTAATCTCGTTTTACGAGGTAATAATTGTTTCAAATACAATTTATTACTTCCGCTAAGGTTGTTTTTAATTTTACATGAATCAAAACTAGGTTTATCTAGTTTTATACAAATTCAAGACCTTGGACTTTTAGCCCTGAAACGGTGGAAAAAAAGCAATTTACCTGCAAATGATGCTCATTATACATATGAAAGCTTTGGTTGGATTAGACACCATGACGAACAGTTCAATGTTCTGGAAATTCAATATTCGCCTAATGACGGCGATGTCGACAAGAGGCAAATTTGTAGGTACGGTTTTTTACGTGCAAAAAGTGTATCAAAAGCGACTCTGGCGTAGTAATAGGGATGCAAATATTTGATATGAGTAATTGTCGAGGGGCTACCTATTTAGTCCTGTTATAAAAGTCCTGAATAATCTTGAACAATCCTGAACACCTTATTTTGAACTAGACAGGAATACTAGAGCTAATTAAGGACGTTCAACTCGAAAAATTAATCATGATGAATAAATTATGAAAATTTAGAGATATTTTGATTGAATGATAAGAAGTCCTCTGTTAAAATCTGGAAGCAATTAGGAGTCTAATAACAAAGATGTCGATAATTATTGTTTTGATCCATTAACACAGTGTCACATGGGAAATCGAACTTTTTCGTTCTTCTTAATAAAGTCTCTCAATAATGGATGATGACACCAAGTACAGTTTTTTTGAGGTGTGAAAAGAGCAATTGAGGATTATTTTAAGATGTTTACGGAGACGATTAGGAGAATATTAATAATAGAAAAGAATAGTCAAAGAAAAAAAATCGTACTTTTGGAGTTAGGTTAGACTCGAGCAACCAATCAGCGTGTTGCTATATCGGAAAATTAGTCATACGAGAAGACTTGACTTGAGTAGTCAAAGTTGAACGTCCTTAATATGATATTTTCAAGGATATTTTTATCTGATAGTCCTGTGATTAGATAGTCCTGCCATAGTTCTGCTATAGTTTTCTCATAGTCCTGTTGAACAGGGCCAAGTGCGAAACCCCTTGGTAATTGTAGTAAATATGGACCTAAAGCAAAAAAATTGTCTAGTTGTGGATTACTTTTTGTGGATTAATTTTTTTCAACATTTAAGACCTTACACGTCTAATCCTCATCAGTTGGTTTTATTAAATTTTATGGTGAAATATCAAATAAAACGACAAAACATTTAGGGTAAAAAGTATAAATCAAATCTTTATTCAACCCTAATTGTAGGCACAGGGAAGTCTGACCTGCCTTGCTGAGTAACTCAACTCGACTGACGTGCGTGAGCGCTCTTCACAGCCAAACGCAGTTCGAACAAAGAAGTAACTTAGACTTCAAGCATTTTGATAATTAAAATCTTGTAAGCCGAAACCTTTCGGCAACATACACAAGAGTATCATTCCGATAATTCAAGCCGAGAGATTTTTGAAAGACTTATAAATATCCACCGAGAAAACGTGCAATATCCAACACGCCCCCTCAAAAATTAATCGGCCTGAATAAATATCATACCAACATAAAATATCATTCAAATCAATCAAACCATCAGAGTCTTCCTTGTGCCTTTCTGGGAAAAATACATGTGGTCCAACATTCGTGCAAAGGTTGGGGAAACCCAGAGAAAACCCAACCAAACCACTTCATCAAAGTAACAAAATATTACAAGCATAGTAAAAATCAGACAATCAATTTATTTTTTTTATCATCTTCTTTCTATACATTACATCATTATCTATACATTACATCACTAACTTACTCGTACAAAATCATAAATACGTTAGCACTACCTTCTAAATATCTCTACTCGAGTCCCATCTTCGCACGTAACTTCTCAAATGTCACAGTATCTAGCGACTTAGTTAGTGCGTCTGCTATCTGCTCACCTGTAGGGACATACAAAATTTTTACATTATTTAATTCGACCTGTTCTCTAGTAAAATGATACTTTATGTCGATATGTTTGGATTTCTTATAACTTGCTGGATTACTAGCAATACTTATGGCGCCAGTGTTATCTTCATAAATAACAACAGGCCTATCAATCTTAATATTCACACTAGCCGCTAATGATTTTAACCAAAGCGCCTCTTTAACAGCTTCAAAGAGAGCCATATACTCGGCATCAGTGCTTGCAGTAGCCACCGATGCCTGTTTTCTAGTACTCCAACAAACAGTACATTTATTATACATCTGAAATAAATATCCTGTCGTACTTTTTCGATCTATAAGGTCGCCTCCCCAATCCGAATCTGCAAAACCTGTCAAAATATCATTAAAACTACCTTGCTTATATGTCAACTTTAAATCTCTAGTACTCTTTAAGTACATAAGCACCCTCTTCAAATATTCCCAAAGTTGTTTATTATTTTTATTAGTGAATCTACTCAAAATATTTACAGAAACACTTAAATCAGGTCTAGTGCAAATCATCAAATACATCAAACAACCAATAAGATTTCTACATGGTGCTTCAATAGGTTCATCGGAATTTAAGGTATCAAAATAAATTTTACTTGGGAGAGGGGTACGAACAGGATTGCAATCTATCATATTAAATTTTTCTAAAACAGTGTCAATGTAAGCACTTTGACTCATGGTCACTTGACCTTCAGTCCTTTCAATTTTAATTCCAAGAAACAGTTTTATCTCACTCAAATCAGTCATAAAAAATTTACTCTTAAGATAATTCTTGAAATTATTCATAATTACAATGTCAGCAGTAATAATTACCAAATCATCGACATAAAGTACAACGTAAATATTCTTATTTACGTCTTTCTTATCTAAAATATAAATACATCTATCTACTAGAGAATTTTTAAAACCTTTTTCCAGTAAAGCCTGTTCAAAAACCTCAAACCAACATCTTGCTGCTTGCTTCAAGCCGTAAATAGCTTTATTCAGTCTACAAACTTTATCACCATCACATCGAATGCCTTCAGGAACTTGCATATAAATTTCCTCTTTCAACACTCCGTTTAAAAACGCAGTTTTAACATCCATGTGATGGATCAATAAACCAAACTGATTAGCAAAAACAATCATAAAACGGAAACTTGCTATCCTTGCAACAGGAGCAAACGTCACATCATAATCAATCAAATACCTCTGTGTAAAACCGCGAGCAACAAGACGGGCTTTATATTTGAAAGGCTTACCAAATTCATTATTCTTCACAGTAAAAACCCATTTACAATCAACAATATTCTTATCCATGGGCCTCGGAACTAATGTCCAGGTATTATTTATACTGTGAGAATTTAATTCATCATTGATTGCTTGCTCCCACTGTTTTCTATCAGATCGATATTTAATTTCATAAAACGACGTGGGAATTTTGCAAGCAATCGAGTTTGCGGCCATCATATAATCATACCTAACATCAGTTTCTTCATAAGAAACAGGTAGATTATTTCTAATTCTGCAACTCCTCCGAAGCTCGGTCCTATCATTTATACTGCGCTTTTCATGAGATAAGGAATTATCAAACTGACTAGATTCACAAGGGTTGTTATTATCACTTAAGCTTTCATTTTGAATACGGTCAATACTTGGTACTTCGTCTATCTTTTCAGATGACTCATCAATCAAATCAAAATCAAGAGGACCAGTATCATCAAGCTGAAAAACTGGCCTCGATACCAAATAGTTGACCTCATCAAAAATAACATCCCTTACGATCATAAATTTACCGGTATCCACTCTGTAAACTTTATACCCATTCGGGACATACCCAACTAAAATACCCTTCCAAGATTTTTCGTCAAACTTCGCCTGCCTGACCTTGTCATGCACGTACGCAGTAGCGCCGAAAACTTTCAAATATTTTAGTTGGGGTTTTCGATCATGCCACAACTCATATGGAGTTTTATTTACTTCTAAGGCTTTCGTGGGTGAGCGATTTATTAAATAAACAGCAGTGAGAACTGCTTCACCCCAAAATAATTTACTCACACGTGCACTACTAATCAGAGCACGGGCCTTTTCAGTAATGGTTCGGACCATCCTTTCACTTACTCCATTTTGCTGTGGTGTACGTGGAACCGTCAAATGGTAACTAATACCCTTTTTAGTAAAATATTCCTTCATCTCACCGGACAAGTATTCACCGCCGTTGTCGCAGTATAACGTAACCATCTTTAAGTTAAAATGAGCTTCTGCTTTTTCAATAAAATCTTTAAACACGGCAAAAACATCTGATTTATTCGATAGTAAATAAACAACACAATAATGTGTGTATTCATCAACAAATAAAGCAAAATATCTTTTACTATCGATAGCCGTGGGAGTTACAGGCCCGCAAACATCTGTATGAACAATAAACAGCGGTCGCTTAACGTAATTTTTATTTTTACATTTATTAAAAGGCAATCTAGCCATTTTGCCTGCAATGCAAGCCTCACACAAAACATCATCAACAATTATTTTATCAATCAAATCAACGTCAGCGACCATGCTTTTATTTTTCATCAATAAAAATTTATCTTTACTTATGTGGCCTAAGCGTTGATGCCATAAATCATAACTCTTTCTCCTCGAGTTAAAAACTTCAACATTATTACAAACTTTTATGGGACCAACCTTAAAATCAATAGTAAACAAATTGCCACACAAATTACCTTTCATTATGATTTGTTCACCTTTCTGCACTGACACTCCTGCTTCGCTGAAAGTGACGATCATGCCCGCCTGCTGCATGCGGCGGACGGAGAGCAGGTTGTAGGGAACTTCGGGGCAGTACAACACATCTTCAAGGACGCCTTCGAAACCCATGTTGCTTTTCACGTGGATGATTCCTTTTTTTGTTGCTGTGATAAAAGCACCATTTTTAGCCACCGAAAATTTCATTGGTGGTTGCACTTCACTCCACACTTGAAAAAGTTTGTCATCGTTTATCAGGTGGTCTGACGCTCCAGAGTCTAGCAGAAAAACTGTTTTTCCACCATCCAAACTGTTGAGATCATTCTTCGAATTTACCATAAAAGCGAAGCCTCTAGAGCATGCAGTTAAACTTACATTATCACTGCCATTTGCAATCTGAGCTGACTTTTCATTTCCGGAATCATTTTTCATTTTCCTTTGAAAACTAAAACAGTCTTTGATAAAATGTCCTTCTTTCTTGCAATAGTGACATTTTTTACCATATTGTTTGTTTTTATTTGAGTTATTCTTCTTGTGTTTAAACTGATTATTTTTCTTCTTTGTTTTATTTAAATTTCCAGAATTTGCCGACTTATTCATATTTTTATTTCCAACTTCAGAATTTGCGGGAGCTTCACTAACATGAAGCACTTTCATGCTAGTGTCGGGGCCACTGCTCTTAATTTTAGTCTCATGGTCTAACAGCCTTGATTTCACAAAACTGAGTGTAATATCTTTGTCAGATAAAGTTTCAATCGCGGTAATTACACCGTCGTACGCGGCTGGTAGAGTGACGAGAAGCATCGCCACCTTATCAGCTTCTTCAAGCTTCGCGCCAGAAGCAATCAATTCACCAACAGCTTCTTCAAATTGAATTAAATATTTACTCAAATTTGAATCACCCTTAAACTTCATCATGAGAAGCTGCTCATTCCGAACAGCCACTTGCACAGCAAAGCTTTTTCTTTCATAGGTCGCATCCAACTTCTCAAAAATTTGCCGAGCAGTAGCATTGTCTTCAGCATAACTAAGAAATGAATCAGATAAATATTCAATAATAGCATTTCTTGCTACTAGATTTTTATCATTCCAGTCACCGTTCCTTTCCGGCATATTATCCACAACTTTCAGTACCTTCAGTTCACTTAATAAAGCACGAACACGAAATTTCCATACAGAATACTTTTCGCCATCGAACGGCTTTATATTACGCTTGGATTTATCCATTGTCACACAGTTGCAAAAAGAAAAAATCGCGCACAAACAAGAAAAATAATTTCACCTTTCAACACTTCAAAGTTTACACATAACAATCATGCAGTGCACTAAACGTACACTGGGCCCATAACCTATTAAATTTTATGGTGAAATATCAAATAAAACGACAAAACATTTAGGGTAAAAAGTATAAATCAAATCTTTATTCAACCCTAATTGTAGGCACAGGGAAGTCTGACCTGCCTTGCTGAGTAACTCAACTCGACTGACGTGCGTGAGCGCTCTTCACAGCCAAACGCAGTTCGAACAAAGAAGTAACTTAGACTTCAAGCATTTTGATAATTAAAATCTTGTAAGCCGAAACCTTTCGGCAACATACACAAGAGTATCATTCCGATAATTCAAGCCGAGAGATTTTTGAAAGACTTATAAATATCCACCGAGAAAACGTGCAATATCCAACAGGTTTAGCATAAGAAAAGATTTTTTTAAATATACTTTTTTAAGAGATAAATAAATTGGGGACCTTATATAAACTCGAACCTCTTTTATTATTTTTATTGACGATTATATTCTTTTTTACGAATCTAAAAAAATTGAAGCAAATTTTTTGCAAAAACTAATAAAAACTTTAAAAAATACGTGACTGCAATGCGCTACAGAGACAGGTTTCAGGTTTGAAAGAAGTTGGTTCAAGCTTGAAAACCTTTACTGTCTGCCTCTATTACTTTTAAGAGAAAGTAGACATTCTGTGTCATTATGAACTTGTAATATCATTTTTACATTAATTAAATAACATTTATAACTTTCATACATTTAATCAGTGCTTCTGAACGACTCCGAAGAGGATATGTCTGGCTCTGTTTATCAACCTTTTGTAAGAAAACATCAACTCACTAATTTCTATGCAGAGTATTGGCTCTTTGCAATGGACTAATTTTTTGCTTGAAAAAGTAATAAACATATTTTTAGCTTTTTCGATTCTCAATTTAAAAAAATGAAATTATTTTTGCATGGACTCAATTGACGTCAATTTTCATCGTTGTCGTCGTCATTTTGGGAGTTTATAGGTTTTTTGACTTTGACTCCAACATTGGGTCATGGAAGATTGCATACATAGGTCGCTAAAATAGGAAATTAGATCACATGTAATTGACAGTTGAAGCAGAGCCGAGGATGGCAAAAATTTTTTCGCTTTGAGACTTATAACGTATCAGTTATAGAACGAAGCATTTTATTTATAAAATAAAGTATTCCTGCTTATTTATTAATTTTTTTTGTTCCGACTTAAATTGTATTGTTTATGTTAAAAAATGATTGAATAAGCTCGAAATAGTACATTTCATACTAAGGGTGCAAAACCGATTTTTGCAAAAATTAAAATACCTACCTTAATTATGAAAAAATTTTAATTTACTTGTAATTAAGAAATTGTTAGTATTGTACTTCGTTTGAATCGGTTTTTTAGAGAAAATTTTTTTATTAATGAAGTTTTTAAATTCTCATTTTAAAGTTATTTAAGTAGAAACTGAAAAAAAAAAGTTAGGTTCATCGACCTAAAATATAACATAATACATAGAGTTATGTAAATATTCTTAAACGTGGTGGTCGTAAAAATTCCACGTTTTTGAATAGTTGAATCGAATGAAACGAATTTATGAAATTCCAGCCATCCTATGTAATAGTAATACGTATGCATATTTGATGATACCTCGTTTAAAGGTGATTCATCTCCATGAATTTTTTATATTTATTTTAAAAACTCATCTTAATTTTTAAGAATAACCATTGTTTTGAAACATAATACATTTGTAAACAAGATAGCCATAACTTATGATATAACATTTTTATAATAACTTATATTTGATTTTTCTAATATTTAAAAATTATTTGCATGGTAAAAATAGCTGCGTTTTTAAGATTTTTTATAAAAAGAGTTTTAAAAAGCTAAAAAATAAGGAATGTGTACCTAATTTGGCTACTCAGATATACGGAAGATGCGCGTTATGAGGTACCTGAGTAAAGTTGTAAAAAACTTCAAAATATCAAGTCTAGATTTTCTGGCTAATTATTTTTGTTGAAAAAAAGTTTGTTTTACCCAATTTTGTTGGTTAATAAATGGCCACTAAAAGGCCATTGTATATATTCAATACAATTTTTGTTAAAATATTAATTTAAATTTAAGGGGTAAACAGTTCGACTTCCACCACTTTAGTTTTTCATCAAAAACTTTCCATCTTACATAGCTCTTCGAAGAAGTCACTGTAGATAATTACATTTTTTTGACCTGCATACCTTAAGTTATATCCAGTTTTAAGTTCTTTTCAACTTCCATTATATTTTTAGATTGTGAAAAAATGTAGATAAATGATGAAAAGATTTTTGAATTTCTGCTTGATTATCTCTTATCTAAATATTGATATTTTATACCTATGGACTGCAGGAAAAACCGAACATTTTATCGTGGTGGACCAAATAACTTGATCAAATAATGCCAACCCAACGATCTGCCTCCAATAAATTTTATTTCATTTTTTATTAAAAAAAAAGTTTTTAAATGAGAAGCTTTATTAGGTTTTCATAACAGTAGTTTTTGGTCTTGAATATTCGTAAAACGACTTATGCTAGCCTAAAAGAATGTTTGTACGATTTAAGAGAAAAAACAAAATGCTGCACTAGTTATTTTTTGTCATTCTTTCATGTGTCGAAAATCAGATGTCAGATTCAAGACTCGATCGGATATTAATTCTTTGACGTTAATGGAAAACAAAAAGTCTAAATGACCAAAATATTCATCAGCTACTGCCTCAATCATCACAACATTTGGAAGTTCTCTGGCTAATACAAGTGGATCCTACAAAAAAAATTCAATTACTTTATTAAATTGTTAAATTGAATTGCATTATTTGTATTTGTATTTGTATTTGTATTAGTATTTTTTTTTTTGTTTGTTTTTTTTTTTTTTTTTGAAGCAAAGTGGAGATTTGATTTGGTTTAGTATGTATTTTCTAACTTTTTATGAGTTTAATATTTAAATTTCGTATAATTTTTCAATGAGATGAAAAATTAGTTTTTAACATTTAAAGTTTTAACTCATAAAAATTATTTAAAATACGTTATTTATTAAAAGCTAAGCAAGTAGCTCCTACAAGCTTTGCGATGAGTTTTCTCTCAAAATTGATTGAGAGAGAACTCATGGAGCATACTCGTCGAAATCAGTAATCAATTTTAAAATTTATTTTTGGAATTACAGTTCCTATACATTTTATATTGATTTTTATTCCATTGTACTGATTTCCTGAAAGCGCTGTATTAAATTTCTTTGGACTGTATTTTTTTTTTACACATGTGAAATTAGTTGTATGCATACCATTTCTTGAACAAACGAGTCTCCTTTACCGTAAATAAGGGCTACAGGTGCAACGACATTTTTCAGATTATAAGCAGGAGCTTTTGATTGTCCGTAAAGTTTTAGATTTTGCTTCTCACCATAATCATACATGGTAAAATCTCCTAAAAGATTGTAAGTTAAAAATTTGTTTTAATTAAATTAATAGTCATCAAAAAAATTTGTGTAATTTTCTTATCAAGAGTATTATTTATTCCAAGGTTCACATCAAAAACTAGATAAGTCCATTTTCAAAAAATCAAATATTTGAAATTTCAAATGGATTTTCAGATTAACAAATCTAATTTTAGTACAAAATGAATATTTTTTAGTTTAAAATAAGACATAAATAAATCCTTTAAAAAGTGGCCCAAATTTAATTTTCAAAACGATAAATTTTTGTTTAAAAATTGAACCGTTTTATTTTTTGAAAATGGGCTTATCTAATTTTTCTTGTTATCCACAGAATTTCATTCTTACTGTGGTATTCTTACCGGAGTTTATGTTTTGCATATAATGACTCATAGTTCTCATCGAAGCTCCGGCAGGAAAGTAAGATAGTACATAAGGGAGAAGAGTCTGAAAATAATGAGTATCGTAAACATTTTTCAGAAATTAGATAAAGAATATTTTTCATGTGAATTGAGAGAAAAAGTTTGAAAAGTAGGAAAAAGATTTAACTGAAAGATTTTGATTTGAAAATAAAAATCTATACATATTCAATCGACATTGGCTGCGTACAAGGGAACCGAATTGAAAAAAAAGATTGACTGACAGTGAAATCCTTTTTAAAATTTATAACTTACTTTTTAGAAATAAAAAGGATCCGGTCCAAATTTTAGGTGTAGCATGTAAATATGCACACTTTTGAGTTTTAAACTAAAATAAACTTTAATTAAACTCAACGTGAGTATAATCAAGCATTAAGGAGCTATTAAGGATAAATCATTACTTATATTAGTTGTTTACAAATGAGTCGGAGACCATCGAACTTTTTACCATTAATCAATTTCGTTTTGATGTAAAACACCTTCGCGTAATTTTTTTTAACAAAATCTTTCTCAAATCTTGAAGATTCAGAAGCTTTTTAAAAAGTGTATTATAAATAAAACTAACTGAATTTAGTTGGTAAGGGTTGTAACCTGAAACGAATGCGTAAAGATTTTGACAAAACTGTCGAAAAACACTCTGCTCGCTGCATGATGACGTTGCCAATTTCTTAGTGACAGGTGATAACGGGAGTATTTCAAAGACTTTCATGCTTGAACTTAATTTCTAAAAATAATAGTTTAAAGCAAGATTAAGATACGAAATAATTATATATGTTTATGAGATGAAATTAATTAAATTTTCAGTTACTTTAAATCCAAGCGATAATTTTTTAAAGTTATATATTCAAAAAGAATTACGTAACTGTAAAAGGTACAAAGAAGCCTTGAAGAAACTTTACCAACGGTGAATGTTGACCTCGCCAAAAGGCTATTGGAGACAAACTGATAACTAGCCATATTTTATCGTTATACTCTGGTTTCATGGAAAGAAGAACGTAGCTAATCGTTGTTCCCATGGAGTGACCAATGTAGAGGATCGAACTTTGACCAGTCAACTCTAAGATATAGTCAACCGCCGCGGTCACATCGTACAAAGCTATCTCGTGAAAGCTGCAGGGAAGGTAAATTTATTTACATTAAAGGACTTCTTGCAAATTTTTCAAAATCTGATCCTCAGGATCCAATAAACGCATCCATAAAATATGTTTTTTGGAAACTTGAAAAAAGGTGATTAAACTCGTTCTGACGGTGAGCCAGTCTTAGATTCATACTGTTTTAGCAGAGAAATCGCTTACTTTTTCTAAAAAATGACCAAAAATGTTCAATTAATAATTTTTAATAGCCTTGAAAATAATATTGTTAAAACAGGCTCACTGTCAGAATAAGTTTAATCATCGTTTTTTGAGAGCTCAAAAAACTTATTGAAATTTTGGGAATTTTTAAGGATGTATTTTTTGGGAACCTGAAGATCAGAATTCAGGGATTTTGCAAGAGGTCCTTGAATAAAAATTTATTAAGTAATTTCAATGACAAAAATTATAACTTTAATAACAGATCTTAATAGCTGTAGAATTAAAGTTACTGATTTCATCAATATTTTTAGCGCTGGTACTTCCAAAATAAAAAAAAGAAATGTAAATAATGTTAAGAATAACCTAAACTGCCAAAACTCTTCGTCATGGTCAGGTGAAAGCCGAACATGTGAGCGCGAATAAGTATTTCCTCGAGCATTTCCTAGCCAAACATCATAGCCCTTATCGGCCAATGCGTAAGCTGAAACAGATTTATATAAATTTTTGTAGAGTAAAAATTAATTATTAATTAAAAATATGGATCTGAATGATTGTCGTTTTTATAATAGACCGTTAGATTTCTGATAATAAATAACTCTAAAATTTTGCTCTCCAAAAAAAAAGTTTTTTATTGTATTAATTTTATGTTATTTATTTGAGATTCACATTACAACCAAAATTGTTTTCATGCACAAGAAAATTATCATCGTAAAAAACTGGAAAATCGTTATGAAATTTTTAAAAATTTATTGTAATAAATACCAATTTTCTCCAAGCACATACGATTAAAAAGTTTTTTTTACTCCGATTGGTTTTTTAATAAATTTAAACTAAATGTAAAATGATTCTAAACGTCATAATTCATAGAATTGAAAAAACACACAACACTAGAATAGCTAAAGATGACTGGTAATTTTTTTGAATGCAGCTTTTTCAATCGACATTTTTCGAATCCGTTTTCTACGAACGGGAAGTGTAATAAATGATATCGCTTGTATCACTAATGTTAGTTAAAATTTGCATTCGTTGATCGTAATATGCTTGCATTTGAAATAATTTTTTTCGTAACATTAAAAATGAATGTGTTTAAAAAAATTAATTCGTAAAAAATACGTATTTTACAAATTTAACACTCATATCTGAAAAATTGAATTTGACAACATTCATAAATTGTTAACAAAATCATTTTAAACATATTAACTTGAATAATAACTTCAAATTTTTTTCATTTTTTATAAATTTTAAAAGTTTCTATTTTATAAATGAAATTTTGAAAGTTACCTAGATCTTTTTCTCCTCCCAAAAGAACCCATGCGTCCGAAGATTGAAATAAGCCATGCTGAAAAAAGACAACAGGCTTTCCTGCTGCTGGAGGTTTAACTTTACTGCCAGGTATTCTGTGTATTTTAAGCCTATAGCCGTCGCTTGTTATAACTCTATGTTCTTTTATAAAATCAAATATTTTTATAAACCATCTTTTTTATTAGTAATCTGTTAAAATAATAAATTTAATAAAAACCTTCACCAGGGTATCCGAATTGATTGACCAAACCAATCTGAAATCATGATTTTTTACGTTTAGAAAATGTTTTGA
The DNA here is from genome assembly GCA_038277355.1 of Encarsia formosa. Taxonomy (NCBI): domain Eukaryota; kingdom Metazoa; phylum Arthropoda; class Insecta; order Hymenoptera; family Aphelinidae; genus Encarsia; species Encarsia formosa. Next base: position 15,384,960 of record CM076185.1, read on the forward strand.
AAATGTACTTTTGAAAATTTATCTATGCTCACAAAAAAAAAATTACTAGTAGTGATGAAATAAAAGAGATTTTTTTCAGATAGATACGAGGGGCTACGCACTTCAGAAGCACTAAAAAATTAGTTGAATGAAATACTTAGAATCATTTGAAAACTTCATAAATCTCTTTTTATTTTAATCCTTTTAGTCTAAGATGATTTTCAAAGTTGGAGTCCTTCGTAATATTGAAAAAAAAGAATAAAATAAAAAAATCACAAAAAATTACAAAAATCACGAAAAAATAAAAAAATTACTGATTTTGACTCTGGAATGCACATACCCTCTGGTAGATAGCTGAGAAATAGACAAATTAAATATTTTTCATGGAAGTTATTATTAGTTGAGCATAAATGAAAAGTAAAACATTAATATAGACCACTTTGGAAAATAACAAAAACATAAATATAAAATAATTTTCTAAACAAAATATTGCCGCCAACATCGTTTTTTTATCCCTTTTAGATTTTCAGACATGAATAAAAGTTGAAAAGTCACTATTCAGCGCTGCAAAGGAATGGTGGTGTAAAGGGAATAAAAAGATGCAGTTCACACTAAAATAGTGTTTTTCACGCTAGTAGCCCGAAAGTACAATTTTCGGGCCCGTACCGGAAACGAATATTGTACTTTCCGACTACTAGCGTGAAAAATAGTATACAGCCCTTGGGAGCGCAAAAATGAGCTAACCTTTAGCAAACCTTTGATGACCTCGCCTTCGGCTCGGACATCAATTTGGGTTTGCTAAAGGCTAACTCATTTTGGACTCCCTCGGGACTGTAATATACTATTTCACGCTAGTAGCCCGAAAGTACAATTTTCGGGCCCGTACCGGAAACGAATATTGTACTTTCCGACTACTAGCGTGAAAAATAGTATACAGCCCTTGGGAGCGCAAAAATGAGCTAACCTTTAGCAAACCTTTGATGACCTCGCCTTCGGCTCGGACATCAATTTGGGTTTGCTAAAGGCTAACTCATTTTTGACTCCCTCAGTACTGTAATATACTAATTTTGATACCGGTGCAGTCCCGTTACCAGGGCGATTTAAAGACCCGAGGGCGAAACGAAACAGAGTCCAAGGTTTTTAATAAAGTACGATGACGCAGTGAACCAGTGTAGAATCATATTTTTCAGTACACTATGCGGAAAAGGCAGTGCGGGAAAAATTTTTTTTGCCTTTTCCGCATAGTGTGCAGAAAAATAGAGTTCGATACAGGTGCAGCTCGTCACCAGAGCTTCACCTTGGGCTCCGCTTCGCTCCGCCCTCGGGTGTTTAAACCGTGCTAGTAACGAGGCTGCAAAAAAATCTAGCCTCAGATAGCATTTCGTAACCGGAATCTGAGTTAGCACGTTTCTGAACTGGCTGTGAGATAGCATGTTTCTGAGTTGGGGTGACTAAATGGCCATATAACTTATTATGTGGTCATTTCTTGTATTTTGATTAAGTACGCTTCATGGCCACTCTGCAGGGTAATAAAAGGTCAAAAACATTTTATTATGAAGTTTAGAGCTGTTTTGAACCTTAATAATTTACTAATGTTTTCATCGCATTACAAAAAACGGCGTATTTTACAGGTCGAAAAGTACCCATCACATGGCCCAATTGAATAATAATTATAAATAAGGTAGGTGTACCTAATATGGCCCTGTGCCTAATATGCCCCCCCCCCCCTGTTATTTTGAATATGCTCGATATGCAGCATCTCTACAAGGTAGGAAGAAGTCAAAAATACTTAATTATGAAGTTTTGAGTTGTTTAGAACATTTGAAAATTATTTTTGCGCATGCCTTATAGCTAAAACTCGTTTCGTATACCTTCGTTATTATTTTACGTTATGATTAAATGGTCTGCCAAAATATTTAGACACAACTGAACAAAATTTTCATAAGTAGCTTCGATTCGTTATTGTTTCAGCTTTAAAATGCGATTTTAGTTTTTGTTCAACTCGTTTTCTAACGGGTTTTATTCTAACTTTTTATACTGCAGTGTAGCTAATATGCCCCCCCCCCCCCCCCCCCCCCGTGAATTAGTAGAAATACCGATATTAAGAGTCCTTAGTTTCATATATACTTTTTAGAAAATCCTATCCTAATCTTATTTAAGAAAAATAAATTTATTACACTAATGCGTGGAGGCTCGATTTTACGCATGCTAGCCCTAACCTAACTTTAGGCGGCGTACGCAGAATCGAGCCTCCACGCAATTCGTGTAATAAAATATAGTATGCAACGGGTGCAGCACGTCACCAGGGCTTATTAAAATCACTCGTGCTACGCTTCGCTTCGCACTCGGTGCTTTCAAAACCGCCCTGGTGACGACACTGCACCCGTTGCATATAATATACTATTAATTGTTTCAAAGCTTTTTATCATTTTATAACTAAAAAAGCATTCTAGCTCAAAAAACAAACTTTGATAAAAATTTAAAGTTGAAATTTTTCTACTGGTTGCAAAGCTTTCAAAAAAATTGTAAAAAAGGCTCAATTTTTAAATAAATAATTTTTAAAATAATGAAAATTTTGAAGTTTTTAAATCTTATATCCTGATTGATTTAAAAAATAGGAACAAATCGCAATTAATAAATAACTTCAAGGGGGCCATATTAGGTACACAAATTTTTGGTATCTTAAAAAAACGTGTTTTGGTAAATCCTCTGGCATTTCAAGCTCATTGATCAAAATCGAAAGCATAAGGTCTCATTTAAAAGCTCTTGAATTAACTTTTAAAATGAGACCTTACACGTCAAAAAATATTTATTTGATTCGCCACAACGTCGATTCTCGCTTAGAGGGGCCATACTAGGTACAGGTACCTTATAAGTTCGATTTTTTAATTTATCCTTAAAATCCATTTTTATTTTTTACCCAACTCATTTTCTATAAATTTTACGCATCACACGCTTGTATTACGCCTCGAGTACCAATAATTCTCGATGTACATGTACAACTTTATACTCTAGTCAGTAGCATATCATTACAACATTTTTTTGACTTAATCTCACTGAAAAAATTTTAAGTAGTTGGGGCAACTCATGTATTCTCGGACTTTAGTTTTTAGTAAAAATTTCTTCAGAACCTGAAAGGGACCAATAGATCAAAATAAAAGTCCTAGACGTGGTGGTCATATTGCACACCAATTTTATGTCTCAAAAAAGTGCATCCATTTGCATTTAAACTTATTGATCAAAATTAAATGGTAAGGTTTCATATAATATGATACGCTTGGATGTCAAAAAATATTCATTGGTCGGCCACAGTAAGTATTTATTAGGTATCAGGTGCATCTAGCTGATACTGTAGGGATTTGCCATAAAGACATTTTGATCTACCCTTTAATTTTTTTTTTTTTTTTTTTTTTTTATAGTGAATTTGCTCTTTTATAAAAAGATATGCCAAAGATAGAGTTAAAATTAAATTTTATTTTAAATTAGACAATTTTATTTACAGCACATTCTAGTACAAATAAAATCTGTAAACTTACAAAATCAAGTATAGGTCCGTCTTGGTTATATCCAGATTTTGAGTTTCGACTTAGCTTAGACCGTTCCTCCGAAAATTTTCCTCCTTGCAACCAATCAAAAAGTTTCTCATCATCAGGAACAGAGGACACTTTCATCAGAAAGATCACCGTAATTGACACACCAAGATTGAATCTTTCACATTTCATGGCTAATTGTATGCACTAACAGAATAAGAAAAAAAAAAATTTATTTATAAAAAGAACTTTTATAAAATTTACAAAAAAAGTTATAAAAACGCTCAGACTATTTTATGTATTTTTCGATTTTAAATAATAAAAATGATTATTAGCACTAAAAACTCAACTATTTTTTTATGAAATGTGAAATTTTTAATTGAAAACAATGTAAATTTCAGTTTTTTTCTTTTTTCAATTTACCAATAAGGTATTTTTGCATAACAATCGAAAATTGATTTTTTTCAATTTTCAAAATGATTTAAATTTTAACTTAAAAAAAAAAAAAAATTGTTTTTGTATGAATATAAAGTAATAACTTACTGATCTAAATCTAATATTTATATAATTGTGTAAATTTTAAAATCTATTCCGTAATTTATTATTTTTTACTTTTTTATATTTTAAATAGTGACAATGAACTTACTTGGATACTTTACAAAAAAAATCCCACAGACTTTGCACAATTATTTATGTTACTCATTTACGAAAACTGTGTTGCAAGATCGTTGCGATCAACTTTGTGTAAACTACATTTTACTTCTTACAAAAAGGTGTTATCTTTTATAAGTATTAAGATTGATTGTTTTTATATCTTAACGAAAGAAAAATTGCTCACTGATGAACTAGCAAACTGTGTTGCCCCGTTGTGAGCGGTTCGACTCGAAATGATCGTGTGTAGAAAAAGTTGCGCGCTGTAATATTTCATAATTTCATCACCGGAAATCGGTGTAAATACTTCCTTAGTATCCTTGTTCTTGGGATCAGTGTCGATTTCGGCGAAGTTACAGCAAGACTATTTCTGTTAACACGTAAACCAGTGATACCAGTATTCTTTAATTTTTGAATTTCTGAAATTTCTTAACTTTTAGTTTGGTGGGTCACAAACTGTTACAATTACATATAATTTTTTAAAATTATTTATTTGTTTATTTTTTATTTTTTTAAACATATCACTTTTTTGAGATATTTATGAAATGAAAAGTAATTATTAAAATTTATCGCAAATATTAGTTGAAAATTTATAGACTCTGTTTCATATATTTTGTTTCGTACAATTTAATTTTTGTAAATTTATATATTCAATGAACTGTATTTAACACTTTAAAAATTTTTTTTTATTAATTACAAATATTATCTACAATTATTGTCAAGTAATAAAACAAGCTACAAGAAGTATTTGAGAAGCATAAATACTTTTTCCTTTTGAAGGATTAAAACTTAGACACGAATAAAGAGTTAATTTTCATATAAAAATTGTTGTTCTCGCCTCCAACTACAATAAACACAAAATGAAAACACGTATTCGATGCAAGAGAAAAATTAATTTGCAACGTAGAACGTGCCAGAGTTGGTTGAATCCTTCCGCCGTTGGCTTTATCGTCGTGTATAAATTATTTAAATGAGTCCGTCCTTCCACTACTACGCTTTTATTATAGTGCGTAAGATCGGTTTGTTTTGGACGAACTTTGCATGATTTACCAAAAGAAGCGACGAATACGATTTAGCTACGGTTCTTTTGTTGAGAATCATGTATATTGATAAATCGGTGCATTATTTATTTTACGTAAGGTAACTTGACTGTATCAAAAGTATTTTACGAATCAATGTATATATTTTATTATTTAATAAAATTTAATTAAAATCGATTATTTATATGTCAATTATTGATACATTTCAAATTAACGTGAAGGTAATTCATAACTATTTATGAAATTAATATTATTTGTAGTCATATATATATAATTTATTAAGCCATGAGTGGTTAAAATCTGTTTGCAGACTATTAGTAACAGATAAGTTGCCTTTTTCGCTGATTCATAAGTGTCAAAGTATTAATTAATGTATGATGTTGGCGTTTATTTACACTTGTAAATGTCGAAAGTAAAAAAAAAAATTTTTAAATAATAATATTATAAAATAGTTATTCATAGCTTAATCCATCAAAAGATGTTGAGGAATAAGAGTATTTGCAAAAACTAATTTCGTATCAGACCCCCATCGTATCGGAATCACAAAACAAATCGTACCAGACCCACGTCGTATCAGACATAATATTTTGCAAAATATCTTATCATACTGCACGCATCTTATCAGATATCATTTAAGACTTAGTGTTGACTTTCAAAAAGTCTAGTGTGGCAGAGTGCATAGCTAAACTTTAACGTCGAATTTGATTTTTCATATTGGGTACAGAGTATTTTTTTAATGAATCTTTAAATTTTAAAGAGCAAATGATAAATTTCAAAGTTTTTCTTTCATATATATGATATAGCATTTATTTTTAAAACTCGAACCATCATTGATGTACTGATAAAGATTGATAACATTTATAACGCTCATTAAACTCTTTCAAAAATATTTGTATTAAAACAGTTAGTTTTGAATGAATAAAATACTGAATCATGATGTAAACTTATTAAGTTTTCAGTATCTCACTTTAATTTGAGTTCTGTTTATAGTGACATAATTCGATGCCAAGGTGCAATTTTTTAACTAAGAATGTGACGTATTTTACTAAAATTAGAGTTAATAACGATTGAAAATTTCATACTTGAAAAATTTTATTCAGATAATGAAACATGACGTTTTTGGGAGCATTCGTAATTTTGGCTTTTTGCCCGATAACAACTCATCAGGTAAAATATTATAAAAAAGGCATAACAAAAAATATTTTGATTGAAAAAAAAATTGTTTACTGTCATAGCGAGCAGACTCGAGAAGTTACATGGCTGCAGTTGTTGAATACAGCCCCATAAGAAATTCTGAAAATGGCACAAGTGCTGCGGACTTAAACGCTAATAATTATTTAAAATTCATTGAGTTAGCAAAAACGTGTGTAAGTAATTCTTTTTATTAATATTTTATTTTCAGTATAAATTTTATATCTACATTGTTTTATGAAATTTTTATAACTCTAAGGAAGTAAAATTGCTTGTAGTTGTTTACCCCGTTTATTTTTAATTACAGGCAGTAGATATCATAGTTTTTCCAGAGTCTAGTTTGTCAATTTCAACATCTCAAAACAAAACGATTGCAAGAAGTGAGGCAGCTTCGTACATTCCGCCGCCCGAAGATAAAGTTACCCCTTGCAATCATAAAGAACAATTCTCATACGTAAACATTAGCAAGTTTTATATTAACATTGTGAATGTCAAATGTATAACTTAATTATCTGAATGACTTTGTAGAGTCTAAGTACCATATCATGCGCTGCGAAGAATGCCAGCATGTACGTTGTAATAAACCACAGAGAAAAACTCGACTGCAACTGTGAAAATTGTCCGGCTGATGGTTACTTTATTTATAACACAAACGTGGTTTTTGATAGAAAAGGAGTTGTGATTGCCAGGTACAGAAAGTACAATCTTTTTGGTGAATATGGCACAAATGTTACTGCAAAAGCCACTCTTTCTTACTTCACAACTGACTTCGATGTGACATTTGGACAGTTTATTTGTTTCGATCTTCTATTTCAAACTCCCACTCTTAATCTTACTCGAGACTTAAGGATCACTGACATTGTTTTTTCGGCTCATTGGTTCTCGGAATTGCCTTTTTTGTTCGCTGTCCAAGCTCAAGCTGCTTGGGCTTATGCAAATGATGTCAACTTGCTTGCTGCTGGATATAATAATCCGAAAACTGCTAGTGGAGGTAACATCCAGTATTATTGATGATAAAATATGTTTACAGTAAAAATTAATGTTTAACTTACGTAAATTAAAATGGAAAACCAAAACTCGTTAATAATTTTTAAGATTACACAAACCGATTGTTTTTAGTTTGTTACTATTATTTTATATTCGTATTTGTTTTTACTACAAAAAAAATTTCATAAATTCAAACATACGTGATTAAAAATTTTTTTAAATTCGGTTCTCTTACTATTTAACAGTAATTTTAGCAAAAACTTTCAGGTAGTGGAATTTACTTGGGAAAATCCGGATATGTTCACGCCATCACAAAGAAAAAAGTCTCAAACATAATGATGATCGCAGAGATTCCAAAAGTTATAAATGGAACACGAAAAAATATTGATCCAGAAAAGATACATTATGTTAGGTTTAATAGAAAAGAAATTAACTCAACAGAACACGAAGATACAAGAGAGTACTTGCACAAAGTAGATGATCTTTCAGCATACACGACCGAGTTGATAGATCCTAAAATGAGATCTATCAGGAAAACAATTTGCAATCGGGGATTTTGCTGTCAATTTAAATTAGAACTCGACTTTGATGAAAAAATTTTAAGAGACACAAATAATTATTACAGGTTTGTTCGAAATTTGTCTTTTCAACTGCAATTACACATTATATTATTTATTGTTTAGATATCGAATAACTGTTTTCAATGGGATTCGTACATTTAGTGGAGTAGCATCGGGTGGAATCAAGACATGTGGAATAATTACATGTATAAATGAAACTATCGAAGGCTGCACTCAATTATTCGATCCTTCGATGGAGATTGCACAACCAGTAACTTTCAATGATATTGTTATTTCGGCGACAGTTACTAGCAAACCAGAAGTTTTTTTTATGCCAGTAACTTTAACAAAAAAAATGTTACCCTTAAACTCAACAGATTTCATTTATCAAACTTCTGAAAACTTAACGATTCATGACATGAAGCTGACAGTAGCTAGAAATGATTTGCTGACCTTTGCTATTTTCGGACGAAATTTCAATGGCGATGGATTAGAAGTAACGAGATCCTATTCATCTAATAACTTGTTAACATCGGTTTTTCTAACAATTGTAACTTTTTTGTTTTGTTTTATATATAGTTTTGTAAAGTCTGAATATTATTTATGAAGTCAAAGAAAGCTTTTTGAGATTAAATTGTCTCATTAGAAAAAATTACTATGAGTATGTACAGTTTGGTTATAAAAATATCTATTTGATAAAATAGGATAAGTTTGAAAAATCGTTCATTGTTAATCAATAAAAGTATTATTTAAAAACTGATTTCTAGTTGATAAATCTAAATGATTTTTTTTGTTTAAATTTCGTCTCTCATAATATAATCATGAACTTTTGCACTATTTAAAAAAAAAAATCATTCTCCGCAATGAAAATTGATTGATTGATTGATATTTTTTATTAGGTGTACATATATTGTGTTGTACAATAAGAGTTGTGAGTACAATAATACACTAAGCAGTGGACAGAGTGAATGCGTGAGTCGGATTTAAAAATTTTTTTGAAAGTATCATTTCTTATTTTAAAAAGTTTTAAGTTTATTTTCGCGTAAGTCTATCAACTTATCTATTTCAAAAAATTTAAAAAAAAATATTTTTATAAGAATTAAGCTTATAAAAAACAAAAACTATAGTTTACTAGATTATTTTTTCAAAAATCCTGAAAAATGTATTTTTAATTGGAACACAAATAAAATTATACTTAATCTTGGTTAAAAAAATATTTAGCGCATCTGGCGAATTTTTGCTTTATTGCGGCTCAAAATCCTAATTTAAGCTGCTAATTGATCGAGGAGCGAGAGTCTACAACAGATTAGAGCGGGAAAAAATAGCGCTGGTAAAAATAAAGAAAATCTACTGCTTTTATGTAATGATGCGAACATCAATGGTTTGAATCGCAAAGAACGCTCGAACATTCTTCACAAAGAAAAAGATCCTAGATTTTCTATTCCTGAGCTTGCCAAAATAAGTTTTCAGCACATTACTAAGGACTATTTTATGTAAACTGTTGCTGATAAAAACTCAGTTTTTTCAACAAAATATGAAAAGTGCTTACTGAAACTTGAGCTTATGGAGAAAATTTTGTTTTCCATGAGAAATCGTTTCACAATTTATTTACACTGAAAAGTATTGAATTGGTCATGTTGACAAAAACAGATTCTGTATATGGTTTTCTTCCTTTCAAAGTTAAAAATAACTTTGAAGAAACTTTTTAAAAACTCCATAAAAGAGAGAGACCTCTTGAGGTCCTTGAAAGATCAATTATACGATTCATTTTTAGGTTTTTTTCCAGAATCAATGACCGAAAATCCGGCGTGGTTGTTGAAAAACGATGACTCTAGATTTATAATCATATCTATATTAATGTATATTGCTTATCTATATTCGAAATTATTTACTAAACTGGAAATTGTGTGTATTGAACGTGTTTGAAAACAGTGATAAATTTAATATGTACTTAATTTTTAAATAAATAAACGTAAAAATAAATTAAGAATTTTGAATTATAAATTTATAATTTTAAATCTACATATTTTAAACGCATAAACCAAATTCAATTCTTAAAAGTTTCTATTGTATAGCAAGTGATGTATAGCAAAAGCAACCAAGCTTATTTTTAATACCATTTTGCAACTACTCAAAGAAGATAATGAATACTTGAATTTTTTTAAATCAATGACTTGTTTATTAATTATAATAATTTATGAATAAATTAATAATTCAATTTTGATATTAATAGATTATAACCTTGTAGAGAAGGAAAAAAAGTTCACTTATTTTAATCGAAAAAATGCCATGACTTAAAACCATTATTTTTCTTTAGTACCCTACGAAATTTTATTTTTTCTAGAAAAATTTATTTACTGAGCCAAGCTATCGTGAAAATTAATTAATTAGTTTTAATTTATAGTTTTAAAATTTTTTGTAATAATTACTTCGAAATTATGTCCTTATTATAAAAATTTTGTAACAACACGTTTGGGTTCTGCAACTAACTTTTTGATACTTTGGGTAATTTAAAAATACTTATTAACAGATTAGTTTTTAAGCTTAACACTTTTGAGTGACGCACGCCGACCGGAAGTCCCTGAATGCACTGTTCCGTGTGCAGCAATTTTTCACTGTCAAAGAGTGACCGGCTGCTCGGAGATTGTGAGTTAAAACAAAAAAAAAATTTATCTTTTATTTTATTATTTTTTTCTCTCGGTTTTACAGTCAATTCAAATTTATTTATAAGACGTGATGGGCTTGTAATGATTCATAATCTTTCAATTTTAATCCTATAAGATTTTAAACATTGATAAAATTATCTCAATATAAGTGCAACATTGTCTTTAGAAATGATTATTACTGTTATTTATAAAAAAAAACAGCTCCAGTGAAATAAATTGTAAGTTTTATTTTTTGTGATAAGTTCTGAAACTAATAATTTATAAACGCAAGTACAGAATTAAATTTATGAAAAAATTTAATTAGGGTAAGTTGGGGCGTTTGTGCGAGGGGGGTATTAGTGCGAATCGAAATGATTTTTTATTATTAAATAGAAAACTTTTTCAAAAAATAAAAAAAAAGTACTAAAAAATGTGTTTTTTATAGACGAACATGATAGCCACCTCAATTTTTTCATAAAATCAATTATGATTTAATTAAAAATAATACCCATATTTTAGGCTCGCACAAAAAGCCTAGCATAGAGTGATGGCTGTTAGTGCGACTAACCTAACCTCAAATACGTTCTCTTTGGATCGCACAAACAGCCAACTACTCGCACAGTGACCCTTAATTTTATTTTTTATTTTGAAGAGACATTTTTGTCTTTAAAAAACAAATTTTAAATGTCGGTAAAAAAATAAATTGCTTCTAAATAGTTTGAACTTTAATTTAAAAAAATAAGAAAAAGGTGGAATATATTAAATAGTTTTTTACCCGGGCCAAAGAAAGCAGCTGCCTAATTGAAACACCTAGAAAGCTGCTTTGGCAGCTAAAAAATATATTTTTTACAACTACAAGCATTTAAAGTTCGAAGTGCGCTGACCGTTCGCACAAAAACCCGAACTTACTTTATTGGAAAACAGCTACGTAATCACTTTATATTTTTTTTTAAATCTTAAAAAATATTTTTGTTCAATCAAATGCTGATAGAGCTGATCTAAACGCAAGTTTAATGAAAAATTAGAACTAGTAAAATTAATTTGATATCAATGATTACTTTCAATATGTAGAAAACCAAAAATAATTATTTATTATAATGAAGTTAAAAATTTCTTTCTTTAAAAGTACGGTTTAAAATTTTAAAAATAAATATTTATACAACGGGTTAATATGTAATAAATTCATCAACTTTCAATTAAATCCATCAGATTTCTATTTGTAAACGTCACATGATATCAGTCTTCAATATCTTATCAAGTAGCATAAATAATAAAACTCGTTTTAATGTTCACCTGCATTCACCGCAAACTATATTTTCCTTGGATTGAGCAACCCAACAGCTGGTGTGAAGAAAAGTCATTTTGAGTAAAAAGTTTTATGTTCAAGAGCATATATTTTTTGAAAGTGACAATTTTTTTTTTCCGTTACTTAAATTTAAAAAGCCGTTTATTAAAGATCTACAATCGAATTCGTTCACTTTATATGTTTTAAATAAGTGTTTTCAGTTGTAAAAAAATCTAGTACTTGGACAAAATTAACAAAATTAACAAGAAAGACTGAAGTAAAAAAATATTTCAAATTATTTATAAGTAAATTAATCAATTTAGTTTCCAAAAAAAAAAGAGTTACACAATTTATTTTTTTTATTTACCTACAGTTGAGTCAATGAACCATGAAATTTTTCAACAATCTAGTCGTAGCACTTCTACTTCCAGTACTATCTCATCAAGTAAGAGCTAAATTTTTACTATGCACTGAGTATAAACGTAAAAAGCTATAAACAGTAAACTAATATTAATTTATTTTTAAAAAGAAATCAAATGCTACATCGGAAACTTACATCGGTGCAGTTGCCGAGTACAGTCCGGTTTACGGTGATGAGAACAACAAACAGAATGTAGAAAATTACTTGAAATTTATTAAAAAAGCTGATGAATACGTAAGTATTATGATTAAATTTTTATAATATAATTTTTTTCTCTAATAGTTCTAAGCTTCAATGCCTGGGGTGCCGACACAATGAAAATGTCGGGTAATACACTACCCGTCAACAGTCATCAAATTTATTCACTTTTTACAACAGAATTAAAATAGGCAATATGATAATCATAAGATATTTATATCGGAGTTACAGTCAACCAGGAAATATGAGATTAGACGAAAAAATTACTTAACTCCCCTAAAAAAACTTGAAAAATTCGGATCCGAAAACTGAAACTTTTATTTAAATTTTGAACAAAAGAATATTTTTTTACGTGGTTGGCATTAATTTTTTCATTGTTTTCTAATCTCCAGTGGAGATGAGTGGAGATCCTCCACCAGGGCCATTTGGAGACACCGAGGTCGTAGCGAACCGGATCTCGATGTTTTTCAAAAAGCCCTGTTGAACTTTTTATGGAATTTTTTTAGCAAAAAAATAAGTATAAGGGTACGAGATTCCACCATTAGATTAAAAATATAATTTTAATTTTTTAATTTTTTAATAATTAATTTTAATTTTTCATATGTTATAGGGCGCTGATATTTTAGTTTTTCCGGAGTCAAGCTTATCTATTCCGATGTCAGGAAATAAGTCAGAATCTCGGACCGAAGCCACATCGTATATTCCAGATCCGGAAGATAAAATAGCACCCTGCAGTAATAATTTTTATGCCCAAGTAAATTAACATCGATGAAACTTATGAATCTTTTTTTTTTTTTATTAAAAAATTATATACGTATTAATAAATTTTTTTAGACTTTGCAAAATATATCGTGCGCAGCAAAAAAGTATAAAATGTATATTGTAATAAATCATCAAGAAAAAGTGGATTGCAAGAACAATTGTCCACAAGACGGTTTTCTAGTTTACAACACGAACGTAGTTTTCGATAAAAAAGGAGTTGTCATTGCCAGGTATAGAAAGTACAATCTTTTTTATGAATTTGGTACAAATATTACTTCGGAAGCCATTCCTTCTTACTTCACGACTGACTTTAATGTGACATTTGGGCAGTTTATTTGCTTTGATATTTTATTTCAAACTCCGACTTTAAATCTCACTCGAAATTTGGGAATCACGGATATAGTTTATTCAACTAATTGGGTATCAGTCTTACCATTCGCATTTAGCTTTGAAGCTCAAGCTGCTTGGGCCTATGCAAACGACGTCAACTTTCTCGCTGCTGGACTCAATAATCCAAAAACTGCTAGTGGAGGTACAAACTTAATAATAATAATAATTATTATTTTTATGAAATAACATTCCATTCTCAGAAATTATAGAAAATATTTTAAAGTTTTTTATTTTAGTTATCAATTATTGTTTTTCTTTATTTGGAGTAACCAAGCTGCAATCAATTTGATAAAAATTTTTTTTATTTACAAGGCAGATTATGTCAAAGAAGCTTTTTGTTTTTCACAGGTACAGGAATTTACATAGGGAAAAAAGGATACGTTAGTGCAAGCGTAAATGATAAAGCTTCAAATATTTTGATGGTAGCGGAAATCCCAAAATTCAAAGACGGTCGAAGACTGAGAAATATTAATTTAACGAGTTTGCATGTTTATGAATTTGATAATTCAGAAATCTCAACGACGGAGACTAATGGAACAGGAAAATTATTGTACAAAACTAACGATATTCATCAGTACAGTACAGAATTGGTTAATTTTGAAGAAACAATATTCAATAAAACTATTTGTGACCATGATCTTTGTTGTGAATTTCAATTAGAACTGGAACATAATAAAAACGATATCATCCCAGGGTCTTCTTATTATAGGTATGCATAAATTACAAATTTTATAATTAAAAGTTACAAATTATTTTTCATCACAACATATTTTGATTTATAAGTTAAAAATAATTTAATAAGCATTGTTTCATTTCAATATTTAAATGACTAAATTATCAATTATAGGTATCGCTTGGTGGCATTTAACGGTACAATGTCGTTTATTGGTGCAGCAACATCAGGAGCTAAAATTTGTGGAATAATTTCATGCGTTGACGATACTATTGATGGCTGCGGTCACTTGCACAATTCCAATAAACCAATCTCTAGGCCCACAAATTTCAAACACGCCAGTGTAAAAATGTTTGATAAAAACAATGAAAATTTTTTTACTCCAACAACTTTGACTGGAACTATGTTACCTCTGAATGTAACTGATTTTTCCTTTAAAAAAGTAGCGAATGACAAAAGTTCCTATTACCATTTGACTCTAACTCAACCGAGAAAAGATTTATTGACTTTTTCAGTTTTAGGGCGAAACTTTGAACTCGATGGGTCTGAAGTAACGCCATCGTCATCAGCCAAACCGTCGATATCGTGTCTATTAATCATAGTTTTAATGGCTACCATTATAAATTATGTTTAAACTTTAAAAAATCGTTCTTTTATTGTACTCAATTTTTTTTTTTTTTTTTTAATTTTTTTTACAGTAAAAAGAAGAAGTTTTGTATACATAAAATTTGTAGGTATATTTCTAAAAATTAATTTTATTTTCATTAGTTGTTAATTAAGTGTATTGTTTCAATAACTTAAAATTATTTCTATAAAATTTTATAAGTTTAAGCTTTATCATAATCTGAGAAATGACTAAAAAATCAATTTGAGTAACAAAAAATAACATATGACATATTAGTTGAATAAAAATTAAAAACAATTTTTTTTAAGTGTGTTTTTTTATTTTATAACATTTAAAAAAAAAAAAGGACACTAATTATATTTCCATTACATATGTACAAAAAACATAAGGATAATCACCTAATAAAAACTTTTCTTGTTATTAAAATTACTTAATGTATGTACTGTTTACCACTACAATATTTTTGTAGCTTGATAAGGTGTTCAAAGCTTAATAACTGAGATAATATTTTTTAAATTTTCTTACAATTACTAAACTAATTAAATAATTAATATCGGGGAACTTTAAATTCTGGTTCTCCATCTCCTGTAGGCTTCCTTTTTCTGTTCATAATATTCTGAATCTTTTGCCATTCCCTATCTAACTCTGCTTTTTCATTTTTTTCTTTGTTGTATTTTCTTGTTCTGCGACCATCAGCCATTTTCACACCATATTGAAAAGCTGCTTTTGGTAAAGCCTCCTTGTTGTTCATGTACTCACTGTACTCTTCTGGTGTATCAAAGTCCCAACGCCCAATTGGTCCTTTTTTATTTCCTAGATCCATTTTTGTGTAATCAACTTCGTCATCAGAATCGTCTATGGCGTCCTGCATTTCATCTAAACCAGGATAACATTCAGCATATCCTTCTGGTTCAGCAGCTAGTTTGTCTAGCAAAGCTCCTTTCCTTTGCATAACATCTGCTATGACAGCTGCTTTAGTCACAGATGCTGTAATAAGATTACAATTTTATGTTAATTCAACCCCATTAAAATTAAAAAACGAGTATCATTAAAAATGAATGATAAAAATATGTATTCTGAACTTCAAGTTGTTATAAAATTCATATGTACTTGTAATACATGAAAAATCATTAAAAAATTACATTTTTTTAAATAATTTGAAAAGTCATTTTAAATAATATGTTTTGTTTTTATTATATTGGTTTTTATCGCTAGGAAAAATTATATTAATTTACTATTTTTGTATATCACTAAAAGGGCTCACAGCTTATTAATAAAAATAAATAAATAAATAAATCCATATGAGTAAATAAAATTTTATATTTACCTGCTGTAGGTATGGTTGGTAATCGTGGAGCATTATCTTCAATTTCAGGTGCTGGTTTTTCAAAGTAACTTTCTTTTTTCTTCTTTTTAGAATCTGATTTATTAGAATCATTTTTAGTTGTAATTGGTACATAGTCACCAATATCGCCATATATACTATCATCCTGTACTCTTTGGGGAACTAGTTCCATTTCATTGAACATTTCATCTGTGCGTTGTTTTCCATCTTTATTTTTTTTTCCTTTTTTACCATGTCTGTTACCCTGTCTTAGATATGATAAAATCTGAGCTAATTTGTTTATAACGATATCATTTGTAGTTAAAGTAGGAGTATTGTCAATTGTTGGGACATCTGCTTTGCTTCTTATAAGTGTTGTTGGGATGTCTGCATCGGTTTCATCATCCAATTCAATAACATAAGCCATTCGTCCAGGTGTGAATAACTCATTTCTCACAATTGTTTTGGATTTCATTGTCGTAACTGTTTTATGAATATTACGAGCCAATTTTGATTTAAATAATGTTTCATCATTTTTTTCTACTTCTTTTATTTTTTCTTTTACTTTTTCTTTAGGTTTTACAAGTTTTTCCATTTCTTGCTCTTGTTCATACTCTTTTGCTTCAATTTCACTTCTGACCTATAAAAAAAAATTCAATGTGAGAATAAATTAAATTCTTTTTATAAGTTGCTACTATTTTTTTAATTTACTTACTTTTTGTAACAATGCATAATCAAGACCTTTGACCAAATGAGTATGCTCCATATCACCTCCCAAAAATTTGGATTGCTGGATCATCTGTCTTCTTCGTTCAGCAGCATCTAAACCAGATTTTAAATCAGGAGCTACTGCTCGATAAGCAGAGGCACTATTCATTGAATCATCTACTGGATCTTGATTTGTGCCATCTCTTCTTTCTCTGGCACGATCTCTGTATCTTTCTGCCAGCTCGGCCATTTTATCATCCTCTTGTTTTTTAAGTTTAGCATAAAAACTTTTCTTCTTCCTCCGAAGTTCAGCTTTACTGCTCCCTCCCACAATAGGAGTCTGTGCAGTTTTAGCACTGGCATCTCTTAATGTTCCTGGTACACTAGAAGCAGGTGTAGCTGATGGAACTGATGCTCTGGGTGTCATCAACAGCTTTCTAAAGTCATCATTGGTCATGCGTGCAGACGCAGAAATATCTTCTTCTTCAGGCATCTTTGTGATTATTCTTGAAGAGATTAAATGATTTTATTAATTCTGATTTGATAAGGTCAGGAAATAAAAGAAAAATTCTCAAGTATACTTTATGAGAATAAAGTTGAAATTTTTTCCAAAAAAATACCTTTTTCAGTGGCTTAAAAATAAAAATATTTAACAAAATTTAGAATATATTCTTTTTTGTGAAAGGTTATATTCATAATTTTTCACTTCATTAGACAGAATTAACCGCCATCATATTGACCAAGTACTGTATGTAAAAAAACCTTTTTTAAACTATGATATTAATAAAAAGATAATTATAACACTAAGTAAAAAGTATGTTGCTTGTGAATTTTTTGTCCAAACTATCGACACAATCCCAACTCAAAGCTGTGTATATTGGTGTATATATACACTGTACTGCACTGCACTGCACTGTACGTCTGTACCTACCTGTGTCGCACTTTGCAGAAGCCACAATGCAGTGGAGTTCGCATGCGCTTAGGGGAGAGCCGGGTAATTCGGGCAGCCGGGTGATTCGAGCAGTTGCTATTTTTTCAAAGAAATTATAGTAAATAGTTGAAAAAAAATTAGTAAGCGATAAAATAGGCTTCATTTTATTATTTTACAAAAAAATTAAATCAAAATAACAAGTTCTTTTTTTTTTTTAAATAAAAATGCCCGAATAGCCCGAATTGTTCAGAATCTCTTACTGCCCGAATAGCCCGCTCTCCCAACCTCAACTTCGAGTGAATAAAAATGGGACATATATACGTTTGAATAGTTAAGTATTGATGGATTTTATTATTTAAGTACCTAAGGAGTGATTTGTTGATAAAATAAAGTCTTTCACTTGCATTTTAATATTAAAATTCTCGAAGTGCCCGAATAGCCCGCTGAAAAATGCCCGAATAGCCCGCAGCAGTGCTCGAATAGCCCGTCTGATATTGTGTCAGTTTTTATCATTTACAAATTTTTCTATCATCATTCAAGAGCTAAGCTCACGGATACTTATTCACAAATAGTTCATCTGTAAAAATAAATTATTTCCAAGTGCAAAAATTAATAAATTTTATTTTTATTAAATAAAGTTTATGGGGCTCGGTCAAACTGCCCTAATTACCCGGATCTCCCCTACTGCTGCATTTAAAATGCGGCATTTTTGAATTTTTTTTATTGGATATATATATAAATAGGTACAGTGGGCACTATCCTGACATTTCATATATACACCCGGAACTATTCGGACATTTCCGGTATTATCCTGATGTCAGGATAGTGCCATGACATTTCAAAATCAAAAAACTCGAGTTCCATGTAAAACCAAGGTCCAGGAAATGGGTGAGGGGTTGTTTGGGATGGATTATTTTGGTTGGACCGCGAAAACCTAGAAAATTTTTTTATTTTTGGGTTATTTTGGAAAAAAAAAAAAAGATGGGTTATTTTGGTTTTTTTAAATACGTGGGTGGATTGCGCGTAATTTGCGCATAAAGAGGGTGTATTATTACTCTAGGAATTTTCCACGTGGTTGGTACAGTGGGCCTTCGGCCGGATAATGCCCACTGTACCTATATATATAAGACTAGGGGGTACCCCCCTGCTCGCTTCGCTCGCCAACCCCCATAAAAATAGTTATAAAATATGGAGTTTTTTGACAGTTAATATTTAACATGTTTTTTGAGTTGAGTTTGTGTATTGAATAAAAGTTCAAACATGTTTAGGTAAAATTGTTGAATATAATTTAAATTGAAAAAAGAAAATTTTATATTATGGTGAGTCTAAAACAATAGTTATAAAAATTAAATAGTAAGTTGAAATACTTCAAGTACTTGAAACATGTTAAATATAATATTTCTTAACCGTTTTGAAGTACTCCTTTAAAAAGGGCTTTTAAAATTACGACTCCCTAGGAAAAGCGCATTTCATAGAGGTTAAATATGGAGTTTTTTGACAGTTAAGGTGCTCCTACAGGAGAAGCTCCTATAATTTAAAATCAACTCCTCCGGAAGGAGCCCCTTAAAACATGTTGAATATAAGATTTATTGACGTTTTGAGGTGCTCCTCCGGGAGGAGCTCTGGAAATTACGGCTCCTCCGGGAGGAGCCCCTTAAAACATGTTAAATATAAGGTTTTTTGAAGGTTTTGAGGTGCTCCTCCGGGAGGAGCTCTTTAAACTACGGCTCCTCCGGGAGGAGCCTACTTCAAACATAATAAATATAAGGTTTTTTGACGTTTTAAGGGGCTCCTCCGGGAGGAGCTCTGAAAATTACGGCTCCTCCGGGAGGAGCCCCTTAAAACATGTTGAATATAAGGTTTTTTGAAGGTTTTGAGGTGCTCCTCCGGGAGGAGCTCTTTTTTTTTTTGGCTCCTCCCGGAGGAGCCCCTTAAAACATGTTAAATATAAGGGTTTTTGACGTTTTAAGGTGCTCCTCCGGGAGGAGCTACTAAAATTGGCTCCTCCGGGAGGAGCTTTTAAAATTAAGAGCTCCTCCCGGAGGAGCACCTCAAAACCTTCAAAAAACCTTATAATTAACATGTTTTAAGGGGCTCCTCCCGGAGGAGCCGTAATTTTCAGAGCTCCTCCCGGAGGAGCCAAAAAAAAAGAGCTCCTCCTGGATATAACTATATAATATATATATATATATATATATATATATATATTCATGTATAAAGTGGGAAGTAATTGATCAAAATTAAGTTTAAGTGTTTCAAAAAGCTACTAAAAAGGTAAATTTTTTAACTTGAAGTATCGATTCTACTCCTGTTTTTCCATCGTTTGTTAGAAATTTAGAACGTATATCAAAAAGTCGGCCACGTTTGTAAAGTCATGTCATGTAATTCCGCACAAAAAAAAAGGTACTTAGAAATGAGATATCATTACAATAATTTGATAGCTTTCTGATCCCATTGAAAAATAGATGCTGTCAAATTTTTGTAATGATATCTCATTTCTAAGTACCTTTTTTTTGTGCGGAATTACATGACATGACTTAACAAATACCCTCAGCCACTTTTTAGCGAGCTCGATTGTTTACGCTCAGTCACTTTTGCTTGAACAATTATTATTTCTTCAAAAATTTTTGCGCGCAAGCTTTTTTTGCTTGGCACCGGATGCAAAAATTTCACGCAATAATTCATAGTTTAAAAAATTTGAAAAATTTGATTTATAAAAAATTATTTTATTCATCCGATTTTTTGTAACTTGTTGAGTTGGTAAAGAAATGGTAACTATTGCTTTGATTGAATAAATTTGCAATTATTAAGCAGTCGAAAACGCAAGTATTCTGCTAGTATCGAGTATATAAGTTCCACATTGATACCTAAAAAGTACAGTAACCTTAAATATAAGTGAATAAAATAAGTCTCAAAAGAAATGAAAAATTAAATTTTATTATTAAAAATAACATGAGCTTTGAAATGAATTATAATAGGGTTGGCAACCGGTACGTTAAAAATAAATTTTTTTAAAAGTACTCGATTTTTAATGAATTTTAAGATTTTTTTTAGAATTTTTAAATCAAAATTGAGCAAGAAGAAAATTAAGAAATTTTTTTTAAACTACGGGTTTATGACGTCATGCACCCGAAATTCCATTAAAAGTGTATCTATATATATTGAAATTTTAAAAAATTTAAACACTTGTTCCTTTAATTTTAGTTTTTTTTTTAAAAAGAAAAAATACGTGACGATTATTTTTCGATATTTTAACTAAATAAACAAAAAAATATTATAAATTTCAAAAAGTTGCCAACCCTATTGTAACAGAAGATAAACTTTTATGAAAATCTTATCTTATCTCAATGTAAAAAAAAATTAATAAGTAATTTATATAAATCGATTGTCCGAGTCTTTTAGAGACACTGTATTAGCCAAAAGAAGGACCTCCGTTGTTACTTTATTCCTGGAAAATTTTGGGCTGAGGTTTTATTTTCGCACGGGCAAACAAAATACCTAGAAAAAGAATTAAAGTGTTGATAATTTTTTTTAAATTTATTTATTGCTAGTTAAATTTGTATAACATTTACATCACATTAATTAGTCTCAACAACCAGGCATGGTTTGCGAAGCTCTTTAGCGCCTTTGGTCTTAACATTGGAAATGTACCATGGAAATTCATTGTAGCCATGACACGCAGAGCCAGTTTCGCCTAAAAAATAAAAATAAAACTCTAAAAAACGTCAGAATGCAAAAATATACGATGATAAATTAAATTTAGTAAGGATACTTGCATTTATGTATAAGAATCAATATATATCATGAAATATCGTCCAGAAGGATCGGTCTATCTCTCTCAGATTATTTTATACTATTTTTTCGTAACGTTGATGAAACTTTGTGTATTTTTTTAGGATTTCTAAAATACCTTTTAGGTCACTTTTTTGCTGGTCGTTTTTAAAAGTTTTATAATATTTTTTCCCGCTCTGCTTAAAAAATTCGTTTTTTGTGCTGAAAATCAATATTAATTTTTTTTCATGATTGAAAATACGTCATATACGTTCTCTGAACAAAATTTTACAACAAAAAAAAAGTTTACTTTACGGAATAAATTTTGCCAAACACGGGAGAAATTTTGAAAAGTCCAAAACTACTGTAAACTTCACGTCTTGGAGTTTCTGACTTTTTCCAATTATACCAATTAAAAAGCGGAGAATTGATATAAAAGAAATTTTAAAAATCCTCTAAATTATAATTGAGCCATTTAGTATTTAATAAAAATTTAATAATTTTTGGTTGTTCAATCTGAGATCGATCTAATCGATGTGGTCAATGTCTTATGGAATGATTCATAATAACATACATATGGAAAATGCAGAAGTACTATTTAAAAAATGAAATCATCAAAAAATAAACATAAAAAAATTAAAATGACCTGCTTTGTTGAGGGCGATGACCGCACCGCGGAAATCTGGATAGTATTTAGCCATTCGTCGAACAGCCGCTTCCGTTGCTGCGTTAGGAGACACTCCCAGTCTCATTAACTCGACTGATAAGAAGCTGAAACAATCATATATTGTATAATGTTGATATACAAAATAACAAACTATAAGATTTGAGTAATTTTGTACTTTTTTAAATTTGTTTATAATACAACTCGAGTCTATTAGCATTCGTGCAAGAGTTTACTTGTGATTTTGATATGATTTTAATATGGTGTTTATCAAAAACTGCATTGTTCGCAACTTAATATTTATAAAATTCTAAGAACATAATAGTATTACCTGGGCAAAAACCGCATGATGACATCCCCGTTACCCGTAGCAGCAGCAGCTTTGCACCGATTCAAGTTAAAGTAATGATAAAGTTAATGAAAGATCAGGAATTAATTTGATTTGAATATTAAAATCTAAATACTTTACTTTAATCAGCTATACTAAATTTTAGAATTATTAAAATTAAAGTTGATCATAATAATTACCTCCGACTTCGCCATCGGCATACGCTCCGGCCCCGGTGACGGCCGAGTCTCCGATGCGTCCAGGAATCTTGAACTTTTGACCGTTGGTGGAAACCCCCGCGGCCAATCGACCCTGGCTATCTAAGGCGATGACCCCAATCGTATCGTGGTTGTTCTCGTCAGTAGTTGGGACGTTGGATTTCGGGATTTTTGAATAAGTTTGACTGTACGGTCCACAGCTACTCGATGGGTTCGGACTAACATTCTATGGCCAAATCAATCGAAGAGTAATATTTATTATAAATTTATCCATCCCAACAACTTTAAATTAAATATTTCCCACTAACTGCCACGGTGGGCTTCCTTAACGAATTAATTAATTCAAAGTATAAAATCAATTAACGATGAATTGATCAAAACTATTCTAGTAAAAAATTGCTGCTGAAGATTTTTGAATTTTTTCTCGATATACCAACTAACCGTAGCATTTGTAGTAAAAAAAAAATCGTTTGAAGTTATACAGAGTTGGTATTTTTCTATATTACAAGCTTATCGATTGTTAATTATAAAGTTTGAAATTTTTTTACCAAAGAATCGTTGCATTATTATCCATAAATTATTTATGACCCATAAAAAAAGCTATTATTTTAGTTGCACTCAGAGAAAGGTTTGATTGGGTCAACAATATATTGTAACATCTAAGATGCCATAGTTGATATAGAGACAATGATGCACATTGTAGCAGTAACAATATCATGGCAGCTCTGACTAAATGCGTATTAAGAGTGCTCAGGACCCCGCGGAGAGCGCCACCTAACGTTGTATTATGGGCGCGTAAAAAAAGTTTCTACCAAACTACGGCCACAAAATAAAAATAATCACTCTGAAAAAAATCTTAAAAAATAGTTGAAATCACTCTACAAGTGTGTCACTATCTGTTTTTTGCAAAAAGTGTTTCTAAATAGTAAAAAAAGTTGATCAAAAATATCACTAAAATCGTCGTCTGCAACACGTGTTGATGCTGATCACAGTTTCTTATTCACTGCAAATTATTGCGTGACTTGATCAAAAATCGAGATAGTAACACACTTGTAGGCCACTTTCACAAATTTTTTGGTATTTTTTTCACAATCATCCGTGGTTTCTAGCAGCCGTAGTTTGGAATATACGATTTCAATCGGTTGGCTCTACAAGCGTGGTAATGCAGAGCAAAAACTTAGTCTAGCGGGTCAAATGTAGTGGCGCTGATGTCGAATTGCAGGGACGTAGATATTTTTCACAAAAAAGAGGGGCCCGCCCCATAGTTGCTCATCGATAGACGAGCGAGCGCAGCTGGCCGTGATTTTCGTTCATCCACGAGAGCGGCGACTGTCAACTGAGCGCCCAAGGTCACGTGGTTTCGGCAGCTCTGACTGCGGCACGGGCCCACGGTCTTTCCTCACGCTCGCGGCGAGCGGCTCGCCGTCGGTTTGGACTTTTCGGTGTTCGGGCAAAATCGTCCGTGATAAAATTGTAGATACTGGAGATTTTAATTATAGGTACATATCTATATATTAATTTATTGCGAAAGGAAGTATTTTTAATAGGCACGGAAATGAAAAAAATTTGGAAAATTCTTAAAAAAAGAACACGTTAACAAAACACAATTTAACAACTAGCATAAGTTTATTTTTTAATTTTTTCTTTTTATTCAAATTTTTAAATCACTTGAGACTTACTGACAGCTTAAATTATAAAACAGTGCTTGAATAATTAATTGGTAAAGTTTAATTAAAAAATTGTTGATTAAATTTTTTTAATAACTATAAGGAAACGATAAGTAAAAAAGTAATCTCACAGGGATGCCAGCTAATATTTTAGTTCAAAAAAGTAGCAATAGTATCACTGTTTTGTTAAAATAGTAATATTTTTTAAACGAAAAAGTATTTTTTTTTAAAGAAACAAGAACTTTTTGAATGAAGTTTTTCGTTTTAAGGCATTCAAGAAAAAAAAAAAAATTTAAATTAAAAACGGTGAAATACCTCGGTTGACTTGAATCTTTATAAAAAGCGAAAATATTCATAAATATTAAATACTCATAAGCTCCGTAACGCTAGGGACTAAAATTTAGTCAAAATTAAAATATAAATCATTGATGTGAAACTGTAATAATCGAGAGGAACTTGAAAGAATAAAAAGTTTACAACTGCGAGTGGGAACTGGAATTAAATTAAATTTTAAAATTGACCAATTATTGTAAAGATAAAATTAATAAATCAAATTACGTTACAAATACCAGTGATAGTTTAGGTCAATAAACGCATCAATATTGTACCAGATTGTATCTTTTTTATTTTTTTAATAATCAAATAAATAAATAATTGATCCCCCAAGCTCTACAACCCAATAACGCTGGGCGTCCGGGAGTTTTTTTTTTATTTTGTGAATAATGAATAAATGAAAAATCGATCCCCAAGCTCTACAACCCAATAACGCCGAGCGCATGAGGGGTTTTTTTTTCTCTAAAATAAAAAATAAATAAACAATATCTACCCCCCAATCTCTACAACCCAATAACGCTGGGCGTCCAGGTATTTATTTATTTTTTCTTGAATGATAAATAAATACAAAATCGATCCCCAAGCTCTACACCCCAATTACGCTGGGCGTCCAGGTTTTTTTTTTTTCTCAAACGATGAATATATAAACAAGCGATTCTTCAAGCTCTACAACCCAAAAGTGCGTCGCGTCTTGGTTTTATTGATAAATAAATTATAAAGTAAACAAACAATTCACCCTCCAAGCTCTACAACCCAATAACCCTGCACGACCGGGTGTTTTTTTTCATTTCGTGAATAATAAATAAATGAAAAATCGATCCCCAAGCTCTACAACTCAATAACGCCGAGCGCACGAGGGTTTTTTTCCTCTAAAATAAAAAATAAATAAACAATCTACCTCCCAAGCTCTACAGCCCAAAAGAGCGTCGCGTCTCAGTTTTTTTGATAAATAAATCATAAAGTAAACAAACAATTCACCCTCCAAGCTCTACAACCCGATAACCCTGGACGACCGGGTGTTTTTTTTTATTTCGTGAATAATAAATAAATGAAAAATCGATCCCCAAGCTCTACAACTCAATAACGCCGAGCGCACGAGGGTTTTTTTTTTCTCTAAAATAAAAAATAAATAAACAATCTACCTTCCAAGCTCTACAACCCAATAATGCTAGGCATTCTGGGTTTTTTATTTTATTTCGTGAATAATAAATAAATTAAAAATCGATCCCCAAGCTCTACAACTCAATAACGCCGAGCGTACGGGGTTTTTATTCTCTAAAATGAAAAATAAATGAACAATCAACCCTCCAAGCTCTACAACCCAATAATGCTAGGCATCCTGGATTTATTTTTTTTCTTGAATGTTAAATAAATAAAAAATCGATCCCCAAGCTCTGCAACCCAATAACGCTAAGCGTACAGGTTTTTTTTTTTTCTTGAACAGGGGCGCAACAACTCCTTCCAGCTAGGGGGTAGCTGAGGTCCAGCCCCCCCCTTGCCCCAATGAAACTGACATCTAAAAAAAAAAAAAATAAATAAAAAAGATCAGTTTAATAAATAGACTGGTTGATAATCCCCCGAGCTGTAAGCCCCCAAATATTTTGGGCGCCCGAGTTCAACAAAAAAACTGACCTGATATCCCCCAAGCTGTAAACCCTCAAAACCCTGGGCAGGGGCGCTACTACGTTTTTACCCCGGGTATGGATAACCCAATAACCCCCATTCCGAAAATCAAACCCTCAACCCGAAAAACTGGTTGGCTATCCCCCAAGCTCTAAACCCCCAAATACCCTGGGCGCCCGAGTTCAACAAAAAAACTGATCAGCTATCCCCCAAGTTCTAAACCCCCAAAACCCTGGGCGTCCGAGTTCAACAAAAAAACTGATCAGCTACCTCTCAAGTTCTATACCCCCAAATATCCTGGGTAACGGAGTTCAACAAAAAAACTGATCGGCTATCCCTCAAGCTCTCAACCCCCAAAACCCTGGGCGTCCGAGTTCAACAAAAAGACTGATCAGCTATCCCCCAAGCTCTAAACCCCCAAATACCCTGGGCGCCCGAGTTCAACAAAAAAACTGATCAGCTATCCCCCAAGTTCTAAACCCCCAAAACCCTGGGCGTCCGAGTTCAACAAAAAAACTGATCAGCTACCTCCCAAGCTCTATACCCCCAAATATCCTGGGTGACGGAGTTCAACAAAAAAACTGATCAGCTATCCCTCAAGCTCTATACCCCCAAATATCCTGGGTGACGGAGTTCAACAAAAAAACTGATCAGCTATCCCTCAAGCTCTCAACCCCCAAAACCCTGGGCGTCCGAGTTCAACAAAAAGACTGATCAGCTATCCCTCAAGCTCTAAATCCCCAAAACCCTGGGCGTCCGAGTTCAACAAAAAGACTGATCAGCTATCCCTCAAGCTCTATACCCCCAAATATCCTGGGTGACGAAGTTCAACAAAAAAACTGATCAGCTATCCCTCAAGCTCTCAACCCTTAAAACCCTGGGCGTCCGAGTTCAACAACAAAACTGATCAGCTATTCCCCAAGCTCTGAACCCCCAAAACCCTGGGCGTTCGAGTTCAACAAAAAAACTGATCAGCTATCCCTCAAGCTCTCAACCCCCAAAACCCTGGGCGTCCGAGTTCAACAAAAAGACTGATCAGCTATCCCTCAAGCTCTAAATCCCCAAAACCCTGGGCGTCCGAGTTCAACAAAAAAACTGATCAGCTATCCCTCAAGTTCTATACCCCCAAATATCCTGGGTGACGGAGTTCAACAAAAAAACTGATCAGCTATCCCTCAAGCTCTCAACCCCCAAAACCCTGGGCGTCCGAGTTCAACAACAAAACTGATCAGCTATTCCCCAAGCTCTGAACCCCCAAAACCCTGGGCGTTCGAGTTCAACAAAAAAATGATCAAGTATCATTTATCCCCTAAGCTTTTAACCCCAAAGACCTTGATAGCCCGAGTTGAATTATTCAAAAAATATGAGTGCATTTTAGTTAAGTTAGCATGAAATAAATAATTCCGTAAGTATACCCAATTACGCTGTACTTGTGCGAATATATCATGAAATTTGAAACTCCAAAATGGCGTGGTTGACTAGGAAAACGCTATAAGTTTTAACTTATTGTTTAACTCTTTGTTTGCAAGTTTATCAAAAAAAATTTTTTTAACAGTCAATTAAATGCTTTTACGAATGAGACAAATTTGAGGGAAGTGTAAAATTTTTAGTTGGTTTATTGGCTATTTTTTATTTATTTTTTATATTATTTATTTGTTATTTTGTAATATTTTCAAGTGATGTAAATAAAAGTACACCACAACGTTTTTGTGGAATGAAAAAGAAAAATACTTTTTTATTGACTTGATATACAACAATAAAGTACGCTTAACTTGTAAAATTATTCGATTCAGTAACCAAAATTTTGAGAGGTTTAGAGCTTGGGGGATAGCCGGTAAGTTTTTTTGTTGAATTTCGGCGCCCAGGGTATTTGGGGGTCTAGAGCTTGAGGGATAGCTGATAAGTCCTTTTGTTGAACTCGGGTGCGCAGGGTATTTGGGGGTTTAGAGCTTGAGGGATAGCTAATAAGTTTTTTTGTTGGACTCGGACGCCCAGCGATTTGGGGATCAAGAGCTTGGGGGATAGCTGTTATGTTTTCTTGTTGAACTCAACGCCCAGGGTTTTGGGGGTTTAGAGCTTGAGGGATAGCAGATCAGTTTATTTATTGAAATCGACACCCAGGGTTTTGGGGGTTAACAGCTTGGGGGATAGCTGGTCAGTTTTTTCGTTGACCTCAGGCACCCAGGGTTTTGAGGGTTTAGAGCTTGGGCGATAGCTAATCAGTATTGTCGTTGACCTCGGGCATCGAGGGTTTTGGGTTATTAGATTATCTAAATTTTGCCGGGTGTGGATTTCCATATACCGGGAACTTTTCGGGTATGGATGCTTCCATACCCACTGTATGTGAAGTAGCCCCCCTGACCCTGGGCGTAAAATTCAATAAATAATCTGATTAGCTATCCCCCAAGCTCTAAACCTCCAAAACCCTGGACGTCCGAGGTCAACTAGAAAACTGATCAGCTATCCCCCAAGCTCTAATCCCCCCAAAACCCTGGACGTAGAATTCAATGAATAATCTGATCAGCTATCCCCCAAGCTCTAATCCCTCAAAACTCTGGGCGTAGAATTCAATGGGTAAACTGATCAGCTATCCCCCGAGCTCTAAACCTCCAAAACCCTGGACGTAGAGTTCAATGAATAATCTGATCAGCTATCCCCCAAGCTCTAAACTCCCAAAACCCTGGACGTAGAATTCAATGAATAATCTGTTCAGCTATCCTCCAAGCTCTAAACCCCCAAAACCCTGGACGTAGAATTCAATGAATAATCTGATCAGCTATCCCCCAAGCTCTAATCCCCCCAAAACCCTGGACGTAGAGTTCAATGAATAATCTGATCAGCTATCCTCCAAGCTTTAAAACCCAAAAACCCTGGACGTAGAATTCAATGAATAATCTGTTCAGCTATCATCCAAGCTCTAAGCCCCCAAAACCCTAGGCGTAGAATTCAATGAATAATCTGATCAGCTATCCCCCAAGCTCTAAACCCTCAAAACTCTGGGCGCAGAATTCAATGGATAAATTGATCAGCTATCCCCCGAACTGTAAACCCCCGCCGACCAGTTTTTTTGTTGAACTCGGGTGCCCAGGGTATTTGGGGGTTTAGAGCTTGGGATATAGCTGATCAGTTTTTTTGTTGAACTCCGGCACCCAGGGTATTTGGGCGTTTAGAGATTCGGGAAAATCTAACCAGTTTTTTTGTTGAACTCCAACCCAGGGTATTTGAAGGTTTAGAGCTTGGGGGATAGCCGACTAGTTTTTTTTTTTTTTTTTTTTTTAACTCAGCCACCTAGGATATCTGGGGGTTTAGAGCTTGGGGGATAGCTGATCAGTTTTTTTGTTGAACTCCGGCACCCAGGGTATTTGGGCGTTTAGAGATTCGGGAAAAGCTAACCAGTTTTTTTGTTGAACTCCAACCCAGGGTATTTGGGGGTTTAGAGCTTGGGTGATAACTGATCAGTTTTTTTGTTGAGCTTGAGCGCCAGTTTTTTTGTTAAACTCGGTGCTCAGGGTCTTGAGGGCTTAGAGCTTGGGGGATAGCCGACCAGTTTTTTTGTTGAACTCCGGCACCTAAGCTATTTGGGGGTTTGGAGCTTGGGGGATAGCTGACCAGTTTTTCAAGCTGTACAACCCAATAACGCTGGGCGTCCAGGTTTTTTTCCCTCAAACGTTGAATAAATTAACAATTGATTCCTTAAGCTTTACACCCCGAAAGCGCTTTGCGTCTCGGTTTTTTCGATAAATAAATCATAAAATAAGCAAACAATTCATCCCCCAAACTCTAGAACCAAAAAACGCTGGGCGTTTAGGCTTTTTTTCTGGAATGATAAATAAATGCATTAACCCCCCAAGCTCTACAATCCAATAACTCTGGGAGTAAGGGCTATTATTATTTTTTTCTTAAATGAATAATAAATATACAAACGATCCCTAAAGATCTCAAACCTGAAAGCGCTGTGTATCTTGGTTTCTTTGATAAAACAGCTATAAAAGAAATAAACAACTAAACCCCCTTGTAAAGCCTGGAGGCCCGGCGTTATTGAGATGTAAAGTTTGGGGGATTATTCGTTTATTTATTTTATGATTTTTTCATGTAAAAAAATCATGGTGCCTAGCATTGTTGGGTTGTAGAGCTTGGAGGGAAGATTGTTTATTTTTTTATTATTTGAAAGAAAAAAAAGCCTTAGAAGCTCAACGTTTTTGGGTTGTAGAGCTTCAGGGGTAGGTTGTTTATTTATTTATCATTTCTAAAAAAAAAGCCGGGATGCCCAGCGTTATTGGGTTATAAAGTTTGGGGATCGATTTTTCATTTATTTATTAATTATTATTCACGAAATAAAAAAAAACACCTGGACGCCCAGCGTTATTGGGTTGTATAGCTTGGGTGGTTGATTGTTTATTTATTTATCATTTCAGAAGAAAAAGCCTTGTTGCCCAGTGTTATTGGGTTGTAGAGCTCGGGAGGTAAATTGTTTATTTATTTATCATTTCAGAAAAAAAACCTGGTCGCCCAGCGTTACTGGGTTGTAGAGCTTGGGAATCAATCTTGTATTTATTTATCATTCAAGAAAAAAAAAAAAAAAATACCTGGATGCCCAGCATTATTAGGTTCTAGATTTTGGGGATGAATTGTTTGTTTATTGTATGATTTATTTATCAAAAAAACCTAGACGCAAAGCACTTTTGGGGTGTAAAGTTTGAGGAATTTAATGTTAATTTATTCAACGTTTGAGGAAAAAGAAAAACGCAGGACGCACAGAGTTATTGAGTTGTAGAGCTTGGAGGGTAGATTGTTTATTTTTTTATTATTTGAAAGGAAAAAAAGCCTTAGAAGCTCGACGTTATTGGGTTGTAGAGCTTCAGGGGTAGGTGGTTTATTTATTTATCATTTCAAAAAAAAAAAAAAGCCGGGATGCCCAGCGTTATTGGTTTATAGAGTTTGGGGATCGATTTTTCATTTATTTATTAATTATTATTCACGAAGTAAATAAAAAACACCCAGACGCACAGAGTTATTGGGTTGTAGAACTTGGGGGGTAGATTGCTTATTTATTTTTCATTTTAGAGAAAAAAAAACCCGCGTACGATCGGCGTCATTGAGTTGTTGAGCTTGAGGGGTAGGTTGTTTATTTATTTATCATTTCAGAAAAAAAGCCTGGTCGCCCAGCGTTATTGGGTTGTAGAGCTTGGGAGGTAGATTGTTTATTTATTTATCATTTCAAAAAAAATCCCTGGATGCTCAACATTATTGGATTGTAGAGCTTGGGAGGTAGATTGTTTATTTATTTTTCATTTTAGAGAAAAAAAAAAACCCGCGAACACTCGGCGTTATTGGGCTGTAGAGCTTGAAGGGTAGATTGTTTATTTATTTATCATTTCAGAAAAAAGCTTTGTTGCCCAGTGTTATTGGGTTGTAGAGCTCGGGAGGTAAATTGTTTATTTATTTATCATTTCAGAAAAAAAAACCTGGTCGCCCAGCGTTACTGGGTTGTAGAGCTTGGCAATCAACCTTGTATTTATTTATCATTCAAGAAAAAAAAAAAAAAAATACCTGGATGCCCAGCATTATTGCGTTGTAGATCTTGGGGGGTAGATTGCTTATTTATTTTTCATTTTAGAGAAAAAAAAACCGCGTACGATCGGCGTCATTGAGTTGTAGAGCTTGAGGGGTAGGTTGTTTATTTATTTATCATTTCAGAAAAAAGCCTGGTCGCCCAGCATTATTGAGTTGTAGAGCTTGGGAATCAATCTTGTATTTATTTATCATTCAAGAAAAAAAAAAAAAACACCCAGATGCCCAGCGTTATTGGGTTCTAGAGTTTGGGGATGAATTGTTTGTTTATTGTATTATCTACACTCGGCGTTATTGGGCTGTAGAGCTTGAAGGGTAGATTGTTTATTTATTCATTATTTGAGAGGAAAAATAGCCCCGGACGCTCGACGTTATTGAGTTGTAGAGCTTGGGGGGTGGTTGTTTATTCATTTATCATTTCAGAGAAAAAATAAATAAAAGCCTAGAGGCTCAGCGTTATTGAGATGTAAAGTTTGGGGATTATTCGTTTCTTTATTTTATGATTTATTTATCAAAAAAACCGAGACGCACAGCGCTTTTGGGTTGTAGAGCTTGGGGGATCGATTGTTTAATTTTATTAAAAAAAAAAAAAAAAAAAAAAGATCTGTAGTATACAAAATAAATAAATAAACTAACGCAATAAAACCTAAATTTGAATCTAATAATTATTAGACCGTATCGTGATTAGGAATCTGACGGAGAGTCGTGCGACCAAGCCAAAACACCTTTGAAGTACAGCCGTCGGCGAGTCAAGCTGCAGGCTGATTATAGAAGTTGGCCTGCCGTGCTGCAATCGACCGACGACATCCCAGGCCCGAGCGAACCACGTGGTTCGCTCTCAGCTGACGCCTAACTCACCGGCCGCGGCCCGCGGGCCGCGGTGTCAACGCCGCGACTCGCACCTACACCTTATAATAAATAATACAACAATCTTAGTCGATGCAGGCCACATTGATTGTTGTTATATACATTTGTTAGATTTATTGATTCACTTTTTTATTTTTGTTATTTACTGAAAGTTATGAAATGTTGAATGAATTTTTTTTGTCATGATAAAAATATGGGTTTTGTCGTACCTTTTTTGTGCGCGCACGAGTGTGACTGACAATTTAGTTTTTAATTTTTAAAAAATTATCAATAAGGTACAATTTTTTATTGATAATCTCAAATCCCGATATTTTTTGCGGGCCTTTTATTTTCAGAAAGTAGCGACGGCCCTGGTTATCGACATTACAGAGCGCTTAGTTACTATTTTCGCCGTCTGCAAAACTCGTGGCGCAATAGTCGATTCGCTTGTTTCTCCGGGGTCCTGAGCACTCTTAAGGGTTATCATGTTTCTAGTAACACTGGTATAGCACAACTTAATTTTAAAAAATTTCTTTTTTGTGATTTTGGTATAATTAATGTATTTAATGAATAGTTTTAATCTTAAAAAATATACAAATGATTATAAAAATCACAATATTTAAGAAATAATGACTTCAATTGAGATTTTTTTAAATAGCTAGGTTAGGTTAGATTTTTGAATATTTGCTTTGCTAGTCGCAACGATATGTATTATTATCCTTACCATACGTATTGTAACTGCTACAATATTTAGACTATTGAGGGAACAAAGAATATTTAATTGGTCCAATCAAATCTTTCTCTGAGTGTGCTTTTTAAAAATTTGAGAAATTAAATAATATTGTTTACTTGTAGAAGACGTCATTACTATGAGATCAGAAAATAACAGAAGAGATTATGTACCTCCCAAAAATTAGGTTGACAGTTGTTTTTCTTCCAATCTTCCCACATACCGCGAGATTTATCAGTTTGCAAGGATTCTTTCTTGAAACCCATTTGAACGGCAAAATCGGCTGCAAGTTCGCCGCCAAGCAGAGAGTGCCGCGTGTGTTCCATAATTTTGCGAGCTACGGAAATTGCATCTTTTACGTTTCTAATTCCACCTACAGCACCTACATCCATTGTTACCCTTGGAAAATCAATTTAAACTTAATGACCAATTATTTATTTAGTATTGTTTTTTTTTTTTATCTGAGCAAAGTACTTAATCGTTCAGTATTTATAGTTTACAATAAAAGAGGCACGTAGAATAGTTGATGATCTCGGCCTTATATTCGCGCAAATTTATTCATTGAAATTTAGAAAATAAATTGCGAACTCTGAATAATTATTACAAATGCCCAATTAAAATTTACGTTTTCCGCACTCCGGCCGGGAAGCGCTACTTCCCTGCCGCTGCCGCTACAGTCAGTAGCGCTTCCCGGCGCCGTCGTGCGGAAAAATAGCATACTCAACTAGGCACCTGAATGGGAAGGTCTCAGATCACATGTTTGTCACACTCGGCTACGCCTCGGACGACAATTTCATGCGATCTGAGACGTTTCCCATTCATACTGCCTAGTTAAGTAATATACTATTAAAAACGCTTTTTAAGATATACATCTAACATTTGTACAGATAATCATAAACTTTGTCCTTCTTTTACTTCAAATGCACTATTCAATTGAAGTATGAAAAAAAAAATATAATAGGTATGATTTGCAATAAATATCTCTGATCAGATATATATATAATTAGTTAAGTGCGCAATCAAACTGCCGGTAGATAAAAAAAAAAAAAATTTGTTTCAGAAGTCTGAAATAAATTGTTCTTTACAAGGTTCAGAGTAATGTTGCAATAAAAAATTTTTTCCTTTGATTTTGTATGTAGAAATGAAACTTACCCATCCATAATCAAAGCATCCAAAGTTGTCTCTCCGTTTTCGTCGGGTTGTCCACCATATCCAACTGTACCACGACACTGAGTTTCTTCACATAGCTTGCAGCCTTCTTCTACAGTGTCTAAAGCACTTCTTTTCTCCGTATAAATCACGTCCCAGGCTAGTTGAATTTATCATGAAAATATGTATTACCATAAAAAAACTATTAAATTTAAACGACTGTTAAAAAAAACCTTTTTGAGTAGCGTTTGGATAATCCCATGTGACCACCACAACAGGATTAACTTCAGCATCGATATTATTGATCAATAACAAACAAAGGGTTAAAGTTAAAACATTTCCGCAAGTTCTTAAAACTTCCATTGCTCTTTGCGATGCTTCTATGTGGTACGTACAATGCTATACCGTCTCGATTACCCGAGTATAACTGACGAGCGTTTTCAATCACGGCTGTGGTCGAGCTTAAAAACGATATTGATATAAATTATTAAATCGTCTCAAATCATTTCGTTATCTCATACGAAAATAGCCAGTGCAGGAGTTTTTTGAGTTGAGTATACTATAATCAATATATATGTACATACTTTAGCAATTTTTAGTGACATTTTTTTTAATTAAATTTTTTAAGTTGCTTTTCTAAATTTTTTTTAAATTTTATAAATTTTCATGTCAGAAAAAAATATTCAAAACAATTGCTGTTTTCAAAATTGAGTGACTCGGATCAGTAACCTAAATAATGGGTTTAATTCATGTGAGATTAATCAACAATTAATATTAAAAATAATTTTATTTAAATCAAATAAAGGATTAAAAAAGAATTTAATTTCAGATAAATATATACAATACAGTGTAAAAATAATTAAATTTTTATTTAAAAAATTCATAAAAATTATATTTACAGTAATCATAAGTGTGTAATACTTGTTGAACTTGTAAATACGTAGTTTTATCAAAAATCGTCGAGTTTTTGAGATTACCACATTTTAATTGAGTAAAAATTTACTCTTCTTTGCAGTACAGTTTTACAAAAATATAATATTTTAAATTTATTTTTTTGGTCGACTTGATTACTAATTAGTAATTAAATATTTTCATTCTTTAACATTATGCATATTCTTAAAATTTTATAAATATTTACTCTAAAAGTCTTTTTGAGCTAGTCTTGATCATCACGCCTTGCTCAAAGTCGTAACTTGTTACTAATATAAGTTTTAATGATGATGATATGTCAAGCAAGGTATATAGAAAATAGTTGGTTTTCCTAGTTGCAAATTGCTGGCGTAATATGGGAAACCTTTAAATCCACTGCACGCTGCTGCAAACTCACCATCCTTATTCAAAGCAATTACAGCACCGGAAAAATTTGGATAATGTTTTGAAATTCTTTTTATCGCCGTTTCCGCTGCACTTGCTGGAGTTTGGCCTTGGCGCATAAGTTCAACAGCTAAGAAACTAAAAAGTTTATGATTTATATTTCACTAAATAAATAAATGTTACGATCATGTTAAAAAGTTTTTTCTAAAATTGAGTTTTATTTTACCTCGGCAAAAAACGCATCATAATATCTCCATCACCCGTGGCGGCAGCTATAAAAAAATTTTTAAGTTAATCAAGTTCATAATTCTGTAGTACCTACACATGCATTTATAATAATTTTTTTTTTTTTTTATACCAGCGCCAACTTCTTGGTCAGCATACGCCCCAGCTCCCACTATAGGCGAATCGCCTACTCGTCCAGGAATTTTATTTCTTGCACCATTTGTCGATGTTCCAGCGGCTATGTGACCCTTTGA
Organism: Encarsia formosa; assembly: GCA_038277355.1. Taxonomy (NCBI): domain Eukaryota; kingdom Metazoa; phylum Arthropoda; class Insecta; order Hymenoptera; family Aphelinidae; genus Encarsia; species Encarsia formosa. The sequence continues at coordinate 15,421,553 of CM076185.1, forward strand.
ATCGATAGCAATCATTCCAATAGTGTCGTGATTATCTTCGTTGGCGTGCATATATTTAGAAGGAATATTGCTTTTATTCTTTGGCTTATAAGGTCCACAAGAGCTCGTTGGGTTCGGCACAACATTCTATAAATTTTTAAAAAGTATTTAAATAAATTTTACATTAAATTTTTGAGAACAACCATTTTATAATCGAACCTTCCAAAAATTTGGTTGACAATTATGTTGCTTCCATTTTTTCCACATACTCTTTGACTCTGCAGTCTGTAAAGATTCTTTATTGAATCCCATTTTTTGTGCAAATTCAGTTGAAAGATCTCCAACAAGCAATGAATGAGCTGTGTTTTCTAAAACGTGACGTGCCACAGAAATTGCATTTTTAACGTTTCTAAGTCCCCCAACAGCACCTACATCCATAGTTGTTCTACTCAAATAGATAAAATTTATTTTTTTCTCAAAGTTTTTGAAACTTTATAAACAGTTAAACATAAAATGGTATATTTATTTTGTTAAATGTTATTTATGGATCAGAGGTAGGAGATAATTGTGATTGATTTTTCAAATTGTGAATGAATCTTGATGAAAATTTTAAGCTGTCATTTAACATAAAATTTACCCATCCATCATCATAGCATCTAAAGTTGTTTCTCCATTTTCATCAGGACTTCCACCATACCCAACTGTACCACGACACTGAGCTTTTTCACAATAACTACATCCTGCTTCAATGGCATCTAAAGCACTTTTTTTATTATAATAAACAGTATTCCAAGCTGAAAAATTTAGATTCAAAATAAAAATTATAAAATAAAATGGTAAAAAAAAATTATATATTTATGTACCTGTTTGTGTTGCATTTTCATAATCCCATGTAGTTACAATAAGAGGCACAAATTTATTAATTCCATTTGCAAAAGAAGTAATAGACAAGGTTAAAATAAATATTGAACTTAAAAACTTTATATGTCTCATTTTTAAAAAAATGTTTTTTTTCAGGAATTCTATACTGACTAAAGCTACCACTTGTTTCACTGTTTATGTATTTCTAATATTTTTATCTACCCTGATTTAATCTTTTGATATGATATCTGCAATCATTTCTGCACAAACTCACAAAGTTCATATAAAAATTTTCCAACACTGTGTATTTGACTGAAAATTTTTTAAAAGTTTTTAAATTTACTAAGCAACAAATATTTTTAAAAAAAATGCTGACACTAATGATTTAATTTGATGAAAAATATAAATTTTGATGCAAACTTCAAACAAGTTTATTATGAAATTTTTTGGAAGTGTTTGTCAAATTTTTATTTTAGAAAGAGAAGATTCATAAAATTTCTTTAAAATTTCACAAAATGAATATTTGTAAATATTTATTGTATCAAAATGTTTATTAAATTTTTAAAGAATGGGTTAAAAGCATTTGGATATGATTTTATTTTATTAATAAAATTAACAAATTATAAAAATAAGTTTTAGAATACTTGCACTTAAAACATATATTATGAAGAAATTCAATTCAATGAAAAATAAATTTGACTTTAAAGTCCAAAAAAGAAAAAATCCAAAATTGAAAAGGTAATAAATTTTAAAAATTTCTTACGTACTTTAGATGAATTACGTATTTACAGATAAAGTAAGAAAAAAAACTGTAAAAAGTAGTGTGATAGCTTGTATAAACATAAGATTTTAATCAAAATCCCAACATATTTTCACAACACGCGTGTAAGACGATCAGCTGATGAATGGTAAACACTACAGTAGAGTTGTAGCAGTGAAGTTTCTGCTGTTGTCTGCAGCGAGTTAAAGTAAAGAAATAAAAGTGATTGGTTATTAATCAATAAAAAAATAAAAGCAAATAAACGTGGGTAAACTGAAAATTGAAAATTTTTATTTAAAATTACGATAAAATTTACCTGACTTTTATAAGTCTGTGGCGTTTCCTAATTAATCAATTGTAGAGTTATTTAACCTCTAAAATCTAGTTGAAAATGAAAAATCAAGTTATAATTTATATGTAAAAATTAGCGCTGATCGAATTATTACTAATTTTTACCATTTATAATCTTTTTAAATTTTTTAAAGTTATCAAATCATAATTACTTATGAGTGGCAGTTACTATAGCCAAATAAATTTTACAAGTTATTGAAGTGGAAAAATAGTTAGTTGCATGAAGTACTATTTATTATCGCTAATTTTTGGCAAAAGAAAGAGATCCTGATAGTTAATTTCTTGAAGTATTTTGGTTGGTTTCTGGTTCTTGGTTCAGGATATCAAATTAAAAATGTTGGACCGTTTGAGAAGGGATTTTTCTCGAATGCGACGAGATTTGCGTCAGTTGATGAGACCATACTACTTAATAAATATCTTTTTAAGTATATCTTATGTTGTGTCAAAGAGAATACCATTCTTTTGCCACTTACTATTTCTAAAGTCTGATTGTGAATTGGAAGATGTAAGTAGCCTAAAAGTTAAAAATTTATAATTGTTTGAAAAAACTTATTTTGATCGCTCAAAAAAATTATAACTCTTTTTTGCAGAAAGAATGTGAGATATTATTTTTTCTTATGATTGTTATAATGATAAGAACTAGAAAAGCAGGAAGTGTCACCATGATAAATTATTTATCCTCAAGTTTTGTTTACACAAAAGTAGCAAATTTGATTCTATGGTTTTATGCTGATATACATTTAGGAATTTTATATGGAATAATCTTCCTATGTTAGTTATCTCTAAATTTTTTACTTATATATTAAATTATCAAGTTTTGAATTTTTTATTTTGAAATTTCTTCCAGTATGTGGTCTCTTACTCCCAGAACCAACATACCAAGGTCCAGAAAATGTTATTTACATGCGTGGAGAAAACAGTTTAAGAGAAGAGCTTCAGCGTGACACTAGAGTTACATGGCTGATTGCATTTTACACAGCTTGGAATCCTGCATGTGTAACTTTTGCTCCAATATTTTCTGAATTATCAGCAAAGTAAGTTTTTGATGCAATAATAGATTTTTATTATTATTTGTTTAATAATAATGATCATTTACTTAAATGTTCTTCTTGATTTCTTATTTTAAACCATTTTGACCTTTTATAAATAATAAAATATCTGAAATTATTTTGTTTATCCATTAGTAAATAAAATATTTGGAAAATCATAGTTTTTAATTAATAAACTTTTCAGATATGCTCTAGAAAACTTTAAATTTGGTAAAGTTGATATTGGAAGATATCCTGATGCAGCAGCCAAGTATAATATCAATGATTCAAGTAAAAGTCAGCAATTGCCAACTTTAATACTTTTTCAAGAGGGCAAAGAAGTAGAAAGAAGGCCATATTCTGACCGCCAAGGCAAACTGGTCAAGTTCCTTTTTTCAATGGTTTGTAAATTAAAAAAAAATTCTAAAAATATTATTTATGAAATAGGATATTATTTTTGAAATAGGAAAAACGGTTCTGTTTTTTAATTTTATCTAATATATGCTTTTCAGGATAACATCCATGATGCTTTTGATTTGAAAGGTGTTTATGAAAAATGTCAAAAAAATCCAATCAAGAAGAAAGATAAAAAACCAATTAAATCAGAGTAATGGATATGTTAAGTCAAAATTATGTACTAGTCTATTTAAAAAATTAAATAAATTAATATAAGTAAAGATAACTTTACAAAAGAGACTGGTCAAACCGTTTCTATGAGAAACAATATTGCAACATATTAAATTTTTCAGTCTCCTAAATTTTTATCAAATTATTGCTATAGTAAAGCTGTACAAAATGCAGCTTTGAAAGATTTTTTTGTCTGCTACCTTTTGTTCTGATAGTTTGAATAGTATTGTATAGTTACATGTATATGTAAAGCAATAGTCATTTTTCTTTAAATCTCTTTTTAGTCATTTACTGTATAATGTAATTTTCTTTTTTTCAAGACTGCTTCAATCTTTTTGATCATTTATACAATAATAAGCACTGCCTTTTTTACTTATGCATTTTAAAAAGTAAAAATTGTAGTTTAATATTTATAGTTATCAAGTAAAATTTAGTTAAAATATGCAAAGCATTAAAATTTTATTTATGTAAGTCAATAATAAAATAAAATTCTATGATGAACCATGTATAATCTTATTGAGATTTGTACTTAATTTTCCTTAAAATGAAAAAAAAATGGTAAAATTTTTAAAATTTTTTTTTATAAAACAAATTTATATTATCTTACAAAATTTGGCTATGTTACAAAATATTTTTACAGACGTTTTAGATATTTACATTGGCGGCCACATTAGCATCACTTCAACATGTGCAGATTCAGGCAGCCATTTTTGATATGCCGATAATAAAACTAAAATAAATACGAGAAAATTAATTAATTAATTTCATTAGTTGATTATCATTTAAAAAATTATTAAATAATCTTACATTTTGAATCTTCAGACCATTCTTCAATCAGTTTATCTTTTGACATGATTCCTTTTGATAAAAGTAATTTGGTAATTAATTCTACTCGGGGTACTAATCTGCAAATAGATGATGGAATTAGAACACAGTGTATCTTAATAAAATAATAAAAAAGAAATTAAAAATTATGTAGTCATACTTTGCCCACGATTTATTTAGGCTACTTGGAGAAGATAATAAAGATGGAACATATTTTTTCAGCTTTGGGAAAATTTCACCCTCCAAAAAGAAACGAACAAACCATTTGATACCATCTAAATCATTTGGGAATTCTACTTCCACAGTAGTCAATTCCCACGCAGCAGGACCAAATGTTCCGTTTCTGTGACACAATATTTTTCCTGTTTCTTGATCATACCTTTAAAAAAATTTTATAAATCAATTAAAAATTGTTTTCAACAAAATGAAGCTAACTCATAATTTGAATTTTTAATCTTGTACAAGTATAACAATTTTTTTTTTTTTTTTTTTAACTAACCGAGGTGGAGGATCAGCCATAGGTTCATTGAGGGTGCACAGTGAAGGTGCAAATTTGGGTAGCCATTCTGGTTCTATTACTGTGATACCTCGCATATAAGTTCTGTTAGTTTCGTATATTTCTTGATATACGACCCACTCCGGGGCTGCCTTTCGTAATACACACGATGAATGCATAAAAACTGGATCTTCCATTTCTAAAGTCCTAAAAAATTAAGTATAAATTAGTATTTAGCAGTTATATTTTATTCCAATGAAATTTCTGATAAAGCAGTGTAAAAATTAAGAGTAACATACTTGTACGCATATTTCCATTTTATTTTACCGCCTTCACTGTTTTCGCTATATTTTTTTATTTCTTCCGGTGACAATTTATGTGCAACTTGATCAACCATACCTGCAAGAATAATTTGTCGAAGTAACTTTGCTTGTAAGTCTGTGGGAGGTGGCATTCTGAAAAAAAATTTTTTTTTTTTTAACAATGTACTTTTTTTTTAAATTCAATACATGTAAAATTATCAACTTACTCGGGATTGATAACAAGTTCTAGTCCAGTAACCCCTAATAAAATTTCATTGGTCAATTGCTGTCGTAACTTTCTAATTTCTGTCATGGCTTTTTCCCGTAGGCCGTGTTCAGTACAGAATTTCGTTAACTTTCCTTTGGACGATGCGTATTCTGCCGCTCCAACAGCTCGAATTAAAACCATTGGGTCTCCTAAAACACAAGTAAAATAAAATTTAATTAAAAAATAAAGTTACATTTTATTTTTAAAATGTCTTTCTTGATTATATTATGCTTACCTAAAAGATAACTGTTACCATGACCCGCCCAAGATCGTCGAATTTGCGACCACTTGTTCTTAGCAGCTTCATCTTCTCCAAAAGCTTCAACTAAAAGTTCTTGCACCGAAAGAGCCGCAACCATGCACACTGTGTAGGGAATAAGATTATGTTGCTGCGAAAGTGCTAACATCTTGCCATATCTGGGAAGTACTGGAAAAGCTGCTATGCTTTTTCCAAGTTCAGTTATTTTTGCACAGTATTGATCTATTGAAACGTATAATAAACAATTAAAAAATTAAAATTTTGATTCATAACGATAAAAATTTATTATAAAAAAAAAATTGTTCTTATTTGTATTATGTCAAGTTGACCAATCCAGTTTTTTTTTACTACAATTAAAATAAATTTTGAGCGGAAAAATATTTTGGTCACCAAAGAATAATAATAGAATTTTTTTTTCAATACATGAATAAAAGTTTGTTAATTACAAAAATATTTATTTTTTGAAAAAAGAAATCGTTATAGTTAATGCTTAAAAAAACATTTCTAATTATTTTGAGATATTTCCTTCAAAAGTTTAAAAAATTTTTAAGATATATACAATTTAGTCTTTAAATAAAAAGAAATTATATAGTGGTTATGCTTACTCTTCTTTAACATTACGCTTGGTTGCTCAAGAGCACCAAGTATGCACAATCTTTTTTCTGCCATCTTCAGTTGCTCATCTCCAGGAGGAGTAGGAAAAGGAAAATTTACAACTTTATCTATATTCATAAGTTTCATTTGTAAGAGTAAATCGTCAACTGGCTTTTTACAAATTTCCGGTTCACTAAACTGTTCAAACTGATCGTTGAAAACTGCGGACGAATAAAGTCTGAAATTGTCGAGAATGATTTGCTCCTTAATTTTTTTGATCATATTTAATAAGTATATATTATAATAATTGTACTACAATAATCAAACCTGTAGCAATGACCAGGACCCATTCTACCAGCACGTCCAGCGCGCTGATTTGCCCCGGCTTTGCTGGTATACGTAACAGAAAACGTAGTTACACCTGTTACTTTGTCATATAATCTAGTTTTACATTTTCCACTGTCAACAACGTATTTTATATTCGGTATCGTCAGTGATGTTTCGGCTACATTTGTTGCCACAACGCACAATCGGCAACCCTCGGGTGGTGGTTCGAAGACCTACGAAGAAAATTATATTTTGCTTTTATTTTAAAATTATGATTAAAAATAGGCAACGAATTTTGAAGAAAAATAATAAAACTTACTTTAGCTTGCTTATGACTAGGTAATAAAGAATAAAGAGGAAGAACCCACATTGGTTGCAAATTTGAAATACCACTTAGGTCAATGGTATCTTCATCGTCTTCAAAATTATTTTCATCGTCGGACGCGTTGTTTAAATCAATTAATTCGTCTTGGCCATCATCGGGAGGGACAGCTGAATATCTAATGTTTAATAAAAATAGTGTTTAATTTAAATTAAGCCGTGAAAAGTTTTGATTTTAATTATTAAAAAAAAATTCTTACACGTCAAGGTTTACTTCAGGTAACTTGGGTTGTGGAATTATATTTTTGTGCCTATTTTTTGTACCTTTAGAGAAAAATTCTTCATCTGAATCTTGATCACTAGGGTCCTCATTTTCTTTTTTCTGTTTTTTACTTTCATTGTTTTTCTGTGACTCATTTTTGGGATTTACTGTCCATTTTTTTTCTCTGTAAGGAAAAGCTTTTCGAAGTTGTCTAACCACGGTATTAACTTCTCTTTGACCTACAGAAAAATTTCATTAAATTATATCAAGTTGCAATTTATTTTTTTATTTTTTAATAAAAAAAAAAAAAAAAATTTTTAATATGTATGTACAAATTTAGATTATAAAAGTTGAAAATACTTTTAATGCAATCTTCTTCAATTAACTTTGAAGAAATTCTTTCAAATTAAATATAAAATATTTAAGTATTGAAGCAATGACTGTAAAATCATTTTTAAGTTCTTAAGTATTTAGTTAAGAGTATTTTTACCTGTTAAAAAAATTAAAATTCCACCAGTCGGGAGTTGAGTGTGAATTTTAATAGCTTTTCTTAATGCTTCTTTAACATAATCTTCAGGAGTTCTTCTATTAAAATGAATTGTAACAGGAAATTGCCTAGAGTCTACATTGATCACAGGGGGTTTGACTTTGAATAATCTAGGATTGTCTATAAAATCCGCAACTCTCAAAGTTGCTGACATAATAATGAGTTTTAGAGGTTCGTTTCTCTTACACCTCAGTGAAACTATTCGAGTCAGTAATCCAATCAATATATCAGTGTAAACACTGCGTTCATGAGCTTCATCCAAGATTATTACAGAATACTTCTTTAGAAGAAAATCCTTTAAAAAATTTTGAATTGAAATTATATTGATAAAATTGTTGAATACAGTTATAAAGTGGTAATTTAAAAAACTTTAAAATTTGAATACATCAAAAACATATTTACATTTTGGACTTCTTTAAGCAAAACACCATCAGTCATAAATTTTATTTTTGTTTCAGGATTAACGTTTCCCTCAAAACGAATTAAATAAGAAACTTCTTTATCTGTAAAATTCATTTCTTCAGCTACTCTTTTACTCATGGATACAGCAGCTACTCTCCTAGGTTCTGTGATACCAATAATTTTATCCTTTGCATAACCTGCTTCATAAAGGAACTGAGGCACTTGAGTTGTTTTTCCTGAAAAAAAATATTTAAAAAACAATTAACTTTCGTGGTTTTCATAAAAGCAAATCAAAAAATAATATTTTAAACAAAAAAAATATTTTCCCGCAAGCAACCTAATTTATATTTTATCAATTTTTTTCATCAAAAAATTATGGTCTTACCACTCCCAGTTTCTCCAGTTATAATGACTACTGGATTTTCATTAATGGCTTCAACAACTCTTTGTTCATCTGCTAGAATTGGAAGTTTTAGTCTTGCTTCTTGTATCTCTGGTTTTCTATCTACCATTACAAATATTGCTGGTTTTTTCTCGCTTTCTTTTTCAATCTTAGAAGAGGATGATTTTTCTTTCAATGTTACTGATGAATTACCAATTTTGTGTTGAGAATCTATTTTTTTTAAACCACTCTCAGAATTTTTAAATTCTGTTTCATTTTTTTGAGAAGATTTTTTATCAAAGTTATCATCATCACTTTTTTTTGGTTCCAACTCATCTTGATCTTTCTCATTTTTCTTTTCAATTTCTTCAATATTTTCATTAGCTTCTTCAATTTCAGTTTCATTAGCACTACTAATTTCATCATCACTATCACTTGAATCCTAAATTCATAAAAGACTTGTGATTATTTTCTTAATTAAATCCAAATTAATAAAAATAATAATAACTTTATCAAATTTACCTCAATACTCAAAGTGTTTGGATCTTCAATAATGTTTTGTTTTTGAATTTTGTTCAAAATTGCTAGTCTTCTTTTTTTAGCACCTTTTAAAGAATTAATATTGTTTTCAGTAATATCAACATTATTTGTTAATTCACTTGATTCTGTGTATGACTCAATTTCAGTCTCCTTCAGATGCCTTTTCAATCCTTTTGTTTGTATTGTAGTCAAAGACACATACTTTTTTAATTCATCTTCAGTAACAGTTGTTTTTGACAAATCTTCTAGCAATACAGCTCTCTGAAAAAAAATATAAGAATACATGAATCTATTTTTTTTTAAATCTAAATCAAATATTTATTATGGACATAAAAAAAATTAAAACCCTTACTTCTACTTTCTTTTTCTTCTTTTCAACAATTTTTTCCAACAGTTTTCTTTTTTTCTTTGAAAGTAGTTTTGGACCACTTCCTTTTTTATTTTCCTTCACAACAGTTTTTCTTTTTTTACTGGGTAAAGCTAGTGTATTGCAATCATCAAATTCATCATTCCGATGAGCTATGTTCAATTGAATCTGAAAAATTTTTTGATATCAGTAGGTACCTAAGTAGTTTTTAAAATATACTTGCAAAAATGTTTTTTAATGTTAAAATATTACCTTAGTTAATTCTGAATTATCAATTTGTACATTTTTAGAATTTCTGGCTTCAGAATTATATCTTTTTTTTTTAACCATTGTAAAAACTTTTTAACTTTTGTATAATAATATATATTCAACAAGTATGTTTATTATTAATTTAAGGTTAGGTACAGAAAAGTTTTCTGCTGCACGTGCTCGCAGTCGCAGACCAGACTCGCTAAAGGTGTAATTTCATGGAGCGATGCGACTCGCGACGGCGACTAGCGACCGCGATTTAAAAAAAAAGTTGAACTCTGTTCAACTTTTTGAATGTGTCGCTGGCGGCTGGTGTCAGACTAGTTTATATTCTAAGTACATGTCCTGTTAAAAAAAAATATTATAAAATAAATCCACGAAATTGGTTACATTTTTAATAATCCGCAACTGCTCAGTTTGTGATCGTTCAATTTTGTGAATTTTTAATTTTCCAAATGGCTGTAAGTAATATATCAGTAATTTATAAATAAATATAACTAGGTTAAGCTAAACATAAATATTTCGTATTATATTTTCTTATTTGTAGGATCAAACTACACACAAGTGTGCCTTTTGCTATCAATTTATAGAGTTTAATAACATACAATTCCATGACTGTGTTCAAGGCTATAGCAGAGTATTTATTGTTGAAACAGAAAATACATTTTATCCACAGAGAAGTAATAAAAATATAATTAGCTATTAATTTTAAAAATTGTATTAATCTTAAAAATGTATTTTTATTAATTTTCACTTTAAGTTGATGGATCGTTGGTAAGACCACCTGTTATAGTTCAGCAACCGAATCAAGTGGTCTTTCAAGAGAGTCAAAACTTGTCTGCTCCTAGTAATGTGGTCCACACAACAAATAGTAATTTTTTACTTTTATAAACAGTTATGGAATTTATAATTTAATGATATTTAATATTGAATATATTTTCTGTAGGACAAGCTAAACAGTCGACTTCCAAAAAAAAGCCTTTGTCTGAAAATGAAATAGAGATTCTAATAGATGAAGTACATAAGAGGCCACAGTTATGGAACTATAATCTTCATTATGAAGATCGTAATCACTATGATGTGGATGATTTGTGGCAAGAAGTAGCAAACTCAGAGGGATTAGCAGGTTGGTTTTTTTAATCAAAATAAATAAATAAATTTGTATTGCAGTATTAAATATGAAATTAATTAATTAAATTTTTTATGAAATATTTAATTGTGCTTATGACTGTAATATAAATAATGTTGTTTAAAATTTTTAGGGCGAATAGATGCAAAAGGAGCAAAAAATAAATTTAAAAACTTAAAGGATACCTTCAGAAGAATTGTTAGGAACGAACAAGGAACAAGTGGTTCAGCAAGAAAAAATTCAGGAAAAAAATGGAGATTCTATGAGATCATGCAGTTTTGTAGATACAGTCTCCTTATAGATGAGTAAGTTATTTTCTATTTTTAGTTTTATACATATTTTATTCATCCAAATTTAAATGTTATTAATATACTAATTACATGTATTTTATTAATTATCATAGCACTGAATCCAATATCATGGATGAGCCTATTGAGCCTATTGAGTTAGACGCAGAACCATTTGGTCAAGAAGATGCACCTGAACATAACCGTGCAGATGTGCCTGCAGCTGCAGTAACACCTCTTCAAGCTTCAGCTCCACGCTCAAGGCAGATTGAGCCAACTCCCAGTAAGTCATTCTCAAAATAATATTAATAATATTTATTTTATCTTATAAGAATATTTAATAATATTTACATTATTATTATTATTTATTTATTTTTTTATTAGATTCTTATTTTATTAGACTCATTAATTAATTTAATTTTTATTAAGTATGTTAAAATTAAATAATTAAAAATTTCAATCTTAATATTCAAGCACCTACTAAAAAGCAAAGAACCAATAGTAAACAATCTGAAACTGCATGTCTATCCCAAGCCCTGATGCATTTAGCAGAAACTACTCGTAGTGATAGTATTCAGGCTCCACAGCCACTTCCATCTTTGGATGAGAGCGACTTGGCTACTGGTCTGATTGCACACTATCTAAGAAAAGTTTCAAACAATCAGAGACTCATGATAATTATAGAGATCTTGAATTTGATTCAGCAAAGAATTAATGACTTTGAACAATGAGAGTCTTCATTGTGTTCTATTCGTTATTTACAATTGCATGTTTGATTATAATTTTTAATAATTAAAAATATTTAGTTTTTTTATGAAATTTTATATTTTATATTTTTTTTTTTTTTTTTGGAAAAGACTTTGAATTCAAAATATTGAGTAAATCAAGTGTGGTCTTGGACTCTCGAACACTCGAGTACGACGTGGAGGTCGTCGACCTGAACGACGAGGTATGCTTCTTGGTGGCCGTGCCCCCGGCGGAGATTGCCTGCCCGACGGTTAGTAGTCACCTTTACATACTAATCACTTTGAATTAGTTAACAAAATTTTCAACCATATTTTTTTTTTAGCTAACCTGAGAATTTTAATTTCTATAAACATAAAATCTTATTATTATCTTTAACGATTAATTTTTATACTTAATATATATTTTTGAATTTCAATTTTGTTAAAAGAATTTAGTGTTTCAATCATTTTTTTATTGTTGTTAGAACCAGATCGTAATGTTAGAATACAGTAAATAAAAAAAAAAATTGTTCAATTGCAGAGTACGGGAATAATCATTAAGAATCTGCTGAGCCTAGAGCGCAACAGGAGCCGTAGTAATAACAACGGCAACAACGTTAACAGCCTCAAGCGCAGTCTCCTACAGCTGCCTCCAGGGACCCGAAATTGTTTAAAGCCAGTCCGAGGTATAGCTGGCCTGGCCCGAGCGTAACAAACTCGAACGAGAGCTCCCAGCGAGCATCAGTTTCCCCTGGGATCGTACCCCTGCAAGGGGAGCAACAGCTCTAATTGTTCCTCCGTGTCCGAGCCATGCAAGTCCAGCTGGCTCAAGGCGAGCAAGCAACAGCAGCACCAACACGTTTACCTACCTCCGTCCAAGAAAACACTTTACTCTACTAAGTACACTGAGTTCAAATTTTTTCCAATCTTTGTACAAAAGCTTGAAACATCATTGAGAATGTTTATAAAAATATCTTTTTCTTAAGAATTAATTTTTATTTGTCAACCAATTGTGATATTTAAGTTCATTATTATTTTTAGATAAACTTCTTTATTAATTAATGTTAAGCAAGTAAGTGCATTTATATTTTTATAAATTTTTCATGTTACTGTTGTCAAAATAAACATGGTTAAATAAATTTTGTTATCATTTGGCTTTTATAATTATAGGTATGTGTTTAAATACGATAAATTGTATTGCTTATTTATTATTATAAAAAAATAGTATTCATAATCAAAAATTGATACAATTTATTCATGAACTATTTAACAATACAATCAATCTTTTTTAAGAAATCGTTTTTTGTAAATACATTCAAAAATTAAAATAATTTAGTATTTTAAATAATAATAAACACTTATTTTAGATTTTAGATTTTATCAAATTGAAATGGTACAGCTCCCTCCCTATTAAAGTAATCACAGTATTCATCTCTTATATCTAACGCATATTTGGTACTATTATTGCTAGAATATAGACGAGCGTCGCTCAGAGCTGAATCTCTAAGAGCTCTATCCATTCTTTGGCGTTCTGATTCTGGAGGCATGTACGAGTCATCATCGTCAGTTTTTCGCAGCCAGTTGTGCAAAACACAAATAGCTTTGACAATTGCTATTGCGGTAGGAACATCGTTCTCAATTGGTTTTTTTAAAATACGCCATCGACTAACTATGATACCTTTTTAAAAACAATTATACTTTTAAATTAATTTATACAAAAAAAAAAAAAAATAAAAAAAATAATAATAATAATAAAACGGTTAATAATACCAAAGGTATTCTCAATTGTTCGGCGAGCCCGGCTTAGCCGGTAATTGAAAATTTTACGTTCATCTGTCAGAGCGGGTCGTCCAGGGTATGGCCGAAGAAGATAGTCTGTAGCTTGGAACGCTTCGTCAGCAACGATAACATAAGGTAATGGGTTACCATCTACTGTAAGTTTCTTTGGGTCAGGCAAATCCATTTGTTTATTGGCAAATTTAATACCCATTTTTGAATCTTTAAATATCCCTCCGTCACTCCGACGTCCACTTGCTCCAACATCAACAAAAATGAAATTATAATCAGCATCACACATAGCTAACAGGACAATGCTGTGATAATTTTTGTAGTTATAAAATTGTGAGCCTGCGTTATCTGGACACTAAAATTAAAAATTTAAATTGTATTCACTCTTTTTTTTTTTTTTTTCAATAAGATTAGATGGCTCTAGCTAAGAAAAACTTAATATTTAAAATAAAAGGCTGAAAAAGATTAAAAAAAATATGAAAAAATCAATAATCTTAATAAGTTGGGCAACCAATTAATCAGATTTTTATAACTGCTAGCGATTTTTTAAATTATTTCAGTCTTTCATTGATAAGTTTAAATCTGTATATTTTTGGCTAGTTTATTTCTTCGCTGGAACAATTGAATTAATTATTAATGTTATTGTTTTTTTTTAATTTAATCTATTCAAATGATAAAATTATAAATTGATATTAAGTTATATTTTAAATAGTAATTTATATCTACCTGTATGTGAACGTGTTTTCCGTCTAATGAGCCGATACAATGTGGAAAATGCCACTCTTTTTCATACTCCCTAGATATTTTTATCCAATCTTTTTTGGATAGTTTGCCAGGCATTACTTCTTTTGCTAATACGGTCCATATCGCCTCACACGTTTCTTTGATTATTTTTCCAGCAGCTGTAGGACTAACTAAATAAGAATACTGGGTTGAAGTTATACAATCACCGGTAGCTAAAAATCTGAATACATAAATACATATAAATAAAAAATAAAATATCAAAATTAATAAAAATAATTTAAAAAATTAAGCCTACCGCAAAGTCATTGCCAAACGAGCTTCAGCAGAAATGGGTTCTCTCACCACAAACCTTTTAGATATTAACGGTCCGACTTTCTGGAGTAAATTTTGGAATTGAGTAGGTGACATTCTCATATAATTTTGGAAAATATCTTCACAAATTACTAGAGTTGGAAAAACAGCCTCATAAAAGCCATATTTTTTCCGCAACTGGAGAACAGGATTTACCCAATACTGTTTCGTTGAATACTCCCTTTTTTTGTGCATCAAAAATTCCGCCACCATAACTAATACAACTAAAAGCAGCCTTTTTTTAGCCATTTTTTTTTTATTAGCCCTCATTCGGTTTTCGTAGTACCACTGATTGTATTTTAAATACATTTATCGTTCTCTTTCAAAATTAACTTTTTTCAAAAATAGAATACGAAAAATTAACGTTTCCGTTTCCGTTTCCGTTTCCGTCTATATTCATTTTATCATTCATTTTTTTTTTTTTTAAATCGCGGTCGCTAGTCGCCGTCGCGAGTCGCATCGCTCCATGAAATTACACCTTAAGCCGGGAGATCATGCGGGAGAGTGCGGTAGAAGCGAAACTTGAAACTGCAGTCTGCTGCAGTTTTCGCGGTTCGAGTCTGTTGATTGCAGTTCAGTTGTGTAAACAGTTGCTTCGACGTGAGATGCATGAAATATTTTGATACAATTTTTTGATTTCTTGCTATCGTTATAATTTTTCAATTTTTTTTGCCAGAGAATAAAAATTTAAATCAACTTGTATGATGGATAATTTTACAAATATCGATGACGGCGCAGGACCATCGAGAGTATGCAATATTGATATCAATTATAGTGGAAAAAGTTAACAATAATAATAATAATAATAATAAAGAAATTAAAGAATCTTTAAATCTTAAAAATATATTTTAAAAAATAATCCTTTTTGTCGTCTACTACTTTAAATGTAATAACTATTGTAAACATGTTGAAAACAAAGTATTTTATGTACACAAACCATGGCCACTAAGCAATTATTCAATTTGTTAACTTTTATCTTGCAGATTTTGAGTTTTCTAATTAAACACAAAATTTTTTTATAATGAATTTACACTTAATGAGATGTAGTTTGGTTATGTTTTTATTTACATTTTAGCGAACAAGAAATGCTAGAGCAAGAGGAATGGATAACATAGCAAAAAAATTTTTGGATAAATTTGATCCGGATCAAAGTGAAAGAGAAAAAAGAAAATTAAATCGCCGCATAAATCCTGGAAATAAAAAAGCAGCTTTATATGATGAAAGAGGAATATCAATAAATACAAGAAAAGATTATTGTGACTGTTTACAACTTGGTTGCGCAGGCTGTCACTTTCCATGTCCCAAATGCCAATCTCCAAAGTGTGGTCATGAATGCAGGTAAAAACTGTTGACTTCAATCTTTATTTTCTTCTTTTTTGATTTTTAAGTTTTTTATTTGTAGTTTTTCTGTTCATTTTTTAGAAACAACCGTAAATGGATGTATGACTCAATTGAAAATGAAGGAAGTGATGTTGTTGTAAGAAATCAATATTCCAATTGATAATAGTTTAATTAAGAATGTAAAAATGTATAGATATTTTAATTACTTACTTTTTAATCTTAGTCAAATTTGCAATATTTTTACGTCTTTTTTTCAAGTTTTTTTTTACCTAGTTTTAACTTAGCTATAGCTAAACTTTTTTAATATTCATACTTATCATTTGTCAATAAATTCATTAATCACTAACTATAAAAAACTAGGCCACTTATTAAAATTTAATGCGTTTATTTTGATGACATTAAGCATAAATTAGAAGAAGAATGGTAAATAAAAAATTTTGTCCTTAAAATTTCAATCCTTGTTTATTTTTTAAAAATTCTTTTAATAAAATTTTATCGAATTTTAAACAGCTTGTCAATATTTCAGAACCCATTATTAATTAAAAAAAGTATTTCAGTATATATAATTTATGATTTGTAAATTTTTTATGTTTTGATAAGGGTCATTCCATCACCCAGACCATTCATATGGACTTCTCAGATATTAAGATTTATAATATAGAGGTTTGTAATTAAAATATAACTATTTTTTCATCATCTGTGGTTAATTTTAGGTAAAAAAATTTTTTTTTGGATTTATTCATTGCTGTTCAACTGCTTGAAGATTTTAATGGTATTGTACAGTCTAGCAATCAAAAAATCCCTTCTATGTCGTTTTTTTCAAAGAAAATCAGGTAAAAAATGTTTAATTATTTATTTTCCTGGCTTACATCTTCTTCTCTGTTGAAGCTCTTCTTTGGTAGCCTCGGAGGAGATGTGTCACCAGGAGAATAAATTTTTCTTACTCCTGAAGGTGCTATTCAAGGTAAAAAAAAAAGCCAGAAGGACTTATAGTGTTAAGGTTCATTATTAAGTATCATTTAATAAAGGTTTTGTGTAAATTTCGTGAAAAAATATTAAAATTTGAGACACTGCATGTAGTCAATTTTGTTGAGGCACCTTCGAAAAAAGGTGATCTGTGGTGATCACTCTCACTCGTCTCAAGCTTACCTGAATTACAAAATTGAAAAAGATTTAGTTATCGGTTGACACGTTTATTTTTTTAATTTTATCAATTTGTACATTTTATTTGCAATTTAAAGCAAGATAATCGATTTTGACCCCAAAATTTCGAGTCATTATTTTGTTAAAAATAAACAAATTTAAAAAAAAGCGAACTATTAACCCCCGGCATTTTATGTATGAACAGAGTGTGCAAAATTTGAAAGTGATCGATGCAATACTATGATAAAAAAAAAATCGATTTTTCCAAAGACCAGACTCTATATGCCCTCAAGTTGTTTTTTCAATGTTCTAAAACTCTTGATGCCAGCTACCACTTGATATACCGTTTTTTACCGAAAATAAGGCGCCTTATATTTCGTTCTAGTCTCAAAAATCCCACTATGCCTTACTTTCGAACTACGTCTTATATTTTTTAGTTTGACTAGGATTATGAAGTGAAATTTCAGATTTTATAAAATTATCAAATTTTAATTCATTTTAAACAGTCCAATAACTTTTTTAGATAATACACTGATACAGCATTAATATCGGTATAGGGTTCCAAAATATATTTTTTTCTACGCCTTATTTTCGGTAGAACACGGAGGTTTATAAATTGTTTTGGACCTTTTTACTGCTATGAAAACTTATTTTTGAATTTTTTTTTTACTATAATACCCTTAGTCAAGCATTTTATCTATTAATTTTTTTTTTATTTAAAATGTCGGAAAAAACGAAAAGAAAATATACTAGTGTGGTATAAAGATTTTGAATTTTTACAGAATGAAAGAAGAGTAGAAACAATTAACAATTACAATACTATTAACATACTTTCAATTGTCAATA
Organism: Encarsia formosa; assembly: GCA_038277355.1. Lineage (NCBI taxonomy): Eukaryota > Metazoa > Arthropoda > Insecta > Hymenoptera > Aphelinidae > Encarsia > Encarsia formosa. The sequence goes on from CM076185.1 coordinate 15,439,654, forward strand.
TTTTAAGAAAGTTCAAGAAATTTATTCAGTCAAATCGATGATGATGTACCTATTTCGGAAGTTCAATAATCGTTAAAACTGTTTTTTAAATTAAAAGATTTTTAAAAAGGCCAAATCTTGTATTTTAGATAGAAAAAAAATTTCTTATTTGAAAAATTAATAAAGATTTATAAAGATTATAGGGATAGTTTCTGAACCTTTTTTTTACGATTACTTTATTCAGACATAAAAAAAGCCATTTTTACACGAGAATAATTTAATCATCCGTAGTATAAGATTTTATTGCTAGAATTTCCTTTTTCAAAATCAATTTGAAAAAAAAGAACAGCTGAGTTGATTTGTTTAGACGTATATAGCAAGTATATTGCATTGACTTGGGACTCTGATAAAGTGCTTACCAAGTGTTTCTGAGCACAGAGGGATCGAAAAAATGAATTTGCGACAAATTACTCAGGAAGTTTTTCTGAAAATCAATAGTACATGCTTGCCAGGATCATGGTCCCAATTTTAAAAAGATTCTCCAAAAACCAAATAATGATCAGTCAAAACAGTTACTAAAATGTTTACAGATTCTTACTGCTGCACCTATTATACGTCAATTTCAATCAATACCTTCTTAGGGAGTTTTATTTTTTTGACCAACTTTCAATTTTCAAAAATATTTCTAAATGTGATGATTTGAAAAGAATGTATTATGATCTACAGAAGCGCTGTCGGGTACTCTGAATTTTTGGTATTTATTCTAAAAAAATATTGCCGAAAATTCGCTTTGATGACATTCATGTAGATTTTCTCAAATTAAAACTAACTTAATATGATAAATAGAGAAATTTTGAGTAAACTCTTTTTTTTAGTTATGATTAATCTTGAGTAGATGAAATTGCTTTCGTAGAGGTGCATTATCTACTTACTTTGAACCCTTGGGACATAAATAGCCATCTACTCCCGTGTGGTATACATACGTAACTTTTCTTCTAATTCTTACAGAATTTTGATACTCAAACAAAAAGTTTTGAAACCGATTTTTTCAAAAATTTTAAATGGTATTTCAACCACAGAAAAAGAAATAGTGCTTTCGCATTTTAATTTTGTATTCTGCTGTTTTCTCAATTCATTAAGACGAATGAAGAAAAGCAAAGTTAGATCTCCGATCCCACGTTTTAATAATTAAATTCCTTTTTTTTTTTTTTTTTTTGCACCGACAGATTGCATCAATGACAAAACAATTTGTTAACAAAATTCTTCAACGATTTTTTAGGGTAATTCTCGGACTTTTTTCATAGCAATATCGCGCAGAGCAACCGGTTGGTCAAAAGACCATCGAACGAACGATTTAGCTTGCCCACACGCTCTGTCGAATCCGTCGTTATACCCCGAGGTAGAATATCGAAAAACCCCGGCGTTCTTCCGCCACGTGGTCTCAACGACAAGTATTATTTTATTTTCCATCATCCCCGCAAGCTTCCAATAATCTCTACAAATTTTTTCGAAAGATCGTTGCGTTTGTGATTGTGTAAGTATTTCACCCTCGCGCAAGCACAATCGTACGATTATACGCTTCAAAACTCAAACAAGCTTGAAGATTGACACGCAAGCTCGAATTTGAAAATAAGCCCGCTGGTTAATTTACACCCACACAGCTTGAGCAAACAGCACGCGTGCCTCGAGTGTAAACACATACTCGCACACACACATAAAAACACTCCCAGCAGCCGGGGCTGGTGCTCGCTCCCCGCCTCGGCCCTATTGATTTTCCCGTGACCGACGCCGGCGGGCTTTTCACCGCCTGCGCACGCACAAACCCTTTCGGCAGCGCAGCGCTTATTCGAGCTCTTCTCGAATGAAAAGCTCGGACCCGCCAGCATGAATCCTCCCTGGTTCAAGAAAAAGGGACGTTTGTCGCAGAGACGCAAAAAGCTCGTAAAAGAGCGTTGTCTCGCCTCTTGAATGAACGGTGCACGCACGCACCCCCTCCCCCAGCTCCTCCAGCATCAGCAGCCAGTGTTTGGGTAAGCAGCGTCGCGCGCTCCTCAGTCACGAACGCGCCTTCGCCAGGATCACAGCCGCGATCGATAAAAGCTCCTCGGCTAGGTGCTCGTACATCCGCAGCAGCAGCTGTTGACCGGAAAGAGTGCGGGGGAGAGTGGGGTGGTTTTGTGGTTACTCGATCCTCGGTCACGAGGAGTTTATCCCTGGAGCCGAGGTTTCCCTCGCTGGGTTGGCGAGGGAGATCTCTGCGAAAAGCACCGAGACGGCCGCAGATGTCAGGATGCCGGAGCAGAGCAACGACTACAGAGTCGTCGTTTTTGGGGCCGGCGGAGTTGGTAAATCGTCGCTGGTCCTAAGATTTGTCAAAGGCACGTTTCGCGAGTGCTACGTGCCCACTGTCGAGGACACCTACAGACAGGTACCGTCTCTGATTTTTTTTACTTCCTTCCCGCCTTCTTCCGAGTGCTTATTGGCAGTTCTCTGGGATTGTTTCAAAGTTGAGAATCTCTTTCGATTACTGACAGGATATGCGCTGCTGATAGTAGCGCTTTGGACTAATTTGGCTTGATTTATCTGAGGAGCGATAACGTATCAGACTGACCGAAAGATTTTAAATTTATGACATTAAATCACGTCGATTTAATGTTAATACACGATAAAAGAAAAGCCCAGTTGTTAATTTTAGTTTTCAATCTTCGTTCTAAAAGGTTTGAGTGTTCTATGTACCTAAGATATTTTAATTTTAATTATTTTCATGCTTCTTAAGGGTCAGACGAACAGAAATTTCTCGTTGAGTGCAAATAATTTAAATGTTGCTAAGGAAAGCTCAATGATAGAAATCAAGAGACTAGATCTTTCAAGCCGGTCTTAGTAAATCAAGAAAGCCTCGAGTGATTGATTATACTTTCAACTTAGGAAATAGACGTCAGTGCTTAGTCTTATCAGACAAATAGATAAATTTACTCATTCTTTTTTATAAAAGTTTTTGAGTTGTCTTTCAAAAAAAGGATTTAAAAAAAAAATTCCAACTTTCGATCAAATGTTTTACAGTTAAAAAAAAAAAAAATTCTAAACTCAAACAGGTCAAAAATGTATTTCTGATCGGATGATTGAATTTATGTTTTAATAATGTTGCTCGTACAATCAATACATTATTGTTAAAACGAGTAAAAGAGAAAATAAAAGAACAAAATTCAAAAATTACATGAAATGCATTTCAATATTGATTTATTCGACAAAAATTTAATGTTTGATGAATTTTTTATGTTCTGAAAGAATAATTTTAACATTGAAAATTTGTTCTCAAATGCCGAGCATTAAAAAAGCATAACTAGGTACTGATTACCACTAGGTGGTCGTTTACAAACTAGACACAGACTTCAGTCAATCATCACCAAAATAATAAGCAACTTTTTTTTTTTTAATAAAAGAATATTGATTGTGCATTTTTTGTCTTTTATTAACGAAATCGTGAAATAATAAATAAAAAGTGCAGTTTTTATTTTTAAAAGAAAGATTCTATTAAAAATTCAGCGGTACAATTCAATATGGAAAAAAAATTTTATATCCGTTACGTAAAGCTAAAATGATATCGAAATAGAAAGGTGATTGAAAATATTTTATTGGAATTCCCCCACTATGAAAAAAAAAGCAATTTCCGTACGTTTATTGAAAGCTCAGGGTGCGATACGTCGAGAATAAAACAGTAGTTTTGATCGCCACCTGCAACTTCCTCAGCAGTGTATCAGAGAGCTTCTAGGAAATTCAATAAACAATCGGGTCTTTGAGCTCGGAATCGTAGTCAATTAGGGGTTAACAAAGTAAGTCGGGGGGACGCTCGTCAGCACACTTGAATTTTTAAAAACTTTTCCGGTGGTGGTGCCGACACGGCACGTACGTTCGTACCTTATACGTGCATACAAAATCGAACCCGTCATCGAGCGACCCGACGTGTCGTAATTGCGTCTCCCTTGCCCCTCCTCCTCTTTTTTTTTTCGCACCCCTGCGTGGAAAATTTCCTGCATTTGTTTCGTGTTTTATTGATGGATCATTCTTGTTGTACATGCAGCTAGAGGGAAGTTAATTGTTTGTTTTTAAATTACAAGAAGGAATAATTTCATTTATGTGGTTTGTGCATTTTCCATCTGCTGCGGGAGGTACTTTGCGGTTTATTGATACCCCCCGGGAGACTCATCAATTCGACGAGTTTATTGATCGCCTTGTTCGTAATTTTTAAATTATTGATGGTACCCCCTTTTTTTAACGTTTTTACCTTGTTCGCTCAGCTTAAAATTTGACTTTATTTTTGCAATATTACGTTATGGTTTATTTGTAAGTAATTTAAAATGATAAAGTAAGAGAAATTGATTTTATGAAATAACCGAGTGACATTAAAATTGCGTAACTTAATTACTTGAAAAATCAATTTAGTCCCGAGAAATTAAATTACTCGGTTCAAGACTTTGATTTAAATCTCGCTCGTTTAACATATTTGTTAAACGCTCGCTTCAAAAATGAATTTGGAAAAAACACTTGCGCTATTTTTAAGAGTTTACTAATTATTCATGCCACAAGGGAGGAAATAGGATATAACGCCCGAGTGCAAAGTATTAAATTACACGAGGGCATAATCGCGTTTCACTCTTGTGTTGAATAAGTAATTATTCAGCTGGATTATCCTGAAAAAATTCACTTTTTTCGCAGAGCCATAATAAAAGTTTTAACGAACGTGCTTTTAAAAATTTTGTAAGTTTTAGAGACAATTAAAATATTGTGAAAAATTTTACCAGAAGAAGAGATTCACTTAAGCATCCTGTTGGCTCCTCACAAAGAGACTGTCGAGTAAACTCAAAGAAAAAAATTAATGTGTTTTTTGTAGATTATGCACTGCAGTCTTGAGATACAAAGTTTTATTTCAAAATAAGTTTTACTTAAAAAATATATACATACCCTTGCAGAAATGAGAAAAGGTTATGGCTAATAAATGGGTAGTTTATAGTTTGCACGCTAGGAACTAGCCAAAAACAGGCCTGAAACTGTCATAACCTACTCTCGTTGCTACCAGGGTAATTTTACTGTTTTCACACGAATAACAATTACCATAATAAAAGCAGAGTCAACGGTTAATTAAGTTGAATCAAACAGAGAAAATTATACATTAAATTCTCACCATGCGTGAAATTTACAGGAAAAAATGTCCCATAATGCAAGATTACGGAATGCGGCTGCTCCCCGCGCCCTCGCGATGAATAAAAAGCGGGAGGTAGTATTGTTGCCGTCGCGTTAGTTTTGCATAAGCATAACGCGACAAGAAAGGCTATGTTTGCAAGCTGCACGCGCCGGGGAGGGCAAAACAGAAGCAAGCTTTGCATTATCTATGAGCCCCGAGTCCGATGTAATCGCGGCGCTAATCATGATTACCTTGTTTTATACCTTTACTTTTACCATATGTTTTCAGCTTTTAGCAACCCCCCCCTTTTTTCTTTTTTTTTTACGCTGGAGAGTGAAAATAATAGTTTTGAAATTTTTGAATTATTGAGAACGAACGCATAATTAAAATATTCTCTTGAATTCACAACTTTTTTTACGCCTTCGCGATATGAAAATTTTCCGAGCGAGTTCACGTGCAGCAACATCGCGTTAAAAATTAAGCTGTAATTATACGCGAGCATGCTTTCAAAGGCCTTTGAGCTTATAGTACTTCGACTTAACAGTACGTTACGCACATTTTTCAAGTGTATGATTTAAAGCTTGCTCGATCTGAAAACATCATTCACTCAATAATATCATTTAATAGCATTAATTTTTTTTTTTTTTTTTTGTATATGTAAAAATTTATATGTAAATATTATATGTAAAAAATATAAATGTATATACTTTTTACTCAGATTTATAATCCCATAAATGAAATGGAGATTATTACATAATTAAAATTTACAGTATTAGCGACATTCCAAAACATTGAGAGTTTATAAAACATTTTCTGATAAATTTATTTTATTCAATTGGCATCAAAAATATTATCAAAAAGTTTTTAAATAAGCTTAAAAAAAATTAATTTTCAACTTTAAGATTTTTTAAGTCTAAGTGTTTCTTCTCCGACATTTGAGAATTATAGTATATACTTTTTTTATTTTTTATCAAACACTTATTATTAAGGATTTGCATCTGAATTTATCAGTAACAGTTGCGATAATAAAGCAGAAAAAGAAAAAAAAAACCCTAGCAGCTACTGCATTATTAATATTTGGTAGCAAAAGATAAATGTTTCACAAAAAAAGCAAGAGCAATTTTAAACGGAAACAAAAAAAAAATGAATGTATAAACAAGTGATTATCTCGGCTCCAAAAGTCGATAAAGATAAATTTTCAAAAGTACTTACAGTTTCCTCTCGATTAATCTCTGTACGGCCAAAGCAGTTCCATATTTGTAAAAAAGAAAACGCATGAAAAAAAAAAATGACCGAAAACCCAACACAAGCGTGAAAACGTCGACAGTGACCTTACCCGGTAAAAGTATCGCTTTACGACCCTATATCCCTCCCATCGATCAAGGGTATATTTTTAGGGTCGAAGGGTGTGTTTTTATATAAATACCGTTCATTTAACCATGACTTTCAGTTTTAACTTCCCTAACAAAAATTTGTTAAAATTTTACTGATCCTTCGATGATTGTATGCTTTTTACAAGTAAAAGCATCAAAAATTACTGTCGACAGGAGTTATGAGACCTATCATGTAACTAGTTAAATTTTATACATAAATTGATAAAATAAAATTTTCATTACGCATGCTATTAGATAAAAATGAAATTAACAATAAGTTCAGTTTTTTTTTGTGTATATAGCTACTGAAATATGTAATTCCTGTAATAAGGAACCAATTAAATATAATTTTAGTTATAATTCAAAGTTTGGTAATTTTATTTGTTGATAAAAATATTGTGCTCTCAACTTATAAGTATTGAATATACTTATAGTCGTTTATATACTTAGCTAATAAGGTTCCTATCAGATCTTACCTCCACTGTTTTTCCGCGTTGAAAGTAAAATGAAGAAAGTAACCGTCATGACACATGAACTCTCCAGCGCTAATCGCCCCAGGTTGAAAAAACTCATTGGTGACAACTACCTCGGGAAGTTAGTTTAAAAATGTTTTGCAAGAAAACTTAGGTACCCGAGGAAGTGTGGACAGCGACCTAGTAGATCCGCGTGCACCAGTTAGAAAAACTCAAACTCATAGGTGACGATGTCTCAGGGAAGTTTGGTTGAAAGTCTGTTTTACAAGTAAACGCATGTATCTGAGAGTGTGTCGACCTGGTGCGCCTGAGTTCACCAGTTTTGAAAACTCACCTTTAATGACTTTCTAGGGGAATTTGGTTTTCATTTTTTTAGTTATGCAGTTATTTTTCGTTTAAGTAGTCATAAAAAAATTGAGAATAATATTTACAGATCAATTGAAACTACTACATGACCTGAAGCTACGCTCTTAATAACCGTCTCATGATGGGTGTTTTTTTTCAATAAACTTTCGTTGGTTTAAAAAATATATATATGTATTTAAAATTCGATGCTTTTTATAAGCAAAAATTACGTATAAGATTTCTCTTTTATTATTCGTAAAATAAAACAATTTCTCGCATAGAAACTAATTTCCTTTGCACGATGTCGTTGTAAATCAAAGTTACCTCTCATTAAAATTGATGCAAATGCGCTCGAATTTAATTTGATTTTGCTGTAAACTACATGCGTATATTCTGCGTTTCTAATTGAAATTCATTCGAATAACAGGATTTGTACTTACAAGTGATTAAAAAATTCATCAGGAAGTATCATTCTTTTTCAATCTCCCATAATTCAAAATAATTTAGAAGATTAACTTATCACAGTGAAATAAATTAATAAATCATTTTTTGTTTCATGGTAATTTGATCAGCTAAATATTTTCAAAAATATGAAATAATTATTGGAAAAAATAATTTTGCAAGATCCTTATTTTTATTTTCCTTATTGTTTGTTTTACTACATTATAAGCAATAACGGCTGTTTTCGGGATCATCAGCCCCGAAATGTCCGCGCATGTCGACTTGACATAGTGTTGGTTTTAAACTTCAAGTAATTTTTTATTTATCAGTTATGTTAAAGTCATGAAAGAAACTTGAAAAAAAGAGTATAAAAAAACAAATTTTCATAGTAGCAATAATGATGCTTTTATTAATAACAAATAAACGTAAAATAAACTTCATTGCAGATTTTTAATCAACATACTTATGAAAACTATTACTTTCGAACAGTAAATTAAGTAAAAAACGTATTTTCTAAAACTGACTGTTTTTTTTTTTTTCATATACATAGTAAATAACTATACTTCACAGTCAAAATTAAATAAAAAAAATTTGTTTTAAATCAAATTCCTGTAAGAGGTAAATCGAAGTACCTTTTGACCTTTCGCGTACTGCGACACGCTTTGGCTTGATCTATGTATGAAGAGTGCGCGGCAACTTTACCTTTTATTCTCCCCGCTCCTCTAGTTTTTTACCTCCTTTTTTTCTTCTCGGAAAAAAACTTGAAGCGATGAAAAAATTGTCGGGGTTAAAAGTTATTCCGAAAAAGGGTGGAATTTTTTTCCACGCGCGCATACGATAATGATATCTGATGACTTGCTCTTTCGCTCTTAATAACGAAATTTCTTTATTTTTTGATGAGAGGAAGCTCAACCTTTCTGAAACTAGATCACATAAATTAAAAATTAAATTAGATTTTGATTTTAGCTTTGTTTTTATCAGGGCTCTATAATTGAATTAAAAGCAATCCGTTAATTTACATTGTGAATAGAAATTGAATTTTCATTTAATAACACGTGAAAAGCAGAACGTGGAAATAAAAAAAAAAAAGTCAAATTAAATCTCTGCCCACAATCCATCGTAAAAAATTTGACGGTACGAACTGTGCTTTATACTCGCTGATAAATTTCAGTCACGTATAAATTTCCACCGTGGATGATCCATCAAAGGGATAAAACGTTTTTATAAATAATAATAATTTTATACTAATGATATTAGGTTTTGTTTTTACCCTGTTTCAGTAGAGAAAGAAAAATATTCACCTACTATCTTTGTAGCAGAAAAAAAGATTCGTGGACCTATATTTTCAGCTTAGAAAATTGTTAAAAAAAAAATTTCAATGAATATGTTGCTATTTTTTAACTTCAATCCAATCCATACATCGATGTTCCCAGCGAAGAAAAACCTAAGCTGCAAATCAGCAGATTTTAAATGACCAATGAGAGGCTGTAATAAATTAAAAAATCAGAAAAATTCAGGAATCTTCATAAATCATTAAACCATAAATAAGATTTTATTATTTTTTTCGATTTTCTTATTCATTTCAGCACCTTATTGGTCATTTAAAATTTTCTGATCTTTGGCTAAGGTTTTTCTTCGCTGGGACCGTTGATAGATATTACTAGGAAATATTTTTTACTCAGCGATTAAAATCACGGCGAAATTGGTTGCTGTAGATTTACTTATTCACTGCGAGCAGGAAATTAAATTATTATTACAGCTAGCGCAAATTACAAAGTAACACTAATTTAATGTTTCAAATTAAGCAGTTCCAGCTGTCATTACACAGTTGAGTGGACTGAACCACAATTTTGGGAAATGAAATCGTTTTTGGGTGAAAAAGTTGTCTTTTCACTAATAATTTTAGAATTTTAAAAATAAATTTCGTACACAAAGGCAAAAATTTGCTAAGGATGTCTTTTTTACATTCAAAATCATTACTAAATTTTCATTTAATTTTTCAAAAACTTCAAGAACTAAAAGTTTTTCCCGATTTTATAAGTAAAAATAAAACTTTTTCAACCTAAGGCAATTTCATTTTCCAAAAATTTTTCGACTTCGGCCCACACATTTGCTCGGCTTTTAGACATAACAGAATGTACTTTACAAGCATGTGCAATTTAATTATCTAAGAGAGCCATTGGCAATGCAACGAGTTATTAATTTTACGTACTAACAATCTATGTTTATTAGCTGCAGCAAAATTATGTCATGGAACTCGAGTAAGGTCATCGTCGTTCGATTATTGATATCTTAAAAAAAAAAAATTCTGCTGCATTTTTGCCTATCTTTTTCCTACCTCTCGATCCATTCCTATTTAGGAAGCTTTTATAGCCTCCATCCCCCTCCTCCCTCCGGACTGAGAAGTTTAATTACACGAACGAAACCCGCCAAGTTTCGTAAATTAGAGTCGGAGCCAGCTCGTTTGAGGGGTTTCGGTCTGGCACTTTTAATTGATTGCACTTGGGGATTTATTAATTCCTGATTTTATGATTACACGCGATTTCTACTTCTGAATTTCCTCTACTTATATAAATGATCCATAACTTTACTACCAATTTCTTTAATATAATTTTAGCAATTGATTTTAAATAAGTATCTTGATTTTTATCAGTTTCGGTAATGTAAGGTTCAATTCAATTCATAGCTGTGAATTCAAAGTTAAATTAAAACATTAATTTCCAATCAACTTGCAGCATTACTAATCATAAGCTAGTATGGATAAATGATTCATTTAGTTCAAAATTAAAATTAAACGTGCAATTTTTTATGATGAAATTTCATGTGCAAAGAAAAAAATGATAATTTAGGTTCTTTAAACGTTTTACAGAAAGAAATTAAATACTCATGAATATAATAATTTAAAGAACAAATATAGTTATTCAATCAAACTTTAAAGGTAAATTTATTGATAAAAGTTTAAGCAAGTTAAAAATTGGTCGAACCTTGTTCGAAGTATATCACCGTTAAGAACTTACAGCTAGAATCGATTGTAACTTACTTTAAAGAAAAGAATAGAATTGAATTAAGCCTAATTCTTCTTACTCATCTTAACTTTTAGCGGTTCGATAAAAAGTTGAAGTAACATCAAATGACAAGTTTAAAAGAACTAAAAAGCGTAAAAGCAGTAACCTGATTTGTAAGAGTTTTATAAAATATTACAAAACAAGAATATGTTACTCTTAAGATTTATTATTTATAATAAAATTTATTACGTTAAAAATTAAATTAAATTCGAAATAAATTGATTCCCTTCTAAAATTTTTAGGATTTGTAATTTTGTTGTAAAATTTCATTGTGTATTGAATACTCGTATTTGAGTTTAGATTTTATTAAGAGCTCCTTTTATAAAAAGAAAAATAAAAATTAATATTAATTAATCCTTCATAGAGTAAGTTTTCTTCTTCTTAAATAAACACTAAGCGATATTCGAATCGACGACGTACTCAATAAGACCGTATGACGCGTCCCACGTAAAAGACGTAAAGCCTACTTTGGCGACGTAGAAGCTGGTTGTAGCTCGGAATTGCCGCTTTATTTTCCGAAGCTATACGTTCTAAAACTTAGTCATGATTTTAATTAACTTAGTCTGGTGTAAAATGGTACCTTTTTTTACATGAGAGTTTTATAAGCTGATTTCGATCGATAAACCGCTAAAAGGACAGAAAAATGTTTCTTTTTTGGAATGAACTGTATCGATGAATCTACTTAAATTGCCTTTAGCTGTAAAATTTCTTGTAGGTTCAATGTTTCATTTTTTTTTGTATTAAGTTTATTGACGCAGTACACCCAGGTCTAATGAATCTTTTACTCAAATAGGATCAAAAAATATTTTTTTTCTAAAAATTCTTGAAAAAACAAAGAAAATGCAAGGTTCTAAAAGCCTCTCAGTGCAAGACGGATTTTATAAATTATTAGAAATATAAATATCTATATTTAAAGTTTAAATTATTAATAACGTGAAATATATATCCTATTCTAAACAAAGGGCCAAACAAAGACATTTTCAACTTATACGCACGAGGAGACAGAGACCCAAGAATGCAAAACAGTTTACTGGACCCCTCAAGCATGCTCAAGCCTCAAGCGAGCAGTGACTATCTAGAGCACTAGCTAAAATCGGTCGATACAAAAAATTAATAATGGAAAACTCAAGTAGAATGATTTTTCTTCTATATTAATTATAAATACTTGCCAATAAGCCCGCCAAAACTCCCATAACCCAAAAAAAATTTAATCAAAAACTATAGTAGTAAGAATAAAATTTTTTTTACGATTTCAGGTTATAAGCTGCAACAAAAACATTTGCACATTACAAATCACGGACACAACGGGCTCTTATCAGTTTCCGGCGATGATGAGATTGAATTTAAGGTGATAAAATGAATGGCTTTTTTTGACGATTTATTTATTTAACAAATTAAAAAATAAAAAGCTTTAAATTAATTATAAGTAAAATCAAAAGAGATGTTTCCGAAAAAATTATGCCAGTTCAGATAGTACTTATTACAGCAAATTTTTAATTTTTGCCCTTAGCAGCTTAATAAGTCTTGTCTGCTTGGAAAGCTCTATGAACATTTATAAAGTAAATTTTAAACTGGAATCGGTATTTTTATTAAAAATTTTTTTACATGAACATCTAGCTAATCGAACAGCGTCTTGACATTTTTTAGACAATAGCTAAACTTTTATTTAATTTCGTTTTGACATAATAAAAAAAAAACATGCTAATTGTGTATTCATCTTGTACAGCAAGGGCCATGCCTTTATCCTCGTCTACTCGGTATCTTCACGCCAAAGTTTTGAAGAACTTCGTCCCATTTTTGATGGTAAGCAGTTTTTTTCTTTTAATGATTTTCTCCTCTTCTGGTACATTATTAATCGCCTCTTTTTACAGTCATACGAGAGCTGAAAGGGCCGAACATCGGACAAATACCCATCATGCTCGTAAGATACTACTTTTTTATCTCTAAATGACTTGTTTCAATTTCTGGTAATTTGAGAATCGTCTTCGAAGTGAAACTATATCTATTTCGTTACTAATCGATTTGGCGCTGGACTGAAATATTTTCGTTAACAAACGAGAGCAGTCCGAGAGCGAAACTTATACACTAGTGGTAGGGGAAGAGACATGAGAAAGAAGAGCAACCACCGCGAGCTTTGGTTTTCGAGTCTGCTCGGCCGAGGTGGATCGCCCGGCAGCTTGATAAAATAATTTTATTTTCAACTCGTTGGTACTTCAGACTTAATTAACGAAACTCTTCGAAATATTTATACAGTATAATTGAGAACATCTAGTTCCTTTACAGTGTAAATCAAAAATCCGTAAAATTACATGCAATAGATTTAAGAAATCAATAATTTTCAAATTTTGAATACTTACCTTCTAATTTAGTTGCAAATATGAAATTTTTAAAAAATTTTATTTTTTGTTTATACTTTTTCAATTAACTCTTCTAAAATTTAAACCTCTATTTAAACCTCGTGCTTTCAAAATATTCTTAATTTTCTTACAAGAATGACTTGACATAATTTTTATCATTACTAATTTCAGCGTTTTGAGACTTTTTTTTTAAAATAGACTCGTTTAATTGGTTCCTTCGTAAAAATTTATTAGATTACATATTAAAAAATAAAATGTTGATCGAATGTAAAAAAAGAAAGAAAATAACCATCTTTCTTAGTAAAGATAATTAATGTTTATAGCTAATAAATCATTGTTATGCCATTGAATGCGCGCCGCCGTATTCATGAAATTATAGTTTATGAGTATGTAACAGCTAGACATAAATTTTGCATCATTCACAGCATTGATGAACAGCGAAAAAATTTTAAATCATAGCATGCAACCTAAAATTTGATTTATGTAAAGTAAACAAGTTAATTTTTTATTTTTTTAAAGTATGAAAACTCTCAAAAGTTTTCTGAAAGTTTTCTAATAATGAAAAAGAGTTTAAAATTTATTTGACATCTTAATCCATGAATTATTTACTGCTAAAAAATAATCATACCATGAAAATTAAAAAAAAAATTAATCCTAACAGAAATCAATATTTACTTTAAAAAATTTAGAAAAAAATAACAAACAAATAAAGCCTTTTGAGCGAGTTAAAACAAATTATTATCCACTTCGGAAGCTTCCGAATCAGGGTTTACAGACCAACGAGAGCTTTTATATACGTATACATGTCGCCTACGGTTGGGCACTGAAGTGACGAGAATCGACAAAAAAGGTAATTTGGTTGTACACGAACGAGGCAAAAGTCATAAAACTTATCTAGTGCCACGTGTTGCTGCTCACTTTATAGCCTGGCAATCATAAATTTAAGCCCTCGCTTTGGCATCAAGCCATCCTTACAATCAGCTGTTTTTTCATTTAGCCGGTTCAAGGGTCAAATAGCAATTACGTTTGATACTACTATATTTTTTTTCAATCTGTACATCACAAGTAGTTAAGCCTGATTTTGGTCAGACGTAACATTTTTCTTTTTTTTTTTTTTTTTTCAATCAGGTAAAAAATAAAATAAAAATGTCCAATATTTTCAACTGATTAATCTGCTAAAATACCTCCATAAAACATTCGGTTCAATAAAAATCAATACTCGCTTAGGAGAGCTTCGATTTAAATAAAATTTAATTAAAACTAAATTTAAATCGTATTTAAAATTTATTTAGAACAGTTTTCTTATCAAATAAGCTGCGGAAAAAGACTAATTATCAAAGAAAGATTAAATTTTGCAATGCGAATTACTACTCCCAATTTAAAATAAATTAAGGATTCAATAGATTGATGGGCTGAATTGATTATTCCTATATAGACAATAAAACATCTTTTTACTAAAGATTATTTTTACTAACAATATTTAATTATCAAAATAAAAGTTTTAAAATAAAGTTTAAAAAAAAAAAAGTCTTTACTTTGAGAGAAAATTGAAAAATAGTAAAGAAAAACTGGTTAATGAAAAACCGTTTTCCTTGTTTATTTATCCTAGTTGAGAAATCCAATAAAATTCGATTCTAGAAAAATAAAAAGTAATAATCATCACTAATGTAACAAAAACAGATGAATCTGAACACGTTAGCCAGCAATAAAGTTCCAGAAGGGAGACCCAAACAAACAGGTCTGCCTCAGCGCCAAAGGTCACCTCTTACGATGGTGGCTATTGTGTATCGGCGTCTTCCTCCCCGAAAAGTAGGCCCTCGAACTCACCTCGAGGGTCTTTTTTATCGACTACACGTGTGAGGAGATCGTAAACACTACGGACGCGTTTAGGATTTTAAGGAGTAATGATGATGGCCCCGGGCAATTGTCGATATTTTCTTTTCATTTTTTCTTTTTTTTTTTTTTACTTTTGTGCTGGAATAATGACCTGCTGTAATCAAAGTTTCAGTTACTTCTGCAATGAGTAAAAAATGAGATGTTTGTAAAATTGATTTTTTTTTTTTTTTTTTTTTTAATTAATATACTCCGCAGGAAATGTCAGTCGACCAATGGATAATAAATTAACGAGTGGGCGGTCAAAATATAAATAAAATGAATAATCAATAAAACGTATTCATATCAAAGTATATTTAGCTTTAACCCCCATTGTCTCAGGTAAAATTAAAATCGAATTAAATTAAATTTAGTACAAATTAAATATTCAACTTGTAATTTGAAACTCGTGAGTGAAAAAAAATATTCTACGAGGGCGTCAGCTCAAATAAACTCTTAGCAAAAAAAAAAAATTTCCCCCGAAACTCTAGCACTTAAAAGTTATAAGCTTTGTTTTATCTATTTTTCCAACGTAATAACGGGGTTGAAAGTTATGGACAATACATTGTCACTCTTGATGGTTCTTAAAACCCTGAAGTGTAGGGATGAGAGTTTAAAGTGCAGTGTATATAAAAATGTATTTTATACACGGAGCAAAGACGAAGATGTTCGAAACTTTTATAAAGATCGACCTTGGAAGCTTTAAATTGCGGTGGAAGCTAAATTGGCTACTTCTTTGAAAAAAACTGAGTTCCTCTTTTTAAATAAAGCATACAACCTTTGGCACTAATTAACAGTCTTATAAAGCTTGAACGAAAAAAAAAAAAATTTTTTAAGTTTAAATTATTTTTAGATTTGTTTTTTTGTTTTTTAAGTGTCCGTAGAAATTGACTATTGTACTCTTTGATATATTCAATGTAATTGATGATTTTAAATTATTTTTCAATAATAAATTTGTTTTTGTTGAATTAAAGTTCAAGATTTGCATGCTCAAAATAAAATTGAAAAAAAAATCACCAATAGTGTAAATGAAATATAGTTTTTAATTTTACCGTTGAGTGAGATAAAAAATGAATTTTACTTGAAATACAAAAAACGACCTTCGCAAAAAAAAAACACATTGGTTTGATAAAAATCAAAAGGTTTTCTCAATTTACAACTCCGACATTTTTAATATTTGCTGAGTGAAGAAACTTTTGAAGAATCGAAATGGTATTATTTTTAAATTATTTCTAAAGTCCTTTCGCCCACAAGAGCTTTTATCTCGTAACCGGAATACAGGAATATGAAAATTGTTTTTTACTACACACTGTTGAAAAAAAGAGACGTAATATTTTTTCGCGATATCAAAAAGAAAAAAAAAGGTTTTCTTTTTTTAATTCTAGCTTTAGTGAAACAAAAATTTTCCCAGCAAACTACGCTGAGCAAAGACTTTCGTAATTTTCGACCGACCGCCAACCAGTTTTCAAGGGGTAAAATTGCGCGTTTTACGCGAACTCATCCGAGCGTTTTCACTTTAACGAGAGCGCGGAACTCCAATTTTGGGTGGGATGGGTAAACACACCGACACGTGCTCGCGCTACCGACACACTTACAAGCGCTACCGTCAATTTAGTTCAGAGCTGGGAGTAAAAGAAGATGATTACTCGTAAAAAATTAAACATTTTTATTTATAATTAGATTTTGATAGTAATAATGTCTTTTAAAACGGTAACTCTCTCCCGAGTAAATCCATTTTATCACAGACCGTGGGTGTTCATTGAACGTATATTTATACAGTTAAACTTGGAAACTCGCCATCTGCGAGTACATGAACCATCTAGGACATATTGCAGGATCTCTCTATTTTCCCAGTGGCATCATTGCTCGCTTCTGATTAGCACTGAAATGAGAGCGCTTCAGCGTGACCTATAAAAAAGGAAAGAAGCGTTAAGGCTCTCGGATGATGAGTTTAAAATTATTGCGTACACCACCACTGATTCTCTCTCTCTCTTTTTAAATAATTTCACATTAAGACATAAATAATTTTTTGTTTAGAAAAAAAAGTGATTTGTTTTTTCTAATCAAAGTCTAGGTTTTTTATTGCAAAGCAATTTTTCAAGATATATAAAACGAGAAAACATAAAATTCATGGAATAAGATGTCGTAACTGGGTTGTCGACACTGAAAAATTGCTTTATTCTTGCATGGTATCAGACATATAAATTTTAAAGAAGCAGGAAATCTCGCCAGTCGAACAAAATTTGATATGCGTGCACTTAAACTTTATATACAATGCTGTATAAAAACTTTTCGCGTCTGACCATACACGCCCTTTTCTACTCAAACTATCTGATTGATCCAATTCGATAACGAAAATCGTTTTTTCATTAACTTTAATGGCAAGGACCTTCTTGTTTCTGATTGTGTAATCATTTGATAACAAAAATTAATGATATTTTGGATTGAAACATTCGAGTAGTTTACTCTGATCGAGTGCATTACAATTAGCGATTATTGGCGTGGGATTATGCGATCATGAATTCACCCAAGTTGCTCTTACGCATCTGTGAGGTCGTGATTCCGGCTAACTAATATTTGTCGTTCAAGAACGTAGGAAAATTTTAACAACACCTTAGTGAGAGATTTAATTAAACTGTATTATGATTGTAAAAATAATCAGAGTTGTACGATTAAATCTTCTCAAGTTTTCGAAAATACGGAAATTTTTTAAAGAGTATTATATTAATTCTAATTTACTAATTTTTTTCTAAAATAGTTTATGTAATTTCTTGATAAAGTACAAGTAACTGAACTGTAGTTTATTGTTGAGTGACATTAAATTCCAGTAAAAGATCCTTTGAATAGAAAGAAAATTTCTTTTCAAAGATATTCTAGGATATATTTGTATACCGGAAAATGGCTCTCGTAAATGTTTTTTAGGTCATACCAGTAATGTTTATATAAAGAAAAAAGCACCAAGGAAAGAGTTTATCCTTTAATTTTTTTTGCTAAAACCATTATTACAGAGCTTATACGTACAAAAATTTTTTAATTTAAAAAAGATTATCTGAAGAAGATTACATGACTGAAAGAATCTTCATTACCAAGCAGTAAATTGATCAATCAAACTAGTTTACCAATGCGTGAAGTTTGATTACAAGAGAAGCTCTTTATATAATTGCATTCAAATTTCACGCATTGGCGAACTGGTTCGATCGATCAATTTTGTTCATTTAATTTTTTATTCATGTAAAAGGTATGTATGTATTGAAAAAAATGATAGTGTGCGAATGCAAGCAATATCAATTTCGAAATCTGAATTAACAACAAATTTTTTTTCAAACATGAAGAAAGTTTCATTTGAAAAAACGATTTGTCAGTACCACTTAGAAAAAAGTTTAAGGAATAACCTTTTCATATAAGGTACCTGTACCTAGTATGGCCCCCTAAGCGAGATCCGACGTTGTGGCGAATCAAATTAATATTTTTTAACGTGTAAAGGCTCATTTTAAAGGTTAATTCAAGAGCTTTAAAATGAGACCTTACGCGTTCGATTTTGATCGATGAGCTTGAAAGCCAGAGGATTTGCCAAAACACGTTTTTTTAAGACACCAATAATTTGTGTACCTAATATGGCTCCCTTGAAGTTATTTATTAATTTCGATTTGTTCCTATTTTTTAAATCAATCAGGATATGAGATTAAAAAAACTTCAAAATTTTCATTATTTTAAAAATTATTTATTTAAAAATTGAGCCCTTTTTACAATTTTTTTGAAAGCTTTGTAACCAGTAGAAAAATTTCAACTTTAAATTTTTATCAAAGTTTGTTTTTTGAGCTAGAATGTTTTTTTAGTTATAAAATGAAAAAAAGCTTTGAAACAATTAAATTTATTTTTTTTAAATAACATTAGGATAGGACTTTCTAAAAAGTAAATATGAAACTAAGGACTCTTATTATCGGTATTTCTACTAATTCGCGGGGGGCCATATTAGCTACACTGCAGTATAAAAAGTTATTTAAGAATAAAACCCGTTAGAAAACGAGTTGAACAAAAACTAAAATCGCGTTTTAAAGCTGAAACAATAACGAATCGAAGCTACTTATGAAAATTTTAGTCAGGTGTGTCTAAATATTTTGGCAGACCATTTAATCACAACGTAAAATAATAACAAAGATATACGAAATGAGTTTTAGCTATAAGGCGTGCGCAAAAATGATTTTAAAATGTTCTAAACAACTTAAAACTTTATAATTCAGTGTTTTTGACTTCTTCCTACCTTGTAGGGATGCCGCATATCGAGCATATTCAAAATAACAGGGGGGGGGCCATATTAGGTACACCTAGCTTATAAGTAAATTTTTTAAGTTTTTAAAAGTTTAATTAAACAATAATCAAAATTTAAAAATTGGATGATTCGAAATAAAAATGTTTTCAGGTGGGAAACAAGTGCGACGAGTCGGATTCTCGTCGGGAAGTTACCGAAAGCGAGGGCCAGGCCGCGGCGGACACGTGGGGTTGCGGCTTCCTGGAGACATCTGCCAAGACCAACCACAACGTGAACGCCCTGTTCCGGGACCTCCTGACCCTCGAGAAGAACCGCTCGGTATCGCTGCAGCCCGTGCAGAGCAATAACAGCAACAGCCTTAAGGAAAAGTGCGCCGTTATGTGAATCATCAGTACGCTTACGATGATGATTATGATGATAACGATTATACGTGTGTATAGATATACGTTTTACACACTTTTTTCCTTTCTTTCTCTCTGGAGGATTTTTAGGTGAGCTTTTTGCGTCACAAGCTGATCGATTCGAAACTGAGAAGACCGAGAGAGAGAGGAGGGGGAGGGGGAGCTTTTAAGTGCTCCGGGAGCCGCAGGATTTTCAAGAGGAGGAAAGAGGGGGGTGGGGGGTTAAATAGGTAAAAGTGAGCTGGTCGTTTCGTTTCTCGAGCGCACGAGAACTGTTTTTTCCATTTCAATTTATCAAACGTAATTACGATCGATAAGCTTGAGTTACGCTAGAAATAAATCCGGGGTAATTATTTGATACCGATTCGGATCATCACTTTTTTTTTTCTTCTGCGATGAGCATTCACTTGAGTTTTCTTGCGATAAAGTGGGAATCATACCTTTTATTTATTTATTAACTTAATTCAATAATTTCAACTTGAAAAAAGTTACCTATAATAGATCTGACAGGTTAATTCCTCAATTTGAAGTCCTGGGCAGATGCTCAAAGAGATATTAGCAATTTCGATCAGCCTGGTTAGCGGTGAATAGTCAGTGAGATATTTTTGCCGATGAACTCGAGCTGAATCCGAGAACCTCGCTCCCAAAAGATAGTCCCTTCAAATATTCTAAAATATTCCCCGCTCAGGCTACCATTTATTTAAACCTTATCCTATTTTTTTAGTTCTTTGAATAAATATTTTTCTCGTAGTTTCTCTATTAACCCACACGGGACTATTACATTATCAACTCGCTTTTCAACTGGAAACTGCAGATACAGTAACTTTTATTACATGCTTCGAAATCGCTTAATTTTTACCAAAAAATTTCTCACTATCTGCTTAACTGGCATCTCATATTAATTCTCAAGAATGACGTTGGTACGATTGACACCCCAGTCTGAAACCAAGCATTGTCTATACGGCTTTTTGTCTTACTTCCGGCTGAGTTGATCGAATATCGCCCACCACTTCTCCATCGACGCGATGGACGACTTTCAAGAATTAATTAAGATTATTGATTTGAGGCGTGTGTTAGTTTGAGATTTTCGATGCTTCATTAATCGGGGTAACTTGGATTTCAGATGGCCATTTTGGTTTAGGTATTATGCAAAATGTATTATTCGATTTCTTTGGTCGCGAAGAAAAGTTAACCAAGTATATCTCGATTCCGCTATAAAGTTCTACTTTGTTTACGAGCCATAATAAAAAAAATCTAATTATAAAAATTTAGTTATTAATTTTTTTAATAATTTGTTGACTGGATAATAATTTCTTTATGTACTTCAAATTGACAATTGAACAAAGGTTGGAAGTAAATTTTAAATTTTTTGGTACAGAAAAAACACGTCAGAATCGAATTTATTGCTTCACTTGTCCTGAAAAAAAAAAATAGTTTTTTTACCCACAAAAAAAAACTCGCGAAAACTTTACAATCGACGGTCTCTCTTATCCTTTACAAAAACATTTCTAAATTTTTTCAAAGCACAAAAAGAAACGGCATTCTCGAGTTCAGACAATTTTTGCTAAACATTTCCTCAATTATTATCTGAAAAAAAAAAATAGAAAAAAGAAATTCAACAAAAAAAAAACGTCTCTTTTACGTGGTTTTTATCGAAGATTTTTTTTTTTTAAAGAAAAGAAACGAATCGACCGGCTTCACGGTTATCGACGTTCACTCCATTCGAAACAAAAATAAAAGCGACGGATTCGGCTTATGTACAAACGCGCTAGCCAGTGCAAGATCTTTTTTTTCGTCCGATTAGTCCGCAGAAGAGAAAGAAAAAGAGAGAGTGTGCATGTGTGTGCGAGCGCGCGAGCTTTTCTCTCTGCCATGCGACATTGTTACCTCGATTGCTGCTGTTGCTCTTTTTTTTTTGGCTCACGCTGACCTTTATTTGGGTGCTCCGATGAACTTTGACTTTTTTTTCTCTCTCTTTTTCCAACGCGAAGACTTTAACATTTTTTTGAAACGATTCAGATTGAAGCGAATTCGCTTCGTTAAGGTAAATTGTTTCTCATACACAGCAAGTTGAACGTAAATCGTTATAAAATTTCGCACTCACTGCATGTGGTTTTTAGAATTAATTTTTAACAAAAAAGCGATTCATAATAAAATTTATGAACAACTTTCGTAATACCTTCTTATAAATTGGTAATGTAAAATTTGATGATAAATCAAATATAACGAAAACCTGTAAAAGGGTAATGTAAAAATGAACAATTTATCGAAAATGAAAAATGTTTAAAAATATAGAAAATCTTGTAACTATGTAAAAGTTGTTAATGAAATCACTTTTTGTTGAGTAGTCTTAAGGTTTTTTGTAATAATGCTATTTAGAAATTTATTATCGTCGTCAGGGCGAAAAAACGTACGAAAAAACTAGAAAAAATATGAAAAGTTACTTGATTAATGTGTTCGAAGATAAGGGTTAATCATGCGTGATCATACTTTTTTCAAAGTATTGATTTGATAATAATTAATTGAAGACAACTAACGTAAATAATGATCTTTTAACAAAACCTTTATTTTTTCAAGCATTGTCAGAATATCAAGTTTTAAAAATAAAAATATTCGTAATATTATTATTATTCTCGTTAGTTGATAATAGTTAAAAACATGTAAAAGCGATAGAAAAAGATAATACAAGACTTAATTTTGAAGGATTCATATTAAATAGTTGGTAAGCTGTTACAAGCTTTACAATATCTTTACCAGTATGCGCATATCCATGATTTATTCGAAACAAAGTATTATTCTAAAATAGAGAAAAAAGGTAGTTGTTCTGAAAATTGTGTACAGCTCGAAAATAAAAAATTATTAGTACACTGGATTTCGTGAATTCATACGATTCTTTTAAGATTTAATTATGAATTACTTAATTAGCGAAGACCAAATTTTGTCAGAATTTTTAAATAAGGTAGAAAAAAATAAACTAAAAATAAAAAGATAATACATACAACTTTGTAAAGGGTAAATATTTTTAAACTATTAAATTCGTCCAAGATTTATTCCTCTCAACTAACGGCGTGAAAGTGAAAAAAAATTAAAGTCAGAGAAAAACAGAAATATATATATAAAATAAAATTTACTTTCTACTACAAAGATTTACTGCATGATACACTTCAACTTTGCACATCAACGACATTAAAATAATTTTTTAACACCAAATAAACGCCTCGTTGAAAAAAGTGGAAGAATAATATATACACGAGTTACATTTGCAATATGTTTTTATGACAAAGTTTTACAGAACTAAACGAGTTGTAAAATGATAAATTACAGTAAATAAAATTATGTATTGACTGCATATCTTATGAAAAAAAAAATTATATAAATTCAGATAGTGTAAAATTAAAGCTTATTGTATCGTAGTGCGTATTTTTAAAGTCATAATACTTACATATCTCGCATGAAATATTTGATAATAACACAAAAATTATATTATTGCGATATCGTTATGAAATTAAATAAATTAATGAATAAATAAATAATAAATACTTATTATAGGTAAAATATTAATTATTTATGATGGTGAAATACTGTAAAGTAATGTCAAATACAGATATGACACGAATTGCGTTAATGACGAACTTAAACAGAACGTGGGGGTAGTTTTTAAAAATTCAAACTTTGATCACACAAAATAAAACAAGTTGTTGAGATTTTAAAATTTCAACCATAAAGAGTTGTTCAGAACTTTGTAAACCGTTGACTTTATGTTACTTCAAAATAAAAAGTTCATCAGTAAGTCATTAACTTGTTTTGTTTGGTGTGATGTAAAAAATCATCTGATTTTTTGGGGCCAATCAGAAGTAAGGCGAAGCGAAAGACGGTAACTAAAGAGCACGCACAATTTATATGACCCACTCGAAAAAAATTATTATTATTATTTCATGATTAAAAGACTAGAAAATTGCGTGCTTTTTCATTTAATATAAAAATATATATCCTCTGAATCTTCGCATGTACAAACTTGCGGAGTTAAAACACAAGATTTACGACTAATTCGTTATATATTATAATATACACACGATTTTTTATCTTCTTATTATAAGCCTTTTAAATTTTATCTTTAAAAAAATAAAGTAAAATAAGTTAATACGTAAATGAAATATATTAGTGCATTCGTTAAGTACTTTTATGAAGTCTTTAATGATTACAAATGAAAATACTTTATTAGGCGTAAACTGTTATGTAAATAATTTTCCGCTAAGTATTTAAAATTGAAAATTTCTGTCGAAATTTATTTAAAAAAAATTCTTTAAGCCAGAAAAATTTGTTAGTAAAAACTGACCAGTTTATTTGATAGTGAAATTATTTTAATTAAACTTATTATTTATTTTAAATTATTTTATTTCAATTGTATTAAGTATCAAAAGCTAAATTTGACTTAAAAAAATTCAATAATTGAGAAATATTATATATGTATCCACTTAATAAAAGAGCACAAAAATAGTTATCAGTTGAAACATATTTATTCTAAATTCTTGAAAACTTAAAAAATTTGCAGAGTAAAAGTTATTAAGGATGTGTTTATCTTGAAATAACATTTTATACATACACTGCTATTTTAAAGTTTAAAAAGAAATAATTACTTTCATCAATTAAATAATTGAAACATTTTTTTTAAGAAAGTAAAGTATGAAATTAAAATAAATTGCCACTTATAAATATGATAGAGATAATTTTCTTATTATTGTAAGTCTTCGAGTTTATAAGTCAAAGACTAAGCCAAAGTATGTAAAATTTTTTTTTTATTATATGTAACTTAATCTGTTATGCGATAAAACGGATTTTGTGTATGTGTAAAGTCGAATATAATTTTTTCTCTACCAAATAGTTTAATAATTATTTTATAAAAATAAAAATTTTGAACTTTTTTGATTTTTACTCTACACTTGTAAAATAGTTTAGATATATAACTAAGGGAATAACCTTTCTTAGTACTACTAATAGCATCGATTTATAATATAAAATTCACAACCTTTTATAGTGAGATTATTTAATTTAACGAAAAAATAAACAACTAAACAAACATTTAAAAAATATAAACGATAAATTTCTTCCTCATATGCAAAAGTACAACAATAAACTCGTAACGGAAAACATATCATTGCAAAGTTAAATTTTAGTAAGAATATCAACGAAAATATATTATTATGTAAAAAATTTGAAAAATAAATTAACAACAGTAATAATTTATTTTACCAAAGATTAATATTCATTTATTGCTTGTAACTGCAAAAAATATAACATTACGAATTACATACTAACTTTGAAATCAATAAATTTACTTTTTTTTTTAAAGAATTGGAACTTTTAATTTATTAAGTCCAATAAATAGAATTATAAAATTGTTATTATAAACAAAACGTCTATGATGAGAGTTAGATCGTTTATAAAAGTTTCTGATGTATTCACATTTGTAAATTATTTGTTCCTAAATAAAAAAAAATTTATTTTTTCAAATTATATTAAAAAAATAACATCTTAATGGTGTTTCAAAAACTCACATAAAAATTAAAAAAAAAATTTTTTTGATTCAAATCTGAACATCAAATTTAAAATACATTAGTCTTACCTCATCTGTGGTAAAATACGAAGGGTATCCAAAAAGTAAGTTTCCAAAGTATCCAAAGAGTAAAAACACTTGACTCGACTCAGGAACAGTTGCTTTCACATGAGAATGTTCGGCGTCATTCTGCTGCAAAATATCAATCAGCAACTTTTTTGATTATTCAGTTTTAGATATAGTCGTCTCACTGCTAATCATCTTTTTCCAAAGTTAAAAGAAAGATTGGGTGTCAAAACATGTCTCCGAAGAGAATACACGCATTTTTCATAAACAAAGGTTCTTTAAACTTTGAAACAAAAAAGAAAATTTATTTGAGTGGAAGGCAAATATGTAAAAAAATTGTTTTTATATTCAAGAATAGATATGCATATACTTTATTAATTTGAAAACATGTTTTTCCCAGACTAGGGGAATTAACTTTCTGGATATCCTACGTATTGCAAAAATGCCCAGATTCTATTGAAAAAAGTAGTCTTAAAGCAATCCATTTCAATATTATGTCAGCATAAGTATTGTAAAAGTCGTCTAATACGGGTAAAAGCTGAGATCTTTACGAAACAAAGGTTTAATTGGAAGCAACAGAGTTGCCTTTAAAAACTGTCGTTGTTGAACTTGTACATAACTATGAAATAAAGATCATAAATGAAATTATAAAAAATAAAAAAAAATCGTTTCAACTCATTATTTAATGATTTAAGAAAAAAAATTATTAATATTTTAAAAAGTTGTAAGTTTTTTTAACGTTTGCTGATTTTTATGAAAAACTTGGATAAAAAATGAGAAAATTTCGTTTACTAAAGAATTAGCAACGAAAAAATGTTGTTTTTTTTTTTTTTTAGATTATTAAAATATGCATGAACAATCGCTGAAAATACCGTAAAGTATCAAGGAAGTATTTTTTTTTTTTTTAATATTTGACGTTAAATTGATGAAATATTATGAGTAGTGTTATATAATTCAAAGACATTGAGTGATGGCTGCAGTGATTTACAAGAAATGCTACCTAAATAAAAATGGAATGTTTAGGTAGAATTTCTGCTCAATAAGGTATAGCTTCACCGAGGGCAAAATATTATGATTAAAAAACTTGCTATACAACTCCGTTCGATTGTTACACTTAACAATATACTGATAAACAATTCTGTACTAAAAATCATACATTAAAATTAAATGAATTTTGAATTCTCAAAATGAAGTAATCGTTTTTTAAGAAATTTTATTACCCGCTTCTTCTGCATCAAATAGATCAAAAAGTTCAATTATTGATGCTCCGGGTTTACATCTTATTCGGCAGAGCTCCGAAAAATATGTTAACCAAGGGAATAAGTTTTTTTAACTCCTGAAAGCGCTTGAAAAACTGAAAAAATTTTAAACTCTAGTATAAAAAAATTATAAATAAATATCATTGATCCAATTTTCTTGGCAAAAATTACATAAAAAAAATAATTCTTTCATTTCAATTGTTTAACTCCTAAAAAATAAAACTTTTTTACTACAAATCTTGGAAACTTAAAAAAATTTCTTAATTTGAAATGAAGCAAATCGTTCTTACATTGAAAAAAATTGTTTTCAACATTCCACGCTTGAAAATTATAACCAGGATTTAGCGGTGTTTGTAGTTAGTATAATTATGAAATTGAGCCAGATTTATTCAATTACTAGTAAGTAAAAATTTCTTTGTCAATTAATATTTTATTTGAACTTTTTATTTATTTTTTAGACATTTTTTTTTTTTTCGACGAATTTTTTTCAGTAAGTGAAAAGAAACATACACTAAGCTTAACAAAATGCTAAAAATGAATTTTTACCACAACAAAGTAGGCTTCACTCAAGTCTAATTCAAAAATGAAGGTTTTATTCGTGATCAGCAACCCCAAAATCCCTGTTACACCAAATTTCATTCTTTTAATCATTTGTTTAAATAAATAAGAAATAAATAAAATGAAAAAATATACAAAGTTTGAAAGATAAAAAAAAAAATTTAATAATATGTGAAAGTATTGATTATATGGATTTATGCATTAAAATAAAACATTTTGAAACTGGAATTGATGCTTTAAGATTTTTTATTCGTCAGGTTTAAACATACAAAAATTTACGCAGAGCGAGATATTTCATATGCGATGTATTTTTTTTTTTTTTATTTCTAAAAGACTTAGTCAAAAATTTTATTTATAGAATTTATAAATTATGAAATTTTATAAAATCGACATTATTTGGTTTGTTTTATTCCCTTACTTGTCCTCAGAGTTTTGAAGTACTGTGTAAAGTTGAATCACTGGTCTTGATAATGAAAAGCACCTTTATCTACACACTTGTATTGGTAATTCTAAAAAACCCTTACGAATTTTATTTAACTGGAACATGTAATAGGTACTTTTTGACGTGTAAAATACGTGGTAGAAGTGATCTTGATTTCTTTTCACCGCAGCGTTGAATAATAAGTACTTTTTTTGGTCGCATTTTTCTAAAAGTACAATATTACATCATCTTGTTGAATAAAATATGATATTCAATTAATGTCTGAAGTTGTACTCTTATATCTCGAGTTGCTGCTGCTCTAACATCAACAACTCTCGACGTAAATGTACAACTTCACACACTAATTGAATAACATATCATTTTTTCCTTTGTTAATGTATATACTTAGCATATTATGATGATAATAATTTTTGATACATTAAATAAATGAGAGAGTATAGGTATGAATGAGCATAGGTAAAAAAATTTTTTTTAAGTCGAAATTCTAATCAGTTTTAATGTAAAATCATTTTGTCATAGTAACATCATACATTGAAAATTTTGGTATTTGAATTTTTCTAGTTTTTAAAAATTGTTTAAATTTATCAACTAAAACAATATTTACAATTTTATTGTGAAAAAATAAAAATAACTTTTCAATAAGGTGTTTCGAGCAATCCTTTAATTCAATTCGATTTTAAATGATTGTTTTTTATTTTACGCTACTTATACTAATGTTAATTTACTTTTTAATATTATACTCCGGATATGTTCAGATTTTATATTGATTTTCAAAAATTTAGGAGAACAACTTAAGAAAGATTAGTGAGATCACAAAATCAATTGAAACTGTAACTTGTCAGGAAATAAAACGAACAACTATTAATGTTTTTTCGGTCACTCATAAAACACTAGAACAATACTGTATCGAGTACTATATTCAAACTGCTTACCAACTATGTACAAACTAACGATCAGCATAATGAATAAACAAATTTCTTAGGAAAATATAATAACATCAAGCATTATTTAGTTGTAAATACTTATTGTAATTAAAAAAGAAGCAGACTTGTATCCTATTATTTACAAAAAAATTTTGTTTAGTAAAATAATTTTTATTTAATTATGAAATTCATAAAGGTTGAAAGTAAAATGAAAAATAAATTAAATTAACAGGTTTTTTTTACTTTTTTCTTTAGGTGTATAACAGAGGTCCACTTTCTTAATTAATAACTGGATTGTTGTTTTTAAATCAAAGGTAAATAAATAATAATTAAATTTTTTAAAATTTAATACAAACTATAGATTAATAATCAAATTAATTGGAAACAAATACATTTTAATTACTGGTATTAACATCTCTGTGTCCATCCAGGTTCTTTGACTTTCTTATGGCATGCCTCGCATAGTATTCTATCAATGATTTTATATGAGTTTTTGTTTTTAAAACTTCTAGATTAAAAAAATAATAAATAAATAATCGATTATTTCATAATCAAGCGTTTTTAGTAACGATAAAAAATTTTTTAAAATTTTAGATGCAAATTAGAAGTACACGGACAGAAAAAAAACACGAATTTACTGTGGTAAGCTAACACGAAAAAATCGTGTGTTAACCTTACGCAGAAAAAATCCTAAGCGCTACTGTAGCCGAACCATTCAGGCAATCAGGTGTGACCAGAGTGATTTTGATTGGCTCTCTTACAGTAGCGCTTAGGATTTTTTCTGCGTAAGGTTAACACACGATTTTTTCGTGTTAGCTTACCACAGTAAATTCCTGTTTTTTTTCTGTCCGTGTACACGTTTTTGTTATTTGGATACACTTGTTTGGAGATGAATTTTCATTAATTATAGAAGCTCAGAATGAAATATTAAATAAGTAACAATTATTATTATGATGCTTTGAACATATTTTTTTTTAATTATTTTAACGAAACAATTTGACAAAAATAAATATGAAATTTTTTTTTCAATTAATCGATTTTTAAAAATAGATTATCAAAGTTAACAATTAACAGTGCTTTAAGTTGTTTTTCTTAATCAAACTTGTTATCTGACATAATTATAAATTTAAAAAAGATCATACTTGATTCTGATTTTTCATTGATACACATTTATTATATGTTTTACATTATGCAAATAGATTAATTTTTTCATTTAAAATTAGGTTACTAATAGCATATATGTCGATTTTTAAATTTATTTTTAGCTTTTTGTAGGTTTTTTCATTCCAAATAAATTGTTTATTTTGCTGATTATTTTTTTAATTTAAAAAACTTAAACAATTAAATGATATATTTTAATATAAATACATTACACCTGAAAATATTAATATGCCAATTCGAAAATAGTTAACTGTTACATATTAAAACTTTAAAAAACTAGTTAAAATAACTTTTATTTCATAATTGACTTAATAAAATAATTTTTTTTGAACAAAATGAAGAATCTTTTCTAAAATTTATACAACGTTCCTAACAGAAAATAAGTTTTAAAAAATTTGGTACAGGTTTTAATGCTTAAAAATGTGCTTCGAACGACCTAAATTTTCACTATTACAATCAATATTTCAACAAGCTATAATGCTTATATTTTGAGAGCAAAAATTATTGTCTCGTTCAATTTTTGTTTCCGGAGTTTTGAAAGTTAATGCATGTTTCATTTAAATTGAATTTTCTAAACTCTGAGTTTATTGAGTCAAGAACGACGAATTCAACTTTAAATAGTAAGTTTTATCACAAAAGAACTTACACGTTTCTGTGTATATTCTGACTTAACAGATTATTTTTATTTTTATTCTAAAAACACTTGAATGCATCTCTATCTCTCACTCTCTCCCACACACATAATTGCTCACTTATGTATTATTAGCAGCATACTTATATAAGTAAATTAAAAAAGGTTTATTTTTTTATATAAAAATATTTAGCTTTTTACGACTCTTTGCTAGTATTTAGCTTAAAATTTAAAGTTGCACTCGTCGTTCAGTTTTAAAATTGAATATATTTTCATACGCGTGAAAAATAAGAAAATATCACTTAACGTTTTTTTCTTTCGCTCGACTTGCCTACAATGATTTTTTAATATTACCAAAAACATCACTTTTAAGTTGATGATTGATAAATAAAGAGAAAAAAAATCAGTTCAAAATTATAATCTAATTTAGGTGTATTTTTTTAAGTGTGATAATTACTTGCAAAATAATTTTTTCATTTAATTTTTTGAACTATCTTTTTTATTTTTTATTTTCAACATTTTAAGAAAATATTTTAAGAATTAATTTTTTTTTTTTTTTTTTTTTATAATATAGTATTTGAGGCATTGTTTCTATAAGATGTTTTGAGTAAAATACTCAAAATGTAAGTTAAAATAAGTAAACATGAGTAATTAACGCTCAAATTACTCAAAAAAGTGGAATAAAACCTGTGCATTTACACTAATACATGCGTGAGACATACTAAATTATTTCATGGAAAATTTAATATGTAAAAGTAAATAGTCTAGATGTTACTTAATTTTTACATTTACTTTTCTTTAAAATAACATTCAAACTCTCCCATACACAAATGCCTAAGATTCCATGGAGTGCATACATTCGGTTGAATTAGAACCAACAGCCAATCAAGGTAAGAACAATCATGGCATATTTACTATGACACTTAAAACTCGGACTTTGAATTTACGCATTAATTTTTTTTCTTTTTTAATTCTTTCTTCCTTTTAAGCATACTTTTTTTCTTAATTTATTCCAGTAACTTGCTCAACACCTTTTCTACTGATTAGCTTCATGTTTCGATTACCTAACAGCATATTATCGGTACAGTTAGCGGACATCTTAACTGTCCCAAGTTTGAATTTGCCGCAGAAAAATGATGGCCGCTAAAGTCGCAGTTTTTGTGGCCTACCAACCCAGCGAGGGGAAAAAAAATTTTCTCAAACAGAAGCGTAAGTAAGGTTAGAAGACACATGAGTTTACAAACAAGGTGTTTATCATTTATAAAATGCATTTTTTTTAAATTAATCGATACCGCTCACACGTGATATTTAAATGATTGGTGATCTTGAAAATTCACTCAATTTTTTCTATTTTATTTCATGAAAAATAAATTTCAAAATAAATTTTACAAGAATTTAGGAAATTAAAAATTTATAAACAGCCAGTTAAAAAATAAAAAATTAGATAAAATTACCTTTCTAATTACACTCGAACTTCACTTTAACACCAAGATCACCAATCATTTAAATATCACGTGTGAGCGGTATCGATTAATTTAAAAAAAATGCATTTTATAAATGATAAACACCTTGTTTGTAAACTCATGTGTCTTCTAACCTTACTTACGCTTCTGTTTGAGAAAATTATTTTCCCCTTGCTGGGTTGGTAGGCCACAATAATTGCGACTTTAGCGGCCATCATTTTTCTGCGGCAAATTCAAACTTGGGACAGTTAAGATGTCCGCTAACTGTACGTGCGTATATTCTAACACTTTTAACATGTTACAACCTATGCTGTTTTTTTCACGGATTTATTGTTTAGTTTTTACGGAATTCACAGCATGCTTGTGGCTTAATTTTTTTACATTGTGAATTAAAAAAAATCTTTTGTTGAGGACCAGACTTGAATCCTCTCACGGATAATCAAGCGGTGAAGTTTTAGGTTTACCCCAAAATTTTCAATCCTTTTTTTTGATTTTTTCATTTTTTTCGTTTGTCGCTCCCCACATGACTTCTTTTTTTACCACGGTCACGCAGCTGTTGCATAAAGTGTCACACTGGCAATGTGTTCATTAGCCATTACCTCAACAATAGCGTCCCGAATGCCATAACAAAAAGTGTAACCAAAAGGGTTTGTGGTATTGGTCGAAGACGCACGATTTAAGATAACCGGACGAGTACTGACTTTCAATTGCTCACTTACCCGATCCCATTTTGTATAGGCAGTTATCTATTAAAAAAAAAAAAAAAAAAAAAAAAGATTATATGCAAACGTAAATGAAATAAAAATTAAATTTTCTGTTTTTTAATATACTTACAGTTACTGGGGATGGAGGAACGTCGATTAAATTTCCTGAGTCTGTTGTACCGTTGTTCTCTACTGGTAGAGCAAGAGTAAATTCACACCGATGATACATGTTAAAATTATAGTGCCCAGGGTAATTAGTATGTAAAACAAATTTTTTTACACACTGAGTTTTTGCATCAAATAAAATGTCCTAGAAAATGAAAAATATTTTTTTATAAATCATATGTATGCTTGTATTATTTTTCAAATATTAAGGCAAAAAAATCTGCAAACATTACAAAAAAAGTTTACTTTTAACTTCATATATACTTTGTTTTAATTATACTCTTATCTTAACAGTAAAGAAGACAATTAATTAAATCAGTAAAAGTACATAGTGAACCTTGACCTCTTAAATTGACACCTTTAAGTTACAAATTAAAATTAAAACTATCCTAACTATTAACTGACTCTTACAAATTCAATTCCACTCTAATAATTGTAATCCTAAATAAATCAAATTTTTTATTAACGTCAATCGACTTGAGAGGTCAAAGTTTTATTGCATTTAAAAATTCAGTAAAAAATATTCTTACCACTCCCAGTGTAAAGTAATTGTAAAAGAAATCGGACCGTCGTATTTTATCTTTTTTATGCGCGTTGGGGCTGTGGATTCGCATCTTATCTTCAGCTTTGAAAAATATCCGAGACGGTGCACCAAGAGCACTCAAAACGTCTTCACTTGTATCTCCAAACCATACCTGAACATAATTTTTAAAAAAACATTAAAATCAATTGACAGATTTTGTAACGTAGAAACTACTTATTATTAAATATTAAATTGATTTACAAGTTAAAGGAATTGTAAATACATATGATTGGGTACCATTTTAACCTTGATATTGATACTACTTTTAATGTAAGTATAATAATCAACAAAATACATATATACATATTTTTTAATTGTTTTTAGTCTCTTTTAATCAAAGAGCTTTAGTTAATTTTACCTCTTTAGTAAAGCTGTGTTTTTTGGGTTCTATAAGCGCACGACTTGCTGAACTTCCTTCAGTAAAAAGATACATTTTTATGCCTTTAGTTCGAAGTTTATCTCTAACAACTTCAGCTTTTTCTAAGTATAGATTATTGTGGTAGCACACCTGAAAAAAAATTTTCAAGATTAAATGAATAATATGTATGAATCAAATATTTAAAAAAACAAGAGCATTAAAATAATTTTTGTAAAAATAACTACCAATGGTAATGGTGGGGGTGGTGCTTTCAGACAATGTTCTTCACCTCCAGTTGCCATGTTACCCATATAAATAGCTGTTTTTGCTACAAGAGGCGAGGTTCCATTTGGAAATTGCAATGATCCTAAACCATGTGCATACCCGGGTTGAAATTTTGATTCAATGGGAAAGTAAAATGACAAACCTCTAAAGTTTAGGACATAAACCTGAAATGAACATATGTAAATTTGATGAGTTTAATTTTTGTTAGTTAAAAATAAATAACTTTATAATTTTTTAATTTATTGATAGAATTCATAATGCTTTGGATAGTTGACCTAAGATTGATGATTAAAAAGAGCAATGATGTAAAAGATATAGCTTTGTTTATAGTAACAAAACAGTAAACTGGAGATCACATGTAACTTAATTTTAATTAAAAAACACTAATATTACTTTATTTATAATTGATGATTGTTTAAAAATTTTTTTTACTATCATTTGTCATATTTTGATAAAAATAACTTACTTGTTTATCACTGTCATAGACACCTGGATGAGTTGCTCCAAAAGAATGTTCAATTGTTTCAATAGATGGCAAGACTTCTGGAGAGTTGAAAGGCAAGTTACAATATTTAAGCTTAACTAGTTTCATGTTGTATATTTCAATGATTTTAAGCCTCTGAACTACTGGATCAAATATAAGTCGCACACCATCATGAGGCAAATTAATAACTAAATCAACCTCTAATGGGTTCTGCAAAAAAAATCATGATTTTAAAATGTCATAATAAGTGTGTTGTAATTCTTAAATTGAATAAATAAAAAATATTTAATTTCGATCATAATCTGAGTATAGTTAAATATTTAAATGTGTTGGTTCATGCCCCATAGATAAGAAAAATGTTTTTAAAAATATAATATTTTTCAACTTACTGTGTCGCTATAAAGAACTTGTACCCCTCTGATAGTCCCCACTTGCGATTGTATTATTGACACGGCTTGAGAGAAATGCATTCCTGAAATAAAATTGGTTTTTAGTTTGATGTTTTTATTTTATTTTTTTATTTTTGAAATGATAATAAGTTTAGAAAAAAAAATTTAATTCCTTCTTTACTAAATGAAAATGATTTTATATAAAGATTAAAGTAAATATGTAGTGACTGCTCTGATTTTTTTTTTTTTTTTTTTTTTTTTTTCTTTCTTTTGATTCTTTGCAGTGCATCAAAATTTTCAAAATACAAAAAGATTCACGAATTTAATCCAAAACTTTTGAAAATGTTTCACTGATTACAAAATATAGCTAATCAAATTTCATGCTTGCTCCTATTTTATAGGCACCAAATAGGATAAAGGAATAAATGTTTATAAAAACGAAATGCAAACGCTATTTCATAAATTTTCAATAAAACAAAAGAAAAATCGTTGACAGTGAGAGCAGGTAAAATTACATAATGAAAATCGCTGTAGGTACGCACGTCAAACTTTGTTTACACGCGAAATGTCAAAATAAACTACTCTCCATCTCTCTTGCGCTTCTTTCTAATTTATACTTTCCTCAAAAAAAGGTCAACTTAATCGTTTTTAACTCTTCATATTATTATAATATCGGCAATTCACTCGATTGTTGTAGCGAATTTAAAAGGAAATAAAACTAAAAAAAATTTAGAAAAAGAGAAGCTTATGCGCGCGGGTGCGTCGTAGTTTAGAAAAAGAAAGATACTTGCCTAAGATAAATTCCCATTGCTCACAGCCAAGGGATCTTTCGGGCACGACCTCGAGTTCCAGCATCCTCTTCCACTCGATGTCGTCCTCGAATTCGTTGTCTCTCTTGAAGGTCTTGAGTCCTTAAGTAGCAGTACAACACCGGAGCCTTGAGTTTAGAATCCTTTGTTGGGGTGTGCAGTCTAGATCAGCTGTGATTTGCGTCTTTTGCCTCTCTCTCCCTCCCACTCGCGTCTCGAAATGCGTTACTAAGTGCAGCACTTGCTCTCAATGATTACCCATAACCTTGATGCTCTGCTGTTCTTTTGATCAAGAAACCAACGGAGAGAACACTTACTTTTTATTTTTCAGCGTGAGTATATTATATCTGCGTTGTTGTTGCGTGGTGTTTGTTTATGTGCCTCGTAGCTAGCTCTCTTTGTCTGCTCTGTTCTCAGCTGAGCGAGCGAGCGAGTGAGCTGTTCAGCTTCAGCTGCGAGTGTGAGAGAGAGGGAGAGAGAGAAACAGGCAGCGGGGGGGAGCCAAGCGAGTCAGAAAGAGAAAGAGAGAGAGAGAGAGAGTTTGTTGTTTTATATGCTGCTCCGATCGCAAAGTAAATTCGAAATTGCGATGCTGTTGCGCGTTGCGTATACGCTAATGTACGCTTATGCACCACTTATGCAGTAGCTAAAAGCTGACAACGAAGAAAAGTTTCACTAGTTCGGGAGAACAAAGGAACTGCGACGATTATTAAACGCACTCTCCACGATGATTGATGCACAGCACGGACTATGTTAACTACTTCGTTGACTCAAAATGTTGGTATTTTCAGCTTCCACCTTCTTTTTTTTATTATTGTTTCTTCTCTCTCCAACGACTACTCATCACTCTACGCAGCAAACAGCAATGACCGTTAAGCAGGAACTTGCAACACAATCGCGTCGTCACTGCCCGTTGAGCTTTTCGTCTACCTCTTCAGCCTATCGTTTGTTTGTATCTCGAACAGCTGATTGGGGGAGGGGGGGAGGCTTTCGAATTTGACGCGCAGAAACGGTTGATGATGATGGGGAAGCGCCTTGCTGCAGGCAACTGAGGAAACCAAGGAGAAAGAGAGAGCGAAAGAAACGCGAAGTCCCAACCTATCAACAGCAGACTCTCTTTTCTCTCTACTAAGTACTTATGGCTATTATTTTTTGCCTTTGAGGATTTTTTTAATAATCAGCTACTACAGATATAAATTATATCTGATGATGCTGACTGTACATCAAAACGTGATTTTATTCAGCATCTGCGCAATATCTCGAATAGGTTATAGGATCGACTAGCGGACTAGTAGCAGTAGGTAGACTAGAGAGGGAGGGAGATGGAGAGTGGACTGTGGAGACTGGCTGTCTGCTCGCGATATAGCAGAGGGCGCTGCTGCTTGTGTTTTTTTTTTGCTCCTCTGGTTTTTAAATATCTAAAACTAGCTAGTACTTTGATATTTCGGGTATTTTTATCAACATGAATTTATCTTTGCACTTTTTCAGATACATAAATAAATATTTTCTTTAATAAAGTTAAGATTAGGTTTGTTGTTCGAAAAAATGCGGAAAACTTTATTTATCTAGCATATTTTATTAATCTTTATTATGTATATCACTATTTTTTACTCATTTCGTTTCTTTGTTCTTAATTATACTACTTATGATTTTTAATTTTTATTATACTAGAGACAATTTGATATTTTTTGTGAACTCTGTGTGTAACAAATTTTACTAAGAATCAATAAATATGAAAACCGAAATTTTAATAACTACAAATATTTTAATTTACAATAATAATTTTCTATTGGTTGTAATTAATGTGTCTCGAAAATCGTGGATAATGACAGTTCACAAAATAAACTCAAGTGCAGCTACCGTTAAACAGGCTGCACGATCATGGTCGTCAATGTCGCTGTAGGCCCTTGACTTTTTTTAGATTCTGTGCAGCCAAAAAAAATTTTGGGCTTTTTTTTTGAAAGATGATTATGATTTTTACTAAGGTTAATATAAAAAACTTTGGTTTTTAGATAATTTATGTTAAAAATAATAAAAATTATCTATGATAATCATCACATGATTAATTCATATTGGTCATAAAATTAAAATAAGCTGTTAATTAATCAGTTGACTAATTATCTCCAAGTCCTCTATTTAATCTGATATATTTTGCTTTTGTAACTTAAATTAAAGTAAATTGAAATTTGTTTTAATAAACTAAATAAAACAAAAAAATTATTAAACCTTGTTTTTAATTCATGCTTAGACAAATATATGACTTTTGTTTAACACGTTGCTAGTATCAAAAACTAAAAAGTATTTACAAAAACTCGAGGATTTGTTATTTTTAAAAATGAATTATGTGAGTGGCACGAACTCAAAAATTTCAGCATTATTAAGTCGTATGTTTTTCAATATACATAATCGTCATCTATAAATAAAAGTACAAATAAGCTATGCTGATATAACATTTGCCAGTGGATACAAAAAGAAATAACGGGTAAAGTAGATTCCTATAAGTTTATTAAGAACTTGACAAAAAGTTCTGTAGATGGAGTTAAAGACATTAAAAAGATTATTACCCAACTGTATAATACATATATTGTACCAAATTATATAAATGTTGTTTTGCCTGCACTGATTTTGCTAAGACAGCGAAAACTTTCCTTTGTGGTAGTTTTCAGTTCTGGTTTTAATTTTTTAAACAGTTTAATTTTAATCAGAACAATTATTTTTTCTGAACTGAATATAAATTAATTTGGAAAATTTCAAGTCTCAAAAAATTTGCAAAATTTACATCAATTTTTATACTTCAGTGTATATATTTTTCAGTTTGCATCTTCACGTAATAATTACGGATCGGGCCGAGATTGATCTCTCAAAAAAACTGCTTATTGAGAGCAGGGACGTCTTGTCTTCAACCTTGCTGTACATATTATTTTTAATATTTTTTTGAAATTCGAATTTGATACATTATTTGAAACGTAACATTAATATTAATTATATTTTTTTAATTGAAAAGCTCAAACTTTCAAGTACAGAGCTATTGTTTTGTTAAAAATGTAAAAAAGTTTTGTTACGATAATATAGTTCAAAGTCGTACATAATTTAAGATATTTATTCTAGACAAGAATTTTAAATAAGTATCAAAAATCGATTTTTTAGCTGAATCTAAGTAGAGCCGAGATCAGCAGTACTACGTAAGATATATATATATATATATATATATATATATATATACGTAGTTACGTTAAGAGCGGGTCAAAGACTCAGAGTCTAGAGTCCACACTTAGGGTATATTTTTTAGGATATAGATTCTGGAGACCTTGAACTCAACTTTTTAAAATTAAGAGTCCAGAATTTGACTTAACTTTTCTATTTAGTCCGAATCACATTTGACTCCGACTCTGGATTGTAGACTCCGAGTCTATGTCTAACTTTTGTAACATCAAAATATTTTTCAAATAATTATTTTTTTAAAAATTGGATGTTTCTTATCGGTTAAAAATATTTATTGCAAAATTTTGTATTCTTGATTAATTAATAAAAAACAATTTAAAATAATTTATTTGATAGGATTTTAATAATTCTGTAACTTTCATTCTAATTACTTTTTGTCATTATACACAAAATAATAAAATCATTTGAATGCGTGAAGGACTTAAGTGTATGGATCGACGCACTCGTTCTCAGACTCCAGCATCATCATTACCTTGTATAATTCTCTCGTTTTACCTTATACTGTTTATACTGTTCATGTATCTGGCCTTCCTAAGCTTAAAATATCTTCTCTCAAAAATTCAAACAATACATTACTCCTTTCTTAGATATTTAGCTTTAAAACCAGAAATTCTTTCAAAATAGCCTTTAAATCCTTCTCATCAATGCATGTATGTAACAATTTCATACTTGCATGTAAAGTCAGTCATAATTTACTTAATGACGAATCAATATACTCGATATTCACACATAGATCCATATAATATTCCCTGAGGAGCCGTAGAAAATTGGTGGAAAATATTACCAAATCAAATTATTAATTCTACACTGTCTCGAATAAGCTAACAATATCATGCGGAACTCGCTATTCTATAAGACGCCTGGTCGTCTGTTATGATTGATATTTTATTCCTTGTTATTAATTTTTTATCTATACTCATGCTTAATTTACCTTCGTATTGGTCATTTATATACCCAATTTGTATCTTATAAATAAATAAAAAACATCGAATAAGAACCACGCAAACCAGTATAAAAAATCCATCCAAACGTAAAAGAATAATTTCAAAATCCTAATAGCTAAAATTTATTTTTCTGCAGACAAAGATTAATAATGTTACTTTTCGAGCCTATTCAGTCTTTTAATCTTAAACGCTAAATTGTCAAAAAAAGATGCTTATTGTTTTAAACCCGTGAAATGAAATATATTTGGAACTTATATCACAGCTTGAATTAAAATATTAACCAATTAAGGTTTATTGAAAAAGTCTGTAGCAAGTGAATATATGTCAATCGCGAATGGATGACGTACGGAGATTCGACGCGCGTGTTATTGCCAACCGCGTGACGTATTCCGGGGGCCCGACCGACCGCACAGTTAGCAGAGCCGTATCTTTCAGCTTCGGCTGTTTGTATAGGAAGGTATCTTTTGCTTCTCATCTACATAGCAAGAAAAAAAGAAAAAATGGCGCGTTGCGGGGAGTCAAATTTTTTGAGAAAGTTTCATTGTAAACAATCGTATTTTTTGACGCAAGCGACATTGCTGTTGTTTAATGATCCAGATTGTAATCAATGATATTTCTTCATTTATCAATTAAGAAAAAATTATATAGTGCAACGACGGTTTCTGAAAGTCTTAAATTTTTTTTGAAATAATGTAGTAAAAATTAGCTATCGACAAAAATAAAACCATTACCCACCTGGATTTTTTAAATAATTTCTGAAATCATAGATTTTGCGCTTACTCATTGCTTTACTCTGCATACTGTTTCGGCGCGAAAAAACTTGTTTGGTTTGTGTGCCAACTCATTAACCAAGATTTTCCTAAATTCTTATCGATTGATCTTTGGACTTTTACTGATCACAATTTTATTCGGTTTTTAACGAGATTTTAAGGCCGTTTAGTTTGACGAACCCTGATCGTTAAAAAGTTTTTATTGATTGCCTGTTTTTGAGATGTCGATTTATAATTGAATATAAAATGGTATCGTTTAAATTTAAAGAAAGAAATTATTTAACAACTAAATCATGTCTGAAAGAATGAATTTGATGATATTTTAGAAAGAATTGACTCAACGCAAAAGCTTTTTCTACTCGTTTCATTTTAATCCATATCAAATTAATTAATTTATAAAAAGCTTTTTGAGATTTCTTATAATTT
Organism: Encarsia formosa; assembly: GCA_038277355.1. Classification (NCBI taxonomy): domain Eukaryota; kingdom Metazoa; phylum Arthropoda; class Insecta; order Hymenoptera; family Aphelinidae; genus Encarsia; species Encarsia formosa. The sequence goes on from CM076185.1 coordinate 15,480,605, forward strand.
TTTTTTTTTTTTTAATTTCAGTTTTCTGCCGTACAGGAGTAAAACTAAGTAAAACCGCACTAACTACGTAGGAAACCCATAGCAGTTAATGCTGTTTTGTTTGTTTACGGCAGTTTTGGTAGGAGGTTTTTCTTAACAGTTAGATAATTACATTAACAGAAAAATCATCGAGTATTTACAACAGCCATCAATTTATATGCCATTTGAACCCCCGCAATGCTCTGATCGGTTAAACGTTACAAAATATGCTTATCAGCAATGTTCCTTTGACCTCCATGAAGACGTAGCAGTTTGAGTATGGCAAAAATATTTGGTCTATAACATTAGTTTATTATTTCACTGTTTAATCAAACTAATCACTAACTAGTAACGTATGAAATGAAATGAGTCTGAAACTCTGAATATACATTATATAACTTCATTAAACAAAAACTTTGATTTTTTTATTAATAGTTTTATATCCTCTCAAGAATTTTATAATTACATACAAAAAATAAATTCTATTTTATTCTTTTCTTACCGATACATATAATCTTGATTAAAAATAAAATTTGTTGTAGGAAAACAACCAAAAATATAACAAGATAATTATAAATAGAAAATAAAGTCATGTTTACATCCGTAAATATGTATAAGAAAAATTTGTTGAGAAATTTTGCAAGGGTACTTGTGAAAGATGATATTTTCTCGAGTATTTTCTGTAAACAGAAAACAAAAGAAAGACTGAGGAAAACCTCACTTGATCTCAACGAACTAGCTGTTTTTCACGTAAAAGAGATGTTGGTGTCACTATAAGTCAGAGGTTGTCCTATAAGGGAAGTTTTGTAACTTCCCAAACACCGATGAACTAAAAAAAAAAAAAAAAAAAAAAAAAAAAAAAGATCATCAGTATCAATGGGCTAAAAAAAAGCAAAAAATCTAGTTTCATAATAGAAAAATTTATTTCTATTTGACATGTCAAAAGTTCAATTTTAATTTAAGTTAAAATTTTTTTCTAAATTAACTTTTTGTAACTACCCTTTTGATACTTTCGGTATTCTTAGGATAACCTCTGCTATGAGTCAATTATTCAGATCAAACTGGAAACTTGATATGATAAATTAGCAAATGCCCGAAATCAATGATATTTATGTTTTTAAGTACTTCATCTAGCCTCTTATAAATGAGAATTGCACAACAAATCCGATCGAACAAAGATGTCTGGTTCGATATCTTTCTTCAACTTTATAGAAATGATGCGGCAATTTTCTCAATAATTTATAAAAAAAAAAAAAAAAAAAAAAAAAAAAAAAAAAAAAAAAAAAAAAAGAATTTTTATGCAAAAATTTTAACTGGCATTTCTTGTACCTTATTCTTCGAAGTACTGATATTGTTATCTAGACCATTAATATTCCGTTGATCACATTTACTTCTTGATATATACTTTAAGTTCCATTTTATTTTCAAAAAATGTTTTGAAAATGAATAAATTTGATCAAATTTCACAATGATATTCGGCTGCTAAATTTTTTAAAAGCGACGTCATCGAATTATTAAAAAGAAAAAAGTTAGATTCAAGAAATTAATAAATAACTTAATCTAATTTAAGTCTGATGATGCTAATGATTAGTAGAATAATTAAATAGAAATAAAATATTTTATTACATGTATGTAAAATTTTATCTTTATAATTACTTTTATCGCAACATGAAACAATTGCCATAAAAAATAACTACGGGATTGCATTACATTTAGTTCTAAAATTTTCTAAGGACCAAACGGTCAAATGATTATTTAATTTTCAAAAAATGAATAATTAATGATTCAAAAATTTTCTTCCATTGAATATCGAATTTTTCCCATTAGAAATTTTTCAACCTCTTATCTTTTGAAAATTTTTTCTTTTTAGTATTTATAATATGTAAGCTTTTCGATAAAACTTGAGAGTATATATATTCAAGATTCTTAGCAAGATGTTTTGAATAGTTATCGACATGTTCTAAGCATAAAATAAACAGATGTCAATTCAAACTAAATTTTTAAACACTTAACTCCCAGAGCTAATTATTCTAAAATCTTCCTCTGAAATATCAGTCATTGCTTAAAAGAGTTTATTTATCACTTCATTATCATCTTGAAATAAAAAAATAAAAAATTAAACAAAATGAAACAAAAAATTGATGCACGTAGCTTTTTTTTAAACATCAAAAGTATCCAGGTCGAAGAGTTTCAATAATAATGTTTATTATTTATACATTAAAGGGTATTGAACAATTTTAAAAAGGCAATTTTGTTGAAAGTTTTTATTTAAAGGTTTGTATAGAATTTTTTTAGATTAGCAAAAAATATTAGAAAACTGACGCTATATTTACATGGGTATTCACTGCAAGTGTTTAATTAATTAATTTTTTTTTGAAATATGTTTTATATTAACTGGAGCTTGCAGAACCAAACATAATTTTGAGTGTAAATTGAAAATAGGACCTAATCATTTGAAAAAATCGAATAAAGTAGCTGCAACAGCGTAGGGCCTGGAAATGTGATCAATCATAATAATGAGTTGAAATCGCTTCACTAAATTTCCCTCTAAAATGACGATCTAAGAATTGAATTCTTAAAAATTGTACGTCCATTTTGCATAAAATAAAGCTTATATTTCAAGTTTATCAATTATTTATAAAAATTATTTTTCTACGATCTACATTTTGGCGAAACTTTTAATTTATCTAATAATTAGTGACATGTGAATTATTTAAGATAGATTAAATTTAATCATTAATATAAATATAGTATTAATTACTTTTATTAACAAATGAAATTGCTATAAATTGAAAACAATAGAAAGATAAATACTAATTAAAATTGTTTTGATTAAGTTGTATCTTCGAGAGTGTATGGTATCAGACATTTACCCGAACAAGATTGAAAAAGGAAAAAGATTTGAAATTTAAGAGATAATATTTATTTACTTTTTTTAAGTGCTGCCAAGTTTGATCTAGTTCTAGCCAATGAAAATAAAGATGTACATTTGTTATCTATGAATTCAAAGTTCATCGCAGTGATGATTAAAATGTATAAAAAAGTTTTGATTTTTTTTTCTATTTTATTTATGCCTTGCATCACTTCTAATTTCTAGATTTTTTGAATCTACTTTTTTATTCTAAAAATAATATTTTGCTAGTTAGCGATATCTTGAAAACTGAGGAAAGCGTGTACGAGCCAAGTTTAATAAATTAAAACAATAACAAAAAGCTTGAAAAAATATTTAAAAGCAGAATTTTTTTTATCATCTTGGTCTGAAAACTACTAACTGGTTTATTAACAAAGTTTTTCAAGTTTCAGTGACGAAGGACGACATTTAATAAATCTTAATGAAGGTAAAAACTTTCGAATTAAAATAATGCCTTCTTAATAATGCACAAAGTTAAGAAACATAAAAGATATCATTAACGCGGTTATCTCGCGTTCCTCGAGACGGACGAAAAGCCAACGACCAGCTGTCTAGTGCTGCGGTTGGATGCGAATGTAAACCACGTTACAAAAGAGGATTGATTTCCCCTCCTCGTCTCTTCAAAAAAAAAAAAAAAAAAAAAAAAAAGAGGATTGATCATTTGCAGACCAACGCTACATACGCATTCACTTTTTATTATACTTACATTTTTTTCTGGGACGAATGAATAATTCTGACCGATAGCATTTTAAAGAATGTAGAACTGAAAACAAAATTCAACTGGTGATGCACCTAATGGTATCGTAAACACAGCTTCATAGTAGGTACCAACGTGCATGTGGAGTTTTCTTGTGGTGCGTACAATGATCTTTCATATACTTATTATATCTCATATATAATGATAAATCATGTTCGTCATTTTATAATTGATTTGATTGGTTGAGAACGTTAAATTCAAAATTTGAATTGCATTTAAGTTGAAGTATTGAATACTTTTTTATTAAGAATTTTTGCAATAATTTTTTTGAATTTTTCAATACTTTGTTTCAATAAATAAACTAAATTTCTTTGTAGAGTTCTATCCCTTTATAAAAGAGAGCTATCGCCATCTTGCGTAAGATTTTTATTCGTGAGCTGATTGGTGAACAAGTTTTTAAAATATTCGAAAAGTACATTTTGAGGTTACTCTTATTGTTTTTTCCTATGCGCGCTTGAAGCGCGCTCAGAAGAGCTAGTAAAATAAAATGAGAATCTTTATTATTTTAAAAACAACTTTTTGAAGCTATAACCACAAAAATATCGTACTGTGATGAATTTAGTGTTAAAAATTTATAACTTCGTTCTTTTGAAAATGATAGTAAAAATTATCGTTTATTTACTTTCAAAATTAAAAATTAAGCGCGCTTGCGCGTCGATTAAGACTAGTTATTTAAAAAGTTGAAATTTGTTAGTAACTCATGCTTAACTATCCAAAAAAAATTTTTATCAAACGATAAAATTAATATATTTTTTACAGCTAACACAAAAAGTAAAAATGATGATTAATTTCTTTTCAAAGTAGATTTTAGTTTAGAAAAAATCATCAAATATTAATTTTAATTATTATAATATACACACTATTAAAAGACTAAGGAAACGAGATTCCACCGTATCTTTTGTTTTATATACGATAAGCGTGATTCCCTCGTTCAATTTATCCAATAGGCTGCTCAAAAACGGCCATGTGAGAATATTCAATCAAAATTTTCCACCAAAAATGAATTTTTGATAAAATAACCGTTGGTATCATGTACACGACCTCAATATATGTATAAGAGATATACAGTGAAGGTATCCACGTTTTTATCCTCAATATTTACATAAAATAAAACTTGAAATTTTTGTCAAATCATGGTCGGGCCTTTTTCTTTCAACTATATTTCCAAATCTTACTCACGCTTGGGTGATTACGAAAGTCCGTGGAGGCACGACTCAAAAAGATCCGAATTAACCAATGGCGTGCTCGAACGCGATTGGAGCATCAGCTGTGAGACAACGATCGATCGTTTGAGAGAAGCTAATTTCTTATTTTAGCAATTTCATGGCGACCCATTCACAGAAATTGATGTTCACCATAGTAAATTTTTTGTTTTTATTTTTGAAATTAATTTTTGAAACTTATTTTCAAATAAAAAAGACTATAATATACAGAATGACATTGATAAAAAATATCAATCAGAATCAGTTTGAGGTGATAAGAAGTGAATAACTTACGAAATTACTTTATCTTTTATCTCTGAATGTTTTTTTACTTATTATAATTTAATGATTATGCAAGCCCTCGATAGGTTTGAAAAATTCATTCGCAAATATTAAATTTTTATTATTTTTAAGTATTTTAATAAGATTTCGTATGGTAAATTATATTGTACTTAAATTCAACAATCTATGTCAAAAGACAAAAAATAGATTAAAAATTTATACAATTATTTATAAATATCGTTGATAATCTTTGATATTATTTCTGGTAATCTGATGATCACTGGATAAATATTGGTATTATTTCAAAGAGTTTTTTTGGTTTCTAATGATGATTCTCACACTTTTATTTAACCTTGACTTTGATCGTTAGACACTCATTAAAATTACATAATTGGAAACTTTTTTCTTTATTAAGAACTTATCGCTATAGAATTTAGAAACTTAAGAATTTGTTCAATTTTTAATAAAATAAATAAATAAGTATTTCTAATTTTTCTCCTGTCTGAAGAGTTGAAATAAGTCAATTAAAAAATAGATTTTTGATTAAATTTAATTTGAATTTTAACGATAGTAAATATTTGATAAAAAAACTCAATTAAAAACTGCGGCAATTTGATAGTGGACTTTGATTAATCAATGGAATTGATTTTCAAATTTTAAAAAGTAAGATTCTATTATTTCCAGTCATTAATTTTTGCAATTTACTCAATGAAAAATTGAGCATATTTTATGATGTTAATAAAGTTAAGGTGGTTTTGTACCAAATGCATGACAATAGAGAATGAGCTCAAATTTTCTGGAGGTGTTTATTAAATATTAATAAACATTTTTCCAAAGTCTGATCAAAATTGACCATATAGTTTAAAAGTTACAGCAAGTTAAAGATTGAATTTTTTTCATTACGCGTATGGGCGGTACGCTGAAAAAGTGTACTAAATTATTGATATTTGTTTTCTTACAATGGAGATCCTTTAGGAAAACCACATACAAATAGTTTCTCTACTGAAGAATTCATTTCTTAAAACTGTAAAAAATTGACCTTTTACAAATTTTACAATAATTTTACAAAAATAATTTTCACGTAAATAACCTCCAAAACTGCGGTATTCAAAGGTGAGGTTAAAAGTTTAAAAAAATGTTTTGTTGTGATTGTCAATGTTTTTTTGGTAAAAAATAATTTCAGAAGCCATAAAAAGTTAAAAATTAAATTTTAATAAACAATTTTTACTAATTTGGTGAAATAATTTTTTTTTAGTCTTGAACTTGACTAGCTCTGGTAGAAAACCACCTTAATGTATTAAAACGTGAATTTTTTTTATAAGAAGCTAAAGTACAGTTATAAAAATTTAAAAAATTTTAGCAGCACGTGGAAAGTATTATAATTTAGTCTAATACGGGGTATTAAAATTTTTTTTTTAGATAAAATAATATTTTTCAATTTTTAAACCAAATTCCATCTGCCGTTTTATAGCAATTGAATTTTCAGGAGTGCTTTGTGAAAAAATAAAACAGTGAAATAAGAAAGACATTATCATTGAAATTGCTCGTCGTAGCGGTATATCTTGGGACCCCCACTGGCTCATCATCTCGGATAAACAAAAGTCGTCGTTCGTCGTCACCCGAAGGAAAATTTTCGTGCTCCTCCTACTCGATCGTCACTCACACACTGACGCCCTGACGAGCATCAATCGTGCTCGGCAGAGAGTGAGAGAAAGGGAGAGATAGAGAAGATCGAGTGTTGGTGCAGCGCGCTATAAAACCGGGGGTCAGTTTAGCGCCGCTCGAGTCACCGTTAGCACGCACATTTTCTTATTAATTATAAACATTTAAAAAAAAAACAACAAACTTGAATTTTTTTCTGCGCACTCCTGTGCTGAGAGCGGGGTCCAAACTGGAGGCGGAGGAAGGAGTCGGAGAAGAGGAGGAAGCCGCGGCCGCGTCTGAGCCACCGTCTGGTCTACACGGGAACTTTTAGTGATCCCCCACCACATCTCCAGCCGCGACCCCCGGAAGTCCGAGCTTCAGGATCGGTGTTGTGTGTCTTATCTCTCCCCCTCCAATAATAGTTTAAAATTTTTCTTTCCTGCGTCGTCGGGTATATAAGAAGCGCTCCGAAACAAAACCAGCCATGTCTACGACGATCAGATGGATAGAAACAAGCCTGCTCAGGTCATCAGCCGCCGCTTCGAATTGGTCCAGATACCCGTGGAGCCAGGCGAAAAGGGGTCTAGCGATCGGGCGTCCAGGATCATCCGTCATCGCAAGGACCGCAGGGCGCAGCACACCTGAACTCGATCACCAAACTTTGACCTACCTCAGAAAGGACTACTCGACCCTGCTCAACGCGAGGTCCTCGACTACCCTTTTGATCGGCAATCGCATCCCGGACAAGATGCCGACCACCGTGGAGGCTCGCTTTCCGCAGTAAGTTTCTACTCAAGTTCTACCCTCGATCTAATCTACACGTTCTCGTTCACAAGACTGTTTTAATTTTAAATAACGACAACGAAAACTATTTTATTATCTCGTACTGTTTTCATTTGACAAAAGATCTTGTTTCTCGAGCTTGGTAAATTATTGGTAGAGAGTCGATCTCTCTCGCATTTGAGGACTATTCAATGACATCTAATTTAAACTTTTATAGCTACTATTTTACTTGTAGATAGATCCACCTGACTATGCTTCTTTTGCAACACTGTTTCAGACAAATATTTACTCGCATCGTTCATAGACTGATTATTCGTTGAAAATAATTTTTTAACTTCCCAAACGATGAAAATAATAACTTGTTTTACTACACAAACTCGAACAATACAAACATTGCTTTAAATCATGGGAAAACAGTAATGATCAAAATAAAGTCAAAGTTGCCTCAGACGACAGTCGAGCTACTTTGACCCAGATAGACTCTCTCATCAGCTCTAGAACCAGTTAATTATGTCACTTGACAAAATCCAGGTACCTGTTTTCCTTAGAACCTCACACCGAGCTATCGTTTTTCCTCGCGCTTTCGACCGGCCATTAGACTTTCACTGTGGAGCCGTTTCTCATGCGTAACCTATACTTAGAGGCTGCGTTATAGTATCGTACCAATTTGCTTTTATTAAAATTAATTTGAAAACATGATTCAAATTCGCTTGGCAATTTCATCAGAAACCGCCCGCAAAGTAGGTCTCGGCGAATAAAAAACTCGCTAGATGAAAAAAAAAAAAATCGCGCAGATTTAAATCTCCACGCGACAGAGAACTTGAACGAGAGGGGCTCGAACGCGCCGGATGATGTAATCAACGATGCTTGATTCTCCCTGCCGCGGTGAAAAAAATCAACTGCCTTATCTGCGTACACTTTGTACTGTGAGCTCAGACAGCTGATCGACGATTACGAGACCTTTTTTTCCTTTTTTTCGTTACGCACGCGTGCTTTTTGTTTTCGACGATTGATTTTTTTTTTGTTCTGCGAATAAGGAGATATTATGTTGTTTAAAATCATTTATTTGCTTAAACGTTTTTATGAATGATTCAACTGGACTTTCACACCGTGAATCACTACTGAATCAGACAGTTTTCGAAAATATTTACTTGCTTCAAAAATAAATAACACTCGATGTAAATAAAGTAAAACATTTTTTTACTAACCATGAAAATGTTGGCTTCAGTACTATAACTATAGAAAAATTAAATTTTAATAATGATTCTTAGTATAAAATTTTGAGTATTTGACACTGTTGAACATTAGTTTTTTAAAATCAACCTTTTAACCTGGCATTAATTATGCACTGGTTTATCAAGATTCACAAAAGAAACATACAGATCATGAAACTATGAACTCCACGGTATCTTTTAATTTGATAATACATTATCAGTCTTGCTCAATGTACATATCCTAAATATCAATAATTATTTTTAAACTTTCCAAGCAAAGCTTAGATATTATATCTGGAGAGTAAAAAAAAAATTTTAGTTTTAATTATTAAGAAATCTATTATTTTTAAATCATCGTTGCCGGGAGAAAACTATTTGAGTGAGCTTTCATGTTACGCGGTCAATGTCAAGTTCACTAGTGCGCAGCGACACTCAATCGTCATCGCTAGACAATGAAGCCTGTTTCACACCGACAGCTTTTCAAACGAAACTCAACAGTGTATTTAACTTTGATACTTTGCTTTAATTGCTAAAATAGCACTCATCAGATCATTAGTCTGTATAATATTCTATTAATAATTCGATCATTCATCACAACTCAACTCTTATTTACTCAGTTGGAATTAAAAAAAATCAAAATAAAGTAGTTTTTTATTACCGAGTGTGAAAAGGGTCTTTACTGTCTGACTCGGAAGCCCCGCGCAAAGAACGAAAAAAAAAAAATGATTTCTCAAGTGCGAAGTCGTACGACCTCGGGCCCTTACAAAACGTAGAGTAAAAATTGTTTCTTATTCCAGAGTTGCCAAACTGATGGTGACTCACGCAGCCAAGAGCAGCAAGTTCGAGACATACGAGAGAATCGCGGATGTGCCCGTGATTAGCAACGTCAACCTACCCCTGGCACCCAAAGTACGAGCTTTCATCGAGGAGGCTGTCAGACTTTGCCGACCCGACGATGTCTACATCTGCGACGGCAGCGAGGCTGAGAATGCTCAAATGCTCAAGATGCTTGAAAATAGAGGCACCATACAGCCCTTACCCAAATATGACAACTGGTGAGTCATTGTATACTTTGTTTATCAAACTTGAATAAAAAATTTTTTTTTCATTTTTTAAAATGATGGTTGCATAGAATTTTTTACTACTTTAATGATTGAAAATATTGCGAAAATCGTAAACAAAACAGCAATCCTGACATTTTTGAAATTAATTGTTTGAACATTATTATTATTGAGTAAAAAATTTTGTTTCAAGAGAGTGTCACAAATCTTTGATAGAAGTTTCTTTTAATTTTACTGATTGGTTTTTTATTCGTAGCTGGCTGGCAAGAACGAACCCAGCGGACGTGGCTCGCGTCGAGAGCAAGACGTTCATCAGCACTGTGAATAAAAAAGACACCATTCCCACACCCCGTGACGGCGTAAAGGGAACTCTGGGTAACTGGATCGCCCCGAACGACATGGACAACGCAATTCTCGAGCGTTTCCCGAACTGCATGAAAGGTCGCACTATGTACGTCATACCCTTCAGCATGGGCCCAGTTGGTTCTCCCCTTTCGAAAATTGGTATTGAGATCACTGATTCTGCTTACGTCGTGTGCTCTATGAAGGTCATGACCCGTATGGGTGAGAACGTTCTTCGGGCTTTGGACAAGCGCGATTTTGTCAAATGTCTGCACTCCGTGGGCCGTCCAGCAGCTAACTCCGCCGTCAAAATTGACGAGACCTGGCCCTGTGACCCCGACAGAACCATTATTCTGCATAAACCAGCAAAGAACGAAATCGTCTCGTACGGAAGCGGTTACGGTGGTAATTCTTTGCTTGGAAAAAAATGCTTTGCCCTCAGAATTGGATCCACCATTGCTAGAGACGAGGGCTGGCTAGCCGAACATATGTTGGTCAGTATATATGCGATATTCATGCCATCATCAAATTTTTATAAATAACAAACTTATTGACATCAAATTTTTATTCGATTTAGATTTTAGGAGTTACAAATCCCAAAGGAAAGAAGCGCTACATTGCTGCCGCATTTCCAAGTGCCTGCGGTAAGACGAATCTCGCTATGCTGAAGCCGACTTTGCCTGGTTACAAGGTCGAGTGCGTTGGCGATGACATAGCCTGGATGCGATTTGATGCACAGGGAAAGCTGCGCGCCATTAACCCTGAAAACGGCTTCTTCGGCGTCGCACCTGGTACGAGTTCCGCAACCAATCCCCACGCCATGTCTGCAATTTTCAAGAACACATTGTTCACCAACGTTGCCAAGACTAGTGACGGCGGTGTCTTCTGGGAGGGTATGGAGAAGGAAGTTTCAAAGGATGCCGAGGTCGGTTACATTTTAAATTAAAATTAAAAAAAAAAGACATGAATTAAAAAAAATATTTCTTTACAGATTACAGATTGGCACGGTAAACCCTGGCAACGTGGTTCAAAAACACCCGCGGCTCATCCGAACTCACGATTCTGTACTCCAGCAAACAACTGCCCAATCATCGATCCATCTTGGGAGGACCCTCAGGGTGTGCCAATAGATGCCATCCTTTTCGGAGGTCGTAGACCTGCCGGTGTACCTTTGATCTACCAGGCTCGAAATTGGCAGCACGGTGTCTTTATCGGCGCAACCATGAGATCTGAGGCTACCGCAGCTGCTGAGCACAAGGTTGGTATCGATGATTTAAACCATGTAAATTTACTCTGTTTTCAAAAAATTTACAGTTTCTTAAACAAATATGTTTTTTTAATGTTTCAGGGTAAAGTAATCATGAACGATCCATTCGCTATGCGGCCCTTCTTCGGCTACAACTTCGGCCACTACCTTGACCATTGGCTGAGCATGTCGCGAGTCGAAAATGCTAAGTTACCGGCCATTTTCCACGTCAACTGGTTCCGCAAGGGTGCTCAAGGTTTTCTTTGGCCCGGTTTTGGCGAAAATTCGCGCGTCCTTGATTGGATTTTACGAAGAATCGACGGTGAGGACATCGCCCAGGATTCACCAATTGGATACCTGCCTAAACCAGAGTCTCTGAACCTTGATGGTCTGACTGACAACGTAGATCTTAAAGAGCTCTTCAGTCTTCCTCGAGAGTTTTGGCAAAAAGAAGCGCAAGAACTAAGAGACTACCTGGAATCTCAGGTTGGGGATGATCTGCCCAACGCTATTAGGGAAGAACTTGAAAAACTAGAGAAAAATGTCGAAAAACTGTAAACACAGGAACCAATCGGTTTTTCAAAGCAAAGATTATTTTATTTTTACTTTTTGCACCCTCATATCACAGATTTTGAAAATAATTTCATTAATCCTTTAATGAATCATAGTTCATAGTAAGATACAGTCGACAAAATTTCATAAAAATAATTTTAAGTGACTAATCATTTCATTTTTTTCTTTACTATTGATTAGAAAAGATGAGTTGTTTATGAGCTTTACAATAAATTATAGTTTTTACCAAACGTTACTAAAAAAGTTTTATATTGTTAAGGTTTTTTTTTTAAACATGTAAATAGTATTAGTCGAGCCTAACATTCCACTAATATAAGTTGAAAATCGATCATAAAATAAGTAAGCATGAAAAAATTTTACTTCACACAATTTTAAAAATATTTTTTGTGAACCAATTTAATTCTTTCATAAGTTGTCACTAATTAAGTGTGAATGAATGATAGTGTAAAAAATTTATTAAAGATTATAATTTTTTATTACAACCAAGCTTACGTTAATTTTTTTATTTTTCAACCTTTGTACTCCATAGAAACCATTGACTATTTGAGTCAAATCCTTTCACTCGACCATCTTCCGATATACGCACAGAAAAATCTGAATCATCCGTCTTAACTGTTAATCGGCATATAAAATAACCTTTGAAATCGTTGTATATTTTAGTATTTTCCATGCTTTTCCGGCTTTACATCAGACTTTTATGTGTATAGAACTACACTAATTGATCACTTGAGTCTAAACCAACCCGATCAAGTGTTATTTTTTTTCTTCAAATATTTTTTTCTCAAACTAATAATCTCATCGACTTCGACAACGCGTTAATAATTTTAATGTGTTATTAAACACCTCAAAAAAACCGTGTACTTTCGTTGCTGAGAAATTTTCGAACCAAGCACGATAAATTTCGGCTTTACGGTGGGCGAAGACTTTTCCCAATCCAGTTTTCTCAATGAAATTTTTCCCAAATATGTTGTTTCCAAAATTCGAAATTTTTTTGTTGAGAAAACATTAATTTGATTGTTGATTGATTTATTTTATTTACTGTACATTGATGCAGTACAAAAAGAACAGAAAGAGTGATATAAATTCAACGAATTTCTTAATTAATTTTTCATAAATTTTTACATCCATCTTTATACAATTTGATTCAAGATAATGACTTAAAAATTATACATTTCATTACTACAACAGAAATAATGCAAGTTATTCACTTATTAGGCTATGTGATTAAGTTTAAATTTATATAAATAAACAATTATCGAGATATACGAACTTACAATCACGACAGTGATCATTTATGACGATCCCGAAGCAGTGCCGGTTCGAGTTCGGCATACCGAATTACGAGACGTTATTTATAAATATTGGCTAAGATGATGAATCGATTAAGTTTAAGAAAGAAAAACTGCATTTTTCATTTTGATAAATTTTAGGAAAAGCTCATTTTAGGAAAAGTCGACTTTGGAAAAAATGGGTTATAAGGAAATCTGACTTTGTAAGAAAATTTATTGAGGAAACTGGATTGGGAAAAGTGTCCGCCAATCCGCTTTACATAAGACACCACGCTAAAGTACATAATGAACTTCAATTTGAGTTCTTAAAAAAAATTTTTTAAATGCAAAATACAATTTTTTTTAAATACTCGAAAACAGAATGTAGAGAATTGCATTACAAGGAAAGAAAGTTGAACGTAGCTGCTCTGCGTGATAAATGCCTGAGGCAAATATTTTTAAATTTTCAAAAACAAAAATAAAACTTATGAAGTAACTTTATAATAATGATGGAATCGACGCTTTAAGATAAAAAATAATTGTTTAATCAAACACATTTTTGTCGCATAAAAGCTCTTTTAAAAAATCTCTTTTAACGACCACATTCAGAGTTCACGAATAAAATATAAAGACGCATACTATTCAGCTCACGTACAATCGTTTAATCGTGAAGTCAGTATAATAGTCAGTCGAGCGTAATGCGGTAGTAATCAAAATGATTTAGAAAACGAAAGATTTTCATTTTTTTTCCTTATTAATCGGTCTTCTTGAGTGAGTATTATGTGTGGACGATCCTGCAATATTGAACAAAGCAAAAATTGGTACATCACGTAACGAATTTTGTGTCATGACGGTTAATATCAAAGAGACGAGAGAAAGCGGGCGGTGCACGTGACGAGCGTGCAATCATTGATGATCTTGCTATAAATGGGACGTTTATTAAATTGATTTTTATTTTTTCACTTGATAGTTATTGAGCCGATGCAGCTGGAATGACCTATACCAGACTTGAATTAGATAAAATCAAGTCTTACCAATAAAATTCTAAATAAAAACATAAAAGTTTATTTTAAAATAAAAGTTTATTTAGTTTATTTAAACATAAAAGTTTATTTTATAAATATTTAATTTGAAAACTTCACTTTTGTTCGACACGACATACTTTGAGTTGGTATTTTTTAAATATTAATCATTTGAATTCAATTTTTTTTATCTAAAAAAGTAAATATTTTTTTATGAATTATAAAACTGCGTAATCGTTGTAAATTAAATTTTACCTAGCGTAATTTCATGCTTTTATATATACATATTATATTAAATTACTTCAATGTTTAGAAAAGCTTTGGATTTCCTCATAAAAATAGATAAGTACTACCTGTTAACTGAGAGCAAACGAGGTCACAAACTTCGAAGTTGTTGGTTTTGATTTTGTAAATAATTTTCATTCCAGAAATTTTTTCTTTTAGGATAAAAACACTCATAAAAAAAAAATGCTATTATGATAATAATCGACTGAAAGGTTGAAGCAATTGCTTTCTCATGTAGTTACTCCCAATATTACCAAGATAGCCGGAATAAATTCAGCATAAATAATTCATCTTAAAGTCAGTTAAACAAGAAACTTGAAGTAAACTACCAGAAGCAGGTGCAATTTGACTAGAATGAGAAAGCAATGTCGTTTTTTGCGAGGCTCTATTTGGAATATCAATTTCCACGTGAAGGCAATTAAGAGTTTTCGGTCCTCCAGTTAGTTTCAGGAATAGCAGGTCAAGTTCAATGTCCTAAATTTTCATTATAAAGTATTCTACTTCTTATCGGGTATCTAATTAAAAAAATGCATGTACCGTACGTAAGCATTTGAAGGCGCCTTGATAGTAGGCATAACTGTACGTCTCATATGTATGACGGGTAGTATTGATACACGGGAGGTACTTCGATCTCTGTAAATGGATGTTTCTTCAAATATCTGCTAATTTTTCATAAAGAACTTCTTCTTTTGATCTGTTTGACTATTTTATTACTTTTTACATGAATCATGATCATTATTACACATTGCCCAAAAAACCTATCACATTTCATCAAAATTATCGAACAATTAAATACTGGCATATAGGATAAATAAAATTATAAAAGTTTATAACTTTAAAGATTAAAAGCATATAAGGTATATCCCATTCATTCAGATTAAGTACATTTATTTAAAAAAAAAAATGCTTAGTTTTGTTCCCTTTGTTATATAATAAGTACTTTTTTCAAAAATTACCATAAGCAACAAATTATTTGGTATAAGTAGTTTGAAGTTTCCGGATTATTTCTTTTTCTTTCAAATGTATAATTTGATCTTTTCGATAGACTATATCCTGTCATCAAGTTTTTTTGTTTTTTTACCTTTGAAATGTTCTCTAGTCAAGACTTAACATCCCAAAGAAGAAAAAATAAACTGTAAATTTTAGACTATAATAAATAATTTGTTGTTAGGACATAATTATCATTGATTTGCAGTCAGGTTTTGTGGGAAAACTATGTAAATCGAGTGTTTGATTTTTAATGGACAAAACATCTCTTAAAAATCAAGCACTCCCTTATCAATTAATAGTTTTTACAAATATTTTACAAAAAAACATTTATCCTTAGGAAGAAATAAATTTTTATCTTATCTAAAACTTTTAGGAATGAGTTAATTTACTTCATTACAAATAATACGAATGAATAAATATTATCATTATTTTTAGCTCTCTCGCTAACTCTCAGCCTGGTTAAAATTTTTTTTTAAAGTTAATAAATAAGTTATAAATGACTTAATAAATCGTTAAAACTTTGAAAGAACAGATTCATAGATACATAACATAATTTTAGATAATAGTATTTTCTTGACCAAGCATGCGAACAGTGATGTTTCTACGAGAGTTGGAACTTTTCTGTAAGTGACGGTAATTTTTTCAATACATAAATTTTTCAATGCATCGTTAAGCACCAAAGATTCCAAATATTTATCATTAAATATCATTTTAGTTGATGAGAACTATCATAACACAGTTTATTAAGACAATCAACTTTTTGGTCATGCTTTGTACTACTTAGTGGGGAGAAAAAAAAACTGTACTTATTCCGTGGGATAATTTTGTGCCATAAAATAACACTTCTAGATCTATTTTTCAATATAAGCATGAAATTTTCTTATAAGTTTATCGAAGTTGGTGTCGATAAGAAATTTCTTGATGGAACCATAATCGTTGCCAAAAAGCTGAAAAATAACGAATAAACCTTCTTCATAAAGATTAAAGGCTATTTTTTGAATAACGAGCATGTAGATTACATACAAGTTGATGTTGAAAGCGACTGTGAAGAAATTAATGCAATTGTTCTGTACAAGAATGAGTTTTAATAAATAGAATCCCTATAGCTTATTGAATGAATAGAAGTAAATATTTAAGTTAAATCAACATTTATTTATTATAAGTTTAAGATTTTACAAAGGCGTAAGCCGATCGAATCGAATCACAAAAATGACAGCCTTCTTTTTCACGTCACGACGTTAGCAACAAAAAAAAAAAAAAAAAAACAATAAAAAATCAAATGTTCTTTCAATTTAATTAACTTTAAAAACTAAAATACTTTACAGTTCCACCGTTTCTAAAGTTCATTAAAAATAATAATTTTGAATTACTTCTCTACCAAGCCTAAATAATCACGCATACGACAAAAACTATCTGACTTGTTGCACTCGCTCGAAACATAATTTATCAAAATTTTACCCCTCTCGTACTTTACATGAAAAAATCATAACCGAGATCATAACGAATATCAATATGCTTGGTTTTTTTATGATATTCCGGGCTCTTAGCAAGTCTAATAGCACTCTGATTATCAACAAAAATAGTAATGCCAGACTCATATCGATATTCAATATCATTGAGTAATTTCGTAAGCAACACAGCTTCTTTAGCTGCAATCATACAAAAAACGTAACCGGTAGTAGATCGTCATATTTAACTCGCAAAACCAGCATCAGAATAATCTACCAAACTATTCCCACTCTTAGCATCAGAACCAAAAACTCGGGTGTGCCCCAAATTTGGTTTCTTTTCAGTCCAAACCTCAAAACAGAGGTGCGATTCTATACTAAGGTTAATGCTAACTAACATTAACAAGTTTGAGGTTGAGGTTGATTGCATACCCACCCATGGTATTTTTTGGTTAGTTATTATTGTTAGTTAGTGCTAACCTTAGAGTAGAATCGCACCCCAGGATATACTCAAGTACATTTGAGATGGCATGGTTCTGTTCAATAAGGAAACAGCTATGTTTACAGCTTCTACTCACAAAAATTATGGTATAGATTTGCCTTGAAGAACCGTCCTAGCAGTCTCAACGATAGTCCTGTTGTCTCATTCGATTTTTCCATTTGAAAATCAGATTCGTTGAAAACTGTCAAAGAATTTTCTTTGATTTGATTATCGCCCTCAAAAAATTCGTCTTACATCAGATTTTTCTTCTTCCATTTTTTCTGTTTTATGTAAATCTTCGTCAGAATCACGATTATCTGGATTTTTAAAAATTGATTTTTCTCATAAAGATTTACAGAAGTTTCTTCGTGGCGTTTTCTTTTTATAGAATTTGATGAGCGTGCTTTGAGTGTAGCTTTTTCTGTGAAAGCTTGTGGGGGTTGAGTTTTTTTTTCTTTTAGAAGAATTTCACCATCCTCAGTCATTGTCTGAAAAAAAATCTGTATGAATAACCTCATTAGAAAATAACTTTGAAAAATTGTTGATTGATTGAAGAATAATATGATGAGATAGAATGATTTCATATAATAATTATATTTTTGAAATACTAACCACTTCTTTTGACAATTTTAACTAGGTAAAGCTGACTTTTACACTTTGCCTGACTTATTTCTCCTTCATTTTTTACTGGATGTAAATCACTTTCATAAATTACACTGTAGCTTTTGCTTTTTAGCCATAATACAATTGCATATATTTTAAATTATACTTTAAATCTTATAAGGTACCTGTACCTAATATGGCCCCCCTAAGCGAGAATCGACGTTGTGGCGAATCTAATCAATATTTTTTGACGCGTAAGGTCTCATTTTAAAGCTTAATTCAAGAGCTTTAAAATGAGACCTTACACGTTCGATTTTGATCAATGAGCTTCAAATGCCAGAGGATTTACACCTAAAATTAGTGTCCTAATATGGCCCCCCCTCCCCCCCTGAAGTATTTTATTCATTGCTATTTTTTAAATCAATCAGAATATGAGATTAAAAAAAACTTCAAAATTTTTAACATTTTAAAAATAATTTATTTAAAAATTGAGCCTTTTTTACAATTTTTTTGAAAGCTTTGCAACCAGTAGAAAAATTCCAACTTTAAATTTTCATCAAAGTTTTTTTTTTGAGCTAGAATGCTTTTTTAGTTATAAAATGAAAAAAAGCTTTGAAACAATTAAATTTATTTTTCTTAAATAACATTAGAATAGGATTTTCTAGAAAGTAAACATGAAACTAAGGACTCTTAATATCGGTATTTCTACTAATTCGTGGGGGGCCATATTAGGTACACTGCAGAATAAAAAGTTATTTAAGAATAAAACCCGTTAGAAAACGAGTTGAACAAAAACTAAGGTCGCGTTTTAAAGCTCAAACAATAACGAATCGAAGCTACTTATTCAAATTTTGATCAGGTGCGTCTAAATATTTTGGCAGACCACTTAATTACAACGTAAAATAATAACGGAGGTATACGAAACGAGTTTTAGCTATTAGGCGTGCGCAAAAATAATTTTAAAATGTTCTAAACAACTGAAAACTTCATAATTCAGTGTTTTTGACTTCTTCCTACCTTGTAGAGATGCCACATATCGAGCATATTCAAAATAACAGGGGGGGCCATATTAGGCACAGGGCCATATTAGGCACACTTACCTTATTTTTGAAAAAATTATAGGATAATCTTCGACACAACTTAGTTGGTTATGTTAGAGCTTCTTTTGTAGGTAGTCAACTGTTTGTTTCGATGGTTCAACGCTGTTCCAAGATGTAGGTAGATTTCTGTATTTTAATGTCATTCTTGAAAGAATTTTTGAGATAACAACAACATCTAGTATATTTTAACCAAAATCAAGCAGTTGCTTTGCCAAATTTTGAACTTCAGCCACATGTTGGGCCATGTTATCCAATGGATCCGTATATCTTATGAATGTACTTTATATATCTCGTTGCTGAGTATCATGGAGAAAAGAAATCAAGGTGTAAAAATATCACTCCTTTCACGTTATTTATACGTCGAAAAGTACCTAATACATCGTTTAGCTGAATAAAAATATTACATTGATCGCTTCGGAAATGCTCGTAAGGTGTTTTCATGATCTTCAACTCTTTTCTTATTAGTCTACCACTAGGTATATCAGATAGATGAAAATAATTTTGACTTTAAAAAGAGGAATGAAATCAATAAGACACGCCTATAGCGGTCTTGAGAAGTCGGTTACAAGGAGCAATGGTGAATCGCGAAAGCGAGAGAGACTGAAAAGATTTATACGAGTACCATTGCAAGAGACGCTTGTGCCTTGAAAGATGGAGCCTCTATCATGAAATTCTTATTTTTATATCAGTGTTAAAATTAAAGCTACTTGGAACTGCCGTGAACGAACATTTCGATTTCAAAGTTAAACCTAAATTTAAGCTTCTAACGCTTAAAGTTGGTATGGTCATCGAAGTCGCAAGAAAAAACTCATTGGGTAAGCGAAGGGTTAATTTGAAAATGAGCCTCGACGATAAACAGGCAAGATAAAGGCAATCGATACGATGGTCGAAAAAGGAGAACGAGCCTTACAAAGGTGTCGAGAATTATAAGAGAAAGAGACGAGTATCTCCTCCCGGTGACGATGGGTCGGTGCTATTGTCCCGGTGGGTCTCCTTTCTCGCGCATTAGCATAAGAATTCAGCGCTGCACCTGATCCGACTGCCAATAATTCGCTGCCGTGGCTGCTCTCACTCGGAATGAAAACCGATCGCTGGATGACGATGATCATCTCTCGCGAAACACACAGCTAATTTTCGCGCTGAATTCTGATCAGGATCTCATTGTTCGGACCTTCTTCTCTTTCTTTTTTTGGGGTTTATGGGACTTGTTACGCCTTTAGGTTGTGAGATGAATTCGTTGCTCGTTGGGAATCATTGCGATTCCTTCAAGGATACTCCAATTGGCAAATCTAATACTTTCACCAACTCCCTGTCAATAGAAAAAAAAGGTGTTTTAAATTGTTTGGTTTTAAACTGCTTGAAGCTATTATAAGGTTATTAAAACTGTCTTTAATAATAAATTTAAGCTTTGGCTCTCACATTATCAATTTTTTCTATAAATTTTGTCAAATTTGTTGAATTAATTAGACCTTTTTAGTCATAGCGTCGGAAAAGATAAGTCAAAATTTTTTTCTTTTACGATTCATAGCAAATTATTTTTTGTGTGAATTTGATACCAAAATACTCAATCATTTAAATTTTTCACCAAGGACCTCGACGTGATTTCACAATTTTGAAGACGATAGTTTCAAAACAAACAAACAAACAATGATCTGACCTAAGGTCGTTTACAAACTTGCCTTGACCAGAAAACTCAAAGATATTCTAAATCACCTGATCACCATAATTCTCAAATTAGTCAGTTTAAATGCCAAGTGGAATCCATCATCTGCAATTGTATTTAAATTCAATAGAATCATACGCGTACGTGACCATCTTCATTAAGATCGTAAATATAATTTTTCAAAGAAATAAAAGAGAAGGGTAGAGATGAAAAGGAAAAAGGACGGCAATAATACGGACACATCAAAGCGTTACCGTTGAAAGTCCGTCAATATATGTATCGACGATATGTGTATCGAGAGAGCTACACGCTGTTCCTCTTATGAATTCTAATCGATGAACAATGCACACTGAGGAACCCTCCGATCAGTATGCACTCGGCGAAAACACATCTGACCGTTGATGTGCGTGCTGCAGCCTGACGTGGCCCAACGAGCGACGATGCCACTGGCGGGTTACGCATTGACTTCAACAAGGTGATTCTTATCTTACTATGGAAAATTCATTTGTTAACCCATAATTAGTTGCCTAAATAAGCCTCATTTTCTAAGTCAATCGGTGCACGACTTTTGCATGGTAAAAATGATCATAGGTGAAAGAAAATTAATAGTATATTATGCAACGGGTTGCAGTATCGTCGCCAGGGCGGTTTTAAAGGTACCGAGTGCGAAGCGAAGCGTAGCACGAGTAACTTTAAGAAGCCCTGGTGACGTGCTGCACCCGTTGCATATACTATTTTATACCACTGGTGCGTAGGGCGAGTTTTTAAATTTCGAAGCGTGCGTAAAATCGAGTACCTACGCACTAGTGGTATAAAAAAAATTATACATAGTATTGTGCATAGTGGTAGTGATTGATAGGGTGAGAGGTAGCCAATAAATTTGCAGCTTTAACGGTGTTGATCTTTCTTGCTATCTCGAGAATGGCATCTCAGTCGTGCATGGAATTTTTAAATTCGTTGTTTGTGCAAAATGCATTGAAATAAAGGGGTGAAATTTGGGCCAAAATTATGCTTTATTTTTAAAGTCAATCGAAATAAGTACACTTATTTATATTCAAAGCTTATTTTTTTCTATTTTAATTCTTTTTACAGTCAAATAAATATTACAGCATTTTACATTCAAATTATAAAAAATATATTTTGAGGGTTTACTTTGAAAAAATTTCACCCATGCGACCAAACATAACTGATAATATTGATTAATATTAGCTCTGTGTGTGTGTATTTTTGACACTGCATTCAGATTTCAGATACCTTCAAAACATACCAATAAAGCGTATTTGCCTAAAAAAAAATTGAAAAAAGTTAATATCCGAAATTTCAAGTAGATTAATTCTTAAAAATTATTATTAACTCTTTTCTGTAAGAACGTCTCCGAGGGTGACACGAAGTCGATTGGTATATTTGTGACAAGGAACACTCCCAATGAAGAGGATATTAAAACAAGTGAAAAGAGAAAAACCTAAATTAAATAGAGTTAATAATATCTTATTAGAATTTTCAGATTTTATTGACAATCAAAAATTATCATGGAAAATCTCGGAAAATAACGATGGCTACACCCTATGCAAAGCTGTAACGGTACGAGTTTGCTTTCTTTGTCTGTTGCGGTCATTTTCGAGACAAACACTAGAAAATAAAAAGTACAGTAGCTCGTCCCAGGAAAAGAAAAATCGGTCTTGTCTCGTGCGTGCACGCATGCGGAGGAGAAAAAGTCGGGAGGTAACGGTAGGCGCATGCTGCATACCCGGACGACAATCGATTCCATTCAGCTATTTCGATTTTTCTTCATATATAGGATGCATGTCATAGAGATATGACTTTGTGGGGCGCATCAGGGGACGGAAAATCCGCCTCTCGTTGTGCTTTTCTAATTTCATGCTTCGATCGACATGACTAATACAATTCTATTATAATCGTCTCATTTTCACTTCCTCTTTATATTATTTATGCGTCATACGGCTCCGGAGCTTTTTTTTCTTTTGATCGTCGTCGGTTTACATAATTGAAATATCTAAAGGACTTCTTGAGGGGCTAGCGAATCAAGCTAGCCAATCTTTAAGTAGTATAAACTAGTAAAAAATTGTTTAAAAATAAATGTCGAAACAAACTTCCCCTAATAGGTGAAATCAAAATTTCGTAAAATTTTCATAAGGAGCAAGATAACACTAATGCATAAAAAATACGAATAGAACTAAACGATGAGGTCAAAGTGCTGTAGAGAAAATTATGGATATATCGGTGATGCACGCATATAGGTAATGCAGTACAGACGTGAGGTGAAGCGTGGCCCAGATAACGTATACGGAACAATGGAATTCACGGCTGTCTCTCGCGTGCACAACCCGGCGTATTTATATATACGTATAAGTATATTCTCGGCCACTGTGTCCACTACACGCTCATCTTCTTCGCCTTCTTTTTCTCTATTTTTTTATTTTTATGTGTCATGGTCATGGCGATTTTCTGTCTGTCGAACTCATTTTACAGGACATCACTGTAATTTTTTACAACACTAACTTTTATTTACTTGAGTACAACGTTGAATTCGTATGAACATTAGATTAACTATTAAAAAGGGGTTATAAAGTGGTGGTCCCTATTTAAAATCACGTCCCCATTTGGGATCACCCTGTACAAACTGCGCGGGAGAGGGTTGTTATCGGATTTATACTGCTTCATCAAAAAAACCGCTTTTTTTCCAAAAATATTCAAAAATCATAAATTTTCAATATTTTATGGCCTGAAAAAAGGTATTGCTGAAACCGGCTTACTGTCAGAATAAGTTCTATCATCGTTTTTAAGTACCCAAAAAAAACATCTTAAAATTTTTTGAATTTTTAAGGATGTGATTTTTTGAATAATACTTGATAATTTTGTTTGGTTTAAAAATTTTTATTGAATTTCAATAAAGGATCTGATAAAATTACCATTATTTATCAAAAAGTATACAAATATTAAAAACATCAAAAATGAACTTAAGTAAAAATGAAATAATTTCTTAATTTTCAAAATTACCCAAGTATGAACAAAGACTTCATGATTTTTGGAAATTTAATTTAATAATAATAATAATAATAGTGATTCGTGGTAACTAGACTTGAAAGAAAAAAAAAAAGGTTTCAACATAAGCAAATTATATTTTATCAAGCACGCGGTAATAATAAAACGACTGCGTCGGGTGATGAAAAAAAAAAAAAAAAGAGAGAGAGAGAGAACCACGATTGACATCCTTGCTCATGGAGACGCGAATGATCGTGGCTGGCACGAGCGTAAGCTTTCATCCTAGCAAACCCATGGATTAAAAAAAAATTTCTCGTATGCCAGATAGTCAAGCGCGGGCGGCAATTACGTCGTCGCCGAGGTAGGTTTCGCAATCGAACGTCGGACGTTAATGCGGAGAGATACGTATGTACGAAAGAACGGGATTTTTCATGGAAGAGCTCGAATAATCGCAGGACGGAAGCATCCGAAACCATAAATCAACGCGGCTATAAGGCGCACAACGCCAGGGTGAAAGTAAAAAAAAAAAAAAAAAAAAAAAAGAGAAAATACAAAGCCAGATCGACAGTAGCAGCGGCGTATGAGCAATCATCATCGTCGGAGTCCTCTGATTGGAAAGTCCGTCAACCGTCAAGCGACTCGGCGGGTGTGGTCATCTTTGGGAAAACGAATACGTTATATCCCCAGTTGCGGATGCGTGAATGCCGATCATACCCAGTAATCTGAGGCTATAATGCAAGGATTTGTCTAGCTGCATTGGTTAACGGATTTTTCCTTTGGAAGTTCGTACCATAGTTTCACTCAAGACAAATGTTATTTTGAGGTAGGGTGTATTCACCCTTTTTTCTGCGTACACCTGAAAATGATTACAGATTAATTTAAACGAAAGAAAAAAAAAGACGATTAATCTTAATCTTAATTACGAGTCTCGCGCATCTGCGTGCAAGTGCGTTTCTTCGGAATTACTTAGATGCTACGCAAGGCGTATAAGGCGCGAGCGAGATGCACCGCGAAACGATGGACAAATAAAGAGGAGCAGAACCGGCGGCGGCGATGAGCGCTAGCGATAAAATTCATGAATCCATGGAAGTTGCATCAAGGTCGCGTTCACCTGCAGCTTTAAGTACTCATCCGCGAGGCTCTTTTTTTCTGCGGCTTCTTTTCTCTCCTCTCTTGTTTCTTCGCTCTCCTCTTTTTCTTCTCATGTACATCATTTGCAATTTGAAATTATAAGCTGCGTGTACTACGCAAGTACCTTGGGAGTTACTTTTTCGTTGCTTTTTTTTTTTTTTTTTTATTCAGTCAGGATTCAGATTTAATAAGTGAACAAAAAAAAAAAAATGTTTGAATGTTTTGAATGGTCTTTGGGTTACTTAAAAAAAAATTAAATTTTTTCTTCCTTGGAACATGTCAGTAGAAAAAGGCTAGACTGGGTAAGACGAAAATCCGTTTTGCAGGTAAATAACCAAACCCAACAGTCAGATAATCGAGACATTCGAGAGAGAAAAAAGCGGACGTAGAGCGCGAGGAAGGAAACTGTACCGAAGCTGCTGGTGGGAAACCTCTCTCAGAGACAGCAGACCTGGAATTAACAATCTCTCTCGCGGTATCTCTTCTTCCACTTCTTCTCCGCTTTTTTTTCCTCCTGGCTCATCCTCCTCGTATTCCTTACCTCGCCCCGAGGGGCTATGCACTCCAGAATCACTGATGATTCTTTTGATTCTTTTTGATTCTTTTTGATTCTTTTGTGATTCTTTCGTGATTCTTTTGGCAAATTTAAACTGTTTAGAGCCTTGGAATTAATTTCAGTTGATATTTCATTAAAAATAATATTTTTCGATGATTTTTACTTGATATGAAATAGATATTTTATTGATTATATTAATTTTTATGTGTGATTCTTTTAGTGATTCTGGAGTGCGTAGCCCCTCGCCTCGCCCGTGGCTCAAGCCGATTTTATTCGCACTTATTTCAGTTTGAGTGCAGGTGTACCTCTGAAGAAACGCTAAGCTAGATTGGGAGTATGAAAATGTACTTCAACATCGCAGAATGATTATGAAAAAGCCGAAATAGCGCAAACTCACTCAATTTTAACACGATTTACAGGTGTAATTTATAAAAGATAAGGATCTGAAGGTGAGTAGTCTCGTAAAGCTGCGCACTTGCAACACCGGAGAAAAAAAAGTTAGAAGGGGAGAAGCCGCAACAGCGAGAGAAAATTACGAGAGCACGAGGAGGAGGAGGAGCCTCACGGTAAGAAGCGATCTCTTCATCCGATTATAGCCACACGCTTCTCTCCAATCGGCTCCAGCTCTCTTTGTCTTGGCTCCCTCCCCCTCCACCCGCCTTTCCCCTCTTCCTCGCAGACACCCTCTTCTATTTCTTCTTAGCTCCTTCTTCTTATTATTATCATTATTATTGTTGTTGTTATTAAACTCGAAGTTTTTACCTCTTTATTTTTCTATATATGACCACGCGCTTCCGACGTTTATCCGTAATTACATGCCCTTTATGTTTTTTTTATTTTTATGTTGCTAAGTGGCGTGCAATAACGACACAAAACATTTTTCTAAGCGATTAAAACTGGGTGCACGCGCTGCAGATGCACTACGCACGGTCTCCTTTTCGAGCTGCGAGCTTTGTGTAATTATCGAGAGGAAAAACTAACTTGGCTCTGTAATGACAATAAAATTTAGTTTTACACGTTATGTGTTCTTTGAGCTTAATGACAGCGTTCTTAATTAATAGTTTTTTTTCATTTTTTTTTTTTTTTTTTTAAGTTTGTAGTAAGATGAGAAATCTTACACAACAGAAATAAGTTCAGGTGGAGATAGCTGCTTTGAACTATTAAATTTTACAAGATGATTCAAAGAATTTTTTAGAATTCAGAAAGATTAATCTAAGCAAACAGAGTGGCGTCAACTTTTCAGTCTACAAATAATTTAAAAAATAAAGAGCTAATCTTTAAACACATCTAAAATGCCGATTTACAATAAGGCCAAAACTTTATTTATTTATTCATTTTTAATAAACGGGATGATAATATAAAAATTTTTTAAAACTTCTGAAGCGGCTTACTAATCGAGGCAAAAATTAACAGACCAGTCTATATATCGTGTTTTCAAGTTCATACCGTGACGCATTTAAGAATATCCTGTCATTTAAATAAGAGAGAATTGACAGTTTTCGATAACAAATACGACAGACTATTTATATGGAAAAATGTTCTAATTTGAATCATCTAGTTTACATTCTGCCTTATTATAAATTATTTACTAGCTTCAACGTTATTTATATGAAACTTCTAAATTTTATTTATTAAAAATTTTGAAAAAATCAAAATTACACAACTAATAAAAATACTTTAGAACTTTTTGGTTGTTTATTAGTTGATCTTCAAATTGGAAATTCACGAACTATGAAATTGTTACGTTTTTTATAACAATTAATAAATCGATCTATCTGTAAACATTTAATATTTAAAGATACATGGATATATTCTAGACTACATTAGGTGGATTTCTTTTAATAATTCGTTGGTATATTTTTAATATGACCAGTTGAAAATTATTTCAAAGATTGATACTCTTTATATGTAACAAACGGCATAAGTGGTAAAAGAAAGCTTTACCAATGTCTTTTATAATAATTATTTTTATCAAACTCAGGAGTAATTGCTTTTATTGATTCATAGAAATCAAAAATAAAAATTTTTTAGCTTCGATGTCATTTTTCAAGAATGAAACAATTCTTTTCTACCCAATCAAAAACTTCCTTCGAAATAATAAATGATACAGCTTTTTCATCATAGCAAATTTATGATTGGAATATTACTAAAACAGTTTCAAAAAGCGATTCTGAAAAAAGTCTCCATTAATAACAAGATTTCAAAATCTAGCTAAAACGTAATGAGCTTTCGGTGGTATAGGGTATATGCAAAGAAACAACTGAAAAAAAGATAATTATGAAGTCGCACTACCACGATTCCAGTTGTGGAGACAGAAACACTGGAGCAAGAAAAAAAAAACAGCTCGTTAATTATTCGTTTTTCCTCGAAGACGACCCGGTGATAAGAATTTAGAGCAGTCGTCGGTCAGCCGCACTGAATATTCATTCACGCGCACGCGTACGCCCGCAACGCAGGGAAAATTGGCTGCGCTGATAAATGAAAAAAAAAAAAAAAAAAAAGTAGAAGAAGAAGCTTGCGGTTGCAATAATTATCGTCAATCGAGTCCTCGAGAATATTTGTTTACGTAAACCATGTATTGTTCGATCGCAGCGAGCTGGCCGTCGTCATATCGACGAGACTCTCGTTTCGTTTTTTTTTTTAAATATTATTTCTACTTTCTTATTCATGAACTTTCTTGTTGAATGATTAATTAAAAGTTGACCGTCATTTTTTAATCACGCTTTATCGAGATAACTAAAGACGTTTTTGAAAGTTGTTGCAATTACTTGGTGAAAATCCATTATAAATTTTTGAACAATTGAAGACACTTCTTTTAGATTTTCACAATTATTCATTAGTTACTATTTTAGCCTCATGATGGCCATTTTGACATACAATGTCATCTTCACATGAGTACATTCCATTCTAAATTTTAAACCACAAAATCATTATATAGCTTACGAATTAGGGTGTCACTGAAGTTACTTGAAACTCTTGAAATAAGCCGTCTTAGAAATACATAGGTGATCTTTTGAATGACCGGTTAGACTTACTTATCTCTCCTTTCTTAAAATTTTATATAGTTTAAAGAATGAATGACACACTCATTTTTAAGAGATGATTTTAAGTTTAAAATATGGTATTGAAGGTACTCATCTAAAGATATCATTGTATGTCGAAATAAATATCATAAAGTGTTTTTAATTATTAAAAAAAATAAAATTTAACTTATTTTTATTTTATTTGCAATACTCGTAGAAAAGCTTTTATAATCAAGCAATATTTATTCAGAATTTGATAATTTTATGTCATTTATAAATTTACGCGCACCCAACTAGTGTGAAGAGTCAATTTAATCCAACAAAAATATTTCAATTTATCTTGTAAATACTCGTGATTAAATCGACCAAGGTACTTTGAAAAATAATGTACGTTTGTAAAAAAAACTAACGATATTCACGTGACGGTGTGGGAGAGAGTTCGAACGCACATTTAATGATATAAATAACCGGCATGCCACTTGTGCCCGCACCGCGAGGAGAAAAATATTTCCCGCCTTTTCATTGGTGACGGTAGGGGCACTCCACAGCAGGTGGCTA
Source organism: Encarsia formosa (assembly GCA_038277355.1). NCBI lineage: Eukaryota > Metazoa > Arthropoda > Insecta > Hymenoptera > Aphelinidae > Encarsia > Encarsia formosa. The sequence goes on from CM076185.1 coordinate 15,509,769, forward strand.
GGTACAGTATCGCAGGTGACGAAGTCCGGACTAACCATAAGTACGTTACGTTCCTGGATCTTTCGCCTACAAGAACTGTTCTCTTTTTGCCTCTTTTCCCCCTCCTTGGAATTTTATTATCATTGAGTTTTCTCCGGTTGGAGGTATAATGTTGCGAACGCGCAGCCGGTATAATTACGTTATTCGCGTTATTTCGTGAATTATTTATGCAACAGCACGCGAGATTATCCTTTTGTCGTGGCCACGGGGTTGCGTACTAGGAAATTATACCGTACTTAGTGAAAGAGTAAAAGTGGTTTTTTTTTTTTCAAAGCGAGATTCTGCTTCTCGCAATAAAAATATGTACATACTTGCAAGAAAATTAGAATTATTTATTTATTATGAGTTTACTTTGCGTTAATTGCTCGAAAAATTTGAAAGCTCTTTTTTATGACCGATCAGATTTTTCAAAGAATTCACGAAAGATGGCGCCACGATCACGTCTTCACCGTTTAGTAGATCTTATCAAGTCAATCAATTCTCCATTCTGATAATGATTATCGTACTAAAATTCCCACCTCACAATTAAATTAACTCATAAAATCTGAGTTTGATGAAACTGCCCGCAAGAAATCTGGACGGGGCGCATAAATGGCGTTTCCAATCGAACGGTCAAATAATAATCAATAATATTCTACCAACTTCTGAAACTTCAAAATCAGCTTTGTTATAATTTTCGAAAGAACTCACAAATTTTTCCCAATTAAAATAGCGCCCAGTTTTTTATTTTCAACGTCGAGAGTCAGCGAACTCGTCATGGCTACCACCTATTCCATAAACCTTCTCCTCTCGAAACTCGTAAAAAAAGGTAAAAAAAAAAGAAAAAGAGGGCAGCCAGTCGGCGAGCGAGTACGCCCTTTCCTCTCCCGTTTGGCCTTCGTGTAACGGCCGTCTATCTCCCGCTCTTTATCTCCCTCCCCCTGGCATTATAACCCCGTAGTGGTGCTGCTGCGAGGGGACAGACCGACAGAGATAAACAGCGCTTCCGGACGTTAATAACGCGGGCGAGCGAGAGAGAGAGAGAGAAGGGATATATAAGGTAGGTGGGTAGGTGTTCTCTCCTCCAGGTCACACCCGAGCGCCCACGCTTCCTCTCTCATCCTGCTCTACACGGACAGAGAGATAATGCGTCTACCTTGTACCCGACAAACTCTCCTGTTCTTTCTTTCAGAGGGGGAGTTAGGACGTTCTTTGTGTCCTACTCTTTTCGGGTTTTTGGCGCTTCTCGGGTGGGAGGGATTTATGATAATTTTATGATCCTGTATGATTCCTTAAGCCCGACAAGCGTTTTTTCTCAGGTTTTAGCCGCTCTTAAATTTAACCTTGTAAACCAACGCAAAAGAGATAAATTTTAACTGAATTTAACATGTTTCAACCAATCTTTATTATCATTTTTTTTTCGAAAAAATGTTGAAAGTCAGAGCCTCAACTAATGTTTCAATTTTAGTTTTGCATCATTGGATACTTTGGTTTAAATATTTAGCTGTCAAAATAAAATGACATAACGAAAAAGGCCTTTTTAACTTAAATTCTAAATTTTTATTTCAAAATTCATTTGATGTATTTCTAAAAGCTGCTACAGTTAGACCGTCGACAATCGAAAGATAAACAACAAGAACTGAAAAAAAAGGAAATCACTACAAAAAATTATCGAAGCAAAATTTATTTTCAGTTTATGTTTTTCTGAATAAAAATATCACAAGTTGATACAATCAATTGAATTCAATGTTTATTAATTCAACAAAAAAATTTTTTATTTCAATTATCTCATACCCTACACAATTATCAGATGACAAAAGTTCTTAACAGTCGCTGATTCTTGAAAGTAAGGATTTTCTATTCTTAAAAATCAAGTACCATCATAAAAATAGTTAATAAACAAAGGTACGGCTGGCAAAGTTTCTTAAACGCTTCTCAACAATGGTAATCACCTCGCATTCCCTAGCGCGCGTGGATTCCAGACAATTATCTAGCCGCGTAGCAGCATTGAGAAGAGCCCCGCGAAGGCAAAAAAAAAGCAAAGAAAGAAAAATCCAGCTTGCACCATGATGCTGCGTACCGAGGCTCTTTTAAATGTGCTGCACGCATGCAGTCTCCCTCTTCTGGGCCATTATAATGCAATAACTCCCACGGTAAGATTATAATAACCCTGCCGCGCGAGAGTGCGTAACTACTCGGCCACGACAATACCATCATCGTACTTACGAACTTAGCTCGGCGAAAATAAAAAGACTTGCTTAGACCAGCTCGCGCCTTCACTTTTAAAACTCGCGCAGTTACAATAAAAAGCGCTGCAGCAAGATGAGCGAGCGCTCTCTCGTGGCGCAATTCGCATACTTCGGCGACATCCGTGAGAGAAACTGCGGCACCAAGATTTTATAAAGAAATATATTTCTCTTTGTTGTGTTTGCATGAAAATCACTCCGGAGGCCTTCTTCTTCTTATTCTTTTTTTTTGTCTTTCGAGATTCCCCCTTGCTTGGCTTCTTTTGTCCCCGCACGCAAGAGAAAATTCGACCAAGATTACGAATAAACCAAACTCCAAAAGTGAACCGTATATCTTTAGATCTTGAATATGCGATTGCGATTCGAAATAACAGCACGAAAGACACAGACTCGTAAAAAATTCGATCGGAAGAGGATGTCGAGGAAGGTCAGAGCTGCGGCGGCGGCGTTGCTTCCTGCGGTTCGGTCCTCCTCTTCCAGTGCGAATTTTAGCCGTGACGGTGATAGGCATCGAGTCATAGATGTATACGTAGCGCGAGCTTTTTGGAGCGATCGCGTGAGTCGAGCGAGTAAAGCCGAACTATGGTTTTTGCAAACGACGAATTGATTGTTACTGTTAATGAAACCGAGCTTTTCCCAAAGCACAACACCGATGCTTTAATTTTTCAGTATCATATTTGATTACGTTTTGTAGACCGTCAAATACTTATAATCAATCGTTACACAAATACCTTTTCGCGAGTAAAAAGAAATGGTTGCCTCGCGAGTGGCCAGCTGCCGTAGGGACAACTCGACGCCATTAGCCCGTTCTTGAGAAAGAAAAAAAAAGATGCCCCCAAAAAAAAAGAGAAGACAAGTCAGCAATTACCAAAGAGAGGAGGAGGAACAAAGCATACTCGGCCAACAGAGAGGGAGACAATTAACGGGAGCAGCGGAGTAACTCGGAGGATCACGGAGAATCCCCTGCTCAGCCTAGCATATACAGAGAAGAAGACGAATAAAAAGAAGAAGAAGAAGAAGAGGGCATGCACCCGTACAAACTTCTTTGATCGAAGGAGGATGTGGAGTCGGTTAAGCTCCCGCAGGAGTAAGAAGAAGAAGGAGCGAAGTTGCAACGCACGTCAGCTGCCCGGATATGTCTCCCCCGTCTACGTCCGTCTCTCTCTCCTGGTGCTGGCTTCAGCCATGCGAGACACCTTACCTTTTTTACCCGCCCCTACCTGACTTATGTGCGTGCACGATTCATCAGGTGGACCCGCACCACGCACGCGTCTGTGTGAGAATAGATTATAATTTACACTCGACTCCGCTTGAGGGCTTCTTTGTCTCTATACCTGCATCGTTTGTCATTACTTTGTTTAACCTAAATCATGGACCAATCCAGTAAAACAGAATTTAAGTTCAAGTTAATCGAAGTATGAGGACCCTGGATCCAGAGTTTTCGATAACAAGTTGTCTTGTAATCATACACATGCATTGTATAGCGTACTTGCGAATCTAGTTTAATGCAGAAAAAGAGTTAACCCTGAAAGTATGGTAATACTTCTCGGAAAAGAAGGGAAAAAGGGAGCGCTCCGGTATTTTCCACGCAAGGAACATCAGCTCGGTAAGGATTTCCATAATTCCACCCTTCACCCAGCCAGCGGTAGAGATCAACTCCGGCGCGCGTGCATCTCGACATCCGGTAGCCACTCGGTGCACATCCGGACTGCACCAGCGAAGAAGATGAGCTCCCTCTTATCGCCAGCCGAGAATCTCGTAATGAATCGAGGGAAGCGTCCCTTTTCCACTCCGCAAGTGTGAAGTTTATAAGGGAAGAACGATGGATGAGGGAGCCCCAGCATGCTACACGAGACTCCCTATCCTTCTCGCCGATCTACCACCTTTTTACCTTTTTTTTTTTTATCTCGGAAAGTCGACTTGTTAATTCAATTTTCTATTACACCTGCGTCTTCTTCTTCTTCTCCCTTTGCACGTCGTAATCACCGCGTTAATTTGAAAATTCAAGCGGAGGAAGGAAGCCTCGGTAAGCCGAGCTTTTTTTTCCAACTTTTTAAAATGACGGAATCACCTTGGCCGATCTCAGGCGTGCATCGTGTTATTCACACTTATTTTTCCTCGGCTGGTTAAATTTTTTCAAGATATTATATTACCCAAACATAAATAAGACTTTTTGCACGCGCTAATTTTACTTTTTTCTAATTTATTAGTACTATCTTTGTACGATGAAACGTCAATCGAAGCCAAAGATCGGACAATCAAAGTTCAAAGCCCCCCGGGTAATTCGTATATTCTTATATAAAAAGCTTGCAACAAGAGACTTCAAGCTGGTAAAACGAGAGCGAAGAAAAATTTAGCTCTGGCTCATCATAAAATCAAGTTCAAAGGAGAGAATTACAAGAAAGAAAAGAGACAATAATTGTGTGCTGGCACAGAGCGAGAAAGAGCAAGGCACCTGCAATTCGATGCGTAAGCATTACGATCGTGAAAGCGCTGCATGCAGCATTGCAGCGCATCGCGGATCAAAATCGTTCTATGCAACGAGTCGCGTATTTCAGCCGCGATGCAACGAGCTGCACTTTTTTTCCTTTTTCTCGCGGGCCGCGGAACAAAGTTCAATTGTATAAACTCTGCTGATGAAAAATTTTAAGTTTTGTAAGCGACGAGAAGAGGCACATTCTTACAAAAGGGGAGGACTGAGCCGATGAGGTAAGAAAAGCGTCAAGGAAATACTTGCGCGATGTTTATGAAAATTGAAATTGTTTAATTTTTGGCTGACAACCATGCACATAAAAACGATGAAAAAAAAAAAACCTGATTCCAACTTCAGGAGTCATCACATTAAGAGAAAACGAGCCCGTACGAATGCTCATGCTGCAGTGCGCGAGTGCAGGTCTTGCATATCGATCTCGTTGGCTGCTGCAACCGCTCGGGGCGTGCGCGCGAATTTGCCCGCTGCTCTCTTCTTCTTCTTCTTCTTCCTCGTGCCAAAGCGCATTGCGGCGGAGATTGCTGGAACATGCAGCAGCAGCAGTGAAGGAGCGAGAGAGAGGAGAAGAGGTGATGAGGCAACGCGTGATTGCGTGCCGAGCATGGCCAATGCCGACCAATCGCGGTGAAAGGAGATATGCGTTATAGGAGGAGTGGATTACGGGGCGTTCTTTCTATGAACGCGATGCTGCTTGCAGTATTCGGTATTTACCTTTTGCGTAATCTCTATGAATATACCTTTTTCTTTTCAACGATAATTATTGAGTTTTCTTTCGAAGGGGGTCCTTGAGCTTTCAACTTCTGCAGTACAATATCTCGATGGTCCCAACGAAGAAAAACCTTAGCCGAAAATCAGCAGATTTTAAATGACCAATGAAAGGCTGATATGAATTAAAGAATCAGAAAATTTCAGGAATCTTTATTAATTATTACTCAATAAATAAGATTTTTTTTTTATTTTTCGATTTTTTTAATTCATATTAGCGTTTATTAGTTATTTAAAATAGGCTGATTTTCGGCTGAGGTTTTTCTTCGCTGGGACCGTCGATCTAAACTTTCAATTTTTGCAAAAATATTTTATAAAAATACACAAACGATGAAAAATATAACTTGTATATGATTAGACACAAAATACTTAGGCATAAAAAGATCTTTTTGTTTTGAAGTTTTTAAGACTTGGCGATCGTACTTCTGGAACAAGAAGCGAGCTCTCCACCCCTATGCAACGAATATTGAATTTATGTAGAAGCGTTCTTTCAAATCTTACTGTGAAAAAGAAATAACCACGACACTTTGACTGAATCTGAATACTTGTAAAGAAAAGAAAAGTTGACGGTTAAAAGTTCTCGAAGTTTCGTAAGATTTGATCAAGGATGTGTTGAACCACGAGTGTCAGTGCCACTTCAAAGTGCAAACGTCGAAAAAAAAAAAGAAGAAAAAGATAAAAAAGCGCGTCAGCAAGAGTGGAAACGAGTTCAACGATCTCGGCGACTGAGAGCGACAAATTAGTGATTCCCGAACGTATACACACCGCGCTTTCGTCGCTGCAGCGGCGGGTTTAGCGTACGCCAGGGAAATTCGCGGCACGCGCCAATTACGCTCTTTTCTGCGGGACTTGATTTATGCGTCGCCGTCGTCGTCGCCTCTTAGTTTTTCTCCTTTGCCGTTTTGTCTAGCCTGCGGTCATTATGACCACACATGTTATTACTTTTCACTCCAGAAAGCTGTTTTGTTTGTCGAAAAAGCTTTCTAAAGATATACAATAAACATTAAAGAATTATTATTATATTCTTTTGATCAAAAAATCACTTTTAATTTTATGTAATGATTATTCATTACCTTGATGAAAAACTAAGTAAAAAAATTTATTACAAAAATAATTCCTATTTAAAAATTTTATTTTTTGATGAGACGTACACCCTGAGAATCATTTTTTAAATTAACTGTGATAGAATTATCATCATTAGATAAAGTATCAATATTTAAGTATTAATCCATCCTTTTGATACTTTGATGTCCAGTTTGTAGTAAAGTAAGAGCACTTGATCGCCGTTAATTAGATTTTATCATTTTTTGCGAAAAATAAGTCTCTGATTCCTTTCTTCCTGCTCCGACAAACTTCATTTGATCTTCAGAAAATCAATTTTCTTCAAAAAAGACAAATTGATCTAACTGTGACACCTGTAAATCCGGGTATCAAAAATAGCGAGGCTATAAACAGTAATCGAGCGTCGACATTGAGGTAGCGGTGAGTTGTAAAATAATAACAATCAATTTGCGGGACAAATGCTCGATCGTCGCATCTTGTTGGGCAGGTATAGATGATAATTACGCCTCGGTGGTGCATCGGGAGAGATCGATCCACTTGGACATTCCGAACGCGGGAGGTGAAAGTAGGAGCCGTACCTGCAGCCGTGGAAAAATCCAGTCCGCGAATGGCGATCGATGTGACAATGGTCCTCCTCCTCCTTCTCCTCCCGCTTCTCCTTCTCCTCCGCATCGCTCATCGATGTGCATCGCTTGATTATAACGTCTTCTCGGAAGCTACTGCACTGTTACGGGAAGAATAATCATCGCTAAATTACACGACATTTTATACGAGAACCGGTATTTTACATTTTTTTTTTTTTTTTTTCTTTCTTCAGTTGTGTATCGGCAATACTTACGGTTTTTCGTTACATCTACCGCTTTACTCATCTTTTTATTTTATTTTCTCTCGTAACTGTTTCTCTCGTTACGCACTCTTTGAGCTCATTATTCATTTGAGAAAGAGACAAAAGCTCTCGGTGAGCTTGCGTTTGTAACCATATCGGCTTATTAATTATATCTCGAAAGTAAACTTTCATTGTGAATTTTGAGTCATACTTTCCTAGTAATTTTCAAACCCGTCGGTTTTTAACGAGATAAAAAAAATCCATTCTGCTGGTTTATAAATACACCAGTAAAAATAGATTTTCCTCAACCGTCGTATAGATCCAATCTGACAAACCAACTGCGCGGTAAATATAATCTTCAGCTTTTTATACTCGATCTATTAATAAAACGTAATTGACGCATAAACTGCACAGTGCTCAATATAAGAAAAAACTCTATAAGCCCCCCGCAACTCGCGTCGTAGGCATATCCCTTAGGTAGCACCGGTAATTTCTTCATCGACGTTAAATCGCCGCGTGACTAAGACGCCCCGTCGCGTAAGCATACAAATCTATCGTGCACACTCATCTATAAATATATATGAGCAATAATAACTCCGCTGTAAAGAAACAATGTAGTTGACAAACTCGATTAATTGAGCGCTGTTGGGACGAAGCTTGAGAATATTCGAATTTTCAAGAGAAAACGACGCGTTCGCAGCGGGGGAGGAGGAGAAGGTCAGGTGAACCAGCCGACGCCCATCAGGCCGCGCGCGCGTGCACGTCGGAGGGGAACGAGAGCACCAAGGAGGAGAAGGAAGAGATAAAAAAAAAAAAAAAAAAAAAAAACAGCTCCGAAAAGGGGGAAAAAGGAGAGTTTTATGAAAATGGTTATAGGGTACTGCTGGAAGACAGGAAAAAAAAAAAGAATTTATGAAAGTTGCTGCAAGGAGTAAAAAGCTAAAGATAAAAGACGGGTGTGCAGGCTCAATTAAAATAGGGAGAGATTGCATGCTTCGAGAAAAAACGAGAAGAGAGAGAAGTGAAAAAAAAAACTGGGGTGAGGTTGAGGGAAGTTGGTGGGGCACGAGATAATCGGGGCGGGTTGATAGTGGTGGGGACGATCGCCACCCCCTCCGGTAGCAGCCTCCATTTTGCTGAATCATCCCCCCGTTTCGATATCTCGGCGGTTTTACAAATGGCGGACGAGAGCTTTTTTCACTCCGGCCTCTTTCTCCGCGCGTACAAACAACGCGGTGCGGGACAAAGGAAGAAAGGGAGTACGCTTCCTCAAAAAAAGCGTTGGGAGTTGCGGCTGCCGGATCTCCGGACGAGTGACTTCCAGAGCGTCGTTTTCGAAAGTCCGCCTAAATTAGATGAGCCCGCGAGACCTTGGCGGCGCTGTACATACGAAGGTCAGCGAGGAACAATCTACTAGCCTAGTAGTACACTTTTTCATAGGAAAGAAACTAGGTGTTTAAAAAAAAAAAAAAAAAAAAAAAGGATAAGAGTCGAAAAAATGGCCTCTTCCACGGCAATATCTCCAGCGTAATATCTCTCTGTCCACACGACTTCCGGCGCGGGAGCGGACGAGAGAGGGGAAAAGCCGCCGAGAAGAGTGGCGCGGGCAGCCGGGTGACGCGTTTCACAGAGGAGGCCAGGTAGGTATTGACCCGTCGCTTGCCCGGGAGCACCGGCTGGTTACCCTGGCAACCCTGCCCCGGCGGCACAACACTGCGACGAAGCTCGCTTCTGCCCCGAGATATACCCCGGACCTTGCCGGGCTTCCTCTTCTTCTTATTTCGGGGACGCTTTTGGTAAAACTCGGTGAATCACTCCTGTGAAGGCCCGATGAGTGCTACAAACTCAATTTTACTTGATTCAAATCAGTAACCCTCCAAGACATCGGACCAAAGAGATTAAAAAAAAAATTCTTCCAAATCCTAGTTTGCTAAAACTTTTGTCGCTTTTTCATGGAATACTGCGTTTTTGAGATTACTACTAAGACAAAAAACAAGCTTTGAACGCTTTTTATAAGGAATTACCAAGAAGTTATTACATATTAGTATATATTTCAGTAAAGTTTAGGTTGTGGTCAATGATCACCCTGCAAGCTCAACTTCCAGGCAGAGGGCTCTTCCTTTGTTTAAGATAAAAAAAACAAAACTGGCGTCACTTGAACCTTATTTAAATCACAGCTGTCATAAAATACGAAACTTGCACATTGCTAGAGATCGTTCTACCTACACCGAAAAAAATAAACGCGTAGGGCACGCACTCATTTTCGAGCGTAGAACACGGAGCGCTTGAGAGCGTAGTCTACGGCTGGCCGAGTGCGTAAAACGCGCAAGAGCTTCAGCCGTAGACCTCCCGCCTGCTGCCCGCTGCTGTTGGCGGTTTAAAGTGCATGAGCGTTTGTTTTGACACCGCGGGATGTTTTGTTCTGAATTTGTTCTGATTAATGCAATTGCATCAAATACAGAATTATTGATATGAAATAAGTGAATTAATATAGTTATATTTTCTAAAGTAAGTAAAGTTTATAAGTTGCGTGTGTTAGCTTTATAACCTCAAAAATCATGCATCATCCTAACGAACATCCCTTTTACACAAATGGTTTCAAAATATTATTTCGACTTCTCACAGATATAGCAAAATGAAAACATCATTTTCGTTATTCATGATACTTATTTATTTCATCTCGCAACCGCATAAGTCGACGGAGCAGACGGTGATATTCTCTGATTCTACGGCTGGAGCCCTTGCGCGTTTTACGCACTCGGTCAGGCGTAGAGCACGCTCTCGCGCTGAGCGTAAGCCACGCTTTCAAGCGCTGCGTGTTCTACGCTCGAAAATTGCCTGCTCTACGCGTTTATTTTTTTCGGTGTAGTAAATAATCAAAATTTATGAAAAATCTCGCTTTGGAATAAAATAAATCGGCGTTGGCCACGCCGATACCAAGGATACCAAAGCTCTGTGTATCGATTTTCTTTCTCCTCTCCCGGGGAAGCCTACCAAAGGAGATAAAAAAAAAAAAACGAGCCTCTGAAAAAACCAGCTGGCGCGTGCCAGGGAGAGACCCCGGCGATCATCTCAACAAATAAGATATTTTCGTTTAATGAAGGTTCATCAGCTCTTCTTAGAGAGACACAAAGGGAAAAATGACAGTTTTTTTCCGGTCTTTCCCAGGTCGCATGTACACAGAGTTTTCCTTATAATTAACCGGAAATTCGAAAAAAAAAGAAAAAAGCGCAGTCGAGATGTAAAAAGGAGGACGGCAGCACAATATTCCCGATAATGTATCTCGGGTGGCTTCGGGGTCATCTCTGGGTGGGTGGCCTCGGAGCATGAATAATAAATCGCGCTCGCTCACGGGGCTGAATCGTCGGCGGGCCTATAGCGTACGAGAAAAGAGGGTGCGCCGCGCCGCGTCGTCCCGGGCAACCCAACCACCCACCCACCGAGAGAAAGAGAGAACAGCGTGGCGATGGCGGCTGCAGGCTCCCTATATATCTATTCGCCCAGCGGCAGGAGGGAGGGGAGGGACGCGACGCGATCAATACCAGTCCGGAGAGCAGTCCTCCTTCTCCGACTCTGCGAGCGTATCTCTTTTCTCCGGTCAACGAGGGATTTTGTTTTTTTTTTTTTTTTTTTTTTTTTTTTCTAGGCTAATTTTAAGATTTTCCCGTCTCTAACGCCACGGGAAATTTTAAAATACCGTCGACGAGCTGTAAAGATAACGAAATTTTGGACTTCCCTGACTTATCCTAACTAGCAGAAATTTTTTTTCAAGTCAAAGAGTGGTGATAAAAATTAGTTACGGGTGACAAACTCTGGGATTCCCCTCAATCGGTTTTATAAATATTTGATGCGCTAAGAAGAATTGATTATTATCGGCTAATTAAATTTTTATCAAACCGAAAGTTGCCCATTTTCGGGTTTTTCAAGAAAAGCGTTTCTAATCTCTAAAAAGGTCTTGAAAAAGCTTCGACAATATATTTCTCAACATTAATAGTAATGACTCGTAGCTCATGAATAATTTTAACTCGCATCATCAAGTCTCGATGAGGCTCTGAATATTGCAGGAGTGTAAAGATTCTCCGAAAAACAACATTGTCGATTGAACCTCTCGTTTTTTTCGACAAATAAATATTTTTTACGTTATTTCAAATAAATACTATACACATTGATTCATTAGAATAGTAACGAAGATTCACATGAGCGCGGAGAGTTGATTACTTATTTCGACAATCACCCGTCTGCCGAAAAAGGGAGCTCCATCGATCAATCCTTCAACAAAAGAGTCGGAAAGAAAAAAAAGGAGTAAATCATCATCCATCAAACTCGAGCGCGCAATAATAACGCTTTATGCTCACGTATCAGCGTCTGATATCTCTCCCACCTTCGACTAATTTACCAGCGGCGCCAGCCAAGCACACACACACGCCCGTGTGCGAAAAAGGCTGCGAGTTACTTTCCTGGAAATCGCTCCAATGCCTTACTGAGAATCCACCCGCCATTGCTGCTGCTCTCGTCGGCCGGTAAAAGAGGGGGAGCTGCGAGGGCGGACGCTGAGGGAGAGAAGAAAAAGATTGCCGCTGCTGCTGCGGGAGGGGAACCAGCGTGTGTGGGTTCACGAGGGGGAGTTTTGCTTTGCTTTATTTGGATGAATGATGGTGTCCCTTGTTTCCACCATCATGGTGGACTGAGATTTTCGATGGTGGGCTGACTGCTTACTGCCCGTTACTACTTTTTTTGCTCTTGATTAAAATTTCTTTTTTCTTTGTGTATGTTTTTTTTTTTACCTAAAAATTTTGAGATTTTAGCAGCAAACTTTTCAAACTTGATTTACTCAAAACCTTTGTCTGTATATGTCCAATTCGTTCAAAGCTCTGATGGATCAGATTAACTTTACTTCGAAGGGCTATTGACATCAGTAAAAGAATCACGCACAAAAATTAAAATAATCAATAAAATATCAATTTCATTTCAGGTAAAAATCTTCGAAAAATATTATTTTTAACAAAATGTCAATTGTAATTGATTCCCAGGCTCTAAACACTCTGAATTTACCAAAAGAATCAAAAAGAATCAAAAGAATCATCAGTGATTCAGGAGTGCACAGGCCCTCGCTTTACTCATAATTTTCTTATTGGAAGTACCACATAACAGTTGAAAAAAAAATTACAACATATATTTTGAGGCAAAAAATGTATTGAAGCTTTGAACAGTTGGGAAAACAGAAGCTTAAATATTCCAGAAAACGTAAAAATCGATCCGAAAAGCCAACATCCCATGCTCGACGGTGAGACACTTGAATTCTTAGCGTAGGTATAGGAGCAAGCGTACTCGTCCTACATTTGTTAATACGTACAGCGTCTACCGTAATGTATACACGCACGCGCGCACTCGGGAGCTTCAGAAAAATCGTCACCAGTACAGTTATAGAGGAGGAGAAACTCGGTTGACTTAGCCCAGGATACGAAGGAGGAGGAGGAGGAGGAGGACGATTAGGGTTTACCGAGGCCATCAAGCGTCGTCGTAGTCGCGCTCTCGACGACGAGAAGGCGGAAGCTTGCCTGAATTATGATTACCCGCGCGCGCTCGATTACGATGACGATAATGACCCGGCCCGGCCCGACCGGTGGCTTGGGGAAGTAAAGAAAGGAGAATAAAAAAGAGAGAGGGTCGCGCGCGTAATGATCCACACATCGGAGTAAGTTTATTCCACAAACAGATGTCACTTTACGCTCCGCTGCGCTTTGTTGGACTACTACCACTGCTGCCAAAGGTATCCTACGTACCTAAAGCGTGGGTGGAATTTCGCCTCTCGTTTATTCGTTGCTTTTTTTTTCACCCGAGTCTTAAGTTTTGGCGTCTTAAAAGACCACTAGTTTGCATAATCTTCAGCTAGACAACTTCAAGTCCTTAATCTTTGTAAAAAAACAAAGAAAACATTTATGACCCGAATAAAAAGACTTTGTCGTCAAGGAGCATCCTGCGAGAAGATAAGATAGAAACGTGCGCATCCTCGTGCAAAAAAAAAAAAAAAAAAAAAAAAAAAAGGAAACCTACGCCGTATAGGATAGGCTCGCGGCCGAAACGTGGGAAAAGCGCGCGCATATCTCCGCGTGGGTTTAGCAGGATTAGCCTTTGCCGCTGTTAAAAACAATGCCGCGGACTGTGCAACAGCGCGCCGCGGGCGAGATATTCTTTCCTGCACGCAGCCTCTGATCTAAAAAGAAAAGCCTTGAGCCTTTTGTCGCGAGTTGCGAATTGAAGAAAGTCGGGATGGTATTTGTGGCAGATTCGTTCTCGACTTGAGAAATCGCTCGTTTCTACTTAACATTCTTACCTGCAATGTTGCCCACAATGGAGCTGCAATTACCCGAGGAAATTTTCAAGTTATTGGCAGTTTTTTTATTGTTTTAGAGGATTGCATGTATTTTGGAAGTATAACAGTTTTGGTAGGAGCGATACGATATCATCTGCAGAATTCAGCCGGAAAGCCAACACCGCATTAATCAAGATAATGAAAAGGCGCAGCGGAGTCAGCACGCCGGTGCGGTTAATCATTTGAGGAAGTGCATGCGGCGCTGCAGTCCGAACGACCTTGGCGACGGGATCCGCGCTAACGCTATACGATGTCCCACTGCTGGTGGAAGTGATATCGAAAGAGAGACGAGAGAGAGAAAAAGGAAAAAAAAAAAAAACTTCAGGAGTCGCATGTTTCTGCTGCAGCGTCCTCGGTGTCTCAAATTATAGGCCACGCGTCAGACGACGATGCAGAGGAGAAGCTCGCGAAGCCATCATGGCAAGATGATACCCACAGGATTCTCGCGCGCGCGTGTGGGGCCTCGACTGAAATTCGAAGTCTCGTACGGGGGATTCGATTATTATAAATAAACGAGCCTTTGTTTTTTTTTTATTTTTTTAAAGATAAATTGATTTTTCAAACGATAGTTTTTCGATAAAATTCGGTAGAGTTGCGGTGGTATACGTACTAAACTTCTGAAAGCTCTTTTAAAAGTTCGGCATTTAATATTTAACTCCACGAGATCTGGTTGGATCAATACTATTGGAGAACTCCAGAGTTTTACAGACAACTTTCCGTTTGCAATAGTCGCAAAAGTTGATAAAACTCGCATCCGTCATAAGTAGAATTATTTATTACAATCAAATTATGCTTGTTTGGTTTTTCCGGCAAAAGGGGTCAAAAGTAGTCTTGTAATTTAAAGAATTTTTTTTAGACTAGTATATACCTGCTTTTTATTTATAATCGAAGTAAAGCGAATCATTTTTTATTTTTTAGATAATTTTACCAATCAAATCTCATTTTTTCTAATAATGTTTTTTAGTTTTAGTGATATATAGTCATGTTAATGACTAAAGTCGGTGAAAAACTCCCTGAAAAATTCATTATTATTAAATCGATTACCAAATTTAAAATTGTATTATTTTATTTTGACAAAGAATTAGTCTCTGTGGCTACCGGAGAAAAATTATTATTTCGTTGTGATGCGGAATGACTCGACTCGTGTCCTTGCGAAATACAGCAGAGAGCTCTGGTCATGATTTTTGATCAGCAGATCGGCGCGCACACCTCCGGTTTAAAAATTATTGCTCAACTCCAGAACCGATCGCGTTACAAGCGAGCTCAGCAACGTTCGATCTTATTCCGCACTGCATGCCTACTTACGCACAGAAAAATCCGCTGCATGCTCGGGTTTTTTTTTTTTTCTTCTCTTTTTCTGCCTTAGCCAGTGCTGTAGTACTCATTAGCAACATTCCGCGAGCAGAGAGCTGACTCATCGGTAACTCACCTTTGGCTGTGCTTCTTCTTCTTCTTCTCAAGGTGTGTTCGGGTTTCGATCACCGCGCCAAGTCGTCATTCCTCCTACTCCTCCTTATTTGCTTATGAGTACTTATTGTGAGATACGTTACTGTCTGTTATACGTGAATTGTTGGCTGTATCGAGCTTCGAAGGCAATCCATTGAGAGGCTTTGTCGTGATTTTTCTTTGAAAAATTCGGTAAACAATGAGAGCTTATTTTTAGACTTGAATCTTGGAAATCTTTGACGCAGCGCTAGGCACGCACTCAAGACAAATGCGTCGGCTTTTTATTAGCCTTCGTTATTCGTTAGTTTTTAAAACGTTTAACATTTTTAATTTTTTTTTTTAATTTTTTTTTTAATTTATGCATCTGATGACAGAAAACTTTTTTAAAACATTATATAAAATTGACCGATCAACGCAAAAAAAGCTGCAGTTGAGAAAATGTAAAAGACGAGAATGATGCAGGCTATAAAATGGAAAAAATAGCGCGGTCAAGGCATCATCCTGACTTTGAGAAAAAAAAAAAAAAAAAAAAAGGTAGATTGTTATAGACGAGCGCTGCATCGCGGACGATTCGCGTGACTCTCGCGTGTAAATAATTCACGGCAAGCTCTTCTCGGGAATAAAAAAGCTGCTGCTGCGGCTGTGGCTCTAAAAAAATATCCTGCATGGTTAGTTATATTTTCATATGCACATGAAAAATCTCATAGTTGTTGCAGAAAAAAGTTTATCAATTTCTATGTACAAAATTTAATGTACATAATATAACACCTCTACTACACGCATAAAGTTTGTCAATATTTATAAGAACTAATTCAAATTTTCAAGAATAATAAATGTTTTAATCTTTGAAAACGGATACATAGAGAAAATGTGTCAGAAAAATGTGAAAGACAAAATGTGAAGACACTGTTTCGGATATTTTATAAGTATCATTTTGGGACATTGCTAGAATTGTATAAAATACATGCAAGAATTTTTTTTCTTCTCATTAAAGTTGTAGAATTGGAAATATTTTTTGTGTCAATTAAAAAAAGTGTAAATTCTTGTTTTGAATTAGATGTAGCAAAAAAGATAATCTTCAATGTAAATTATAATTTGCTTTCTTCCTTTTATACTAAAATTTTTGGTACATAGTTAAAGTATTAAAAATTTATACAATTTTGTATTAAAAAAAAATTTTCTTATTTAGATAAAGCTCTTGTTTTAATTTTAGTATAAAAAAAAAATTTTTTTGAGAAAGAAACTGTTTTGATTAATTTTTGTAAAATTCTCTTTATTTTAATTTGTTATAAAATATTATAAGTTTACAAAAAAATTTGTACATACACATTCAAGACAAACACTTGTCGTTATAAAATAAAACTATTCTGTACACGATTAAGAAAATATTAATGGCTTACATTTAATATTTAGGTTCAATGAAATAAGATTTTTACAAGCTTTTTATTCAATAAATTTTTGCATTTGCAAGTTATGTTTAACAATTTCATTAAACATTTCTGGATGAGATATTCTATAGGATTGAAATTCTGGTTTCTCTATAAAATCTCTCAAGCGCAAAGCAATAAATTCAATTGTCTTTAATAAAAGTTTTCTAGAATTATTAGTTTCTGCAATACTCAAGAACTCTACAGCATTAAAATCATTGATACTCTCGCACATCATTTCTAAGCATAATGCTTTCAGATCTCTAACAGAAAACTTTTCTGCTGCATAGAAAAGTTCCCATGCAATATCTTCCATTTTATCAACTGTACCAGTATAAAGAAATTTAAAAAATTGATACATCACATCATATTTAATGCCTATAACATCAACTTTAGTTGTTTTTTTATCTTTTCCATCATGTGTAAACATTGACTTAAAAACAGAGCTACGATTCGCTAAAATGCATCTGTGAAGATGAAAATATTTTCCTTGGACTGAAATTGTAACATCACTGAATTCTTTATTTGTCAACATTTTTTTATAGTCATCAGATACTTTAAGCCATCCTGAGTTTCCTTTATTTACAACATTCATTAGAGAATGTTCTGTTATAATCTTACATGCAATGATGAGTTTATTGTCATTAATAACTTTGTTTGCTTCGTCATATATAAAGTTCTCTTGTACAAAATCATGATATCCAAAAAGATCATTTTTCTTAAACAAATGCTTTTCAGTTTGAAATCCAACAATTTCTACATTATTTTGGTTTAAGATTGAAAAAATTGCACCAGCTTTGATTTCATTTTGGTTCAAAGACTCCAAAAAAATTGAAGTGTAATTTTCTTTTGCATCTTTTTGACCTTGAGGATAGAATTCTATTGCCCATTCTATTTTTTCACAATTAGAACCAATCGTAGAAAATGGTGGAGATTTTAATCCATGTCCTCTTTTCTTGCCAGTTAAATACTTAACATGTATTTCCCACTTGCACTCCATTACATTTTTTTCATATGCTGTCACATTTCCAACTGTGATCAAACTCATTTTAGATAAATTTAGAACACACAGTATACAAAGCTTAATTTATCACACTATTCTACAGTTGCTTATAGTTTTTACACAGATTCATGAGATTGATTACCTGAATTACGTTTACAGTTCAAGCTATACTCTTCACATCACAAATTTCCATGACTTGTACCTCGTGTTTAAAAAAAATTTTAATTCAGGAAATCAACAGTAAACAGATTTTGAATTCGAAATAGTTGAATAATTACACTAGAGCAGATAAACTTTAACAGGTAAAAAATTTTTTACGTGTGCGGGCGATTTGGCAGAATTACGATCCTGACCGTGGGCAGAATGGGGCAGAATAGAAATCGGCATGATGGACCCTTCTGCATCTGCGGACATCTGCGCGAGTCGTGTAAACGTGTGTTGTGCGACGTGTTCAGACATGTTTTTTTGCGCGAGTTTCGAGAATTAATTCAGCGCGAAAATTTGAAAAGTCGTTTAGCAGAATTGAACTTTGTTTATACACGAAAGATGTTACCTAAATGAGGGCATTCATTAAGAAGGACCCACAATCCGTTATAAATTATTATTTTCATATCTTTCATTCAATCTATATATTTAGATTACTTACGTATATAATTAACCTCTTCCAATACATCAAAATAAAAACCGAATAAAAAATAAATAAAGCCAGTAATAAAATTTCTTTAATCAACAATATAGTACAAGCTTTTAGAGAATAAAAGGATTAAAAAATCGAAAGAAAAAGTTCTTGCTTTGTACGATTCGAATAGAAGTCGGAAGATTCGAAAGAGCATGCAGATTGCAGAAACATTGATTTTTTGCCAAGAAATAATTGACAAACTACTACCGCGCGTTAAACTTTGTTGAACTGAATGATTTAGTACTTTTCGAGTACTAGTTCAGAGGAATTAATAATGAAAGCCATCATGAAAAATTGCTCGTAAAATTACATGAACTCGCAAGCAACTTACACCCGTAAAAAAATATTTTCCAATATCTCTAAAAGCGCAGTAGCCTCATAAAATTGAATGATTACTCGATCTCTGTCTTTTGAATAGTTCTAGAAACAATAATCGAAGAAGGAATCCGCAAATGATTGTCCGAGTAAGGTGCAAGAGAAAAGAAAAGGCGGATGCGATATATAAGTATTCAAAACTCGAAAGCCGATCTCGGTTCGCGGAGGAGACACACGCTAACTGTTATGATTTTCCTCGGGTACCCTGCAAGCAGCGAGTGCCTGTTATTCTCCTCCTCCACATCGATGCTAACGTCGCAGTAGGACGAATAACAGGATGCGTCGCTCGGTGTCCGATGAACAACGATGTCCCTGCACCTCCGCCGTTATCGACTCGCGGAAGCCGATTGTACAGACCAACCCGACGCATGGTACTGTACTGAACTTACTATTATTGTTATTTTTTTTATAATAAAAATTATTATTATTATTAGGTACGTCTTGACCAGTACCTATGTCTCGTGAGAAGCACTGGGAAATTTGGGTTTTTCGAACTGATTTGTTTCAAAATTTTCAAGGTCTAATTTTTTATTCATCATATAAATATCGAATATGTTTATAAAACTTAATTTTTTTAATGAGTATAAAAATAAAAAGTACTTTGAAGCGTCTACCAACGATTGTTTAAAATAGAAAAAGTTATTTTGTTTATTATTTATTATAATTCTATATAGAATTATATACTACTATTAAATTATTGGGCTGCGATTCTAAAAAATACCGTGTGTGGGCATGCAATTAACCTCAAACTTGTTAATGTTAGTGAGCGTTTACCTTAATATAGAATCGCACCCTTGGAACAGTAAAATTTTTATCGTAAGAATTCAAAACTGCAAACAGATTAATAAGAGCGGTAACATTTATTTACTTACCTTGATTAACGTAGGTTTCTAATTTCGGTGCAAATCAGCGTGATCATTTCGAAAAATCAAACGAACGTTGAATCTAATTTTTTCTTTCGAGCGGTTCAAAGTCACCAAATTATCATAATTTTAAGCTTACAATACCCGCCATCGAAATCTCTGAAAATCTCTCCAAAAGAGCTCTTTGGAATTTCCAAATTAAACCAATTTCGAGGAAGAATAAAGAACGAAGGTAGCCGACCGAAACAAAAAAAAAAGCATCATTCGCATCTGATTAAACTCGCCCCCTATTTAAAGAAATGCAAAACACACGACTTCTATTCAGTTCGATTCTCGACGATGAGGCGTTTAAATTCATCCCAAAGCGTAAACAATGATCCCCCAAACAAATCGTAAATCGGTCGATTTCATTAACCCGCGTCGTAGCATCCTCACGGTAAACCACAGATCGAGAAAGTGATAAGGAAAAGAAAAAGACGAGACGGCCCATAAGGTCAATCACCATGAAGCACAACAGAATTCAATTAGCGAGCTCGTCACGGCCTATTACGTAGACGCGGGGTGACGATTTTTCGTCGGATCCTAAATCACCGGTTTATTGACTCTGTTCGAGGATGCTGCTCGGCCCTGCACCCCTCGGTTATTGACGACTAGGCGGCCCCTTTGTAAGTCGGTAATAGTGTTTTTTAGTGGGCTCGCCCGGCGCTCCCTATTGATATACAGATGTTAAGTAATCTTCTCTTGTCGTCATTATAGATTCTTTGTAATCTTTGTACAATTATGTATTTTATTTAGTCATTCATTTTCTAGAGTTTCCTTTGAAACATCCCGTAAACTGTTTTTCAAAGCTTGAAGAACTACAAATCCAGCTCAAATTACTTCAATTAACATCAGCTAAATTATTAAATTATAATTGTTGATAAAAAACTATTCCAAACTTATTCCTTCAGCTTATTAATTTTTTATATAACTCAGCGGCTTTTATAATACATTTGAGTTTGATTCATCGCGATTAAAACATCGATCATCGAAAGATCACCTTTAAAAAAAAAGGGGGGGGGGGAAGAAAAAGTCAACCGTCCGCACCCTAGATCCCACGCAATTTCCGAAGAGTGCTCTCTTACAAGCTGGCGCGTGTCACATCTCTCGTCTTTCGTACCTCCGAAAAAAAAGGGATCTGTTGACTTCTCTCGTGGGTATCGCGTTGCGGGGGGGACAAATATTTGGAGCGATCCTCGCCTCTCGCCGGTGGGAGTAATGAAAAGTGTCCGGTTTATTCTTTCGACCACCCCGCGGAGGGTGATTAGTTTCACGGGAATTTGTACCCGGAAAGTCCACAATGTACACATTGATTTTATTGTTTGATGTTTTAAGTATTCTGCTTAGCTTTTTTTGTGAAAATATTTTTATGTTTAAAATTTAAATCGAATTTACTGACTTTTTTAAAAATGAACATCAAAACACCAGTTGCAAAATTCATTGAACCATGCATTTATCGAGCGCTCCACA
This sequence comes from Encarsia formosa, assembly GCA_038277355.1. NCBI lineage: Eukaryota > Metazoa > Arthropoda > Insecta > Hymenoptera > Aphelinidae > Encarsia > Encarsia formosa. Next base: position 15,530,852 of record CM076185.1, read on the forward strand.
GATGACGAAGCTATAACCATTTCTCGAGCATCACAAACTGGGTTTTTATTTTTATTGAAAATTTATGAAAGCATGCAGTAAATACAGAATCCTGCACCGTATCGCTTGAAAGGCCGATAAACAAAGTTCTCCTAGAACAGAGCCGGGGGGCTGATAAAAGAAATACATAATAATAAAAAAGAATTGCTCGTCAGCTGTGCGCGCTGCCACATCCACAGGTAAGGTCGCTAATAAATACTCATTAAAATCTCCCCCTCCTTGGGTCCCTCTTTTCTTGAAACCGCAGGGCAGCGGAGAGAGAGAGAGTGAGACGAGCGCGCGTTTATCACGTCACGCACGCGGCAGATGACTGCAGCAGCAGCTGCCGACTCCGATGAGTCGGCGATAGCCCAAGAGAGATCACCGGTTACAGATGTTCCTGGAGAACTTTGTGTTTACGAGGGGGAGGCGAATATCAGCGACCAGGGGGCTCGGCTAATTAGCTAATTGGACGAGATCGACCTATTAATTTGAGCGTGATTCCTCTTTTGTTAATCAATCGATTTTAATAGACGTCGTCCTGGGTGGAATTGAGCTATAGCTTGGTTGATTTTTTTACCGATTAACCGTGTATAATGTTACATATGCAAAAGTTCTTTTTATTTGTTATTTAATTTTGGTGTATTGAGAATGCTGGACTCGATATTTAAAAATTAATTATTTGACATTTGCTTTAGTTCAGTACTCCAATATTGAACTTTATCTGAGAAAATAAGTAATGGTATTTTATTTCCTTTTCTGTTTTTATATTTTAATCTAGTTTAGAATTTTCAAAAGGTTGATGCAGAAATTTTTTCTTCGAGTTTATTTTATAGAAATGTTTTTTATAATAATAAGGGTCGTTTTTTACATAATAACATTTTGAAACCAAAGAAAAACGAAAATTTTATTATATTAAATTGATCAGAAATAATTTTTATACAAGAGCAATTTTTAATGTAAAGTGAAAAAATTTAGTATTAAGTAATTGATTGATACTTATATAAATATTCTTTATCAAAAAATATAAATTTTTCTTGATCTCAAAAATAAATTTGTATTTTATTACAATTGAGGCTTTACTGAAGAATTTCGTAAATCACTCTTTGATGTATTATAGGAGTTTAAAAATTGGGTTTTTATTTTGCCATCGACTGTATACGACTATTCTACAGCATTACTTTTTTGTGATCATTAAACAATTTTTTTTTTTTGCTCAAAGTAGTAATTTTTTAACGCCATATTTTTCTACTGCATAGAAAACTTCACTTACAATTTTCTCTATTTTATGACCTTATCCTCAGTTGATATTGCTTTAAAAATCAGACTATAACATGCAAGGATATATTTATGAAAGTAAAAGCTTTTACTAGGTTTTTCCCATTAGATAATAATATACTAACATCATTTTACCAAATATCTGCCTACGAACACTTATAGAAAACGTCTGTTGATCTCTGAAATCTCTTCAGGTCTCTTAATTTGCAAACTGCAGATACTGACAGAATCTTGATATCGAGAATTTAAATGATTGATAATACATAGTTATTGAACATGAAATTAAGACTTAAATTTATGAACTCTGAAAAAAATTCAAGCCACAATAAAAACAGGTGCATCAGCAGGCACGCGCCACAAATTATCATGATCGCGCCTCCGGTCAAAATTGGCCGACTGAGAAAAAAAAGTAAGAACAGCCAAATAATAAAAGACCCCAAGGGGTCCGCGTATATTTTTTCTTTGATATTTTGTAATTCAGTTTGTGCATATGAAGTCAAAGCTGTTAATTAAAAAAAACAATGTATCAATTGTAGTAATAAGTACTATAAGTCTCGCTTAAAGCCACTTATAAGTTTAGATTTAAAAATTTTAATAAGACTGCGCACATTTAAATGCATCTACGAATTAAACATTCAACGAATAGAAGCAACTCGAGTCTACTCTTCGATTAGTTGTAGATCATTCTGGAACAACTCACCTGCTCCTCGATCATCAATCCTCACCGGAATCAAGCGTAAAAAGACCTCCCCGAAAAAACACCACGCTTCAGGAAAAAAAAGGGCAGCCCTCATCCCGCAACAACATATCATCCTTCAGAGGAAGAAGAAGCGGGTAAAAAAAAGGTGGGCTGCTGCCTCTCGGGTTGCAGCGCCGCGGCAGGTGCCGAGGCGCGTGTCCCTTCGACTTTTTTTTTTAATTCTTCTTCTCCTTCCTTTTAAACGGAGAGAAAAAGAGAGAAAGAGAACAGGTAGGCACTCGCAAGATGTTGCACCAGCAGGGGCTACCTTCTTTTTTTTTTTTTTTTTTAATTTTCTCTCGTTTATTCGAGCAATGCGCGATGAAATCGGATTAAGTCGTCCTTACTCGCATCGCGATAAATGGTAAACGTACAATGTTTACAAGTGCATAACTTTCATTCCACAAACGATCGGATTTTTAAAATTTAAAATAAAACCTCTTGAATTTGATATTTTTAAGTTTGTAACGGTATAGATGCTCTGTATGCTGCTGCCTGCGTTTATATCAGAACCAAACTCTTTCAAATCCACACAAAAGGGACTATTGATAATCATGGGAGGTTTGTTTCCGTCATCAGTTATCTTTTCTTTAACCTTAAGAACCCCAAAAAAAGTTTAAAGCACCAGGTCAACGCACCATTAGCAGCAGGCAGGCACGGTTTTCTGATCATCACGTCAACCTGTCCATAGTCCTGCAGGTGTAGGCGCGGTTCACAAAGCCGGGAATAATAGCGCCTCACGGATGCGGGTAAACATAAAACTCTCGAGGCCCGCGGCAAGGATACTCGGTACGGTTACGCAGGATCTTTGAAAGAAAGGTAAAACGGAGGACGCACGTGCGACAATAATGACCGCACTTAGCGGGACGTCATCTTGCAGAGCCACGCGACCGAAATACCTGCCGTTGTTCTTGAGCATAAAAAAGTCGAGCCGGGGAAGGAGGAAAGGGAGGAAGGGAAACGATGCAGCTCGCGCATAACGAGCAATTTGGTACGTCTCGAGATACCCATCGGCCCATCGGCATCTGCGGCAAGGTGCTCCCTTCTTCTTCTTCTTCTTCTCTTCCCCGGCTAGACGCTGGCTCGATCGTCCTCCAAGCGCGTTTGTTTATAGGACGATACCAGGCTCGATTGGGCTGGGGAGTCGGTGACCCTCTTTTTTATGGATCTATTAGTTTTTTGGAAATTTCAGCCAGACCTACCGATTATCCTGCTAGACGGAGTTTAATTTATTCATTTGCACCTTTATAGCCAGCTGGTCGTTATTTCCTCTTCCGAGATTACAATTTACTCAGCCTGGCCTTCGAATGAATCCAGATTCAACTCCCTGGCGATCGTCATTCGAAAAAAAGCTCGCAAAAATCAATCAACTGCAGCAGCAGCAGCATGTGGCTGCAGAATTTTTTATCTGCACCAGCAGCGGCACGCGTCCTCCTCCTCCTCCCGCAGGAGATGCGATGCGCAAGAGAGCTCCGGGGAGCGAGAAACACGCAGCGGCAGCTGTTCGTCGGCTGGCTGGCGCGTGCCACCAGGTTTTCAAGGCGTATAATAATAAAAAAGAGGGAAGATAATGCCCGGGTAGGTAGGGAAATAAGAGAGCCGACTTCTGCTCCTGCCGTTCCTGACTCGGCTATTGATCTGACTCTCTCTCTCTCTCTTTTTTCCTTCTTTTTTTTTTACCTTGTGGTGGCTACGGGCTTATTTTTTTAACTTCCAAGCGCCCGCTGCAGTGTATAATAGCCTGTAAATTCGTGAGCCTGATGGGATTTCGGCGTGATTGGATGCTGCTGATTTTGAATTTTTTTTTTCATTTCAAAGCTTCAAAGGATTATAAGCGGAGAGCAAGGTGGCTTGTCAAACTTTTTTACTATCAATGTCAGGCTTGCATGACTTGTATCACCTTTAACCTTTTTATTTACCTACATTTTAATAATTTTTTCAAACAGCACCAGTAAAAGATGGTTCGAGGGTCAATTTTATTTAAAAAATCTAATAAAAGAGTTAAAGTCAGCGGAAAGGGGGGACAATCGGGCAGTTATTGAAATGTAGGATATCTTGCGGGCCAGTCCAGACAGTCCAGCGGCCAGCCAGATGGTTTCCTCCGAGCAGATGCACCACGGCATTGATCTCGAATGAGGTTATTGACCAGATTGGCTCGTCCCGATACATTCAAAGGTTTCTCAAATCATTCTTATTAACATCCATTATACGTCATAATCAATGCTACATCTTGTAGATTTTTATTCTCGGTGCGTATTGAGCATTCAAGGTGAGTGAGCGATACACGATGGTCCATAAAAAAATAAAACTGCAACAAAAATCGTCATTCGCTTGCTCTAAAGCGCTTGGTTGCATCTCAGGATTACAAAAGAAGCTTTGAAAATTCAGTGCACGACTGAGATTTCGTACTCGAGATAGGAGGAAAGATCAACGCCGTTAAACTCGCGACATTCTCGCGGTTACGTATATCTCGCGTTTATCTCGAATTCTCGCGGGACACCAAACAAATCATCCAGCAAAACACAATAGGTGCCTTCACAGTGGCAAGTCTGAGAGTCGTTTGACTTATTATAGCAAGGTACGAGATAGTCAGTTGGATTTTAAAAATTATGTTAAGCAAAAAGTTGAGCAAGCTGAAAATCTTCGGCACACAGTTAAAATGGTTATAAAAATAAGTATGAAAATTTTTGACTATCCAGTGGAGTAAAAAAGGCCGCTGATAATGAAAATGTAAAATTAAATCATCTGCAAAATATGTGTATTGGTGTTGAACTTTTGTTTTGCCCAGTTGTGCTAAGAAAAATTACCTTTTCGGATCAAAAAAATTTTTTATTTTTCAATCTTCTAATCGCTTAACTCTGCTCGAACAGTTTTAGATTTGCTGTGCTTGAAAATTATGGATCTCGGAAAGAAAAAATTAGATCATATCACGGCAGATACAAAAGATCTTGAATAGCCATCATCGATCCGTGTATTAGATATATTATTTTAACCACCCAGATGATTGTCAAAAAAAGTTTATTTTCAAAATATATTTTTCAAGAATTTTTATCCTGAACTAGACAGGAATTTTTGCCTAACCTTGTTTATATATTTGTTTAGCTCTTCCGGGATCTTCTCAGACAATTTTAATAATGCTCAACTATGTCGCGCTGAGCTAGGGCATTTTATTCATTGCTCAAATTCACTTTGCCCTGTTAAAAAAATTTTATTCACCGGTTTGGAAAGTTTAATTTTTGCTTTTTTGGAAAGCTATATTTGGCTCAAACATTTTTTTCGCTCTGCCATGCTCGGAATTTTTTTTTTTTTTTGCTTAGCAATATTTTGCTTTGCTCGGACATTTTTTTTTTGCTTAGCAATGCTTTGCTTTGCTCGGACATTTTTACTTTGCTCTGCCATGCTCGGAAATTTTTTTTTTTGCTTAGCAATGTTTTGCTTTGCTCGGACATTTTTAATTTGCTATGCCATGCTCGGAAATTTTTTTTTTTGCTTAGCAATGCTTTGCTTTGCTCGGACATTTTTACTTTGCTCTGCCATGCTCGGAAATTTTTTGCTTTGCTTTGCCTTGCTCGGAAATTTTTTGCTTTGCTCTGCCATGCTCGGAAATTTTTTGCTTTGCTCTGCCCTACTCTGCCATACTGAGAAATTTTTTGCTTTGCTCTGCCATGCTCTGCCATGCTTGAAAACTTTTTACTTTGCTCTACCCTGCTATGCCCTGCTCTTCTCGGATGTTTATTTTCATTATTTGCTTTAAAAAACACTAATTACGCAACAATACATAATAACCCTGTTGAATGTCCACACATAACATTATTTTCAAGTAGATGATTATAAAAAGGAATAAAATATGGATATAGTTAATTATTTAATGATTTTATAGCCTCTTATGTCATAAATAATCAACAAATTGTTTTTTTTTTTTTTTTTTTTTACGTGCTTTTTTTTAACTCACAATGTTTCGTCGTTGTCGTCGTACGTTCAAAACTGCCAAGCTCTAGAACTTGGAGCTTGTAAGACCTGGAGGTCTGAAATTTTGCAGAGGGTCTAGGTTCGGATGACAATACATGAATCCGTAGTCACTTATCGACCTGAACCTCCAGGTCGCCGATGACGGGGGTACCTGAGGGAGTCATCTCCGAGAATTTGGGCTAAATTTTTCGGGGATGACTTTGAGGAAAGTTCTAGAGTATTTATCGAGGCAATTTGAACCTAAGTACCAAGGTTACCGATGATGGGGGTACCCGGGGTACCTGGGGGTCATCTCCAAGAATTCGGGTCGAATTCTTGGAATATGACTTAGGATAGATTTCGGGGGTGTTTTAGAGCATATCGTTGACCCGGACGAAAAGAAACACCTGAGACCGAGAATCCGAGAAAAAAGTACCATTACGTGATTTTCCGGGGAAAGAATAACAAAAAAAAAATTTTACGCGATTAATGTAACGTTGCGATTTTTTCCAAGGAAATTGTCATGATGTAAAATTTATCCATGAAAAAAGTCCCATTACGTGATTTTTCCAGGGAAAGAATAACAAAAAAAAAATTTTACGCGATTAATGTAACGTTGCAATTTTTTCCAAGAAAACTGTCATGATGTATCTTTTTTCCGAGAAAACTGTCATGTTAAACGTGCTGCAGGCCGATGACAACATTTCCCGAGGAAAGTGTAACCAGAGTGTTTTTATCCGGGAAAAAAATTACATTCACTCAAGACGAAAATATATCCCAGGGAAAAAGTAATCTGCACAAATTATTCCAGGTAAAGTGTAACGTATTGGTGATCAACGAATAAAATAATATTTTTCCAGGTAAAAAGCAACAAGAACAATGACAACTTATTTTCAGTCAGCCAGTGAGCTTTTCCCGAGGAAAATGTAACGTTAAAGCTTTTTTGCGGGTAAACTGTAATGTTGAAGTTATCAACGATTAAGGTATTTTTTTGCAAGTTAGAATTTACAATATCTATGCCAACTTATTCAAACCAGACTTGGGAGCTTTTCCCGAGGAAAACGTAACGTTAAAGCTTATTTCCGGGTAAACTGTAATGTTGAAGTTATCAACGATTAAGGTATTTTTTTCCAAGTTAGAATTTACAATATCTATGCCAACTTATTCAAACCAGACTTGGGAGCTTTTCCCGAGGAAAACGTAACGTTAAAACTTTTTTCCGGGTAAACTGTAATGTTGAAGTTATCAACGATTAAGGTATTATTTTTCCAAGTTAGAATTTACAATATCTATGCCAACTTATTCAAACCAGACTTGGGAGCATTTCCCGAGGAAAACGTAACGTTAAAGCTTATTTCCGGGTAAACTGTAATGTTGAAGTTATCAACGATTAAGGTATTTTTTTCCAAGTTAGAATTTACAATATCTATGCCAACTTATTCAAACCAGACTTGGGAGCTTTTCCCGAGGAAAACGTAACGTTAAAACTTTTTTCCGGGTAAACTGTAATGTTGAAGTTATCAACGATTAAGGTATTTTTTTTCCAAGTTAGAATTTACAATATCTATGCCAACTTATTCAAACCAGACTTGGGAGCTTTTCCCGAGGAAAACGTAACGTTAAAACTTTTTTCCGGGTAAACTGTAATGTTGAAGTTATCAACGATTAAGGTATTATTTTTCCAAGTTAGAATTTACAATATCTATGCCAACTTATTCAAACCAGATTTCCCGAGAAAAACGTAACGTTAAAACTTTTTTCCGGGTAAACTGTAATGTTGAAGTTATCAACGATTAAGGTATTTTTTTTCCAAGTTAGAATTTACAATATCTATGCCAACTTATTCAAACCAGACTTGGGAGCTTTTCCCGAGGAAAACGTAACGTTAAAACTTTTTTCCGGGTAAACTGTAATGTTGAAGTTATCAACGATTAAGGTATTTTTTTCCAAGTTAGAATTTACAATATCTATGCCAACTTATTCAAACCAGACTTGGGAGCTTTTCCCGAGGAAAACGTAACGTTAAAGCTTATTTCCGGGTAAACTGTAATGTTGAAGTTATCAACGATTAAGGTATTATTTTTCCAAGTTAGAATTTACAATATCTATGCCAACTTATTCAAACCAGACTTGGGAGCTTTTCCCGAGGAAAACGTAAAGTTAAAGCTTATTTCCGGGTAAACTGTAATGTTGAAGTTATCAACGATTAAGGTATTATTTTTCCAAATTAGAATTTACAATATCTATGCCAACTTATTCAAACCAGATTTCCCGAGAAAAACGTAACGTTAAAACTTTTTTCCGGGTAAACTGTAATGTTGAAGTTATCAACGATTAAGGTATTATTTTTCCAAGTTAGAATTTACAATATCTATGCCAACTTATTCAAACCAGATTTGGGAGCTTTTCCCGAGGAAAAAGTAACGTTAAAACTTTTTTCCGGGTAAACTGTAATGTTGAAGTTATCAACGATTAAGGTATTATTTTAACGTAACGTTAAGAACTTTTTTCCGAGTAAAGTGTAATGTTGATTAAATCATCGAATATAAAAATATTTTTTAAAGGAAAATTTACAATATCCATGCCAACTTACTCAAATCTGAGAAGAGAGATTTTTCCGAGGAAATCGTAACGTTGGGACTTATTTCCGGGTGAAATGTAACGTTTAGGAAATGATCAAATACAAAGATATTTATTAAAGGAAAATTAGCAATATCCATGCCAACTTACTTAAACCATATTTGGAAGCTTTTCCCAAGGAAAACGTAACGTTAAAACTTTTCCGGGTAAACTGTAATGTTGAAGTTATCAACGATTAAGGTATTTATTATGGTATTTATATTCGATGATTTAATCAACGTTACACTTTACTCGGAAAAAAGTTCTTAACGTTACGTTTTCCTCGGGAAAAGCTCCCAAGTCTGGTTTGAATAAGTTTGCATAGATATTGTAAATTCTAACTTGGAAAAATAATACCTTAATCGTTGATAACTTCAACATTACAGTTTACCCGGAAAAAAGTTTTAACGTTACGTTTTCCTCGGGAAAAGCTCCCAAGTCTGGTTTGAATAAGTTGGCATAGATATTGTAAATTCTAACTTGGAAAAAAATACCTTAATCGTTGATAACTTCAACATTACAGTTTACCCAGAAAAAAGTTTTAACGTTACGTTTTCCTCGGAAAAAGCTCCCAAATCTGGTTTAAGTAAGTTGGCATAGATATTGTAAATTCTAACTTGGAAAATAAATACCTTAATCGTCGATAACTTCAACATTACAGTTTACCCGGAAAAAAGTTTTAACGTTATGTTTTCCTTGGGAAAAGCTCCCAAATATGGTTTAAGTAAGTTGGCATGGATATTGCTAATTTTCCTTTAAAAAATATCTTTATATTTGATGATTTCCTAAACGTTACATTTCACCCGGAAAAAAAGTCTCAACGTTACGATTTCCTCGGAAAAATCTCTCTTCTCAGATTTGAGTAAGTTGGCATGGATATTGTAAATTTTCCTCTAAAAAATATTTTTACATTCGATGATTTAATCAACGTTACACTTTACTCGGAAAAAAGTTCTTAACGTTACGATTTCCTCAGGAAAAGCTCCCTTAGTCTGTTTCAAATAAGTTGGCAATGGTCTTGTTACTTTTTACCTGGAAAATCAATATCTTAATCGTCAATTATCCCAACGTTACACTTTACCCGTAAAAAGTGCACCCGTTACTTTACTCTCGGAAATTTCCCCTTTTTATTGATCGTTATTATTATCACGGAAAAATTATACTAATTACTCTTTTCTCGGAAAAATGGTGCTCATATATTGGCCGATTTTTTTGTTGTTACAGTTATCTCGGAAAATTGTTAACTTGTTACAGTTTTCTTGTAAAAAAAGAAGTTGTTACATTTTTCTTGAAAAACTGGCTCATATATTGGGCGATTATTTTGTTGTTACAGTTATCTCGGAAAATTGTTAACTTGTTACAGTTTTCTCGTAAAAAAAAAACTTGTTACGTTTTTCTTGAAAAACTGGTACTGTTACTGTTTAACCGGATTTTTTGGCAGGTGTTTCTTTTCGTAAGGGCCAACGATTTGATGATTTCCTAAACGTTACATTTCACCCGGAAAAAAGTCCCAACGTTACGATTTCCTCGGAAAAATCTCTCTTGTCAGATTTGAGTAAGTTGGCATGGATATTGTAAATTTTCCTTTAAAAAATATTTTTATATTCGATGATTTAATCAACGTTACACTTTACTCGGAAAAAAGTTCTTAACGTTACGATTTCCTCGGGAAAAGCTCCCTTAGTCTGTTTCAAATAAGTTGGCAATGGTCTTGTTACTTTTTACCTGGAAAAACAATATCTTAATCGTCAATTATCCTAACGTTACACTTTACCCGTAAAAAGTGCACCCGTTACTTTACTCTCGGAAATTTCCCCTTTTTATTGATCGTTATTATTATCACGGAAAAAATATACTAATTACTCTTTTCTCGGAAAAATGTTGCTCATACATTGGCCGATTTTTTTGTTGTTACAGTTATCTTGGAAAATTGTTAACTTGTTACAGTTTTCTTGTAAAAAAAAAAGTTGTTACATTTTTCTTGAAAAACTGGCTCATATATTGGCCGATTATTTTGTTGTTACAGTTATCTCGGAAAATTGTTAACTTGTTACAGTTTTCTCGTAAAAAAAAAACTTGTTACGTTTTTCTTGAAAAACTGGTACTGTTACTGTTTAACCGGATTTTTTGGCAGGTGTTTCTTTTCGCCCGGGTCAACGATATGAGGAAGAAGTTTGAACCTGGAGAGCCAGGTCGACGGTGACGAATGTACCTAGGGAACCTGGAGGTCATCTTCGAGAGTTAGGGACAATTTCTGCGGAAATGACTTTAAGAGGTAATATAGAGTATTTATCGAGCCAATTTAAACATTAGTACCAAGGTCACCGATGATGGGGGTACCTGGGGTACCTGGGGGTCGTCTCCGAGAATTCGGGTCGAATTCTTGGGATATGACTTGGGATAGGATTCGGGGATGTTTTAGAGCATATAAGGAAGAAGTTTGAACCTGGAGAGCCAGGTCGACGGTGACGAATGTACCTAGGGAACCTGGAGGTCATCTTCGAGAGTTAGGGACAATTTCTGCGGAAATGACTTTAAGAGGTAATATAGAGTATTTATCGAGCCAATTTAAACATTAGTACCAAGGTTACCGATGATGGGGGTACCTGGGGTACCTGGGGGTCATCTCCGAGAAGTATAATTTAGTTGAACAAAAATGCAGAACTTTTAAGTCATCCCCGCAGAAATGGGCCCAAACAAGCTCCAAGTTCTAGAGCTTGGCAGTTTTGAACGTACGACGACGACGACGAAACATTGTGAGTTAAAGAAAAGCACGTAAAATAAAATAAAAAAAACAATTTGTTGATTATTTATGACATAAGAGGCTATAAAAACATTAAATAATTAACTATATCCATATTTTATTCCCTTTTAAAATCATCGACTTTAAAATAATGTTACGTGTGGCTCACACGTGTGGACATTCAACAGGGAAGTTGACCACAATAATATCAACAGTAATAGTTAAAATTAGTAAAAAAATTATTATTAATCACATTTGAAAAATATGTCATTTTCAACAATGATTAGTTTGTACTTTGTTGTGGTTAATTGCATATAATTAAATTATTATTATTTTTTCTAGGGCTTTATTGTTACTACAGTTTTTTTCAAAAATATTTAATATGACTTCACAGTAGTAATATGAAAAATTTTAACAAAAATACTAAAAAATAATAGTATAATAAATGTTTTGATAAGGTATCGAGTATGGATTTCACAGAGAAATAATAAATTTGTTCCTTAAATAAAAGTAAATTAACACATCTTAATTTAATTAACATATCTTAATTTTTTTTTTTTCGAATCACTACATAATGTAACTAAAATAATTTCAGAGCTTTTTACTGGAATAGAATCCTATTTGATTTAAAAAATAATTTTTTGTGTTAGTAGTGGCGAATTTTAGAATAGTTATACGGTAATAATAACAATTATGTATCTAAGATACTAAAAAAAATATGTTCACAGTGGGTAATGAAGTTTTATCTTTGAAATTAGGTGAAAAAAATTATATACTACTGTAAAACGAAAACGATTTGTTTTGATTGGTTAAAACAAACTTAAGTATTATTTTTCTTTCGTACTGAGGGAAGTAATCGTGGAGGCGATTTCTCACTTCCTAGTTTTGATATTTAATTTAGACCAAGAAATAAATTAATTAATATACTGTAAACCTCAAGCTGGACAAAGTAGTCAAAGATTTTTTTTCAAGTATTTGCTTTCGGAGTGACAAAAGTTATTGCAAAACGACTTACTAAAAAAAATATTCAATTTTATCACTCGTAATTATTATTTATGTTTTCAGTTGAAAGTGAAATTAAAAAAGAAGATAACTCATTTGGATTCGATTCTATTATTTTTTTAATACTTTTCGCGTTCATAGTGACCTTTTAAATATATTGTAAAATGATCTTGCTCAGTGATAATATTTAATTTTTCTTACATGCTAGTATTGAGTTATGCTCACAGTGAGTAGGAATCACCTTCTTAACTACGAAGGCAAAATAGTATATTAAGTTTGTCTTAATCAATTCAAAAAAAATTGTTTTTGGTTGACAGAAGTGTTTTATTTTTTTCACTTAATTTCAAAGACAAAGCTTCATTACCCACTCTGAACATATTTTTTTTAGTATTGTAGATACATAATTGATATCATTACCATAGAACTATTCTGAAATTCGCCACTACGAATACAAAAAATTATTTTCTAAACCGAATAGGACTCTATTCAAGCATGTAGCATTGAAATTATTCTAGCTATATCATGTGATGAGAATTCTTTTGAGTTCAATCTCGATATTCTATTTTGACTTCGTAGTTAGGAAAGTGATTCCTACTACACTATTTTAACCTCGTTGATCACAAGTAATAACTTGTGTCCCTCCGACGCAAGCCAAAAGAACGAAATGTACTCCCTGCGCCATCGACCAACGCGCACCCGGCCTACTGCATGCCCTCGCTAGCGCTCGGGCCACAACATGGCGGCCGGCTGCGTGTCGGCCGCTGGCGTTTCGGGAGTACATTTCGTTCTTTTAGCTTTAATCGGAGGAAATCAAGTTATTTTTTGTGATCAACGGACTTTAAAAAAGTGCATATATCCCTCAAGACTAAAGTTTGCTGAGGAGACCCACGTATTTGCAGCCCTCGACTTCGTCTCGGGCTGCAATGACAGTGGGCCTCCACTGCAAACTTTAGTCCCTCTGGGAATAATATACTATTCTATTATTTTTTTATACTTTTTTGCGTTCATAGTGACCTTTTAAATCTATTGTAAAATGATCCTTCTCAGTGATAATATTCAATTTTTCTTACATGCTAGTATTGGGTTATGCTCACAGTGAGTAGGAATCACCTTCTTAACTACGAAGGCAAAATAGAATATCAAGATTGAACTTAAAAGAATTCTCATCACATAATATAGCTACAATAATTCCGATGCTTTATGCTTGAATAGAGTCCTATTCGGTTTAGGAAATAATTTTTGGTATTCTTAGTATAGCGAATTTTAGAATAGTTCTATGGTAATAATCTCAATTATGTATCAACAATACTAAAAAAAATATTTTCACAGTGGGTAATGAAGCTTTGTCTTTGAAATTAAGTGAAAAAAATAAAACACTACTGTCAACCAAAAACAATTTTTTTTGAATTGATTAAGACAAACTTAATATACTATTTTGTCTTCGTAATTAAGAAGGTGATTCCTACTTACTGTGAGCATAACTCAATACTAGCATGTAAGAAAAATTAAATATTATCACTGAGAAGGATCATTTTACAATAGATTTGAAAGGTCACTATGAACGCAAAAAAGTATAAAAAAATAATAGAATCGAGTAGTAGGAATCACCTTCTTAACTACGAAGGCAAAATAGAATATCAAGATTGAACTCAAAAGATTTCTCATCACATAATATAGCTACAATAATTCCGATGCTTTATGCTTGAATAGAGTCCTATTCGGTTTAGGAAATAATTTTTGGTATTCGTAGTGGCGAATTTCAGAATAGTTCTATGGTAATGATATCAATTATGCTCGCAATTATGTATCTACAATACTAAAAAAAATATGTTCAGAGTGGGTAATGAAGCTTTGTCTTTGAAATTAAGTGAAAAAAATAAAACACTTCTGTCAACCAAAAACAATTTTTTTTGAATTGATTAAGACAAACTTAATATACTATTTTGCCTTCGTAGTTAAGAAGGTGATTCCTACTCACTGTGAGCATAACTCAATACTAGCATGTAAGAAAAATTAAATATTATCACTGAGCAAGATCATTTTACAATATATTTAAAAGGTCACTATGAACGCGAAAAGTATTAAAAAAATAATAGAATCGAATCCAAATGAGTTATCTTCTTTTTTAATTTCACTTTCAACTGAAAACATAAATAATAATTACGAGTGATAAAATTGAATATTTTTTTTAGTAAGTCGTTTTGCAATAACTTTTGTCACTCCGAAAGCAAATACTTGAAAAAAAATCTTTGACTACTTTGTCCAGCTTGAGGTTTACAGTATATTAATTAATTTATTTCTTGGTCTAAATTAAATATCAAAACTAGGAAGTGAGAAATCGCCTCTACGATTACTTCCCTCAGTACGAAAGAAAAATAATACTTAAGTTTGTTTTAACCAATCAAAACAAATCGTTTTCGTTTTACAGTAGTATATAATTTTTTTCACCTAATTTCAAAGATAAAACTTCATTACCCACTGTGAACATATTTTTTTTAGTATCTTAGATACATAATTGTTATTATTACCGTATAACTATTCTAAAATTCGCCACTACTAAGACAAAAAATTATTTTTTAAATCAAATAGGATTCTATTCCAGTAAAAAGCTCTGAAATTATTTTAGTTACATTATGTAGTGATTCGAAAAAAAAAAAATTAAGATATGTTAATTAAATTAAGATGTGTTAATTTACTTTTATTTAAGGAACAAATTTATTATTTCTCTGTGAAATCCATACTCGATACCTTATCAAAACATTTATTATACTATTATTTTTTAGTATTTTTGTTAAAATTTTTCATATTACTACTGTGAAGTCATATTAAATATTTTTGAAAAAAACTGTAGTAACAATAAAGCCCTAGAAAAAATAATAATAATTTAATTATATGCAATTAACCACAACAAAGTACAAACTAATCATTGTTGAAAATGACATATTTTTCAAATGTGATTAATAATAATTTTTTTACTAATTTTAACTATTACTGTTGATATTATTGTGGTCAACTTCCCTGTTGAATGTCCACACGTGTGAGCCACACGTAACATTATTTTAAAGTCGATGATTTTAAAAGGGAATAAAATATGGATATAGTTAATTATTTAATGTTTTTATAGCCTCTTATGTCATAAATAATCAACAAATTGTTTTTTTTATTTTATTTTACGTGCTTTTCTTTAACTCACAATGTTTCGTCGTCGTCGTCGTACGTTCAAAACTGCCAAGCTCTAGAACTTGGAGCTTGTTTGGGCCCATTTCTGCGGGGATGACTTAAAAGTTCTGCATTTTTGTTCAACTAAATTATACTTCTCGGAGATGACCCCCAGGTACCCCAGGTACCCCCATCATCGGTAACCTTGGTACTAATGTTTAAATTGGCTCGATAAATACTCTATATTACCTCTTAAAGTCATTTCCGCAGAAATTGTCCCTAACTCTCGAAGATGACCTCCAGGTTCCCTAGGTACATTCGTCACCGTCGACCTGGCTCTCCAGGTTCAAACTTCTTCCTTATATGCTCTAAAACATCCCCGAATCCTATCCCAAGTCATATCCCAAGAATTCGACCCGAATTCTCGGAGACGACCCCCAGGTACCCCAGGTACCCCCATCATCGGTGACCTTGGTACTAATGTTTAAATTGGCTCGATAAATACTCTATATTACCTCTTAAAGTCATTTCCGCAGAAATTGTCCCTAACTCTCGAAGATGACCTCCAGGTTCCCTAGGTACATTCGTCACCGTCGACCTGGCTCTCCAGGTTCAAACTTCTTCCTCATATGCTCTAAAACACCCCCGAAATCTATCCTAAGTCATATTCCAAGAATTCGACCCGAATTCTTGGAGATGACCCCCAGGTACCCCGGGTACCCCCATCATCGGTAACCTTGGTACTTAGGTTCAAATTGCCTCGATAAATACTCTAGAACTTTCCTCAAAGTCATCCCCGAAAAATTTAGCCCAAATTCTCGGAGATGACTCCCTCAGGTACCCCCGTCATCGGCGACCTGGAGGTTCAGGTCGATAAGTGACTACGGATTCATGTATTGTCATCCGAACCTAGACCCTCTGCAAAATTTCAGACCTCCAGGTCTTACAAGCTCCAAGTTCTAGAGCTTGGCAGTTTTGAACGTACGACGACAACGACGAAACATTGTGAGTTAAAAAAAAGCACGTAAAAAAAAAAAAAAAAAAAAAACAATTTGTTGATTATTTATGACATAAGAGGCTATAAAATCATTAAATAATTAACTATATCCATATTTTATTCCTTTTTATAATCATCTACTTGAAAATAATGTTATGTGTGGACATTCAACAGGGTTATTATGTATTGTTGCGTAATTAGTGTTTTTTAAAGCAAATAATGAAAATAAACATCCGAGAAGAGCAGGGCATAGCAGGGTAGAGCAAAGTAAAAAGTTTTCAAGCATGGCAGAGCATGGCAGAGCAAAGCAAAAAATTTCTCAGTATGGCAGAGTAGGGCAGAGCAAAGCAAAAAATTTCCGAGCATGGCAGAGCAAAGCAAAAAATTTCCGAGCAAGGCAAAGCAAAGCAAAAAATTTCCGAGCATGGCAGAGCAAAGTAAAAATGTCCGAGCAAAGCAAAGCATTGCTAAGCAAAAAAAAAAATTTCCGAGCATGGCATAGCAAATTAAAAATGTCCGAGCAAAGCAAAACATTGCTAAGCAAAAAAAAAAATTTCCGAGCATGGCAGAGCAAAGTAAAAATGTCCGAGCAAAGCAAAGCATTGCTAAGCAAAAAAAAAATGTCCGAGCAAAGCAAAATATTGCTAAGCAAAAAAAAAAAAAATTCCGAGCATGGCAGAGCGAAAAAAATGTTTGAGCCAAATATAGCTTTCCAAAAAAGCAAAAATTAAACTTTCCAAACCGGTGAATAAAATTTTTTTAACAGGGCAAAGTGAATTTGAGCAATGAATAAAATGCCCTAGCTCAGCGCGACATAGTTGAGCATTATTAAAATTGTCTGAGAAGATCCCGGAAGAGCTAAACAAATATATAAACAAGGTTAGGCAAAAATTCCTGTCTAGTTCAGGATAAAAATTCTTGAAAAATATATTTTGAAAATAAACTTTTTTTGACAATCATCTGGGTGGTTAAAATAATATATCTAATACACGGATCGATGATGGCTATTCAAGATCTTTTGTATCTGCCGTGATATGATCTAATTTTTTCTTTCCGAGATCCATAATTTTCAAGCACAGCAAATCTAAAACTGTTCGAGCAGAGTTAAGCGATTAGAAGATTGAAAAATAAAAAATTTTTTTGATCCGAAAAGGTAATTTTTCTTAGCACAACTGGGCAAAACAAAAGTTCAACACCAATACACATATTTTGCAGATGATTTAATTTTACATTTTCATTATCAGCGGCCTTTTTTACTCCACTGGATAGTCAAAAATTTTCATACTTATTTTTATAACCATTTTAACTGTGTGCCGAAGATTTTCAGCTTGCTCAACTTTTTGCTTAACATAATTTTTAAAATCCAACTGACTATCTCGTACCTTGCTATAATAAGTCAAACGACTCTCAGACTTGCCACTGTGAAGGCACCTAATAAATTAAAAATCTGAAATCCCTTCCACGGCGAAGAAGAAAAAAAGCCCGAGTATAATGGTATCGAATAATATTTGCGTGTCCCGCCGCAACATCCTCCGCATGTTGAAAAAGGAGAGAGAGAGAGAGCGAGAAAAAAGCCAGTGGCGTGCTTGAAAAGTCGAGGTAGGGTAACTCGAAGCGAGGGAGGGTGCAGGACGAGACACTGCGCGGCCGTCCTCAAAACGAAGTAATAATCCAACGGTGTATTCGCCTTCTTCCTTTCCCGGATTAATTATCTAATGCCTTCTTCTTTTCCTCCTCCTCCTCCTGCCCCCCGACAACATCTGTCATCGGTGCCCCACCGACTCTTCTTTCCCTGTTCCCGTCTTGTTTTCATACCGGAATATGCTTAACAAGCTGCTCCTTGCAACCTTTTTTGTAAGTAGGGAAAGATCATTTAGTTTATAAATACATATTTTTTAGATTTCGTTTTTTTAAACAAATAGGTGTCATGAATTATTATTCTCGCCAATCTTACGGATGAGTTTTGAGTTGCTTGAATGGTTCCAACTCCACTGATCCAAAAATTATTGAGTCGAATAAAGAAAAACAATTTCAGTTAAGCAATTTAGAAATAATCCATAACTGTTTTTTTGTTACAAATTACTTTGGGTTTGAAACAATGTTATCATTCTTATTTCAACTATTTTAGTAATAATAATAAAATTAATGAAATTCGTATAATTTAAATTTTGAACGTGTGAAATTAGTATAATAGTGCTTGGTTATTACGCTCTAATCAAAATTACAGGTTCTTACTCAAAAATTTTGAAATAAAAAATTATAAATCTCAGGTTCAGTGAACTCTGCATACTCCAATTCTTTGAAGCTAAAGCTAATATAATAAAAAATATATATTTTAGGGCTTCCACCGGGACGAGACCGAGTATTTAGCGTGACCGAGACGAGACGACACAAGTTTGAAAAAAAAAATTTTTACAGCAAAACACTTGTTAGAAAAATCTTTGTCAACAAGATCACTTTACAAATACTTATTTATCTCAGAGCACCAGGTGCTTATTGCTTTTTTGTTAATTTTTGGACAATAATAATCGTTGAAATCAATTTTCTTGTTAAAAACTTCTGGTTTTTCTCAAGGTTCGGCATTGCCTTTATTAATTTTGGCTAAAAATATTTTGTTCGGATAATATTGATTTCGAAAAGTAATTTAAAAATGCAAAAATTCCTATGTCGTGGTCGTTTATACTCTTTTAAAATTTACAAAAATACAATTATTTTGATTTGTTAAAAATAAATTCTTACAATACGAACTTATTCGAATTGTTTGTACAAAAAATAGTTGATATGTTTAAGTAAGTAATTTATTAAATCTTAAAATACTTATTCGAATTCTTTATACAAAATGTAGTTGATTTAGCGTTTTCGAACTGATTTTCTACTAGAAACATTAGGTAGAGTCAATAGAAGATCAACATTAAGTCTACGAGACGAGAGGAGACCAGACCGAGACGAGACAGTTGATTTTCGATTTTAGCGATACTCAAGACGAGACGGTCCAAAATCTCGTGTCGCCTCGTCTCCCGGCACCCCTAATATATATTACAGTCAAACTCGGTAGACGTAAACCGACACAAATTTCCCAGTGTACGTACTTCCGTGTATAACTGGAGAAAATTCAAGTCCTCTCAAACAAACCGATAATGCAAAAACCTGCAAGATTTCCGGAAAATTTCCAGAAAAAAGAAGAAGGCCGTTACTCAATAGAATAGCCTGTCGGCAGCTCGGCGTGCACTTATTCAACTCTCGTGTCTTCTCCGTCAGCATCATTTTTCAAGAGTCGCGAGCTCACAGAGGAGGAGGAGGATAAGAGATGATGATGATGCACACGCAAGCGTATGTGCAGGTATATAACTATTTTAAACAATCGTCACGCGCATCCTGTTCTCTTGCTGCTTCGCTTCCTCCATCGTTTTGACCGATGGCGATGATCCGCGCTGCTGAATATCTTGCTTGCCGCGGACCGAGAGGAAAATAAAAAAGATCTGTCGGGCTACGGTTGAAGAATGAGGGTTTGCATGCATCATTCATACGCCTGCACCTTCTTCTCGTCTTCTCTCGAGTCTCGCTTTGAATTTTCTCGTTGCATAATACTTGATTGAGAATAAAAATAAACCTTGCCTTCGTTTGCATCTGCTACTATGCATGACTATGAGTAAAACATGTTATTTATGAGTAAAAATTTTTTTATATATTATATAATCTTTATTTTTTTAAGACTGAACTTTTGTTGTTTTTAATTAATGTTGAAAAATAAATTCAAGTTTGAGAAAAATTATTTTTATAACAGAAACTCAAATCAAACTCATTAGTTGGAGCTCTTTTAATTTACAGAAAGCAATTCTTACGGAATTATGAAGATTTTATAGCACGTATTTGGTAATTACGTTAAATAAGCGAATGACAACTCTTCGAAATAAAAAGTTTTAGTTCTAAACAAATCAAAAGAATCAAATAAAAGAATCTTTCTCGATGCAATTGAAATTTACGTATGAATCAAAAGCAAAAGCTCCATCGAGTAGCCGGTGCAGTCCATGAGACGACAAAAAGCTCAAATGAGAAAAGAAGGGAACAGAAGGATGAAACAGTATGGTGAAGAATGAAAAAAAAAAAGAACGAGAAAAGAATATCGGCCTTTAAATCCCGTTAGGCTGTATAAGCAGTAGCAGCTAGCAGCAGGGACACGTGCCGCGCTTCTCTTATGCGGGCGTTCCACCTTTTGCATGAGTAAAGCAGGTAGGCAGCATTTATAAGTGCGCAACGTACCTATATAAAAAAATACTCCGGATCGCGCACGCCTCGAATCGCTAAGCGTGCAAACCCCTTATTTCTTAATTATTCAATGCAGGTCATCATTGGTGAAAGAACTATCAGGATCCACGACACAGTACTAGATCTCATCTTTGCAACAATAATTTTATTTACAGTTCTTTTAAATCATTAAATTTCTTACAGTTATTAGAAAGTGTGCATCTTCCCCATTGTTTTTTACTCAGGGCTTACAGTACCTTCCAATTGGTCGGTCTAAAATATTAGCAATGCTTCTTTTTTTTAATGATTTTATCTAAAATTATGAGCACGATTTTCATAAGTTTAATTTTTCGAGTTCCCGCCGAATTAGACGTGCTCTAATCGCTTCAGAGCGGCTCATTTCATCATCCAGGTCCGGTTCGGGATTATCCGACAAGCGATTATATTCAGTAGAGGAAATACTTTTTTTCAAATACCGCAGTGGAGTGAATCCCAAATTGTCCTCCATGTTTAGATTGGACTTTTTTATAAACAGAGCTTTAAAAGACCTGACATTACCGATCTTCTCTGCCACGTGTAGAGGAGTCTGGCCCTTCAAATTCGTGACAGGGACGTCGATTTTCCTATCGCAAATCTTTTGTATGACGTCATTGCTGGGTTGCAAGTAAGGTATTGCAAAACGGTGTTGCCATGCGAATCCTTGGCTGAAAAATCGATCAGGCAACAGAGCCTCTTAACCGCCTCGTAGCAGCCGTAGGTGAAGATATTGTAGCACTGCATTAGGCTGCCTGAGTTGACGTCGTATATTTTACTGCCCTTTCTCGCTAAAATCGTTAGGATTTCATGATTATTCTTGGTCAAGACTGCGCTGTGAATAGGAGCGCGCCCTTCGAAATCCTTGAGTTAACGTCGGCTCCGAGTTCAACGAGCAGTTGGGTCGACGAGATATCGCCCTTGTCGACCGCCCAGTGCAAAGCCGTCCTGCCCCGGAAATCCTGGTGATTGACATCAAGCCCGCAATGGCCAACCTCGTGAGACTTTGGTCGAATAAGGCGCCTGCCTCTTATGTAGGGAGATCTCGTATTACAATGGGTGTCGTAAGAAAAGTTTGTGTCCCTGTCAATGTCCTCCTCTCCCAGCAGTTTGTCTGACAAGCCCAAAGTCGAGGTAGATGGCGTGTGCGCTGTAAGCAAAGTCTGTGTATCACCGATATACTACGCACACATACAAAAACACTTAAATAGTAGTGCTCCGAAAATCTATAGATTTATTATTTCAGCAAAATTTTTTCTTACGGCATACACGCCATCTATAGATGGTATACCTCGAGTTTGGGCTCTGTCAGGCCTCATTGCGGCGGAGCAGATGTTTCAGTGTGTGCGTCGCGAGGCTGCCTCAGGTACGCGCACACAAATAGACGTCTGCTCGATCCATGGCCCATGCCAAACTCCTGGGAGAGAAGGACATTGAGGACATCGACAGCAGCGCCCCCCAATGACAAACTTTTCTTACCATCCCCATTGAAACGACTAATTAGGAGCAGGTGCATGTATTATGGTGGTGTCTCATATTTTTAAGCAACATTATTCAAATAAACAACCTATTTTGGTTATCCGGAGATGACAAAAGTCTTTAATAACATCAAATCTAACTGAAAATTTTTTTTTTAGTATTATCTTTAGAATAAAATTGATAGCGTTTAGTTAAAAAAAATTTGCAGTAATTAGACCCCCGCAGTAATAGGTCCTCATACACTATTCTCCTCATCGTATTACTTTTTCTGACTCTATTTTCTTCCAAAAATTAATTAGCTTAAATAATCATTTATTCTAATTAATTTTAACTTAAATTGTGTTTGAAATTTTTTTCTAACGTATAACTGATTATTGAAGTTCAAATTTAATTGATGATTTTCCAATTGGTCAATGAAAAAATGCATACAGATTCAAAACTTACTTCTGATATTTAATTAGATTCTACTAATTGTAGGATATTTTTATTGAAAAAAGGTGTGTTATTACTTTATCAACAAGAAAAATTTTATAAGTTTTTAACGATTTTTTTTTTTTATACCAAAGAATGAATAAATTTGCGTAACTAGGTCAACGTGTTTTTTTTGGGAGTCAACAAAATTGGATAAGATCAAAAACATCCCGCGCTGCACCAGTCGAGCTGACTTGTAAACACAGGCTGGTGTGCGAGTACGTATTAATAAAAATACCTTCATCTCGAGATCAATTTGTCGGCTGAATTTTCAGAGGGTGAAGAGAAAAAACTCCTTTCTATATCACTCTTTTTGAAATACATCTGAGAGATAAAAAAAAAAAAAAAAAAAAAGCAAGGAAGGGAAAAGACGCTGCTGCTGGTAGAGTATAAGCTGGTGGCGCGCGCCGGGCAGGTGCAGGGCAGCTGTCGCGAGACCAGCACGCGCCACAACCGCACCCACATTTACGTTGCCGCGGTGGCGGTGCACCTTTTACCCCAACTCCTTTTTTTTATCTTTGTTATATACGGGGCCTCTTTTTCTCTCTCTCGCTCTCTCTCTCTCTGACTATTGTATAACGTTTTTTCTTCTTCTTTATTTACCTCATTTTTTTGTAACTGAGGCAAACCAGCGCACCGATGCAGTTTGTGAGGGAGTTCGACGATGAGACTGAAAACCAAGATCTGTTGATCTTAAAGTCTGTAGATGAAGATATTTAATGTCAGAGACTGGTATTGAATTTATCGTAAATTCATTTTTTCGAATTTAATAAAAAATTGCAATGAATACTATTTTAAATTTATTATCAATTTATTATTCTTTTTAGTATCAACGATTATAATGATAATTATTGATAAATATTTAAAAGATTACGCATTTTAAAATCAAATTGAGCGCGTGCGCATTTTTACGGCATTCGCAATTTTTTTACATGAAAGTATGAAAGTGTTGTCTTCTGCTATAAAAGTGAATTGCTCTGTTGTATTTTTGTTTGAGATGAGTTATTGGAATATTTCTTAATAGTTTTAACAAGTTTTTTTCATTTCACCTTGAAATGGAAGTCAGAAAAGTAAGAGCAAAGGTATCATAATTTCAATAGGAAGTAGATATTGATAGTATTATTAACAAAAGCAGTAAAGAAAAACTTTCTCCAAAATTTTCTTTCCATGACCCTGAGAAGTGACGATTAGACTTGTATCCTAGAAGTGTACTTGTCTATTTCATCTCGAAACTATTTATCGCTTTTTTGACACATCTGCCTGAAAATGAAGATATTACTTGATTATTATTTATTGCAGCTAATAAAGGAGAAAGTCAGTTCAGCTTAAAAACTAGTTGTAAGGGTTTTGTCAAGGGGTTACGCACTTACAAGGGGGGGACCAGGGTTGCCCCCCGCCAATCGTCACCAAATTTTGTGAGAATGTTTGTTTATCTATAAAAAGAAAAAATCTAGGTTACTATAGGAATGCCTATAGTCTAAATTTTATATCATTTCTGCTCAAGAAGACGAAAATTTTGCCACCAACTAGAGGTCTGTATCATGTTTCTAAATGAAACTACAGTATTTTGAAGAGTGGGTTATAACATTTGTTTAAAACGCTTTTTTTACACATTTTACAAAAAAATGAATCTTAAGACAAACCTCAAAAACGGCTGAGCGTTAGGACTTAGGAACCTAGATTTTTTCTTTTTATAGATAAAAAAACATCCTCACAAAATTTGGTGACGATCGGCGGGGGGTACCCCTGGTCCCCCCTAGTTAGTCCTGTTTGGACAGAACTATGGCAGGACAGTCACAGGACTATCAGATAAAAATATTATATCAAGCTCTCGTAGTCCTGTCCCGTTCAAAATGGGCTGGCCTAAAAATCATTAAAAACTTATGAAATTTTACTCGAGATTTTACTTACTGATACAGTAATAACACACTTTTTTTCAATAGTAATATCCTACAATTGGTACAATCTAATTAAATATCAAAAGTAAGTTTTGAATCTGCAAGTGTTTTAAAAGCTACATTCGTCATTTTTTCATTAACCAATTGGAAAATCATCAATTAAATTTGAACTTCAATAATTAGTTAGACGTTAGAAAAAATTTCAAACACAATTTAAGTTAAAAATCAATTAAAATAAATGACTATTTAAGTTAATTAATTTTTAGAAGAAAATAGAGTCAGAAAAAGTAATTATGATGAGGAGAATAGTGTATGGGGACTTATTACTGCGGGGGTCTAATGACTGCGAATTTTTTTTAACTAAACGCTATCAATTGTATTCTTAAGATAATAGTGAAAAAAAAATTTTCAGTTAGATTTTATGTTATTAAAGACTTTTGTCATCTCAGGATAACCAAAATCGGTTGTTTATTTATTTCTCCAAAGGTAAAATAAAATTTACATAATAATATTTACAATCTATTTTATTAATAATGTTTTATCAAATCAACCTGTGCTTAAAAATTTCATTTAATTTATTACAGCCTCCCAAAATGTCGGATTCCTATTTTCTGCAGGAAGCTGTGGATCGAGGTTTGGACAAAAAAGCAACGGCCTTCATGAAAAACAACAATCCTAGTGAAATAACAAATTGCTCAGGTTTGAGTTTACTGCACCAGGCAGCCGTGTGCGGTGATCATAAAATGGCGGAGCATCTGATCAAAGCAGGATAGGATCTTCACGCGCGCCGTAGACGACTGTGGTTGCACTCCGCTGCTTCTGGCCGTTCAGCAACAGTACCTGAAGACCTTTAACGTCTTGATAACAGCCAGAGCAAACCTTCAACTCGTCAAAAAAAAGGGATAAGCGTTCTCACTGTAATTGCCGATGAGACACTACAGGAACTCGAAAATCGTTCATAGGATCCCGAAAATAATGAACGCTATAAGTGTGCCAGACGAGCTTAAGCTGCTGGTACTATTGAAATCACGTTGGCCGTTGCTGTACATCATGAAATTAGAGATAACCAGTCTCACAAGGTTGGCCATTGCGAATGGGCTTGATGTCAATCACCAGGACTCCCGGGGCAGGACGGCTTTACACTGGGCGGTCGACAAGGGCGATATCTCGTCGACCCAACTGCCCGTTGAACTCGGAGCCGACGTTAACCTCAACGATTTCGAAGGGCGCGCTCCGATTCACAGCGTAATCATGACCAAGAATAATCATGAAATCCTACGACTCTGTTGCCTGATCGATTTTTCAGCCAAGGATTCGCATGGCAACACTGTTTTGCATTACCTTACTTGCAACCACAGCAATGGCGTCATACAAAAGATATGCAATAGGAAAATCGACGTCCATGTCACGAATTTGAAGGGCCAGACTCCTCTACACGTGGCAGCGAAGATCGGTAACGTCAGGTCTTTTAAAGCTCTGTTTATGAAAAAGTCCGATCTAAACCTGGAGGACAATTTGAGTTTCACTCCACTTCGATATTTGAAAAAAAAGTATACCCTCTACTGAATACAATAAAGTGGTGGAAAAGTGCCTGTCGGATAATCCCAAAGCGGACCTGGATGATGAAATAAGCCGTTATGAAGCGATCAAAGCACGTCTAAATGAGATTCGGAAGAGACTCGAAAATTTAAACTTATGAAAATCGTAATCATAATTTTAGATAAAAGCATTAAAAAAAGAAGCATTGCTATTATTTTAATGTAGACTGACCAATCGGAAGGTGCTGTAAGCCCTTAGTAAAAACAATGGGGAAGATGCACGCTTTCTAGTAATATTTTTTTATGAAAGTTCTCAATTTTTAATGAATTTAAAAAAAATTTTGAATTTTTCTATCAATATTACCAGAGACATAATTTTTTGAAAATTAGTACTCGTGACGTCATCAGTACCATTTTACATTGAAAATATATCTAAGGTAAGTGTGCCTAATATGGCCCCTTGCCTAATATGGCCCCCCCTGTTATTTTGAATATGCTCGATATGTGGCATCTCTACAAGGTAGGAAGAAGTCAAAAACACTGAATTATGAAGTTTTCAGTTGTTTAGAACATTTTAAAATTATTTTTGCGCACGCCGAATAGCTAAAACTCGTTTTGTATACCTCCGTTATTATTTTACGTTGTAATTAAATGGTCTGCCAAAAGATTTAGACGCATCTGACCAAAATTTGAATAAGTAGCTTCGATTCGTCATTGTTTCAGCTTTAAAACGCGACCTTAGTTTTTGTTCAACTCGTTTTCTAACGGGTTTTATTCTTAAATAACTTATTATTCTCCAGTGTTCCTAATATGGCCCCCCGCGAATTAGTAGAAATACCGATATTAAGAGTCCTTAGTTTCATGTTTACTTTTTAGAAAATCCTATCCTAATATTATTTAAGAAAAATAAATTTAATTGTTTCAAAGCTTTTTTTCATTTTATAACTAAAAAAGCATTCTAGCTCAAAAATCAAACTTTGATAAAAATTTAAAGTTGTAATTTTTCTACTGGTGGCAAAGCTTTCAAAAAAATTGTAAAAAAGGCTCAATTTTTAAATAAATTATTTTTAAAATGTTAAAAATTTTGAAGTTTTTTTTAATCTCATATTCTGATTGATTTAAAAAATCGCAATGAATAAAATACTTCAGGGGGGAGAGGGGGGCCATATTAGGACACAAATTTTATGTGTCTTAAAAAACCGTGTTTTGGTAAATCCTCTGGCATTTGAAGCTCATTGATCAAAACCAAACGTGTAAGGTCTCATTTTAAAGCTCTTAAATTAAGCTTTAAAATGAGACCTTACCCGTCAAAAAATAGTGATTTGATTCGCCACAACGTCGATTCTCGCTTAGGGGGGCCATATTAGGTACAGGTACCTTATATTCATATAATTATTTCGGAAACTTCCGAAGTCTATTACTCCTTCAATTTTCATTTTTTTTCAAAAAGAAAAAATACATGACATTTATTTTTTAATATACTATCTAGTAAAGTCAAAAAAAATTAATAATTTTTGCATGCATTTTCCCCGTTGTTGGAGATGGTAATTTTAATTCTAAAAAATTTACTTATGTAATAGAATGCGGACCGGGTAAGAAGATTCGAGTACCTGATACTTGCCGAATACCCGACTATCTGGTTACCCGATCGAATACCCGCGAACCACTTGTTTATAATGAAATAATATAAACATGTTTTTTTTCCAAATAAGGTTGCAAATAAGTTAAAAGTTTACTTTTAAGATTAAATAAATTTCACATTAAAATACTCAGTATGTCGATGTCTTATATTTCCTATTATACAAATCAATTAATTTAAAAAAAAATTAAAAAACTATGACTGATTATACGCAGGTAAAAATTATCCCTTTTTTTACATAAAAGTTGTTTCTTTTGTTAAAATATTTATGTATATTTTCACTGTGCTTTTATTTTAATTTTATAGCTTAAAGAGGTCCACAAAACAGGTGGACAAAACGTCGCAAAAAAAATAATAAGTAATTAAATTTGCAATTTTTACATTTTATTTCTTACCTCTTCACGGATCGAGTTGTGATTACAATGCATTAAAATTAAAAAAATTAAAATGTTAAAAAACCACCAAATTCTAGTTCAATTTGACAAAAAACATGTCTGCCCATTAAACATTTCAAAAAGAATTGATCATAGTCGTCTAAATTTTTCTCCGAGCAGATATAAGGTGATTGAGGTCGACCAGAGGAATATTTTTTAATAATTCTCCGCTCCCTAATTGCCTCTGGTGAGCACGTACGCGCGGCCAGGCGGTAAAATAATGTCCAAAAAAAAGCCTCCCCAAGCCGGAGCGGCTCTCCCGTGCGGCATAATCATTAGGCCGGAAATTGATTATCTCTCCAACGGACGACACAGCAGCTAGCCCGAGGTGGAGTATGTTGTGACCCGGGTATCGCGATGGCAACCCGGTCGCGTGCCCATGGCAACCCCTGGGCTTCGCTGCCTTTCACTTCCCCGGCTCGAGCAACTCGTCCCGGAAGGACGGACGAGATAGCCCAAAGGTGTGCGTTCTTCGTTGAATCATCGACTTTTATGATTATTACAACTCTGCCTTATTCTCGATCGTAAATCCTCGAGCTTATGTAATTTACTGCGGCGCGTTACGCGATTCTAATACTCTTTTAAGGGAGATTCTGCACCGGAAAGTCCATAAAAACTCGTTACAGAATCTCTTACGCGCGTGGGAGGAAGGTTGACTCGTGACGTAACGAATCATCCCAGAGAATCTACCTTCATCGACCACTGCACCGAAATTTGAGCTAATCTGGTCCTCACGACAACTTCCCACGACTGGTTCAATAAAAAAAAAAAAAAAGGATTCTATTCCCTGAAAAAAGACCCCTGGTCATTTTTTTTCCCAGAATGGTGGACACACTGCGGGGGTGGGATACACAGCGTCCACGGATTGCCTCTGTTTGCCCGAACTCGACGGCGTATGGATATACACTTTGTCGCCTCCGACGCTTTTTTCTCTCCCTTTTTTTAACTCTCCCCTTTATTTATCGCACGCACAAGGGGTAGCTGACGGCCAGGTGCTTACCCCGGCGCAATCGAGGGTGCTGACCGAGGGACGAGAGCAAGCATGCTGTTCTCCGGTGATAAAAAAAAAAAAAAAAAAAAAAAACTGACCAGCTGAAACAAAGGAACGGATCGAGCGTAAGTACCTGGTGATTATTGTTTTTTAGGGTTGTACTCGTTAATTTTCATCCTCGTTACCACATTAAAATTTCATACGACGAGCCATTAAGAAGAAAAGCCCAGTTTGGAACTTGGTTGATATTTTTGACGAACAAAAGGGAACTTAGTAATTTTCTGGAGAAAAAAAATATCGTTTCCCTAAGCAAGTAGCATTCAAATCGTTGGCTGAAAATTCATGAACGGTTTACTTGTGCCCACCGCGTTTCTCAAAATATAATTATCTCGACGATCCCACCGAAGAAAAACCTTAGCTGAAAATTTTCCGATTTAAAATGACCAATAGAGGTATAAATGAATAAATAAATCGAAAAAAGTGATAAAATCTGATTTATTTAGTACGAATTGACCAAGATTCTTGATTTTCTTTGAATTTTTTGTTTATTTCAGTCTTTTATTGATGATTATAAATCAACAGTTTTTCAGCCAAGGTTTTTCCTCGGGTTTTTCTTCGCTGGGACCATCGATCTATGCTCGCACTGTACCTGCAGCACAAGTGTAATAGAAAAAATCGCCTTTTTTACTACCCCCTCGGAGCGAGTGCCCTGGCCCAGCAGATTCGTAGACACCCCACGGTAGAAAAAAAAAGGTATCACCCTCCCCGCTCAAAAAAGCAGCGTGGCTCACTCGAAGGTAAAAAATCTCCCCTGCGGTAGAGAGTAAAAAACGCTCACCCTGTAAGAGGAAAAAGGGCTGCGGGTGTGTTTCTCCACGGGTATCCATGGCTACTCGCGCTGTGTACAGACCGGCGAGCGTTGCTTGTTTACCCACATCATCGGACACACACCTGTCCCGAAAAACCCGATAAGCTCGCACCCGAGATGCGTGCGTGTACGCGTATCTTTGCTTATTTTACAGTCCGGTAGGCCCGATCGATTATCCTCGCCCTTGCGACAATCATCTGAATTATTCATTTCCGGATCCGTCGAATTTTTTTAACTTTATTGAAATACTATTAGAAGCCTTTTAGAACAAAAAAAAAAGAGAATGTCAATCATAAAAAAGCGCTGAAATGAAAATTTCAATACTCGCACGCTTTTGCGGTTTTGTATTTACAACGTTCTGGTAATATTATGCAAGTAAAGATCTTATCGTAATTGTTTGTACATTTCATTCCACTTTTACCACTGCATACTGACCACGTTAAATAAACTTTACTCTTAATCTATGACTCCTGTACACGTAGTATAAAATAAAAAAATAATTGTTATTACTTTTTAAATATACGACTGTTGTAATGAATTCGAAGGTACGGAAATTAATAAAGTTTGAGAAAATTATCTGCGTGTGAATAATTAAAGTGGTTGATGATAAAAGTCAAGTTATTCGCTTGTACGGGCTTTTGTGGAACAAAAGTAATCAATTGTTCGTGATGCTCATAAATTATTAGGAGGTACTTGGAAAGACACGTGGAGGAAGAGGGGCTTTATTCTCATAGGTCACTTCTTTCTTCTTGTTCTTCTTCGATTTTCTTTTGTCCAAAATTTTGCTTCATCAGAGCTTTTAATGACTGCGAAGCTTTTATACATTGACGTTAGTAGCGTCCAAAGAAATGAGATATCCCAGTTGAAGAATTATCGAATCATCTTTTTCACCCTGAAATCTTCAAAAGTAAAAAACACAACCGTACCTATAAGTTATTAGAATTGTATTTAACACGTACGTTCGTACGGTACTGTTTTATCTAGTGGGTAGCAAGAGTTGTAGTCAAACTAGTTGGCAAAAGAAAGAAAAAACTTAGGCAATCGCTAGAGCTCTGATTACGAGCAGTCCTCGAACGAAAAAAAGAAAGAAAAAGAAGAAAACAAGCGATGACAATGAAGACGGTTTATTTTTATTTTTTCGCTACATTTCCTCTGCACCAAAGACATCTGCGTAAATCGCTCGGCTCGTCTCGATCTAATATTTAATGCATGATGCGAGCGCCGATCATTTCCCACACGGGCCGATTGTTTTCGCGTCTGACCTCCGACCTCCTCCACGTGCTCATCATCCGGCAGGCACACCAACGACTTGGAAGGAGACGCGCAGCAGAGTCATCCGTGGAGACGCTAATGCTCATTATGCTCGCTCTTTTTTTTTTTTTTTTTTCGCCGTGCAAATTCTCTCCCTCTCTCTCTCTCTTTTTTTTTTGTTTCTCTTTTTTTGCGGATGTGCCGCCGACTGACCGCTTGAATATGCATGGACGGCACTTTTACGATCGTTGACGCGAGACGGTAAATTTTGAGTACGAGATAAAATTTTTTGAAAACTAAAGTTCGGCTCCCGCGAGGACGTCTGATACCTTCAGTTCGAAATTAATAATTTTTTATTGGTTTGGTATTGTAATCATAACTAAGTATAAAAACGATTGGCGTGAAATTTATTTGAGAGAAGGTAAAATTTATTTTATTAGCGTGCGTATTGCATCATCTTTTTTTTTTTTTTTATCACGAAGATGTAAAAATTCACTCGGCATTGACGATTAAGTGCACGTACCACAATCTAAATGCACCGTAACAGACGTTCATTTTGCGATAACAAATATACTCATCCGCTGAAATTGGCCAATTACTAAATTGCTCTAAATTATTTAAATAACAAGACAGTCAATTATCCTCGCTAACAGAGAAAAAAAAAAAAAAAAAAAAAAAAAAGATAAAAATATAATAAAATATTTCGAAGGCGAAATCGTACACGTAATAAGCATTATCAGTTGACGTGGAAAATTATTTTCCGACGTTCCACTGACCTAAGGTGAGGACACCAGACTGAAGTAAAAAAAAAAAAAAATTCACGTCTTTTTTTCTAGCTCAATACTACCTACTCGATTCTCATCCTCAAAATAACGAAGGCCAACATAAATTAATCCATTTGAAACTCGCGATAAACAAGTCGATTCAATGTCTTCGCTATAGACTCCTTGAAGTTTTCTCGGTAAAAAAGTTGATCATTTAATATTTATTATCAAAGAAAACTTAACAATAAAGAGGTGCGAGCTTGAAAATTGATTCTGTATTGCGTACGCCTATGGTCATTGTTGACCGCAGAGCACGAAACGCGAAATAATTACCTCGAATATTTCCTACTGCTGTAAAGCCAAAACCTTATTCCGGAAAAGACCGATAAATTAAAGTTGGATGTCGTAAATTCAGCGGTCAATAATGATTTTTTCCTGGTACGTCTTGTTTTTGTTTTTATCAATTAATTATCATACGCTTTACCTCGGCATTCGAGATGAATGGTACACGGATAAATTTTTTGTCATTTTACAAATAATGAAAGCATGAATTAAAAAATCATGTGCAGTAATGAATAAACTATTTTACTAATAATATTTGCTGTTTTTTAAATATTGAATAACATTACAGATTTCAGTTTTTTAAATCAAGTATTTCATTTTGAGATAATTTGATTGAAAAATTTACAAAGATGTTTTCGTTTTTCCTCTTTGAAATTTTAAAACGAATGAATTTTTTCACGCGTTCTGTTGAAGCTACTAAAATCGAGTATGAAAAAAAGATTTTACCAAAAAAGTGAATTTTATTCAATAAGCATGATTTTCGAAATTTTTATACTTATTTTTTTGCAAATTTTATTTAAGGTATAAATCTGAAAGCTTAATGATATTCATTAACCAAAGTTGATAGCATCGAGCATTGACCAGGGTGTTGAGTTACACAAAAATTTATCATCGAAAAAATATTACTAAAGCTACAGCTAACAATACACGGTACCGTACTTGGTGACACAACATTTGAAAGAAAAGAGGCAAAAGGCTTATGAATTTCTTTTTAAAATGATCATTCGTTTGCCCACTCACAATGTCCCCGAAAAAATACACAATCATCGCACGCACAAGCGATTGACGTTCGTTGCACCACCCAAAAGTTTGACTCTCTCGTTCGTAATTAGCCTCGCGGTATTCCGGCTTCGTACTAAACGAAAAGATGATGCTGATGGCGCCACTTCCGTTGGCTCAGGCTCTTCTTATTCTCTGCCTTTTTTTTTTATTATCTCTTCATGCGGGAGTAGGGACAAAACATTTTGAGGTACGTCAATAGGGTTGAATGAACTCCCGCTTGGATTCTCTTCCGTTTTGATCTTTTGTAAACCGAGATGTCACTCGTACGAAAAGATAATGGGAGTGAAAGTAGATTTTACCTACTTCTAAGAATAAAAGTCGGAAGTCTCTTTAAATTGAGTTTCATTTTTCAGGATCAGTACGTCTTTAAAACCATTTATTTATTTTCAGTTGCGCACAGACATAGAGTCTCAAAACATTTAAGATGTATTTTTCCAAAACGTATCAAAACCTGCCCAGCTGATTCATGACGTACCCATTATCGGAGGAAAAAAAAAAGAAAAGTTAAAAGAGGAAGTATTGACGAAATCTTCTCTCGAGGTTAAAAATGCCCAAAATGGGTAAGTGCTTAGATAAGAACCGAGCTTCTTCGAGGCTAGAAACGGGTGGGTCAGGCTGGTTACTTAGTTTTTGGGACATCAGACGCACGTCGACGCCCTGGGATCAAGTAGCGCGTATGCTAATGGGCCGGAGGTTACACACCTGACGGCTCGCTAAATTTATGCTAATCGAAATGTATCAGCCCCGGACGGACCGACGAACGGTGACTCGCTCAAACGTACCAGTTTTACTCTCTCTCTTTTCTTTTGGCGCGAATGATTTTTGCGCAGTTTGGTTTATCATTCAATTTAATTTAATTTTTCATACTTTTTTTTCTTTATTTATTGAAAGCTTGGGAACACAGATTTAAGCTTGGTCAAATAAATATTTAAAAATTTAATGAAAAAAAAAAAAAGAATTTTGGGTGTACGCTGAAAAAAAAAAATTCTACCAGAGTTAAGGGAGACAAGCTCCGCTGACTGTGACATATGTGCGCGCTTACAGTGCTGACCGATAAGAACTCGTGTGAGCTGGCATCAACAACAGCAGCACCGTGTCTTGCAGAACGAATCCGTGAGAACAGCCCTTATCAATTGCTCCTCATTGATTGCTTGCTATCGCTAACGTCCTGGTAAGCGCTTTGAATTTTTTCGCGGTCTTTTGTGGGATTTTTAAAAGTTAAATTTAATTTTGAAAAATTTAATAATATAAATGAAACTGTAAGACCCTAAAATTGATTACACATCAAGTATTTAGCTTAAAAAAAGAATTTTTCTTCGTTTCCACCTTTATGATATAGAATTAGTTAGTTATAGAAATTTTTAAGTTAAAATAAAAATATTGTTGTAAGGTCGAACCAAAAATAGTGTATTTACAATTCGAGAATATCAAAGTTTCTGTTGTTTTTTTTTTTTCGGCACAATATTGTGGAAGAATTCTCTCTTTTGAAAGGAGCACTTTGGATCGAATGATTAAAAAAAAAAAGTTGTCGTAAGTGTGGCTCAACGATGAAAGCTCGGTCCGTTTTCTGTCAACGGCTTCTTGTGGCCAGTCCTCGCTCAAGACACGAAGGAAAAAAAAAATCGTCTTAAATGAAAACTAGATCGGCAATAATACCGGGGTGGTTTTTATCCCGAAAAAACCGTTACGCATAGGAAGCCAAAGTTCATTGCGTTGCAACTGCTTTTACGAAAAACAAGTATCAGAACTAAAAAAGAAAGAACATCTCTTGAAGACGTCCAGCTCGACTCTGATTGGTCGAAGGGCCGGGCCTGGCACGGCGGTGACCGTCGCATAAGAAGAAAAACGTAACCGTTTTCCTAGACTGCTGCTCTGGTTACCACTTTTTTTTTTTTTTTTTTTTAATTTAAAGATGGTCGGGATGGTGGTGGGGAGTGGAAATTTTGCTTTGGAATAGCAAAATGGCGCTAACGGACGTTATGCTTATTACATTAGGTGAGTGTGCGTGTATGGTTCATGCATGAAGGTGATGAAGCGCAACGAGATACCGTCCTCTGTTGCCTCGTATCGGTTGTTTTGCGCCTAGGGGAACTCTCTATCCTCATTGTCATTGGAACGACATTCCTCTTTTTCATTCTTACTGCTATGTCATCTTGCGTGTAAAAAAAATTTTTTCTCCTTTTTACTATTTGCGAACATATTTTTTGTTTTTTTGTCTAATGCGATAAAAAAAATTTGTGTAAGTTATACTTTAATCTCTCGTGTCGAGTCAAGTAACCAAATTTTGATACAAACGAAATTTTTGTTTTTTAATATTGACTATTATTCAAATCAAATATAAAAATAACCCGATTTTTGTTCTCACTCGTTATTTTGACCAATTATAGTTATTAGCTTTGTTCTTATAAACTAGTTCTTTAGTTCAGAAAATAAAAATGAAGGATTAGACATTTTCAGAATTTTCGTACCAAATAAAAAGTATATAGTATTTTTAAGTCAGAATTTCATAAATTTGCACAACCACAAGTAAAAATTTGGCCAAGATAACTGATTTGCTTGCTTTAAAGTGACTAAAACCACATATTGGGGAGTAATAACAATTTTGTATAATATTTGCAGTTTAAAAAATATTTCCCATTTTTAAGTTAGTTTCTACAATGTGCAATTAAAATTTTTACTTTCTGTTAACTTCCTGGCAATCTTCGTTGATATGCTAAATTTTACATTAACAATGGTCAATGAAAAAATTTAAATAAAATACTTGTAAAATTACGTTTGAAGTTTTTAAACCTCAGTTCAGATTTCTTCTAGTACATAAAATTAAAAAAAAGAATTTAATGACATCTCACAAATATAATTTCTAAGTTGACTTTTACAACTGACCTTTTCTTTTTGTACCTGATAACACGTTTTTCTGACCAAGAAAATTTTCAACTATTTTTTCTGTATTGATACTTTTGTACGAGAGGAATATTACTATTGAATTTACTTTTAAATAAATTGCAGCAATAGTTTATATTTCTGTTTGTACTCGAAGTATGATATATGAAATTGGAATATTTCGTCGCTCCAATTACGTCTTAAAAGTAATCTAGAAAATCATTTATGAAAAGTTGACTCAGTTTTTCTTATTATAATAATTAATTGGTATGTACAAAAATTTATCGTTTAGATTAGAAGAGCATAATTGTGTTTAAATGTTCTAAATTCAAAAAATCGGAAAATTTATAATTTTGAATACTGGCAGGTGACATGAATACCTGCGTAAATTACTAACTTGAAACGTTCGCACGCAGATAAAACTTTGCAGGTCTGGAAAGGTCAAAAACGTTAATTTATGTAGTTTTCAGACATTTTGGACATTTAAAAATAACTGCTGCAGCACTTATTTTATATAAGAAATTGGCATTTAGTATCTTCGCTAAAATTCTCATTAATTACAATGAAAAAAATCCAATTAGAGCACCTCTTATTATAATTACTCGCACTATTTATTAAAGTAATATTAAATGTCTTTCAATAATTTCAATAATCTATGAATTGATAATTTGTTTGACATGAAAATATCACATGAAACTGAGAAACATAAATAATAATAAAAATTAAAAAAATTAAAGCTTTTTTAAAAATAAATATTACTATTGCAATTTTTGTAAATGAGCTACTCAACCAATCAGTATAGGTGTTAAATAAAATTTTTCTTTCGTTTTTAAGGTAAGCAAAATTAGTAGCCTGTTTAATTGACAGTTATGATCCTGTTTGACAGACAGGCGTTTGGTACCTAACGTATTCTCGTGTTAATAGACATTTTATCAGTCAAATCAAAACGTGTTCTGCTTGTAATTCGTATTTTTTTTGGCAGATAAAACCTGCTAACTGGTCTCTGAGTTCCGGAGCTCTCGAATGACCACCGAGAGGTATACCAACTATTAAGTATTTAGTTTCTTCAAAACTAGTTTACCAAGGAGTTACTTTGGCACTCGAGTAATTTTTTAATTTTCAAAACTCGTTCGAGCAGCAACTAGTTGATTCAAAACCCTCCCAATCTTATGAAAATAAATAAATTTCTAATAGTTATTTATTTTCTATAAATGGTTTTAAAAGGAACTTCAATGTGGGATTACATAATTCTACTCGAAAATTTAAAGAATAAACTAACTAAATTTTTTGTAAGTAGTATGAAAATAAATTCGTAAAATTATAAAATATGGTAAAAACTGCAAAATAAAATTTTTTATACGGATCAAAACATTAGTTATTTATAAAAATTTTATTTTGAAATGAGATTGAATAATTATATTAGAACCTCATAACACTTATAAAACAATAAATCAAGCTTCTCCCTCCGACAACAATTTTGAATTGTTCAATTAAAAGTCGATTTCCTTACTGACCAGAGCGGTCATAAATAAGAGAAACAACCACACCCAGCGTTTAGGACAGGCGAAAAATTTCGAATCTCCAGTGCATATATAATTAATAAAATGCGCGGCAAAACCTCGGGGCGTTTCGCTGGGCGAATATAAAAATTAAGCCGCGACCGAGTGACCTTCCCTACGTGCAGTACGTTCAATGCAAGGGTCATCCGGATACGGGGGTTTTTCCCATGGCCCGTAAGTTAAAAAAGAGTCTTGAACGGTCAGGGCAATAATAATGCGGCATTACGTACTTGTTCCCACCTTCGACCTCATTTAAATAGATCGCCACATGTGCGATTTAACGCTAGCCGATGACCCCTGTCCAGGCTTAGAAGGAAGGAGAGCCGAAAAAAATTTTAGCAGGTACGCACCATGGGAAATTGGGTCTTCCGGCCCGCCGGACATCGAAGGCTAATGTAATGCAAGTAGCCAGGGGGGACACTGTCCAGAGGGTTAGAGGACTTATTTATCTATCTCGATTTGGGGTGCAAGCCGCTCGCTCCACCGCTACTTTACCTATCGAATGTACCTTTTTTTTTTTTTTTCTTACTTACTTGCAATTGTGTTTCATACATTACAAGTAGCCGTCCCGTAGGGGAATATGCGCCAAGATCGCGAATATTTTCGAGAGTTTGATGGGAACGGACCTTGGCCAGCTGCTTCAGTTTTGGCCTTTAATATGGAGATGAAGATGCTCTTTCGGACTTAACATATAAATTCCCGTACGGGACCTTGGTCACGACTACGACGCTTGAATTTCCGATGTACTCTGTGAATCTCCGGTTTCATGACTTTGAGCTTTTTCAAAAATTTTATAACCAAAAATGCATCTGACTTTAAAAAAGGATATGAACTTAAACTTAACGTCCAGCATGTGCAATGCGTTAAATTTTGTTTACGAACATACATCCTGACCAAGGATTACCCAGTAGCAGCAATTCATTATTTCGGAGATTAAAAATCCTTGGGATGTTAAGAGATACAGAATAAGTCTCTTATAATCTTGCAGGTAAAGTTTCCGGATTAGCCTCGTAAACAATGATTTATCCTCGACAGTTAGCAGCTGGGGCAGTTTATGCCTATAAATTTGCTCGCAGATACTATAAAATGTGTACATTGTCTTAGAGCCGTAAAAGGATGACCCCTCGTTAAAGTACGTAAAACACCACATTCATCCTCGACGGAACGAGTGTAAAAATTTCTGGAGCTCCCGCCTCTCCGCGCTAATGAGGAGAATCATTTGCGTCGGGGACCTCACAACAATGGCCCCCGAGTACCCAAACAATGGGCCGAGGAGAAAAATCCCTTATTCCCAAGAGCCGATGGGCAGCGGGAAAAAATCGTCACCTCTCCTTCATTAGTATCAAATTCGGCCAATAAAAAGCGAGCGCTTCCAGGGCGTGCTGAGGCGATAGATCATCGGCCGTCCCGCGGAGAAGGAAAAACGGCCCAACGGTCGTAAGACGGAGAGTGGCCCGCGTGCCTAATGCAGGAAGAGAAATTATGTATATATAAAAAAAAAAAAAAAAAAAAAAAGAAGGTTCAAACGGTCGAAGCAGCGCGCGCGCATCCAAAGTCCGTCCTATGCAAATCCGGGACATTTAAATGGACCCCGGGGTGTACCTGATCCCCCCTTTACACCTTGCGCTCGGTCCGCAACGCGATTTTTCATGCGCCCGAGAAGAGCTGGACAGGAGGGCAAGGGTCAGATCCGGTTTTACACGCGCTGCGTCCGGCGCCAAAGGGGGAGATTTTCGTCCGGTTGGTACGGAAGTGTAAGGTTCACCCGCGGACGCCTCGCCTCGCGACCGGATTTCTTAAACTCGGGGCTGGACGGACGGTTTTTCTGGTTTCGCAGCACGGGACCCTGGCACGACCAATACGTTTGTAATTTTTATATTTATGGGTGTGCCCTGCGTTGTAAATAAATCGTTTCGAGAGCCCTGGTCAACTGGTTTTCCAGGAAATCATGATTTGCTGGCCCGTAACTGACCGTCCGTGTAATTGACCCTGATATACACGTCGCCTCGCATAATTGATACATTTTTTGCTCCTCATCTTCGGATTTTGTTTGTGTGTTCAAGCAAGTTTACAAATTTTTATCTGCGTGTAACATCTCCTTAGTTTTCTTTGGGAGAACTTGGTCTGTAGTGTTATCATAAGAAACAAACTAGACTACAAAACTATCGAGCCAGTACGTTGAATAAAAAAATGCTAGTTAAGGCGACTGTACCTAATATGGACACCCTAAGCAAAAATCGTTGCTGAGTCCAGCCAAAATTGTACTTTTTGACGAGTAAGGCGTCATTTAAAAACTTTAAATATGAGCTTTTTTTAAATGATACATTATTTATGCATCATTATGAGTTATTGGTTCAAAATGCCAGGGGAATTACAAAAAAGTACTTTATTGAGATTTGAAAAAACTATATACCCAGATTATTTTTCCGCAGATTCCGCAGTCAATGTTGAATACTTAAAAAATTTCAAATAAATAAATTTTGATGAAAAAACGGCAAAAATTGATTGATAAAAAGCATTGTACGGCAATACTGTTAACTTAAAGCTTTTGTTTTATAAATATGTTTAAAATTATTTTAAAACCAATTTTAATGACTAAAACTGACTTTGAGCATTTAAAATGCGATTCTAGGTTTAAATATCGATTTTTTACAGCAATGAATTCTTTTTTGACTTATTTTTTAGTGCATTAGCAAGCGCATCTTTCAAAATTTAAGGAGGTGCCTTTTATTGGATACACTGGAGGTATTGATTTTAATAGTGTAAAGTGAGTTAAAAATTAAAAGGGACAAAAAATGGGATTCAAAGGTGAATGAGAAATTAAGCCTATTAACTTTTTTATCCAATTCATCTAATTTTATCTGCAAAGCGTTAAATGTACCGGTTTTAGACCGAAAAAGTAAGAGCAGAGGTGTTGAAAACCAATTTCTGCTCCGGGACCTGCACAACAGTCCGTCCTCTTTAAATATCAGGAATAGCTTCAAATTTCACAGTTTGAAGTTTTCGACTATTTTTGACCCCGCTGAAATGTCTCTGAGTGTGTTTATTTGAAATAGCAGAGGTGCTCCATTTTGAGAACATACCCATTATATTGGGTACACTTATGTTGATTTAGTTATTTTCACATGGTGATATCATAAATTTTGCTTGATTAGTCAAAATTTAGTTTTTTTTTTTTTTTTTTTTTTTTTAATTAATTAAAGTCTTTCAAGTAAAATCATATCTTTTGCTGTCAATCATAGTTTCAGTATACTGAGTGACAGAAAAATCACGGTAAAATTAAAAATAACACAAAACTCTCATTTCAACAAGTTGAAAAATTCATTACATTAACAAACCGCAATATGGAACAAGAAAAAAAAAAAAAAATGAAATTAATCGATGACAAGAGTGGTAACAGAAGAGCATGCTCGTCAAAAAAAAAAAGACAGGTCTGAGCTCGAAATGATCACATCAATCGTTGTCCATAGCACGAGGGAACGATAACTCGTCTCAGTAAATCAGCGCCCAGTCAATTATAAAAAAGTTAGCGCACGAGGAGAATCGCAAAGCCAAAAGATCAAGGGAGTCCAGGACGCAATTTGTGGCGGCTGCAGCAGGTAGCACTTCCTGGTTCCTCCTGCTGGCTGACGGGCAGCGAACCGGGTGCCATGTATAACATCCGGTTTCCGGAATAACCGGACGACGAGGACAGACTGGAATCTCGATTTAAGCGAGTTTATCTGCGGGCGACCAGCGCGGACATTCGTACGTACCTACCTTAAAAGAGAGGCGCGCAAAGAGAGTCTAAGTGAAATTGCGCGAGGAATAAAGTGTTTAGCAGTGTGGGAATCTCGGCGAGCTTTATTTACGACCAACTCGTACCTTTTTTTCGTACCGTACCTTCACCAAGGACACAGTAAATTATTTATGACTTGCTTGTGCGCGTTCACTTATACTAGTTAGTCTTTTTCTACAACTGAATTTCGATACTTTTTTCCAGCCTCGTCACTTTGTAAACTCGTTTACCGATTAAAGATATTGAAATAAGATCAAAAATATCCATTGTATGGTTTTTTTTTTTAAGTCAAGGAAGACTCTGATCTGTAATTTTTTAACACAGAGTCAGCGACAATCTTTTTATCTGAGTACCTAAGACTACAGTTTTTTTTTTTTTTTTTTAATTATCGAGTCAATACTGCAAGTTTTTTTAAGCGTTTATTAGATATTTTAAATTAGGCTTCCTCCCTGTCAAAGAAAACCTACACTGAAATTTAAAAAGCTTGAGCTGACATCTGATTACAAATATTCTTATGAAGTCTTCTTTTTTTTAAACACTAAATTTAGTATTAAATGTACTCATCTGAAGATTAAATTGTTTGTTGAAATGGCTAGAGGCTAATTTGTCAAAAATAATATTGTTGTGTTTTTAATAATTAAAAAAGAAAAAAAAAAAAAAAAAATTAAACGTATTTTCAATACTTGTAGAAAAGCTATGATAACCCAAAAAATTGTGAATTTGAGAGTTCAGGATTTCTAAAAATAACTACTTTAAACAAACTAATAAAAGTTACCTGCTCGGTAACACAACAGCTTTTTTTTCAAGAAAAATTAAAAATTAAATTTTTTTTGTCCATTCTTTTGACAGTTCAACAGTAATTAGAACATAAATGTTCATAAGTTTTTTTCTTTATATTATTCTCAATGACTAAAATTCAATAGAATTTTGAAAGAATCAATCGTTATTATCTATTTGGTATAGTACATTTAATTTAGTATATTTAAGTAAATTTTAAGATCTACAAATAAAGTGGAAAATCTTTCAACATGGGTTTTTTAAAATAAAGTTCAAAATTCCAAAAATAAAAAATAAAACTAAAATTAATACATTGCTAATTCGTCAAAAGAATTTTTTAATTTCAATTTCTTATCTTCTTCACCGTTGTTATTCTAACATTCATTCATAAGATACTTTATGAAATAAAATTTAACGATAAAATAAAAACCAAAAAATCAAAACACAATGATAACTAGGATAAAAAAAACTCTCAATTACAAAGACTCATGATTTCACTTAATACAGATATGTATATACTTAATGAGAAGTGAACGAATTTTTATTTTATTTGGTTTCATTTTTCAGTCGATTATTCTGCAATTAAAATAAAAATAGTCAGTCGTTCAATCAAGTCTCTACGAAAAAACGCCTTAGCTCATGATTTTTCGATATGTTGATTCGTCAAAACTTTTGTAATTCGAGCAACAATTAAAAAATTAGTAAAGTAACTATGAATACATAGATTCTGTGGGTAAATTTTTTTAATTCATTGAGACTACTTACTTGCTAAATACCAACACTTTACAATTTGAACGAAACCTCTAATTTTTTTCAAGATTCAATTCGACTGAAAAGAACTCTAAAAATGATCTAAAAAGATTTAAACTTTGTCCCTTTCCCCCTAATTCTAAATTCTTGGTCAATTTCCGGAGAAAGAAAAAATTAAAATAAATTTAGTGGAGACTCGTGCGTTGGTTTTTTTTTTTTTTATCAAAAACTGCGTCGACTTCCGACGATACCTTCAGACAGAGGCTAAATAACGATAAAAAAAAACCCCTCTTTTTTTCTCGTCTTTTAAGGTAATAATATAGCCTATATAAAGATTCGGTTAGCGATCGTGTAGAAAGATTAACAACAAGAAGAAGCCGGATTAAGATATTCCCGCGCGTACGAGGCGCGCGCCGCGTCGCTTGGAAGTTGGAACCCGATTTGCATTTCATTTACATCGCGCGATTAAATCACGTGTATGTGTACGTACATGAGAGTAAGTTTTGCGTGGCGAGTAATGAGCTCGGGTGCTGCTGCCAAGTGTTTTATGTCCCAAGTTTAGGCTCGACTTTAAAAAAAAAAAAAAAAATGTAAAAAATTCAAATCAGGAGGACTGCTGTAAGTATGTGAGTTTAGCGGCAACTCGGCCGGGTATCGTGGAAGGGGTATAATAACAGCATAGCCGCCCCGTGACGACGTTTAATTGAATATATCCGAGCGTGGTAACGCCGAGGACGGAAGTTTTATATTAATTGCGCGATTAAGCTTGATTATACGGTAAATTCCATCCATGAATTTTTATTCGTACCGAGCTGGAGTTTCCATAAACCAGGTTTTACACTCGTGCACTGCGATTTGATCTCGCGTAGCTTTAAGCGTCAATCATTATAGCGTTTTGCTTTTTCAAACAAATTATCCATGCGTTTATTTGAAAGTCTATATAACCTACATTGTTTCATTGAGATAATTACTATTTAATCATTTATTTTTGAAGAGAATTAATTTTTAAATTTTACGTTACTTGCAATTTTCAGAGAATATTTTTCTGATATTTTCTCAACTTTATTTACTAAAATTAACTCTATTCTTATCACGACAGACATTAAAATAAATAACTTTTTTATCGTCAGACATATATATAAGCGTAATGCAGGAACT
The DNA here is from genome assembly GCA_038277355.1 of Encarsia formosa. Taxonomy (NCBI): domain Eukaryota; kingdom Metazoa; phylum Arthropoda; class Insecta; order Hymenoptera; family Aphelinidae; genus Encarsia; species Encarsia formosa. The sequence goes on from CM076185.1 coordinate 15,574,993, forward strand.
GTTTTTATATTTTTTTTTTACACATCATTAGAATTTTAAAATTTTTCCAGAGAATTAGAAATTTTTTTGATCTCATAATTATCTTCATTCAATAATTTAGTTTAGATTTCAATCAACGAATATTATTATTATTTCCAAAAATTGAATAAAAAAATTTTCAATCTAATCCTCATTTATAAAAAGAAGAAATTATTATTTTTTTTATTTAAAAAACTTCCAAACCAGGATTTAAAACTGAAAATTCGAAGTATTTTAAAAAAAGAATCATTCTGAAATTCAGTAATCATTGAAAGAAAAAAAAAAAAAAATGAAGATCCACGAATTTATGAACCTCCAATCTCCAAAGTCAGAACGATCGCAACCATCGTAAGCGTACAGAGAAAAGAGACCGTGTCCATGTGTAGTAGAACGAACTCTCTGCAGGGGGGCAGTGGGAGAGCGACGGAGCGGAGGCTGAGCATCTCCGATTGGTCCAAGCGGCCCGGCCAATCGGGTCGCCGGGTTCCCTTCTTCCGCTCATCTCGGTCGCGGTCCAGCCCATCTCGAGGCTCCCGCGTCAACATAAGTGATGCGAGTCGTGCAGCGTGACGTCGTCATAACTCAAGCAGTTGCCCTGGCAATCCTTTCGACTGTTGTTTGTTTATTTCATCCCAGCGCTCAACTGTTTTGAAAGATCGGGGAGATGCATCTAGAGGGAGATGCATCATTTAGTTGGTTAAGTGTACCATAGTCAGACCGTCTGGGCTCTCAATACAACTCAAAGTTTTTGTTTATTTTAATTTGTTGCTTATGTTTGTGATTCCGAGCGTACATTGTGAGTGATAAACTGTTTTTTTAACTTGAATAATACTTTTCTTAGAGCGGTACGACGACGGTTTAAAATTTATCTCGTCGTTAAAAAAATTCACGTTTTTCAGTCGAGACGAAAAAACGCGGGATCGTTCGATTTATATTGTCGATGACGCGGAACGAGTGACGCGTGGGAGTAGGTAAGAGAAGGAGAAGCGGACGGTTTTTTTTTTATTATTTCTATGCGTCGTGATTAGCGCTAGATCGAGAACAGCTGAATCAGCCGGAGATGATGGTGGATGATTCGTTTGTTGTTGTTTCACCAGGATTTTAATTAAAAGGGTTCGATTTAATCCTTTTTTTTTTACTATACACATATGTGCTTACAAAGTTCTATACAATTTCTTACTATTTTTTGAAATATTTTAATTTTAATTTTGTTAAAAATACCTTTTTGAATAAAAGAATTTGAGTCTTATCGCCGTTCCCAAAAAAAAGCCTCGAGTCTCAGATAAAAATCCTTGAATCATCCATCTCCCAGAAGCGCAATATTCAATAATCGATCCGAAATTCACGCACGCTCACGTGGAGTTTTCGCGATAAGAGAAAGAGCCATTATCCGCGTGAGTCACGTTGTCTTCCGCGCGCGCGTAGAAAAAAAAAAAAAAAGAAAAAATAGCCGCTCATCATCGCGTGTGTTTTCCGAGAGTGGGTTACGCGGGTATGGCTGAGGAGGTAAAAACGCGCGAGCTCGGTGCGTCTCCTCAGCGATAATGTCGCCCCGCACTTTATTTTTAGAAAAACGAGCCTCTATCGTCGCGTATAGTAGGATTATTATTTTTTTAAAATAAATTCAGCGTTTGCTAATTTTGACTGTATAATTGAGGATTAATTGTTTTTTAAAATGACATACGAGTTATTTAAAAAATAAATAAATAAATTTGTTTTCAATATTTATCGTTGAACGCTAAGTAATTATACGGCTGGTACTAAATTTAATTATTCGAACACGATAAATCCTCACTAGGAAATAAAATAAATAAAACTTGAATAATTTAAAAAATTTCGTGGTTATCTAACAATTTATTTTATCCTAATTAATCTTAAAGCAAGCCGAACGGAAGATTTTTGATTTTCAAACTGGTAATTAATTTTCGGTCACGTGGTATCCCCAAGTCCGTTGCAAAACATACAATAAAACGATTAATCCCGTCGCGAAAACTCGACCGATCACGCGTGACGAGGAAAAAAAAACTAGCCCTGGGGAGTTTTAACCCCTTGTAAGACGATAAACTAGACCGCCAAGCAAGGGTGGAAGGGTTACACCCTAATAAAGCACCGGGAAGGACGGGGATTGGTCGATCTGAACTGGAGCTACGATTTCCTTCGACTAGGAGTACCCACTAGGAGGAAGTTTCGCACGCGGCGGTCAGTTTCCACGCGGATGCAGCGGCTGACGGACCGAGCATCATCCGCAGCCCTCCGGAGGACGAGAGCTTTTGGGAGGGACTAATTTTCATCCTGCACCAGAGGATTGAACCTCCAAGAGTAAGTTCAATTTTTTTTTTTCTTTTTTTAAATTCATCATTTTTGTTTGGTTATAGAATTATTGATCTTAGGTAAAATTAAATGTTAGTTAAAAATCGAGTATCAATTTAAAAAAAAAATTTTTCATGTACAATGTTCAAAAGCTTCATAATCGTAAGTGACAGGATGACACTTATCTGATGATAAAATGTTTGCGAGGGAGCAAAGAATGTGCGAACGGTTTCTAATCAAGATTATCGCGATATATTTTTACTCTCCTAAAATGTTGCAACTTGATTCAAAAAATCAGAATTAAAAATTTTTTTTTTGAAATTTGAATGATAAAACTAAAAATTAGTTAACTATTTATTATTGTATTTTTTTTTAAAGAGAAACTATATAGTAATAAATAAAATATAATAATTTGTAACCTTGCTATATGAATAATGAAAGTAGAGCATTTAACCCCTTTCTGTATATTAATAATGACTTAAACAATATTCAAACGCCACTCTCTGCAAAGTTTTAATTGTTTCTTTAAAAAATAAACTAACTAATTTGAATTGACATGAAAAATATTATCAGAGTCGACTTGGAAAGATCCATAGACATAACATAACCTTAGGGTATCAGTCGAGCTAAAATTATAAATAATCCCAATTACAGCATCTTCAGGGTAAGTAATTTAATTACGCCATTCAATCAACCCCTATTTTGACCGCAGAGCCGAATCCCAGATATCTAAAGCTCATCACTCTGAAAATTTATGAGTCACGCATCGGAGAGCCAAAAGTTACAATCTTCTCCACCCCTCGTCGAGATATCCTAATAAAAAAAAAAAGAGTAGAGGCTGCACCCATCCAGCAGGTATTGCGTGAGGAAGTAGCGTGATTCATCCCCCGCGAGCCGAAGATTTGTGGCTTGTAAGCCCGCAGGGGATGACTGTCTTTTTTTTTTTTTTTTTTTTTTTTTTCGGGGACGGGCCGAGGGATTTAATGATCGGCCCATAATTCATCAGTCCGGATATTTTTTATTTTCTTCAACTTTCTTAATTTTCTTAAATGCCGACAACACATCTGTCTATTAATTTTACGCACACTTTTAAAGTTAGAAATCAGTAAAATTGCACTTGTGCGAGAAGGTACCGTCCACCACCCACGTGACCCGCCCAGACAAACAAGCCATAAAAGAAAGGGAGAGAGGTAGAATAAAAAAAAGAAGGATGTCAATGTTAAAGGGAAATTAAAGGGGGGGGGGGGGGATCGTGTTGTTTACACGAGACGATCATTCAATCTCGAGTCATCTCCGAGGAGCGTTTCGGGTTACGGTGGTGATACCAGCGCGATGTTATTTTTCCCCGTAAAGACACGTGCCACCCGGAACACCCACCCGCTACTAAATGCATGCTCTGTTTACCTTCTTTTTTTTAATGTATCTATTCAATTGATCTCTTTTTTTTTGTGAAAATTAGATGCATGGGAAGATTTTTTTTGTGAGAACGCACCCTAAATATCAAAAAGACTTTTAAGTGTTTTTTGAATTTTTGTTTGAAGATATTCTTCAATTTCAAATAATTATGTCTCTGGGTCAAAATTGAATTTTAAATTTGTGGAAATTATTTCACATGGTTTTTTCTTTTATTGTTAAATCTAAATAACTTTATTGCGACATCAATGAATTAGCCTCATGTAAGTTATTAATCCTCACACTTGCAGTTACGTCCGTTACGAATAAACAAAAACTTCTCATCTTCGATTGTAATCTTGATTAACCGAATGCCAAAACAATTCTTGAAAAAGAATGAAAAAAAAAAAACAACACTGCACTTAATTGATTGCTGCGAGCTGCAGTAGCGTGTCAACAAAAACTCAACACCATCATCCTCCGATCTATTTACGCTTCCCATTGTGTCGTTTCTCGTATCGTCACCCCACAGTAAAAGAAAGAAAGAAAAAAAAAAAAAAAAAAAGAGAGAAAAAAATGCACTTGTGTAATGTGAGATACACGAGAGATGACATTAATCCGTCTGATTAAAGCGCACGCAGCAGCGTGCCAAAGGATTGTCAAACATCCAAACACGATTTTTTTTTTTTTCTTTTTTTAGATGATAAATGATTCTCGTGCGTGTATCGTGTTTCTCTATTATATTATTGAAATTAACGAGATTACAGGGTGGCTTGGGTTGGGCTGGCTTTGGAAGACTAAATATCTGGATCCCAGTGTATATGTTTGTAAATAATTATCTCGTAGCCTTTTTTTTCCTAAATTTTATACTTAAGACTTCAATTGCGTAGTTTATATGCAGATTTACTTTAAAAAAATACTTTTCTCATAATTTCGATTTTTTATTTTTTATCAATTTATTGTGAGGGATCATAGAATTAGCGTTACTCATGGCAGTAAAAGGAAGAAAATGGCAAAAACTGAGTGAAATAATATTCATTTGTTAATGAGTTATTCAAATTTCAATTTTTCAAGTTTTTTTAACTCTATAAATTTTTTCGTCCTATCTTTTATTTTATAGCCTGTATCTATTCTGAAATAATAATGCAAAAAATAACATAAAAATCATAAAAAATATTCATTTTTCTTGAGTTATTAACTGTAGATCATTATAAAACACTTAGACCTGAAAGTTGTTTTAGCTAATTTTTGACTATTTGTCATATCGATGGTCCCAGCGAAAATAACCTTAGCCGAAGATCAGCAGATTTTAAATGATCAATGAGAGGCTAGAATAAATTAAAAAATCATAAAAATTCAAGAATCTTCATAAATTATTACACAATAAATAAGATTTTATTATTTTTTTCGATTTTTTTTATTCATTTCAGCACCTTATTGGTCATTTAAAATATGCTGATCTTTGGCTAAGGTTTTTCTTCGTTGGGACCGTCGATATATGTCTTTTGATCCGGTAAACTTGTAATTTACGTTGCGTATGGTACAAGAACAAATAAAATGTTAACAATACTTTCACCGAAATATCTAGCAACTTACTTGACACTTAAGTTTTATAAAAAATACTTTGGAAATTCGATAGAAAAAATTTATTCAAAAGTACGGTAAATTAACGAAAACGTTTAAAGAATCTGTCATTGGCTTGAACAATTTTTTTTATCCTGATATTAGTTATATGTATTGGTCTAACTCATAAAGATTACGATTAAGAGAATAGTCTTGATTACAAACTTGTAGAGTTATTTAGAATTTTCGTTAAAATTTGCATATGAATTTATTATATTCAATTTCAGTACAGTTTACTTGGAGTAGAAAATAAAATGAAACGTTGAGGAATACAGATAACATAGTTGTGTTTTTATTTCGCCAACAACACCTCCTGCTCTCACGTAATCCATGAACCCCGTTGCGTATAAATATTTTAATTTTTTGTTTCACAATTATACTTTCTGCGAACGAAAGTTTTATCTGTCGAGGGTGTTTCGATTGAAGAATAAAATCTCGATTCATGTGTGTTAAAAATAACTCTTCCTCGCTGTATGCTCGTGAATCAGAGGAAGGCAATTCATCAGCTGACTTTCGTATAAAAAGCATCGGAGTGGTGAAATTGAATCTCGTTCGACATCTCTTTTTTTTTTCTTTTTTCGCTCGGAAGGCATAGAATTTCAGAGAAAGATCCAAAAGATCTAAATACGAATTTCGCTGACTTACCGTCTGACGCGGAAGGAAGCGAATCAAAAGATCGTATCTCATACCGACGATGTAATTGAAGATAACAAAAATCATCATAAATACTTGAAAATTTCCAGAATGTATCGCTCGACCAAATAAAAATCTCGCCAATCGATGAAGCCTTTGGATTTCTGTCGGTTCATCGTGATTCTGAGATAATAATCGAATCAATGAGAGATATCGATCCCTCCGAATATCTCAGTCAGTCAGCGGTTTGAAATTTCTCAACTCCGTTAAGCAGTGATAAAAGCAAAAAACCCCCGCGATCGAACTTCGATCTCGAAAAGAGAGAACTTATCAAAAAACAAACAGCTCCCAATGAAATTTTTTAAAAACGAACGAAAAAAAAAAAGAGAAACTGTGTCAAAAGTCTTATCTTTCGAAATCCAAGGCTGTCGTGTCATAACAATCCTCGCGAAATATGCTGATGGACGCGTCTACCAACGCGGAAGCTGTCCCCAGACTCCCGCGATCCGGGATGGAATTTAATCTTGTCTGCCCCCGAAGAAATTCGCTACTTCGTCTAGCCGCGAGGAGAGATCTTCGTGCCGCTGATTCATAACAATCGCGTGTCCGAACGAGAACAGCCGAAACAGCGAGCTTGCAATTTTTTATCTTGCTTTAATCGTCTCGATTATTTCGGAGTCGGAGCTTTTTAATATACATTAAATTCGAGACTGTTTCGGTTTGATTTAAAATATGAATTTGAAACCATTTTCAAAATTCGTTTAAATTCATTAAATTTTCTTGAATATGAATCGGTGAATTTTAATTAATTAAAATTAAAAAAAAAAAAAAATCAGTCGAGCATCTGTTTAAATTTTGAATAAGATTTTTTACCGAGTGATAAATTATTAATAAAGCTCCGTTCTTCTTTTTGAGAGATTTTACGGAACTGCGTCAAAACATTGTAATTTTTTTTTTTCTTTTTACCTGCACGTGTCAGTATTGAGAGATAATATTTCAAGGATAAAATCTTGACTCCGGAAAAAAAGATTTTAATCAAAAACGCTGGACGGGATTTTTGTTGAGCACAGTATTTAACTTCAAATTCCATTAAATTCAGGTTGAAACCGCTTTTCTTTAAAAAAATTTAATTTTCAAGGCATTGTTTAAAATTATTAGTATCAATTGTTAAAATTTTACTCCGATTCAACATTTTATGAAGAGTCTTTCTTGAAGTTTAAACTCCAATGTTGTTGCTCAAAAATTTTCGTTCAATAATCGACATAATTAAAAAGTTTTCATAAGATATTTTTTTAAAAATAAATTTATTTTTACACGACTGAATTGAGAAGAAAAAAATCTAAACTGGGTATAGCGGTACATAATATTTAAGCCCTGCCAATGCTTTAGAGTGAAAAGGAAGAATAGAAGACACGCAAGGGAGACAGAGTCAATGATCCCTCGTGCAGCGTACAAGCATAATTCGGAAGACATCCCTAAAAGGATGTGGTTTTGAATAAGAGAAGGGCTAACCCGGCGCAGCCGCCGTATATATTTACGCACAGTAGCACCGTACGCGACCGGATGATTATTATATGCGCACTCCCCTCGACCGCGCCGGAATCTGAATAAGAGATTACCTTTCTTCCGGAGCCCGGACGAAGGAAGTTTTCGTCAAGATCGCGGTCTAAAAACCTTTTTTTTTTCTTCTTCGCTTTTTAAAGTGACGAAATTCATCATCTGCAAGTTAACAAAAGAATTGGCGATAACGCGCTTATCTCGCGGTCTTCTCTAAACAAAAAATTAAAATCGCATCGTCACAAAGAGGAGCAGCTATACCGAGAAAAAACTCTTGTACGAGCGATAAAATGATAATATCAGCAACTTCGAGATCAGATGAACTTTTTTCATTTTTTAACTGTTTGATCGAACGTTGGAACGAGGCTACGGGGCACGCATATTGCGCTTCAGACTTTAACTTCGTCAATTATATTTTTATCCTTATCTTCACGCTACTTTATCTCTGATATATCCTTGGGATCTGGACGGTCTCTGTATACGTATCTTTTACGAGCTTTATTAGCTTTTTATAGTTATGATCTTATACGATATTACAATTTTTTTTTGGGTGCAGATTCTCGGTACTACCGTACCAAATATTTTCGATTTAATCTTCAGTGTAATCGTAAATGAGTCAGAAACGTATCACAAATCATAATTGAGTTCGACAGTTAAGTTAAAAGTATTACGCAACTCGATTGAAAAAATTAATTCGGTAACAAAACTAATTTATGTGAAAAAAATCAACAAGTTGATCCATTTTGTCACCAAAATATATTAAAAATCAAAAATAATATTTGTAATGCCACAATTTTGAATTAAATCAATAAAATCAGGCATTGCTGAATTTCGTACTAGAAACCTTGAAAATAATCAGTTGCAAGCTTTCAAACTCAATAAAATTTTTTTTCACGCTTGTTGCCCGAAAGTACAATTTTCGGGCTCGTACCGGAAACGAATATTGTACTTTCGGACTACTAGCGTGAAAAATAGTATACTCGCCTTCGGCTCGGACATCAATTTGGGTTTGCTAAAGGCTAACTCATTTTTGACTCCCTCGGGACTGTAATATACTATTTTTTATTAGCTTCAGTACTTCTTGGTCACCGCTTTTGTACGACTACCTGTATGAGTAAAACATCTCAGCCGATGTTGAATAAATAAAGCCGCTTCGAGGAATTAAAGAGAAAGAGTTTAAAAGATCTGTCTCAGCTGCAGCAGCTCTCGGTAAAAACATAGGCGAGTCATCTCCCGAACCCGAGCCGTGCACCCGGAAGCGGCTTGAGTCAGCCAAATCGCCGCATGCTACGTGCATGCAGAAGCGAAAGGAGGATCCGGCCTACAACAACTCGTTGGCGCAACGCAACTCGACTCAACTCCCCGCGTAATTCGCTCGTAATTTAGAGCCGAGCCATAGATGATGTTGATGATGTGCGATCGCCATAAATTAGAAAGTTATATGCCCAGCCACTGCTCAACTCGAGCGAGCGCGAAAATAAAATGAAAATTCTTGGATAAGCCGCACCTTTGTTGTGCTTGCTGCTGCACGAGAGTTGCGAGAGGTTTTTTCTCCTCCTCCTCCACTTGGACATTACTATGTCTTTACGCAAGATTTTTCATGCAACTTAGGGAGCGGTTGTCTACGCTATAGCTATAGATCAACTTCTCCTGCACAGCTGCTGCAAGCTCGATAGTATTAAATGTATTTTGCCTTTTTTGGGAAATTAGATTGCGATAAACAATAAGAAGAAGATTGAATGATGGCTGCAAAGACGAAAGCTCGCTCCACATTGGCAGCCGGCCTACCGTTGCCGCAACAAACGAGCGAGCCCGAAGGTGAAAGAAAAAAAAAAAGAAAGAAAATAAAAAGAAATGCACGGAGGTATAAAAAGAGGAGCAGCGATGTCCATCGGTCCGCGTTACGTAAAGGATACGTGCACGCATGCATGCGCTATCCTCTCACTTATGTGTAAGTATTGCGAGCAAGCCACGAAGAGAGGAGAAAAGTTAAGTTAATTAGCTCCGAACTGCGCCCGCCTGTGTTTTCTCCCCGCTTACGACGGGAGCGGGAATAACAGGTAATAGACTGACCACGGAAAAAGCCGGAAGGAAAAGCTTCTCCGAGCGAGCGCTTCCGGATGGATTCGCGCTCTTCCTTGCTTGCGCTTCTTTGGTTGGAACAGTCCGTATCTCGTAGTGCACTAGCCGCACCAGCTGATCGGACTTATCTCGAGATTCCACAACTGATGGAAAAGCACTTTTATTACAATAGATTTCGGTTGATTATGACTTCGAAGAAGTTAAAACAGATTATTTCCGACTTACCATCGTCTAACTAGTATTCTGCCAAAGTTTATTACAATTCTTTTCGAATAATCCATCTTTACCAAAATTGAAAAACTTTTGTTCAACTATTATTAGCGTTTATCTTCAAAACTATTGGGAAAAATTGTATCCGGCTATAGATAATTCTACTCTAAGAAAAAAAGGATTTATACAATTTTCAAAAAATGCAACAAAAAACCTTTTAAAATTTCATGAAAAAAACGAGCTTTTAAAGCTCTGAAAAAAAATTATTTCAAAGTTAGAAAAACTTGATTACAAATTTAAAGCAAATAATCGAGAACATTTTTAAAAAATGAGCGAAAATTTTAGTGTTAAAACATTGAAGAAACAAATTTGATAGTAAACTAAAATAAGTATTTATTACAAAAGTGGTCAGCAACAGCGGCAGAAAAAAAAAAGAAAAGAAGATGGGGGTTAAGTCTTTCTCAAGAGCTGCATAAGAGTATTTCAAAAAAAGAAGAGCCTCGCGCATCGCCCGCACACATTCCAATCACGTAACTTTGCGCGGCTCACCTCTCATTACGTTACACAAACGCGCTTGCGCGCTGGCAAAATTAGAAAAGCGCACGACCCGCGGGGAGGCTACTTCGGCTGCAGTTGGTGATCATTAAAAAGAAAAAAAAAAGTGAGAGGATAATCGCATAATCATCCTGTGCTCATCGTCCAGCTGCACCGATGGCCACCGAAGGGGAACGAAACGAGCGCGCTCGCGCGAAATTTCTGCGATAATCTCGCGACCGATAAGACCTCGATGTGGATTATATATGTGTCTGCTTACGATAATATACGCATTTTACCAGATACCCAACGCCTGTGGAACATATCTCGTCTCTCGTCTCTGTCTTCCTTCTTTATCGAGGAGTCTGGCTTGTTGTTTTAAAACATAAAATACAACGTTAATGATTAATCAAATTACCCTGATATTCATATTTTTAATTTAAAGATCAAAAATTCTTATACTTCGGGAAACAAATACTAAAATAAAAAAAATTATGAAAAAAAAAGTTATTTATGAGCACAATGTCCAATAAATTCTCGTTTTTTGATTTGTTACACATTAAATTCGATTTTAATTATTCAGTCTCCTGCCAAGAAAATAAATTAAGATTATTGGTAAGATTTCATCTCAAGGTGATGCTTTAATTTTTTAATTTTTTTCTTGAAAGTATAAATTTTTTTTTAATTGCGAGTGGATTTTGAAAATTTATCGGCTTCAGACTGATGAGTATAAGGATAAATTTCTTTGTCGCTGTGATCATGTATATTAAATTTTATCTCATCACCGCTTTGAACGTATATAAAATTGTCACTTTGCACTCATTTCAATCGATCAAAATAAAAAATGTAATAAAAACAATCAGTTTTAATTATAAATTTAATAAATTTTGAAAAAAAATTTAAATTTATTTTTTTTACTCGTAGGGGGTCAATCGGTGATGATAAGCAAAAAAAAAATTATATGATTTATTCAAGTTTGTATGAAAAAAAATCTCTTGAATGTATGAGGTGTCATTGAAAAGAGTAGAATTAATAATCTAGTTTAAACTACTCAACGTTTCGCTAGCTTGGTTTGCTAGTCATTTCAGAAGTTCTTTATTAATGAAAAAATAAGCAATAGTTACAAACAAATATATAAAAAAAATATTTATACGCTTAAATATAAACAACACATTTTTCGTAAAATACAAAAATTTAAAATACATTATCATAAAATAAAAGTGAAAAAATAGTTATATCACACTGAATAAAAAACTCTCGTAATCCGAGCAATCACGAATTTAGAAGAAGAAAAAAAAGAGAATGACGAGCTTTAAATTTGACCGCAAACTCGTTTAAAAGACCGAAAAACTGCAACTGTTCGGCAAAAAAATAATTCAAAAAAATAACTGTAACCGCAATAAAAGCGTCTTCTGTCTCGAAAAAAAGAAACTCTAAAGGTTCGAGTGCAGGAGTCACGTAGATAATTATCATACAAAAAAGCCTCGAGTTGAAGTCGCGAAAAAATCGCGCATTTCGAATTTGTCGCGACGAAACGGGTATGCAGATGGACCAGCGATGGTTATCGCGACGCCTTATCCGCCATTAAACCCGATAAGATTAACTATTTTATCGGCCGGATGAACCTTGCGTATTGTGCGCCAATCGATTTTGAATTTTTAGTGATAATAATTACAGAATTTTTCATCCAAGATAATGAATTAAAAATGAGATCAGTTTTTGACAAAATAAATTTGCGACACTCAAAAAAGAAACTTTCATTTTGACCGAGGGTCTTACATTACACATTAATATTAATTTTTTGTTGTTAAAATTACAAGAATATTGCGGTAAAACGCGTATTTCTTTAAAATTAAGTTGTTTTGACATAATCTCCAATTCTCCCAACTTTGTTTTTTCTTTTTAGTGAGAATGTAGTTTTTACTTATCTTAAATCAAAATTTTATGCAGCTTGAAATTTTCGCAAGAAAAATTAAATATTCGTAACTCACAAAGAAATATAAACTCTCTTGGGTTCGGAAGTATTCTGTGGGTCAGTGATAAAAAATTTTCTGAACCTTATGTTTTCAATAGATCGATTGCTGTAAATTATTCTTCAGCTTAATCTTAGAACGAAACGTACTTCTCGTTAGCTCATGCGAAGAAAAACCTTAGTTGAAAATCAGCCGATTTAAATGTACCCATAAGAGACTGAAATGAATGAAAAATTCGGTTTAAATAAAAAAACTGATTCATTGGGTACCAACTTTTTACGAATCTCTTATTGGTAATTTTAAATCAGCAGATTTTCAGCTAAGGTTTTTCTTCGCAGGGTCAGTCGATTTATTGCGAGCATCTTTTAATTTCTCCAAAAAATGTGATCTCTATTTTATCTTTCAACAGTTATTATTGCAAAAACAACTCCCAATGTCAAAAGTCATTCCAATTTTCTCAGCATTCGAACAATTCTTCTCTCATTAAAATATTCATCTCTTTCTCTTCCAAGATCATAGACTACAAATATTCTGACGAACAGCAGGAGTTAATTAAAAATCTTCCAGAGGTGCGCGAAAAAAAAGAAAAAAAAAAAAGGCATGAACATTCGCAAGAACAATGAGAGAGGGAGAATGCTCTCACTCGCCCAGAATCACGTGTCCACCAACCAGTTCTAAACGCAAATAGCTTCTCTAATGAGAATCATACGCCGAAAAAGAGGAAAAAAAAAAGGAACAGCTTCGTCGCGTGCAATGGTGAGCTGGGTTCCTCGCGCATTGTCCCACGCTCCAGAATTCGACCGGGCGTAATAATAAGCAGAGATTCGAGATATCACAGCTCCGCTGTGTACTTGAACCACCGCGACTACTGCTACCACGAGGTGAGAAATTTTTCACCCGAGATCATCATGATGCTGCTGCTCCGGTGAAGATGATCATCTCGGTACTCGCGGGCTTTGTTTTCTCTTTCCCCACCCTGGATTGCCGCCGCCGCTTACGACAAAGGTTCTCTAATCGATAAGATCAGACGTTTCTTCTTTTTTTTTTACCCCATCGGTGGTAATCTCCGATAGGACGGATGCCTAAAAAGCGAGAGGATTAAGTACATATTTGTCGCTATAAAAGTCTCGTTAATCATTCTCCCCGGGGTACAGGAAAAAAAAAAAAACAATCTCCGCGAATAAAAATTACGCAACCAGCGACAGAAACAAAACGAGGAGAGGTCAGAAAAAAAAAATAAAGAAAAAAAGAAGAGAATATTGTGCGAAAAAATACACGTTTTTCCCAACGCAAGAGGCAAAAAATTCACATCAAGCGCGTTTTTGCAGCACCGAGATGAAACAGTGAGAACTAATGTCCGAGGTGCTAACGCGACAATGACCAACACACGGAAGCCAAATCACGTCGCGTTCGGGGAAGCGAGACTCGTCCTGAGATTATTATCGCGTGGCCACTGAGGTCGCACTTTTTTTTTGCAAAACTCCTTTTGCATTTTTTTTTTTCTCGACTTGTTTTTCTTATATTAATTCGCCAAATTTCATAGTATGGACACCTAAAGTAGAACACGCGGGTAGAATTTGCTCAGTACGGAGTCAAATTTTGAAAAGACTGTAACAAATCTCTTGTTTTTTATCTTTTTTTATTGCCACCCGCACATCTCGCATCAGATATTAAAGATGACGCAACTTACACAAGAATAGAAGTCAGCTCGGGAGATGAACGAGAAACATGAATCCGCGCGTCAAATTGATAAACCCGCAGATAACTCTGAAAATTCAATTTGGCTAAATCGATGGTCCCAGCGAAGAAAAACCTTAGCTTAATATGTCACGAATAAAGTTACAATGCGTGTACTTTTGACTAATAAAATGTCTCTAAAAGATTTTATTTATTTATTTCAGACTGTGGCAAAAAATGTTAAAATGATCTTTGTTACCATACCGATGATATATTATGTTAAAAAAAAATTTTCGACACACCAGCCACGAATAAAATCACTCATTGCGATTTTTATAAGCTGAAAACTTTGAGTCATTTTATTCGTGGCTGGTGCTGAAAATTTTTTTTTAACATAATATATCATCGGTATGGGAACAGAGGTCATTTTAACATTTTTTGCAGCAGGTAAAAATAATAAATAAAGTGGTTTAAAGACATTTTAATCGCCAAAAGTACACCCATTGTAACTTTATTCGAGGCAGATTTTGGGAAAAGTTTTTTCTTCGTTGGGACCATCGAAATAGTCTACCACGGCACCTGACTGCGACAGAAGCAATAAAAAAAAGAAGCCAGTTTAACCCTTTGAAAGTTCAGCGGGTTGTTCGGTGGTTGGAGACAGTCCCGTTGGGTCACGCGCGCGCGCGTGCATCATCATCGCGCTCGGTCGTCGTCATCCCGCACGCGTTTCCTGCATCGGTCGTCCAGCTGCGCGTAGGAAATGATCCCCCGTGAATACAAACGTCATCCGTATTACTTATACCTAACAGTACGATGCCTCCTCCTCCTTCTCAAGCTTCCTTGTGTTTTTCGTTATCGAGATCACTGGTACGATTAAATTAATCAAAGAGATTAACTTTTGTTTATACAATAGTTACTTTACCAGCCACAACAACAGCTTTATTTGTTAGGTCCAAACACTTTGATCTTTATTCGTGAGCTTGCAAGCTCCAGTGTTTATGGACTCCAGTTTACCCTAGCTTATGAAAATAGTAAACTCGATGCAAAAACGAAAGATCTATAACGAAATCGCGAGTTCAGGTTGTAGGCCTTTAAAGACCGGAAGTGCGAAAAGTCACGCGTCCTGTTATCTCTGATGGGAAGCGCAACCGAACACTGCGGCCGGCGACTCGGTGCAATTAAAACTTCTCAATCTGCTGGCACGCACCCACCCACCGGGACCGTAACTTATATATATTGTAAAGGCGATCGTCTGCAACTTCCGATTCTTCCTTTCTGTTACTTTTATTTCCATTGTTATCCGAGAGATAACGCTCAACGTGACTCGACGTTATTACCTTTTTTTTTTATTTTCTTCTCTCTTCGTCTCTCTTCGTCTTTCGGCTCGCTATTTCCTTTTATTAATCGTTTACCTTTTCATCATTATCTCTCTTTATTGATATTTTGATTTTATTTACGCTTGCTTTGATAATTTACGACCGCTCAGAGATTATGTAAATATTTTCATTTACAACTGTGTATATGCGCGAACTCTCGATCGAAATTTTCGTTTCCTCGAGTACGACCGCACTCGATCTCTGTATTTCAAAATCTTTTTTTTTTTTTCTTACAAATTCGCGTAACTTTTGTTTAGTCAGAAGCGATGGTACAAGAGGTCGAACCAAAATCGCCCAAGTTTCACTGACCGTTTCCCAGAATGCGATGCGGCGCACGCGAGGAAAGAAAAAAAAAAAAAAAAAAAAAAAAAGCGAGAGTCAGACTCGCAATCGAGCCAGATCATAAACTCCTCCCTGGCCGCTACATTTATGCGCGCACGATGGTTACATAAAGCGAGAAGGAAAAAAAAAAAGGAAAATCTTCTTCTGCCTTTATTTTGTTTAATTTATTTTATTTTTTTTTCTGCCACCACCAGCAGACCGAATTAGCGATTCCTGGGTGCTGATGTTTGTCTTGCGTAACATCTTCGAGTGCGAAGAAGAAAGTGCAACAGGGGAAACCAGAAACCCAGAAGCCGAGACGCCCGGTGCTCTTGCCAGGGGCTCATCGATTTTTTCATCGCTCCCGCGCTCGACTGCATCGTGTTCCGAGTCCGCAGTCTGCGGTATTTTACTCGAGCTTGCGGATTTATTGCTTCTCTCGTACTTAGATACCAAAAAATAAGGTCCGATCGGGAAGAACTAAGGTGAATATTTTCAAAGCCGAAAAGTGAAATTATGAAAATAAGGTGGAGATTATGAGTTGGAAAAGAAGGTGGGCATAAAACGCGGAAAGAAAGTCGTTGCTGTAAGAGCCCCCCCGCGCATTAAACATCACCGCGAGTAGGAAAAAGAGAAGGAGGAGGAGGAGGAAAGCCTGCCGCTGGCTACGCTTCAAAGAGACACTTTTGTTTTCTCAACGCCCATTTTACGAGCTCTCCGGCCGACAGACCGCGACTAACAAACTCCCGCGCTGCATCGCCAACTACAATGCCTGCTTACTCCGGCTGCACTCAAATGCCTTTTTTGTTTCGAGTTGAATTCAAGTTTTTCAGATGCATGCCTACTCTAAAGTAGTTTTTAATTGTTTCTTTTTTTTACTTTTAATCTGGTAGAAAACAATCGATAATTATTAATCAGATGGTACTAGAAATAAAAAAGGCCTTCTGATTTTATATTTGAGCTTGTTTTTATTTTTTAGGACCAAATATCACTGGATCGCTATCCGTTATTCGTTCTAAACTTGTATGGAGCTCATATACTAGAAAATTCACGTTTACGGTATGAGGTTGTTCGTTAAAAAAAAAATAGAGTCATTTCTAGAATGTAACAAGTTGTTTTCGAAAAAACATTTTTTTTTTTTAAACTTGAGCTGTTCTTCGAATTGAAATTCACTTTAGAAAATCTGTTTGACTCAGTAACAGTTTTTACCTCTATAAACAAAAATCTACTTCTCACGTTGAAAATTAAAATTCATGGTAAATAAATATAAAAAAATGATTATTAAATTTAAAAAATTAAATTAAAAAGAATAAACAATTACTAACAAGTAGTAAGAATTAAATGAGAACGTAATTTCAATGAAAAATAAGTTTAGCTCATTTAATTAATTACCATCTTTCAATCGTACCTACATAAGTTTCTACAATCAGGCTTTAATAAAATCTGAATTTTTTAATATTATTTTAATTTTTTTTTTTTCTTTAGATGATTCTTACGACGGTTTTCCTCAATCAGTAGATTACTCAAGAATTTTTTATAGCTTTTTTATGTACTTATAACAGATAATCTTACAAATCTAGAATGAGCAGTTGGTCTCATAAAAGAATTTTTTTACCATTCCGATTTCTATATTAAAAAGAAATCTTAGAAACTAAATTTTTTCTTCTCGACAAAGCTTTAAATTACAAAAAAAAAAAAAAAAAAAACTAATCGATAAACGATCACTGACCGGTATCGACAAACGAGCCTCCACTCAAATTTCCCTGTTTTGCAGAAAAGCCTCGGTAATCAGACGCTATTAGATAAACAAGCTGCGCACCAACTGCAGCAGCCTCTTCTGTACGGAAAAAAAACGGAAGAAAGACCGGAAGTTGGACGATCGCCACCGGAAAAGTCGAGCGCGCGCATCCTCGGAAGAGTGTGCTCGACTCGGCTCGGAGGCGCGCCGGCCCGTTAATTCGTGGTAAACTATTACGAGCCTCCGATGCGGCTTTTTATTGTTATTATTTTTTTGATAAATTTCACTGTGCTATCTATCAAACTAGAGAAAACTGGATCATAATTTTGTGAGAATTCAAACACAAGAGATCGATATTGATATCAGCTCTTTGTTCTGATAAAAGACATTCGATTTTCCCACTCGATCGATTGGAATTTTTAGAAAAATGTTTAAAGTGATCTCTGGCTGTTCTCGAAAATGAAAACGTAGGAAAAATTTTCTCCCGAGAGATGAAAATTCACGGTTGCAAGCCGCCCATCTTCGCGGTTCGTCGGGTGCACCGCAGCGGGGAAAAAAGAGCGGCGCGCGTCCGGTCATTTCACTTTCAAATTCGCTGGAGGCAAGCGCGAGCACACACCTGGAGATAAGCGTAATAATCGAGGGGGGGGGGCACACGAGATAACAATTGAAGAGATTTTTCCTGCTACGGTTTTCACGATTTGTTTGGGGAAGCTCCATTTAAATGCTGAGCTTGAGGATAAATGCGAAAATAAAAACAATGCAGTATACTCATCCAAAAAATAATGTATTTAAATTTTGTAGATTTTTCCCGCGAGACTGTTGTCCCAATCGAAATTCCAGATTAACCCAATTGTTAGGCTCAGACGTGAGTACATTTACATTACATTACTTTACTTTCTGAGATTATGACACTGTTATGTTCTTCTCGAATTGAAAAGTTAATTTTTTTGAAACTCGTGATTAAAGAAAATATTTTTGGAAGTGAGTTGATTATTTGTTATGATTTTTTGTTAATTAATATTGAACTTTGAATTTTCGATTGTAACCTGTATATTTTTTTGAATAAAGTACCCCTGAAGAGGCTGACAAAACAAGTCAGCGAAACGTTGAGTTGATTTGCTCCAAAGATTAAATAATTCCTTCAAGTGATCCATTTAATTGACTATTACAACTTAATAATTTCATAGTAAGTTGATGAAAATAAAAGAGAGCCGCGAAGAACAAGCAGGAAAATAAAAATTAAATGGAGCAGACGCGGAGCCGGCACAATCGATTAGTCGGTGGTGCCGATGGTGTAAGATTAAAGGAGGGAAAAACGCGTGGCGCAATTAACCGACCCCAGCATCTGCCGCCGCGGCCGACCTCACTGGCGCACCTGTGTACACGGACCGCGTTTTTTTTTTTCTTTATCTTCTCCCGCGCGTTTCTCTCCAGCTCCGTCATCCGCGTGCCCGATCGACACTTTGAGCCTCGGAGACTGATAATTCCGTAATCTCGCTTATCTACGCGCATCTTGTGACTCTTTTTCCTCTTTTTTTTTCGGAACTCACGTACACCACCATAACTGGGTCATGCGCAAGGTAATCTATTGAATTCTAGCGGTGCGTACGGACGATTTTCAAATTTGTTCCCGTAACGATTTTTCGCCGGCAGACGGTGGGTAAACAGCACGTTCGACAAATCAATAAATACGTCGAACAATGTGACCGTCGTTCCGAGATGAAATAAATAATAAAACGAGCTAAAAAAAAAACAGAACAATTAAATTTCCTCTCCGATCCGAAGGCTTTTATCTCGTTCTCGTTTTTTCTTTTTTTTCCTCCTTTTGGCATAGCGAGCTGTCGCGACAATTTTTTTTTTTATCTCGTTACTGCAGATGAGCGAGAGATATACAGAGTCGTAAAAGGTGGGTTACACGTCGCTCGGTTTTCCTCGTACGAGAGAGACAAATCCTCTTACCGAGGAATATAATCTTCGCGGATGACACTCGCCCGGCTTCACTCACTGCGGCTGCTAGGGATGATTACCTTTTGTAGGTACGTAGCTTTTTCTTTCATTCCATCGTACTTCTGTTCGTCTCAAATTTTATATTCACCTTGATACACCGTTTGAACTTTCGGAAAATTTTAACTGAGAATCGTCAGTTTAATCACAAGCAACGAGTTTCCAAGAATCAAAGTTTATTTTCTTTACGTACAATCAACAGATCGGGTTTAAACAAAGATCGATCAGGTAAAATTTGCAGAATCATGGGTGCTGCACGAGTACGTTAATCAGCATATGATGAAAAAAAAAAAAAAAGAATTTTATTGACAAAAGATCGTACGATCATCATCATCTCTGACTCCCGCAAGCACGTGGAGATCAAATATTTGACTCGGTTCTCGGTAGGCACAAGATTAATGTTCCAACAATTATCATAATAATAATAATAATCATCATCATCACGCGTACACGCGCTATTGATCATGCGAGATCCTGTGTTTGTTTATCATTCATTATACCCGGTCTCTTTTATTATTATCACGTGTTATTGCCCGGAGTTTAATGGGGGTAAAGTCGAAATTTATCGAGAGAAGTCGCCGCGGGCACGTGTAAACCGACTCGTGATAATCTCGTTGCGGTTTTTTTTTTTTTTTTTAATTTGTTAATTTATTAATTGACACCGCGGTCTATTTAAAGAATCGATTTAAATAAGAGCTCGCATAGATTTCGAATTAATTCTCGATGGGAATGATTCACGTTTACGAGGCGTAATTTTTCGATTGACTGGGTATAATTTTAGATTGACATTATTGTCGAGAGAATTTTTAAAATGATATTTTAATTTATCAGGGGTCTTTTGAATTTAAAATTAGATAAATTTCAATTAAATGTGTTCCTGCAAATCTCGAAAAAAAATTTTGTGTTTGAATAAATATATTCAAGCGCTTAAATAAATGTTGATTTTTTGGTACTATAAATGATTAAAAAGCAAAACTTTCGTAGTCTACTCAATAGAAATCAAGGAAATAATTTAAAAAATTACCGTTCAACTAGTATGTCACTCTGTGTAAATTTTATTGGAATAAATTCATTGATACTCACTTTGGCTTCAATTATAATTTATGACCCGATTTTCGACTTCACGGTTCTTTCGCCTCGACACTGTGTTTTCAACGTCATTCACGTGTGACAATTTTTTTCTTTTTTTTTTTTTTGTCACACGAATGATTTTAATTTTAACAAAATGGAATACTTACGTAAAAAAAGTGATACAGAAACGTCAAGTGCTAAAGGCAATTTAGATTGATTCACCGGAACTCAAAAACAAATATTGATAATTGACCAAAAATTTAAAAAATAGTAATTAAAATTGAATGGTGATGTCCGAACCACGATCAATAAAATTCAATCATGTTTGAAATTATTATTAATTTAAGAAAAAAGAAATTTTTTTACAGCGTCATAAAAATTTGAAAATTTATTTTTTATTAAATTATTTTATGATTGCTTTAATCCAAAATGCATCAACCACAATTACGACTGCTCAAGAGTCGAGCCTAAATAAAACTGAACGAATTAAAAAAAGATAAAGAGATAAAAATTTTTTTGCAACGGTCAAAAAATATCCTTTACAAAAACAAATAAAATTATAAATAAAATAATCGAATAAATTGAATAAACAAAACTTCTTATTTTTTCTATGAGAAATCATTTTTTATTTTTAAATCGACCCTGGAACCTTACTTATAAAACAATAGAAGAAAAAACTGCAAAACTGCAGAGCAGGGAGAGAAGAAAGGGAAAAAAGAAACGAGGCATGAACTACCAGCGGGGAATAAGAAGCAACGCTTACTTATAAAAAAAAAAAAAAAAAAATCGGTCGCGGCGAACAACTGACACTTTGTGTGCAGGTGCTGCAGGCCAGGATGTTTCTCCTGCTTCTGTGTATTTTTATACTCTGTTAAACCGTGTTTCTTGAGTAAAAAATTCTATTAAAAATTTGAAAATTTTTTCGCCACCTGACGTAAGAGCGTCAAAGCAATATCTTGTGAACGATGATAACACTAGAGAAATAGGAACAATATGAAAATAATTAAAAAAAAAAAAGCTCTACAGTGCGATTAAGCGTCAAACATTGATATCACATTAATTGCACTATCTGCTCGAATAAAAAGAATCGTCGCGAAAAATCATCGAAGATGCAGGGCCGAGGAGAGTATCGATCCAAGCCGGAACCTTTAGCAGCGTAAGTCTTCGGGTTGGCAAGGAGTTAAAAAAAGAGGATCGATACCGAGCGGATGCTGAGATTCGTCAGTTGCACTTGCGAGGCTTCCCTGCGGATGACAAAAGGAGACTGCATATGTCGCCTTACATTAAAGAGAGAGAGACCAAATTACCACGACGATGATGACGAAGGTAAAAAAGGGGGTAAAAAGGAGAACGGGGATTTCTCTCTTCCATGCAACTGCGCCGGCGGCAACAATGACACGCAGACAGACAGACGAACTCACAGGACAATGACGCCGCCGGAAGCGCGTGCTCCCACGATGCAGCCTCCGAGGAAGCCAGATACTCGCCTGGTGCGGCCGGATGGACTCCGAGTCGAGGATGCTGCTGGTGAGAGCCGCGTGCTTTCTACGCGTCACAGCACCTGCACTCAGCCGCCAAATTTGAATTTTGTGTTTTCAAACTTACTCCTGAAAAACCGATCAACCCACTTGGCGCGATTACGTCTAAGATTACGAGCTGATAATACTCGGTGATGAAATATTCTTACGAGTGTTTACCGTATACTTCTCTCACAACAAACATCTGACGTACGTTTCCCAGCCCGCGATTGGTACAACCCGGTGAGAGCTTATCCCAGCCACGGCTTTGATTATTCTCTTCAGGTCTCGTATGTACCTGCACGGACCGTCCGTGAATAATACGATCCGCGGTGGCTGCAGCGACTTATTTTTATCTATAGCAAGGTTTATTTTTAACACCTTAAACTGGTTGGAGTTTACGCAGGTTGTTTCGACACTGTTTTTCGTAGATTTAAAATAGATTTATTTAAAGGAAAATTATCTCGGACAAGATAAAAAGTCACTCTGTCGATTGAATTCACTTCTTTTAATAATAGATTTACACTCTTGTTTACGCCCATTTATCATTCAATTCTATAGTCATTTGATGTGTTCGATGTTTTCATCCATTTAGCTTTGTAAAGTAGACATTCGAAAAATTAACAAACTCGTAGAGCCCTGCACCGAACGAATACAAGAGGCGCTCGATTCACACACACACACACATGCGTGGGCTATAAAGTTATAACCCCATCCTAATTCGAAATTCCCCATTCGTAGACAAAACTCGAAAAAAAGAGCCAAGCAGCAGCATCAGCCTCTCATGTAAGGCGGTTGACAGGAGTCTTCGGAGCAGATTACAGATCGCCGGTTTATACGAAGCCGCACCTGATGGCCCTTTCATCTCTTTTCGAGAGACTCGACTCGCGCACGGAATTACGAATGAGCCTCACCTGCAGCACCGACTCGGGAGAAAAACAGGTGAAAAATACACGCGGTCCAGACGCTTTCTTTCCTTTGTTGCTTCCTGTAAGGTGCGAGCGGACGCTTTATTCTTTATTCTCGCTTCTCAAAAGACTAAGCGTTGGGGGAAATATGAATTCTCCCTCGTCTTTTGGTTAATATGATAATTCCCTCTTTCTCGTGGTGAGATAAAGTGACTATTGAAGAAATTTTCTTCATTCAATTTTTTTTTTATAAAATTCCCGAGACGAGAATAACTCTCGCGTCGAGGTACCTGACTCTTTGACAAGCGTAACCCATCTAAGTTTTTTTTTTTTTTTTTTTTTTTTTCAAATCGGCTAATGATCTTATCGTACTTTTATCGGGGACTCTTGCACCACGAAAACAAATTGGTAAGCATCAATCTCCCCGTCAAAGGAATGTCGACGACGCTATTAAACACTCTCATCCGGGTAAAAGCGCCACAACAACCCTCGTCGGAGATGCGGGATAGATCCAGTCTGACCGGTGGTCACCGCGAGCGGGACGCGTGCTGGTCATCACAACCCCGTCAGCACGCGCGACCGTGAAATTGCCGGGGTGGCCGCGACAGGTTCACCATTATTCGCGCGCCCCCAGGGGTCAACGAGTCCTCGGTCCACTTTGCGACCGAGCATCCCTTTGTCGCGTGCATCTGGACTCCCATTTAAAACTTGTTCAAAATCTCGTTTGATCTTTTTTAAAAGAGGTTTCTTATCGGGAAAGCCAAAAAAGTAGTAAACAATGCTATTAGAAAAAAAGAAGAAAAAGAAGAAGAAGAAAAGTTTGACTGGTAATTAGCCGAGAGTCAATCCTAAGCAGCGTCGGAGTTACAACCCGAAAACCAGCTCGCATAGCCGATCTAATTGTCTAGACTAATCTCGCGTCGTCGCCGTTAAAGCTCCATTACTCTCTTCGGTCGCCGTGAGAAAATGAAATTCAACCTTTGACCGCATCATCGACGATATCTCGCAGACAAAATCGGTACAAAATACGTGTCACCACAGAATTATTTTTCTAATGGATGAATCTTAACGCTAAGCGGCAAATGGCTTATTTAGAGTCTCCGCGATAACTCTGAACATGCGTTCTGCAGGAAAAATCTGGTGCACCCATTTAAAAAAGAATAAAATTTTATCTTTTATTTGTAAAAAAAAAAAAAATACTTTTACCGTAGTTTGAAAAAAAAAAGCCATAAGAAGCCCACGCAGAGTCACGCGGGCCCGTCCTCGCGTACACACATACGAGTACGCGCGCATCCTCTCGACGGCTTCGGATAACCTAGATTCGAGTCGACCCGATAGATCAACTCATTCCGCATGCTGGTCTCGTATTTTGCCTTCTTCCTCTCCTCTCTCTCCCGTCGTCCTTTCGAAATGGGTCGCGATTATGAGCCTGGGTAATCCCACTGTGTGTGTACGAATTTGTTTTTCGCCTACGAGTAACTTTGATTCATTGAAAATATCATCGAAATTGAAATTTATTTACATCGCATTGCCTTGTCTCCACCAGTGCTTGAAGCACGACTTTATTTAAGCACGCTATAAATTTATAATCATTATATCGACATTCCCAGCGAAGAAAAACCTAAGTTGAAAATCTGCAGATTTAAAATTATTGTTGAAAGACTGAAATGAATTAAAAAATTTTTTAAAATAAAAAATCTGATTCAATGAGTGCTTACTTATTATAATACTTTATTTTTTCTGATTTTTTAATTTATTTCAGCTTTTCACAATTATTTAAAAACTGCAAATTTTTGGGCTAAGGTTTTTCTTCGCTGGGACCATCGATATGTCGTCCGTGTATCAATAGAATGCAGTTTTTTTTTTATTTTCAAGATAAAAAATAAAGTTTTGTAACGTATTTTCAAAATACAGTACAATATACATAACTGGTAGAAAGATATAATGATTAAAAAATTTTATCGTGTTTTAAGCATTGGTGGAGACAGGGCATATGAGTTTTATAAATTCCAGTTCCGGGACCTCTGAAAAATCTGAAAATTCAAATTTCTTCCACCGTGAAAATACTTTGAAAAATTCATTTCAGTCGAGTAAACCAGGTTTCCTATAATGATTATTTTAGTACCGAGTTGATGATATTTTAAGATCGTAAAATGCCAGTTTCGCAAACGACTTTTAGAAGAAGACGTACCGTTGACGACGACGACGATGATGAGACGCGCGCTTTCTTTCCTTTTAAGGAAGATTAGAGAAGGAGGAGACGCGCATGCACGAAAAAAAAAAAGTTCCGCGCGCAGAAAATACGACGCGCATCGATGAATACTAAAGAGTGAGATTAGAATTTTTCAAACGAGCGCGAATATAAATTGAATCGTGCTACACTGATGAAACCGCAGAATGGCAAATAAACTATTTTCGCAAACACTTTTTGACCGTGATAAGTCACAGTAAAAATCGAGTCCAAAAAGTCTAAATAAATTCATTTTTAAAAAACCAAGCGTTATCGCTGGCCTTTGAAAAGCAAACAGATCTGAAAAGATCCTTTCGGAAGAAGAAAGTGTCGAGGTGATGCTGCAGCCGGCTAGAGATAAGATGATGATACGGCTGCTCCTTGTTTGTTCTTCTTCTTCGTTCCGCAGCACCCATGTTTGATCAACGCTGACGCGTCGGTCCATCCGGTTGGTTGTACCTACTCATCCCGAGAGATAAACTTCTTATGTTTTTTTCAGAGGCTTCGCGCCTTATGTTTCATAAGAACCGACAAGATTCTTTTGATTCGAGTGTCATCTATAAATTTAGCATTGACGCGGTTTCTTTATCTTCTACAACGTTGACGTCCATCATTATTGATAATATTGAACGTTACTATTTTCATGGGTACAAGTGCCTTGAGCTGTCGATGATCTTCCTTTTATTATAAAACGCGAATAGAATTTTTTGTAGAGCTTCTTTACTGATAATATTCTTTTCCTCATGCAATCATTAAAATCGTGATTAATACTAATTTTTAAACTTTGAAATATCATCTATTTTGAATAAAAAAAAAAAAAAAAAAAACCTAAGAATCTCGAGTTTTTTTGTCGAATAATCACAAAAAAAAAAAAAAGTTGAAATCATAAACAGCAGTTAATCGCCGGTGTATTTATAAAATAACTTTTCCACTCTTCATACCTCGCGGTAAATCTTGCATCAACAGCATCGTGGAGAAGACGTCGGCAAACAGAGAACCGAGCGATTCTCGAAAGATTTTTTTCTCTCCCCTCTCGAGATAAGAAAAACTTTTTTTTAAAAACGAGGTGATGATGAAGCCTTTGATAAATCGAATCTCACGTGCGTCGCTGATCTGTTTGCTCTTGCGTAAGCACACAACCAAAGTTCTCGCTCGCTCAGATTCTTCTTTTTTCAAACTTTGAAAAGTCGAAACTATCCTTGCCCCATTAGAAAGATCGCAGACGGCATTAAAAAGTCATCTCGCAGCCGGAAACCCGAGCACTTCCGATGGCTCCCGAAGATAGCCGATGTTATAACGATGCAGGGCCCGCAAATGATTTATCGTAAAATATCTTACTAAGCGGGCAATTAACCGAGCGCCGATAATCATTTCGAGTTCTCTCATCAGCGAGATGTTTCGGAATTTTTCGTTCATTAACAGGTATGATTCATCTGGACTTTCGACTTATCTACCTCCTGCGTTGTTCTTTCCTTTCTTACCGATGATTTGAATACTTTTCGGCTCGATTAATATTTAAAACGCGAGGATATAATATTTATCCCAGCACGAGGTCCTGGCAAGGCAAACATTGGCCTGCCTCCTCTCGTGCGAAGAAGGGAGCCCAGGGTTTTAAATTGACACGAAAACATAAAGTATTGTGAAAGGACCAACGGAAAAAGGGTGCCCGGCAATGACAAACCTACGGGGAGGGTCCTTTCAACCTTCCGCGTGCATTTATTATGAGTTATGGTTCTCTTCTCTTCTCTTCTCTTCTCGTCTCTGACCGTAGGTCGGTGCTTCCGGGTGCGTGCGCGCGCGTTTTATTTTATCTGTTTTACATTTGATGAGCCTTTGTAAGGGAGGCTCGGACCCTTGGCCGCTCGAGGGACTCACGGTTCTGAATTTGATATCTGGATAAATGTGTTTCTTTTTTTTTTCTTCACTTTTTTTTCGCTCTCTCTCTCTCTCTCTATCTGCTGGCTCCCTCTTCTTATTATACTTTTGTCTCCGAATTGTACACTACACCGAAATGAGTTTATTCGCTTCCTTTTGTCATTTTAATGGATATTGTTTAGCACGTACTTATACTTTTGCCGTAGCGGGTACGCTTCTGCTTTATTGTTTATCTTATATTCTTTCTTTCGCCAGGTTCCTTGAGTAAATTTACTCTATGTACAATATTTTACACTCAATACGTGGTATTTATTCAACTACGCTCAACGATTTTATCGAAGGCGATGATCATTTACAATACGAGAAGAAAAAATGAGCGCTTTAGCCGAGGATGATTCACCGTCTTTATAATTAAACAAACAACATTGATGATCGTAGCCTAGGGAATCACAAAACAGTTTTAGCTGAAGGCGAACAGATCATAATCTACCCAGCTACCCCCTTTTCAAAAACTTCTCTCCGTGAAAATCTTTTGAAAAGTTTGCTCCAGCATCAACAAGTATAAAGTTTATTTGACGATTATAAAAGGTGACAACGGAGAAACGCAATCTTCCGCATCTCGTCCGGTTGGCATTATTCCGCATCACCCGGAAATTCACACCCCAAACGACCCTTCTTCAACCTGCAGCACGAGCAGAAAGGGTCACAACAACGCGTGCGTCAGCTCCTTTGATCATGCGAAACTGCTCCGGGATTAGCGTCCGCGGCCTACAACAATATACACATGTCTTCGAATTCGAGTTTGAAATCTTCACTGCTAATACGTACGTCGGGTTTAATTATTGAGCCGATAAGCGAGCTACGTAAAGTACTCGGAAAATTATCAGACCGCGTTGATCGTGTGTAAACAATCGAATTTTTTTTTTTTCATTCTCGTACGTCGATAGTATTAACGTCGCCACCTGAACACGTGCTTTTTCCATTCATCTACGTCGTTTATTTAAAATAGTCGGTTTAATTAAACCGCTTAAATAATCGTGGATCGTACGCGGGAGGGGATATAAACACCGCTGCAGACGACGTGGCGGTCGCATCGGATAGGCATAGCCGCCGGGAGGCCTTGGCCCGGGTGGGTGGCGCGCGTCCTTCGCCCACCGGGTATCGATCTCCATCCCCGCAGTGGGAATAGAAAAAAAAAGCCCGCGATCCGAATCTAATCGGCACTCGATAAGCTCGGGAGGAATGGTTCCGTTAGGTAGGTATATCTATAGCGAGCGAGTCCCGAAGAGTCATAAAAAAACGTCAGCATTGTAATGGGCATTAATGGGCTTTAAGAGAAAAAGCCGCGGATTATCTTTGGTCAAAGGTAACCGTCAGTAAGTCAAGCCTTTGTGTCCCTATGGCTCGCTTCTAATGACGATTCTCCTCCGTGTGAAAGCGCAGGGGACAGTGTCCCTTTCGGTCCAAGCTCATTAATATGCGGCCCGTAGGGCTTCTCATGCGTGGCTCTCGAGTTGGGGTCCATCTCCTCTCTTCTCTTCTCACCGCTTCTTCTTCGTATTTTTCATTGCGCGCGGCCAAGATCGCTTTCTCGGATCGATTTTTTTTTTCTTCTTTGCTCTGCGACTGAAAAGATCCCTTCTTTGGTATTATAATGAGCTCGAAAAATAAAATACCGTCTTTTTTTTCTAGTCTCTGGTCTACGAGGAGACCTATTAATTGGTTCATTACCGAAGGGGAATGCTTTATCGAGCTATGAATTTTCATTATTAAATTAACTTTATTCAAATCTCAACGATTCCACGAAAATTCGTTTCGACCAAAAGTAACTCGATCTCCAAAAAGCAGTAAAAAGCGCCGAGTTGGATTGTCGAACCTCAGCGAAAATAAAAAGCTGCATCGAAGCGACTAGCGGGGTTATCCGCAGACCCCACATCAGCTCTTCTCCGTATAGCTAACATCCAGAGCGTTTGCGTGTGGGTGGGTGGGAGGGGAGACAGCCTCGTCTTCCCCTCTCGCGGCTCGCCCCCCCTCCCTCCTCCTTTTGTCCACCTGGCAGGTAGCTGTCCGAGCCGCGAGCGAGCGGGAGAGGAGAGTAGGAGGGGGGGAGAGATGCTCGGCTGGCTGGCTGCCGGCTAGCGGTGGGAGATGTGATGAGGCAGGAAAGCCGCCGCCGCCGCTGCTGCTGCTGCTTACTTCTGCTTGCCAGCGGTTCACTTCTCCTCGGTGAGTCGGACTGGAGAGACGTAATCCCCTGTACAGGTGGTGCGGCGCATCCTCCTCCTGCTAGAGTGTGATCAGTGTTGTTTGTGCAATCAAGTTACGATCATTGGTGGTTGTTGTTGTTTTTTTTTTTTTTTTCTCTTTTTTTTTTTTACCCGAAGTGCTGCGATATTGGTTTTATTCAATCAACTTCGTTTATCAACCGTTGACAAATATGTCGGTGCGTATCAGCGGTGCTGTGGCTGAATTCAACCCTCCGAAAGCCGAGACCGTTTGCGCCCGAGAATGGACCTGTCGGCCTCCAAAGGTGAGCATCGTTCATTAATTTTCTTTTTGCCAGCTTATCTGGAGCAACTTCAGATCCAATCTCGATCGATTTGCCATCTTCGCTACGCGTCGATACGTCTTCTTCGGGTGACGACGAGAATTCTCGGAGGCGATTATGGCCGACCGGGAGTGTCATCTCCAACCCGCGCGTTTACATAACCCATTCTCTCTCTATCTCTCTCTGCGTCTTGAACTCGCAAAGATGATTTTTTCCGAGAAATATATAACGTAAACAAGCGTTGACGAGAGGTCACGGAAAGATCAAATTTTAGTGCGACTCTCCTCTCCGAAGAGGACGAAGGAGAAAAGAATGGGTTCTTGCAACCGCGCGAGTTTGTAATCACAGCTCCCAGCTGCCGTAATTTACATCATTTTTTTACAACAATGCTCGCTCGCGTCGCGGCCCTCTCTATGATTAACGACCGGAAACTGCCGGCCAAAGGCGAGAACAAAGACGGTGATGATAATCCAGATGAGAAGGAAAAAAAAAAAATATCCAATTTTCGTGTTATTATGAAATATCCCGCGCTTCATTCTGAACAACTCGTCCGTCGATGACAGTTTATCCGAGCGTAATCTCGCGGTGATCCGGCGCGAATAGAAATTCCAAATCCTTCGCATCGATGAGCCCTGCAATGCACCGGAATCTATTATTATTTTTTTGGATTTGTTTATTTCTTCGAGTGTAAGCGATCTTTGATAGGGTGGCTTTTCAAATATTTTAAAAACACGAAGCTTATTCGTTAAGTCTTCTCGTCGCAAGCCCGGGTTCCGGGAACTCCAGCTCATGATCGTCGCGCTGGTCCTGTTAGAAATTCCTGTTTACAAACAACTAGTGCCAGCCTTACGAAACTTCATCTGACTCAGCGCGTAGGAAAATCCATCATATCACGCGACCTCGATTAATAAAAAAAAAAAAAGGTCTTCACGGTATATAGTAAAAAAAAAAAGCTCTAGCACCGTGATGCGCGCCACGGACTCGGTTGGTTGGGCCACGTAAGTCGGTGCAGCTCTCCTCCAAGACTGACCTTTATAAAAGCGTTGCTATAGCCGTATCCTACTTACTTTTGTACGTGTACGTGGGCACGTGTGTGTTTATCAACAATTTTCATTATTATTCTTAAACATTTTTTTTTTTTTCTTTTAAAGTCACTCGTCCGACGCGTGAAGCTTGCGGATAGGAACCTTATTCGTTCGGGAGATCGAGCATGGATAAAACAGCTATACTTCTCTCGCACTGTCGCGACTCATGTAGTACAATAATAAACGCGCAGATTTATTAGGATAACAAAAACATTCGAGCTAAATTTAGCTCACATTCGAGCTCAGTGAGACGTGAGATTTAATAACAAAAAGAAGAAGAACAATGATTGACAATACAATTAAATAAACACGCGCAGCGGACCCCCATTCAATCTCGATCTACGAATTTAATTTTAAAACAAAAACACTCTGATGACAATCGAACGGCTCTTCCTCGTATCTACCGAACTCGAATGCACTTACTACAACTTTGTTTTACTTTTTTTTTTTAGAGTGTCAATAAACCCAGATTTTATTAATCGGTAGCCTTGATGAGCTTTGCGCAATCAAAACTTTATTCTTGAATTTATCTCCAGGAGCTCGCAGAGGGTTATTTGCATACTCTATGCTCCCTCCGGTTTAACAGAAAAGTTTGATACGATGCGGGAAATTAATCAAGTTCTCGTAACTCCATACTTGACGAGTTCCGAGATCGATTCGACAACGTTAAATTGCGACGACGAGGAACTTTTGGATCTACATTAGCGTGAAAAATTCATACACACTGAATTTATTTCTCGAGCAAAATTTAGAGCACGTGGCATAAACCTCGCGACGCGGCTATACCTTGCGGTGAGCAACCGACGGAGCTAACGATTTTTTTTTTCTGCTTTTTTTTTTTTGTAATAAAAAAGAGCACGAAAAATCAATATAGTTGCTTTTTGCAAATAAAATGATGGCTCGCTTGAGATTTGCCGCGTGTAAAGAATATTCCCGAACGAATTGTGTAAGCTAAACACGCTTTAAAAACTATCAAGTGTAGAGCTTTCATTTTATTTAAAAAAAATAATAATTCTAGTAAGAATTTTAGGGCATGTTCATTATGATGTAACCAAATTACAGTTGCTGCATTTGACAGCTGATGTATTTTATAATTTTTTAATCATGAAATAAACTAGTTTAACTGTAGTAGAAAAATAAATAAAATTAGGTACCTTTTTTCTTTCATTAAAAATAGAAAAAAAAAATCATTTAAGTCGAAAATAGATTGAAAAATCCTTGATTTTGAAAAATGCGCCCGTTATTAGCTAGTGCAGTCGCGTGGAATAAAAATTTCATATTATTTATCTCGTGATACTTGCAAATCAAACCGTACTCATTACAAGAATCTTATGGCTTCGTTGAGATAAATCACGCATGATCGATCAACATTTAAATGTCTGATATCTCGATGCTTGTTCGTCCCCAGGAGTCAATCGCTTTGGTCAAAATGAACCCAGGAACATCCGCGGGTACCACAATGGTTCCGGAAAATCACGATACCGGCTCGGTCGTCAGGGGTTACGCGCGGGTGTAAAACACCAACACAGCGCCATCTCGGCCCAGGACTCTAGGCGCCGGTCCCCCTCGGTCGTACCCAAAAAGAGAAGCCAACTGACCTCCGATAAAAAAAAAAGCGTAGGCTATACCTACGAAAGGTCAGCGGGGGTGGGCGCGTCCTCGCTTTTCTCGGGAGATGGGCCGCGCGCGTCGTCAGCAAGGGCCGCCGACCAATCGAGTCGGCTCTCGGTTGTGCTCTGCCCACGCCTCCGCCTTCTCCTCTGCTCTGCAGCATCTCGCGGCGGCGCAGACTCCAAAGCAATGGCCGACTCGGCGAGCCGGGAGGGAGGGACGACACCGTTCCTGCTGCTGCGGGCTCTGTCGCGGGGTGGCTTTGCTATCGATTCGACACCGCTGCGTCGACAGGTGTCTTTCCGACCCCCTTTTTTTTTTTTTTTTTTATTACTCTGTTGGTTTTGCTCGTACCGACCTAAAATAATCCCGCGCGACAATTTTACATCGGCCGCAGTGAGTCTAATCGACGCCGCGTGCGAGGCCGCAATTTGCAGATACCTCCCTTCGCAGCCGATTGCTCAATTATTATCGCCAGGGCGTGATTTTCGGTCACGATCGGTAATCGCTCTGCAGCTTTAGCGACCGTGACCCTTCGAGCCTGATGAATTTCATCAATCGAATTCACCCCGAGCCTCTCTCTTATTTTCTCCCGAGCCGATTATACGGCGCGCAGCGAGTTCTTCGTTATTCAGTAGGCGTAAGAAATGGAAGCCTTAATTGATTTAGGCTGACTCTGCTGCATTTAAATTTTAATAGAATTTATGTTAATCGCCATAGGTAGGAGAAAACACGCGAGATTCGTTTAGCTTTGCGCTTTATATTTCAATTTTTAATTAACAATCCGTCTTCGTTTATCACGCGCTTAACGTACTATTATAAATTTTGAATCATCAAAACTTTGAACAATTAAAAATGGACGCCTTTTTTTTCTTGGCTGGCACGATAAACGCTTAATCACAACTAAACCGTGAAATTTCGCGGAAACGAAAAAAAAAAAAAAAAAAAAAACGAGGAAAAAAAAGCGAGTACTCGAGTGACGCGCCCATGATGATGAGGATGAAGTAAGAAAGGAAAGGAAAAAAACACCCGAAAAATTACCATATAATCATAGCGAGAGAAAACACGCTCGGTAAATTTTCGTAAGCGACAGAGGAAACGGAGCGTGCACGCGTGCGCATTGTTTATGCAAATTCATCTCTCTCTCCCTCGGTGATTTATTTAAAGACAGATCTAGAAGAAAATTATTTTTACACTCGATAAAAATCTCTCGGCCGAAAAAGTATTCTAGTTTGAAATTGAATCGTACTCGCTAAACGACTGACTATTGAAAAATAATTTTATGACACTTGTGAGTAAAAAAAAATACGTACAGACGATCAAAGCGAATCGAGACGAAAGAGGAGAAAATACGCAGCAGCGGCAGACCACCGCTCGTCGTGTTGGTTGCGCTGGTTTCCCGGAAACCTTCCCGCCCTCCCACCCGCTCGATCGATCTTTCTTATCGCGCGCGCGCGCTGACGAGAGAATACACGCATTATCTTCTCCTCTCTCCCTCTCTCTCCTTTAACTCATACTTACTCAAAAAGGCCTTATTTTTAAAATAATACTTGATAGTAACCTGTATCGCGGCTTTGCGGCTCACCATACATAC
Organism: Encarsia formosa; assembly: GCA_038277355.1. NCBI lineage: Eukaryota > Metazoa > Arthropoda > Insecta > Hymenoptera > Aphelinidae > Encarsia > Encarsia formosa. The sequence continues at coordinate 15,608,883 of CM076185.1, forward strand.
ACGTACCCGGATTTCGGAAAAACACTATTTATACTTATTTTCCTCTGTGGTATCGCGATTGCGTTCTTTTGTGAAAACGTACTAAATACAATTGAGAATCTTCGATGACGCTCTGAAAAAACTATCTCGATTGTTTATCCCAATGGCGATTTCACAAGGGGGCTCGCGTAGTCACCGAAGGCCAAGCTTTTAAATTCGCTACAAGGATACTCGCGTTTCGACATCGCCCGAAACGGATTGAGCAACCAGCCGGGACTTCCCCACAAAATCATCCTTCAATCAGTCGCAAGCGAGACACATAACAGGCAATAAAAACTACAATGCTCGCGAGAGTCCAGACTCGCGCTCGGCTCGACGATTATCGATTTTCTGCAAAAGAGAACAATCGTCGATCGAGTACCTATCGATCGATAAGCGCTTCGCGTTTACCGCTCGCGAACTGCACACGCCTCGGTTATCTCGGCTGGCGATCCGCAGCTAAGCCCCGCAGCGCGATCTCGGCGTGAGACTTTTTTAACCAAGACCGCAAGCTTCCGGAGTCGCGCGTATGTGTATCGGATGCTGCGGCCGGCAAAGCACGTACACGTTCTCTCTTATTTTTTTTCTCATGTTGGACCTTTGTTCTTCTCTCTGTTGCAGTGACCGCCGAGACTGGACCCAAGCAGCACCAGCAGCACTCCGACGAGAACCAAACGGATGTTCCATCATCGCCACCGGTAAGTTTAGTCAACCTTGAGCGCACCGCGATGACAAATCCTCCTCACCTGCAGATAACGATTCTGATAAAGCTCCTCTTTGATCTTCTGCACGTTCATTGTTCGCTCCGATAACTCTTTTTTCTTCGTACGACTCTTGTAAATCACAATAAATCTTTATCGAGCTATCTCCAACTCTGCGACATTCTTTCGAGATTTCATCGTTCTATTGCGCGATACTTAAACTCACAACGATTTGATTCCAAGATTTTTTGAAATAATTTTTATTCTTTTTTTCAGTACGGCATTTTGAACTACAAGGTCGGCTCGGCGAGGCAGGAAGGCGGCGCATACCCTTGTCCAGCCTGTCCGCTGATGCTCACAAGTTCGCACGACCTGACGAATCACCTGCGCTGTCTGCACAGCTCGCCACCGCGAAGCGCCAGCAGCAGTGCCACGACCGACAGCAGCGACCACCTCGACTCCTACTCCTGCGGGGTTTGTCACAAAGTCCTGAGCTCGGCGAACTCCCTAGACCGACACGTTTTGGTCCACTCGGGCGAGCGGCCCTTCAAGTGCAAGTACTGCGACATGGCCTTCACCACAAACGGCAACATGAACAGGCACCTCAGAAACGCCCACTTGCCCCTTGGCAGGGCCAACATGTCGCCCTACTGCACCGACTCCGAGGGCAGCAGTGACTCCGAGAGACCGATGAACCACCGACACCAGCACCACCTCGGCGAATACAACAACAACGAGGTGGCCAAGCGGAAGTCCCCGGAGCTTCTGCTCGAGCACGTCAAGAGGCCGAGGCTCTCGCCCGACAAGACCAAAGACGAGGGATTTTCCGAGTCCGGAAGCCTTCCGACCTCCTACTCCTGCACCGTCTGCGGCAAACAGGAGTTCGCCTCGAGCGCTCACCTGGAGGCTCACCTGGAGAGCAGCCACCCTGAGATCTTCAAGAACCACCGGGCCCTCAACATCCACCGGCTCATGATGCGCGGCAAGAACTCCGTGGTTGGTTTCAACGATCTCACCTTCGTCGATTTCTCCTCGGGAAAGTTCCCCGCCATCGCCAGGGCGGTTTGCGAGCAATCGTTACACCGACCTGCCTCGGGCGAGACCCCAAAATACCAGTGCTCCAAGTGTCTCCGGGCGTTCCCGTGTCAATCAGCCCTGGACGGACACGAGGTCGACTGCGGACACCCACCCAACCACAGACTGATGCGCGACGACCAATCCCTAAGGGACGACTTCTTTGCCAACCTGGATTTACAGAACAAGGCTGCACTGGCCGAGGCCAAAGAGGGCAAGGACCTCGCCGACATACAGAGCATCATATCTGTGACCTCGGGTCCCATTCTTCACAACTTTTCTCGCTCCGACGCAAGCACGCCCGATAATTGCAAAGTAAAGCAGAACCACCACGGCTCGTCCGCTTCTTCGGGGACACCGTCCTCCGAGCACCACGAGGAGGAAGCCCAAGATGCCTTCGCTGCCGAGTTTAGAAAGATGAAGATGAAGGGCGAATTTCCCTGCAGATTATGCAAGGCCATCTTCCCGAACTTGCGAGCTCTCAAGGGACACAACCGGGCACACTTGGGCTCGGTTGGTCCGGGTATGCCCATACCTTGCAACATGTGCCCCTACAGCAGCACTGACAAAAATACACTTCAGAGGCACTTGAGATCCCACAACGGTGACAGGCCCTACGAATGCTCCATATGCAACTACGCTTTCACCACGAAAGCCAACTGCGAGAGACACGTCAGAAATCGTCATGGAAAACTGTCGAGAGAAGAAATTAAAAATGCCCTTATCTATCACCCCAGCGAGGATTCGACCAACGACGCCAGTCTCGAGAGAAACTCTCCTCGAAGCGGAGCAGGGTTGGTGAGGGACGAGGTTCGTAAAACTCTGGTCTACTCCGAGCGAGAAGAACAACCATCGTCACAACCACAGCAGCCACTTCATTATCCTGCTGAAATTAGGATCAAGGACGAATCGAAGCTACGACAGCCAGGATTACCAGGGCTTATGAGCGTCGTCAACGATGCGTTCCCGAGGCCCGAGCCTTTGGAACTCAGCTACAGGGGTGAAGAACTCGACGCCAAGCTGGAATCGATAAAGCACGATGAAGACAACGAATCCAGGTCCTCGGAAGGTAGCATGTCTCTAGTCAGTGAAACCAAAGTGGTCGAAAACCAAAGAATTCAGGGCAGCCCAATGGATCTGAAAAAATCAAGTGTCGCCACCGATAGTTCACCGGAAGAAGTTGGCAGCAACGTCGACGCCCCTCTCGATCTCTCGATGGACGTGTTGGATCTCAGTAAAAGATCAGCAGCCGCCGCTGCTGCTGCTGCTTCTTCCTCTTCCGATGCTGCCACCGCAACCACCACTGAGGAAAAGGACAAAGAAAGCAACGACGCCAGCGTGGAAGCCCTTGCCAAGAACCACAAGGACTTCTACAACACAGCTAACCAGTTGCTCTTAACCCAGGCGCTCATCAAGGCCGGACACGTTGGCGTGCCTCCGCCATCCTTCGAATCTTTGTACGCAAATCCACACATGATGTATCCGAACTTCAGTGCATTTCCTGGTGCTGGAATGATCCCACCGTACCTCTTCGCGCCCTTTGGACAGGACTTTGGCATCAAGGACAGACTGCAGAAAGAGTTGGTACGTGGACTCCAGACCAGCGGAGGTAGACTCGTCGACGCAGACTACAGTCCAACTCCGGAGTACAGTACCACGGCGGCTTTTCCCCAAACTCGCAATCCAATCAGCGACTACCAAAAAGACTTTGGCGATCTCAGGTCACCCAAGATAAGTAAAAAAAGCGCACCCACGCGAGAAAAAGACGGCGAGTCGTCCTCCTCGAACTCGGTCAAAATGGTCTACAAAAACGGTTGCTTCATGCCCAAACAAAAACAGCGGCGTTACAGAACCGAGAGACCTTTCAAGTGTCAATACTGCTCAGCTGGTTTCACCTTGCGAAGCAACATGGAGCGACATATAAAGCAGCAGCATCCACAACACTGGAAGCAAAGAATAAGAGGAGCACACTCGACTCGAGGACGACCACCGGCGAATCCTCCGACTCTCGTGCAGAATTTGCGACCTTCTCAAATATCTCCTTCATATTCAAGCCACCTGTCAAAGCTGGACCAACCACTATCCTCGGATTATGGAAAGCACGCCATTTCGGACCAAGTCAAATACGCCATCTTGGCGCAACAGCTAAAGGGAACCAAAACCGAAGACAACGAATCTGACGAAGAACTGATCATCGATGAGGCTGCCAATTTAGCCAAAGAAAGTAAAGAATCCAAAGAACCCACCGAAAGGACTCTGAGCCTTTTGAGAGACAAGCTCGAGGCGAACATTGAGTCGAGAGGATCGGAAAACTTTCATCCTCCCGACATTCATTCTCTGTGTGAAGTCAAAATGGAAGTTGAAGAAAAATCCGAGGCCGACAGCAAAGAAGACGTCCACTTAAAAGAAGACGAGTCTAAGGCTCATGTAAAATCCGAAATTCAATCGGATGAGAGAATGGAATACACCGAAAATCAAGATCTCGCAAGCGTTTCGGAAATTCTGGACAACGCATCGCAGCACTACCAACACTTTCAGTCCCAGTACATCAGCGACGAAGAAGGTTTGGTTGCCTCAACCAGCGACTGCAACCAGTCGGGTAGCGACGAAAAGTCCGACTCCATGAATTCCGGTAACTCTGAACACTCCTCGCACAATAGGAAAAAGAAAATGATCAAGAAAAAGAAGAAAAAGAAGTCGGCCTACTCGATGGCACCAAATCGAGTAATATGTCCCTATTGTCAGCGACCCTTTCCATGGCACTCGTCTTTGAGGCGTCACGTTCTCACACACACCGGCCAAAAACCATTCCGGTGCACGCACTGCTCTCTACTATTCACCACGAAGTCAAACTGTGATCGTCACTTGTTGAGAAAGCACAAGAAGGAGTTGGGCTTGAAGATACGTAGAACTCGCAGCACCTCTTCGCCTGAAATGCAAGAGGCACCGGAAACGAGCAGGACTTTGGCACCTTCGCCTACCAACAACAACAGTCAGTTTTCCATGAGGAACGTTCCAGAAAGGCCGTACAAATGCAACCAGTGCCCAAGCTCGACCTTCTCGACTCTTGGCAATTTGAAGAAACACCGCTCGACGAAACATGGAGTCTACATGAGATCTAGACCCGAGTCACCCTCGAGTGAGCCCCGCAACAGTCCTTCGGAGTATTCTCAAGAGCACCCAGAGTGTTCACCGGAACATTCCGAGGAACGACAACGTCAGGATCAACAGCACCAAAACCACGAGCAAGGTCACGAGTCAAACGAAGAGAAGCCCCACGAATCTCCCGAAGACTACTGCTCAAAACAAAACGACCAGAGCGGCTACGAGAGCCAGTCGTCGGGAGTATCCGACAACATGGAAAACTTCGGCTCGGAACCAAACGACCTCTCGAAGAACATGAGCAGTGCCAATAATACGTCCTCGTCTGCAAACGAAGCCTCGAGATCGAGAAAAAATTCTCCGAGATCTTCACCAGGACCCACAAACAACAATAATCCCGAGACACCTTTCAAGTGCCACCTCTGCGACAGCGGATTTTCCGAGAGAAACGACTGTCTCGATCACATCAAGGACAATCACGAGCAGTCGTATGAAATGCTTGTGGCCAAAGGTCAAGCTCGCGGCTTGGACATGGACGATGGCTTCGACGACCCGATGCCACCCTATCCTCCACAGTCGCAGAATCCCGGTGACGGCGAGGTCAAGAGAGGGAGATTTCCAGACTACAGCAACAGAAAGGTGAGTTTTTTTTTTTTTTCAATTTTCAAAGTTTTTGAAAGAACGATGTCCAATTTGTTGCTCGATTTTTTCAGGTGATGTGCGCGTTTTGCATGCGACGTTTCTGGTCGGCGGAGGACCTTCGCCGTCACATGCGCACCCACACGGGGGAGAGGCCATTCTTCTGCGACATCTGCTTCCGCAAATTCACCCTGAAGCACAGCATGCTCCGCCACCGCAAGAAGCACGAGTCGGTCGACTCGAGCATGTACGTGGGCACAAGCGGAGACGAGGACTGCGGTGTCTCGATAACGGCGCCCTCGCTGGTCTCGTCCTCGCACCAGCCACCCACGATAACTCCTCGCAGCCAGCAGCCGTCGTCCTCGGCTTCGTCGGCGAGCTCGGTTGGCAGCGGCGTCGCTCGTCTTCAGGAGCGAGCCTCCCTGCCGCAGGTGGCGAGCGTGGCCACCGGTGACGCCGCTCCCAGCAGCTTCATGAGGTTCAACCCCTACGATAAACTCTCGGCCCTCAGTGGCAAGCTGAGCATGTCGCCCGCGAATATGAGCATCGACGCCAACGACAACGAAGAGAACGATCTCATTTCGGATCTGCTCGGCTTCAGAGACAAGAGCATAATCGACCGAGCGCTGCAGGCACCCTCGGTCGACGTTGCGGCGAAAATAATAGGCGTCAAGGGAAATCACGAGTATGAAACTCGAAGCGATAAAAGTATGTAAATCACTGGCATGATATATCCATCGCTGAGTATGATCAATTTTTTTGGGTTTCTTATTTTAATCTAGGTATCTTATCTAGCTTGATGTGTCTATTTCATTTATTATCAATAATAATTGGTAGATTTTTTTGAAACTTGTATACCTGTTACCCAAAAAAATTTTGATTCAATGGTAGAAATTTTTTCTCTTTTTTAACGCATTTACTTCAATGTTTAAGTAAAATTAATTTTTTAAATGTTGCTTGTCGTTTGAATAAATTCGTTTATTCAAAAATTTTTCATTAAACGTGCGATGCCATCCAATAATTTACATTACTTCAAAGTAGTTAATTAATTTTTTCATGTTTTTTTTTTTTTTTTTTTTTTTTTTTTTTTTTTTTTTTTTTTTTTATTGAGTCACGTCGCATTTTATACTTTTGAAGTCGTGTGCTATAACAAAATCAAACATGAGAAAGTTGTAAAAAATTTACTAAGGTGCAAAAGCAGAAAAAAAATAATTTTTTTCTTTTATATATTAGTTTTAAACTATATAATTAACGAGTTATAATTTTGGTGTATTTTAAAAAATTTACTAATTTCTCGTTAATTTCTAGCACCAAAAATTAATAAATAAATGATTTGAAATGCTTGTCGATCGAGCAAACTTTACTTCGCTCAATCGACAACGCATAAGAAAAATGTCGAATAAAATAGTTAATAAATAGCTTCTCTTGTTGGCAATTTCGTAGGTTGTGCCTACCTAAGGTAGGGTGAGTCTTTTTCAACAATATATAGTCATGTATTTTTTGTGCGTGTGAAAAAAAAAAAAACTAACTAAATAATTGATCAATACATTAAATCTCAAAAATCACCTCTCGAAAGCTAAAAATTGTTATGTCTGTGAGTGGTGTAGTTGAGTTGAATTGTAAATAAAAAAACTGATGAAATGACTTCGTCGGAAGCGTATTAAATGATGTTATGGTGAAAAAAAATTACGCTCTCACAAAATAGATCTTAAGTTGTAATTATGATCGCGAATTTAGTGTATAGTAATAATAATTTGACTATTAACGATAAATATATATAAATATATTGAATTCTTAATTTTTATTGTATAAGATAAATGCAAAGGCAGCCCAAAGGAGCCTTATTAATGTTTAGGTCAAAATAACTGCAAATAAATATGTAACTTATTTATAAAATAAAATTAAAAAAAAAAAAAAAAAAAAAAAAAACGAGAAATAAAAAATGAGCGATATTGTGTTCATGTACTGAACTTGCTCGTTCGAATCCAAAGAGTGGTTTGCGCAAACAAACCCAAACTTGTTTAATTAAATATTCTTTTGATTATTATTATCGATATTTATACGATTTAATCTTTTTAGAAAAGATTGAGAAAAATTTAATGAATTTCTTATAACAACGAATTAATAGCCATATATTATATGCATATATTATATATCGAGTATATCAAGAAAGTGTAACTCATATACGTGTATTATAATAGTTATATATTATAAATGTGAAACTTTTATAGACTCTTTCAAAATAATTTTTGTTCAGATTTAGTTTAATTTCATTAACGTGTACTTGCTCAATTGATATAATTAAAAATTGTAAAAGAAGGATTTGTGCTTAAACAACGAAAACATTAAAAAGAGTCTGTAACATACACCTCTTCTATAGCAACATATATATATCAATTTTTTAATGTCAAAAAATGTTGAATTTGTAAAATGATTGTGTATATTTAAAAATTAGTAATAAAAATTTTCAGTTCAAAAAAAAATTTTTTTATTTTGTTAAAGGATTAATTTTATTAGAGTATGTATATTACACGACTCTTTTGAATATTCAATAATTTAATTGTTGCTAGAAAAAGTCAGAAAATTGACATGCAGCATAAGAGCAATAGTTGATAAAAAAATTAAAATTGTATTTCATCACTCTCAAAATATAAATCAAACTAATAAATAACTATTTAGAAGTGTTTTCTTGGTTCTGTATGAATAGTTAGTACCTATAATGAATACGAATAACGAGAAATTAAAAAAAAAATGATATACGCTTCATCAATTTCAGCAATTATGCCAAATAAAGGCCAGATGTTCGATTGATTTAAAATCGTTCGCGAGCTAATAAATGTATAAATCATTATATATTATATTTTTAATTATTATTATTAAAGTAAAAAAAAAATAAACAGTAAAAAACTATAAATTTTGAAGAAGTTTGAATTTTTTAAATATTTCTTTTTGTTTTCTTTATTGTTCTCACTCCTACTTGTCTTCATTTTTTTCACTCACTTATTAAACAGTTATTAAATTATAGTAGTTATTGATATTGAAATGATTTAGTCCGCACCTAAGAATATTCAGAAAATTTTTACAATTTTCAAATTTAACATAAAAAGAATTTGAGCTCATCATTTTTAATAAACCTTTTAACTTCGATTTTCAATTTTTCTTCTAGATTTATGAGTAAATGCACATAAAATTTCCATTTATCTATAGTTTTTTGAGTGTGTATGGATTTAATAAAAATAATGTATAAGAAATTCTAGTGTTTTAATTGAAGTGTTTTACTGTAAACTATACTTCGTTGTAAAAAAATTTTTAAAAGCATAAAAAAAGTATTTTTTCAATAGATGTACATTTTATTTTCTTTTGTATATTTTTTCTACTCATTATTGTTAAAAATGCAGTTTATTTGAGTATTGGTGGGAAAAAAGATGCTTTGTATTTGAATATGTATGACAGCGACATTCTGTACTTTAATGATTATCTTGTATTGATAAAAATACATTAAAGTCATAAGTTTGGATTGTAAACTCATTATATATAAAAATACATAATGTATGATTATAAAAAATGTGTTCTTTTTTTTTTTTTTTTTTTTTTTGACTTTTTAAAAATTATATATTTTGATTTCTTTTTTTCGATTTGAAATTTATTTTCATATTTTTAATTGATCTTACAAAAACATTTTTGCACTTTTTAAAAATCGATTTTATAAGTATGCACATAAGTAAATGATAGTTTTCAGCAATTAAAAAAAAAAGAAGACAACTGAAGTTTTTAAAAATGCATTACAAAAAAAAATTTAAAAAAAAAAAAAAAAATTAATAATTTAAGATGGAATTTTTTCGAACTCTAAATTTCATAATCTCATATTTTTTGTGATCGACGGAATATAAAAAATTTTTTCGTAACTTACCCAAGGTTTTTTTGGAGGTTATTTTTTTTCAATCATATCTTTTTATTTACGTTATAATTAATAATGTCAAAATTAAATGAAAATGTTCAATATCTTCATTAAATTTTTCACACTTTTCAATGTAGTGTTTAAAAATCTCAAAAGTTGCTCGAGATATGATTCAATGAAAACATTCCTGCCCAATTTAAATATGTTAAAGCAATCAGTGATGTTTCAAGGTTTGGAGGAAAAAAAAATCCACAAAAGTCAGTTATAAGTTTGATTGACTACTCTACTTTAAATTGCAAATTAAATTAAATACAAACCTGAATCTCTAAATGAGTTTTAAATATTTTTTCAAGATGCTGAAAAATTATCAATTTTATATGACCACCCCGACCTCACATCTATTCTACCAATTATTAAAAATAGATTCTATTTTGCAACTTTGGTTCCTGGTAAAAAGCATCCAAGAGTCTCAAAAAATATTTACTTATTCGACATAGATGATGAGTTGGTTTATAACTTCTTTTATGATGACTTTGGACCATTGAACATCGCCTGCCTTTACAAGTAAAAAAAAAATTTTTTAATTAAAAACTCCACCGATAAACTGTTTTTTTGTTTATTTACGAAAAGATTCATTCATAATAAATGAAGTAACTACGTGTATGTACATACATTATTTGTACGAGTATCTGGGTACGGAATATGCGCGTTCCCTGACACCTCAGTAAAGTTGGAAAAAGTTAAAAACCTTAAAATATATGAAGTCTAGAGCAGGATGGAACTTTTAAAAATCATTTCCATGTGCAACATATAGCTTTAAGTGATTTTAAACTACATTATTCTTTTTATTATTTTAAATGATTGGTTAAAAAAAAAATTAATCTCGAAACATTCGTTGAAAAAATTGATATGTGGGTTATGATCCTTATTATCTAAGCTTGACACCTTTTTAAACCGATTTAACGCTTAGTTTACTAATTTAATAACATTGTACCTAATTTTGGCCACCCGCTATAAATTTCACAAATACTTCGCAAAGTACTCTTCCTTGACTTTTCACCCGTCAAAGAGCTTGTAAAATGCGTGGAATGGATTGTGTTTAAAGTGTTCAATTTTTTTGAAAGTGATCACTAGTATAATTTTTATTAATTACTATTTTGAAAAAAAATGATAAAAAAATGTAAAATTCTATAGCAGGGTAGTTTTTGAATCAATTTCATAAAAAATGATCAAAAAATTTATTAATTTTATGTCGCTTTCCTGTATCAAGTCCACAAATAATAAAAAATACTAAAAAAGTAAGGATGGCCGAAAGAAGGTACACAATTTTTTGACTCTTCAAAAAAGTAAACTTCCGTAAATTAAATGGTACTTTGGCCCAAAGTATTGAAATCGTCTGTGTTAGTTTTGAAGCTCTCTGATCAAGTTTTAAAAAAATAGTATTAATTTTATCGATTGCGCAAATTAAAAGCAAAATTTAAACTACAATTTAAGACAATTTAAAAAACTATTAAATAATTATCTTGAAGATATTGCCATGGCGTTAATCAAATACTCAGAAATAGTGCACACACAGCAAAATTAATTGTGCATTATACGTCTACTAACCCGGAAAAAAGGGCAAACGCTGCTTATTTGGTGGCATCTTACTCCGTTTTATGTTTGAATAAATTACCGCAAGAAGCATATGCAGGAATATTGTCTAAAGAAGGACCTAGCATAAGACCGTTTCAAGACGTATCCATGGGCATTTCGCACTATGTCATAAAAATTATAGGTAATATTTACATATTTTTCTTTTTGTTTATTATTTTTTTTTTTGCGGGGAAAATATTTATTCTAGTTTGTATATAATAGTTGTAACTATATATATATTTAATTTGAATCAATAAACATCAAAATTTTCTGCTCAATTCATAATATTTTCCTTGTTCAAAAAAACTTTACCAATTATCTAAAACATTGAAAAATTTTTTTTCATGAAATACGAATCTGTTGAGTAAGTTTTTAAAAAATATTTAACAATTGAAAAATTTTACAACAATAGACTGTGTTCGTGCTTTAAAAAAAGCTACGGATTTTGGATTTTTCAACTTAAACGATTTTGATATTGAAGAATATGAAAAATATGAGCAACTGAGAAATGGCGATTTAAATTGGATAGTACCACGAAAGTTTATAGCATTTCTTGGACCAACAACGGAATGTTTAAATTATGCAAACCCTCCAGAGAAATACATCAATTACTTTTTAGCCAATGAGGTGACTGCAGTCATAAGGCTAAATCGAAAAGCTTATGATGCTCACAGGTAACTAAAACATTCGGTTAACATCATAATATCTCAAACAAACTTGATTTTTCATTTAATTTAAAGTAATAAATAAGATTTTAAATACCTTCTTTATATTTATTCTAAATCGAAGTAAACGCGGTACACTTGTACAACTCTATACTATTTATTATCAATTGCTTTGACGTAATTTTTTATAATTTTTTCTACTCTTTTTAGCGATAGTTTATAATATTTTATTTAGTGAAGTCAGGTTTTAAGTGTGAATAAAAATTAAATCAAAATTTCATAAATTTCTTGAATTTACTGTCAATTTTCTTGTGTTTGGTTATTTTTACGCCATTAAAGTTTGAAAAATTATTTACTTAATTTATTATTAAAAAAGATTTTTTTAAATACCTCGTCAGAGTCAAGACTCAAAAGTTATATTTCAATTTTATCAAATGTACCGCGGTTCTATTCACAGAAATCTCGTTTCACAATTTGTAATAAACACACACAGTAATTGAATTTTATACTTTTAACTTATTTGTTGAATTTATAATATGCAATAAATAGGTTTACCCAAGCAGGAATAGTACATTATGAAATGTTTTTTCCGGACGGATCAATACCTCCAAGAAAAATTTTAAAAAATTTCTTGCAAGTGGCTGAAACTACGAAAGGGCCTTTAGCCGTACACTGCAAAGTAATTATAAAACCTAAAGTTTTATAAAAATTCTATGAGTATAAAATTAATATAGTTTAAGTTAAATTTATGACGGCTCATTCGATATCGGTTTAAAATTGTGTAGCAAGCAAGAATTTGAAAAATACGCTCTGTGTTAATTGCAGATAAGAAAAATTTAGATCATCCGGCCATTTTTAAAAGTTATGAAAAATTGAAAATTACGCCACTTAACACAGGTTCTTATAAGACACTGTCGTTTATTTATGATTACTTTGAGAAAATATTGTTGAAAAATCCCATAAAATCTTAAGAGATTTTTCATGGATCAAAATAGTGTAAAAAAATTACCAGCAGCCAGACTAATTTTTAAGAAAAAAAATGATTAAGTCTGAAATTGGCTGTACTGTATACTATATTGCATACCGTATTGATTTAAAATAGTGTTTAAATAGTTATTACATAGGAATTTGCTGATCTTAGCATGAACTTTGTTTGTTTTACCACATTCCAAGATTGAATGCGTTGGAGCCCCTTAAGCTCCTCACAATTGATTAAAATTTTATAACTGTTAAATTTAGCCATTGTTGTTAATTTTAAAAATTTTATAAATAAAAAAAATCAATTGAATGCCTCAAGTGAGCATACTCAAAAATTTTTAGATCGTGAAAATAATGAGTTGTTGAAATTTTTGTTCTCATATAACCCTAGTGAAAATTTAAGGCCGGAAAAGACGTGAGAGCGGACGTCCGAAAAGACGTCCGAAATCACGTCCGATCGGACGTCCGAATAACGATTTTCGCGTTTTAAAAAAAAAACAATAATGACATTGCCAATGTCAATATGGCAAAGTCATTATTAAACAAAATACTATCAATTTTCATTGGAGTATCATGCGCAAAGAACTTTTTTGTTATTTCAAGATCTCGTGATCACGCAAAAGAGTGAACAATTTTTTAAGTCCCAACCGAAAAAATTACCTTTGGAAGTTTGGGTATTTTTTCGTTCCACATAATTCTGAATCGAATAAGACTATTTTCGAAACTGCTTATCCATAAGTTGTCTCTAGCAACGTGATGGAAAATAAACTTTTAAAAAACGGCATTTTTTTTTTCGAAATTCAAACATATTCAAAAATTTTTTAAGTCCCAACCGAAAAAAGTGTCTCCTAAAGTATCGTTATTTTTTCGTTATTCTAAATAAGTCGTATATACTAAGAACTGTAATTGGCTAGAGAAATTTATATATCTCGACCGAAAAAAGTACCCTTGGAGGGGTGGATATTTTTTCGCTTCAGATTTTTATGAATCGAATGAGGTATCAAAAAATGAAATTTTTTTTGCTAAGAACTGGACCATTTTCTCAAAAAATTTTAGTTTGGGTATATCTTCGTTTAAAGTCATCCTGAATCAAATGAGTCTATAAGAAATTACATTTTTTATTCCTAAGAAGTCTTACTCGTTTGGAAAATTTCCATGTCCCGATCCAGAAAGGCTCTTTGACAGTAAGAACGTATTTTCATTTCAGCTTTGAATCGAATAACAGCACAAAAAAACATTACTTACCATTTTATTTTGCGGCTATTTTTTTCACTTGAACAAACAACTATTGCAAAAGATTACAAATATTAATGAAAGTTTATTTCAAAAATAGACTATCAAATTTGAATTACGAAAGAAATACTTCCATAATTTTTAACAATGTGAAGTTTCAATTTTTTTACTTATAATAATAATGATCTTATGATTATTCTTTTTTTTATGAGTATCATGGAAAAAAGTGCACCTGACTAGCATAATTTCTGAGTTTACTTGTTATCGTTGCATGTATTTAATTTTTAATTAAATGTTTTTTTTAGTTTTCTGAACAAGAAGCTTAATTAAGGCTTTGTAAGAATAATTCATAATAAAAGTAATAACCAAAATAAGCTGTTCGAGACTCGAGATTTTTCTTGATTTCGGACCGAGATGGAGACGAGACTGCCCTAGTGAAAATATTCAATAAGATCTCATGTGAGATCGTACGTACGACCGCGTGTACGATCGCACGTACGATTAACGATTTCGGTGTTTTTAAAAAAAAAAAAACAATCACTTTACCTTTTTAACCATGGTAAAGTGATTGTTATTGATATTGTTTAGTAAAAAACTAATATTTTCAATGAAATTTCACTGACTTTAGTAAAGAGTAATTTTTAACCTATAGGAATTTTGAAGCTCTAAAATAATAATGACTTTGCCAATACCAGTATGGCAAGGTCATTATTAATCAAAATACTATCAATTTCCATTAAAATATTATGCATAAATACCGTTTTTGTTATTAAAAGATCTTATGAACGCATAACTAAGTAAAAAATTTCAAAGTCCCAATCGAAAAAAGTGTCTCTAAAAGTATTATTATTTTTTCGTTTTAGATTAAATTCTAAATCGAATGAGACTATAAAAAAATTACACTTTTTGTTTTTCATTTATTTATATATTTATTTATTTTGTTCCAAGAACTTTTTAACTTGCTCAAAAATTTTCAATGTCCCAACCGAAAAAAGTGTCTCGAACAGTGTTGTTATTTTTTCGTTTCAGATGATTCTGAATCGAATAAGACTAGTAAAAAATTACATTTACTTTGGTTACTTTGTCTAAGTACTTTTAAAATTTACTTTAAAATTTTCAATGTCCAAATAAAAAAAGTGTCTGTGAAAGTGTTGATACTTTTTCGTTTTAGATGATTCTTATTTAAATAAAACTATCGAAATTTTTTTTTTTTTTTTTTTTCAGAACTTTTGAACTTACTCTAAAATTTTTAATGTCAGGGTGAAAAAAAGGTCTTTGAAAGCGTCTGAAGTTACAATTTCATGAGGGCGACAGGCGACAGCAACACAAATGATTTTAAAAATTTGAATTTGAAAAATTTTCGGTTAATAAATTAAATTGCGTAAATACATTTTCAAACAGTAAATTATTAAACTTTATATTGAGAGAAGACAAGTTCAACTAATAGACAAGTATGCCTGCTGTACCTACTGCCACACGTAAAGTTGAAAGGATAATATTTTTTCCATATTGAATATTTTGATAAAATAATAAATAAATTATAAAAATTACACAATTATAATTTTCTCAGGGATATAGTTAGAAATAACTTTCGGTTGCCCTTCGACCTATAACACTTAGTTCACTTCTCCTGGAATTTTTCTTCTATTTTTCTCCGTTTTAGTTTTTCAAAAATTTATATAGTTGTTTAAATAATTGAACAATTAATCTTATGAAAATTGAGCATTTTTTTTATTTAATAAGATAATTTTTAAATTAAAACTTTAAAAAATATTAAAATTTTCTTTGAAGTATCGCCAAAACTAACTCGCAGTTTTTTCCACGATCTCTGCATTTTGCAGAGAGTAACAAGTAATAAAGAAAAAAAAATGCTTAATTTCTGTTAGAGCGCCTCTTTAATTGTTCAAACAAATACTTCAATTTTTTATAAAACTAAAATGGAGAAAAATCCAACGTTTATTTTGATATGAATTATTAGAAAATTCGATTAAAATTGTCAAATAGGCTGCATTTTTTCGTAAGTACCAAACATCCTAAAACGACACTGCTACACGCGAACCAAATTTTACCGTCCTTTGAAGCAAGAATTTTTTGTTTAAATTTGGATACTAAATTTCAGTTTCATTCAATTTTTTAATTTAATAGTTTTTCATTGATATCTGCAGCCAAGTAAAGTTTTTAGACCACAATTATCAGCATTGGAATTGATTTGTAGAACTAAAATTTCGTTGTTCAACTGCAAATATGGGTACAATAATCCACATTTTTTATACATTTGTAACCAGCTAGCTATGAAAGATCTGCAAAAATAAAAATATATATTTCACAAAGAACCGTTTTAAATAATTCAATGTAATTATCATACAATTTTTTAAATACTTATCTAATTAGAATGTTTGCAAGTTCCAGTAACAGAATTTGACAGGTTCCATCAAGTGCATCAGTCAAAACTTAAAATTAATTTTTTAAAGTTTGTATTTCCAATGTGAAAAATGTGTGCAGGTCATCAAAGTAGATGAAAGTATTAATGAAACTTTTTTGTGTAAAAAGGTTACTCAGTCAACTTTAGGCTGAAAAATTTTGATGAAAAAATTAAAAAAATTAAAAATAAATACTTATTATACTGGCCTAATGATTATGAGAGTTTCGAGTTTGAAAATTTTATTGTTAACTTAAGAATATGTTTTACTATTACATGAATATTAATTTATAAAAACTTTCATTTTAAATAAATTTTATTATCAATATTTTCTATTTGTCTAATCAAAAATATATAGAGTATTACACAATAATCCTAATGACTTTATACCTTACCCGAATAAACTTTGAGGGAATATAAATACATTACCATCCGAATAAACTTTGAGGGAATATAAATACATTATTTGGTAAGAAATTTTAAGTACTTCAAGCAAAAACTGAAGTTTTGACCCTAAATACTAAAATTCTGTTTATTGGACACAAAAAAAAGTCATATTTTAAACATGTCTTAATTTTATACTTTATCCGAATAAACTTTGAGGGAATATAAATACATTATTTGGTAAGAAATTTTTAGTACTACAAGTAAAAACTCAAGTTTTGACCCTAAATACTGAAATTCTGTTCAATGAACATAAAAAAAGTCATACTTTAAATATGTCTTAAATTTATACTTTATCCGAATAAACTTTGAGGAATATAAATATATTATTTGGTAAGAAATTTTAAGTACTTCAAGCAAAAACTTAAGTTTTGACCCTAAATACTGAAATTCTGTTTATTGGACACAAAAAAAAGTCAAATTTTAAACATGTCTTAATTTTATACTTTATCCGAATAAACTTTGAGGAATATAAATACATTATTTGGTAAGAAATTTTAAGTACTTCAAGCAAAAACTTAAGTTTTGACCCTAAATACTGAAATTCTGTTTATTGGACACAAAAAAAAGTCATATTTTAAACATGTCTTAATTTTATACTTTATCCGAATAAACTTTGAGGGAATATAAATACATTATTTGGTAAGAAATTTTTAGTACTACAAGTAAAAACTCAAGTTTTGACCCTAAATACTGAAATTCTGTTTTTAGGACAAAAAAAAAGTCATGTATTTGAAACATATATGTCTTGATTTTATACCTTATTATAAATAGTAGTATATTATGTATTATATATTTGAATATATACCCTATTGGAATAATCTTTGAGAAATACAAGTACATTATTTTAAAAGAAATTCAAACCATTTCCAGTAAAAATTCAAGTTTTGATCCTAAACACTAATATTCTATCAGAAAAATATATTGTTTTATCCACTCCTTAAAAACTAACACCTGTAGTTTTTTTAAATTTAACAAGATTCATATATGTTTAAAACTAATTATACTAGAATCATAATATATAGAGAATAAATTTAATGAATTCGTGTTACATGGATACTTAGTAAAATAATGAACAATTTACATACCATACAGAGAAATGTTGATCAGTGGCCGTCTGGTTAATGTTTACAAAACTAGGTTATAATTCTTCGCATCTTCTGTAGAATCGATCATTTAGTCTAATATCTTTAATCTATCAATTAAAATTATACTTTGTTGTAAAAACCATTAGATTCTATACCCTATTGCTACAAGAAAACTGTAAATGTCAATAATTATTTCAAAACAAAAGAACAAAAAAAAGACTTGCTGCCGGCTATCGGCTGGAACAGCGAACTGGCAAGTGGCAACGCTGTGCACTGACGCCATTAAAATGGCGGCCATTGCAGTCAATTCTCCTGTGTCCGCAAGTTTGGTTTATGTTTGTTCTTTACTTTTGTTTTGAAATAATTATACAGTTTTCTTGTAGCAATAGGGTATAGAATCTAATGGTTTTTACAACAAAGTATAATTTTAATTGATAGATTAAAGATATTAGACTAAATGATCGATTCTACAGAAGATGCGAAGAATTATAACCTAGTTTTGTAAACATTAACCAGACGGCCACTGATCAACATTTCTCTGTATGGTATGTAAATTGTTCATTATTTTACTAAGTATCCATGTAACACGAATTCATTAAATTTATTCTCTATATATTATGATTCTAGTATAATTAGTTTTAAACATATATGAATCTTGTTAAATTTAAAAAAACTACAGGTGTTAGTTTTTAAGGAGTGGATAAAACAATATATTTTTCTGATAGAATATTAGTGTTTAGGATCAAAACTTGAATTTTTACTGGAAATGGTTTGAATTTCTTTTAAAATAATGTACTTGTATTTCTCAAAGATTATTCCAATAGGGTATATATTCAAATATATAATACATAATATACTACTATTTATAATAAGGTATAAAATCAAGACATATATGTTTCAAATACATGACTTTTTTTTTGTCCTAAAAACAGAATTTCAGTATTTAGGGTCAAAACTTGAGTTTTTACTTGTAGTACTAAAAATTTCTTACCAAATAATGTATTTATATTCCCTCAAAGTTTATTCGGATAAAGTATAAAATTAAGACATGTTTAAAATATGACTTTTTTTTGTGTCCAATAAACAGAATTTCAGTATTTAGGGTCAAAACTTAAGTTTTTGCTTGAAGTACTTAAAATTTCTTACCAAATAATGTATTTATATTCCTCAAAGTTTATTCGGATAAAGTATAAAATTAAGACATGTTTAAAATTTGACTTTTTTTTGTGTCCAATAAACAGAATTTCAGTATTTAGGGTCAAAACTTAAGTTTTTGCTTGAAGTACTTAAAATTTCTTACCAAATAATATATTTATATTCCTCAAAGTTTATTCGGATAAAGTATAAATTTAAGACATATTTAAAGTATGACTTTTTTTATGTTCATTGAACAGAATTTCAGTATTTAGGGTCAAAACTTGAGTTTTTACTTGTAGTACTAAAAATTTCTTACCAAATAATGTATTTATATTCCCTCAAAGTTTATTCGGATAAAGTATAAAATTAAGACATGTTTAAAATATGACTTTTTTTTGTGTCCAATAAACAGAATTTTAGTATTTAGGGTCAAAACTTCAGTTTTTGCTTGAAGTACTTAAAATTTCTTACCAAATAATGTATTTATATTCCCTCAAAGTTTATTCGGATGGTAATGTATTTATATTCCCTCAAAGTTTATTCGGGTAAGGTATAAAGTCATTAGGATTATTGTGTAATACTCTATATATTTTTGATTAGACAAATAGAAAATATTGATAATAAAATTTATTTAAAATGAAAGTTTTTATAAATTAATATTCATGTAATAGTAAAACATATTCTTAAGTTAACAATAAAATTTTCAAACTCGAAACTCTCATAATCATTAGGCCAGTATAATAAGTATTTATTTTTAATTTTTTTAATTTTTTCATCAAAATTTTTCAGCCTAAAGTTGACTGAGTAACCTTTTTACACAAAAAAGTTTCATTAATACTTTCATCTACTTTGATGACCTGCACACATTTTTCACATTGGAAATACAAACTTTAAAAAATTAATTTTAAGTTTTGACTGATGCACTTGATGGAACCTGTCAAATTCTGTTACTGGAACTTGCAAACATTCTAATTAGATAAGTATTTAAAAAATTGTATGATAATTACATTGAATTATTTAAAACGGTTCTTTGTGAAATATATATTTTTATTTTTGCAGATCTTTCATAGCTAGCTGGTTACAAATGTATAAAAAATGTGGATTATTGTACCCATATTTGCAGTTGAACAACGAAATTTTAGTTCTACAAATCAATTCCAATGCTGATAATTGTGGTCTAAAAACTTTACTTGGCTGCAGATATCAATGAAAAACTATTAAATTAAAAAATTGAATGAAACTGAAATTTAGTATCCAAATTTAAACAAAAAATTCTTGCTTCAAAGGACGGTAAAATTTGGTTCGCGTGTAGCAGTGTCGTTTTAGGATGTTTGGTACTTACGAAAAAATGCAGCCTATTTGACAATTTTAATCGAATTTTCTAATAATTCATATCAAAATAAACGTTGGATTTTTCTCCATTTTAGTTTTATAAAAAATTGAAGTATTTGTTTGAACAATTAAAGAGGCGCTCTAACAGAAATTAAGCATTTTTTTTTCTTTATTACTTGTTACTCTCTGCAAAATGCAGAGATCGTGGAAAAAACTGCGAGTTAGTTTTGGCGATACTTCAAAGAAAATTTTAATATTTTTTAAAGTTTTAATTTAAAAATTATCTTATTAAATAAAAAAAATGCTCAATTTTCATAAGATTAATTGTTCAATTATTTAAACAACTATATAAATTTTTGAAAAACTAAAACGGAGAAAAATAGAAGAAAAATTCCAGGAGAAGTGAACTAAGTGTTATAGGTCGAAGGGCAACCGAAAGTTATTTCTAACTATATCCCTGAGAAAATTATAATTGTGTAATTTTTATAATTTATTTATTATTTTATCAAAATATTCAATATGGAAAAAATATTATCCTTTCAACTTTACGTGTGGCAGTAGGTACAGCAGGCATACTTGTCTATTAGTTGAACTTGTCTTCTCTCAATATAAAGTTTAATAATTTACTGTTTGAAAATGTATTTACGCAATTTAATTTATTAACCGAAAATTTTTCAAATTCAAATTTTTAAAATCATTTGTGTTGCTGTCGCCTGTCGCCCTCATGAAATTGTAACTTCAGACGCTTTCAAAGACCTTTTTTTCACCCTGACATTAAAAATTTTAGAGTAAGTTCAAAAGTTCTGAAAAAAAAAAAAAAAAAAATTTCGATAGTTTTATTTAAATAAGAATCATCTAAAACGAAAAAGTATCAACACTTTCACAGACACTTTTTTTATTTGGACATTGAAAATTTTAAAGTAAATTTTAAAAGTACTTAGACAAAGTAACCAAAGTAAATGTAATTTTTTACTAGTCTTATTCGATTCAGAATCATCTGAAACGAAAAAATAACAACACTGTTCGAGACACTTTTTTCGGTTGGGACATTGAAAATTTTTGAGCAAGTTAAAAAGTTCTTGGAACAAAATAAATAAATATATAAATAAATGAAAAACAAAAAGTGTAATTTTTTTATAGTCTCATTCGATTTAGAATTTAATCTAAAACGAAAAAATAATAATACTTTTAGAGACACTTTTTTCGATTGGGACTTTGAAATTTTTTACTTAGTTATGCGTTCATAAGATCTTTTAATAACAAAAACGGTATTTATGCATAATATTTTAATGGAAATTGATAGTATTTTGATTAATAATGACCTTGCCATACTGGTATTGGCAAAGTCATTATTATTTTAGAGCTTCAAAATTCCTATAGGTTAAAAATTACTCTTTACTAAAGTCAGTGAAATTTCATTGAAAATATTAGTTTTTTACTAAACAATATCAATAACAATCACTTTACCATGGTTAAAAAGGTAAAGTGATTGTTTTTTTTTTTTTAAAAACACCGAAATCGTTAATCGTACGTGCGATCGTACACGCGGTCGTACATACGATCTCACATGAGATCTTATTGAATATTTTCACTAGGGCAGTCTCGTCTCCATCTCGGTCCGAAATCAAGAAAAATCTCGAGTCTCGAACAGCTTATTTTGGTTATTACTTTTATTATGAATTATTCTTACAAAGCCTTAATTAAGCTTCTTGTTCAGAAAACTAAAAAAAACATTTAATTAAAAATTAAATACATGCAACGATAACAAGTAAACTCAGAAATTATGCTAGTCAGGTGCACTTTTTTCCATGATACTCATAAAAAAAAGAATAATCATAAGATCATTATTATTATAAGTAAAAAAATTGAAACTTCACATTGTTAAAAATTATGGAAGTATTTCTTTCGTAATTCAAATTTGATAGTCTATTTTTGAAATAAACTTTCATTAATATTTGTAATCTTTTGCAATAGTTGTTTGTTCAAGTGAAAAAAATAGCCGCAAAATAAAATGGTAAGTAATGTTTTTTTGTGCTGTTATTCGATTCAAAGCTGAAATGAAAATACGTTCTTACTGTCAAAGAGCCTTTCTGGATCGGGACATGGAAATTTTCCAAACGAGTAAGACTTCTTAGGAATAAAAAATGTAATTTCTTATAGACTCATTTGATTCAGGATGACTTTAAACGAAGATATACCCAAACTAAAATTTTTTGAGAAAATGGTCCAGTTCTTAGCAAAAAAAATTTCATTTTTTGATACCTCATTCGATTCATAAAAATCTGAAGCGAAAAAATATCCACCCCTCCAAGGGTACTTTTTTCGGTCGAGATATATAAATTTCTCTAGCCAATTACAGTTCTTAGTATATACGACTTATTTAGAATAACGAAAAAATAACGATACTTTAGGAGACACTTTTTTCGGTTGGGACTTAAAAAATTTTTGAATATGTTTGAATTTCGAAAAAAAAAATGCCGTTTTTTAAAAGTTTATTTTCCATCACGTTGCTAGAGACAACTTATGGATAAGCAGTTTCGAAAATAGTCTTATTCGATTCAGAATTATGTGGAACGAAAAAATACCCAAACTTCCAAAGGTAATTTTTTCGGTTGGGACTTAAAAAATTGTTCACTCTTTTGCGTGATCACGAGATCTTGAAATAACAAAAAAGTTCTTTGCGCATGATACTCCAATGAAAATTGATAGTATTTTGTTTAATAATGACTTTGCCATATTGACATTGGCAATGTCATTATTGTTTTTTTTTTAAAACGCGAAAATCGTTATTCGGACGTCCGATCGGACGTGATTTCGGACGTCTTTTCGGACGTCCGCTCTCACGTCTTTTCCGGCCTTAAATTTTCACTAGGGAAACACAACACGGTTTTTTGGTTTTTACTTTGTTTTTTGTTGCTGTTTTTTTATTTTTTTTATTTTTTATTTTTTTAATTAAGGACGTTTCACTCTACAACGTTAGTCAAATCATGATATTTTTTTTATTTAAATATACACTTGCATGGTCACTCGAATTCAATCTAATCCCAAAAACGTTATTTTTTGGCTACAAATATTTTTTTAAATTTTGTACATCGTAAAAAAAAAACTATTAAACCTTAAAATGGCCTGAAAAATACGCTCATTAAATATGCTTCCAGGCAGGTTTGGGTAGAACCGGTACCCTCATCGCAGCTTACTTAATCAAGCATTATGGTTTTACTGCAAAAGAAGCAATTTCTTGGTTGAGGATATGTCGACCGGGCTCCGTTATCGGACCGCAACAAACTTGGCTAGAAGATATGGAGTCCAGCTTGTTGCAAGAGGGTGCGACTTACAGGTTATTGTCATAAAATTAAACTAATTTTTTTTTTTTTTTTTCATTCAGCAACCAATATGAAAAAGTTTAAATCCAACTGTATACAGAAATAAATTTTGACGAAACAGTATCGTTAGCATCGAGTTAGATACGGTTCAAATTTCCTTCATTTTGAAAACTTTCAATGAACAAGGGACTATAATGTTCTGTAGAGTCACCAAATAATTAGTCATATAAAATACTTATAACATTTAAAAACTTCACAAAGAATTTTTTTTTTATAACCGATTAGTCTAAGATAGTTTTCAAAGTCTATGTTCTTCGTAATGGTTAAAAGATAAAATAAAAAAATCACTGGTTTTGACTTCGGAATGCACGGATCCTCGAATAATAATTATTTTTTTATAACTAAATCCATTTCCTTACCAAGTGCGAAATTCACTCGTAAAATTGAGTAAGCGATTTAGAATTTCTTATTTAAAATTAAGCATGTCCTCAGCTATCAAATTCTTCATCGTGAACTTGGTTATTAAACAACAATAAATATTAGAGGTTGCACTTTTCATTTTCACCAAATTCTGTGGCCAGTAGACTTCTTGTAAATTACAAGACTACAGAGTCTGGTCCATAAGTTAATACTGATAATGTGTGCTAGAAAATTAAAAGTGATGTAATGTTATGAATTATTGTTCAGATTGCAGTATCAAGGTGATACGAAAGTGACAATCTATCACAAAAGAGGGATCTACTCGGTGGCAGAAAAAAAAATTAAAGCTGAACGAAGAAAATTATTTTTTAACTCTGAAAATGTCAATAATGATTCTTATTCAGGTAAACGTTAAACGAGTTGAATAATTTGAAAATTATTAATAAAAAATTACTAATGCATTACGCTTTTAATTAAAAAAAAAAAAAAAAAAAAAAAAAAAAAAAAAAAAAAAAAAAAACATAAACTTACTTGAAATAATTAAAAAATTGCATATCAATAAATGTATAAATTGTAACTGATAAAATAATTTGATGAAATTTCAGAATCAGCGAGATTAATGAATCTTCAAGCACAAAGAAGTGACGTACATGTACGCGCTAGGCCAATGTCATCAATTATAGGATCATTTTCCGAAGTGGGAGATAATGATGACCGTAAAACCATGACCCAGGGTGACAAGTTGAATCAAAGAAAGTTGAGAAGAGAAAAACTATATGCATCCAATGGTAACTCTAATCAGTCCAATTCAAAATTTACTTCTTTTACTAAGAAATTTTTTATTGTTAACGGAAACTCAAATACATAATCAACTTGTTGAAATTAATTGTATTTTAGAAAACAGAAAAAAATTGAAATTTTCTCATGCAATTTTCTTGTAAAATTAATTTTTAATATGCATGAGCAGGCCTTTTTTTTCTATTTCTATTGTGATTATTTTTTTAATTAAAATTTTTTTTTTTTTTACTTACAATCAAATAAAAAGTTACTTCAATGGATGTATGTATTTATATTTATATTAGCAGGCTTCAAGATGCTTACGTTCAAAATGGGAAAAAATTTCTAATACAATAGTTTCCGTTTAACTTTCAAGAAAATTTTAGTACAAAAAAATGCAGTATTCTCACTTGCATTTTGCATCAAGTGACTATAATATACAATCATAAATAGAAATATGGTTGGCAACATTTAAAAATTTGTAATATTTTATTGCTCGGTTGCTTTATAGAGCATGAAAAATTTTTTTGACACGTATTTTTTCTTTTTTTTGAAAAACAAAAACTGAAGGAACTGCGAGCGTGCAAATTTTTTAAATTTCAATATCCGATGACGTCATCGGACCGTAGTTTCAGAAATTTTTCTTCATTTTTTCTTGATGAATTCTGATTTTAAAATTCTAAAAAAATCGTAAAATTCATTAAAAATCGTGTAATTTCAGAAAAAAATATTTTCAAAGTATCGGTTGCCAACTCTATTGATATGTATTTCATACTCTTGTGACAGAACTAAAGATATAAATTTTAAGGTGTGTCCGATTCAAGCGCCATCGGTTAAAAGATATTATAAATAAGATAGAACTCGCCGTTAAAGGGCTACCACCCTTTTGGACCGTAATAAAGCAATTTTTATATCATAAAAATATTAATAAATATTAAATTTAAATATAAATTTCAAGCTTCGATGATAAATGCTACAATAGTGCCAATTAATTGAATTTTTCATTAAAAATTTTACCGTCACTTCAAGCTTGATCCTAATTTTTTAATTTATTAATTTATATTGCAATGCAATATAAGTTAAGAGAATAAATTACAACTACAGTGCAAACGAAATAAATTTCATTTGTATAGGTACTCATAAAATAATCCATTCCTATGATTTGTGTACGAACTTGTTAGTTTTTACACTACCTATTGTACATACATGAGTCACTTTATAAGACTTTTTTTCATAAATTACTATGAAAAATACTTTATCATATGAAACAACTGTAATTTGTGTAGAAAAACCAAAAAACTGACGTATACTCAAATACTATAATAATAACTGGCAGAAGTAATTTTTAATCGAGAAACAGTTCCAAAAATGAGTTTTCCCATTCTACGATCACGGTCTTTACGATTTCGCGCCATTGCGCAAATCCAACAGGCAACAACTGCACAAGCGCATCACATCATCACATGTGTTTTTGAATGTGGTACAAAAATAATGTAAGAGGTTAGAATTCATCAACCAAAACCAATTCACGAATTGTTCAGTGTGTAAAATAAGTAAAAGAAATGTACAAAGTGATTATTGATAATATTTTTAAAAGTGTTTAATATTTAAAAAATAATAATAATTCTAATATCTTTATGTAGTTGAAATAAACCGCTATGGTAACGTAAAAATTATAGTATTATATAATTATTAGTTTATAAAACTTTCTTAACAAAACATCAATAATTTTTTTAGAATATTTTTAAAAACAAACGTTGGAGATTAGCTGTGCCATTTTTAATATTTATGATAGGAGGATCAATTGGCTTGCGAGAATTCACAACATTAAGGTACCAATATCGTGCTGTTGAAAGAGTTAATTTTAAAGAGGAGGCAAAAAAGCAAAACATTGATACTGAAGAAATAGTTATAGAAAAATTGTACGAAGATATATTAAAAAATGATGTTAGAGAGTGGGAAAATGTAAGAGTACCTAGGCCAGAAGGATTCGAATAGTACGATTAGCTCAATGTTTTTTTATATCAAATGTACTATAAATAACGCATTAAATATTCAATATTTAAAAAAAAAAAACTTTCAAAAAACTTGTAATTTTTCAAAAATTAAACCTTTAAAAGTGGTGCGTGTATAATTAATCTAAGATTACCAAATCTGATTTACACGAGCTAGAAAGAGATGGAGATAATTGTATGAGCCGAGCGGTAGTGCACCTATCGTCAGTGTATATACCTTTGAGCGAGCGCGTCGTATCGTATGTGGCTGTGAAATAAGTTGTTAATTAAAACTTAAAAAAAAAACAACTAGACAAATTTCAAAAATGAGCGAACTTGTCTGGGCTATTAAAAACGGTGACCTTGATCAGGTTCGCGTTTTTGTGGAAAATAAAGTGAGTATTTGAAATGATTTCTACTCTGGTATTTGCTCTTCCATTCTGTTCATAACCTTTGCTGGGTGCAGTTTTTTTTTTTTTTTTTTTTAGTGTGTATACACATTTTTACAATAATAAAATTGTTTTTACTAATTTATTTTGCATTGTTGAAATTTTTATTGTTATTTAAGACTGATTATGTTTTTTGTAATTAATAAAATAATTAACTTGTTCAGTGCAAAATTTTTTAAATGAAATTTTTAAATTAAGAAAATTTTATATAAATACCTAATTTTTAATAACTAAATTAATGTAAAGCATTTTTTACAAAAACTTTTTATTTTTACTAATAAAATTTATCAAAAATTAAAGAACATAGATATAAATCAAATTATTGATGGAAGAACCCCATTGCATTATGCTGCTGATTATGGACAAACTGAGGTTGTAAGATATCTCTTAGACAAAGGAGCAGATGCAAATGTAAGTAAAACCTTATTTAAAAAAAAAAAAAAATGATAGAATAAAATTATTTAAAAATACTCACACTCATGTTGAAATTAATGAAAAAAATTAATTTCTTTCAATCATTTGGAATAACAGACACAAATAATATTTGATTTCTTATTTATGCTTGAAATTATTTCTGATGTGATTCTTTTTTATGTATTTTTTAATAAATCTTTTTTTTAATGTATACTTGAAAAAATACATTAGTTGGAAATTTTAATAAAAGATTTAAATTTATATTTTATATTTGTAAAATAAATTTTTATTCAATTTGATAAGGTATTTAAATTTTTTTTAAAAACTCAATTAAAATGCACAGTATTTATAAATTTTTTGATTTCATTGACAATTACAGTATAAATTAGTTTTACTGTTTATTCATTTATTGTTTTGTATGAACAATTTTTTTTTAATCATTGTTGGATCATTTTTATACTCTAGACAAACTAAAAAATTATTCTTTTATTGAATTCTATGATTATATTTACTTCATAGGCAATAGATAAACATGGAATAACTACGTTATTAGCAGCAATTTGGGAAGGACACACAAATTGTGTAAAAGTATTACTTGAAAAAGGAGCAAAGCGAGATGGTGTAACACCAGATGGCACAAGCTACTTAGATGCATCTGAAAAAAATGAAATTAAGGAACTTCTAATGCTTCAGTAGCATTAAATTTGGTAAAACTAAAGTTATTTATTTTATTAATTCAAAAATCTTCCGAAAATTTGAAGTGAAAAAAAAATTGTCAATGTTAAATACCAAATAAAAAATTTTATTTTTAAAAAACTCTGAAAGAAATAAAAAGTACACAAATAAACAAAAATATTTAAATTTAATTTTAATATTAATATTAATTTAATTTTAATATTAATTAATGAGAATGTAATCACATTATTTATATCGGATGTTAATCAGAATATCTCTAGTGAAACTTTTTAACTCATGTCAATGTAGCTTAAAAAAACATAAGACATTTTATAATATCAATCAATTATCAAACTTATAAAAATAAAAAATTCTTGATGATAAAAATTTTTTAAAATGATTGCAAACTCAATAAGTATTATATTATAATCTTTTAAGTTTATAAGTTTTTAATGAATTTTATTTTATGACATAACTCTAAATCAAGCTGCTGACATGCCGGATGCATTTAACTGACATTTAACTTGCATAAGTAAATTTATACTTACTGTAACAGTCATCAATGATACTTTGTATTGTTACAAGAACTTTACTAATCTAAAAAGGATTGATCTTTTTTTGAAATTTTATTTAACGATAGGAATAAATTTTTTGAACTAATAAATATTTGTATTTTAAAAGTATAAAAATTATATAAAAATGTATTTGTTAGTCAAATAAATAAAAAAATTATGTTCTATTTCCTAAATTTTCTTTTTTTTTCTTTATTGATCTCCCTTTTTTGGTTTTTGTTTCATTGTTATTTAAACTGAGACATCTTGACTATCAAAAATAGTGGATAGTCTTTGAGATTTATTTACTTCTTTATAATCTCAACAAAATTCTTTTTTCATTCATATAAGATTTGATATATTGCTTGCATTACTGGCATTAAAATGAAAAAAAAAATTTTTAACAATAATTTTAATACTTTCTTTTAAATTTACATAAAACTGAAAAACAACCATTTTTTGTTTTAATGAGCTTTAATGAAAAATTCAGAATAGTTTTTATTTTTAACTAAATTATTAATCCAAAGTTATTGTTCAAACAGGATTACTTAAGTTGTTTAAATTTTGTCAAAATTTATAAATTTAAATAGCTAGAAAAAATTACTCTTGACTAATGCATCATATTTTGTTTATTTTTTAGATTTAAAACAAAAAAAAATTCTAAATTATTTTGCAATTAAAATTATTTGTGTTAATTATGCATTAAAAAAAAAACTACATTCATTTATATTTTGTAATGGTTATTTTAATCTTTTGATGTAAAATTTAATTTTTTAAGTTTTCTCGATTTTATAGATTTACTCACCACATCTTCTAAAAACTTAAGTCGATTTTGAATAAAAAAAAAAAGGAAATTGCAAAATTCACACGAGTTCTAAGTAAAATTTTATTTCTTAAAAACTAGGTTTTTAAAAATAAAATTATTTTCCTCTTTTTTCGAGAAACAATTTTAATGTTTTATTTAACAAGTTTTTGTTCAGTTTATTTTCATTTTAACTTCTTAGTTTCAACCGCTCTGATCTACTGCCGAAAATTATACTTGCAAATACAGTAAGTGCAACTTATTTTTTCTTTACAGTTACCTGTAAATGTATAAGCTGAATCATCTGGGAAATTTCATTTAATTTCTTAGAAGTAACTTCCAGGTGAAGCTGCTATTAGAGGAAATAGTACCTCTTGCAATGGCTACATGGTTGTCTGAGTCCTTTAAAAATGTCATTGTCAACAATATAAATCATTGAAGAATTAAATTATTTTCAATGATCATTACATGCCAAGATTTTGAATAAAATTTAAAATTAATTAAATCATATAAAAAATGAATCATCATCTTTGGTCTGATACAAAATATAATTATTTTAAACCTTTAAGATCGATCCTCAAGTTCTCCAATTTTTTTGATGATTTATCTTAGATTAATGCTTTCATAAGAATATAAATCATATATTATGTTACTATAGATTTTTATAAGAATCTAAATAATAATAATAATAATATATTATGATTCAGAGCACTTTTTTGTAGATGATAAAGTAATTGATCATTATATTTAGAATGACACTTTGATGACATTAGTGATTTTAAGGTCTGATTTGTAAAAATTTAAAAAGTTTATTTAAAACTTGATGCTATTTACATTAATTGATGATATACAACGCAATCGAATTGTTTCTTACAAAATTAATACAAAATTGAAAACACTACAACAGTCGACCTCTACAGTTAGTTGCACCGCATTTACAAATAATAACTTTCCCAGGAATACTTCCAACATCGTAGCTATAATTCCAAGTTAGTTCTTGACCAGCTCTTATGTAAGTTAGTGCAAAAAAAGCCACCCAAGGAAATCGAACGTCATGCGTGTCCACAAATACATTTTGAACAAATACATTTGGATCACAAGAGTGCTAAAAAAAAAAAAAAAGTTTTATCAATCTTTTTCCTTTTTAGTTAAAACTATTGTAAATATTAATTATTAATATATATATTTTATATATAATAAACCATTCAATCAATTACATTCATAATTCATTTGATAGTTAAAATACTATACCAAAAAAAATAAAATTCTAAACTCAGTTACTTTTTAAACAGTTTAAAATTAATTAGATAATTTACACAATTATATTAAAAAAATAAAAAATTTTGAAAAAAATATAAACTAAAAAAAAAAAAACTCTTACATTTAAATATCGTCCAATGTTTCCTGTGGTTTTGGCATCCATAATATAAACAGCTTCATCTTCTCCAAAATAATCTCTGACTGATTTGAATGTTCCTCTTTCAATTTGTGCCGTGTCAACAGCCAAATCGAATTTTTTTGGCTCGCGAGCTTCATCATCTACTTCATCGTCACTACCTGCCTTTTCAGTTCCATCTTTTGATGTTTCATCAGACTTATCAAAGCTGGAATTTTCATCCCCTCCTCTTTTTCTTTTTCTTAATCGAGTCCTGTAATTCTCAGTTACACATTTTATTTAAAAAAAAAAAAAAAAAAAAAAAAAAAAACAAAAAACAGACAATCTTTGGCAAATAAATTTTCAAGGAAAATTACAGATGCCTACCTGATAGACGAGGAGTTTGACTCATCTTCATCTTCAACATTGAGGTTTCTCTGTATTTTCTTGCTAATATTGTAATCATCATCAGAATTAGTAGGAGAAATTTTTTGGGCTTGGATTTCTTCTTCTTTCTTATTATCAATCTTTTCGGACTCTGATTCTACATCTGGAATTTCCGGTTCAAAAACGTCGCTTTCATAGCCCTCTTTTATTCCTTCAACAACTTCAACATAATCAAGTTCAGCAAGGTACTCATCACCGTAATTCTTTCCACCTTCGTTGGCACCTTGCTCTGTTAGTAGCCGACCGGCGTATATGCAAATAAACGATCCCAGTGGTATATCGTTTAAGCAACGAATTCCCCATCCTCTTGGAGCCGTCTTGAATACTTGAAGTTTCAAATTTAATGGATGCTGAACCACGCGGTTCAAGCATGTTTTTACCGAACATTTACATCTAAACAAAGTACATAAAAAAATAGAGTGTAAGAAGATAGTTTATAAAATTAATGAAAATTTAAAAATACAATGATATACCTTGAATTACATTCATAAATTCCAGTAGTTACAGCCTCGGGTAACCGTTTGTATACATAACCGACAGCAGCATTTGGCACTCTACCACCAAGAGTAGCGCCTTGAATTGTCAACTGCCAGCATTGACATTTACTTTTATCTTGACAGTCGTCTTCACAGTCACAACAAACCAAAAACTCTGGATCTAAATTCATATGTACATCTTCGCTTGGTTCCCTTTGTGTAGTGTATGTAATTGTATCTGGATTGTCGTGATCTATCTCGTTCACACATGGTATTGGTACATTTTCTACTCCATAACTCAGATCCTATATTTATTTAGAAAAGTGATATTTTATAAATCTAGTGTTAATTACTTGGAATTAAAATTATTTTAAAAAAATATTTAATTAGTAATTTAAAAAAAGAAGTATTTTATTCTTCTATTATTTTTTAGCGTCAGATTTTGCGAAGCAAAAGTTTTTAAATTATAAATAAGTAAAAAAAGGTTTATAAAAACCAGTACCTTGATGTTAACATAGCATTTGTCAAGTACAAATTCGGCTAAACAGTGTACCCAGAAGTCAAATTCAAACAAATCCACAGACATGGGGCACTTTGTTTTTCTGAGATACTTGTGAAGTTCTTCCATGTTTCTCAAGCGAATACCACAAGGTGCTTGGTAAAGTATAACTTTTTTACCTTTAGGAAATTTACACAATTGACGATTCCAACCACATAGCAGAGGAATTGAAAGAGGAGAGTAGCCACGCAGATCGTCAGGTGTAAAAGAGATGTTCTCCACGCATTTCGGTCCACATCGATGGGGAACAAACTTCTTTGTTTGAATTTTATTTTGTGTTTGATAGTACTATTAAAGAGTAAACAGATTTGTAATAAACTTAATCGTTACATAATTATCATTTCCAAATTTTAAAACATTAAGAAAATGACTTAAATTTATTTTTAATAATTATAATTTAAGAATAAAAAAAGCAGTTAAAAAATAAGTTTAATTAATTAATGCTCTAAATATTTCTTGAACAAATTTAAAATAAATATACATACAACAATACTGTGTGAGGATTTTGTTTCTGTGATGGGATTGTAATTGTTGGATGAATCAGGCAAACTTGGTCTTTTTGCTGTACTTTTCTTTGCAACGGCTCTGCTCTGTTGAGGAGCTGTTGCAATTTCCACTTGAAGTCCTCCTGATGCTGCAGATTGTTTTTCTTTGCCTGAGTATATATCATCTCTTTCATCGGTAGCAGTTGATGTGTATTCCACATAAGGACCGTTTTTCTATGATTTTGATATGATTGAATGAATTATATTAGTAGTGAATTAATTTTTAATGAATTAATTAAATTATAAATTACTTTAAATCAAGCAAATTTCTGAAGAAATAAAAGAAAATTTCAATGAGATGACATTACTTACATTTGTTAGTACGTTTCCTCGATGTCGTCCAGGCGTATTTATTGAGGAATGACAACCCTGTTGTCTTAAATTTGCCTTCATTAGTTCAAGGTACAGAGGTCCTAATCTAGCAGAACCTCTATAAATCCATTCTGTTCTATTATCGGCATCAAAATGCATCTGCACTAAACTGGCATCAACCTCTCTGACCCGAGCAATCCACCACTTCCCATTCCACTCCGTCTTAACTACTTGACCACGTTGAAGTTTTACCATTGGTCTTTCTGGATAGGACTCCATATATTTTTTAACGAATTCACGAGATTCAACTGGAATGTCTTCCCAAACCCGAGGTGAACTTTCACAAACTAAAAATACATGCTTATGTTTGACGTATTGAGCATAACCATCATCGAAAAAAATTAGATACCTGTAAGAAAAAATGACAACATTTAAAAGTCAAAAATTTTTAAAAGCTTTCTCTTTGTTTGAAAAATTTTTTACCTATATTTATTAGTTGACTTAGGAGGTTCTGCAACAACTCCACTATAATAATTGCTTGAATATGTATCTTGAAAAATTGCAACAACTCGAGTACCAACTGGAATTATAACTGCACTTGGAGAGCTAGCAGCTAATTGCTTTCCAGATAAAAATCTAACTTGACCAGCATATTTTTTTTGCAATAATTTAACTCGATATTGAAATGGATTTCGTGATATAATTTTTTCCACCTTGCATAAAAAGAGGTAAAAATTAATATAAAAAATAAAATTACTACAGGAAACTACTTTATAAAAAAAACAGTTGTTTGATTTAAAATTGAAATTACCTTTCCTTTTATCCATGAAACCAAAGGATGTTTCATTGTGAATACAAAATCATCAACATTTGGCACAGGTCTCACTAACTGACCTGAAGGAGGTAATTCCATTGATTGAATTAACTTATTATCTCTTTCTATTTCTTCTAAAATTTCTGGCTGACTTTCTTGAGGTGGTGTTTTAATAGATGATGGTATGGAGGGAGGTGCACGAATCTGAGTGACTTTTTTTGTTGCCACTGGAGTATAATCGTAATTTTTATGTTGAAGATCAATACCTTTCAATTGATCCACAATATTCAACTCGTCTTCCATTTCAAATTTTGGTTTATACTGGTTATACAGTGAAGTACGTATCGAATCTAGTTTTTTCATTGAGCCTAAAATTTGTGTATCTATTTCACTGCTTTTTTCTGAAAAATAAAAGTAACAACAATGAATTTTTTTTTTTTTTTAATTTAGAATAATATTTTTACCATCTAAATCATCATATTCCTTCTTCAAAATAGTACGAGATTCTTCAATTTGATAGTTCATATCATATTTTTGAAAAATTTCTGTTAAAGTTTGGTCTACTTTTTTTTCAAATTCCTCATAATCATCTTCATACACATCATGATCTAAAAAATAAAAGTTGTCAAAGTTAAAAACTTCCAATAATAAATTTCTGTTAAGCTAAACAAGATTATTTTCTACATTACCATTATCATCATTAGATTCATTTTCAGACTCATCACTGTCAGAAATTTCCACTTCCATAGTGTGATCAGGAAAATCACATTTCAATATTGGTTTATGATCCAAAAATGCTGTTACCAGTGTCTTTTATGAAAAAAAAAAAAAATTTTCAATTTTATAAAATGGTAAACTAAGTACATGCCAAAATATTTAATAGTGAAATAACTGTGTTTTATTATTTACAGATTGGTGATCCAAAAAAGTGTCTAAGCAAATTTTGCAAATGTAACGTTTTTTTTGTTTCGTTGTATTAGCTCCATAAAATGAACAGGCAAAAGCTGTTGCAGGTATCATGCCAATACCTGATGAACATTTAAAGTTAATACAACTAATATTTGCAGGTTTCTTCTTATCTTTATCTTCTTTTTTTCCATCGTCGTCATCTGAATCTAAGTCAATAATCTCTGCTTCTTGAACTTTAGCCATGATTGAAATCTGAAATTGTTTTAATTAATTTATAAATTTAATTGTACATGAATAAAAAAATATTTTTTATTTATACAGAATAAAAACAAATTTAAAATAACCTTTTGTATCGTTTATTACGAACTGGTAGTTAATTCAATTTACACTACAAAACACTGAATGCAACTAAAAAAAAACGTAAACCAAGCATTTATTTTTAATTTACATTATAACCTAACCTATAAGTATGTATTCAAATCAAAGTTTTCCGGCAAATTTGCAGCAAAGTAAACACGCACCGTGGGTAAACCACATATAAGTACATAAAGTGAAAAAGCCTTTATGCTCTCTAAGGACAGCGCGCGCAATGTTCCAACTTCCAAGTTCCCAACTTACAATCCTCATTTTCGCGCCAAAAGTCATGTGGTTTAAATAAATATAAAATTTTGTTTGTAAAAATTAAACCGAAGCTTGTAATTAAAAAATATCTAAATAAACATAATTTATTAAGAAGCAGTTGATTTATTTTGATTAAAATAGAAATATAGTAATAATTTTCATGAAAAAATTACGTTAATTTATTAACATTATATTTTAAAAGCTATTAAATTATTCGAAGTTTTTTTTTATTTAAATCAAACAACTTTAAAAGTTACATGCACCGTTAATTTTTTTTGCATCAACATGTGAATGTTGAATTTTTTTTTCAAGAAATATAAACAACGAATTTTAAAAGATATGTTAGCTGATCAATTTTATTTTCATATCAACTACAAACTTTTTTTTTTTTTTAATATTAAATTCAGGAAACCAAATATATTAGCTTTTGAATCATAATTGTTGTGCAGGGAGGTTATGGCCTATGATATTTTGAATTGTTTAATTTAAATCTGATAAAAATCAAAAAGTTTATGCTAGTTAACAATTTATGAAGTTTTTTTTTATCGAGTCAACATAACCTAAAAATCTTAAAGTGGTACAATATATATAAATAGTTCCAGCATCAGCTTCGGGGAAATTTCGCGCATTCGACCCCGTTGAATAAAATTAAAACACTGCCGAGCAGTCATTGCTATTGTTATTTTTAATTTAAAAATAAAATAATTTTGTTTTACAAAAAATTAGTTATTTTGGGAGAAAAATTTTGTTGATAAATATAAGAATTTCGGAGGTGCAAAGAGTTCCATAGTAAGTATTGATTCCACGGGAATGACGGGAAATGGCGCAGGAATCGATAAAAGGTGGGTCTCGCTTAGATCGGAGTGCGGTCGGAGGGGTTGCAAATATTTTCATACCACGAGCTGTTTTAGATATTGTCAGACGCAAAGAAACTTGCGTCTAAACGAATTTTAAGTATAATCAAATAAGCTTCAATTAGAATAACCCCGCGAACATTAAATGTGAGCGCTTTGTACATAATGTGTGAAAGTTATTATTCCCGAAGACATTGCTAGTACTAAGCTTCCGAAAGTCATGGTGAGTACTCCGTACATGAGAATTATTCTTTTGATTAATCCTTTGCATGTAATTTTTCAATTAATTAAATAAACATGTATATTTTTTTTTTAAATTAGGATTTATTGTCACTGAAGGACAAAAAAAGTCGCATAAACGGACGATGAAGAAAATCAAGTGAATATAAAGGATTAAAAAAAAAAGTACTAGGATAAGATAATAATTTTGTAAGGATATAACCGTAATAATATAAAAAAATATTGTGTGATAAATGTGAAATGATTAAAATTAATAAGATATACCGTTTGTTTATGTTTTAGAGTGTTCAACAATTGTGTAATATGAAAGTGAACAATGTATTCAAAACTTAAAGATGTTTTGGGTACGCTGTGGACTTTTATTATTTGTGATAACCACACTTAGATTTATAAATAAGGCTGATTGCATATCCAAGCGAGAGGCTGATTACACCCTAGATGATTCCTTTTGGAACGAGGAGACCCCCGCGGGTGAGGTTGAAAGGCTCCTGCGCCAGTACCAGCAGAACGAAGAGCTAGTGAAAAACATCGGCTCAAATTATTATCAGATCATTTATCCGATACAGCTGAGACACCACGAGAAGATGGGAATATCCACCCGCGAGGCCGAAGTTCCTAGAGTAAGTAGATTTCCCCAGAAGGGCAGCTATAATAAGGGAGTTTATTCGAATTTACGATCACGGGCTAAAACGGGTAAACACTTTCACCGCACCTCACTACTGATAAAAGCCTTTAATCATAAGTTTCGATTGGATTTAGAGCTAAACACGCAACTTTTAGCCCCGAATTTGGGCCAGAGAGATTTTTTAGTCGATGGCGCCGAACAAGTTTCACGTACCGAAATAGAACATTGCTATTACCATGGTTCGGTCAAGGATTACCCGGGAGCTAGTGCCGCTTTTCATACTTGTAACGGTGTCAGTGGCGTTATACACCTAGGCAACGAAACATTTGTTATTCATCCTTTCTACGGTGGCGACATGTCAAAACACCCTCACGTCATTTTTGAAGCTAAAACAAAGACCAGCAAGGGCTGCGCCAACCATGGCGACCATCACACCAAAATCCGTCGACAGAGGCAAGTCAGCAGCATCGATGCAGCAATCACAAACAATCATCAACAATTTTATTCGTCGGATCGTCAAAAACGCGACGTCAGGGAAGTTGTAAAATTTATTGAAACTGCCATATTCATCGATAAAGCAATGTTTGAAAAAAGAAACGGTACCTCTAGAACAGACGTTGTTCACGATGTTATTCAAGTTGCAAATATTGCCGATTTATACTTTCGCACTTTAAATACTAGAGTATCTATTGTTTATATCGAAACGTGGCAGGGTGGTAATAAAATTAATATAGACAAAAAAATAGATATAAGCCAAGCTTTACACGATTTTAACGACTACGGGATCAGGAACATGCTTCTAAAGCCCTACGACACCGCCCAACTATTGACGGGCGAGAGCTTTTTGGGAGGCGAGTCGGGCATGGCAGCTGCGGACACGGCTTGCTCCCAGCAATCTGTCGGCATAAGCGTCGACATAAACACCTACGAGCCGCATCTCCTCGCGGGTACCATGGCCCACATGATTGGCCACAACATCGGCATGGCCCACGACGACGGCAGAAGCGAGTGTCGCTGCCACGACTGGCACGGCTGCATCATGGCCCAGTCTATCGTGGGTCTGGAGAACGTCCAGCCCTACAAGTTCTCCGAGTGCAGCAAGTCGGACTACATAAGCGCCCTGAGGGAGGGCAAGAACACGTGCCTGCTGAACAGACCCAACGAGATCGAGGTCAGGAGAAACTGCGGCAACGGGATCATAGACGAGGACGAGGAGTGCGACTGCGGAAGCATAGACGGCTGCGCTGACATCGACCCCTGCTGCGACGCCATAACTTGCAAGCTCAACCGGGAGGCCGAGTGCGCGACCGGGCCGTGCTGCGACAACTGCAAGCTCAAGTCTCGGGGTTCGGTTTGCCGGGAAGCCACCAACGAGTGCGACCTCACGGAAGTGTGCAACGGCGAGGTCGGCCAGTGTCCAGCCGATGTTTACAAGAAGAACGGCAGTCCCTGCGGAGACAAGACGGCATCGTGCTTCAACGGCATATGTCCCTCGCTCAATCTCCAGTGCGAGAAGATTTGGGGCTACGGTGGCGTCGCCGCCGACAAGCAGTGCTTCGATCAGTTCAACTCAAAAGGGTCAATTAACGGCCACTGCGGCACCGACTCGTCCGGTCACTTCATCAAGTGCGACGATCAGAACGTCAAGTGCGGTCTGCTCCAGTGCCAGGATGGCAACAAGCAGCCGGAGATAGACGGGACGGACGTGCAGTACTCGAGAACCATAATATCGATCAAGAGCAAGGAGTACGAGTGCAAGTCGACGATGGAGGAGGCCGGGGAGTTCGACGGTCAGACGAAACGCCTGGGTTTGGTACACGACGGCACTCCCTGTGGCGATAATCAAATTTGTATTAATCAAACCTGCAGAAATCAGTTTCCCTATTTGGATCTTACCAAGTGTCCAAGCAACCACGATAATCTTGAGTGTTCAGGTAACGGTGTATGTAATAATCAAAACAAGTGTCACTGCGACCGCAGGTGGAGTGGTCCCGACTGTTCGATAAAGCACGAGCAGCCCGAGGAGATAGTGACGACCACCGAGCCCTCGCTGTCACCAGCATCGAAGAATAAAATGGAAAAAAAGGAGACTCCCTACGCCAACTATCACGGCTCTAACACGGTCTATCTCGTAATAACCCTCATGTCCGTCGTAGGGGGTGTCTTTGTAGTGTTCGCCATGATGGCCCTCTGCTACAGATCGGTCGTCGTGCACAAGAACTTCTCCCTCTGCCTCAGAAAAAAGAACACGGTGCAAAAGTTCGACATACCGTACGTAAAGAAGCCTGTACAGAAGAGCTACCACGAGTCAAGTGCTGCGCAAAATCCGGAAATAGCCGCGCTCGACAGTGTCAATAAAATCCTTAAGTTTGGAAGAATGCCACATTACAGGGAGCACAAGCCGCAAATAAAGCGTCTGAATCTCGAGGAGGACGACGGCATGGCCGATGACGTCGTCTCCTTCATAGACATACCCCAGAACAGCCTTTCCAAGCCCGAAAAAGGAATCCTCAAGAAGCACGGTGGTTACGGTATTCCTGGAAGCGGTCCTCTCTCGGACGTCGAGCAGACCCTCAACAGCCTCAACGGTTACCACGACGACATACTGGAGGCCCTGAGGAACGCCCACCGAGGCATGAACAGTACAACCTCGGCCGGGGAGAGCCTCCTTGACAACGAGGTCCTGAGGAAGTCGCTGGTCGAGCGCGGCTACAACACCGAGTCCTACAGACAGAGATCGGGCTCTCGTAGCAACGTCGAGAACCTGGTGGACGACGAGGAGGACGCCATACCGCCAAGCTGTGGGACGATACGGATCCGCACCCTGGAGGACATTATTCGCCAGCTGGAACACCACTCGACCCGCCACATGAGTCCGGTCGACTCCGAGGACATTCGCAACTCCGAGAACGAGAACGAGCGCAACTACCGCATGGACTCGTCGATATGCAGCGAGTCCTCCCAGGGTAGCCGGAGATGCAGCCGGACCCGCGACGATGACTCGCGTTTCGTCTACAGCCGATATCGCCAGCCCACGTCGCGGAGTCCCTTCGAGCACCACCACCACTCCAAACACGAAGAGGAGGGTATCTACGAAACTGCCGACCCCGATAGGATTTCAAATCACCGGGGCGAAACTCCTGATAGTGAAAGCTCAACAACTTCCAGTCCGGTTGACGAGTGAAGAAAGTATTATCAATAATCATCGTGGCGTGCTGCTTCCCGCGGCATCGTTCCATTGATTTTCAAAAAAAAAAAAAAAAAAAAAAATTAATAAGTAATGCGCGTAAAAATTAATCAACCAAAAAAAAAACAAAAAAAACCAAAAAAAAAAACAAAAAAACAAAAAAAAATTGCCAGTTAGCCAAGTGTCAATAAAGTACTTAACGTGGATTTAAAAAAAAAAAAAGTAAAAAAAAAAAATAATAGTACATTTTTCTGTATACATTTTTTTTCTATCTTTTTTTTTTTCTTTATATATAAAATACTATGGTTTTTTTATTGTACGTATGTATAATTGATGTAGATTTGAAGAAATTACGTTGAAGTATTTGTGCGTAAATGTAAGAAAAAAAAAAGAAAAAAAAAAAAAAAAAACCAGAAGCAAAAGGGTTTATTTAAACGATTTATTTATTTAGTAGGACCAAAGTGTAAGTGTATGAATCCATTACTAAAGTTAAGACTATGATAATACCCTTATTAAGATTAAGACTATGATCCCGTATTCTAAGACTACGATAATATCTTGAATTTTGATTATACGATATTAAAAAAAATAAAAAGATAAATAAATGAAAGCGATAATAACATTACAAATCGTGACCAATAGTGATGTTTATGACATGGTTGTCAGTAATGTAACGACTATTGTATTGATAAAAAATAATTTGTTATTGTTTTTTTTGTTCAGAAACTTAATCAATATAAAGATAGTTCTAAAAATCAGGTTGATCAATCGAGTAATTTTATGGAAATATGATGCCAAATGTACCGAAAAAATCGTAATTAATGTTCATTATTATTATAATTGTAATTATTACTATTATTATTATTATTATTATATACAATTAAGTTTTGAGAATTGTTTACTTGATTTGTTGTCAATCAAAAGTTTATTTATTTGTTTTCAGTGTTTTTGTATAAATTTGATAGTCTAAATAAATATGATAAATAAAGTCGTTCTTTTTTTTCGCATTCAGTTAACAAATCTACCTCCGTCACTCTTATAAACAATTAATTTTTTTTCAAGTTTCAATCAACTGAAATCAAGAGCATTTTATAATTAAAGATATAAATTTAATAAATTAAAAAAAAAAATGTATCAATAATTATTTATTTAACATATAC
Source organism: Encarsia formosa (assembly GCA_038277355.1). NCBI lineage: Eukaryota > Metazoa > Arthropoda > Insecta > Hymenoptera > Aphelinidae > Encarsia > Encarsia formosa. Next base: position 15,650,775 of record CM076185.1, read on the forward strand.
ATATTTCATAATGGAATTTAACTAGTTATAATGTTGGAATGAAGGATATGTAAGAAAAACGAGTAATATCAAAGAATTAAACGCATATTTTTAATAATCACATTTATAATATAATCACACAGAGATTTCTTTCATATTTTTCTCAAACATAAACTACCATTTTTTTTATTTCACAATGCAATTTCCTCAACAGTAAGATCAATGACTCGTATTCGCAGGAAAAATACAGTATAAAATATCGCATTCAATCAAATTATATGTTTTTTAAGCGTTTTTCAACATAGGACTAATCGCAATCAATCATAAATTAACTTTAAAAAAAAAAAAAAAAAAAAAAAAAACCAAAACAGAAAAAAAAGACAATTTTATCATCTAAAATATTCACAGCAGATTGATTATATCAAAGAAAAATGTGACAATCGTCTTAAAAGTTAAGTAAAACAACATTACAATATTAATAAATGTAAAAAAAAGAATCATGCACACAAACATTTTTTTTTATTATTATTTTGCTTGTCGTTTACGCGGCATCTGTTTTGCCTGTAGTCATCTACAGCCTAGTTTTATTTTTTTTTTTTTCATTTGTGATGTGTTTTTGTTCATTTTTCTTCTCCCTCTCAACGCATCCGAAAAAATTGTTCGATCTTGCAGGTTGATTTAGCACCAAGAATTTATCGCGACCTTGGATGGTTTTTCTTTTCTATAAATGGCCATCGTCAATTAGTCAATGTTGGTAAAACATTGCTCAAGCGTCCTGTTTTTTTTTTTTTTTTTCCACATCTAGTCTAGAAGATCTTGGATTAAATGTAACTTTCCAAGACATCCCGCGCCGGAGACGACTCAGCTCGCGATAATTTGTCACAGTCATAACTTTCATTGAATAGAAAATAATTAAAACTTTCCATTTTCAAATTTTCCACTGGCTTTCTCCGAGACGCGCGAAATTAATTTTTTTTTTCTCGCTATTCTCTCATATAAAAAAGAAAAGAAAAGGAAAGCTACAATCAAATTTCCACATAATTTGATAAAAAAAAATTAAAAAAAAAAAGAACAGTCAGGAGAAACGAGAGAGGGAGGTCCTTCTTCAGAAGAGGATTAGTTCCTTAAGCCTGGGCCTTGGTGGTGGCTTTGGGGTCGGCCTCCTCAGCGCTGGGTGGTGGAAGGGTCGGGATCTCGGGGTATTCTAGCTTGGCGCCCTCCTCGCACTCGAAGACTGGGCAACACTCGGGGAAGGGTGCGGTCTTGTTGGTCTTCTCCGAGAGCTTGCACTTGGGGTTTGGCTTGGGAAGAGGTCCGCAGTCCTCTACGAGCTCGAAGAGACGTCCGCTGTTGTCGTCGGCGGGCACGCAGGTCGACCTTCCGCAGAAGGGTGCCAGGTCCCAGGTCTGCTTGGGCTCGATCGTCGCGCACTTGGTCGACGCGAAGCACATACCTGGGAAGTCTGTGAAAACAAAAAAACAAAAAAACATAAGTTTATTAAATATTTTTCAACGGTTGAGCAAATTAATTTTAACTCTCTTTTCTTTTGACTCGGTTCAAAAGGCTGTCGATCAAAATCTTTTTTTCTCGATATAAAAAGTTTCTTTTGACGCAGTTCAGTAAACTGAAGCGTTTTTTTTTTTTCAAAAAAAATTTAATTAACTTTTAACTTTAAAAAAGTTTGCTGGATCTCAAAGAAAATCGGAAAGTTTTTCAAGTTACAGAAAATTTAAATTTAAATAAAAATTATTCACAAATGCAGCAGTAAATACATCTTTTTTTTCTTACTCAATGATGACTTGCACAATTATCTATTATAATGAATCGACACGGTAGCTAATAACAATATTGTCTACAAAGATAGCCGTTGTTTTACTCTTAAATAGATTTTTCCTTGAATAAAAAAAAAAAAAAAAAAGAAAAAAAAATATATCTAAATTGTGCCTCCCGGTAAATTTTACCTTGCTGACTTTTTGATTGTCTATCATAATGCTCTTTAGTGTAACACCTGCCTTGAATCCATTTACGAGGAGCGAATAATTCAAGGAAAAACTCGTTACGAGATAGATTTTTATAATCGATTTTGGTATATGCATACACTGCAACTGACGGCCTTTCATAAACTTTATTATAGATATTAATTTGTACAGCAAAAATAATTGAAAAAAATAGAAGGATTAAATTGATAATTACTGGATTTACGGGTGAAAATCAATAAATTAAGTAAATTGATATTGGTTTTTAGAAAGCAATTGATTTTATCGTTTCTAATAAGCAATTATTTTGTCGTTATTGCAGCTTATTACACTCGGTACTTGATTGTCTTTTACTCTTTTTAAGGAGCAAACTTTCAATTATCAAGTTTATCATTATTGGCTGTAAATTATGCTGTTCGATGAATGATGAAACATTAAAAAGCTGTAAGCTTCAGTCAATTTACCTACGATTTTAATTGATAATAGACCAATCTTCATTGATCAAGGATTAATTGAAAATAAAGTAAAAGTGGAAAAAAAAAAAAACGAAAGTGCAGGGAGATTGTAAAATTTTTACGATATTGTTTTTCGTGGATCCAGAAAAATTGAGAAAAAGTGGTCGCGACGAATTTAATAATGACATTTGCGAGTTTAAGAAAAGGAGGAATAAAAAAAAAAGTCAAGGCAGTCAAGGCACTTTCTCTGGTCAAGAGACTCTTTTATACTCGTGAAACTCTGCTAAAATTTCGTTTACTGCACTTTGACTCGAATTGCTGGTCGTTAAAAGAAAAAAGAAAGAACCGAGGAAAAAGAAAGATTTTAGCTTCCAAAATGTTTTAATTACTTATTTACTTTTACGCACTTTTTATTCTTCAGCGCGTTGGTTAAAGATGTCACGTGCGAAGCCCATGACTAGCGGAAAAGCATGTGATTGTTCGAGCCAGAACCGTTAAAACCTCAATTTCGATCGGATGGTCCGTTAAAAAAAAAAAAAAAAAAAAAAACAAACAAAAAAATGATTGTTTTATCAAGACCGCCCCGACTCTTGAGTGAAAACATCCGAGTGCGTCAAGACAATCAGATACTTATCGTTTAAAAATACGGTTTCTTTTAAAAAACCCAGAGTGTTAAATTTGACTAAAAACGTCAGAGTTTTTAATTTCGGGCCGGGTTAAACGCTTCAAAGTACGCGAGAAACTTTAAGCCACGGTTGACCCAAAAATTTTAGAAAAAAAAAGGGTAAATGTAGACTGGTAAAGGAATCTGTAAAAGAGCCGGCGTCTAATAATACCCGCAATTTCGTATGCCCTTTGATCAGAACCCCAAGGTCGTTTCCTGGGGATTTGGCACCCCCGAAAAATTCCCAACTACAAATTATTGTTCAACTCTATAACCGCGCCTCGCAACTAAAAAAGCTATTTTTCACGCTAGTAGCCCGAAAGTACAATTTTCGGGCTCGTACCGGAAACGAATATTGTACTTTCTGACTACTAGCGTGAAAAATAGTATACAGCCCTTGGGAGTGCAAAAATGAGCTAACCTTTAGCAAACCTTTGATGACCTCGCCTTCGGCTCGGACATCAATTTGGGTTTGCTAAAGGCTAACTCATTTTTGACTCCCTCAGGACTGTAATATACTATTAAAATTCGGAATAATCGGACAGAGGCAGAGGAGGAGGTTAAAAGTTAATCCCGAAACTTTTCCACGATCCGGGGGGGGCAGGCCCCGGTGCCAAGAACTAGCTGCTTCGAATTCGGCGGTCGTCGCGGCCCGAGTGAAACTCGCACATCCTTGAGGGATGTATACTCTCAATGCGAACGTGTCTCTTTCTCTCCGTCCCCGTTTCCCCTACTGTTTTTTCGAGCGCTGCTCGAGCCGCATCCATGATTTGGGATGAAAACAAGGATCCGAATCGATTGGATCTGGATCCACCTGGAGCCAAGTAGGCCAGGGCGAGAGAAGGATAATCGTCGTCGACGGGAGGATACTTAACTGGGTAAGTACAAGTGCAACAAGGGCGCGCGCCTACATTTATCGCGCGGATGGCGTGACAATGGACGGATTTCTAGGAGCGTGGGAGCTGTAACGTGTAAAGGCGCGATCTGGCTCACTGGGTTTTAGGTTTATCGGGTTCGCACGTAACGAGGTTCATCGCTTTCGATTCTGATCTTAATAATTTTATTTATTTTTAACCCGTAAAAGCGTGCGGTTATAAATAAAAACATAAATTAAGTGCACGGTGATTATGTCAGTCAGAGTTTTTATGGCTTTACAATGAAAGTGCCGGAGCTTGATTGCGTGTCGGTGCACGGTAATATATGACAATAATAGCTTGCCTGACTGCAACGTGTTTATTATTATTATTGTTGTTGTTATTTTAAAATCAATTATTATATAACGGCAGTACGGGTGCAAGTGACAATAAACGATTCGATCACATTACTAATGTGCCTGCCTCGGGTTGATTTGTAATTTAAATTTCAAACTGCGAATCAATTTCATTTAGATAATAATCATGATCTACATTTTGATTGAATTTTCATACTAATAAATTTTTATTTGATTTGCGTGTCAGGTTCGTATGAGTAAAAAGGCTTGATTCCATTACCATGTACAAATAACCAACTTTTAATCTCGGATCATAACCGCTCGATCTTTGAATGATAAATCAGGTCTTGCTTCGTTTCGAAATTTTAATTCGCCTGCCCACGCGATCTTTATTAAAAGTAACACGGTGAGATGAGTTACGATAGAGAGCTCGTCAACCTACATACTTAAAAAAAAAAATCGCAATTCTTTGCCACCGGATTGTAAAAAAAAAAAAAAAACATCCTCCACGCACTCCCCCGTATCCGCTTATTAACCGTGAAAGAGAAAAAAAATCGATGCAAGATCTGGGTAAGAGGTAAAAAAAAAAAAGAAGAAAAGGAGTCGATCGAGATATCATAACTGAGAGCTCCTGCTTGCATAATGATTTTCCAAGGTGAGGCTAGGTGTGCTAAGTGAGTGAATCACACCTCTTATGGTCAATAAATTAGTTTTCGCTTTCGTCGCCTTTGAGCCCGAGGTGACAACAACTCGAACCGCAAACACAATTCTTAAAAGCTCGCAATTATTATTTTTATATTTTTTCTGGAAGACTACCGATGACGAAAGTGATCACCAGCTTGAATATTGAGTAACCAGCGGTTTATTGTGATTTTGGGAGTATCGACGGGTTACGAGAAATTTACGTGACTTGAAAACTCGTTTGCGACTACTTGTTAATTCGGTTTAAAAAAAAGGTACACACATTGAAACCAGTTTCCAACCGGCGTTCTCAAAGAGGAAAAAAAAAATCGATCATGTGAGTCACAATCGGGGTTAAAAATCATCTCATGTGACAAAAGTTTTGACGCACATGTCCTCGTGATGTTAATTAAAAAAGCTACCTGAAACCAGCTCACGAAACGAGGAGGAAAAATCTCGTCAGCCGCGTTTTGAATATTTATTTAATTTTCATAAATAAAAAAGACGCGTTACGCGCGCACGAAAAAAAGGCCGGATTCGAAAAATGTTCCACCCGAAATGTCACGAAAAAAGAGGGCTGGGGAGGAAATACATGCGGGGTAACAATACTCTCGCCAATTAGTAAAACAATGGCTCGCGCATTGTCACCGCGAATAAGTACAACAATCGAAATGAAAAACATGAAAAGGAGGAATCGCGGGTTGAGTGACCACGCTCGGTGCTTCCGGTAAAAGAGGCGCGTCTATTTTTCTTCCGCGACAACCGGCGAAAGTGGCACCACACGCACGCGAGCCGAGCGCTATTTTTTTTTTTTCGGTCCCCCGGAAACTATCCTACCGAACGATTGGAATTTTCATTTGGTAACTGGCGTGCTAATTGGATAAGCCGATGTTTCTGGAAGTTCAATTATACCGTTACGTTTGAAAAACCCCGAAAATTCGATTAAAGAGAGAATTTCTATTTCGACGGTCCCAGCGAAGAAAAACCTTAGCCGAAAATCAGCAGATTTTAAATGACTTATAAAGGGCTAGAATGAATAAAATAATCGAACAAAATAATAAAATTTTATTAATTGAGTAATAATTTATGAAGATTCCTTAATTTTTCTATCAATTTTTTTATAAACTTAAAGTCTTTTATCAACGCTATGTCAATGGTCCCAGTGAAGAAAAACCTTAGCTGAATATATGTCGATTTATAAACAAAAAATTCAAAGAAAATCAAGAATCTTAGTCAATTCGTACAAAATAAATCAGATTTTATCACTTTTTTCGACTTATTTATTCATGTCAGCCTCTCATTGGTAATTTCAAATCTTCAGTTTTTCGGCTAAGATTTTTCTTCGTTGGGAGCATCGATTTAATGAAAGAGAGGAAGATTAAATAAAAAATCTCACCCCTGAGAACGTCAGCGGGTATGAGCCTGCGGTAGGTCTTGGGTCGGTCCTCGTCCTGCTTCTGCGCGTCTTCGGCGGCTCGGACGACGGCCACGAGGAGCAGAGCGGCTACGGCCAGGGAGAACTTCATGCTGCCGAGTTGAGTTAACAACAACAACGCTGAACAATAAATAAAAGCACGGGTTAACTGGTGGCGGTCGCGAGCACCGGTTATTCGAAGACTGGTCGGACCCGGTGACCGGGGCCCGCTCTTATAGCTCTCTCCTCTCCTCTCCCTCCCCCTCCCTCCCCCATCCTTGGCTCCGCAAGCCACCGCGATCTGGCTTTTTTCTTCTTCTTCGCCCATCACCGTCATTGTTTTATTCTCATATCGATCATATTGATCAACGTGACGGATTTACCTAATTACATTCACTTAATATTTTTAGCACGATCGAGAATTTTTTTTTTTTTTTAAACTTTTTACGCGGACGAGTTTTTGATTTGGAGTGTTTTCAGTTTTTCAAAAGGACCGGAGAGAAAAATTTGGGGAACATTGGGTTATGAGGTTTCTAGACGAGTGCTATTGAGCATAATTAAAGACTTGTGGTTTTTCAGTGAATCTTTTTTTTATTCAATTTATTGCGCGTATGATTCATCAAAGTGTAATATCCTGTGGACTTCTAGTACTTACCGTGTGAAAATAACTAGTTCTCACAAAACACGTGAGTTCTTATTTATTTTTTTTTATTTGAAAAAATTTTCCAAGTGTATAAAATACGCTAGTTGTTTAAATTTGTTCCACCACGGAAGGAGTAAGCTTTCACTGCGAAACGCGAACGGAAGCTCATTTTTTTGTTGACATTTTTAATAATTCCATTTGACAATAGCTCTCGATTCACTTTACACACGCGATTGTCGTGATCATTTTTTTTTTTTTTCGATGAATTCCTGGTCAACCGTATGGAAATTTCAGCAAATATTTCATGTTTTCTTCAAAGCGCGGTGTGTGCTCATTAGCTATGACTTACCGTAGAATTTCTGTAATAGACATGTGTACTAAATACAATGTCCTCGTAAACGCTGTTTAAGAAAAAAAAAAAAAAAAAAGTACATAAGTGCACGTCTGTAACACTTATGCACCCAAGAATAAAATTTACCTGTCGAGGGAATTCTTTTATGCATGCAACTAACTTAATTTTTAGCCTATTATGGACTGTCATTTGTACAATGGATCCTAAATTTCCTTATTCATCGTCGCGAGTAATTTTAAATTACTTTGATTTAAGTTTTAATATCCCCATTGTCTTGGTAAACGCAGAAAGTGAAAATTTTTTGTAGACATGAAAAATCATCCTCACGTTTTTAATACATCGACGGTCCCAGCGAAGAATTTAAAATTATCAATGATATGCTAAAAGACTTAAAAAATCTAAGACAATATAAAAATCGGATTAATTAGGTGCATACTTATTAAGCTTCTCAATTTTTTTCTGATTTATTCATTTATTTCAGCCTCTTATTGGTAATTTTAAATCTGTAGTTTTTCGGCTAAGGTTTTTCTTCGCTGGGACTGTCGACATATATAAACTTCTGATAAGTTTGAAAATTCTAGAAAAATTTTATTTAAATGGTAGGTATTTTTGCAATCTGCAATCATGACTTCAGACGAAAAAAATAAATAAATCGGATTTTAACAAAACATTAATTTATTGGATGCAAGTACTCGAATAAGGATCCCGCTCGAAATGATTTACACCAAGTACATGCCGTCATCACCCACGCTTCAACCTTGCTCCCTCGTAAAAAATTTGTTCTCTTTGCAACACCGTAAGTATCCTTCCGTGTCGTCCGCGGGCAATCATACACGTATTTTGTATTCCTGCGCGACAGCGGCTACTTCAAGGATTCCTACCGGTATTTTTTCGGTACCTTATAATGTATTTTATCGTTTTTTTCTCCAAGGTAAGTCACTCCTCCGGAAGATTAATCAAAAGCTATGAGTGAATGGAAGAGAAAAAAAAGAGCGTTCCTTAGAAAATTAATAACTTCGTTAAGTTTCGTCATTAGAAGCCTTATTACGCTAATTAAACTTAATGTGATTATAAAAACACAGCCTGCTGAAGTTTTTAATTTATAACGAATTTTATTGTAAACACCGCGCACGTGGTTATTATGATTTTAACCTTTATCCGAAACTTTGTTATCCTGTTTCTATGAAATCCTGTGTTATTCATTTGCATAAATCAGATAAAAATCGACTTTTATTACGATAATTTTAAAATTCAACGATCAACGCGCGCGTACTTACGTCAATTTTTCATTGGTACTTTGTACCCGATAAGAATTTAATTTTTTTCCATACATACTTCTTTTTCTGAACTTTGAAATATTAGGATAAATCAGAAATCTGTGCGTGAGTTGAACGATTATCATGACTTACCTTCATGAAATACAAAATTTATTCAACAGCTTTAAGTAATTCAAATTTCTTAAAAAAAAAAAAAAAATTACCTTACTGATTTTGAATAAGAATATTTTCAATCTGCATTCAAATGTTCAAATACTTTAGGCTCTCTTAATTTATCCAGTCGAAATTTGAATAATTTCTTTACTCTTTCCACTCGATAGTTTGTACTTGATATTAAACTTCAAAATTATTTTATTTTCACTAAATATTATAAGAAGGTGTAAAAATAAGATTTAATAAAAAATAAAAATTATTAAATGAGGTAAAACCTAAAAACTAATGAAAAAACTCAATTCAGAGCTTCGCACAGTATTTTACAAAATTAGAAAAGCTTAATTGAGCGTGTGAGCATATTCTGAACACTCAATTTTCATTTAAATTATTTAGAAAACGTTACTATAATTTCAAATAAATAAAAAAAGATTCATTAGTTCAATTATTTTATCTTGAAAAATAAGCAATTCCTGGTTGAAAAATTTCTTTATCTGTTTTAACTCTAAAAGATTGCTCAGTCTGACATTGACAATCGATATCTCTGCGTCCTCAGAGGCGAAAAAAAACCATCATTAGAACCTCCCAATAGCTCGCGCAACTCTCTCCGAAAAAAAAAAACCCGCGTATTACCCACAAGAATAATAACATCGAAGAATAACAAGATGAGGGAAAAAAGAACAGCCTGAGTCACCGTTTCGAAACTCTGCCGCCTTGGGCCTCGGCGATCGAAATTTATGCAAAACGGCCTCCCGTCGCCAATGTACCGATACGTACTCGTCTAAAAAAAAAAAAAAAAAGTGAGAGACGAGATTGCGTTCACGGGATAAATAATATATGCGTGCAGACGCTTGTTTGAAGGGTCACGCTTCGCGTGTACGCACAAGGAAGAACGTTCCAGAATATCAGCGCCAGCTCCTCGATCTTTGTTTACTTTCGCCTTGCTCAATGTTTTTTCTGAATCAATTTTCGGCGAAAAACTCGAGTTTGGTTTTACCGAGATGTGGCTAATGTACCTCTTCAATAAAAGCAAACAGCTAAATGAATCTATGAAAAATCATTTAATAGTTGGGTAAAATTATTTATGATGAGAGCGATTCTATGAAAATGCATTCGTAAAAAGCAACAATTTTCTGATGTTTTCATAAATTTGAATACATGAATAATGAATTAGACATCAACGGCATTATTTAAATCAAACCGCACCAACTAAAGATTTTATTGTCTGGCATATCCTGACTGTTTCCACTGATCCGTACTGTACCAGAATTACACGAAAAAAATCACTGCTTAGAAACCGTAAAATTAATTTTCTAATGTCAACCAGCGAATAAAAAAATCCTTGCCTTTTATCATTAAATCTTATTGTCCTCAATTAGATTAAGATCGTTTGTCCACTGTTCTAAATAGACCGCAACGAAAAATTCCATCAAAACAAAAAATTTCTCCGAGTTTTAGATAGAATTAATTTAGCGGTACAATAGTACAACACATACATACAATCAACCCCACGCCTCCCGCTTTCGTCATATTCCAAAAACAGGTTTGCACGCTTTGAAAAAAAAAAAAAAAAAAAAAATGTAATAAAATCAAAGACAACAGAGCAGCTTTTGATATTTCTTTTGAAGGTGAAAGCGCGCGAGATGCTGCCACATACTCGTACAACATGTACCCAGTACACTCGTATGCAAATCATGTTCTCTTATAGGCTTATTTGTTATTGAGACAGAGCTACAGCTGCTGGGTGTATACTTTTTTCACTTTATACAGAACCGTTTCCTCTTTGTTCACGGCTCCTTCGGCATTTTTGATTTTTTTTTTTTTTTTTTTTTTTTTTACCTTCCGATTTACGAGGTCGATTGTGGTTCGAGTGTTGGGTGGTTTCTTTGTGCAGCCTCTTATCTCCCAGGTTGCTGTCGACACTTGAGTTTATGGAGACTTGAATAAGAGCAAATTTTTAACTTTTTTAAATTTTTTTTTTTTTTTTTTTTTTTCTTTTAACTTGTTTGTTTATTTATACAATAAAAGTTTTGCTCTTATCCAAAAGGAAATATTTTGTCTGCAAATTCGTATACCCAAATGAATCATAATTTTAAAACCTAAAAAAATCCCTGAAAATATCTCTTAGAGTTCTCAATTCTACATGGTCAATATCATCAAAAAATGATTTAAATATAATTTTTCTTAAAAACTTGTAAAAAAAAACAAAGAGAATTCGAGACTGCAGAATAAGAGCTGCTTCGAGCACGAATTTTTTAAAAATTAGCTAAAAATCGTTTTTTTCGACAAATGGGTTAAAAATGTCATTTCGACTACCTATATGTAAGATCGTTTACGAAAGGCTCGACAGCAAGGGGTCTTGGGGGGTTTCGTTCAACATTTAGTACAGAAAATGATCCTCAAAATTTCGTTTAAATCGGCAATCTTCCGACATAACAGTTATGGGCATGTCAATTGCTTTGTCAAAATCTTTTCTTTTTTTTTTTTCATTTTTCTATGATTTAAAAACAAAGAAAACTATGATCGATTATTAAAAAAATAATTATTACATATAATAAATATTTAGTAGCTCTATTTTAATAATGTACTCACATTTTCTTTTTCTTGGATGATTCTTTAAAAACTAATATATACATTTATTAAAAAAATATTACTGATGAAATAAAAAAATTGTTTAAAGAAAAATATTATAAGTAGAAATTATTTAATTATTAGAAAATTGTAACGAAGATTATAAGTATGTAAGTGCATAATTTATTTATGAATTAATAAAAATCATTACGTATTTTTTTCAATAGCTGCATTTCCAAGAAAAACATTGACATTTACTTTAAAAAATCTTAGAACTGCCATCGTTTCCCACAGTTTTCAATTCTACAAAGCTCATGTGTATTTATAGAAAAAAAAATTTACCTGCAACGAAAAAGGTTAGCGGTTTTAGGTATGTATTAAGTAATGATTGACTGTGAATTTAATATTTTTTTAAATCATGATACTCTCAAATATTTTATATCATATTTTTATCAAAAATTTTTTTTGCTATGAATTTCAGTACCATTGCACGAGAACCACTTTCACTTGCAGTTATTTCTTGGCGAAAATGACAAATTTTCTAGATTTGTATACTAAAAAATTATGTTATTGTTTCGAAAATTTCTCCGATTTATATATAGATTGGTACACTTGGTGTACATACGAGAGAGATGGGTATTTCCCAAGTTACGTTACAAGAACTTATTATGATGCCTTGAAATCGAAATTTTTCAAGTTACAAAACCTAGTACAAACAAGAAAACACATCTTCTTGGTAACAAAATTTTTATTTAGAAATGCTTTTTTTTTTTTTTTTTTTTTTTATATAAAGCATTTATTTATCCTTTCAGAATATTATGCTTAGAAATGCTTTTATTTAATAAAAAAAGAAGTTCTCTCAGATCTTTAAAATTAACTTCATAAAAAAAAAAATTACAAGATTTGTTGACTTTTAAACATTTTTTTATTAAGTGTGCATCTCTCTTAGTTTTAATGTACTTTATCAATAATTTCATTTCAAGAAAAAACTTTTTGTGTTGATATTCAACTATTTGTTTCATTTCAATAAATTAATTTTTTTTCAAAAATAAGTATCGATTATTTAGTTTAGTGCAAATTCAAAGGTTGGTAGTACTGTTGTTCGTTTTAATCAAGATAAATTCATTGTCCTAAGGATCGTGCAGAGTTCGGGCCACAACTTCCTGGAAGCATCGTCCTGAAATCTCAACCGTTAAACCTCTCAGTTCCTTTGTTTCTGTTTTATCTTAATCTCGGTACTGATAAAAACTTTTGCCCTATTCAGCGCGATTCCATAAAAAATTACCAGGTACTTATTTTTAATTCGCGTTGGTAAATATATCTGCTTCAGTTTTATATTTTCTCAGAAAGTTAACCAATAATAATATCAGAGACGTGGCAGCTAAAGAAAATTAATATTAGTTCATCAATAGTATTTTGTAAACCGAAAAGTTGTAAAATTTGATATTACAGCGAAATTTTAAAGATTGTTAACCGACATCTGCGATGGATCGAATGCGATGTAACCAATGCTTCGGTCATTATACAGATAAAAATACGTTCTACCTTACTCAGTGTGGTCACGTTTACTGTTATAACTGCATCGTGCAAGGTATTTTTTTCAAACGTGAATAAATGTGACGAAAATTCTTTACAATTAATATTTGGTTGATTATAGCTGAAAAGCGTTGCGTGCAGTGTGGGCAAGTAGGGACAATTTCGCTTCCTCTGCAACCGACATCGCCCAAAGTTTCTCACTACTTTACGGATCCCTCGGAGCAGCTTCAAAAAATAATTCAATCATCAATTTTTCAAGAACAGCAAAGAGCCATTTACTTGCAGAGATATGATACACTGGTGAGAAAATAACAATTTAAAGAGATTGCTTTAATAGCTTATAATTATTTTTATTAATATGAAAATATGTAAATTATCTATAAACATAATTATAATTAAGGATTGTAAAATTTTAGAATGAAAAGTATATTTCCTTAAAACAAGCTTATTGGGCGTTGAATGAAAATATGAAAAAAACTATGAACAAGTATAAACAATTGAAAATTTCGTACATGAACATGCTGCAAAAAGAAAATCAACAGCAAACGCCAATTCAAATTCGACCGGCGCCGTAAGTAGCACTGATCAGTTTAATGAAATTGTTAATAATAACTGACTTAACTGATTTATCGTCTTTATAAATTCTTCAAATAGTCGTCAATACTTAGAAATGCAGCCTCAAAAGATGAATAATAATTCGCAGACCTATCCGAGGTCATTTTTTGTTCAAGAAACCCCAAATAACTGTAAAGGAAATGATGGAGTATTCAAAGTACCCTCTTCACGAAGTGTTCCTAGATCGGCAGGATACTTTACTTCATCTTCAAGAAGTTCCAATTCAAGTTTTGCTCATAATTAGTATAAAAAATTACCGAAGTGGTTTTTACTGGTTAAATTATTTATTTCTACATCTAGGTTGAATATGAAATAATTTAACTTCTTTTTTTAATATTTAATAGTGATTTGATAAAAGTTTAATTAATTACTGAGAGTTTAAAGAAAACAAATTAAAATTAAAATTTGATCCGACCAGAATCTAAATTTCATTTGATTTTTTATTATGTCTTTGTTTATAAATTCAAAAATATAATTTAATTTTTAGTTTATGTGGAAAATGATTCTATCAAAATAAAATGTAATTTATCATAAAATGTAATTTAAATTTTGTTACATTAATAATTGTTGTGTTTGTGAGTTGTAATAAGAAATTAAAAAAAAATCAAGTTTGATTTGAATAAAATTTATTTTAATTTACTCTTTTGTGCATTTTTCAATTATTTTAAAAAGTACTCACTGATCGCAAAAACTTTTCTTCCGCATCCATAAATCGCGGACTCCGGTCTGTGTCAACAGTGTTGGTTTCGACTTATTTTTTATTGGCACCCAGTGGCTATGTTCAAGTGTTGTGGGAGTATTTTGGCACCCTGCGGCTACCTTCAGGCCATTTCACGCGCTGGTTGAAATGGCCTGAAGGTAGCCGCAGAGTGCCAAAATACTCCCACAAGACTTGAACATAGCCACTGGGTGCCCATAAAAAATAAGTCGAAACCAACACTGTGTGTCAATTGCTCCGTGACCGTGAGCGGTGAGCAGTGAGCACGTGTGACGTGGTACATGGAAAACAAGAACATAACCTAAAAGAAGTTACCGTCTGCATCGTGTGGAATTATACAGCTAAAAAAGTATAATATAATATATGCTTATTAGTTTCTTTGATTGTTTTTGTTTAATGTTCAATAAAAATGCCTGGTGGTTACAGACGTAAAAAACACCATAAAGGAGTTTTACATATTAAAAAAAGTCATCGTACTAAAAGAAGAACTAAAGATCTTGATGAGGTAAAATATTTTATTCCTTAGATTTTATTTTTTTATGTTTCAACTAACTGTTGCAATTGTTTATAAAACATGGTAAATTTTTTGGATAAATTTTTAATTGAGTGATTTTATTTTAAAGATTGATCAAGACCTAAAGTTAGAAACGGCAAAACAATTAATTAATCAAGAAGTGGATTTTGATAGACCTGGTGCAGCTCAACATTACTGTATACATTGCGCGTACGTTTTAGAAATTTTTTATTTTCTCTTTAATTTTTTCTAGAAGCTGATACAACTTAACATTAAAATTTAAGATATTAACAATTCATATGCACATTATTTTTCAGACGCTATTTCATAAATCAAAGAGCTTTACAAGATCATTTTACAACAAAAGTTCACAAAAGACGACTAAAAGCACTTGAATTAGAACCATACACTATTGAAGATTCAGAAAGAGCTGCAGGAAAAGGTAGTTTTAAATTTCCTCAAAGACGTAAGATTGAAACAATTGAAACTGAAGATGATATTGATAAAAATTCAGAAGCTATGAAAGTGGACAGTTAAGAATAAAGTTGATAACTAAGAAAAACTCAGTTGATTTAGTTTTATTTTAAAAATAAAAGTAAAATGGCAAGTTTATCATTAAAATATTTTTACACAAATAAATGTATATATACAAGAGTAAAAAATCTCACCAGGACACATAGAAGTCTATTAATCAATAGGTCTTTTACTTCAGCATTGTACATACCAGGAAACAAAGCTAATAAAATATTTGCTTTTTTATCACCAGATTTAGATTTTAACGAACGTTTTTCTGACATTAATAAACTTCAAAAAGAACTTGATCTTAGAAACATAAATATTGATGTTAAAGAGTTGCAAAAAACTTGGTCTTATTATGAGTATGTTGTTTCTAACAGGCAAGCTTTGGAAAACAAACAAGCTCAAATTAATGATCAAATAAAAAACATTAATAAAATCAAAGATCCATCTGCTAAAGATAAAGAAACAGTAGATTCACTTATTCTTCAATGTAGAATGATTAAGCAAGATTTAAGAACTGTAAAAGAAGCTATTTGGGAACTTGAAGAAAGTGTCATCCCACAAGCATTAAAATTACCAAATGAAATTGATAATGACACTCCGTTAGAAAATTCTATTGTTCTTAAAGCTGTGGGTAAAAAAACAATTCTTCCTAAAGATCAAAAGCAAAATCATGTTGATATTGGTAAAAACCTAGGCTTTCTGGATTATATTAGTCCAGTTCACTGTTTTCTATGCAATGAAGCAGTGTCTTTTGAGCTTGGAATTTTAGCTCTTGCTGGTAAAATTTTAAATCAGAATGGTGCCCTGAGAATATCTGGGCCTGATTTTTGCAGAAGTGTTGTTGTTGAAGGCTGTGGTATAAGTCATGAAAGTTCAACCGAAACTTTTATTCTTCAAAATACCGACGATGTAGATAAAGAATATTCAGTCAATCGGTTACATTTGGTGGGAAGTGCAAGTCTACCTGCTCTCATTTCTATGTATATAAAACAATCCATGAATTATAAGTACTTTCCAATAAGAGTTTATAATACTGGTAGACAATACACGCCATTTCCAAATACATCACTTAATTATGGCTTGTTTTCTCTGAGTCAAGCATCTGTGGTTCAAACACTGACTCTTACAAAAAATAAAAATTGTGATGAGTATCATTCTGAACTTGAAAATTTAGTGGAGACTGCCAGTAAAATTTATTCTGAACTTGGATGTCACTTCAGAATTGTAATGAGGTCTGCAAAAGAACTTTTACCATCGGAGAGCATGAGAGTCTCTTTTGAAATGTGGTCTGTGCATTCTGATCAGTATGTAGAGGTTGGACATGTTTCAGCATTTGGTGATTATTTGAGTAAAAGATTGTTAATTGCTAGTGGATCCAATAATATTGAATATGCAGCTGTTATTTCTGGAACCTTACTAAGTGTGCCGAGAGTTCTTGGATGTTTACTAGAAGAAGATCCAGATAAGTTTATTTATCAAAAAAAATTTCAGAACTTTTATGAGCAAATTTAATAATTATTTTATAGATTAATGAAATGTTAACGTTTAATAATAATTTTTAATTTTACTTTACAAAAAGTGTTGAATAAATTAAACTGAGATTAACTTTTAATCAGACTATTGTTGTTTTTTTAAATATTTTTCCTGAATGATGTTATATTAAACAAGCGCGAGAGAAAAATAAAAATTTCTTTATTATTTAAAAAAAAAAAAAAATTAATTTTTACTGTAAAACAAATTTAAAAATTTTACGTTCAAAACTACCTAAAATTGATAAATATCAATCTTATTATTTCAACATTGGATGAAGTTTAAAAAATTTATAGAATATTCCGGTAATTTGAGCTAGTGGCCTCGAAACTGATTCCGCATCTCTTGAACTATTAGACTATATACAGGATTTAACGAGCAGCTAGAGCTGCGTCAACTCCTTTTAAAGGAAATATTACGTGACACGAGAATCAGATTAAATCTTCATTGTTCGTAAACAATGTTAAACAAACAAAAATTGAGCTGAGTAGACTCTCGCTGTATCTTGAAATCATATTTTGATTGCTGAATTACGGGTAAAAACTGAAGTTGCGAGTGTGTAACCATCATACCGTCATGAAATAATATGGAAAATGCGTTAAAAACATTTTTCAACACAAGTTTCCAATCGTTAGTAAAATCAAAATCTTGATGAAAATTCGCGTAGAGTATACCTAGAGCAGGTTGCAAAAACTATAAAAATTATAAATCCACAGATGTTTTGCAAAATAAAAGCGCGATCATTGGTGCGTGTCGCGTGGGAAGGTAACGCGAAAGGGTAAGAAGAAAAAAAAAAGATTACAGAGCAATTAAACGCGTCCCGGCTCCTTTTCGTAATACTTGTACCTGTACGACGAGCGCGTCGTAGTCTGCGTCGTAATGACGTGCCTGAAAATCCGTGTCAAGGGCACTGCTCGTTTCTTTATTCTTTTCATATGCGACGATGATGTTGGAATAGGAGGTATTATATGCCGTGGCTCGGCGAGGGCTAAGACGACTGGTGGTGCGTGACTAGAACCTGAGTATGTACGTGCAGAAGCCAAACGGTCTTTCAGCGTACCGCAGTTTAAGTATATTTATCACGATGTACATTTTAAATCGTACAAAGAGTTTACTACCCTTTAGTTTAGAAGCTTACTCTCGAATACGATCGATCCAATTTTCAGCTTTAATTATAGATAAATTGCTGTATTTTGATGTTCTAAAAACGTACTTTTTAGCAGAAATTAAAAAAATTAAAAAAAAAAAAACTTAATTTGCATTTTTTTAAAGTATTTTTAAAAAATTCTTTTTTTTTTTTTTCTTATGACAATCTGTATGAGTGAAAAACGTCAAGCGTATAAATTCAAGAGCGGCTTTTTTCTCATTAAATAAACCAAATCATCATTAGCCAGATCCAAAAAATATTTTCCCTAAAAATCCTCATTATTTTGCGTTCTAAAAACAAAAAAAAAAAAAAACCGAAAAGGCAGTTACTGCATTCTGGAAGTTAAATTTCATCAATAAGTGTTCAAGAAAAAAAAATGTTCTTGAAGATGGGGAAGTTTGTTAAAATCTTCAATGTAAATAATATTTTCACGTGTTTCTACTTTTAATCAACTACTTTTTTCTTGAAGAATTAAAAAGATTAGTCATGGCAATAATTAGAGACGATTCAAAATTTAATTTAAAAAACTTAATTTATGAATTCGTAAATTTATAAAATTGGTCTTATTCAAATTGCAATTTTTTCATAGAATATAAAAACCTAAAAACAACTTATTCCATAGAACCCGTGGTAAAAATTAAAAAAATTTCAATGATCCAATTCGGTTCAAGATAGAAACGCACCTCAACGTTTGAGAAAATTCCATTCACTTGATTTACAATAATTTAATTTCAATGAAGATTTATAAGATAATACGATTGATTTGCCCTTTTTTTTTTTAAATTAAATACTTTTGCAATTCGACTTACTTATGAATGTTGCTTTCAGTAAACTTAAAAATTGTAAAAAAAATTCACCGTAAATGAATAATATTTATGTCCTTTTTAATTGCAGTTGTTAGAATAAGCTATAGAAAATTTACTTCAATGAAATGCAATGTAATTACGAAAGTTTGAGAAAAAAAAAAATAGAATTACGAGAAAAAAGCAAGTAATTAGGTACAATTTTATAATGATTATAGCACCAGCATAGACATGAAAACGGTTTCATTCATACGATATCAAAGAAATCGAGGACGAAGTCAAATGCCTTGTGCGATTAAATAAAAAATTAATTTCCTATGAAAACTAGTTACTCTTTTTTTCATTTATTGTATCTCACTCGGCAACAGTTTGTTCTTGTGGAACAAAGTAAGGAATCCACTAGCTTTGATCATGGTTTTTTCAATAGTTCATTTTTGTATGATCATAGATTAAAATTCATATATTTTTCAAATCCTACATATTAGAAATAAATGATACATAA
Organism: Encarsia formosa; assembly: GCA_038277355.1. NCBI lineage: Eukaryota > Metazoa > Arthropoda > Insecta > Hymenoptera > Aphelinidae > Encarsia > Encarsia formosa. Next base: position 15,670,034 of record CM076185.1, read on the forward strand.
TAATAAATAAAATTACTTGTAGGTGATGGTTCTTGGGATTAAAAAGTTTTTTTTTTATTATTCAATACATCGTTTTATTATCCTTTAATTAACTTCATAGACAGAATAACGTCAACTAAGAAACTTTTAAAGAATTAAATTTTTTAAACTAAATAGTAATGAAATTTAAAATGGAAAATTAATAATTAGATTATTTGCGATTCAGCTCGATTTTTTCAAGTTAGGTATAAATTTAAAATAATTTTTGATAAAGTTTCAAATTGAAGTCGAAGAAATTGTTCCCTGTCTTGATAAATAATACATTAAGATTTAACAATGCTAATTGTTTTACATTTATATACATTTCTTAGTCAAAATATTAATTTACATTTATATTTATATTTATACATTACGAAAATTGCAATTACTGGAAAAGGTAAATAATAATTTTCTAGCAATGCTGGACAAAAGCCAAAAATTTTTGTAATAAAAACCCTCTTAAAGAGTTACCATATATTTGTAAAAAAAACTGTATTTTTTCTTAAAATTAGACACTCACGGTAGATTCTTAACAATGTTTGTTTTAAAGAATGTTCAAATTACAAAGATAAAAATGATAGATTCTAAAGTATCTTGAAACAATTAAAATGTGATATTTTAATTTTTATGTACAACATCGATTAATCTCGAATTTCAGAATACTAATAATTTATGCCTATGATTTACACCATTGATTTTACAAGGTGGAAAAAACAAGCCTTAACATTGTATTACTCAATTGTGGCTATATTTTTTGACCACATTATAAATTTTATATATTGTTTTTAAGATGAATAGAAAAAATTAAACCAGCATAAAATATGTATAAAACAAAACAGAACCCTAAAGAAAATTTGTAACCCATGTTTTTGAACAAGCACTACATAAGTGTATGTATTTATTTAAAAATTTTTTTTAATAGAAATTGAAAATTTGTAAAAAAAACTTTACACTTGTCGAGTGTTTGTTCAAAAGTTCACTCCATTCAACTAATAAATTTTACTTTTACGCTTGGTTTATTCGTTTTTTACATAAATTGCTCTAATTCTGTACATTTTATAATTCATGCTATAAAAAGCATATTTTCATACTGCAGTCTTCTGAATGTATCTCCTCTGATAGATATCTTTTTTTATATTATAAAACAGAAGATTTAAAGTTTTTTAATATAAAATTCTTTTTTTTTTTGTGTAGTAAGTAATACACCAGTTCAAGTATTCACTACTAAGAAAACTTTAGTCCTTTAAATCTTGATTAGCAAAACGCTCAAGGTAAATGCGTCTGCGATGCTGTTCATCGAGCACTGGTGATATAATTGTCACTAATCTAGTCGGTATATCGGCTCTAAAATGATCCAAGTCTAGTTGTATATCATTGAGACGAGCTGCCTGGTACGCGTATCTCCAATGTACTATATGATGTACTTTGGGTTCATCATTGAATCGAACCTAAAATAAAATAAAATATTTTTTAATTTTTCGAAAATTTTTGGGCTAGTAAATTTTATATAATTAAAAAAAAGGGTTGTTCGGAACATAATATTTAATTTTAGATGCATAACATTAGGAGCTTTTGTTCTAAGAACATATTACCAATTATAATGCATTTATATTATTGACGAATATTAATCAACAATGACGCTAACAAGACTAAAATTTTGAAAATTGATAACAGAAATGTAAAAAATTCAGTTGGTCATTAGTATCACGAGCCTTATTAGTTTGTTAAAATATATTTGTTATAGATATAAATTTAATTGAAATTATAACCGAGGGTATCCAGGTTATTTGAATAGTAATTTCGTTAGACTAATCTATTTTACCAAAAATAATAAAACAAAAACCTCATAATTTACCTTAAATTTTCGTGTTGGTCGAATTTGTCTTGGCGATCTTACGTAATCGGTACAATCAACAGACAGAATGTCTTTATTTGAATCAATCTCAGCTTCCTTATCATCAGTTTCCATATCAACAGAGTTAGAAAATACTACGTAATCTTCGTCGTCGCTCTCAGATTCGCTAGTACTGTCATCAGGATCTATATCGTCTTCTAATTCCTGATCGCTGTCGCATTCAGTGACAAATTCTATAGAAAAACTACATTCAGAATTATCAGAACTATCACTTAATAACCGTGGTCTAACCGACAATTTTTCCTTGCTTTTCTTTTCAAGATTTGGGAACGATCTTTTTTTGATTGGTCTATCTGAAAAGGCTACCCACCAAGTGCGTTTTAGCTGTTGATCATCTTCATCAGCAATAGGTGATTTCTCTTTCTTGAACTCGCTAACATCGACACTTTTTACATCATCGTTGTCCTCCTCATCATCGGAAACATCATTAATATACTCAAATTCTTCATAATTATTGATATCATATTTAATGTCTACGGAATTGTCGTATTTACTCCGCTTTATTTTTCGAGATCGCTTATAATATGCTCCAGATTTTTTCATTTTAGATCCACCCTTAGATCTCCTTAAATTGGATCCAGCTCTGTCTCCGCGACGTCCAGGCATGTTGATTTTTTTGACATGACGGGGTCTGGGCGAACAACAGGCTCGCTTTGTAAACAAAATAGAGGAATCTGCTTCTGAAGGCACAGGACGTCTCTTCGAAGACTTTGAGTGGAAATCATTCATTGTGCTAGATGTAAATTTTTGTTCTTTTGATGATTCTTCCACTGTTGTTTCTGATTTATCTCTACCAGATTGTTGATTTTCATCAAGATTATTAATTTCTTCCATCATGAGTATTTGACCATCAATCTTCAATGTGGTGCCAAAACTTGTGGATGTATCTAATGAAGCTAAAAAATATTTAAATTCACTCGTTAATTTCATTATTAAATAGATAAATTCAATATTCAAATTAGTATTGATAAAACTCAAAAGTTTGTTTTCGACACTAGCGCGTAAAAAATGAACTTTGAAATGGTTTTACGCACTCGGGTCAAAAAATATATTTCAAAACTGGTGCGCATCTTCACCAGGGCTCTTTGAAGAACCTCGGGTTCCGCTTCGCTTCGCCCTCGGTGCCTTCAAATCACCCTGGCGATGAAGTCACGCCCGTCGCAAATAGAACGAGTTCAGCGCGTCACAAGGGCTCTTTAACCCTTAAACTCTGTGTACCTACGCTAGCAACGCACTCGCAATGGCAAAATTTCTATGATAGCCTGTGATAAAGAACACACGTAATAGTATATTATGCAACGGGTGCAGTATCGTCGCTAGGGCGGTTTTAAAGGCACCAAGTGCAAAGCGAAGCGTAGCACGAGTGATTTTATAGCATTGGTGCGTAGGGCGAGTTTTTAAATTTCCAGGCGTGCGTAAAACCGAGTACCTACGCACTAATGCTATAAAAAAATTTACAAAAAGGACACTGAGGGTCTCTGATTCCAGCGTATGAAATCGTACGCCGTAAATACGATTATAGATATAAACTATAGAATAATTTTTTATACCTATTTTTATTTTTAACATGCCGAAAAAAATCAGTTTAAAAAAAAACCGAAAATACAACTTTTTTACAAAAAAATTTGTAACTCATTCAATTTTTAATATTTTTCAATAAAAATTTAGCAGTCAACTTTTGAAACTGTACCTTAAAGTATAAATAATTTTTTCGGGTGACGCTACGGCTGTACGGGGTCAGTCGAACCAAACTGACCACTATGGCTTATGGCAACCATGCTTGGCCGTACTGCTGTACAGGAGAAAAACCACACTATCTGCTATGAATTTTCTATATAGTGGAGGCGGTTTTGCTCCTGTACGGCAGTGTAGGACCTGCTTTTCCGATTTTAGGCGCGCAGGTTCGAAAATTCATTTTCTTAAACACGCTGGGGTCACTATGATCCTGTGTGTCCTTTAAGGCTTAAGGACCTCGTGCTCCGATTCGCTACGGGTTGAATTTATTAACTGCAATCGGGCTTCAAACTGAGGTATCGTGGGGGAATACAATCGTATACTCTCAGATATGACAAATCTATTTTATAAGCTAGTAGCGCCTAAAGGGGCTAGTATGAATTTTGTACTTTCGGTCTACTAGCGTAAAAAATAATGTACGCGTCTAGAGCGTGCAAAAATCAATCAACCTTTAACCCTTGATGTCCGAGCCGAAGGCGAGCTTGGGTTTGCGAAAGGCTAACTCATTTTTCACTTCCTCGAGCGTGTAATGTACTATTTGTCCTCCGATCAGAAAGCGGCCTTTTCGGCCCGCAGTCTAAAACGAAATTGCCGCTTTTCGCTCATCGAACAAAAAATAGTATGCACATCTCGGCCAGTAAGTAAGAAAGCCTCAGATCACATCTTTATCAACCTAGGCTTCGCCTCAGCCAACAATTACATGCAGTACATCTCGTTACTAATCTAGGTATGATATACTAATTAAAGTTACCTAATTGCGATTAGATGGAAATTTAGTTTTACAAATAAAAGTACTTATTTTATTAAAGATATTTGTAGATTTAATACAAATTATTAATAAGTAAAACATAGTAAATTACCTTGTTGATCATCAATGTATAAAGTCGATCCAAAACTTTCGCTCTTGATATCGCTATTATTTACTTCGCAGGAAATTTTTTCATTTTTTTCCATGGGGTTTGATTCATTTAATTTGCTAGGGTCTATGTACATATTTTTATATTTTTCCCACATTTTATCAGCGTCACCAGAACTGCCACATTTGTCAGAGTAATCGCTACTATACAAAATTTGGGATAACGTGTCGTCATTGGTTCGAGACTCATCGTCGTCCATCCATGATTTTGAAATATCAATATTTTCAAAGCCTGGGTTGACTATTTGACTTTTTTCCTGTTGTAGGGACTTATAAAAGTCTTGTGACACAACCGTCACGGAAAGTGGATTGTTCATGTTGGATAAATTTCTGATCAGTGAGCTTGTGCCTCGGGTCAAACCTTCGATAAAGAGATTTGAAGCGCTTCGAAAAAGGCTCCGTGCAAGTGTTTCTTTTTTGGGTTGGTTCAGCATATTATCCACGCTCAGTGACTGCTTTGTAGAGAACATCCTGTAAAAGTTCATCATTTGATTAGATTTTTCAACCTCACAAAATTAACCCTTAAAGGCCACACCCAAATCCAGAACTGCCACACTGACAGTTATGTGGGGTCATTCTGACCCCGTGTGGCATTTAAGGGTTAATTTAAAAACTTTGTCTTAACAAAAAAAAGTCTACAGTAATTTTACTGTATCAAAATATATTATTCCCTTGAGTATTGAAAAACTAAATTTTTTAATTATTAAAAACAAACTAGCTAAGTAGCCGTCTTCTGTAAGTTTAATGAATAAAAAGAAATTAAGGAACAACTATAATATTTATATTAAATAAATTTTGTAACTACGATAATCAAAACAATATCATCGCATTATGTACTTTGGTAAATAATGTACTGTAAGTATATCATCTCAATGAGAATAAAGAGAATTTTTTTTTTACCGCAAGTTATTGTCGTTGTTCTTTTCTTTGGTTAACGGAGTATCGCTTATTGAATTGATTCGGGAATACATATTATTAATCGTACCCGAGGATTCCAAGTAATTGTAATGTAGTGGATATCCCGAGCCGTAGTCCATGTTTGGACTGTTGATACTCAGTAATCTCTGGGACTCCAACCTTGAAACGGCTTACTACCCTTTCGAAACTTGACGCCACTCTTGTGGGGCACTGCAAGCAGAAAAAACAAAGTACATAAGCTTTTGAATAATTTTAAATATTCACAGCATTGATTACGCATTTTTGTAACAACTGCAATCATACCCCAACACGAGCATCGCACAATGATTTTTAATTTTAAAAGCGTTATAAATAAAAAAACTGACATGGAAAATCATTCAAATTTATATAAATAACAAAGAGTCAGCTTGTAAGGTCGGTTTATTAATAGAAAAAGAAATTAAAAGATTTAACTTCAATTTTGAAATAAGTAGGTATCATGCAAAATCTACAACTAAACAAAGAATACCAGGAAGATTTTTTTTTAACTTGGATGTGACAGAAAGTAAATAAGAAAAATTTTTCGTTCAATAAAGAAAAAAGATTATTTGATCTGTGAAAAATTTACAAAAAAAGCACGTACACCCAAATTTACTTGTTAATAATAAAAAATGAAATTAAAACATTCCAAGTGTTTGTTAATGAGCAAAATTTCCATTTGAATTACGGAACTGATAAAACGTCGCGACTCCCCGCGTATCTCATTAACTACCAAAGCCTCAAGACAAACATCTCATTTCTCACGCTGCTATTAATAATAATCAACTTTCCTTGACTATTCTTCAAAAAGATAAAACTAAATGTATTGAAAATATAGATTTTACTCAAAGTTTAATTTATTTCATGAATAACATTTATAAACTATGCGTACATATTCAAAGAAATTGTTTAATAATTAAATTTTTGAAAACTGCCATATAATATTTTACGTATTACGTTACAATAAAAAATATTTTCGCTTTGTGATGCATTTTTTCCCGAGATACTAAATCTCAAACTATTATTTAAATCATTTGAATTTTAATAAAACTTTTTCTTTTTAATTGAATTTTTTTGCAAAGTGTTTAAAATATTTTTAGTTAGAATATCTTTAAATTATAAAATTTTGTTCGAACTGTTATGATGATTGCACGAAAGTTATTAATCTCGCTTTACAAAAATTTATCAGTACCAATCAAGTGTTGCATTAGTTCTTTGTAACTTTGCCTCATGAAAAAAAAAATAAATAAATAAAATACAAACTTATTATATACTATAATGTTTACTCTTGTCATAATTTATTATAAATTATATTTTGATGGGTGTAAAACCCGTAAATTTGAATAAAATAAAATAAAAATAAATAAATAAAAATAATAATAAACTTAAATTACCATACTAATTATTAGTCATAAAATATAATTTTAAACCATCGCTGACTAAAAAAAGTGACTAATATATGAAAAATTTAAAATCTCAAGAGTCGTTTACATTATTGTTTGATTGATTTGAATCTGTCGATAGCAATAATAACCTTCCGCGATAATCTTGCTCAGTCAATTTTCGTCCGACGAAATTCCGACATACTTGTATTAAACCATTAAGAATAGAATGATTGCAGTAAATATCGACCAAAATAGTTTGGTTATTTACTTTAACCTGGCTTGACCTTTCGACTCGAGAATGCAATGGATCAAACATCATTCGTAACACTTGATTTCGTATATAACATAATTTGAAACCCCCTACAGTCCATAACACTCTGTTGTGTCGGACTTTCGAATTACCGCGGTACGCTACACTTTCGAAACTGAAGCCTTGACTATATATACTATATATCCTCAAGAAATTAAGAGTCAGCTGATGACGCGAGATGAGGCAAAACACTGCAGGACTAAGGAATACCCACGTCGTGAGTCAGCGTGTATGTGTAGTGTTGGAACCGATTACCCTCCCACCGACGTTATGGCGTCAGAAAATCATGGCATTTTCAGTGCAAGACGTGACTTTTCCGACGCCACGGAGGACACAAAAGGTGTACCTGCAGCGTTATTTTCGTTTTTATTAAACAGCAATCTTCAGTGCTTTTTCCTGCTTTGTTTACAACCCGATACGCTGTACAACTCTGTCTGAATCAGCTTTAAACTGTAACATGACGTTTTTTTTTTTGTTTTGTACTTTTCGTTCAAAAAAATATTTCTTTTCTCGAGTAGTTTGCAGTAAATTTGCCACAAAAACAAACGTCTCTTCTAATTTAATCAATTTTAAATTAGTTTTATAAAAACAGTGATGATTTCAACCAGTTCAAAACGGCTGAAATTTTATTTTATTGCTATAATCGGTCCGGCCGTAAAAAGTAAACAAAGCAATTTTCAGGAGATGAATCATTTTCAATTTTAAATAAGCTTGAAATATATTAGATAAAATCAAAATTTTAGAGACCCAACATCAGGAAACATTCAAAACTTGACATAAAAGTCATTAAGCTTCCCGGGAATTATGAATAAGTAATTAACACCATGACGTAAGCACATAAATTTTAACGACAAAAACGTTGAATAAATTAGTACAATTAAAAAAAATATCAAAATTTTAACATTATATAAAGTATAAACTATGAAAATAATAATTGATAAAATTTAATCAGAAAAAAAAACTTTAAAATAATATCGAATAAAACTATCCAGCGTACGAAGAGTGTCAAATTATCGATCCCCGCTAACTATATAAACCACAAACATTTTTTTATATAAAACAAAATTAAGGAAAAAGAAAAATTCATTAGTGTGGAAATGACTGTACGACAAATACAAGAGTCAATTATTAATCAGAATCATGGCTATAAAACGTGATTGCACGTGAAAATAACACATCATTGATCATGCAGCAGAAGCTCATCATCCGCCACGTTTTTCCCGCGGACACACGCTATATAGCAATAACAGGGAGGGCTCATCCACGCAAAAATGTGAATCATTCGCTCAAAAATCTCTTATGATCTCACACAATATTCCGCGCGATGAGGCAGAAACATAAAGAGTATAAAGAAAATGAAAAAAAATGGAAAGTTACTCACTGCAAGGACGTGTGTGACAATGAATTCGAGCTGCTGTTCTGGGTCGAATCGTTCCGATGGATCTTGAGAACTTCAAATTTCCTCTGCTGATCTTTGAATCCAAAATAACACTTGCAACAACAATATTCGATACAGCTGCTTCAAAATTCAGTGATTTTAACGATTCCATGGTAATAACTGCGATTAGAATTGCGATTTATTTATCCAAATGTACGTATGCGATACGAGTATTTCTTCAAGCGGCCATTTTCAACGTTGTAAATGTAATAACGAGGGAATGGGTAAAGACGAGTCGGATCAGCGGCTGATCATCAGCCAGCAGCAGAAACTGGTTGCGCGCGCACGCCCCCTCCGCCTTTATTTTTCCCCCCTTCTCCTACGATTGAGTGAGGTTATCCTTGTCTTACTCACGGAGAGGGACTGAGTCGGGTGCAATCTGGACTTATCCAGAAACGGCAGAAACGACTGCAGCGACGTTGCCGAGCTTGTTGTTAAATAATTTTCCACCTTTTCCTCCACAAACTGGCTGATGCAATCGCGTTGAATAGCGCTTTCCAACGGGGAGAAGTTAGGAGTTTGTTTACTTGCGCGCAGTCTTTGCGCGATGATTCTATTTTAAAAAAATATTTTTTCGGTATTTGATACTAAGATGGCCTATTAATAAGCTGGCTCTTGTTAGAAAATAAATCAGTTTTCTCAAAACTTTAAAAAAAAAATTTTATTTTTCATGTATTTAAAGTTTCTCTCGATTAAAATAACTTAATGATAACTTAATAATAATTTTACCTAATTTTTTCACTTAAAATTTTTTCTACAATACAATTAGTTAGCTAATTTGTTAGATAAATCCTTTTTTCAATACGTAATAAGATGAATATCTTTGCTAGCCCACAATATACTAATGTGGTATAAATTACTGAAATTAAAATTGTAATTTTAAAAATTGGCAAACAATTTCGTACACTGTACACAATGAAAAATTCCATCGATTATAAGCCAAGCCAACTTGTGATTTGAACCCGCATGACCTTTGAGATTTATTTAATTGGCAGCCTAAATGCAGCAACGCAAATAAATTTTATTTGGTAAAAATGCAAAAAACTAGAGTCAGTTGTGATTTATAAGTCTAAAATTTTTTATCCTCAAAAGATTTTGTTAAATCGAAAAAATCCAATGAAGCTCGATATTTTTATTGCTGTAGATAAAGTTTTCAAAAAAAAATTATCCAGTTATGTATTGAATTTTATATTGTATCAAGGATGTTTCTTGTGAAACTAACTTTTCTTTAAAACGATGGTTATTATAATTTATGCAGGATTGAATCATTTGATTGTAATAACTTCAATGAGTAATTAATAACCTTTTTTATTAATAAATATACTATAATTTATTTGATAACAAACTTCTTAAAATGAATTTCCCGCCGTGAATCGTGCGGAAAAACAGGAGACGATCTGGCAATCACTGTAGACACATGTAACTTGGAAATTTGAAAATTTTTTTATAAGAAAAAGCAACTGAAAAATATATTGAAATAGAAAGAAATTGAAAATCTTCTAAAATAATAAATCTAGACTTTAAAATAACGTTTTACAGAAATTCATGCATGTTTTGACAAGATGTAATTCATACTTTACACAGCACTATTTTTACAAAATTGAATTCGTCATGGATGGTCGTATTATTAATGATGCAACAACAAGGTCAAATAACTATTTCCTTTCTTAGAAAGACAACAACTTAATGTATTTTTAAAATATATTAGTCTCTCATTCTGTACATATTAGATGCTTCAACTAACAGTTAAATCATTAGAATTTTTTTCTCATTTCAATATGCTTTTTATTAACAAATTTTTTTCTATCTAACAAGCAGCAAATTGATACATTTGCCACTGTTTGAAAGATTATTTATTTCCAACCAAAAATTTGAATTTGGATACTTATAAAACATTCAAAAATTGAAATTCTTCGTAAATTTGATTGGGTTCTTTTTTTTTTTTTTTTTTTTTTTTTGTAAATAAAAAAAACGTATTTACCGCAGCAACAAATAATTTTTGGTTTTAACATATTACAGAACATCACTGTTCTGATTTCTAAACAAGCAAAAAATATCTACAATTGCAACCAACTATTGATGTTTAACTGAGTTTTAAAATGAAAAATTTTGATGAAATAACTAAAAGTAACTATATTTTACTTGTTTTTGTCCTAAATAACTCTATAAAAATGAGTCATCTAGGTACAAAATGCGAAAAAAACTCGTCCTTTTTAAATGACACTCATCCAATTTTACAAGTACTGCATCCCCAGTCCTAGTTGAATTTGTTGCTGTACATCAGTTCTAAGAAATTTGAAAGGCAAACAGAAGTTCAATTCTATTCTTGCAATATTTCCTAATTTCATTGCAATTCCACAACCAGCCGTGCAACGGACATTTTCTGTTAAAAACTTCAAACCTTCTTCATAACTTCCTGCAAAAAATAAAAAGTTAACATTAATAATTATTTACTTGTTCATTTCATTATATATAAAAATTTTTATCAGGTGCTGGTATTCCAAATCAATTTGTGCTCTTGTTCTCTTTCCACTTCATCCTACAGGTAAATATTTATTTTTGGGCAAGATAATTTTAATTACTGGTGGATTTGAATTATAATATGAATATTTAAAAACAGTTAACGAAATTTGAACTGACAGTTTTTACTTCAAAAACTTGACAAACAGACATGTGAATAAATTTTTTTAAGGAAATATGTTATCAACAGATTAAGCGTTAGCGCAGCGAGGAACGAGGTCGTCAAAATTTAATTTGTGTGCGGGACTTTTATCATCCCTGCCAAAAACTAAGTAAATTTAATTTAAAGAGAAAAAAAAATTATCTCATGAGAGGAATTTGACTAATTTTCAATTTGACTGATAGCTGAATATAAATTTTAATAGATAAAAAAAATCTTCAAAAATTGTGCCAAATAGGTGATAAAGTCACATAAACGTTACACGAAAGTGAATTAAGCTACAAACAGCTTATGAAGAAATTTAGTCAAAATAGATTTTTGAGCAGATCTAAAAAAAATCTTTTGCAAAAAAAACCCTGAGATTAGTTTCTAGTAATTAAAATATGCAACTTAGCACAAAAGAAAAAATAAATTTTTAAAAAGTTTAATCAAAATAAAACTAAAAGTTTTTGTTGATTCAGTTTGGCACAAGTGAAAATTTATAAACATGTACAGACCACTGTTTTTTTTTTTTCTCTTTGAAATGAAATTACCTATTCTCATGTCGGAGCTGTTTACATTTCCTCCATTGATAAATCCATGCAGTCTAAACAAATCTCCAAAACTATTTTTTCCAGGTCGAAAAGGTAGAGGGGTGTAAAAATGTAGTGCTGCAGCCCAGTATGAGTTTCCACCCAAAGAGTATCCCTCTTCTCTTGGCCCACAACCTCTTATTTCAAAACCACGAAGATTTAAAGGACCACCAAGAAAAAAATTATCTGCAAGGCTTATGTGCATATCATTGTTGATACCACGCAAAAAACCAGTTTGGGCAGCAACTTGAAGAGTCTAGCAAATAAAATTAAAATTTATTGTATAAAATAATTTTTTTATTTTTTATTTCGGTAGTACTAAATACATACTAGATATTCTAATGGGGTCCAATTACTTTGTACAGCTAGTTCATTTTTTACAAAACCTATGTTTCCTCCTAGTCCAGCCAGTTCTGTTGTACATTGAATCATTATTCCAGAAGACGGAAATATTTTATCGTCTCTTTTATCTAACTTTAAAATGTGTCTTAGAGAAGATTTTAATGTGGGGCCACATTGTTCTCTAACTTTAAAGGTTGCTTGTTTGACTGCTGTCAAGTCTCTTACAACTGCTTCATATTGAAGTTGATGTTTCAATGTGCCAGATTCATTGGCATTGAATGCAAAGTCAACTAAAAGTCCCTTGTCATTCTCTTTATAACCAGACCATGGAAAATCTGAAGATGTGTTGTAGATACTGGCTGTTAATCTGATATTGGAAAAAAAATATTTTGTGTAATCATTATTAAGACTCTACCGACAGTTCCATATTAAAATCATAACAAATGAGTTTACCGGGTATCACTGTCCAAACAATATTTTTTCTTCTTTCCCACTTTTGAAGCAATAGCTTCCTAAAACGCGGGAAGAGAAATTTTTGTTTTTCGCCAATTTTTAGACTCTAATTGAAATTAAGTAAATTAAATAAATCCCCACCACCCAAGAATTAAAAAATGAGAAAGAAAAAAATTTGAAAGTAGGTGATCTAGGTTCGATTCCTGGCTGGGGTGATCCAAATTTGTACAAGAGTCTAAAAATTTGCGAAAAACAAAAATTTCTCTTCCCGCGTTTTAGGAAGCTATTACTTCAATAGTGGGAACGAAGAAAAAATATTGTTTGGACAGTGATACCCGGTAAACTCATTTGTTAAGATTTTGTGTAGTTTATACAATTCAAAGTTTTAACAATGATAGTCTACTTATAATTTTATATAAATTATAACATAAATTACATTGCAACTTACATTTATATTAAAATTATAACTTACACTTTACTCAAAGGACCAGTAAAAAATGGCTTAACAGCAGATATATTTATATTTGAAGAATTTTTGTGACCATAAGAGTAATCTACTTGTAACCTCTCACCTCTCCCAAAAATATTTGGAGTTTTGGCTCCAATTAAAAGTGAAGCTTCATTGTTACCTACCATTGTATTTATATTACCCATTACTCGTTTTAATTCGTGAACTGTAAATGTGACCTAAAATATTCCATAATCCAAATGTGTAAGAATGTAATTTAAATCATAATATAAATTTTATATTTCATTAGGTTTACCTCCACTCCTTCAGGTGTAGCATCAGGTCCTTGACTAGTATCAATATGAACACCGATACTTTTGAAGCACCCTAGTGCCTCTAATTTTCCTCTGACAGCATAAGCATTTATAATAATATCTTGAAAATCTTTTGCTTTAAATAATTCTTTGACTTGGTTTTTAACAACATCATTCTTTGTGCGATCAAGCCCATCAATATGAATTTTATCTACTCTTGCCTAAAAAAAAAAGAATGAATTAATAATAAAACAAAATTTGCAAGTATTTTAAAATATGACCAAAAGGTGTCAATTAACTTGAATTGATTAAACATATAAATATTTACTTTACACAAATAAATATCAACTTACTTGAACATTTTTAAAATTTAATGTCTTTTTTTGATTAGTTTGATCTCCAGGATTTTCTTTGGTCAGTGATGGCTGGTAATTAAAAATATATTGTTATGAAATAGATTATTTCTGCCTAATTAAAAAAAAAAAATTACTTACTTGGTCATCATTTGTTGGAATTTTCATCTTGTCTTTTATCGTATTTGATTATACCACTCAAAATTTTTATTTTTAGGTACTAAAAAAAAAGAAAATTTTTATTTTATTACACTTTAGAAAAATTGATAGTTCAAAGCAAGCAGTAAAGAAACCTATTGAAATTTCTAATAGTTAAATTTTAATATGAAATTTAAATTCATTTATTCTATAACAAGTATTTGGCATAATAAGGAAATTAATAAAGAAAAAACTTTTACTTCAGAATTGTCCTTTTTTAAAAGTAGAATCTTTTAAAAAAAGTAAATAAAACAAACAGTATGAAGTTAAAAAAAAGGATAAGTAATGGTATATATCCCATGAACACAAATGCTTTTATAATTAAAAAAAAAACTTTCTTTGAAATCTAGAATACAGAGCATTACCACTATCACCGATACTACAAATATTAACACATGATTGCTACTTGAAACAATTATATACAACAACTCAAGGATAAAAAAAAAAAAAGTAAATAAAACAAACAGTATGAAGTTAAAAAAGAGAATAAGTAATGGTATAAATCCCATGAACACAAATGCTTTTATAATTTAAAAAAAAACTTTCTTTGAAATCTAGAATACAGAGCATTGCCACTATCACTGATACTACAAATAGTAACACATGATTGCTACTTGAAACAATTATATACAGCAACTCAAGGGTAAAAAAAACTTTTTAATGTCTTAGAAAATTCAAATTTTTTTTTAACTACATATTTATTTTATTGAGATTTATGAAGTTACCAAAAAATTATATGAATAAATGCAAAACTCAAAAAGAGAACTCAAAAAATAAAAAATTGTTTTATAGTCAAATAGATTAAAAAAAGTTGTTGAAAAAGTATTTCTTGTGTCAACGAAACCTTTACAACCTTGAAATTACATCAGTGCATTAAAATCATATCTAGCGATTTCCGAACTTTGAAACTCAAACATGACTGAAAATAAATTGAATCGTGAGGTTCACGGAAACTCAATAATGTGGAAATTACAAGAACTCACAAACTATCTTGAAACACTTGCAAATTAATAATTACATAAAAAAATTCTACCTAATTACTCAGAAAACATAGCTGGAACATAGCCAAACCTCCACATTGACAAGAGGAAAGCGGCTACCAGTGACCAGAGCTTAGGCCACTGATCGCAATTGAGAAAGATTTTGTTCTCCTCGCGCGAATCACAGCGCGCATGATTCGCTAGGATGATAGGTAAGTAAGTAGTTTGAAAATTGGATGTTAACGCAAAAATAAAAAATAAAAATTGTGCTAACCACTTTTTTAATTTCTGAAAGACTTTGAGTGTAAAAGTTTTCCTATATTAACGAAAATTTTTCACTCATATTTTAAATATTCATATTCAAACAGTTGATTTTTTACTTATATTTTAAAATATTTTCAAAATGATTTCAAATATTTAATAACCTTGAGCACAATAATTATTAATAAATAATTAATAAATCATTTTATAACAAACTAAATTTTAATTGTTCCAAATATTTAACATAGAGTATTTGAATTATTATGATGCAAAAAAAAATTTAGTTTGCAGATTTTGTTTCAAATAAAACTTGATTGTGGGCATGATAAATCTTGTTTTCGATTAAAATTTTTTAAGCATAATTTATAAGAAGCTTAAAACTTATACTTTTGATAAATCAAAAATTTAAGTTTTTTAATAAAAAATAAATTTAATACTGTTTTTTAAAATTTTGTGAAAATAAATGTACTACGTGTTACTTTATGATTATTTTTTTGACAAGTGACTTATTTACTATTAAAAGTAGGTAGATCTGGATTTTAGAGCAGACTGCAAAGGATAGTATCCTGCCTGTACTATGCATTTCCTTTGATCGGATTAATCATCAAACTCAATCAAACTGAACTAAAAGAGTAAAGCGTCTGAGTCTATACCTCAGCTGTTACCTATTCAAAAAATCTTCGTCTGCGTGACTACGAGCAGTGCGCTTTTCAAGTAGTTCTGAGTAAAACATGGCGGCCTCCACTTCTCCTAAGGATGTTAACGCTTTTCTAACTCAAAAAAGAAATGTTCCCGACAGAGAATTGTCCGCAGAGTGGGCAAAACTTGAAGAACTTTACAACAAACGGTAAGATTAAAAAAAATTGCATAAAAAACAATTAAAAATTACCCAATAAATGTTAAATACCGATCTCATTGCCCGGTGACTTGCAGGCTTTGGCACCAGCTGACTCTCAAATTGGAAACTTTTGTTCTGCATGAAACATTACAGAAAGATGAAAATCTCGTAGAACTTTACAATAATTTTTTATCAACTTTCGAAAGCAAGTAAGTAGTTACTTAATTGTAAATAAAAAAAATTACAATATCATAACCTCACTTTTTTAGCTCTGTGTTGAAAGGGCTACAACTATTATTTATAACTTCCTGATGATGATTATTATTATAATTATTGTTATTATTTATTTAAACACGAGACATAATTATAATTTTTATTTTAATGAGTATTAAACTCTTGAATATCAAATATTCCTGTATGTAAAAAAGTTTAGTTTTTAATTTTTTTTTTTCCTGGTTTTTTTTTTAATCTTCATGATTTCCTCCGATCATGCAGTGTTATATTAATAAATTAATTACATATTCCATATTATTTTTTAGAATCAATCCCCTGTCTTTGGTAGAAATTTTGGCTCATGTAGTAAAACAATATAAAGACAAACGAGCTGCCATTGCTTTTCTCGAAAAGACTGAACCTAAAGTCAAAAGCAATAAAGAAGCAGTTTCACTTGTCAAGGTTTTGATTGGACAAATACTATTGGATGAATTAAAGAGTCAAGATGAGGCCAAAAAAGTTATAGAAGATGTTGAAGTTTTGCTTGATTCAAGTGATGGTGTTACTACAGTACATGGCAGATTTTATTTATTAGCTAGTAGATTGTATAGATTGCAAGGAAAACATGCTGAATATTACAGAACTGCTCTAAGGTACTTGGGCTGTATTGATTTAAGTACTTTGAGTAGATCAGACCAAGAGCAGCATGCATTTTTCCTTGGCTTGGCAGCCCTTCTTGGGGAAGGTGTGTACAATCTTGGAGAACTTTTAGCTCATCCTGTATTAGAATCACTCAAATGTACCCCAAATTCTTGGTTGATTGATTTATTGCAAGCATTTAATGCTGGTAATATAGCAGCTTTAGAAAAGTTGGAACCTAAATGGAGCAAGGTTCCTGACTTAGCTGCAGAAGAATTAAAATTGAGACAAAAAATTTCACTACTCTGCTTAATGGAAATGACATTTAAACGACAAGCTAATAATAGGTATGAAATTTTAAAATATACTTGTTAATAAAGTGGAAAAAAAATTTCTGTGCACAGATTTCAAAATATTTCTCATTTTTAAACATATTTTATTAAAATAATAATAATTTAATAATCAACTGTAAATAATTTAAAATTTCAATCAATATTATACAATTTTTTGTTTACAATTTAAAATTAAGTCTGGTATTTAACATTTTTAATGAAAATCATTTTTAATTGCAAATTGTTTTAATTAAAATTGTGATTAACATTATTGTATTTTACACTTATTAGGCAACTAACTTTCACTGAGATTTCTCAAGAAACACACTTACCAATTGGCGAAGTGGAACTGTTGGTGATGAAGGCTCTAGCTCAAGGCTTGGTACAAGGAGCTATTGATCAAGTAGCTGCCACTGTAAACATGACCTGGGTACAGCCAAGAGTACTGGATCGTACACAGATATCAGGAATGGTACAACGTTTAGAAGGCTGGTGCAAAGATGTTAACTCAATGGAAAGTTTACTTGAAACCAGAGCAACAGAAATTTTGACTCTATGAACTGTCTCAATTGTGTTCTTTCATTCATTTATAAACATTCAAACATTAGAAGATTTTTTAAGTGATTGATCTACATAAATCTATTTATAATTGATTTTCATATTTAGTTAACTAATGTCTCAATTCTTTGCATACATTTAAATCATATAGATTAAAAACATTTTTCAAATGTTCATAATTTTTTTCTCTTAACTAATTAAATAACAATAGTTTTTACACTGTTATAAATTTTTCAGAAGTGATACTCAGCTATTTTGATGGAACATATAAAAAATTTAGATTAACCCTGTTATACTACATTAAATATTAGGAAAGAAATTTTTAAATTTATAAATTTTTCTTTTATTTTATTTTTTTTCTGTGTTTTTAAAGCATTTAACAGCAGTGTAAGTGAATAAATTATAATTTAACATAAGTATTTCATACAAATGAAAATCGTACATGTTAAACTGTAAGATATAAAATGTTTTTAAAAATACATAAAATATTCAAATATTTCAAAGTTTTTTTATTCTATTTTATTTCAGAATCACTTTAAACATAATTCAAAACATTTTTAATTCAAATATTGAATCTAATGTTATAATCAAAATTATTTACTAATATTGGCATACAAATAATGCACACATAATGTGGCAGTAAATAAAAATTTTAACAAGTATTAAAATACATAAATTGAAATTCAAAAAATTGCAAAAAAAACTATTAAAAAATGATTATATTTTAAAGTGTTTATTGAAAGGAATTAATTATTTTGAAGTAAATTCAAAATTCATGTGCTTTTCATATTTACAAAGTCTTATAATATAAGTTAAAAAACACAAAATTACCATTCCATGAAGAATCGATAATTCACATGTGCAATTTTTTTTTTTTTTTGTTTAAACTTAATTTTAATTTTACAAAAAAAAGGTCTGTTTATCTGTTATGTAGTTTTTTTTTTTCTTAATATCAAGTCTTCAGATAAACTTTTAAAAAATATTTTGAAAACACCATTTTTTTAGTTTACTTATAAATTACTTATAAAAATTTTTATACACTTACAATACAATTACAATTTTACATACTATAGAGCTTATCTTTTTCACACTTGAATGCTTTTTGACAATTGTTTAACCTTTGAAAAAAGAAAAAAAAAATGTTGCTCATAATCTTTACACAAGTAACAAATTATTCACTATTCAAGTTCAGTATATAGGATTCTATTATTTTCAATTTAAGCATGGATATACTTAATTGTGATTTAAAAATTTTCTTTTAAAGATTAAAAAAAATAATTTTTTAAAATAATTAATGATGATGTCCAGTTGTAATAAGAGCAGGTAAAAAGGAACCTATAACTAGGGCAATAATTTCTTTGAATTTCAAACCAAAAGAAGGAGATATTGTAGCATCAGATGGTAAATAAGAATAATTTGTATTGTTCCTAGTCATCAACTCTGGAAGTACATGAACAGTTGCTACATATAAAAATGTCCCAGCACTAAATAACATAGCTAAACCAGTTGCATTCACACTGTTTAGAGTGTCTTTTCCTTCCTAAAAAAATTTTCAAAATAAATTATATATTCATCAAAAATAATTTTTAAATATGAATTTCATTATAAGAAACATTGATTTTGTTATAAACTTTTCATACTTTTCCAATTCCATAGTATGTGATCAATGCTAAACATGGAGCTGCTAATGAGAATATCCAAAGATGTCTTTGGATTCTTTTTTTGTCAACACCTTCGTGAAGAAGAAATGATACAAGCCCAAATGCTGCAGGTGCCTATAATTTATTGCAAATTGACAATGTAAAATTTTATTAAATTTTATGATAAAAAGTTTAATTTTGCTAGCTGTAAACCTACTTTATGTAACATAATTGCCAAAAATACAATTGTCTCGACGTCAGCCTGCAACGTCGTTGCTGCAGCACCTAAAGCAACCCCATCAGCTGCTGCGTGAACTACTAATCCAAGTGTAGCTGTTACACTTCTTTCTTTGCCACCGCTTCGTTTTGTTGAACATTGATCAACCATTAGCATAAATACAAAACCCAGTACAAGACTAAAACCAATCATACTATGAAGATCAGCTATTCAAACAAAAATAAAATTAATCATATAGTTAATTATACATTAAAATATTTTCAATTACATATTCAAATAATTTTAAGTTACCATGTTCATGCGCTTCAGCAGTAGCATTGGGAGCATTCATGAATAATGCTCTAACACCCTCAGGTATTATCACAGCCAAAGCAGTCCCAACAAGTAATCCAGCACCAAGGACTGACACCAATTGCAGTTTATCCTGCAACAATAAAAATCAACCATCTTCATCAAATATAGCTGAAAAATTGTCTTTTAAAAGTTATTGGCATAAAAAAATTTCTCAAACCAAGGGCAACAATAAAATATCAGCTATTCATTTGCAGTTAAAGAAATTTTTTGTGAGAAGTGAAGATGAAATTTTTTAATGTTTTTAAAAACTTTTGAATGCAGTAAGTTTGATAATTTGTAATTCAAAAAAATACTATTTTTATTAAACAGAACAGACTAGAAAGCTTATCAAATAATTAATTCTAAACATACATGAACACAAAAAAACAAAAATTAAAATTAAAACTTAACAAAAAAGGTTATGTATATGATTGACAAAACAAACAGTGGCCAAAAATTAGAGCACTCACCTCAGAGAGATTCATAACAAGTGGCAACGAGCCGGCAAGGTAAGAACCTCCGAGCATCACCAGGGCCAGCAGCCACAGGACCGTTGTATTGTCCATTGTAGCTGGTTTTCAACTTGTCTAAATTTTGGCCAATTATGTTTTTTTTTAGAATTGTTTATCTTACCAAATAGTTAACTTTCTCCACGTTGCTACAACACACTAATAGTACAAAGAAAAACTATAACAAAAAACTTAGAATCAGAGCACCATTAAGGTGGGTGACTCTTCATCTCGACGAGGATGACCTGAGAATTTTATCTCCAACGTCCCGGATTGCGATGTAATATCACATTTTCTATACCTAACAGTGGCGATATTTTTTGAGAGCTTCCTACAAGGAAGCAGCTGTTCCGAGGTAAACTCGCGGAATGAGCAGCAGACTGCAGGTTGCTCTCCTGCACTGTCAATGTGGCAATTTGCGGTCTGACGGCGGCGGTTGTTTTGAGAGAAAGTGCGCGGGTGTTATATACATGATACCAGAAACTTAAATGTGTAAATGCATCGCGTTATTTGTTGCAATACATAAGCGTAACAGGCTAACAGCTACTAAATATAAGGGAAAAGTGTACTGAGTTTGTTTGTGAAGTAAACTTTGTAGGTACTAGTATTTTTAAGTTCACATATCTGACACATGTGCTTGTTACGAGCTTTTTAAAAAAATTAGATAATCTTGCTTGTATTTCTCCTAGCATGGTTTAGATTAATGTTATGTATTTTTGGGAACAATGATTAAATATTATCGTTTTTGGGTATCTCTTAAACCATAACAAGACGTCTTATATTTAATCCGCTCTAGTTGGTATTTTTTTATAGTGTTAATTTCACCTTTTTTTTTTAATTAGTAATTTATTTATGATGAATGTGTTTTTTGAATTTTACTAGTTTTAAAACTCTGTAATCATTTCGGATCAAAATCCTTAGATCTACTATTTAAAATAAATTAATTTATAAATTCAAAAAGTATTTAGAAGAAAAAAATTTTTTTTACTCCAAAATTATTTTAAAAAATCTATGTAAAGACAAAAAAAAATTTATTATTTTTTTTACATTTTTGTTATTCAAAAATTATTTGTTTTGGATTCTCGGAAAATTACATCTTAATTAAAAATGCAGTTTTATGCTACACGCACCTTGTAAGTAAAAAATTGTGTAATATTTAAAAAGATGTTATATTTACAGTTTTATGATTGGCACAATTAGTACTTACAAACGTCTTTCTCTTTGTCAGCGATTTTTATAATAACTTATCGTCTTCGACCTAATGATCTCGTTTGGTGAATAAAACTGAATTTTTAAATTATTATTTGAATTGTACGAGATCAATTAATCACATTAAGTTAATTTAATTCTCGAATTATTTTTTGTAAAAATCTATCAAGTATAATTTTTTAAGTTATATTGCTTATTATTGAAAAGAATTTTTCAAGAATTTTTTTTTGTTAACTCTTATAGACGTATTACTGAAAGTGATTTGGAATCATCCTGCCTCGAGACACTGCAAAGGGACCACGATATTCAACCTCGTTTTTATTACAGATACGTTGACGATATTTTTATTTGCATTGACAGGTCACACCTCAACCGGGTGGTTGAGATTTTTAACAGTTATGACGAAAACTTAGTTTTCACATGTGAGACAGAGCAGGATAGGAAGATAAACTTTCTAGACGTGACGTTTTTTAGAGATAATGACAGAATTATCACCAATTGGTACAGGAAAGACATATTCACATCTAGGACAATTAATTTTTACTCCAACCATACAGACTCACAGAAAAAGAATATCGTGTATAACTTGGTTGATCGGGCTATCAAACTCTCAGACGCACAGTTTCACGACGCGAACATTACGTTAGTTAGGAAGATTCTTGCCGATAACGACTATGACGGGGATTTTGTTGATAAACATATTAAAGTTAGACTGAGGAACATTAAATTCCAAACACAAAACTCCAACACTACGGACGACACAAATAATAATCCTTCAAATAACACTCTCATTATCCCTATTCCTCTCAATGACAAACGCTCCTTTAGTAGAATTTCAAGATCCTTGAGTTCCTACAATGTTAAAATAGTGCCCCGGATGTCGAAGCCACTGAAAAGGCTTATTAAACTGGGGAAAGACAGTACACCTAGGATGCGTAAAACCTGCTCTGTTTACAAGTTGGTTTGCAAGAACTGCCCAGCTGAGTACGTAGGGCAGACAAAAAGACCACTTGAGGACAGAGTCAGGGAGCACGCTGAATTTAAAGACCCGTCCTCGGTAGTTTCATTACACAGACAATTTCACGACCACGAGTTTGACTGGGGGAAGACTGAAATTTTAGACACTGAGAGGAACCCGTATAAGCGTAATATTTCTGAGATGCTTTTTATAAATTCAAATCCCAATAATTTGAATAAAAAGCATGAAGTAAAAAATTTGAACTCCATTTACAAAAATATTTCCCGTCTACTCCGATGAATCCTGTAGTTTAAACTTTTTTTTTCTCCCCCCTTTTTTCCTGATTTCTATTTTAACTACTCATTGACCTTCACACGGACTCCACCACACTGGACCTGCTCTTGTTCTCGTTTACGACTTTTTCCCGAATTTGACGCTGCTTGAAAAACATGAGGCCGGAGGCCCACGTGTTCAGAGTGCAAGCGTTGGTCATGCGTTTTTCACTTGCACCCTCGCCTCGCTCACCGTGAAGCTGCGGGGGAGGAGCAGTCTGTTTTAAACACTCGTGCTGTTCACTCCGTTGTGCTATATAGTTTTTCAAAAATACATTGATTAAATTTGTAATTGACTTTAGTCAATTGTAAGTTTAATTAATGTAAATGCGCTTTTTGAGTTTTTGCGAACGTGACTTCTTGCAGGTGCATTATTGCAGTTTTTACCTTTTCTTTGTGCAGTTTGAAGTTTTGACAGAATTTAGTGACTGAACTGTGTGTGCAGTGTGTTGAATTTTTTACCTAAACTGTGAGACTGACTTGAGACTGTATTTAATTTGCCACACGATTGACGACTGCTTTTTGCATTGGCGATTTACACTGCACCTTCGATGATACTGTACATCTAATTTTTATTATAAGTAAGTTGAGGTTGATGTTTGTATAACTTAGACTGTTAAGGTTTTATTCGAGTTTGTAAACTAATTGTGAATTTTGTTTTTGTTCAATAAAGTCCTCCTGAAGAGGTCGGCAAACCCTGGCCGACGAAACGTCGAGGAATTCAGATTATAGATTTGTTTTTAAAAAATTCTTTTTGCAAACACACCTCCTGCCTTCAACCGATCCATACGCCCTATTGGGTGATTACTCAAAAAAAAAAATTTAGTTTTAAAGTGAATATATCTGTAGCTAGATTATTTCAAAAAATTTTCACATGATTAAATTATATTTATTATGTTTTGTAATTATTAATATTATAAAATTCTCGGAAAAAATCCAAGGCGCCGCACCGAAGATACACTTTTACGAGTCAGAGCTCACCACTATAAAACCATATTTTTACATGTTTGAGCGCTCGTAGCAAAAGATCTAAGCGTCTGATCAAAAAATTACTTGGATGACTTTCGCCTTATTTTTGGTCAAAGAATCGAATGCCGTTATTAGTTTATAAAAATTTAAAATTTTTTCCGAATTTGTTTAAATAAATAATGTTTAAACAATGAAGATTGAAAAAACAAAAAATACGTATCTACTATTTTTTCATGAGACAGGTTTTCCAACAGTTAGTTTTTTTATATCACTTTTGATTTTTCCATGGGCGGTAATGGGTTAATATGCAACTAATACTTTTTCTGTATGTATGTATATAAGTATACAGTGATGTAACGCATAACTGCACTTGGACTTTTCATCTAATTATAAATTTTGAGTTCGAAACTTTTATTGCAAGGTGTGTTCATATTCAGCTTCTGCTACATAAACCTAAAAATTAAAAAAGACTATCTAAGACTGCTGGACGCAATATGTTTGAATTATGTAAACAAATTGACCGATAGTACAATCGCCAGTTAGTTTTATCTAAAAAAAAATAATTTATTAAAAGTTACGAGTAAATTCTTTAGTTGACTGTATTTCTTTTTATGTATTTTTTCTTATAAAGATAATAGGATCAGTAGAAAGATTTTTAAAAGCTTATTTTTCAGTCTTGCTCAAGTAAATTAAATATCACTTCATTTTTTATTTACCAATGAACAGATATAAAAAAAATTGAATCACTATTCGGTTTTTTTGTCGCAGAGGTAAGAGGACGATCTACACGGTACAAATCTAGGTTCCTCTTTCTGGTTATCTTCGCAAGTCCGGCGATCTTCGGCTAATTTTTCGCCATAGGAACAACCACAAGTAGCTTTGACACCGCCTCTGGAATCGGGAATCGGAAAGCAAAACTTTTGACACCGATGTTGATTACACGGGTGTCCCAGCCTATATTTCTGAATCGATGCACTGTATATTTCTATATTTGAGAAAGATCCGGGTGCATCAGCGTAGGATATAGTCGAGACTGAACTGAGATTATTTTTCTCCAGTCGTGATAGGACTTGATCATGCTTAGAGATCGTGTAAATGTAACTTTTGAAAACCGCCAGATACCCGACATTTTTCAAAGGAAGTTCAAACTCTTTTATGTTTTTTCCATCTAAGTCGGCATACCACATTTTCTGAAATTTAGGAATTAATATAATAGAAAAATCAAACCACATTATCAGTTCTTATTGTTATTTTTGAAATGAATTATTATTTAATTTCTTATTTTGATACTTCACAATTTCAGCGCATGTTTTAAATAAATTTGTAAAGACTAGTAAAACAAAGTAATTTAATTTAAAAATTTTCAAACATTTTATTAGTAAATACGCTAGATCTCTTGCAAGCTTTCGTGCAATACTTTCCAGGAGAGTTCGACACATGTGTCAATAGGATCTATATTCCAATTATATATATCTCCCAACTATATATCTCAATACACAGGTTGGGGATATCTCAAATAACTCTGCTTGGTTTATCCGGATACTAGCTTTGAATTTTACAACTCATTCCAAATAACCCTTGTAGCAATTTACCCAGTTAGGTACTAGCTTTTACCTTGAAGCCAACAAATAAACCCTTCTAGCTTTACCACGATTCTAGCTTTTATCTAAAATTTGATATGCTTGGTAGTCAGTAATTAATTTTAAGTTAAAAATTAAAGATCCAGCTAAAGCTTGGAGGTTTATTTGCGATGGGTTGTTGAGTTTAAGGTAAAAGATAGTATCCAGGTAAAGCTAGGAGAGTTATTTGGGATTGATAGTAAAATTCAAGACAAAAAAAGATAAAAAAATGTCCCCTTAATGGTACAAACTGGCGACTTTGTAGTTTGTAGTTTTGCTCAATGGGCGCTCGGCAGTTTGTACCATTAAGGAACATTTTTTTATCTTTTGGGTTTAGAATGTAGTGACTGGCAAAAGAACTAAAAGAGTTATTTGGGATAAGTTGTTAAATTCAAAGCATAAGATTATAGTATCCTAGGTTTTTAACGTTCGTTCGAAAAATTTCTTGGGTGAAAAAATTGTGGTAATTTATTTAGATAAGGTACGTTTTCAACTTTAATAAGAAATACGGATTTTGTATAGAAGATACGTTTACAAGTAAAAAATTATAAAAATTTAGCACTTACGTGCAGAAAACGTACGTTCAGAAAATTTTAGCAGAAAAATTGAGGACCTGGATGTTAAAACCGCCTTAGCGCTCGAGACGCTCGAAAATCGGTTCAGGCAGGCCCATGCGCTACTTCAAATATGCTGTCATTTTTTACCTATTTGGAATATCGATTTGAAACTTTACAGAAAGCTTCTTCAGAGTCTAATAAAAAACTTCCGTTTGAGGTTAAAAAACCAACTTTTTTAACCTCAAACTTTGGGTTAAAAAAGTTGGCATAAAAATTGAGAGTTGAAAAAACTTCCTGCGAGGAAGTTTTTCATAAGACTCTGAAAAAGCTTTCTGTAAAGTTTCAAATCGATATTCCAAATAGGTAAAAAATGACGGCATTTTTGAAGTAGCGCATGGGCCTGCCTGAGCCGATTTTCGAGCGTCTCGAGCGCTACGGCGGTTTTAACATCCAGGTCCTCAATTCGTCGCCCCAATTCAGAAAGATACTAACTCAGAAAGCGCGCGTGAAAGGTGCTAACTCAGAGCCGGTTCAGAAAAGTGCTAACTCAAAGCTGGTTCAGAAAAGTGCTAACTCAGAAACGGTTCAGAAAAGTGCTAACTCAGCTTCCGTTTAGAAAAGTGCTATCTCAGACTAAATTTCTTTTTTCAAGCTTAAGTCGGTGAAACATTTTTTTTTTTTTTATAAGTGTATAATTTATAAATTTGAACACTACTTTACATTAATTATTATTATTATTTTTTTTTATTAAAAATTCATTTTTTATAAAAACTTTGATTTTTTACCGTGTTGCAACTTTAACGATCGGGAAAAAAGTTTATTCAGCTGTAAAATTCGTGATTAGAATCACAATTTTATTTTTTTGCAACACGGTAAAAAATCAAAGTTTTTATAAAAAATGAATTTTTAATAAAAAAAAAAATAATAATAATTAATGTAAAGTAGTATTCAAATTTATAAATTATACACTTATAAAAAAAAAAAAAAAAAATGTTTCACCGACTTAAGCTTGAAAAAAGAAATTTAGTCTGAGATAGCACTTTTCTAAACGGAAGCTGAGTTAGCACTTTTCTGAACCGTTTCTGAGTTAGCACTTTTCTGAACCGGCTCTGAGTTAGCACTTTTCTGAACCGGCTCTGAGTTAGCACCTTTCACGCGCGCTTTCTGAGTTAGTATCTTTCTGAATTGGGGCGACGAATTGTTATTTAAGTACACAAAAGCTTATAATAACGGTTCGAACCGCTATTTTACTAGTGAAAAGTGAATGAAAATTTTTATAGTTAATTTATTTGTTACCTCTTGATCGCACCAATAAATTCTATCTTCTTGATAATCTATAACCAAATTATTGACAAATCCTTTCTTATGAATCAGAACTTTGAGACCCGAACCATCCGTCATCAACCGGTAAATAGTAGTCCAGTCAGCGTCAGGGGACATTTGAACATAGTAAACGTAACCACGATAAGGATGTACAGCAATCGATCTAACCAGTCGCGGTACATTGTGAACCAAAATTTTGCTATAAGTTGGATCGTCGACATTTGTCACGCTAAGCGTGGTCACGTCTTTGTAGTAGTAAGTGAAGTAGTATAAGTTTCTGGATTCCCAGTCAAAAGCCAAGGATAAACCAACTTTTGAACTGAGAAGATCGGGCTGGAGTACATCGACTTCACCGGTCTTCAGGTTGATTCTGTGAAGTTTGTTGTCAGGATAGAGACTGCTATAGTAGATAATATCGTCAGCAGCGTTGAACTGGAGCCCCGCGGCCCTTCCAATTAAGAATCCCGAAGGATTGATGATGTCAGTGAAACTTTGAAGACTAAGATTCAGACTGTGACCTCTCAAAAACTCACTCTAACAATAGAAATTAATTAATTAAATTTTTAGCTTTAATGACTTTTCCAATAGTGGCAAATATAATATTCTATACTGTTGAATATTACTTATATTTTTCTTACAACGTTTCGCTTTTTTAATAACTAAAATTCCTTCACTTGCTAACAAGTTTTTAATCTCTAATTTTTTATCAGGATTATAGCTCTTTTTTAAAAGGTTACCAAATAAATTTTAAAATAAACCAGCAAAAAACTTTACCTGCGAGTACAATATGAATTCTTTCGAGGGATAGCAGGTGATTCCATCTCGGTCGAGTTCGTATCCAATTTTGCAAGCGCAAACGTAATTTTTTTCTGTTTTTCGTGAGAAAACACATAATTGTTGACATAAACCATTGGTTTTATCGCACGGGTTTTTGCTAAGCAGATGTTCTTTCGAGCATCCGACAGCGTTGACAATTTCTGAATCAGTGTTCTTCAAAATTACTTTACTTTGCTTTTTGTCGTTAGAGTTTATTTTATACAGCATCTAAAAATCGATTTTCTCATTAATGCTTATCAAATATTTCAAAGAAATTCATGAATAATTCTTTTTAACGTTTTTGATAAAAAAAAAAAAAAAAAAAAAAAACTTTATATGACCTTGTTGGTTTTATCTAACCAGTACAGCCATCCATCCAAAAAACTTAATGATGACTCAGACTCAGTTAAGTCTCCTTTTTTAACATCTTGAAAGTGGATTCGTTTATTACTGCCATTGTAATCAAAGCTCTCAATCCGACGCTCTATTTTATTTATATAATAAACCCGTTTTGATTTAGAATCCAGAGCAATGTCGGAAATTCTAATATGCTGATGTCTAACAGAGTCTTTGGAATCAGATTCATTCAAATTTTTCAGAAAAAACTGAATAAACGTGGGGAGATTACTAGCACCTTCGTTCCATAACTTAGCATTGTTCTGGTTGGAATTAACTAATTGTTTGAGAAGAACTACTGTATTTCTCCCGTCCAGATCGGTTCTTAAAATCTGGATCAATAAATTTTTTAACAGTTAAATTTTTATACGAATAAAATATAATAAAAAGGTCATTCCAAGCTATAATTAAGAGGATTCCGGATAGTTTATTTCTATAGGTAGCTGAAATGGGAAATGTCTCAGATCACATGAAATTGTCATCCGAGGCAAAACCAACAAACATGTGATCTGAGGCCTTCCCTTTTTTATTAATTAAATTATTAATGCTGCCGTTAATAAAAAAAAAAAAAAATTGTTTAATGAATTATAATTAAATTTTAACCATTTGACCTTAGTAAAAATTAAATTAAAAATCAGAACAATTTTAATTAAAATGTCATTAAATGAATACCTGGTATCTGTCAACAATGAAGAGGTAACCAGCGCTTGAATCCATCTCAAAAGCTTTTATTTCTGTGAAATTCTTGGACAGCACGACCGCCCGATCGCCGGTTTTCATGTCAAAGATGTTAATCGAGTCCGACCAGCAGTCTACGACGTACATTTTATTGCCAAAATCATCCACTTTAAGTCGACAAGGAAACCATCGACGTTGATTCGGTAAGGCTGGTTCGGGTTCCGACTCTCCATATCGAAGTCTCCAAATTTGACCAGTTTTAAAATCCCCCCAATAGAGACTATTGCGGACATAACTGTAATCGAAACCATTGAGTATCCCCAAAATCGATGGGTTCTCCAATATCAACTCTTGATTGTTACCCTCAAGATTGGCCTTGATTATTGAACCATGTTTTACGAGCAAAAGTTGGTTGTTCCAAGGCTTAATGGCTGGAGTAAAAAAAAAAATTTAACATAATTTCTAATAATCCTAAACCGCGGTAGCGGTTGAACGGCGAGAGGCTTAAAAAAAAATTTTATGTTACTCTGAATGAAAATTACCACCCACCGGGAGAATTTTAGGCTTTTTCTCGCTCTAGGGCGCGAAATTTAAGTTTTACAACTGATTCTGTAACAAATTACACATAGAAATTTGCACCTTCAAGATTCGTCCGGCGCGGCGGACGGCAATTTTCGTCCTGACGAGTGACATAATTTATACTTAGCCCTAGTCTAAATCAATATTGAGTGTAGACTTCTTTTTTTTGGTGTTTGAAACATAGTTTGGGTATATAACAGTCTACCAAATATTTAGTGTAGCACTATTCGGATGTTTAAGCTGTAGCTGTTACATATACAAGTTACACGTAAAATTATTATAACTTATGTAACAACTGTCTCTCTTGCACTCAAACAAGAGTTGTTATAACTTGCTGCAACTATCTCTCTCGGTTGGACAGCTGAATAACGAGAATGTTTAAACGCGTTTGATTTTAAGTATAAATAAAAAAAAAACAAAAAAAAAACGAAGAGATGGTTTAATTTATAATGTTCTAATTTTAATGTAGGATTGAAAGTAAGAATCTAAAAAATTGGCGAAGTCTGTATTGATCAAGAAACTGATACCTAAATTCGTATAATTAACTATACAAAACAAGTTTGACTGATATTAAGTGCATTTTCTTCTTAGATATATTCTTTCAAAACTTTTAAGTTAAAATCAAAAATTCACATCTTAAAAAGGCTTTAAAAAAAATATATTTACAAAAATTAGTAATTAAAAAATATCTCACTGTAGGATTTTTGGAAAGTTCCACCGTGAAATTGCAGCAACAAAACTACTGTCGAAAAAATAACAGCAATCCGATGCCTTGGCATCACCATCATTGTTCTTTTTCTGTTCAAACACAATTAAAACAAATTTTTTAATTCTTATTTATTAAGTAAATTTTCAGTTCAGTGAATCGAGCATTAATATTGATTAATGGTTTTTTTTGAGTCAGCGAATAAAAAGCAGCTTTTCAAACAAAACTACACGTGCCATATTGAAAGTAAATAATTATATAAAAAAATTTCATGATGAAGGTAACAATTTTTTGATCTTCTAAAACATTAAAAAAATTATATTTTTATTGCAAAATTTTTATTAAAATTTTTTTGATTTTTGAGCAAGAATGTACGGGTTACATTTCTTAGAAAACTTACAAAAGTATAAAATATTGTGAATACTATTATTTTTTTATTATACAAGATGTTCAAGAGACTTAACATTGTTAACAAAACATTATCATTGTTCAAAACACAAAAACAGTAAAAAAATATTCGAATTATCAACAAAATTTTTTTGTTTCGATAAAATAGGTACTAAAATTCGCTTTAACGTATTCTTAATTATCAAAAAGGTATAAAAAATTAAAAAAATCTAATATCACTCAAAGAATGATCACGACTTCATTTCTTCGGTCTTCCTGTCACACAGATAGGAGGACGATGGGCATGGTACGAATCTTGGTTCCTCATTCCGGTTATCTTCACAGATCCTGCCGTCTTTGGCTAACTTTTCGCCGTAAGGACAGCCACAAGTAGCCTTGACACCACTTTTGGAATCGGAAATCGGGAAACAGAATTTTTGACAGTTGTGCTGTCTGCAAGGGTGACCAGATTTATTACTTTGGCTCAAAGTGCTATAAACTTCAACACCAGAAATTGAGCCGGATTCCTCGACGTAGGACACGACTGAGACCGAGTTGAAATCATTTTTGTCCACTCGGGTTAGAACTTGATCTTGTTTCGATATCGCGTAGATATAATCTTTATAAATAGTAAAATCTCTTATGTTTTCCAAAAGTGGATTGAGAATATCAAATTCATGAATGTCACCTCCATCTAGATTTGAGTGATACATTTTCTGAAAATAAATTAGATAAAAATAAATAATAAGTTAATTAATTACAATTGAAAAAATCTAACAGTACTCAAAAATTTATCGATTTTCTTTACCTGCGGTTCACCCCAATAAAGTCTATCTTCTTGATAATCAATGGACAAATCAATAATGGTACCTCTCTTATAGATCAAGGTTTTTAGGTCGGAACCGTCAGTGCCCATTCGGTAGATGGTAATCCACCCATCGTCAGACATTTGAGCATAGTAAACGTAACCACGACAAGGATGTACGACAATTGCTCTAACCAGTCGGGGTACTTTGTGAACCAAAATTTTGCTATAAGTTGGATCGTCGACATTTGTCACGCTAAGCGTGGTCACGTCTTTGTAGTAGTAAGTGAAGTAGTATAAGTTTCTGGATTCCCAGTCAAAAGCCATGGATAAACCAACTTTTGAACTAAGGAGATCGGGCTGAAGTAAATCGACCTCACCGGTCTTCAGGTTGAACTGGTGAAGTTTGTTGTCGGGGTAGAGACTGCTATAGTAGACAATATTGTCAGCAGCGTTGATCTGGAGTCCTGCGCCTTTGCCAACCGAGAATGCTGAAGGATTGATGATGTCGGTGAAACTTTGAAGACTAAGATTTAGAATGTGACCTCTCAAGAACTCATTCTAATTAGATAAACAATTTTTTTTTCAACTATACAATATTATTAGTGCTTGATTTTGTTATTAGTCCTTTCACAAAAGAATACCAAAAGCTAAGAATTTTAAAATAATCTAGCGAAAAGCTTTACCTGGGTGTACAATATGAACTCTTGCGAAGGAGTACAGGAGATTTCATCACGGTCAAGTTCGTAACCAATTTTGCAGGCGCAAACATAATTTTTCTTAGCACTTCTGGATAAAACACATAAATGTTGACACTCGCCATTATTTTTTGCACACGGATTTTTACCAATCAGTCGATTCGAGCATCCAACGGTGTAGATTATTTCTGAATCATTCTCTTCCAAAATAATTTGACTCTGATTTTCGTTGTTAGTATTTATTTTGTACAATGTCTAGGAGTAAATTTATTTTAATTTATTTATTATTTTCATCTAAAGTTATTAATGTTGATTTAAAAATTTTGTAAATTATAAGATAAAAAAAAACTTTTCGATAGCAAAAATAAAATATCTAAATTACCTTGCTTGATTTATCCAACCAGTACAACCAACCGTTCATAAAGCTCAAAGAAGACTCAGACTCATCAGATTCTCCTTTCTTATTATCTTGAAAATGAACTCGTCTATCCTTACCCTCATAATTGAAGCTTTCAATGCGACGTTTTGCTGTTTCTACTGTGTAAACGCGTTTTGATTCGAGATCGAGAACAGTGTCAGGGATGGACAAAAATTTTTTTATTTTTTGCGAACCCTCAGAAGTTTGAGTTTCTGCAGGATCATTTAGATACTTTTTGACGTCATCAGGGAGATCGTTCCAGGCCTCGGAGTACATTTCATCAAGACTTGTGAACTCTTCGTGTAAGACTACAGGATTTTTTCCATCCAAATCTGTTCTCAAGATCTAGAATATCAATTTTTCATTGAAAACAAATTGTAGCTGCTTATCTTTGATAAATTTAGAATTTTTGACAAGCACTTTACAATTTACACAAACATTGACATTTTTGAAGACCTAACGAATACTTGAAAATTATGTTAGGAGAAAAATCCACCTAGCGCGCTGTTTAAATTTCGCGAATTTTCACCGAAAAACCTTGGATATTATCCGAAAAATAAAGGAACCATCGAGACTATATGCGATCAAGTTCTTG
This sequence comes from Encarsia formosa, assembly GCA_038277355.1. NCBI lineage: Eukaryota > Metazoa > Arthropoda > Insecta > Hymenoptera > Aphelinidae > Encarsia > Encarsia formosa. Next base: position 15,703,632 of record CM076185.1, read on the forward strand.
ATCCCAATAGGTGGACAATGCACGAGCTTCGACCGTATTGTGTTGGCTACTGAATTATTTTAGTTTTAAAATTATTTGAACTTTTACTCTTCTTTGTAAATATTAAAATCGTTCTTTTGAATAAAACTATAGATTGAAATCAAAAGTGAATATTTAAACTACTTCACGTAATCTTGTGCAAAATTTTGTTGTTAAAAAAAAAATAATTTTATTGTAATTATTTTTATATCTCTGCTAAGAAATTCTTATTGTAAATAAGCATACCTGATATTTATCAACAATAAAGAGGTATCCAGCGCTTGAATCCACTTCGATAGCTTTTATCTCGGTAAAATTCTTGGACATCATAAGCGCCCGATCGCCAGTTTTCATGTCAAATATGTTTATTGTGTTTGACCAGCAGTCTACAACATACATCTTATTGCTGAAATCATCTACTTTGAGTCGACAAGGGAACCACTGACGTTGATTTGGTAAGGCTAGTTCGGGTTCGGACTGTCCATCTTGGAGCCTCCAAATCTCACCGGTTTTAAAATTACCCCAATAAAGGCTTTTTCGAGCGTAGCTGTAGTCAAAGCCGTTGAATTTTCCCGAAATTGTCGGGGTCCTCAATCCGATTTCTTGATTTTTGCCATTGAGATCGGTTTTGATTATTAAACCATCATTAATAAGTAGAAGATGATTGTTCCAAGGGCCATTGTCTAAATAAAGAAAAAAAAATTTCATCACTGATACCATTCTCAACTGTTAGGGAGCGTTCAAGAATTACACGTTGTTAGCATGTAAAAATGCTGCAAATTCACCAAAATGCGTTGGGGTTGGGAAAGGTGAAAATTTTTTAAAAACAGTTTTGCGTCATTATTGAACGTCCTTTCAAATCTCAGATGAGATTTGTGTTAATTTCCCAATTGTTTCTCAGCTGATTCTCATTTGAACTCATCAGGCCTTTCTTTGCTGGAATTATAAATTTATTATCCAAAAATTTTTCAAGTATAATAAGTTGCTTTTTTTCTTTTCAACGGCACGTCTTTTATACGCTTATATTTCTCTACACAATCGGTAAAAAAAAAAAGATATTAATAAATAATGAATTAATAATAATATCATTTTCCCATTCGAAATGAAAAACGAAATAAAAAAACACGACCTAAGCTTATTCCAACAGAGAAGGACATGGTGAGATTCAAGATTTATCAGATATAGAAATGATTCGAAATCGTACTCATCGTGAGGTTTTTTTTAGTAAGTTGGGTGTATCTAATGTGGCCACCCCTGATATTTTGAATATGCTCGATCAGCGACCACTGTACACGATAGAAACTAGGAAGAAGTAAAAAACAATAAATTATGAAGTTTTAAGTAGTTTTGAACGTATTAAAATGACTATTATGTGCACCTCAAGACAAAAAGTAGTTAGCACCTCTGTTCTTATTTTTCTGAAAATTAATACATTTAATGCTTTATCAATAAAACGGGTTGCGCCAGATCGAAATAATAATTAATGGGCTCAACTCCTTATCCTTTCGCCTTTTAAATTCGTTTTTACTTTTTCAACCAACATATATCAAATTTCATAACATGAAAAAAACTTTACTTCACATCAGCTCTAGTATACCTAGTATAGCCACCCCCTTTCATGTATACTTGGTATGTTGGTACTAAATGATCGGAATGGCTACAGTACATTAAATTAATACATTAGAGCGTAAATTAACAAGAATTAAAGCTTAGTAGCACATTTGGGACGTGTTATTTGGCAAAATCTATTCCATAAAAGTTCATTTTATAACTTTTTTTACTTTATTTTAGTAAACAAAATTTATTAGTTGGTTGGAACTACTTATGAGAAAGTATTTAGTCACAGAATTTTTCATTCTAATTAATTTTTAGTAAAAACTACTTTAGGACCAGTATAGATAAAAGACATAACTTAGGTGGGCCCACATTAGGTACACAAATTTTTGGTGTCTCAAAAAACTAAGTTTTAGTAAGTAAACTGGCATTTCATCCCCGTTTATTATAATCGGACGTGTAAACTTTTGTTTTAAAGTATCTGTACCAAGTTTTAAAACGAGACCTAACTTGTTAAAAAATATTGCTTTGGTGGGCAACAGCAGCATCCATTCGCGGTTTGCATGGCCACATTAGATATACCTACCGTAATTTCAAGAGACCCCAGTGTATGGCAGGGCATACTGGCTTCTAAAGTTAGACAAGTTACAAAATTTTTCCGAATATCCTTTGTAAATGATGTAATGAGCTGGCATTTTTTATTTTTAACGACAACGTTTCGACACTTTTCAAGTCTTCATTATAATAATTTGTCATTAGTGTTCTACACCGCCCACAGCGGATATGCGTAATACATTTGTATGTAATGTACGAACAAAAACTACTTTATATATACAATTACACACAATATTGTGCCGTGACAAATTAAAAACGAATAGCCAGTTTATTTTGAACAAAAGTACGTATCACAAATACACATTGTAATTTGAAATGAATTAAACTCATTGGTTCATTGAAAAAAAAATTTTTTTTGATTTTTTTAATTTGATATTTTTTGCCAAACTATTATTACTACATCAAAAGTGAGTAGAATTTCATAAAAAAGCTAATTATCTTTTCGTCGACTGAATCAGCTCAACGTGAAGGCTGAAAAGTTTTTTTTAAAAGGTCATTTCACTCTTAGAATTGACAGTTAAAATTTTTTATTAAAAAAAATTAAAATTTACTTCTAAAAAAAAAACTCTGAGTAAGCTCGTAAAATTTTTTTTTGAACAGTCAAGTATTTAAAAATAATACTGCTTAATTTTGAAAATTTGAGAAATAAAGTAAAATTATTCGTCTTGATTATCTTTAATTTGTTTAAAAAAAAAAAATCTTACCACATGACTCTTGGGCGATACTGCCAGAAACGATGAACAGTACTACTATCCAGGCACGTACGATTGTCGTACAGCTTGACATCATCATCTTTCTTCCTTTTTTGTTCGACTACTTTTGAAATAATTTTTTTTTTACCTTTATTTATGTCTCTGGAGTGGGCTCTTATTTGAGGTGTTAATTTTATCGTGTACTTTGATCGGTTGATAGTTATATTTTCACCCGTAAAGTGGAAACTTATTTATTTGTCTGGTTTCTTAAACAATGAGAACAATGTGTCTGAAAAATGACAGACTTGACAAATTAATTTGAATTTCATTATTTTTTTCGGTTAATAACTTATTGTTTAAGATAACACAAGAAAGTTTATAAGGTATCTGCAACAATTATATCAGTGCTGCTTTCAATTAGTCATAACAATAAACTCTATTAGTAATAAAGTAAACTTTAGTATTTCTTAAAAACCTTAAGTTGTGTATAAAGCTAAGCAACGTTCAATCTAAGCTTGTGGTTTTATTGACTTAAAAAATTGTACAATTTTTTTAACTCAAAATATATTTTTAAAATCAATTGAATTTTATCATTGACCTAAGACACGTATTATTTTATTATAAATTCATAAATAAATCAATAATATACCTGTTTAATAATTCAAAAAAATATTTTCAGATTCGATTTCATCCGATTCGTATAATAAGGTACCAATACTATTTCACAATCTTTATATTTTTTATTTTCAATAATTTTTCATTAATAAATCAATCGATTTTCTTCTTCTTTCTTTTATTGGCACTTCAATCGATTTTAATAATAGTATATTATTCCCAGCGAGGGCATGCGCATGCCTCGCTACCGCTCGGGCCGCAACATGGCGGCCGGCTGCGTGTCGGCCGCTGGCGCTTCGGGAGTACATTTCGTTCTTTTGGCTTTAATCGGAGGAAATCAAGTTATTTTTTGTGATAAACGGACTTTTAAAAAGTGCATATATCCCTCAAGACTAAAGTTTCCTGAGGAGGCCCACGTATTTGCAGCCCTCGACTTCGTCTCGGGATGCAATGACAGCGGGCCTCCACTGCAAAGTTTAGTCCCTCTGCAGTCTGCACTGGGAAAAAATTGGGGACGACTCTCCTCACGTGTCGTGCATGGGGATACACGACGCTGTGGGGACAGCGAAACCCATATGCGGGGATCACGATCCCCACAGAAACTTTGCGTCGACGACCGATTAGCGTGATGTTTTCATAAATTGTTGAGATAGTGCTATTTTTACTTTAGGACAATCTCAAGGCTCGAAAGACTTGTAAAGCACAAGACGTATCACCAGTGAAATAACATATTTTGGCACACATATAACCGACATAATGAGGATAAGCATCCAATTTTGAGGTTAGACTACGCCAAGATACTCGGTGATTGCTAAAAATATATAGGTATACAAACTGCTGCTCGAGGAACGTTTGCGCGTAGGGGATCCCCATGCCCGACATGTCGCCACGTGCACGTGGGGAGAGTCGTGCCCAATTTTTTCCCAGTGTGGGAATAATATACTATATAAATAATTAATATTGAAGGATTAGTTAAAATTCACATAGTACTTAGATAACTTTAATAGTTTTGTTTTTACATTAATCCTCTTTTCATCGGCTAATCAATATTACGAAAGTATGTAGGATAAAAACTATAAAAGTATTGTATAAAATGAACCTTTGTAAAAAAAAAGTAAAAAATTCAACTTTAGATTTCGATCACAATTACCACTGAGGAAACGCCATTAAAACTTTTTGACACCTTGCAATATCAAAGAAAGAAGCAAACGCGAGAGATACGAATCTCGCGAAAAACTCGGTCGTCACTGCTGGCGTTTCGCCTTCTCAAAAGTCTTATATCCACCTTACAAACTGTCACGGTCAAGGCTCTCAGTCCGACTGCGTGCCCAGCTCCTGCGTAACGCTGATTTTATAAAACCGTTAAGTGCATATATGTACGAGCCTTCATCCATCAAAGCTTTGTCTGTCTGTTAACTTTTTCTTTTACGCTCGATTTGGGTCATCTTGCACGCTTTGCGGGGTTGATTTAGGCCCGGGACAGAGATAAAGGGCCGGCCGCCGGGACAGAGCTGTTGCACAGGCTTCTGTGCGTCTGTGCAGCTCACACCTACACGGCTTAATGAAATATGAAATATTGTTTAGAGCTAGTGGGATGGAATAGTTCTTTTGAGAACAAGAGACGAAAAACATGTATTCGGACGAGAGCGAATATTTACAGCAGGAGATGTAGGTAAGACCGCCGAAGGCAAACAAACAGCGACAGAAAGTGAGTTTTTCGTCCTTGAAAACAGGCCTGAAAAACGTTGAGAGAGAGCTACTACAATAAAAACTTTTTTTTAGGGTCAACAAGAATTATGTTGTGACAACAAGCTCAGACATTTTAAAACCAATCTTTTTTTTATTATTTATTGTCAATTGGAAAAAATTTGAATTAATTCTGGTTCCAGTTGAAAAAGTTTTAGTTATTTTAAATAAAACGGTTTCTTCAATAGTATATTATTCCCGCAGGCGAGATGGTTCGATTTGGCCTCCGAGAGGTTTGCGACCCGAGCCGAAGGCGAGGGTTGCAACGAGGAGGCTAAATCGAACCCTCGAGCCTGAGGGAAATATACTATTTTTCGTCCTTCTAACCGAAAACAAGGGGCGAAGTTCCGATTTTGAAGTTAGAGGGACGAAAATAATTTTTTTTATGTAAAATAGAGAGCAGTTACATCTACTACTAATTAAAAATAATTAATTGATGCAAAAATCAATGAAAACTTTTTTTCGAAAATACTTAGTTTAAATTATTTTATGCTCTGATAATTATATATTTTTAATTAAATATTTAAATACATAGATCTTTCTCAAAATTAAAAAAAATTTTTTTTTCGTATGATCTAAGAAAAAATTTTTTTTTATCAGAATATTTTGGAATGACTTAACCCTAAATTCCTTTAAAATGAGTTTTTTTACTAGTCAATTAAATTACAACTAATAAGTATCATAAAGCTGTCAGAAAAAATCTAGAAAGCACCTTAAATATTTAAATTTTAAAAGTTTGATTACTATAATTTTACAAATAATTTTTGTAAATCAAATTTTTTTTTTTTTTTTTTTCATTTTAAAATGTTTATTAAATTAGTTTTATAATCAACACTTTGGACAAAATTTTAAAATGTATCATTGATTTTTAATGACAATAGAATATGCATAGAAAAATTAGACTGAACTAATAAAAAGTATTAATGAACCTTTTAATATATTAAATATTGCAATTAAATCAAAATTTATTGATGACTGCTCTGATAAATTTATAAAGGGACTGACAATTTTTTTAATTCATCTCTTCTGTATACATTGCATCATTGTTTTTTTTTTATAATTTTTCATTTTATTTTATTTTTTCTGGTAAAATTAAATTATCAATCTTATTTCAAAGTTATAAATGTAATAAAAATATTCAGCAATGTTGTAAGTTTAGAAAAATACTATTTTTTTTTTTTTTTACATTTTACATTTTACATTTAATATCAATATTTTAAAAAATAAATAAATAGAAAATAATAAATCTAGTTATCTATTCACTTGGGGGTTTTTTACCATTAAGATTGTTACACACTCATAGTGAACATTTCCAACCAAGAATGTACTTTTGAAGTTCATGAATTATTCTTTCAAGAGCTAAAAAAATTGTTTTTAGAACACAGATGGGTTAGTGCTTTTGAAAATTGAAAAAAAAATAATGATTTTTGTTTGTACAAAATTGCAGACTTTATGACGATAAAATTTTTTATATTTGTCTTAAAATTTATGTACATTGCTGAAATAAACTTAAATAGATAATAATTATTCTACATAAAAATACTTTGCAAATAAATCATGGAAATTATGGTCGAAACTAAAATCTTCATATTTGTAATTTTTTTCTTCTTCAGTCACTTTCATGAAAACTGTCTAACTGTACTAAGAAAAAATAGATTTTATAACATGATAAATTTGCGTTGAATGAAATGACGCGTGTTCAAATTAGCACTGTTTGAGCGTAAATTTAGCGATAACATTCGTTTTGCAGATGCAAATGTTCGTGTTTCAAGTGATAATTAGCTTGAAGTTTATTCTGTCCTTAATCATTCACTTATTCATAAATAGTTTTGTAAAATATGTACACTGTTTAGTTTTGATAATTAAAGATACCCACAAATAACTATGGGCCACATTAAACAGACCGCACCAACAAAGAGGGCTAATCGGCATAAACAATAAATTGTTGATTATCCACATCAGCTACTTCAACTTGGACGAATTGTGGCTGCTGTAGTTGAATTTGTTGTACTTGACGCCCGCCAAGTGCATTTCTTGTTCTAAAAAAAAATACATATATAAAAATATAAAAGAAAATAAATTTTAAAAAATGTAATTTTTAATTTTAGAACAAAAATTCAAGCTATGCTACTTTAAATTAATATGATTTAGCTTTATATGATGAAATGAATATGAAAACAAAACAAATACACAAAACTGTAGTAGATAAACTTAAAAAGATTAAAATTTTTTTTTAAATTAAAGCAAAAATTTTCGGAACCCAATTTAAGATAACAAATTTTTTTAAGGTTGTGTCTAGGTGCCATCGCCGTGAACCGTACACGGTACACGGTACACGGTAGCTTTTTACTTTAGATCCTATAATTTATCCCAAATAACCCACTTAAGTTTAAAAAACTACTAATTTCTACTTTAAATTCAATTGTCCATCTTAAATAATCCAATTAAATTCACAGAGTGTCTAAAGTAACTCTCATTTGGTACCGTGTACCGTGTACCGTGCACCGAATACGGTACACGGCGATGGTACCTAGACACTTTCTTTTTTTAACCATATAAAATAAATAATAGCGAATTTCTACACAAGTGCGATATAAGGTTTTTTCATAGCACACAATTTTTAAAACCTACTATTTGATGGTAAAAAAAATTTGATGATTGTGTACAACGAGAATTTTTATATCGGCTTTGAAGTAAAAACAACCTGAATTTTTATATGATAAAGTTGTCAGAATTATAGTATAATTAATAGGTTTTGAAAAAAACTTATAAAAATAGTTAAAAAGTTCATAAAAAATTAAATAAAACTACAAAATATCGCTTTGGGTACACCACGAGAAATACAAATCGTCTGCTATGAAAAAGCCTTATGTAAGCAAACCGTACAATCACCCTCGTTTCGCTCTGGCGCTACTACGCCATTAATGATTGCTTATTTATCACTCCTGTATCGAAAATAGTTTTATGATAATGTGTGCGGAAAATCCGTGTTTAGCGCACTAGCCGGCAGCACGAGTGCGATAAATGCGGACTTGTTACACGCAGTGTCATACAAACGTATTTACAGTATGTTAGAGTGGATTCTTTATTAGTATTCTTCCAAGTCAATGGATGAGAATTTAAAATTAATACAATATTAGTTATTAGTTAAGTTAATATTTGGACAAACAAATATCGAATGAATCTAGAATTTTTGTTGAGTGACTTTTTAAATCTAAAACAAAACTTTTATTCAGTTTTGTAAAAGGCAACAGTCAAGGCAAAATATCTACTAAACAATCAATGTTTTTATTTGGAATCCTCTCTCCTTAACTTGGAGAGACTGTAATATATATATATATATATATATATATATATAGTATTGAGACTTTAACAAATTATATTGTTTACAGAATATTTGAATGAAACTTACTTGGCCTTTGCATGTGTTAGAATGTGTGACTTCAAATTTGTAGACTGAGCAAATTTCTTACTACAACCATCAAAAGGACATACATAAGGTCTATCTCCAGTATGGATCCTGACATGAGTTCTTAAATTGAAGTCTAAACTAAATCTTTTTCCACAGCCTTCAAATGTACACTGGAATGGTTTCTCTCCTGTGTGTACTAACTGATGCCTTTTTAACTTTGAACTTTCAACAAAAGCTTTTCCACATTCAGCACACACATGCACTCTATAACAGAGATTTAAGTAATATAATAAATTTTCAAAAATTCTTAATTGTTTAAAAATGTTTTTTGATTTTTTACATAAAATAAGATAATATTTAGATAAATTAAAAAAATTATTATTGATGAAAATATTAAAATCTGTTAAGACTGAATGAAAATTCAAGTGAAATTTACATTATTTTAATAAATATTGTTATTAAACAACTTGTAATAACAAACCTTGGTCCATGTGTATGTAAATGTTTTCTCATTGCGCTATTGTCTCTAAACATTTTTGAGCAGCCCTTATGAGGACATGCAATTGTGCGTTCCGCTCCATCCATTAACGGTGGTTTTCGTACCTTCAGCTTATGACCAGGTCGAGCAAACTCAGCTAACTGTTTTGGGTCCGAAAGGTCAAGACCAGGCATGCCATCAGCAGACATAGAACTGCCCGAGTGATTTAGCTTGATGTTTGATTTGCCAGAAATATATTCTGTGTAATCAGCGTCAGGCTCTGGATTTGAGCCTTCATCTGGAACATCCACCAGGTGAGACGCTAATAGTACACTCCCTATTTTAAAACAAGCAAACCAAAACAAATACTACCATAGATACTCAAAGTATTGAGGAAAAGTTTGATATTTGTGTTAGTATTGATTTTAGTGCTATGTTTATATACAAAGATTGTTTGATCATCTAAGTTATTTTTAAATTAAAAAATTAATATTATTAACCCCTTTAATATTTTTAAACAAATGAATAATTAATATTATTACATTTAAAAAATGGTTAAAATTTAAATTATAAACAACAAACTAAGGAAAAACTATTTTTTAGACTGATACAACATTACAATTCACTTTTAATTACTATTTAGCGTTTTTTTTTTAACAAACTCATTAGAATGTTATTAAAATTTGTCTTTCTTATTTTACTAAAATTTTCAACTTTTTGAAAAATTTATTAAATAAATATGGTAGAACTCTACTTTGGCTTCTACTTAGAAAATTTAAAAAAAATCAAACCTTTTTTTAAAAATAAGAAAAACAGATTTTGATAAATTTTATATTCTACTAAAGAAAACAAAATTTTCTTATAAACATGCAACTCTAATATGTTTTAAGCTTTGCCATAATATTGTTTATCATGACTACAAATTAATTTTTTCAACATGCATGAACTTAAATGCAGAATTATATATTTTATAATAATAAGTTAAAATAGATTAGAAATCATTAATATTCTGTTATGGTTGATTTGATATCAAAATTATTCAGTTTGATTTAACCCATTAACGCCTGAAAGTCAAAAATTTTTTGGTAAACTTTGGGGTTAAAAATGTTTAGGATAAACTTGGAAAATTGATCGGAAAACTCCCCTACCGACTATTTTCAAGGATGCTCTACAAGATCCCGTAGTTAAAAATTCAAAAAAAATTGTTTTTATATTGTTTATTAACAAATTAAAAAAAAAATCACTTTTTTTCATGCATTTTTTTTTCCAATCGAATTTTACGGAGGGTAGAAATTTTTTTTTGCTGTGGAAAAGTTGATAAATCGGGGACGCTAGATTTCTAGTTTGAGAATATTTTTTTAAATTTTCAATATGATTTTTTTTGACAAAATGGCGGCCAAAAAACTTAGGTATAACTTTTCGTAAAACCGCCAATAACAGAACCAGCAGTGAAATAAAAAGTTAGAAGTAAATGAAAATTATTCATACAATAGTATGTTGGATATGTTTTATGATTTTATTCGATTTTTATTTTTGGGCCTAAAATTTTCCATTTTGCAATTTTTATGATTGAAATTATCATAAAACATATCCAACATACTATTTTATGAATAATTTTCATTTACTTCTAACTTTTTATTTCACTGCTGGTTCTGTTATTGGCCGTTTTACAAAAAGTTATACCTAAGTTTTTGGCCGACATTTTGTCAAAAAAAATCATATTGAAAATTTAAAAAAATATTCTCAAACTAGAAACCTAGCGTCCCCGATTTATCAACTTTTCCACAGGAAAAAAAAAAATTTCTACCCTGCGTAAAATTTGATTAAAAAAAAAATGCATGAAAAAAAGTGATTTTTTTTTTTAATATGTTAATAAACAATATTAAAACAATTTTTTTTGAATTTTTAACTACGGGATCTTGTAGAGCATCCTTGTATATTGTCGGTAGGGGAGTTTTCCGATCAATTTTCCAAGTTTATCCTAAACATTTTTAACCCCAAAGTTTACCAAAAAATTTTTGACTTTCAGGCGTTAATGGGTTAAATATTTAAGTAATTAAAATAAAATATTTTAATCCAGTTTTTTTATTTAGTTAATCGGTTGTCTTAGCCACTCGTATCGATATGTTTTATTTCAATGATACATCAGAGTATTAGAAAACCTGTGCTTAATTAAACAAAAAGTAAATTTATTTATATACAATAATTTTGCCAATAAGATTTGTTTCGTTTATTGAATAGGAAAGATATTTAGAGAAAAAAACTGATTAAAAAAAATCGTTTTATTTAAAAAATTTAACAGGAAACCTAGCAGAATCTGACAACGTCTCCTCAGATTTTAACAAGGCCTTTTTACACTATATTTCAACTTTGAAACCGGTATTTTTATTCAAGTCATTGGAGTTCTCAAAAAATTTTATCAATCTATTTTGACCGAGAGATGTGAATTTTGTTCCTCCTATTGAATATATGTTCAAGATATTATTTAAGCTACTGCCAGGTTTTTTACAGCGTAAACTGGTCTTTTTGGAATCTTTGGAATCGGAGCTGAGAAGCTGCCATGACACTTTCTCTTTTAATAAAACATGGCGAGTTCTGATCATCCATTTTCAAAATATGGCTGCCCCCTGGTGCAATGGCGATCCCCGTCGAGTACATCCCGGCGAAATCAAAACAAAAACAAACACCGGCTGTTAAATATCGCGCTCCAAAATTTGTTTTGAACACCTCCCTCTCAAAATCTTACGAAAGGCCTTGCGTTGTGGATCGATGTCGAGCACCGGAAGTACGTAAAACAATTCTGAGTACGATTTATTTAACCGTAAACAACAGATAATGTATTGTTATTTCTATTGCTCGAAATATTTATCTTAAATTTAATCAAGTTTTTCATTCAAATTACGAAGAAACCTCAGTTTTTTTTTTAACGTTTCAACAAAATTTAAAATGGAATTTAAAAAAAAGAGAAAAAAACCTTGAATGAATTGGATAATGTTTTTTAAGATAAATAGATGTGTGGAAAAAAAAAAAAATTAAAAATATCGAGTAATTGCGTTATTTTTGTGTGCTACGATTTAAACATATAAAATATTTTTTAAAACTGTTTGAATGAATATATGTATAATAAAAAAAAAAAAAAAAAAAAAAAAAAATCATAAGTAATAAAAAGCCAAATTCTGTGCCTACAAATGTACAGACGTAGCTTACTTCAAAATAAAATTATATCAGGCAATGAAAAAAGAGTTAAGAAAAAAAAAGATTTAAAAATTCAAAACAGAATAAAAAAAAGTAAACAACTCACCATCATCAGTCCCGGATGCCCACATAGTGACCGAAAACTCTCCTTCGAGGGTCTTAATCTGTACTTGTTTTTGCTCCCACTTCCTTGGCTTTGTTTCGGTAGGCATCTCCGTGAAGATGGCATGCTCTGGTGGCCTAAACCTTTGGGTGGTTGTTGATGAGCCCATGCTCTTTTTCGCTTTCTTTTTTGTAGACGTGGTCGTTGTCCTGGACGGGCCCGGGCTCGATTCCACATATATGTCCGCCTGATCAGGGACAGGTATTTGGTCATAGACACTGAGAGGATCGCCTCCCACGATCTCTTCTTGGGTCTGGAGTATGATCTCCTCCTCGCGTCCTGCCTCGGGCAACGCTTGTAGTGCGATCATTGTCTGATGATGCTGGTGATGGTGTGCTGAAGCTTGATGGTGCATGGACACTACATCATCCTCCTCGGACTCTATGATCGACGACTCAACGGTTTCACACGGTATTTCCACGGGGATGGACTCGATCTCCACTTCCTGGATATCCGGCTGGATTTCGACCTCGGACATGATGTCCGAGGACGCCATATTAATGTCGCCTGCGGTCGCCATCTTTATGGCTGCCTCTGGCCGCTGGCGGCTACGCAATATGGCCGCCTCGATAAAACTAATTGAGGAAGAACGTCTCCCCACCACTCTCTTAACAAGCACGCATGCGCCTTGATTATTTTTTTCTTTTCATAATTCAAAATCCAAATTTCAAAATTTTAATTTATTGATGATTTTAATTGTTTTGAACTTTTTATTATTCTATACTCTTTGCGTTTTATTACACTGTTAAAATTTTTAGTTTAAAAATTTTCAATACTTTTTTTGAAAGACAACATTAAATTTAATATAGTATAATTATTAAAATATATAAAATATTATTTATGTCCACATATGATTTAATAATCTCATAAATTTAATAATTTTACAATTTGCGTATATATTACATCCCCATAAAACAGTGCACCTATAAGTAGACACTGTACATAATAGTTTGAATATTTACCCGCCACTGAAAGATCAGCTGAGAGATGAGAGATGAGAGCATGATAGAAAGAGAATTGCCCTTACAACTCACTTATGACAAGTTCATTGCAAAAAAGTATCACCTATTAAAAACTCAGTCTTGGTATGGTCTTTTCACACTGTAAGTAATTAATTATAGAATCACCTCTTGTATTTTTACAGTAAATGTGATTTGTTTAAGTAAAAATAAAAAAAAATTTTGAACATTTTTATTTTCTTTAGTTTCAGATTATGGATGAGTTTGATGAAATTTTTAAACTTTATCCAGACATGATTTTGATTAAAAAAAAGCCACCAACATGGAAAGGTGTATTAACAGTCAATAATGAAATTACAAACTGTGAAATGAAAGTCAAAGTTAAGTTAACTGTGCCTTCATTTCCACAATTAGATAATGCTGTAATACATTTTGGGGCAAGCATTGCATTTTTATTCAGTAAAAAATTCAAAAATCAAATAGATACAGTTATGTCGAGTGCTGAGTCAGTTGTTGATTGTTTTCGAGACTTAAGTATTGCCATTGTTAGTTCACTCTCATACAATAAATTAAAAAGAGTTTCTTAACAACTGATGATATTTTATTTTTCTAGGAAAAATTAGTAAATGAAAATCAAAGTAAAAAAGTATCACCTTGTACAATTAACACAAATACTGTAAAAAAATTACTGGATGAGCTTGATAATATATTATCAAATAATTCGGTACAATATTAATAATTATTATAGTGAAACTAAATTTTTACTCACAAATATAAGTAATTTTCACTAAATGTTGTTTAGGATGTAGAATTTTCGTCTACAAAAGATCTCAGTGCAATAAAACTTACTCTGAATGACATTTCAATGATAGTGCAGCCTATCATAACTTCAACAGGTCGTAATTCATGGAAAATTTTATCTTCAGATTTACCCAACCTACCAGGATATAATACCAATGAGAAAAAGCTCTTTTCCCTGAAAGAGATTAAGAATTTATTTCAAAAACAAGTCAATGCTCTTGAAGAAGTATGGGATCAATTCAGAAAAATTGACAAGTAATTGATGGTTTCTTTAAAAGTTTTAATTTTAATAAATTTTTATAATTACATGAATTAATTCTTACTTTTATAAATCAATTGTAGCTATTGCTGTGTGACAGATCCAATTCATCCCAAACCTTATCATCTTTACCGCAGAGTGTATCTTTCACCATCAATATCTTTCTTACTAACATTGGATCCTTTGGATCCAAGTGGATACCCAAAAATAAAATTTTTAGGAGCAAAAAATGAAGTTGAAAAATACATAGATAAACTACAGGACGCTATTGAAGTATGTTAAAAACTTTAAATTTTTGTAACTTTAAAAAAATGTATACTATGTTTTTTATTATTTATTTAGAACTGGGATCCTGAGTATAGTGTTTATGAAAATCTTCTAACTTTATTGAACATTGATGAATTTCCACAAGCTTCAAATGATAAGACAGACAAACTTGATGGTATGGTTGGTGACGAGGAATGCTGTATTTGTTTTTCTATGGAAGCAGAAGGTGGTCAGATACCTGAAGAAATTTGTAATAATCATAGATGTCGACGGCATTTTCATTCCCAATGTTTATTTCAGGTAACTGATTGCTTATAACAATAAAAAAAAACTTTTTCTTCATCATAAGTAATCTTAAATTGTTTGAAATTTTTCAGTGGTTACAAGAATTAGCCACCAATAAAATAGTATTTAATCAAATATTTGGTCCTTGTCCTAACTGTGGTGAAGAAGTGTCTTGCCAAGTTCCAAGTGACTGATAATGATGATATACAAATAAGTTAATTACATGTAAATAAATTTACATGTAAATAAATTCAGTGTAAATAGTTTTCATTCAAAAAACTAATAATAGGGGATCAATAGACAAAGTCATTTAAATTTTAATAAATTCTTTTGACAGTGAGTCTTTAGAAAAAATTTATTTTAGTTGCTTATATAATTATTAGTCAGGATATAACAGTTTAACTGAAAATACTTTTTTAATTAGTAAAAATGTCAAAATTTAATAAACAATTGCTATCTGTGTTTGACCATTCTCTAAAATTTGAAGATAATTGTAAATTGTGAATGTAAATGGTTGATTAAAATTTGAAAATGTTTGTAATTTTTTAAGAGTATTGAAACATTTTTTTCTGATTTAGATTGTTTATAAATTATATTTAGACACTAGTGGCCCGAAAGTATGATTTTTGGTCCCGTAATGGGAACACGGGTGCACTGAAAAGTGCCTCCTCCCGATTTCGCCGAAAACTTTCAGCGAGAAACGTTTTCGGCGAAATCGGGAGGAGGCACTTTTCAGTACACCCGGGAACAAATTTTCTACTTTTTGAATATATATACACGCATTAATGTAAACACACGCCTTGGAAGTGCGAAAATGAGCCAAAGGAATTTCGGTTTGCTAAGGTCTAACTCATTTTTGACTCTCTCGAGCATGTAATATACAAATCAAAATTATTTACCAGATATTTTTATCATGTTATACTTATATTATTATAATTTTTTATTTGAGTATAAATAATTTTTCAAAAAATTTAGCCAATAAACTTTAAAAATTAATCGAGACTCAGACTCGTGATATGTTTTGGATCGATCAGAATGAAAAATTAAATTTCAACTAAGTAACATATCTTTGCCTGGATCTATTTTCACCCAAAAAATGTTATATCAGTTAATTATGACCGAAGTAAATTTTATGAGTCAATTCTTTCAATCTGTGAAAAAAGTTTGTTTGATCTTTAATCACATGGAACGTTTTTTGTGAAAATTGTCAATTTTTATAACATATGTTATTAAAAATTACATGAGATTAGATAAGATTAGATTTATTCATTTAAACTAACAAGGATTAACAGATCCTTCATAGTCGAAAAATATTACTTAAAAAAATAGCATGTAACAGATGGATAATTTTCTCTTTTTTTAGTTTCAACTTTAAAATTATAATAAATAAATTTATGCTTGCATTAAAAAACTTAAAACAATAAATTTCAATTTTAAATCTAGTTTTCAAGTGAGTACATACGTAATTGCGTACAGGGAATTTAAAGAAGCGTAGTTGGTATTGAAATTAAACGACTGAGTCAGCTCTCTTCTTCGCAGTAATTTTTGAAAATAAAACTTTGTTGGAATAATCAGACGTCGGTAGGATTTAAATTCATAGCATTCAAAGTTAAAATTGATTGAGTGCCGATAACAGTTCATTATATTGTTAATAAAATAATTACTTTAAAAAAATTTTAAGTACTCTTTCCGTTTGCTGATTGATAGCAAAGTTGTAAAAAAATTTTGCATTACGCTCTTACGGACTTCGTTATCACGAAATAAGTGAGTAAAACCCAGAGTGACTGTTTACCACTGAAGATCGAAGATTTTCACAAACCGTATATACATACATTTAAAAAGTTTGAATTGCTACAGTCCTATGCTAAAAATGGAACGAGTAATATCATCTAGAAAATTAGTGGAACCAATCATAGTCTTAATTCAATTTGCATACGCAGTATCAGGTAAATATATGTATATTTTTTTAACTAAAAATATTTCAGAAATGAATCTTTAAAAATAAAAAGTTAAAAAAAAAAAAAAAAAAGTCGTTTGATTGATTACCAATAAAACAATTTCAGAGAAATTTATTTCAAAATCATTTGAAATTTAATTTTGAAAATTAATTTCGTCCAAAAAGTACAAATATGTTTTATTATTATTTTTTTAATTGCTCGTAAAATTAAACTTCTTTAACATTAACAATGCGGGCTTAAATTAAATTTTAATATAAAAATGTTCGTATCTGGGCCACTGCAGTAAGTATGAAGACAAAAGAATTTAAAAGATTTGAAATTGTAGAATCTCAAATTTCATTTCTTGAGGAAGTGAATCATTTTACCTACATATTGAAAGTAACTCGAAGGAGATGCTGTAAAAATTTCTGTCTTCTATATTATAGTTTCTTCATATTGTGTCTAACACATTGTGTGATCATTAGTTATTATGAAACAATTTATCAAAAAGTTTAAAATAATCATTTAACTAATAAATTAACTACGTATTGTAAAATTTCAAAGTTTATATACGTCTTTTGATTTAATTTCAAATGAATGTAAGTACAATTATCGTTGTATTTTAACAAAATAAAACTTTCAAAAATTGGATTTATTGCGCAAATAAAAAAGCTCAACAAAACCACTGGTTTTACATTTATGAAAAAGCTCGTAGTTAATTGAAACTTTATCTTAATTTAACTCAGCTGCAAATTATTGTTGGTAATCAAAATTATGAAATCAAACTTTGCTCAAAAAGTATAATAATATTCAGATATAATTTTTATGTCCTTTTGGCTTTTTTAAAATTTGATGGCGCCTTCAAGACACAAAATAATTCATTTCCTTTATAGTGATACATTTCTTTCAGGCCTCCAAAAAAATCTTTGAGGTATTAATTAACGGGCTTTATTAATTCAAAAATCGAATAAATAGATTTTCTGAACTTTTTGTTTCCAATGTAAATTCTGTTATTAATTCACAAATTTAACGTCCAAATTCAAATAATTACAGCGAAAATACCATGTATGTATACTATATTAATGCGAGAAACTATGTATACGTGAATATATCAGAGTAAGGTTTTTAGTCCGTAGAGTTCTAACATAACATAACATAACTTATTTGCAATTAAGTTAAAAAAAATCAGAAGTTTTATTACTACTCAAAGTTATAATAGAAAATTAGAACAAATATTTTATCTTTGACTGAAAATTTTTTTATAAGGGAATAATATATGATTTCAACTAATTTTTTGAAGAAATATTATTATATAGTTATTCGAAATAGGAAGCCAATTTAAAAAGGCTACTTCAATTTACCTGGGATCGAAAATAACAAAAAAATGGTTACTTGCAATTAGATAAATTAGTCCCCGAAAAATATTTTCCTCTTCCGACGTACGCTAATTACTATAGTATATATACATTAATTATTATTTTCGTGCCACCTTCTTATAATCACTTTGTTTTTAGATAGCGTGATCACGGACTTATTTTTGTTTAAAAAATGTACCCAGATTATGGAAAGCAATAGCAGTTTTTGTTCAAAACTACACGAAAACAGCAACAGCGAGGAAGCTAAAGATTTACAAAATGAAATTCAACCACACATTGCTTCTGTACTCGTACTAAAGTCAATGATTAAAACGTTTTTTCCAATTATTTTAATACTTATTTTGGGCCCTTGGAGTGATAGAAATGGCAGAAAGCAACTTTTAATTTTTCCTTTTATAGGTAAATTTAAATTTTTATCACAAGTTTCCTTACGCAGTATTTGATAAATAAATAGAAAAATTTATTTTCCTAATTTTCCATTTTATTTTTAATTCTAAAATAAAATAAAAAACTAATAAACTTTGTGTTGTAAGTTTATAAAAGATGAACTTGCAAATTAACTAATATAATTATATAATTTTCAGGATCTGTAATATATTATTTATCATTTGCGATATTGAGCACACTAAACATTGATTTATATTATTATCTTATACCATCAATAATATCATCATTAATGGGAGGGTTTCCATCTATCATGATGACCAGTTTTTGCTACATCGCTGATGTTACTAAAGAAGATAACCGCTCTTGGCGTTTGGGACTGTTAGACTTTTTATTATTTGGAGGACAGTTAGTTGGTTTTATCTTAAATCCAATTATTTTCAAAAATTTTGGATACCCTACAGTATTTGCAATGTCTGCAACAAGCTGTTTTATCGGACTTGTGTACTCACGGTTTTGTTTGGTTGAAACTATCCACAAAAATCAGCGAGTAAAGGTTTTTTTTTTATTAATTGAAATTTTAAGCTATCGTTTCAAATATTTGTTTATTTATTTATTTGTTTTTTCCAGCAATCCGAACAAAGCGTTATCGATTTGATCAAAGAACTACTCTTAACTGTTTTTAAAAAACGTGAAAATTTTGACAGGTGTTTGTTTGTATTATGCTTATTGATAATAGCTTTACACGATGACATGATGCAAGGATCAGCAACAATTATGTACCTTTTTACCAAAAAATTCGGATGGAGTTTGACAGACTTTTCATACTACTCGGTTTTTCAACTTGTTGTTACAATGTGTGGAATGATGATACTTATAAAAATCATCGCTCCACTATTAAGTAATTATAATTATTATACATATATATATTTTAATATAATATTAGTTTAAAAAATAAAATTTCATTGAACTCAATAAAATTAAAAACAAATTTTATGTATTCATAATTATTATAATTAAAATTTTAGAGCTTTCTGAGACTTCCAGCATAATGATCGCAAGTTTATCAAATGGTTGTGGCTCAATCGTGAAAGCTTTTGCTAATAAATCTGAACATATTTATTTTTCGACCGGAATTGGATTATTCTGTCTTGCTCCTGCCTCATTAATTCGGAGTATTATATCAAAAACTGTCTCTCAGCAAGACATTGGTAAGTCCTGTTTTTTTATAATCAACTGATTTTCTATTTGTCTTGAACAAAAAATTTTTTTGGGGTAACTTAAATCGGTAGAAAAAAAAAAAAAGTTTACATACATAATATGTTGTGAGCGAATGCATTAATTCGTCCGAAACCGAAGTATTCTCATGGATCTAATTATATAGATGGAACGATAATTTCAGAAAACTTTTTTTTAATAAAATATGTTGTTACGAATAAACGAAGGGCTGTGCACTCAAGGATCACTGATGATTCTTTTTGATTCTTTGGCAAAATTTTATGTGTTTTGTAATTAAACCTAGATGGTTATAGCCAGAAAAATGTTCGAGGCTGTATAGTAACTTCCACTGTTCCCTTCTGAAGTCTGGGGTTTTTATTTTTAAAATAAAAAAATAAAAAAAGTCAATCGAAGCCGGTCAAGAAATGCTTCATGACAATATTATGTATGATTGGATTAACACAAATTTTTAAATCTAACAAATAATATTATGACCACTAATAAAGTTATATAATAATCATTTGATAATTTTTCTTGTATATCTGAGATATTTTCGTGAAAATCTTAATTTTTCGTATTCGGCTACTTAACTTGCATAACAATCTATTAGTACCCTGCTGTATAGCCACACTTGTGCCACACGTTTTGAAGGAGAAGACTTCCGGAGTTAAATGAAGTTTTGACTCCGGAAGGATCTGGACGGACACCTGGTGATGATAAGACCTCGACTTTCCCAGGAAGTTTTGACTTCAGAAGGGTCAGGACGGACACCTGTGTGCTATACTACTGTGTACTATAGTGATCTACATGAATGAGTTATCATCCGAGTTTTGAATACTTATACAAGGACTGGAGATGTAACCAGACATTTAGGTCACCGATTTGAATGAAACTTTTTAAGTTTAAGGGATATTTGTTTTTTTTTTTTTTTTTTTTTTTTTACAGAAAAGTAAAAAGAGCCACCAATAATTTTTTTGAATGGGCCTTACTAGTTAACGCGATGGCATTTTTGGCACTTTTTTGGTTTCTTATCTAATTTTCAAAAAATTTGTTTTCGAAGAATTAATATTGAATTTACAAAGATGCAGAACTTTTTTTGTCTTTTCATGAACAATAAGGAAAAAATATTTTTGAATCTCAACTTAAAAAAATTGACCAATTAATTTATATTCGTGGAAGCATCATTAAAGTTTTCAAATATAAATTATTAACGGTCAATTTTTTGATTTGAGATTTAAAATTTTTTATTTTTTTTATTTCATGAAGAGATTAAAATAAAAAACGAGAGATCCCGCATCTCTGAAAATGCCTTACAGGAATCAAACACGAATTTTCTGAAAATTGACTAAAAAACAATAATAAGTGTTAGAAATTCCATATGGAAAATCAATCAAAAGGCACATTCAAAAAAGATACTGGCAGTTTTGCTCATTATTTGGTACAAGAAAACTATGCTTAAAGTTACATTAAAATCGGTGATCCAAATGTCTGGTCATCTCCTCGTTAGTATATGAATATGATCATATAAGTGCGTTAAAATGGTCACACGAGGAAAAAAAATATATTACTGTATGTACTAACAAGGAGACAATTTGTCGTTTGTCACTAGAATTTTCATGAAACTTTGCACACAGCTTTCATTCATCATAAAAAAAGCCCTTCGGTGTTCTTTTTCCAGAATGAGCTCTTTTCCACCTACTTCCCATATAGCCCCTGTATAAAAATTAAAAGACTGCCCAAGTGGGAATTTTTCGAAAATGATGTCAAAATCGGATTTTTATTGGAATCAGTCTAATTTTTAACACAGGGGTTATATGCGAAGTAGGTGAAATAGAGCCCATTCTGGAAAAAGAACACTGAAAGACTTTTTTTTATGATAAATGAAAGCTGCGTGCAAAGTTTCATGAAAATCCTGGTCACAAAGGACAAATCGTTTCCTTGTTAGTACATCCATAAGACTCGTTTTTGCGAATGCCATTTTTTCGAGGCCTGCATATAATCGAATCCTACACGCGGCGCGCCTGTGCTGTATTGCTCTGTTATTACAAAAACAAAAAGAAATGATTAGATACAAATAACTTCACGCGCGTGTCAGTTATTTTAAAACATAATAATTGTGTTTAAATATTAATAAATTACAAAAAATATATTTTTTAGCAAGAATTAACAAAAATTTTTTTAAAATAATGAATTGATCTGAAAAATTTTTGTTATTAGGTAAGGCGTTTGCAATAACTACGACTATGGAAAAAATAGGGCCACTTATTTCAACACCAATATTTGTATTTTTACATGCAAATTACATACAAAATTATCCCTGTCCGGTATGGTTTGTAAATGCTGGATTGAGTTTTCTTATTATAATTATTGCTATAATTGTTCGCCGTAGATGGAGTAAACTAAAAGTTGACAACTTTGGGGATAATAACATTTAAAACAACTCATGATTTCTTTTTCTTTCAGCTGTCTAAATTTAAAATAACTATTATTTTCTACTATGATCTCTTTAGTTCTATAAGTTTAGAGTTATAGAAAGCATGCATGTGTATTTATAATGTTAACATAAACCCATCGATAACGTAACAATGGTACCACTGTATTCACTCATGAGTTTTATCACTTACACCGATCTCTTAAGAACCAAAATTTTTTAAAGTAATTTCGTTGAGTATTTTTATAATTTATAATTTTTACAAAGCTTATATTTTAAAGATTTGAGTACAGGTTAAAATCAGTACAGAAGAAAAAAATTGAAATTTTTTACAGATCGACCCAAATCGACCATAATTTTTTCTGGTAATAACTGATCTTGGCTGCTTTACTTTTTTTTAGAACGAAGTTTCATTTATTTATTTTTTTTTTTACCTTATGAATAAAAATGTGTAGATTTTAATAAAAGGCACACACAACTATTCAAACGACCAAAAAATTAAAAAAAAATGCCTAATCGCATTATATTGTTTTTATGAAAAAGAGTTGTGTAAACAGGTACAACTGAAAATATTTTTACAAAGGAAAAATAAAAAATAAGAGCATCGATAGATTTATAGGACAGACTTTTATTTTTCATCTGTCATAAACTGATTTTTTCATGCGCTTTCTTAATTAGTAAAAATAGTATTTTCTTCTCAATTTTTGTGGGCATTGCTCTTTGCAGCTCAACAATTTATAATATTACTTATAATACTTATGTATGTGTACTTATTTTTTCAATTTAAGAGAAAATAGTATTAAAAAACTCAGATTTTTTGACCTTTGTTTTTATTTATTTTTAAAATTATTTTTTCCTGAAAATAAATCTTATAAAAAATCTTTTACAACTTAAAAAACTCCGGAGTCCATTAGTTTTCGAGTTATGATTTTTTAAAGTTAAATTAAACCTGGAGCGTTCGTATAATCCTGACACCTCAGGTAGCCCTTTTATAACATCTTATCATTATTTTTTCTTAAAATATTAAGTTATTAAGACCTTATAGATTTAAAAATCTTTTGTTATTACTGTTATCATTTTTCAAAGCATTCGTTTAATGTAACGGACGAGCGCTGCCGCGACGTGCCGTATTTCTGAGACCGGCAACTGGCCGGGTATGTCACTGTACACTGGCCGCCAGTGTACATACAAGTCTTCTTCTTTTTTTTATTAATAAAATTTTTTTTCAAAGTCAATTTTAATCACGCCTTATTACATTTTTTTTTCACTAAACGTGAAAAATGCTTTCATTTTCTGAATATTAATTATTATTGATATAATATTAATTATTGACATGAACTTTTAATTACTTATTCTTTAATTTCTTATTCTTTTAAGTATTTTACGATTGTTTGAGATATTATAACAGTTAATAAGTTATTCGGTGTATAGTTAAATTTATTCAAGTCAGATTAATCATTGAAATTTTTAAATTCTGCAAAATGAAAATTTATGTATGTGCACGCGAATTTTCCTATTTCGCTAAAAAACTTATCTTACATATATATTACAGATTAATTGCAATGTGGTTACGCCCACTGGTTTTATCTTGAAAATTATACATGTTTTTGAAATTGATTTAAAAAAAAAATAATTTAATGTTATTTTTTGAAGGGAATATTTATGTACACATTATATACTAATCTGTAAATTAAATTATAGAAATTTATTTATATATTTACAAACATAAATCTGGGTAGTTAATTTTCTTTACAAATTTGAAATAATTTTATTTAAAATCAATTAAAAAATTATGATACATGAGGCAAAATTATTTTTGAAAAATTAATCTGACATCAGATCTAAAGGAAAAATAATCGTTATCATAATCGATAATCAGAATTGAAGTTTATAACGATGAATTAACAGTGCCGTAAAGTAAATCTTATTTTTACCAAAAAGTAAAAAACCAATTCTTCTTATATTTTTATTTTTAATAAAAATTTTAAAAACACTAATTATTTAAAGACGTGGTAATGAAGAAACTTTTTTTCGATCAGAGTTTTTTCTAAAAATTCATTAAATACTATTGTTCCACAAATTAAAACTAATGATGATTCAGGTTCGTAATTGCCGAGAATTCCCTTAAGAATCTCCACATTTAACCGACTGTTAACCATTTCTAAACCAGTTATATTTCCGGAACCTAAAAATATTTTAATTTTTGAAATGAATTGTTTTAGTTATAATGTTTATATTGGAAAAACAGAGTTGTTACTTTTTTGAGATAAGCATAATGTACATTCAAAGTTCCAATAATCTGCTAAAAGTCTTAATTCATATTTCAAAGGCACATGTGATAATGTTTGGAATCCTGCTATTAAATTAATTTTTGTATCTTCTAATTCATTCTCTACTATAGATTTAGCTAATGGATAAAAAACAGCAATCCCAGTTCCAATACTGAACATTAAAATTTGTTTAAAGCTGAAACAATATTTATTTGTACTCTGAAGTCACTATAATAGATGTAAGTGATTTTTTAAAAATCATATATCACATTTTTTTTGCTAATATTTGAATTGTTAATCCATTTATACCTGTTTCTCTTATACTCAAAGTCTCCATATGGCCCTCTAATAAATACTTCATCTGAAATTTTCAACTGCTTTATACAACTACTTGCTTTTCCATTAGGATATATTTTAATTAATAATTTCAAGCTTTTTGAGCTCCAAGATATTGGAGTATAAGGTTTTGATATAGACTCAAGTTTTAAGACAACATGTTGACTTGGATATAAAAAAAGAACATTATCTTTGTTGTCTGAAAATTATTATAATTCTGTTTTTAATAATAATAAGAAAAAATTGAATTAATTTATGGAAAATTGTGAGTAATTTATTACATAAAAAAATAGTAGAAAAATCATAAAATTACCTAATTCACAATCCAGATCAATATAAATACAATCAGTGGATGCTTCTGTTATGTCTTTAATTTTAAATTTATTGTAACGAAGGGGGCATAAATAATTTAATTTAGCAGGTACACTAGATTTATTGAACTTTTTTTCATTCCATTCTTTTAATTTTTGTTTATGAATATCAAAAATGCAAGATTCACAACCATTTCCACAGCATTCATCTTCGGTTGGAGTTCTTGGTCTACTGTTGTGGTCGAGATCATTGGAAGATGTCATTTGCATTTGCTTAATTAATGGGACAGTTGTATTCTCAAAGAAAAAATTAACAAAATTGATTTCTTTCCACTCCAACTTTATAAATATTTTTTTTTATTTTTAAAATAAATTTTTTTTTCTCTTTATGGCTGCAAATAAGTATGTTTTATCTCGCGTTGTAAGAAAAAAAAGTCATTCTCTGATCTTCAAAATTCAAATTGTTTATCAGATGTATATTTGTACAATGACACAGCATGAACAATGAAAAAATTAAAATTTTGTAAATAACCTCTTCAAAAAATTTGAAATCTGCTTAAAATTTTGTAATTAAGGTTTTGACAGATGTAAGATAATGACAAAGAAAATTTGAATTAAAAAAAAAACTGATTTTAGTTACAAATATTATCTTTAAAAGAAGAAAAAAAAAAAAAAAAATTCATTGACTAAGCCTCCGCAATCCGCATTCAGAGCAGAAACTAACGTACGCAGACACGCAGCAGAAGAATTGAACAGCTGATTCATAGACAAATAAATGCTGCAAAACAGCAGCGAACGAGTACTTTGTGTTTTACTAAAAATTAAAAAAAAAAAAATTAAAACAAGCAAAAAAATACATAACCACAGCTTTAGAAGTGTCTTCTAGATTTTTTTAGTGAAACATGTTTTTTAAGAATTAAACAATGAAGACCTCGGGACATTCAAGCAAATATATTCAAGTAAACAAAGAAATACAACTAAAAAATATTTATATTTTAGATTTGATCTCCTTTGATTATGTTCGCATAGTAAGTTAGGCTTTCGACGGTATAACTTCGACTGTAATCATGACATTACGAAAATCATCCACTTCTCATTTGGATTTTGACGTCATTGTCGTGGAAATTTTTACCCCAACATCTATGACAATCTGATATGGTTTGAAAAATCAACTTATCATCTTTTTTTTTTTTCATTTAATTTTTTGTTTCCCGTTAATTGTTAACAATGGGGGATACATCCACTGCAGGATGGAGGATGTTTGTTTCAATGGAACCCGTGGCTTTTGCTTTATTTGTAGCATTTTCTGTTTCTGGTAAGAAATTTTTATTAATTTATTATCAGTATATCATTATTATTATCAAATCATCTAAGTTTCCTATATCATCATTCAATAATAACTAGGAATAAAAGTTTGTAATTTTTAAAACATCAAAATATTTAGATCCAAGTTTAAACAGCTTAGCACATTTGAAGTGTAAATATTTTTGATATTTTGTTTATTACTTGTAAAACTGGATTTAAAATATTATTTTTGTTTCAAATTACTTTTTTGTAATAAATAAAGTTATTATTAAAAACTAAAAAAATTTTTTAGTCTGTGTAATCTTAACTTGTCATGTAATTAAATTTGTAGAATAATTTATATAATATATTGACTATTATTATAATCAGTAAAAAGCACTCATTTTTATAACAATATATATTCAAATTTTTTAAATTTGAAATGTCAATTACAATTGAAATAATTTTTTTTTTTTGACATTATTATAAAATAAATTTTTCAATTACAATGAGAATAAATTACTTTACAGAAAGTATAATATCCGATTTAATAGTGTACCAGACTTGTAAGTCAACAGAAATCCCAGGATTAAATAAGAGTGACTGTTATCTTTTACATGACAAAAGTAACAGTAAAGATGCAATGAGTGTAGAAAAAAAAGTTCAACCTTACACTACTCTTATTCTTACACTTCAGTCATGTATTTTAACAATATTTCCAACAATATTATCCATTTTTTTGGGACCATGGAGTGATAAATATGGCAGAAAACCTCTTCTAATATTTCCATTTACAGGTAAAATTTAAAAATCCATCTGAAATTATTTACATTATATATTTTATTTATTTTTTTTTTTTTAGGTCTAGTATTATCTTACTGTTTGTATGCTTTTTTAAGTAATTTCAATCCTAATCCTTATTGGTATTTGTTACCAAATATACCAGCAGCACTATTTGGTGGATTGAATCCAATTTTAATGACTTTTTTTTGTTACATCACTGATATAACAAATGATCACAATCGAGCCTGGCATTTGGCATGTTTGGAAACAACAGTGTTTTCAGGAATTTTTACAGGAATTCTGGTGGGTCCTGTCATTTTCAAATACTTTGGATATCAAGCAGTTTTTTTAACATCAGCATTTTTTTGTTTTTTTGCTTTACTTTATACTTTATGTTGTATAAAAGAGACTGTCCAGAATGAGAATAATGTAAGTATATTAAAAAAAATTCAAAGAGATTTTTATGTTATTTATATCAAGAAATACTATTAGTTAAAACATAAATATTTTTTGCCCATGATTTTGTGGTGTTGATAACTATTATCATCAAATTTATTGCTATACAACTTTTGGTCTACCAAACAAACTTCTTTTTTTTCTTTTGCAATATCTAAATGCTTATTTTGGAGTTGCATATACATTTCATTAATTAGTACTTTTTGTATTACTACACAAACTTTCAAAATCTGGTCATTTTCAAGATACAAAGATTGACATACATGAAATTGTTTAGCTATAAGCTTTGTAAAAGTGGATAATTTTTATTATGAATTAAAAAAAAAAAAAAAAAAAAAATTATAATCATAATTATATATCTTTCAGAGAACATTGAAAAGCTTATTTGATTTTGCACTAGTCCAAGAGTTATTCAGAGGTGTCACTCAAAAGAGACAAGGGTTTGACAGATTTTTAGTATGGTGTTGCATCACGGCAATTGCTTCACATGTAGTTATATTCGAAGGAAATGGTTCTATTTCATTTCTATTTACAACTGCAAAGTTGGGATGGAATCTTTCTGACTACTCTATCTATTCAGGAACTCATCTTTTCATATCTGTTGTCGGAATGTTACTAATGATAAAATTTGTTGGATCTATATTAAGTAATTACTTAATTCAGTCTATTTATTTATTTTTTTAATTTATTTAAAACAATTTGTGCATAAATGGTTGAAAAAATAATTTTGAAGTAATTAAAAACATTTTTCAATTTAATTTATAAATTGTTAAAAAGTATAATTTAACTTTTTAGAACTTTCAGAAACAATTATTATTATATTGTCATGTATATCAAACTCTATGGGTTGCATTGCAAAAGCTTTTGTTTGGAAACCATGGCATATGTATTTTTCTTCAAGCATTGGAATGTTTAGTGCATCTACCATTCCAGTTATTAGAGCTATTATGACCAAATCAGTTTCTCAAAAAGATGTTGGTAAGTCACTTCTTGGTATAGAAAACAGTAACTGATAATAGTAAATTTTAATGATTATCTGTTCCTTAGGCAAAGTATTTTCAGTTACAACAACAATTGAATTATTAGTGCCATTTGCAACAACCCCAATTTATTTATATATTTATATACATACTCTGAATTTATATCCCTGTCCAGTTTGGTTTTTATCAGCAGTACTTCCATTATTTATTATAATTCTGGCAATAATAATTGAAAAACGGTGGAAAAGATTGAGAGACACATTATATGTTCCAGTAAATGAAGAAAACCAATAGTTACATGGAACATAAGTCAAAAAGCTTTAGAGTTTATTTTATTAAAATATTTTTATGTATTTGAGATTTTTCAAAAATTATTTAATTGTTTGGTGATTTAATCAACTTTCAAAAATATTTTTTTGAATATGTTGCTTTTAGTTTTTTATTTTTGAAAAATCTCATTTTTTAATTTATATAATTATCTTATTTTTTTGACAAGAATTGCACATATCATTATGTAGTTTTTTTTTAAAAGGTTCTTACTCTTGTTTTAACGAAGTCTTTTAAAAAAAAAAAAAAAAAAGTATTTGTTATGTTAAGTTTTATTTGAAAAATTAAACACTTCTGTGATACAATAATCATTAAATGATTTAAAAATATTTCATTACTTTATTTTTTTGAATATTTTTTTACATTTTTAATGATTTTAAATTTATTTAGAGTGTAGTAATTTAAATTAAAAAAAAAAATTTTTAATTTAAAGTTCAATGTTTTTTTCAACAATTTAAAGTTTATCAAAATAATCTACATGATCACCAGACTTATACTTTTTTGCTGAAAGAACTTCTGTCAGACGTTTTACAGTTTCGTCTGTAGTTAAAGCTTTTTTATTTTTTCTCATATTTTGAAAACTAGTTTTGACATCTTTATCTCCAGCATTGTTGGCTATTGTTTGTAACATGTCTGTTTCAACTGGTCCAGGAGAATAGTTTAAAACGTTAACATCAGGATGTTCTTGAGCAAAAACCTAAAAGATTTTATAAAGTATGATTTACAGAAATATAGAAGTTGTAAAAAATATAATCATAATGAACTATTAATACTAACAAAACAATTTTTTTTTTGGTATTTATATATAAATAAAAAACAAGTATATTTATTTAATATTTAAGTAACAGTTGTTAATTTTTTGAATTTGTTTTTTAGTTGTTTAAGATTGTTGTTGTTGTTGTTTATTCTCACAAAACATGTGTTTGATAATTTGACATAAAAAATATTACAAAAAGCTAAGTAAAACAAAATTAATACTATAAAAATAAATGCACTATAATAGTGCATTTATTTTTTCTAGTTTATTAAAAAAGTAATAATTAAGAAAAAAAAAATTGTTATTTCGAATTTTACATATTTTTTATAAATATTCTTGTAAAACATTTATACAGGTTTAGTAAAACCAAGGCAAATAATTAAAATAGATTCAAAAATATATATATATATTCAGATTCAATCAATTACATACCTTAAAATACATTTCCCGTGCAGCTTTCCCAGAACAGTAATAACCAACAGATTTCATCGGCTGAATTCCACATAATGAAGTTATGTTGATAACATGTTTTTTAATTTGAGTTTCTTTAAACAATTTCATAAAAACTCCATTTAGCACTGCTGGAGAAAATACATTCAAATCATAATAGTTCCTCCAAGTATCAAAATCGGTCATGTCAGTTGTAGACTTGGAAACATCTCCAACTGACCCTACATTATGTACAACTACCACTTCATCGAATTGATTCAAACTGTTAACACCTACAGATTTTACAATAATATCTGAAAAAAAGGTGTTTATAAAATTTCAGTTTTCATAAAATTACAGATTGTTTAAATTTTGAATTACCTTCCAATTCATTTGCAGTAACTTTACTCAAATCTACACTTTTAAAATTGGCAGCTAAATCTTTTGGTAATTTATTAGCTGTTTCTTTCAAATTATCAGCATTTCTTGCAAGCAATAAAATTTGAGAATTTTTCTCCAAAGATGATCCAAGAACTTCTGCAATCTTGCTGCCAATGCCTTGACTAGCACCAGTTACCAAAAGAAAAACTTTACCAGAAAAAATTTTAACTGACATTTTAAAAATTATAAGCCGTTACTATCTTGAATTTGAATATCAGATTGGCTATCTGTTAATTTGTTTTCAGTTTCTTCGTTTTGAGGAGATTCAATATTTTGTTCGTCAGTGATTGCTTGCAATGTGTCTGCTTTTAATAAATGAACTAATTCACTTGCAGTAAGAGCCTGAAAAAAACAATTTTTTAACAATCAAGTAGAATAATTTCAAATTAAAAATGATAGAGAGTTAGAAATTTTTAATTTAATACTAAACTTGAATTTAAACTTTAGGAAAGATTAAAATGCATGTTTGGTTTATGTTGAGAAATAATTATTTACTGCCACCTGAATTAATTAATTATGTAATATTCTTACTTGCAAATGAGGAGCTACGTGTCTAATAAGTGGATTAGATGCAAGTTCTTTTTCTTCAGCAGATTCCAGACTCTGACCATCAGTGATTAATCTAGCGATGCAATCTTCTTTTGCATTCGATAGAGAATTAATAAGGTCATGCTTAGATGTTCCACCTTGAATAGCTTTTAATCTAGAATCTATAAAATTAATTTTTGTCATAAAAATTTATTTTGTTCAGATATTATTTTAATACTAATTAATTTCTTCTACAATATCAAAAATCATGATCATATTGTCATCTTATACTTGATTACAATATGTTTAGGCTACTGACCCACTCAATCTTTTTTTTTTCCTTTTTAATCAATAAATAAAAATAAAATAAATTATTTTATAGGTATATACTTTTTGACATAAGTGTTTTTAAAAACTTTTGCATTAAATTTACTACTTTCTTATATCAAAAATACATTTTAAAAGTTTGTAATTAATTAAAAACCCACTACTGTAAACTAGATAACATACTCTAGATTTAAAAACCAGGTATTACTGTGAAGTGTGACTAAATCAAACTGAAAAGAGTATTGTTTATTAATAGGAAAAATTTATCAATTTCATAAAATTTAGACATTTACTTATTATTGATCAACTCAACGCTTTAAGAATTGAATACTCACTGAGTCTAGCTAAATATTGCTCAGAGTCGGGCAGTCTTGGTGGATTTTCCAGAGTGGCAGACAACGTTGCAGTAAACGAATCCTCGAAGCTGCAATCTCCACTGCTTTTTTCGTTTCTAGAACTCGAGTCAACGCCCAACCACGGATCAGCGGCGGTTGTCTTCATATTTCAATCCTTTTTCTTCTCCCTCCTAAGCCGAGATCGGTTTACAGCAGTCTCTTATATAAATATTGCATCTCTTGTTTTTATTATTTGAGTCAACTTACGCAGTCCTTGACTCTTACCTACTTGCATACACCTGAAAAAATACTCCCACTTTCTAGTTTCTCATGCTCTTGAAGCTTTTGCGCAGATTGCAGAAGATTCGATAGGTCGGTTAAATAGGTTTCTTACTTTCCCGATCGATCAAATTTGATAAATTGAAATTATAGAAATAGTGTATAAATTTAAAAATTTGTTGGAGGGACACTAAATTTAGTCAAAATTTTAATATATACGGTATCTCCGAACTTCTATAGCGAATCAAAAAAATTTCAACATCATTTCTAGTGCGAAAAATTCTTTTTAACGTTATCTTAATAATTTTTTTTTTTTCATTTCTTATGAGTTTAATTTTTAATTTTTATTAAAAAAAACTAAATTAAATTTGAGTTTAAAAATTAGTCATAATTGACCATATGAGATAAAGAAATGAAAAAAAGTTGATTAATTTGAGATTCATAAAATTTTTGAAATATAAATTTTGTAATAATTTTAATAATTTTTGAAGTGAAGATGTTTTAAAATAGGAATGTGATTTAGGAACTTATAAGAATTACTTAAGTATATTTTTCAAAAAATCAGTTCTTTATTTGAAGACAGACGTAAGCCATAAAGCATCTGCAGCAGATTTTTCATCAAATTTTATGTTAAAGGAATTAGTCCAGTCATCTTACTCTGATGTAGAATCTTCTGCACACATGTGTTCATTCTTTGTCATTGAATCTGTTTAAGCAAGAAACTTGCTTAGGACCTATGGAAAATATCTTATTAATACATAATTTCATAATTTTAAGTGGAAGTTATCTTTTGTTAAAATAATCAGACTGCAAAAATGCTTTTTTAAGCATAACAAATCGCGACCAGTGGGTTCAGCTATTTCTAGCCTCTGATCGGTAATCGACTCGTCAGACGCGAGATTATTCATCATGAGAATTTTTTTTTTTTATACCTAATTAATTTAGATTGAACTAAAAATGTTTTCAAATTATATACCTTCATGTAAAACTTAGTCAAAGAGACCAAAGCCCATGTCTTCATCTTCAGATTCAGATTCTTCTTTTTTCTGCTCTTTCTTTTCTTCTTTTTTCTCTGCAGCAGCAGCAGCTGGGGCAGAGGTAGCAGCAGCAGCAGCAAATTTGCTGGGATCCTGCAGGAAAAAATTTTATTATTGCATGGTGAATACAAAATTGAAATTTAATTCTTAGTTTATGAAACAACCAGACAGCACAAAGTGCATTATTCAACAATCAAGTTGTAACTTCAGTTGGTTCAGCCATTTCTAGCTTCTAGTTTTCTAGTTTATCATCAAATAGTATTTATTTTCATAAAAAAAATGAATCTTACAGTTTAAATAAGAAAAAAATTTTATTTTGAAATATATACCTTAATGTATTCTTTGATAGTAGCAGCCTCTGCAAATTCAACCTCTGTAACAGCTGCAATTGCCAACAGATTCTTGAATCCATAAGCAATGCTGTGAGGAGCACTGGCAACAGTTGGATAGCCAATAGCTAAACATACAGAAGCCAAATTTGCAACTCCAGCCATGAATTTTTCACGAAGATCTTCAGGTTTAATGTCCAAAATTTCAGGAGCAAATATAGTACCAGAGTCATATACTTGTTCAACAATCAAACCATATGAGAATGGAGAAATGTTCAACATATTTAGAAGTGTGGCTTCTGAAGCACCAACTTTGTCTCCAGGTTTTAAGATGTGAACATCATTCTATAATAAATTTGAAAGATTAATTAAAAATGTTTGATCACATTAAAAATTAAAATTAATAATTAAAGTTATTGACACAATTTAATAAACATGATACTTACAATGATTTCAATTGTTCCCTTGGAAATCTTGGTGGGGATGCTTAAAGCTTGGAAGAAAGAAGTTTTTTCAGGTCCTAAACCAGTGTTTTGAGCTGGGATAATTACACTCAAAGGTGCAATTGCTCCCGCTCTAGCAGGCGCACGGACTTTATTTTCCAAAAGTTTGTCTCTGACTTCAACTAAATCACTTCGGGTGAAGACAAAGCCAACATTACCTCGGATATGAGGTAACAACTTTTCTAGGGCTGCATTTCTTTCTACATGACCTTTAATAGCTTTCCTCATCATGGTATTTTTTCCCATAAGGACCACTGCAGTTCCTCGCAGTGACATACGGATCTGCTGCATTTGTTTTGACCCAACATTGTCGGCTCCAACAATGAAACATTTTGGATAGTCATCCAATAGTTGCTGCAATTTATCAATATTAACCGTTAATGTTTTTTTTTTTTAAATTTGTGAAAGTACTGACAAATACATACTATAAGCTTTTGGAAATAGCTTGCTTTCCAAGTAGCCTTATCCTCCCTACCCATCTTGAATTGAGTAGGAATACCTTAAGGTAATTATGGACTGGAAATAAAAAAAAAATTTTTTAATCAAAAAGTATAATAATTCAAAATCACCTAAAAGATATGAATTTAAAAATTTTTTCTACTTCAATAAAAAAGTATCGCATGCTTCGGCCACATGGTGACTTAATCTACAATTAAAAAGCAATAAATTTGTTTTACATTTAATTTTACAATCAAAATTGCATGAATTATTTATAATAATACAATCAGATTTTAATTTAGTCTTATAATTAATTAAAATTTCATTAAAAATCTCTGAAAAATCATTGTTTTTAACATAACATAAAATCCTGTAACCGTACAAACCTTGGCTAAATTACAAATGGACGTTATTCGATTGGATTTTGGAACGAGAAACCGGTGGACACGGTTCACGGACCGGAAAAGGAAGTTAAAACGGAAGGGGGCGACTCGCATTTTAAACTTGAATAACTTGGCGTGAATTGTCAGATAGAAATAGCAATAAACATTTTATTTAATCATTATATAAGTTTCACTGGTCAAAATTTTTTTTTTTTCTATCGGCAAACCACACCGCCCTACTCTAGGGTGCTTTTAACGGTTGTCTCTGGGGCGGATTATATATCTATGTTTCGTGACGGACGAAACTTTATCCCGACAGGGAATTCTAGCCTGGCAGCCCAGCCAATGTGCCTGGCCCCGTACGGGCAGCCACTTCACAGACCGTACGGGGTGTAACGCGGCTAGAGCCTGGCAGCCCCATCGTGCTTGGAGCACTATTCCGCGTTCTACAAAAAAACAAAAACAAAAATCGAAAAAAGAGCTTTGAAGCACCCTTGCAAAAAGTAGCAACAAGAGCGCTACAAAGTCCTTTTTTCGATTATTGTTTTTGTTTTTGATTTTAATGCGGAATAATAACTGCCGTCGAGCATGAGGCTAGTAGGTTACATCTTCACCAAAAATGTGGCACTGCACATGCGCGCGCGGTCACGCTATCCCTGTCATTACCTAGGTAGTAGGTACTGATCATGTAGATATTATGATTGTCTTTTAAAATATTTAATGTTTATTTGGTTAATTTACAAAAAATTAACTTAAATAAAAAAAAAATACTAATCAATATTTACTAATCAGTAAGAATAAGATCCTTTTGTAACTAGTTTCATATCTAACCTTATTTCTTCATTTAAAAAATTTCATTAAAGAATTTATGTTGATTCTGATGCTAAACAACTTGTTTAGCATCAGAATCCATCTAAAGTAAAAAAAATAATAATAAATAAATAAATTTCCTAACCTCAAACATTAATCTTTTTAGAACACATTTTTTCATATAAATACGATTAATGACCTTAGAAATGTGTAATTAACGATTTATTATTAATACTTAACTTTGTTGAAAATATTTAATTCAAGTGTCAACACAAGCCGATTACAATAACGAATGACGTAAATAAGCACATACAAGTCCTACGCATAGAGTTGTATATCTGTATATAGTGGCAAACCGGGGAGCCCGTACTGGGCCCGGCTACCACCCCGTTTCTTTTTCGCGGTTTTTAGGGGTTCAGCCCGGTCATGCCCCGTACGGGCAGCAGGGCAGCCCGTACGGGCCCAGGCTCCAGCCCGCACAGCAATTCCCTGTCGGGATGTCGACGAAAAAAATTTTTCGTCAGCGAATAATTTTTTTCGTCGACAAAACATTTTAGACGTAAAATACGTATACGTGACGTAAAAAACCTCAACGGAAGTCGTGGAAAATATTTAAATTAAAATTTAAAGATTTCAATAATTATCTTAATTGATATGAGCATGGAGTTATTTATGTGTAAAAATGCAATATATTTTAAACAAAATTTCGATTAAAATAAAAAATAAAATTACTAAAATTATTTTCTGGGTCAGTCCGCGTAAAAGTGAACCTCGGCGCAAAAATAAATACTAGTGATAACTTTTTTAAAATTGAATTTTTATTTAAATTTATAATTGTAGACAAAAGATACGAAGAGAAGCTATTTTTTAACCCTAATTTTGTTTTGAAAGTTTTTTTATGTTCTCTGATATTTCAACTTTTTAGTTTACCGCTTAAAAACTGAGGTAAAAATACCCAAAAACCCGTTTTTTAAAGATGAAAGAAATCATAAAAATTCAATTGTATGGTTAAAATTAATTATTTAGAGAAAGAGTCGAATAGTTGTTGTAAATGTTAGTAATCTCGAATAAATTTAGAAAATTTTTTTATGGAAACTGTTGAATGTTATTCTACGCGTAACACCCGTGACACAAAGATAGATTTTTATAAAGTAGAGAAAATGAAAAATTCCAAAAACCTTTATATGAGCATAAAAGTTCAAAGACTTAACTTTAACATAGATTTTTTCCTGAACTACACCGTTTCATAATTCGCTGAGTTCTTGCCTCCTTGGCGGAATCATCATAATCACTTTTATTTTCAGTAACACCCGTGACGACCTTTGCATTAAATTTTTAGTAAAATGTAAAGTGTTAAAAATTTTTGAATGATATCAAAATTTTCTTTAAAAAAAATACTTCCCTTTAGTATAATCATATATCTTTATAAAATAATTTTACGTGCATAAATATTCGAAAAACTGCGTACAACGTAACACCCGTAACGTACGGACAGACCCTTCTTTGAGAATTCAATAAAATTCATGTGATCTAAAGTACGGTACAAAATATAATTATAATGACTATAAAATGATAGAAAATAAACTATTTTGGGTGATTTAGAAAATTTTTGTCATTCACTCACTGTATTGTACACATTTTTCTCGATAAATAATTTTCATGAATGGTTAACCAGAGCTATGAAAAAAAAAAAGTAAAAGTAATGAGAATAATAAAATACTACGCTATAATTTTCCATGCTATTAACAATGAAGATAATTATTTAAATCTTTAAAATTTAATTTAAATATTTTCCACGACTTCCGTTGAGGTTTTTTACGTCACGTATACGTATCTTACGTCTAAAATGTTTTGTCGACGAAAAAAATTATTCGCTGACGAAAAATTTTTTTCGTCGACATAAAGTTTTGTCCGTCACAAAATGAGATATATAATCCCGCCCCTCAATTCGCGCTTTTTAACGTGGTTTCTGTCCAACTCTCATTTGTGTCTCTACTCCACAATTTTCCTTAAAGAACCCCAAATTGAGCGAATTTCTCGTGCGAAGCTTACACATGGTTTTCCGGGACTTAGTCGACCCTACTACCTGCATGCTCATCGGGATATTCTAGCTTAATTCGGTAGTCAGCCTTAGGTATATACTTTTTCCAGTGTATGGCATCTTGAACCCAACAACCCCAGTATTGAATTTGATTCTAAACCCTTTTTTTTTCTTTTTTTTTTACGTAAATGAAGATTTTCTTTTCAATTTTAAAATCTTTTTAAACCATCAAAATTTATTTTATGCGTTCTAAAATAACATAGAATCATATGTCACCATTCAAGAATCTTAGAAAATTAACAAAATAAATAAAATTACTGTAATTTACGACGAAAAAATTTCAATTTCTACTCAAATCTAACTTAGTACAAAAATGTCATAATTATCATTGAACTCATTATTTTTTCAATGATTTGGTTATAATTTGTATCCTTCTTTGAAAACGCAAGGTTGTAAAACTTTGAAAATGTATAAGAGATTAGCAACAATTTTTTAAAAATTAGCTAAAACCCCGTTTTTTCAAGAATATGACCGGAACATTTTTCTCCAAAGGTGAGTTAAATTCAGCATTGACGTCATAAATTATCCCTTGTTCGTTTGATCTTTTTAAATTATACTAATAATTATTTATGAACCAGTTCAAATCAGATCTACGCAGCAGCACAAAAAACTATAAGGTACGTCGTATATATATTTGTAATAAAAGTTTTAATTGAATATCAGTTTCGTCAATTAGTAATAAAAATAAATGTTATTAAGTTAATGTAACAAAAATGAATTTAAAAAAATATAAGATATAGATAAAACAAATTTATTGAAACTTTGAATTTTATAAGAATGTTGACAGATGAAAAGATAACTTAAATAAATTTTTAGCAATCTTTTTTGTAATAGTCAACATATTCACCCGATTTAAAATTTCGTTTTTTCAATGTTTCAATCAGATATGCTATTGTTTGCTCGGGTGAAACGTAACTTTTATTTTTGATTAAATTTATTATTTTATTTTTTAAACCTTCGTTCTTACTTATATTCAAAACATCGTAAAACATGTCAGTTTCCACAAATCCGGGTAAATAGTTTAAAACAGTAACTTCTGGATTTTCAAGAGCAAACACCTGCAATAATAAAAATTTTGATTTATCAGTGTTATAGATAATTAGAAAATTGTAATAATTATTGACATATTGCATATCTTTATTAAAAACACATTAAATTTAAATTTTTTAAATAATGTTGGTTTGAAAAAGTTAGCATCCGTTAAAAAGAGAAAAAAAAGTGTATTCATCATACAGGAGGGTTGGGACTTTGGGAGGAAGCGTAGCTTTAAATCGTTTAGCTGCTGTCGGTCCTTTTATTTTTTTAACTTTAGCTCTGTGCAAGCTTCAAAGAGTGACCCAAAACATAGCCCATTTATGGATTCTCGGTTTACTGGAAATGGTAGTTTATGGTCAGATATGAAGCTCTGCCAAGTTACATGAGAAAAATTTTTCATCTAAGGTCAAAATTGCTAATTTTGGCCCACTTGTCACGTATTTATCGTATATATTCGTGTAGGTATGTGTATAAATTTACTTAATTTAAAAGTGAAATGTGATTCGAGTTATTAATTCATTTATTTTATTCTTCGAACAACCGCATGCAAATAGTAAATAAGTTTTTTTTAAATATGCGCGGCCGTTCATGCTACCTGGAGCGATAGGCCAAAATCAGAAACTTTGTGGTCATTTGCATTCCGAGTGACCTAAAAAGTATTTTATTTCAACTATTGTAATTATTTTTAATACTATAATTTTGTTATTTTGTTTAAATTGCAACAAAATTTAGTAACCAAGACGGTTTGATGTGACAATTAGTATGAATAATCCAAAGCAAAAAAATTTGATCCGAGAGTGCATGATTATAAGACTTCTTGTAAGATAACGCCATAAAGCAATCTCAAAGTCTGGACCAACTGTTTTCGAAGTAATATTCCAATGACATTATACGTTTATCATATTCACAGCAACAAGCACTGGCAAGCACACCGCACTGGCAAAGAAGCGAAAAGGCGCTAAGGTAAAGGAACCCTAATTTGGTTGCTGTTATCCGTATCTTTTGAGACCTTTGCTTCAAAGTATCCCAATTATGGACCATGCAAATCCCAACTCTCTAACCGTGATTAGAGTCCTCTATACCTTACGTGCTTCTGAACGCACTGCTTTTCGCGTCACGCTGCCGTGTCTTAGAGATATTTTTCGTTTTATTCCTGCCATGGATCATAGTCATAAATTAAGGTATACAAAGTAATATGCTAACCTTGAAAAACATATCTTTAGCCGCTTTTGCAGAACAATATGATCCAACATAAATATCTGGATTTATACCCCAATATGAACTGATATTAACTACAAATTTATTTGTGTTTTCATGATTAAATAACTTCATAAAAATGCCATTTATAACTGCAGGCGAAAACACATTTAGATTAAAAGATTTTTGCCACTCTTGAAAATTTGTCATCTCATTGGTTAACTGATTGA
This sequence comes from Encarsia formosa, assembly GCA_038277355.1. Taxonomy (NCBI): domain Eukaryota; kingdom Metazoa; phylum Arthropoda; class Insecta; order Hymenoptera; family Aphelinidae; genus Encarsia; species Encarsia formosa. The sequence goes on from CM076185.1 coordinate 15,743,943, forward strand.
AATTGGCCATTGCAGCAGAATGAACTATAATAGCTTGATCAAAACTTTCAGGTTTTTCATATTTTAAAGAATTTACTAGAATTTCTGTAATAAAAAGTCATTTCTTTAATAAAAATTTTTCAATAATTATAAGTATTTTCTTATTTTATCATCTGTTGATTTATTTCAGAACATAAGTTATTTTTTAAATTTTTGTTTGAAGGAGAGATAAACAACAGTTGAAGAACAAAAATTATGCAAGAGTAAGTAACAGTGATAAGATAAAACAAGTATGTTTATACCTTCCAGATGATTACTGGTGGTTTCGCTGAAATCAATACATTCATAAAGTGCAGTTAGATTTCTAGGCAGTTGGTCGATGGTTTTTTTTAAATTCTCTTCACTTCTGGCGAGTAGTAAAATTCGGGAACTTTTTTCATTTAATTGAGCTGCAAAATTTTCAGCAATTTTTTTGCCTATTCCTCGACTAGCTCCTGTGATAAGAAGATAAACTTTGCCCGTAAAAATCTCAGCCATTATTGCTTTTAACACTTGAATTGGTAGTCCTAAAGATTTTATACTTTATGGAATTAAGTAAAATAACAATAAAGTAAAATAACTCGGATGTACCTATTGCAACACAAAAAAGAAAAATAATAAAATAAAATTTTGAATAAATGCTTAAAGAAAATATTGTACTCGATCGTTGTTAGACGTTCGCTTAAATAAATGACGTTGAAAGTTAAGATAAATCAACTTATCAGACTTCGAAACGGTTTTATCTATTCGTTTATTTTTAGTCCACGAACGATGTTAAGTTAGTTTGCCTAAGGGTCATTTCATATACAGTTATTGATGGGCGCGTATGTACACTTTTTAAATAAATCTAAACCAAATAAAAAAAATTAATTTTCGAAAATTATGTAGTAAGCAACTCACATCTTGTAGATGAAATTATTGTTACAAACAACAGATTTCATTAAATTTCGACTGCTTTTAAAGCTGCAATAGTTTTTAAATTAACTGACGAAGTCGTAGTATAACTAGTATTACAATTTATTATCTCCTGAATTTTGAAAAAGTAAACTTTGTTAGCCAATCTTGGTAAACTTTCAAATCCGAACGCGATTATATAATTTGAACGGTTGAAATTCTTTTTATTTATTTAGTTACCATTTGAAAAGGAGATAACCATATTAAAGTAGATGTGAGAGCCTAAAACCAGTCAGTATTTTACAGAAAAACAAAAGCCAAAATAAAAAAGGCCTCTTATAGCACCGTACCACTATTTTTTTCAAGGACGCTAGAGAGCCTTTTTTTTAAATTTTCGCTTTTGTTTTTCTGTAAAATACTACATACATATGAATACGTATCAAAAAAAAAATTAAATTCTATATCTGGCGTATAACTTCCCATTGATTTGAAGAATTAATTTTGAAGGAGGGGGGGGGGGGTTTCATACGCCAAAATATGTGATGTTTAATTTATGTGATTGAGATTTCATAATGTCAGATAAATAGTCTGATAAAAATGTTTATTTAAATTAGTCTTACGAAGAAAACACTTAAAACGGGTTATAAATTTAATAAAAAATAAATAAAAATCATGTAAAATGTTTCAGTATTTTTACCAAGATTTTACGTAAAAATGATTATAAAGTTTTTACCAAAACTACGAGAATGCATCACTGAATCGTTTATTTATTTTTATTTCAATTTTACTAGTATAGGATTTTACTCACAAAAAGAACTGACATACTGTCCGGGAAACCGATCTTAATAATAATTTAGGAGTGATTTTATTAAGATAAAAGATGAAGTAAGCCATAAATATTTCCATTTAACGGGCCTTTTTAAGCAGATTTTCATGTAATTGATAACGTATTTAAAAAAAAATAACTTCTAGCTAATTTTCAAAAAATTAAAGCACGAAGCCTATTATAGTTAGAAATTTGTGGAACCATTCATTTTTTTTTGTTTTTTCGTGAATATATATAACTAAAAATATTTTTTTCCAAAAAAGTTATGAAATAAAAAAAAAGCACACTTCATGGGACGGTTAATAGAAGCGTAGCTTCAAGTTGTTAAGTACATGGACGTAGTTCAAAATTAAATTTTCCGTACTCCAGCCGAGAAGCGGTACTTCATACATAAATTATGGTCAATTCATTAGATCCTCTCTGAGGCGAACTTTGAAAATTTCAAACTTCTCAACGTTTCGCTGGCTTGTTTTGCTTCCCCTTACGAAAAAGTTGTGTACAATTGCATGCACAAACTCTTGCACAAGTCTGTGCATAAGCCTGTCCATTAGCCTGTGCATAAGTTTGTGCATAAGTTTGTGCAGAGAGTTCAGTCGGGTTCTGCACAAGTATGTGCACAATATTGTACATAATATTGAATGAATATTGTGCACAAAATTCGGACGTTTGTGCACAAGTTTTTGCTGATGCTTTTCAGATTATTTGTGCATGTTTTTGTGCACAAATTGTGCAAATTATTTTTTGACAACTCGAGCACGTTTTTGTGCACAAATTTCTTGGTGATTGGAATTTCGACAGATTTGGGCACAAATTTTTTACTTTTACAATTTACGATGATCCCAGGTAAAGCGAGTGCACAATTTTCAATTTGTAGACCTGTAGCAGATGTGTTGATGTATAATATTTTTATATTTTTGTCCCGTCATTATAAAAACTTTTTTAACGATTGGAACTTAAGATTTTTATTGTAATTATCATTTGACAACTTTACTAACTATGGCATAGAATATGTCAAATACGCAGAATTTAGTATATACATTTTCAATTTTTAAAATTTACTTCCATTTCGGATATATTTTTACAAATTTTCAATTACCGAAGTGACGACCAAAAAATAATTTCATTGGCATTTTTTGCTTCTTTTATTGATAAAATGATCAAATAAACATGATTAAAGTTAAAGATAAATTTATGTGTAATAGTGTCTCAAAAATCTTATTGATACATAAACTATTTCACAAATTGACAGGTTTGTATAGCGATTTTTGTATACCTCTACTATTTATATCCATTATAAAATATTGACAATGCAAAACTAGTATTATTATTTATTTTTTAACCGCTTCTTTGCAGAAATTTTTAACTTTTCACGAAAGATTTTACGTTGTATTGTAATTGTGGATATTGATTTAATTGAAACATAAGTTATAATTTAACGTCCCAAAGTCAAATCGTGATATTTTTTTCAAATTACAGATTTGACAGAGAAAGTACCCAACCTTTGTTTTAAGTACTTTTTTTTTATAGCGATTCATATCACAAGATTGATGTTTCAGATTTTTTTAATATGAATGCAAATACATTTATATAAATAAATAATCAAATAAAGATCAGTGAAACGGTATTAGAAAATAATAGGCTTTTTATGTGTACCTTTGATTAAAATGCTCAAAGCAAAATTTAAGTAAGTATAAATTTACTTTACGATAAAATATTTGAAATAAAATTTCCTACCTTCACATTCATAAAAAATAGTAGTGATTGTCAAGTAAAAAATTTTCTTGCAGCTCGTTTACAAAAACTATTTAAGGTTGTAGATTCTAAAAAATGACAGAAAATATTTTTATGAATATAATTGGGGTAGGGGAGAGAGGGAGGGGTAGGAACAAACATAAATTTCAGGCAAGAACATTAAATATTAGAGTTTTCATAATAAATTTAATCTGTTTCTTGTTTATTCACCAGAGGAATTACAAAATTTTTATCAATATCATAATTGATGAGCACACATTTTGAACTGATATCTTTTAAAAATATTGCTCCGACATTTTCAGTTTCTCTGGTAATAAAATAATATTTTTGGACCACTGACGATTTACCAATTTCTTCATCGATATTTTGCATTAATTTTCCTATAATAACGTACCTTTCTTCCAGAGTCACCGAATTTTGAACTTTTACAAGTTTTTGAATATTTAAAACTCGACTGTCATTAGTAACTATAATACGGTTATTTCTTTTAGTTACTCTTTCATAGTTTTTACCATGATAAAGTGTCTGTTGATAAATCCACCTTGAATTGGAGGTTGCCGTTTTCAAAACTTGGAAGTTAGTCAAATTCTGAATAACTAATTCTTCTGTCAAATTTAATTCGAAACTCTGAGGTTTCCCAAAAATTCTTAAGTGCTCCCCGTACTCTATGCAATTTGATATTTGACAATCATTCATTATTTTAGAAAACGTTTCAACCGTTCTTTCACTGCACTCTTCGTGGCTAAAAATGTGAGCATTATTTTTTACAATCCTTAGTCTATCAAAAGATTTAATGATTTGTTCAGGAATGTGCTGAGTTCCGTGAAATAAATGTTTAATTACTCCATTAAATCCTTCGAAAGGAAACGTGGACCAAGCCCACAAAGACCCGTAGTTTTTCACAAACTTTGCCACGTGCAAAAGTAAATGTACGTTAAATTTCATAAATTCTTTTCCATACAGTTTTTCTACTGACGAAACAAACTCAGTCAGTGCTTGCTCTGCTGAAGCAAACTCAGTTTTGGTTATGGATGATTTTGAGAAAATGTATAGTCCACAAACCAATTTGTGCCAATGTTTCAGATATTTTTTCTTCATAAACTTAGCGAAGCAAGGTATTGAATAATAGAGAACCATACTTCTCCACTGACTTCCTTTGTATTGATCAGAAACTTCTTCAGGCACTCGAGTGATTTCTGATGGAGGTTGAATGCTCAAAAGAATTTCATTAAATTGTTTCAAATGACGTCCCAAGTAAAACTCTTCATGCTTATATTTTGGATCAAAAAGTGCCATGACAAATAAAAGGACAACTCCTAATAAGACCATATGTAAATAATCAGGGGGAAAACTATTTGATAAATCAAAATAAGGTATTTTCGAAACTATGGACTCTCCTTTTACACCTTTAAAAGCTTTACCTCGTTCTCTGGCATACTGAGCATATTTTATCCATTCTTCAGCTGTTCGCTCATTAAATTGAAGTCGACAATAAACCCGAGCATAGCCATTTCCTACAGGTATTCTTTTACCTTTTTGATAACAATATGGGCAACCATACGTACCGTTGTACTGCTTTATGGACTGTATAGCACATCGAGCAACAGAATCAGCAGTACATATAATGCTATAGACATTGAAACGAATTTTTTCATTACTTTTGTAGGTTGTACATTCCATGCCAACAGTACTCAGTTTAACTAATTCGGCAATAAATGGTTGTAAGTACATATTGGTATCAGGTTTTTTTTTGCCGTACCATAAACCACAGAGTAAAATATTGTTTTTTCTTTTCCGATATTCTAGTTCATTTATTGATACTAATATCGGATACATACTCTTCTTTGATCCTCTGAAAAAGTTAACACCGTCCAGATTCCACTGAATGCTCAGATCATTCAATTTAATAATACCTTTTTTTATAAATTGTTTGTACACCTTTCCATTTACAATATCATTTACATTACTTGTTTTTTTAAAACTGAGATAAAGTTCGCTGTTGACAACATTTTTTATTTGTTCTTCAAGAGACATATAATTAAAATATTGATATTTAGCTTCTAATTCTTTTTTGGTGTATTCTTTTTCACACTTACTGCATGTTCAATTATCTATGATGTTTAAATTTAAAATGACATTGCATTCTGCGCAGAAATAATACTTTTTTTGCGAGGTCATAGGAAATGATTTTAGAAAATTATATTTAGTGTAGAATTCTTTATCTGGTAGATGACAGTCTATGACGTTTATCAAATGACCTAATCCTACGTCAGAACATTTTTCTTTTAAAGCATATGCCATCAACAACAACTCGCTTTCTTGTCTGCTTATAACGCTTGAATCGTAAAGATTGCACCGTTCCTGAAAAGGATTATTTTTCTTACAGCTTAAAACAAATTTTGTTGAGGGTTTTTTTACGTTATGAGACTTTTTGACAAGTATACTTTTGAAAACTACTTACAACGAGACCTCAGGCATTTCAATTTATTTATTTAATCACAATTGATCATAAATTAAAGTTTAGTCAAAAATAAATTTTTAATGTACATGATTATTTTCATTTTTATATTGACTATTATTTTCAAATGACGGGTAATACTCTCCTTTTTTACGTTAAATTAATTTAGTAGTTATTTCAAGTTAAAATTTTTATTAAAATGGCTTCTGGTCTTCTTGTAAGTCGAGGTTTTTTTAACAAGTTTTATATTTACCTTTGGAGAAGAGCTAGACAAATTGTCACAATCAAAGTCGTTAGTTTCATCTGGTTCAGAACATAAGATAGGATTGTATGAATCGATATTTTCACCGAAACCTGCACTGTCAGCAGAATCACTATTACAACTGGATAGTGACGCATCTTCACTTTCGCTTTCATCTAAATCTAAATTTGATGCGCTTTCTTGATTGTCATCAAAAGCACGTTCGAATTCTTCACTGTTATGTTCAGAGTTACTACTTTTATTTTCTACCAGTTCATCACCTTCAATGTTGGAAAAACTTTCAACTTCATCATCGGATGTATTATAACTACCAGACGATTGTACGTCAGACGGGTTATTTGAACTCTCTGTGGATTTTTCAGAACCATCATCAGATTCTATCGTTTCATGTAGCTAAAAATTTAAAAGTTACTATTAAAAAAAGATTGATTAAATAAGATATATGTACACTGGCCGGACACCATATCGTTCCGAGGTTTGAACTGGGGCTCGAAATCTGACCGTCAGTCTAAAATTTTTCTAGTGCCAACCTTCGCGTCACGAACGAACTAAAAATATTATCTTTCCTAAAGTGAGGTTAGAGAGCCAATGTAAATGATCGAAATTAATCTCAACTTTTGACTTTTCACTATCAACGAATCAAAAACTCAATCAATGAATGATTATTAATTTTTTTTATAAAAAAGCTTGAAAAGTGAAAAGTAGAGATTAATTTCGATCATTTACATCGGCTCTCTAACCTCACTTTAGGAAAGATAATATATTTAGTGCATTCGTGACGCGAAGGTTGGCAATAGAAAAATTTTAGACTGATGGTTAGGTTTCGAGCGCCAGTTCAAACCTCGGAACGATACGGTGTCCGGCCAGTGTACTCTCGTAGCCATGAAATCAGTTTCAATATAATCAAGACCAAAAAATGGCTCGTTGGACTTTGCAAAATAAGTGTGAACTTTGAATGGCTATTTATGAGCCCAAATTTATTGAATTTTTTAAAGGATCTTCGGGGCAATAAAAAATTCAATTTCAATTATGGAGGGCGCTCAAACAACTATGAAACTTCTCTAGTTTTTACATAATCAATTCTTTAACTTTAAATCAACTGCAATAAGAAGCCGATATAATAATTAATGATGTACGATTTGATCATAACTGCTATCGATAAATTACATTTATTTTGTCTGTATATTACATGATAACTGGATCGAAAATGCGAATTTTTTATGCAGTTTGCACATATTTCTTTCTTAATACAAAAATGAAAATAGACAGTATGAAAACTGTAGATGCAAACTTCTGAGAAGTGGAAAAATTTAATTTACATAAATTAATTTTTTTCATTAAAATTTTTTATCTTTCTAACACCAAATGTCTTACGTGATTTTTTAATCAAAATTAATAAAATAAAAATATGATGAATTTGGTAAAAACATTGAAGTAGGTAAAAAAATTCAATTTACTAAAATTAATCCTTTTTTTTACCTATGAAGTATGCACTAGCAAATTCATACTTATTCATATGGGTTATTCCAACAGATTTCGAATCACCAATTTTTTTATTGAAAGTACTATCGACGCCTTTTGCCGCATGGTGTCTCTAGCTCATCTTACTTAACGCCAGAATTTTTTAAAGTTCGAAAAAAGGTCTTTTCAAGGTCTTTTTAAAAAAATTTCAACTTTGGTTATATAATTGAGATAAAATCACGTGGTTTGCGGCAAAATTATATTGAAATAATATTGAATCAGAAAAACAAATTTTTGGTAATCGTTTGTCTCAGTTTCATACATTTTCAGTCTCATATATATAAATATCGTTTTGCCATTTTTTTCGTTTATATTAAGCAACGTAGAGGCTCCCTAGAGTAGACTTTTTCGCGTATTAAAAAGTTGTTAAATTTTTTTAATCAAAAAATAAAAATTTCGGGTGAGGATTTGTTGATTTATTTATTTACATTATTTATTTATAATTAAACTTGCAGGCTGCAGTTATTTGGAGGTTACGATTTTTTGGATTGTTTTTAAATTATTTAGTAATTTATTTATTTAAATCAGAATCTGCGGTTATGAAGGGGTTACGATTTGTTTGTATTTGAGTTATTTATTTATCATCGATTGTTATTAGCGGCTATTATTTATCGGTTCGTGTATTTATTCAATTACAACCTACAAAATTTGAAAAATTTCAGAATTTTAATTATAGCTTTCACCTAAATTTAGGTTTGTGTATAGTAAAATTTACTATTTTAACTTAGATCCTTCAAATTTCCCATCAACCGCTCTGATCGCAACATGCTGATTTAGACAAAATTTTGTAACTTAAAATTTTTTTTCGGCTTTCCTAATTTTTTCAAAACCAGTTTCTGGATTTCTAGTGACGATATTCTCACCGATTCAGGTATTATTAATAAAATGGCGTAAAAAGATTAAAAAAGGCGCTCATCATGTCTTGAACAACGAGCCATAGTGTAGGTACACTGGCCGGACACCGTATCGTTCCGAGGTTTGAACTGGCGCTCGAAACCTGACCGTCAATCTAAAATTTTTCTATTGCCAACCTTCGCGTCACGAATGCACTAAAAATATTATCTTTCCTAAAGTGAGGTTAGAGAGCCGATGTAAATGATCGAAATCAATCTCTACTTTTCACTTTTCAAGCTTTTTTATTAAAAAAAATTAATAATCATTCATTGATTGAGTTTTTGATTCGTTGATAGTGAAAATTCAAAAGTAGAGATTAATTTCGATCATTTACATCGACTCTCTAACCTCACTTTAGGAAAGATAATATTTTTAGTTCGTTCGTGACGCGAAGGTTGGCACTAGAAAAATTTTAGACTGACGGTCAGATTTCGAGCGCCAGTTCAAACCTCGGAACGATATGGTGTCCGGCCAGTGTACGTCATGCTTGTCTCTAACGATAAATAAATGTCGAAAAACCTAACGTTTGTTATTGCACAGTATGCAGGTTCAGATTTATCTATCGATATTAATAACGCTCCAGACTGTTCTTTAATAGTAAGTACATGCGTTGACATATTTAGCACAAGTTGCTTACCAATTCTGAATTTTCGTTTTGCCGATCCTTTTGTGAGTGTAAAGTTGACCTTGGTATCAGTTTTGAAGAATCTGTTTGATAAGATTTATAACGACGAGGTCTTTTATTCGGTCGTTCGTCATCACTCATTTTAAAAATGTAATTAAAGTAACGGAAAAAAAAATATTCACGTTAATTTAAATGCTTATAACCTACGGTTGCTGAAAATGAAAAAAAAATTAATGTTAATGTAGAAACTAATTTGATAAATTGTAACCTGTATGGTTATAAAATTTTATAATCGTACATACATAAAATTTAAATTAAAAATAAAAATATAAATAAAATAAAAACGCAAAAAGTAGTTACATCAACGAGTATAATAATGTCAACATGAAATTTCAAGCACTGTTTGAATTAAAATTACCAAAAAATTAATATTTTCAGAGAATTAATTTGATTACAAGAATTATTTTACAATAAAATTTACAAACCTGATATAAAATCAAAAGTAAACAATTTTCATTTCTATAGTTTTACACCGAAGAGGTTCTTCGGCAACGTCAGGATGGGAAATGAGAGGAAAAGGGGGTTTTGGAAATAAGATGTACTGAATGTAAACAAGGTGTACGAAGAGGTGGATCAAAACATAAGAACGATGAGTTAGAATAGAGAGTGATTGAGTATCTTCTCTCTTGTTGATAGTATTCTTACTCTGTCGGATATATATAGCATTTCAGAAATTAGTCGTTTTCGAAATGATGGTTCTCTATCCATTATTTTCGTGTTTTAAAAATTGAAAGTATGTTTTTGAAGATCAGCGTGTAGACTAACTACTGAGTTCTTGCTCTTTTTTTTTGTGTGTTCTTTTATTCGAACGCCCAGTGTACGTTTGGAGAAAGAAAAAGAGCAAGAATTCAGTAGTTAGTCTACACGCTGATCTTCAAAAACATACTTTCGATTTTTAAAACACGTATATAATGGATAAAGAACCATCATTTCGAAAACGACTAATTTCTGAAATGCTAAATATCCAACAGAGTAAGAATACTATCAACAAGAGAGAAGATATTTAGTCACTCTCTATTCCAACTCATCGTTCTTATGTTTTGATCCACCTCTTCGTACAGCTTGTTTACATATTTTCCCCCAGATCAGTAAATCTTATTTCCAAAACCCCCTTTTCGTCTCATTTTCCATCCTGATGTTGCCGAAGAACATTCACATAAGAACATAACACTTACCGAAGAACAAGATCACATATAAACACCCTTCGGTGTTAAACTATAGAAATGAAAATTTTAAACTTTTAATTTTATATCAGGTTCGTAAATTTTATTATAAAATAATTATTGTAACCAAATTAATTATCTATAAATATTGATTTTTTCCTTATTTTAATTCAAGCAGTGCTTGAAAAGGTCCACACACCGGTTCTGACTTTCTCCGATTCTTCATTAATTTTCATCTGTCTCTTGAAACTAAGGTAATAAAAGTTTTATGCATTTCATAATCAGTGTCTTTGTAATCTTATATGAGTATGTAGTATACACTATTATTTATTATCTCAAAATCACAACTTACAGAGTGCAACAAAAATGTATAAAAGAAGAAAAATTTCCTCAAAAAAAACAATATCCGGGAGTGGAGATCAAACTTCAGCCATCCCAAGAGAATGGTAAGAACTCTTCCTTTTTTTTCTAGTCTTACTTTTGAATTTTGATTTTTGTGTATTTATGTAGTTTAGTACTCTTTTTATGTTTAAATGTTGAAAAAAAAATTTTCTAATATGACAATCTCTAACAGAATTTAGTTACTTAATGTTCATATTGATTTGTTAGAACAGACTTAAAATTAATATTTAATTATATGAATCTACTTGTTTTTCTGAGTATTGAACATTGACTTCGCCTTGTACACATAGAGCTAAGTACATATTTTATTTACAAGTATAGTTATATTTTGATTGAATGAAAAAAATTTTTTGTTTAAGACCTAATTTAACGAGTATTGATCACATAACTTTTGTATATATTTATATTAACTAAACAACGCATTATTATTTGATGATTGTACATTTAGCTGCGAGCTGCTTATCTTTCTGAAGTTAATCAACAACTTACATCATTTAGGTTTTTAAATTGATTTTTTTAATGATAATTTATATTTTATTTCAAATTTCAATCAACGATAGTACCATCTGCTCTAAAAATTTTATTTAACTTATTAAACAATTGAATTGACTTGACAAAAACTTCAAATATCAGTGACCACAGGTAGGTTGATCAAAACTAAACTTGATGGTCTGACAAATCTATCTATTATTTACTGTTATTTGAAACAGATGAAATAATTTGTCAAATACTATACTGTAATTTTTTTTTTTTCTTTTAATTTTTCTTTATAGCAGAAATTTTTTGAAAATTAAATATTTTGATTGAATATTATTCATAAATTATTGATAATGTTTCAATTATAAATTTAATCAATTGATGGAAATTTTAATGATAGTAGAAAAAAATAATTTATTTCAATTTTCTCAAAGGTGATTGATTAAACAAAATATGTATCATCCAAATACAAAACAAAATTTATTAAAGTTTATAAAGTCTTAGGTTTTTACATAGTTAAATGTTTATATATTAAAAATTACATTCTTTTCTTGGGAAAATAACTTTGTAATAATGTTTAATAGCAAAGCTACACTTAAGTTTAAAAAATATTTTCAATATATTTATCATAAAAAGTTTTCAGTTTTTTATATAGTTCATCTATTTTTGAATAAATTGTTCTTAACGTTAAATTAACTCATGAAAACTTTACCAAAAGCCTTTAAACATCAATAAATGAACGTTTTTAAATACACTGTAAAATAAAATTAATTAATATTTTGAGATTAATTATGAAAATTAAAAACCAAATTGATTTCAATTTCCAGTTTATTCCCAAAATAATTTTGGCTTTCAAATATTATTTTCTGAAAAGAAAAAAAAAATTAATTGAAAAAGACCTTTTTTTTGTTCCCAAAAAAAACTGAGATTAATTTGGATTTCAAGTTTCATTAATTTGGATTTATAATATGTACTTGATCATTGATTTTATTATTACTTACTTAGACCAGAGTTATTGAAAACTTAGGCTTGTCGGTTTATTTACTTAAGCAATTTACACACAGTATTGTTGAAGTTTAAAGCATATGATTTAATTAATTATGCCCAGATTTATGCATTTATCGATGAATTCATTTATTTATTATTTGATTGTACCAGGCTTACAAGGGTTATAGGCTTGATGTATTTTTAATTATGTAATTATTTCACGACCAGCGTTATTAGGTTTTAACGTTTGTGGTTTTATATATTTATTTAACAACTTGCTTAAAACATAAAATGGGAAAATAATTTTAAATTTTTAAGAAAAATTTTTGATAAGTTTTATAGTACTTTTATGTTTTCTTTATTTATGAATAGTGTATTTTTATAAAAATTTTTAAAGGCATTGGTATTCGGTTAATTTATCTAGAAAATACTCAAATTTTATAAATTATTTGAAATATTTTAACCAATTTTTCAATAAATCTTTTTGAGATATTTTAAAATTTTTTACGAGAAAAATTTAGTAAAAAAAATTAAATCATGTTTTCCAAAGGTTACAGATCCACAATGATAACTGCATTTTGGTAGAGTTTCCAAATGAAGACAATAAGATCCAAACAGCTTACATAAATTGGTTGAGTAAAACCGATCAAAAAAATATCCAAAATATTATCAAAGAAAGTACACTTATACAAATTAATTGGCCAGATCAAGACATTGCTGCAGCAACTGTAATGAGAAAAAAAATTTGCAATGCAAAATTTTGTCAATATCCCATAAGAGTGATTGCCACTGGAAGTGTGTACACTTTCATTTATTTTTCAAATAAAATTTTGTTAAATGAAATGTTTTAACCACTAATCAATCTTTTTTTTTTTTTTTTTTTTTTTTTTTTGTTTAGAATGGACCGAAATGCGGGAAAAAGAAAAAAGAATTCTTGAAAAAGATGTGCTAGAAACTACGAAAAACAATAGATCAAAACACTCCAGGAAGATTTTAGAATCTGATGATGAAAATGATTTATGCAAGATGAAAGACAATAAAAAAATTAAAAAAAAAACTAAAGTTTCCAACATTATAAAGCCTATTTGTGTAACTAAATCAGTAAAAAACGTAAGTTAATTTTTTAAAATTAACAATTATGTTCTTCTTTAATTTTTAAGTTTTGCTTGGAATTATAGTTTGTAAGCTGTGCTTAATAATTTATTAATTTTTTCGTCCTTCTAACCTCAAAATCGGAACTTCGCCCCTTTTTTTCGGTTAGAAGGACGAAAAATAGTATATTTCCCTTAGGCTCGAGGGTTCGATTTGGCCTCCTCGTTGTAGTCCGTCGCAAACCTCTCGGAGGCCAAATCGAACCATCTCGCCTGCGGGAATAATATACTATTCTCGCTCGGTGGATTATACGCATTAGCTCATATGTTATTAGCCATAAAAATTGAGCAGTAGAAAATCAACTTCGAATACCTAGTATATGACATATATTTTAATCTCTATAATATATTAATTATTGTAAACGTTGAAATATTTTAATTTTCTCCACAGCCTATTGATTATGATAAATCTTCCGACGAATCTTCTACGAGTGATGAGTTTGAAATTTTTAAATTACAAGAAGAAAAAAATGAGCAAATAAACTTAAACGAAAAAGATGAAACATTAGAAAAGTTAAAAAGGGAATTAGAAGAGGAACGGAGAAAGAATACGTTACTAATGCAAAAACCAGAAGAACAAAATGAAAAAGTTATTGGTAAATTAATGACACTTTTTAAAAAGAATTAATGTATAGTTATTAAAATAAAGCCTTATCTTCAGATACATATTTATGTTTCGTGTTTTTTTTTTTTTTTTTTTTTTTTTTTTTGAAGCGTAGTTTCTATTTTTTAGTAACGATACTCTATAATTTAGAATTGAATTACTTTCAGATAAAGCAGAAACAGAGCAGAACGATGATTCCGATGCATCAGTGGGGTCCGAACGAGAGCTCTTGTCGCAAAGAAGTCCCTCTTTGTTACAGCGCCGAAAGTATGAAAATAATCTGATGAAACATAACAATTATGAAAAATCAAAAAGTCCTTCAAGCATCCAAAAGCAAGGAAATCATTTTCTTGGATTGGAAAATGAAAGTAACATTTTCCCTTCAACCAGCCAAATGGATAGCCCTGATAAAAGTAATTTGAACGAAGTAAGTAACTTATTAATATTATACTCATAACACAGCAGAGGGTATATTGCACTCTTTGTATATGGGTTATCGTAAATAGAGTTGGATCATGAACGGCCATTGTAACTTTGTTTAAAATTAGAGTATGACGTAAATTTTAATTAAAACTATAAATTTACTATGATTTAACAATTATTTGAATGAAAAAAACAATCTTTATAGTTACTTGTTAAAGTTTATGTTTTGTTCGAATTTGAATTAATTTATTGAATAAAAAAACTAAGTTTTTATATAAACATGTTTCACTTGGTTAGTTAAAAAAATAATTTTTTCAGAGAGTCGTCCATGTTACGCCAAACAAAAATTGATTAATCAATTAAAAAACAATGATATCCAGAATCTGAAACAGAAATTGCTCGAAAAAGAACTCAAGCATTATGATCAAGAGCTGCTGTCCAGTAAAATTCTTCAAAATATGAATAAGCGTACCATATCCGAGTTTTCTTTGGGGCTGGCAATAAACTTGTTTTCAGAGGCAGAATTAGCAGCAGGATCTGTTACTGGTGAACCGAGCAATGCAATGAAAGATGATCAGAAAAAGTTAGTTCGGCCAGCGTTGGACCCGCAAAGGATGCAATATTTATATAGTACGTTTGCTTAGGATTAGTAATTATTTAAAAAATACCATAAAAATCTTATCATCTATCTCACTTAACCCAATTTTAATTTGTTAACAGACAAAGTTTACAGCAGATTTGGAGTCGGTCGCAGTATAAGGTCAAAAATTAATAAAGCTATTAGTGGTAAAATATCTTTTTTGAGAGAAAAATTTAAAAATCAGTTAACATGAGTTACATGTTTTAATTTATTCATTTACATTTTATATGAGTCAACATAATGCTTTTATATTTTCATCAGAAAGCGACATAATTAATAATTTTATTATTTCTGTATTGTAGTTTGTGAATCGATTTTAGTTCATTTCAATAGTTTTAATCATTTCTTTTTGGTAGAATAGTTTTGTTTTATGTTAATGTACAAGGTGAGGGTGGGGTGATTAAGTATTTACATAAATTTATTCGTAATTAAATTAATATTCTTAAGTTTTGTGTTTTAAAAAACCTGAGTCATTGATCTTACGATTTGAATCACTACAATGAAAAGTGCTGAAACATAAAAAAAAAAGGTTAAGCACGATTTTGTATGATCTATAATTAAAAAAAAATATTATTATATGATATATAAATATTGTATTACTGTGTTTCATAGAATAAATATTAACTATTTATCTTCACATATTTCAAACATATTTTTGAAGCGAAGCTTTTTATATGAGGAGTGAATCTGTAAAAAACGACACAAAAAAGTGACCCAAAAATCCGACCCAAAAAAGTGACCCAAAAATCCGACCCATAAAAGCGACCCAAAAATCTGACCCAAAAATCCGACACCAAGATACATAGATATGTATATATACTATACAAATATGTGTATATATAGTATCTAATATGGCCTATATTAGATATATACATATCTATAGTAGAAGGGTTGCTAGGCCATATATAATATATGCATATCTATAGAAAAAGAGTTGCTATATTCTAAGCCATATTAGATATGTATATATACTATATAAATATGTGTATATAGTATCTAATAAGGCCGAGAATATAGCATCCTTTCTACTATATAGCCTTTAGACATTAGATTTAAACATATATATGTATATATCTAATATATACATATCTAATAAGCCAGATTATGGTAGATGTTATTTTACCAGTACAAAATTCTAAGTTGGAAATTTTTTTTTAATTTTTTCTAAATTTTCAGTTTTATTTTATAATATATAAATTTAATTATATACGTAATTTTTATATTGTCAAAATTTCAAATTTTAAATAAAAATTTTCAATTAAAAAATAATCATGCTTCGCTTCTAACAGGCGTCTTTTATCATTTTATGAATTATAACAGCAATGAAATAAGAAAAAATTATGTACATATACAGTGTATATAATTATTATGCACGCAGATGAAATTATTTTTTGGTCATCACTTCGGTAATTAAAAATTTGTAAAAATATATCCGTGATCCTAAGATAATCCTAATCCTAAGATAAAAGAGAGAACCCAAAAAGAATGTCAGCATTTTATTCGTGATGTGATTGGTTGAAAAACAAAATTTAAAATTTCAATTTTTATTTTTAATTTTTATATTACGATTCAATAAAAACATTTAGAGGATGGATTTGATAAAAAATAATTATTTCATCAAGTGTTCAAAATTATCCGATTAAAATCATGAAAATAATAATTATTAGTATATAAAACCAATGAATTTATAACCACGAAAGTTTAAATGAACTCTGAACGTAGCGGCATAGGTAAATGGTATATATAACTTAATGTAGGTTAATTTAAATGAAGCTTCGACAAAATTTGTTTTTGATAATGTAGTACAATTGTGCGCGCTGAGATAGACTAGTGGAAGTAAATTTTAAAAATTGAAAATGTATAATATACTAAATTCTGCGTATTTGACATATTCTATGCCATAGTTAGTAAAGTTGTCAAATGATTATTACAATAAAAATCTTAAGTTCCAGTCGTTAAAAAAGTTTTTATAATGACGGGACAAAAATATAAAAATATTATACATCAACACATCTGCTACAGGTCTACAAATTGAAAATTGTGCACTCGCTTTACCTGGGATCATCGTAAATTGTAAAAGTAAAAAATTTGTGCCCAAATCTGTCGAAATTCCAATCACCAAGAAATTTGTGCACAAAAACGTGCTCGAGTTGTCAAAAAATAATTTGCACAATTTGTGCACAAAAACATGCACAAATAATCTGAAAAGCATCAGCAAAAACTTGTGCACAAACGTCCGAATTTTGTGCACAATATTCATTCATTCAATATTATGTACAATATTGTGCACATACTTGTGCAGAACCCGACTGAACTCTCTGCACAAACTTATGCACAAACTTATGCAC
Organism: Encarsia formosa; assembly: GCA_038277355.1. Taxonomy (NCBI): domain Eukaryota; kingdom Metazoa; phylum Arthropoda; class Insecta; order Hymenoptera; family Aphelinidae; genus Encarsia; species Encarsia formosa. Next base: position 15,761,448 of record CM076185.1, read on the forward strand.
AGGCTAATGGACAGGCTTATGCACAGACTTGTGCAAGAGTTTGTGCATGCAATTGTACACAACTTTTTCGTAAGGGTCATCAGGAAATTTTTATTTAAAAATAAAATAAAAGATAAAATTTATTTCATATAAGCCAAAAGATGAATATTATTTAACTGTCTTTTTATTCATGTACGCATTGTAAAAAGTTCAAGCCACTTGAAGTTGAAATTATAATTAATCAGACCTATTGTATTTGACGTTCATAGTGAAAAGCGTACTGTCGGGGTGTATAGGTACGCTTTCGTAATAATTTATAGCGCAGGTATTCGCATCTTCGACTGTGATTCTTAAATGCAGATTTACTCAAAAAAAAATTTGCATTTCATTAATTTAGTTACCCAAAATTAAAAATGTCTTTAAAAAAATTTAAACTTCAAACTATATTTTTAAACTAAAAATATTGTCTGATACCAAAAAAACAAAGCTATACTTACTTTAGTAAAAATTCATTTTTATTGATCTCTTTTATCTTATTTTTTTTTATTTATTCGTTTTCTAAGAACATTGCACTTGGAGAATTCCACCGACATATATTTTTATTTTGTTTTTCATAAATTTTCAATAAAAAATATTTATAAATCCAATTTTATTATAAAAAAGACCATGAATAATTCAGATTTATAAATATACTTTTTAGCGTTTTTTAAATTTAAAAATCCTTATTGTAAGTGGTCAAACTACGTTTAATCACTAATTAGATATTAATTTTTGAATGTATCCTAGGCAAAGCTTAGACGATATTTTTCTAGAGTAAAAATTAGTTTTCCATAACTTTTTTTTCAAACTTTGCCAAGAGGATTTTCGATGATGCAGATTAAATTTCAACCTTTATTTTTAAATTGAATTAATTTAGGGCTTGCTATAATTAAATTTATTTTTTGAGTATTAATTAAAAAAAATTTGTTAATATAATATTCATTTATAAATTACTTGATAAATATATTATAAAAATTTTATAAATATTAATTTATTTCAATAGTGTTTTACAAATAAAATTTCAATTTTTTATGTTGAAATTCGAAATAGAAATTCAAAATAATTTTTGACGGAGCGAACGTTAGCGCTATTTATAGTACAAAAGAATAGAAAAAAAAATTTAAACAACAGAAAAAATATTAATAAAGCATAATAGTTGTTAAAAAATAGTACAATTCAAAATTATTTGTTATTTAAACAGCAATGTGAAAACTAATTTTTTTTCTTCTTTGAAATTATAAACCGATAAATATTGATCATTATTTAAAGAAATATTTCTACATCAGCTAAATGAATTATTTTACTTTAACAGATTACTCAAACCTCAATTTTAAAAAAATCCCACAATCACGTGGATAATTCAACCGTTATGAAAAAAGAAACGCTGTACAACAATTCAGAATTGTTATTTTTAAAACCAATTATTTTATTCTCTGTTTGAATTGTTAAAATTATAAAAAAACCATGAACTCTGAAAACAAAAATAAATTTTGCGCCAAACAAAAATAAGTTTTGCAAGATTGCCAGCACTGCGCCAGGGCAGCCGCAATTTATTTGAGCGCGCATTGTTTATTTCCGCCGCTAAACACATCCGCACCGCGCACGCCGGCCGCACAAAGCTCTTCGAGCAAGCAAGCGTCGCACACCGGCACATTCTGTTCTGTCTTCAGCGGGATTCATCGTCCTGGTAGCTGCCGCCTAGGTATTCAGTGAGTGTTTGTGTTTATTGAATTTAATTTCTAAATTTTTTTTTTTAATTTATGTAAGTAAAAAAAAGAGGAGTTTTTAAATTCCAATCCAATTGTGTAACTTATACGTGTAAGTCAAAGATTAGCCTTGCAAACACCGGCAAAGCCCGCCATTTTTCCTCTTTTCCCCATTGGCGCGCCTTCTCTTGTACACGCCGGGATTTTGATCCAGTAATTCGCACCTTTATTTAATATTCTTATAAATCTTTTTTCAAGATCCTGTTGTTTATTGACAACTTAACGTGAGTTTATCCTTCTAACTCTTTCTTTTCCTCGAATGTTTGATTTCTAAAATTATCATCACTCCCGAGAAAGAGAGTGACTGTTTCGCGCGGTTTTTATTCTTTGTACCTAGTTGTCTACATCCCGAGTTTTGTCACGCGTCATTACATGATTTATTTCTTTCTTTTCTCATTTTATTTTCTCTTAGTTTAAATATTTCGTATATGGTTATTTAAACTTGTTACATTGTATTGATTGAAAAACGTTGGTAGTGTTCCTTCGGTTGATCTGAATACCGAATAAAAAATTGATATTTTTAACGGTCCTAATAATAAATTTTGCACGTTTCAGCTTTGACTTATCTTTCCGATAACTGTTAAAAAAGAAGATAAACATGAGCAAAAAGGACTCACCATCAACCGAAGGAGAAACCGAGGAGGAATACAGCGTGGAGAAGGTCCTTGACAGGAGAGTCGTCAAAGGAAAGGTAAATACTTAACAGCTAATTTTTTGGTTATCTTTCTGTAATGTCGGCTCCATGTTCAGTTTTCTTAGAGTTGATTAAATTTTATTTATTGAACAATTTAACTTACACAATTAAACTTGTACTTTGTTTTTTCTTCACATCTGTTTTACGTCATTGTTTAATTTTATTAATTTATATGTATATATTATCAATGTTTTGATAATTTTGGAAAAAATTCTAAACTTTCATGGTTGACATCTTCAATTTTGATATTGGTTTATCATGATTCATTGGTAAGTGTTTTAACTGTTGTTATTACAATGATTATTATTATTTAAGGTTGAATACTTTTTAAAATGGAAGGGATACTCAAATGAAGAAAACACTTGGGAACCAGAGGAGAACTTGGACTGCCCAGATTTAATCGCGCAATTTGAGGATGCACGTAAAAAGAAGGAAGCTGCAGCAGCGAGCAAGAAAAGTGAAGAAAAAGAGGCCAAAAAGCGCAAGAGTTCAAGCACACCAACTCCAACTCAATCAAAGAAAAAAGTCACTGAAGAAAAGAAAGCCGAAGGTAAATTGTTTATAGTTATCTAATATTATCTAATATAAAGTAAGACTGTGACTGAGCAATATAGATAAGAACATCTTAACATATCAATTAATTTAAGTTTTGTTATAAATTATTTATAACCAATAACTATTTGCATTTAAATTAAATACTAATTTAAGAAATAATTTGAAATTTTCAGGATTTGACAGAAATTTAGAGCCAGAGCGTATTATTGGCGCCACAGACTCAAGTGGTGAGCTTATGTTTTTGATGAAATGGAAGGGAACTGATGATGCTGATCTTGTTGCTGCTAGAATTGCCAATGAAAAGTGTCCTCAAATTGTAATTAGGTTCTATGAAGAAAGACTAACGTGGCACAGTCCTACTCATGATGAAGAAAGTTCTTCAAAACCAGATCCTGAATAGTTTTGTTTTGAAAAAATGTCGAACATGTTGATACAGCGTGCGTTTTAAAAAAAAAAAACGATAATTTCATTTACCAAAATATAAATTTAATACAGAAAGGTATTTTTTCATTCAATTCTCATGGTGGTGACATTGCTGAAATAAATGATGAGTAAATAAAAAAAATTTCATTTACAAATAGTTTTACTTTTAGTATTTTTGTACATCTTCTTGTATATGTTACACATTTCAAATGCGTAATTTAACTTGATAAACTCTTGAAGATCACAAAATTCACTATTAAGTATTACTACTATTGTCAAATGAATAAGTTTATTTATTAAGTAAACCTCATTGATTATATCTAGATTGATTTGAAACAGCTTTGTAAAATAATATACCATTAGAACAATACAAAATTAATACTAATTTCTCTACAAGTAATTCTAAACTTTTTGCATTCATAAATTCTAGACTTTAAAAATTTTTTTTTTTTTTTTTTTATTTGTTCTAATGTTATGTTATTTCTTGTAAAAGTTATAATTTCTTTTAAGAAAAACTAATTTTCTTTGATTGTATGAATGTTAATTTAAGCTTATAAACGATTTTTCTTATTTTTTTATAGAAGGTAGAAGTAATAAAATAAAACTGATTTTGTGAAAATTATTTTTAATAAATTGACCAATTGTTTTTTAAATTAATCTTACATATATTATTAAATAAAAATTCTTGTACTAAACATTATTTTAATCGTTTCATTGGTTTTTTGTGTTTAGAGAAATTTAATTTACTCTTAAAATTTTTAATTTTCTTTCCTTTTTTCTCCCGGAAACCATAAATTCGTTGATTTCGTTCGGTTTCCCAATCCAATTGTTTAATGCTTGCTTGATCATTATTCCTTAAGGATTTGCTCGCTCCGTATTTAAATTTCATTTGCCCTTGTTTTTCTAAAATTTCTGCAAATTCTTCTGCTGACACAAACGGATTTTCATCAAAACCTTTGAGTTTTTTGTTAGTTATGTTATTCAGTTTTTGTTTCCGTTTTTTTGACGATTCCATCGCAATTTCATTATCATCGTCATCATCGTCATTAAATTCGATGTCGCTTAGATCATCGTCTACTTCATCCAAATCTAAATCATCTAAATCTTGCAAGTATTCGTCTTCTTCACCTAATTCTAGATTTTCTTCCTCACTCTCCGAAATATTTTCATCTCCTTCCAAATCTTCATCTTCAGAAATTTCATCATCACTTTGATCATCCTCGCTTTCACTGTCATCTAAAATACAAATAATAAAATTTAGTAAAAAAATTCAAAAAAAAATTCAGGGTTGAAAAAATTACATTTAAAAAAAAAAAAAAAAAAAAATAACTATTAGAAAAGCATGTATTTAAAAATTTTGATTAGTGATTAAAATTCACCTCTTTTTCTTTTTGGTGCTGCTTTAAAGTCAGTAGCAATGTCCAAATCGTCGATATCTTTGTTTTTACTTAAATTATCTAACATTTCATTGAAATCTTCGCTATTGACACTTTCATTATCATCTTCATCTTCATTTTTAACAGTGACGCCTCTGGTCTCTTTTTGTTTTTGTAAATATTTGTACAGGTACAATTCATCAATTGGAATTCTGTCCTCACTTTCATTAAGATAAGCTGCACTATCTACGGGAATTGAACGTATTCCTTTTGGGGTATAAGCTGCTCTTTGCGCTAGCGGATCATTTTTTTTAGAAACTTTTTTACTTTCCAGTTTCTTGGGATTTTTAAAGGCAAAACGATCCAAAAATCTAATCAAAGACAAATCTTGTAGAGGGTCACCTGAATACTCTATAGCTTTCCCTGAAATAAAAAATTATTGGTTTATTTCTTAATAATAAAAAACACTTTTGTACAATAATAAAAAAGAAATCTTTATGAAAAACTAGAACAAATTTTTAAGGATATTATAAATCTCAAATCATATTTTTCTGTACCTTGAATGATTGTGTTTGCATACAGTGAAACAGTTGGATGAAAATGCTTGGAAAGAGCTTCTAATTCACAGTAAAAACTTAAGTTGGCTCCACTGTGTAATGGATTTCTACTAAATGGATCATAAAATGTAGCTATGAATTCAGTTTTAATTTTCACATCTTCAATAATTATATCTTCTTTAGTTTCTTCTCTAGGAGTTTGCACTACAACATTGGACAAAATTATAGAACTTTTTTTCTTCTTATCTTTTTTTTCTTCCTTTACAACAGACATATCATTAAGGTCTTCTTCACTGTGCTGTTCAGGCTTTGTTGTTCCAGCAGATTTGGTTAAAATTTTATTTGAAAATTTTTTAGATTTTAATACTTGTGATAAAGTATACAAAACTGCACAAGTGACATTAGCAGGGTAATGAAGGGCAACTTGGAGCACTCTTTTAACAAATGCATGAAACCGCAATATATTTTGATCACTGCGTAAAACTTTAAAGAGTAAATTTAAAAACATAGCTCTTTTGTTAGCAGTTCCAATTTGAGAATCAAGTAGCTTTTTGTAGAAGGCAGAATAAAATCTATCTGTTTGCTTGGGATCCTTTCCAACAACCTAAAATTAAAAGAAATTTTTATTTAAATCTGTTTATTAAGAAACTTATATTAATAGTACTATTGAATTATTCTACCTGAAACAATAAACTCAAGGCATTGAGTGATACATTAAAAGAACCAACATGTACTACTTTGTAAACTGAATCAATATGTGAATTCAACTTAGTTGAATCTACATTTGCAAAGCGATAAGCTCTATTGACACCGGCTAATACTGCAGCCATCATTCTACTATCAGGTTCTCCTTTTTTCAGGCAAGCTTTGAAAAATGCAAAGTAAACATCAATTAGAGTTGTTGCAACTTCTGTATCTTCTTTTGATAAAAGAAATTGAGTTAATAAACATATTGCAAAGTATTGAGCTCTTGTAGCAACATTAGTTCTGAACAATAGTTTTTCCACTTCACAAAGTACAACTAATTTCATGTTTGGATGTTCATGTAAAAGTTTTGTAAGGCAAAATATGGCTTTAGAGGCTACCTTATTGCTGGGATCTCCAATTTTATTGATCAATATATTTAACAATTTATGCTCCTGTTCTAGATTTCCCATAAGCAAATCATTCAAAATCACAATAGCCTTTTCACGATTTGTATCAACAGTGTCACTAGCGATAGCTGCTAATGAGGTAACAAAACGTTCATAGATTTCTTTTAATTGGTCTTCAAAGTACCAAATAGCCAATAGTTTATTTCTTGATAAAGTTGGCCTGTTTTTTAAATTCATTTCATTGTCTATATCAAATGATTTATTAAAATTGTCCAACTCGTCAAGATTTTGCTCTTCAAATTTTAAAAGATTATACTTAGGGTGAAGTAAGTCATTTATAAATAGATCTTTTAAAGAACTTATAACCATACTGTACTGATTATGTTTTGCTATTTTTACAAGAGATATTAGCGATGTTAGATGATTTAAATTATGTTTTGGACTGTTTTGAACTAAAACAATTCCAGCAGCTACTTTGTCGGATGTTGTTCCTTTCGAAAATGCTGTTTTCAACCAAGAATACTCTGAATTATGTGACTTTGATTGTTTTAAATGATATGCTGTACTTTCTGAATCCAAACATTTTTTAGCTTCGGATTTCAAATCTAAGACTTCTACTTCACTTTTTGTATGTGTACTAGGTGATTCTGATTTTTTATACTCTTCATACCACTTTTTGATATTCTGTTGAGAATCTTCTTCAAAAAATGTATTTTTCTTCATCTGTAAATTTAAGTTGAAATAAAATTTAAATGTAAATCTTAGAAATGCATAATATTTTAATTAAAAATTAAAAATTTAACAAAAACATCGGTAATATTTAAATGCTAATATTTACGTAACATAAGTTCCAACTTTAAAAATATGAAAAAATTTAGTAAATTTAATAATACATGGAGGTTATGAATACATACTGTGTCAATACAATATATCACTTTTATTGGTAAGAAATGAATATTTTGATTGATAGATTTTTTAATCACTTATTTAATGGTTAATATTTTTATTTTTAATTAACATGGTCTTTAAAAAATCAGTTTACATTATAGATGTAGCAGAAAGTTCTTCAAAATCCAAATCTTATGAAAATAATAAATCCGGCTACAAAAACACGTGTTAACTATCAGCTCCCTCTACGTCACAAAATTTGAAATGAAAATGAAAATTGAAAAAATAAAAATGTAATTAAGATAAAAACATTATTTTATGATCAGTATTATATTTGACGATATTTTACGGTTCTCGCAAATTATTTAGAAATTGTTCATCAAGTTTAGTCAAAAATACTTTCAGTGAATTGCCGACAATAATCATAGAAAGGACACTATCATTTAGAGGTGAAAAAATGATATTTTAAAATCTTATACATTTAATCGATCTTATATTTAAAAGTATAAAATTTGAGCTGAAATATAATTAAAATTTTTATTTTAAAAAAATGAAAACTGAAAAATTAAAATTTTTTTGTAGACACCTCAATAGCATAATCACAACCACTTCAATATGCATGAAAAAAAAAAAAAAATTTTTTACAAAATTATGTTTTACTACTAATAGTAATAGCAGTTCATATTTATTGTAGTATTTACATATATACTTGACACATAAATGTATATAAAAAATAACAACCAGAGATTTAATTTATAGTTACATTACAGTTCTTATGAGTATAAATTTATTTAAAAATTTCTGTTAATTCAATCCCCGCTTTGCACATTTTTTTTCTTCTTTTTACTAGGAATCTCTGAAGTATTCAACTGATGCCTTTTTTTTATATTTTCTGTTTTAATTTCATCTTCTATTGTGTTTCCGTTTTTTAATAAATCGTCATTATCACTGATACCATTTGGTATATTAACACTACTAAAATCAAATGAATCCAAACCTTCTGACATAGCCTTTGCTCTTAGTTCTTGGGCTTCTTTTTTTAATTTATGTTTTTCCATAGTATGGCTATTTTTCTTTTTCTTTTTTTTATCTTTTTTCTTCATGACTTTATCTGATGAATCTATTGAATTATTACACGTTTGGTTAAGATCTGCTGTAGTTTCATCTGATTCTGATTCTGGATTTCCATTAGGAACTTGAATTTTTTCGTTTTTTTGTTTTTTACATCTGAAAAAAGAAATGGAAAGAGTGTGTTTAAATATGATTGATTGAAACATTAAATTACTTCTATATGATTTTAATTAAATTTTGGATAAAGAAAGTTGTAGAAAGATTTAGAATAATTCTTAGACTAATCTTGAAATATTTTAAATAAAACAGATAATAATAAATTTAGTCTATTTTATAATAAAATGAACGCGACTTATATATTTTTTATACATTTTTATAGCGGTAACGGAAAAAAAATTTATCAACTTACACAACAGGAACTTTAATTCGCATTGCTAATTTGTTATAGGCGTGTTTTGCGTCATTTGCTAATGATACACTCGACCTATAATTTGCCATACTTTCGCCCAATTTCTTCCAATCCCATGCTTCTGGTATGTGATGTGGATGTACTTTGAACAATAATTGAAATAGGTGACAAATATATTTTTGTTTGATTCCTTTTCCAACATTTGTAAGCATCTGACCATTGTCTGCAGTCTGTGAGTCACTTAATTCTTGTAATAAATTAATACTCAAAGTTGACAGATTTTTTTCCATTTCAAGTCTTTGATCTTTACTATCATCAGATGTGATCATTCTAACGTTGTTGTAGAATGCTGTTAAAAACTCAAGAGCTTGGCCTCTTCTGTATGATCTAATTGAATCATCAAAAGCAAAGTGTACCTAAAAATAACAGTGTTTATCAATAAATAAAAATTAAAAATTTCTGATTATTATAACTCATTTAGAATTGAATCAAACATACGATAAGCGGAGCAAGGTACCAATTGCCTATCCAGCAGAGTTGAAGTAAATTTTTGAATAATATTGCCGGAAGGACACAATCCCGTTTTTTAAAGAATGCTGTCAAATTTTCGCCAAAAACTTTGATAAAATTATCGCTAGGGATATTTGATTGTTGAGAGCACCTGACAAGAAATACACAACATTCTGCGAGTTTGTCACCCATCTCTTGGCAAACAGATGCCGATCGCTCTCCTTTTTCTATGAGTGACTAAAAGTAAAAGAAAACAATATATATACCACTTATGTGACAGATAAATAAAATAAAAAATACCAACATAAAAGGAAATGGTATGTGAAAATATTAAATGAAAATTTTACGCATGCTTAATTAATTTTGTGTACATATACATACTTTCAAAAGTGTGATCAAAATCTCTTCATCTACTCCTTCAATACTTTTAAATTTCTTTACATTAGAAAGTTTTTTCAGACATGATCTAACTCTACTCTTTAGCGGTTTTTGATGTGGGTCCTTAATGGAAAATTCAAGAAGTGTAAATAATGGCATTAACATATCCAAAGCTAAAGTCATTGAAGGGCCAGTTTCCAAATAAATTTCTAATAGATCAATGACCCTTATTCTAAAGTGGGTTAAGGTTTGAGCTTTTTTCTCTTGTTTCTTAGTCTGAGCTTTTCTGTTTTCCTTTAGAATCCTAAATGCAGCGGCCAAAGACTCATCTAAGCGTTTTCCTTCCTCCTCGTTTATATTGTCAACATCGACATCTTCGTCATCGGTTTGCATAGGCGCGTCACCAAGAGCTTGGCTCACAGCTAAACGTAAACGATCAGTAACTGTATCATCCTCTTCGTCATCTTCTGACTCCTCGTCCGAATCGCTCTCTTCTTCTAATTTTCCATTCATTTCGTCGTCGCTGTTGTCTTCCTCTTCTTCATTTTCTTCTTCTTCGTCCGATTCCAAATCAGATTCAGATTCTTCCGCATCTTTAGATGAGCTCAGGGGATTTTTACCACTTTTAACGTCCAGAATTGACAAGATTGCATGAATAGCGCTGGGAGTTAAAAAAGGACATATGTGCGGAAACACGCATCCTACAAGTGATCGTAAAAGGTGACTGTTTCTGGATAGTAAAGACAACAGTAATTCCACAACGACCTCAACCCATTCTAGATCTTCGGTTAGGGAAACCTCCTTTATTTTATTCTTTTTAGGTGTCTTGTTTTTTGCTTGAAAGTGCTCAAAGCAACTCTGCAGTTCGTTGATGGAGGATATGGCCATTTCTGAATCAGAGAATAATTGCAGACCCATATGAAGATTCATAACGTGAAATACTGCCGCAACTTTTTCATTACTACTTGATTCTTTTTCAATTTTTTTCATAAGCTTTACCATTTTCTTCCAAGCTTCGGTCGACGACTCATCGAAAGGTGTTCTTAATTTCAATTCTGAACTTTGAAATACTGATTCATTTATATGAGTGATTAATGAACACAAGATGGTTCTTAAATCCTCAAGTTTAGGTAGTTTATTGTCCAAAGCTCGGTAAAAACTTTCTTTGAAATGACCTAGAATATTGTATAAGAATAAGAAAAAAAAAAAAAAAAAAAAAAAAGATTGAATACTGAAATTCAAAGAAAAGTATAAAATGTTTTTGAAAATAGTTGCTTACCAACTAGTTCTACTCCAATATTTGATGCTTCACACAAACCAATTTCAAATAAAAACTTCAATTGATCTATTCTCCATTCATCTTCGGACATCATTTCAGGATGACTCATAAGTCTAAAACAAATATAAATTAAATTTAGTATCAATCAATTTTTTTTTTTTTAAAGTAAAAAAGTTGATAACTTACTTAAAGCTTAATAATTGTACAGCATAGGAACGTTCTGCATTAGTCCAATTTTCTTTATCTTTAAATTTTGTATTAACTGCAATCTCTCTGTACAAATTTGATAATTTTTTAACGCCATCAGCACTCAAATTATTTGTTATCATCTGAATAACTTTAGTGCCAGTTATTTTTTCTATCATTACATCACCTGGATGAAGTATCAATTTTTTTAACACTGACAAATGTAATTTAGCTTTAACTTCTTTATTTAGAACTTTTACTAATTGAGATAAAGCTTTTTTAAAACCACTTCCAACATCGTCATTTCTGTGCACAGGGTCAGAAGAAAATCTTTTCAACATATGTTTCAAAAAGTTTGGAGACAGTAGATCAGGTATTCTTGATTTATTTTTTATATTTTCAAGTAAAATATTAAGTAGCTCAACTCCCAAGTGTTCTGCTGTTTTTGATGGTTTCAAAAATAATTGATCTATACCCAACCAAAACTGTTCAACATAGTCAGTTTCTACTAATTCTTTGCAGAAATGCGAATAGATTGGATGCTTAGTGCATATTATCCTTGGGACATCCTGTAAATAAAAACAAATTAAGTTGATCCAATTTAAATAATTTAAAAGAAAGTGACCTTTTGAAAATAAAAAAAGAGATGTTCAAATTAAATTTAAGTTTTGATTTTATCAACTGATAGCTGATCAAATTAATTCTGAATTTAGAATATATTGTCAATAAATACCAAAACCTTTCATAATATCACTTGAAATATGTAGGTTTCAATGTTTTTTTTTTTTCATTATAATTGAGTTAAAAATTAGTGAAATCACTATATTTTGTAATACTTCATTAATTTACTTTTATAATTTTTAAATTCTTTGAACTCAATTATCTGAAAAAAAAAGTATGGAGACCCATACTCTATAAGATATTCTGAATGATTAGGTACTAACTTACAGCATATTTTAAATTCAGAAAAATTAGAGTTAAGTGCTGATTCCATATGATTTTCCATATATGTGCTAAATATGGTGGAACTACTACTTTAATATTTGGTTGCAAATGTAAAATACACCTTAATCACATCCCTGTTGAGTGTCCATACATGTGGGCACTTGACAGAGATGACTTCACAAAATTTTCTGTTGCTAAAAATAACTTCAACTAAACTGTGAAAAATGAAATGGATTAACATAAAACTAAAATAACTTACAGTCAGAATTTTCAAAATATCTCCAATAGATTCTTCATTAATAATATTCTCATTCCCAAAACATTTTTTAAGGATTTTTTTATTTAATACTCCAGGAAACTTATTTTTAACAACCAAGACTGTGTAAAATGTGTCTAAATTTTGCTCCGAAAATGGTTTGCATATTTCTTCCTCAAGCACTGACCAAATTGGCTTTAACAAATTTTCATCATCCAATTGATGTAGAAACTCAACAATGAAAGATGTTGACTCAAAGCTTAAATAACTTCTTTTTTTCCCAGAGTTTATCATACATTCTAAAACTCTTTTTTGTTCATCAGCTGAACAGTTTTTCAAAATTTTAGAACGAATAATAGCTCCACAAGCCAATATACGACCATTGTTAATATCAGCAACTTCCTAAAAATATTAAAAAAAACAAAATTAATAATTGTATAAAGATCAAAGTGAAAAAATGATTATAAAACAAGTTTCATACACTTTTGCTATTACTTCCACAGGTCTTTAGTTCAATATCCATAATATTAAATATTTTTTCTATTTTTGTGTTGGGATTTAATATTAAATACACAGTCAATGTAGAATAAAAACCTTTTCTTGAACATGGTTTAGATGATCCTAAACCTCGTACTAATCTGTTTAATACATGATTAAGTTCTTTACTTTCTTCATTTTCCTACAATTTTGAAAAATAATTACATTTTATTTTTATGAATTATTGATAATAAAAAATTATAAATAAATGAAAATTTATTTAATGACAAGTAATTATGAAAAAAACACGATTTTCTGGTTTATTTAATTAAACATAATATTTAATAATTTTTTATGATTACGAAAATAAAGTATAATTTATATAAATTAATAAAGAAAATTATTTGCAATGTGTTAATTTGTAGGTTATATTATCATAAACCAATCACCTCAGCTTCTCTGTGCAAATGCTGCAATAATTTTAACCCAGCATCTAGCCTTTCGTTGATTTTACTATTTAATAAATTTGGAAAACAATCGAGCACTGTCGGGCCCATTTTTAACAATAACAATTTTTCACTTTTTTCACAACTGTATATGTTTTTTTAAACTCATGCGAGTTCATGCTCCATGTCTCCATGTGGTATTTGGTAATGCAGCCCGCGTGTCTCCTCTTTGACTAGTTGTGTCTCTCAGTCCCCCTCCACTGCAACGGGCAACCGCGGCAGGCGGCAACGGCTGCAGACTGCACGAATCAAGTCTATATTTTTGTGTTTGAAAGTATTTTGTTCAAATCAAATCAAATAAGTTTAAAAAATAAAAAACTTTTTGATCTTGTGCAGTGTTGTACTGTATTATTAAAACTTAGTTCTTTTCATCCAAATATATTAAAACTAATATAGTTCTTGAAATTTTAGAGTTGAAAAATGCAGTCAAAAAGCGATCAATCAAAAATTACTGCTTTGCGAAAAACCAATAGGTTATAAAAATACGCATTTGTCCATTATAAAATTATTTATTCCATCTATGATTTGTGACTATTTATTATTTTAATATATATTAATACCATAGTTGACTTAGCATAGTTTTGATTTTTTTGTTTTTTTGATTTTTTTGATTTAAATAAAATTTGTGCTTAATAATTTACTAAAAACTTAAATTTAGTAATTTTTTATTATTTTAGGCTTCGTAATGCAACACCAGATCGACTAGAAAATCGTCTAATGGATACAACCGCAACATCAAGTATGTACATTCTTTTAATTAATTTTTTAGTATTTAAAAAAAGTAATAGTAATAATAGTACTTTTTTTTTTAGTTTCTTCACCAAGAAGAAAAAATTCTGCATCTGGTAGGCAATCTGTAATGTCACAAACTACTTTGAATTCTACTGCTTTAAACTTAAGAAAAATGGAGTTAGAACATAATAATTTAGAATTAGAATTAGTTTATGGTGAATATATACAATCAATGGCTGAATTGGTTATTGCCAATAAAAAATTAAAAGAAACAGAAGCTAGCTATGGTAAATCAATTAAAAATCTCTCTGCAGAAGTTAAATCATTGGAAGAAAAATGTCACATCCTTGAAGAAAGAAATAATAATATTAAATTACTGTCAAGTTTGAATAATTATGAAGAAGTTGTTCAAGCTTTTTTAAAAGAAACAGAAAGTAAGTTTCAGTATGTTACTTTTAATTCAAATATTATTTACAGGACTAAATGTTTTTCAATTTTCTAAACCTTTTTTAGAAGAACAAAAGAAATATGAGCTCCAAAGTATATTGTTGGATTTAGAAAAATTATTAAGTAGATTTAATGTTTTGAGATGTGAAAAAATTCAGCTGCCAAGTACATCAAATGAAATAATGGAATTTAAAGAAACATTAAAAAATTGTCTTTCTGTATTAAAACAAATTGGTCGCCCAGTTGAATGTGAAACATTAGAAAATTTAGCTACTCATACTGAAGAATTTGCCAAAGTACATCAAGAAATTTCTCAAATAAAAAAAATGTAAATATATTTAATGTTCCAGTTACAATTCTTGAAGTTATTTTTAAATAAATATTTTATGTTTATAATTTTTCAGAGTTGAAGAAGAAATTTTTAATTTACAATCAGAAGTTTTGCATAAATGTTCCAAATTATTTTCTAGTGATCATGATCATTAACAACATTAGTCAAATGGTATCATGCATTGCACCTGGTTTTTATATCTTCAAGCCAAACACAAATAATACAGAAAGTAATCAGTTATTATTATATTGTACAATGCGCAAAAGCAAACTTCCTGCTTGGGAGATAGAACTGTATGATTTACAAATGAAAAATCTATAGTCTTATAAAGTTCCATATATTTAGTGTTAACAACTAGTATTTATTTAATTTTTATTACAATATTTTTCTTGTTAAGTTATTTATTAATATTTTAAATAAATCTAATTTCAAACTAAAATTAATTAATTAATTGAGCCATATGTCAGAAGAGCATTTTTAAAATTATATTTTTATTCTAATAATTTAATCAGTCAACCATAACTTACATTTAAAAATATATAAAACTGTGTAAAGTATGTACATACAAAGCAAATCTTTATCAGTTTCTATTCTGTAGTTGAAATTGCGCGAGATGCATTGTAAACTGCATTATAAATATCCCGAACATACTGGACTTGTGTGCGAACAGTTGTTAAATACTGCGGGTATGTAAGAGCTTCTTGTACACCCATATTTTCATTTCTCACTGGCATGACAGGGACTGGCATATATCTCACTGAACTAGAATTTTGTCCTAAACATTCGATGGATGTTCTCAAGTGTAATTCAATTTGATCACAAAGAGAGTAAAATTCTTCCATGTTTTTGTTACAACGTTGATCTGGAGGATCTATGCCTTTTGATGTATCAATCAGACTATTTTGATGTAGTGTTTGAGCTGCACTTTTTAAAGCCAATGCAAGAGAATCACGAAGTGGACCAATTAATGACTTGACTTTAGAAATGTTATCAAATTTTTCTTGAGATTGTTGAACAGGTGTTTGAGCAGGATGCATTTGATGTTGAACTTGGTTAGCTGGAACCATTTGATTCATACCCATGGGTCCTGTTGGTTGTATTGGGATGTTCATATTGTTGAATTTAAATTAGTTTCTGTAATTGAATCAATTGTTACTTTTTTAATAATTTTATGGTTTCATCTTACTTATTGTATTCATTTAAAAATTTGGATTAAATTTTAAATTTACACTTTGCTAAGTACATAAAATAATAATTTTACTATATAATTCTTAAATATTACTATAATTGATGCATCAATGTAGTAATATTTTGGGATATGGGATTTCAAGTTTTTATATTGAATAATAATTATTAATTTCTTACATATTTGTTATAATTTGTTTGTATGTAAAAAAAGTCGTAAACGATAGTTTTCTGTAGTGCAAGAGTCAATTTTCGAAGGTATTTATAATTTTCTCGTAAAAACAAACACTTTGAGTGCAGTAAAACTACGAATCTCAAAATATTCAATTCTAACCTCTTTTTATAATAACTACAACTCCGCCCTCTGGCTGCTCCGATCTGATCAGAAAACAGGATCATACAAAAGTACAAAATAGGGGTCCCTAGTACAAAACACGGCTGCACCCCCTCGACGAGGGGCCCTCGTACCAAATTTTCAGCATCCGACAAAGATAGCACTAAGTATTGCTACCAATGTAATTCTAAACAGTGTGTTATAACGGCGAGTCATCAAGAAGTATACAGTATCGTTTGCCGCAGCATCAGCCGATCAGCGGCATTTAATTTCTCCTTCCAGCAATACCTACCTAATAAACAGTTGTCGTGTAGGGCGAGTTGTCTGCACTCCTTCGGTGAATCGCTGTCTAAATTCCTTGCGAATTCGCGTTTTTTGTGAAGAGTGATTTTTGTACTGGAGTTTCAAACACAGGGTGGAATAAAAAGTATATGAGCATCGAAAAAGATTCATTTGCGCGTGGAAGGTAGATTACGAAAAAAGGGGCAGCTGCAGGGACGCTCAGGCGAGGTACGTGATCAGTGCGATCAGTTATCTTTCCCCTTCACCGTAGTAAATAGATACGGAGAGCTACTTGCTTGATTTCTCCCCTTTTAGTTGACCATTAAAAGATTTAAAAAGTCGGATTTTTGTATTTTTTCTTGTTTGACGTGTGCCACTTATTTTAATCCAAAGCAAAATCTACCTATGTATGGTCTCCTACCTTATAGAGGAGTAAATCTCAAATTTGGTTAATTATTTATTCATTAATTCTTTTTTAGTTTTAATTTTTATCTTTTTGCTTCTTCACTTGCTGCTTTAACAAAAAAAATACTACAGTTTAGTGTTTCCTGTAAAATGTCTTATTATTTGAAATGAATCTTTAGACAAACTCATTACAATTATATGTAAAGACATTAAAATAATTTGAGTAAATCTAGAATATGTGGTTCAATTTTCAAAAGCACCAAAAATTTAACTCTTAAATTATGTCAATTAATATGAGTCTGTATTATTATTTTTGACTTCATTTATTTTATATTATATTTTTATGAAGTTAAAATTACTTATTATACAACTGTTGTAAATTCTCATATGAAAAATTAAAATGCGCTACACTAGCCCAAGTTAAAAAAAAAAAATAAAAAAAATAATTTTTTTTTTAATTATATCTTTTATTTAAACAGTTATATAAACATTGATTAATTTAATAATTACAAATTAATGTGCTGCAAACTTTTGCAAGAAATTTAATTATTTTAATCATAAAATTTATTTTAATAGGTCTTTCATTGTAATGGAATAGACATTGAATATTTCTTAGAGCTAAAAAAATGGTTCTAAGCCGGAATGACAAGCGTAAAAGGAAAGAAGGAGATATTGTGGATCTCATGGATCCACTTGCAGAGACTCCAAAAAGGTATATCTTTTATTCAAGTATTAAATTCTGTTCAATTCATTTAATTTAAAACTTAAATTTACATGAAAATTTAATTAAAATCTTTTCTTATAGAACCAAAATTCATGCTCAAAGAAAGTTTGCTCAAGGAGTTGCTACTCCAGTGTTTAGTCCTATTAGCACACCAGTAAAAGAAAAAGAAAAAGTAAAACCAGCAGTATTTACTGAATTAATAACTCATAAACGACCAAACACAGAAGATTTTTTAACATTTCTTTGCTTCAGAGGTATTATGTGAATAATATTGAATTTTTTTTATAAACATTCATTAGTTTGAAAAAAAAATAATAATAATCATAACAATAAAAGTTTATTGATGATAAATAGAATTTATTAATAGTGATAACTGAATTATAAATTTAATGTTTTTATTAGGAACATCTGTATTGCCTCCAAGTTTAAACTTTTTTGGTATTGGTTCAGAAGCTGAAAAATTACAAATTAAAAGTCCTCAATCAACTTCAGCTGCCAAAGGAGTTTCTAAAACAAATAGTATTTGTGGGAAGCATACCTCTTCCATTAAAACAGAATGTAAGATATCAGTCATTGCCACTTCTCAAAAGTCATCATCTAAAGAAAAAATCTCAAATGATGTTAAAAAGCAGACTTCCAGTGTCCCAAAGACAATTAAACTTAAAGCTTCCAATTCAACCATTCAAGCTCTTAAAAAGAAGTATAAAGAGCAGAAGCTAGCCAAACAGTTTATAAAGAAAAAATTTAAACCCGGTTGTATAAAAACTCGTTCTGGAACTAACGCGATAGTACAAGTCCCGGCGAAATCGGTTAAAACAATCGTTGTATCTAAAAAAATTGTTGTTGCGCGCGATGTTGTAAACAAAAGGCATGGTCTCAGAAGCACGGGAATACCGGAGAGTGAAAAAAAGAGCTTGCCACTCAAACCAATCAAAAAACAACAATGTCAAAAAGTGTTGCGAGGAAATTTGAAAAAAAAAATGTTAGTTTCCAAGGAGACAGTATCAAAGTTGGATTCTTTTTCTTCAAACAACAGTTCGAAAAAAATATCAACTAGAATAGGTAATGCTAAACTAGTGTCAAAAAAAATCGTCAACAAGCCTAAAAAGCTTGAGATTAGAAGAATAACTACAAGATCAAGGAATGATGTTGCAACTCCAACTCCAGCTTCCAACGAAAGTCCATCAAGGCGACCTTCTAGAAAAACTAAAGAAGCAGCAGCTATCTATATGGAAATACTTGGAAGAAAATTGGTGAGCCCAGAGCTAGATAATGATGATAACATGTCTCTGGATAGTTTTCCTGAACTACCCAATGCTAGAAAAATCGCCCAAACTGAAAAAGAAATTAAAGCCAAGGTAAAATCTTCAAAAGTCGAAATAAAAGCTAGTATTTCTATGCCTGTAAGTAAAGAAAAGGATAAGGAAAAAGAAAAGGACAAAATTAAAGAGAAACCCAAGGAAAAAATAAAAGAGAAAGAAAAAAAGATTAGCAAACAAAAACCAAAAGAAAAGGAAACAAGTGCAAGGTAATAGAAATATGACTTTTAATATTATTATTATTTTTCATTCATTTCCCTTCATTTCAAAAAAGGGAAAATTTTTCGTATTTTTAATGGCAGTCAGCTCTTTCCTCTTGAGTAGAGAAAAGTAACGACATTGAAATTTGCTACTTTTTTAATGATGCCAATAGTTAAACACTCAAATTATCATTTTTACATGGAAAATCTGTAAGTTTGAAAATGCGATCATAAAAATGCGAGAGGCTGCGTACTTCAGAATCACTGATGATTCTTCATGATTCTTTTTGATTCTTTGGGCAAATTTAAAGTGTTTTGATCCTTGTAATCACTTTCGATCGAAATATCGTTAAATATATTTTTTTAATATTTTGACTCTAAATGAAGTTGATACTTGATTGATTTTATTGATTTCTGTACGATTCTTTTGGCGATTCTGAAGTGCACAGCATTCGGAAAAATGATAACGTAAGAATTAATAATCTACCATTGATATCCATAAATAACCCATGGTAAAAAGTTGAATTAAAGTACTAAAAATCAAGGACCGGGGTATCTGAAGAATCTTATTTATTTTAAAAAAATTTTCAAACTTAAATAATTATAAATTTAAAATATCATTGATTCAACAACAGTTTTAGAAAATCACGTTACGACATTATTACTTTTTTTAAACATCGCAAAAATTAGGGCCCAGTTTATCTTCGTGATTCGGTTCTAGCTTATACTCAGGTAAATACAGTAATAATAAAATGACAGTTTACCCAATCACTAAAAACCAACTTTGCATGACTCACCGATTTTTGGAGAGCCCGGGTGGAGATATCAAAGCAAATTATTATTACTAATTGGTTTAATGAACAACGCATCAACTCGATAATAATTTTTCATTATTTTACAGTAAACTTTCAAAAAAGAAAATTGCAAAAGAAAAACTCATCATCCCTGCAAATAAAAAACGTACAGTAAAAGTTCAAAAGTATAAAGAGATCAACAGCGACGATGATTCGATGACATCCGAAGATTTATTACAATTAAATGAAGCAATAAAAGCTTCCACGGCTTCTAGAAGATCGGCTCCAGCAGTGCTCATTAAAGATAAGAAACAAGAAAATCGTGATTTAAGGTCAAGCCGCAGTCTGATGATAACAAAAAAAAGTTTTCGAAAACCTAGTACCCTATCAAAAAATCAGACCGTAAAACCAGTCAAAAATTCCGAACCTCAGAATTCTCCTAAAGCTATTAAAGAAAATCACAACAAAGAAACAAATAAAGAAAAAGCAATAACAGTTTCTAAGCGTAAGAGGGAGGAAAAAGAGAAAGTATTGCCGAAGCAAAAATCTGAATTATCGAAGAATAAAAATAAACAGTTTCAAGCTGAGGAAGAATCGGAAGAAGATAATTTCGAAGGAACAATTGCGATGAAGAAGAAAAAGATAAGCAAAAAAGAAGATACTAAATTAAAAGATTCCACAAAGAAAGTCATTGAATTAAAAAATAACATTGACACAATGGAAACATGTAGCAGTGGTACAGGTAAATCGCCTTCAGGAGAAATTTTGAAGAGTCCAAAACGGAATGAAACAACAGATCCAAATTTATTATCTGTGCCTTTAATAAAATCAGTTACTGTACCGGCAGCAGCAATGACAACGATTAAAGTTTCTGATGACGAAGAATCTTTCCGTGGATTTACTAAAAAATCGGTGGATGTGTATCAATCCAACTCTAAAACTAGTAATATATTAGACACGATCGATGGCAAAAATGATATTACAAAAACGCAAAATACATTGATAAATACAACAATTGGTTTGAATGATATAAAAACGACTAATACATTTCCGAGTATTAAGCTTATGCAAGAACAGCAAGTAGATGAAAAAAAAATCACAACTGATGCCTCCATAAAATTAGAGCCGGATTTTAAGGTAAACTATGGACAAAACTTAAACTTATATACTAATATATACTTTGCATACCTTGAATTTTTTTCATTTTAAAAAAGAATTATGGATTCAAACCTAATTGATTTTTCTTGGACGCTTTTTTGCAAGACAATTTTTAAACCTCGGATGAAAAAATTCAATAAAAAGTCTGAATGAAAAATCTGAAAGAACTATTATAGTACATTTCGAAACTGGTGCGACGTCATCGCCAGGGCGATTTGAAGGCACCGAGGGCGAAGCGAATCGGAGCCCGAAGTTCTTCAAACAGCCCTGGTAAAGATGCGCACCAGTTTCGAATTATATTTTTCGACCCGAGTGCGTAAAACCATTTCAAAGTTCGTTTTTCACGCATTAGTGTCGAAAAAAACTTAAAGAAATCATTTGAAGAGTCATTAATAAAAGAAAACTTTCGTCTTTTATGTGACAAAAACTGCAGAAATCCGAAAAATTCTATGCTTAGGTTTAAAAAAAAAGTTTTGAAGATTAACATCCGAAACAGACTTTATTTCATTGACTTTTCTTATAGTAATTCAAACTATCTAATAGTCATTTAAACCATTTATTTCATCAATACTCAATTCTAATAAATACCTATGGTATTTTATTTCAAAGTTTACAATTTTATTTAATTTTAAAAAATATAATTTTTGTAGTTTTGTATTAAACTAGAAAAAAAGAGTTCAAATGTAGATAAAAATAAATTTTGTTTATAATTTTTAAATTTTAATAAGATATTAATAATTTTGGACACTAAAAATCAAATATTATAATTAATAAAATCTTGAAAAATAAAAAAATAAAAATTTTTTTTAATCTTGACGGTGCTGTTATACAGTCTCAGTGTAACGGCATCCCGAATCTGATAAATGAACAATCGGGAATGTATCATCTGCGTTTAAATTATTTTTTGTCAAACACAGCAAACAATAACTTGGTCTTGTAAAAAAAAAGATGTTTTTGCTTAAGAGTCAAAACTAAATCTCTTAATTAAATGATTTAATGATTAAATAAAGGTAGGGGCGTTTTGGACGAATTAAAATGCTTTTCTCTTTATTTTAACAAATTTTAAAATTATCATTCAAAACTTATTTTAATCTTATTAATATTAACGTTTGAAAAAAGTTAACAGACTTCAACGGCTTACATTTTTTTTTTCTTTTTGAGTAAAAAGCATATTATTTACAGAAAACTTGTTCGAAAAATTTAAACGTAATCGACATGCCAAAAAGTCTACTACATTCGCGCAAAGAACGCGTGAACATGTCTACCGAGCAAATAGAAAAATGGCTAAATGAGAGCTCGCTTGCTAAAGAAGAATCAAAAGCTGAAATGGAAAAACTCTCAAACCACAGGCTCGAAAAAAACAAGCACAGTGATACCCCTCCCCCGATTCATAATCATCTTTTAATATCCCCTAAAATTCAACATCTCGTCAGACCAGTAAATGTTACTTTGTCTAAGCTTTCGGACAGATTAAAAAAAGCTTCTATGAGCCCGATCAGCGCCAGCAGAACATCTGTGCTTTTGACGAACAGTTTTGTATCCACGGTAAAACCGCAGGTACCACTGGTTTTGAAATCAAAACTTGTACAAGACAACATTAAAGAAGATAAAAAGGAAGAAAAGAAAGAGCTACCTCCAAGTACATCGCCAAGCAGAAAGCTTAGTAAAGATTCATCTTTTAATGACGGTAGGCTTTTTTAAATGACATTTCATTAAAAAAAAAAAAAAAATTGTGTATTTACAAAATCAGATAATTTGTTATTCAAACTTTTTTAATTCATTTGTAGCTGACAGTGATGTGGTTTCGAAATCGGATGCTAACTCTGTAAGTGACTCGTTGGACAAAAAATCGACAAGTAGTCCTGAAAAAAAAGTTTTTTTTCATCAAAGAAAGTCCTTTTTACCAAAAGTAAAGGAGCGGAAACCAGTGACCAGTGCTTCGGCTTTTTCACCCGAGAATGAAAGCAGCGTTTATGCATTCGAAACCGAAACAGAAGCACCAGTCAATACGCCCTTTCGTAGGAAAGCTAAAGATATCGGCGTCAAGGATCATCCTGGTAAAAAAATTTCTTAGTCGAAAAGAATTAATTTTCTGAAAAGCTGTTAGCAATATCATTAAAAATTATATATTTGTATTTTTTTATTTTATTTTTTCATTTTTTTATCGCTTAGGCAAAGAGAGAAACAGTTTACAGTCAACTAAAAGTGAAGAGGAAAAAACGTCCAAGCATTTAAACTCCTCGGAGGAAGCTCGAAAAGACGAAGGAAAATTATCTCCGCAGTTGGAAACAAAAACTCCAAAGAACTTCGAGCTTCCGAAAAATTTCACAGATTTGACAAATGTACAGGTGAGTTTTTGCCGTTTTTAAAATAGCGATCCTCCTCCATAAATATTAAAACTTATTGTTTACTTGGTCATTGACACTTTTTAACGATTCGATTTCTAGGTGTTACCACTAGACAAACTAACAACAAGTTGGAGCAATGTAAATTGCAGTGCATCGATAGCGGTTCAGGTAAATTTCGAGGAGCAGAAACAACAGCGGCAGAAAACAAATGTGGAGAGCGACAATGGTACAAATTCAGCCCAAAAAAGTACCGAAATATCAACTCAGACTGACACCGGCGCAGCCAATGACGACGATGATGACAGTGGACAGTTATTTTATATACCCCTTCAAGCCGTGACGCGAAATGGTTCAGCTCAGGGTGGGCAGCAGCTAATTCAAGGAGTAGCTGTAAAACTAGGTACTGAGGGACCTACGGGACCTAATCAAAGGGTTCTACTAAAAGCAAAACTTGTGACAAAGCCACCCGTTTCGGTAGCCAGGTGTCCACCTATTGGAACTGTGCAACCGACTGCCAGAGCACCACAAAATATCTTGGCGGAGCCATTAGATTTACCATCGACATCTCATTCAGGGATGAGCGATGATGAAATTAAGATTTTGGATGACAAAGAAAGCAATCCAATCGGGAATATAGATAAAGTAAACGTAAGTAAATAATTAAATTATTGAATAAATAACATGCTCTCTGCAGCTTCGCATGCAGTAACGAAAAAGTTAATGAAAAAAATAATGTATTTAAAAAAATCGATTACCCTCTGTGCTCATTCACAATATTTTGACTGCAGAACTTCGGTACTGCTATGCTACGGAACCAGACTAAACGTATAATTTAACAAATTTTAGAAAAATGTTGTAAAAAAATTAAAATTCACAAACGTATTGTCCCTATGTAAGATTTTATATTTATAGACTTTTTTCAAATCACGTGTACTTAACCGTCATTACAAAAGACAAAAAAATACGCGAAATCAACTGTTGCGTTTTCGGTTCATGAATTTTGGTGTAAAAAAGTAACCAACCTCTGGATAAGTTTACCATAATGAACAATTTATTGCTTATAGTTCAAAGTACATTTGTTTAAAATTTTTTAAGTTATGCGTGAACATACGCGTACATGCAACTTTTTTTTTAAATGAAGTTATTGACCTCCAGTTTGGCTTAAAGGCCTTCCAAGAAACAATTAATCCCTCAAAGTTTCAAGTAAATCGGTTTAAGACTTTTTGAGTTATGAGCGGACATACGCATTCACACACGTAATCATATATAAGATTCAGTGTTTGATACAAAAACTTAAAACCAATTATTAATCTGTTTCCAGCATACAGAAGTGAATTATGATAAAGTTATTAAAAATCAAAAGATCAAAGACAGAAAAATTTCAACAGAAGCAATAAAATTGACTAAAAAAGCTCCGACAAAATCCAAACATCGCATCTACTCACCAATAAATAATACTAAATTTCCTAGAATAAAGTACAATGAGCAGGCTCGTCTTGTAGAAGCTCCGACTTTTCACCCGTCGGAGAAAGATTTTCAGGATCCACTTGAATACATAGATAAAATTAGACCAATTGCCGAAAAATTTGGTATTTGTAAAGTAGTTCCTCCGTCTAATTTCAAGGTAAATAATTTTTATTGATCGTAAATTTTACTGAAACCTTACCTGGGAAAACTCATATTTGTTTTAAATAAAAATTAACAAACTTTAGCCGGAGTGCAAAGTGTCCGATGATATGCGATTTACGGCTTACAATCAGTATATTCACCGAATGCTTCATCGTTGGGGCCCAAACGTCAAAGAAATGATGGCCATAAAAAAATATTTGGCTACTCAAAGTATTTCACTGACTCAGCCACCGTGGGTAAGTATCATAAGTTATGAATTCAAAATTTTCTGTTATTCTTTCTTAAGATTTGTGAAATAAACTTAAACGAAATTTTTAGATTGGCGGAATGGAAGTTGATCTTCCACATTTATATCAAACTGTACAAAATTTAGGTGGCTTAAAAGAAGTAATTGAAAAGAAAAAGTGGCAAAAAGTAGCTGATGGTATGAAAATACCCAGATCAGCCCAAGATAGGGTTACTAAATTAGATGATATTTACTGCAAATATTTACTTCCTTATGATACATTATCTCAAGGTAAAAATATAATTTGAATCGTAACGTCGAAGACCTTAATATGACCGCATTATGTCTCATTCGCACCTGTGGGAAATAAATGCGAGCGAATGAAACACCACGCGATCACATTGAAGTCATCGAGAACATAATCTGATAGTGAATATCATTAAAAAATTTTATTATTTTTATTCACTTATTTATACTGTTTTAGACGAAAGAGATAAGTTATTCAGAGAAGTAGAAGCTGATTGGAAGAAAAGAGAAAAAAGAGATAGACAAGAAACACAGTTAAACGATAATGAAGATGACGACGATGATGATAATACAGAAGAATTAGAAGAATGTATTGTAAAGGTTAATATTTCAGAAATTTGTTCAATTATTTATTGGAAAACTAAAATCGACCCTGAACTTAACATGACATCTTCTCTTATTTATATTTAGGGTCGCAATATGCCTTTGAACGCTTTCTATAGAATTGCTCGCAATACACAGAGAATGTGGTTTGGAGAAAATCAACGTGCTTCTACTGGAGGTGCGGAAATGGAAGATGCTTCTGCCGATGAAGTCGAGGCAGCTTTTTGGAAGCACGTTGTCGAAAAGAAAAGACACATATGCGTCCACTCGGCAAGCATTGATTCAAGTGGACGTGGTTTTGGATTTTCCGTGGCCAAAAACAGTCCTTTCGGCCGTCACCCGTGGAACTTGAAAATTCTCACAAACAATGCAGGGTCGGTTTTACGAGCCCTTGGCCCACAAATGGGTATGTAGTGACTTTCAAATATTTTTTTTATTCTTGTTGCGTGTTGTAATGAATAATCTCAATGTTTAAAATAATTTTTGTTTTGTTTTTTTAAGGCGTTACAGTGCCAACTTTACACGTGGGTATGTTATTTAGCGCGTGTTGTTGGTATCGAGATCCACACGGTCTACCTTGGATCGAATATTTGCACACTGGTGCCAAAAAGATTTGGTATGGCATTCCAAATGAGCTAAATGCTACTTTCCGTGAAGCTCTAACCAAAATGTTTCCACGATACTGTAAGAATAAAAAAATTTGGTTGCCATCCGATACGGCGATGGTGCCACCACAGATGCTTGTTGACAACGGTGTACCCCTTTGCCAGACGGTGCAGGAGCCAGGACAGTTCATTGTCGTTTTTCCTAAGGCTTTTACTAGTAGTATCTGTACGGGTTACGTTGTATCAGAAAGTGTTTATTTTGCTCAGATGTCATGGCTCAAGACTGCGGAAGAAGTATTTAAAGTGAGAAATTTAAAATGACTTAAACTTTAATTATCTTCCAATGCATTTATAATTAAGTTTTTCTTTTTTTCAATTATTTTATTTTTATTTTTATTTATGCTTAAAAATTTTTTCTCAATTGCATAAATTATAAATACGAATCCAGCTTCAAAACATTATTAACATTTATTTCAGGATTTACATGATAGCTGTGAACCTTCAATTTTTTCTTTTGAAAGACTGTTATTTAGTATTACCAATGATTCTAGATCTCATATTGATGTGCTTAAACAAGTAAGATATATTTGATAAAATATGTACTTCTAATTTTGTTATAAAAAAATTTATTTAACAAATACATATACATTTTTTAGATTTTACCGATTGTTATAAAAATTTGTGATAAAGAAGTAGAAAATCGAAAAAAATTGAAAGAATTGGGTCTAACAAATATAGAAAAACTTTCACCTCCTGAAAATGAAAAAAAAGGAAAAGGAAAAAAAATAAAAGAAGATGAAGTAGATTATGAATGTGACACCTGTCGAGCAAACTTATCTGTTTCATTAGTGAGCAATCCTATAGATGGAAGTATTTTTTGTTTGACTCATGCAATAGATTACATAGAAATGAAAAAACAAGTATTGAAGAATTGCACTCTTTTGTACACATACAATGAAGTAAGTAAAATTGTATATTTATCTGTACAGATTTTTTCATTAATTTTTTTGCAATTTTTGTTTTATTATTTAGACTTAATTTTTCTTTTAGTTTCGTTTTGCTTTTTTTTTGTTTTATCATGACTATAGTTCTGTATAAATTTTGTATTTTTAAATTTTGAACATGATAAAAATATTTTGTCAAAGTTTTTGAGTTCATTTACGTCACTAAAAATTTTGTATATTTATTTTTTCACAGAGGGAATTGAACGATCTTGTTCATAAATTGAAAGACAGAATCGAAGCCAAAACCAAAAAGACTAATCAAACAAAACAAGTTAAATAGAAATTAGGCAATTAATTTATTAATATATAACTGTATTTATTATAAATTATGTTTTTAGATGTTTTTACCCAAAAAAACTTTAAGATTGTCTAAAGAGATTATTTATTTAAAGTTTTTAACGGTTGCTGAAAAATAGTGAATAAGATTTGAATATCATAGACTTAATAAAATATTATGACATAATGAAATTGTTATTAAAAAATTATGTTTTAGATAATGTAATAGAAGACTTGTAGAGAAAAATTTTTAATCAACTTTTAAAAAATAAGACATAACGATTCTATGTATGTAAGCATCAGTCAATTTCATGGTAGATTTTTTAGTAGTGTTTATAAAGAAAAAATTTCTTACAACTGCCGACTACGTATTGTGATTAAATTAAAATCACTGCCGCTTAATTATTTGTAAAAAAAATTGTATGACAATTATAAGAAGTTTTTATTTCTGTAATTATTAACATAAACTGGTGACACAAATTTTTTGTAAGATACATTAAATTTTTGTATTTTTAGTATTTATCAAGGTGCATAAATTTTAAAGATAGACTTGAAAAATTTACATTTTTTTTTTTTTTAAATGTGAATCCTGAAAGTTTTTGTATCAAAAATGAATTTTAAAATAATGAAAATTTTTTCTAAATATTTATTATTTTTTTAACAACGTATCTAAAACTTCTAAAACAAGTCCATTTCAAATTTTATTTAATGAGGCCCTTGTGCAAGATTATAATTTTTTATTTTAACAAAGAAAAAATTATAAAAACGTTGCTACAAAAATAAAGAATGTGGTACAATTTATATTATTTGAATAAAGTTTATTTCATTTCTTAATCCAAATAATATTTGTAATTAATGAAATTTCATTCTGGTCATTATTAAACATCTTAGTGTGGAAAGGTCATCATCTCAAAAATTTTCGACAGCGCCGTAACAACTCGGTAAATCACTTTACGAATGTATCATCTTAATGCAAAACTGCTTAGAAGTGATACGTTTCTCAAGTGATTTTTCGAAATGTTATCTTTCAGTCGCGATTTTTGAGATGATGTCTTGCCTTACTAGGGTAACGATATTATATAAACTATATGTAATTGTGTGTGTTCATTAGCTATCAAATTGACAGTAAAAAATGATTAAAAATAAAATAAAAATAAAAAAACAATTTTCTAATTTTTTCTAGTAAATTTATCAAGCACTAATTTAATTTTTACTGTTAAAGCTGCCATTTTTTTTTTTTAATTCTCTGATGTGGAAAAAACTCAAAAATCAACACTCAAATTTTTTTTATTTTTACTTAAAAAGTTACGTTATCTCACAAAGGACAACTTTTGACAAATTAGATTAATATTTTCAAGGTAAATTAGCCCAACCATTTTTTAAATAAGCCAAATATTTTATTATTTATTTCAAACGACATCATACATATAAATAAAAAGATAAAATGAAAATTTGTATCCATTCATATTTACTAAATAGATAAATGTGCCAAATTTCTATATGATCGATATACAGTGGTTTTTGTGCAATCGTCAACGCCAGATTGTTCTATTTTGAAAAGTTTAATATCATGGATCAGCGCACAATTTTTCAGAAAAGCGCACTCAGATATATAATTTTCAAAATAATGCTTTAAATTGCTGAAAATCGATTGCATTCTTGAAATAATTTTCAATTAAAAAAAAATTCATTTTTCTATATTTTGTGAGTTAATGTAACTCTTAAATCTTATTAAATGAGTGTTGATAATTGAAAAAATTGTTTCATAGTACTACATGTACTTAGAAACATTTTTTCTAACTTTTGTATGTATTAAAAAATAAAATAAAATAATCAAATAATAAAGAAACAATGCAAGTGTTTTTAATTTATAATTTTTACAAATATTTTGTTTCAGTTTTCGTTATCTCTTTCCAATATATTTGTAAACAACTCACATAACATAAACAGACCACACTCCTATAATAAAACGCAACAAGTATTATAGCAAATCTGATCAACTTTATTATAAATTACTTAAATTGATGCATGAAGATGATAAATATGCAATATATATTTTACATTTAATTCATTCAGATTTGTAAATATTCATATCACGTCTCGATTAATTAAAAATGTTTCTTTTTTTCAATTAATTTTTTTACATCAGTTTTTTAGAATCTGTAGATGATTCTTTACTATTTTTATTAGTTCATTAAGGACAAATAATAATTTGAAAAATTTAACACAGGTATTGGTAATCAAGTGCAGCATCTTAGAGTTCTGCCGCGTCAATCTACCACGGTCACGGTAACTCCGTATTAATTTTATATAAAACAACAGAAAAGTCTTGTCAATACTTTAATATATATTCAGTTGATATTAAAAAACAACTTTATAAGAACAAATTTTTTTTCCACTTTAACATATTTGCATTTGTTAATAACAAATTTTATTCCATGAATAATTTCATACTATTACATTAAAAAATTTCAAAATGATTTTATTAATATAAAAAAATACTTTTTAAAAATACTCTTAATTTAAAAATTCTCACTTCGGTACACTTTTTATAACGTATATTTACGATTTTTATGCCCAAAAAAAAAACTTTAGAGAAAATTTTTTTTATAAGTTGTTTTAATATAGTTTGCAGTACTATTTTATACATTACGCTCGAGGTAAAAGCGATAAACTTAATAATAAATAATGGATTTGATGCGTAAATTAATTTTTTCTACACTGTCTCCAGTGAAAAGTATTATCCTCCTGCCTGGACGTTACCAGGAATTAAAATTTTTATTTTAACAATAATAATAAAAATACATAACGGTAACACTAATTTTTTTTTTTTTTTTTAAGACCTTAGATCTAGTTTATAAGACAAAGGTATAGAAGAATTTAGTTAAGAATTAAAGATTAAGAGCTTTTGAAAATTCGCATGGTCCTGATAAAAATAGTATATTTTTTGTTAGAGTTAAGTGTTAACAAATTTTCAAACATTCTTACTAAACTGTTCATAATAGATGAATACAATCTTTACAAAAATTCAAGAGACGAGAAAACATAACTTCTGCTGTTGTAAAAATTTATGTAATGTTCCTAGGTTGTCATTGACCTAAGCTTTACAATAAGAATCTAGATGAAGATGCCGATGTAAAATAATGTCGGGACTCTCGTATGTATATATACTACTTTATTTTCAATTGATTATGGCATCTTTTATACTAGAAAGAGAAGACGTTGAAAATGTGATTTCAACTTTGGTAAGACAATTGATTGAACCTATTAAAACTTTATGAAAAACCATATAATATAATAATTCATAAATAATAGCAATGCATCAATATAATTAAATTTACATTTATGTACAATAAATCATTGGTAAGATTTGCACTGTTACATTAAGACTAAATAAAACAGTTTTCTTAGAGGCATTAATTTTTTTTTTTTTTTTTTTTTTTTTTAAAGCTATACCTTACAAACTAATGACTAAATAAATTTTTCTTATTACAAGAAATATTTTATCACTTGGGCATTTTTTTTAAGTTTGAAAATTAAAATAATATTTCTTATGAAATATTCATATTTGCATTTGATGTTTAAAATTCAGCACTTGATTATTAAAAATATAGTTTGTTTTTGGTCCATTCTAATAGAAACACCAAACACTATTTATTTAACTAGTTAATATCAAGAAGTTGTAAAAAATGCATGTTTTAGGAATGTTGTGAAAATAAAAGCTAAAGCAAAAAAATTGTGCTAAAAAAGTCCAAAAATAATTTTCATTCTCTTCTTTGCAAAATATTAGAAATAAGTTGCTTTGAATTTTCTCTGTTGAATTCATCCTCTTCATCAGAGCTGTAGTTAGCATTGAGCAGATTTGTCAGGGAATTTGACTTTTGCATCATAACTGGAAGATTAGTGTCAATGGCATCTATAGATTTTAAAGATGTAGTGGCTATTGAATTTGATTGTAGTTCTAAATTATCAACTGATTCTTTTTGGTTGATCATAATTTTTTGTATTACATGAAGACTTATTCCACCAAGGCACATTAGTAAACCAATGAAATTAAGGCCAGTTATTTGGTCTCCTTTCCATTCATAAGCTATGGCCAAAATACATATTTCCTGTAAATAAAGAAGAATATTTTTGGTTTAAATTAAGTTTTGATTAATAAAAAATAAATAAATAAAAAGAAAAATTTATTTTTAATACTTAAAAATTTTACCTTAAAAATTCCAGATATAGATAGTGTCAGACTAGATCCATAAGTAACTACCAAAAACTCCAATACCTCCATTGTAAATGCTAAAACTGCTCCAAATAAAATTGTACTTGTTGTAATTGATATCAATCTTGTATCACTCCAATCAACATTACTAATACTTTCCAACATAGTAGGACCCTCTATCAATACAGCAACAGGAAAAATGGAAATTAACATCCATGGCTGCATATAATACATCATGTCTACGGGATTTTTCAATCCAAGCTTTGATTTTTGCATTATTAATTGTGCTAATGTCCAGCGAATTCCGCTGGTAACTGAGCCAAGAAGACACAATATAAAGCCTAATACTTGAAATTGAGTTGATTGATAAGTGAACATTATCAGGCCACCTGATATCATAAATACTATTCCAGCTAAAAACCATGACTAAAAAAACATTTTTGGTTTAATTATTATTTTTTTATTATTTTTATTATTTTTTAAGATATTAAAAAATATTGAAAATATATTACCTTTTTTTCCAGCTTAAATAAAAGAGCAAAACCAAGTATGAAAATTATTGTTGTAGATTTGGTCATTGTATATCTAACAAAGAATTAAATATTTATAATTAGAGCTGGTTTTTTGTCTTTTTTTTTTTTTTTTTGTAACAAATAAATTAAAAATTTATACTTACAAAGAAATTGTGACAAGGGACATACCCCAATTTGAAAGTCCAATGTCTAGCCCACTAGCGATACCTGGTGGGCCCATAGTCCATACTATAGTTTGCCAAGATAAACAGCAAATTTGTTGCTGTGGCTTACAACATTTTCTTGTTTGTCTGATTAAATTTGATAATAAAAATTTCAGTACCAGATGGCAACTAACTAGAGATAAAGGAAAATGTTTCAAATTCTGAAAAAAGATCTTGAATTATTTTAATTATTTTTATTTTTAATAAAGTAAATATCAATAGTATCAACTTACATAATTTTCATAAATCCATTTTTGATAAAAAGTTAATCCAATAGAAGACAAAAAGTAGAAAGTTATTAATATTATGCTTTGGATCATCTTATGCCAAAAATATGCTTTTTTTGAAGCCACTTGATAATCTTGCGTATGATGCAAATAATAATCATTTGCTTCTTCATCATGTTTTGCGAGTTCATATCTAACATTAGATCTAGGCATATTTCTTTTTAAGGAATATCTACAAAAACAAATTTCTACAACTAAAAACCCTGACTTAATATAATTTAATTTGAAATAAAAAAATTAATTACAACTCTGATTATTTAATAATTTAAAATTCTTATTACCTCATTTATTTTACTCATATACTCCGTAGAGTTACTGAAAAATAATTATCATAAAGAAAGTATTATATTTTTTCTATCTGAGCTTGTAAAACCATTTTTGTGTCCATTTGTAAGAAGTAAATTGCTGTCCTGACACTGAAAATTCAAACAAACCAAATTACTTCGTAATGTATACTTCAAATTTATAATACATTATACAATTTTTTCCATGCAATAAATTAAAAAC
Source organism: Encarsia formosa (assembly GCA_038277355.1). Lineage (NCBI taxonomy): Eukaryota > Metazoa > Arthropoda > Insecta > Hymenoptera > Aphelinidae > Encarsia > Encarsia formosa. The sequence goes on from CM076185.1 coordinate 15,795,211, forward strand.
AGATAAAATTTTATACATTTTTTTTTATTTAAAAAATTCTTTTAGAAACTTTTTTAGGCAAAATTGTAAAAAAAAAGCTATTTTTGTAAATCAATCTCTTTGTAAAACCAAGACAAAAAGTTTTATACCAACAATTAAAAAAAAAGCTATTTTTGTAAATCAATCTCTTTGTAAAACCAAGACAAAAAGTTTTATACCAACAATTAAAAAAAGTATTAAAAAAATATTTTTTTAAATTAAATTACAATATATTTTATCATCAATGAAAAGTATTTTTGAAATATGGTTGAAAATTATAATAAAAAAATTTTTTTCTTCAATTTTTATCATACATATGTTTCTAAGTTTATAAAAATAAAGCTCTTTTATTCTTTCCGCTCATATATATAAATTATTTAATTTGTAATTTTTATTCATTAATTGAGTAATATTATTTACAAATTCAAATAAAAAAAAAATTATTACCTTATCATTGTAAATTTTATATTATACTTAATTGATAACAATAGGAAAAATTCCTAAAGAGTTGGCACGTCAGTCCTGGCAGATAAGGAAGAACATAAACATAACCTTAAAATTGGTCTACAGCTGTCAACAACGTAATTCCGACCCTGGTCTTGTTTACGATGATGAGGCGAGGGCGAACCCCTCACACTCGAAATTTCATAGAAACAATTTTTTTTCGTCATCGACTCCTAAGTCCTAGTGAATAGTAGGGTAGATACAATCCTGGACCAAAAGAGTTGTTAAGTGAATCGACGACGCGCTCTGCGCGCGCGTGGGTTGTGTTGATTCGACTGCGTGGGTGATCCGCAGGCACGGACGCTCCGTGTCCACAGGTATTATTAACGTCGTAAGACCACGCAAGGCGCAGATAGTGTACTTTAGTCCTAAAAATTTATCATCGATTTAGATTAACTTATTAATTTAAATAAATTTTCGTTACTTTTAATAAAAAATAAATTAAAACTTTTCAAAAAATTAAATTTTTTTTATTTTTATATAGAAGTTTGTTTAAAAACAGCGCGTAAAAAATTCTCTACTGCAATTGGTTCATCAAACAAGCCAATCACCGTTATTGGTACTTCCAAAGGATTTTTAAAACAAAAGAGGTTAGAATACTGTGTTTGTTGATTAGTACATAGTACAGTAGTTGTCATCTTTAGATCTGTTGAGTGTCTGTATTTATTTATTTTTTTTAATCAAAACAAGGTTAAATCGATTTCTAAGTTTTTTAATTTAACTTTGCTACAAAAAATACAAGGTATGTATAGTGTTCAACGAATCTAGAACTATCCATTTAGCTTTTCAAAGTTTTTTTATTGTTCATGTTTTTATTACACTAAGTATTTCACACTACTTACACAAGTAATTATTCAAATTTAATTTTTTCAAGCATTTGGAAAAATTTTTCATTATCTACTTAGCTGAATTGCTCTTTTCCATATAGTATTTATGTAAATAAACTTATAATTTTAAATTTTTTATATTTTACATTTGTTACAGATGGGTGAAAGATATAATATTCACAGTCAACTGGAACATCTTCAATCTAAATATATTGGTACAGGGCATGCTGACACTACAAAATTTGAATGGCTTGTTAATCAAAACCGTGATTCATGCAGTAGTTACATGGGACACTATGATCTCTTAAATTTTTTTTCTATTGCTGAAAATGAAGCAAAAGCTAGGGTTCGATTTAATCTAATGGAAAAAATGTTACAACCTTGTGGACCTCCACCAGAAAAACCAGAAGAATAATTCTTTCTAAGCTAGTTATTATAATAATACAATTTTTTAAGGATAATAGAAAATGTAATCATAAATTTGTATAAAAAATTTTATTAAAAAAAATATATATTTGAAATTATAAATAATTTCCATAATTAACTTGATTCAGTGTCTTCCTTTTTTTTCTTTAGCATTTTCAAAATTGACTTTTGAAGAGATTGTTGTAAAAGAGGATATATTTCATTATTTGTTTCACTTAAAGTTTCCATAGAAGAGTTTATACAAGAAACATCCATACATCCCACAAGAAATAATTCTGATATTTGATCAAGTTGAGGGAGCATGGCTTGCATGATGATTCCATGATCAACTGGTTTACTTTTTTTCATACTTGATAGACACAGCATTTCTTCTTCATCAGTGGGATCCAAAATTACCAAGTCATCATATATACCCTAAGTTTTGAAAAATTTAATATTTTTAAATAATTTCTGCTTAGCAAAAATCAATTAAGCAGCATAAAATTAAATATAATCTTCAAATATTTATGAACTTACGGCAGTGACTGCAGTTACTATTCCAAACATAGGTACACTGGCATTAGCTAAAGCTAAACTTGCAGCCATTATTGCAGCTCCTAAAGCTGAGCCCTTATCATCTAATACTAGCGCATATATATCTATTTGAAAATTGGGAAATTCATGCTGTAAAAAAAATAATCATAATATAAATTTTTTAATAATAATGACAATAATAATAATTTAAATTACCCTGCAAACAGCTGGCTCTAGAGCTCTTTGCATTATCAGACTGTATTCCTTTTCTTCTGCACCTTGCTGATGCCCTTTTCTTTTTACAGAAGAGAAAGAAGCAAATTTAAATTCGCAGAATAATTCTCCTTGTAAGGTGTACTCTGTTTTATTTGGAATTTCTCTTGGATCAAAAACTGAACATATGACTTTAGTTTCTCCAATTTCCATGTATGCTGAACCTTTGGCTTGACTTACTACTCCAACTTTTGCAACTAAATACATTATAAATTATTTTAACTGCAGTAGAATAAATTTTATGTAAAAAATGATCACCATAAACTTACACATTTTTCGAATTTCTTTATGTTTCCGAGAATCTTTTCTACTAGCTAATTCATTTTTTATTGTGGATTTCACTTGCTTGGTATTCAAATCAACATAAATGCTGTATGGAGTTGTTGATTCAGGACCATTAGCTCTTCTTTGGTCATAAGGCATTTTAAAAAATGAATGGATAAACCAATTTAAATAGTAAATTTATTTAATTATTTGATTAAAGAAAATGTTCCAAAAACGAAAGATCAAACTTCACCGCACAGAACACTAAAAACAGATAACCCGATATACATATTAGAGAATATAGCCTATATAGGTATAGGTATAATATTGAAAAACCACGCGGCCGGCACTGGCACACCGAAGGTGTTGACTTACTTGACTAGTGACAATCAAAACTGCTGTAGTTAATGGATGAGTTTAATAAATAAAAACGTAAAGTTATTTTGATGTAAAAACTATTAAATACTTATTAAAATTAGAATTATTAAAAAAAGAAATAAAAATATATATTATAGTTACGAATTAGTTTTCAAAACCAATTCTTTCACGGAGGTTCAGTTTTACCTACAATTCGCAGTTAACCTTCTGAGCATCATATGCAGCAAGTGCAACTGCACCCTCAATGTTAGTCAGGTGTGGAAAGATTGCTTGTTCAAAGACTTTTTAGTTTTGGAGTCATCATTGTTTCTGACTTGCGAATTTTTTTAGACTCAAGCGAGTTTGAAACCGTCCTTCTAGAAAGTAAGACTGGATTTTTCTAATACAAATCGTGGAGAAACGCAATGGCAAAGTCTTTGTACAAGCTAAGCCGGGAGCTCTTCGGTCACACTGGTGATGTTCGCGCCCTGGCTGTTAGTGCAAACGGCAACATAGTATCTACATCCAGGGATAAATTAGCTATTTTATGGAAATTTCAAGAGTAAGTTTGTCTATTTCTTAAAATGGTTTGATAATTTTTTTCAACCGGTTATCCAAATCCAATCCCTTCATAGATTTTTTAAAATGGTTTCTTTAACTATTTTTCTTTTTATTTTATGCACATGTGATAGCACAAAATGTCCAGAGTAATAATCTTATTTACTTCCAAAATATTAAAATAAGAATATTATAGTTTATTCAATTTGTGTTGAAAGTAATATAAATTTTTTTTCATTGCAGTGGAAATTGTATTGAAAATATAAAGATGGTGGGTCATGACAATTTTGTTAGCTCTGTTTGTATCTTAAAACCTTCCCAAAAGCATCCTAAAGGTTTCATTATTACTGGTAGCCACGACAATCACATCTGTATTTATGTTCCTGGAGAAAAAGAACCAACACACAAAATAAAAGCACATGAAAATGCAGTGTGCTGCTTAAGGAATAGTAATATAGATAATGACTCATTTCTAAGCAGTTCATGGGACATCTCAGCAAAATTATGGAACTTAAATGATCTTGAAAAACCACAGGTAACTTATTTAGGTCACTCCGCTGCTGTATGGTGTGTAGCAGATTTACCAAACTCTTCTGTAGTGACTGGATCTGCAGATAAGGCTGTGATAATTTATACAAGGGATGGAAAAATTTTACACAAACTTATTGAACATACCGACTGTGTTAGAGACATTAGTGTTATCAAAGATGAAGAATTTTTAACTTGTGCCAATGATGCTATAATTAAACATTGGAATGCTGTTACTGGGAGTTGTCTTGGAAATTTTTATGGACACACAAATTATATTTATAGTATATCAGCATTTCCTGGAGGAAGCTTGGCAGTCTCATCTGGAGAAGACAAAACAGTAAGAGTATGGGTTAATGGGGAAGAACACCAAACTATTTCCTTGCCATCACAATCAGTTTGGAGTGTTAGACTGCTTCCTAACGAAGATATTGTTTGTGGTACATCAGATGGTGTGGTGAGAATATTTACTTCTAATGCTGAAAGATATGCTGATTCTGAGACTATCCAACATTTTGAAGAATCTGTGGTAAACTCAAATCAAAACAGTGAGGAAAGTCTCGGTCTTAAAAAGTAAATAAAAAAACTATTTTTACCACAATTAATACATAAGTTTCATAAATTAAATAATTGAACTTTATTTCGTTTTTCAGCGTGGCAGACCCTAGTGCACTGAATCAACCTGGAAAAAAAGATGGTGAAACAAAATTGGTAAAAGAAGGCTCTACAGTTAAAGCATACAGTTGGTCTCAAAGAGAATTAAAATGGAATCTTATTGGTGATGTAATGGGAAGTAATAAAGACTCCAGCAAACAATTATATAATGGAATGGAGTATGATTACGTTTTTTCTGTTGATATACAAGACGGTGTTCCACCATTGAAACTACCTTACAATAATGGACAAGATCCTTGGCATGCTGCCCAAAAGTTTATTGACGATAATCAACTAAGCCAATACTACTTAGAGCAAGTATGATTAGTTTATTTTTATTTTTACTTTTTTACGTTTAGTAATGTCAATAATATCTTGTAACTGAATAAATAATTTAATCATAAATCTTTTAGGTTGCAAATTTCATTATAAAAAATTCGACTGCAGCTCCAGTTGTAAATACTTCATCATCACAGTTTTATGATCCATTCACTGGAGGTAATAGATACATTCCTGGCTCAACTGATACTTCTGAAACTGCACCAATAACTAAAAAATCTGCCCAACCCAAGTCTACAGAAGTATCAACTTCAAAAAGTGCATATATACCATTAACTAATTATTTAAAAATAGAACAAGGCAATTTAGATCTTATTAAAGGTAATTGTTTTACAATTTTATTTCTCTGATTTATTGATTACAGTACAGTTTGAAATACAGGCGACAAATGAATGATTTCAGAAAAACTACTGGAGTTTAATTCAAGTGATGAAATTAAAAATAAATTAAAAAAAAGTATATCAAATGATAAATTAGAAAGTGTAGTAAAACTGGCAACAGTTAATTATTCCGAGGCGATTGCAACAGGAGGAATTGATACTTTAGCGCAACTTTTAATGTGGCCTGATGCTTTTCTTTTTCCGATTCTTGACATTGCACGGTTGGCTGTTTTACACAAAAATGTCAATGAAAAAATTTGTTCTGAAGAACTTATGAATTTGATTCAACGGCATTTAAAAAATGATTCACTCAAATCTAATCAAATGCTTACATATCGTCTTTTAGCAAATATGTTTTATCATGAAATGGGTGAAAAACTTGGTTTACTATATAAAGAAGCATTGATTGAATCTATAGTAAAAACATGTTCGCAAGGAAATAAAAATAATCAGGTCAGTTAAATTTAATAGTGTATTTTAAATAAAAAAATTAACGAGCTCAAGAAAAAGTAATAATATTGTTTGTTGATTATAATTTAAAGTAATTTCAATTAATGTAATTAATTTAATTTGCCATAATTTAAAAATTTTTTTAAATTAAATAAAACAAAAATTTAGCTTTACATTATTTACATTGTTTACAAATACATTATTTTTATCATTACCGCAGGTTGCAATGTCGACATATATCTTAAACTTGGTTTTGGCTACAAATAAAAAAAACTCTTTTGAAGAAAAGAAAGTAATTTTGCAATCAATCTGCGAATTGATACCACTCTTTAATGAGCCTGAAGCACTTTTCCGGATTCTCGTAGGTCTGGGTACTTTGCTTTCAGTATCTACTGCAAACGAACGATCCGAAATGGTCAACAACTTGCTGGAATATGAAAATATATTAAATTTATTTCAAAGTCAATCCCAAAATTCATCACAGACTGATTCTTCTGACAAAGTCAATAATGTTAAACAGGAAATATATGAATTGATCTGTTCAAACTGAGATTAAGCGTGTTGATATTTTATCGTTATTTTTTATACAAAAAAATATTGCTATAATAAAAGTAACAAAAACTGCATTGAGTAAAAAAAAGTCTAGTCGAATAACTTGGTTACTATTCTACTGTGCAGTTGGCTGCATTTGTTTTTAAACGATTTATGATCTTGTATAACGCTAAAGAGCAATTATTTCTGTTACGGAAGTTACATTTTGTAGCTTTGAAAAGCTGTAAAATGAATAACAATAAAAATGGTGTAAAAAATAGTTCCTAGCAAAATGCAATTTAATGAATACAATATGTAAAACTTATACTCTCTCGCGTCTTATCTAATTTAAGAATTAGATAAGACGTACGAGTCAAAAGTAGCCGTTACGGATATTACATTTATACGAGTAACGTCCGTAACGCATATTTTTGACTCGTGCGTCTTAATAAATATATAAATTACACACAACATATTTTTGATTAGTACTTATTAAATTGCATCTTATTAGATACCAACTTTGACATTTTATTCATTTCAGTTAATTTTACAGATGCGTGAAGCTTACAATGTAACGTCCGTAACAGAAATAGTTGCTCTAAAATGATATAAACTAAAAAAATGAAAATAATCTTATGAAAAAATTTTACATTGCAAAAAAAAAAAAATTTCTAGTTTAAGAAATATTTTACAAAAATTAATAAATTAAATTGAATAATTTTTAATTAAAACTTGCGTTTTTTTTCCAAGTACATACATACACTCAAATTTAATTCATAACTTTTTTTATGCACAATTATAACAAATTCATTCATAAAAATTAAATTTATAATACATTTCTATTTAAGGTGCTTAAGGGTTAAGGTTTTTGAATAAACAAGCAATTAAATTTTTTTTTTTTTTTTTAAATAATGAAAGTTTTATTTCTAGCGAAAGTAGGTTAAAATATATTTACAACGACGAATATAAAATAATAATTTAAGTAATACAATTGGTATTTGATTTAATTTCCGCTTTTTTTTTCTTTTCTTGATTTTGTTTGTTTCTTTATTTTATGTTTTTTCAATCTTTTTTCTTTAAACATACTGCAACAGACAACAATGTAAGTAGAATAATATTACTTTAACAATAAATGAACTCGCAAGTATTTGCATTGACAACAATCTTGGAGCTTTTGGAATTACTTGCTTTTTTCATAAAACGCTTGCCCGTATTTTTTATCAGTTAATTTATAAATTTATACTTATTTGCATTTAATTTTTGTTACAAAAAATTTGAATAAAATATTTACATTTATTGAATTTTAATTCTTAATAAAAGAAAATGATCATTATGTGAAATTAGTAACCAAGTGACAGCACTTTTCTAAAAATAAATGTAAATTATCTTAAATGCTTTACTTTTTTGTTCACAACAGTAAATATTAAACAAAATTAAATTTTGTTAATTAAAACTTCATTGCTCTTTATGATTTTTGATCAGAACATATTTTACCAAGTATAAATTTTTTCTTTACATACTATAGAACATTAAATTCACGGGTCATCTAGAGAATTTATTTTTTTCAAACTACTCTTAAAAAAAAAAAAAAAAAAAAAAAAAAAATACACTATAAGAGAGAATATGAGTGTCATTAAAAGTTAATTATTTATCTGTCACTTTTCTGTTTCTTCATCATATTACTGTTTTACAAGGCGTTTTTGCTTTCGCCCGATTGTACCGGAATGTTCTGAAGGCGATTTTTGTTTTCTGGAAGTACAATTGTTTTTCTAATTATCTTGTTTTTACTGCATAACAGGTTTATAAAAATATACGCGAGATAAAATAGAGTAATTTTTCCTTTATTTAATTTTTGTATCTATTAACTAAAATCAGATAGTTGATGCAGGAAAGTGTAACTGAAATTATTTCAAAGTACATACATTAGTTATTACACTTTCTTATTAATAAATTTACATGTTACATATAGGGAATCAAAACTTTTATTTCTTTCTTCATCATGTACAATAATATAATTAAAAATTGAACAAAAATTCTACTATAAACTATAAAAAATAGACTTTGTTTTGACTATTCTATTATAGATTATTTTTAAAATTTTTAATATTTTTGTTCTTTTCTTTATAGAAAAATAATGCTTCTTGACTTTTTTAGCTAAGGCTTGGAAACTTTCGATATTTAAAAAATTTTCGCACTTTATTATGTAAGTATATTTTCTGCACTGTTGCAAGTGTCGGAAAATAAACTGAAACAACACTTTATACTTCATGTTAATGAAACAAAGTGGAGTATTTAATTATTCGTAGCATTTATATAAAAATTATAATGGTTTTGGACCTTAAATACAAGATTTTAAGTTTTAATCAGCTGCAGAAGAGGAGAGATTTTTTGTAAGTTTTAATCACTCAAAATTTGCTTAATAAAGAACATCTACTAACTTCTGTAACTATTTTTCATTCACTTAATTTAAATTCGACTTTTTTCCAACACTACACAATTTATATCGTAATAATATTCTCCGACTTTTAAAATCTTATTTTACTATAATATCTATACAAATTACTTTCGAACATCATTTGAATAGTTAGCCCAAAATCAATTTGATAAATCTATCTTTTTCTTTTTTATTTTTTTAATTTAACCAGAACTATTGCGGTATATGGTTAGGATAAAAAGATAACTTAATTACTATTTGACACTCAAAATCTCGCACACAATGGATTTTATTAAGTAGATATATATATATATATATATACACGTACATATTTAAATTGGCAATCGAAATTCGCGCTTCCTATTAATTACAATAACTCCTTCCGGCACAATAGATAATTTACTTACAACTTCACTTTACCTATCAGTCCGTAAACGAAACGATCAGGTCGAGAGTACCTAACGGTTAATACATTCAACGACCACAATTCGTAAATTGTCACTTTTTTTTAAATCGAACAAGTGTAATTAACAATAAGAAGGAAGTTCTTTCGAATGTGCGTGAAAATATAAAAAATCATAAATAAAAAACATGATACGAAATTTTAAAATTTCAATGGAACACCGACAGTCGTAAATACTCTCTCCTTATAGTTTCACACACCATTTAATATTTATAACTGCAATTTGTGAAGTTTCATGTGAATACTTATGCAATGTAAAATTATATATTGATTAAAAAATCGGCTCATTTTTCTTAAAATAATATAAATGTATAGTTTAATCACTCCTTTGTTACTTATTATTATGCTCAAATAAGAAAGTTAATGTTTTACATCTATAATATTTATATGTGAGTAGTTAAAATGTAAAGAAAAACTCAGTTACTGTAGACTCACTGAAAAAAAAGTGTATTAACTTGGGCATATTTATTTTTGTAATACAACACAAGTGAATTATAATAAAAGTCATTTTGATTCTTAACTGAGAAATTGTTGGTAATAAATGGTACATTTTGTTGATTACTAACTTTGAAAAAAATACCCAAGCTGCTCGTTAGTATATAACTACTAAAAAAAAAATTATTATAAATATAATAAACAACGTTTGCAAAATCAAAATTTAAAATTTTTTCTTTATGGAATTTAAATATTATTTTAGTAAAATTAGTCAATTTCGATAAAGTCTATACAGAATTAGATAAAAGTTTCATAATAATTTCATGAAAAAAGAAAAATGAATACTAAAAAATAAAAATAAATAAATTTATAAATTTTAGTCAATGTTTTAGATAAAAAAAATTTATCGTCTTTATAATTACAATTTAGAATATGTCAACTAAAATAATAGCAAAAGAGTAAGGAAGAAAAAGCTTTCATACAGATTAACGTATATTACGAGAAAATAGAATACCATAAGTTCTATTAAATAAAGTATAGATATAGAAAACTTATATTTGAGCTTTAGAAATCTTTGACTTATCGAAAAATTCAAATATTCCATGAAACGCCACTTTATACATAACATACATCATACTAGAGTAAATGAATCTTCTACTCTTCAAATTGAATACACTTAGTGAAAAATTTGTGTAAAATTGTGAAAATTTATTTCAAAGAGTGGAAAAGCATTGTGTAAAAAGGGTGTGAAAAAGCGTCGAAATTCGGAGAGCCGGAAAAAATATATTACAATTTTTACAGAAAATAAAAAATGTTTACAAAATGCATGAGAATTAAAACTGCCAAAGAGAGTGATTTGTTTTTTCTAAGAATTTTTGAGTGAGTTTATCCACTCACTTTAATTTTCTTGAAAATCTTAAAAAAGTATCTACTTGACTGAAAAATTATGAACAACTCTAAGTTATTAACAGGCTTGGAGCAGTGTCACGGGTGGTGTATTATCAATAAAAATAAAATCTATCTCGTCGGAGATGTCTACAATAGAAATTATTTTTACGATGCATGTCTTCTCGCCCTTGGAGACCGGTCTTCTATAATACAAAAATCTCTTAAAAATATATTCTAAGTAGCACCAATAAGTCTGTAGAAAAGCAAAAAAGGAAACTAACAAATAGTATTTACTTATTAAATTTAAAAAAATTCGTCATTTTAAAAAAATCTAATCATACAAGAACATAATCAAAACGTTTATGACGATATAAAGATATATAAGATAAGTAAAAAAGAAAAATCTGAATAAAAATGCACGCAAGCAAGCGGTATGTCAGTTCGAAGGGAGGATGCGACCGTATTAGAAGTGATACTGAGTCGTCGTCCCCCCCGACCCGTCTCATTCGGCGGGGGTGCTCGCGGCCCACCTGTCAAACTCGATTCCGGAATCCGGGCTGAGCCCCAGGTCCAAGGGACTCAGGAAACTGCTGGTCGTACCGGTGGTCCCGGCGCTGCTGCAGCACTGGCCCTCGCTGCCCGAGGACTGGATGCTCTTGGCGGTCGAGGCGGTCCGGTGATCCTGGAGTTCGCGTTCGAAGCTGTGAAGCTGCTCCATGAAGTGGAAGTTCGGCGCTATGTTGGACTTGCGGCTTCGCACCAGGTTGAAGGCGTCGTTTAAATTCAAGCTGCATTTGTGCATCAGGTAAGCCACGGTTATCGTCACCGAGCGAGATATACCGGCCAGACAGTGCACCAGTACGCCCTTGTCCGAATTCCTGGCCTCCTCTGTAAATTGAAGAAAAAAAAAAAAAAAAACAAACAAATTAGAGAAAATTAAAAAAGCATCTTTTAAATTGATAGGCAAGAGAGAGAGAGAGCGTCGCTCATGGGCGAGAGCTCACCCACGCACCGGACTTCCGCCGCCGGCGCGGCGCGTTTAATTGTCCGACGTTAGTTAAACCAACGTGGGAAACGTCCGGACGCGTATTAATGGGTATCGCGTGTGCAAAGTGAATATCGTAATAGTTCGAACGAACTCACCGATGAACTGTATGGCTTGAGGGAAGAAACTGGCGAGGTTCTGGCTCCAGTGGTCGCTGATTGGTATCTGCATGTACTTTATGGAGCCATCTCGCTCGAAAACGTTCGGAAGATCCGGGGTTACGTTCAGTATGTACTGTATCCTGTGTCGGGCAAGTGATTCGCTGTCCTCGCTGTTCGCCGCGTTGCCCAGGTACAGGTGCGGCAATATCTCCACCGGAAAGTCCTTGTCCTCCTCTGGACCTGACAATATACCTTTTTTTTTAATTTATGAGTTTTTTCTAACTACGCTCACTTTTATGGGATATTAAAAAAAACTCACCTAGTGAATCGCAGGTACTGTCGCTGTCGGAATCGGAGTAAGCTCTCGTAGGCGGTGTTGAAATGCGGAGCGACCTGAGACCCATGAGTTCGCCCTCGTTCGTATCGCCTGGGTTCGTCGGTCCTTCTCGACAATCCATGCTGCCCTCGCACCACTCCGGATACCTATCTCTGAACGCTCCAAAGCCACCTGAAAAATTCAAAGTAACAATACCATAAATATAAATAATTTCCATTGCATAGTTCTTTCTAATCAAAGACAATAACAGTTTTTTTCATCATTTAAAGTGAAGTACAGTATATTTTCAAGATTATTTGAAAGTCAAATGAGTTATCCTTCTCTCTAGACAGTACTCATCGAGTGGGAGTACCAAGAGTACAAATTTTCATTAATTACTGTTTCACTGGTAGTAAATATGTCCATAAAATGCAAAAGTATCGTGAAGTGAACTCGTGATTCATCCCCAACTTTGAAGCAATTCTCTAATACATCGATGTTTTTTTTTTATTTTTCAAGTTTTTTTTTTTTACTATTTTTGACTTATTTGCATAAAATCTAAACACCAAGAGAATTTGAAGAAATTTTAAATTTAATAATTTTATAAACTTTTCTATGATAAATATAGAAAATTATCGAAAAGTTTAATCCCTGTAAGTAATTTACGTGTAAAGAGATCATACAAAAAAGGTGGTACAAAAAAAAACGATGGGATTCGGGAATGTCATTGAACGTAAATGCAAACCACGAGACTCGGAGCCGCGTGGGTGATGCTCCATGCCGCGTGCGTGCCGACGCGTGCGCGCCTTGAATGGGCGAGCGAATACTACGATAATACAACTTTCGTAGTAGGACGACGATGTCCCTGAACGCCTGCACAAGGATGAACGTTATATACCTATTAAGGACGCGCGTGGGCCGGTTTGCTTTAATTCTCTTTTTCTCTTCCAAATTTCAGGAACATTAATAAATTTGACTTTCCTACGCGCCTCTATATTCAAATTAGTTCAACTTCGCGCAAAAAAGTGTATGTAAATCACATCACTTCGCACCCAAAATATACGCATACAAACGCTCACAGTTAAAAAAAGAACAAAAAGGTTTTTCTCACAAAAAAAATAAATAAATAAAAAATAATAATAATAATAAAAGAAAAGTAGACGCAGAAGAAGAAGAAGGCATTAAATAAATGCGTTCTTTCTTTCATCCTCGTTTACACGTACTTCCTCCTCCTACTCCACGCGTAGGCTCATCCTGTTTTTTGTTTGCGCATCCCACGCGTGAGTTCGAACGATATTACGCCCGTCTGCCTACCTACCTTCGATGCTTTCTAACTTTCGCGTCACGAAACCCACGTTACAAGGCCTGGGGGAAACGAAAAATATAAAATCTCCCTCGAGGGAGCTTATGGTTACTTTTTGTCCGCACAATGTTTGACTTTAGGCACGGTCGTGCAAGGATTTTTTCTCTAAAAATTTTCCACATTAATTGATCAAACGGGAGTTTTTTTGGTCGTATTATCAGTAATGAGTTAAAAATACATCGAGCAAGATAAAACGAAAGGTGAGAGATCAATCAGCTGTCGGAGAGAGAAAAAAAAGGCGGGGGTGGAGAAAATCGATGCTCGGAGCACTCGCGGTCGATATACTTATACAGGGATGAAAATCAACGAAAAACACGCGGCGGGTAGGAGAAGCGGGAGCAGCACCCACGCGCGGTTCAACGCGGGGTGTCCTTCGAAATTCACCCGCGCGCAATTATTCCGGTGGGCGTAGTGGCGGTGCCGCTCCGGGGCCGGGCGCACGCGTGGGAGTCGTAGGGTCTACCCCCACACCACGAATCAATATTTCATTCACCAACCCTCCCGGCCCCCGCCAGCTGCTTGTGTAACTTCAGAATGGCGCCCCCGCTGCAGTAACTACCTACTATCGGCCACTACGTGCCTCGTCTACCCCCCCACCCCCGACAACAGCGCCGGTGTAACCCAAAGGATTTTCGTCTGTGTCGTCACCACCCACACCCGGAAAGTTTATGTAGTCGCGGGGGTGGATTCCTCGAGTGGTGCGTCCCCGTTGTAAGAAGCTCTTTTTTTTTTCTTCTTTTTTCTTCTTTTACGGCATTAATATCGATTGCCGCAGACGAGGCCCTGAATTATTTTTTTCTTCTTCATTCCCGCTATTCGTTTTGACTTGGGAAGCTGAAGCAAGGAAATAATTAAAACTACTATATGCGAGTGAGAAAGGTTGCTTGACAAAAGATACAGGCTTATATTTGCAGAAAAAAAATTAATTAATTTAAAAAAAAATAAAACTGCTTGTTACAATTCATTGATTAATGCGGTCGTTTCATAATTAAAAAAAAAAAATTCAGTCAAATGAAGAAAAATTACTACCTTGAGATTTTTATTTTTATAAATATTTCATTCAGGTTGACCAGGTTTTATTTTATTCAAAGTTATTTCCACTCGAACTCTTATTTTCTCATCACTGAATTTTATTTTAATTCAATTAATAATAAAGTTAAAATTTTTGAAAGCTAAAACTTATAACCACTGTCACAGATACTGTTTTAAATTGGTTACTGGATTTATAAATTTTTTAATAAATTAATATTTGAAAATTGTAAAGCTAAGGCAGTAGCCTTAAAAATATTTAAAATTCAAGCTAAAATTCGAATTGGTAGGAATGAATCTTCGCAAAGACCATTTCGTTGATGCAGAAATAATTTTTTATAGACAAAAGCCCTGGCACCAGCAAGTTTTATATATAAATTACTTCCAACCTGTAATAAAACTCCTCAGTGCTCGGCAGAAAAAAAAAAAAAAAAGAAAAGGTGGACATAAATTTATGCACCATTTGGTATTAAAAATTATTATTATCATCAAGCGAGGGTAATACTCTGACTTTGCAACAGTAAGCACAATATGATCTCTCTCACACATGAGTTTGTGCACTTGTTATAAAACCATTGGTGCATTCATTCATAAGTTGTTTGCTGAGCGAATTTTTTGTATAATAATCTTATATCACATTCGAAACCAGGCTCAGAAAATAAAATAACTGCAACGCTCGCTGCAACGCTAAAAGTCGTTATTTTCTCAGGATTATTAAGAAAATGAATTAATCAAAAAGTGTTATAAATTGATCAGAAAAAAAGACCGGAAGCCAAAAACACACGTCACGTAACAAAGCAACCCCGAGAGCTGAGCATCATCAGTCTAGTCGTAAACTTCTCCCCTGCTGTGTCAACAATCATCGTTAACAACGCGCCTGCTGGTCGGATTTAAAACGGAAACGGATCAAAGCAACACGTTTACGCTTTGGCTGCAGGTTGGTGGGGATTATTAGTCAAGAAAACCGGAAACGGAAACCGACCGCCTCCGCGTCCGCACCGTCGACCGGGAAAAACGTGTGTAACGAATTTTTCGCAGGGGCTCAATGCCGCGATGACAACAGCCATGCTTTAAAAAAAAAAAAAAACGGTTAATGATGGTATGGCTTCTTTCATAACGTATAGGAAATGTGTCCATTCTTCAATTTGGTGTCTCGTCAGTGTTAAAATGGTTTGTTGGGCAAATTTGGGTATGCGTTTCTCGAGTATAAATCAATATCACGTATAACGTCTTGTTTTATTTTTAAACCACCCCAACCCCGGCATTGATGTCAATATATTGGCTTCCTATGGAAAAAAACCTTAAAATAAACTGTGTTTTCTCACTAAGTTCAAACGAATCATCTTAACCGCGTATGGATGTGAACTCAATTACATCATTTTCAATGTCCACTGGTGCGGGATACAAATATTGATTTTTTTTTTAGCATCTGACCAACATCTGACTGTTTTGCTGATAGAAGCTAATGCTTTTTTTTTTTTACATCAACTTGATGCAACTTTAATTATACCGTTTTCTCAATGTATTTTTAAATTTATGTATTTTAAAAAGACTTGGTTATTAGAGGTACAGAAATTTATACTTAAGTCCACGTAAATTTACACTTGCACTCGTGCAAGTTAAAAAGAATAAATAAACAAACAAACGTAGTCGACTCGACTAGGACAAAGTAAAAATTTTTTTTAGAAATAAATAAATAATGGTGAACAAGGAGTGGATAAACAAGATTATTTAAAAAAATTTTAGAGCTCATATTGAAAAAATTATTTTATAAAATTGTCAACCTACTTATATTGTTTGAGAAGTTATTATACGTATCTATTCGTATAGTTTACAGGCATTTTTTATAAAATTTAATTATACAGATATTTTATATGATACTGTATATAACTCATCACACTGATTACGAGAAGATGTTAAGACATGTGGAAAGCCGACCTTGACGAGACTTAGGGGATAGTTTTTAAAAATAGGCTAATAAACCATTTTTTTCGAAACATTGACTATTAGACCGCCTTTAAGACTGTGAGGTAAGCCATTGTAGAAGGTCCATTAGTAAGAAATGTTTATGGTTTGATTCATCATTTCGCAAAAGAAAACGATTCATAAAGTTTCATCGAGATCGGCGTTCCACTTGTCGCATCTCCTCATTGGCATATACTTTAAATTATACCTTGTTCAAAGTAAAACTATGGTTGTACATTTCTTATGAATTAGTAAGGCAAGTGTACCTATCATGGCCACCCTAAGCATGAATCAACGTTGTGGCTAACCAAATAAATATTGACATGTAAGATCTCATTTTGAAGCTTGAATAAATACTTTACAAGTTCGATTTAAATGAATTAGATTGAAATACCAGTAGATTTACTAAGACATATTTTTTTAAGACTATAAAAATTTGTGTACCTAATACGGCCCCCCTAGCACTATGACTTTTATTTTTATCTACAAATGTATTCGTGGAGAAATTTTTTCTAAAAATTAATAGTAGGTAGTATATTATCGTACGGATTGCTGCATTGTCACCAACTTAAGTTTATTTGAAGAATTTAATTTAAGTTATAAATCACTGGTATACAGTAAGTCACCAGGGCTCGTTTATATTTCGAAAAATTAGGATTGAACATCCAGCTTTGAAGTTAGAGAACTATTAAAAAAAAATTCCGAGACTAAATACTTTCTTACAAGTTGTCCCAACTAATCAAAATTTTTTTCAGTATAAAATAAAGTAAAAATTTTTTTTAAAGTTAAATTTATTGCCTTATTATATTAGGCTGAGTATGGCTCAAGATGTGCTCCCAAGCTCTATTTCTTATATCAATTTTAATAACTTGAACCGTTGTGATCATTTAGTACCCACATTTCAAGCCTACTGTTCTAAATATGGGGTTGGACATACTAGGTACAGTAAGGTTTGAGTAAAATACATTTTTTTGACATAGTGTAAAATTTGATAAAAAAAAAAATGAGTAGGGCAAAATTGATAGGATCAGTCATTGAGCCTATTAATTATTATTTTGATCAAGTGCATCAAGTTCTGGTAAAGCATTAAACGAATTAATTTTTGCTTAAAAAAAATAAAATAATAAAAGAGGTGTCAAAAACCGCTTTTTCTAGGGTCCAAGCGCACTAATCATTTTTTAAGAGTTAAACTTCATAATTTAAAGTTTTTGACCTTTTTTTTACCACGCGCATTATGAAAATACTACGGGTGACCATCTCGGTGACCATAACAGGCACATGACCATATTAGGTACACCTGCAGGGACTTGTATTAAAAAAAAAAAAAAAACAAAAACAAAAACCTTATTACAAATATCAGTTTTCACTTAAAAAACTTTTTTTTTATCAAAACGTTTTTAATAATTAAATATTAAAATAAATCATTAAAAATCATTGCATATTCTTTAATGGAATATTAGATAGCGTTAATTTGTCCGTTTATTAAATTTGCAACAAAACTCTTTTGGGCGAAAGAATCAACCGTCTCGTTTTTTTGGAAGACAAAGCAAGAGGGGGGAGGGGGGCCATTCTCTGTCTCTTTCTCAACATCCGGTGCAAGGCCCCGCGCCGAAAGCCGAAACACGATAATCCCCCTGGTGCCAGACTTCTGCCCAAGATTTATGGGGGAAGCAGGTAGCAAGCAGGTATGCTGCTGCAGCTCTTATACGGGGAAAACAAGACTTTTCCTCCTTCTTCGAGTTTTTTTTTTTTAGGTATTCGATATACGCAGCAAGTTGATGGCGGAAGAAGGGTCATAACGGCTCCCGTGTGCGTGCTTTTTTCCATGCATGATGATTATTACAGGAGGGAAGCTTTTTTTCCTTCGCAATAATGATTATTACGAGATTATAAATAAATTACGTAAGTTTTAATAAACTTGTGAACTTTCGCGCCTCGGATGATGCATTCGAAGTTTAAAAATTAAGCACCAATTCTTTTACAGATTCTAAATCTTGTTCTAAATGCAGAGAAAGAGAGGAAAAAATATTCATTTAAATAAAAAATTCAATTGAACAATCTCAAATTACTTTTATAAAAGAGAGGATTTTGATAAAATATAAATTTTGTTCAATAATAGATTGGAGCACGGGAAGTAGGAAATAGTAAATAAAAATAAAGAATGAATGGTGCACGAGTTGGGTGGGTCAATTCGTTAGCCGGGAGTTACGATGTATGAAGACATTTCAAAACTGAATGAATGTACGTTTGACACAAATCGAATTTAAATATGCCTCTCATGACGTAACGCTGTACAACTGGCTATATCATATATACACAGGAAGTCTGGAATTCATTCACATTAACTCAACCACGATAAGCATTTGCTTTTTTCTTTTCTTTTTACTTCTAGATACTGCGGTGTGATATTCAATGTATGTACACTGTTTAAAGGTTTTAGATAACAATTCATTTCATTGAGCAGAGATAAAAGATTTAACAGCTTTATAAGCTGAATGAGTCTTCCTGAGACTGAGAAATACTACAGAAAACTTGTTGAACAAAAAATGAACACTCAATTTTGAAACATCGGTCTTGTATTAATCATGGAATTATAAGACTTCAATTGAAATTAAAAAATGAGCAAGTCACCTCTTGCACCAATTAATTACCAAGTATCTTGGTAGTTAAATATTTATACAATAGAGTAGCGGGTTGAATTACATTGATTTCGCAGTACGAAAAAGGAAAGATGAGCCGAGAGTAGCTTATCTTGGTTAAATTTTGATTTAAAAAAAAAAAAAAAAAAACCAGGTCGATTAATAATTTGTATCGGCAACGCGTACGTCATAAATCATAACGAAATAAGGTAATAAAGGTCAGGTAGGTACAATAATATTAAACTCTGGACTCACCTTCCAAGGTGGCAACGCAGGCGCCGCAGCTCTTGAGCCTCTTGGCGAGGACGTTAATGGTCTCACCCTGGTGTCCGGCTGGTTGGGTGGTATCGCCCACGAGGATGAAAGTGCCCTGGGCGGAAGGCTGTTCCTGCCCCCCTCTGCCAAGGAGGGCCTCGACCCGCGTCTTGAGCTCGAGGCATTTTATGGTCGACAGCAGCTCGACCTTGCCGATTGCGAGCCTCCTGAGCATGATGCTCGGTATGGCGAGGGCGACCGAGCCCCGGATGTGGCTCAGGGCGTAGTCGGTGCCGGCTCGACAGTCGAGCACCAGGAGTCGGGGATCGTGGCGAAGCTCCCGGTGCAACCACTCCGCGGTCACAAGCTCGTTGTAAACCTCTCCTGCCGGCATGATTCTTTGTCTTCTTTTCTCTCTTAATAACTCTCGCGTGCGGATTAATACTATACCTACGTGGGTCTTGTGGTAGTTGGAAGTTGTACCACGGGTAAGTTTTATTTATAGATTACGGTCTTCGGCATGATTTTCTTCCTTTGAGAGTTTGTGCTTCCTGTGTTACACACACCGCAGCACATAGAGAGAAAGAGCGAGAGACACACGCACACAAACGTAAGTACATGCAACACGAGAGCGTATCGATCTCCCTCCTCCCGTCCTCCTACGTGAACGAGTTGACTCTCGCTCGATAAGAGAAGAACCGCTGAAGATTAATGATTTGATGCAGCAGCAGCAGCTTTGAAAAGCTCTCCTCAGAAATGCTCCTTCTTCTTCTTGACTGCGGCAGCAACGCGACGCTGATCGCAACTCCTCGGCAGCTGCTTCAATCTTCCATTCATGCTGCAGATTCACGCGCACTGGATCACCCACCCACACAGTATCACCAGCACCAACAATTATGAAAAAAAAAAGAACAACAACAACAACAGCAACGATTGCTGAAACAACTTTGTACAGCAAGAACAAACAACAGCAACAACGGATGAGTATCGTTTGATTAAAAATGTAAAACACTGTCAAAAGAGAGCCGCAGAGATCTGTCTCGCCAGGCTGCAGCACGCACGGTTCCACGGACAACTCTGGCTGGTTTAACTTGCTGCTGGTTGGTGCTGGTGCTTCTGCGCCGCGCCGTCCTTGTCGCGGCGCGCGAGCGAGTTTGCCCCCGCCAGGCGCCAGCCAGCCAGGCAGTATGAACGAGCTGCCCACACGTAGCTCCGTCCTCCTTCCTCCAATGGTTCGTTCACGGCCCACGCCACCCGACTCCCAAGCCTGCAATCCTCTTATATTCTCTCTCTTGACTACTTCCTCTCTGACTCTGACTGAGCTGCTGCTGCAAAGAAGAGGGACGCTGCCTGCATCGTACAATCGCCGACAAAAGTTTTTACTTCTGTGTTGCTGCAGCAGCAGCCACTCCTCTCTACGAAAAACTCAAAACATCTCGCTCTCGATTTAATGTTATTCATTCTACATTCTGAAGTTTAAACTTATTACACCAACTGCAAACTTTTTTCATCGGGAGGGGGTTACATCAATGGATCATTCGTTATCAGTATGGTATGCTCCGAAAACGTTAGCACATCCGGTTGCAAAACACATAAAATCCGACCGTGACGGTCGACGTCGTTCATTCATCAATTTATTGAACTCGTCACACATATGCATACCTGAATTCAGGTCTTGAGACGTAAGACTATTTTACGACTGCAAGTCTATGCGTATACCTGTACTTTACGGTCAAAGGAGTAAACCGGGGGGGGGGGGGGGGGTCGTATCGGGTGAAGGTGAAGCATATGTCTTATATATAACGTTAAATGGAGTAGGCGCGCGGTCGGCCCTGAGGGCAGGTCATATCTTTTTCCGACTGACACGGTAATTTTTCAATTTTCATGGTGAATTTTTTCCAAGTAAGGCCTAAAAATACATGTAATAAAGTCTTCTTGTTAGTACTCAACTGTTCAATAAGGGTGTTACGTGCACACTTATGCGTCTTTAAACGAACTTATGAATCTACTTCCATTCATTTTTTTATCTCGTCTCGACTACTCCCATCATAATTACTCCCGCATGGATATATTTCAAAAGCTCAAAGCTCGCCATGTAGGTGTGTATTTTCATCCCATTGCAAGCAGCAGTAGCATCCTCCTACGTTTTAGCTGGAATTCTGGCTTCCCCCTTTCTCCTTAGCACCCACACACTTTTACGTGCGATGTATCTTATAAGAAGGAAGGGAGCCGCCACATCGCTAAGCGAGGACGCGCGGGGGTTTAATGAAAAGAGCTTTTGTCAATGAAGTGACGTCAGGCTCGAGCTCCATTGGTCGGCTCGGACGAACCACGTGACCCCGAGCCAATGCGTCGCTCGGCATCAATCGCCTACGCGCCGGTTTTGCGCGCGCTTGCTTTTTTTATATACCTGCTGCAGTCCGCAAAATCATTGCTTCGATTTCGATTTTCGCCAAGCTGTAGCTAGCACCTTTTTTTATTCTCTTGATAATGATCCGAGTGAAAGAAAATAGTTCAACATTGCTGAAATATTTTGAACTATTTTCTTTCGCTGTTAACCTCAAATTCCGACTCTCTTTATACAGTCCGACTGCGGCCAATTAGTGTAGGTATGGTAGGGATTAATAATTAAGTAATAATATACAGTGACCCTACACATATATGAGAAAAAATTTAACCGTAGTGGGAAAAAATTCTCTATATTTTAATAATTACTATAGACCAAAGTTTGTAAAAAAATTTATATTTTATAAGAAAATACTCGGCTCGACTGCCTTCGACGATCTCGCCTACACTTCAAGCTGTAAATATTCGCTCTAGTCATAATATATGTTTTTCGTCTCTCGTTGTCAAAAGTACTATTCTTAAAATTTGAATTGCAAAATATCTAACGATTCGTAAAAAAAAAAAAAAATTCTAAAGCAGTGGTCACTACTTTTACTTCTTATTCATTTCTTTCTTACTCTTTTCTTCATGGTACTTATACATGATTATTATCAGGAGCTTCAAAAATTAAAAAGAGTTAATTACTATTAATTTATCATAATAAAATTGATTTTTAGCATAATATTCTGAAAGGATAAATAAATGCTTTATATAAAAAAAAAAAAAAAATTGATTTTTATCTATCATTTTTCTTCTTCAAAGTTTTTAGAACTATAAATTATTCAGCTTCCACTGATGCTTTGCGATAATGACTACGATTGATTTTTTTATTTTATAGTACTGATAGGTTTCTAATACCAAATGCATGGCAATAAAAAATCAGTTCAAACTTTCTGAAGATGCTGATTAGATAATATTTAACATTTTTATGAAGTCTGAATTGATGTTTTGTTGGTCGAAAAAATTTCAGAATTCATAAAAAATAAAAAATAAATTTCAATAACCAATTTTTAATAATTTGGCACAATAATTTTTATTTAGTCTTGGACTTGACTAGCTCTGGTAAAAAAAAAACACCTTAGAGGATATTGTTTAATGATGTTATAGAGCAATAAATTATACAATTTTTTAACGTTTTATGCAAAATTTATTATTGTGCCATGTGTGGGCTAACAAAAAGGAGGTGATTAATTTTTTTAATTATAGTGTTAAATGAATATTTTTTGGAAAAAAATATGATCCAGATTAAAACTTCACATCTGAAAGATCTGTTTGAAAGTTGGGATTGATTACTTTAAAAAAAAAAAAAAAGGGACTTTTAAAGTTTTTTGAAAAATCTTGGCGATAAAAAAAGTATCAACTCGGTGCCCCTGAAAGTTAGCCACCGCTTTGACGTGAAAGAGAAGCGTGCGAACTCGAAAAATGTTAATGCGGAGTAAGCTTTTGTATATTTCGCCAAGCCACTAGATTGTTTATAAAAATCAACGAAACGTAAAAAAACTCGACTAATTATAAAAAAAAAAAGTACAGGAAGCTTGATCTTCGACGCTGTAGGAACATGATAGGCGGAAATTAATAAACTGCAATCATTGCGCTTGTTTTCCCTAATCCTTGGCCAGCACTTTGAAGTCGCAGTGAGTCGTCCACGGAAATAAAAGTAGCCACATTTTTACGTCGTAAAAATATCTTTTAAAATTGAAACTGTTAAAAAAATAACGATAAATTGTTTTTAAAGTTTTTATTAAAAACATCTAGGAAAAACTATATAGAAGTTCATTTTTTGAAAAATAAAAAATTTCAAACTTTAAATGTAAGATAGGTGTACCTAGTCTGGCCATTCTAAGAATAGATACTGTGGCCCACCAAATCAATATTTTATAACAAGTAAACTCTCATTTTAAAGAATGATTCAAAAGCTTTAAAACAATACCTTACACGTCCGATTATAATAATCAAAAAATTAAGTAGATGATTTTCGCCTTAATTTTTATCAACGAATCGAATGCCGTTATAAGTTTATCGAAATTAAATTTTTTTTTTCTTATTTATTTAAATAAGTAATGTTTAAACAATGAATTTTTTTTCGGATTTTTTATATTTTTTCAAAAAATCCGAAAAAAATAAGTTTGGATTGTTTGACAATTTTCGAAAAATCAAAAAAAAAATTCGAAATTACTTAATCATAATTTTTGATAAAAATATTTAAATGACGACAGAATAAGACTCATTTGTTCGATACAGTTTGACTCATACCATTGCAACTGGCAAAATTGTGATAAAAAGTTTTCCCAAGAAGCAATTATGAACAGACCTACTACCATCCTAAAAACACATTAGCGATATTTTTATGGCTATAGACCTTTTCAAAAACTTCAGAATTCAGATTCCTACATACTTACATAGCTGGAATGACTTTCACTAAAAAAATTGCACATTGTTCATAAAATTTTGTAATCTTTATACATGTATAAATTATTCCGAGTAAAAGAGCTTGTAATTATAAATTTTTTTCAAGATAAATGTGTTTGTATTTGTAAATATATGTGAAATTAATATATTTTTATTTATGTCATCCATAAACATGTATGCTTTATATTTCATAATAATTCATAATAATTTGAATTCTACAAAATAAACAAGATGTTAAAAAAAAATTATAATTATTATGTCTTATAATTTATCAACTTAATGCCTAATTGTACTGTATACATGAATTAATCGGTAGAGTTGTAGTACATGACGTTATCTCGTGTATAGTACATTATTACATTTGTTCATATGAATGCAATTTAAAATTAAATATTCATATGAGTAAGTGATATATTTTCAAAATGGCATTTTTAGAAATTTAATACAATCATTATTTTTCATTGGAATAATATTCACTTAATATTTTTGATGAATAATTGGAAAATACAAAAAAAATCGTTGATGACTGGATTTAAAAAGAAGCTTACAAAATTAATTAATTTTTTTGTTAAAATAAATGAAAATTACATTAAAATAATTATAAATAAATTTAAAAACATTGTCTAATCCATAACATAAAATATTTATAGCTCCTGTGGTAATTTTTTTATTTTATTGTTGTTGTTATTGTTGTTTAACAAAAAATAATACTTATTAGGTACAGATAGTAAAAAATTTATTAAAAATTTCAGTCGTTGGATGATTAAGAAATTATTAATATAATATTTTTCCTAATTTTCCACTTACAAATTATATTTTGCAAGTAAAAAAAGAAGCAAAAACAAATGAATATATATATATATATATATATATATATGTTCTAAATATGAAAATTACTACGGAATGGCACCGCAATATAACTTTGACATTCATTAAAATTTAAAATAAAAATAATAATAGTGCAGTAAAAATTATCTATCGATTGCACCTAATGTGATAATAAATATGACAGTTCTTGTTTTTATTGTATACTAAATATATTAAAATATATATTTCCGACGATCAAATAAAAAAGTCAAAATATTTCAAAACGACTGCATGTATATTTATTGTCACAAACCCGCGACAGTGGTCTCTTTTTATTTATTTTGTCGATATAATGCAAAAACATCCTGATTCAGAATTCGTTCTGACTTCTGAGAAGTATTAACTTGCGGATTAATTTTTTTTCGCATGTTGCAGTTTAAATTATCTTTGAAATAAATTAGATTAAATTATGTTTCAACAGTGTCAACTAAGTGATAACAGTTAACAAAGTTGATCGAAATCAGGCAACTAAGGCTTATTAGGCACGCTCGTAAGCGTCCTCTTAACAGTCGAATGTCTGACCAACAAAAACGTGATCATAACAATCGCAAGCACACACCCCAGTGACTCGAGAAGCCACTCGTTTTGTACAACACCGACGATGTCGTCTAAAGCTATTTCCTTGAGAGGTAACTCATTCAAGGGAGCTATGCATTCGGGATTATCGTTTTCCTTCTTGGTCGTAATGCCTTTAAGGGGATCAAAAACTTCAGACGTGTTACAATTTATTAGTTTCTTGAATACTGTGTTACTGTGCAAAGGCGGAAGAAGTAACGCAAAAGCCCACCTGAGCGGACTCGCCCAACCGTACCAGTGATAAAGGTTGCCCAGGTGCAAGGTAAAGCCTGCGTTGAGTGTAGTTGCTCCAATCGCAAGTCCCGAGAGTAGTACAGTGAGAAAACTCCAGGAAGTGGCAAACAGATAAGCGAAAAAGCTGCATATGTAGTGCTGAATCAGCAGATAAACCAAACCAATTCGCAAGTAACGCCACAAACTTTCGAGATTATCGTCGACTTGAGACGAATTACCTAGTGGCGAGGAGGCCATATGAAGGCCCGTCATTACGAAAGCAGGACCTAAGTAAGCCAGGTATACCAAACCCCAGGCTGGCAAACTGCAGATAATCTGTAAAGTATTTAAATTTTTGTATTATTTAAAAACAACTCCGAAGGAAAAAGTAAGCTTGAAAAATTTTTGGCATTACCTCGACAACTATATAAACAAATCTATTGTACAGTCCATCGGCAATGTCCCTTTCGACACACGGCCTGAAGTTGAGAATCTCCACGATCCCCAGTAAGCTCAAAGGCCAAAACAAAATTCCTAAACTAGCGTAATGAAAACCTATTCGATCTTTGTTGTTGAATTTTTTGTCCAAGCTGAGATCCCAAAATACGGCACCCAAGAGTACGCTCAGAGACGCAGCTATTAAAATTTTACGAAACAGACTGGCCAGACTCAAAGGTTGGGTGAACACAAGTGTCCTCAAAAGCAGTGCGTAAACCTGTCCAAAAAGATTAACGCCCGAATTCATGGGTGGCATGTGTCCAGGTGCTCCGGGGTCGCTCAGGGGAGGTAGTCGAGCTCGCGCGAGCTCTGCCAAGTGGTCGATGCGCTGCGAGGACTCCAGCATCGCTTCTGCCGAGAGGTCGTCCAAAGTTACCAAGTCCACTGTAATCATGATTGAGAAATTATTCACTTATGTACGTTAATTTTGAACTTACGCTTCGTACAAACACTCACAATAGTAATCAGAAGGGTTCTTGAAGGGTGGACAAGGAAAGTCTGCCAGAGCAAAGTAGGGTAGCATGTCTCTTCTGGAACCCGAGTACATGACTCTTCCTCCGGACGTGAGGGAGACTCTGGTCAACATCGTGAGTATTTCGTAGGTGGGCGGATGCAAAGTGAGAATTACGAGCCTCTGAGCTCTCAATGCCCACTGCCTGAGATACTCGACCAGGAAGAAAGTATCGAAGATGTCGAGACCCCGAGTCGGTCGATCCAGACCGAGGATCTGGGTGCCTTCGATAAGCCGACAGGCCAGGGCCAATCTTCGAGTTTCGGAGCAAGTTAAACTTGACACCAAGCAGTGTTTGGTCGCGTCCAAACCCAGTTCCTGGAGTATGGCCTCTGTTTCGAGAGCGGATGCGCCGGCTGCCCCGCGCAGCAGACGGTAGAAGCTCAAGCACTGAATCGACGTCAGGCTGGGACTCAACCCCGCTTCCGGAAAATCTGCTGATAAGTATGACACCGTGGATCTGAAAAGTCAATATTTTTTCTTATCTTACATGATTATGAAGTTCCTAAAAATTAAATTTATTTTACTAAGTTAAAGTTACGAGTTCGAATAAAATTTGTTTTCGATTCAGGAGTTGTTTTCTAACGCTACAAGTTTTCAAATAACGGTGAACGAAGAAATTTATCAACGAGCAGGGAGCTCGAATTACTTATGTCATCAGCTCATAGAATACTTTTTCGCAATCCGACACCCGTCGTGCATCGCGGAGCTATGCAAGTGTAGGTGTCGATTCGCAACCGATTCTAAATCATCAAATATTCGCATCGCATCGTGATCACATCACATCCTGTGGATGGTACTTTTTTACGTCAATTTATCAGAGCGAGTCTTACCTTAGTACTTTTTCAGAGGCAACTCGCCCGTTCAGCAGTATGTCACCCCGTCGTATTTTCTGT
Source organism: Encarsia formosa (assembly GCA_038277355.1). Taxonomy (NCBI): domain Eukaryota; kingdom Metazoa; phylum Arthropoda; class Insecta; order Hymenoptera; family Aphelinidae; genus Encarsia; species Encarsia formosa. The sequence continues at coordinate 15,823,121 of CM076185.1, forward strand.
CTACCGGAAATGACCTCCATGACGAGAGTGCCTTCCTTTTCGCTGGTCGACATCACGGCCAGAATGTCACCAGCTCCCGCTTCCAGACTGACCCCTCTGAGATACGTGGTCCCATTCTGTTGGAATAAATGGGTTTGTACACAAAAAAAAAAAAGGTCAAAAATTGTTAAGGCCGCAAAAAACAAAAACCTTCGAGGGTTGTCCGCTGGCTTCAACTCCCCTTAACTGAAGGTGCGGGTGCTGAGGCACCTGTGGCTGTTGCAGCTGGGGCGTTGACATATTCTGCTGAACGATCTGGGGATGCACCACGTGGGTGGGTGGATGCCGGCTCTCGTAGATGAGACCCGGGTCGTAGGGAGCGATGCTGTGTCGACGGTTGGCCGGGGGCCGGGGAGACATCCCGATCGTCCGTCCCGAATTCGAGGTCGCTAGGAGATTGGCCTCGCTGGCGCTTCGCATCCTGGACTCCCGCTTCATCTGATGCTGGTGCGCGTGCTGACTGTAGTAGTGCCCGTGTTGTTGTTGTTGATGTTGCGGCTGCTGGTGACCCGTGCCCAGGTGAGAATGACTGTCTCGGCTCTGCGAATCATAAACGCGGATAATTTATGAATCAGTAAATTGTTGTTTTAATATTTAGGGGTCGCTCGAGCGACGAAGATTGGCAGGAAGCGTGTAATTTGATGGGCATACTAACAAGGTACGCTTTCAATTTGATATGGTGAGTGATCACGTTTTTAAATTTAATGAACCTTAAAACCTTCATTAAATTTCATATACATTTAAATTGAAAAATTAATCTTTCTGAGAATTCAACTTCATCATATGGAGATTGTGCATTATAAGTTTTTTACGCGGTGCATTTTAATTGGATATAGAGGAGTTTGGTTATAATAAGTATATCCTTGAAGAAAAAATTATAAATATAACTCAAGAATTTATAAATGAATATTTATAAACGAAAAAAATAAATAAATAAAAATAGTAACAACCTGAGCTGACATGGCATTACGAAAATCGGGATCACTCCTCGCGGATCTCATGGCTGGCACGTAGGCGAATGCGCTAAGTCGACCGCTGGCTACAGCTGCAGCTCTGGCGCGACCCTCCTCGCTGGAGTCGTACCCGCTGGAGCCGGCATCCCGGCCGAGGTTGCCCTGTCGCGAGGACGATGGAGGCAGCACTCGAGGAAGGCCGAATTTCAGGTAGGCGTACGAATTCCCTCCCAGAGGACTGCGGGGACCGTACCGAGGATGCCGTAGGATGCTCTGAACCGTCGAGTCTCGGAGTTGGAAGTTACCGTATGGCAGCGGTGACTTCTCGGCCGAACCAAGGGCTGAGTCCGTGAAGTCCGAATTTAGATTTTGCCTAAAATTTATACAATTTTTTTTCAAACTATAAGGAGGAAATACAGAATTGAAAATTTATAGTACGTTCAAAAATTCTAGTGACGACTTCGATATGAATAGTACTACGATCAAATATGTTTATTGTACGATTATATTTATACGTTCAAGGAGGATGAAAAAAATCATAATGATAATTAGATTAATCTCATGAACATCTACTGTATTAACTCATTCTATTGTTGGCATATCAACCTTAATTTTTGTTTCACTCATTAGAACACTAAGTTTAAATATTCTAACGATAATTATGAATATCTGGGTTGCCAATCACTCAATAATTTTCTAAGTGTAATAGAAAACTGGAACATTTTATTGTTTGATTTTAGAAAATTCAAGAGAAATTTTCAATTATATCTGAAACAGCAAAACCAACTGACCATTACTGTCAACTATACCGTAAAACAAGGTTTTGTATTACTTTAATTTACGTCATTTGACTAAATTGATTTATATTTTTCACAATATTTAACTACAATTTTGCTCTACTAAAAAAAAGCTAATTAGTTCGTCAAACTTATTGGCACGTCTTAAGGAACGTTTCTAAATATTTTATCGAATACTTAAAAAACATAATGCTATGAATTTTAAATCAAGATAATGAAAATTAGATGTAATAATAGTTCAAATAAAAACTCTTTGTATAGAGTAGTCAAATTTTCACTAAAAATTAAATACGTTAAAAGATGATAAATAAGCATTGATCAGGCAAACCAGTTTTGAATTTTTCCTAAGACATATTATTCAATTAAAATGTCAAGTTTTTCGTTTAGTAATTTGAATAATAATTATGTTTGGATATCATGAAGTATACATGAAAAACTAAAAAAGACTTAAAAATAAAAATGTGTCACCGTTAAACCAAATTTTTTTTTACTGGTAAGTTTTTTATGTCCTTCCCACGGTTCAAAAATTCAGTAGGCATGATTCACTTATTCGGTCAAACTAAAATTTGAAAAATTTTTTTTTTTTTTTTTTCACCAAAATATTTGTTTTAGGTCACTAGCAAAATAAAAAATAAACTAGGGAAGCCTCGGCATAATTGAGTGAAACATAAACTTAATAAAAATATTTTTCAAATGAAAAAAAAAAAAAAAAAAAAAAGTCTTTTCTTAAACCCCATTTATTTTTGATTTCCTTTTTTTTTTTCATTATTACTATTATCTAGTTGTAAAAGTTTTACTCTGGCGCTGTTTTCAATAAATTATAAAAATATTTATTCTTTTCGCGGTGAACCATGCGTACTATTAAATATAAAATATATCGAATTGGAAATAATGCACGAGAAGGATTCATTTTTTAACTTTTTTTTTCTATATTTTACATAATTTTTTTATTAAAAATATATTTTGTTAAAAACTTTCAAATCTTCGATTTTCACCAATGATAATGTTATAAGAATGAAAGTAATTTATTATACTGTAAATGATACATTAAATTTCATTTTTTATAACACATTTTTCACCAAAAATATATTCTTTGGAATTTTTTTAAACTCTAAATTTTTTTATCTCCAACTTGATTAATAGCTAGGTAACTTCAAAAATATGATTGAAAAAAATTGCTACATCTTATGCCAATGGATCGATCTTAAATAATTTTTACTAAGAAAATAATTATTTTAAACACTTTTAATTTTCATTAGAATTGGTTAAATTTTTTCAACAAAATGATAATCTTGCAAATGGTAAAATAAACAACTGGTTCGTTTCAAAATTACATTTGTAAAAGTTATTTTAAGAACAGTACAATAACTTTTTTTAAGAGCAAACTATCGAATTAAAATTTTCAAAGTTCTGTAGAATCATAAGTGCCTCTTGTGATGGTTCTAGAATACGCCTGTTAAAGTCTTATTAAAATCGGTTTACTTGTTTTAGCACCAACCTCTTGAAAAAATTGTCAAAAAAAACGCCAAAAGCCCGCCGGAGATGGCTTTACCCAATATTACGACCGACAAAAAATTTATGCTACACTGTGGTTCAGAAGTTCTTTCTAAATTTCGAATCTGGTATGGCCAAAAGTGTGTACTTGTTTTTTCAAAAGTTATTCAAGCATAAATTAAAAAAAAAAAAAAAAAATTACTTTTTTCTGGATTGAAGTTGAATTATTGTATTAAATAGTGTAAAAAAGCGAATATTGGTGAAATTTTCCGAGAAATTATCTATGACTAACTTATTTGGATAACAGAGAATCCACACGATGAGTGTAAAGGTACACATACTAAACGGGTTCGATAAACTCGAGCCGAGCCCATATCATCCGGTCTAAAAAACGTTTAAGAAAATATTAAACTCGTTCTGGACGAGTGGTATTACAATTAATGAAATTTTAATTTTTTCAAGGAAAAAAAACAATGTATAAATCTCATGGCCACGAGCGGTAATTTGTGAAAACCGGTCCGAAGCGTAAGCTTACCGGCGGTCGCATTCCGTGCACCGAAACGCGTGCAGGTGTATAGACTTACACACGCACGTGTTACGTCGTACTGATGTAACAGGATGAAAAACATATGTTACCTGTATATAGACCACGCGTGCAGGTCCTCGCTCGCGGGGGGTCCCTCGAGTCCCCGGGTGTCCAGGGCCCCGGGCACCGAGTACCTTCGCTCCAGTTCCCAAGCCTCCGAGCCCATCCTTTTGTTATTTATATCCTCCGACCGACCTGCCGATCCTCTAGTGCATCATCCTCGCCGTGATCGTTATCGGGGATAACAGCTCGTCTTTATTTGTCCCACTGACCTGAAACTCAAAGAATCAAATAATCAAGGAATATAAATAATTTAATTGAGTTTCATGTTCGAGGCTACTACGTTTATTTATGGGAATGAATCAACCAAGTTTTTTGCTCTCGCGAGAATTTTTCTTCGTCGATTAATTGTTGTTCTCGATTGGATTGAATTTTTAAAATAATTATTTACAGGCTCTTACGTTGCTGCGTTGGTTGGTTATCCTTTCAAGATCAAAATATATCGATACTCCCGACGAAGAAAAACCTTAGTCCAAAATCTGCCTTGAATAAAGTTACAATGAGGCGACTTTTGGTGATTTAAATGTCTGTAAAGCAATTTATTCATAACATCAACTTTTTTTGATTGGAAGAAAATGATTTCTGCTACCATACCATTGATATATTATATTAAAAAAAAAATTTCTCGACACACTAGCCGCGAATAAAATGACTAAGTTTTAAGCTTATTAAAATCGCAAACCGTCATTTTATTCGTAGCTGGTGTGTCGAGTAATTTTTTTTTTACAAAGGTAAGTGTGCCTAATATGGCCCCTTGCCTAATATGGCCCCCCCTGTTATTTTGAATATGCTCGATATGCGGCATCTCTACAAGGTAGGAAGAAGTCAAAAACACTGAATTATGAAGTTTTCAGTTGTTTAGAACATTTTAAAATTATTTTTGCGCACGCCTAATAGCTAAAACTCGTTTTGTATACCTCCGTTATTATTTTACGTTGTAATTAAATGGTCTGCCAAAAGATTTAGACGCATCTGACCAAAATTTGAATAAGTAGCTTCGATTCGTTATTGTTTCAGCTTTAAAACGCGACCTTAGTTTTTGTTCAACTCGTTTTCTAACGGGTTTTATTCTTAAATAACTTATTATTCTCCAGTGTTCCTAATATGGCCCCCCGGGAATTAGTAGATATGCCGATATTAAGAGTCCTTAGTTTCATGTTTACTTTTTAGAAAATCCTATCCTAATATTATTTAAGAAAAATAAATTTAATTGTTTCAAAGCTTTTTTTCATTTTATAACTAAAAAAGAATTCTAGCTCAAAAATCAAACTTTGATAAAAATTTAAAGTTGTAATTTTTCTACTGGTTGCAAAGCTTTCAAAAAAATTGTAAAAAAGGCTCAATTTTTAAATAAATTATTTTTAAAATGTTAAAAATTTTGAAGTTTTTTTTAATCTCATATTCTGATTGATTTAAAAAATCGCAATGAATAAAATACTTCAGGGGGGAGAGGGGGGCCATATTAGGACACAAATTTTATGTGTCTCAAAAAACCGTGTTTTGGTAAATCCTCTGGCATTTGAAGCTCATTGATCAAAACCAAACGTGTAAGGTCTCATTTTAAAGCTCTTGAATTAAGCTTTAAAATGAGACCTTACCCGTCAAAAAATAGTGATTTGATTCGCCACAACGTCGATTCTCGCTTAGGGGGGCCATATTAGGTACAGGTACCTTATATAAAATATCATTGGTATGATAGCAAAGGTCATTTTAACATTTTTTGTAGCTGGTTAAAATAATAAATTAAGTGGTTGAGAGACATTTTAGTAACCGAAAGTCGCCTCATTGTAACTTTATTCGTCGAGATTTTGGACTAAGATTTTTTTTCGCTGGGACCATTGATATCTATTTCTGCTCAAATCAATAACGAAAAGACAAAAAAGCAAAAAAATATCAAATCAATCGTAAAACAAACACAGCTTGAAAAAGTCGTGCGGTTTTTGGAATCCCGTCTCCCGATGTTAAGTAAAAAAAGTGAAAATCTAGTGCCGATCTGCACATAATACAAACTCATACTTTCCATCAACAAAGCGAGAGAACGTAAAAAAAAATATAAATAATACGTACTTTTTTATCGCAATGTCGTTCATCGATCGCATCGTGCGAATTAGCGAGGAAAGCTTGGGAAAAAGTCTTTCCCCTCACAATAGCTGCTCTAACGCATAAGAAGACGAAGAAAAGGAAAAAAAGGGAAACGCACGGTTGCGCCTATATAGCTCTTTGAATGGTAATGAGCTGCGTTTTTCCATGTGGCCTGGTTTGATTATTGGTGCGCACTTTTTTTCTTTCTTCCTTTCTTGTATGAAAGTCGCAGGACGGTTTGTAATTGTTTGTTTATTTAAGTCATATTGTGCGTTTGACTTTGCTGGTTTGTTTAGCCTACGATCGAATCAGTTTGAGTCGAAACCTTCGCGGGAAGTAAATAGACGCGCCGTTTTTAATCGGCGTATTCTGCGCGCGAATTTGAATTTATGATTCGAGAGATTTTTCGTGTCGTAGAGCGTTCATGGTAATCTCGGTGAGAAAACTTTTTACCGCCGTCAGATAAAATGTATCGCGTGAGTGTGAGTGCGTTTAACAATTGTGAGTGAATAAATTTGTATCTTTTGAATTTTTCATTTACCTCGCATAATTCCGGAGCTACAGTATGCCGCCGATACCCGCGTGGTGAGTCCATACCTTTTTTAATTATATATATGCGCATGCGGGCTTGGTACCCTTATTTTAAGTAATATATTTTGATGATCATCGTCGATAACAACTTGAGAATTTGAATTAAAAATTAAAGAGAAAACCCCTTGATTTATGTGAGCAACCAAAAAGTTTTTCACACTTGTAAAAATTTCAACTTGAACTTTCGTAAATTTTGTTTTTCCCAAAACCTCCAGAACACAATGCGCGGTAATTAAAAAGTAACGAAGTCTGTCATAAAATTAAAACAAAACTCCACGAGGTGATTTCGAAAAATATTGTATTAATCTCGGGCTCGGTTGTTGACACACCGACGCCAATAAAAATCGCGTTGCAGCAACAATGAAAAAAAAAAGGTGAAATTACTGCCGGCAAAACTCCTCCCCGAATTTTTTATTTTATTTTATTTTATTTTTTCTAGGCGTTCCTTTTCCCACACGCAAAGCGAGAACTTCAATCAACGCACGCGTGTGTGCGCTAATTAACCCCAACTTTTGCCACGCGCGCGCACACAAAACAATTCGATTTCGCAAAACTTGCAATTCTCGCGGTGCGAGCGGTCTGCACTATAATAAAAGATGAATCAACAGTGCCCAAAAGTTACGCTGAAGAAAGAGCGAGAGGAAGAGAGAAAAAAAGAGGGATAATTTAATGTCTTGGAGCTCTGTACAATAGGCCACTAAGATTGCTATTTTATTTATATCAATCCATTGTGTTCATTGGCGTTCTGATCTATTCTTGTAACACCTAGACTTCGATAAAAAAAAAAAAAAAAAAAAAAAAAAAAATTATTGCTGTATAGATGAAAAAGTGTAGCATTCCCGAGTAAGCAATTTTTTTATCAATCCATTGTTTCATTCCAATTTACATTGGGCTCCACAGATACCTACCCCGAGCGATGAACGATAGTTCGAAACTACATTTCCGTTATCTGGTTGAAAAATAAATTGACAAATCACGTAAAATAAATAAAAAAAAACCCAGCACGCAACACTCAATTTCCATCTCCCCGAAAAAAAAGCCGAAGATGCAACAGGTATAAACGTAAAGAAAAAAGAAAAAAAAGGCAGGCGTATTACCTCAGCCACATTCCACTTATCAATCCTGCAGCAGCGCCCGCAGCTGTGATTTATAAAAGACGTCGGCTCTGTCGGGGTAAAATCATCGCGGCGCGATGTGCACTTCGCTTCTTCTTCGCTCTTTACTTGGCTGGTATCCCGCGCAACCTGTACTCCGAAATGAACCGTAAGCTCGCGCCGCGCTGAGGAAATAAACGCTCCTCCCGCTCCCCCCCTTCGGCATACCAGTTCCTGGCTTCCCGCGCCCGAACTTGACATTGAACGGGTACGTACCTCGAGGACGCTGATCATGTCGCTCCGGCTCCTGCCGAAAATTACTGACTCGAGGACGAACTGAGCGGCAGCTGCCAAGGCTGCAAGGACCGCGGCGGACCGCCGGAGTAAGACTGGTCCCCCATCATGACTCCGCCGGCGCTGGCGCGCATACCTGCGGATACCTCGGACCGTACCCCCCTCCCCCCTCCTTCGAGGCGCGTTTTTTTTTCCTCCTTCTGCAGGAGGGAACCGAGGCGCTCGCGTTTTTGTAAGCCGCTCCGAAGGAGTCGCTTCCGCTAAGGTAGTAGGAGAACGTTCACCTCGACGAGCGCACCGACAATTTCCTAGAGCCATGGGTGAGTACCTATTCCTCTATACCTACTAGTTGTCGGCTCGGCGTCGCGAAGCGCGGAGTTTCCTTCTTCTTCTCTTTCTTCTTCTTCCTCCTCCTCCTCGTCGCGCACCCGGCCGCAGTGTGGAAACCCTTTTCCCTAAGGCCCCTACCGCTGCTGCTTTAGTTTATGCAATGCTACGCGTTCCTACCTCCTCTTCGGACCTCTGCGCTTTTTTTATTATGGAGCATCGTTGAGAATTTAGGTAATTTTAGTGTTCAGCCTGTTTTTCCACTTATCTCTCTCTTTCTCTCGCGAGAACCAATACTGTTTACTAATCATCTGTGGAATTCCTCCTCTTCCTGCACATCAGCTTCTTCCACGCGAAGAACGGGCTTTTAAATCGAGAGATTCATTTTAATATTAAAAAACTCTTTCTCACCTTTCGTAAACAATTTCTTATCACAAGGATAAAAAAAATAAACGTACATGTATTTATTTCACGGTGAGTGACTTCTCAATCCTAACAATCATGTCGTAATTACATTGAAAGTAGATCGTAAACGCGATTTTATGTGGGTTCCAGAATAAAAGAAAGAAAAAAAAAAAAAAAAAAAACAGGTGGTAACGTAGTAATAAATGTAGTTGTCGTAATTCAAAACACTACCGCTACGCGGTCTATGTAAAAGACCGTTAATCCTCGCAATAACAAGCTAACGACTTTGATTATCCCAGGCGGATGCCAAATGTCCAGGGTGCGAAAAACAGGCGTCGAGTAGGAGCCGGAAAGGCCACCAGGTGCAGTCAGTGCTGCGAGGGTAGGATTTTGCAGCGCGAGCGAAGACGCGCGGCTGCCGCTGCGGCGGCTAATTATCCAACGATGCCGACCATGGCCGAGAACGTCCTCGACGTGTCCGGGGTGTACCACTCGACCTCGGTGCCCTCCTCCGAGAGCAGCTGCCTCGCGGCCAGATCCGAGCCCACCGCCGTCTTGCGCGACGTCTCAGCCAGGGTATACGGAGGTGAGGTCCTCGCTGTCCTCGGCTCCAAAGGCTCCGGAAAGCGCGCCCTCCTCGACGTCATTGGTGAGTATACAAGTTTTTTTTTAGTTACCCATGTGTCAATCAAGTTAATAAAGAGCCAGTTGTAAGGATTGCTCTTTTATATACCGTTGGGTCTTACGAAAAAAAAACAGTATCCAAAATTTTGAATGGAATTTTACCTTGGGAAATGTCTAATGCTGTTTTATTTCGTAACACCCGGCGATACACAAAGCCTTGTGAGTCAGAAAATTGAATGTTTGTAAATATTCGTAAAGACTTGTGAACGAAAATTGAATCTTTGGGATTGTTCATGAAGAAAATTTGAAATAATTTACCTGACTCAATTTTTATTAGTCGGACTTGAAATTTCGAAGAGACTCAATTTCCAGACTAGTTTTTCGACTCTGACTCGAGAGCTTGCCCTGTTTTGAATTCAACCGAAGGCGCAATTGTGCAAAAATCCAGAAAAATAGTAAAATGCACGTCATTTGCGGCTACGTTAGCTCAAGAACAATCGTGCTATTTAAACAACTTTTTTTACCTCTTTTCAAAACAGCACGGCGTGTTAACACACATAATTGTTGTTTTTTTTTTTTTCGCTCGCGACGTCGGTGGTATTGCTGATAGAAGCGTTAACCAGTGCGTTCGGATTACTTTCACCTTTATTTACTTTTACTGCCATGTGCAGAGCTGCGTTACATTCTCTGAACTACTTAATCAACGCGCGTAAGTCTTTATCAAGGATCAATTGTAACAATGCTGTATTACAAAAGAAACTTTTGTGTTTTCAAACGTCATAAAAAAGGCCCTTACACTTTGTGGCACGGAAATAACTTTCGATATTGAAGCATCTCCCTTCCTTAAAAAAAAAAAAAAAATTTGAAAACCAGTTCACCGAAAAAAAACTCATTGTCCGTTGAAACAACAATCAAGTTCTGATCCATCAACGAAAAAAGTGCCCCGACATTAACTCCAAAACCACGCCGCTAACTGTAAACCCGTTTGCCCTAAAGAAAAAAAAAAAAAAGGAAGCAATCAAGCATTAAAAAAAACTTAATTTTTCACCGTAGCTGGTCGTACCCTACGGGGCGAGACTCGCGGACGGGTCAGCCTCAACGGGAATCTTCTGAGCCCGGATCTCTTCCGTCGCCACGGGGCCTACGTTTCGCACCGTTGCTACCTCCTGCCGAGTCTTACCGTCCGCCAGACCCTGACCTACGCGACTTGGCTGGCGAACTACAAAAACCGGGAATCCAGGGTGCGACAGACCCTGGCCGATCTCGCGCTTTCCCAGCTGTCCAATCGGCCCGTGGCTGAACTCACCAAGGCCGAGTACAGGAGGCTAATGCTTGGAGTCCAGTTCGCCAAAGATCCTCTTCTCCTGCTCCTGGATGAGCCCACCTGGGATACGGATCCTCTCAATACCTATTTGATCGTCTCGATGCTCTGGAGCTACGCCACAAGGTAATTAAAAATTGATATATATATTTGAATATATAAACAAAATTTTTATATATTAAAAAAAAAAAAAAAAAACAAACAAACAAAAAACCAAAAATGAGTATTGGATTTTAATTTGATGCACCAGGAGAAACTCAATAGTGGTCCTAACGATGGAGACTCCTCGGTCCGACGTGTTGCCGTTCGTGGCCCGGGTTGCTCTGCTCTGCCTTGGGGCCATAGTATACTCAGGACCGACCCGCAGCATGCTTGACTACTTCACCTACGTTGGCTTTCCATGTCCCGAGCTCGAGAATCCACTCATGTATTACCGTAAGTACCCCACCAACGTTCTCACGCGCAAAACTAAAACCGTCGCTTTTATCTTTTTAATGAATAAACGCTTTTGTTGCCGCGCGCTCGAAGGGCTTAAAATAATTACCGGGTAACGGAGAAGTGGAAAAAAAAAAATAATAACTTGACAAAAATTTTAATGATCTCTGTCCCTAAAAAACTTTTTACCACCTTTAAAGTAAAACAAATATCTTTACAGTTTGTTTATCGACGGTGGATCGACGCTCGAGGGACCGCTTCCTAGAGTCGAACCAGCAAATATCCGTCCTCGTGGACAAGTTCAAGGTCGAGGGTGGGATTTTTCTCAAGGATCCACCAACGTCGAGTCTCATCAACAGCCAGCTCAAGGACGCGATGCAAACGCCCACCTCGTCGCTGACACCAACCCCAATCGGCATGTCCCACAAGTCACTGCAGAACCGGGGAATCAAGCCCGGCTGCTTTTCCACCTTAATTGCTCTCTATATGTTTGTTTAATTTTATTTTATTTTGAAATTTATAACTTTTTTTTTTTTTTTTTAATTTAAATTTATTTACAGGAGAAGTCTCGCTGCCACTTTTGCCTGCAACAAATCTGGTCTGAGTCAATTCGGAACCAGAATATTCTTGCTGCCGTTCGTTTTGGCCTTACTGACCATTCTGTACTCGAGTTCTAAACCGTACCAGTCGATGGTATTTATGCAAACGTCAGGACTTATGTTCAACGTTCTCGTAATTTTTTACATTGCTGGAATAGCCGTAACAGCATTATTGTGTAAGTGAAAATTTCTATTTAACATTTAATAGTACATTTAACTTTTTTTTTAATAAATTAAGATATTTACAATGTATTTACAAAATTTTGATTTAACATACATTTTTTTAATTTAAGTTATAAATATTGAAAAAAAAACTCTTCCAACACGAATAATTAAGTATCTTAAAGCAATAAAAATAAAATTAAAACATAACAGACTTCATTAAATATTTAATTTTCCAGTTCCTGGTTTTCGCGCCCGGTACTACCAAGAGAAGCGCGAGGGTCTTTACGGAGGAGCAATGTTCATCACCTCGTACGCTCTGCTGAGTCTGCCACTGAGTTTCCTCACAACGGTCATGAGTGTGGGTATACTGGTACCGGTCGTGGATCTTGGTTCCTGGGTCAAGGTTACCGCAATACTCTGGGCTTCGTTCGTTACTTCGGAACAGGTGACGGTGGCCACTCTCATGGTCGTCAAAAGACCTCTTAAAGCTGGTATCACTGTTTTGTACATCACCCTTTGCACTCTCGTAATTGCGTCTGGCAGCATGAGGACTTTGAGGTAGGACAGCTTTGATCAAGGAAAAAGAGGGAAAAATTATTTTCTAAATGGGAAAAGTAAATTTTTGAAGATTTTTGGAAATAATATTTTTATTTGTTAATGGTTTCAGTTCTCTCCCAGATTGGTTGGGAACGGTCTCAACAGCTTTACCCAGCAGATATGCATCTTTAGCTTTGAATCAATTAGCGTTAGAGATGGATAATTTTAAGAATTTGCCGTACAATCAAACTATGACATGTATAAATGCAAATAAATGCATTCAAAAGGATTCTAAAGAATGTCAAGAAATAAAACAACTCTGCAGGTATTCAGATGGAAATGCATATCTGAGAGCAAGATTCTACAAAGAAACAGAGAATATATCACAAGTGTTGAATGTCGACTTAAACTTATTAATTTCTTTAGCCTTTTCAGTAGGCTTAGTAATATTCAATAGTGTATTATATCTTTTACCTCTTCCGGCTACTGTAAAAACAAAATTCCGAGAATAGTTTTATTGCGATGTGTTAATTTTTAAATTTGAAGTTTTTATGTGCTTTTCAAAAGATTTTTAGACCAAAATAATTTTTGGTAGATATTGTGAGATGATATCAGATGTATTTAAAAAAAAAAAATCAATGAAATTAGTGTTAAAAAAAATTTCTAATTGAATTGTTTAGCAAACAAAGTAGATAATATTATACTGATTTGTTTAAAACGACTTTTTAATTAAGTATACCTGTAAGGCTACAGCTTATTGAAAGTTGAAAAAAAAGTTTATAATTGATATGAATGTATTTCTGTTAAAAAGATTTTAATAATTTTAATTTAAGACCGTTTTAGAGGTTAAGAAAATATATGATAATAATTAAAATTTGAGTTTTTTTTTTTTTTTTTTTTTTATATTAAATATGTAATATACTTAATGTTTTGTAGTAAATTACATATGTACCTAACATATGTACAAGTAGAAAAAGTCGTACTTTGCATTTATATTACAATTATCTTCGTCACTATCATTTAGTGTTTTATATGTACATTAAACTCTAAGTCGTGGTTCAATAAGAAAGTTAAATCAACATAAAAATCTTATTTTATATTAAAAACTAAAAAAGCTATTTACTCGGGAACCTGTCCCATTTCCTGGATCTGTTCAGCAACCTCGAATTCACATCCTGTAGAACTTATGATTTGACTTACATCTACGCCAGGCGCGATTTCGATCAATTTCAATCCTTGACCCTTTATAACTTCAAAAACGGCCAAGTCGGTGATAATTAAATCCACACATTTTTGACCTAAAATATAATTTAAAAAGCTATAAATTAAAAACAATATATTGTTTTATAAAAATAAAAGAATGTTGTTAATCTTACCAGTTACGGGTAAAGTACATTCATTTAATATTTTCGGTCTACCATCTCGAGCAACGTGTTCCATTGTAACTACAACTTTTGTTGACTCTGCAGATACCAAATCCATAGCGCCACCCATTCCCTTAACTAAAGTTCCAGGGATCATCCAATTAGCTAAGTCTCCTTGACAAGACACTTGCATTGCTCCAAGAATCGTCAAATCAATGTGGCCCCTAAAAAAACAAATTAAAATTATAGTAAATTTTTTTTACAGATTGTGAGTAATTAAAATGAGTAATCAAAGTTACCCTCTTATCATGGCAAAACTTTCATCGCTTCCAAAAAAGGACGCTCCGGGTAAAACAGTAACGGTTTCTTTTCCAGCGTTAATTAAGTCTGGATCAACTTCACATTCATCAGGGAATGGTCCAAGACCCAAAATTCCATTTTCTGATTGTAAAGTCACATTCACATTCTTTGGTATGTAATTGCTAGCTAACATTGGTATACCAATACCCAAATTTGCTATTCATAAAAATAAATGTATGTTATAGTTAAAAAATTCAATGTTGGATTAATAAAATTAATATACAAACGACTTTATAATTTTATTATGTATCATTATACATACCATACATTCCATCTTTAAATTCAAGTGCTGCTCTTCTAATTATTCGGTTCCGCGCTTTGCTGGCTGGCGTAACTTTGGTCGGTTTTACAGATTGTTTTGTGGATCGTTTCTAAAATTAAAACATTGAAAATTAATTAAGCAATAACTACAGTGCAACCACTATGAAATATACAAATTTTAAAAATTAAAAAAAAAAAAATACTGATAAAAAACCTCAATTCTTTTTTCATAACATTGTCCTTGAATTATTCTATCAACATAAATTCCAGGCACATGTACATGATCAGGATCTAAACAACCTGCTGGTACAATTTCTTCGACTTCAGCTATTGATATTTTAGCAGCTTTACACATTGCTGGATTAAAATTTCTTGCTGATTTTTTGAATATTAAATTTCCTGCTGTATCTGCTCTCCATGCCTTAACGAGTGCAAAATCTCCAGTAATGGCAGTTTCAAGAACATAATTTTTACCATCAAATTCATGGGACTGTTTAGCTTCACCAGACTCCTCTGGTTTTCCGTCTTTGCCATATTTTGTAACAACTAAACCTTCTTCAATGATGGTACCAAGTGCTGAAAAAATATTGAACAAAATTCAATTTCATATTCAGATAGTATGTTTACATAATAATTTTTTAATAATAAAATAAATTTACCAGTTGGTGTGTAAAAAGCAGGAATTCCAGCCCCTCCAGCTCTGATACGTTCAGCTAGGGTTCCTTGCGGAGTTAATTCAACCTCCAGCTCTCCGCTGAGGTATTGTTTTTCAAACTCTGCATTTTCTCCAACATAAGATGCTATAATTCTTTTGATTTGATGTTCTTTGAGCAATTTTCCCAAACCAAAGTCATCAATACCAGCATTATTTGAAACAACTATGAGATCTTTGGTACCTCTTTTCAACAGTGCATCAATTAGATTTTCTGGAATGCCACACAATCCAAAACCTCCTACTAGCAACTTAGCTCCATCTGGAATATCACAAATTACTTCATCAGGAGATTTGAAAATCTTTCCATCGCCAATAGGAGGTGAAAGTACTTTATTTTCTTCATTGTCTTTCTCTGCTTCATCTTTTTCAGATTTGGAACAGTATTTTGCAGCAAAAATCTGAAAAAGTATTACTCATAAAATAAAAAACAAATCATACTTTCATATTTAAAGTATTCAATAACTTGACATTTTGTAGACTTACTTGTGAAAATTTTTGTAGCTTATAGGTTTCCATTTCAAACCTGGTCCTCAAAAGGACAAATTTTCCAATCTTAGCAATAGAAAAACCCATTTTGTATAGTTAGGCACACCTTCGTGCACGAGCCAGTTTATTACTGACTACTCTTTTTCCTGTAAATTCTGTAATCTTGAATATTCAAATCCGCACTTCACCTTATGAATCCCCCACCTCCGAGCGTGTTTATCGCATTTTGTTTGCTCGTTCGACGCGATACACACTCACCCAAGTACATTGGCAAATCGAAAAATTTATCCAGCGTCTGGAGTATTTTATTGATCCAAGGTAATCGGCTTCTCAAAACTTGATTTTTATTCAAATAAACTTCGACATTTTAGACGATCAACAGCGAGTGAATGTTCTGCTAGAGAGGCTCGAACATGTGTGACCAAATTTCTCCTCCTCTAAGATTTTTTTTAACATAACCTCAACTTAGGCAGATAACGGAGAAAAGAGAGAGTATTGCGTAATCTGTTTTGTTGCGCTCATTAATATTCATAACATGTTTTTAATATCTACTCTATTTTTAGATGTTTGCATTCGTGTTTATCGGTTTTTTTACCCCCCACTTAATTATTATTGAAAACACAAAATTAAAAAAAAAAACAATTTGTTTGAATAAAAAATACTTGAAAGGTGTTTTATTTCATTTTATTTACAAAAAAATGGAAAATTTAATTTAATTTTATAATTTAATTTTGCGGAAATATTTTTTGTAACTCCTTCGTTTTGGCTTTTGCCGCTGCATTTTTAAATTACATCGAGTCGGGCCGCGGGCGAGGCATCTTGCGCACAAGAACAACGCACACGTGACACGTCACACGCACTCTAATAAGTGGCGGGAAATTTTGGAATTATGCGATCCTTCTAAAATAAATGTTTTACTCCGATACAAGTTAAAAGTCAAATGGTGTTCTAAATTTCGATAGCTCGCTCAAGAATATTGATTTGTAAGTATCAATAACAATTCAAACAAGTTTAAAAAGAAAAAAAAAAATAAAAACAACTCATTGTAGTTTTACAGAATCAAGAAAACCAACTAAAGAAAAATAGGATATGAAATTTTATCGTATTAAATAAATTAAAAAAATTTAATTAATCCCAGTCAATCCAACAAATACTTATGGAAGAAACCATTAAAAAGGGGGGCAGGGTTTGTTTGGATAGCCTTAAAGAAAGTCTCCCTCTTTACGGGGATTACTCATAGCTGAGTAAGGAATAAGCATGGGGAAGGAAGGAAAACACATAAGTCCGCGGCCACTCCTCCCTCCACCCCCAATCGATAGACGCGCGCGCGCCGTGCACCTCGAGTCCTGCTGGCTGCATCACAAGTACACAGCCCGGCAGCTTTGTCAGCCGACAGCCGCCACACCTTGGCTTAGCCTGGTGCTCTGCTGCACCCTTTGAATCCCAACTACCCTTGTGCTTTTTTTCGGCGCGAAAGTTTTTTACTGTTTACAGTGTAACTCGTCTAAGACTACTTATTTTTATACAGGAGTAATTAATTCATCATGTGGTATTGCTGATAGGTGAGAGCTTTTGGGTTATTGTTTTGCTTGCGATAAATATGATTAAAATCAGGATACCGGGGTTAAGCTTCTTTTTAATTTTTTGTGTGATTTTATGAAGCAGAATCAAAGAAAAGTAATTTTTTTCATATAGTGTGTGTTTTTTATGATTTTTTAAGTCTTGTATTCTGGAACTTAGTTATTAATTGCTAACAATTATAAATCACGTTACTATAATGGAATTATAAAAATTTCGAGTTTCATCCGAGCAACTTTTCAATTCTCAAATGGTTTATTTAAAAAAAAAAAATTTTTTTAACTGAATCAGTGCATTTTTTCAATAAAAATTTTAATTTAATATCTGTAATTGCCAAAGAACAAAATTACATTTAATCTTAAAGAACAATTAATCTCTATTTGTAGACCTGAATGGATTTTAACTGTAATTTTATATTCTTATCAATTCTTTTCATTCATCCCCTTAGTAGGACAAAAAAGAAAAGAAAAAAGAGGAATCTCAAATTGCAGGGATTTGTAAAGGTGATCTCGTGAAGCAAGTGGTGGAACATGGAGGTGAAAGGCCGCGTCGCCCTGGTTACGGGTGCAGCCACCGGCATAGGCCGAAGCTACGCCGAAGAATTGGTGAATCAAGGTGCCAAGGTAATTCAAAATTTTATTTATTTATTAATAATAAATCATACTCTTCTGTTCTGTGGTTTAAAGTGATTAGCTTTATTTATTTTTTGAATTATTTAAATTTATTTTAATTTAATTTTATTAAAATTTATCGTATTCGGTACGAAAACTTTCATAAAATTTTTTTCTGAAATAAACCATTTAAGGTTTCAATATGCGACATAAATGCCGAGGAGGGAGAAAAGTTTTACCGCACACTGGCTTCCCGTCACGGAAAGGATCGAGTTGTCTTTTGCCCGTGCGATGTCACAGATTACCCACAGTTCGAAGGTACTCATCAAAAAACGACACTCCTTATCATTATTTATTCATTCAACATCTTATGATAAATTTTATTTCAGATGCTTTTAAATCCACAATCGCGACGTTCGGACACATCGACATAGTCATAAACAACGCGGGAATCATGAACGACAGATTTTGGGAGCTCGAAGTCGATATAAATCTCGTAAGTCGTCCGTGCAATTTAAAGATTTACTTAAAATAAAAATGTTTGGTAAATAATTTGTTAACATTATTTGGTTTAGAACGGAGTTATACGAGGTATATTGTTGGCACAGCGTTACATGGGCATCGACAAGGGTGGAAGAGGTGGTGTCGTCGTTAACACCGGAAGCAATGTCAGCTTTAATCCTTACGTGAGCGTTCCGATTTACTCGGCAACAAAAGCGGCGATTGTCAGTCTGACAAGGGCTTTTGGAGTAAGTAGTTTAATTCTAATTCCTCTCGATATCCCCATGTAATCGTGTATTTACTATCAAAGCGAGCAGAAATCCTACTGTTGCATTTCTCTAATCGTAATTTACTTATAGTTCTATCAGCTAAAGTAATGTTTAAAAAAAGCTATGATTGAACGACGAATTTTTTTATAAAGAAATTTTATCATCAAAAGTAAACTATACTGGAATTTATAATTTGTTCGAATAAATCAAAACGTAAAATTGAAACTTTGTGTGCAGGACAGTTACCACGTAGGTCTCACGGGAGTCAGGGTAATGGCAGTTTGCCCAGGCGCCACCAAGAGCAATTTGGTGTCGCGCGACGTTGGCAAGCAACTTTTGTCACCAAGGTACGAGGACGCTTGGCGTCGTGACACCGCAACTTCAAACCCCCAGACGTAAGTTGAATTTTATTAAACTTTGACATTCTTGATTCATCAAAAAAAAAAAAAAAAAATTTAACTGGTTTTAAGTAGAAAGAAATACTTTTTTTTTTTTTCAAAGTTTTTTGTATCTTATTTGACTGTTAAAAATAAATAGCTAAAATTTACGAAAAAAAATATTGAATTTTGAGTCTCTAATAGATCATTAATTAATTCTTTCAGATCTGAGCACGCTGCCAAGTGCTTAATTAACATACTCGAGAAAGGCAAAAGCGGCAGCGTCTGGCTTGTTGAAAACGGACAGACGGCTCGCGAGATTTTATTTTCAAAACATTAAATTCTTTTTCATCGTTCAGAGATATACTTCATCACAGCCGATCCTTTGCAGTCGTCCAACCGGAATTTCCCTTGCAACTCAACATCAGACAGTGCCGTAGCTTTAAATTACGCTGTCATTTTTTAACACAGTTTTAATTAAGCGGTTAAAACAATTTATACCTTTTTTTAGATTTACTGAAAATTCGGGCATTTTTTTTTTTAAGTTAAAACGCAGGAAGATAAAAATAATTATTGAAAGTTTTATACGTAAAAAAAAATGGTGCCAATAATGTTTATATAATTTGAAAAAAAAAAAAAAAAAAAAAAAAAAAACTAATACTGAAATCTCAGGAATTTTTAACAAAAAGTGATAAATGTAGGTAGAGTTTGATCTAATTATAGTAACCAATCAAATGCGACCTTCGCGATCTCAATATTAAAATTTTTCACTTATATTTGAAAATCAAAGACAAAGGCACTTTGACAGTTGAGCGCCCTTTGAAATACGATACGTACTCGAGGGTCGTGTTTGAAGTGAAACTTTAGGTATAGATAATTGTGATTAAATTGAAGGATAATTTGGCCGATATATACGCACAAATTAAAATTAATCAATCAATCAATCAATATTCATCAACAGGTCACTCGACTTTTATAAAATGTAACGGCGTTTTTATAAAAAATGTTCCCCCTTATTAGTTTTTTTTTTTTAAATGGTAAAAGTTTGTGATACATAATTCAACTAATTAAATGTTATAAAATTAAGAATGTTTTCAGTACAAACTCTAAAGATACTTCTAGCTGTGAGTGAAAATTCATGAAGTGGGCACACCGTTTTTATACTGAAGTCATAAAAATCAAATTTTTTGCATATACTTCAAATACTTACCAATACAATATCCTTCCATACAGTTTTTGAAAACTTAATTTGTTTATTGTTACAAATTAATTAATGCAAAATTTGATTTTCATGGTTTCACTAAAAACGGTGTACCCACTTCACGAATTTTCACTCAAGTATTTTGCTTGTGTTCAGCTTTTGCACAGCGATCATTTTTAGATAGTAAAAATTGTGTATTTTGCATTTATTCATTTACAAAAAGCTGTTTAAGTTAGGAAAATAAAGATAAACATTTTTTATCGAATCAAATCATACTCATACCCATCATACTTCATAAAAAATGTTCGTCCAGCAACGCTTAAATGATTTTCAATTTTATTAATAGAAAATCAAAACAATATGTCCTGCTTTTTCAGAAATTAATTTTTGAAAAATTTTTGCGATCAATTTACAGATAATTTAAATATATATTAGCAAATACAATTTCAAAGAATCAA
Organism: Encarsia formosa; assembly: GCA_038277355.1. Classification (NCBI taxonomy): domain Eukaryota; kingdom Metazoa; phylum Arthropoda; class Insecta; order Hymenoptera; family Aphelinidae; genus Encarsia; species Encarsia formosa. The sequence goes on from CM076185.1 coordinate 15,843,705, forward strand.
ATAAAAATAAATTTTTTGAAATTTCTCTTTAAAATAAACCAAACGAAGAATAAGCTAAAGTATTTTTATCAAATTTAAAGATTGAATTTTTTTTGAAAGCTTGCACGAAATAGCAAAAACTGTTTTTGTAACTAATTGAGCTTCATGTCATTTTGTTCCTTATATAGTTAAGAAACTAAAAATTTATACAAAAATAACAAGTATAATGATTTATTATGAGCATATCATTATTATAGTCATAAAATGAAACCTTTAGTCTTCGAAAAGCAATTTTCGTTTCATTGATGGCTTCCAAGAAAGTAAAAATGTTATTCAAAGTTTTTTATTGTTACATATTAAGATATAGTGAAATGTAAAAAATTCGAATTTTTTTTTGTACTTATTTTTTCATTTCAAGCTAATTTTTGCGCGAAATTAAAAATGATATATTTATATATACCTGAATATTTGTCTCTTGAAGGACCTGAAAAATTAAACTTGCTGATGATCAAGGTAAAGATTCTTATATATTGCCATTTTTATATATATTATTATAGATTGCTATACATTGGAATTGTTATTTTATTAAATTAAGGTTGTTGATTTTTTTTATGTGTGATGTATATCTACGTTGTGCTCTGCTTCTATATTATATAATAATGCGTTAAATAAAGATTCATTGGCTTTATAAGGTGGATTGTTCTCATTTGATTTAATTTACTGCGCAGTAGCCCTCATTCAAAAAAATACAGTCATTTTGCTCAATTACATTACCTTCTTTTGTTTTAGTGAGTACCTGTAACTTGTAGCTAATATACAAGTTAAATTTATAGCGAGTATGACTTAACCAAAAAAAAAATTGTTGTTTTCATTATTTAAGTATTTTTTTTTTAAATTGCTACGTAAAAAATTAAAAATTTCAATGAATAAGTTAAAAGTTATTTCATCCATGTCTAATTACGATGATCAGAAAAATTCTCTGCAATAATGAAGCTATAAGATATTCGCCCAAAATCTACTCGTACACCTTTAAAATTCTACGAAATAATTTTAGGTTTGTATAAAGTATTTATTGAGCGAAAAATAGTTTTTATCTGAAGTGAAATTTTTTTTGTTTGTAAGTATTACTTACAGCATCTCTTAATACATAAGAATGCAAATTTTAATGAACTATTCCATTAAAAATCAGTAAATAATTTAAAAAGACGGATAAAAATCATTATTATTATATTTTTTAAATTAATTATACTTAAAATGAATATGGTGTTGTAGTGATCAACAAAATTAAACTAAAAATTAGTTTTTAAGTAAATCTTGGTCAACTTGAGCTGGGTTATCAGTTGAAAAAGTAATTTTTTAAAGCTTGCCGTGTTGATCAACCAATCTTCAAATAATCTCAGAAGTTTCATAAATATTGAATATCACAAATAAAAATTTCAGCGTAACCGGTCTTGCATTCAAAAAGTCTAAATCATGCTGTCCACCGGATTGTGGAGGACCGGCGGTGATTGTACCGAAAAATTGTCGAGAAGTAACACCGCCTATCATGGAACCTTGTTGCAAGGTGGCAATTGTCATTGGAGGTACGAACAATGGCTTCGGCTATGTAGCGGCCGATCAGCTTCTCGATCATGGGGCTAAAGTGCGTTAAAAATTTTAATTCGAACTTTGATACAGTATCAAAGTCGTTTTTTTGACGAAAATATTGTTTAGAAAGTAATTTTAGCTGACTTCGACTTGGATGTTGGTATTTTTGCGGCAAATAGACTAAATCAAAAATACGGCAACAACAGAGCCAAATTTGTGCAATGTGACATCAAAAACGCGTGCCAAATTGAAGGTTGTTCAATTAAACAAATATTTTTAACCATTATAAATTGATTTATTTAATTTTTCTTTTTTGCTCAGCATTGTTCGATTCAGCGGCTGTTGATGACCCCGTGACAATTATGTTCAACGATCTCGATGGCATTCAATATGCCCCCAACAGCTGTACCGGTTGCTGTATTCTGCCATCTCCAAGACCAGTGGGTTTCGTCTCAACTTAATTATAAGTAATTCAAATCATTTAATCAAGTTTAAATTTGTATTTTAGAGCTTAGCACAGCAGTGTACCACCTTGGGTTACGAAAAGATGTCAAAGGGTAAAACACCTTCGGATTCCTCGTCGATAATTCTCAATTGTGCCTCAATCTTGGGTATAATGGGTTGGCCGAACAATCCCGAAGTCGTCTATTGTCACCAAGAGCATGCCGTACATGTGACTTACGAGATTGCGGTAAATTTTTGTCTAATTTTGTAGATGCGTATTTATTTCAACCGTTGTAGAAACAAATTTTCTAGTACTCATTTACAATATTTACTTCAAAATTATATTCTCGACTTTTTTTTGCTGTTTATCTCCAAACTTCAGATCAAATTATTAAAATTGGTTTTATAAATATTTTTTTCTGAAAATTCGTGAAAAAACAAAGATAATTCGTGGTTCCAAAATGTTCCTAAAGGCGTTTTTTTTCCTAAAAATAATTAATTACACGAAAACTCGCTTAATAAAAGCCTTTTAGACCGTTTCCCGGACGCACCGTCCTCTCCTTGTAATTATGTATTTCGACGGCCCGTGCGAAGAAAAATCTTAGCCGAAAATCAGTCGATTTAAAATTACCCGTAAGAGACTAAAATTAATTAAAAAACAGGTTTGAATAAAAAAATTCGATTTATTAGGAACCAGTTATTGAGATTCTTGATTTTTTCTAATTTTTTCATTTTTTGTAAACTTTTATTGATAATTTTAACTCGGCAGATTTCCGGCTAAGGTTTTTTTTCGCATAGGGCGTCGATTTGTGTATAAGACGCACCCAAAATTCGAAACATTTTACCTAGTAATTTATAAAATTTTAACGGCATATTTTCTGAAATTCATCAAAATATTTATCTTGTCATAAAATTCGAACGCGTTAGGAATAGAATTTAAATATAATTGAAATAAACTTTTTCAAAAATTCTGTTTAAACAGCGAGCGTTGTCGTATTCACTTCTAGTCGACTGAGTAAAATCCTCTAGTCGATCGGAAAAAAAAATTGCTTTCTCGAATAAAATTTTTACTTTTAAAACAATTCGTTTAAAACAGACGTCTATCCTAAAATAAGTCTAGCGAAAAATAATTTTTCCAAGCTCTCTCAAACGCATCGTGAAAATGACCGAAGCGTGCATAAATTTAACACGAAATTTTATTTTTCCATTTGATAGAAAGTATTTTCATTCGAAGAAACGGGGGTACGAACGGTAGCCTTGTGTCCGTCAAAAAAGAAATTTGAAAATATCGGACTGCCACACAGGCCAAGTCAAGAGGATATCATCGATTTCGAGACTTGCGGCTGCAGACTCTGCGTTCCCGACATGTGAGCTGCTTTTCTTTCCCCCTATTTTCTTTTCCTCGCATGATTTGTTACAAACGCTACGTGTCTATCAGAGTGTAATTCTTTCGTCTACGCACTTGGCGCTTTTTTGTTAGCTCAAGTGAAAAGATTTTTTTTCTTTTTGTTTTTGTTTTTTCATTGTATTTCTGTAAATGAAACAAATAGAATTTTTTTTTTTTTTTTAGAATTTATAATAATTTGAAAGTTCAATTCTTCTTTGATAAAGTATAAAAAAATCAAAAAATCATATAAATACGATGGACACCTGAAAGAACATTTAATTGATAAAATCTGTTAACTGAATGAACTGCAGAAGCAAGGATCCAAGTCGTATGGGCGAGGCTTTGAACCACCTGATGTCACAAGCCAAGTCCGGAAGTACCTGGTTGGTCGAGCCGCCGTTTTCCCTGAGAGAGCGACCGCTGCTGCTCGATCTTTCCAAGACCGAGGGACTCACCGAGAAAGAAAAACAGAAGGTAGTTGTGCAGGGGATGTTTAACGCGCCCAGCCAATTCCCCGGAGGCTTCGTAGAAGCTCCCATGCTCAAAGGTAGTCCGAGACTTACAATTGCAGCAGCATTGGTTACCAGCCGTATTTTGTTATCTTTGAAAAATTTTTAGAATCTTTTTTAGATCTGCACTCGGACTACTTTTGAGTTCACTGTAACTAATTTCAGATTATTCAATTCAATACTTACACGGCTAGGAACCACATAAATCCCAGCGCCATCAAGTTGATTAATATCAAAATTTGTTTCCTTGTTATAGCGGGAGTCTCAAAGGTAGACCAGATAGATATACCGCAGTTCAACTGAAAACTTGCCACAAAAATGAAGAAAATTAAAAAAATTAAGACTTGTGACCGTCCGTCTCTCGTGAAAACATTGTAAATAAGTTCCTTTGTAAAAACGTGATAAATAAATCCATTGAAAAGTTCAATGCCCTTGTTCTGATCTGTCGTGTTCATCTTATTCGCGGTATGGACCGAAATGAATAGTCGCCGCTATAAGCGATGAAAAAAAAAGTTAACGGATTGGACAGTGTCCGCACTCGGATATGATTTTTTTACTCTCAACACACTCGATGAGGTTTCGCTCGAAACGCAATAAAGCAAGAGGGATCGATGAACCGAGGTACTTTTTTGTCATCGCTCGTTGAACCCTTTGCAGGGTGGAAGGAGAGGAGCAACGACACCGTTATCAAAAAGAAATACACCGGCCGCAGAAGTGAAAAGAGCTACGCGAGGACGACGACCCTCCCGGCAGAGATCTACATCGATCTTCCGGAGGAAATATAATTTTCCGGGGTGGTTGCACTCCGGATTAAAGTACTCGCTGAGCGAATGACCGCATCCGACCCTTTCTCTCCTCTCGATACATTGCTCCGAGACTGTAACATCACGCGTCTGTCTGACGAATAAAACACTTATTATACTCTATTTAAAACTTTTAACGTCTTTTTTTTTTAAGCGAAGCTTTTTATATGAGGAGTGAATCTGTAAAAACCGACCCAAAAATCCGACACCAAGATATATAGATATGTATATATGATTTCTTTCTACTATAGATATGTACATATTAGATATGGCCTAACAACCCTTCTACTATACATATGTATATATCTAATATATACATATCTAATAAGCCAGATTATGGTAGATGTTATTTTACCAGTACAAAATTTTAAGTTGGAAATTTTTTTTTAATTTTTTCTAAATTTTCAGTTTTTTTTATAATATATAAATTTAATTATATACGTAATTTTTATATTGTCAAAATTTTTATATTGTCTTACAGGCGTCCAAGACACCTTTTTTTGAAAATTAAAGCAAAATTTTTTAGATTATGTGACACAAGTAATTTTAAATAAACTTTCAAATATTTATATTGCATTTCAACTCCGTAAGTTTAAAAGTAAAAATTAGCAAAAACGAAATAAATTGGCTCTGACTTACGAACTTGAAAGGAGTTCCCGTTTGTTTTAATGAAACAAGTTCATACTTCTGTCTTTTTTTCCAAGTTTTTTGTTATTTGGTATAAAGTTACTTGCAATTTATAATAAGATAGTTAGAATCCAAATTACAGAACTTCCTGCATTTGTTTTGTTGTAAAATTAAATGAGATACCAAAACTGCTAGATTTTTTTAATTAAATTTTTATGAGATTTTTCACACAATTTTTTTTTTATTTTTGTAATGGATCCATAGCCCGTGTATTTGAATAAAATAACTAACTCATTACTTTTAATTGTCATCACGTATAAGGTAAATGTACCTAATATTAACCTGCGCTTAAACCGGATCCTCATGTGACTTTGAATGTACTCGCTCCGTAGATAGATAAAAAAGTTAAAAATAATAAGTCCAGACCTATTCCGGATGATCAAGACGTCAGTCATGCTGGACCCACAGCAAAAGTGATTTTCAAAACCTGTGTTCCTATGTTCAAGATAATAGTCATAAATTTAAGAATTTGCTGATAAAATTTAATACACAGTAATAGGTACGATTCTTTATCACATCCCCAGAATAACTCATTTTTATTTATTCATTATTATTATTTGTTTATTACTCCTTTTTTAACAGAATTTCCATTGCAAAAACCAATTTTAGTCTATTTACTCGTAAGTATGTACTTTACCCAATATGTACCCCCCGATACTTTCAATATGGCACCTATAATTGGTTCAAAAGTGTATTGAAAATTTTAATTTATTATAAATAATTAAATATAAAAATAATTTTGCTATAAATTTAGTTTTTAAACTTATCATTAAGGAATTTTGTAAAATTTAATTTTATAAAGATAATTTAAAATTGGCCTTAATTGCATCTGAACCTTGTATTTAATTTTCTTCAGACTAGGCACATACACAATTTTTATAGTACTCTAACTTCAAAATCGGATGTTGAATCCTAATTTCTCGGCTATTGTAATAGTTATCAATGTACCTGGGCGGTCTAAGCCGCGTTTAAACCCTAGAGCAAATCTTGGGAAACGAGGTTTTTTTCCGAAGACGCAAAGTAAATACCGAGTTTCCCAAGGGTTGCTCGAAGGTTAGCGGGTTGAATGCAATAGCATAAATGATTGTACTCTCCGAAAGCTCTTAAAAAGGTGCGATTCAAGTGACGACTTCGAGATGAATATTTATAGGAAATTAAAAGCATGGCGCTAGTAGTATACAAAATCCATACACCACCAAGGAGAATTAAACGATGTGTTTATTAGCCTCGGAGGAGTTATTTAATCGTACTGTTTAAGTGCTTTAGGGGAATAAAATATAGTACAGCACTGGTGCAGATGCTCGTCACTAAGGGCTCTTAAACGTGCGTCGCTTCGCAACTTCCTTTAATAAGCTCTGGTAACGAAGATGCACTTGTACTATAATTTACTAGTTCATATTTTAAAAAACTACAATTTGATAAATATTTTGGCACACTGCAATTGATCGGAATTAAGGTGTAAGGTCTCATTTTAAAGGTTTTGGTTTTACAACAACAATTTTCGCTTGGGGGATCCGTTTAGGGTAATAAACCTGTTGTACAATTATCTTAATTATTAAGTTGATGATACTTCTTGGCTTGTTGTACTTATGAAAAGCTACAAAATTAACTTTATTAATCTTTCATTGAATTAAGAATTGCATTGTTATGCATAACAAAATAATTTTGATGAAGTAAATTTATTGATATTTAAAAGCCTAATGCTTTAGAAGGACAGTACTAGTATTTCTTGAAGGTACTATGATTTCTCTCAGCAAGCAAAATTTAATCGAGGACTTGGTTAAGTTTGGCAACCACGGCTACCAGCGGAGGTTACCGGGTTTATAACAGTGCCTTCGAGCGCGTCAAAGCCAACCATGGCCTTGACACCGAGAAAGACTTTTGCAGTTAGGATCTGCCAACAATGCAGTACTTTTGTATCTATCTGTAGAGTTTCTTAAACTTTTTCAGTTCGAATTAAGTTTAAAAATTGGAATTATACTCGATCAGTTTAAAACAATAGAAGTAGTGTAAATACATATTTTTTAATTGAAATAAAATTTTTTTTTCATTTTTGTGGTAGTTTTGAATTATGTAATTTATCACCCGATCGCTAAAGCTTGACATTATTTTATCAAAAGTTAATGTGAGAATCTCCGAGAGAATCTCTCAGAGCTCGTACAATTTTTTGCTTGGGGCCTTGTTAAATATAAAAATAATATGTAAAAACAAAGATTATACGGTTAAATAATAAATTTTTATGAAAATTTTTTCGATGAATCTAAACTGTGAAAAAGACTGTCCTGCTTGGGGATTTATCAAACATACGAACTACGAAGCTCATACAGCGCCTCTATATTCTAAATTGGAACAACTCTCATTTTTTTTTTCATAATATAAATGTTGGAAACTTTAATATGAATATACTCAGTATACTGTTTATCAAACTATTCAGTAACTTATCAACACTTCTAATTAAATTATGCGTGCGACTCAAAAATTTTTAAATTAATTTGCTACGAAATTTTGAATGAAAAAAAAAAAGAAAAAATAATTTATCTAAAAACTCTTGAATGTTTCTTTGTTTTTTTTTATTTTTTTTTCTTTTGGTAATTATTTTTCAAAGCAAATTCGACGTTGAATTTCAGCAAAATAAGCCCTTTTTGCGCTCCTCTATTGTCTTTTTTAGCTGCGGCCCCTTTTCCGGGACTTGACACGAGGTAGTACTTGATGTCAGTGGATTGACCTGAAATCCGATTTTCTTTGAAAGTTCAATTTTTATACTTTAAAGTAAAATAATTATTGGACCTTTGATTTAAAGATTTGTTGATCTTTGAAATTTAAAGCAAAAAATAAACTTTTTTTTTCAGGTGCGGACACAAAGAAGTGAGAGTACTTAGTTCTTTTGATTAAAGAAAAAAAATTCGAACAATTATTTTTTTGAATATTTGCTTATTAGTGTTAAAATATTCAACTTTTTCTTAGCTTTTTTTATCATAGTTATTATTCGAGTAATGATTAGAACTTGAGGCACAAAGAAAGAGCTCGAGTGATTAGTGATTCGATACTTTTTTGAGATCATTAATAGTCAAAAGCTTCTGCTCGTTTTACAATGGTCGAACGGAGTAAAACAGTTTTCAAAACCAATTTAAAAAACTTTTTAACAAGATAAAAACTTGACTGCAGATTTGAATTCTCTTTTATTTTCGTACTGAAACAGAAAAAAAAAAAATAATCTTACAAATTTTGTATTGATCAGCCTATCATACGAAAAATGCTTACAGATGACCTTCAAACAAGATTGGCAATCACAAATTTCTTGGTGATTCATATTTTTCAACACTAAAATACAATTTTTCGGATGCTGCAGTCCCCAGAAACTTCGGAGCATACGTTGGCTCTTGACTTCGACGTAGTATTAAAGTCGTATAAGCTTTGCAACTCCCTGACCATTAAACTTTATACGACACCCCTCGCGCAAGGCAGCGCCCATTCAAAGTCCTCTTGATGCGGGTACATAAACATTACGATTACATACGCGTTAAATTTCAACTCTATAAGCAAATATTTTACGAACCTTGTGCGAAATAGTGTAACAAAAGTACGTAAAAGTCTTCAAGGACAGAGTCTACTTGCATACATCTGCGCACATTCAGCTCGCTCTCGAGAAGAGAGCTTTATTATCTTTCGATGAGGATGAGTCCGCGCTTAATTAGCTCTAATTGGAGACTGATGCTGTTGAGATGGAACCAATCATCTCAAGTATTTGCCTTATTTTAACTCTTCGATTTCTTTTGGTACGTCCCAACTGAAGCATAAATTTGGTTGTTACGATTTTTTAGCATTTTTAAAACGAATCATTTCCACCTGTATTCAAAAATCTGGTTCTTTTTTTCCCTTAAATTTACATTGTAAAAGCAAGAAGTAGTAGAATGAAATTTTAGTAGTAATTTTCAGATTAAAATCATTTTTTTGTTTATAAAAGATTTGTAAGACTTATAAAAATTGGAATAAGAAAGTTTCCGTACTTTTTTCTTTACAACAAGCTGTCGTGCGAACCACCCATTTTTTTTTTTTTTTCAAAGGAGAAAAAAAAAATTATCATTTAACCGACGAGCGATTTTTTTTTTTCGCGCGATAAAATCGCTGGAATAATAAATGTAGGGGAAAGAAAATAAAAGCACGAAAAAATTTTATTATCGAGTCACATCATCTGTCGGTGTCGCAAAAGGGTCTGGAATAATGTCAAAACTCGAAATGCGTCTCTATATTCCGGGTTTGACAATGGAGTCGGCCAATAAAAAGTGAAGCCACATAAAGCTCGGTAAAAATGAAATATGCATACGCGTATCTGCCACAAGTATGAGCACGCGGGGAGGAGGGGTCAGGGACGACGCACGGCTCGCACTATATCACCGTGTCGCAGACGCCCGCCATGCCATCGGATAGAGGAGCCCCGGAGAGCTTTTCAATCCTGAGCTTTTATATATTAATTTTCATTTTATCATTTTTGTTTTTATCCTACGTCACGCACTGTTAGAATTGAATAAAGCTGACTAGTGGAATTAAATAGATTTTAAAATATTTTTATTGTTAAATCAAATCAATGTGTAAGTATACTAAATTACTAGCTTGAGTTGTAACTTTACATTTGAAGATGGTAATAACATTGCTACTTCAACCATCGAGATTTCTCTTTCAGGTCTTCGTATACAACTTTGTCACCACGCTGCTCACGCTTTAGTTTCAGGGGAATTCACATACCTCAAATGCAACCACAAGTGCTGCGGAGTGTGTGGATTAACTTTGAAATCGAAAGGTAAAATTATTATGATTTATTATCATATTTATCGATAAAAATTTCCCAGGAGTTTTTCAGGTAACAATTAATAATTCGAGTATAAATGTCGAATTTTTTAAAAATTTTTGATCAAACGAGTTTATTTATTTTGAAAGAAAATATCACGTTTTTTTTAAATTTGAAATAAAAAACTATCTCTCATCTAAAATCTTTTTTTCTATGATAAAACTTTCATAAAAAGATTTTTTTTGGCATAGCTTAGTTTTTCATAGAAATAAAAGAAATTAAAAATTTCATGAAAAACCTAAATTTAGGTTAAAAATTGGAACTATATTGGGATTTGTCAAAAATGAATTAAGCTTGTTTTGGCCTTTTATCAAGATTGTAACTTTTATGTATACGTTCAAAAGTTTTTTAAATAAAATTTTACTTGAGCAAAAAAAGCTCTTTTCTAAACTTTTTTATGAGTCAAAATTCTATACCACACTGATGATGTTGAGTTGTTGCGCAAAGTAAAAATTTTTCCATAAAACGCACATTTTTCAATAAAAAAAAAATTTGACAAGTTAAATAAAGTTTAAGAAAGGATTACAAGTGGGTAAGTCACAAAAGAAATTTTTTTTTTTCTATTTATGCAGGAAAGTAGAAAATAAATTCTTTTTGTAGCAAAGTAAACGTCATAATATTCAAACAAAGTGGATTCACATGAGGTTTTTTTAATAAAAGGATATTTTTCTGGAAAAAAAGTTTTATTAAACTTATTTTTACGAATAATAAATTAAAAGTTTTCGCCTGTGATTTCTTTTCACAATTATTGCCAAAATAAAGTATTACACTCGTTTGCGAGATGAAATACCTAATTTAGTGCTGACTTACGTAATATTGCCACGATGAATCGTTTTGGCGATATAAAAAAAAAAAAAAGCTTTGAATCATAATTTATGAGAGCTTTATTTCTCAAAATAGAGATATATTTATACTTTCATAATTCATTCATTTCACAAAAAAATTAATTATACTCGACTTAAAATTAAAACTAGTAACTAACATTAATATGAATTGTTTTGAGTAGATGAAGTACGGTGGAAGACTAAACGAACACAGGTTTTCGAACAAATAAAAAATCCTTTTAAAAAAACGACAAAAAATATTATCATTGTTTTATGTAAGGTTTAAAAAATAAAAAATTGTGTCGAGTATCATTTCATGTTAAAAGAGTAGTATTGTAATACTTTGAAATGACATTAGTTCATTTAATTATATAAATCGTTGCTCTGTAAACAGAGGAAATATTGCATTGACGTACATAATTAATTTCCTTCTGAACATCAGCAATGTTAAACGTTTGACAGTAACATTACCTCTCCACGGATCAAGCTGTGATTACAACAATGCACCAAAATTATGAACAAGAAAGAGAGGAAGATCGAGATTTCGATCAACGTTCACAACCTTTGACAGTAACTTTTGTATCGTACCCATAAATCGTATTCGTAAACAAAATTTTAAAGTTTTATTCCTAGTAAAATATTTATAATTTTTTTTTTCAAAGCTAAATTCCCTCAAAAATTGTAAATATATCTAGTAATAGTTATAATATAATACGTTTACGTAAATTAATTCAACCATGGTTATTTATTTGCTCCCTGATTTTTTTATTGCACTCTAGTTTATTGTTTACTACATTTTTTTTGGATATACTTTGAATAATTAAACTCCAAAAAATATGTTAATATTTTAATCAATAGAGTTGAGTTTCAATACAGTAATGGTAGGAAAATTTTCGACCCAGCCTCTTTCAGCTTATCCAATTCATAAACGAACAAAAGACAAGAATATTTTTTTTAGAGTGTCATGCTTTTCACCACAAGGCGTCATTCTACCAAGGATTTCAGGAAAAAACATCATAGTAGGCAATCCTTTATCTACCTACTTTAGTAAAACGAAAGAGCCTAAGGGGGTACTAGTTTTATCTTTATTTTCTTAATTTTCTTTCCGAAAATAACTTATTTTTTATCTTATACTAGTACCACTCAGCGCGCTGCAAGCGCGCATAGGAAAAAAAAACAATGATTGTAACCTCAAAAGGCACTTTTCGAATATTTTAAAAACTTGTCCACCAATCAGCTCACGAATAGAATCTTACATTGAAAATCTCACCAAAATGGCGATAGCTCTCTTTTATAAAGGGAAAAAACAACAACCAAACGAAGTTCAAACAATTACAAATCAAAATTGTACGATGAAAAAAGGTATAACACTCTGAACTCACAGTCCAGATTTGTAGAGAAGGAAGAAAAACAAAAACAAAGAGCCGTAGCGAAAGCACGTGAAAGCGGGTCCGCAAGTGCGCATGCGGGATTGCAAGTGTGTGTATCCACAGGACGACGTCGAGGTAGATTTTGCTGGCACGCGACGCGACGGACTCTGTATTGCTGCTCAGTTATAGTTGGGCGCTCGTCGCGTTCGCCCCTCTGCACACGCGCGACTTGCCCCCCTTTTTTTTCCCCCCGAGTGTCTTACTGTGTTTACAAACATTACTTTCTTGAAACACGATGAACCCTTGATACGCCCTCGTGTTTAATCCAGTGGTGAACTTTACGAGATCTTTTTTTTTTTTTTTTTCTTCATGGGTCCTGGAACTTGAATAAATTCAGTGGTAAGTTTTTTTTTTTTTTTTCAATAAAAATTCTCAATTTGGAAGAATTATATTGTCAAGTTGTTATGTTAGCTGGTATTTAGTTCATAATTTGAGTTTGAATTCATAAAAAATTTGTGGGTAAACATTGACGGGCATTAAAGGGCAGATGTACACTCCAAGCGCGTTTTTTTTGTGTTTACTCCAGAAAAAAAATTTTATTTGTTTTTTTCTTCAGATAAAAATAAACTTACCCCAGTCATGCTGATAAGAAACTGTAAACTTCGTTGTGAACTCTGTAATTTTTTAACGTTTTCCTGACAGGTAAAAAAAAGAATCCATTAAACTTGTTGAACGGTTTATTATTTTAAATAACTAAAATTTTGTGAGGTTTAAAAGTTTTACCCAGTGATACAATAAAGCTCATTTATTTCCTTCATCGTCCCCACTAAGAAGGTAATTAACTTGATGAATTCCGGGTAATCCGTCAAAGCTTATGAAGTGTAATCAAGAAAAATCCTATGAATAACACTAAACAGCTTAAAATCATAATTAAACTCAGTAATTAAAAAATTTTGATTGTAAAAAAAATCAATCAAGAGACCTTTGAGTAAAAAACCAAACGGGTTTAGGCGGATAATTAAATGGCTCGGTAGGAAATTCGCACCAATAAGCTCGTGTCATCGTGAAATCCGGAACTCCTTGAAAACAAAAAAGCGAGAAAAGTACGTGACCATAGGATCGTTCATTTTAAAAGAGGAAAAAAAAAATGTTTTCATGGAAGCTTTAGCTAAAAGTTTTGAGGCTTCGAAGGGGAGATTTTCGACGACGGAGTTGAACGAGGGGGTGAATCTCGTTTGGTTTCCGCGTTAGAATTGATGGGCGGATCTACGGCCGCCTCGACCGAAACTTTTTCTTCCCAACAATCGAGGAGGACGAGAAAGAGAGAAATAAGTTACGCACTAATTTGATTTATTACGCTCCTTATAAATTCGAAACGAGGCCTTACGGCAATTTGTTATTGAGTACTTTGAAAAAAGTTTTCTCTTTCTTCATTGTTAACAATATCATCGTTTCATTTTTTTATCTCATCTTGATCGCATTTTAACAACAAGCAAAAGCTTATTTATACCTACTTCGTAATTGAACTTCTTTGGTATGATTCCTTGAATCTTTAAGTCATTCAAAAAAGGAAATTTTTTAATTCTAACATATCTTTGAATAGAATGACTTCATAATTTAAAAATAATACAATTTTGACTACAATAATAACTTATGATTTTTTTTTTTTTACTAATTAATTATTAATATTTTTAAAGTGTGACCTTTAGTTTATCCCATGCTCTTTTTAGTCTTTCAGATTCGAGCGTAGACGAGAAGAAGTAAGACACGTTGAAGATCAATTAGATGAGCGTTTGCGTCCGGGACGAGGATGACGACGACATCGACGGTGCCCTGGTACAGTAATCATGAGCGTCATCGCCGACGCTCGGACACAAGCATGCCGATGCCACCCATGAGTTCGAGTTCTACCACGACCTACGTACCCCGAAGCTTTCCCGACAACTTCCAGGACTTCTTCGACGCGCTCAACGAAGACGCTGACGATCTTCCCAACATGCTCGAGGACAAGCTCATTCCTAGGTTTGATTTTATCCTGTCTATTTTATCCTTTTTTTTTCTCTCCGTGTACCAATAAGCACTCTGTCATTGGCATAGCTAAATTTTGATTGTTTTATTTTATGACTGTGCTCACAGAAATGATGTTGACACGGGTTAAACCATAAATTGTGTACAATGATACCGTTTTGTATTTTGTTAACTTTACAATCAAAACTCGCGATCAAACAATTCCGTAAGTTCAAAATCCTGGATTAAAATTCATTAGATTTCATGTTTACACATAAATGTTAAGTATTGATTTAACGTTCATCAGGTTTTGAATATTGAATAACGAATGTATATTCCCTGAAAACCATTACCTACCACGACGCCGTAGATTTATTGTTTTGTTTTTTTTCTCTCTCCATGCGACCGCTGACGTTTTTTACTTATTCATATATCAAATTTCCGAATAGACCGGACAAACAAAAGGAAAATTTAAATTCTTTCCCCCGAAGCTAGTTGGTTATTTAACAAGGAGGGTTGGTATTTTCAATTAAAAAGTCCCCATCAAGTAGAAAAGTTATAGTCAAGTTAATAGCCGAGTGGATTATTAACTCCCCCCGAGACAACAGCAGCTCCCGGATTATACAATCAAGCAGCCACCATTAGCCCGGAAAGTTTAAATCGACAAACTCTAACCCTTGCTGCCCCATCCTTGCTGGCAGGGCATCGATATCCCAGAAGAAAAAGAAACCCCGCACTTAATCCCCGCAAATCCGAGCATCATAACAAATCGATCCTATGCTAATAGACTCCTGCATACGTATTAGGCCGTCAAAGTAATCGGGAAAAGCCGATATGGGGATATCTCGAAGGCTTTGCGTCTGGGAATAAAAAGGTCTATTTTAGTTATGTACCTACTCCTGGAATGGAGATCTTACGTATTCAGAAAACCTAAAAATACGAAAATTCACGGGCGGATGAAACGTGATCGATCCTCTCGTCGTGTAATCCACGAGGCGTGCAAATTTCCATTAATGCCTGCCGGAGTGCCACTCGCGAATTTCGCGCGCCAACGATTAGCTAAGAGCCCTGGGATTACGCTTGGATGTGCGCTTTTCTCAAGAATCCATCCACTCCTGGAGGAGCACCGGCTCTGGAAGGAGAAGAAGGAATATTTTAATTTGACGGGTCTACTTCTTATTTATAGTCGCTTTCCCTACCCTCGCAAGCTTTTTCACGTAACTCGCTCAAGTTTGGATGATGGAACATTGTGCGTGTTTTCAAGCTTAAAGCGCTCGAAATCATCAATGAGAAGACCATAAAACGGGGACATTAAGTGCGTTTCGTTTATCGCGCGTCGTTAAAAAAGTTAACTTTTTGTTCAACGCTATCCGGAGCTTACAAAAAGATAGTCCACTGGGTTAAGGCCGAGTTAAAAAACAGTTTTACCACGCCATTGTGAGAGAAAAACGCGTCCTTTGAAAATTTCAAAAGGACTGAAACAAAATATCTCGGATTCCTGATGTCCATTACTTGGAAGTACTTTGTTGAAACTAGGTAACATATTTTTTGGTTTATTTACTTCTATAAAAACGATTTCATACTTCTTCGAGGAAAAATATTAAATTTTTCCCGGTAATGTTGGATTTTTATTTATGCTTCGAACCTTCAAAGGTTGAGGTGATCATTAATAATTTTAAACATAATTTCACACCGCAGCTCAGAGCTTTGAGTATTAGTATTAATTTTACTCTAGCCAGCATCCGGAAATTAATTCATTTTGAAATCACAAGTAAACTTTTTGAAATTTCATAATTTAAGTTAATAATAATTTGTAAACTTTGAAACATCATTTACTGTATTAACTCTTAGAAACTATGACATTATTTCTTATTATTCGTTAGAGAAACACAGATTTAAATATTGTTACAGAATTTTCAACATATTCGCAAACTAATGAAAATTGATTATATTATCCGCTAATTGATTTAACTTCAATTGAATAATTATTTAAATTGTGTATTTAGTGAAATAGATTAATAATATTGAACCGATGGAATTATTTTCGCTCTCTTCAATCAGTCACATTAGCGATAGTAATAATAACAATAACAAGAGAAATTATGAAGGGTATTACTTAAGTATAAACTTATTAATTTCGAATGGATCGTAAATATGTATGAACGATCGCATTAACCTACAAAGCAGAGGAGCTGAAGTGTGATTCACGCTCGTAATTGCATATAATGCCGGCTGGTCTGCGTGCCCGAGCGATAAGGCCAATTAAACTCTCGAGTTGAACTATTTTACACCTAGTTCTCGAGAGGGGTGCCGAGAGGTATTACAAAAGGCCATCTCGCGACGATAAGAAGTTTTGTAAAAAAAAAACGTCGCGCGGTTATAAATTTAATTTTACCATTCGTCCGCTAAATTAATATGCTTATCGAATTACATCGCTGGTTTCTATAAGGCTGCAAGCTGCGCGACGTTCGACTGACCTTACAACCGAAGCCATTTCATTGTCTTCTCTTCTCATTCTGTTAGTCAAAGTTACTGCGATGTTTCGGGCGCTAACATCGCAGTTTGGTATTTTACAAAAACAAGTGGCAATGTTAATCTGACCTACCGTCAGAACTAAAACAATAAAATAGTGTTTGAATGCCATAAAACGAATCACAAATTTTATCGTGAATACGTTTACGCTATAATTAATTATTTTTCTTGAACAATAGTCTTAATTGTTTAACTCAACCATTACTCTAAAGTACAATGATAAACAAAATATTCTATTTTCAAGTAATGTACGCTTAAATTCAAGAGCATTATTGTATTGATAATAAAATAAACATAGGTGCAGAAACTTTACTTTAAACTGAAAGTTTGAAATAATCGATACAAATACAATAACATCAACAAAAAGTGTTTACTTTGGCTCTACAGAGTGAGGAATCATTAAAAACGATCAAATAAAACCATTAGCGAGAATGTCAAAAAAAAAAAAAGAACGTTATTGAATAAATTAAAAGCAGCAACACGAGAAAAAAATTAATCCAACCTTTTGAGACAAAGTACACCCCAGGTAGACAATAAACATTTACAGTTCCCGTTAATCTCGTTGCAATTACATTAAACACAGACATTAAACACACACATACACGCACGGACGCCTGCGCGGCGGTGCACGTGTCTGGTTATTGACTCGGGACTCGGGGAGGCGTCGAGTATTTTAACCGCAAAGCCCTAGGATGGAATGCAAGCCCCCGGCTGTCGTCAAAGGCCGCTGACCCTGGCTCGCGTGTCAACGATTATTGCGTGATGATGTACCCAAAGGTTAACTACACGTGGCTTTGTACTCTCTGCATGCTACTGTAATCACTCGTTCGCTGGATTGTATTTGAGGCGCGCTGCACTTGCGTGGGTGTCGCTTCATTAATTTAATATTTGAACTGCCGGGGTATTTTTATATAAAACTGCTAGACTATTTATATGAATTTAATTTTTTTCACAGAAAAGAGAACAACATGGTGCTGGACGGGCTGAGCAACAACAACAACAACATAAACAAGCAGCGATGGCCGAAGCGCGCGTTTCAGCGTCGCAGCAGCGAGATCGAGGTTCGACTCCACGCGGCCCACCATCACGACGGCGGACCCAAGTCGCCCACGCCCTCGCGACGTCGCAGCTCGAGCATAGCCGTCGCCAGACCAACCCCCGATCTTCACAGGTTTGTTTTTGCGACTAAACTACTTTTTTTTTTACGTTAATTAATAAATAAAAGTTTGGGTTTAGAGCCAATAAGTGTTGGTTTCGAGAAGGTTTGGCTAAATTTTTGTTTTTCTGATTTATTTGATCGCGTTTTGAACTTTTGACGAGCCGGTATTGAAGCACTTATAAAAGCACTGACTTTGCGGATTCCAATGAAAGCGCGTGGGTGCTTTGTTAATCGAGTTTTAGCGTGATTATTTGATGCTGCAGTTGAAACAAGCTGAAATATTTCCAACCTTATTAATATCACATTATTTTTTTCTTTTTTTAGAAAAAGGAAGCCATTCCGTGGCATCCGGCAGAGATTATAGATTTAATTTTAATTTATATATACCACGGCGGAAAAGTGAGGTAATTCACTTGAGTAAATTAAATTATGAGTTGGGGATCAGTCGATATTCTCCTTCATTCCTTTCCCTCTATATATATATATATTTAATCTAAAACAGGTAAAAGTAATTTATCACGTTTCCATGGCTTTACACCACTGAGCGATGTGGGAGGAAAAAACGTTAGAAGTTCGAGGCTCTCGATCAATCGTAATTAAGAAAAGTGTGCGCTGCCTCCTCGTTCAGTACGTTTATCGTAAAAATTTTTTAATATCGAGTTCAACTTGCGATTCTATCGCTTGAGCTTCGGGTCGACGTATTTTTTAATGCCACACTTTTGCCAGAAGTTTTAACTTTTCTTTTTCATGGAGTATTAATTCTAATAAACGGGGAATTAAAATGAATGGAAAAAACTCATTTTTTACGCTGCCAAAATTGTGAGTTTTCGTTCAACAAATTTAGGAATTTTTATTTTTAGGATGAATTAATTAAAATTTTTTGACCTTTCGCTATCAATTATATCACTAATTAAGAAGTGACGTTGAAAAAAATCTTATCTGAAACGCAATCAAAAAAATATTCTCTGACCTTTGACCTGAAATAAGATTTATACCGCACTTATTTTGATAATAACTTAATAAAAGCGTTGTCGCAATGATATTTCCAGGTTCCGTAATTGAAAAAACTAATCAAGTCCATGAACCAACAAAAATCTTATTTGACCCATTTTTTTCAGATTTCTGCAAGCGGAGGCGGGCCCATGGGGCCACTTGTCGCCCTCCCCTCGCAGCCCCACCCGCACGCCCACGTTGAGTCCTGGGGCCACGTCGACGACGTCCCAGCACTTAAGTCCCGGGGCGAGTCCAGCTGGACCGAGTCCGACCAGTCCGGGAGGTACCGGGAGTACCGCACTGGGATCGGGCAATACGAGACTGCCACCCCAGCCTAAGCACCGGGGCCGAACCAGCAGCATGCCCGCTGTACCCCGGCACAGAGTGAGTCTTTTCTTTTTTTTTTTTCAATCTGAAGTTTCGTTTAGTACAAAATGATGATAGTCGTAAAGCAGATGCTTGATTATGGCGATGTCTGACGATATTCGACTGTTACTACTGATTCGATGGTCTTACACTGGTGCTTCGGTAATAAAAACTAGCTACGAACCATAGAAGAAAAATTTGATGAAATATAATTTGAAAAATCATATTTTTGAAAGAAATAAATTTGAAAAATAGTTTTAAACAATGATTCGATTTTTTAAAATAAAAATAATAAAGAATTTCTGATGAAGCTGGAAAACCCAACTGATTTTTTTTCATGACATTTTTTTACATTGTACTAATGTTGCCCTCTGTTTTAAAGTTTTTATCAAATAGAAGAAATAAATCTGATATCTGAGTCGTAAATTGTCACAAACGAAACCGAGTGAGATCAAGTGGCTGAGCTCTAAACATACGCTTTTAACTTGAGTTTTCAAAATTATTGAAATTCATTTGGTTAAATTTCTGGTTAAAATGATATCTTTTTTTTTTCATGTGTTATTAATACGTAAGCTGATTTCAAAACCTGCATTCTTATTGGAAAAATTTATTCTTATTGGAAAAAAAAAACTAAACTCTTTATATTTGTGTGAATCTCTAGTATTTTATAGCCTTCACTATACTTACAAGTTTTACGGCAGTTTTTTTATTGCTTTTATGTACCCTCATTGACATAACTAAGAGTATCGAAAAATTTCTCAGTAAATAGTTTGTACCGTTTAATAGTCTGGGTTTATCGGTTCAATAAATCATTACGCAGCTTATTGTCACGAATTTCGACATTGAAATTGCCGAATCTGTAATTTGTCAAATTTATTCACTGATCTTCATTAAGCGGAGGTATTATAAATGCATTATAGCTTTTGAAAACCTTTGAAACTGTCAATTAAATTATTGATTAATGTTGCATCGGTCAATCATCATTAAAAATTAAGTAATTTTCTTGGCGTTAATTTTAAAAAGTAACATCGTTGATTTTAAAAGCTAAAAGCCTGAGCTACTAAAAAATTTAAAATAAAAAAAAGTTGTATTAAAAAAAATTTCACTCAAGTGATCAATCTTGTTTAACGTAGTTTTTTCTTGAATCTTATAGTCAAAAAGTGAAATGCAACCTCAATTACTTGTTATTCTTATTTTTTTTTTTATAGAATTTTCTGAATTCCAAGGAAGAGCATTTGATGAAGATAAATTTACGTTTTTAAAATTTTCAAGAAACAAATTTTCTTCTATTTCTCCATTATGAATTACCCTAGAAAATGTGTGCTTAGAACTCATCAAAATTAAAAAAAAAAAAAAAAAAACTTTTGCGCAAAAAAAAGAGAAGGTATGAATTTAGTTTTAAGTGAGTGATGTAAGAGCTCAAAGCTTTTAAGCCCCAAAAAGTTTTGCACGTAGTTTACGGGTGAAGTTTTTTAGTAGAATGAAATTTATTAATCCAGGTGTCGTCTTGATCATAAAAGCGAAAAAAAAATCTCGTAGCTACGAAAATTTTTTATTGTAAATTATATTATAAATGGACGAGAAAAATAAAATTAAAATATACAGCGTGAAATTTGTACAGAGCACAGAGACAGGTACACGCACGTTGAGACGATTAACTGACGCACAGTCCGAATCCGACCTTGTGCTGTCCGTTGGTTGGCTGAAGCATATCGAGGCACAGCGACATAGTGAGGAAGACGTTATCCCTGAGCGTGATCTGCATGCTCGAAGCGAGCTGCACGTTCTTGTCTAACTTGACCCGCCACTTCCACTGCTCGTTCAACCTGTAAGCCATGCCGATTCCCATGAACCACAAACAATTTTCCATAACGTTTGCCGCCTTTGCGTCCATCGCCACTTCCAAATCATCGTTTACTGTAATTTAAAATATAAGTTAAAGTTTCATCACTTCAAATTTATTATTCGAATCTTAACCTGGGATAATAAAACACTAAGGTAAAATTATTTAAAATGAAAATTTTTTTGAGTAGTATTTGGTCATAGAAATGTGGGAAAAATGTTTTGGGAGGCTTCCAACACCATGGGGACCCCAAATAAAATCTGACGCAGGCACACTGCCCGAGCGCTCGAGCGGAGTAGAAAAACTTTAAACGCGTTTTTCTCGAACCAGTACTTTTTGATATGGTGGAAGTTCTAAAAAAAAAATAATGAACGAATCCTCTCAAAATTTTAACTGCATGCTCCTGACATATACCGCTATCGTATGAACCTCAATTATTAATTTTTATAAAAATTTACGGAAGTTATAAACAATTGAAGTTGCAAAAAATCGGTCAAAAAATCCAAAAGTCCGCCATTTTGTTAATTTTCAATTTTTTTTAATAATTGTGGTTCATACGATAGCCAAATTTATACAGATTAAGAAAATGTTTTACTTTTTGATTTAAGATGAACCGTTCGCGAGTGAGAACTTCCACCATCCAAAAAGAGGACAATTTTCGGAACTAAGTTTGACTAAGAAAAAAAAAAAAATTTTCTTGTAATTTCAGTATTCTACTATAATGTGTCAAAATTTCAAACTGATTGTAACATTTTTAATATAAAATAAAAATCTTAAAAAAAAAAAATTAAAAAAAAATTAAAAAAAAAAACAATCTTCCAGAATGGCCCCTTAATAACGAGAAAATTTTAAAAATCGTTTCTATGATTATTAACTTTTGGTTTAGAATTAAATTTTCAGTGACAATTGTATTAACGACTTTTTAGATAAATTGCCGTTTCCTACACTCTTTTTTTTTTTGTTAAAAAAAATCAGATTTTTTAGGCTCCTACTGTAAAACTGATATTTTTGAATTCGGCTGACTTAGACACACTAAGCACGCTAAATTAAAATTTTTTACTCAACAAAAAAATATTACGGGTTATTTTTTTTTTTTTTTATTTACGAAAAATTGGACTGCAACTGTATAATTTGTTCGTGATATTGCACCAAGCATATTCAATTAAGCAAACCATGTAAGCTTTAATTAATTTTTTCACAGTTTGACTTGAAATTTTAACGACACGTGTTTCGGATAAAAAAAAAAGTTTTTTCTCGGTAAATTGACGTATATTTAACAATTTCTCTGGGGAAAATAGTTTCTTCGAAGCGTCTATCGTAATGAGCCGCTATTATCTATGCTCGCTAAGTTAGAAAAGAAAAAAAAAATCGATACTTCATATGGTTATTTAACTTCAAAAATTTGATTCAACGAAAATGCAGCTTTAATCGAATGAAAATACCAGCTAATCAAAAGTTAAGCAAAATAAGGCCGGAATTTTACGATGTTTTAAAATCCAGCTTCTTATTGCGTCGGCCGTGCAACAGACAGTTTCACGAGTTTTGGCCGAGCACGGTCTGCGCTTAACGAGGAAAATTTCTCCAATAAAATCCGCGCCGGGAAAGTTTTACCGCGTAATTGCGTTCGACATAACACTCGTTAGTATAACTCGGTAAAAAAGTTAAGTTTTTCAAAAGTCGAAAATCTCGGGTTATACTCCCGCCAAAACAGTTAGGATTAGCAACCTACTTTTTTTGTACAGCGAGATTCCGTATTCTCGAGGAATTTGGATGCACCTCAAGTGAACACCGATGTTTTCATCGTGGTAGGCCAGAGCCAAGTCGTTTTTCGTTAGCTTCGAGGTGGTTGTGTCCCAACCCGCCTGGTATCCGACGAAGAAGTTTTTTAGTTTGACAACCAGCGACCCAAGCAGATCCACGTTTCTGTCGAAGTCTTTAGCTGCAACAATTAATTGCGTTTAAACTCAACTCTCGCTGTTTAAATTTGTTTTTCACTTTTTTTACACTGTTCTATTTGATGGGTTCAAAGTTGCACACGAGTGGTCAAACTACTTTGAAGGTAGCAAAAAAGTTTGGAACACCTCGAGAATCCTCACCTGTACACCGAACGTTAAGTTACTTTCGGTTGTTTAGTTTTCGCTTTGATACGTGACTTTTATAATTTACAACAAAAATAAACTTGTGGTGAACATATGTTAAATATAACCCGAAATGTAAATTAACTCTGGTTAAAAAAACAAGAGTTCAAAATGGCTAAATACGTTTGTGTTAAAATTATCCCTGTTCATAAATAGAAAACAATCGTATCGAATGTAAATTTAGCAATCCCTTTGGCGATGACGAAAGGGTAAACTTACTGATGGAAGAAGTCGCGTGAAGCATCTCGTTGTGAAATTTTCCTCCAACCTTGACGGACTGGAACTCCTCGGTATGGTTGACCGTGTATCCGAGATTTAGCCCAACATTTTCTACATCGGAGGCCACGGCACCGTTCAAAAAGTACTCCGTCGTCAAGACTCCGTCCGACGAGTACTTTGCTAAAAGCGATCCTTTCGATCCAAAGCTGTATTTTCCCACAATCGAACATGTCAACTGTTAATGCGATTAATATTTATTAAATCCCTTTTTTCTTAAGAAACTTTGCTCTACTAATTTATTTTAATATAAATTTTATTTACGACCAGTATATTTGTCCTGGTTTGGTTTTAATCAATTACGAGCTAAATTTTCTGGAGAAGTAACCGCTGATTGATTTCTCGGACCAGCTAACTATCGATTGAAATCGAAACTTTCTTAATAAATATTTGGAGTGATCACGTATCAGTGCTTTGTTTTTCAAACAAATTTTTATTATATCTCATTTTTTGAGAATACTGAAAATTCCAAAATTATGAGAAATTGTTGTTTCATTAACACGAAAGTTTATGGAAATATCGTAATTATCTAAAAAGTAAATCTTCTGTTTTTCCACTTGAGAAAAGTAGAATTAAACATTTATTTTTAAAAAAGGAAATGTTCAAAAGTTTTATCAAGGAAAAGGCGTAATTCTCGACTTCAATAAAAGAAAAAGTTCTTGCTCTTGGGAGAAACGAGCTTTTATCATTTAAGCACGATAAAAGAGACATCAAAAATCTCGTCTTTTTAGCAGGGTAATACAAGAATTTTTTCGGTCTGTAGAAGAGTGAACCCACTTATTCCACGGTAACTTCAACTTTTGCCGTATTCGTTTACCTGTGTCTGTTTATTTCAAGAAATGGTATAAACTTGTTATCTTGGGGAAGTTGTTGTCTGACTTTTTACTGCTGTTTTTTGTCATAGTCTCTTCTTTTTATGAGACGTCAAATCGCTTTATAAATTTGGAGTTTAAAAATATTTTAATTTTAATTTTTCCATAAACCGATCCTACAATTTTGATACGCAAGCGTAACACCTTTTTCAAATACTTTCGTTTTGAAATGAAAATTTTTTTTGAAATGTGAGTGAGCAGATTTCTTGTAACTTCTGATGAAATTGAAATGCCATTTAATTTATTTAAATTTACTACTTTGTAATTCAAATGAATGCTTTTGGCCTTTGTATTCGAGAGAAAATCAATAATAATTGTCTGACAAAAAACGGCACTTACTACTTAATCTCTGTTTCTTTTCTTTTTTTTTTTTTTTAATTCGATTGTAATTGTTTATTATAATTAATCTCAAGCCTTAACTGTAGTTATTTGTAGTACTTTAATTTAAACAATGCGTTCTTGGTTATTTTTTTAATACTGACAAGCTCAGGAAACAATAGATTAACTTTGTAATGAAAACTATTATGCTTTTTGTGCTGTAATGCTTATCATTTTTGTAAATAGTTGGAAACTTGCTGAAAAAATTAGTAAAAAATTTCTTGCTAGTCTTATAACTGTCGAAACAGTTTTTACGGGTTAAAAGTAAAGAAACTAACTCAATAAATTATCAAGGGAGTCAGTTTGAAAGACACCTACCTCTTAAACAAAAAAAAATGACAGTTTAAAATTTTGACTTTAAAATTAAATTTTTTAAAGTTAATTAATTATTTCTTATTGTAAATATAATTAATCACAAAGGTAACGTTATCTGTGAATTTTCCACAAGCAAAATAAAAAATAATTCTTGAGTAAGTTGATATCAGAGCTGATAGGGGGGATGGGTGCTAGCGATTAGTTTTATTTGCGCCTCAAACACGGTTACATTTACTTAGTCGAAGTATGAATTTAGATGAACGTGTACTGGTGTAATCTAATTTACAATGAAAACTTTAGTGCAATCATCGAAGTTAATTACATATTTTTATCGTTCTCTCGTATTTTAGGATAGAGTATGGTGTTATAGGTACACGCGGAAGATAAACAAGAGAAATTGTGCGGTGATAATAAACTTGGGGGTTACGAGGCACTAAAATGCCCCTGGCTGGTTGGCCTGCATTGGGAATTGAACTCTGAGGTGGCCTTACGTGCCCTTTCGGTCGTACACTGTAAGCCAATTATACCCATATATACGTTACCTAGACACATGCGTTCGTTCCACTCTCTTTACATTTAATAACCAAATTTATACTTTGCGTATGCTAATATTTAATGCTAATTAAACTCGTTCCGCACCAGGTTTAATAAAATAGAGCTTCCACTCCGTAATTTATGTATTGAAAATTAATTGGAAAAGCTTGTAAACATGGTTTTGATTTCAAATAAAAAAAGATAAAAAACAGATGATCAAAAGATAACCTTCCTGGTGATCGCGAGGAAAAGAGAGAGATAGAAAAAACAGTGAAGCTTACCTCTTTATTTTTGCAACTGTACAGAGCTTCGGCGTCGACAATGAGGTCCTTGACGGGCGTGTTTAGGTGAACTTTACCGATGTCGAACTTGAAGCTGGTTCCGAAAACTTCGCGGGCTAACTTACCGAGTTCAGCGTACGCCGGAGCGGACACTGGAGCTTCCTCCTCCGCCATCCTCAGCCTGCACCGGTTGGCGCTGCTAGTGTAGTCGTCTCTGGTCCAGGATCGCTATCCCTCCTGGATCTCATCACCCGGAGGCTTTTTCCTTAGCCCGGAGTGGACGGGGAACTCTTTGCTTTGGGCTTTTGCAGGTTCTTTTTCGAACTCTGAAGTCGACCGCTCTAGACCGCGACAAAACACTGCTCTTTTTTCAATTTTAACCCCTGTAACTTTTTTTTAAAAAGCCCCTTTTTTCTCTGTGTCTTTTCGTTCGTGAAAGATATTCTACCTTTTGATTATGTTTTCAGAGTTTGTATGTTCAAGGAAACTTTTTACTCGGTTTTTCTTATCATTACTTTTTTTTTTAACACTTTAGTTAAAAAAAAAAAAAAAAAAAAAAAACCAACTTGTTTGTAAAAAGCTCGGTACAATTTTAAACAATTTATGATTCTATCATTTTAATAATTTACAATGCTTTATCTAAGTAACTTTTTTCTTGTAAAACCTATCGTAAAAAATTGTTGCAATAAAACTTGTCTAAAAAATGTTTAAGGTTAGAGAATATTGTAGAAAGGGGCGATTTTTTTTTTTTTTTTTTTTTTTAATAGGAAAATTTTTTTTATCAAATCTGTACCTTGAGATTTTTTAAAACTTTTTGATATGTTTAAAATATTTGGGCCAAGTAACCAAATCAAAATCTATCAAAAAATAGTTTTTATTTTCAAATAGATCAAATAAAATTATTTTTCAATGTTTCCTCTATCGCACTGAATTAAAAAAATAATCTAAATAATGTTTAAAAAATGAGTCCAAAATAATCCACGTTTTGGTCGGTAAAAAATTTGTCCTTGATAGAAACATTAGTCGCAATTTGGAGGAGTCGAAACTCCGTCGTACGCGGTACATGTAGACTCAATTTGCCCGTGAAGGGGAGGTAGCAGGGGTAATCGTGTAAAGTTAAAGGGTGGCTGCCGAAGCAAAGCGCTCCCGCCCGTGCGGGGATTCAGACTGACCCTAATCCTGTTCAGCGAGCTCTGTTATTGCACTGCGGCAGGGCTGTTTTCCTACGTGTGCGGAACGAGCATGTCGCGGTTTGACATTCGATGACACTCCCACCTACCAACTCCAATTTCGTCCTTCGCAGGGCAAAGTACAGCTTTTAATGCTTGCTTCAAATTTACCAAGCAAATTTTCTTCCTCAGCTCTTTCTTGAGTTTCTCTCAAAGTTTACTCTGATTCTTCGATCATCTGAAAATTTTTTCATTTATTTATATAAATCTGATAGTCAAAATTAGATAAAATATTTAAAAAATTTATTGAAAAAGTATCATTAAATTAGAAATTCAAAAGTCATGCTGACAAGGCGCGATTTATCAATTCACAATAGGTACGGTCCTGAGCCATGTTATCAATCACGTTCATTGAATCACGATTCATAGTGCTTTCGAAGCCACACGTTACTCGTAAAGACAATGAAAATTCGGGAAAAAAAATACTTTCACAAAATAACGCACGCATGTAACATTGTTCTAGCTCCCAACCTCGTGAATAGCCTTCGCAAAGTCTCGCAAGCTCTAAAAAGGTTTCTATAAAAAAAGAAGGTCCTTGTTCCGTATATACCTAAAACAAAGAATCTCATGAGAGTTTCCTTTTTACGCTCACGCTGTACGTTGAGAAAAACCTTCTTTTTTTTCATTAGTTAAACATGAAATCTCACGAGCTTTGTGTAAACATTTTAGGCTTTCGTCCGTAAAGCTAATTAAAAACTCAAAAAAACTACATTCTTGGGGCTTTTTTATTCTTCTCTCTTCTCAGAAGCAACGATAACGAGAGAAAAAGTGTTCGCACTGCAAGAAAATTTTTAAGCTGAGCACATCTCGATAACCGATTCCGACACTGGAACGAGTTCTTCACTCCTGAATGATTTTTGACTGAAGTCTTCATTAGATTTAAGCACTCGATAAAGTCAATCAACATGGGTTTACCAAAGGTTCAATTTGTCGGGTTTTCTTTTCGTATTGTTTTTGTTTATGACTTCTACTGGATGTTTTCAAGTCGGCGAAGACCTTGACAAACAAAAGATCCAAGTTTTTAATTCTAGAATTGTTGGTTAAAAAAAACTCCAAGTTTTTACCAACTTCCATTTGATAAAGTAGCCTGTGCCCCGTGCATTGTTCGTCATCTTGACCTACTTTTAGTTTTATAATTTTTTTTCATGCTTAATTTACTTCTGGGATGATTTTCTTTCAACAAATTAAGTTCACGAAATACTCCTGCATGCTTAAAATAATATTCACGATTCGCAAAAGAAAAAAGTAAGAAACAATTCTTATTGTGTTTAATTTCCAATCAACCATCGAATTTACCTTGAAAAAAGTATTTCTCATACTTTTTTTTTGTCTTAAAAATAGTAAGTTTTTATTAAATTTTTTCGTTACTCAAAATTTTCATTTACAAATGTAGAGCATCACTTTGAGTCACTAACTAAAATAGTGTAGTTGCAAGCTCATTTTAAGGATGTTAAGGACCATCGCAAATTTGATGAATTTTAATGAGTAAAAGGAAGACAAGAGAAAGTCGGAAATTGAAGACTCAACTCTTGCGTCTTAAGATAAAAATCTATTCTTCCAATAACTTTCCAATTGAATTTCCATTATTTCTTACAGTGAAGCCTATCAACTGTAAAAATATTGGTTTTTAAACAATTAAAACTTTAAAGTTCCGCTCAATGGTAACTTTTTTATACTTATTTATTTTTTGAATATCAGTACCGTAACGTTAATCTTCAAGAATCATTATCCTCGCAACAGAGTTTGGAATGTTTATTTGCTGATAGCCTTGAAATCGAATTATAAATTATTTAAAAATTCCCACATGTTTAATATCGAATATTTAACGATACATTTAGATTATTTTCAAACTCTCTTCAAACATACATCCTAAAACTTCATTTATTATTTTCTGACGGCTTGCCCAATACTCTGATTTAAAGTTATTTCTTGGCTCACTGCGTTTCTTAAAATAGAATTAATGATCCAATTTTGGATCCAGCCTCGTTTATAAGCAAAGTAAATCCTTGGGTTTTGCCAGATAGTATATAAATCTTCTTCGGATCATTTCCTTTGAAATACTACAAGTGAATTTTTTTTCAGATCCTACAGTACATTTATTACTTACGCATTCCGACCATCTGAAGTAATAAAAATGTTTAATGATCAAACTCTCAAGTAAAATAAATGCATAAAAGGATATTAAAACAATATGGAGAATATTAATTTATTCTTTTTTCAAACTTTTTAAAATGTATGAGAGCAAAGTAAGTTTACCATAGTGAGCACCAATTTTTTTTTAAATTAATTAATTTTGAAGCTTTTTTTAAGTATCAATATAAAGTAGGATTCAATTATCTTTCAAGTTATTAAATAAATACTTATTTAAGATTATCAAAAATACTTTCCGCTCCTTATTATTTTTACGATGCTAGCACGTTGCCCTTTACGTTCTAATATCGTAAAAGAAAGGAAAAAATTTTAAAATAGAATTAGAAGCGGGAAATTTTAACGGGATAGCGTTCTTTCCCTCGGTGCATAGATATGAAAATTCCAACGAATGTGTGTGTGTGTGTGTTTGGATGGACGCGTTAGACTCGCTTTGAATCTTCTGAGTTCAGAGGCACAATTTTACGTGTAGGTGTATTTGCACTCTGAATTTCAGAGGAGTTTTTTTGTTGGGTGTTCAAATTTAATTTTTTTGTTCCATAAAAGAAAAATTTTAATTTCATGTAAAAAACCATTTCTCAGAAATTGCGTCTCTAATGAACTGGAAAATTATAATTTAAAACTAAAAGTTCTTACTAACTTCACTTTCGTGATTGAAAAATGTGTGAATTTTTTTATGGATATAACGAAAAAAATAAAATCTGTCAATTTTTGATTAAAAAAACAACTATATTCAAGTGTTTATTGTTTTTAGTGGTAAAAAAATCAGAATCCAGAATGAACTGAAGTAAAGATTTTTTACGCATGACTTTCATTAACTAGAGTAAATTTGAAATACGAAAATGGTTTTTATTTACTTTTATAAACTCTTTTAAGTGAGTCCTTACCACGTTTCAAGTATTTAACTTTTTTTTACAAATAAGTTGAAAACTAGTTTTTTGATTAATCGATTTCGAAGAGTGGCTTTTTCCGGAAAATTTAGAGTAGCGGATTTTGCTGCAACGAGAAAAGAATTCGGAAATACAATGATTGGCTTTTTCGGCTTTGAGTCACACCGGTAGACTTCATGATTGAGACACGAAGAAAAATTAAATAAAAAACAAATTGATGGAAAATATTTTAAATATAAATTTTAATGGAACAAAAATTAATTGATACAATTTTTTTTTAAAATATTCTGGTTTAAACAATTAAATTTTTGTTGGCTTCAAAAGAGCTTTTGTAGACATACCTTCATTATTGCAGAGAGTGACAAAGGGCCCGAACAAATCGCCAAACAGAAACAAAGCGGGAATAGTTTAAGCTGAAAAGACCGTTTTTTCGTCCTTGAACCAGACCCAATTTCCCTTTTCTGCGCAGTGCGCGTACCAACTTCAATTTCCTTTATACCGCGATTTATCTTCTTTGTTACAGGAATAATGGAAACTCGCGCATTTCACCTACTGTCGTCGATTATGCAGTGACTCTCATTGCACAGAGCCTATGCACACGTTTCAATTACTCATCTTGACTTCAATGTTTGCGGTCGTGTTAAGCTTGCTTTGAATTTGGTAATCGTTCCCTGAATATTTCACGAGTTTCCCGCTCGAATCAAAGTAAATCTTAAATCAGTTAGTGTTTAACTTAAGCTGTGTAAGGATAATACTAGTAAAATTTTATATAAAATTTATTCATTTTTACAATGAATAGTTTGTTGTAGCAGTTTAAAATTGAAAAAGACTTTGATTGTTTCAATTTGTTTTTTTTTTTTTTTTTTTTTTTTTTTTTTTTAAATCAAGCAAAGAATTATGATAAAGGAACTTTAGAGTGGGTAAACTCGCTACTTAAACTCAATACAGTTATTTTTTTTTAATACCGTTATCGTGAGGCCTTTGTTGAAGAAAAATACAGGCACCACACAAGAGCTATTGTTCTTTTGCGAAAAAAAAAAAAATCCTGGAACATGGAAATAAGGCTGGAACATGAAAAATTCATGTTTTTTTCGGAATGAATAAAACAAAAAAAATCTATTATAAAATAAAAAAGCGGGAGTTTCGGGGCATATGTGATGATTTCAAAATACCAGGCTTACTTTTATCATTCATAGGGATCCTTTTGAAAAGAAGCGGAGAAAATCGATGGAGATTTTTTCATTTCCACGCACGTCTGCGGAGCGTGTTAAAGTAAAAACTAAACCCTTGCGAATCCGAGGTCAATCCTGAGTCCGAGAATAGTCTGGTGCGGTATCCGTGATGAGAATCTAGAGAAGTTCGAGCCTCGAGCGGATATTTCGAGCTTCAAGTGAGCTTTTAGTTGCGGATAACAACGATAATATCAGATAGGGGGACTGGAATTGTTTTTTTAAAGAAAAAAGTGAATAACGATTTTTTTGAAAACTTTAAGATAAGGCTATCGCGGATAACTAATCACGCAAAAATCCGATGGATAAAATATCATTTTCCATTTAAAATTTTAAAAAGTTACGCACGGTAAGATTAGAAGATGGAACGGTGAGCTTTGAAAAAGTACGCCTCGGTCGTGTTACTTTCGAGAGATTTAACCGTAAAAAAAGGGAGGAGGATAAAATAGACTTCTTATATTCCCTTATACTTAGGCTCTTATCTCTGCAGACGACAATGCACGTGCACCAGACTGCGCGCGTGTTTGAATTACGGGGTTACATAAAATATGCAAGCGCTCGGGCTTCTGATGCCTTTCTGCGAATTCAATAATATCTTACCGGCAAATAAAACGATTACAATAAGCTTCTTTCTGATGTCTCTAGTTCCCGACTTACTTTCCTACCGATTTTTCGTTTATTTAAACTAACGTCTTTTTTATTATAATCTCAATGTAGAACTTATTGTAAACTAACTTTACAAAATTACTTTCAAGACTTTTTTTTCTAAAATATCAGAAAAAACCATTTTAAAAGTAATCCTGAAAATCGATTTTTCATTGCACATTGAAATGAGAAATGGAAAAAATTTAATAATCTCGATTATGTAATACGAAATTCAAAGGGACTCTTACAAATCAACCATCTTA
Organism: Encarsia formosa; assembly: GCA_038277355.1. Lineage (NCBI taxonomy): Eukaryota > Metazoa > Arthropoda > Insecta > Hymenoptera > Aphelinidae > Encarsia > Encarsia formosa. The sequence continues at coordinate 15,876,239 of CM076185.1, forward strand.
AAGCTCATTTACACTTACAGGGTTGAGCACACACACACACAAACAGACATATTTATTTGGTAAAATGATAACTACGTGAGTATAGAAGCTAGTTGGTAATTTGTTGATGCGTGCAGATTCAGAAACTCGAAAAATCACTTAGCGTCCACACCCTACTGGGTAAACGTTTCTTTCCTGTTCGCATTGGCCTCTTTTCTTACACTCCCGCTGCTTCTTTCTCTTCCCCTCTTTTATTTTCTCTGCAGCACCTTTTCTTCTCGGGTAACTCCAAATTACTCGACGGTTTAGCTCCGCGCTGTAGCTTTTTTTAAATCCTTCTGCTTTTTCTTTTATATCGCTTTGCCTGCGGCTGCTAAGTTGGCTTTCTTATTTTTCTGATTCAGCCGTTACGGAGCGCGAGAGAGATTAAACGTTTAATGAGATCCAGAGTTACAACAATTGCTCAGTTGATTTCTCTCTCTCTTTTTTTTTTGTTTATTTCGTTACGAAGCTGTACATTTACCAAGTCTCTGGGAGCTTTTTTTGGATTTTATTTTCTGACAAAGTGCAATTAGCGCGGGTTATTTATTATCATGAGATAAAGGATTGAAAATTAAATGAGCCAACCGAGATACAATGCAGACCCGCCAAATCAAGCGCGTGTGTAATTTATGCTTTACTAAAATTCGCAATTTAATTGAAAATTAAATCGATTGAAGTTTTAATCTTTATTCTTTTTTTAAAATAATTTTAAAGTACCCTCCAATTTTCAATTTAAATTTGGTTTTGATTTAAATTTAAATAAGATTATTTATGTGAGAGCAAACATTTTTGAATGGAAATGAACAAATTTTTAATTAAATATATTTCCACTCGGAATTGTGAAGTGATTCAAACATTTTTTTTGAAACAAAAAGATTGAGTTTTTTCTCTTTCGTAAATTTTTGAGTTTTACTTTTAAATCTTTTTTCAATAAAAATCTTTTAGACAATTTTTTTTTACTTTGAACTTATCGGAATTGCAAGCACGTAATATAATGTTATTTGAAAGATAAAAAAATTATATGTTTGATAAATTTTGAACTAAAAGAAAGTTCATTTTCTTAAAATTTTGATGTTCATATCAGAAGAAGCTCGTGAATATTTTTGAAAATAAAATCACCCACTTCATCGAATGGCTCTTGAAGTGAACGGAAATTTGTTTTTAACTCACAAATCATTCGGTAATTGAATTTCATATATTTTAGGTAATTTGGAATACCAGTTTTTATGCTTATTTTGATTATACTGATTTTTCTCGCAAAAATTACCTGCTTGGTTGTTACTAAACTGCCTCGAAGTTTTTTATAGGAATCCAAAAGTTAAGTGATTGATCACAACGATTGAATTCAGAGGTTCGATAATTTTTCTTTGAGATGATTATTGACGATAATTATTCCAGAAACACAGTGGAATTTGATTAAAAAAGGTGTTAAGTACGAAAGAACATGACTTTTTCATGTCAAATTTCTCACAATGCTTTTTCGACTCAAAATGTAAAACAGAAAAATAAAGTATTGATTGTACTGCTCGAATACGATTCTCGCAGAAGACACTCCAATTTAAAACCAAATAAGCCGCAATAGTCTCTCGTACTCTCGGCGTTCCATTTCAGCAAAAATAAGCCCTCTTATCTCGAGTGAATGTCCACTCATCTGAAAACACTCGAAGAATTTGCTCTGAAACAAAGCGGCGTCCACGGAGCATTATACCAACCGATATTACAGGTCCAGCCATGGTGTGTTTAGTAATAGGGTCAAGCAGGGCTGCCCGCGATCAGGATTTATGGGTCACTTGGCCAAAATTTCATATTGAAATTACGAGCCGCTGCAGGTATGCCAACCACGCGGTCACCCACGCTGCAAGACGTACTTAGTTTTGATTTATTAACCGCTCTTCCTCCGCCTCGAACTCTCTAAGTAGCTTTTAATTTTCAAAATATTTATTGGTTATTTTGAATAAGCGATTGAAGGACTTTCAAATATGATGTAGCCCTTAAGCAGCAGGGAATTTTGAAAAAAACGACATAATTCACTTGACCCGAGGACAAATTGCAGTTCACTTTATCATCACCCTACTCTTCTTTCTCTCCCTCCCCTTTTTTCTCTTTCATAAACGTCTCCATCCAGCGGTACTTTGGAGTAGATAAATCATCCCTGTACTAGAAGAAACGACTGATAAAGAACTTTGCGACCGAGATAATATCCGTCTTATATATGCTCGTATTTATACCTTTGTAATACGTTGTTGTTTCAAATTATCTACTTAATTATCTAATAAGATAATTGTGAAAATCTAAAACAGTTGTTTTATTGATTAATTAATGGACTATGGATTTCACCAAGTAAATGCAAAAACGATGAAAATTTTATTTAAATACATTTTTCAGAAAAAATTTTTTTTAATGCAATTTCAAATAGGTCAAACCGAATTTTTCATCTTTGCGCTTGGCAGTAATGCATAATATAAAACTTTTTCAATATTGATTTATTAAAATTCATGTCACAGAACATATTCTCTGCAACAAGACAGAAATTTACTAAGTTAGTAGACAAAAAATTTAATAGTTAAATTATTTTATTAACGTTAGAATAATAATAATAAATATATATATATAAATTTTTTTACCAATTAAATCATGAAACACATTGAAAAACGACTTGGTTTATAGGAAGACCGAACAGGTATTTGCACTCGCGAGTTTTATGAAATTCTCATGCTTCGCCGTGCCATTCTAGTGCAGGGGTGCGCTAAAAAATTAAAAAAAGTGATGTGTGCTTTCCACTTTATTCCCGTGCACATTCTCCCCTGCGACATTTTATACAGAAAATATTAAGCACACTTATTATTGATGATTATTTAAACTCCTGTTTACGTAGGGTAAGCGCGACGCGGCTGGCGCAAAGTTTGTTTTAAATTTCTCCTTTACACCCGCTTTACGAAACTTTTAACGTAAATCGAACGACTCGCTGAATAATTTATCCCATAATATGGCATCTGCAAAATACGCTCGCGCAAACTTTACGATCTTGCGGCGACTACGCACGATGCATATTAATCTTTTTTATCCCTCTCCCCTTTTTTTTCTCCATGAGCTTAACGACGCTGAAATAAATGTTAATTACAGCTTTTCTGCGTTTTTTTCCAAAAATCGGGTCCATTTATCGACGTATTTTTGAAGCGTCAACAGTGATTCCAAGCTGACTTAATTCAACTTAATTGCACCGTATCGACCCGACATAAAATTAAATTTTCATGTACGTGCTTTTTTAGTCAAAAATTTCGCAGGTCGACTGGAACGGTTGCACGTAATTTTTATTTGAATTCAAATAGTTATAACGAACAAAAAATTTAATTTAGTCGTAGCATAAAAATTCGAGAGAATTGAAATGGTTAGTTAAAATGTGAAATTTTTTCTGTATGATTACAGCCCATGCTCGCCGAGATTCGCAGAGGCGGCAACGGCGGTCTCGGCGGCGGCAGTGGCAACGCGTCGGGAGGCGGCGGCGCCGACGACATCGAGGACGGGGTCGAGTACTACAGGCTCCGATCCTTCTCGATAACTGCCAATGGGGTCTTCAACCTCGGTGACTCCCTCAAGAGCCGACGCAGCCGGAGCATCAACAGCGTCACGTCTACGGGAACTAGCTGCAGCAGCACTCGCGACGCCAGACTGCTCAGGTGATTTTTTTTTTTATCCCTTACTTTCTCTTTATAAAAGAGAGATATCGCCATTTTGGTGAGATTTTCAATGTAAGATTTTATTCGTGAGCTGATTGGTGGAGCAGTTTTTAAAATATTCTAAAAGTGCCTTTTGAGGTTACAATCATTGTTTTTTTCCTATGCGCGCTTGCAGCGCGCTGAGTGGTACTAGTACTTTAAAGTCGAGTTGTGAAATGTAAAAAATAGGGTCGAGATGACCCCAAATCTCAATTGTTGCTCACACAGCTCGGTTTGAACTTTGAGGCATGCAGTTCCATAAGTTTCGATGGCACTCGAACCAAGTGTGATTGTTAGTTTATATCAATTAAAATTTGGCACAAGCTCGCGGACTATTTGTTTCGTTGAACGTAAACGCCGTTCGGGTTATATTTTCAAGTGGACGTTGACTTTTTATTTGATCCTACATCACCCCGATTCTAATTTGAAAAAAAGCTTTTGTTTATTGCACCTCGCCTGATTTAGTTTCGAGCTAATTGTCTATTTTTGGAAAAGCTTTTTTCGCATTACTTTTTGATTGTAGTTGCCACCTGCTGGATTTGGGGCCACGGCTAGTTTTAATTATACGCGATAACGAGATGCAAGCTCTGATGTTGGGTCGTTAAACCCTCTTAATGAAAATTTTATCACGCGAGAGTCTTGAACTACATCTTGAAAGTCTATTAAATTAATCTCTCGACGCGGTAGCCGGAATAAGAAATTTAATTTCACTGGAACTAATTTTCCAAATCTTTTGAGTTGCAAAGTTACGTACTTTCGAGTAAATTCAAAATAAAATTTGATTTTATGTGTTGCTACTTATTGGGGTATTAGTGTTGCATCAGAGAGTAAAACCAAACGATAGAATTTCAAACCAAACTGTCCCCTCCTCGAACGTTTCGAATTATGTATGTGTCTGCGAGAATGGATTTTACTCGGGATTTAACAACTGACCAGGCTCTGACCTATTTAAGGACCACCGCGCGCTGTCCTTCGCCCGTGCGCGCAGACGTGACTAGATAAATTTAAAACGCTGATTTGTAATTTCCAGAATTTTACTTATTCAAACATGATAAAGATTGTATTTAAAAAAACTTTATTAGTAATAATAATAAGAGCTCTTTATTTTTTTGTTTGATTGCAGCTCGGCATCTCAGTTGTCCGGTATCGAGACCGGGACGGAAAACGAAGGAAGCGTCGCCAGGGTGGCCAGCTACAAGGTTGGCATGCTCGGATCCTCTGGAGTTGGCAAGACCGCCCTTACCGCCCAATTCACCACCAGCGAATACATATGCGCTTACGACGCAAGTCTCGGTTAGTAGAGTCCTAAATTAAAAAGTCATTAATAATCAGTGCAACGGCTACTTGAGCTTTTATCGAAATCGAGATATCTTTGATTGAAGCCTTCTGTCAACACTGAATTAAGATTGATCATTCGGAGAAAATAATAGGGGTTCCGGTTAAATCGCGTGAGCGTTTTATTTTTTAGCATTAGCATTTGAATCGCGTGAAAAGAGCAGGTCAACCACTGCTAGAAGTGTATACGTGTACGTTTAAAGAGACTATCCGGTTGCACTATTAAGTAGGTGGATTTTACCTCGAGCGTGCTCAATTTAAGGGCTGGGTTGCCGAGTCGAGATTACCGAGTTTCTGAAAAATTAGGACAACTCACTTTGATTATTCAAATCGCTGCTTTTTTCAGCCAAACCTAATATACGGCTTCGCGGGTGCATTTTTCTGCTCCGCTAGACTGTTTTAAATTTCTGGTAAATCATTTTTGTACCTCGTATTTTTTATATCAAACTTATTTTACTAATTTAAGAAATCGTGTTGTTTTTTTTTTTTTTTGCTTCGAGGAGAATACAATTTTTGGTGTAAACGTAAAATTACTAAAAATTTAATGATCAAGATAAAGCCCTCTTATCAAAGTAACGTAAAAAAAACGAAGAAAATAAAAAATCGATACAGTTTTTCATTTGAAAATTCTCGCTCCGAACGCAAATCCAATCATCCTCAGAGATTATCTTTCACCCATAAAAAAAAGTGTAACGGTGACGTTTTACTGACGCGAACAATACGCGCATCAGAATCAATCGAGATGATGTACGATTTGAAATTCCTTTTGACGAGAGTACTTCAATAAAACATACGCAAGCAGCTTAGGGTAAATTACTAAGGACACTCGAAATATATAGACACCTTGGTTTCCTGCAGGACTTGAGATTTCTCAGTGATTAATGGCCCGAGGGGAGGATGTGTTTGCTCATTGCTTAGACGTTTGAACTTTCGGAAGCTTTTTTCATTATTCAAAGAAATTTTTCTATCTTCCTCGTCTATGGATTGACGCGTGGACTCTAAAATGGGGAGCTGGGGGTTTTGTAGACAAAAGCTTGCCCTGCCGGTCGGTCGATGACCACATTCACCCTCCAAGTATCGGTGCTGGTAATACCAAGAAAAAGCTTACTTTGTCACTTAACTTACGAAAGTCATGAGATGTTTCTAATTTCGAGTTAATATAATTGAATATAAAATCAGAACTTTAGTGGACGTATGCATGGAAATAGATCTAAATAATCAAATTGGTCTAATGACCGAAAATCTATCACTACTCTCTGAACTATAATTCACTGAATATACATTTACGTCAAAAAACTTTGTCGCGCTAATGGTATGGAGGTTTGATTTTAAGCACTCTAATTTTAAATGGCTTACGTAAAATCCAGCCCCACGTAAGTAGTAAGATAAATTATAGCATTTTACATGTGTGTTAAGGTCATTCTTGTGTGACTAAGCCGCACGACGAGAAAATAATTTCAACGCACTTGTATAATAATGTACTATTACTTATTCAAATTGTTGAAACTGAAACCGAAAAAAATACTCCACGCTCACCAACTTTTATACACAATAGAAAGGAAAATTTAATTTTGTAATTAAATGTTTGATCAATGCCAAAGTAAACAAAGTGCTCAAATTCAGGAAATAAATAATTATACTAATGAAAAATTTCACATGCCACAGTTGAAACTCCCAGGAAGTAAAAATATTTAAAAAAAAGGAATAAATAAAAGTTAAATGGGAAAACCCGGCAATAAAAAAGCGAGCTTTATCTGTCTCCCTCTATTCGCTTTCAACATCGCCGTTGTATTTTACGCGGCACGTGTTGCATTGTTTCATCTTTTTGATGAGTGTACTCTCGTTTTATGTTCGGCTGAAACTCCACAGTGGTTAACTATATTTTTTTGTTTAACGAGGAAAAAATTTTTTGATTAATTTTTCTTTTAAAGAGACACGATCAAATTCAACTAATATTTTTATTGACTGTCTTTATTAAACAATCAATAGATCTTTCTATCGGTCTTTCAGTTTGATTACAATTCAAATAAAAAATTTTAATTTTAATTTTAATTACTATCAAAAGTGTATTGAGTTCAAGCGTAATAATTTTAATGAAATATTCAAGCTTTGTAGTCGATATCGTTGCACGTCAAAATAATAATTTATAATTTTCAATACCGTTTTATCCAAGTAACGTCTGAGGCAATCTAGAATCGGAGTAATAAAAATTCATGGAATAAACTGCAGCCAGTTTGTTTGCGCCAAAGGAAGAAAAAAGAAAGAAAGAAAAAAAGAAAAAAACAAAAGGGGGGCGGGACCGAATTAGGAGTCAACAACAATGGGCACCGAAGTTCAAAGCACTCGCGCGGATGGGAATCGATAATCGCGGCCGGCTGGCTGCAGCCGCCTCGAACCGGTCGATAATCTGACGTGCAGCCAGCGGCGAAAAAAGGAGAGCACCAGCCCCGGCAGCAGCAGTCAGCAGAGTCTGACGCTAACCGGACGTTACTACTGACTGGCGCGAGTGATACGGGAGTTTTTTTTTTCTTTCCTTTCTTTCTTTCTCGTTCGTTGACCGCAGCCAATTTGTTTCTTGCAATGTATGACTCTTTTTTTTAAGTTAACGCTTTGATCATTTTACAACTTCGTTTTTTTATTGATCATCCGAGGATCTTTTATATTTTCGTGAGATACCGCTGTTGAGTAGTTTGTAAATTATAAGTTCTCTATGTTATAATTTAATTTCACTTAATAAGTTTGAAATTAGTGAAATAACCATACTTTAACATGTAAATTTTTCAATTCTTCGAACTCTATTATCTCGAAAAAAAGTATGGAAACCTATAATATTATGTAACTTGCAAGCTATATTATGAATGATCAGGTACTCACTTACAACATATTTAAAAATTTTAAATTCTGAAAAAGTTCGAGTTGTGTGCTGATTGGATATGATTTCCCATGCATATGCTATATAGGGTGGATCGAGTATCTTAAATTATACGCACAAGAAAAAAAAGACTCGATTGTCCTTATGCTTATATAAACAAAAAAGATGAAGAAAATAACTTTTTTGTTGAAAAAAAAAAAAATGTACCAATCTTTATTTATTTTTATTCTTATAACAATAACATGACAAGATTCGTTTCCTTATTTCCGGTCTTACGCGTGACACAGGCTTATACATATTTATATAACTGCACGTGACGTGTAGGAGCAGGGTAGCTCGTTTCTTATTCTCTTTATAAAAAAAGTCTTTTCCCGTCATTTCCATGAATAAGTGATCAGTAGCACGAGGTTCAAGAGGACTTTTTTCTTCTTTCTTTTTTTACTTGAGATGATTTCATTGGTTATTGCGTTGAGATTGCTTGAAGTAAGAACAATTTTTAAAAAATCAACACTTTTTGTTTACTTTCTTACTTATGGATAGTTTACTCAAACGCTTGCACTTTGGTAGCTCAAATGATTTACATCGTAATACAACAGAATACAACAAAGGTTTCAATAAAAACAATATCTGTATTGACAGAGCGATCATTTTATGTAACTTGGAAATTTATTGTACATCTCTGTCCAGTGTCACATCAATTCTGAGAGATTATGTAAAAGAATAAAAAACAGCTAGTTGAAACTCCACTGTGAATTTTCAATGTCGTTAAAATCTTAAAATAAATTTAAAAAATTGTTATCAAGGAAACCTTTATTAAAAATGAAATTACTCTCATAAAAAAAATTTAAGCAAAATAAAAACTCTTAATGCAGCTGCTTCTAAAATTTCAAAAACTAAATTACCATTCTTGCTTCATGTCTTTGCTCGAAGATTTCCAGTTAATATCGAGTGTCACAAAGGTGTACCCATTATACGCAACCCGAGATTTGAAACCTTAATTTATGAGAAGCATCAGCACCAGCCGTAACCTCGAGCGACGTATCAATTGTCAATCGAATACACACTTATACACAGACTAGGGGGGGTACCCCCCTGCTCGCTCCGCTCGCCAACCCCCTAATTATAATTGATGACTATAAAAATTAATCGAAACAATACGTAAGCTCTATGTTTGGTAAAATAATAAAAAGACTTAAGTGCTTAAAACCAATAAAAATTAGACACGAGAGTTCAGTTTGAACTTTACTTACTCATCATAATCTTACCAAATTATGTTACTAAAAGATTCATAACCCTACCAACCCTACTTGTCAGGGTGGGCAGTTTAAGCTAGAGATCTAAGATGAGTCAGGTCCAAAATGAATAAGGTGAGTAGGGTTTGTTGGTAGAGTGAGTGAGAGATGAGTTGGGGATTAAGTGCGGTATTTGAAGTAAGTGAAATTAGTAAGGTCTGTAATGTGGCTGAGATTAAAATATGTTAGGTGGTTGAAGATGAAAAATCAAGTAATTAGCACCTACTCGAGTAATTAGCGAAATAATAAAAAAATCACGATTATTTTCAAATTTTGCAATCTCGTATAAGCAAGCCTCGATTTTCAGTCGTAATACCCCTAGTGCTTCAAAATTGTCGATAATTTTCCGACTGTGTTTTGCGGGGCAAGTTTGACAAAAAATCACTCGCGCTTCGCGCTCGTGATTTTTAACCTGTTAAACTTGCCCCCCTCGTTGCTGTGCAAAAAAACTGGAGGAAAATTATCTAAAATTTTGAAGCACGAAGGGTTATTCGGCTGGATTATACAACATTTTTTTACAGATTCTTCTTGAGATGAACTTACTTCCTGCATAGTACCAGCTCGCAAAATTGCGTTTAAGCCGATTTATGATTTTGTGGGGAAAGGGCTGAATTTAAAATGATAAACGGCTTTGTTCAGCACCCTCTCATGACAACAAAAAGGATTTAATAAAAATTTCAATGACATAAAATGACATAATTAGAAAGCTGCTGAGCTCAAGACCTTTTTAATGATATATGATTTTATATGAAAATTCTAATTAGAGCCAAAGTTATAATTTTAATATCTGATCTACCAGCCCACAACCACCTTACCTACACTCTACCCTCCGCACAGACTCGCCTTATCTAACCCGATTTACTATTCTCACCCATATTAAGAACCCTACTAACTATACTTACTTTTTTATCTTCAACTACCTGACCTAATTCAATCTTAGCTACATTACTGAACTCACTAATTTGATTTACTTCAAATACCGTATTTTATCCCCCAAACTTATCTCACCCAATCTACGAACAAATCTTATTCACTTTATTCATCAACTCAGTCACTAACTTTAAAGTTTTGTTGAAGTACTTTAAATTTTGAAAAAGCTCTATTAACATTTTTAAGTGCAATAACAAACCCTTCCCACCTCATCTTCCCTTCCACGCTCCTCCCTATAACCTCCGCCTAACCAACCTCATCTACCTTACCAACCTGTAGTATTTTTCTTGTTTTTTTACATGTAGCTTCAATATTATGTTCATATAAATTTGTTATTTTCAATCTAGTTCCATTGCAAACACCAGCTTTTTTACTTAGATTTCTAATTAACATACCACTGCATTTTTTTTTTAATTTTAGTTCATGGGTAGAAAGCCCGTCATTTACTGAATTTAAGTATTCAATTGGATAATCTAAACATATATTTGAATCAGTTTGATCTACTCCCTTATGAATGGCTTTGTCTATACTGTAATATGTTTTATTTGGTCCATTTAATATGTTTAATACTTTTCTGTTAAACATTGCAACATTTTCATTTTTTGATTCTAAAATAACTTTGTTTAAATTATTATTTTCATTTATATCTCCAAAAATTTAATAACCAACATCTTTACTTTTCCATTTCATAGGTATTTTAAAATTTTCAATTTCTCCTATTTTTAGTAATAATTTAGAAAAGTTTTTATCTTTACATCTCATATTTTCAGTGAGTTTAAGAATTTTGAAATTTTTCCACAATGTACTGTATTTAATCGTATCTTCTACAATAATGTTTTCATTGCCTCTTTTGACTACAGGAAGGATTTGTCTAAAATCGTCACCTAAAATTATTAATTTTCCTACAAAAGGAAAAACTGTTTTACCTGTACCACCTGCCCATCTTTTAAGTACATATTATTTTTGTTTTTTGTTATTGTATTAAATATATTTTTTTGATCATTATTAAATTTTTCAAACATTTTTTCATACTCTTCTTTTCAGTTTATTTTGCAGTCATAATTTTCAGAAATATTAGAAATATTTTCTAAGCATGGTTCTGGTAAACCAAAACATTTATAACTTAACCCCATTGCAAGTATCCTCGGTGAAATCACCGATGAATTCATCGGTGAATTCATCGGTGAAATCCTCGGTGAAATCCTCGCTTTTTGCGGTGAAATCCTCGGTGAATTCCTCGCTTTTTGCGGTGAAATCCTCGGTGAATCTTAACAGTAAATCGAGATGATTTCCCCAGGAAGTTTCGACTCCGCATGGGTCAGGGTGGACATCTGGTGCACCTGGTGATACTTACGCCTTGGAGATGATTTCCCCAGGAAGTTTTGACTCCGGATGGATCAGGGTGGACATCTGGTGCACCTGGTGATACTTACGCCTTGGAGATGACTTCCCCAGGAAGTTTCGACTCCTGAGGGATCAGGGCGAGCATCTGGTGAACCTGGCGATACTTACACCTTGGAGATGATTTCCCCAGGAAGTTTCGACTCCGCATGGGTCGGGGTAGACATCTGGTGCACCTGGTGATACTTACGCCTTGGAGATGATTTCCCCAGGAAGTTTTGACTCCAGAGGGATCAGGGCGAGCACCTGGTGCACCTGGCGATACTTACGCCTTCGAGATGATTTCCCCAGGAAGTTTCGACTCCGCATGGGTCAGGGCAGACATCTGGTGCACCTGGTGATACTTGCACCTTGGAGATGACTTCCCCAGGAAGTTTCGACTCCGGATGGATCAGGGCGAGCACCTGGTGCACCTGGCGATACTTACGCCTTAGAGATGACTGCCCCAGGAAGTTTCGACTCCGGATGGGTCAGGGCGGACACCTGGTGCCCCTGGTGATACTAACGCCTTGGAGATGATTTCCCCAGAAAGTTCCGACTCCAGGTGGGTCAGGGCGGACACCTGGTGCCCCTGGTGATACGTAAGGCTTGGGGATTAACTCCCCAGGAAGTTTTGACTCCGGATATGTCAGAGCGGACACCTGGTGCTCATGATGATACTTACGCCTTGGAGATGATTTCCCCAGGAAGTTTCGACTCCGCATGGGTTAGGGTGGACATCTGGTGCACCTGGCGATACTTACGCCTTCGAGATGATTTCCCCAGGAAGTTTCGACTCCGCATGGGTCAGGGCAGACATCTGGTGCACCTGGTGATACTTGCACCTTGGAGATGACTTCCCCAGGAAGTTTCGACTCCGGATGGATCAGGGCGAGCACCTGGTGCACCTGGCGATACTTACGCCTTAGAGATGACTGCCCCAGGAAGTTTCGACTCCGGATGGGTCAGGGCGGACACCTGGTGCCCCTGGTGATACTAACGCCTTGGAGATGATTTCCCCAGGAAGTTCCGACTCCAGGTGGGTCAGGGCGGACACCTGGTGCCCCTGGTGATACGTAAGGCTTGGGGATTAACTCCCCAGGAAGTTTTGACTCCGGATATGTCAGAGCGGACACCTGGTGCTCATGATGATACTTACGCCTTGGAGATGATTTCCCCAGGGAGTTTCGACTCCGCATGGGTTAGGGTGGACATCTGGTGCACCTGGTGATACTTGCACCTTGGAGATGACTTCCCCAGGAAGTTTTGACTCCGGATGGATCAGGGCGAGCACCTGGTGCACCTGGCGATACTTACGCCTTAGAGATGACTGCCCCAGGAAGTTTCGACTCCGGATGGATCAGGGCGGACACCTGGTGCCCCTGGTGATACGTAAGGCTTGGGGATTAACTCCCCAGGAAGTTTTGACTCCGGATATGTCAGAGCGGACACCTGGTGCTCATGATGATACTTACGCCTTGGAGATGATTTCCCCAGGAAGTTTCGACTCCGCATGGGTTAGGGTGGACATCTGGTGCACCTGGCGATACTTACGCCTTAGAGATGACTGCCCCAGGAAGTTTCGACTCCGGATGGGTCAGGGCGGACACCTGGTGCCCCTGGTGATACTAACGCCTTGGAGATGATTTCCCCAGGAAGTTCCGACTCCAGGTGGGTCAGGGCGGACACCTGGTGCCCCTGGTGATACGTAAGGCTTGGGGATTAACTCCCCAGGAAGTTTTGACTCCGGATATGTCAGAGCGGACACCTGGTGCTCATGATGATACTTACGCCTTGGAGATGACTTCCCCAGGAAGTTTTGACTCCGGATGGATCAGGGCGAGCACCTGGTGCACCTGGCGATACTTACGCCTTAGAGATGACTGCCCCAGGAAGTTTCGACTCCGGATGGATCAGGGCGGACACCTGGTGCCCCTGGTGATACTAACGCCTTGGAGATGATTTCCCCAGGAAGTTCCGACTCCAGATGGGTCAGGGTGGACACCTGGTGCCCCTGGTGATACGTAAGGCTTGGGGATTAACTCCCCAGGAAGTTTTGACTCCGGATATGTCAGAGCGGACACCTGGTGCTCATGATGATACTTACGCCTTGGAGATGATTTCCCCAGGGAGTTTCGACTCCGCATGGGTTAGGGTGGACATCTGGTGCACCTGGTGATACTTGCACCTTGGAGATGACTTCCCCAGGAAGTTTTGACTCCGGATGGATCAGGGCGAGCACCTGGTGCACCTGGCGATACTTACGCCTTAGAGATGACTGCCCCAGGAAGTTTCGACTCCGGATGGATCAGGGCGGACACCTGGTGCCCCTGGTGATACTAACGCCTTGGAGATGATTTCCCCAGGAAGTTCCGACTCCAGATGGGTCAGGGTGGACACCTGGTGCCCCTGGTGATACGTAAGGCTTGGGGATTAACTCCCCAGGAAGTTTTGACTCCGGATATGTCAGAGCGGACACCTGGTGCTCATGATGATACTTACGCCTTGGAGATGATTTCCCCAGGAAGTTTCGACTCCGCATGGGTTAGGGTGGACATCTGGTGCACCTGGTGATACTTGCACCTTGGAGATGACTTCCCCAGGAAGTTTTGACTCCGGATGGATCAGGGCGAGCACCTGGTGCACCTGGCGATACTTACGCCTTAGAGATGACTGCCCCAGGAAGTTTCGACTCCGGATGGATCAGGGCGGACACCTGGTGCCCCTGGTGATACGTAAGGCTTGGGGATTAACTCCCCAGGAAGTTTTGACTCCGGATATGTCAGAGCGGACACCTGGTGCTCATGATGATACTTACGCCTTGGAGATGATTTCCCCAGGAAGTTTCGACTCCGCATGGGTTAGGGTGGACATCTGGTGCACCTGGCGATACTTACGCCTTAGAGATGACTGCCCCAGGAAGTTTCGACTCCGGATGGGTCAGGGCGGACACCTGGTGCCCCTGGTGATACTAACGCCTTGGAGATGATTTCCCCAGGAAGTTCCGACTCCAGGTGGGTCAGGGCGGACACCTGGTGCCCCTGGTGATACGTAAGGCTTGGGGATTAACTCCCCAGGAAGTTTTGACTCCGGATATGTCAGAGCGGACACCTGGTGCTCATGATGATACTTACGCCTTGGAGATGATTTCCCCAGGGAGTTTCGACTCCGCATGGGTTAGGGTGGACATCTGGTGCACCTGGTGATACTTGCACCTTGGAGATGACTTCCCCAGGAAGTTTTGACTCCGGATGGATCAGGGCGAGCACCTGGTGCACCTGGCGATACTTACGCCTTAGAGATGACTGCCCCAGGAAGTTTCGACTCCGGATGGATCAGGGCGGACACCTGGTGCCCCTGGTGATACTAACGCCTTGGAGATGATTTCCCCAGGAAGTTCCGACTCCAGATGGGTCAGGGTGGACACCTGGTGCCCCTGGTGATACGTAAGGCTTGGGGATTAACTCCCCAGGAAGTTTTGACTCCGGATATGTCAGAGCGGACACCTGGTGCTCATGATGATACTTACGCCTTGGAGATGATTTCCCCAGGAAGTTTCGACTCCGCATGGGTTAGGGTGGACATCTGGTGCACCTGGTGATACTTGCACCTTGGAGATGACTTCCCCAGGAAGTTTTGACTCCGGATGGATCAGGGCGAGCACCTGGTGCACCTGGCGATACTTACGCCTTAGAGATGACTGCCCCAGGAAGTTTCGACTCCGGATGGATCAGGGCGGACACCTGGTGCCCCTGGTGATACGTAAGGCTTGGGGATTAACTCCCCAGGAAGTTTTGACTCCGGATATGTCAGAGCGGACACCTGGTGCTCATGATGATACTTACGCCTTGGAGATGATTTCCCCAGGAAGTTTCGACTCCGCATGGGTTAGGGTGGACATCTGGTGCACCTGGTGATACTTGCACCTTGGAGATGACTTCCCCAGGAAGTTTTGACTCCGGATGGATCAGGGCGAGCACCTGGTGCACCTGGCGATACTTACGCCTTAGAGATGACTGCCCCAGGAAGTTTCGACTCCGGATGGATCAGGGCGGACACCTGGTGCCCCTGGTGATACGTAAGGCTTGGGGATTAACTCCCCAGGAAGTTTTGACTCCGGATATGTCAGAGCGGACACCTGGTGCTCATGATGATACTTACGCCTTGGAGATGATTTCCCCAGGAAGTTTCGACTCCGCATGGGTTAGGGTGGACATCTGGTGCACCTGGCGATACTTACGCCTTAGAGATGACTGCCCCAGGAAGTTTCGACTCCGGATGGGTCAGGGCGGACACCTGGTGCCCCTGGTGATACTAACGCCTTGGAGATGATTTCCCCAGGAAGTTCCGACTCCAGGTGGGTCAGGGCGGACACCTGGTGCCCCTGGTGATACGTAAGGCTTGGGGATTAACTCCCCAGGAAGTTTTGACTCCGGATATGTCAGAGCGGACACCTGGTGCTCATGATGATACTTACGCCTTGGAGATGATTTCCCCAGGGAGTTTCGACTCCGCATGGGTTAGGGTGGACATCTGGTGCACCTGGTGATACTTGCACCTTGGAGATGACTTCCCCAGGAAGTTTTGACTCCGGATGGATCAGGGCGAGCACCTGGTGCACCTGGCGATACTTACGCCTTAGAGATGACTGCCCCAGGAAGTTTCGACTCCAGGTGGGTCAGGGCGGACACCTGGTGCCCCTGGTGATACGTAAGGCTTGGGGATTAACTCCCCAGGAAGTTTTGACTCCGGATATGTCAGAGCGGACACCTGGTGCTCATGATGATACTTACGCCTTGGAGATGATTTCCCCAGGAAGTTTCGACTCCGCATGGGTTAGGGTGGACATCTGGTGCACCTGGCGATACTTACGCCTTCGAGATGATTTCCCCAGGAAGTTTCGACTCCGCATGGGTCAGGGCAGACATCTGGTGCACCTGGTGATACTTGCACCTTGGAGATGACTTCCCCAGGAAGTTTCGACTCCGGATGGATCAGGGCGAGCACCTGGTGCACCTGGCGATACTTACGCCTTAGAGATGACTGCCCCAGGAAGTTTCGACTCCGGATGGGTCAGGGCGGACACCTGGTGCCCCTGGTGATACTAACGCCTTGGAGATGATTTCCCCAGGAAGTTCCGACTCCAGGTGGGTCAGGGCGGACACCTGGTGCCCCTGGTGATACGTAAGGCTTGGGGATTAACTCCCCAGGAAGTTTTGACTCCGGATATGTCAGAGCGGACACCTGGTGCTCATGATGATACTTACGCCTTGGAGATGATTTCCCCAGGGAGTTTCGACTCCGCATGGGTTAGGGTGGACATCTAGTGCACCTGGTGATACTTGCACCTTGGAGATGACTTCCCCAGGAAGTTTTGACTCCGGATGGATCAGGGCGAGCACCTGGTGCACCTGGCGATACTTACGCCTTAGAGATGACTGCCCCAGGAAGTTTCGACTCCGGATGGATCAGGGCGGACACCTGGTGCCCCTGGTGATACTAACGCCTTGGAGATGATTTCCCCAGGAAGTTCCGACTCCAGATGGGTCAGGGTGGACACCTGGTGCCCCTGGTGATACGTAAGGCTTGGGGATTAACTCCCCAGGAAGTTTTGACTCCGGATATGTCAGAGCGGACACCTGGTGCTCATGATGATACTTACGCCTTGGAGATGATTTCCCCAGGAAGTTTCGACTCCGCATGGGTTAGGGTGGACATCTGGTGCACCTGGTGATACTTGCACCTTGGAGATGACTTCCCCAGGAAGTTTTGACTCCGGATGGATCAGGGCGAGCACCTGGTGCACCTGGCGATACTTACGCCTTAGAGATGACTGCCCCAGGAAGTTTCGACTCCGGATGGATCAGGGCGGACACCTGGTGCCCCTGGTGATACGTAAGGCTTGGGGATTAACTCCCCAGGAAGTTTTGACTCCGGATATGTCAGAGCGGACACCTGGTGCTCATGATGATACTTACGCCTTGGAGATGATTTCCCCAGGAAGTTTCGACTCCGCATGGGTTAGGGTGGACATCTGGTGCACCTGGCGATACTTACGCCTTAGAGATGACTGCCCCAGGAAGTTTCGACTCCGGATGGGTCAGGGCGGACACCTGGTGCCCCTGGTGATACTAACGCCTTGGAGATGATTTCCCCAGGAAGTTCCGACTCCAGGTGGGTCAGGGCGGACACCTGGTGCCCCTGGTGATACGTAAGGCTTGGGGATTAACTCCCCAGGAAGTTTTGACTCCGGATATGTCAGAGCGGACACCTGGTGCTCATGATGATACTTACGCCTTGGAGATGATTTCCCCAGGGAGTTTCGACTCCGCATGGGTTAGGGTGGACATCTGGTGCACCTGGTGATACTTGCACCTTGGAGATGACTTCCCCAGGAAGTTTTGACTCCGGATGGATCAGGGCGAGCACCTGGTGCACCTGGCGATACTTACGCCTTAGAGATGACTGCCCCAGGAAGTTTCGACTCCGGATGGATCAGGGCGGACACCTGGTGCCCCTGGTGATACTAACGCCTTGGAGATGATTTCCCCAGGAAGTTCCGACTCCAGATGGGTCAGGGTGGACACCTGGTGCCCCTGGTGATACGTAAGGCTTGGGGATGAACTCCCCAGGAAGTTTTGACTCCGGATGGGTCAGGGTGGACACCTGGTGCTCATGATGATACTTACGCCTTGGAGATGATTTCCCCAGGAAGTTTCGACTCCGGATGGGTCAGGGCGGACACCTGGTGCCCCTGGTGATACTTACGCCTTCGAGATGATTTCCCCAGGAAGTTTCGACTCCGCATGGGTCAAGGCGGACATCTGGTGCCCCCGGTGATACTAACGCCTTAGCGATGATTCCCCCAGGAAGTTTTCCAAAGAGGCCAGGGTGGGCACCTGGTGCAACTGGTATTAATTAAGCCTTGGAAATGATTTCCCCAGAAACTAAGGACTCCGGAGGGGTCAGGGCAGATACCCGGTGCACCTGGTGATACTTACGCCTTGGAAATGATTTCCCCAGGAAGTTCTGTCTCCAAAGAACCAAGGTGGACACCTGGTGCAGCTGGTATTAATTACGCTTAGGAGATGATTTCCCCAGGAAGTTTGGACTTCAGAGGAGTCAGGGCGGACACCTGGTGCACCTGGTGATACTTACGCCTTGGAGATGATTTCGCCAGGAAGTTTTGACTTCGGAAGGTCAGGGCAAACACCTGGTGCACCTGGTGATACTTACGCCTTGAAGATGATTTCTCCAGGAAGTCTGAACTCCGGAGGGGCCAGGATGGACACTCGGGGAACCTGGTGATACTGACGCCTTGAAGATGATTTCGTAAGGAAGTTAGGAGTCTGGGGAGGGGGGGACGGGTCAGGGCGGTCTCCAGGTGCACCTGGTGATACTTTTGCCTCGAAAATGATTTTCTCCGGAAGTTTTGATCCCAGTGGGTTCACATCATCAAGTTGACGATTAGGATAGCATCTTCAGAGTGTAGTTATTACCGGGCACACCAAGAATTTTCCCTGACTCCTACGTAGTTAAAATTTCCTGAAAAAACATCTCAAAGTTGTAAGTATCACCAGGTGCACCAGGTGTCCACCCTGACCCCTACAAGGTCCTATTTTCCTAGGGAAATCATCTCCAAGGCGTAAGAATCACCAGGTGCACCAGGTGTCCGCCCTGACCCCTCCGGAGTCCTTAGTTCCTGGGAAATTCATCTTCAAGGCGTCCGTATCACCAAGTGCACCGAGTGTCCACCCTGACCCCTCCGGAGTCGAAACTTCCTGGGGAAATCAACCCGAAGGCGTATCACCAGATGCACCAGGTGTTTGCCCTTACCCTCCGAAGTCAAAACTTCCTGGGGAAAATCATCTCCAAGGCGTCAGTATCGCCAGGTAGACCAGGTGTCCGCCCTGACCCTTCCGAAGTCCTAACTTCCTTGGGAAATCATCTCCAAGGCTCAATTAATACCAGTGGCACCAGGTGTCCACCCTGGTCTCTTTGGAGTCTAAACTTCCTGGGGAAATCATCTCCAAGCCGTAAGTATCACCAGGGGCACCAGGTGTCCGCCCTGACCCATCCGGAGTCAAAACTTCCTGGGGAAGTCATCTCCAAGGTGCAAGTATCACCAGGTGCACCAGATGTCCGCCCTACCCATGCGGAGTCGAAACTTCCTGGGGAAATCATCTCGAAGGCTTAAGTATCGCCAGGTGCACCAGGTGCTCGCCCTGACCCATCCGGAGTCGAAACTTCCTGGGGAAGTCATCTCCAAGGCGTACGTATCACCAGTTGCACCAGGTGTCCACCCTGACCCATCTGGAGTCGGAACTTCCTGAGGAAATCATCTCCAAGGCGTTAGTATCACCAGGGGCACCAGGTGTCCGCCCTGACCCATCCGGAGTCGAAACTTCCTGGGGAAGTCATCTCTTAGGCGTAAGTATCGCCAGGTGCACCAGGTGCTCGCCCTGATCCATCCGGAGTCAAAACTTCCTGGGGAAGTCATCTCCAAGGTGCAAGTATCACCAGGTGCACCAGATGTCCGCCCTACCCATGCGGAGTCGAAACTTCCTAGGGAAATCATCTCGAAGGCTTAAGTATCGCCAGGTGCACCAGGTGCTCGCCCTGACCCATCCGGAGTCGAAACTTCCTGGGGAAGTCATCTCCAAGGCGTACGTATCACCAGTTGCACCAGGTGTCCACCCTGACCCATCTGGAGTCGGAACTTCCTGAGGAAATCATCTCCAAGGCGTTAGTATCACCAGGGGCACCAGGTGTCCGCCCTGACCCATCCGGAGTCGAAACCTCCTGGGGAAGTCATCTCTTAGGCGTAAGTATCGCCAGGTGCACCAGGTGCTCGCCCTGATCCATCCGGAGTCAAAACTTCCTGGGGAAGTCATCTCCAAGGTGCAAGTATCACCAGGTGCACCAGATGTCCGCCCTACCCATGCGGAGTCGAAACTTCCTGGGGAAATCATCTCGAAGGCTTAAGTATCGCCAGGTGCACCAGGTGCTCGCCCTGACCTATCCGGAGTCGAAACTTCCTGGGGAAGTCATCTCCAAGGCGTACGTATCACCAGTTGCACCAGGTGTCCGCCCTGACCCCTTCGTTTTCGATCCCGTTAAAATGCCGAGGATTTTACTGTTAAGATTCACCGAGGATTTCACCGCAAAAAGCGAGGAATTCACCGAGGATTTCACCGCAAAAAGCGAGGATTTCACCGAGGATTTCACCGATGAATTCACCGATGAATTCATCGGTGATTTCACCGAGGATACTTGCAATGGGGAAATTAGAATCTTCGCTAGATAGAAATTTGATTATTTCATTCAAACCTCTATCTTCTGCATTATCTTTGAAATCTTTTATAAAATGTAATTTATATTTATTCCAAATTAAATTACCAAAAATTTTTTCAGACAATAAAAATAATCCGAAAAATTCTTGTAATTTTTTCGGAGTTAAATAGTTTATAGATTCTTCAAAAATGGCATATACATTTTTATCATTTACTATTAGACCCATTTAAATAGCTCCTTCTCTATATGTTTATAAATAATTTTATTATGAGTTCTTAAGTATTCGTGAGAAGTACCACCTTTTACTTTATCTGATATTAATTTTAAGTGAAAACTCTGAATTTTTAGAAGAAACAACGTTTATTCTACCTATAGTTTGAAAATTTTTTTAATTTTTCTATCTAACAAAAGTTTTATCATCTAGAAATCTATAGTAATTTGGATGAGCGGTCGTTGGGTCAGTGGTTAGCGTGCTCGCTTCTGAAACAACGTCGTTCGAGGGGTCTTGGGTTCGATTCTCCGCGCAACTAACTTGGAATTATTTTCTTCGTTCGTTGCGTCGGTTATGTCGATCCCTACGTTCACCCCGACTGCTTTGGAGTCGGTGTTTACCGGGGGCCATCATTTCAGCGCTGGTCGTAAGTTTATCTCGACTGGGGGCAATATTTGGGGCATAATTTCCTAATGAGCTAAACTCGCTTCGGCACTGGTCTAATCCAAGACTATCTGATTGGGGGCGATATGTGGGATAAAAAGTCCCAATGAGCCTGCCGGTTCAGCGCTGGTCTTACGATTAACTCGAATGAGGCACATACCCTGGGTTTCCCGTACTCCACATGGTCCATATGGGCCATGGGCTAATGCGAAGCAGTGTAGGGACAAAGTCGTCAATAAGCCCATACGGAGCATAAAAAGTCGCGACTATAAATAAGTATAAAAAAAAAAAAAATATAGTAATTTGGTATATTGGCATTTTTAATATTTCTAACAGATCAATTTTATTTAATTCAAACCAAGTTGCTAAAGTTGTTTTCCAATTTTTTAACTATTTAATTTTTTAACTATATTATGTTTTGTTGATTTTCTGTATGAATTTCTAAACGTTGTTCTGAATGACTTCATTTACACAATTCAAATCTTTCTATACACCAAGCTGCTTCTATAGAAAATATTACATGAGAATCTAAAAAGCACCGTTTCGAGAAAAGGAGGACTCAACTTTCCCATCGTAGACTCAACTTTGAGGACTCATAAGTATCTTTTTTATGTGTCTTTTGACCGTGTTTTTATTGATTTTCAATTTTGAGGACTCAACTTTGAGGATCATAAAAAAAACCAGATTATAATATAAAAAAAATTCAAGTTGCTACATAATGGAAATTGGAATAAAATCAGAATTAGATTTTTATTCCTCTTAAAAAATTTTAATAATTCTTATACAGAAGTACATTTCATTTTAGAATTTAATAATTTTTTCTTTTAATTGAAAAGTAACAATCAAATTTATTAACTTTAGTAAATTTAAGCATAAACTTATATTAATATAATTTTTTTTAATAATTTTTTTTAAACAAATTTATTGTTATAAAAATTATAAAGAATTTTAATGGTAACATTTTATATTTTAAAACAACGAAAAGGAGGACTCAGTTTTGGGGACTCAGTTTTCACGACGCAGAGCAAGTTTTGCGGACTCAGTTTTGCGGAGCAAAAAAAGTCAAAATTTAACTGTCTTTTGACCGTGTTTTCAAGATTTTCGTCACAACAATGACCAAGTTTTGCGGACTCAGTTTTGCGGAGCAAAAAAAAAAAAGGGATTATAATATAGGGAGATAAAGCAAAAGTAGTAATAAGTCAAATAAAAAAAAGATGGTAATAAAGATTTTTTTAAATGTATGTTTCAGATGACGAGTACGGTCAGAAGTGCGTTTCGGTGATGATAGACGGCCAGGAGACGGAGCTGGAGATAATTGATCACCCGGCACCGGAGATGTCGGTGAGTGTCTGCTTGACTTTTTCTGCTTTACTTTGGCTGACTCGCTCGCTGCAGTTTTAATTGGAAAAAGCCAATATCGGGATACAAGAATAGAACTCATCGTTACGTGTAAAGCTGGTATTTGAATTAATGGGTCTTACTCTCGAACTTTTATTTGTTACCCGGCTTATGAGATTTGTAAGTGGCGACAGTCGAAGGAACCAAGTTTGCTCGAGTGGAACGATTATGTCGTTGCGTGCGCGGGTGGGCGAAGGAAGCCGAGGAGCTGAAAACTTTCAACTTTCGAGGAGACCCTTTGTCGCTGAGATTTATTGGATTTTATGTTTACACGCCTTGCTCGCGAACTTGAAGCTAAAATTCTTAATAACTTTTTCATTTTATTTTTTTTGCTTACCTTTTTTTTTACCTCTAGACCAGCCTGAACTCTACGCACGAAATTGGTTTATTTGGTTATTCGTATCACTTTAATGATGGCTAAAGAATAATTTGACACACTCGCAAATAATTAAATTTTGCAAGTACATCCCGAATGCAAAAGTTTGATCAAAGGTAGATAAAAAAATTTCTGAAACAGTATTACACGTGTGTACAATCGTACCAACTCGTACATGTGTAAGAAATCCAATAAAGCAACCGAAAAGCCGAGGCAATAAATCAGCAATTCAATTTCAAGGTGAACCACACGACGGGGGGTCAAATATTAATCAAGGAAGCCATCGATGATTCGACTAATTAATAAATCTAGCACCTCGGGGGTAACGCGTGCGTCAAACGACCGAGCGATTAATTCCTCGCTGGCTTGACGAATATTCTTTTAATCAAAGATTCTTCATCGCTCACCCCGTGCAACAAATAAATAAATGCCGCGATTAATTTACAACATTCATCAGATAGGTTGGGTTGGTGTCATTTTAAGAATTTTTTTTTTAACTATTTCTTATATTTGTTGGTTGATCGTGGATTGGCAGTCGTAAAACCCCTAGTGCTTCAAAATTGTCGATAATTTTCCGACTGTGTTTTGTTGCACAGCAACGAGGGGGCAAGTTTGACAATTTAAAAATCACGAGCGCGAAGCGTGACTGATTTTTTGTCAAACTTGCCCCGCGAGTTGCTGTGCAAAAAAAACTGGAGGAAAATTATCTAAAATTTTGAAGTACCAGGGGTATTCGGCTGGATTATTTTCCCCAGCTGAATTTCAACCCATAGAAATGCTGTATTTTACATTTTTACGGTTATAGGTCTATTACCATTTGTTTACTATGAATATACCTATGAATACTCATATATGCGAGTTCATATAGGTATACACCGCAGTGACTCGGATCTAACCCAAAAGTTGAATTGAACAAGTCTAACAATTCAAGTTGCCATGCGACTAAATGGAAATAACCGAAAAATTATCGAAATAATTTTACCCACACCCCTCCGCCAATTGTCAAATGCGGCGTTCCTATTGGTTGAAATTCAGCTCGGGAAAATAATCAGAGCAATAAAAAATTCTTGGCTGATTGGTCTAAGGAACGTTTATTATATAAAAAGTTTTTTATTAATTGCCAAAGTTTCGTCATCGTTTTAGGATGACCTCTTCAGAGTTAAAATATACAAAGATCGCAAATGTATAACAGAAATTACAAATTCTAAATTATAAAATACAAATATAACGCTGATTTTATTCTTACCAGATAGCTTATAATTTATAATTTAAACATTGTCAAAGTAAATTATCATAGTAAAATCAGTTTTGACATTACTGTGTATTCGAGTACACGCGTCAGATGGTACTGACTAGAGTCAATTTTTTTTTTTATTCCAAGCTTTTGAAAAAATAAGATTTTTTCGCAATACACGGGGTACAAAAGAGTTCAATCACTCGCGAGTTTTTGTAAACCATGGCACAATTCAAGGGCAATAAACTGCTATGCAGACGAAGTGCGTCGTACATGTGAATACGAAACTCGATATTAAAAAAAAATCCCGCATCGCAAATATTCAGGTTTTATTCAAATCGTGCACAAAGACACGCGTGCGTGCAATTAGCGTGAAAGTTTACCGCGATAGAATGCCGGTGTATTCAATCGTATAGAATAACAAAAAGAACCGCTGCACACCTGCAGGCGTTCCAATTCAATTTACCCCGTCGAAGCAGCAGTTGATGATGCACTCATCAGTTCTCACCTCCCCGGACAAATTGAATTAGCCGCGGTGTGATTGCCCAACGGGATTTTCGGTGGACGATGAGCTTGCTCTCCTTTGTCTTCTGCCGTTCTCGAGCATCCAATCATTGCACTGGCTGTGGTCGTTTTGCGTATATAATGAGGGGTTTTTAAAACGTGAATACTGGACTCGTTATTTGATACGAAAAATTTTTCCGCTTTTAATTAAGATGACTAACTCACTACGAAGCTTTTTTTTAAAATTAATATGCGTATTTCAGAACATGTCGCGACCTATTTGAGAATGGTTCGCATTTTATTTTGAAACTTAAAAGCGTTTATTATAAGAAAGTCAATTTTTTGAAGGAGAAGCACTTTCGGGTGATCTATTTTTCATTTAATTGACTTTTGAATTGTTGCGAAGATACTTACATACAATTAATCAACTGAAAGTTTTAATAATTTAATTTGCATCCCGGGCAGATGCTTGAGACTTCTTTAAGTTTGATTGGGATCGTCTAACTAGACTAGAACTTTAATAACCAACTGTACTTACGGTATAAGTATTGAATGCAGCTGTACAAGCTCCGACGTTATCTTGCAACAAACTTTGACCAAACATTTCCTTGACTTTTCAATAACTTTGAGAGCTACCAATTTTTCCAAGTTATGCAACTCGACAATATAAATATGTACAACTTTAAAAAAATATTCGTATAATATATATATATTTTACTTGGTGAAAATCCATTATAAACTATTAAAAATAAAAACAAATTTACATGAGATAACAATTAGACTGATTACAGCTGCTTCGATATACAATATAATCATTAGATGAGTACATTTGATAGAATCAAACAACGAATTAAAATTATCAAAGCTCCAATAAAGCTTTACTGGGTCAAATCTAATTGAAGAAAAAAAAAATTTTTTTTTTTCAGGTCGAAACGTTTTGTTCAACGTACAACGTAGACGTTTACGTGGTGGTATACTCGGTGGTGGACAGACGCAGTCTTGAATTCGCCGAGGAGACGCTGTTGCATCTCTGGAAGAACAATTACATGGCCGGTCACGGGGTCATACTCGTCGGAAACAAGGTCGACCTCGAACGTAAACGCGAGGTTCCTGCCTTGAGTAAGTTCTCCCTTCATTATCATACGCTCTTACCGTTAAGATTTTATGTGTAAAATTTTTTATTTCCCACACGCTCAGTTATTTATCCTGTGTTATAGCAAGCACGAAAAAATCTTTTTTTTTTCCGTAGAAATTTATTTTTTCTTTTTACACCGCATATTTTTGGATGAAATATTTTTACGACTTTCGATAAAAGTTTTATTAGCTGGGAAATTTTTTTTTAACTTTCAGCAGAAAAACCAGCTATACCAGTCTTATCGTAGTCACGTTGCAAGACCGTAATGGCTCAATTTTACAAAACTTTAATTAATCTACCTTAAGCTTAGCAGTTGACGACTTTTACAAAATTTTCTACATTTTATCTCGATGATAGTAAAGAAGTCCTTGTACATTTATTCCAAAATCTGATCCTCATGATTCCGAAACGTGCAATAACTTGGGCATTGAAGTTTCGATATGTTTTTTTGGATACTTGGAGAGAAGTACTTAAAAAATGTCCATTTTTTATCCAATTAGTTGAAAGACAAAAATGACTACCAGCTTTTCTAGGCCACTGAATAAAAAATGATTTTTTTTTCACTTTTACCGAAAATCTAAAAGGTTAAATAATTTTGTTAATTAACAAATTATCAAGGTCTACCTACATAGTAAACATTAATTAACAAAAAAATTATTAAAAAAACTTTCAAAATTTGTATAAAAAAATAACTTGATCATTAGATTTTGGGTAAACCCACCTATATTAAACTATATAGTAGCTCGTCTAGTTAAAACTAATAATTTTTTAAATATTTATTTATCATACTATAAAATACATTAATTAATTTTTCATCACACGGCGCAGAAAGTGCAAACTTTCCTCCTTGACTCAAGCAGGGAGTTTGCACTTTCCTAGCCTCCTGCTGAAAAATATATTACACACGAGGAAGTGCTAAAATAAGCTAACCCTTGCCTTCGGCTCGAACGTCAATTTCGGTTTGCTAAGAGCTAGCTAATTTTGGACTCCCACAGGTGTGTAAAATACTATTTTTTGATAAGACGAAGACCTTTTGAGTTGTATTCGACCAACTTTGTAAAATTAGATGCAGTAAAAAATCAAACTGATTCATTTTTTAGTTCCTCTAAATACATAGTCCGAATAATTATCAATTTAAAACACAATCGTACAAATTAAACTTAATCTCGGAATTCACTCTTAAAAATAAATTTCAATAGAAAAAGATTTCAAGTTAAAACTTTTACTATCTTTACTATAAGAAGTGCAATCAAACTGATTCATTTTTTTGTTATTTATTGATTTGTATTGTAACTTTTATTTATTTTTTATTTTTTGTAATCATCATTTTAAACATAGATACAGAGATATAGCAAACATCAATCAATCAGTAAAAACTTCTTCCTCTGAGAAACTTCCCGACACAATCAATCGAGTCTGCGTTTACTTACTTTTTTTCTCGTTTCTCTTGTTTCTTCTTCATACTAAGGCACCTGTCATCTCTTTCTCGCTTTATATCCCTTTTCCCTCACTCTTGATTCACCCTCGTTTTCTCTGCTTTTTTACCGGGTCAGGAATTTGAAAATAAGATACACTCTGGGGACTATATACACTGTAAAATGTAAACACTGGCACTTTTTATCTTGTTAAACTCTAATAAAATAAGTCTCTGTTTTTTTTTAAATTTTATATAACTTTGAACGTTAAATAATAATTCTAGTAATAACAATTTTTTAAGACGACAAGCCTATAGATCAATAATATTTTTTAGAATGTTTAGATGAACTCGAACTAGATAGCATTTTATCACATTCTATACTGAATTAAGTCACGTCGTAGTCATGCTATAGTGTAAGAAAAGATTAAAACTTAAAAATATGAAACCCAGAGCCATTCTCGTCCCACAGCAAAAGTGATTTTTAAAGCCTCTGTTCTAATTATGCTCAAGCTGAAGTGATGAAGTTAAGGCTTTGCCAATAAAATTTAATGCGTTCAACGAAAATAAGTATCCTCATCACCTCTTCAAAAACTATTTTTATTTTTTTCTTATTTCACTTTTTAAAAAATTTGCCACTGAAAACTAACTTCTAGCTTAATTTACGCCTATATTGTATTCAATATGCAGCTCTGTTGTATTTGAAGTATCTCTTTCGATACGGTATCTAGAAATTATTTAAATGCATTGAGGACTTGGCTTAAAAATACTTGAGTATAAGCTCAACCTTTAAAATTAACTTCCAAGCATTTTTTTTCTAAGCTCTCATAATGACACTCATGCAATAATCAGACTACGATGGATTAAGCTCATGTTAGGTATTGAATGTAGCTATGAAGAAGTTTAAGAATTGATCGGTTTGATATATTTATTGACTGTAATATATATAATATATCGACGGTCCCAGCGAAGAAAAACCTTAGCTGAAAATCTGCAGATTAAAAATTATCAATAACAGGCTGAAAAGATTCAAAAAATCGAAAAGAATATAACAATCGGATTAATTTGCAGGTTTATTAAGATTCTCAATTTTTTTTAAAGATTTATTTATTTATTTCAGCCTCTAATTAGTAATTTTAAATCTGCAGTTTTTCGGCTAAGGTTTTTCTTCGTTGGGACCGTCGATATAGAGTTTCAGGGATTATAAACTTTTTTTCCTTAATTATGAGACTAAATCTATTGTGTAACCAAATTAGCCAATTCTCATCAATTTTGGAGTCCTTTTCGCTGGATTCAATAGCAGAAGAAGGCATTGAGAAAGTTTCATACCAGACTTTATCGCTTACATGACAATGAAACAAAAGCTTCAACTTTAGTTAGAAACGGAGCCGTAATTTCTTTGAAGCGAGTAATTAAACCTACGAATGTCGATTGAGATGATTTCGCGGAAATTTCGATTGCTCGAGCGTCGCGTTAAAGCTTCAATTATACTGTTAGACTGGGTTGAAAGATCGATCTGATTATTAGCTAGAGCCAAAAATAAGGTTATTGGATTTAAAAAAATGCTAAATTTCATTTCAGTGGGACGTCGTTTGGCCAACAGGTACGAGTGCAAGTTCATCGAGACCTCGTCTGGTTTGGCGCACCACGTGGACGAACTTTTAGTGGGAATACTCGCCCAGATAAAGCTTAATCCTCAGCGCGACCGGGACCAGGTGACCCGACGCAGGCGCAGCAAGCACCACCGTAACGTGCTAAAACACCTGCTCGGCTTCAAGAGGAAAACCAAGAGCTGCGAAAACCTTTTCGTTCTTTGAAATCTATACCTATACATACATTCCAACTCGTTTATTCAGTTGTAACTGAGTGTATAAGCGGTTAATCAACTACACACACAACGATTAAACTTATATTTTAATCAAAACATATAATCCTCTTTTAAGTTTTTAAGTACCTACGTTTAAGTGCGGCATGAATGATCGGATCGAGTAGTTTTTTGTAAATAATCCGGAACGATAATCATATACAAAGTCACTGTGAATATCATTCAAAAGTTGATTTATGGTTTGGTATGACTGCGAGAGTGATTGAATGAGTCAAATTTTAAAAAAATTTCGAAACCAAAATTTTATTTGTTATTGACATTGTGATGTTCATGATGTCTACGAGATTTACTCAAGTTGAGGATTCAGTTTTACCACAAGGAAAATACTTTGGGGATATCGATCGTTTGAAGGAGTTAGCGTTAACTGTATGTGATCTTATTTTAGTCTTATTGTTTATAAATCTTAAAAAATTTACTTCTACACGAGGTAGCTCTTTTTAAATTCATATTTTCTTTCAACTTTCAGTCTTCTGTTTAAAGTTAGAAAACGATTTTTTACTTTAATTTCATTTAACCAATTTGTTTTACTCTTATTGAGGAAAAATAACGAAAAAAAAATCAAGAATAAGAAAATGTTGCAAGTGTAAACAATTTTTATTAGCAACTTTTTAAGTTAAAAATTGTTACTATCGTGACTAAATGTTACGAGAATCATGATAAAAGTGTTTTTTTTTTTTTTTTTTTTTTTTTTATTCTAACATTGAAGCAATTGAAAATGTATTTTTAATAACAACCAATCATTAGATGATCAAATAAAAAAACAATTAGAGAATAAAAAGTAAATAACCATATTTTTTTTTAAACTACATACAAAATCGAGCAAAAAACGTAATTATTTAAAAAACTCAGAAAAAAAGTCAAGTTTATCGAATGAGATTACGAAATCGATTATTCCCAAACTAGATAAAAAAGTTTTTTCATTACACTTAACGAAGAAAAAAAAAAATCCAAGGTAATTTATATGGTAATTCAGAAAATTAAATTTATCACAAAGTATGTTCAAACTATTAAGCGCAAAGTCATTTATCGGTGTACGCCTCGGCAGGACCAAAAAATAATTCCAAAAAATTCATAAATCATACACCATAATTTAAAGCAACGAAGTATCAACTTGTTCCTTGAACCGTAAAGGATTCTGAATTTTCGCTGTTCAGTATTCGCGTGAATTTACTGAACTATTGGCGCGTGACATCGATCGATCGCTGGTGGTTTGGCAACTCAATACTTTACCTCTTGTTTAACGATTTGGCTTCGAATATTTGTTTATTTTTAACGAAACTAGTGAATGTTTCGGGGTAAAAGAATTCAATATTTTTTTTTCTTGTTTTTATTTTTTTCTTTCGTTAAAATTTTTTATTTTTTCGTAGGCTTTCAGAGCGTGAAGTTCAAAAATTTTAAATTCTTTTTATTGAAGAAAAACGTAGTGAGTAAAAAAAGAGACTTTTTCGAAGATAAATATTTTCATTTATTGATTTCTAACAGGTTTGAAAAAATTTTAAACGTTGACAAAAATTTTTTTCTTACAGTCTGTTTTTATAAGAATCAGGTTAATGTCTCAAAACAACAATGGTACAAAAGTGTTTTAATTAAGAATATGGTCAAAGTAAATTTATCGATTGAATAAAATATTGCATGGCTATAAAAGTATCATTGTATTCGATACAAGAAATTCATATAAATAATAAAAAAATTTTATGAAAATGATAGAAAAGAACAAACAAAAAAGCTGCAAAAAAAAAAAAGAAAATAGGTCGTTCCTACGATAACTACCAGTAAACAAAGAACATATTCCCTTGCGCTAATTATATACCATCACCGCTATTTATACACACCACAAACTAATAATTAAGATGAGGATACGAGACGTGTAGACATTAATCTAGATGTAAATACGATCCCTCAGCCTATTGTACTTCATCGGTGTAATGATTCAATGATAAATAAATTTTGTAACTTATCACATTAAAAAAAAAAAAAAAAAAAAAAAAAAAAAATCAAATTTTCCAATAAAAAAATTATTACGAAAATATGATTATTAATATTTTGAATCCCGTGCAAATCCCAAGTGTACAAAGTTCCAAAATTCAGAATTAAAACCGTATTTCAGGAATTTTAAGTTGATCTGTACGTAGACCTCATTAGTAATCGATGACATGTAGATAATCTACGGTCAATATTTGACCAGGTGACAATTTTTTCGAAGATAAGTATAATATAATGAACTCCTGGGGACTCGAACAACTAGATCACTGGCGGCGGGCTACCCTGAGATTGTCTTTAAAAAAAATTATAATAAGATAAGCGCAGTTTGTTGTAAGTTGTTTATTGTAAGTTTAAAATTTGAAGTTCAGACAGCTGATGCTGCTTAACTGATGCTTTTTTTTATTCTATACAAAAATTGAGCCAAAATTATTTTTCTTTTTTTCGAGCAAGTTTGTTCATCTTTTATTTAAAAATATTTTTTTTTTGTAATTTTTTATAATTTAAACTTTTATTTGGCGGTGTACAACAACGGATTTTGGGATTTTTGTTTTGTTATTTTGGTGTTACTGCATTTTCTCGGAGACTCAATTTTTCAGTGACACTCTGAAAAAATTTACACTAAAAAAAACTTGTAAAGTAAAAACGAAAAAAATCATAAATAAAATAAACCTCGGGTCGGTATCACCGGCCTTCGGGCGTGACGATCAGACGCGGGTGTGAAAACCCCCTTTCGTGCCCCAGGCACGTAGTATATATTTGGATCATCGGTTTCTCACTATTTACAAAAAAATTTTGAAAAAATATCAAAATAACATTTATTAAAAAATAAAAAATATAAACATAAAAAATTTGAAGCCCAGAGCAACACCAGGCATCAAAAAATGTCTGTTGCGCTCATCCTACAGCTAAAGTGGTTCTTATGTTCGAGTTGTAAAGGAATAAATTTAAGGTTTTTGCAATAAAATTTTTAGAAAAAAATCGAAGACTAGTGTGACCGGTGGGACACGTACGATTTTCGAAGTCTGATATATCCTTTTAAAAGACATCAAAATTTTTCAAAACTGTATTTAGTGTGTTGTACCATTATCGAATTAAGGCAGGGGTGCCTAATATTCGGCAAGCTGTCTCTTTTAGCGTATTTTGAATTAATAATTTGAATAAGTTTTGAGTTTCGTTGGTTTTCTACCATCATCATAAAAAGGAAATATCGAAAATAAACGTTAATAAATCATGATTTTTTCGTATATTTTGTATCCAATTTTTAAAAAATTGGCTTAAAAATGACAAATTCTCATGTTATAATAGAAAAAATGTAAGTTATCTAGCTTTTAAGTGAGTTTTATGGCTTTTAACTTTGAAAATTTGAAAAGAAATCAAGAAAATATAACTAAAAAAATTAAAAATTCAAAATCGAACGCTTATGCAGTTACCTACCTTCTTGATTCAGGCGGCAGTATGAGGCTACTCTAAGAACAAAAGATAACATTTCAACAGATATTTTATTATTTCTGATTTTGAACTCTCGAATGATTTGTACTTATTATTAATAATTACATTAAATTCTAAATTGATATAAATAATTATTTCAATGTATACGTTTTCAAAATATAATCTGCTCCATAAAACTTGATGTGAGCTCATGAATATTTTAATAATTTATACCGTGCAATATTTGAAAAGACTAATTTTGAAAGCTTTGAAAATTCTTATTTCCTTTGCAAGTTTTAATTCTTCTAATCAGTTTCAATAATCAGTTAAGGGGTAGTGCTTGCCGAGACTCAAGATTTTTTCTTGGTCTTGTCTTGAAATCAAGACAAGACAAGACAAGACTAACTTATCATTCTTATTATTTTTCAAGACCAAGACAATACCAAGACTTAAGTTAGTCTTGTCTTGATGTCTTGATATAGAAGTAAATGAGTACTTTTCAACAAAAAAAGCTCGAAAAGATGTGAATATTTTAGAGTGGTGGAAAATACATTCCGGAATTTGTCCCAATCTTTCAAAAATGACCAAAGACGATACTTTCCAAGCCCTAGTTTGTTTACACTCTTGGGCAAAATGTAATTTAAATAATATTATTTAATTGAGTTTACTTTATTTAAATCATTTATTATTTTGTTTGAATGATTTTCATAAGTTGATTAAATTTAAGATTTTTTTTTAGTCTTGTCCTGGTTTCAAGACAAGACAAGACAAGACCAAGACAATACCAAGACAAGACTTGAATTTTTACCTTTTTTCAAGACCAAGACAAGACTTTGCCAAATCTTGGTCTTGTCTTGGTCTCGGCAAGCACTATTAAGGCGTGAAGTAATATCTTAAATATTAATTTTTTGATAAAAATTCGAAATATGGAAAAAAATTGACGTTTTGTGCGGGGGGCATAACCAAGGTTTTGTACCGTTGGCCGACCCTAAAAAGCAACGATGACGACGTTGGCTTCCCGCCTCAGATGTTTTTGCAGCGTCATCGAAATTCGGGGGCCGGGCTTTGTCGAGTTTCCCTTGTCGGTACCTACTTGACACGGCACACCCGATATCTGGACGATCTGCTGCACCTGCTGCGCTGGAGGACGACCAATGAAAACTCGACGAGTTCACGGAAAACTATGTGCGCGATGAAACTTTTTATTTTCTTTTCTTTCATTCGCCAAACCAATTTTGTGTACAGTCAAAGTTATCATTCGCTTGAATAAATTAACCAAAGTTATTAAGAAGAAATGAAAATGTTGCACCGGTAACCCAAAACTGTTCGAACGTGTTTAGGGTTAATGAGAACTTTCATAAATAATACGTGCCGGGGCAATAGAATCGATTATTACGAACACCTAGTTTACTTGTAAAACTTTTTAATTGAAAAAATTAAAGTAGCTACAATTACCTACAGTTGCCGGGCCCCCACGAATCGGTCATGTGTATGTAAAACGAATTTAAACTAGGCCAAGTGGTTTATAAAAGAGGTGCAAAAGTCAAAGGTTAAACAAAAGTTGGAAGGGAAAAAACAACACATAAAACGTGGAATTAACTAGGCTGAAAAAAAAAAATAAAAGATAATATTTGTATCAAGTATTTATAATGGGTTTTCTCTTCTTCGTAGAGGATTGCACTTTTATCGTTGTGTATAAAAACAAAAGTAAAATTCGACGCAATTTCGGCGTCTTTTTTTTCCCTCTGTGCGACGAAGTGGTTCGGTGTGTTTTTACGATCGATAAGAGAGCGAGATACTCCGCTCCCCCAAGATAGACAGAGAGAGATGACCGAGCCGCGTCTTATCTCTGTCGAGGTGTATGCTCTGCCTCCGCGATAACGAATCTTGCAGCCCCCGAGATATTTTTAAAAGCTCGGAAGCTAAATTTAGCTTTTTAGAGACGAGCTTTTTTCCGGTAACAATGCTGCTGCGCACGTGGCTGCTATATTTTTCTTGTTGCTTATTTTCTTTTTATTCTTTTAATTAGTTCAATGGCTATTCTTTCATTAGTGAGTATATTTCATTAAAAAAAAATGTGTGGGCCAGGGCTGCAGTAGAAGTTCTGAGGAACGAAAAAAGAATATAAATATTACTTTAACCTTTAATCGTATCATTTTTTACGGGTTTGTCATACTAAAGTAAAGTCTCGGGTTATTATTATTATTACTAAGGATACCTCGGCATTAAACAGCGAAGCATAAAAGTACTAAAAATAGCTTTTCAAAATTTAAAAGGAACTAAAATTAAAAATAGAAAATTCGTACCTTTTTATTTTTTTCTTCCTTAATTTAGTTATTAGTTTTTACCTTGGTGCTATTTTCAACAAATTACATCGACGTCGCAAAGAACCGTGGAGACGATTAGATCACTGAAATTATAAATAATCAACTTTTTTTTGTATTTAACACAATTTTTACTTAAAATATTTTTCAATATATTTTTTGAAATTTTCAATAAATATCAAATTTGATAGAAAAAGCGTTGGCTAAAAAATAAAACCTGGTTTAAAAGGTGAAAGGATTGGGAATCGAGCCTTTTAAATTATTATTTCGTGTGCACCCTGTTTTATTGGTAAAGCAATAAATGTATTGATTTTCACCGATAAAAATAAGAACAGAGGAGTTAAAAACCACTTTTTGGGTATAGGGCAAACGCAACAGTCATCTCTAAATATTTAAAACTTTTCAAAACTTCATAATACTTAAATTGTTTTGAATTCTCATCAACTAAATTTTAATATCAGTTAAATGTGACTTTGTATTGACGATTTAAATTTTATTAGTAATATCGAG
Organism: Encarsia formosa; assembly: GCA_038277355.1. Classification (NCBI taxonomy): domain Eukaryota; kingdom Metazoa; phylum Arthropoda; class Insecta; order Hymenoptera; family Aphelinidae; genus Encarsia; species Encarsia formosa. The sequence continues at coordinate 15,911,925 of CM076185.1, forward strand.
AATCATATGTCAACCTAATTTCAATTTACAATGCGCCGTTGATCAACTTTGGTATAGCCACTACTAATGTGTTCACTTGACTCACTCTACTATTTTTTTTTTTTTGTGCTAAAAAAATGCTTGATTTTATAATTTTTTTATTTTCTTTTGCAAGAGTTATCCTCCGTTTAGAGACGTGCCCGAAATGTATGATATAACAAATGTTAGGCTAATGCATGATTCGTCCATCGGTTGATAAGATAAAAACACGGCAAAAAAAGAGGGAGCGGACAATATGCCAAACGTGTACGAACTACAACTGAGTATGTCTGTCTCTCACTTTGTCTCATCTGACGCACGCACACTAATATATACGAAAAAAAAACGCTGAAAAAACTATTGCAGTTCTGTATTAGCAAAAAATATCGATTAATAATGTGTCTATCAAATTTTATTTAACTCCTTTCAGTAGTTTTGCGTCAACCTCCTTCAAAATCCGACCAAATAACTAGTGAAAGCCGAGTAAAGGGACTTTGCCAAATTATGTATAAACACAAGGTCAGTGAAAATTTTTTCCTCATTCATTGCCTGTGATTTAATTTTTAATTAAAATATTAATCGCGATGTTCTATAAAGGAAAAAAAATGGCGATGACAATAAGATAATGTGTGAGATGTATGCTTTATTATGGTAATGTCGGGGTCGCTAAGCGTGTTGTGTGAAATTATGCAAATTTACAATGTGGATATAATCATACCGGTTATTCAATGTAAACGGGTTTGTCGGCTAATTTCGAATACGCGTATTTAAACGCTAATCTAAACGAAAAATTTGAAAGAATGGAGGAAAAAAAGCTTGAATGTAAAGTTGTGGAGCAAAAGCACTACCTACCTAGGGGAAGGAGAGTCTGTCGTTGAGTACCGAATAATAATTTTTCACAGCTAAGTATCCGGAGTGAGGGTTTTCGATAGGGGAACTCGTGTCTCGACCTACTACTGCGGTGCACCGAGATGTATTATCTGGGTATTGTTTTATTCAACGAGCCCTGCTACAGCGACGATGAAAAGGCCTGCTACGTGGAAAAGTGGATCGACCGCAATTTCACCCCTGCAGAAACTTGAAGATTTTCCTACGAGAGGCCTTGAATTAATTTGGATTATTGCGCGTCTTACTTTGAAAACACGTCTGTCAACGAGAACGATATTTGTTTTTTCTTTCCCCGCGAGTATCTTGCATTCGTCTGACTAAACTCTGACTCTAACTACTTCAAAAAATGAGAGCTGACAAAATTTTATTTTCATGTCCCTGCCCCGATAACTTTCGCATGCACTTGATAAAGTTATTGAACTTAAAAATAAAAGCTCATTTGATAGAAAAACTGATAGAACAACTAGCTTAAAATTTAAAAACAGAGTTTTTTAATTATCCAAAAGTTACAATCGGTGTATGAAAAAAAATAATATTTTTTCCCAGAAGAAATTTTGTTTTAATTAAAAAAGAAACTTTGAACGAAACAGATTCAACTTTCAAAGAAGTTCGATTTGAGTGAAATCATTACATTTTTCACCCCTTTTACAGTTGATTACTTTGACGAGAAATGAAATGTTAGTTTTCATTGAAGACTCTCCATTTAATTCTTTTCCGATATCAAGCCGCAGGATGTAATAGTTTGCTCATTTTACGAAATTAAAAAAAAAAATGGAAAAAAATTAACTTTTTGATTTGGCTGTGATAAGAGTATCAGTAATTAATTCTACCTAATGATGTCATTTCATCCAAAAAATTTTTCTTCATAAAAAAAATAAAAATTTCTCGAAAAGTCATACACATTTTCCAGCGATAAAAATAGGACAAAGGAGGATTTTTTAGTGGAAGGGATAACGGAGAGCAAAACAAAACAGCTTGTGGCACGGAAGAATAATGTGCATGCGGATTTTCTTGGCTCGACGATAAAAGAGAGGACGTTGACAGACGGGTTTTTTTGTCCTTTTTGAGATAATAAGGAGAAGGAAGACGCGCTTGTTACCGAAGATATTTCAGCACCGATATTAGAGGTGCGTGACAAAATTGAGGGGCAAAGAGATTCCACAAAAGAGAAAAAAATTTTCTAATCAATCGCGCAATAACTGTCTAATCTCTAATTTTGTTTCCCTTGAGCGGGGCTACTTTGGAAACTATAAAAAACGATTTCTTGACCTTGGTTTTTAATTTAGGGTCGTGAAAAAAATTCTAAAAATTTGTATTTTTTGCTTGAAATATTTTACCATTATTAAATCGTAAACTCGGTCAGAAAATCGCTATTTGCAGTAGCCAAAGCAGCCTGACGCTGCTAATACTTGAATTAATATTAAAGGGTAAAATTAATACTGTACACTGCAGTTTTTGATTTTAATTTACACTGCTTGCTTGAAAGTTGTTCACCGAATTAATTAAGTAAATTTTACCTATTATTGTCAAACGATATTATTGAAATTGAAAAAGTTTTTACCACCAGGTTAAATTATGATTTAAATCAAGCAGTGAACTTAAACAATCGGTACTCAAACTAGTATCTTTACCAACTGTAATACACAAATATATCACAGACAGCGGCTTGTGCGTTAAATCTTCACTGATAGCAGCAACAGCCCTGATTCAAAAATCGTTAATTTTTTTTTATTTTTTATTAACAAGACTTTGATGTATGTATTATAGTCGGGCTCACTTGGATAGCTCCAGTCTTTTCGGCTGAATGCGCTGCCATTAGTGAAGCAATTAACATCTTTCTTTCCTCGAAGAGTGTCAGTTTCCTCATTTTCACTAACTCTGGTTGTGCTTCTTAGTCCATAGTGTCGACTGAGCTTGGCGTTAGAACTAGCCCTTTTATCCTTGAAATTAAGCCGAAATATTTTGAATTTGTTTATCTAAATGTTATTGGAAATCGAGTTCTTTTTTTGTGGGTACCTGCGCACGTAGGAGTAAAAAAAAAACCGAGAATGCCCTTGCGAAGGGGCTACCAAGATGAATCTCCCCACTTTCAACAAGTCTTTGATTTGGGATTATTTATAAGAGAATTCGGAAATGCATACGGATTGCTTTGCACCTTACAGTGTGCGGGCCTTACAAGAGGGCTCTGTAAAAGGAGTCATCTATTTTGGGAATTATTACTTCGGGTATCGAACCTTCTATTTTTCTGTTATGAGTTTTCCTACGGACTATATTGTTCCAATCAATTGGCGTAGGGCCAAACCATTGTAACCTTGCAGCCTCCCTCGCTAGTGTAAAATTTATTGAAGGCTCATCCTGCAGTAGAGTTTGCGATGCCCAAAATCTTAATCATGTCCTGTGGTGGAGCTCTGATTTCGACTTGCAAAGGGTTAATCTGTTGGCTGACCTCAAGCGATAGGGCTTCTGCACTCCCTTACGGGCAGAGATGTTTCTGACAGGGCCATATATAGCAACCAGTAAACGCATCTTTGCATTTCTAAAATTTTTAATTTTCGAGTATAGTTTTGTACTGCATCTTATTAAATGTACCGCCTGGAGGTCTGTATTTATTATCTGGAACATTTTTGCGATAACTTATATGAATTTAGAACATCTCTGAATTATTTTGACTCTCCATTTTTACTTTTGTCATGGTCTTGATTGCAAGAACATAGTTCCAACTAATGTTTTTCAAATTTTAAATTACTCTTAGGTTCGTTTGCCAAATGTGGCTTACATGCAGGCACATTTTTCCCCTCTTCTATTTTTAACCCTCTAAAATTTTCAATTTCTTCAATTGGAAGATGAATCAGCTGAATGACTTGTAACAACCCACAGAAAAATTGCATCTAAGTTTTCATTAGAGAGCTGGAGAAGTTTAATTTTATTCTGAATTTCACATTTGACCACCTGCAGTACGTTAATTCATTATAATCGATGTAATTGGACTTATTGTTAACATCTGCTTTACTAGAGTGTCTTTTTTCTCAACGTTCTTAAATTATGACTAAAAAAAGAAGTTCATTGATTGAGGACACGTTTCAAGCATTCGTTTTTTGCATTCTTCATGGGTAAAATGCGTTTTGAAAAACATAATACTTGATATTGATTTTTACCACATGTTCAAAAATAAATTAATGTAAACTAAATTTAGATGATAAATTATGTTATTAATTTAAATTAAATGATTATCTGTAATACTTGAAAATCAAGATTTTGTCTTGGTCAGATAGATCAAAAGAAGAAAAATTGCTAAAAAATTTTCTATTAATATGTAAGAGTTAGTGAGCAATAAATTATTAAAGTCGTGATAAAAGTTTTAACGAATTTGAATTGAATCAATTTGAATGACTTCATATGAAGTCATGCATGTCTTTCTAACTCGCATTTAATTGGCTGACGCAGCAAGATGGAGAGACATGCTTTAATCCTGTTTGAATTATTACTATTTTATTTTAAAATATTAATTATTTCACCATGGATGAACTCACTGTAAATTTCAATTACTCATTAAAAAATTCTAAAAGGGTTGTAAAATTTTTTCGTTTTTTTCAACAATTCACTATTTAAGTTGAAAAAAAAAAAAATTATTTACGAAAATTATGCAATTTTCCTTATAATTATCAAACTAAGTTTATCTAAACTCAAGCTTTTTTCTATTTTGGCTTTGACTTGAAATTATAATTTCCGTAAAAACAAGTGCAACGTAAAATTTAAAATGTCACTGAGTTGGCAGTTTAGTAGTTAGTAAATAATAACCAAAACAAGATTTTTATTTTGTAAATTTGTTCGTTCTCCAGAATTAAAAATGATTCCCAAAAACCCAACAGCTTATCAAAGATTGATGTTAAAAATTGGTTCAAAATTACCAGAAAAAGCTCGAAATATTTTCTTACACGAAGCAGGTACTCTTAATTTGAAATTATTCAATATCAATATTTTGGTTTGTCATTACTGATTGTAAAAGTCTTTGTGGCTTAAAAATTATAAATTAATACTATTTGATTCGGTTAAAAGGACCAACCACAATTTTCTTTTGGGCACCGACCTTTAAGTGGGGCTTGGTTCTAGCTGGAATTGGAGATTTAAATCGACCCGCCGAAACAATTTCTATGAAACAAACTGCCAGTCTTATGTTGACTTGTACCATTTGGTCCAGGTAAAGATAATTTAAATATGAAAGTGTAATAAAAACATTTATGAAATTTTCATTACAACTAGGTGGTCGTTGGTTATTATACCAAAAAACTATAATTTGCTGAGTGTTAATCTTTTTGTGGTTTTTACATCTGGTTATAATTTCTTAAGAGCTGCTCGTTATGCTTATGAACATGGTGAATCATAAATAAATATGTAAAAAAAATAAAATAAAAAAATTTAAAAAAAGATCAAATAAATTCAATATATTTTTTATTTGTTTATAAAAATATTAATTAAAAAATCATTTTTACAAGAATTTTTAAGTTACACTATGTACAGTTTTAATTTATTTCTTGAATTGCTCTCGTAAATGTTTATCAAAATTATGTACAATTTGAATGAGTCTAGTAATTATTTTACAGTTACACTAATTATTCTTATGTCATCATAGGGTTTGTCAGTTTTTGGATTTGTTTTTACTTGACTGATGTTTTGCACTACTTCCATTCCTTTTATGACTCTACCAAAAACTGTGTGTTTGTTGTCAAGCCAAGGCTAAAAAATTTATTGTCATTAAATTTTTAAATACGTAATCAATAATAATAAATTTCATCAGATAAATATTATGAAAGGTTCTCTTTGTGTATTCTCCAAAATCTAATTCTCAGGATCCAACAAGTGTACACTTAAATATCTTGAAATTTTCATATATTTTTTGGACACTCTAAATAGGGTGGTTTAACTCATTACAATGGTGGGCCAGTTTCAGATTTATACTGTTCCAAAAAACTGCTTTTTTAAACACTTTTTTTTTTAAATGTCCAAAAATGTTCAATTTTTAATTTTTAATGGATGGAAAAAGTTTTGCTGATCACTGTCTAATTAGTTTACATATTCAAATTAAAAAAAAAAAAAGATTTTTAAGGATGTCTATGTTCATTTTGAGGATTAGATTTCGGTAAATTTGAAGAAATTTGTTTTGTTTGAAGAAACTTGCTTGATTTCATTTATTTGATTAATAAATATATTTTCAAATGTAATATGATATATGAATAGTTTTTACTTTACTTTTAATAGTTTAAAATTAATAGTTAATAATTAAATTAACTATTAATTAATAGTTTAAAATTAAAAAATAAAATCGTTTGAAAATTCACATCATGTGAATAGTAATATTAAATGAAAACTTTTTTTCAGTGAAAAATATAATTGTATAATTAAAAAAGAATTTATAATGTTTATTTGAAAAAATATATTTTTTAATTCAATACTTAAATATATATATATATATAAATAATACTAATAATAATTTAGATATAAGTTTAAAAATATAAGTGTACTTACAGTAGGAACTAAAGTGATAAAAAATTGACTTCCATTAGTATTTGGTCCTGCATTGGCCATACTAAGTGTGTAGGGTCTATCATGCTTCAAATTTTTTTTAAATTCGTCTTCAAATTCTCCGCCCCAAATACTTTCTCCACCAGTCCCGGTACCAGTTGGATCACCAGTTTGAATCATGAATGCTTTAATAACACGATGAAAGATGTGGTTATTGTAATATCCATTTTTTGCATGAACACAAAAATTCTCAACCGTTTTGGGCACTTCTTTGCCAAATAAATTTATGTGAATATCTCCAAGAGCTGTGTGTAAAATAGCAGTATCGAAAATTTTTTGAACATTTGAAGTTTCTGTTGATGAAATAATATCTTCTTTAGATGGTTTCTCATTAAAGACGTCTCGATCACATTCAACACTTTTCGTGTCTTCCGGCTCACGTCTTGTGAACATATAAAAACGGTTTTTTTTATAAGCAGTACAAAAAAGAGTTGGATCTGGTTTATTCAGTTCTAACGTTGGGTTCTCTGAAGCTTCCATTTCAACTGTAATACCTCCAATTTTTTTTGCCTTGCCTTGAAATAATGCTAACTGCATGGGTCTGAAGTTCTCAGGTTTTCCTAAAATTTTGATGCAACGGTTTGTGTAAGTGTTTACAAGCTTTACACCTAACATTGTGCTGTACATGATCATATATCCAGATTCATCAAAAACAATGTTTCCAAGTTTTGTTTCAGTTTTATCCAGCTCTCTTTCAAGTGCCATCCTGAAAAAGTTTACAATTTTTTTATTCAGTTAAATTTGTATAATGTTCATAGTTATCCATTTAGTTGAATACAAACCTTCTGCCAAATTCCATATTTGGAAGCTGTTGGGTAGTATGTTGCAGTTCTGTAAACCTTTGTAAAGATTCATCAAAGACTCTATACATTTTTCCATTTAAAAAATGAAATACCCTAACTTTTCTATCACCACTCACTGAAGCAAATTTTTTACCATCTGGAGACACAGCCAATCCACAAGGATAAGTTTTATTTTTTGCAAACTCGAATAAATCTGTATCCAATTTAGAATCAAAATTTACCCACTTAGGAAATTTGTAATCATTTTTTGGTCCAGTCCAATATTCTAAAATTCCACTTTTATCAACCGATATGCATGTGTCATAAACTGGATTATACTGCAACAAATTAATAAAATCAGTGAGTTATAATAAAAAAATTAAAATAATAATCTTAATAGATAAACTACCTTTAGAGCTACAACAGGATTCAAATGTAAATTTTCTAAAATATGTAAAGGAGTTTCTGTACCAAGACCATCATATATGTATATTTTTGGTGAATCCTGGTCAGATACTGCAACAGCTGTGACCGCATCTCCGGATGAATAAATCCATTCAACACATTGAGGCACATAACTAAATTTTATCATGTTAATCATGTCTGTTGAAAAATATTAAATTATAAGTATAACAACTATTTTAACTAGCAATAATAAAATTTTCAAAAAAATATGTTCCCTACCAAAGTTTATTACATCAAAAATCTTCATGCATTTTTCTAAACTTATTGTGCAGCAATGAATACCGTTGCAACTAGCTGCTAAATCTTGAATCACTTTCAAGTGAGCTCGAAAATGTTTTACAAATTCAATTAGCTCCTCTTGTTTTTTCCAAAATTTAACATGACCATCGCAACTGGCGGTAACAATAAAATTTGTCCTACAAACAATAATTTTATAAATATTATAGCTACATGAATATTGAATTATGAGAAATTTTTTCTTTATAGTAAAGAAAAACCTTACTTTGTAACTATGACATGAGTTACTACATCTCGATGCATATACGATTTTTCGTAACACTCTTGATCAGGTAAATTATTTAAATAAACTTTTTCGTACTCCAAGACTGTAAGTTAAAAATAATATTATATTAAATAATTGAATAATATTATATTAAATAAAATGAAATAAAATAAAATATTGTCGAAAAAAAAAAAAAATTTAATTCAAATTATAGTAAACAAATACAAAACTAACCTCTTTGTTTCTTTTTCGGAGCAGCATCCGAAGGAAGAGGACCTGTCCACCCGTCTTCATTATCACTATCATTATCTTCATTTTTTCTTTTATCACTCATTATCGATTAGTTTGTCAAATAAGGACGCTTCAAATTAAAGCAACTAAAATAAGTAGTTGAAAATTCAAAATAACTGTGACTTTACTAGTTAGTACTTAGTGGTAAAGTTGCACAATGCACATAACAGCGCTGCTAAAGTCCGCACAATTCGAAAATTACCATTCGGCTGCCGTCTACAAAAATCATACTCCGAGCCGAATCTAGGTGATATCAACAAAGATGGCGGCGAGGATTTATTCGCTAGTTCGAGCGCGCAGATTCAAAATAAGTGTTTTCGATTTTTTAATTTCTTTCATTTACATAACGAATAATCTTGGAATTAATTATCAAATCAACTGTATATCTTAGACCTTAAACCCCAAAAACTCTGTGCGCCAAAATTCAACTAATTCATTTAAAAATAAACTAAAAATCCCCCAAGCTTCAAACCCACAAAACGCTGGGCGTCCATGTATAATTTTTAAATTAAAAAATAAATAAATAAACTAATAATCCCCCAAACTTTATACCCACAAAACGCTGAGCCTCCGAGTTCAATTTAAAAAAAAATAAATAAATGAATAAACTAATAATCCCCCAAACTTTAAACCCACAAAACGCTGAGCGTCCGAGTTCAGTTAAAAAAAAAAATAAATAAATAAATAAACTAAAAATCCCCCAAGCTTCAAACCCACAATACGCTGGGCGTCCGAATTCAATTTTTAAATAAAGAAATAAAAATAAACTAATATTATCCCAAGCTTTAAACCCACAAAACAATGGGCGTCCAAATTCCATTTTTAAATAAACTATTAATCCCCCAAGCTTTAAACCCACAAAACGCTAGGCATACGAGTAAAATTTTTAAATAAAAATAAATAAATAAACTAATAATCTCCCAAACTTTGAACCCACAAAACGCTGGGCATCCGAATTCAATTTTTAAATAAACAAATAAAAATAAACTAATATTCCCCCATGCTTTAAACCCACAAAACAATGGGCGTCCGAGTTTAATTTTTTTAATAAAAATAAATAAATAAACTAAGAATCCCCTAAGCTTCAAACCCCCAAAAGGCTGGGCGTCCGAGTTTAATTTTTAAATAAAAAAATATAAATAAACTAATAGTTCCGTAAGCGTCAATCCCACAAAAGTCTGGGCGTCCGAGTTCAATTTTTTGAATAAAAATAAATAAATTAACTAATAATCTCCCAAGCTTTAAACCCACAAAACGCTGAGCGTACGAAATTAATTTTTAAATAAAAAAAAAAAAATAAACTAGTAATTCGCCAAGCTTTAAACTAACAAAACGCTGGGCGTCCGAGTTTAATTTTTAAATAAAAAAAATATAAATAAACTAATAATTCCCCAAGCTTTAAACCCACGAAACGCTGTGAGTCCGAGTTTTATATTTAAATAAAAAATATAAATTATCTAATAATTCCCCAAGCTTGAAACCCACAAAACTCTGGGCGTCCGAGTTTAATTTTTAAATCAAAAAATATAAATAAACAAATAATCTCCCAAGCTTTAAACCCACAAAACGCTGGGCGTCTGAGTTCAATTTTTAAATAAACTAATGATCCCCCAAGCTTTAATCCCACAAAACTCTGGGCGTCCGAGTTTAATTTTTAAATCAAAAAATATAAATAAACAAATAATCTCCCAAGCTTTAAACCCACAAAACGCTGGGCGTCTGAGTTCAATTTTTAAATAAACTAATGATCCCCCAAGCTTTAATCCCACAAAACTCTGGGCGTCCGAGTTTAATTTTTAAATCAAAAAATATAAATAAACAAATAATCTCCCAAGCTTCAAACCCACAAAACGCTGGGCGTACGAGTTTAATTTTTAAATGAAAAAATATAAATAAACTAATAGTTCCGTAAGCTTTAATCCCACAAAACTCTGGGCGTCCGAGTTCAATTTTTTGAATAAAAATAAATAAATTAACTAATAATCCCCCAAGCTTGAAACCCACAAAACGCTAGGCGTCCGAGTTTAATTTTTAAATAAAAAAAATATAAATAAACTAATAATCCCCCAAGCTTTGAACCCACGAAACGCTAGGCGTCGGAGTTTAATTTTTTCATCAAAAAATATAAATAAAAAAATAATCTCACAAGCTTTAAACCCACAAAACACTGGGCGTCTGAGTTCAATTTTTAAATAAAAAAATATAAATAAAATAATAATCCCCCAATCTTTAAACCCACAAAACGCTGTGCGTCCGAGTTCAATTTTTAAATAAACTAATGATCCCCTAAGGTTCAAACCCACAAAACGCTGGGCTTACGAGTTCAATTTTTAAATAAAAAAATATAAATAAACTAATAGTCCCCCATGCTTTAATCCCACAAAACTCTGGGCGTCCGAGTTTAATTTTTTGAATAAAAATATATAAATAAACTAATAATCCCCGTAGCTTTAAACCCCTAAAACGCTGGGCGTCCGAATTTAATTTTTAAATGAGAAAATATAAATAAACTAATAATCCACCAAGCTTTGAACCCACAAAATGCCCAAGGTTTTGTGAGTTTGAAGCTTAGGGGATTATTAGTTTATTGAAAAATTGAATTCGGATGCCCAGCATTTTGTGGGCTTAGAGCTTGGGGGATTATTAGTTTATTTATAATTGTTTATTTAAAAATTGAATTCGGACGCCCAGCGTTTTCTTGGTTTTGAAGCTTGGGGAATTTTTAGTTTATTTATTTATTTTTTTTAATTGAACTTTGACGCCCAGCGTTTTGTGGGTTTAAAGCTTAAGGGATTTTTAATTTATTTATATTTTTATATTCAAAAAATTAAACTTAGACGCCCAGCGTTTGGTAAGTTTAAAACTTGAGGGATTATTAGTTGATTTATTTTTTTTTTTATTTGACAATTATACTCGGACGCCCAGCGTTTTGTGGGTTTGAAGCTAGGGGGATTATTAGTTTTTTATATTTTGTTTTTCAAAAATTAAACTCGGACGCCCAGCGTTTTGTGGGTTTGAAGCTTTCGGGATTTTTAGTTTATTTATATTTTTTTTTTTTAAATTGAACTCGGACGCTCAGCGTTATGTGGGTTTAAAGTTTGGGGGATTATTAGTCTATTTTTTTTTTTTTTTTATTCAAAAAATTAAACTTGGACGTCTAGCGTTTTGTGTGTTTAAAGTTTGGGGGATTATTAGTTTATTTTTATTTATTTTTTTTAAATTATACTCGGACGCCCAGTGTTTTGTGGGTTTAAAGCTTGGGGGATTAATAGTTTATTTAAAAATTAAATTCGGACGCTCATTGTTTTGTGGGTTTAAAGCTTGGGGGAATATTTGTTCATTTTTATTTGTTTATTTAAATATTGAATTCGGACGCCCAGCGATTTGTGGGTTGAAAGCGTGGGAAATGATTTGTTTATTTATTTATTTTTTTGATTCAAATAATTAAACTCGGACGTCTATAGTGTTTTGTGTGTTTAAAGTTTGGGGGATTATTAGTTTATTTATATTTTTTTATTTAAAAATTAAACTTGGACGTCTAGCGTTTGGTGGGTTTAAAGCTTGGGGGATTAATAGTTTATTTAAAAATTAAATTCGGACGCTCATTGTTTTGTGGGTTTAAAGTTTGGGGGATTCTTAGTTTATTTTTTTTTTTATTTTTTATTCAAAAAATTAAACTAAGAGCTCTAGAATAATCTTGGAAATAATTATCAAATTAACTGTATACCCTAGACCTTAAACCCCAAAAACTCTGTGCGCCAAAATTCAACTAATTCATTTAAAAATAAACTAAAAATCCCCCAAGCTTCAAACCAACAAAACGCTGGGCGTCCGAGTATAATTTTTAAATAAAAAAAAAAATAAACAAACTAATAATCCCCCAAACTTTAAACCCACAAAACGCTGGGCGTCCAAATTCAATTTTTAAATAAACAAATAAAAAAAAAACTAATATTATCCCAAGCTTTAAACCCACAAAACAATGGGCGTCCGAATTCCATTTTTAAATAAACTATTAATCCCCCAAGCTTTAAACCCACAAAACGCTGGGCGTCCGATATTAATTTCTAAATAAAAAAATATAAATAAACTAATAATTCCCCAAGCTTTAAACCTACAAAACGCTGGGCGTCCGAATTCCATTTTTAAATAAACAAATAAAAATGAACAAATATTCCCCCAAGCTTTAAACCCCCAAAACAATGAGCCTCCGAAATCAATTTTTAAATAAACTATTAATCCCCCAAGCTTTAAACCCACAAAACGCTGGGCATCCGAGGATAATTTAAAAAAAATAAATAAATAAAAATAAACTAATAATCCCCCAAACTTTAAACACACAAAACGCTAGAGCTCTTAGTTTAATTATTTAAATAAAAAAAAAATAAATAAACTAAGAATCCCCCAAACTTTAAACCCACAAAACGCTGGGCGTCCGAGTTTAATTTTTGAATAAGCTAATAATCCTCCAAGCTTAAAACCCACAAAACGCTGGGCTTCCGAGTTCAATTTAAAAAAAAAAAATATAAATAAACTAAAAATCCCCCAAGCTTCAAACCCACAAAACGCTGGGCGTCCGAGTTTAATTTTTAAATAAAAAAATATAAATAAACTAATAATTCCCCAAGCTTTAAACACACAAAACACTAGACGTCCGAGTTTAATTATTTGAATAAAAAAAAAAACAAATCATTTCCCAAGCTTTCAACCTACAAATCGCTGGGCGTCCGAATTCAATTTTTAAATAAACAAATAAAAATGAACAAATATTCCCCCAAGCTTTAAACCCACAAAACAATGAGCGTCCGAATTTAATTTTTAAATAAACTATTAATCCCCCAAGCTTTAAACCCACAAAACGCTGGGCGTCCGAGTATAATTTAAAAAAAAAAAATAAAAATAAACTAATAATCCCCCAAACTTTAAACACACAAAACGCTAGACGTCCAAGTTTAATTTTTTGAATAAAAAAAAAATAAAATAAACTAATAATCCCCCAAGCTCTAAGCCCACAAAATGCTGGGCATCCGAATTCAATTTTTCAATAAACTAATAATCCCCTAAGCTTCAAACTCACAAAACCTTGGGCATTTTGTGGGTTCAAAGCTTGGTGGATTATTAGTTTATTTATATTTTCTCATTTAAAAATTGAATTCGGACGCCCAGCGTTTTAGGGGTTTAAAGCTACGGGGATTATTAGTTTATTTATATATTATTATTCAAAAAATTAAACTCGGACGCCCAGCGTTTTGGGGGTTTAATGCTTGGGGGACTATGAGTTTATTTATTTATTTTTATTCAAAAATTTAACTCGTACGCCCAGCGTTTTGTGGGTTTGAAGCTTAGGGGATCAATAGTTTATTTAAAAATTGAACTCGGACGCACAGCGTTTTGTGGGTTTAAAGCTTGGGGGATTAATAGTTTATTTATATTTTTTTATTTAAAAATTGAACTCAGATGCCCAGTGTTTTGTGGGTTTAAAGCTTGGGAGATTATTTGTTTTTTTATATTTTTTGACTTAAAAATTAAACTCGGACGCCCAGTGTTTCGTGGCTTCAAAGCTTGGGGGATTATTAGTGTATTTATTTATTTTTATTCAAAAAATTGAATTCAGACGCCCAGAGTTTTGTGGGATTAAAGCTTGGGGGACTATTAGTTTATTTATACTTTTTTATTTAAAAATTGAACTCGTAAGCCCAGCGTTTTGTGGGTTTGAACCTTAGGGGATCATTAGTTTATTTAAAAATTGAACTCGGACGCACAGCGTTTTGTGGGTTTAAAGCTGGGGGGATTATTAGTTTATTTATATTTATTTATTTAAAAATTGAACTCAGATGCCCAGTGTTTTGTGGGTTTAAAGCTTGGGAGATTATTTGTTTATTTATATTTTTTGATGAAAAAATTAAACTCGTACGCCCAGCGTTTTGTGGGTTTGAAGCTTAGGGGATCAATAGTTTATTTAAAAATTGAACTCGGACGCACAGCGTTTTGTGGGTTTAAAGCTTGGGGGATTAATAGTTTATTTATATTTTTTTATTTAAAAATTGAACTCAGATGCCCAGTGTTTTGTGGGTTTAAAGCTTGGGAGATTATTTGTTTTTTTATATTTTTTGACTTAAAAATTAAACTCGGACGCCCAGTGTTTCGTGGCTTCAAAGCTTGGGGGATTATTAGTGTATTTATTTATTTTTATTCAAAAAATTGAACTCAGACGCCCAGAGTTTTGTGGGATTAAAGCTTGGAGGACTATTAGTTTATTTATACTTTTTTATTTAAAAATTGAACTCGTAAGCCCAGCGTTTTGTGGGTTTGAACCTTAGGGGATCATTAGTTTATTTAAAAATTGAACTCGGACGCACAGCGTTTTGTGGGTTTAAAGCTTGGGGGATTATTAGTTTATTTATATTTATTTATTTAAAAATTGAACTCAGATGCCCAGTGTTTTGTGGGTTTAAAGCTTGGGAGATTATTTGTTTATTTATATTTTTTGATGAAAAAATTGAACTCAGATGCCCAGTGTTTTGTGGGTTTAAAGCTTGGGAGATTATTTGTTTATTTATATTTTTTGATGAAAAAATTAAACTCGTACGCCCAGCGTTTTGTGGGTTTAAAGCTTCGGAGATTATTTGTTTATTTATATTTTTTGATTTAAAAATTAAACTCGGATGCTCAGAGTTTTGTGGGATTAAAGCTTGGGGGACTATTAGTTTATTTATATTTTTTCATTTAAAAATTAAACTCGTACGCCCAGCGTTTTGTGGGTTTGAAGCTTAGGGGATCATGAGTTTATTTAAAAATTGAACTCAGACGCCCAGCGTTTTGTGGGTTTAAAGCTTGGGAGATTATTTGTTTATTTATATTTTTTGATTTAAAAATTAAACTCGGATGCCCAGCGTTTTGTGGGTTTAAAGCTTGGGAGATTATTTGTTTATTTATATTTTTTGATTTAAAAATTAAACTCGGACTCACAGCGTTTCGTGGGTTTAAAGCTTGGATTATTAGTTTATTTATATTTTTTTTATTTAAAAATTAAACTCGGACGCCCAGCGTTTTGTTAGTTTAAAGCTTGGCGAATTATTAGTTTATTTTTTTTTTTATTTAAAAATTAATTTCGTACGCTCAGCGTTTTGTGGGTTTAAAGCTTGGGAGATTATTAGTTAATTTATTTATTTTTATTCAAAAAATTGAACTCGGACGCCCAGAGTTTTGTGGGATTAAAGCTTACGGAACTATTAGTTTATTTATATTTTTTTATTTAAAAATTAAACTCGGACGCCCAGCGTTTTGGGGGTTTGAAGCTTAGGGGATTCTTAGTTTATTTATTTATTTTTATTAAAAAAATTAAACTCGGACGCCCATTGTTTTGTGGGTTTAAAGCATGGGGGAATATTTGTTTATTTATATTTGTTTATTTAAAAATTGAATTTGGATGCCCAGCGTTTTGTGGGTTTAAAGTTTGGGGGATTATTAGTTTGTTTATTTTTTTTTTTATTTAAAAATTATACTCGGACGCCCAGCGTTTTGTTGGTTTGAAGCTTGGGGGATTTTTAGTTTATTTTTAAATGAATTAGTTGAATTTTGGCGCACAGAGTTTTTGGGGTTTAAGGTCTAGGATATACAGTTGATTTGATAATTAATTCCAAGATTATTCGTTATGTAAATGAAAGAAATTAAAAAATCGGAAACACTTATTTTGAATTTGCGCGCTCGAACTAGCGAAAAAATCCTCGCCACCATCTTTGTTGATATCACCTAGATTCGGCTCGGAGTATGATTTTTGTAGACGGCAGCCGAATGGTAATTTTCGAATTGTGCGGACTTTAGCAGCGCTGATCATAAACAAATAGGAATAGATGTCGCTCTTTTTACGGCGATCCGGCGGATATTTTGACTGATTAGTTTTTGCATCTCCTCCAAGAGACTTCGTAGGCTATGATATATTTACTAAAGACCTTTAAGAAAGCCTCGGAGAAGAGCGAGCCATTAATCATTATGACAAATAGTTTTTGTACAAATCACGGTTTAGTATTTGTTTTTACATGATATTACCCATAATACTAATATTTTATATTTATATTTAAAAAAAAGAACTGATAGATTTACTATAAAATTATGCATTTATACATTTAATAAAAAACAAGAAAATAGATTTTATATGAAAATTTAATTGTTTTGAAAAAATTAAGTTTTTAAAAAAATTTTATTTTATTTTCGATTTGTAAAAGTTTTTTCTATCCCGTGCATAACTTTTTCTCAAGTTGGTAAGAATGGTCCAAATGCCCAAAGTCAAAACAAAACCGCGGCATTCACGCATTAGATCAAACAACTGTAAAAACTTGCCTCGAGTTTTAAAATAAATTGTCGCAGGATGAAAATTTTTTTAAAGAAGAATTATAAAATCGAGCAACTATGGGGATAGGTTTAAAAAAAAAGTTTACATATGTTAAAATTAAGCGTTTATTGAGCGCGTGGTTCGGTTGACTAACCGAGTTTCTTGGCAGCTTTCCTGGTAAGTTCGTTGTGCCGTTTCGCAGTCTTATACGACTGCCAACAGTGAAAAATTCTAATATGCAGGTAACTTCATTGCAAAAGTGATCGCATATTATCCTTGATAAATTGCAGTCTCGACATATTCAACAAATAATATGAAGTAATTAAAGTTATAATTTCGTTGAAAGGAACGTTATTTTTATTTAATTGATAAAAATAACTTGGAAAATGAAGCAACGTGCTTTACTAATAAAATCACCAGAGGGGGTGCAAGCACATGGCTAGAACTAACCTTATGATCCCCGATTTGCCGCTGTCGCTACTCGTTGTCGCCCAAGAGGGGAGCTCATAGTTCACGGTCGAGTCTGTTCTCGTCCGGGTCCGGTGTATGCTGTTGCTGCTGCAGCTGTGGACTGGTGTGTCGTGCCTGTACTCCCCGCAAAAACCTTTAGTTTAATTTGATCAAAAACGTTCATCAGGAACATTTAATCTTCATTTACTCTTGGTCAAGAACCTAAGTTAAAGGTAAGTTCGTTTTGGATGAAAAATTTTCCTCCTGGGAGGCCTCGCAACTACGGGATCCTGCTTGTCCATCCTGGTAACGGGGGGAGGATGTACCTTCTCATCACCTATTTTCCGCATTTTTTTTTTTTACATTTTGCTTTTCATTCTCTGTAAATTCGAAAAAAAAAAAAAAAAAAAAAAAAAAATTAGATGAGCTGCATGAATCTCCTTTAATTCGTGATTAAATTGGTTATGGCTTAGAGACTATTAGTCTCCGTACACGTGGTGGTAACCGTACGTTAATTTCCGTCTTTCTACAACTTGAGCTTGCATCCGTCTCTTACTTTTTTTTATTTTTTATTTTGAGCTCTTTGTTGTTAATAAATTATATATATTAGTGACCATGCCGAAAGAGCGCGTAGTATAATATTAAATAAAGTACGTGCCCTTCTCCGTGGTATATAATGCTTAAACGGTTAAGAAAAGTAGATTTACCTCGGGGAGAGCCTCCGATGCTTGGCTCATATCGTGTGTACGATAAAATGATGCCATGTTAGAGCGCGCGCGCGCGCGCCAGCCGCGCACTAACTACAGTACAAGTTAGAATGTTAAACTATAGTTTCATTACAATTTCCCATCCTAATTGTCAGTCGTATGAGCTCTACTAGCTCCGATGTATTTTATTTTTCCACGCATCAATCTTGATCGTAAAACTCTCTCTTGCATCTGGTTTACGTAAGTTTTTTCATCCATTTTTCTTTTCTCCTCGTTTTCTATTGATTGCAGCACAGTTCTCGCAAGCTATCTTAGATAATTGAATAAAGAAGGAAATAATAGCTAACCCGTGTAACCAGTGTACCACGTTGTTCCAAAATTTTTAATCTCTCAATTCATTCCTTTGCCTTCCCTGAAGTTCTGGATCCATATTAAATTAACTGTTTTACAATACCAATATCGAAAACCCAATAATATTAAGATCCAATTGAAGCGTGATAAATAAATTAAAAAAGTAAAATAAACACGTGCACGCTTTTTATTCTCCGGAGAGATTGGAGTCATTTTAGTTTCATGCATCTGTCCTTGTTCCTTTCGGCCTCTTTCATTCTCTCCCGTTGGTACAAGCACATAGCGTGCACACGATTTTTCCTAGCCGGTCAGTCGCAGAGTGTGGCGTGAAAGGCGTTCAACGCACGAAAAACCGAAGAGAGGATGCACACGGTGCCATTTTCTATGTACATTATATGCTCGGCGGTCACACCATTTCCTCCCCCCAGTCGTGCACATACATATCTATGTACGTGCACTGCTTTGTGCTCAGCCGCGCGTTTGATGAAAGAAAAATATTTTGGACCGATTTAATAGATTTTTACTACGTGGCTTTTGCTACAGTTTCACAAATCTTTCTTCTTCTTTTTTTTATACACAGGGATTCTCTGTCTTCAGCAGCTGCATAAGCTGTGTGAATAGAGCTACGTTTGACGCGGTAAAGTTTCTTCCTATCCGCGTGGGCCTTCCCCCCGATACTTGCAACACTTATCACTGCCGCATTTTGGAGTCCGTTGCACTTTTACATTTTAATACTATTATGTACGATTTTTTTTTCCGCTACCTACCTTTGTACATCATAGAATCTTTTTAATTTCAATTTTTATAAAATCTGATTTTAGAAAAATTAAAATTAACTTTTTTTTAAGAGTGTCAGTAGAGTACTTTGTGTAGCACTCTCTTAATCCGAAGTTTTTTTTGGCGTGTATCTAAAGATTTTTTTTTTTTTTTTTTTTGATAAAAAACGTGATGAAGTAGTGTTTGTTTACCTTGTTTTTTTTATCAGAAAATTTTACGAGATTAGTAAATTGGAAACCTTATTCCTAATTTATATTAAGTTTGAGGTACCATTAATATCATACCATGTTTTATAACTTTTTTTTTATTATTACACTTGAGTGTTTGAAATTTGTACTCTTTAATCAATCACTTTAGATATAATTTAAAAAAAAAACTCTCTTGATATTTTTTTAATTTTGAATTTAAAAATATAATTTATACACAACAAGCTTATTTGCTAAGACAAATATTAAATTTTTTAGAATTATACAAAATGAGCTCCAGTGCGTGTTACAAGTGTAACAGAATGGGCCACTTTGCCAGGGAGTGCCCACAAGGTGGTACTGGTGGTGGTAGAGATCGCCGAGACAGAGATGGTGGTGGCTTTGGCAGAGGCCGAGAAAAGTGCTTTAAGTGCAATCAATATGGACACTTTGCCCGTGAATGTAAGGAAGACCAAGATCTTTGCTACCGTTGTAGTGGCGTAGGACACATTGCAAAAGACTGCCAACAGGTAAAATTATTGTATTATTTTTTCAATTGATTAAAGAATTTAAAATAGTCATAATATGAACTTATTTTTTTGCATAAGTAAATAAAAAAAAAAAAAACTTTTGCCTTTATACTACTTAGTATTGCTACACAATCATTATTTTATTTTTATAGCTTCTTTCCAAGACTAAAATTTAACTTTTTTTTTTTTAACTTCCAAAATTTAAATTTAAACAAACTTTTAAAGTTAATTTAAATTTTACTTTTGATCTAAGTCAAAACTGAATAATTTTATTGAATAAATTCAATCATTTTATATTATTTCATTTCTTTCTCAATTTTTGGGTTTAAAATTTTCTCTTAATGCAAGATCATAGAAATTTTAATAACTAACATCATTTTTGAAACTTTTTCTAATCCAAGTAAAGAAATGAATAACAGCCAAAATGAAAGAAAGCTTTCAAAATCTCATAATAGTTCTATAACATAGAATCTATGTGCTAGAAAAATGAGTTGATTAAATTTGCATATTGATTAACAATGCTTTGGTTATTGTGTTAATATGTATTTATTTTTGTTAAATTCATTCTCAAAAAATGTAAAGTTCCAGAACTCTTCAAGCAATATACTTTGAGTATAATTTTTTTTAAAATTGGGTAAAAAATAAAAAAGTGCTACAAATTTTTCATAAGCTGCTGAAAAAAGAACTCATCTGACAACATGATTGACACTTGCTTAATCTTTTGTTATGAGAAAACTATCCCTGAAGGATAATTTAAGGATGTTTATTATTGAGATATGGAGAGCGGGGAAAGGCAGGGTAATGCAGCACCTGGACGAGCTATTTCATTTTTAACTCGTCACTGCTCTGGATCCATTCATATAAATAATTTTAAAAATTTTACATTTGATAGTTGATAGTCACTAATTTTATTTAGTATTTTGTGTTTAAAAAAGTCACAAAAACTTACCTAATTTTTAATCTATTAAAGTTCAAAAGTTTGAATTTTTTTTATTTCACATTAAAAATTAAGGCCTCAAGATGTGTACAAATTTTTAAATTAAATCATAGTAAAACACTCAGTTTTACCATTTTTTGTTAATTTTCTTTGAATTATCGCCTGTAATTCCTCATAACTTTTTTAATGATCTCTGCGTTTTTTGAGAGTGATTGATGTTAAAAGAAATAAAATGCTTGTTTCCCACAAGATCGGGGGTTATATTATTTAAACAAATTCTTCAATTTTTTAAAAAAGGAAAAAGATGGAAAATAGGAGAAAAACGCTATAATTATTTTGATTTATATTAAATAAAGATCCGATTAAGGTGATCCGAAAGGCCTTGAGGTCAAATGAGCACTCAAACATCTAAAAAATAATAAATAATAATAATTAGAACTCGTTTTTTTAATGATTGCAGGGGCAGCAGTATAATGGTTTCCAGTCATCCGAGATGAGCTGTTATAATTGCAATAAGACAGGACATATAGCTCGTAGCTGTCCCGAGAGCGGTAATGATAGATTCATGCAGAGCTGCTACTCATGCAACAAAACTGGCCACATCGGTAAGTAGTTGTTAATCTTAAGTTTTAAGTCTTAAAATATTTATTACTAATACATATATTTTCTTTACAATCTATATAGCACGCAACTGTCCTGAAGGTTCCGGTAAAACATGTTACAACTGCCACAAATCGGGACACATAAGGTAGTTTTTTAATTTAATTATTTATTATCTATTTATTGAAACTGAAATTTTTTAAATAATATAAAATTATAAATTTTTCAGTCGAAGCTGCCCAGAGGCCTCATAAAAATTTAGATGACAACTACCGCTGAATGATTGACGTGCCCGCTCGCTTAATGAAAAATAAATAAATTAAAAAAAAAAATCACGAAAAATGACAGTTAAAAAAAATAAAATTTACTCGCGCGCGCTACTGCCAGGGATTTTGTAGCTAGGTAGGAATGTTATTTAATATTGGAAAAAAAGGAAAAACCCAAAACTTTAGTTTTAAGCAAGTAGACTTTCATTTCTCTTCAGTGCTCCTAAAAATCCTGAATAGATTCTTCATTGTTCAAATTTAGTAAAATTTTATTTTAAATTTTGTATCCGGGAGATTTTATATCTATCTTTGTATAATTTTTAACATTATCTAAGTTCGTGTTTTGGTATTCTCTTAGAAAGTGTGCGCGCGCATAATTTATCAACGTGAAATTAATTGGATACTGGAATAATTTTTTTAGGTATCTTTCAGGTGATAAAATTGGTTTTTGTAATTATTGTTTTTTTTAAATGTTTTACATAATTTGTTTTTTTGCATTTATTTAGTAATTATAGTAAGACATTTTTTTAAATTAATTTCCGACGAATGAAATGTATCCTAAAATATATAATTAATTAATTAAAATAATTATTCTATAGACGATACAAATAAATAATAATTACAAAAAAAAAATTTAATTTGTGCATTTTATTAAAAAAAAACACCAGTATCCTCTTAAGTATTAAAATTATAAAATTGAACTAAAAACATACCGCAATTATACGGTAAAATTGTAATTACATATACATGCGGACTAATAATGATGTAATAATTTAGCGTTCGATTTAAACTGTAGCTAATAGAAATAATTCAAATTGGAATTTTTCTTCTAACTTACCTATATTTTATTCTAGACTGTGACTTTTTTCATGAACTTATATAATTTTTTACAGTACGAGCTGTTTAAATAGCTAAGTTTTAAAACTAGAAACGACTAGAGTTGACAACGAAAAAAGATTTGAAGTCGTTCAACTGTATTTAAATGACTTAGTTAATTGAGCTATAATTATTGGTAGTGGAGTTTGTTTTATTTGTTTTATTCTGTATAAGTACAGATTGTCTTTACAAAAAAGAATTGATCCAATAAATTTTTTTTTAATAATTGATTTTCCCAGGTTAAAATTGGTCAACTATCTATTCATCTTGTATCTTCTTATTTATCATAACATACTTAAAAGAGAAATGCTCCATTTTCCCTTAATTTTTTTTTTTTATACAAAGTTCAGCAGTTGTTTAAAATTAATAAGAATTTGGAAGTATATAATAATGATCAGATAAAGCGCGTGAGTGCATTTGCACCGAAATAAATGCTTGCTAATGTAACATTAGATAGACGAAATGAAGTCTGCGGAAGAAAGCTTGTAAGAATGTAATGAGATTGTACTGGAGTTAAGTGTTTTTTTTTCAATCTACCGCAAAAGCTTAGTGGATTTTACAATGTATAATGAGCGTTTTCATAATAGCCACATTAGTCTTGAGGCTTAATGTTGGGTCCAATTTGTAAATGAAAATGTATTTTTTTCTTTTCATTAAAAAAACTCATTTTTGTGAAAAAATTTTTTTAAAACTTTTTTTGTTAAGATTCCTTAATTTTGATAGTGTTCTTATTTCACGCGCGAATGAATTCCATTTAACAATAATTTTTATACATTCTAAAGTTTTACAATTAAGCTGAAAGTGTGGGTACTTCATACTGTTTTTTTTACATTTTTTCAATACTATTACATTGCTACCAAAATTTGATTGAATACCTCTATTTGATTTGAGTGCATTTAATATTTCTCATTACATTTTTACAAAGAGATATTAAATTTTTCCATGTTCCATGCATTTATGAACGCCTTTACTTGCAGGCGCTGCATTTTGTATTGTAAAAAGTTAGATATACTGTGGTCGTTGCTGGTGCCTGATGTCTATTTATGTACACATTTTTACAATGTATAAAAATTGTACAAAAACTTACAAAAAACATCTGTAGATTCCCTTACATTTTCGTATGAAATTGTGAAATAATCATTTATTCTAGTTGGGTTTGTTTTCATTCATAATAAATGACTCGGAGAGAAACAAATTTTTTTTGAAACCTTGATTTTGTACGATATAGTTACTTATTAATAATCACGAGAAAAGTCAAGTTTGTAGATATTTCATGATTACCATGTTATTTATTCATAATGCGTGATGTTGCTAAAGCTTCTATTTTTATGGATAAAAGAAAAAAATGGATTTGCTAAAAAAAGAAATAAAGGGGGGCGCGATACAGGTGAATCTTTTATTTTTTTGATCGTACTCACTGCTGATGTAAAAATATTATGAGAACATAATGTTTGATAAATGCAACAAGTGTGTGACTCAAAGAAGTATTGTCTACTTTTAAAAGTGAATAAAATGTTGCACTCGTGCATTTTTCCTGCAAAAAAAAAAAAAAAAAAAAAAAAAAAAATCAATCGAATGTTAAGGTTGGAGTCAGTGTTTTTACCAGCAGCGACAATGTGTATAAATATAGGTACAAAAGTCGGGATGCCCAAAATCAAATTTGATCTCATTTTTTACAACTAAAGTTTTCGTGGGACTTAGAGTTCATTTTAATTCACAAGAAAAAGTTAGATCGTTTGAGCTACTTTAAGAATCTATGCTTTAATGAGGGCACCTGAACTTTTGTTTTTTACAAGACTTGAGTACGAATGTTGTAAAAAAATAAAAAACGACAAAAAATTTGGAAAAAATACGGCTGTTATGTAACAGCGTACTAAAATAATTCGTAATCAGGAGTTATTCTGTCAAAGTTTATCTTGATCTAAACCTATTAATAATTTTTGAAAATGAAGACAAGAAAAAAAGGGACTGATTGAATTCAATGGAAAAATATTGAACTTTTTTTTTTTTATGAAATTCTGTAACAGTTTGCGAATAAAGAAGTCAGATAATCAATTTTGTTATTATAAATAGCTTAATGACCAACATTTGGAATTAAAAGTATTAATAAAATTATTCAATAGAGTGACCTTTATTTTTCAACATGATCCAACTATTATTATTATAATAATTAATGATATGTTACACAACTAGTGTGTGTTAAGTTATAGATTTAAATCGAAAGTTGTTAATTCTCATGGAAGCGCATGGAGCGCAACTCTCGATTTGAATGCATATAGCTTCGGACATTAATTCTTGAAGCCCAGCTTGCTGGATGTAAAGTTTATACTTTAAGTCGGGGTAAGGCGAAAAAAATAAATAAATAGAATAAGCTGTTCTTTTAGCGATACTTTAGTTAAATATTCAATGAAATGAATTTAAAAGCCAGTCCAAAACTTTTTAGGGCTTTTTTTTAAAATTTTTTTTATCGACACCTGGGCGATCGCAGAGACGGTATTTTGTCATGAAGAGAACATTTTTTCCATAAAGCTTTATTTAGAGCCCGTAACTCTGCGCAAGTTCAACATTGAATAATGCTTTCGGCATTCTTATGCTTACTATAAAAATGGGAGCTGCGACTGACTGATTAGAGTGCTTAACTGACCATCAGCGCTTGTGATTACATTAAAATTTTTTACCGGGGGATCATTACAGTGATTCTACCGCTCTCAGTAGTAAGACTTTTATGAAAATGTTAAAATATTCTTGTTTCTACTTATCGCTTACCGCTTTTCAGGCAACAATATTTTTCATCCTATTCTGAATTTAGTTCAGCCTGGTTTGATGAAATTATCAATTATTTCAGAGCTTATGCCTTTCTTTTAATACTCGTCAAATTATTACTTATGAGAAATGAGAAATAAAATTTTTTCGAACTATTGAATTTGATACATTCTTCATTGCAAATCTTTAATAAATCAATAAGTGGAGCACTCTTTATACAGAACAATTGCGATAAATTCCAAACGCTATCGGCTATCTTAGCTCTTTTTTTTTTTAAATAATTAATAACTGTCATATTTCTTGCAACATAATTAGTAGATCTAATTTTTTCATTAACATATAAGTATAGTTAATTAGATCTGTAACGAAGGCAACGCAACCAAGGTTTTCATTGCAGTAAATACGTTTAAAATATTCAGTGCTTTTTATTGTAAGAATGGTAGTGCTATTTTTCAAACTTTCAGCAATAGACAGTGACATTTATATATTCAATTGCAATTGCAATCGCAATCATGTTATGAATGCAATAGTGTTGTTCATTTTTTTTTATTTCGTTAATCATACATTTGTTCAATCTGGATTAATGAGAGAAACATGTTTCCAAGACATTATATTATGATTAATAAAAAAACTAAATGAAGTATTGGAAAATTAATTTTAAAAAGTTTTTTTACAACGTGCTTGGATTTACAATCCTTGGTAACAGCTACACTTTCACACCTTCTTGTTTTTAGTAACGCCAATTATCACTGCAATTAGACTAGAATATTTTCTTTGGAATGTTGTTTTAAAAAAATTAACATTGGAGAACAGTCTTCCGCGGTTAGATATTAGATTTAAAAAAAAGTTTTTAACTGTACAGGCTCCAATCACTTTATTTAGCTGCTTTTTAATCGAGGGGCTATGCACTCCAGAATCACTAAAAGAATCGCACACAAAAATCAATGCAATCAATAAAATATCAATTTAATTTCAAGTAAAAATCTTCGAAAAATATTATTTTTAACTAAGTATCAACTGAAATTAATTCCAAGGCTCTAAACACTTTAAATTTGCCAAAAGAATCACGAAAGAATCACAAAAGAATCAAAAAGAATCAAAAAGAATCAAAAGAATCATCAATGATTCTTGAGTGCATAGCCCCCCGTTTTTAATCCTTTAATACAGTACCGCGAGGAACGGCAATTGATTGCTGCAGCTCATTATACAGCTTGAGTGACTATAATATTAAGTTAAAATTCATTTGTTACAATACTTTTTGTATAGGGTTTGTGAGTTCATGGTAGTCAGTTTCCAACAGATGAATAACGAATTTGTTGGGATCCGTAAGTTGTAAGTGCTCTAAAAATGATCTCTATTTGATAATCACTATTGGATATCAATTAGTTGATATTCATTACTGGAAAATTCTTTACTGCAAATTATCCACTGAAGTCTCTAAAATCACTTAAACTGTACGACGTACTAATTATAATTTTACAGGTCCTAGCTGCTTGAACCATTTCTTTTAATTTCTAAATGCTTCTTACTATAGAATAATTTTCTTATCTAAGTTTATCAGCTACTCATGATATTTCTTTGAGGTCGCTTGAAATTTTATATATTATTGTTGATTGTTGCTGAAGTTTGTTTAGAATACTTTCGTTTTTACACTAAAAACCAATTTTGATTTTAAACTTGTAAAATTTTACTTTGATAATTATAATTATATTATATCAATCAATAATGATTCGAATGACTGAGAGGGTGCTGTTAGTTACGAATTATACTTTACTTTTACAAAAGTCAGCGAGAGAAACACATCGACGCAAACGGAATAGCTGAATAAAAAAATGATCTTTTCATGGTCAAATTAGCTCGGCGAGCTCCACTGAAGCCCCCATATGTAAAATACTACTGGCGTTTTAAAAAAAATACCGACGACAAAGTTCTGTTCTAAAAGATATACAGATTTCATTCACTCTTAAAGTAAAACACTTCAAGAAAATTTTCAAAAATAATAGCATAAATAATTTTACGGATTTTTAAATTTATCTATCATTATGCATAAATTTATGAACGAAGGATATGCTTGTATGCAAATCCACAACTACTTCAACTTAAGTTTAAAGTCCTCACTCCTTGCCTCCTAAATCTCAATGGCCCAATCCTCGGCGCCCGGCGCAGGCCGCAGATTATCTATAGGTATTCTATACAAACAAAGATCAGATGATGCGGATGGTCATTGACACTTGACAGTCATTGGTCTGCTAAAGTTTTGACGAATACAGGGTCAGGTGATATCAAGAAAACAAAAATAAATATAATATGAATTTTTGTGTATAAATAAACTAATTTGTGTTTAAACTACTAAATTGGTTTTACATAATGTTACTAAATTTTTGTGATAAATGTTTAAGAACAGATGTAACCTGTAGCACTATAAACAGTGAGGGTTATGAAGTCACTAATCTCGTTAACGGTTCTAATCAAGGATTTTTAGCTTACTATGCTATAAAGCCTCCTGTTTATATTGATTTTTCTTTCATTTGCAATATTAAAATAAGTTATATTATTATTTGGCCTCAAATTGGAGCTCAAAAATCTTGTGGTTTTCAGCTATCAGTCAAAACAACCAACATAAAAAATGAACCATTTATTGATATTTCAACAGCGTTTATCACTAAAGAAGAAAAGGGAGTATTTTTTTATAGAAGAGATTTACAGAATAGTGCAGATATATTCCCCCCTTCAAACTTTGCCAAACGTTTCATAAAAACATTGGATGTTACAAATTTTGTAAATTCTCTACGAATTGGTATTTTAAAAACTGAAAACTCTGTTCCTGCTTTGGGTAAAATTGAAATTTGGGGACAAGCCTCACCTAGATGTGGAAAAGATGTGGTGTCAAATGTTATGGCTCTTTGGTCAAATAAATTCAATAACATATGTCTAAATACACCTGAAACAAATTTTCCGCTAAGTAATGAAAAAAATGAGATAGAAAGGTAATTATTGCATTAATGTTAATATATGAAGATTTATTCAAATTTGAACATTATTAATTTTAAATATAAATTATACTTCAATTTTTAGAGTTAGTCTCAATGGGCATTTATTAAATATACCAGAGGATTTTTTGGATTCTATAACTTATGAAATAATGACACAACCAATTATACTTCCTAGTGGAAAAGTTATTGATCAAAAAACATTAGAAAAGCACACACAAAATGAAGCTGTTTGGGGTAGGCCTGTTTCTGATCCATTTACAGGAGTTCGATTTAACGATACAGTCAAACCTATAGCAGCATTTCCTTTGAAAGCTAGAATTGACAAATTTCTCTTAGAAAACAGTCATCAGGAGGAAATTAAAAAACTCCCTAGAGTGCTGGGTTCATTGGACAGTAAAAAACTAAAACACACAAAAATAATAAGTTGCAGCAATATGAATCCTAGTGATAGTGTTGTTGAAAATAATACAAATATATTTAAAAGACCTTATTCCAAAGAAACTTTTTCAGTCACTTCTGACAAACTATGTCATGATTTACCTCCTGAAAAATTAGCTAAAAAATTTAGTAGAGAAAAAGTACAAATTATTAGAAGCTTAGATGTAAGTGCTTGCACAGGTGAAAACAATGTTAAAGTTTTGACTAATACTAAGACAAAAAAGTCATTAGCTAACTCAGAAGTTAATTTTGAAAAAACAAACAAATTATTCCATGGTCATGTACTTCCACTAGTGATTCCTTCAAAAAATACTAATTTTAGAAATAAAAAATACACTCAAAATTCAAGTTCTTTGACTTCTAAAAGTAAAGAAATTGCCATAAATAATGCTTTGATTGAAAAAAAGTTAGAACTAAATACTAAAGTTAATTATGTGCCTCATTGTAAATGTTGTTCTAGCAATGTTTTTTATAAACTACCTTGCGAACATATTATATGTAGACAAGCACTAACGTCGCTCACAAAAAATAAATGTACAGAATGTCAAATAGAATTCAAATCAAGTGACCCCCAAAGGTTTCATTTTACTTTAGAGGATTAAAAAAAATAAGTTGTAATATTGTATTAGAAGTATTAAACTTTTATTTTTGTACATCTAACAAGCAAATAAATTATATTGGTTTTTATTTTATACTATGTATTATTTTAATTTGGATTCAAGTGTGTTTCATGTATTAATTTTTTGTGCTTAAAAAAATTGCTTTTTTAACCCATAAAATACATATATATATATACATTATGTATACACAAAAAATTCATGCAGTTATACTTTGAATAAGGAAAAAAAAAGTAAATTGTACTGGTGTATCCAAAGTAATTTATTAAGAAAAACTTTCATTTTTATACACAAAATCAGCAAATAAAATCCCTTTTTTTTACACCAGTAATTACAAATTCTTAGGTTTTTGTAGTTTTTTTTTTTATTGCATTATATTAACAAAAAAAGTCATCTTATAAGGTCACAGGGAGGGTGATAGCTTTTAAAATTATATTCAAAATACATTTCTTAGTTAACTATTCATATAGCTCATTAACGAGAGCTATGACGCCTTTAAAAATCTGAAACAAAAAATTATAGGTCAATGAACAAGATGAAAATAAAAACTATTAAAATTTGAATTAATGTCTTTAAATTTACCCCGTAATTAACAGGTCTGCATTATTAAGCTTCTTGCTTAGCAATAGGGGCATTTTTTGATTCGTCTGCTGATTTTACAGCTTTTTTCTTATCTTCCACCGACAGAGCTTCATCTGCTTCTTTTTTTGATGCCACCTTAAAAGAAATATTGTAAAAATTTATTAGAAAAGTAACTTTTGACCAAAAGTAATTAACAACCAAAGTCTATTCAATATACCTCCTCTTTGCTAGCCTCATCGAAGTTTTCCACTAAATCAGGTACTTCATCATCCTCTTCAAGAGCAGCCTTGCTGACTCCACTTCCAGCTACAGAGCTGGCCAATCGTTTTAAATGCGTCAGACCATCAGGACCCAGTTGACTCAAAATTCCAGGAAGCATTTCTGTGATTTGTTTATTTTCACCATGACCGGTGATGGCAAAAGTATTTGCTGAGAGACTGGCTTGCGCTTTGGGATTATTAAAATGGATGACAGTACCATCATCCTTGATCATATTAACCTCTTCAATGCCAGGGATTGTGTTTACTGACAATTTCTTTAAACAACTTTGCAGCTTCTTATCATCAGTTGCTGCAGTAGCGTGTACAACCTTGAGTGATAAAAAATAATATAAGAATATGGATAATTGATTATTTTTACATAAAATGTACAGATTATTCAAATTCTGATTCTAAGTAACATTAAAAAAAAATTTAATAATATAACAAATAACGTTTATATTTAGCAACGCGAGTTCAATTTCTAATTTTGAATTGAACAACATTACGAGATTAATACTTTGGAATCTTCAAAAAAATAAAGTAATTTTGGAGATAAAAATAGATTCTCATAATAGATTCAAGCATGCTAAAGCCCACATGAAGAATGGAGAAATTAAAAGAAAGAGAAAAGGTTTAAACTTTTGCTTGAACGCAAGTATGAAAAGTAAAAAAAATATTAATAAAAAAAAGATTGATTAATGTTTCAAAACAATGTAATCTATCGAACGGCAAATCGATTCCAAAAGAGGATAAAAAATAAGTCGTATCACCACGCGCACTCACCTTCTTCTTGCGTCGTGGTGTACCCTTGCCTCCGATTCGCACTTGCGCCTGGAGCTTCTTAAGTTTCTCCGGGTTCATGTTTATTCACTGATATCGCGGTCTACTCTCGTAGATGAGGTACCTAGATATCCAGATTTGCAAAGTAAAACTAATCGACCAAATAAGAAATAAGATGCCCACAGACGAGGTTGTGCTGCGCGGCAAGAGGACCGGCGACGAAGGATGGGAGAGAGAAGGAAAGAGAGAGCGCGCAGCCCGAAACACGTGCTCTATTCGCGACTACGGGCACAGGAAAATGGAAGTTTCGACGACTAATATAACCGCACCACGGCAGAAAAGATAGGCTATGTGAGCGCTGATCTCGGGTCGCGGTTCGCACGGCACGAACAGCTGGAGTCAAAACTTCCGGTTTCCACAATTGTATATTAGATATTTAAATTAATTTTTTTCAAACTCGAGTTTCACGACTAAAGATAATTTTTAATAATTTAAGATCATCTTAAGGAATCAATTTTTGTAACTATGCATTATTATAAATTTTCTGATATGACTGATCCTCATTTGGGCCACATGGAAAATGATTTTCCCATAACTCATTTCTGGAAAATTTTATTTTTGTCTAAAAATTTTCTTTATATCACGATTATTTTTTATTTAGTAGTCTTTTTAAAATATATAAATTACTATTTAGAGTTTGTACTCGGCTGTTAAAATACATTTCAAATGACAAAAATGTTAAAATTGAATTCATACAAGTTTTCGAAATAATAATAATAATAATACATTAGTAGCTATTATGTATAACTACATTATACATAATAGCTACTGAAATTTTAGTATTTAATTTTATATCGTGTAAATTTTGGCTAATTTCAATTCTTGTTGAGAATAACCTTTATAAATTTTTATTCTCGAGTTTGAGGTTAAAGGCTTTTGTTAATGGTTAAAATATACTTATCTAAATATCTAAAAACAAACTTTTATAAAATATTCCTTTTCAAAAAAGTTGGAAAATTTTTTTCCACTTCTGTCCTTGAAAATTAAAAATTTTAAACTGCATTTTTGAAATAAAGAACAAGCTCTCATTTCTTGTTTGATTAGAGTTGTGATGACATGATTTTAGGTGGTACGATTTTAAATGTTCACTTATTGTCATCAGTAATTATCAGTAAAACCACAATAACATATCCCTTTTTTTTTTTTTTTTTTTTTTTTTTCAATGTAGGATGTTATAGCCGGTGGTAAATACTTGCCTTGAGGACGATAACGTTTTGAGTTGAAAATAAAATTTTTTGTTCGTTTCTTGTATAAATGTTTCTTGAAAACTTTTCACGCCTAAAGAAAATTTAGATAGTTAATTTTTATTTAATACTTACATTTTCGTTAAAAAATTGATAAATTTCATGAAAAATTATCAACTTGTAAATTTTATGTCGCTTTCCTGTAGCAAGTCATCAGATAAGTACTTACATACCTATTATTCAGAAAGAAATAAAAAACCCTTTAAAAGTAGGCGTGTCCGAATTTCGGTATGTGCACAGAATTCTGATTCTTTAAAAAAATAAGTTTCAGAAAATGTCATGGTATTTTGACCAGACTGATTAAAATCGAATGTGGCTAGGCTAGAAAGCGAGAAAGGATGCTATGGTTCACCAAATTAATATTTTTTAACGTTTAAGGTCTCACTACGAAGCTTTATCCAAGAGCTTTAAAACGAGATTTTTTACGTCCGATTATAATAAACATGGTTGAAATGCTAGTTTATTTACTAAAACGTAGTTTTTCGAAATATGTGTACCTAACATGGCTATCTCTTCCAATATGACTTTTACTTTGATCCTATTGGTTCATTTCAGGCTCAGGAATAATTTTTACTAAAAATTAATGAAAAAAGACAAAAATTCTGTGACTATATACTTTCACATGAGTTGTCCCAAGTAATTAAAATCTTTTTTATAGTAAAATAAGGCAAAGATATATTATTACGTCACTGGTGCACCATTTCTTGATAAATTTTGATTTGAAAATTATGAAAAAAATCTAAACATTCATTAAAAATAGTTTATTTTAAGAAAAAAATATTTTCAATATAGCACTTGACAACTCTATTATAATGGTTTAAAATTATTTTTGAAGGCTCCAACTTTTTATAAAATGAAGTTCTCAATACTAAATCATTAATAAACTAGTTCATTATATACCTAAATCTACACGAAAAAACGAAATAAATGCGTTTCAAAACGTTTTTTACATTACATTCCGTGTAGACTTTAGACTTTGAGTTATACTAATTTTTTGAAAATAGGTTAATAAAGCTTTTTTTTGAAAATTGATCTAAACATGCTATATTTTCTGTCTGGCACATCGTTTCATGAGGTCAAATATTAAGAGGATTTGGTGATTTGGTTCATTGTTCAACATTGAAAAACGATCAACTAAGTTTCATCAAGTTCGTTTCGCAAGCTGTGGCCCTTTATCGTGATTAAAAAGATATTATTAAAAAAATTACTTAACGATATATACTTTCAAGGAAATTTCTACTGCCTCAAAATTATTATTCATACTTTTACGTCAAAATAACTCATTTAAACATAAAGCGAAAAAGATTTATCGTAAAATTTGGGGCAAAAGTAGTGTATATACGCGGCTAAGATTGATGATTCACTTGGCTTTTCTCCTCTTATCGCAATTCACGCATAGTACGCTCTTCCATACTTTTTAAAGTTTTTTTTTTTTTTTTTTTTTTTTTTTTTTAATTTTTTTATACTATTACCTCCGTACTTATTTTTTATATTATCTATAGTTTATAGAAGATGGATTTAAAGTAAAATTCGCTATGCTCATGCGACCAGATAACTTGCCCATTCTAGTGTAGTTTTTTTGCCGAAAATTTTTTAAACCACAAGGTATATATCATTTGAACACTTTAACGATTTTTCTATGTCGAGGCAGGTAAAATAAGTGTAAAATGAAATAAAAATGTACGTAAAAAAGTGGAACATTATTAATTTGAAACTCTGAAAAAACAAAATTGAAGCAAATGAAAAAATACATTTTTTTAAAGTATTGATTGATATCTGCTGTGCTTGTTTTAATTTTTACTTTTGAATAGAAGGATAATTATTGTTTTTTCTTCAAAATACAAAATCTTTTCCCTGTTGCAGACGGTACTTTGTGTTTTTTTCTGCGCACAATGCAAAAATTTTTTTTTTAACGTAAGAGTTCATGAAAAAAATATTTTAAAAAATCATATTAAATTTTATTATTTTTCAATAAACTTTTATAATCATTGTTTTTTTTTTCGTTTGATTAAAGATGAGTAACAATAAAAAAAAAAAAAAAAAAAAAACACAAACTGCATACTTAACTTACACTGCTTGTAAATATCAATGAAGATCTTTAATGAATCTTTGATGATTTGTCGACTTTTATAATCCTGTGTCCTGTGTTTAAAATTTTGCCCGCTGGAATGATGCGAAGCATTGAACGTGGACCGCGAAAAGTGAGAAGTGAGGAGTGTGGAATAAGGATTGATTCTCATGAAAAGCGTGTACAAAAAATGGAGCAAAGCCCATTGCTCAAACGTAAACGACGCCAATAATTATAGTCAACAACAAAGTACACGTGCTTAGATCCACGTGCATTAAAAACTGAAACAAAAAATACTATCATTCAGAAGTTACTTTACTCTGTTTATTTTTATGAATAAATGCAAGGTAAAATGTTTTTATTTATCAGTATTGTTTGTATAGCACTTGCAAATTATCGCTTTTATTCGAAAGCCCAGAGTGTGTTTTTAATGTTTTTAGTGTTTACAGTTTTCTAATCAGTGATTATTTGAACAAAAAATTCTCTGAATTATGTTTATCAATTAGAAATCTATGAAGAATTTTGAATTTCTATTTGATTGCCACATCATTTCTTTTGATACAATTTTTTTTGTACAGTATGTCTAAAAAAAGACGAAATTCGACTCTATGGAGGAAATGCGAAAATGAAAAGTGTCAGATTTATTACATAGATAATGATTCAGAACTACATCAAAAAAATTGTCCTCCTACAGAACCTTGGGGCCACACATTCATTAAAGATGAAATTTTTTATTTTATCATTGAACCTGATAAAGCTGATAAAACAATATGTAAGTTGGTAAATTTATTATTTATTGTACTGAAATTTTTTTTTTAACTTCAAAGTTTAATCTTAAAGTGGCGGATATGGCAAAACGAGTTCAAAACCCTATACACTATGTGGTTATACCAGAATTTGTCTCAAAAACTTTTGGAATTTTAGAAAATGATCCAGTTTTGATAAAAACTAAAAACAGTATGATTGTAAAAAAGGCCACACTTGATAATGATGAAAGGGTAACTTCAGCTTATTTAACAAAAAATGGTAATTTTTGCAAAATAAATTTAATTTGAAATAATATTTGATGCTTATTTTGAAAAATTCATAAAAAATAATTTTTGTTTTAGCAATTGAAATTAATGACTTGAAAGGTCCAGCAGAATTGGAAAAACTCAAAATCAATCCAAAAATTGCTTCTGAAATAGTGATTCAACCAGTTGGTAAAAGCTGTCAACAAGAATCCACTGTAGAATTGATAAGTAAGATAAATAATCACAATGAAAAACAAATATTTATGATTGGTAATAAAATTCGTATTCAAAAACAAAAACTTGATTATAAAATTGTAAATATCACAACGGAAGATCAAAATTTAAATACATCTCAAATGAAAGATATTACTCAAAACATATTTTTATCTGAAAAATCAACAAAATGGACAATTGTAAAAACAGTAGAGCAAATAGAAGATAAACAAAAGTTAAATAAATTAAAAAAAAATAAATTACTGGAAATTGGTGGCTACTCTGATTTAAAAGATGATTTAATGTTTGTATTTAATCATGGACTTGGAAAATATTATTTAAAAAATTTCAAAAATAAATTTAGCAAGGGTGTATTACTACATGGACCTTCTGGAGTGGGCAAATCAATTCTTTCTGAGGCTTTACTATCTGACATTCAAGCTCATATAGTTAAAATAGATCCATCTGATATTGATAGCAAAAATTTTAAAGAAACAGAGCAGTCATTAAAGGATTTATTCAATGAAGCTTTTGAGAAAGCACCTTCAGTAATTTTTATCGAAGATATTGATATTTTGTGTCCAAAAAAAAGTAGACCTATGTCTGATAATGAAAAAAGCTTTTTAAAAATTTTTAAAAAACTTTTTGATGATGTGCACAACAATGGTAAAAATGTAATGATACTAGCTTTAAGTTCAAACAGAGAGGCAATTGATCCTTCTTTAAGACGATTAGGTAGACTGAGTAAGGAATTTGAAATGACAGTTCCTACAAGTAAAGTAAGGAAAGAAATTCTTGAAAAAGAATTGAAATTAATGCCACAAAAACTCAAGGAAGAAGACATCAATGAAATAGCCTACGAAACTCATGGATTTGTTGGTGCAGATATCAATATATTATGCTCAGAAGCTTCGTCAATTGCTATAAGAAAGAACTTAGACCAGGCAATGGACAAAAATTTGAGTGAAGAAATAAAAGTTACCAGAAAAGACTTTGATAACGCACTCAAAATAGTTCACCCATCTGCCATGAAAGAAGTTTTAGTAGACATCCCCAATGTCAAGTGGTCTGATATTGGAGGTCAAAAGAAATTGAAAAAAGAGCTGCTGCAATCTGTTGAATGGCCTTTAAAACATCCTGAAGCTTTTAAAAAAATTGGCATTGCACTTCCTAAAGGTATTTTGATGTATGGCCCTCCTGGTTGTTCAAAAACTATGATTGCAAAAGCACTGGCAACTGAAAGTAAAATGAATTTTTTAAATGTTAAGGTAATGCATAAAAATTCTTATGTACAAATAATTTTTCAATCAAATAAATTTTTTTTACTAAATTATTTATATAAATATAAATATAGTTACATCATGAAGCAAGCAATAGTTTGATCAAGAGTAATTTCTTTTTCATAGATAAAATTTCATATTGACATTGACTGATTGGTTACCGTAAGAGTAATTGCGGTTCACTTGATAAATTTGATAATAGATTGCATTGAAATAAATTTTCAATATTGTATCTGATGGAGTGTTTTTAAAATTGATGCTTTCAATTATAATTTTAGTGTATAAATTAGATAATCAGAGTAATGATCACATTTTTTGTCTGAAATCAAAGTTTAACTATTGTCTTGATTATAATTAAACATATTTTCAAGAATTTTCATTCTAAAAAATCAAAACAAGATCGTTTTCTAGCTGTGGTAATGGCAAGACTTCTGCTTAAAGAAACTTGTATATTTATTTATTTACATAAATTTTATGCCTTAAAATTTCAGATTTTAGAAATTAAATAACTAATTTTTTTCTTTCTTATAAGAAAAATCAAAATTTAACATTAGAGATAAACTAGGAGGGAGATTTGTTAAAACAAATTTTTTGCCTGTTAAATCACTTTTTAGCCAGAGAAAAAGAACATTTCTAGTTGTATTTTGTGTACTTTAGAAAAATTTCATTTTGTAAAGTTAACATTTTAATCTTTAAGATTGAACTATTTTCTGGATAATAGTAAATTATTCGACATCTTTCATAGTTACAAGTAATCCTTTTTTAAGTGGTTTAATGTTGCCCTGGTTTACTAGGATAGACTAAAAATGTATGTAATTTTTTACAATTAATAAAAATGGAATCTGTTTTTAGGGACCTGAATTATTTTCTAAATATGTTGGAGATTCTGAAAAATCAGTTCGAGAACTTTTTAAAAAAGCTAGACAAGTAGCGCCGTGCATATTGTTTATAGATGAAATAGAAACATTAGGATTGGACAGAAGCAATCTATCAAACAGTGGAGGAGGTAGTGTTCAAGAAAGAGTCTTATTGCAATTTTTGACGGAACTAGATGGTTTTACAGGCCTTGAAAATGTTCTTTTGGTTGCTGCAACAAATCGTCCCGATAGAATAGATGAGGTAAGTCTTATAATAATAATAATAATTTAGTTAAAACAGTAAATCATTTTTTTATGGTTCAGATTCATAAAAGTCATAAAAGTACAACAAACTTTATCTCTAATCTCTCAAATTTTTTGGAATCATTTTTTAAAATTATAGTTTATCAAAAAGCGTTAAGTCAAAATTAAAAATTTGTTCAAAATTTGAAGCTGTATCTACATAAAACAAAAAAATAAAATAAATAAATAAAACTTACAGAGCAAAAATTAAAATTTTGCATAGCATACTTTATAATCATTTAATTTATTGTTAATGGTAGATAGATTACTTACATACTTATAGGCCACGAAAATAATAAATGTCTCAGTTTACATGAAGTTGTCAGCCCAAAAAAAATTTGATTTGAGGCTTTCTTATTTTGAGGCCAAAGTGTGTTTACTATCTTTCTGCACGATGCAGCAAGGATGCGTCTTTTTTTTCGCGGCAGTTTAATTGAATGATAAATTGAAAAAAAAAATTACAAATTATTTTTTATTAGAATTTTTTAAAAACAAATTCTCTAAATGATCAAAAATTCTGTTTTTTACCAGGCATTACTTAGACCTGGAAGGTTTGACAGTTTGATATATGTACCTCTACCTGATGCTGAAACAAGATTGGAAATATTTAAAATAAAGTTAAATAAAATGAATTGTTCAAAAGATGTGGTTTTAAAAGATTTAGTAACGGCGACAGAAAATTATTCAGGTGCAGAAATTCAGGAAATTTGTCGAAAAGCTGGTATGAAGGCTTTAGAAGAAAACTTGGAAGATCCAATTGTTACAAAAGAAAATTTTAAAACAGCAATGTCAGAAGTTTTTCCGAGGATTAATAAAAACTTTTTGAAAATTTATCACGATTTTCAAAAGAAAACTAATG
Organism: Encarsia formosa; assembly: GCA_038277355.1. Lineage (NCBI taxonomy): Eukaryota > Metazoa > Arthropoda > Insecta > Hymenoptera > Aphelinidae > Encarsia > Encarsia formosa. Next base: position 15,950,792 of record CM076185.1, read on the forward strand.
TAGTAGAAGCACCTTCACGTTTCTGCAAATGGTTTTTTTGGAGACAAAGGCGAAGTTAAATCTATTCAGGGTAGATTATGAACTTGCTAGTAGATGAATAAGAATTAATTGTAAAAAATCATGTGACAAAAAAAATATTTTTTATTTTTTTACTTAATGTAAATTCCTTCCAGTAATAAATACATGGAATACATGTAAAATAGATTAAAATATTTAAAATATTTTATAAAAATTATGTACAAAATTAATTAAATTTTTGTATTATTTTAGTAAATATTTAAAAATTTTTATAATTTTCCTATAAATAAATACTTTTAATTATTGATAGTGAAAAATTATTTATTTATTTTTCAAATTAGACTTTTTTTTTAATCAACCTTGATCGCTCAAGTTTTATGGTAAATTATTATTGATTAATTGCGGGTCTAGTCTCTCACAATTTTTGAAAGTATCCAAAAATTCATAATAATATAATTTATAATACTTACCGATACTAATAAAATTTGACTGATCAATCATTGATTCCAAAATTTCGAAAGCCAAAATCCTTTCGTCTCACTCTTTTCAGATAGATATAAGTGCATTTACGTAAAGAAAAAAAGTGAATTGCTTTTATAATTTTATTTTTTGAAATATTTAACGGAAACATTTATCTTGACTTCCGGTGAAACGAGGATAGCTTGGAAGTATGCAAAACAAAGATTCAAATAGAGTTTGATTTATTATTATTATTTATATTTTTATAAAATTTACTTAACAAAAAAATTATTTTTGTTTAATCAGTAATAACTTAAAAGATGAAAAATCTGGTAGAAAGATGAATGCACCAGCAACTCTACTGTAAGAATAAATATGTACATATCTTGTTTTAGAAGAGCGAATCTTGGTTGTAAAGCTTACACAAAAAAAAAAAAAAAAAGAAGATTACAGCAGCACTTGCAACTCGTAAGCTCACATGAGGATTGAATTGTGTACTTCGACTGACGTTTTTACTTTATCTGTTGCACTAGCGCAGTTTGCTTTAAATCTGTTACTTTATTTACTCCCATGTATCTTTATTGCATCACTGATTTTTCTTTTAGTATAAAGTATACTTGAATCGCTTTTTAGACAATTTGATTCCTGCAATCGGTCCATTGGAGACAACTGCCGCGTACAATATTTCTTGAAAAATTCGTTACAGTACCTAAGTAGTATTTTTTATTTTGAAAAAGATTTAGCGAGAAAACATTTGATTGTTTTGCATTAACATCTCCGATTTTACCGGAAATTAGGTAAAAGGTAGTATTTGTCACGGTTATGCAAACGTGGTAAAATTATTTTTCGTAATTCCTAAAATTTTTAAAATGGAAGCCGGGTGGGAGATTTTGACTTTAAAAAAATCTTATTTTTTTAACGTTTATAAATTTGAGGTTTTGATTGATTTTGAAAATTTGTGAGCCGATGTAACAAATTACGAACTTTAAAAACAAATTATTTAAATAAATAAATTACAATTTTTTGAACTCATAAAATGAACTTTTTTTTTTAAGCTGAAATTTGAACATTTGGTGCCGCTCTTATTTATATATATATATTTTTTTAAATTATTTTTTTTTTTTTAAGTTTAAGATTTAAAAAATTCGTCATAAAATATACTTTTCAGCAAAAATAATTTTAAGAAAATAGGAGAGGTGTTCGGGGCTCAAATTCTGGCCTAAAAAAAGTTCATTTTGTCAAAAAATTGGAATCTTTTAATTGAGTAATAAAATTAAAATATAGTCGTAATTTTTTACATCAGTTTGCAAATTATTGTCAAAATATATTAAAACCTCTAAAAGTTATGAATGTTCAAAAAATAAGATTTTTACTTGAAAATTTTATTTTCTGACTTGTAACTATGATATGTACTCCATATTATTAACCACTACATGAATTGAATTTGGATGTAAAAATAAAAATCCGAAAAGAAATTCCAAACTGACCAAGTTCAGAAAAAACTCCGACCATTATAGGTTTTCTTTCTTCAATAACAAAGAAAAATAGAAGCAATAGTAGTAAAAGATTAAGAGAAAGTGAAAAAATATTTAAAGTACAAAACTCCAAGCCTGTGCGAGCAGGAATGAAATGAATGAAAACGTGCCCACGATGTGCAATGCAATAATAAACTTTCCATTTAAGAAAAATAAATTAAAACCCAATACTTCACATTCTCTCATTTTTTAAATAAATTAATTACAGATTTTATTTCTTTTTTATTTAAAAAAATATGCTATTTTCAAAGTCGCACTTTACTTCAAATAAAAAATTCTCCAAGAAATTTTTGATCACTTTCGTCAAACTTAATACAGAACTAAAAATAAAATTTACTGTCATATAGGAAAAGTTGCAAGTTATAGTAAGAGTAAAAATTCAATTCTCAGTGAATTTTTGCTTTTCAGCGTTTTTAAAGATTTATTTGTGCAAAAGAAGGTAACTGGTATGAGCCGATAAACTTTCCCAGAAGAAGCTTCCAATCATATTCTTCAGATAACATGAGCTGACACTACAAAATTTTACTGTAGAGTTGTAGAATATCTACGTTAATAATGTATGAGCCACAAAATATAATAACTCAAAGAAAAATTATTGGTTAATCAAACACTAGTTCAGGCCTTCCTGATTCAAATACGTTATTTTAAATATTTTGTTTTCATTTGAAAAAAAGGTTTCTAAGAAATCTTTGAAATAACGAGACAGAGCAACCAATTTTATTCGATTCTTTCACATTTGTGAACTTCCGTAAGTTCCCTTTGCTCGATTTTCGATTGGAATTTGATCATTTAGAAATTCGAGCTGCACTGGTTACTCGCAGCTGATGACCCAAAGGACAGATCATTTCTTTGTCGAGTAAAAATTGAGTAAATAACGCAATTCCATAAAAAAATGTTTATTTGTTCAAAAGTTATTCAAAATTTAATAAAAAAATACAATTTTCGAAATTGAAATTTTTGGAAAACTCTCCCAAACCAGCTACCGCTGGCTTTGATTTTCAAGTTTTTTGAGATCAGTGAATTTTTTCGCCCAACCTTATATAACCTATTTTAATTTTAAAGTAATTTGAAAGATAATGACGAAAATCGCTCGCAAAAAGATTCATTTGTTGTTTAGTCAACCCCAAACAAACCCGCAGAAAAACTAAACGATTTATATTTACTATATTTCAATTATTTAAGTCCTTCATGCTTTTTTAACCTTGGGTAGCACCTTCAGGAGTTGAAATAATTTATTCTCCTGGTGATACATCTCCTGCAAAGCTACCAAAAAACCCTCGAAATGCGTGAAGCACGATTTTTTCGATCATTCTTTAATTTTTGGATGATTCTTGCATATGAGATTTCCAAAAAGCATATAAAAAAAATGCAATAGCGTTATATATGTAAAGAAGAAAAAAAGAGAAAGGGAAACAAAAAGCGAAAAAGAGAGTAAAACCACGGATTACCTGAAATACTTCTTGCAGCTAGAGTTGCAAATGGTAAGCAAAGTTCGCAAAATGTCTCGTGAATGCAGCATGCATAACAAATGCAAGCCAACACCGCAAAAGCATCGTTCGAAAAAGAAAAAAAAAAGAAAGAAATAAAGGCCAGCGCGCGCCATTCCGTGGGGGATCGGAAAAGAGCGAAGAACAAGAGAACGCGCCTCGAATTGAATAACGCCCGCTGCTCTCTCCCCGATTCACGGAAAGAGAAAAAAAGTTTTAGGTACAAAAAGAAGGTTTCGACAATTTTTCTTTCAATGATCTCTTGCAGTATCGAGATTTATCATTTTTGTTTTTGTTTTTTTTTTTTTTCTTTAGATTTATAAACCACACCAATTGATTTTTAAAATCATCAATAACACGTCTTATTTTTTGCGTGTTTTTGTTTACAACATCTTGAAATTCATAGTTTGACGTAATCCACAAGATCTACCTCAGTGCTATTCTATAATCCGCTTTTTTTCGGTAAAAGTCAGCAAAAAAAAAAAAAAAAAAAAAAAAAAATTTTAGGTCAAACAATTAATAAACGAATTAATAGAAAACCTCTTTTCATAGAGCAGTCAAATATTTTCATTAATAAGAATTACAATTGCATATAACGAATCTTTATCAAGTAGAGGCCTAGGATTCATACGTATATACTTTTAATTAATAAAAAATTGGGTTGACCATGGTTCAATTGCAGAAAATAATATATATATCCACTCTTAAAATTGAGTAAGCGATATCGATTTTTGAGTTTAAGACTTTTATTTTTGATCCGATTGGTTAAGCATGTCGTGATATATCGAGTTCTTCATCGTGAACTTGGTCAACAATAAATTTTAGAGGTTGTAATTTTGTCAAATTCTGCGCTGCGCGCGTACGCCCACTCGACTCTTAGTTAACTAAATAATTGTAATCGTAACATGTATATTGCTTGAGACTGATTCTATTAAAAAACTTAGCTGCATATTGAATTGATTCCATTTTCAATTTTAAAAATGAACGTTTTAAACTTAAAAGCTTTGAAATTTCTTAATAAAATTTATATATTCTACAGTTTCCCGGAAAATTTTCCAAACGTGATGAGAATTTACAAATACATTGAAATTTTTTGGATTTATTTATATATGTTAATTTTCTTCTGTCATCTAATTATTTCTTCTATTAATGTTATAATGTGACTTCGTTAGGTCACGTAATACTTCTTATACGTTTTAATTTAACAGATCTAATTATAAAGATATTCGGCTACTTATGCCATAATAAGAACTTGTAATGATTTCAGCACATTTATTTCATTTTCGTATGTAATGTCATGGTTTCCGAGTTTTTCCCAAGAAAAATATCGTTAAAATCTTTTTTTTTTTTTTACGTTTAAATTTTATTTTTTCCGAACTCTTTGATTCTTTGTCAGGGGTATCAACAAATTGGAAGAAATTTTTCGGGAAACGATACAACTAAAATTTTAACGATGCTTTTAAAGAACGTGCTCAGCTAAAAGACTAAAAAATTTAAAAATTTAATAATGAAACAATCTCTACAGAGAGATTTTTCAAAACTATTTATATTGCAATACGAAAAAAATAACGAAGCATTATTCGTCTTACAAATAAAAAAAATAAATAAAAAATAAAAATAGAAAAACATAATTTATTTTAAGTAAAAAAAGTAAAATTAATTATTGATTAAAATTAAAAATTTTATCACCACAGTTCAGAAACATACTAATCAGATTTCTCGCGTGAAACATGCGCTAATTCATAGCCACGCCGTCCCTTCGTACGTTTATATTTTTGTAACGAAAACTTGTTAACATATTATATATAAACAAGAATTCATATTCAAGCCCATTTTACTTATATAAATTTTTTATAATTACATAAATTTTCGAGTATACAAAAGAATAACTTTCAAACATCGTAAATTCAAACTATTTTGAATCATTAAAGTGCTCCTAAAAATAATTGAGGCTTAAAACAATTCAAAATTTTTTCTACATTTTGGCTCACCTTATTTTGAATAAATAGTTGCTACCCAACAAAACTTTAAAACTTGCGTAAACAAAAAGAATTTTTCCTCCTTCTCACCTCAAAATCGGACCTTCACCCCTTGTTTTCGGTATCTCAGGAGGAAAAATATTTTTCAAAACATGGTCGAGAAGGGTTCTTTGGCCCCTCGCCTTCGGCTCGGGTCACAAACCTCTCGGAGGCTAAATAAACCCTTCCCCGACCTGTTATGAAAAATACTAAATTTTCCATTCGTGAAGTAGTTTTGTAGAACAAAAATAATCTAAAATTTTTTTTTCAAGTACATGAGATACAATTAAAAAAAATAGTGTAATAATTTATTTATTTGTTTGTAAAAGAAAATAGAAAGTTAAGCCTAAAAGTTTATGGCTACTGTAATCAAATTATAGTCTAATAGCAATATTTTTAGTTTGTATTGACTCCCGCAACGTGAGTCAAATCGTGATCTTTTTTTATATAGACATGCACTGGCATAGTCGCATGGTAACTCGAGTCTACCCCAACCCTAAAACGGTCATTGTTTGTTGAATACAAATATTTTTTTCTATTATTAATATTCTGAAGAAACTAAAATGATCCTTAGTTGTTCTATTTTCAACTAAAAAAATCTTTTTAAAATTGCAGCACGCATTGCTTAGATTTATTGAAAACGATCATAATAATTTTGATTCTCCATAAAAACCTACAAAAGAGCCAAAAAAATAATCATTAATATTTCAGCTAATAGACTCTAAACCGCTCTAGAATTTTTGCAGAAATTTTTGTACATACGTTTATAATAAACTGCCAATAAATTTTCAAAATTTTCTAAGCATAATTAAGTCCTTAATCGCTTGGAACAGCGTAATTAGACTAAAATTTATAAGATCATCTTCATATTTTGATCAGATTTTTCTAAGGCCAACAATTCATGATCAATTTCGTTCAAGATTAAGAAGAAGTGGAGAATGGGGAGCAAAGAGGGCTCGCGGTGCCCTTGAGGGCACCTCCTTCAAGTAAACTATGCTGCTTGAAACAAGAGGTCGTGCTCAACCTGGAGCTTTGCGCTTTCGCCATCTGTACACTTCACCAGCACTTAAAAGCTTGTTACGCTTAATACATCTTTGATTTGAATTTTCAGCAATTAATTAATTTGGAACAGCTTTTATTTTTTACCTAAGAAATAAGAAATCACCAGTTTGTGTTTGAAATTTACTAATAAGAGTGAGTATAAGCAATTTATTGAAGGTGTATTGATGATGAGTCATTGTCTAGGACTCAATTAGCAGGTCTCAAATATTTATCCACGACTCAAAAAACTACCGTCTATCATTATTTTGATATTCTTTTTACCTATCGAATGGTTCTTTACAATAAAAAAAAAAATTTAGTTTTAACGAAGTACACAAAAGCTACATAAAAGAGTATCGATTTCTGTAAAGAAACAACAAAAATTTTAATAATTAATTGAAGTATGTTCAAAATAAGGCGACTTTATAGAAAATTAAATTTTTATTGACAGCGAACGATTTTTTTTAATTTGTCCTTTTATAATTGAGTTACGTAATTTTCCTTTAATTTTCAATTTAATTAAGCGTTTGAATCAATTTTATTTGATATCAAAGAATTTTCAGGCAATTGAATTTAGTTCATTTAGGTACTTCTTTTTTTAATGATCGCCCGCGTAAAAAAATTTAAAAGACATGTCTCAATTATGGCCGTATCAATATTTTTGAACGTTCAAGGTCTCATTTTAAAGGTCAAAGCAAGAGCTTTGAAATAAGACCTTATTTGTTCAATTCCAATGAACTGGTTCGATTTGACTGCTGATTTACTAAAATTTAGTTTTCCAAGATCGAAATGAAAAAATTGTGTACCTAAAGTGCCCCCCCCCCCCCTACTTACTATTGAAAAAAGTTTAGTGAGTTTAAACTTAGTTGAGTTTTTTGTTTGTAATTTTTTTTAAATTTTTCAACATGGCTTTTTCTTACTCTAGGTATCGATTTAATATAAATAGGGTTGAATGAAGCAATTATTTATAAATAAATGATTATCAAAATATTTTTCCATATCTTTGCGTATATTTTTTATGGAAATTGTATATTTTTCTACAGCTATTATTAAATTAAATTAAAAGAACGTGCCAATTGAACCTACAGCATAATCCTTCTAATATATTCCGAGGCAGGTACGTTTTATACAGGAAAACTTTTTTATTTACCTTTCCATCGGCTAACAGTGTATAAATAAAGTTTTCTACTTTGAACTTGGAAAACATTTTTTAAACAAATTTAAATTTTCAAACCAGAAACTCAAATTACTGTAGCAACTATAGTAATAGCTGTCTTGATTATATTATCAAATAATAAAATTTAAACAATTTTTTTTTCACTGGTCTGTTTGTAACACATAAATCTCGATCATTAAAAATCAGTTAAAATTTTTGCCTGAAGTCTAATTTTTTTTTTTCTCAAAATTTTAGATGAATTTCAGCACTTTTTCATCAAAACCTTGATTGCAACAGTAATCCAAGATTACGTTCTATAGTAGATGTATCCTTCTAAATCAGGATATCGGAGCTGGTATGAAATAGTAGAAGCGATTGAGAGAGAAGGAGAGAGTAGTATAAGTCAATTTAATGACGTGTACAAGAGGCAAGTATTGATTACTCGAGTAATTACCGCGTAAGATGTGAGTTACGAATCATCAATCTTATATGATGCTTACAAGCATTGGCATGAATTGTGTCCCACCTACCAGCTCTAATTCGATTGAGGTCCAAGAAGATATGTCTCCGATGGCAGATTGAATTGCATAGTGCTTGTTTACTTTTGATTTACGCTTCCAGAAGCTTTCATAACACTATATTGGTAATGTCTTAAATCATGCTATTGACTTAAAAATTTGATTCAGATTTATTGATATTATTTCGAATATTATTGCAGTAATAAAATTAAAATGTTTTAATTAATCGTAAGTTTATATTTAGTTTTATTATAATGGTCTTTAACTCAAATATTTATTTTTTTTTTCTTAGTCCACTAGTTCTAATCAAGGCAAACTTGGCTCCTTTAATTACTAACAGAACTCTAGATCTATCTTGAAACATGCCGTTTCTATATATTGCGCAAAAGCTCATTTTCACGGGAGTAGGTCATATATAACGCTTTAATACCTCGCTTAGGAATTTTACATGCACATCAAACGCTTAAGCCGTTCATTTTAAAACTAATGCGCACTGTAAGTAGATAATTTAAATTTCAAAAAATTTTTTAAAGATACTTAACCATCGGTACTTGTCATGATAGGGAATTAAATAGTAACATTTTTTTGTGAAGTATTTCATTCGTAAAACTAATTTTAATTTTATTTTCATTCCATTCTTTGTCACGTTTATTAAAGTTTCTATTCAACTTTAATTCTGTCGTTAAAAATTATTTAGACATCATAAAAGATTCCTCATTTGACAGTAAATTTTTAGCAAAAGGGGATGATATTTTCATTTCTTGACTAAAAACGTTTTCATTAAAATCTCTCCCTGGCGTTGTGTTGCTTACTCTTCTCTCGAGTACAGATTTTTAGCTACCAAGCTCGTATGCCTCCAGCGGATTTTTGGCAAGAGCTTACAATTTAAGTTATATTTGATTAAAATTAATAGAAAATATATGGCAATACATCAGTTATAATTTTAATGGCAAATGACGAAAAAGAAAAGAAAATATTATAAAAAATAAGTTTAACTAGAATAAAGAAAAGGAAATCAGCTCTTTCATGATGAGCTTGCTGCACTAGAGAATTAGAAAACTATTCTAACTCATGTAAAAAAATAAAAACAGGGTTTAATAGTTTAATATTTTTAATCAAACAAAAGCATTTCACATCCTCAAAACAAAAAACATTTCTTTACACAACTGTCTGTAGTAAATCGCGAGGTAAATCGTAGTCTATCTTCAAATATAAATGAATAGATAAGCTGCAAACCCTCACTAATGAGCACTTTACGCTCAACTCCTGTTTAATTATTCTCAAGTAACCCAAATAAACCCCACACAAATTTCGTTGGGTTATTAAATCAGAAAACAAGTAAAATAAATATTCATAGAATCGATTACATCAAAAAATCATAATAAAGTGACAGTTTATATGTGTCTAGATGTCCAGACACTTCCCAGGTACTACAGGGCTTTTCCAGATACAAACACGTTCAACGAGAAGTAGGTAAATAATAAATTATTTTATAAGAACATTTTTTTTTAATTTTTACCACGCAGAGTACATTGCATCCTTGCAATCGCTAAAATAATAAAAGTAAAGCTATAAGTCAGTGACGTGTCCTTCTATCAAGAATTTGTCAAACTTCAAGTCACGTTGGTTTTTGAGTCAGCGAAAAACAGGTGACGCTGTGTGTGCAACTCGAGCTGAACTCTCTTTCATCACGAGTGCACTTATTCTTCTTTCTCGCCCTTTCCAATTCCTTTTACGAGATGAGTTGTTTACTTTCGCTATTCCTCGTCCTTGCATTACAAGGTACCGAAAGTACCTTCAGTCTTATTTTTGCTTAAGTTTTCTTAGGAAAAGTGGAAAAGACTTTTATGTTCTGGCTTTTTTTTTTTTTTTTGTCTTTATTTCACGCTCACGATCACTTAACACTTTAAGGATGTTTGGTACTTACGAAAAAATGCAGCCGTTTCGTCAATTTTGATCGGATCGATTTATGATTAGTATCAAAATAATCATTGAATTTTTGCCTTTTTTATGTTCGATTTAGTTTTAAAAAAAATCAAAGTATTTTTTTAAATACTTTAATCCAAACTCTTATGGAAATCAAGCAATTTTTTTCTTTGATCGTATGTCACTCTTCTAAAAATACAGAGATCGTTAAAAGAATTATTGGGATTTGTAGATTTCAGCTTGAAAAAAATTTTAAGATTTTTTTTATAATATCTTACCAACCATTTGAAAAAGATAACAAAGAAAAACAAGCGCGCAGCGGTTAAATTCAATGCGCGTCTGAACAAGAAATGTTTTAACTTTTTTTCTACTGCATAATTTGATCCAACACAATGTCTTTAGGTCTTAATTTTTAATGGGAGATTAAAAAAGTTAACGTTTTTGAACTTTTGACGCAGAGTTTTGTAAATTAAAAATTAGGTTATGTTTTTGTGATTTTTCCTAATTTTTTAAAATATCTTTTAAACATAAAATTAATTTTACATGAAAGTAGAGACTTTCAAGTATGTTGTGTAAAATTTTCATAATGATTCATTCATTAGGGTCAAAGTACTGATGATATGAAAATAAAATCGTCTAGTCGGGCGCTGCGGTGCCACTCCCCTCCCCTCTTTTCCCCTCACGAAAGTACCAAACATCCTTAATACATTACTTTTTATTTAATTTTTCGAAACAGTATCCATCGCTAAAAAAATTTTTTTGCATCTTAAGAACCCTTTTTGTAAAAATATTAAGTTCATTTACCAAAATGTTGAAAAAATACATCAAAATATCTCAAATGTTTCTTGAAATTTTTAAGTTATACTTAAAAGAAATTCCAAGCTCTAGTATCCGTATCAAATACATTAAATTTAAAAATTTTTTTTACAACAAAACAAATTTTTTCAAATTTAACTTTTTCATGCTTGTAAAGAAAAAAGAAGACTTTTTTTAGTGTTTAAAGTAATCACAAAAAAAAGTTTTTTATGGTGTAAAACTATAACATGAAATAACTATTTTGTTAAGTTTTTAGATTTCGCAGAGATATTTTAATGGAAGTCGTCATGAAACATTCGTAAGTAAACACTGCCACCCATTTTCAAAGCAATGCTCCTACGCGTTTTTCTGGCCTCCAGAATAGAGTCGGTACGAGAAAAGTTTAAGCTCCCCGAGCAACATGAAAAAGTTAGTTACCAGGCAGTAGGACGCAAAGTTTTGAACTTGTAATTTTCAAAGCACTACATTTTTTATTCTGGGCTTTAACTTTTTGGTATTCTTATTACTTTTTTTTTTTATCTAAAAAACAGCTCAATAACAAGTTTGGGATAGTTGCGCTTGCTACCAAAAATTTTTTTTTATTTAGCAAACTTTAATCTCGGATCTTTGAGACACATTTTGATTATTGTTCAATAAAATATCGTATAAGTCGCTTGGGTGGATCTTTACTCAGCTCTGCCTTCACACTGCTCTGGTAAAAATACTGCACCAAGGAGTTACGCACTTGGTCCTGTTTGACAGGACTGAATCAGGACTATCATAGGAGTATGACAGGACTATCAGATAAAAATATTAAATTAAACTCTCGTAGTCTTGTCCCGTTCAAAATCGGCTGGCCAGGACTTTTCAGGACTATTCAGGACTTTTATTACAGGGAACAAGTGGGTAGCCCCTGCTGCACTCAAAATTAGAAACTCATTTCTTATGTTTAATAGTACTTTTGACAACAAGAGACGAAAAACATGTATTCGGACGAGAGCGAATATTTACAGTTGTAAACATTTCGCTCGAGTCCGAATACGTTTTTGTCTTATGTTATCAACAATACTTTTTACTGTAGTAGCCCTCTCGAGATGTTCTTCAGACTTATTTTCGAGGACGAAAGACTCACTTTCTTTCGCACAACGTCAGTAGGGACATCAGCAGTTGAGGCTGAGCAGCGGAAAACAGCTGATCTCTTATTGTCGCAACTCGCAGTGCGACAGAAAGTGAGTCTTTCGTCCTCGAAAATAGGTCTGAAAAACGTCGAGAGAGGGCTACCTACTATAATAAAAAAATATATTACTACAGTGGTGCACCATGCCACTTCTTGAAGAATCTCAGGCTCTGCCTCGTTACGCTTTTGATGCCTCCAACTAGCCCTTGTAAAAAGGGTGCTCCAGTGTAGTATAATATATCATTGCATAGACGATCACCAACAACTCACTTTACTTTTTCATCTCAGCTCTACTCAGAAACGTAACATGACTTTAAAAATGCATCAACTCGAGATTTTGCGTTGGTAGTGTAAGGTCTTCCGATTTCATTCAAGTTTGGTTCTCAAAAATTATTTTCATTGTAAAATTAAAAAATTTAATTATTAATTTATAAAATCGTGAACTGGTACTGATTCTATCCAGCTGCGTAACTATATGATCTCCGTGTCATCTTCTCGTGCTCATAAAAATGAAGCATCATATAGAAATGTCAAAATTTTTTTGAGTTGGTTAAAAAAAGTTCTTGTAAGAAAATTACTAAGTCATTTCTATAATGTTTTATTTATTTGCACACAATAAAATGATACGTAGATTAATAAATACAAAGACGCATCTGAATAAAATTGTCACCACGTTAATAAATAGACTTGGCAATGTTTGACCAGTTATCAAATTTTTTAGTTTTACTCTAACGTTATGAAATAACAAAATAAACACATGGTGAAAGAAAAGAACAATAAATCAAGTTTCATAAGTGACAAATGAAAAAAAAAAAAAAAAAAAAAAAAAAAAATTACAATCAAACTTAGTGAACGGTTGCTTCTTGAAAGTAGAGTACGAAGAGTTAAACATAGAAGCTGCAGCAAGACCCAACAGAGAGCTACTGCAGCAAGGCTGGAACTTGTATACCGTGTCCCAACGGTATACGTGTTTTCTCACAATGGAAAATTACGCGACTCGCTCCCATTTCTCAGGATATTGGCTGCTTTACTTCCTGGCTAATATAAGAAGCTCGAATTTGATCTCGGGTTGACGATAAGTTATTATGTGTGCACTTTTTCTTATCTTTTATATACCCATTCAATAACTTTAGGAGTACGTACTTGAAAATTTTCAAGTAAATCTTATAGATCAGACTCAATTCTATGAGTATCGATATTATCAAATTAGTATACTTACAGATATCAAACTTCTAGTTACAAAAGTAGTTTTTTACTTCACCAAGTTTTCGAGCGTCGTACTGTCGTGTTATAAATCAGAAAAAAATGAATCAAAAAGTTTGACATGTTCATTAAAAAAATTTAGTTTGATGGTTCAGAGAAAGTAAGTAAGTTTAAACATCGGCAGTCTAGAAAAGTTTTCGGAATGGTTGACAAAAAATTTACGTCCATACACAAGATGTACCGAGATTAACCCCCTTAATCTTAGACTTTTGAAAAAAACTTTGCTACCTTTCACTCAACGAATTTTTTATGCACTTAAAATATTGAGCCAAAGTCTTTGAGCGATTCATAACAAACTTTCAGGGATTTTGGAGAGGTATTTAATTATTCACCATGAAGCCCAGATAAAAGTTTAACAAAAATACGGTTATCGTATTTTGAATGATTTTAGTTAGACTGAAAAAAAAAACAACTATTAGAGGTTCTCTAAAGTCAGATCGGTGTAATCTTCATCTGGAAACACTCCTTCAATACATTGTAGAAGCCGCAGAACGTGAAATAGAAATTCGCAAGTTTAATTCAAAATTTTAAAAATTGTACCAAGGTTACCCCGCATGTGAATCACGACTACTCCGTTCTACGGCAACTATGATTCAAAAAACTTTTCGTTTATATGAATTTTTAATTAAATTACTATATTTTATTTTAACTCATACTACATGATATTTATTTCAACGTCTGAAAAACTTCATTAAACAAGGCTTTTTTACTTTCCTGATTGAATAAATAATTTGCAGCAACAGGTAATAGATTTTAGCAAAACTTAATGCATTAACGGTGCTTCCACAAACTTTATCTCATGGGGAATTACGAAAAAGAGGATCGTTTTTCTATTCCAATTTCAACTTTCCTTTCTTTTTACCGAAATCACAAAGTTTTCTACCTCCTTCTTTCCATTTTCTGTACTCATGTAAAAGCTTCCTAGGTTCTCTTGTATTTTTCTTACAACTTTGAAAAAGTTATACTCTAGGGTAAATTAAAAAACTATAGTAGAGCGCTTCAAGAAAACGAAGCTACCCGCGAGTTTGATAATTGGTTGAATACTCTTTTGTAAATAGCTATTAATGTTAAAGCTAGAAATTTTTTTGAGTCACTTTGGTATTAGGCTTTGTTAAAAAATGAAAAACTGTTCATTATTATTCATTAATCGTTTTGTTCTCTTTTGTGCTTAAGCTTGAATTTATTTTCTACAAAATAAATTTAAATTAATAAATTTTTATTTTGTATAAAATAAAAACTTGAAACAAAATTTTTGATTTAATTACGAATTACTAAGTATGAAGATTGACAACACGTCTTACAGTGTTTTATTTTATCAGTTTTGCGAAATTTTAATTTAAATTTTTTCAATCACAAAAGAAGTCATTAAATTTATTTTATTCATACAAATAAAAATATTTATCATGTGGATACTATCTTCAACACTTTTTTTTCTTTTTTCTCTTGACAGTGAATTTAAAAATACTTCGATAGAATCTTTCCGCAAAAGCTTTACCGCTTTACATTCGCCTTGAATTCAAATAATACCCCTGCGCTTTCTTTTCAACTATAGTCATCATAAAAAGTTCTCTTTTCATTCCAGAGCTTTTCTCGCTTAGCCTTTAAATGGGTACTTAATACATTGTGTGGATTGAGTTAAATACATACATTATTTACGTACTAAAAAGATATATGTGTAAATAAATTTATTTAATTAGTTCCATCTAAAGAAATTAATCTATTTGAAGTAAAATTTGCTATTCATTTTACGTACTTTATATTTAAAAACTAAAGTTTGAGTCTTTACCTAAAATAAAAATTTTAATCGAAGTACCTTGTTAAGCCTATTTGATTCATTTACATTTTTCTAAGCTTGTACTCACTGGGCGCTCTTGAATACATATGTGTACGTACTTACATTACCTTTTTCCATTTAAAAACAAAAAAAAAACCTTAAAATAAATATCTAAAGTGAAATCCTTTAATCTCAAAATTGTCATTTTTATGTTAATTTAAGAAATTAAATGTCTTCAATAAATTACCTGTTATTTTTCCTTTTTTAACGAATTCAAGACGAGTGGTTTTCGGCATTCAAAAGAGAAGGCAAATATACATAAAAAGAACGCAAACATCGTAAAATCAATTTTTTGTAAAATTTAAGATGTATAATGTATTTTAATTCCCATTCACTAACCACATCAAGAATAAAATTCACCTTTCAATACGATATTTAATCACAATTCAAGATCAATAAGCATACTCTCTTTTAGAGTGGAAACGAATTTCTATTAGTATCCCTTAGATTCATGTATAGAAACAATCGCAAATCTTTTTTTAACCAACTTTATTATGTATTTTAAAAAAGTAAGAGGATATTAATACTTAACATTTAATAAGGTAGGTGTACCTAATATGGCCCTGTGCCTAATATGCTCCCCCCCCCCCCCCGCCCCTGTTATTTTGAATATGCTCGATATGCGGCATTTCTACAAGCTAGGAAGAAGTCAAAAATACTGAATTATGAAGTTTTGAGTTGTTTAGAACATTTGAAAATTATTTTTGCGCACGCCTTATAGCTAAAACTCGTTTCGTATACCTTCGTTTTTATTTTACCTTGTAATTAAATGCTCTGACAAAAGATTTAGACACACCTGACTAAAATTTTCATAAGTAGCTTCGATTCGTTATTGTTTCAGCTTTAAAATGTGATTTTAGTTTTTGTTCAACTCGTTTTCTAACTGATTTTATTCTTAAATAACTTTTTATACTGCAGTGTACCTAATATGGCCCCCCGCGAATTAGTTGAAATACCGATATTAAGAGTCCTTAGTTTCATATTTACTTTTTAGAAAATCCTATCCTAATGTTATTTAAGAAAAATAAATTTAATTGTTTCAAAGCTTTTTTCATTTTATAACTAAAAAAACATTCTAGCTCATTAAAGTTGAAATTTTTCTACTGGTTGCAAAGCTTTCAAAAAAATAGTAAAAAAGGCTCAATTTTTAAATAAATAATTTTTAAAATAATAAAAATTTTGAATTTTTTTAAATCTCATATCCTGATTGATTTAAAAAATAGGAAACAATTGCAATTAATAAATAACTTCAAGGGGACCATATTAGGTACACAAATTTTTGGTGTCTTAAAAAAACGTGTTTTGGTAAATCCTCTGGCATTTCAAGCTCATTTATCAAAATCTAACGCGTAAGCTCTCATTTTAAAGCTCTTGAATTAACCTTTAAAATGAGACCTTACACGTCAAAAAATATTGATTTGATTCGCCACAACCTCGATTCTCGCTTAGGGGGGCCATATTAGGTACAGGTACCTTACATTAAAAAAAAAAAAAATTTGAAAAAATCAAATGTTTTTAAATAATAAAAATATAATACAAAGGTACAACAATTTTTAATTTAACACTAGTATTCGCTCTGAAGATTAGAATCCTCAAATTGCCAACTCTGCTTACACACTTCGAGTAAGTATGTTGATATTTCGAAAAATCGAGAATGTGAGCACAATAAGTATTCGCATCAATGAAGATGCAAGCAGCCGAAAAAAGAACAACCGGAATTTTTTCCCGATGCATCGCACGTTTAAACTGAAAAGCATGCACATTTCTTTTCAAACTTTAAAAATTGCAATTGAACGTGACTAGTGTTCTCTCAGCTTTTGTAAAAAATTATTTTTTCGTTGATCTCAAACAGAGCTTACGATGCAGACTTTTACTTACTAAATATAAGTATACGAAATATAAACGCGCTCTAATAATAGAAGTAAATGTTTTTGGAATTTGTTTCTTATGAATCACAGTCACATGCTTTTGGCTTTGTGAATTTGGGTACAGTTAACCCCAACATCTTCATTTAATATCAAAGTTAAATTAATTAATTCAATAAAAGGTACTAAAACAAGTAATTGCATCTTCATTTGTGTAAATAAAAGAATAATGAAACCATGCAAGCGTATTTCAGCCAGCGACTTAGCTGTAAAAAGTTTTTCTCTTCCTCTTTATTTCTTACTACGAATATCTCTTGTGATCCCACTAGATGTGTGTGTTTTACGACGACGTGCATCCAAGTTCGTCTGACCGAAGTTGACTTATACTACTTGATAGATTTGATGTCTTTTTGAATAAAATTCAGTTTTACCTTTCTGGTAATAGTCAGTAAATTAATATTCAATACATAATCGAGTTGCAGTGTTTTATGGTAAATTAGATAGTGAGAAAAAAATTTTCAAAGCTGAAACTTTTTTTAATAAAAATTTAATCAACCATAGCTTTTAATAGTTACATGAATTTATAGTTTTCCTTAGAATATTAGTATCTAGAAAAATCTTTTTTCCTCTATTATATTAAAAAGTTTGTTTAATCTTTTAATTTAAATAATCTAGTATTCAATAATAAATTAAATTTTGTTGTTTTTAATATTAGATTAATTTAATTTCGAAAAAAGAATTTAATTTTGATTAGACTTTGCAAGCGTTAGTGCAGCGAGGTATAAAAGCTAGTTCAAATTAATTTTTATTTTGTTTTAAAAAAAATTTCAATTTCTAAGTTTATAACATTTTTTTTTAACTCTCATAAATTTAAAAGAATATAATTTTAACTTAGAGACTTTAAAGACTCTGGCTTTTCTTTTTTTACTTGTTGGGGTTCTTTCGCGTTTTATGCTTCTCATTTGCTTGGAACGTAAGGCTGGAGTGTGCTCGTTTCTGGTCATAAATCTTTTCGTTCTTAAGCTATACTTTTGAAAATAAATAACTAAGACAGCAATATAGTAAAATTTGAACGTATCTAAAAGAGAATTTTTAATAACTTCGTTTCTTTTTAAACATTTTATTAAGACAAAATTTTAACAGCACACGACCTTGATAATAAATAAATTATTTAATTTATTATCTTAAAATAGTAGATACCTTTGACGAGTTGACATGAAATGAAAAAAGTTCTCTACCTGCTATCGCTGACCCTCACACAGTGTACTAGCTAAAAGCTCGAGTTTAACCAAGTTTCAATGAAGGCTATTGAAAAAGGCTTCTCATAAAATCACTTAAAGCGAATTCAAAACGAAAGACAAACGAAAAGTTCTTTTGAATTGAATTTATAAAGCCCAATAATTTTTTCTTTTCTATTATCTATTTCAATTTTGGGCTGCCTTTGTTTAAAATTTTGCTAGTCAAGGATTTAAAAAAAAATGTTGCAAAAAATATTATATTATTTTGAGATATACTAAAGTCAATAAAATAAAATAAACTTTTCATAAATTATAGCAAATAATGAGTTTAAAAAAGTTTCTCAAAAAATAAATTTAATAGCAATCACCATTTATCTAAGCTTTTTTCAGCGTATAAACGAATTTCATTCAATTTATAGTTTCTTCAGGATCAAAAAATTATTCCGATAAAAAAATTTTCCAGTTAAGACTTATAGGTGTCAACCGCAACAACCGCTAGTGGCTTTTCTGAGCAGACTGGAGAGAAAAACATTGCAAGACCTGACGGGTAGGATAAAATATATTATAGCTTTAGCTTATTTGGATTACCAACGTATGTACATGTTCGTGACAGAAATCAGCAGTTCCATATCGAAATTTTAATTTTAAATTATTATGTTAAAGTTTTTAGGACAAGTAATTTTCACAAGAAAATCTTGTATTTTTAATGTTTAAGAGCGAGTTTGTAGGTATCCAACGTGGAGTTAGCCATAAAAATTAGTAAAAAAAATGTTGATTGTGGAGACCGTGGACACCTAGAACTTCTCCAAAGTAGATCTGATCCGCGATTAGGCGAGAATATTTCGAAAACGTACAAGGGTTGACCAGTTTTGATTATAGAAAATGCCGTAGTATGGTATTTTGTTTTACTAGTAAGGATGTGATACATTTCCCGAGCCAGCCATATAATAGTTTGTAGGTCGAGGTGTAGAAATCATGCGCGTAGCGCACGAAACCTCGCGGATGCCTGCGTATGCAGAAAAATAGAATTTGTGGACGATTGCCTTATTTTAGAAAATGTAAAAACAAGAGATTTTTTAAAATGTGAAGCAATCGATCAAAGTTGTACTTCAATTGGCTGAAAATGGACGGGCAAAATGAGGATGGCACGCTCGAGTGAAATAAAGATTCTCTGCCTTAAGCGCGCTAACAGCTTTTCAAGCGATATGCGGTTAGGGATAACGAGTGAGCTGCGGGGAATGTTTCAATATACCAGGCGCAGGTGTTGCGATGGACTTTTTCCGTATGGAAAGAATTTTATTTTCCTATAATCTTTTCTAAATTTCGAATTTCCAAAAAAAATTCTTTTAAGTTTCAATAATTCGATTCGGATTTTGATTTTGTGCCAGATTTCTGTCAGTGACAAGAGGAAAAGCCCAATCGGTTTGAAGAAAAAATTTTTATATCTCACTTCGTATAATAAAATTTCTCATTTCTCTCATGGAGATTTTATTCATCTCGGATTCGGAGTCAGAGCCTCCTTCATAAATTATCATATTAATTTCCATTCTTGGAACGAATGCGGCTTCTGAATTGGATGCTGTTTTATGATTTATCAACTTTTAATTAAATCGATCTGAGAATCTATTGTTTTTATCACGTATGGCATTTGAAAAAATGTTTGCGCCTAATCTGAAGCTTTTTATATATAAACTTTCTTGAGCCATATAAAAACTAGATATTATTTTAATTTTACAGAACAGATCTACATTTGAATTCAAGATCGATTACTATTAAACTAATTTTTTTAAATATGATCTTGATACAGCGATACGTTTGAGTAATAAAATTCACTATAAAATAATGAAAAGCAAACTATCTAAACATAAGATTGAAAAATAAAATTTTGACGAAATTATTTTAATTTAATTTAATTTATTATTACCAGAAAAATATACATAAATTATACATTACAATATACAATATCCACATATCCTATAGAGTTAAACAGGTTACCTGTATATAGGCCGGTAATGAAAATATATTCCTCAAAAATTACAATGAATAAATAATTTTTAGATATTTAGCATCTTGTCCCATTCCTCACAGTATTAAGCATAGAATTGTATAAAAAGAAAAAATAAAAATAAAAATAACATAAAAAATTTAAATATAAGTAACTAATGAATGAAAATAATGATGAAAATAATAACTATAAAGAAAATAACAAGTTGTTCAATCTTACATAGTATTGACATCGAAGCCAGCGGTAGCTGGCTTGGGAGAGTTTTCCCAAAAAAAAGTAGCCAGTACAACCGCGCTTTATTTACAGTAACAAAAGTTACCGTAACCTCACTCAAATTTCATTTAATAGTTTTCTCAAATATTTTTAAGAAAAAAAATATTGAAACACTTTAGACGCTTCTACTTTTGTATAGTAATCGTCATTTCAACGACTTTAGCGGCCTAAATTTGTTGTATAATTAATTTGAAATTCACATTTTTCAAAAACAGCCGAAAAAAAATTGTTCACCCTTCGACGACGTTCGAATTTTTTAAAAATTTCGGCATTTCAGAAATTTGACGACAGATGGCGTGGCGGCAGTTGGTGAAATTTAGAATTTTTTTTCGATGAACAATTAATTAATTTATTAATTTGACGCTAATACTAATTAAAATAATAGATAACAATTTTCAACGCAGCTTATAATGAATTAATTTTGATAATGGGTCCACAGCGTTTTATTAAACGAAAATTTTGTCATAAAAATTTATTGTAAGCAGAAATTTGAATATAAATTTTTGTCGAAAGACACTGAAATAATTTTTTGTTTTAAAAAACCGGTCTATCCCAAACGAACATTTTGATGTGGCCACCGATGCCGTGAATTCGGGCTGACCGTATAAATTCGTCTGCCGAACGCGACACGAGATCGGTCGGGGGCGCGGGCACACGTGTATTTTTCAATGTTTTTTTTTTTTTTTTTTATTAATCTTTATTACCTTATTTTAGGTTATTAGATACAACACGAATTTAACATTTAATTACAGTGGGGTACAATAGGGTTTTAACTGTTGGTTTAATGAAGTCCGTTGGGTGCTTCAGTCCTCGAATGCTTCATCAGGTAAGGTGAAGTTGCCGTCCGATATTCCATCAGCTATAGATGGGTAGCAGTGAAGGGTTGAAAGGTCTTATAGCCTTATCTGGTGTGATTCGTTTGTAATTTTAGAGAGCATTAATCCAATCATCGGTGGCCATCTCCTTTGATCCTCAGAATGTACTGATGTTCCCCAAAAATTCTTGTCTCGTCTCATGCGGGACGCGTGGCTCGCCTCACCGCTGCTCGAAAAATCGAGTCAACGAAGATTCGAACCGGCGTCCCTTGGCGCGCCGATGTTTCAGCCGACTAAGACGCGTGCCGTAGCCGACTGAGCCAACGACGGCTCGATTTTTCAATGTTATCAAAATATTGTTTAAAAAAGTGGCTCCGCAAAACACACACATCTCGTGGACCGGATCCTGAAGAGGTCGAAGCTCTGAAAATCATTGGCAACATCAAGCGAGACGCTATGAAAAATGCAAAGCGACCACCTCTGCCGTCATGACGCCTAAGTTGTCTCACAATATGAAAAAAAAAAAAAACTATACAACGCTTACAGATCTTTCAATGAACCCAATGGATATTAAAAACTTAAGAGGTTAGACAAGACTTCAACGTAAACTCGTTCTATACTGTATCTGTAAGCTCGTTTCAAAGTAGTCTCCATATAAGGTAAGTGTGCCTAATATGGCCCTGTGCCTAATATGGCCCCCCCTGTTATTTTGAATATACTCGATATGCGGCATCTCTACAAGGTAGGAAGAAGTCAAAAACACTGAATTATGAAGTTTTCAGTTGTTTAGAACATTTTAAAATTATTTTTGCGCACGCCTAATAGCTAAAACTCGTTTCGTATACCTCCGTTATTATTTTATGTTGTAATTAAGTGGTCTGCCAAAAGATTTAGACGCACCTGACCAAAATTTGAATAAGTAGCTTCGATTCGTTATTGTTTCAGCTTTAAAACGCGACCTTAGTTTTTGTTCAACTTGTTTTCTAACGGGTTTTATTCTTAAATAACTTTTTATTCTGCAGTGTACCTAATATGGCCCCCCGCGAATTAGTAGATGTACCGATATTAAGAGTTCTTAGTTTCATGTTTACTTTTTAGAAAATCCTATTCTAATGTTATTTAAGAAAAATAAATTTAATTGTTTCAAAGCTTTTTTTCATTTTATAACTAAAAAAGCATTCTAGCTCAAAAAAAAAACTTTGATGAAAATTTAAAGTTGGAATTTTTCTACTGGTTGCAAAGCTTTCAAAAAAATTGTAAAAAAGGCTCAATTTTTAATTAAATAATTTTTAAAATAGTAAAAATTTTGAAGTTTTTTTAAATCTAATATTCTGATTGATTTAAAAAATCGCAATGAATAAAATACTTCAGGGGGGGGGGGCATATAAGGACACAAATTTTAGGTGTCTTAAAAAACCGTGTTTTGGTAAATCCTCTGGCATTTGAAGCTCATTGATCAAAATCGAACGTGTAAGGTCTCATTTTAAAGCTCTTGAATTAAGCTTTAAAATGAGACCTTACGCATCAAAAAATATTGATTTGATTTGCCACAACGTCGAATCTTGCTTAGGGGGGCCATATTAAGTACAGGTACCTTATATATATTTTTATTTAATACCTGTAATAAGATTTATTCCATTTTCAAATTTTAGGGAAAATTTGGATTTTATGGTGTTTGGATGTTCTGTCTTACACTTTTTGTCCTATAATCAGAGTGGACGATCTGGTGCAATGGTGTTGAAAAATTGAAACTTGTCAGAATTAAGTTTTTTTAAACAAAAATGAGTGATATCCCCCAAAAAACCTTGCCAAGGTAAACAAGCTTGGGAGAGTTTTTGCCATAGTTAATTTAACAAAAAGAAGTGATATCATTTAAATAATTTTATAACAAGGTTTTTCAACTTATATACGTAAGAGATTTGAAATTTTATAATATGATTTTTTTCATAATTCCACATAACTCTGCCAAACCATTTTATAGGTTCTATTTTATCAAATTTTGGCAGAGCTATGTAGAGTTATGAAAAAAATCATATTATAAAATTGCAAATCTCTTACGTATATAAGTTGAAAAACCTTGTTATAAAATTATTTAAATGATATCACTTCGTTTTGTTAAATTAACTATGGCAAAAACTCTCCCAAGCTTGTTTACCTTGGCAAGGTTTTTTGGGTCACTTTAACCTAACATCATGATCACAATAATCGAACTGAAATAATTAGCAGTTATTCAACATACAGTGTTTCAGTCTATATTTTATTGATTTTCTATTCACACATAATCGTTTCAGGTCCATTGGCAGACCATTGAATGAGATTTTGACCGACATGTAGAAATTACTTTTGATTCCAACAGTCAGTTTTTCTTGGTAATTATATGTTCTTAAATTTAGTGTCTTTAAGATGATTTTTACATAAAAAAATAGCTAGTTTGGAGTGGTGAAAATTAACAGCTGACACGCATACTGTTGTTCAACAGTTAAATGTTTCCTTGGCAAAAAGATATTTTCAGAAGTTATTTTTATTAGTCTTCCTTGCATTCTTTGAGTATGACATAGCGCATAGCAGTTGGCACCACCCCAGGCAATCATGCTATAGCTCAAGTGGCTATGATACAGAGCATAGTATATGATCATAAGCGTCTATTTCCTATTAATATTTAAATTACTCATTTCAAACTATCGAATAAAGGTCTGATATCTTCATTAAGTTTTTATAGACATTCATGATTCTTCTTTTTTAAACCTCATTTTTGTTGTGAAAGTAAAACTATAAAAGAATTAAGTTCGTGGAGATGGGAACTTCTTTGAAAGTCGAGAAATCTTTTTTACTTTCCTGGAAATATACACTTTAATTGAAATAAAACTCTTTGATGACAAAAGAATGGTTGGAAATCGCGTTTCTCATTTATTTATTTTTTTACTTATAATGATTATAGATGAAAATAGTATTTTTATTTACATTTTACGGAACATTATTTAAAAATTATGATTTATTTTATACCGTGGGCAGAAAGAAGGCAGCAAGTAGATAAATTATCATTTTTTACTTTTTAAATTAGTACGTACATTCTAAATAATAATTCAGAAATCCGGACACAATATTTTTATATAAATATTTTTAATGATGTCTAATATGTTGCACAATCATTAAAATATCGATTCATTAAAAAATAATTTTATGAACGGATTATTTTGTAAATAATTTATCTCTTGGCTGCTGTGAGAAAAAAGTCAGGCGACTTTGAAATTCTAGCCGTGACCTCGGTCGCGACTTATCAAAGGATGCACAGACGTGAGGAAAGAAAGAAGGATGAAAAAGAATAATGAAGGTGCTGACGAAAACTTGGCAGCACTACCAGGGGAAGGAAACTCTTTTTTCTATTTTTTTTTCTTCTTTACAGTTCGCGTAAAATTCCGCCATGCCGCCCACATCTCTTTACATACTTTATGTCAACGAATGGCGGTGCTGCATATGTGCTGATGCTATGTAACCAGATATTGCAAAATTTTTTCTTGATTGTTCACCGTACTTATCTTAACTACAATTAAAAAAATACTTTATTTTATGATTTTTTATTTTATTTATTTCATGAAAATTCCAAATATTTTGAATTTTATCAAATTAATAATTTGAAAATAGGTCTGAATTTCTGTAAAAATAATAATGTATCATTTTTGTTGTTTCATAAATATATTTTTTTTCAAAATTATCTGAATAGTACTAGTCCCAAAATTTATTGTGAATTGATTGCTTATTAAAAAAGTTTATTAAAAACTTTAGGAAAATTAATGTTTTTAATTTCATGTCTCTTTCTAGTAAAATACCTGCTAACATATAACCCAACCTGTTACAAGTCTAACAATTATTTAGTCAGCTCATATTCTTTATTTCAATGCAAATGTATTAAGTTTTATTTAAAAATCATTGCTTTTAATTGCGACGCAAAGGCTTAAAGTGATTGAAGGATTAATATTATAAAATTAAATTTTCTTTAAAACTTTTGAAAATTTATTAATAAGAACTTGAGTGATTATTAATCTTAATTTCAAGCAGTATCGATACTGAATCAAGCTATAATTATGATTTATAACTAGCGAACGATATAATTAAGTAGAGGCACGGTGCAGTAATTTATTGGGTACCTTGCAAACTTAGACGGGGTTTGGTCACGGAGAGAGATTACACACGAAATTACACTGATTTCAGCTTGTCCACTTAAAGGGGTGAGAGATCTTACCGCTCGACAACGTTCACTTCCTTGAAACTATCGTCGAACATCTTCCAAGAGCACACATTCCGCTGAATAATTCGGTTCTCTATCCTTAACCGGAAGTGTCAACTTGTTAGAAAGTGCTTAGCCCTTTCTTAATCTAATTGGCCGTGCAAGTACTCAGCTTTTTTGTTTAAATTAAAATTTTTTTTGCTGTATTTAGAAAAACATTATTTTTTGGGTAAAAAATTAAATTGTCGATTCAGCTACAAAAAAGATGGTGTGGTTTTTGTTAAATATTAAGATAGTACTAATAACATTACTCTAAAAATTTAAAAGGTCAATTTTTCAATTTTTAACTCCACTCTATAACCCAACTTATACATTAAGCACCGCATCAGTTAAGTACTTCTAACTCATTGGAATTCGAAAAGGAGTCGGGGTGGGAATAAGGTCACGTGGTTTCCATGCCGTTTTGTGGGTTTCTTTAGGGTATACGCTGGTGGTGTTGAAAAATAGATATATGTCATGCCACTGGATCGCACGCGCTGATCGCATGCAAAATAGGGTATAAGACAGACATATTGTTTTCCCCCTCCGCTACTTTACTTTGAAGCCGCAATAGAAATTTTTTTATTTTTTGATTAATATTTCTCGGAAAGTACAGAATTTATTTTAAGAAAAAAACTTAAAAAGTAGGGACTAATTTGTGAGCAAAAAGTTTATTCAATTCAATATGCAACCTAGGTTTCAATAGCTATTGAAACGTAAAAAAAGTGATCTTTGAATGCAGATGTCATTACTTTAATGACAATTTTTTTTTAAATCATTTTATCAATGAAAACACAGAATTGCTTATCTTGAGAAGACAAAAATAGTTGATTTTAATTCTTTTTTGGATATCAAGATTTTACCGTTTACGACTACTGTGCGATATCAAATTTTTATTCGTCTAGAGGTCTTGAAAACCTTGAAATTTAAAACATTACAACTCGACGATAAAAGCGGAGTGTAAGTAAAGAAAAAAACCTGCGCTTGTAAACAAGTTGACGACTGCAGCTTATCTTTATTTGAAGTTAAGCCGTATATATAAGTTGAATAAAATCAGTCGAGTACATGTCGATTATGTCTCAAAATTTGAAACACCTTTCGTAACTGTTTCATTTTACATCATCGTTGTGGATACTCTTAAGCTCCAGCCACTTGCGTGAGATAAGAAATCTTTATAAGGCTGTAACAGTACCAATATAAAGCATAAGTTTTTTTTTCCTCTTGAACTTTCACTTTATTATCTCGTAAACGCATTACTATGAAAAAAAGGCATCTTTCGACCACGTGAATTTAGATTAAGATCAGTCCATTTCCTGCAAAATGACTTTATTTTCTTCGTAGTCTAACAGAATAGAGTTGGCTGCAACCCCTGTTTTGAAATTCAGTTTTTCTAAAAATATGCGATTTTTTATGAATTTTGATAATTATAAAAAAAAATTTCTAAATTTAGTTTAGCTATCATATTCTGCGGCTACTAAAAAAAATGACTTCAAGTTTCGAGTAAAGATGTCAAACCATATTTTTAATTGATTATGTTTTATTTTTGAGGAAGAAATTTTTTTATCCTACCAGCTAAATTTTGAAACAAAAAATTGTCTTTTTTATCATGTCAAAAATGTCATACAAAATAATACCCAACGTCTCGTATTCAGAGGCGGATTAGGTAATTTGCCGCCCCTACGCAAAGAAAGATGCCGCCCTTAAAAATGCATCTGAAAAAAAAAACGTTGAGTTCAATAAATAGACTGGTTAATTATCCCCCAAGTCTTGAACCCCCAAATACCCTGGTCGCCCGAGTTCAACAAAAAAACTTATCGGCTATCCCCCAAGCTCTAAACCCCCAAAACCCTGGGCACCCTAGTTCAACAAAAAAACTCATCGGCTATCCCCCAAGCTCTAAACCTCCCAAAACTCTGGGCACCCGAGTTCAACAAAAAATTGATCTTCTAAACCCCCAAATACTCTGGGCGCCCGAGTTCAACAAAAAAACTTATCAGCTATCCCCCAAGCTCTAAACCCCCGAAAACCTTGAGAGCCCGAGTTGATTTATTCCAAAAATATGAGTGCATTTTAGTTAACTTGACCATGAAATAAATAATTTTGTTACAATACCTTATCGCGCTGCACTGGTGCAATTATATCATATAATTAGTTGTAAATCTGAAATTTTTAGCTCCAAAACTGCCTGGTTGACTAGGAAAACACTATAAGCTTTTACTTATTGTTAAACTCTTTGTTTGCAACATTATTAACAAATTTTTTATTTTAACTATAAATTAAATGCTTCTATGATAGAGACACATTTCGAGAAAAGCGTAAAAATTTGCGTTTGTTTATTGGTTATTTATTTTATTATTTGATATTCAAATATAAAGTACACTGAACCTGTAAAATGATTCCACTCGGTAACCAGGGTTTTAGGGGTTTAGAGCTTGGGGGATGGCCGATAAGTTTTTTTGTTGAACTTGGACGCCCAGGGTATTTGGGGTTTAGAGCTTGGGGGATAGCTGATAAGTTTTTTTGTTGAACTCGGGCGCTCAGGGTTTTAGGGGTTTAGAGCTTGAAGGATAACTGATCAGTTTTGTTGTTAAACTCGGGCACCCCGGGTTTTGGGGATTTAGAGCTTGGGGGAAAGCTGATCAGGTTTTTGTTGAACTCGGGCGCCCAGGGTATTTGAGGTATTAGAGCTTGGGGGATAGCCAACCAGTTTTTTTGTTGAACTCGGGCGCCCGGGGTATTTGGGGGTTTACAGCTTAGGGGATAGCCGATAAGTTTTTTTTTATTGAATTTGGGCGCCCAGGGTATTTGGGGGTTTAAAATTTGAGGTATAATTGATAAGTCATTTATTAAATCCGAAGTATAAATTTAAAAAAACTTAATCTTTTTGCGCTTACTAAAAAAAAAAAAAAAAAAAAAAAAAAAAAAAAAAAAAAAAAAAAAAAAAAAAAAATTGTTTATTGGTTTTGCCGCCCCCTTACGAAGCTGCCGCCCCACGCTGTAGCGTGGTTAGCGTGGCGGGTAAGCTGCCTCTGCTCGTATTATTTTATTCCCTTTATAAAAGAGAGCTATCGCCATCTTGCGTAAACAATTTATCCTTGAGCTGATTGGTGAAAAAGTTTTTAAAATATTCGAAAAGTGCATTTGAGGTTACTATTTTTGTTTTTTTCCTATGCACGCTTGCGCGCTTAAAAACTGATGGAGTTAGAATTTTTTATTTTATTCAACAAAAATTTCTTTTGCAATAGTATATTATTCCCGCAGGCGAGATGGTTCGATTTGGCCTCCGAGAGGTTTGCGACCCGAGCCGAAGGCGAGGGTTGCAACGAGGAGGCTAAATCGAACCCTCGAGCCTAAGGGAAATATACTATTTTTCGTCCTTCTAACCGAAAACAAGGGGCGAAGTTCCGATTTTGAGGTTAGAGGGATGAAAAAGCAATAAATAAGGGACCGTGCGTGCTGAGTAATTTCTAGTTCTTTAAAAGATTTATCTTTTCTGTTATAGGGCTCGAATTATCTAACAAAGACTTAGGAATACAACTCACACGATTCTCAGTCCAGATGATTCTAACCTATTAGCTAATTAGCTTATACAGTAGTCGGCTATACGCCGACAGTCTTCCTTAAAAGGAGGGAAAGAAGTTCGACCGCGGAAGTAAATCCCTAAACGATTTCTCTCACCTCGCGGGCACAGCTGCTCAGGAAATTCGGAAGTGAGCGCGGGCTAAAGGGAGTGTGCGTAGGAATACACCGGTTTCCAGGAATAAAATATGGATAGTTGATATTTCTAATTATGATAAGCAAATTAATATAATAAGCAAAAGATTATGTTAGTAAAAATGAAAACTGTAATATATTTAGATTATTAATCGTCTGTCACATACTTAATCTCGAAGATGATGCCGTAAATAAAAAGAGGGCATCGGTTCAATTTCAGTTCCATGATGATTTTAGAGATCGAAAATTTAATTTTACAGAGATTTTGATGAGTTAAATCACAAATTAGGGTGAAAAACTTTGAAATGATTTGTTGGGTTTAAATAAAATTTTTTGAAAATTCATGCGAACCTTAAATTTCCTATTCTAACGTTCCAAATAAAAAAATATTAGAAAATACGCGGGCTAAAAGTATCATGAAAGTTACAACCAAAGTTAGTGCAAACGACATGAGTGTTAAAACTTCCGATGGTTGGAATTTATGATATTCAAGCAAGAATTTGCTCGTCTGAGGATAAAAGCTAATCTCACCGAACAGCTTACAAGTTTGAAGCGACACACAGGAACCAACGACTTGTTAAAACTAGGCGGAGTAGGTATCGCAACTTTTCCAAGAACAAATATTATCCGGCGTTTCCACTTCGCAACTTTCCACATACGCTTTGCGACATCGACACCTAAATCTCACTCGTCATAGACTGTTCCACTGCTAAAACCACAGCCCCAAGCTTATATATACATATATTCCACCTCCCTCCGTCTTTGCCACTCAAAGCGTACGAGTATCTTCCTTTCTATATTTCTCCGTGGCTGCCGTATAACTTTGGTGTGCTGGCTGTACCCAGCGATAAACAAAGCAAGGGCGCGCCTCTTTTATCATTGTCACCGAGAGATCGTAATAAAACCCGTAAAACTTTGCTTCACTTTGGGTTGTTTTGACTTTTTCCTCGGAAATGCAGGTGTCATAATTCGGTTCAGCTGACAACTTTACTCTGAGCTTGGTTTTTTTAAACTTTTTTCTTTTTTCATAAAGTTTTCTAAAGTCTGGTTAGCGTTGATTAATCCAATTGCTATTCAAGCTCTACATTGAAAAATATACAAGTTATTAGAACATTATTTCTGAATAACCATATATAAAGTTATACCAAATTCAGAAAGGAGCCTCCAACAACTCTAAGATTTAATTACGAAAACTTCTTGTATGAAAACTTCTCAGTGAAAAGTACAGCAAAGCTGAAGCACATCCATTTTAAAAGATTAATCAATTCAAGTATACTTCGAGAATTATACTTTAAAAGATCTTAAAATCATACAGTTTATACCTCACAATCACCCAGTTTTTACCTTACAAACTAAGAATTTCACTTTAACATTAAAGTTCTTAATTATATAATTAAAATTGAAATATCCGCTACAAACAAGTGACGTCTTTAGATTTATTTCATATTTTTTGATGAAAATTTTTTACAAAAATAAAATTTTTGATAATAAATTTATTAGACATGCATGAATAGATAGCGTAAATTAGTGAGACCAAAAAATAAAGAGTTGATGAAGTTTAAAGAACAAGTCTCCAACTTTTCCTCAGGAAAATTTTCTTCAAAAGTATTTAAAAGTATCAAACGTTAACTAAGCTTCAGTTTCCAGTTATTTAATCATAGCCAGCAAACCGAGCAGCAAACTTAAGATCGAAAATTTCAAAAACCTTGTGTTCCAAATGCTGCTTTTGAAATTGATAAAGCTGGTCAATCATTAAAAAGATTATTAAAAAACATTAAAAATTAACTTATAAGCTAATGGATTTTCAGCAACTGAGATTTATGTATGGGATTTGGTAATGCTTGTACGCATCTATCCATTTCGTTAGTGAATCAAACTCTGTCACTTATTTTAAAACTATCAAAAATCATAAAGTAATTAAATTTGAAACTTTTTTGGCAAAACCATGTAAATAAGGTAGGTGTACCTAATATGGCCCCCCTAAGCGAGAATCGACGTTGTGGCGAATCAAATCAATATTTTTAGACGTGTACAGTCTCATTTTAAAGGTTAATTCGAGAGCTTTAAAATGAGAGCTTATGCGTTAGATTTAGATCAATGAGCTTTAAATGCCAGAGGATATACCAAAACCCATTTTTTTAAGACACCTAAAATTTGTGTACCTAATATGGCCCCCTTGAAGTTATTTATTAATTCCGATACATTCCTATTTTTTAAATCAATCAGGATATGAGATTTAAAAAACTTCAAAATTTATATTATTTTAAAAATGATTTATTTAAATTTGAGCCTTTTTTACAATGTTTTTGAAAGGCAACCAGTAGAAAAATTACAACTTTAAATTTTTATCAAAGTTTGTTTTTTGAGCTAGAATTTTTTTTTAGTTACAAAATGAAAAAAGCCTTGAAACAATTAATTTTATTTTTCTTAAATAACATTAGGATAGGATTTTCTAAAAAGTAAATATGAAAATCACGAGGAAAATCATCAGCATCTTGTTATGAAATATCGGTATTTCTACTAATTCGCGGGGGGCCATATCGACGCTTGAGTTCAAGAAGGTGTCAATTCAAAATTTTTTTTATTGACATGAAAACTCAAAATTTTTTTTATTAACATGACAACTCAAAATTTTTTTTATAAACATGACAACTGGAATGGAAATTTTCATTTCGAAAATTTTTTTCTAAAAGCAAGGGCGCAACAACTCCTTTCAGCTTGATGGGTGTCCTGAGGTCTGATATCCCCCAAGCCTTGAACCCCCAAAACCCTGGGCGCCCAAGTTCAACAAAAAAACTGATCAGCTATCCCCCAAGCTCTAAACCCCCAAAACCCTGGGCGCCGAGTTCAATAAATGAACTGATCAGCTACCCCCCAAGCTCTAAACCCCCAAAACCCTCGATGCCCGAGTTCAACAAAAAAACTGATCAGCTATCCCCCAAGCTCTAAACCCCAAAATATTACAAAATGATACAAAATGAATATAAAATGAAAAAAAAAAACCAATAAACTAACGAAAATTTTTGCGCTTTTCTCGAAATATGTGTCGTTCGTAAATGCATTTAATTTATAGTTAAAAAAAAAAATTTGTTGATAATGTTGCAAAAAAAGAGTTAAACAATAAGTTGAAACTTATAGCGTTTTCCTAGTCAACCAAGCCATTTTATAAAGTTAAAAATTTCAGATTTACAACTTTATGATATAATTGCACCAGTGCGTTATAATTATAATTATAGGTTACCTATAGGTATTGTTACAAAATTATTTATTTCATGCTTAAGTTAACTTAAATGCAGTCATATTTTGGGAATAATTCAACTCTGGCTCCCAAGATTTTTGCGGTTTAGAGCTTGGGAGCTAGCTGGTCAGTTTATTTTATTGGTTTCGGGCGCCCCGGGTATTTGGGGACTTAGAGCTTGGGGGATAGCCGATTAGTCTTTTTGTAGAACTCGGACGCCCAGGGTTTTGGGGATTTAGAGCTTGGGGGATAGATGATCAGTTTTTTTGTTGAACTCGGGCGTCCAGAGTATTTGGGGAGGAAGGAGGGTTTAGAGCTTGGAGGATAGCTGATCAGTTTTTTTGTTGAACTCGGACGCCCAGGGTTTTGGGGGTTCAAGACTTGGGGGTTATCAGACCTCAGGACACCCATCAAGCTGGAAGGAGTTGTTGCGCCCTTGCTTATAGAAAAAAATTTTCAAAATGAAAATTTCCATTCCAGTTGTCATGTTTATAAAAAAAATTTTGAGTTGTCATGTTTTATAAAAAAAATCTGAGTTGTCATGTTAATAAAAAGAATTTTGAATTGACACCTTCTTGAACTCAAGCGTCGATATTAGGTACACTGCAGTGCACTGCAAAATAAAAAGTTATTTAAGAATAAAACCCGTTAAAAAAAGAGTTGAAAAAAACCAAAATTGCGTTTTAAAGCTGAAACAATAACGAATCGAAGCTACTTATAAAAATATTGGTCAACTGTGTCTAAATCTTTTGGCAGACCATTAAATTACAACGTAAAATAATAACGAAGGTATACGAAACGAGTTTTAGCTATAAGGCGTGCGCAAAAATAAATTTCAAATGTTCTAAACAACTCAAAACTTTATAATTCAGTGTTTTTGACTTCTTCCTACCTTGTAGAGATGCCGCATCTCGAGCATATTCAAAATAACAGGAAGGGCAAAATAAGGTACACCTACCTTATTTATAGTTAATTAGAGGAGTTTTTTTTTTCCACCCCCAGGGGGGTCTAAGAAAAAGAGTTTTTGCAAGGTCTCCAAAAAGCTCCTCTGAGTATTCCAGGCTTGTTTTTATGTCAAAACAAACCGGGAAACTCTATTGGAGCCGTCCGGGGCCGACATTGCAAAACTTCAATTCCCCAGGGTGGTCCAGGTCCACCCAACGGGGGTCCAAGAAAAAGGAAAAACTCATTGGAGCAGTCCGGGGCCGACTTTGCAAAAGTGTCATTTCTCGAGGGTGGTCGAGGTCCACCCAACGGGGGTCCAAGAAAAAGAGTTTTTGCAAGGTCTCCAGAAAGCTCCTCTGAGTATCTCAGGCTTGTTTTTATGTCGAAGCAAACGATAAAAACACATTGGAGCAGTCCGGGGCCAGTTTTGCAAAACTTCATTTCTCCGGGTTGGTCGAGGTCCATCCAGCGGGGTTCCAAGTAAAAGAGTTTTTGCAAGGTCTCCAGAAAGCTCCTCTGAGTATCTCAGGTTGGTTTTTATGTCAAAACAAACCAGAAAAACTTATTGGAGCCGTCCGGGGTCGTCTCTGCAAAAGTTTCATTTTTCGAGGGTGGTCGAGGTCCTTCCAATGGGGGTCCAAGAAAAAGGTTTTTCTCAAGGTCCCCAGAAAGCTCCTCTGAATATCTCAGGCTTATTTTTATGTCAAAACAAACCGGAAAACTCTAGTGGAGCAGTCCGGGGCCATCATTGCAAATGTTCCATTTCTCCAGGGTGGCGAGGTCCACTCCGAAAGGGGGTCCAAGGAAAAGAGTTTTTGCAAGGTCTCCAAAAAGCTCCTCTGAGTATTCCAGGCTTGTTTTAATGTCAAAACAAACCGGAAAACTCTAGTGTAGCAGTTCGGGGCCGACTTTGCAAAAGTTTCAGACTATCAAATGCGTTGCTAAGATCGACGCATCTTTCGGGTTAGTCAAAAAAATGGTTTTCATTTAATTAATAAAAATATAAATAATTTTAATTCTATTTATCTTTAGAGTCATATTTTAGTAAAATTGAAAATCCAGTAGCATTATACATAATCTCATTAATTCTGAATTATATTCATTTAGAAAGATTTTATGTTCAAAAACTAGCGCGTGCAGATTGAAAGTTTTTGTCTAAAATTTCCATTCATTTTTTAAACGATTTCGATAAAAGTCGAGTGGGAGCGTATCTCCGCTCAGTAGAATTTTACAAGCTATAAGATTTTTTTTGAGCACACGTATAATAACCAAGTTCACGATGAATAATTCGATATAGCTGACGATCTGCTTTGCTAATAGGACTTGGAAGTCGAAATTTTATAAGGTGAACTTGCTAAAAGTTTATTCTATTGTTTCATTTGAAAATCTCTTTTCATTTTGGATGTTAGTTCATCATCAACCATTTATAGTATCTGAAACTGAAATTTTATTTTAATAGATAGCTTTATTTTCTAAGTGAAAAGCTTCAAATTTTTCTAAATATTAGCGTACTTTAAAAATTGCAACCTTCTACTTTGTTGATTTGGTTAAAAAAAAAAAAAAAAAAAAAAATCACGACATACTTTTAAAAAAATGTGTAACTATGCGTTATCAAATATAACAAAAAAATGTTTAAATTGTTATAATCCTACTAAGCAATGAATTAAAACAATAAAAATTCATAAAGAGAGATTGCGAAGTGATTGAGATAAATGATCATCAACACTTGCGGATGGACGTACCACCACAAATCCAAAGACATATTTCAGATCCATCAGACACAGCAGGAACGTTGAGTCGGAATTGGGTCAACGTTCGTGCATGCGGAAGATAATATGGTAATAATAGCCGCACCACCATCACCACCCGGCCGCCCGTCGTGCGCTTGAATGAGAGAGATGGAACGAGGGAATTGAGACGACCAACCACCTCGCCGCGGCGCCGTGGTGTGATGATCTTCGAAGGATTTCGCCCAGAGATTGATAATGCCGCTCCAACTGCTTTTGCCCCAGATTTCCAACTAATTTGATCCAAATCTAACTTTTAAAATATTATTACGTAACTTTCTTGCGATTTTTCTTTTTTTTTAGTCCGGCACATTGAACAAAAATTTCACTATATACAGTTATCTAGTTTTAACCTTATAAAACTTTTCTTATTAACTCAGTCCTGGCTTATAATCTCAAAAAAGCTCCCGGAGCAGGTTCAACAACTTTTTGAAATGAAAATGAAAATGTGAAGAAGTATTTGCAGAATTCAGTTTTAACTCTTGATGTTTTAAAAGAACAAAAATTTTATGCATTTCTTGTATGCGCAATCACACGACAGCAAGTATTTTACAATTTGCGAGTCTGTCTCATATGGTAGATGCCTCAGTCGATTTACATAAATTTAAAATGACATACGATTCGAGTCTCAAGAAAAATTTAAAACGAATTCTGTTATTAGATTGGTTAATTTCAGAAATACTTTTAATGATCTGCAGTTCTGCGCAAATAGTGGCATTTTAGTACGATTTAAAATTTTTTTATTGACTTCTCAGTTTTAGTTAAGTTTGTCAAAAGTTATCATGTAACTGAAATATAACTCCAGTATTTCTAGCTCCAATAGAGCTAAGCTTGTCGCTTTCAACTGTGACCAAACCATGGAACATTTTAGTCAATTACTAAAATTAGTTTTTAGATCCACGATCCCGTATTAAATATTTTTTGTCAACACTAAAATTAGATACAAAGTAATAATTTTACCTTGACCTTTGAGAGTTGTCTGGGTTAAGGTGCGGAAAAAGGCGACTGGTTTATTTTTTACTTTTTCAGATCAGCTCAAAAAATCACCGAGCTTATTATACGTGAAAATGACTTGCTAAAAAGCTGGTCGTTCATAAGTCAATCCGAAAAAGTGCGAAAATAGAATTCGATGTTGTAGCGTGACACGCAAGCATCGAGATAAATGACTCGTGTATTAGAAATCTTGCTTTTACTTACTTTCTTCGAGGTTAAAGTCATTAATTTTTTCTTCTTCTTCTTCTTTCATTTTGTTATACAAATAAACCTTTTCTACTAGCATTTATAATCATCCTCTGGATTTGTTGTTTATAATTTTTAATTATATTTTCAGTTCCATTGTCAAAGCTATCGGTGTTTTTTTTATCGCATTTTAATTAAAATAAAATGAGACTGTTTACCATAATCAGCCGTTAAAACTTTACTAAATAAATAAATGGCTGCATAAATAAGATCCTATGAAAAAAAAGTTGAATTGTTTATCGGGGTTAGATGTCTACAAGTGTAAGCATTTCAAAATAAATTAGAAAACGATATTTTATTAAAAATATATAAATAAAAAAAGAACAGTACAAAGTGAAAAATTTTCAAAACCCTTTAAATGCTATGAAACAAGCACATCCACGGCGAAATTTCGTTCCATACAAGTTTTAAATCATTTTACTCTTTTTCACTTCAAAATTAGTCATTTCGCAGAGTCTTTTAATCAATTCGAGCCAGATCTCTAAGCACCACGGATAAATGACATTCCACCCCTCTGTCTCTCATAATATTTCATCCAAAGTGAAAATTTACCACGAGGAAAATGTCAAATGTCTCGCATCTTCCCCAGTTTTCCAACATTTTTTCTCACTTAATAAATTTTCCACTCTGATACAATCGCTATGAGGCACTAACTAGTTTAGAGTACACTTTTCAGCTAAATTATGGTACCCAAAAAGTTACTTTTTCTCATCAAAACAAAAGTTAAGTTATTTTCGCTTATTTTAGCAGCTAACCAACGGTGTCTCTTAGACTCTATCTTAATTTCAGTTAATTTATACAAGTTTACAGCCCAAAGAGGTATCAGCTACTCAAAACCACAACTCAAAATCTTGTTAGATTCTGGTTAGCCGCTTGGTGTGTCTTTTCTGACTGCATTACTTCGATGTAATGCTATGAGTAAGCTTGTTTTTATGCGTACGGTCGATAAACCACCCTGTAATACAATGAATCATGCGGCTTACTGAGTTAATTTATTCGATCAAATGGTGTGGCTGCAAGGTTCGGCTTAGTTTAGCGGTTGCTATACGTTTGAAAAACGATGTATTCAAATTCCATTAAAAGTTTTTAATGCCTCTTTCTTCTCGGTTAAAGCTAGTTTTTATGAACCGATAGAAATAAGTTTTCCCAAGTTTATAATCAAGAAAAGATTAATTAAATTAAAGTTTTAGACAATTTTCATCCATTAAACTGACAGTCTGTAATTACTGAGACTTCTAATTATAAAGCAGTTAGTCTTTAATTTTCATACAATACGTTCATTGCGGTAAAAAAATATTTTTATTTTCAGGCATTTCAATTCAACCCAGTAATAGTAATAAATAAATGTTTGCATAAAATTAATGTTTTTCAATTTTATCTCAGGGACAAACAGCAAAATTTGGATTTTACATAGTTTGAAATCCACTAATGCCTGTTTTCAATTCAAACAAGTCAATTTCGACACAGCTGCTAAGTGGAGGTAAAAACATTGTAGTATTTACAAGTTCAAAGTGTACCCGCGCTTGTGGAATCTAAATGCAAAAATTGTGGTTTCTACAATTTTTAGTTGTAATCTTACCCGCACTTTTTTAAATAATCATAGATGTTTACAATTATTTAATTTTATTGCGTTAGACAAGAATGGATGTATTTAAAAAAAAAAAAAAAAAAAAATACTTTGCATGAGAGGGAAGTAGAGCGAGAAGAGCGAACTAGAGAGAAGTAGAATCAATAACTTAGAAAGCGAATGAATCAGACTCAAATTAATGAACTTTTACCTCGAAATTATCATGTTCGAATTTTCAGGTTGATTGGAGATCTAACATATAAAGATAGTAAAAGCTGCAATTTTAGTTTTACGATTCGGAATTGTAGAATCTACAATTTTTTTAAAAGTTATAACTGCTTACTTGTAGGTAAAATCAACATTTTTTTTTTCCTCCGTATGGTGACTAGTTTACAAACTCTTCAATATACGTATATATTAGGGTTTCACAATAGTACAATAGTAATATTGATATTGTATTGTATTGTATTGTATTGGTGGTCAATATCAATACAATATCAAAGATAACTATTGAGCCTCAATATCAATACTAGAGTCTCAATATTATTGATTTCAATACCTACTATTGACTTTTACCTTTTCTTCAAAAACTTAATAGATTTGAGCTCAAAAATCGCTGAGCATCCAATTTTTTATGCATACTAATGCCTTTGAAACATCATCGTTCAGTCGAGTACGAGTTTTAGTTTATAACTCAAGACGCTTGCGAGAAAAGTCTTTCAACGGGAACAGCAGAAGCAAATATACTTAGAATATATCGGGCCATTTTTGCAAAATTAGGATAGATCTTAGGATTGACTTTCCACCATTGAAGAATATCTGTATCTTCCGATATCTTCCGATAAATATCGATCGCTTTCTTTTTTCCAGGTTTCATCTATTTGGCACTGGGGTTTTTAATTTAATTTTAGATTCTTTTTTACTTCATTTAAGTGTAAACACGTCTTACGATCGGCAAGTTGGAATATTATATGGTTTTTTTTTTTACGTCATGGTAATATAATTGCACTAGTAAATGCTTCAGTTTTAAATTTGAGTTTTAAATTGTCAATAGTCAATAGTATTGAGTCAATATCAATAAAAAGCAATATCAATAGCAAAACAATAGTTTCATTTTTTAATTTTTTCAATATCAATACAATATTGAGTCAAATTATTGTATTGTATTGGTATTGTGAAACCCTAGTATATATACGAATATGATCTCAAAGATAGTCCACCGTAGAAATTGCACTAGTTTAAGACAACCATCAAGCACAAATTAAAAAATATATACATTTTTGATATTTTTAAAATAATTAAAAATATGAAGAAGTACCTTTAAAATGTACCTTTGAAAAAATAAAATAAAATAAAAAAATCACTGTAAACGATGATAAACTAAATTTTAAATGTAAAAAATGTTTTTCTTTTGATGTTAGTAAAGATCTAGTTGTTAATTTTTTCCAATCGAAATCCATAAAATATTAATTTAAAAAAAAAAAAATAAATTACTATGCATTTTAAAATTTTCCTGTATCTTTTTTAAACAGAAAAAATGTTTATTATTATTTTTTTAATTTCATGAAAAACTAGACACATTTATTAGTTAAATCTGCAAACGAGATGAAATCATTATACAATAATGATAAAACGTTATAACTAACAGCTTCCCGCTATAGTTGAAATGTATAAAATCTTTTCAGATTAAAGGTGAAGACTAAATCTCCAAAAAGATATTTTTTATTCTTCGCATGTTATTATATCAAGAAGATGCACGTACAATGCGTTGATGCAACTTTCCCACCTCTTTTTATCATTTGGCCTACATCCCTTTGTATGCTTTTTCTTCTTTTGACTTGCTTCGTAATTTTTCGCGGCTCTTAACCTCGGCTTTTGCCTTTTGTTTACTAAATTAACGCGTAAAAAGGCTCTTTCTTTGACTTCATGCCTTTTAAAATGAAATCTTAAAAGTATAGGTATCTGTTTCTGTACTAATTAGATTTTTTCGTAGGTCTTCGTTTCTATTATTTATGTAAGGGCTTCGATCTTGGATTTTTTAATCTATTTAATTTATTTTAAAAACTTAATTTTTTGTTGATTTTTTGTTGAAAGAGTTGATCTAAATTATAATATTGACGTACAATTGTTTCATTTTTTTTTTCAAACAGCGTGTCGTTGGCGTATCATTTGAGTCATTAATGTTATTGACATTGTTAATATAATTTTTTAATTTTCATGTCAATCATTGTTGCCATGTCCGCTCAAGGTATTAAAAACATTATTTTATCGAACTTTCTGATTTAGAAATTATTTATTGTTGAAGGACCTCATGCATATTTGCCAAAATGTAACCCTTATTAAATATTGTTCTTGGTTCAGGATGACTAAATTTTCGCAAATTTGTAAATTTATCTATTAATTATTTGTATTTAATTAAAACAAGCTGTAACAACCCAAATATTTTCAGTGCGTGCTACTTAGAATTGCTTTCACAGTAAAATTAAAAATTTCACCATTTTACTCATCAAATTTCAGTTGATTAAATGAAAAATTTATTCATTTGTTTATATCAATTTACGATTTCAATTTTAATTTTATTAATAAAAACGTTTTTACATTAAACGACTTTTAAATTAAAAAATAGATACGAAATTGACTCTTGAGCTTGGAAAGATAGAAAAGATATGAATTGTGGTAAAAGAATAACTCGAATACTCCCCAGGATTTCGTTTCATCGCAATTTTCCAAGATATATAACAGCTGGAAGAAGTGGATTTTATACGTCATTCAACTTTCTTGCGATCTTCTGGATGGTTCTTGTGGTCACGTTTCTGAGAATTCTTATAAGGTATTAAGTAGCTTATGAAACGACTAGTGGCAAAAAAAAGTGGAAAAGCTTGGCCGAATAAGAAACCGTTTATTTCATGAAAAAAATTCTTTTCGTAGCTTATCATAATAAAGAAAAAAACCTTTATTTCGATTCGATTTTTCAACTCAAACGATAAGCTAGTTTTTATTCCCATTAAAAATCATTTTGCTCAGATAAAAGTATATTTTTCTATTATTATTTTTGAAAAGTAATTTTTAAAGTTATAAACTTGATAATTTGATTCCAATGTTTTGATTTAGAATATACACTATTACTTATCTACTTTACTATAAGCCATATGTAATTTTCTAAAACTTATACCTACAATTTCTTAAAAATTGATTAGCGATAGAATTAACCGAATATTCCAGATTAATTCTAAGAGCACTGATGAGTAAAAAACAAAGAATATTCCTAACACGCTTAAATTTTTCTAGGACCGATGTTATTCCGAAGCTGTCTACGTAGCTACTGACTTCCGCTGGCTCTAACAGCCGATCCATGACTTATCCCAAGTAGTCCATATCCAGTGCACGTGTATCGAACTCTCGGCTAGCTTCTTCACCCTGAATCTCCCGTAGCTTGCTCGAGACAAAAATACATCCACACAGTATACAACATAGCCTACCTACGCTATATAATAACCAGAAATCAGCCCATAAACAATAAAAACCCAACCAACATTAATTCAAAACACTTTCCCGCAATCAGTCACTTAATCTAAGTTTGCACCTAAACAGTCACAAAAACACGTAATACACTTGCAATAACTATGAATTGGAAACACAAAAGCAATAATAATAACTAAGATAACAGCAAGGTAGTCCGAATTTTGTCACACAAATCATTAAATAATTCACACCAAACAAACGTTTTCAGTAGAGACTCAAAACTGTGATGCATGACTCAAAAACACACGTCCAATCGGAAACAAGTAGAGTGCAAAGAAAATTGTATACGCCATGGCTATCAGAGAGAACTTCATGAATTCAAAGTTAAATTTGCGGCGTGCCGAATTTCAGAGGTGGTTGCTTAGTTTGGGTTAATTTTCCCTCGGTACAAGAGAAACTCGCGGTTTATGTTTGACCGGCGCAGTTAATCAAGATTTATAAACTAAAATCAACTGTTCATAAATTATCTGATTCATTTCTTACATTGAAGCTTCCTCTCTAAAAAATATCTCTCTCAAAAAAAAAAAAAAACATAATAATTTTCTTTTGTTTACCCTCTCTTAATGTACTGCTCTACCATCTGGGATCCAATCACGGACTATCAAACTATCGCAATTGAAAAGTTAAACCATAAGTTTCTTAGATACGCCTCTTTCAAACTTGGGTCACCTATCCACTTCTCTTGTCATGACTATTCTCAAATTCAACAAAAGCTGCAAATATCTACGTTACAGTCTGCTAGGCGAAGAGCCCTTGCCATTTTTGCTTTCAAGATTATTTCTGGTATTACGGACTGCCCCGATTTACTTGGTTCATAACAATTCTATGTACCACCACAGAGTTTAAGGAACAATTGTTACCAAGTTTTAACAACTTGTTAACAAGTGCTTTTATATTGCAACATGCAGTAAAAACATTATGCTTCGTTCGCCGACTCACCGATCATCGTTACTGTGCAATGAATTAAGTTCAGTGTTAGACTTTTATTCAATTTCTTATAACTCATTTATAACGCATAGCTTTAATTTACTTGTGTTTGATTAAATTATAATTTTTGATTTCTATTTACTTTTGATTTATCTAGTTTATATCTTTATTTATATTTACATAGTTATCTACTTAGTGATTTATGCCACCTACCCCGAGATTTATATTATATTATATCTTTATGTAATAATGGGAAATTTTCCCGTGTGCTATTGAATAAATAAATAAATAAATAAATAATAATCTAAACAAGGAAATAAAACATTTTTTATTTAGATCAATAAAAGAAATCTGGACACCGAAAGTATCGTGTACTTACAATGACGAGATCAACCAAAACAATCGTGGCCGAGTTTCCAGAAATCGATCATAAATACTATTAAAAATCTATAACACGATTATTTTGGTCAATCACATTATTTTAAATTGGCAATTTTTGTCACTGATCCAATAAGGTTATTGCACTGGCATTTGACATTTCAAGAATGTATATTATTGCACAGCATTTTTTGCACTTATTTATTTTTATATTTTAC
Source organism: Encarsia formosa (assembly GCA_038277355.1). Taxonomy (NCBI): domain Eukaryota; kingdom Metazoa; phylum Arthropoda; class Insecta; order Hymenoptera; family Aphelinidae; genus Encarsia; species Encarsia formosa. Next base: position 15,994,014 of record CM076185.1, read on the forward strand.
TGTAGGGCCCAAAAGGCTGAGCATGGCCTTAAATAAAAAAAAAAAAAAAAAAAAAATGTGAGCAAGAACATCTTTTGTTTTTTCAAATTAAAAATACACAAGACCTGCAAGTTTTGCAATCGATTGCAATTATTTATTTGATGGCATAAAAAAAGATTTCGGTTGTTATTTGATATGGAATAAAAAATCTTTTTTTTTACTTCAAATATTTTTTAAACTCAGTAAACAAATTAATTAGAAACTAAATATCCCATTTTGTTTGAGAGAGATAAAAATAAAAAACCTTTTTCATTCATAAACTCTGAAATAGGCGTACTCAGAGTCAAATTCTTTTATTTTTATCGCTTGGGTATTTCAGTAGTTACGATACGGATTAGGTCAGACACTTGTGCGTTTCATTTTATACGGCACAGACGTCATTAACTCCGATGCCTTTTGTGTAACCTCTTCCTCCAGAGGATTGTCAAAACTATATAACGCAATCTTTTTCCACTCAAACCTCCTGGGCTTACGCATAATCCGATGTAATTGCGCAAGCTCGTCCCTGACTTCCTGAAGTTTTTTTTACTGCACCTTGGATGAAAGAGGGATAACAATAAAATAGATTTCTCTCTTTTTTTTCTAAGACAATAATTCTAGGTTCCAAAAAAAACTTCATTAATGAGATTTTATCGTCCGTAGAGCTCACTATGCGGTGGTACCAAATTTTTTTTTGTCAGAAAAAGTTAATACGCGTAATTAAGAAACTAATTTATTTTAATAAGATGTTTTTGTATATACAAACCAGAATAATTTTTTATAATTTTTTTTCACAGTTAATTATAATGCCAAAGCAAATCAAGTTTTTTTTCAGAGATATACATTAAATTTTTTTAATCTTTTAGGAATTTCAATGAGCATTTTCCCGCTTAAGTTGAATTCTTGTAAAATTAGTTTTTAGTCGCTACTTTATGAAAAAAAAATCATACAACAAAAAAATATGATTGAGAAAGGTAAATTGTAAAATAGTAAGCTTTTACTTAACCACAATTGCATCTGTGAATAAAAAAATTTTTTACCATAAAAATTTCGTTTATTAAAAAAATTTTGAAAAGAAATCAAAAAATGTCTATTTTTTAAAATAATTATAGTAAAACAAAATATAGAGTTTTGTCAATCTTCACTTTTTTATTAACAATTAAGGTGGCTTGTAAGTATTTTAAAAAAACACTAATAAGTTTCGAAAAAATCAGGTAGATTCCTTGAAGTGAGACCAACAACTTTCCTAGAGGACACTAGGAAGGTCATCGGACTTATTTTCGAGAAAAAAATCATTAAAAATTTTTTTTTTTAACATGGACTCTTATGGGAAAAAACATTTAAAAATTCCCCAAATTGTCTAAATACACTAGTTTGCTACGAGTCAGGTATCATTTTAAAGGTAAAAAGTTAAAGATCATTTTAAAATTATAACAATATGGGGTTATCGGACTAATTTTTAAGAAAAATAAAAAATTGCGGTACATAACCTCTAAAACATGAAATTTTTCACCGTTTTTTATGTTTTTTATCTCAAGTTTTGTTTTAAAATGAATTATAACGATCATAATAAATAGTAATAATCATTAAAAATAGGAAAAATTGCTTTTTTTTCTTGTTTAAAATTTCTGTAAACTTATGCACCCGCAAGGGCCCCTGCTAGATACGGGGCAGCACTTACAAGCCACCTTAATTATACAAAATTATTGTCGTTACGATCGTTTCGGTGCACAGCACCTTCATCAGACGACTTTCTATCATCGACTGAAGTCATACGCATTATAATCGGTATATAAAATCATGAACAGAGGAAACGTAAACATAATCTATTTTTTAACCTGTTATAATTAATACAAAATGAAATTTTGAGTATTCAAATCGAAATTTTTCGCACATGAAAAGTAACATGTCTCGATTCAACTGTAAAATCTAATGAGTTCCGTTTTTTGTAAAGTCCATCGCGGCTACTCATTTAGTTCTCATTTTTAAAAGAAATTATAAATTGACTTTCAATCAAGCGGGATGAAAATAAAATACATTGAACTTCCTTTCTAAACAAATGATCATCATTTTCAAGTATTGATTTCAGTAATATAACTTCAATACGACTTCAGAAATTATATTAGAAGGTTTTATCTGATTTCAAGTTCTTATCGTGTTTTGTTCTAAGACCCACACTTACCTCGCTTATTGAGATGACAAATGTCGACACGTACGACTTAAAGACGACATAACTCAGAGAATCACGACTTATTTATTTTTATTCTTTTCCCTCTTCATTGATTTATAAGAGATATAAAGTCAGTTTTGAGGTGCGTGCTATGTTTGACCACAGCTGAATTATAAGATATCTTTTTATTCCAAGGGAGACTTCGGCTACGCAGAGGATTAAGATGATATACGTGCGCGAGGTAAAGAGTAAGAAGATTTGAATTTTTTTTATATGATCTTGAACGATGCTAAGCAAAATGAGTAGCATACTTCGAAATTTGAGAATAAATATTGTAACTATTTCCTGCATAAAAAATAATTGTAAATATTAAAATGGCAAATATGCAAACAAGTCTTAGGACTTGATAGAATCGTTAAGAAATATCCTTTTACACTTGTTTTTGAAAAAAATCCGACAGATTTATTATCAAGGTCAGAAATATGAGTTAATATAGATTTTTACGGCTTTCTAAAATGTAATTCTAAAAAATGATCTGATTTGAATATTTTTTTTTCATTTAAGTTAAATAGGTGTATCTAATATGACCACCCTCGGTATTTTAAATATGCTTATGAGCCAGTATGAAGGGTCGAAAGAAATTATAAATTTCAAAGCTGTTCACAGCATTTTAAAATGACTTTGGTGCTCGTCCAATATCAAAAAGGTGGTTTTCAAAACTTCTGTTCAAGTTGTTTTTAACGGCAAAAATCACACATTTAATGCCTTTCCAATAAAATTAGAAGCACTCGATCGAAAAAATAATCGATAGGATCTATCGCTTTTATACTTTAGGGAACTCATATTCTATCAAATTCTATACTCTTAATAACAAATTTTACCTTACATTAATATTATATACCTAATATGTCCACCCTTTCGAATTTCATAATTACAACGTCGCTCGCGCAAGAATCTATACGCACTTGTTTAAAAAAAAAAAAAAACAAAAAAACAAACAAAACAAAACCAAAGAAAAAGCTTTGAAACACTATTTTTTACTCCTGATAGGCAATTTTCAGTATCTTTTTAAATATAAATTTTTTTTTCTAATAAAAACAGGAATAGGTATGAAATTGTGATTCATCTGAGATAATTAAGTTGCGACGAGTTTCCGAGAGGTTATTACGGTTGCGATGATGTATGAATTCGTTATGTGAAACGTGAGCGGGCTGTTGTGCTTCAGTTATGACGTTATACTTAATTGGCTGATGGATGAGTAAAAGAGAATAAAAATGCGAGTTGATCATTTTAAAGTATTTTATGCTAATTAGAAAATACTTGATACACAAAACTGAATTCTTGAAATATTTGCATAATCAAATAAACTTGGATAACTTTTGAATTTCGTGAATAATTTTTATCAATTTTAAAAATTAGAAGAAAACGCAGAAATAAGATTTGAGATTCTAAGATTCCTCTTAGTCCACATAATCAAAACTTTTTTTACTTGTTTTAATAGATTATTTTGCAGGTGCAAGTAATACATATAAAAATACAAAACTGATATAAACTTGAAAACCTGAAGGACTTTAAAAAGAAGATACATCGACTTTCCGGTTCATTCATCCGGTACACCAAACTTGCGATAGCCGAGAAAAAATAGAGTGAAAATTGCGAGTCTAAACTGCTGGCACCGAGCCAAACATTTATTCTTTCCGTTTTGTTTGCACTTAAATTTTCTCCGTTATTTCGAAGCGCTCGACCGAGCGTGTAATTAACGCCGATAGATAAGTAATCTCACCATTATTTATACTCATTAGCCCGTGGATACTGTGGGTTTATTTATCTTTTAAAAGCTTTGCCGAGATAATCAAGTCGGTTTATAAAGCCTCTTTTTGCGATTATACTTTGCTTTTGATAATCGTTTTATAAAGTTTTCTCTAGAACAAGGAAAAAAAGAAGTGTCTGAGCTAGCAGACTTAATAATACTGTCGAGTGTCGCTTGTCCTCTAATATTAGTTCATGGATGAAAAACTTGGATATTCATTACCGAATTACCGAAACCTTACTGTAATTTTCATTTGAAATCGAAGTAGGCGGATGAAGTTTTTTATGGATACTGCCAAAATTATTATTTCAACGTATTTAAATTATTTTTGTTCTTTGATTTTTGGTTGAATAAATTGATATGAATAATAAGTTGTCAATTATCAATAAATTTTTCAAATCGCACAAAAATTTAAGATTTTATTTTCAAATGAACAGATGAAATGTTTCAGTATTTCTTCCTCATTTTACTGCTTTCGCAAACTCCTCAAGTTTATGATTTGATCGAATTTACGACCTTGATATGTGGCAAGTATTATGAACACAGTATAGATTATTCAAGGTGACATAAAAAAATACCGTAAATCGAGCTAATCTTGAACAGCCTGAACAAGTAAGATACTGTAGGTAGATTAAAATGTTTATATGAATTTTTCACTGTATTAAAACTATTTTAATATTTTTGGGAAAAACAGAATTGTGCAAAGCGGTTAGTATAGGTGGTCTTTTGTCTGAATTGTGATTGCACTACCGATTCAATAGCGTATGTTTTGCACTGACCGGCTGTGATTATTGACCTTATTATATTGAATAGTCGAAATATGTAATATATTACATACTTACCTAGGCAGCTGGAATAGGGAATGTCTTAAAGATCACATGAAATTGTCGACCGACGCGAAGCCAAGTGGATGCAATCGATAAGGGCGCGTTCTGGCTGCGTCGGGCAGAATTGATATGTTTCTCAATTAGTGTGTGAAGTTGTGTATTTATATCTCGAGTACGCTTCACACGCTTATCTTACGCCTTGAGTATCAACAACTCAAGATGTAAGAGTATCTACAACTTCTGACATTTATTTAGTGACGTATTTTATTTAACAGGATTATATAATATGATACTTAGAGAAAAACGCGGCCTAAATGTATCCATTTTTCAACAGTGTGGTAAAAAGTCATCACGATGCAAAAGTATCACTTCTACCGAGAATTTTACAAGTTGAAAAGTACCATTTACATGGTCCAGTTGAATAATGATATATTACATAACTAAATATCCTAAGCTATGCATTCAAATCGAGAGTTGTTCCGGAGCGCGTTTATCTTACGTCTCTAGTATCAACAACTCTCGATTTAAATGTGAAACTTCACACACTAGTTATCTAACATGTCATTAAAGAGGCATATTTTTGTACTTATTTTTTTAGATTTTGGAAAATCAATTTTTCGAATGAATGAACAATTTGTAGATTTTGTCGAATGGTTTAAAAAAAAAAAAAAAAAAATCTAAACCAGTGCAAACTAAAAAAACATTAACTTTGAATTAAGTTTCATTTTTATTCAAAATAATTATTCACGCGCGCGGTTATAAAATCAAAGTTTTACAATTTCTTTAAAAAAAATTTTCTCGTCAATCGAATAATCCTTTTTTCTTCTCCACTGATGGTTACTTCGATATGCAAGCTCGAGGTGCTGCAGCTCCGAACAAATTTACCCGAACCGCGAAGAGTCATTTATTCCCCGCAGCACCTCGCGCAGTTTCTCATTTCTTTGGTCTTTTGGTCTCGCTACATTATCCACGAACGAGTGGAGCGAGGATTGCAGAGTATTAAATCGTCGTCGTTCACCAGAAGATGAAAATTTTATTCACGTAGATTCATCAACTTTCTTTCAGAATTTTTTACCTTTCAAGATCATTAGTATAACTACTCAATGCCATTTTATATTATTTTTAGATTTAAAAAATTTTCTTTAAAGGTAGTTTCAAAATTAAAAATATTAGTGTAAGAAGTTGCTTATTTTTTATGATATTGGCACAATAAGAAGATATTTATCTAGATTTTAAAAAAGAAATTAATTTATAAAAACTAAAATGAAATAATAAATAACAAATTAAATTACTACTAATTGTAAAAAAATTTCTAGAACTACTCTAAAAAAAAAAGAATTAAAATAAACAGCCTTGCTTGCAAGGTCAATAGTAAAGGAAGATCTAGATAAAAACGAACTCTGTTGGCAAGCATGAAGCAAACTTTTCGCCTTTTTACTAGACAGTATTCGTTTAATTGATTCACACTATGTTTTTTGCCACCCAAACGGCTATATATATATTGTGGCTAAAACTTTTCAGTCTCAAACTTTGGTGACGCACAAATTCGTAACTACTTCGACGTTTTATACCAAACTTTTATGAATCTATTTACTAGTTTAGTACTATGCCGAAGAACAAATTTTATTCAATTTATTTATATTTTACTAGCAGCTTCCGTTAGCGCTGGTTAAAAATTAATTTAATCTCTGCTAGTTATAATTTTAATTCTTTTTTTATATAAAAATTTTTTGATATCATATTATGAAGTTACCTTTATATTTTTCAAGATTAAAAATTTGATAGCGTATTAAAAATTAAGCGCGCTTGCGCGCCGAAGGAGACTATAGTAAAGAATAAAAAATACAAAAGGATCTTCTAGGTCAAAGTACACTTAATGCTTGATTTTGTAAACAAACATCAAGCTCGAAATTTTGAAGTCCTAATAAAAAAAATACAAAAGAAAAATATTAAATATTATATGGTACCTTTTAAACTATTAAAAGACTCTATAGGAATTATCCTCAGATTTTATGGTGTGGCTACTAGCAGGGCTGACAGAAATCCTCTTATGTACTCCTGCGCCAAGAGATAAGCGAGCTGACCACGGTTTCGCGGTTTCTCAATTGAACGCCTGCTCTAGAATTTGAGATGATCAAGAATTTAAGATCCAGGTTCAATTTTGGAGTGTGCTTTTAAAAATCCTTTGGAATTTTTTTTATAACAAATGGTGTTTTTTATACAAAATTTTAAGTTTGTTTAAAAAAAAAACCAGAAAAATATATAATCTTATATAAACTTGCAATTGTGTAGGTTAATATCCGCGCATAACTCTAAAAGTTTTTAACCGAACTTTCACATAATAAAGAAGATTTTAAGCACAACCACAACTCTTTATGTTGATCAAAACTGAAGTTATGCCTGAAAAACGCATTTATCCGCGTTTACCACCGCCGCGGTGTTTCGCTCCAGCTATCCCACCCCCCACCTCTTCAGCACCTACTCAGTCAGATGGTTTAAAATGTGTTTTTCTAAAGTATTCTGTACAAATCTTATATAATAATGTTTTGTATAATTCGTTATCAGTGACATGTATTTGATGTATGTTGAACCAGAATATTCGAATCGGCTCTGTGTCTCTTATTAGAGTTTTTGTGTAATATCATTTTTCATATAGGATTATTACTCAAATTCCAAACAATTACCTATTTAATTTTTATAAACATACCAGAATGTGTTTTTTAAAATAAATTTTTAAGTTTGTGTATATTATCAAATTTCAAAAATTTTCAAACTTTTGGGTTTCCTTGTGTGTAAACTGAAACTGTGAAGCTCAAGGGGTAAGATCCGTTCGCAAAGTACGAGTGACCACAGATGGCAAGGTGGTATACTATAAATTATTTGACACATAATACACGAACCAGGGATAGTTTCAAAATTAATTTTGATTATGACGGTGTAGTAAGATTGACTGTTAAAAGCAAAATTTTGTTCGGCTCAAAATACGGAAGGAAGTTTACGCTTGAAGTTTGGAGCATTATCGATTATTCAGCTCGTGCATCATGTAACATTGTGTGCGGTCAACGCTGCAAGCTTTCATCCGACGTATTAATGGACCTGTGGTGGTGTCTTGGATCCTCGAGCTGACACTAGAGATACGTGACAAGAAGACGACAACCAGTTGGTTTCAATGTTGTCTTTTATAAGGTTTTTTTTCTTAATTATACAGGGAATCTTAATTTTTATTGCTTTTTATAAAATGATATAGATGAATTGATTGTCGGCAAGGCAATTCTTCGAGAGGGAAATAAAAAAAAACCTTATTTTTAATTTTAATAAAAAGTTATGGACTAACACTATTGTCGTCTAGATAAATTTTCAAGTAGGTAATTATAGGGTCCAAGCAAAAAAAAAAAATTATTTTTCACGCTAGTAGCGCCGAAAGTACTATCGGGCTAAATAGTTTACTCGGGAAAAATAGTTTGCACGCCTCGGGATCGCAAAAATGAGTCAACTTTTAGCAAATCCTTGATGACCTCGCTTTCGGCTCGGACATCAATTTGGTTTTGCTAAGGGCTAACTCATTTTTGACTCCCTGAGTGTGTAATATAAGGTACCTGTACCTAATATGGCCCCCCTAAGCGAGAATCGACGTTGTGGCCAATCAAATCAATATTTTTTGACGGGTAAGAAAATGAGACATTACACGTTCGATTTTGATCAATGAGCTTCAAATGCCAGAGGATTTACCAAAACACGGTTTTTTAAGACACCTAAAATTTGTGTCCTAATATGGCCCCCCTTGAAGCAATTAATTAATTGCAATTTGTTCCTACTTTTTAAATCAATCAGGATATAAGATTTTAAAAACTTCAAAATTGTTATTATTTTAAAAATGATTTATTTAAAAATTGAGCCTTTTTTACAACGTTTTTGAAAGCTTTGCAACCAGTAGAAAAATTTCAACTTTAAATTTTGGTCAAAGTTTTTTTTTTTGAGCTAGAATGCTTTTTTAGTTATAAAATGAAAAAAAGCTTTGAAACAATTAAATTTATTTTTCTTAAATAACATTAGGATAGGATTTTCTAAAAAGTAAACATGAAACTAAGGACTCTTAATATCGGTATTTCTACTAATTCGTGGGGGGCCATATTAGGTACACTGCATAATAAAAAGTTATTTAAGAATAAAACCCGTTAGAAAACGAGTTGAACAAAAACTAAGGTCGCGTTTTAAAGCTGAAACAATAACGAATCGAAGCTACTTATTCAAATTTTGATCAGGTGCGTCTAAATATTTTGGCAGACCACTTAATTACAACGTAAAATAATAACGGAGGTATACGAAACGAGTTTTAGCTATTAGGCGTGCCCAAAAATAATTTTAAAATGTTCTAAACAACTGAAAACTTCATAATTCAGTGTTTTTGACTTCTTCCTACCTTGCAGAGATGCCGCATACCTAGCATATTCAAAATAACAGGGGGGGCCATATTAGGCACACTTACCTTACTATTACTTTAATAACTTGATTGCAATTGTTATTCGATCTTTTTTTGACAGTTAGTTCCTTGATTGGAAAAAAAAATAAAATACGTTCATATCGCGAGTTTTACGTAACAATTTGATAAATTACAGGACAGAATGCGTTACAGCATGAATTGAACCGAAAAATAAAATTAATTGACTAGGAACGTGTGAGATGAAAAAGCAATTGCAGCACAAACGTTTTGTTAATTGAGGAAAAGATTGAAACAAGAGAGGCGTTCGTCATGTTCAGTTTGATTAAACTTTTTTCAAAAAAATTTCGTTTATCAAAGCTAATTACAACAAATTTAATTTTTTATTTTACCACAGTAATTATTTAGTTATTTTTTTTCAGAAATAACTAATACTTTTTGAACAATGGGACTCTAATTTTGTATTCGATTTTTATTTGACCAAAAAAATGACATTGATTTTATAACAATCAGTAAATTTTTCTTTTTTTTGTAACGTTGCGTCATAAAATTTTACACTTTATGTTATTTTATGTTAAGTAACTGTTTAATAACTCTGTTTCTACCTTTGCCTTCAGTCACATGCTTGGCAAATTTTTATACTCAACCGCAGGTTTATTAGATTTAAAAAAATAGTTTGGAATGATAAATAGTTTTATTTTAATTAAAATAATTAATAAAATCATGACGATTATTGAATTTGGAACTTGTTTTAGAAATGTGAGATGACTTTGTTTTAGATTCAAGATTCGTTTAAAAAGTGATAAGAAGTTTGTGATAACATAGAGTCTTTATTGGAATGTTTTTATATTAAAATTAAAGATGAAGCAACATGGATTTCAGCCTTGAAATTACGATGAGGTTACAATTTAATTTAATCGTCTGTAAAGTATCTTCCGCGTGCTTGATCTTCTTTGCTTCAGTTCGACCTTCAGTTTTATCTAATCCTTGACATGAACGACTTAGTCTTCAAAATTTCTTACCGATTACTTCAACATGAATCAACCGCTCTACGAAGTTTGGAGATAAAAGATTTAAGAAAATAAAGATGTTTAAACCTTTACTATAGATACTGCGTAATGTACTAAGTGATACATTTTAGAACATCTTGTTTGTAATTTTTTAAAAATTATAAGAATCTGTTTTATGATTATTATTTTTTTGTTTTTTTGTAAATCAATTAAAAGAAATGGTTAAAAATTAATTTTTTTATATTTTAAATTTACATCAAATTAAAATTGATGGTAGCACGACAAAATCCACGAAAAAAAATCCACGAAATAAAAAATCTACGCCGACAAAATCTACAAATAATTTACAAATGAAAGTTTCTTCAAATATAAATCAAATTTACTTCCGTTTCTGTTAATTTATATGATGATCTTGTTTACAAATATCGTGTGTATCGATATGAGTAGATAAAACAGAGCGGGCCATGCCCAGAGCGGGCCACGCAGCAGAGCGGGCCATGCACAGAGCGGGCCACGCAGCAGAGCGGGCCATGCACAGTGCGGGTACTGCGCACTACGGTTACTGCGCCCTCGAGCTATTCTGCCGCTCGCCTCGTTCTGCCGCGAGCATGCTGCAGCCGCTACGGTTAGTGCGCCCTCGAGCTATTCTGCCGCTCGCCTCGTTCCCCTACTAGTTTCTGCCGCTCGCATGCTGCAGCCGCTGACCAGCGCCTATCTTACGGCAGCCTGATCAGAGTATTAGATGCTTTGAAAGTTATTTAATGAGTTAATCCCCGGTCCTTTTAAGGACCAACAATATTTTCAACGTACAACAAATTTATTTATTGAATTCTTTATTGAATTGTTTCGGATGAATGATTAACTTTAAAATAAAAATAAAATAGTTATAATGAGTTTTCATATTTAAGATGGAAAATTAATGCAATTAGTAAATTCAAGGTCTTTTGATAATTGAGAAGAAAAGATGGCTATTTGCCCAATGGATGACAAGCGGTATATTTCGAGTAAAAAAGATCATTTTCGTGAAATAGTTTATTTTACGTTTGAAATATTTTTAGCCTTCAAAAAGGCTTTTTTTATTTTTTTATTTTAATAACTTTTTTTTTTTATTCAACTTAGAGGAAAAAATACAATCTTAAATAAAAATGGTTAATATCTTTTATTGTATTTTTTATATCCACGACTCCATGGTTTACGTTGCTCTTCTTGACGTCGTCTTCGATAACGAGCTTCACGTCGCTCTTCTGAAGGCGTGCGCCGATGCCGATTTTCTCGTTGTCCGTGTATGCCTCGGTGATGATGTTGATCTGATGACGGTGATCTGCGCTCGCCTCTCTCCTCCCAACGTACACGCACACGACGAGGATGGTCCATTGATGGAGATCGTTGACGTCGCACACCTCGAGCTGGTCTCGTTGTTTGACGATCGCCCGAAGCCAATCTTTGACGGTGTCTCGATGGTGAATAGTTTGGATGCTTTTTTGGAGAATGAATTTTTCTCCTCACTCGCGGTGTTGACGCCCTTGCTAGCTTGACAGGAGAACGCTGAAAAAAATCATTAATTGATTTTATGATAGATTTTAAAAATAATAATGAAAAATAATAATGAATATATGTACAGGAGATGATTCAGATGATGCATCCCCGGAGATCCCCGCAGCTGGTGCAACCTCCATCACGCCCGCAGTTACCGCTTTCTTCTCAGACGCCTTCTCAGTCTAAAAAAAAAAGATGAATAATTTATCAAAAGATGAAAAAAATCATTTTTAAATTTTATACAACTTTATAACTTACTTTAGAAGGATTCAAGTATTGTACAAACTCGGACATGTCGAAGGTTGCCTCCAACACATCCTCGTCCTCCTGCAGGTCAGCGCTGATGACCTCCATAACGTCATCTAGAGGAACATCATTCGACTCCTCTTCCTTCTCGTTGACGTCCGGTTTGATGACCTGAAGATCTAGGTTTTTTTCACCGAAAATTTCCACATTGTGGGTTAAGCAAGTTCCGTTCGTAGTGGCAGCTTTTCCATCATCATCCTCAGGAGTGAGCCGGAATTGTCCTTCCGCACCAACCACGAGGAAGTTGGATGCTGGTTGCAGGTGGTAGTACGTCTCATACGGCAGCGAGGAAAAATCTATTCCCTGCAGTGGCATCAGGAAGTCGTGCTGCTGCTCGACCGCGGGAGGAGGTGTAGCTGGTGGTTGTTCTGCGGCATCCATGTTCTCCAGCGCCACCATGAACTCGGCCTCGTCAGCGAAGATGAATCCGTTTTGCCGGAAAAAGTCGAGGAGTCCGTCGTCTTCCATCTCGAAGGTTGATTTGAAATAAAAAAAATCCTAATCGCGCGACTTATATAACTCCTTGAACTTGAGGTGTTACCCCCCCACCCTGCGTGATGTTGAGAAGACTGTGCAACCCCCCCCCCCCCACCCTCCTCCCACTGTGCTAGGATTAAAGGAATAAAAGAAAGCTCTTCATCAAATTTTAATCATTCTTTTGATTAACTCTCCGTCACCATGAGCTCCCTTAAGATTAAGGTCTTGCTAGATGTCCCCGAGGAAGTCAACGACTTTGAGGTGGAACTTATTCTTCCTTCAGGCTTCAACAGAGTTGAATCACCTCCGCCCCTGATGACTCCACCACCATCTCCAGAAAACGTCATCCAGGTCAACATCGGGGATGACTCCGATCACAACGGAGAAACAGACAACTTCAACTTCGAGGTGACTTCAACCACGGAGGAGCAGGATGCTCTTTCAAACGCCTCGACTGAGGTTCATGATGGTAGCCGAGAGGAGAGCAGCGAGGAGGAGGAGGACCTCGATGAAAGAAAAATACCCGGGACCGCACACTATCTGCAAGCATTGAGAAGAGCTGCAGAAAACTTACCGTCGGACCTCGTCAGGGATTTAATATTGCATATTAGAGACCATCCAGAAAGATTCGCGAGTCTCGAGCAGGAAGGGAACTTCTTGGATCATTGCACATTTATGCACCACAGTTTTAAAAAACAATAATTTGATTTATGTGTTATTATCATTAAAATATTGTAAAAAAAAGCCTTTTTCAAGGCTAAAAAATGTATATATGTACTATAAATAAAAAAAAATTAAAAAAGCCTTTTTCAAGGCTAAAAATATTTCAAACGTAAAATAAACTATTTCATGAAAATGATCAAGGTCATATCAGCACCGTTTGTAATTAATTCGTAAGAATGAATTTTTTTAATGTAATTTGCATATTTTTATAACGTAGCAAACTGCCATTTTTCACAAATTTAACGTTAAAAAAAAGCCTTTTTCAAGGTTAAAAATATTTCAAACGAATGAATAATATATTAAATTTAAAAAAAAATGTGTGATGTTAAAAAAACTGCTCCCCAGACCTTGGAAAAACTGCAGCATCGTCTACGGGTACAACTAACCTCACCTCATCATCGGGAGGAAAAAAAAGAGTCATAGCGCTGCATCCGTCCTTGGAAAAACTGCAGCATCTTCTACGGGTACAACTAACCTCACATCATCATCGGGAGGAAAAAAAAAGTCATAGCGCTGCATCCGTCCTTGGAAAAACTGCAGCATCGTCTACGAGTACAACTAACCTCGCGTCATCATCGGGAAGAAAAAAAAAGTCATAGCGCTGCATCCATCCTTGGAAAAACTGCAGCATCGTCTACGAGTACAACTAACCTCGCGTCATCATCGAGGATTAAAAGAGTCGTCGAGCGCTGCATCCATCCTTGAAAAAAAGCTGCTGCATCGGCTACGGGTACAACTAACCTCGCGTCATCATCGAGGAAAAAAAAGTCGTCGAGCGCTGCATCCATCCTTGAAAAAAGCTGCTGCATCGGCTACGAGAGAAACTAACCTCGCGTCATCATTGAGGAAAAAAAAAGTCGTCGAGCGCTGCATCCATCCTTGAAAAAAGCTGCTGCATCGGCTACGAGAGAAACTAACCTCGCGTCACCATCCACGACTGCAGCGCACCAATCAGAGCGAGAGCTACAGCGCACCAATCAGAATGCTCCCCGGTGCTAGCAGAACCGTGCTGGTACATGAAAAATTTCTGGATCTCATCAGGAATAAATTTTTAAACTTACCTTCCTTCACTGAAATAAAAATTCAATAAAACAAATATTTATTTAGGGTAAGGTAGGATAATCTTTTATTTAGTCCTTAAAAGGACAGGTTTATCTATAGATTGCTCATATGTTTAAAAATATTGTTGGCCCTGAAAAGGGCCGGGGTGAAAAAACTGTAAAAATATATAAAATGACTGCAAAAAAATAGAAAAAGAAGTAAAGGGTAAATTGTGTAAAAAAGTTTGTAAAAATGAAAAAAAAAGATAAAAACTATTGCGGAATATAAGACATTATGTACTCTCGCTGTTTTTTCACCGATTTGATCTCGTCGATGTTCTCGTCAGCCAATCTTTTAAGAATCTTATGCACTTCGGTGATTGATTTGTGCTGGCTCAGTTGCATGATAGAGCTGATGAACTGCTTTTGTTCGTCAAACTCAGCGTTGAAATTTTCAAATTGCAGCTCCTCTTGCAACTCGCGAACTTTTTTATTAACGAATGTGATCTCCTCGGATAGATCAATAAAGGCAGGGATCTCCTTCAAAAGTAATTCGCGCACTATTTGTGCGGGCACTTTTTCAAACGCGCTATGCACTGCACGGATCCACTCCAATACGATTTTAAAATCAGTCCACGAGGATACTAGATCGGCTACTCTTTTGTTGATTTCAGGATTGTACTCGTAGTACCCAAAATCATCGTACTCGTATGGTAGTGGCGGATCGAGTTTGGAATTTTTTTCCATCGCATCCAGTATTTTCAGGTTAGGCCGAAAATCATCCATGCTGCGTGGATGCCATGGATTGATGACAGAAGCTTTTCTTTCAAAGGTGATGTCTATATCCTCCCAATACTCTTTCCTCGGGGCTTCCATTTTGCTCGGGACTTCCAAAAAAATACACGTGTTGACAGCAACGAGAACAAAGGCACGAGTTGACTGCAACGAGAACAAAGGGATACTGACGAGCTCGCGAGTCTGCAATCGCGGCGTAGTAGTGATGGCGCCACCTATACTGTTAATACAAGTTTGTAGTACTGCTTTTCAAAAATTTTTAAACAAATGAAATTTTTATTTGAATTTAATTACTTTCGAAGAAAAAAAATCAATTTACTGAAATATTTAGTAAAAAAAATAATGCCAGCTACATGCAGTGCAGCAAGAAGTCAACGTACATCATTGCATTGACATGCGCTCCACACTCATCACTTCTTTCCCCAGCAGTTGATGCCTCCGCCGTATAGGGAATGCATAAGGCATCACTGGAGACTTGTTTTATTCCACATTGAGTGTAGAAGGATTTATTATGTTTATTATTTCATATTACATTAAATTTTTTTTTATCATTCTGCAAATAGTAGATAATCTACTTTATCGACCTCGGATAATTTTTAAATATTTTTTATGATTTTAAATTACTTTTCAAAACTATTTTAAACAATAATAAGAGATTTATAATTTAAAACAAAGATTAAATAAATAATTAGATTTTCAATAACAAATAATTTGAAAATTAACCAGTATGAAATTTATTATTAAACTTTTAATTTTATCATTTTAAAAACTTTAAGAATTTTTAATTTTATAAAGTAAAAATATATGACTCACAAGGAAAAAAAAGTTAATCATAATTTAAAGTAAAAAAAAATTTATTGAAAACAATACATTTTACGTGTACATAGAGTAGATAATTTCTTTATTTTTAAATTCATCAATTTCATCTCGGTCTTCCATGAAACCATCTGAAGCTGCACGCTGACGGCGAGATAAAAGTACATACTTTTTTATCGCAAGCGCGTTCCTCAAGGCACAAATGTTCTGGTGCGACGTGTGATTGCTGCATGGGACGTTGACGTTTTCCACCATAATTTTAAGCGCGGGTGCGTTGAACTCTTCTTCTTCAAGGTCTCGAACGATTCTGAAGAAAAAAGGAAAAGTTTTTCATAAAAAGTGAAATTTCAAAAATTTCATGTGAAAGTGCTATAAAATTTACTTACTTCTCAGGCAATAATTCCTCCAGCAGTCTTTTTTTTTGATAGCCCTTGACGAAGATGCAGGTTGAATTTTTCAAATTCCTGTGTAAAATTTTAAGCAGGTCAGATGCAGGTGTTGATCCGCTATTGTACTGAATCTTGTGCAGATAATTCTGCGCAAAGTCGTTGACTTTCTTCTCCGACGGTAAAAGTTTCTTGTAAAGAACCGCCGGCTTGAAGAGCACCGTCACCGGATTTTCATCTTCAGCTCCGATGGGGACAATTGCAAGCTCCTTCGGCACCAGGATGTTTGAGCTTCTGACGAAGGCCTGAAAATCCACGGCGTGCTGCATGGCGTGTGTTTGAAATCTTGTCGGTCAGATGAGTTGAAGATGAATGTGCTCTTCGTCAAATTTTGGACCTCATTATATACTTTTTTTACTACCGATGCACCACCCCCCTCCCACCCAAGAAGGGGTAGGAAGTGTATAAAACAGACAGGACTCAAGCCGAAGAATCATTCTTCTCCTAACCGAGCTAGCAGCATTATCCTTCGAACATCATTCTTTTGAAATTTTTTTCAACATGGACATCAACTATCATGAATCTACAGTGAAGCTTTGCATGAGCAGTCTTCGAGAATTTGCCGACACGGCGGATGTCGAAGACTTTCAAAGATGGATGAATATCGTTTCTTCAGCCATAACGCAATTGGAGAGCGAGCTTGAAAATAATAAATTTTCGAGACACATAAAGCAAAAAATTAATACTTGCCTGTGTCAATATTTATATATTAAACAAAAGCTGCTTTTTTTTAATAAAAAAAGCACAGCAACTTGCACACGCCCATGATGCTCACCAACAGGTACACATCGTTGACGTTCATCGTCAGGAAGAAGACGAGTCGGATCAGGTAAGTAGAGTGCTCGAACAGCAGCACTTCGCAGACGCACAGGAGGAAGAAGTGCAGCACGTTCTCGACGAGGAGGTCGTCGACGTGCAGCAGGACGGTATCGACGGTGCAGGCTGGATGTGGGAAATTCAAGACCGAGATTTAAAAATTGGAGGCGATCTGCAAGCTGCAGAAAATATCGGCGATTTGCGAGCTGCGGAAAATATCGACGATTTTCAAGCTGCAGAATCAACAGCTGGTGTAAGCTGGGATTTTTTGAACTCTGCTTTTGAAAACAGAATAAGGTCTGCGGTAATTTCTAACCTATCTCACATAACTCTTGAATCTTTTTTCGAAGAGGCGAAAAAAGTTTTCGAATCGAAAATAAAATTAGTCTTAAACGAATTTCCTTCGATTAAATGCAACGCTGAATTAGCTGCAGACTTTGTTTTATTAAAATCAGACGAGGAATCGGAACCTCAAACTAAGTTTTTTAGTACTGCATACGCGTCGATTTATCAAAGTACGAATCTGAATGAATGGTTTGAAAATAACATCGCGGCGTCTATAAGAAACGAAATGGACGATTTCGAGTCGAGGGGAAGTGGGTTTTCGCTGTCTTCTATTCTTCGATTGACAATAAATATCGCAGAATTAAATCAACTTCGCGCAAGCTCTTACATCGATCTGCCTGAAAAAATAAAAAAAAGGAGAGCTTGCATCAATATTCAAAATCGCGATCAGAAATGCTTTCTTTGGTCAGTTCTAGCTGCTTTACATCCAATTGAAAGAAAAAATCATGCTTATCTCTCGTCTAAGTATAAGCAATATGAAAACGAGCTTAATTTTGAAGGAATTGAATTTCCGGTAAAACTTCGTGACGTGCCCCGCTTCGAAGCTCAAAACGAGATTTCCGTCAACGTTTACATGTTGAAAAAGAGTAAAGAAACTTTTAAAATAAACCCCTGTCACCTTACTTCAAAAAAACAAGAAAAACACGTTAATCTTTTATTGATTCAAAGATCGTACTTCGATGATGAAGAAATGGAAGAAGTGGAGGAAGAGGAGGAGGAAGCTGATACTGACTGGCACTACGTTCTTATTAAAGACATATCAAGACTACTTTCGGCACAAGTTTCAAAGGGTAAGAAAAAAGTTTACGTGTGTCCGAGATGTATGAATTGGTTTAAAGCTCAAGAGAAACTCGATTCTCACGAGGTTCAATGCGAACTTGTAAATAAATGTAAAGTTAATTTACCCGACAAAAGTAACAATAAATTAAAATTTTCAATGTTTAACGCTCAACTGGAGTGTCCCTTCATATTGTACGCCGATATTGAGTCTCTACTACTACCCCCGTTAACGAAGGAAAAGCTTTTCAGCAGCACCAAGCTCACAGCATTGCTTTTTATTTACACTGCAGCTACGATGATTCGCTCTCCAGATATGAATCCTATAGACAGAAGGATGAGACGTGCATGACTCCAGCTCAGTGGTTTATTTTAAAATTAGTTGATATAAAAAATCAGGTAGAAGAAATTTATAAAAACATAGTGCCGTTAGAGCTTACACCTGAGCAGCAGCGAGCTCATTTTCTTGCCGATACGTGCAGCATTTGTAAAAAAAAGTTTAAGGTAATTTTTTTTATGGAAAAATTTTTTTTTTATTGAATATTTTTTTATTAATTCATAATTTTAAGGTTGGAGAGGTTAGAGTAAAGGAGCATTCGCATCTAACTGGAGAATACAGAGGATGTGCCCACAACTTTTGTAATTTGTTGTTTAGAGAGAAAAGGAGCCTGCCCGTCACTTTTCATCGATTGTCCTACGACTTACATTTTTTAATCAAAGAGCTTGCGACTTCAACGGTTTTGGACGGAAAAATTGAACTTCTTTCCAAGTCGAAGGAGAATTTTCTTAGCTTTAAGAAACATATCAAGGGTAGTAACATCAGTTTCTGTTTCATAGACAGTTTCAGATTTTTACCTGCAAGCCTCGATTGTCTTGCAAAAACGTTGTCTAAACACGACATCATAAAAAAAGAATTTTTCAAAGATGGATACAGCGCCGATCAAATCGAATTGTTGTTAAAAAAAGGAGTGTACAGTTACGACTTTACGGAAAATTTCGCCTCTTTGGAAACCACGAGATTGCCCGACAAAGAAAGTTTTTACAACAAGCTCAATGAAACACACATCAGCGACGAAGATTACTCTCATGCGAAAAAAGTGTGGGAAACTTTTGAATGTAAAACTCTAGGAGAGTATTCGGACTTGTACTTGAAAGTGGACGTGATGCTTTTGACTCAGATCTTTCAATGCTTCAGATCGATGAGTATGGAAAGCTATCAGCTCGACCCGGCATATTTTGTTTCTACTCCTTCCCTGACTTGGCAAGCATTGTTGAAATATAAGAAAAACGAAAATGATCCGGATCTCGAGCTCGAGCTTTTAACCGATATTGACATGCTTATGTTTGTTGAAAAAGGAATAAGAGGAGGTTTATCGCAAGCTTCTCACCGACACGCAGAGGCGAATAACAGGTATTTAGACGACTACGATCCTGAAAAAGAAGAGAGCTTTTTGCTGTACTTGGACTGTAACAACCTTTATGTTATGTATTCATTTATTATCGTTTATTATCATTTTTTATGACAAATATATAATTATATTTTCTCAAACAGGATGTGTTATGACGTCCATGCTCCCCTATGGCGGATTCGAGTGGGTGGAGGACGTAAGTGATCCACAGCTTTACAATTTACCCGATGATTCTCCCGAGGGTATGTTTTTAGAAGTTTCAATGACGTACCCGGAAAAGCTTCACGACGAGCACAATGATTTACCGTTTTTACCCGAATTACGCGTGCCACCTGGGGGATCAAAACAGAAAAAACTTATGACTACTTTTTACGACAAAGACCGCTACGTCCTTCATTACACCGTATTAAAGCAAGCCTTGCGAAATGGATTGGTTTTAAAAGAAGTACATCGAGCTTTGAAATTCAAACAAAAGCCCTGGATGAGAGATTACGTTCTGTATAATAATGAAAAAAGAAAAAACGCAAAAAAACGAGTTTGAAAAAAATTTTTACAAGCTGCTCGTCAACAGCTGTTTCAGTAAGAATTGTTTTAATTGAAATAAAAACTTTGTTTGAACGAAAAAAAATTTTCTAGGTAAATCGTTAGAAAATCCGAGAAACAGACAGTGCGTTAAACTCTGTCACAAGTGGACCGGGAGATACAGTGCAATGGCCCTTATTTCTAGACCAAACTTCCACAGCGTTTCCATAATAGATGAAAATCTAGTAGCAATTCAACTCGCTCCAACCGAAGTAACGATAAAAAAACCTATATACGCCGGTCTGTCGATCCTTGAAATTTCTAAAACTATAATGTATGAATTTCATTATTCATTCATTAAAAAGAAATTAGGCTCACTAGTGACAATGATGTATTCAGATACTGATTCATTTATATATCACATAAGGGGAGTGAACTTTTACGAATTCATGAAACAAAATCTAGATAAATTTGATACGTACGACTACCCGGAGGATAACGTGTTTGGTTTACCGAGAGTCAATAAAAAAGAGCTTGGACTATTCAAAGATGAACTAAAAGGTATAAGAAAATCATAAATCAAATTCTTTTTCTCTTCATATACTTTTTTATGCTTAGGTGCACTAATTAAAACTTACGTTGGGCTTCGCGCAAAATTATACAGTTTGAAAATACAAGGTCAAGAGCCATTAAAAAAGGCGAAAGGTGTAAAACATGGCGTCGTGAAAAAGCAAATACTTTTCGAGGATTACGAGTACTGTCTTTTCAACGAAACGCAAAAAAGAGTCGTTCAAAATAATATAAGGTCTAGACGTCACATTGTTCGAACCGAGAGAGAAGAAAAGACGGCTATTTGCCCAATGGACGACAAGCGGTATATTTTGAGTGAAAAAACTCACACGCTTGCATGGGGGCATTACATGATCCCGGAGAATGCTTTGGAAGAAGAAAATGGCTGCACTTTGCAAAAAGAAGACAGCGATGTTGACATGTTTCCGGAGGTAGAAATGTTATCTCAACAGGACGACAAAATCGAGCAAGTGGAAGAAGAAGAAGACGATGTACAAGTAATTTACGAAAGGGTGGGGGAAGCTCAAAATAATGTATTTAAGCAGGAGACCCCAGACTCGGACCCCATTCTCATCATAGACCTCGACAGATACGAACCTCCTCCGAAGAGACGTTGCATATAAGCTAACCGTAGTATCAACATTAAAGGTGAGCTATTTAATATCAAAGAATCTATTTAATAATCATCTATCGAATAGTACACAGTGATTTTTAATAAAGTTTGATTTTTTTTGTTACAGAAAAAATGGATTTCTCTCGTGCAAATCTCGTTGGTGGAATGACTTTTTTACCCAAGAAAAAGTTAACGGACTTGAACGTTTCAACGCAGTACAAAGTGACTGCTTTTAGAGAAGTAAAAACAAGATTTGGACCTAAAGTGGTCGTATCGCTGGATAAAGAGTTTCAAGTTTTTCTTCCGTCCAGATTTCAAACCCTTTTCGAGCAAGAACCGAAGGTTCTGCAAGATATGAAATCTGCTGCTGAAAGTTCTAATCTTTTTTTAAACTATCTAGGTGATGGTAAAATTAAATTTACAGATAAGAAAATGTAAAACGTATGTATATTTAAAAATAAAAAATTTTTATTGATCCAAAAGCTACAATTCTTTTTATTTTAACAAGTCATTTTTATGTATCCAAGTTTTCTCATTAATACCATGCCATTTTACATAAACCATATCATTTTTTCTTTTGAGAACTTTTTCAATCAAATAAATATCAGGACAATCGGTTTTCATCATTTCTTCCTCGTAAAAACAGCCAACGATAGGTTGATCACTGACGTCTTTCAACTTGTAGGTAGGAGGATACGTTTTATTTACATCAGTTACGGTATATATTTCATTACTCCAGTTGGGGACGAATCCTTTTTCGAAAATTTTTTTTACTTTGCTGATTCTAACTTTATCGTTGATTTTAAACTTTGGTCTTTTTTTAACTTTTATTTTATTCAATCTTTTCAAAATTAAAGGTACATTTTTAGCGTTAACTTCTTTTGGTTTCATACCTATAGTACGATGCTTGCGATTATTATAAGAATCTATTAAATCCTGTAGAATATCTAAATATTTGTAATTACCATTGAGACTGAAACGACGCCACATCTCGCTTTTGAGTGTGCGATTGAACCTTTCGCAGATGGATGCTTTCAGACCCGTGTAAGTAGAGTACATATTTACTTTATACTTATTCATAAGATCTTGAAAATGTTTATTGTAAAATTCTTTTCCCATGTCAACGTGAAGATTACGCACCGGAGAATTAATTTCTTTCAACACCGATTCCATGGCGTTTGACACGTCCAAACCACTTTTGGTTTTAACCGCACGCCCACGCCATTTTTGAAAACGAATCGATCACTGTAAGTAAATAACGCACACCTTTATTTTCTCTAGAATATGGTTGCATCTCTATCAAATCGGCTTGAAGCGTGTCCAAAGGACGTACCATTTTGACTTTTCTACGAGGAAAGTTTCTGCGTGCAGGGCGATGGATTTCATTCACGACTTTTTCCATTTTCTAAAATTTGCTTGATTTCCGTTTTGAATGCAACCAACCAATCGGATATTTCTTTTTTTAACTGAAGATGATCTTCTTTTATGGATCGTTGAAGCTTGCTTAAATTAACCGCGTCACCCGCGTTAGCAGGCTCGGCCAAGTTACAAATTCTTTTATTTACAACGTCGTAATTTCCGTCTCGAGTAAGCTTGAATCCGTTGCCAGGAGGACCTTGTCTGCTTGCTATCTTTTCAATTTTTCTTCCGAATACGTCGGTAGGCATTGCGATAATGATGAAAAATTCTTGCGTGTTCAGTATATATACCCACCCTCTCTAAGCTCTTCTAAAATCGAATGTACTTCATTGGTATGACTCAAATTACCTGCAGCTTGCTCGGCTATTAATAATCGTAGTCTATCAACGAGCTCGTTTGCATCATCCCAAAAAACGTACTGAAATTTATTGTCGCGTTTGGCAACTTTAAATCTAGGTATTATTGCTCCTCCTCTTTTCACTGGAGTCGACGATTTTCGACTCAAAATTACAGTTTTATGTTTTTTAAAAGGTGATCGTGATTTTATAGGACTCGTTTGAAAGAGATCCGCAATTATATTTTTATATTTATTACTAGCTGCATGCTTTTTTAACTCACCACCTGGTTCGTTTCCTTTTTTATGCGCGCTAGTTTGCTCGAGAATTTGTTTATAGTAAGTAGTATCGGAAATGTTATAATTTTGCGGATTTTTATAAACAATGAGTTCGAACAGACCTTGAGTTCTGGGGTACGTTTTGTTATTAACAATTATATTATCTTTTTCAAATTTCACAATTGCATTTCCAAGTTGATATCCATTTTTCATTCTTTTCTTCAACCCATATAAATTATCTTGCTCGGCAGCTTTGATTTGTATTACTTCCCCAGCGCTATTCGTATTTTCAGGCTGATTAAAAAAGTTGATCGAGTCGTGATCTTCATTTTCATCAATAATTGATTTTTCATTTAACGATGAATCTGCAGTTGAAAAATTTTGATCCGATACTGAGCTTCGATCAAAGCTTTCATCTAATTTTATACGTTTTTTGTTTTCAACCAATTCATAGAGCGGGTCGGTAATGGGTTTAAACGTTTCCTGTAAAACACGATCGGTGTTATCCTTTTGAAATTTAATCAAGTCATACTTTCGTTTAACTGCTTCGCGAGCTTTTACAAGCTCTTTGAGAATATTTTTCTCGCGAATAAAGTCAGCCATGCTATCGCTATGACGTCTCGCTGCAGACTGATGAATTTCAAGTTACGTTATATTTATTATAAAACAATCGAATCCTTTTCTGTAACGTCCTTTATTAATATCTTTTTCTTTGTCTATGACTAAAAAACTATGTTTATCGCTCCAACACTTTGAACTTATTTCTTTAAATTTTTCAAATTTCATATCGCTGTTGACGTGATCGTCGTAAATGTGCTTCAAGTTCATTTCATCTTGACGAAATAAAATTAAAAAGTTTACGTTATCTCTCACGAGATGTTTTGGAACAGCGGCGTAAGACTGACAAAGATAAAAGCAGTCTACGTTTTTGTGACGTCCCATGCAAAAGAAAGCTTTTACGTTAGCTTGCGAACAGCTAGAAATATCATCGAAAATAAACACCGAGTTTGGTAAAGCTTCGGATGGTGCAATGACTTGTTCGCTATCCGAGAACGGAAAATATTGAAGACCTTCGATAGGTTCCAAAAGTTTCTTTAAAAATTGATACTTTGGTTGGTTCAATGACTTTGAATATACGTATACGTTTTCAAATTTTAATCCATTGGGATGTACCAGCAGCGTTAGCATGCTGTTCGTTTTTCCATACCCCGACGGACCAGAAATGACCGCTCTAATGCTGCTCGGAATCAAATCGCCGTGACGATTTTCTTTTTTTCCCCGTTCAGCGAGGACGTCAAAATTTCCCACTGGTAATTTAACGTTATTTTGAATAAATTCCATGTTGATCGTGTGAGATTGTAAATGAGAATGAGGTGATTGGTATAAATACTTTGTTTTTATAGATTATAGTTTAGTCGTAAATCGACCTTCCTAAAGGAATGATCATATACGGTAAAAAGAAAAAGAAGCGAGGATACGGGTTGATAAATAAAATTATTAACAAACTTCCCTTCGAGCTTCACTTACCTGGATATAATTACTGCGGACCCGGCACAAAATTAGCCGCTAGACTAGCTCGCGGTGATCAACCGATTAACCAACTCGATTCTGCGTGTAAAGAGCACGACGTCGCTTACTCGAAAAATAAAGAAAGTATCGCTGCCAGAAACGCAGCAGACGGAGTTTTAGCTGATAAAGCTTGGGGAAGAGTCATTTCCAACGACGCGTCATTAGGAGAAAAAGCGTTCGCGTACGCGGTTACCAATATCATGAAAGCAAAGTCAAAATTGGGTATGGGTTTGAAAAAATCCAGAAAGAAATCTAAAAAGAAGTGTAAAAAAAGATGTAAAAAGATGACGTCGTTTAATAGTATAATAAAAACAGCTCCTAAGACAGGAGTTGCAGGTAAGTCACCGAAAAGTGTAATCACTGCAGCACTCAAAGCTGCTAGAACCGCCATAAAAAAATCGGGAGGTAAAAACAAAATAAAATTTCCACGTATTCTCCCGGTGTCGTCAAAAATAGGAGGTTTTTTACCTCTTGTGCCTTTATTCGCAGGACTTAGTGCAACCGGGGCTCTCGCAGGAGGAGCTGCAGGGGTTTACAAAGCGATCAACGAAGCTAAATCAGCTCGTCAAAATTTGGATGAAAGTAAAAGACATAATAAAACCATGGAAGCAATAGCCTTGGGAAAAGGTTTATACCTGAAACGATACAAGACAGGTCTTGGTTTGTATTTAAAACGATATAGCGGCAAGGGGTTAAAAAAAAAAAGCCGGAAATAAAATTACCCGATCGCCCGCTGACAAATTTTGATTTAATCAAGTACGCTAATAAATTGAAAATTCCTCATTTTCGAGGCGTGTTTATGAAAAATAAATTACCTTTATCAAGTCCTCGTTATCGCGAATCTGGTATTATAAACCTTGATAACGATAGCGGACCTGGTACACATTGGTGTGCATACCGTAAGCGAGGAAAAGATGTCGTTTACTTCAATAGCTTTGGTGATTTAAGCCCTCCGATTGAATTAATGAATTATTTAAATGTAGACGATATAAAATATAATCCTGAAAAATATCAAGATTTTAATACGTATAATTGTGGACATTTATGTTTGAAATTTTTAAGCGGCCAGATAAAAGGTATATAAAGAGCTGCTTTAGCTTACCCGCTGTCAAACTAACATGGACTCTTTCACGCTTACTTTGTCAGCATTTTCTTCAGTTTTAGAAGCTCAGTATTACCCTCCGATTGAATTATCACCACATAAAAATTACTCTTTGGGATTAGTTGAATTTTTAACTTTCAATTCTACTCCAAACATCGACGTTGGGTGCAACAAATTTTATATCGGCGATCAAGTGATCGAATTTCCAATCGGTTGTTACGAAATTAATAACATAGAAAAACATATTCAAGAAACTCTTAAACAGAGAAAAATAAATACTGGACTCTCTTTAAAACCTAACGAAACCACGTTACACTGTGAAATCAAGTGCACTGCAGAAATTGATTTCCGTCCGCGAGATTCAATCGCTAGAATATTAGGATTCAGTCATCGTCTGCTTTCCGCAAATAATCATCACATTTCCGACACACACGTAAATATAATTACAATAAATTCAATAAGAGTCGAGTGCAACATCACGAGCGGAGCGTACGTTAATAACAAAAAAGTTCACACAATTCACGAATTTTATCCAGTGGCTGATCCTGGTTTCAAAATAATCGAAATTCCTTCGCAAGTAATTTACTTACCTATAACAGTACCCTGTATTGATTACATTCAGTTGCGCGTGGTCGATCAAGACGGTGAGTTGGTTAACTTTCTCGAAGAAAATATAACGATTCGACTTCATATAAAAGCTTCATAATGGGTATTGTCTTTCACGGTGGAGGATTCCAAACCAAAACATATAAAAATAACACAAAATGCACTTCTTCGGTCAGTCGCCAACGAACTCTCAAAGTGTTAACACGAGCGAATATCCAGTTTCTCAAAAGTCTAGGCTTAAAAGTAGTTCCTGGTGGAAAGTAACTTGCATATTCTTTTGCTGTTTTAAAAAAAATTGAAGACATTCTAAGCATTCAAAATCCTGTAGCGTTTGATGAAAGTATCTCTCATTACGAGATACACGCTCACCAACCGTATACAGCAGCAAATTATGGCAACAGTGATGAAATTCGTATCGCTATACAACATCAAGATCTGTGCCTTTTACCATCGCGGAGCATTCTTCATATTTGCGGTCAACTCACCGATACCGCTACGAAAAAAGCACCGAAAAATACATTTTTTGTTAATAACGGTATTTGTCATTTATTCGACGATGTTCGATTAGAGTTAAATGGAATTGAAATAGATCGGTGTAAAAACGTGGGTTTAACTACGTTGATGAAAAATTGGTTATCTTTTAATCCTAATCAAAGTTTGATTGCTGAAAATTCAGGATGGTATGGTCTTTCGGATGATAAGAAAAAAAAGATACTCAACGAGGATGGGTACTTTGACGTGTTCATTCCTCTCAGTTATATATTAGGTTTTGCAGAAGATTATCGTAAGATTGTAGTTAACGTGAAGCTCGAGTTAATCATCACTCGATCGAGAAATGATTTGAATGCTATAATACAAACAAAAGCAGGTAACGAAGCATTTGAAGTCGTCGATATTAATATCTCAAAGATTGAATGGCTAATGCCTTACGTTTTAATATCAGATTCACACAGAATAAGTTTGCTTAAATTTCTTGGAAAAGATCGTGCAATTACCATGAGTTTCAGGTCTAAAGAATTTTTCGAGTATCCATTGCTACCCACAACAACCAAACACGTTTGGACTGTAAAAACTTCAAATCAATTAGAAAAACCTCGTTTTGTCATCGTAGGTTTACAGACCAACAAAAAATCAGTGAATAGTGAAAACTATAGTCTTTTCGATCACTGTAATTTAAGTAACGTAAAACTTTTTTTAAACTCTCAATACTATCCTTACAATAATTTAAATCTCAACATCAATCAGAATGAGTACGCGATACTTTACGATATGTACGCCAACTTTCAAATCTCGTATTATGGAAAAGATGCTGAACCAACGTTAACTAAAACAGACTTCATCGAAAAAATTCCTCTCATTGTAATCGATTGCTCCAAACAAAACGAATCTTTGAAAAGTGCACCGGTCGACGTACGAATAGAACTCGACTCGAGAGAAAATTTTCCTGCACAGACTGCTGCTTACTGTCTAATTTTACACGATCGAATCGTACAATACAATTCGGTTAGCGGGGATGTAAAAAAGTTAGTATAAAAGAAAGGCACAAGTTTTTTTCATCACGCATTAATCTTCAAGATGCGCTACGTGGTAGACATGACTTGCTTCGTGCAGCCTGGAAGTACCATAAAAGAAGGACGTAATATTCGGAGAGAACACGAGTACATCATCAAAGAGTTTTCATTCGTACCACTCGATGAAGATGCAGACCCCGTAGTACTTTTTTTCAATGCACCCTACTCGTGGAATCATCTGACAAAAAATTATAAAAATATTAATTCCGACTTGCAGCGTAACTATCACGGGTTAGATTGGAACACTGGTTCTCTTCCCTACACGTCGATAGGAGAACTTATTCGCGATTCGTTCAAAGACGCCACTGAGATTTACGTTGCAGGTTCGATGAAGAAAAAATGGTTGGAGCGCTTCAGGTATAACGTAAAGGATGTGGCTGCGTACTCGTATCCTCCGTTGAATGAAATTAAATTAGTGACAATTTGTGAAAATCATAATGGAAAGTTTAAAACGTGTTGCGCGCTGCACAACGTGAGACTTTTAAAAAAATTTATTGTAGAAAAAGAAGCGCAAGAATCGGAAAAACCCATGGAGTGGGTATAAATACATTTGGTTTTCTCAATTTTATTCACTTCACATTCAACATGGGTCAAAAGCAGAGCTCCTCCGGCTACGAAAGAATGAAAGATGAAAAATCCTCAGGTTTTAAAAGTTATTCCGAGGAAAAAAATCGACAAGATGATCAATATAAAAGCTTTCAAAAACTTCAAGAAGAACAAAAAGCTTATGAAAAGAAAAATGAAAAAAAGATTAAATTTGAAAAAATTAAAGAAAAAGAAAAAAATTTAATTGAATTGTAATAATGTTTTAAGTTAATAATAATGTACCATAGTTTTAAGTAATTTTTTAATAAATGTTTTTTTAAAAATAAACTGTTTTTCTTAATTTATTTCATTAGAAATAATTCAATAAATTTGTTGTACGTTGAAAATATTGTTGGTCCTTAAAAGGACCGGGGATTAACTCATTAAATAACTTTCAAAGCATCTAATACTCTGATCAGGCTGCCGTAAGATAGGCGCTGGTCAGCGGCTGCAGCATGCGAGCGGCAGAAACTAGTAGGGGAACGAGGCGAGCGGCAGAATAGCTCGAGGGCGCACTAACCGTAGCGGCTGCAGCATGCTCGCGGCAGAACGAGGCGAGCGGCAGAATAGCTCGAGGGCGTAGTAACCGTAGTGCGCAGTACCCGCACTGTGCATGGCCCGCTCTGCTGCGTGGCCCGCTCTGCTGCGTGGCCCGCTCTGGGCATGGCCCGCTCTGTGCATGGCCCGCTCTGGGCATGGCCCGCTCTGGGCATGGCCCGCTCTGGGCATGGCCCGCTCTGGGCATGGCCCGCTCTGGGCATGGCCCGCTCTGGGCATGGCCCGCTCTGTTTTATCTACTGATATGATTTTCAATTATGTTTTTGTTTACATAAATCCTGTGTAACAGTACAGTTTTCTTTTGATTTTGAACAGTGAATTAATACAAACGTGAGAAAAAAAATTGATTTTTAATAAAACACTAACGGGTTATTTTTTAAAACAATGCGTGCCGTGGGGCCCGAAGGGCTCCCGCAGAGGCGCGCCATAATATTTAGTTCCAACCAAAATCTAGTTCGAATATAATTTTTTTTTTTTTTTTCTCTGTTATAAGGGATGTGAGAAACAATTGGTTTATTATTAGTAGACAATCAAACTTAATGATTTTGTTTGGATTCTTCGGAGCTTTGTTTTTGTTTTCCATTAATTGAATTTTTTAAAAAATTTTATATTTTATATTTTCACAATTGTTTTTATTTTTTGAATCGTAGATTTTGTCGTCATAGATTTTTTAATTCGTGGATTTTATTTTCGTGGATTTTGTCGTAGTTATTTTGTCCTCGTGGGAAATGTCATGGAATCAAAATAATTATAACTTCAGTAGTTCTCAAGTGAATCCTATTTGCCCCAGTTTTTTGTAATCGATACCGAAATGCTCCTCTTAAAATGAAGAATAGGATGACATGAAATTTAGGTAAACAAACGGAGCTAAATTTTGAGAAAAATGAATTTAAAATTTGTAAAAACGCGGACACCATAGAAGTTGTGCCCATTAACGTTAATTCTTTTTACATTTCGATCGATCACATTCTCAAAAATGCCTTAGTTTTTCCCAAAATTTCGGTATAAATAAAGAAATTTTGAACAACTTCCTCGCTTACACATTAACCCAAGCGGAACTACTTTTCGACACGGACACGTAAGTTGCGTTTGTATGCGGCGCGGCAGACTAACTTTTGAGAGTGACTGTAACTTGGGAACTACCTTAGCATTGGAGATTGATCAGCGATATAGAAATCCATAAAAAAAAAAAAAAAAAAAAAAAAAAGGTAAATCACTGCATATTTTATCAGCTAACTTTGATCATGGTTGTCAATGTACGTACGAGCAGAATTCGAGGATGAACAAAGCATAAATCAAATTATTGATTGAAAAAAAGTTTCAAGGCTGAGGATTTATTGTTAAAATATTGACTGGATACGAATAGTACACTATCATGAAAGCCATTGGCATGCAAGCTTTTAAAACGAGTTTTCAATAATCGAGTTGGCTTGCACCTGAAATAGTAGTCAAATAAAAAAGACAAAAGCTCAATGACAGCTCACTGCCAGCCAGAAGATCAAGGTTAAAAATGCGATATACTAGTATTCAACAGTGATTTACAACAGGCATTAAGTCAACCCCTTAGAGAAATAATCTAACTGTGCTCTGTGTGTAGGCATGATGAAGCTGGAAGAAATACCGAGCTAGGTAAGGATCTCCGTTGGGTCCTTTTACTGTCACTCGGTCTACGAGCTCTTTAAAGTTATCAGACCAGGCTTCCTCGGGAGACGTACAACACGAGCAAATTGAATTTCTTCAAGAGTAATTTCAGCCTCCCGTGGGTTTACCACCTGGCTGAAAAGAATTTATGCGTTCGTACACACTTCGCGAGTCATTATTATCCCTTTATTTGCCTGTAACCTTTGAGCCGTTATTACCTTCGAGACATCTTTGTTGTTAAGTTTTTCACCATTTAACAATTTATTGTTTTTACTTAATTTTTGTAATTGTAAAAATAAATTAATATCGTCGATTTTAGATGTTAATAATAGTAATAATGATTTAAATTTTCAGAAGAGAGTTTTTTAGAAGTATCACTAAATTAACAAAATCTGCTCAGTGCATGTAATGAACAAGATTATGATAATTGCTTCGAATAGAAATTCATGTTATAAGCTAATCGATACTTCCAACAAAAAAAAGTTAAATTTCAGTACAGTTCAAATGAAAATTATCTCATGAAAATCTGCAGTGTAAATTTTTTTCGGAGACATCGAAATAAGTCCTTATTAGCTGTGTCCTGAAAAAAATATGAGCTTGGTAATTGTGAAATATTATCTGCACAATTACAATAATTTGAAAAAAAATTAATGAGAAGATAAAGTGATGAGTAATTTTAATGTGGGTCATATCATGTAATATAATATTAAATGAAATTTGTGATCTTCGATTAATGTTATTTCAGAACTGCAATGAATATAATTAGGTTGTTATTTATTTTTAACTCAATAAATTTTTTTAAATTTACAATGGCGAAATTTACGATGACGTTGGGGCTTTTAAACTTTTTGATACTTTGAAAAGTTGGTTCTGGTGACCAGAAGACCGATATAAATAGCTTGCTTAAGCAGTTTGAAAAATCGCTCCGGATCGAGGAGAAAAATAAAAAAAAATTAAGGTACTTTCGGAAGTACATCGTGGGCGTACTAAGGTTGAAAAATTCGATGAACGGTCGCGGTTCCTACCTCCTGCTCGATTTAGCTACGGTTTTTTTAACTTAAAAATGGCACCTAGTTTAGCAGTAAACGGAAAAAAAACGATCTTTCTATCCCAACTTCCATCTATTAAGCTTCAGTTTGCAACTAAAAAAAGTTTTTCGAAACTCTGCTAAATTTATCACTTCAATTACACGATACATTAATGCTGGATATCAAAAATTTGTATCTACGCCGAGTGTAATATTCATTCGCTGAAACAATAATTAAAACATTCGAACCATTTATGCAGGTACAGTGAAAACTATATTGGCCAAAGCAGTCGTTTTGATTTGATTTTGTCAGTGTCAATTTCAAAATTAATAGCTCGCCATGATTCTGAATTATGAATTACTTTTGGAATTCATGTCAAGTATTGAAAACGCAAAATCAATTAATGTTTTAAAAAAGAAAGTATGTTAAAAATTTTAATTAAAAAGTTTAGACTTTTAACTCGGTTTTTAAATTTTTACAATAGTAAAGTGATAATAAAAACCCTGTAAAACATGAACTAGATCGAGCCAAAGTAATAATGATAACATCTAATGGAAAGTTGTACTGTATTTTCAAAGAGCCACTCCACTCGCACGGTGGGTGAAAAAAATCTACGAGTAAAGCTAAGCTCATGAGGTTGTGGTTGGAGAGTCTCCATTGTCCTCGTTCTGGTGGAAAACAAGACGCTAATCCGCCAAGACAAGTCTTCCGCTTTTCTTCTTTTCTTATTCCTTTTCGTGTATACTCGCTCGATTCGTTGTGCCACGTCCTTTACCGTTGCAATTCAATTAACGATAATACCATTCTTTTCGCTGTGACTGACGTTTCTTCGTGTAAGTACTTTTGGATCTTACTTTGTTTTCTCGTGTTTACAGATAAGAGATTTACATTTTATTTAATAATTTAAATTTTTTCTATTTTTTTTTTCTTGATAACATTTATGAATTATTGAAATTTTATTAAATTTGATAACAGACAAAGGTCAGTTTTTATCTCTGCTTGATAAAAATCAGTTATCGTTTATTAATCAAGATATCCAAACTGAAAAATAAATAAACTGAAAAGCAAAAATTTTTAAAATTTTTGTTAAATAAGCGATAAAACACTCTGTTATCACACTGTCACACAAATTATAGAATTCTAAAAATTGTATGACGTTTTTTCAAAAAATTGTTTTTTTATTATTGGCCCGTTTTTTGTACGAGATGTTTTTCCAGTCAACTTACTCATTTAGCTGATAAAGTTTTCTATGTTTATCTTTGTTGAACTAGAAAATAATTAAAAATTAATAATTTTTTTTTAATTTTTTTTTTAATTTTTGATAGCAAACAAAAAGTATGACTTGCATTAAATTAACGAAAGGACAATGATCAAACTTTTTTACTCGATAAATTAAAAGAAATGCTTTTAGTATACTCAAAATAAGGTTTTTTCTTTAGCTTTGAAATTTATCTCTTTTTCATCCTATTACTTAAGCTGAAAAAAGTTCATGCTTGAGTCTACAATATACTTTCTCGATGCATTTTATGATAAAAAAAAAAAAAAAAAGACTCAAATATTCGCTCGCTAAGAATACCTAATTTTACTCTCGTAAAGCGGCTGCAAGCGGATTTGTATAAGATTAAGCTAACCCACCCATGTAAATAAATTTTTCTTTTTGTAAATGCGCCATATAAGAGGATTAAGTATATTTATATTCGATTATTATCAAATCTATCGAAACTTATTCTTCAATTTTTCAGTTCAGAATTTCTTTCTCGCTTGACAGATTTTAAAAAAGTGCCAGCTTAGTTAATATGATTTATGTAGCTCATACTATAGAAGACAAATTATTGTACTTTTAATACTTTTTTTAAGCTTGATTCAAGAGCTAGAAAACAAGACCTTACATGTATGATTCCTATAAATTGGTTCGGTGTGCCAAAAGTTTCGACAAAATAAAGTTTTTTTGAGGCACGAAAAAAACTGTGTATTCAATACGGATTCGCACATTTTTTCTCTACTTTGCAATGACATTTCTGCTTACTTTCAAGAATTCCATGAATCTAAAGTAAATTTTTTTCAAATCGATGAAAATAAAAATAATACAAGGTTTCAAATAGAATTTTTTTAACATACATTTTGAAAGTGAAACTTAATGATATACATCGATTAGTTAGCATTACCTGAAATTTCAAGAAATATTTTGAAATGAATCTATTAGATACTATATATACCAACCTGCAATCATAGAATCACAAATTACTAATTGGTATATACTCACATTTACTTTTGTTGTAACAAGTAGTTTACAGGTCACTTATTACGCAGATAACTTCTCGCATATCTGATAAAGTTACGCTAGAACGATTTAGAGCTGCGCAGAGATTAATGTTTATTCCAAAAAAAAAAAAATCCCAAGTATTCAATCTTTTGTTAGTTAAAAGTTATATATCAATTAAAAAAAAAAAAAAAAGAAATAGTATAGAACGTTGCTAGTACTTACAATGAAGTTTTATTTACTTTTTTTTTTTTTCTTTCAACTAATTTAATTAATGAACTCTCTTCGTAAAGAAAATATGAAATTTGTAGTTTTTTTTTTTCTTTGTACCTGTTACTACCTTTTTGACGTTTATCAGTGATTGATTTACATAAGACCTATGAAGGAACGATCAC
This sequence comes from Encarsia formosa, assembly GCA_038277355.1. NCBI lineage: Eukaryota > Metazoa > Arthropoda > Insecta > Hymenoptera > Aphelinidae > Encarsia > Encarsia formosa. The sequence goes on from CM076185.1 coordinate 16,028,825, forward strand.
AATGAATTAAAATAGGATTTAATCTTTATTATTCGACCAATTTGGCTTTAATATTACTTCCATAATTTATAATTATCAAAGTCAAATTTATTCCATAAAGAATCTATAATTATTTGTCAGCAAAACTAAAAAAAATACATATTTCACTTAAAAAAGATTGTTGAAACAGTGGTGAAAGTCTTATACTTATTTGACTACAATTTTTACTGCTTGCACATGTATATTTATATTAAGAGAGCACGTGTTTTAATATGCGGAAAACAAGACTTTACATCTCAACCTTTTACCTTTTTTTTATAGCTTTACGCTTCATATTCTGGAAGAATCATGGCTTCAGAATGAAAAGATACACACTGTTCAGTGTTCATATTCATGTATTACGATAAAAAGAACAAGTAGCTCTTTGAGAATTCATAGGTAATAAATATTTGTTACAACAAATTGAGATTTTTATTTATTTTTTCATTTACTTAATGCTTACTAAAACTATTGGTCTATACAGCAATTAAAAATAGAGATTACAAATTATTTTAGCATTATGAGCAAAAATTTTAGGTGCGTTTATTTTATACTCTTTTAAAAACAACGAAATTGTTATTTGTAAACGCCTAAAAGCGATTTGGCATCCCCAGGAAAATCTTAAGTTATCATAAAAAAAAAGTACTTTTGTTTTAGGAGATTTCAAAGCGTAGAATTCATTCAAACATTTAAAAACTTTTTTTTTCTATTACTTAACAACTTAATATTTATATCAATTATGAATTCATCACTTTTTATTATTTATTGAGCGGGTGCCGATCAGGAGAAGACTACTTATCCACGCAATGGCACCCGGAGAAGTTCTCGTTTTACGTTTTTTTCCAACCGTGTAGATGGGACCTTTATTATTAACGGTTTTTTTCGTGTTTACCTTGATAATTTTACCAATGTTTACGCATAAAACTGCTTAAGTATCATATTTGCATACTTAAAAAAAAGTTGGGTGAGTTCAAACATGCAAAAAAAATATATCTGAGTTTCAAAGTTAACCTAGTTTTTACGAAAAAAATACTCGACGACGAAGTCCGAACCGATAACCTTGGTTGAGTTTTTCGTTCATAATCTTCCGCTGTGGAGCTGATGTTGAGTGTAGTTTTTAGTGATGTTGTTCTAAAATCCAATGATTTCAACTATCCCCAGTGGTAAACTAGACTTTGATCAATTTTCAATCAAAATTAGTGACTTTAATACGAAAAATATGCGTGAAACGCGAAATTTAGAGGCGCCATTCTAGGGAACGGTTAAGGGGGACATATCTAAAAATTCTTTTTTGGGGGAATGCCAAACTCGTGGATATGATTTTGGCATCAGTTTACAGTCAATTAAACAGTTTTTCGATGAATAATTGATGAGAAAAATGATTGAATACTATTACTGACTCATTTTTTCAGCATCCTGTGAGAAAATAATAGATTTTTATGCAGTGTTACTGTAATGATCGAGCATAAACCGAAGATTCTCCCTTGAAAAGTGTCCAATAATTCCGGATATTTATCTTATATGTTACTTCTTAACAGTGTATTTTTTTTTATTAAGATGTAAGCAAACCTTTAAGACTAATCGATTTTACTTGATTACTGGTTTTCACCGCTGTAAATACAATGAATAAAAGCTCTTTTGATATGATAATCTAACATAAAGCGTAGGCTTCTATGTTTTCTATACTCGTAAGTTTAACTAGAAAACTTACACGGACAGTTCAGCAGCAGCGAATTTGCTCCAAATTGAAGGGCAAGAGGAGAAAGAGAGAGAAACTCGGCCTACGCGGCTCAAGTTTAGTTCAGTCAAGATATCGTTTCAAATTTCATTTTACCGCATAAAACCTGATCATCATCTTCCTGCCTACGTTTTGTCGATAATTGCTTCAATTTTTACTCACGACTTTGAACTATCAGAAGTCTTAATTAATCTAACTTAAAATAATTTTACCATCAGTAAGTTTTCTCATACTTTCATTATTTGAACAACAAGCATGAAAAAATTTTATTCAGTAAGAAAAGATACCTGCGAAAATTTTTTTCAATGTTATGAGTCAGCAACCAGAATTTTTTCGGTAAAATATCCTAATAATAGTTACTTTTTTTATTCATGATATTGTAACAAGGCGAAATAAAATGATAAATAATTTTATTTCTCAAAATTATTTTATTTATTTACCAGGTTATTACTAAATTTTAAATTTTACAATATCTTACAATTTATAACACGAATTCTCAGAGGAGGCACCGTTGATGAAAATCCTTTTCTTTTACTCTTCATTTCTCTGTCACTGTCAATTACTTCTTTCTTCTTTCTTCACTATTACTTATAATTTTATATTTTTGTATATTCTGTCCATGTCACTTCTAAACTAACTAAGGTTAGCAATTCTCTGCTCGTAGTCAAGAGGTTAAAACAAGTGACGAAGGAAACTTCGTCACAATATATATATTTTTAATTAAACTATGTTTTTCAATAGTTTATAAAAATATGGAAATAAATAATAATTAAAATTCTAGAAGATTTGAGAAGATTAATCTGTCAAAAATACTAGGAGTCTGATTTTGGCAAATTTTCAAGGTGATTTTCATTAGCTATTGAAAACTTTTATTTCTTTGGCACTAAAAATTTTTCCAATAGAAACAGCTCCACAAAAAGATTGGAATATTTCCACCTTGAGATAGGAAGAGATAGAGAGATAGAAGGATGAGAGATGGAGGAGTTACGTTCAAGTGAGCTTATATTTTTACGGGGGAAGAGAAAAAAAAACAATGGGAGCTTTTCTTCTCCCAACGATGAGGCAAGTTTTTCGGAGTTTATACGGCCAAACTTTTATGTATTCGAGTGAGATTGAAATATCAAATTTCCATGAAGTTTTGCTATTTTATTAATACCGCTGCATTTTTTCGGCATCGCGTGTGTGATGGAATTTTTTTTTTCCCTCTCCTTCATTTAAGGTAAAGAAAAGCGATTCGGTCTGACGAGACTGCGTGTGGGTTTTTGTTTAGAAAAGTTTTTACGACGTTAAGCTTTTTTCGAGTTTCATAATAATATTTTCAAATGGAATGAAAGGATAGCATGAATATTTCACACGACTGTTTCATAAAAATTTAGATAGCTTCAAAGCGAAACTTTTTCCCGAGTAACTTTCTACCGAATCATCTACGAGTTTTTAGAGAGCTTGCTTATTTTGAACTTTTACACAATTTTAAATTCTACTGTGATCTAGTCCACCTATTTAAATTTTCAATGTAACTCATACTCTAAATAGAGTATTTATTATTTATTTTCATAATTAACCATACTATTGTTATTATCATTAGTATTTTATCAAAAAAAACAAAAAATTCACCCTCTCAGTTTGCAGAGTCCCATTCAAGATCTGATTCAGCATTTTTCAAGATTTTTTTCTATTCAGATCCCACATCTTTCGTTTTCACACAACCGAAATTCATTCAAGACACAATCCCCGGAAATAACGAGGTAACGCGGTCTAACTCGCTCGATATCCCCCTCCCCTCTTCCCGTTCTTCCTTCCGTGTCAGTTTCTCTATAGCGAGCATCACCTAAGGAAGATTTGGCTTTGATCGAGGGTTTCACACAATGAGCGCTGGTTCGATGAGATTTTAAACCAGGCGTGAATTTACAACTCCTTGCACAAAATGGTTTTTTTTTTCATTGAAAAATCAGTGTTTTTGAATTTTTCGAAACTGTGTTTCTAGTAATTAGACCAAGAAAAATTTTTAATTATAAAATTTAGATAAAAAACTAGACCGTAATGAAAAATTGAGTCAAATAAAAAACTCGAATTTATTTGAAAAGTATATTTGTAAAATGTTTTTTTAGCCCGAGATTTAATTTAATTCGAAGTAGAAGGCGATTTTATTTCACGAAGGTAAACGTATAAAAAGGTCGCAGATACTCGCGAAAATAGAACTTGCATTTGTACATATGGGTATACGAAGCTCGTATTTCGCACGGCTGACTTGAAGATACTCTGGCTCGTTTTTCTTTATTCGCACAGCGACGTTTGCTGTTGTTGCTCCAATCTCTCTAAATCTCTTTTTGCTTGCATCAATGGCACTCCGGAGCTTTGTCCTCGTCCTTGTCAGATCTCTCTTGACAACTTGATACTTCACTTGTTATGTAAACGATTCCAAGGTGTTATTTCTTTTATTGTCCGTGTTTTGAAGAAACTTACTTTTTTAATTTTGGTTTTTTTTTTCTAAAAACGATAATTAATCTCTTTTGTTATCCGTGTTTTGATAAAGTTTATACTTTTTCTAATACTGCTTATTTTCATTATCAACGTATTGTTTGTGCTTTATAAAGAAGAAACTTGGATAATGCAGAACTTTGGATAAATTTTATTGTACCACTGTTTATGGTGAAATTTTTTGTGGGAAAGCGTGGATGGATGCAAGAAAAATATGGAAGCTTACAAGAGCTGCAAATTTTATCAAAAAATATCCCTTTGAGTCACATGTTTTTTACATTTTTCTTCTACTTTCATATCTTTACATTTTCTTTTACTTCTTTGCATCGCAATGGATTTTTAGATAAAGCTCTTTTTGAGACCTGTGAGCTTGCACCTCTCACTGTTTGTTCGGAAACAGAAAATAAAATACATCAACAAAACATAAAAAGTTGTCAACCTGATAAACTTATTTATTCTTTTAGTCTAAAAGGACAAAAAATGGATTATAAGCATGAATTTAATGATTATAAAAAAATGAAAAAGCTAATGAAAAAATAATTTTTTCAACAAAATAATATTTACGAAGGTATATAAATGTAAAATTCGATATTTTCTATTTCTAAGCCAGTACTTTTGTTCCTATTTTTTTATTCATCTCAATGTTTTAGTATTACATTTACATACACAACTCTAGCTGACCTTACGGTCGCCAACAAAAGAGGATTTTTCTACCTCACCCAATGTACGAATTTTCAATAAATCCACTATCTGTTATTTTTGTCTGTTTTTTTTTTTTTATTATTATTTATTTTTTTTTTATAAAAGTATTAAACATATTTATAATTTAAATTATTCTAAACTGTCATTGAGTTTGGCAAAAGAGTTTGAAAATTTAGTCCATCTGTTCGATTCTCTGCTTTTTTTACATAATTTCAAACCTTCAAAAAACAATAAAATAGATCTAAAAACCCAAGTAATTCACTACTCTTAAAACCTTTTTATTAATATTTGAAATTACGAAAAAATTTAGTTAGAAAATTATACAAAATTCTATGAAAAATAGAAATTTTTCATAAGTTTGAAACTAAAAAATAGTATTTTTTTAATGAATATATCGGACGTAAAAATTTAAAGATTGAATTAATAATGTTTATCATTACCAACATGGTAAATCAGTTACTTTAATGGTACTTAATGTTCACATAAAAAGTCAGTTGAATTTTTTTAGCGAAATAAAATAAAATGAAATATACATTTAAATTTCAACGAACAAATTTTTGGTGATTTAAAGCTTACATATATACGTGAAGTCCAAATGCAAATGTATTTTCATTCATGTAGATTCTGCAGGATTATGTAAATAATGTACAAGCGAAATTAAAAGCAATCACGAATTGAATCAGACATCGCTACCTCGATAAAACTACCGTATAAATTTACTCGTTGACATATTGAAAGAGTCGTGGTTACGCTAACGAAGTGAATTAATTAAATCCTTTGACTAGATCATTACAACTGTCAACACTTTTTTTTTACTTGAAAGTGTTAAATTTAGTAAAAAAATAAAGAAACTAAATAAACGTTTGTTTAAATTTAATTAGTCAATGGAAATAAAGCGTTATTTATGAGACTATTTACTCGGTGAATACGAATTTTCATTACGTGCAGCCATCCGAAGAATTAGGCACGTAATAAAGGATATAGCCGGTTGGGGAGAGGGAGGAGGTAAAGTGCCTCCTTGGAAAACCCCAACAGCATATAAAACCATTCGAAAGGGCTTAAATAAAGAAAATTTTGGCACCAAACCTAACGGTTAGGTAGCGTGGCACTGCTGTGGGCGTCTATGCCACTAGCCAGTCTATGTGCCCTTGGTAAAGTTGAGTTTAACACTCGCAGCACCGGCGCGGATGCAGAGATTGATAAACTAATAAATAATTTGCCCAAAGCCTTAAACCCACAAAAACCTAGGCACCTAGACTGTTTAATAAATATTTTTTTGTTGCTTAGAGTTCAAGCTTAATTTAAATTGGGGTTTTGGTTACAAATTGGGTGGAGTTGATGTGAATGACAAAACTCATTCAAGTTGTAAAAATTTATAGTATAAATCCGTAAAACCCACGGTTCACCGATATCAATTAATAATTTGCTCATTTTTGACTCCCCGAGCGTGTAATGTATTAATACTTACGCAAGATGGCGATAGCTCTCTTATTTTTGGTGCCAAATTCAAATGGTTTTCGCCATTTTAAGGTTGTTGGGTCGGTGCGAAAGAGAAAGAGATACTTGTGCGAGTCGAACGGAGAGATTCTCGGCGCTCTCTGTCTCTCTCGCACTCATGGCATAACATAGCACCTAACCTAAGATTTTAGTGTTTGATTATTTTTTTCTCAGCTCATAAGGTCCTGCTTTTAATTGATAAGTGTTTCAAAAAATTTTTTCTTTTACCCTGAATTTTTTCATTAAAATATACTTGTGAGGTCCTATTAAACTTTCAAGAAAACTGATTCCCATAAGCTTACGTGTTAAACAAATTTGGCAATATCTTTTCTCCCAAGGTTCATTTTGCCCTAAAAATTTAGTAGCATCAATAAGAAGCAATTACCTACAAAATGAGTACTTTTTTGTTAGAATCTACTTGTCAGATCATGGACCGGCCCAACAACCTTAAGGCGTAATATTGCAATAAAAAAAATTCAGAGGTGTGGGCTAGAAAAATTATATGTAACATGTTTTAACCAAAATCAGCTGTATGAATTTTTTCAAATTTTTTATAAGGACAGAGCCACTTTTCTGACCGATTTATTCAAATTTTTAGTACAAATCATCACCTTGTTAGGCCTCCACACTGTAAAAAAAGTTTTATTAAAATTACCTCGATCATCGATGTAAAAATCGAGAACATCGTTGATCGAGGTAAATTTACATCGTTGACCGTAGTAAATTTACCCCGCTCTCAATGGAAACTTAACCAAAAAATTTAAATTTACAAATTACTCCTCTGGTCCACGTTCCTATTTTTTACATCGTTGATCGGTGTAGATTTACCGAATTTCAGTAAAACTACATAACTCAACGATGTAAATTTACGATTTCTGGTTAACTTGCCGTTATAGGTTTTGAGATATGAATACAAATTTAAAAAGCACCATTTTGGACTGCACATGCGTACCATAGGGGATAAAAATTTCTGGTTGGTGCCAAATTTTTCTTTTTTTAAGCCCTTTCGAATGATTTTATACACTGTTGGGGTCTGCCAAGAGAGCACCTCTACCCCCCTTAACCGACTATATCCTTTGTTTAAAGCAAGATTGGAAAATAAAAATTAATGGTAATAGGAAATTTATGATGAAACTGAAATGCAAGTCACGTATCAGTTGAAATAAACTGCATTGCACGTATGTTTGAAAAGAGAAGAAAAAAAAAAGAAAAAGGATTTTCCCATATGGGAGAAAATCAGAGGGCCGCGTCACTGAGTAATTTAGTCACGTGCCATGCTAACTTTCCTGTTTTCGAGTCTTCTCATGCAGCCGGAGCGTTACGTTTACGCTTTTTGCTCTGATTACACCGATTTGCCCCAAATATGAGAGAGGATCTCAAAAGCTAAATTACAATTCAAATGTAGTTGTCATCAAAAAAAAGAATGAAAGGATCTTGATATTACAAACAGGACTATTAGTCTCTCGCGAGGAAAACATTACTCGCCAATTAGTTTTTGCACAAAACACATCGTAAATTATGGTGGCTCGACAAAAACCGAACCCCGGGTATCTTTTGTGGATAGAGACGGGTAAAAAAAAGGATGGGCGACGACGGCAAAAGAGCGTAAAAAGTGCGACGAGATAAATGTATCAGCCGGGCGGAGGGGTGCAGTTGCAAAGTCACCGCAAGCTCGCGGCGGGGAAGAGGTGGAGGGAACTTTTAGCCGCATGTCAGCTGTCTGTCATAGCTTCAAAGATTAATCACTCCCGGTAGCTCGTATAAACGTGCAACGATCGAAATCGATCCGATGAATGGTTCGCTATAAAGCAATTTCGGCTTTCTCGGGGTCCATTTGAAATTTTGAAAATTTGTCCTTGCTAAACTGGCCAAATCCGCTTATACGATATTCTAGTTGAAATGCTTAAGACTCTCACTATTACATTAGAAACATTAGTTTTAAAATCGCCAAAAAAATGTGTAATTTAAAAGAAGTGCGAGTGAAATAATCCTCTAAATTAGTTGTTTTTATTCAACTGGGTCATTAAATAGAATACTTTTCGACGTGTAAAATACGCGGTAGAACTAATAATTTTACATCTTGATTTCTTTTCATCGCTGCGCTGAATAATTGGGCACATTTACAGCGAGTTTAATCAAAAGCTATCAAAATTATATCAAAGTATCATATTACATGGCCTTGTTGAATAAAATATGGTACACAGTAAATGTCCGAAGCTATGCATTCAAATTGAGAGTTGTTAATTCTCTCGGCTGCAGTAAGAGCGCTCCGCCTTATACCTCGAGTATCAACAACTCTAGATTTAAATGTATAACTTATTGGCAACTATTAGCTTCTTTTCTTGGATTCAGTTATTGCATATTTTAACTATCCCTTTTCTAGTTTTAGGGCCATTTTTAATACTTGCAATTCTTACAGGATTGACTCACTAGTTGTGCAACATATCATTTTAATGAATTTTTCAGGTTTTGAAAAATGATTAAAGTTGGTGATTGAAAAATATAAATAACTGGTTATAGAATAGCTAAAAGTTACAACATTAACGTCAAAAATGTGCTCAAAAAGATAAGCAGGGTGAGTATTTTTCTTAAACTTTCGTGGTTACGCATAAACGTGAAAAATGGTAGGTTGAATTGATTTGTGAAGATGGAGAGTTTTTTCTTTATTCTCATCAATATATTCTGGGTTATAAACGATAAATCTGTCCTCCCTCCTTTTTGAACTTATTTGTGTCGAACTGCGCTTGTTATTAGACGTTAAAAGTAACAATGCAAGGAGATTAATCGATGCTTCGGCTCAATACAGCAGGCTTCGTATTATCGGGTTTATTCAGCAGTAAAATCATATTTAAATTTGAATTATTCTCAATGCTTAATTTCAGGAAACAAATAATAAATTTTGTCAAACTTTTTCTTCTTCCAAAAACTAATATGCGTCCTTAATCTTTTCTTTTTGGATAAAAATAAATTATTTTTTGATTTATTCAAACATTTTTATTTATGAGTTTCGTTTTTATCAATAGTTATGAATTATATTATCATTATTTATCCTGTATTCATTTTGATTTAAAAAAAGAAAATGTCAGGGATTGAATAGAAAAAGTTTTTTAAATGTTTTGAAGAAAATTTTTTATTTCGACGTTCGCAGAAATTAAAAACTGTTATAAACTTAATAAAATATTGATATAACCAATATATAGTAGTTTTAGAGTAAAATGAAAAAAAAATTGAAGATGTTCGTGTGATCCATAACAATTTTATACCGCTACTACCCACTTCAAGTAAGTTGTTTTTGGTTTATATTTGCACCACGTTAACTCATTCACTCTGAATGAAAAATTAATTTCTGCAATGTAATAAATAGACTGATTGTACAATTTAAGATATTTTACATTTTATCGAGATTTTTTGTTTTTCCTGTTACATAATTTATAATTTTAAAAAGTTGGAATTTTTGTTTTTCGTACTTAAGAATAACAGAGAATTTAACTCATAACAGCCAAAATAATAATAATATAAATAAATGTTTGGAGTTTAAAAATAAAGTTTTAATATAGCAGACTTTATTTTTTAGCATTCACGTTTTATTTTGAGAGTTATAAGAGAAATAAAAGAAGAGAAAAAAATTGATCCAAGCATAAAATGTAAACCTGATCGAAAATTTCTTGTACAGTCATTCTCTCACAAAGTATAATTTTTCACATGAGTTTATATATATATATATATATATTTCTTTATAATATTTATATCGTGTAATAAACAAATACTCAACGATGGTAATAAAATTTATTATTGTGAATCACCAATTATCGTCTCAATAATGAGAATTCATATAATATATGACTGATCATTTCTATAATAACGAACTATTATACACTCACACTTGTGCAGCTTTAATTTTATCCCTCATACGTTTGACATTTATCTTATTTTATATGTATATGAATGTAATGATATCTAATTTTTTTTTGGTTCAATGATCATAATGAATAAGCTACTTATAATTCTTTTTTATTTATCTTTATATTCTTTTTCTGTTATTTTGTTCTTTAGATTGTCTCTATACAACCTTACAGTTTTCTCGAGTCAGGTAATTTCGTATCATTTCTCGACACAACAAATATTGATGTAACAGCTACTTATGTTTATACTTCTTTTGAGAGTTTTTATTTACTAAATTTTTTTAGGGACAAGATTCTTAGTTAATTTTGATCATGAGTTAAAACAAATTAAACATTTGTTTTTTGTCCTTTATAGTTTTCACCCTGATAAAATAAAAGTTTATTTTTGTACCTGTTATTCGTCATGAAATTGAACTCTAAATTATGCATTTAACTTTTATTGTTCATTTGCGATAATATTCCCTGTACAAACAAGTCCTATTTTATTTATTCTTATGTAACTTTTGAAAAAAGCAAAATCAAACTTTTTTCACTCATTTTTAAATAAAATTTAAAAAATTATAGCTTTTTACACTATTTATCGTTACTTTTAAATGACATAACAAATTGTATATCATTAAGTTAGAAATAATAAATTAATTTTACAGTTGTGAATTAACTTAATTTTGAAATATATCTTTTAACTTAAACCTTTTTTTAATTGAGCAAAAATAGTTTTTGCAGTTTCTGATTCTTCAAACACATGCAAAAAAATAAAGCTTTCTAAAATTATTTATAATAAATTCAAATAACTCGTTAATAAATAATGAATTTTTTAAATAAGCTCTTTATTTTTCTTATTGTAACTTGTTTGAACCATTTCACATACATATTTACGAGGGGCTACGCACTCTGAAATCACTGAAAAAATCAAAAAAAATCAAAAAAATCAAAAAAATCAAAAAAATCAATATAAATTGTAAATGAAACAAAAATTAAAACTAGAAAAAAAATGTTTCTTTACAACCCTAGAAATGTGAAAAATAATTTTTAATGGGAAACTCTTGAAGTTTAAACCGAAAGCAATATAAATATAGTTTTTTTACCTCCTCGAGATACTTGGTAAATGGTCGCGAATATTAATTTAATTGGTTTGGACGGTGTTTTCTTGCAAATAATTTCATGAACAACATTTTATTAAAAGTTTATTGATGGAACAACGTACCATTTATCTCGGAAAAACCGTTTTAATTGGAGTAAAATTTTTTGACTACTCTTTAACAAAACTTGAGTCAGTTTTTTTTTGTAAAAAATTTTATGATTAACCTTTTTCAACTTACTAAGCGAAACTTTTCGCGTTCTCATTAGTTACAAGTAATTTTATCATCGAAAAAATTTGGACATTGACAATAATTTTTTTCAATATTTTTAGTAATTTGGTGAAGAGTACTCAAAAGACTGGGTCGATTCTTATAAACAGTTTTTTGAACATTTTCAAAATACACAGATCATTTATCTAGTATTTTACTTAGTTTCGAGGGGTTTGATTGATTTTGATAATAATAATAAGTAAAAATTTTTCAATCTATTTTTTAGTTAAAAGACGCTTTTCACAACCATGAAGGCAGCTTAGCTATCTCTGGTAATGTGTAAAGTATAGCGTGAAATAAGAAGTTTAAAAAAGAATTTTCAGTGTACATTAACGTGAAAAAAAATTGCTAACTATCAAAACCGCTCACAGTTTGGTTTGCACCTGATCTAGACTCAGAGCGTATATATAAAATTTTTTTTTTTAAACTTCACGTTAGCACAACTTAAAAATCACTTTCCACAGTACCTCTTATAATTTTTGAAATTCAAGAGTGCCAATAATTATAAGTTTCTGTATTTTTTTATTGCCTTTCAAATGATTCAATATGCTGAAACTATATTTGATATTCGACCTACAGCAAAAATTTTCATTATCAAACAAATTAAAAAAAAAAAAAAAAAAAAAAAACACAAAATTATTTAAGGTAACAAATAAAATTCTCTGCAGCTTATAATTTGACCAAAATTATAAAACAAATTTGATAACAATAAAATTACTTAAAAAAAAAAAATATTTGCCCTAAAATATTAACGCAAAATAATTAATGCACTCAACGATTTAGACAGTTGTGACAGATAGAACGACCGAATTACAGGGCAAGGGAGTAATTACAGTTGTAATTATTAATATTAATAATGGTTCTCAAAAAATTTTGATATCAGATAAATATCAAAGTAGAGAGAGATTTTCAATGAATTTAGTTGATGATAATATTAATTTTCAAGTTTTTGAATAGTTTTTAAGCTAAAATTTCGGAATTTTCAAAGGTTTAAAACTTGGTAAATGATTAAATTTTTATTTTTTGAATTCATATCTTTGAGTTATTGGGTTATTAGTACTCAAAAATCGAAACGCTGAACTTAACGTAATTGAAAAGCTGAACTTAAAAAAAATTGAAAAATTGTTATCAAGGTAAAGATGCCAATTATGATCACAAAAATCGCTACTTTTCAGCATTTTGAATTTTATTGAAAAAACAAAGCATGTTAGAGTAAATCTTTTTTTACATACTTAAATTTTAGGTTGTTGGGAACTTAAATAAATTTTTTTTATATGAAAATTGTATTTATTTATCGAATAATTATTGTTAAAAGACAAGATCTATTGGCCCCAATAAATAAATACAATTTTCATATAAAAAAAATTTATTTAAGTTCCCAAGAACCTAAAATTTAATTTGCATCCTTACCTTAACTCATGACTATGGGCTCTTTTACAGTTTTTACCATGTAAGGTAGGTGTGCCTAATATGGCCACACCTGATATTTTGAATGTGTACCTACGTTTTATGGCAACTCTACAGAATAAGAAGAAGTCAAAAAAATACATTATGAAGTTTTAGTAGTTTTGAACATTTAAAAATGACTGTTGCGTTCGCCTAATGGAAAAAAGTGGTTTTTAACACCTCTGTTCTTAATTTTATCGGTGAAAATCAATACATTCAATGCTTTACCAAATAATTTAGGATGCACCCGATCGAAATAATAATCAATTGGCTTGATTCCCTTTCCACCTTTCAAACCCGTTTTTATTTTTTGGTCGGCTATCAAATTTAACATTCTAATAAAAAATTTTGCTTTACATAAACTTTAGTGTACCTAATATAGCCACCCCCTTTGATTTGATCTATATACTAGGTACTTTGGTATTAAATGATCTAAATGGCTCGAGTACTTTAAATTAATGAGTAATACAGCTTGGGAGCACGTTTTAGACAGTGCTCGACAAAAGGAGGGGTTGCAATTTGGCCGAAATTTGCCCTACGCCAAATCAGCTGAAACTGCAGGATAAGGTGTCTTTTTGGATCCGAAAAAACCCCCCGTAATTGTTTTTTCGATAAATTCATTAGCCGCGCATGCGCAGAAACATTTGTGTCCCATTTAAAATAGATGGGAAACCACAATTTTGAGTAGTTTTTCGTTTATTTCTCGAAAACCAGACTAGATCCATCTCTGAAATTTTAGTATGTTATGAAGACATGAAAAACTCAACTTTTCAGAGTGATTCCATGAAGGAGCGAGGTGGGCCACCCACTTTTTAAAGCCTCTGAAAGACCCGAAAAATTTTTTTTTTTTTTTTCAAAAATTCATAACTTGATCTCTAGTCATCCGATCGGAACCAGGTTTGGCGCAAAATTTTTTGCTTTAGTTGTATTTTTTGGAAAAATTTTTGTTTCAATAGTTTTAAGAAGTTTCACTGCACGTAAATTGTCCATAACCTCAAATTTTTGAAAAAAACTACAGTAGGACCTCGCGCATTGTCCACCCTTCGGGACCGAGAACCTCGCGCATTGTCCACGTCGGCATCTTTGATTTTTGGACAATGTCCAAGGTTTTGCAGGGACAATGCGCGAGGTCCTACTGTATTTTAATAAAAATTAAAGCAACTATATTTATTTTTTTGATGAGGTGTTTGTCTTAGATTTTTTTAAATCGCTAATTTAAGGTCAAAAAATGACACAAACGGTTTAAATTTGGAGCCAAAAATAATATTAAAAAATATAGGTGAACTACATTTTTTTTAAAGAAAATTTTGCCGCAAACCGCATGTCTCTAGCTCTTATAGGTTCTGAGATATGAATTAAAGTGGAAAAGTCACTATTTTAGACCCTAGGGTCCCTAGGGAGGGAATAGGGAGCTGCGGTTTGCGCCAAAAATTTTCTTTTTTTATGCTCTTCCGAATGATATATATATTGTAAGGGCGTGCCGAGGGGGCCGATTCGACTATCTTACCTGGCTATATTCTTTGAGTAAAAATGGGTCATTTTTTGTATTTTTTCAATGTTTTATGAATTTTTTACAATAAATTTTGAATAAAAGTAGATAAAAAGATATATCAACATAAACTAAAGCAAAAAAGGGATCTTTTTATGAAAAAAAAATGGGGGCTTACGTGCCAAATTTTGAAGTTTTGAACGGTTTTTTAACGAACTGTCTCGATTTTTTACCTTTAAAGTGAATTAAATCGACTTTAAACGCATAAATCGCATAAAAACCTTAGAAAAGAAAAGATGCATTTTTTTGAGTTTTTTCAGAAAATATATATTTTGTTATACTTTTAAGCTAAAACGGCATTGAAAAGTCCAAAAAACCACGTTTTTTTCCAAATTTTGAGGTTATGGACGATTTACGTGCAGTGAAACTTCTTAAAACTATTGAGACAAAATTTTTCCCAAAAAATACATTTAAAGACAAAAATTTTGCGCCAAACCTGGTTCCGATCGGATGACTAGAGATCGAGTTGTGAATTTTTCGAGGAATTTTTGAAAAAAAAAAAAAACTTTTTTTCGGGTCTTTCAGAGGCTTTAAAAAGTGGGTGGCCCACCTTGCCCCTTCACGGAATCACTCTAAAAAGTTGAGTTTTTCATGTCTTCATAACATACTAAAATTTCAGAGATGGATCTAGTCTGGTTTTGGAGAAATAAACGAAAAACTACCTAAAATTGTGGTTTCCCATGTATTTTAAATGAGACACAAATGTTTCTGCGCATGCACGGCTAATGAATTTATCGAAAAAACAATTACGGGATGTTTTTTCGGATCCAAAAAGACACCTTATCCTGCAGTTAAGCCGATTTGGCGTAGGGCAAATTTAGGCCAAATTGCAACCCCTCCTTTATTACATGAATTTTATAACGTTTTTTTACTTTATTTTATGAATATTTATGTGAAAAAAATTTTTGGTTAGTTGGTAGGCTTCATTAGAAAATATGAAGTCACAGAATTTTCGTCTTTATTCATTAGTTTTTAATAAAAATTAATCCATTGCCTGAAATGAACCAATAGATCAAAATAAAAGCCTTAGCTGAGAAGGTGGCCACATTAGGAACACTAATTTTTGGTAAATTCAATGGTACTTTGGCCCAACTAATTAAAATCAAAGGGTTAAGATTTCATTTGAAAGCTCTTGGATCAAGCTTTAAAATGAGACCTTACCGAGGACCTTACATGTAAAAAAATATTAATTTGGTGAGCCATGGCATCCATTTTCGCTTGACATGGCCATATTAGGCACACCTACCTCACTTACAATTAGCCCAAAATGATATTAATTCAAAATAACGCGTTTCTAACTAATTTTCAAAAAATATATATTGCACATGCGTAGATATAAATCATCGTGTTTTTTGTTAATATGGTAAAAATAATTTCAACTCTCGAAATCTCTCTCTCTCTATTCTAAGTTATATCATAAATTTTTTTAAATTTTTTAATCCCAAACTGTTTTAAAAATACTATTTGAAATATTTGTCATGCACATTCAATTTTTAAGGGTTAAAAATTTTGTTAAAATTATTTTTATCTTAAATTTAATAAAAAGACGAAAAAAATACGATGTTCCATAGCCATACAGCTGCAATAGGCTTTGAGCAAAATTTTTTTGGTGAAAACTTCTCTACCATTGAACTTTACATTGTATCAGTTGTTTTACGATTACATAAAAAGTAATTGATAAAAAATTTTCTCAATTTCAAAAAAGCTTACTTAACACTTTTTTGTTATCTAAATATGAACACGAATAGATACAATAGGTGTTAATTGGTAATTCAAACTTTAAATCGACTTAAAAAGGAGTTGAAAAAAAAACTAAAAGTTCGTATTAAAGTTTAGACAGCAAAGAATATAGCCTACATTTCACTTTTTCCGCCGAATTATTTCAAATTTACTTTTGTTAACCAACGTTTAAAAAATAGAAAAAATAGGGTAGTTTAAAATTATCTAAAGCTACATCCCGTGCGTGGAAGTGATTTTAAAAAATAGAAAGTTACTCTAAACTTCATAATTTGAGATTTTTTATCTTTTCCAATTTCGAGAAAGTGCCGCGTAACTCGCAAATTCCGTATTCTTGAATGAGCAAAATTAGGTACACGTACTTTGCCCGAAAAAAAACTTGATTTAACTGTGTATAAGTGGCTTTATCAATAAATAAAAACATTTTTCTACGTAAATCGTTCTTTCAAACATTCCTGTAAGTCATCGATATATTTTTCTTGCATTTAAGTTTGTTATGATTCGCTAAAATAATTTTTATTTGCTCATAAATATTATCACCACATCTAATAAAAAATCAAAAAAATCAAAAAAATCGAAAAAATCAAAAAAATCAAAAAAAATCAAAAAAATCAAAAAAATCAAGAAAATCAAAAAAATCAAAAAAATCAAGAAAATCAAAAAAAATCAAAAAAATCATTCGTGATTCTAGAGTGCGTAGCCCCTCGCATATTTATGCTATAATTAGAATACAGGTAATGTACAATAACAATTTGCTATTACTTTCTCCGTCTAATTTTTTAAAATTTTATTCACTTTTTTCTTTTTTTAGTTTAGAACAAATTCTAACAATCTTAAGTGATTTCTGTATCACATTGCACTCAGATTATCACATTTCACGAAGTTAAACGTCTAATAGATTACTTGATGATTTTTAGTTATTACAGATTCTATTAAGAGGATAAGTAATATTGAAATTAAAACCTGTTGAATAAATTAAATTTGGATAAATTAAAAAATATTGAAACGAGTAATGATTGAATACAACGGTGTATTGCTAATTTTTCAAACTACTTCTTAAGGCGTTCAAAAAAGAAAAAAAAAAAAAAAAAAAAAACAATGATTTTAGCAGCTAATACTGTCCAACTATAAATCTAAGAGAGAAAAACTATCTAATCCACGTTTGCAATTTTTTGTTTTAGAAATATTTAAAAAATAAAAAAAGAGAGACAGAAATGGCAAGTATTTCTTCAAAAAACTAAAAATTTTAATAACTCCATACCAAAACCGTTGCATTTACAGGCCTTTATTTATGAAATTGAAAAATTACCAAAAAATAAAAAAAATTTTTCTGGATAGAAAACTATTTTTAATAAAACGTTTAAATTTTGTTTAAATTTTGTCATATCGAATATGTGCAGTGCCAATAACAGTCATGCTTAAGAAATAATTTATAATAAATTTCAGATGAGGTTGGTTTGAATTCAACAGTTAAAACACTTTAAGGAGGTTCCCTACCAAATAGATCTAGCCCACAGATTTTGTCCAAATTAAATGAACACATAGTTTTTAGTATATAATAATAAAACATAGTATAAAAATAGCTCAGCTAAAATTTCAAAGCCCTGAGGAGCTTGTGAAAAAAGTTATAAACATTTCAAATTTCACAAATTTGCATGGGTTCTAATGGGAAATTTACTAAAACAGCAAATACTTAATTTCCAGCCCACAGATTTTAATGTAACTACGCACAAAATTCGGAAAAAATCAGACTTTGATCATACTTGTTTCAAAACATTCATTAGGAGTCTGTAGCAATAATTATAAACAATTGATTTTATATTCTTGTAAATATGAGTTCTCATTGGCTCATACAGAGGTTAGAAAGTAGCTGAGCCAATGAGCAGACGACTACTGTAGTCAAATACACATTTGACTTACGTAGATGGTAGGGAACCTCCTTAAACCCCAATAAACCATTTTCAGCAAAACTTGCACTTTGTTTAAAAATTTTTAACTATTAAAAATATTTTTTTCTTTAATTGGATTAATTTAAATAAAACCAATGATATAAGATCATGGGATAACCCCATGAAAATATTCCCCCACCCAAGACATACGATAAATAAAATAAGCTTATGTTTTTTTGGATTTTAAATCAGAATAGAGGCCATTGCGATTTTTTTCAAATAGTTTTATATCTATTTATGACTGTAAATTTATCAATCATGCAGATTGTAAACTAAAAAAATAAGTTTTCTAAGCTGACCTATAAAAGAGAGCTTGCGTTTTGGCCAAATCTAATCCTCGAAAAAATTTGAGTTTTATTCAATAAATCAATAAACATTTTTTTATTTGATACCTGTTTCTGAATTTTTTTTCGTTATCAACATATTAATTTCAAAGTAGCGGTTAAAGCTCATTCCTAAATTATGAACATAAGTTTTTGGCCAAAACTCAGGACCTCTTTTACGGAAATATTTAGATTGTTTTACTATGAATGGACTACTGCATATAAAGAACGAGTACTCATTTTATATACTTTCACACCTTCATACTGGTACCAAATTTTACACTGGTACAATGAGAATAGAGTCAGTAAATCATATCGTTTAAATAGAAAAAAAATTCATTTTATTGGATGCGACCTCATCAAAAATACAACTAAGTTAATTAATTCGCATTAATTATTCTTTTATCAGTCATTCATTACTTTATTATATTCTACAAATTTTTTTTTATTAAATTTAAATCATCCGTCTCACGTGTACAAATTTAAAAAAATGATGTACCTACAACCAACTACATACCATGTATACATGTTTAATAGTATACGTTAGAAATTATTTGACGAAAAATAATTTCTGTATTCATAATCTTTTGAATTAATACACAAATTGCTCTTATTTTAAAACCTCTGATTTACCTTGTCTCAAGTTGAATCTTTATACAATTCAACTACGTATAGATAAAAAAGAAACTAAGCCATGCTAAATTTAAGTCGAAATGAATTCAATTAAAAAAATATTGTATAATATAAAATAAATTAAAATCAAAAGTCTGTTTAATACAATACTTCTAACAACTATCATGTAGTTCAACGTCTTTGGCTGCGTCAGATAAATTTTTTTCTACCTTTAACAGATAATAAAAATCACAATCAAGCATTCCTATCATAACAGATGAAAATAACGCTTTCTCATACATCATTCTAGGGTATAACGGCTCGTACCAATCAACTCAATATCAGAGAACAACAGTTTTTGATGGTACTTAATTAAATAAATAACTATAAATTTAATAATAAATATACCCCCGGTCCCAAAGTTCCGCGCACTTGAAATCACTTCAAGCAGAAGTTCTCGTATCGGACAGAAAAAAAAAAGAGTTAAGAAAGCCGTCGTGGAAGACCTTGAAGGTCTTTGAATCACAGAAAACTCTCGCTGGGCGGATGGACCGAGGATGCGAGCCCAAGCACCGCGTCCTCGTCGCGGTAACAGTGCTCGTCTATCCGGGTTGCGTTGGCCGCCGTGCTCGCGGCAACGTTTACAGCGGTCGCGGTCGCCACCGAGGTCGTAGTAACCGTGTCGTTGGTCGACCGGATGACGTAGTTGTTAACGGGGTCCCCGTACTGGCTGTGGTAAAACTCCTCACGCATCATGTGCTGAAGGTTGCCGCATCTAAAGTACAGGATCTCCCGAAAGGGTTTGCGAAAATCGCGATTTAGAGTAGCGTAGATCACCGGGTTGAGGAGACTGTTGCAGTAGCCGAGCCAGAGGAAGATGCTCGACAGGTAGTCCGGTATGTCCTGGGGATCGTTCAGGAACGTCCTGATAACGGTCAGAACGAAAAAGGGCAGCCAGCAAATGGTGAACGCGCTCATTATTATTCCGAGGGTCGTGCTGGCCTTTCGCTCCTTGGCCAGCTGGAGCCGAAGTCGTTTCTGCTTGTGGGGCGAGTTGACCTCGCTGCTGGTGCTGTTGGTGGGCTTGCGAGCCCAACTGTTTGCCTGACGCGGTGAGGCACCGCCTCCGGAGGGCTGATGGTACGTCGATGGAGGAATCGACGTCGTCATCGAGGCGGGCATCAAAATCGGCTGCTTCTCCGCGCACGGCTGCAGCATCGGACACTGGGACTCGTTGCTCTTGCGGGGACCACCCGCGAAGCACTTGACCGCGTGTACGCTGCACTGTAAACAAACAAAAAGATCCAAAATTTATTTATCAGATAATAAGATTTTTTTTTGCTTTGTACACGGAAAAAATAAAATCCTTGCAGCGTAGCTGAATTCAGCGATATGACGATGCGAACAGTTAGCGACGCTCCAACGCAGACTTTTCATCGTGGCGAGGCAAAGTCTGCGTTGGAGCGACGCAAAGTTAGCTATAGCGTGCCTTCGTTACCAACAGCTGTAGCAGAGCTCGACTCACGCTTGACGTATGTTTACTTGTGTACTTACTCTCTGCTATCGCGGGATATGTATAGATCTCTTTTTACACCTTTAGTCAATAGTAAAAAATTAATTATAATCAACTAAAAAAAAAAAAAAAAAAAAATTTTATTGAAAACGTTATTATTTCTGCCTGCAGCAAATTTATGCTAGCCATGAGAGATTTTGAGCGACCGCCGCTGTCGGTAAGGAAGGCACGCTATAGCTAACTTTGCGTCGCTCCAACGCAGACTTTGCCTCGCCACGATGAAAAGTCTGCGTTGGAACGTCGCTAACTGTTCGCATCGTCATATCGCTGAATTCAGCTATGCTGCAAGGATTTTATTTTTTCCGTGTATAAGGAGTTCAAAATTTAATTTGAATCTCTGGATTTGAAAATAAATATGTTTTCAACATCAAAGTCGACTTTTTTAATCGAGTGTACTGGCATTTGAAATATATTTCGGGGAGTACCAATATATTACTATTTAGTAGCTCTATCTATACTACTATCTCAATCTATATTCTATACTACTATCTATTAGTTTTAGTAGGGTGTAATATTAACACTAGTTCAGCAAAGCGAAGTAATGTTTTTTTTTTTCTTTATTTTATGGTTTTGTTTTTAAAAGAATTTAATAGTTATTGATGTACCTGGGTGGACTAAGCCGCATTTAAACCCGAGAGCGGACCTTGGGGGAAAAGGTTGTTTTCCAAGGGTTGCTCGAGGGTTAGCGGCTTGATCCTCACAAGAGCATAAATGATTTTATTCTCCGAAAACCCAACGTGCGATTTAAGTGAAGAATTTGAGGCTAATATTCACAGGGAATTAAACGTATGGCACTAGTAGTATGCAAAATACATACGCCACCAGGGAGAATTAAACGATGTGTTTATTAGACTCGAAGAAGGCATTTAAACGCACCGTATAAGTGGTTGAGTGGAATAAAATTATTTTTGAACGAACCAATCATTATGAAACGTTAATTCATGACGAAATAAAATATTTTTATAAACACAATAAATTTTATTAAGTCCAGAATATATTAATTAATACATTAATATATATACTTATGAATTATACAGTACCTATAGCCTAGGTCACAATCGTAGATGTCCAATCTTAGCAACATTTTGTAGTGAAAAATTGATTTTACATTTGCTTGTATAGTAAAAATCAGTATTAAAACTTTTATTTAGCGTTAAAATTCACTGCTGCTAAAATTTTTTTATTGTTAAATTTTAGAAATGTACATTTTATTTCATTCTTGTAGTTTTTCTTAAATTTAACATTTGTACTTGCTCAGTCAACCAACGCAAATGTGTACAAAAAGAATCCATGAAAATTGATTTGTGGAAAAAAGTGTCTAGGTCAGCTAATTAGTACCCGCGTGATGGGTACGGTTTTGTCATTGGGGGTAAAAAAAATGACAGAAAAGGGGGAGGAAAAGAGATGGAGTATGAGCTGAATCGATGGTGGTTGAGGGAGAGAGAAAATATTTCGGAGCAAAAAAAGGAATGGTTGAAAAACCGCGCAAGGATCGTCAACGTCATGGCCATTCGGTTTCTATCGATCGGCCATCGCGACCCCAATTACGCCCGCCCATTAACTGTCTCTTCTTTTGTCCATTGTGTGCGTAATATTTACCAAAACTCCAAGCGTCTTTTTTTCTTTTTCTTTTTGGTAGATATGACCTTATACCTGATTAAAGTTTTTTTTTTCTTTAATTTTGTTTTAATTTTTTACTTATAAGTATGAATGAATCAAAACAAACCGCAAAATAAGTCCATGAAACTGCATAAATTTTAAACGAGGCTTTCAAAGAATTTTAAGAATAGAGTATAGACTATTGTATTCGTACGTTTTAGTTGCGGTTGAATGAATTATTAATCTGAAATGAAAAGTTCTTGAAGTTTTAAAACTATTTTAAATTATATGTATTCATTTTATTTAAAACAAAAGCTTTAAAAAAATATCAAACCGTTATTTTTATTGTTTAAAAATAAAAATACTAAAATTTTCATTACTTTCAATGGGATATCATTATTTGTGCATTTTTTGAAATTAAAAAACAATCAATCTTTTCAGTTCTGCTCTATTATTATTTCAATACCATTAAAAATACGGATGGATGACCTCAAGTTAAAAAACTTTTTTAAAAACTAGAGCATCTCGAAAACAATGGAATACCGCAAGATTTTTTGTTATAAAGCCAAATCGATTTTATCAAGATTTTGTGTAGTTTATCAGAAATTGGAAAAGATTAATCGAGAGATTTCAAAAATTTGTAATCATGTATTCGTGATCCATATAAACTTATTAAGCTGAGTCACTTTGAATATGAAATTAGAAAAATTATTTATGTTTATCGTAAAATATGTATTTCTAACGACCCCATTTGCTGACGATTTTTACGTAAAAAATAGTCATAATTGAATATTTCCATCTAAATTGTATGTTATTTTCTTAATTTCTGTTTACGGTATAATCATATTTATGAGAACCATTAGTTTATACCCGCAGAATGATCGAATGAATTAATTAATATTTTAACGTTAAATCATTACGGAGCTATTTAGTTATTATGAATAAAACACGATAAATTTGTAAAAACATGAACAACCTTTGAAAACATGATATAGTATTTAATGAAAATAAAATGAGACAAACGGTACGTATTTTTTTGCTTTCCACCAGGTCATAATCAAACACGTAAACTTATACGTTCACACACGAGATCATTAAACCGCGGCCCGGGAGGTGCAGTTCAGCGTTGGGCAATAAAAAGCTCTCCCTCCCTCTCCCAGCCGCTCGCTTCGCCGGCTCTTTATGTCTCATACGGTGGCAAGCCCCCCGCGCGTATCTATACAGTTTACTTCCAGCCATCCCCACTCTCCACTCACCGCGTGTGTTTTACGGCGCGAGGATCGATCCTTATTCTTCTTCTTCTTCTTGTTCTTCATCTTTACGATCTTGGTCTGACCTAAGCTGCATTCGTACTACTTGTACGTTCTCTTGACGCCTCTTTGGCCTTGAATCCTTTCTCTAAAATTTAGGCACTAATGCTTCTTCTTTACGCGCAAACGGGTAATTTGTTATTTACTATTCCAAGGCTGGGACTTGTTATTCGTATGCCAAGGTTGTACCAGATTTTTAAACTTGATATGTTTTCTTATCTGTGTGTGGTAATGAATAGGTGGGAAGTTTTTGAATTAATTTTTTAAAAATGAAAAATCAAAAACAAGATAAGAAATCATGTGAATGCTCCGATCTTTTATCCTCCCTTTTTTCAAAACAATATTTTTATGTTTTCGTAGATGGTATTAAATATGAAATATAACATCAATGAATTGATTTTGATCTTAAAATTTTAGTACGTACAATTTCATTCATTTTTCATTTCTGTACGATAATGTGTAAACTCTGTTTAAGTAAGTTAAATTTCACTTTATAAAGTTAACGATTATGTCCATAACTTTTTAATCAAAGTTATGATTTCAAGTATTATCCTTTTAAGTGAAGAAAATAAATGTTTTTAAATTTAAATTTGCCTCAACAAACTTTTTACTTTTAGGCTGTATATTTAATAAAAGTAAAATATGGTATTTTTATTTACGGAAGAATAAAAACAGGTTTTTCTGAAATTTCTTGAGTCTTTTCTCTTAAATATTTATTTTTAATTTTTTTTGGGATTTGAACGATAAACAGAAATAACAGGTTTTAGGATCATAAGCTAACAATTTTATTGAAATTTAACGCACACTATGAGAAGAAGAAAACTAAGTAAGAGAATGAATGAAGCTTTGCCAAGAATAAATTTTTACTCAAGTTGAATTCAACCGTAATTATATGAATTAAAAAAAAAATTTTTAGATTTACTAATAGTTCGTAACTTGAAGATTTTCACTCTTAAAATAGTAACGTCTTATGACCAGACATTATTTCTGATAATGAATCATTTTATTTGACTCTATTGCATATAATTCTCTGAAACTATTACGATAATTAAACTTGATCATTGTATCATATCCAAACCGCTAAAAGGAGATTGGGGGCGACGAAAAACGATTCTTTTGAGGTTTCCAAACCGCTAAAAGGAGATTGGAGGCAACGGAAAGAGGTTTTTCTGGCTTGCCAAACAGCTAAAAGGAGATTGAGGGCGACGGAAACAACTTTTTCGGGTTTCCAAACAGCTAACTACAGATTAGGGGCGTAGGAAAACGATTTTTTAAGGTTTCCAAACAGCTAAGTAGAGATAAGGGGCGTAGGAGAACGATTTTTTGGGGTTTCCAAACAGCTAAGTAGAGATGAGGGGCGTAGGAAAACGATTTTTTTGAGTCTCCAAACAGCTAACTACAGATTAGGGGCGTAGGAAAACGATTTTTTTGGAGTTTCCAAACAGCTAACTACAGATTAGGGGCGTAGGAGAACGATTTTTTGGGGTTTCCAAACAGCTAAGTAGAGATTAGGGGCGTAGGAAAACGATTTTTTTTGAGTCTCCAAACAGCTAACTACAGATTAGGGGCGTAGGAAAACGATTTTTTTGAGTTTCCAAACAGCTAACTACAGATTAGGAGCGTGGGAAAACGATTTTTTGGGGTTTCCAAACAGCTAAGTAGAGATAAGGGGCGTAGGAGAACGGTTTTTTGGATTTTCCAAACAGCTAAGTAGAGATAAGGTGCGTAAGAAAACGATTTCTTGGGGTTTCCAAACAGCTAAGTAGAGATTAGGGGCGTAGGAAAACGACTTTTTGGGGTTTCCAAACAGCTAAGTACACTCAGAGAAGCCCGCTATGACAGTAAAGGCAGCGTGCATTAACTGTTAAGTCGTAGATGCAAACTTTAACAGTTAATGCATGCGTCTTAACAGTTAATGCGGGACGCATTAACTGTTAAAATCAAAATATTTTCGGCGCGTGAGTGCGATTACGATCGGTGCATTTGCGCGGGATTGCACTACATGCGAGATCTAGTTTATCATTTGTAAGGCAAGCGTTAATTAAGTCCCAAAAATACTGACAGTTGTAATATGGTGTAAAATAGAAATCAAAGTGTATCCACGCCTCTCGGAGTTAATACTCATAATCGTGACAATAAAGTACAGAATGGAGAAGTTGTTGACTGAATGGGGATTAGACAGTTTGATTTCATGTTTAAGCTGTAAGTACTATATTAGAGTTAATTTCTTTTAAATAATGTTAACTAATCAGCATGTTGAGTGTAGTGATGAAAGAGGTTATGTTTTCAAATTTTTTTTCAGTTTGATAATAAATTTCATTTTTTATATGTTCCAAAGCTACTTATAATTTTAGTTCCTTTTTCCTTTATCCTAACAGCTAACGGTATTTCAAGCATAGATCTGTTGAAAAAATTGCTTACCAAACAAAATGACCTTAACAGAATAATACCTAATGTGTAAAAAATAAATTGACTTCAAGTATAATGTGTAGCGAACCTGAAGCTCAACTTTATAAAATAATTGCTAAGTTATATGCAAATCCGTCTATGACAAATTCAACTGTAGATCAAGTAGTACAACATATTTTTGATATTAGTACAAAAGTGTCAGATCATCATTTAAAAAAATTAAAAAAATCAATACCAGTTGAGTATCATAACAAAATAGACGAGGTATTTAAAAAAAAATTATTTGTTAATTCAGACACCGATTATAAAAGGAAACAATTTTTTAAAGATTCGAAATTTTTCGTACCACCCGAACCCTTTTTAATCGGAAACAAATTTGGGTACAAAAAAGTGGGTCGCACGAGAGTCGGGCCGCGGGCGGATGATACCACACTACGGCTATCATGTTAATATTCATAAGGTATTAAAATTTTTTTTCGAGCTTCCTAACGTATACGAAGAGATTTTGGAATTTGTTAAAAAAGAAAATTCACAACAAAACTCTAAAATTTATACGAGTATTTTTAGTGGAAAACGATGGCAAGAATTATCAAAAACGTTTGGAGATAAATTCGTTCTGCCTCTTTTTCTTTACTACGACGATTTCGAGGTCAATAATCCTTTGTTAACAACCGCAGGAAAATACAAAATAGATGGAATGTATTTTTCCATACCAGCCATCCCAGCTAAATTTAACTCGATGCTAGAAAATGTGCTTTTTGCACAATTTATTCTAACCCAAGACTACAAAATATTCAAAAATGATAAATGTTTTGCCAACATTGTGCAGCAGTTAAAATTATTATTTGAGAATGGAATAATAATAACAGTCGGCAACAAAACAGTTACAATTTATTTTATTCTTTTTGGAGTATTGGGCGATAATTTAGGAACCAATGCTTTGTTAGGTTTCTCCGAGAGCTTCAGTGCTGATTATTGGTGTCGATTTTGCAGGGTTTCAAAATATTTAGCGTATAAGATCACTAAAGAAGTACCGCAATTTATGCGCACTGTTGAAAACTACCAACATGATTTAAATTCAAAATCTACGGGCGTAAAATCTAGTTGTGTTTTCAACAACTTGCAACATTTTTGCAATATTAAAAATAATACTTGTGACCCAATGCATGACATATATTTAGGGGTGTGCCGGTATGATCTAGCTTTAATTATTAACTACTTTATTAAAAATAAGTTTTTTACTTTAAGTAAATTGAATAATCGACTTAAAGCGTTTAGCCATTCAAGTATTGATCGAGGATGCAAATTAAATTCTATAAAACAATCGCAATTAGATAATGATCAGTTAGTTATTTCAAGTGCTCACATGTCTTATCTTATTTCATATTTCAGTATAATAGTTGGTGACTTAATACCCCCAGACGATCCTGTTTGGGATTTTTATAAAACTTTATATGACATCGTTAATATTGTATTTTCTTCCAGTATAACTAAAGAAGAAATACTTTTACTACAACATTTAATTACCAAGCATAATAAAAATTTTATTTTATTATTCAATGAAACACTGAAGCCAAAGCATCATATGATTTTACATTATCCGCGATTAATTCGTGAAATGGATCCACTTAAACAGATGTCCTGTGAGAAATTCAAAGCAAATCACCGTATTGCTAAGGATAATGCAAAAGTAGTAAAATCTAGAATAAATATTTTATTAACGTTGTCTGACAAAATGCAGTTCAATTTAGCTGAAAGGTTTTACTCTTCGCGTGGGTTCTGTAATAACGTGTCTTTTGGACCTGCTGTCAAAAATAAATCTAAAATCTTAAAAACCTTGCGCACTTCTGATCAAGAAGTTTCTTATTGTTGTTTTAATGGCGTACTGTATGAATCTGGTTTTGTAATTATACTTCAAAATAACCAAAATGATGATCCTACTTTTGGAATTATATCACATATAATTAAGACAAAACATAATCGTTGCTTTTTAGTTGTAAAAAAATGTGTTACTCTGGGACTCAGTGATCATTTTAAAGGCTATCAAGTATTGTTACCTGGTGATAACAAAAAAGAGCAATTGATTTTACTATCAGTTTCAAGATACGTAAAACCAATGAGTATTCATACGAATATTCTCAATCCTAAAATAATTTCTTTAAGAGACATGCAAGAATAACGTTATTTAAATACAATTATCCTGTTTTTATTTTTTCCTTCTTTAAGTTATTTTTTAAAAACTACCGTACTTACAAAATTTAAATAATAATTAATAACTTTGAAAATAACTAATTTTATTCCAAATTATTTAGAGTTCATTATCGAAGTTTTCAAAAATTAATTACTAAATTAATTTTACATTAAATCTATTCATCAAATTTTTATGAAAAATAATATTATTTGTAAGTAAACGCTACAATATTTTCAAACATTTTAAATTTAATAATAGCATTAATTCTCAAAATTTTGTATGCAAGTATAATAGTCATCAGTAATTTTTTAAATTCTGTCTAGTTAAGATGATGAACATAACCCCGAACATAACGTGAAAATCAAGTTGACTTGATACTTAACAGTTAATGCGTCCCGCATTAACTATTAAGACGCATGCATTAACTGTTAAAGTTTGCATCTACGACTTGAAAGTTAATGCACGCTGCCTTTACTGTCATAGCGGGCTTCTCTGAGTGTACTTAGCTGTTTGGAAACCCAGAGTGTAGACATTAGGGGTGTAGGAAAACGATTTTTTCTGGTTTCCAAACAGCTAACTAGAGATTAGGGGCGTAGGAAAACAATTTTTACGGGTTTCCAAATAGCTAACTACAGATTAGTGGCGTAGAAGAACGATTTTTGAGGTTTCCAAACAGCTAACCACAGTTTTCCATTGCCCTTAATCTCGAGCCAGCTTTTTGGAAATACAAAAAAATCGTTTTCCTAAACCCTTAAACTAGAGTTAGCTGTTTTAAGACATCAAAAAAATCGTTTTCCGTCGCCCTTAATCGCCATTTAGTGGTTTGGGAAACCCAAAAATATTGTTTTCCTACGCCCTTGATCTCGAGTTAGCTGTTTGGAAAACCAAAAAAAATCGTTTTCCTACGCCCTTAATCTCGAGTCAGCTGTTTGGAAAACCAGAAAAAATCGTTTTCCTACGCCCTTAATCACAAGTTAGCTGTGTGGAAAATCAAAAAAATTGTTTGCCATTGCCCTTAGTCTGGAGTTAGCTGTTTGGGAAACCAAATAAAATAGTTTTTCTACGCCCTAAATCTCGAGTAAGCTGTTTGGAAAACCAAAAAAAATCGTTTTCCGTCGCCCCTCATGCCTAGTTAGCTGTTCGGCAACCAGAAAAAAATCTTTTTCCTACGCCCCTAATATCCAGTTAGCTGTTTGGAAACTCCAAAAAAATCGTTTTCCTACGCCCCTAATCTGTAGTTAGCTGTTCGGCAACCAGAAAAATTTTTTTTCCGACGCCCTCAATCTGTGGTTAGCTGTATCTACGATTCTTTTTGAAGTTTCCAAACAGCTAACTAGATAAAAGCTGCTTATGAAGACTATATTTTGTGTTTTCAATCAGCTAACTACAGATTAAGGGCGTAGAAAAACCGTTTTTCTTAGCGGTTTGGAATTGCCAAAAAAATCGTTTTCCCACGCCCCTAATATGTAGTTAGTTGTTTGGAAACTCAAAAATATCGTTTTCCCACGCCCCTAATCTCTACTTAGCTGTTTGTAAACCCCAAAAAATCGTTCTCCTACACCAGTAGCCACTAATCTCTAGTTAGCTGTTTGGAAACCAGAAAAAATCGTTTTCCTACGCCCCTAATCTGTAGTTCGCTGTTTGGAACCCCCAAAAATTCGTTTTCCTACGCCCCTAATCTGTAGTTAGCTGTTAGGAACCCCCAAAAATTCGTTTTCCTACGCCTCTAATCTGTAGTTAGCTGTTTGGAAACCCCAAAAAAATCGTTTTCCTACGCGCCTAATCTGTAGTTAGCAGTTTGGAACCCCCAAAAATTTGTTTTCCTACGCCCCTTATCTGTAGTTAGCTGTTTGGAAAACAAAAAAAAATCGTTTTCCGTTGCTCTTAATCTAGAGTTAGTGGTTTGGAAACCGAGAATAATCGTTTTCCTACGCCCGAAATTTCGAGTTAGCTGTTTAGAAAACCAAAAAAATCATTTTCCGTTGCCCTTAGTCTGTAGTTAGCTGTTTGGAAACTCCAAAAAATCGTTTTCCTACACCCTTAATTTGTAGTTAGCTGTATCTACGATTCTTTTTGGAGTTTCCAAACAGCTAACTAGATATAAGGGGCTTAGGAATACAATATTTTGTGTTTTCAATCAGCTAACTACAGATTAGGGGCGTAGGAAAACCATTTTTTCTTAGGTGTTTGGGAACGCCAAAAAAATCGTTTTCCTACGCTCCTAATCTGTAGTTAGCTGTTTGGAACCCCCGAAAATTTGTTTTCCTACGCCCCTTATCTGTAGTTATCTGTTTAGAAAACCAGAAAAAATCGTTTTCCTACGCCCCTAATCTGTAGTTAGCTGTTTGGAACCCCCGAAAATTCGTTTTCCTACGCCCCTAATCTGTAGTTAGCTGTTTGGAAACTCAAAAAAATCGTTTTCCCACGCCCCTAATATGTAGTTAGCTGTTTGGAAACTCAAAAATATCGTTTTCCCACGCCCCTAATCTCTACTTAGCTGTTTGTAAACCCCAAAAAATCGTTCTCCTACACCAGTAGCCACTAATCTGTAGTTAGCTGTTTGGAAACATAAAAAAATTGTTTTCCTACGCCCCTAATCTGTAGTTAGCTGTTAGGAAACCAGGAAAAATCGTTTTCCTACGCCCCTAATCTGTAGTTAGCTGTTAGGAACCCCCAAAAATTCGTTTTCCTACGCCTCTTATCTGTAGTTAGCTGTTTGGAAACCCCAAAAAAATCGTTTTCCTACGCGCCTAATCTGTAGTTAGCAGTTTGGAACCCCCAAAAATTTGTTTTCCTACGCCCCTTATCTGTAGTTAGCTGTTTGGAAAACAAAAAAAAATCGTTTTCCGTTGCTCTTAATCTAAAGTTAGTGGTTTGGAAACCGAGAATAATCGTTTTCCTACGCCCGAAATTTCGAGTTAGCTGTTTAGAAAACCAAAAAAATCATTTTCCGTTGCCCTTAGTCTGTAGTTAGCTGTTTGGAAACTCCAAAAAATCGTTTTCCTACACCCTTAATTTGTAGTTAGCTGTATCTACGATTCTTTTTGGAGTTTCCAAACAGCTAACTAGATATAAGGGGCTTAGGAATACAATATTTTGTGTTTTCAATCAGCTTACTACAGATTAGGGGCGTAGGAAAACCATTTTTTCTTAGGTGTTTGGGAACGCCAAAACAATCGTTTTCCTACGCTCCTAATCTGTAGTTAGCTGTTTGGAACCCCAAAAATTCGTTTTCTCAAATCTGATCCTGGAAACAGCCCGTTTCCATGCCTCAAAACACGGTCGGAAACGGGCCTTTTCCACCACAGTTTTTGTTTCCATAGAAAAAATATACACGATTAACTTTTCTAATCAAAACCTCAAAAAAATATGAATTAAAAAATGAACAATTTTCGTAAAATAATGTTTCTTAATGCTTCCGATAAAAAATATATATTAAATTACCAAATAATAATATGAATAAACAATTTTTTGTAAAATTAAACAATAGTTTTTGAATAAAAAATTACTTTTTTTTAATGTGGAGGTTGGATTTTATAAAAATAAATAGCAATACTGTTGTTGACAAAATTTTTATTGAAACTCACACAATGTTAAAAATTGACCAAAATAATTATTCAGAAGTGTAATTCATTTACTTTCTAACAAACAATCGAATTTCTTAGGTTTAAAAGCACATGAAATCCTGCCAGCAATAGTTTGCCTTGGGTTAGAGATACATGAAAATCTAAAAATTTACCTGCAGCAACTCAAGTGTTCTGTGGGTGATTATGAAAAAAACTAGCACAGTGGGCAATACGCGAGTGGAATAAATACTAAAACTTTATTAATAATTATACATTACTAAAGCGCGTACAGGGAAATAATTGAACCACTACGAGCATAAAATAAATACACACTGCGTACTACGCTAACGCAATAAAAGTGATAAAAACAACCAAAATTTTAATAATTATTATTTGTTAAAAACACGGAGGATTCAGGTTCAATCAAGTAAACAACACACCGAGCAAAGCAGACCGAAACATTCGAACTAATAACCAACAAAATTAAAAACAAAAAACACAGCACTGACTGTGAAAATATTTTAAACATGTAATAATGATTATCCATCAAATTTGAGAAAGCACAGTCCTGCACAAGTAAGGGAAACTTGTCGTTCACACTCGAGTTGGATTTTCTCGGCACTCGACTTCGTCTCGTGCTGAAACATCCAACTCTCGTGGAAACGACGCGTTTCCCTTACTTGTACAGGAATATACTATTCCTACGCCCCTAATCTGTAGTTAGCTGTTTGGAAACTCAAAAAAATCGTTTTCCTACGCCCCTAATCTGTAGTTAGCTGTTAGGAACCCCCAAAAATTCGTTTTCCTACGCCTCTAATCTGTAGTTAGCTGTTTGAAAACCCCAAAAAAATCGTTTTCCTACGCCCCTAATCTGTAGTTAGCGGTTCAGAGCCCACAAAAATTTGTTTTCCTACGCCCCTTATCTGTAGTTATCTGTTTAGAAAACCAGAAAAAATCGTTTTCCTACGCCCCTAATCTGTAGTTAGCTGTTTGGAACCCCCGAAAATTTGTTTTCCTACGCCCCTTATCTGTAGTTATCTGTTTAGAAAACCAGAAAAAATCGTTTTCCTACGCCCCTAATCTGTAGTTAGCTGTTTGGAACCCCCGAAAATTCGTTTTCCTACGCCCCTAATCTGTAGTTAGCTGTTTGGAAACTCAAAAAAATCGTTTTCCTACGCCCCTAATCTGTAGTTAGCTGTTTGGAAACTCAAAAATATCGTTTTCCCACGCCCCTAATCTCTACTTAGCTGTTTGGAAACCCCAAAAAATCGTTCTCCTACGCCAGTAGCCACTAATCTGTAGTTAGCTGTTTGGAAACATGAAAAAATTGTTTTCCTACGCCCCTAATCTCTAGTTACCTGTTAGGAAACCAGAAAAAATCGTTTTCCTACGCTGATTATGAAAAAAACTAGCACAGTGGGCAATACGCGAGTGGAATACATACTAAAACTTTATTAATAATTATACATTACTAAAGCGCGTACAGGGAAATAATTGAACCACTACGAGCATAAAATAAATACACACTGCGTACTACGCTAACGCAATAAAAGTGATAAAAACAACCAAAATTTTAATAATTATTATTTGTTAAAAACACGGAGGATTCAGGTTCAATCAAGTAAACAACACACCGAGCAAAGCAGACCGAAACATTCGAACTAATAACCAACAAAATTAAAAACAAAAAACACAGCACTGACTGTGAAAATATTTTAAACATGTAATAATGATTATCCATCAAATTTGAGAAAGCACAGTCCTGCACAAGTAAGGGAAACTTGTCGTTCACACTCGAGTTGGATTTTCTCGGCACTCGACTTCGTCTCGTGCTGAAACATCCAACTCTCGTGGAAACGACGCGTTTCCCTTACTTGTACAGGAATATACTATTCCTACGCCCCTAATCTGTAGTTAGCTGTTTGGAAACTCAAAAAAATCGTTTTCCTACGCCCCTAATCTGTAGTTAGCTGTTAGGAACCCCCAAAAATTCGTTTTCCTACGCCTCTAATCTGTAGTTAGCTGTTTGAAAACCCCAAAAAAATCGTTTTCCTACGCCCCTAATCTGTAGTTAGCGGTTCAGAGCCCACAAAAATTTGTTTTCCTACGCCCCTTATCTGTAGTTATCTGTTTAGAAAACCAGAAAAAATCATTTTCCTACGCCCCTAATCTGTAGTTAGCTGTTTGGAACCCCCGAAAATTTGTTTTCCTACGCCCCTTATCTGTAGTTATCTGTTTAGAAAACCAGAAAAAATCGTTTTCCTACGCCCCTAATCTGTAGTTAGCTGTTTGGAACCCCCGAAAATTCGTTTTCCTACGCCCCTAATCTGTAGTTAGCTGTTTGGAAACTCAAAAAAATCGTTTTCCTACGCCCCTAATCTGTAGTTAGCTGTTTGGAAACTCAAAAATATCGTTTTCCCACGCCCCTAATCTCTACTTAGCTGTTTGGAAACCCCAAAAAATCGTTCTCCTACGCCAGTAGCCACTAATCTGTAGTTAGCTGTTTGGAAACATGAAAAAATTGTTTTCCTACGCCCCTAATCTCTAGTTACCTGTTAGGAAACCAGAAAAAATCGTTTTCCTACGCTGATTATGAAAAAAACTAGCACAGTGGGCAATACGCGAGTGGAATAAATACTAAAACTTTATTAATAATTATACATTACTAAAGCGCGTACAGGGAAATAATTGAACCACTACGAGCATAAAATAAATACACACTGCGTACTACGCTAACGCAATAAAAGTGATAAAAACAACCAAAATTTTAATAATTATTATTTGTTAAAAAC
Source organism: Encarsia formosa (assembly GCA_038277355.1). Classification (NCBI taxonomy): domain Eukaryota; kingdom Metazoa; phylum Arthropoda; class Insecta; order Hymenoptera; family Aphelinidae; genus Encarsia; species Encarsia formosa. Next base: position 16,063,565 of record CM076185.1, read on the forward strand.
ACGGAGGATTCAGGTTCAATCAAGTAAACAACACACCGAGCAAAGCAGACCGAAACATTCGAACTAATAACCAACAAAATTAAAAACAAAAAACACAGCACTGACTGTGAAAATATTTTAAACATGTAATAATGATTATCCATCAAATTTGAGAAAGCACAGTCCTGCACAAGTAAGGGAAACTTGTCGTTCACACTCGAGTTGGATTTTCTCGGCACTCGACTTCGTCTCGTGCTGAAACATCCAACTCTCGTGGAAACGACGCGTTTCCCTTACTTGTACAGGAATATACTATTCCTACGCCCCTAATCTGTAGTTAGCTGTTTGGAAACTCAAAAAAATCGTTTTCCTACGCCCCTAATCTGTAGTTAGCTGTTAGGAACCCCCAAAAATTCGTTTTCCTACGCCTCTAATCTGTAGTTAGCTGTTTGAAAACCCCAAAAAAATCGTTTTCCTACGCCCCTAATCTGTAGTTAGCGGTTCAGAGCCCACAAAAATTTGTTTTCCTACGCCCCTTATCTGTAGTTATCTGTTTAGAAAACCAGAAAAAATCGTTTTCCTACGCCCCTAATCTGTAGTTAGCTGTTTGGAACCCCCGAAAATTTGTTTTCCTACGCCCCTTATCTGTAGTTATCTGTTTAGAAAACCAGAAAAAATCGTTTTCCTACGCCCCTAATCTGTAGTTAGCTGTTTGGAACCCCCGAAAATTCGTTTTCCTACGCCCCTAATCTGTAGTTAGCTGTTTGGAAACTCAAAAAAATCGTTTTCCTACGCCCCTAATCTGTAGTTAGCTGTTTGGAAACTCAAAAATATCGTTTTCCCACGCCCCTAATCTCTACTTAGCTGTTTGGAAACCCCAAAAAATCGTTCTCCTACGCCAGTAGCCACTAATCTGTAGTTAGCTGTTTGGAAACATGAAAAAATTGTTTTCCTACGCCCCTAATCTCTAGTTACCTGTTAGGAAACCAGAAAAAATCGTTTTCCTACGCCCCTAATCTGTAGTTAGCTGTTAGGAACCCCAAAAAAATCGTTTTCCTACGCGCGTAATCTGTAGTTAGCGGTTCGGAACCCCCAAAAATTTGTTTTCCTACGCCCCTTATCTGTAGTTAGCTGTTTAGAAAACCAAAAAAATCATTTTCCATCGCCCTTAATCCCGAGTTAGCTGTTTGGAAAACAAAAAAAAATCGTTTTCCGTTGCTCTTAATCTAGAGTTAGTGATTTGGAAACCAAGAATAATCGTTTTCCTACGCCCGAAATTTCGAGTTAGCTGTTTAGAAAACCAAAAAAATCATTTTCCGTTGCCCTTAGTCTGTAGTTAGCTGTTTGGAAACTCCAAAAAATCGTTTTCCTACACCCTTAATCTGTAGTTAGCTGTTCGGCAATCAGAAAAAATCGTTTTCCTACGCCCCTAATTTGTAGTTTGCTGTTTGGAACCCCCAAAATTTCGTTTTCCTACGCCCCTTATCTCTAGTTAGCTGTTTGGAAACCAGAAAAAATCGTTTTCCTACGCCCCTAATCTGTAGTTCGCTGTTTGGAACCCCCAAAAATTCGTTTTCCTACGCCCCTAATCTGTAGTTAGCTGTTTGGAAACTCAAAAAAATCGTTTTCCTACGCCCCTAATCTGTAATTAGCTGTTTGGAACCCCCGAAAATTTGTTTTCCTACGCCCCTTATCTGTGGTTAGCTGTTTAGAAAACCAGAAAAAATCGTTTTCCTACACCTCTAATCTGTAGTTAGCTATTTGGAACCCCCGAAAATTCGTTTTCCTACGCCCCTAATCTGTAGTTAGCTGTTTGGAAACTCAAAAAAATCGTTTTCCTACGCCTCTAATCTGTAGTTAGCTGTTTGGAAACTCAAAAATATCGTTTTCCCACGCCCCTAATCTCTACTTAGCTGTTTGGAAACCCCAAAAAGTCGTTCTCCTACGCCAGTAGCCACTAATCTGTAGTTAGCTGTTTGGAAACATGAAAAAATGGTTTTCCTACGCCCCTAATCTCTAGTTAGCTGTTAGGAAACCAGAAAAAATCGTTTTCCTACGCCCCTAATCTGTAGTTAGCTGTTAGGAACCCCCAAAAATTCATTTTCCTACGCCTCTAATCTGTAGTTAGCTGTTTGGAAACCCCAAAAAAATCGTTTTCCTATGCGCGTAATCTGTAGTTAGCGGTTCGGAACCCCCAAAAATTTGTTTTCCTACGCCCCTTATCTGTAGTTAGCTGTTTAGAAAACCAAAAAAATCGTTTTCCATCGCCCTTAATCCCGAGTTAGCTATTTGGAAAACAAAAAAAAATCGTTTTCCGTTGCTCTTAATCTAGAGTTAGTGGTTTGGAAACCAAGAATAATCGTTTTCCTACGCCCGAAATTTCGAGTTAGCTGTTTAGAAAACCAAAAAAATCGTTTTCCGTTGCCCTTAGTCTGTAGTAAGCTGTTTGGAAACTCCAAAAAATCGTTTTCCTACACCCTTAATCTGTAGTTAGCTGTATCTACGATTCTTTTTGGAGTTTCCAAACAGCTAACTAGATATAAGGGGCTTAAGAAGACAATATTTTGTGTTTTCAATCAGCTAACTACAGATTAGGGGCGTAGGAAAACCATTTTTTCTTAGGTGTTTGGGAACGCCAAAAAAATCGTCTTCCTACGCCCCTAATCTGTAGTTAGCTGTTTGGCAATCAGAAAAAATCGTTTTCCTACGCCCCTAATTTGTAGTTTGCTGTTTGGAACCCCCAAAATTTCGTTTTCCTACGCCCCTAATCTCTAGTTAGCTGTTTGGAAACCAGAAAAAATCGTTTTCCTACGCCCCTAATCTGTAGTTAGCTGTTTGGAACCCCCAAAAATTCGTTTTCCTACGCCCCTCATCTGTAGTTAGCTGTTTGGAAACCCCAAAAAATCGTTCTCCTACGCCAGAAGCCACTTATCTGTAGTTAGCTGTTTGGAAACATGAAAAAATTGTTTTCCTACGCCCCTAATCTCTAGTTAGCTGTTAGGAAACCAGAAAAAATCGTTTTCCTACGCCCCTAATATCTAGTTAGCTGTTTGGAAACTCCAAAAAAATTGTTTCCTATGCCCCTTATCTGTAGTTAGCTGTATGGAAAACCAAAAAAATCATTTTCAATCGCCCTTAATCCCGAGTTAGCTGTTTGGAAAAAAAAACTCGTTTTCCGTTGCTCTTAATTTAGAGTTAGTGGTTTGGAAACCCCGAATAATGGTTTTCCTACGCCCTTAATTTCGAGTTAGCTGTTTAGAAAATCAAAAAAATCGTTTTTCGTTGCCCTTAGTCTGTAGTTAGCTGTTTGGAAACTCAAAAAAAATTGTTTTCCTACACCTCTAATCTGTAGTTAGCTGCATCTACGATTCTTTTTGGAGTTTCCAAACAGCTAACTAGATATAAGGGGCTTAGGAAGACAATAATTCGTGTTAGTAGTATGTAAACAAGTGCGCACTCGTACCCTCTGAGGGGGTACGAGTGTGCACTCGTACCTTTTTGAAGGGGCCGGTGCACACTCGTACCTTTGGAAGGACGGTGCTCTCTCGTGATTTTGGAAACGGCCGCTCTCTCGTGATTTTTGGAACGCTCTCCCCCTCTGCGCACTCCTTGGACGCTCTCTTCCCCCCTGGCGACCACCGCTGTACGCTTCCCAGCAAAGCGCTCCTTGGTGGTGATTTCCAGCGTTTTTTGAAAAAAAGGCTGCTCCCTCGTGATTTTGAAAACCCACCGCCCGAGCTCTTTTTTACAACACCACTGTAAATCTTCCCCCGCGTAGACGCCCCCCTCCCTGCCACCAGGCGCTCCTCGAACGCTTGTCCCCCGCCGCTGTACGCTCCCCACTGCTCACGAGCGGCTCTCCCTTTTATGACCCCTGCCGAATTTTCTGCTCGCTCTCTCTGTTTGACAACCATCGAGTGAGGACGCTCTCTCCTGCAACATCTAAAAAAAATCTTTGAAGGACGACAAAGCAGTTAGTTTTTGTTTATTGAAAATTACAACCCTACCAGATTCCAATTCAGAAAGTCTCAAAGTTTACTCTACATCAATTGTGTCCTCGAGCAGTTTGAACATCTTGAATATTTGACTAAAAAAAAACTTGGCTCTATAACTCTAGCATAAATAACTCGCAGCCTGCAGATTGAAATATTCGACTCAATAAAAAAAAACTTGTGCGATACAGTCACCGTAACTCAATAACCCTAATAGATAACTCACGTTGGTAATACTTTGAGTCATGGAAACATGAAAAAAATTAAAGTGACATAGTCCTCCAATAAATTATAATAAATAACTCACAAACCATGGTGAGTGTTAAACGAGGAGCAAAAAACATCAGTCACATTGACCTTGTAGAGTTGAAAGTTTAATAAATAAATAACACAATAGTCTTACTGCGAACAGGAGAACATGAGTTTAAAGGAGTTCTATTGCCTCTTCATCGCAGGTCAAGATCAGGGGAGTGGTAACGACCCCCCATTGGAGAGTAAGGCCCAATTGAGAAAATTCATTTCAGGTCAAAATCGGGAGAGTGGTAATGACCGCCCCTCCCAATTGGAGGGTAAGGCCCAATCGGGAAAACTCAATGACCGCCCCCGCCGCCATTGGAGGGTAAGGCCCATTGGTGAAAACTCAACGTTTGTCAAGATCGGAGGAGTGGTAACAACCCTCATTGGAGGGCAAGGTCTAATCCATGGTGTACAGTCTAACAAGTTCGATCCTCCCACGAAGGGATGATTCAGAGGTGGGGTTAAAGGGTTTTTTTTGCTTGGTAGGCACTATTTAAACGTCTTAGCCCTGCTGTTGAACCATTCTTGCTGTCGAGCTATTCTGATCCACATCAAGTCTACTTCTAAACCGTTTCAGTGCTTTTCGAGTGTTTCAACCAGTCTGTTTGTGATTCTTGTCTAACTGTTGAAGTAAATTAGTTTTTTGTCTCAGACAACAGTTTTTCCTGTGTGAATTTTAGTGAAACAACTTTTTTCTTCTTCAATTTTTTTCTTAATTAAAAAAAATGGCACGAGTAAAGCAGACCGCTCGCAAATCAACTGGTGGTAGGGCTCTTATGAAGCCTATGCCTAAACAAACTGCTAGAAAATCAACAGGTGGTAAAGCGCATGCGAAGCAGCTGGCGATGAATAAGAGTGCTCCTACTGATGGTGGAATAGTCAAAGAATATCGTACTAGTCTGAATTTTACTAATGAAATTCAAATAGTATACGAATTTATTGATTTGGTAGCTAACAACGATGAAACTAGTAAGTTTATAAAATTTTTTTAAAACATTAATTATAGATTGGCTTCGGTTATTACATATTTTTCCAATTATAATTTTTAGATTATGAAGTAAACGCTACAGAGCCGTTGTCGGAGACCTATAATGAGCCGTTGGATCTTACGACGTCCCCACGAGAGCCTGATATGCCTCAGATATTTAGTAAGTATTTACAATTTTTTGATTAAATTTTGAAATAAAAAATTTGAAATAAACAATTTAAAAAATTTATTTTTAGATCTGCAACGTTTTATATGTCCAGCTGGGGTACCTATAAGTGAGATCGTTAACGTGATGGAAATCGAGGAGGAATCTTCATCAGAATCCTCATCTTCAGCGGAGGATACGGAGACTATGGAGAGTGTATCTTCAGAGTCATCATCGGAGGATATAGATGTTGAAACCTCATCAGGTTTCTCGGATCTCACTTCTCCACCACCGTCCATCCCTGAAGGATACATGGAAGGTAAAATTAATCAACAGTATACTTAACTAATTTGAAAAATATAAATTGTAAAATAAATTAATATTCAATTTAATTTCTGTTTTGGGTGATTTTTTATTCAGCGAGGAAGAGAGACAACAGACACCACTCCAAGCATATATTGGAGATTACTTCTGTCAACAACAACAACAACAACAACAACAACATTAGCTAGAACAGCAAGAACAACCTGAACTTCAAGAAATGTATAAGTTTTTAAATCATGTGTTTGAAGAGATGTCGCGAGACATAAATGATGTGTTTGTTACTAGATTTATCAATATATTTAAAAATACAATTTTGCGTGAGTCTAATTGTTTAAAAAAAAATATAAGAGACTATATTACAGACTTAGTATTAGATTTAAAAGAACAATTATATTTAGAATTTCATACTTTAAGTAGTACATAGATTATTTTATTTATAATTACTATAAATTAATTATTATTGTTTATTTATAATTACTATAAATTAATTATTATTGTTTGTTTATTTAATGATTAAGTGACGCTAGAGCACTACAGACAGCAGGAAAGTATAAGTATCCAAGAGTTAAGCAGGTGTCCAGGAGCGTTCCCTTTAGTAAACCTGCGTAGCTCCTTAGTATACCTGCTTAGCTCCTTGGGCTTTATACTCTCCTGCTAGCTGTCTTCTCCAAGATCATTATTTGCGTGTCCAGGAGCCTTCACTTTGATATACCTGCGTAGCTCCTTGGGGGTTATACTCTCTTAGTATCTATGCTGCTGTGTTTTGACTTATTTTGTTTAATAAATATTTAATTTTTACTTTAAAAAACACTAATCTTATGATAATTAATTTTTGTCGTACTGTGGGATAGCTCTTGAGAGCTCAGTAGAGTTTGAAAACGTACAGTGAATTGTAGTGTTCATCAGAGTATTTAAAATGGCTTCATTTTTGTATTTTGGTTTGAACATAAAGATATTACAAAGTAATCTTAATAATCTGCAAGATGTTACAAGTATAGACTTGCAGCATTGGATGAACATGTCTGTTGATATGACTAATACAATAAAAAATTTGCTTAACAATGGGAACTTGAATGTTCATCAAAAACAAAGATGCAACTCATATCTAATTCAATCAGTTAATATACAGGAGCGAATTAAATCTCTTCTTCAGAAAAGTGGAGGTGCATTGGAAGACAATCATCCAAAAGAATCAATTCAGTGGAATGATTTACCTTCAATTTTTGAAAATCGAATTAGTCCTGTATTGGGAACTAACATGATACATAAAGATGTGAAATCATTTTTAGAAGATGCTAAAACCACTTTTATAGAAAAAGTTTAAGTTGCGCTACAGAAGCAAGGCCCAATAAAAGTTAATGCTGAGGTTTCTACTGAATATATGATTATTAAAAATAATATTGAAACTTTAGAAGTGAAAACGTTTAATAGTGCAAGTAGTCCTGTGTATATAACAACTAATGATTTAGCAGAATGGTATTATGAGAGGGTTGTACAACCATTACTTAATCAAATTGAAGAGTTTGAAGCTTGTGGATCAGGTTGGACTTTAAGACAAGTTCTAAGTGTCACTTACAATTTCAAGAAATATCAACCGATGCATGCAAGTTCTTTCATAGAGCTTCCAGCTTCTATAAAAAGAAAGAGAGCTTGTTTAAATGTTAGAAATGAGTTTGATAATGAATGTTTTAAATGGGTCATATTATCTTGTCTTCATCCTGTGAGGCTTAATGCAGAAAAAGTGAGTTCATATATTGATCATGAACATGAGCTAAATTTTAAAGGGATTGATTTCCCAGTTAGATTTGATCAGATAAAAAAATTTGAGAAGCAGAATGACGTACCGGTAAATATTTTTATTCTTGAAAAAACCGATGATGTACTGGAAGTTGGTGCAGCTCATTTGACTGAATCATTTAAAAATAAGCATGTCAACCTACTCTGTATACAAGATTATTATTTTGATGAAAAGAAACCGAATAAAATAGAACATGATGAACCACCAAAATTTCATTATGTGTGGATACGTGACCTTTCAAAATTAGTTAGCAAGCAGCTAACGAACCACAAGGGTACACTCTACTTCTGCAATCGATGTCTTCACTACTCTTTAAAACCTACAAAATTACAGGAGCACATTCCAATTTGCATGCAGTACAACAAATGTTTTGTAGAATTACCTAATGAAAATGATAACAAACTAAAATTTACAAACTACAAGAACCAAGAGAAGGCGTCAATCGTTATTTATGCTGATGTAGAATGTAAAATAAAAAGCTCGGACGAATCAAACCCTGATGCTCCAGACGAACACATACCTTACAGTATAGGTTATTACTTAAAAAATAGTTTTGATGATACAAAATCACATTATGCTAGTTATCGTCGAAACGAGGAAGGTGAAAAAACTCCCTCTGAATGGTTTGTAGAGGAGCTCAGAAGAGTGGGTGAAGAGTATCAAGCGCTGTACGACAAACCCAAACCCATGGTACTGACCGCAAAGGATTGGCAAAACTTCGGCTCCGCCAAGAAGTGTTGATCTGTCAGCATGGCTTCACCCCCTCCAACCCCACCAAGGTAAGTCACACCTAAAAAAAGAAAAAAAAAAAAAAAAAAAAAAAATTGCTAAGGTTTAATTGTTTTTTTTTTTCTCAGGTTCGAGACCATGATCACTTTACAGGAAAGTATAGAGGTGCGGCCCACAATTCGTGCAATTTGCAGTACAACAAGGCAAAACATATCAGCGTAATTTTCCACAACCTAACTGGATATGTTGCGCACCTGATTATAAAAGATCTTTATTCTGATGACATCATTAAAGGGGATCTAGAGATATTAGCTGAAAACAAAGAACGCTACATTTCCTTTACCAAAAAAATTGAGGGTAGTGTCATAGAATTCAGATTCATCGATTCATTCAGATTTATGGCATCTTCATTAGAAAAGTTAGCAAGTTATCAGCCAGAGAAGCCTATTACCACCAAAGTTAATCGTGATTTTAAATTAACTGATGAACAAATAAAGTTATTAACGATCAAAGGTCAATTTCCATATGAATACATTGATTCTTTGGATAAGTTAAAAGAAACACAATTACCAGAACAAAAAGCTTTCTACAGTAAATTGACAGGGTGTAATATCTCCAACGAAGATTATGCTCATGCTAATCAGGTTTGGAAACAGTTGAATATCAAAAATCTTGGTGAATATTCAGATGTTTGCATGCGTACTGATATAGCCTTATTGGCAGACATTTTTGAAAACTTTCGATCAACTTGCTTAGAAGCATATTCATTGGACCCAGCACATTACTACACAACGCCAGGTAATTTGAATTATTTCATGTTGCTTATAGTTTAATTTTTTTACTGAGTTAATCTATTCATTTTATTCAGGTTTGTCGTTTGACGCCATGTTAAAACAAACAAAAGTAGAACTAGAGCTAATAACAGACATGGAAATGCTTCTTTTCGTAGAAAGAGGCATTAGAGGTGGGATCAATCAATGCTCCCATCGATACGCAGAAGCTAACAATAAGTATATGAATAAAGGATACAATCCTGAAAAAGAAGAAAAGTACTTAATTTATTTAGATGCTAATAATCTCTACGGGTAAATAAATAAACAATTATTTAAACAAAAAATTATTTATAAAAAATTTTGTTGGAAAAAATTTTAACTTGAAAAAAAAATTTTTAGATGGGCTATGACACAGTTCTTACCGTTTGGTGGGCTCCAGTGGGTTCAAGACATTAGTAATCCTGACTTTTACAATGTACCAGATGACAATCCAATAGGTTACTTTCTAGAGGTGGATATTGAATATGATCAATCGCTCCATAAAGAGCATCAAGACTTACCATTTTGTCCTGAGAATAAGCCACCACCAAACTCTAAACAAAAGAAATTGCTTACAACCTTGGATAATAAAGAGCGATATATAATTCACTATAGAGCTTTACTTCAAGCTCAAGAACATGGTTTGAAAGTAAAAAAAATCCATAGAGCTCTTCAATTTAATCAGTCTGCGTGGTTAAAAAAATATGTAGACTTCAACACAGAAAAAAGAGCAAAGGCTAAAAATGAGTTTGAAAAGAATCTGTTCAAATTGTTAGTTAATGCAATTTATGGAAAAACAATGGAAAACCAACGTAAATATAAAAAAGTACGACCAATAAATAAATGGCCTGGAAGGGCTGGAGCTGAAGCATGCATTACAAGTCCTAATTTCCATAGCATATCACGAGTAAATGATGATATGGCTATTGTTCAGATGAAACCAGCTAGAATCGTCATAAAAAAACCTATTTACATAGGTCTGGCTATCTTAGATATCTCAAAAACTTTGATGTATGACTTTCATTACTCAAAAATGAAGAAATGGATTGGATCTAAGTCCTTATCACTTTGTTATATGGACACGGACAGCTTTATATATGAGGTACGGGGTGTAGACATTTATAAAATTATGAAGGAGCACTCTGAATTCTTTGATACATCGGCATATAAGGAGGGTAACCAATTTGGTATCGAACCTAAAAATGGTAAAGTCCTAGCAAAATTTAAAGACGAATGCAATTCTGAAATTCTCACTCATTTTGTGGGTTTGAGATCAAAATTATACAGTCTTTTAATACAAAATAATGATCCAGTATTAAAGGCTAAGGGTGTTAAGTCATCAGCACTTAGAGAAATCAAGTTCGAGCATTATAAAGACTGTCTTTTCAACAAATCAATCATAAAAGTTGAACAGCGAACCATCAGATCAAGACAACACAACATTCATACAGAAAAACAAATAAAAGTTGGTTTGAGTCCATATGACAACAAGCGATACTTGCTGGCGGATGAATGCATTCAGATTCCCTGGATAAAAAATACAACTGACACTCTTGCTTGGGGGGACTACAGAATACCTATCATTGAAGAATTTTTAGAAAACCTGAAAAAAGAAAATGACGAGAAACTTCGAGAAAGCGAGAATAATCTGGAAGAAAGGAATTTTCTAGAAGATACAAGAAATAAACACTTCCTAGAAAATCATGTGAACAAAGAGAATCTTCTAGAAGAAACTAGCGTGACAGAAAAAAGACTTTCACAAGATGACGCAACTTTTGGCAATAGTTACATCACTCAATGCAACTTTCTAGGAAATGAAACAATGGATTGCGATGGTTGGGATGATGCAATGGGGGCCATAGCAGACGATTTCGATGGTTTATATAAGGGGTGCAGTCGAAGACGAGAGCTCACTTGCTGCTCAAAATTTTCAGACGACGGACCTCCACAGAAAAAGACTAGACTCAATTTTGAACGAAACGAGTGATCCTAATAAGGTAAGCATCAATACTTAAAAATTCCAACCTTAAAATTAACTACTTATATATATATATATTAACATTTATTTTTATTTTGTTTTATAGATACAAAAATGGATTTCACTAAGATGAATGCTATGGCAAAAACCCAATATCTCCCAAAGAAGAGGTTGACCGATCTTGTCAATGGAGAATTCTATAAAATAACTAAAATATATCAACGCAACACCAAGTTCGGAGCTAGCATTGTCGTTATAATCAACAAAGAGTTCCAAGTGTTTCTACCTGAACGTTTAAGCACATTCTTCACTAAAAATCCTGATCAGCTTGAGTTTTTGAAAGAAGAAGTAGAAAAGGATCAGTTGTTTATTAAATACTTAGGAAACCGACAACTTGAGTTTTGTAATAAGCAGTGATATGTAAAATTTGTGTGAGATCTTGTAAAAATGAAGCAAGTGACATTTAATGATTGTATTAGTGTTAAGATTATGTATGTGTATGATTATGCTAGTCGTAAAGCAAGAATGGGTCCTTGGATTCAAGCTGCTTGCGACAGAGAACGTTTTAATTTAAGAATTCAAAGGACCAGTGTTATACTAAATCCAATAATTTTTAAAATGCGAATTAAGTGTATGGAATATGTAATAGGACCTATTCTAAATAAAAGAAAATCATAACAAAATTATTTGTCTTTTTATTTATTTATTTATTTTATAAATTTACCATATCATATAAAAGTTACAACATTTTTTTAATTACAGAATATTTTCAGAATATTCTCATTCAGAATATTCTCAGAATATTTTCATTTTAATTTCAGAATATTCAAATTATAAACTATTTTTATCTACCCAACTATTGTGAGAATTGTCAAAACCAAGCCACTTAACATAAACTTTATCATCTTTTTGTTTAATCACTTTTTCAACTAAATAAACATCAGGTTGTTTAGATTTCTGCAACTCTTGTTCATAAAAGCATCCTGAAATAGGTTTATCTTGATAATCTTTTAGATTGTAAGTTATAGGTTGAGTATTCTTTTTAACACGTGAAACTGTAAAAATTTCTGTAGACCAGTTGCCTGCATAACCTTTTTCAAATAATTGTTTTACTTTACTAACACGCACTTTATCTCCAACTTTAAATTTAGGGTTTTTTTTTTTAATAACTCTAATGCTATTCAATCTTTGTAAAACTTCATCACTATTTTCTAAAGTAACTTCTACAGGCTTCATACCTATACTTCGATGCTTTTGATTATTATAATCAGTTATTAAGTCTGGTAAAATATCAAGCCACTTATAGCTTCCTTGCAAACTAAATTTTTGCCACATTTTATTTTTTAAAGTTCGATTAAATCTTTCACATATTGAAGCTTTTATACCACTGTAGGTAGAGTACATGTTAATCTTATACTCATTCATTAGATCTTGAAAATGTTTATTGTAAAATTCTTTACCCATGTCTACATGAAGATTACGAGGAGATTGTTGTTTCAAAATTGTTTGCATTGCTTCAGTAACTTCTTTTCCAGTCTTCGTCTTTAAGGGTAAAGACCAGGCAAATTTTGAAAAAATATCAATAATATTAAGTAAATATCTATAGCCTCCATTTTGTCTTGAATAATTTTGAAGCTCAACAAGATCAGCCTGCCATGTATCATTTATCCCTCTCATTGTTACTTTTCTACGTGGAAACTTTTTTGGAGTGAGAGAGACAGCTATAGTTTCTTTCTCACTGCTAAAGCTGCTGCTGTAGATCAGCTGATTGCTGACAACAAATGCAGCAGTTTACCGTAGTAGATTAAAGAATTTTTCATATTATAATTATTATATTAATAAGTAAATTAATAACAAACTCTTTTTATTAATTTCAGTTTTTTAATTTTTGTAATAATTTATGTTAAATTAAATTTCATATTAGAGAGATTATAAGTGATCATAATTGTTAGACTCTGAAAATTGAAATTTTGTAATAAAGTGAAAAATGAAAAGTGTTTATTGTTGATAATTACCTAGTGTTTTGGTTGTTTGCTTAATTTTTTTAAAAGTTTCAAACGCACTGGTTAGCAAGAACATAAAAATGAATGTCGTCATTGATTAGTTTAAGCTATAAAAAAATCATCAATTTAGTAATCCAATTAATCAGTTATTGTTATAAAGTTCAATTTATTTTACTTAAAGTGAAGTCGCTACATAAGGAAACAGTGTAGTGTCATGTTTATTCTGATAATAAAATCAATTAACTTTTTACAAGCTCAAAATAGTTTGAAAATTATTCAAGATGATAGATATCTGGTGTGATTTTAAATATAAAACCAAACAAAGCTTAAAATATAGTTTCAAAAGATTTTCAAAATATTTCTTTTTTACTTTAAAATAAATCTTCAAAAGTATATGGTTAATTTTAATTGGTCTCTTACTATTTACTGCAATTAATTAAACTTTTGATTTTTATTATACCTACAGCGTTCAGAGTTGAGCTTTACTTTTACTATAGAGATAATACGAGTTATGATCATTTCAATTTGATACTTTATTAATAACAATACTGAAAAAATAAGAAGAGTTGAATTATTATATCATTAATTAATGCGGTCCAAATTTAAATTTAATTGAGATAATTTAAAATTCTTCTGCAATACTGGGACAAATGAACTTTAATAAATTCACATCTACTTAACAATTATTTGGGTTGATTTTTAGAATTTTGTGGGGATCATTTTTTTATTTTGTTCAAGTTGATTTCAATTAAAATCAAAAATATATTTGTACTTTATATTGATTACTAAAATAAAATAATAGCAATTGTTGACGAAATTTATCATTAAAAAAAATTACTCCCTGCAGCTGAAAACAAAAACTTACATCTGCTCTGCAGTCTGCGATGAGCTAGCACTTAGCTGTTTGCAGCATCAAAAGCAAGCGTAATATTTGGGGTTAGAAATTTTTTTAATAGATGGCGCCAGAGAAAGCCTTAGAAACGTGATTTTAGCAGCTTCCAGCAGGCCCCTGGACGCATCTAAAAGGCGCATTTTAGGGTTAGAGTGAAATAAATTCAGTTAAGCAAGAAGGTACCAGAGAAAACAATATTCTCAACTATGAAGAATTCAAGACTGATATTACAAAAATTGAGTGGCTCATGCCTTACGTATCAGTTTCTGATTCTTATAGAATTGATTTATTGAAAATCATTGAAAAAGATCGTCCTATAACAATGAGTTTTAGATCAAGAGAATTTTTTGAGTATCCTATGCTTCCTCAAACATCTAAACATATCTGGACTGTGAAAACTTCAAATCAATTGGAAAAACCACGTTTTGTCATCGTTGGTCTTCAAACCAATAGAAAATCAGAGAAAAGTGCAGATGCTAGTTTATTCGATCATTGTAATATTAGTAATATTAAACTTTTTTTAAACTCCCAATATTATACATATAACAATTTAAATATAAACGTAGATCAAAATCAATATGCGCTTCTTTATGATATGTATGCTAATTTTCAAGGTGAATATTACAGTAAAGATCCTGAACCTATTTTAACTAAGAAAGACTTTATTGATAAGATTCCATTAATAGTTATTGATTGCTCAAAGCAAAATGATATAATTAAAAACGCTCCTGTTGATGTTCGACTTCAAATAGAATCACGAGATATTTTTCCTAATGGAACAGCTGCATATTGTTTAATTATTCATGATCGTATAATTCAATATAATCCAATGACAGGCGATGTAAGAAAAATAGTTTAAGTATCTTTTGTAATACAAAATATGTGTGAAGCAATAAACTTTTTTTATAATAAAAGATTCATGTTGTTATTTCAAACCCTTATCTCATTATAAATAATTAATTTTTGACAAATAATCTGTTTTAACTGAATTCAGTCCTTTTAGACTCACCTATTTTTTATTAAAAACACAAATTCATAAAAATATTTGTAATTAGTAAATTTTGCTCCATGGTGTAATTGGCTAGCGCGCTAACCGAAAGGTTGATGGTTCAAGTCCACTCGGAGGCGTCAGCGCTGCAGCGGGGTGCATTCACCAGCAAGGAGCGCTTTGCTGGGGAGCGTACAGCGGTGGTCGCCAGGGGGGAAGAGAGCGTCCAAGGAGTGCGCAGCGGGGGAGAGCGTTCCAAAAATCACGAGAGAGCGGCCGTTTCCAAAATCACGAGAGAGCACCGTCCTTCCAAAGGTACGAGTGTGCACCGGCCCCTTCTAAAAGGTACGAGTGCGCACTCGTACCCCCTCAGAGGGTACGAGTGCGCACTATTTTACATACTACTCGTGTTTTCAATCAGCTCACTACAGATTAGGGGCGTAGGAAAACCATTTTTTCTTAGATGTTCGGGAACGCCAAAAAAATCGTTTTCCTACGCCCCTAATTTGTAGTTAGCTGTTTGGAACCCCCAAAAATTCGTTTTCCTACGCCCCTAATCTGTAGTTAGCTGTTTGGAAACCCCACAAAAATCGTTTTCTTACGCCCCTAATCTCCACTTAGCTGTTTGGAAACCCCAAAAAATCGTTCTCCTACGCCCCGAATCTGTAGTTAGCTGTTTGGAAACCCGTAAAAATTGTTTTCCTACGCCCCTAATCTCTAGTTGGCTGTTTGGCAACCAGAAAAAAATCGTTTTCCTACGCCCCTAATCTGTAGTTAGCTGTTTGGAAACCTGGGGTGTGATTCTATACTAAGGTTAACGAAGGTTAACGCTAACTTACAATAACAGCTAACCAAAAAATACCATGGGTGAGCATGCAATGAACCTCAAACTTGTTAATCTTAGTTAACGTTAGTTAGCGTTAACCTTAGTATAGAATCGCACCCCCGTGAAAATTGTTCTCCTACGCCCCTAATTTGTAGTAAGCTGTTTGGAAACCTGAAAAAATTGTTTCCTACGTCCCTAATCTCTAGTTAGCTGTTTGCAAACTCCAAAAAATCGTTTTCCTACGCCCCTAATCTGTAGTTATTTGTTGGGCAACCAGAAAAAATGGTTTTCCCACGCCCCTAATCTGTAGTTAGCTGTTTGGAAACTCCAAAAAAATCGTTTTCCTACGCCCCTAATCTCTACTTAGCTGTTTGGAAACCTGAAAAAAATCGTTTTCCTACGTTTCTTATCTCTAGTTGGCTGTTTGGCAACCCAAAGAACCGATTTTCTACGCGCCTAATCTCCTTTTACCTGTTTGGTGACCTGAAAAAAACGTTTTCCTACGCCCCACTATGGGTAATTTTGAATTTTGTTCGATTCAAATATCGATTACTTTTGAAAAATTAGGTCTATTGAATTGGAGTTAGCGTGTAAATGTTGCTTGATAGTTACACTTTACGGTTAAAATAGTAGTATACACAAAAAATCATTTTTCGAGCCAGGAAAACGCTTGGAAAACTCAAAAATTTCAGTAAAATAAATTTTTGATTAAAAAAACAGCGACTCTAACTAAGACTCGATAAAAACACATTTCATATATGTGAAAAGGTTGAAAACTTATATAATAAACTAATTAAAATTTTTTGAGAGCCACTCTAATAATTTTCACTAAAAATATTACATCAGAGAAAGAGTTTCATACCTTTCATTTGTCCATAAAATGTTTTTCAAACTGGCAATAAATATTTTTAGCTCAGAACGTTACCCCTAAACTTTCGGATCAAAATCAAGAATAAAAAGTCGTATTTTCTGCCGGTGAAAACTTACCTGCTTGTACTGAGGGGTTTTTCCTCATTGAAATTAGTTTATTCTACAAGTTTTCGACCTTTTCACATATATGAAATGTGTTTTTATCCCGTTTTTACAGTTTTTATTTTTTTAATCAAAAAATTTTTTTAATGAAATTTTTAAGTTTTTCAAGCGTTTTCCTGGCCCGAAAAATAATTTTTAGTGTATACCACTATTGTTACTGTAAAGTGTAACTATCAAGCAACATTTTCCCGCAAATCCCATTCCAATAGATCTATTTTTTCAAAAGTAATCGAGATTTGAATCGGACAAAATGCAAAATTTCTCATAGTGCACCCCTAATTTCCTTTAAGCTATTTGGCAACCCCAAGGCTTGATGGAAAACTTGCCAAAGTCATTTAGCTTGGACCTCATCCTTCTTTGAAGCTGTTTTGCGAACTTGCCAATGTCATTTTCCTTGTTTTCGTCCCCCTTCAAAGCTGTATGGAAAACTCGCTTATGTCATTCTACTTGTTTCCATCCACCCTTCAAGCTGTATGAAAAACTTGCCAAAGTCATTTTGCTTGGACCTGATCCTTCTTTGAAGCTGTTTTGCGAACTAGCCAATGTCATATTCCTTGTTTTCGTCCCGCTGTAAAGCGGTATGGAAAATTCGCCTGTGCCATTCTCCTTGTTTTCGTCCCGCTTCAAAGCTGTATGGGAGACTCGCTTATGTCATTCTACTTGTTTCCATCCTCGCTTCAAGCTGTATGGAAAACTTGCCAAAGTCATTTTGCTTGGACCTGATCCTTCTTTGAAGCTGTTTTGCGAACTTACGAATGTCATTCTCGATGTTTTCGGCCTCCTTTAAAGCTGTATAGAAACCTTGGCAATGTCATTCTCCTTGTTTTCGTCCCGAGAAATGCTAAAGAGAATGGAATAGCTTTTTTGGATACCTTGACAAAATCCTTTGTCATGGACCTCATCCTCCCTCGAGAAAAGTGAGGGAGAATAGAATATCTTTTTGTTTACCTTGCCTTTTCCATGGACCTTATCCTACATTAAGAAATGCGACTTCAGTCAATATTTTTATACTCTTGATAGGTTTATTTAATACCTTGTTTAAATATTCGGCTGAACTGAAAATGATAGTATAAAAAAATAATCTATTGTAAGTAAAAAATGTCGAGAGTTAAATTAAAAAAAATTGTGATAAATTTGCCAAAAAAAAAAACTGTTATCAAAGAAAAAAATAAAAATGAAAACATATCAACGCTCGACTAAACAATAATTCACATAAAATTCATTGTTAAGAACCGCAGATTTTAACTGAATTCAAGCTCGCTCAAATCCATTCTACTCCAATACTTTATTTTAATGGCCACAACAAAACCAATAAAAAATTAAAAGCTGCCTCGGGAAATAATACAGGTAAAAGACGTCACGAATGCGTCAGAAAAATTATCGTAACTCTGTGAATTACATTCAGTGTAGGGCTCCATCGTGCAATTTTCTTTATTTCAATGAGATAAAAAAGGGGTGGGAGCAGGTCGAGAGAGAGAGAGAGAGAAACTCGCAATCTCTAGGAAAAAGAGCAAAAAGGAAAATAGATTGGAAGTCAATTGACTTTCTCTTTCCGCTCAAGGAACATTGTTTCCTCTCCTCCTGTCTCATTCTTTTTGTCGATCGGTTTTTTTTGTTAACTTGCTTGCTGCAATCAGACACGTTTCCGCAACGCGCAATTTCTCCTTTCACCCCTCATAATCTCCTTAATAAGCTTTACAGTCTGACGCTGAATTAGGCCCTCGGGTACGATTTTTTTACCGCGCAAAGTATGTAGCCTGACTAAATTATTTCTAGGAGTTTAAGATTTTTTTACTATGGTAATGGAGTAACCTATACTTACAGATCTGGAAAATTACGGGAGTTTTTTTTTATCTGGCTTTTTTCTTTTTTTTCCAAGTTCTTTTTCTCCAGCTTCTTTTTCCGGTGCTTAACTTTTGCTTGGTTTCTCTTTCACCACCGCGAGCACTTCAAGCTCAGAAATCTCTTTTCTTTTTCGGTTCTAAAATGCTCGCACGTACTTGCCCCTCGGCTAAACTTTCTCTCGGCACTATTTTTTTTTTTTTTCAATTCTCAAAACCAGTTATTAAAAATATCCAGATCTATTCTCATTTTTTTCTTTTTTTCATTCCAGCTTTTTATGTATTTAAAATAATTTAATTTTTTTTTTTTTTTTGAGAAAGGATTAAATTAAAATTTAGTATGATGCATTACAGACTTCGACAGGACGATACATGAACGAGCAAAAGAATTTTTATCTTGGCGACGTAACTCTTTTTTGTTTATAGCCTTGGATCAAATGAAAGGAAATAAAAAGATTTAGTTCAATTCGGAATATTGCGAAAGATTATTTGGCAGCAAAACAAGTCCTTTGAGCATATGTAATATGTAAGAGCTTATTTTTTAGTTAAATAACAAACAGAATTATTGACTTGATTTAAATTTTAGAGTATAGATACAGAAACTTCTTATTTTATAAAAATTTTAATTAAGCGGACCAAGATTTTTTACACAAGCTTATCAAGATTGAAAAGTCAAGAAAATTTCTTTAAGATTAAGCTCGAATAGTATAAGTTTAATCAAAATCTTGATATTCAACAGCTTGATAATGTTCAGTCGGAAGCAAGTCATGCTCATTAAAACAGACAAAATTTCATTCAAACGTAACGCTTATCAATTACTTGGAAAAATGAAAATTTTACTTGTTGAAAAGTGGAATTTTATTATGTCTTTTCGGTCCATCTTTAAATTAATTAAGAACTTTTTAATATACTAAATTTTAACTTTTCATCATAAAATTCAGCTTTTAATTTATTGCGTTTCGATCAAAAGAAAATAAAAATTGAATTAATTTTCAATTCAAAAATTTTAATATTTAACTTTAAACAAAGCCGTACAAACAATGAAAGTCAAAGAAAAATTCTCGTTTAGAGAAAACTTTTTTTTTTTAATAAGTTAATTACGTTGAATTTTCGAGACTTCATTACATTAATTGGTTTAATTTTCCACCACTTAACCATGTTTTTCACGAAACGATGAATGTTTTAACTGATGAATTTCAAAGAAATCTCAAACAAGCAAGCCATCTTTAACGTATTCTATTTGAACAAAACGTCTCGGGGAGAAAGAGAGAGAAAAGTAAGAAAACTTTGAATATATAATAGAAGAAAATTTGACTAAGTGTCCTCAGCCCCCCCTCGAAACTTTTCTCGCGCTCACGTGTGTAACACACGAAATGGATTTTCGCGTGCCATTGCGCAATTAAAACTTTTCACTTCCTACTGTGGTTCCGTACGTGTGTCGTAGGTGTATTCATTCGTTCGTTCGGTTCGCTCGCGATTGAGAGGTCAAAGCCTAAAGAGGCCGGAGAGTCTTGTTGGCAGGGCTCCCCTCAAAGGTAACTCATTTCACGAACTCACCAATTTTCGTTGATACTCTCTGTTATCGTATAATTTTCGGCCTGTACGGTTAAATAACCCCACTCGTGACTAGCAATGCTGATATAATCGCGTTTAATTCGCGTGAACTGTCAAACCGAGCCTCGGGTTTTAAATATTCAATCATAAATCCTAAGACTTTTTTCCGTAAATTAGTCACGCAGAAAAAGCGAGGCTCGGAGGGCTTGTTGAAAAATGATCAGGGTGGTACCTTTTCAATTTAAGTTTGAAAAATCTTCGCCTGCATCTTAAATGAACGCCCGCCCCCAGCCGGGCCGTAAAAAAGTAAATAGGTTTTTTAAACAGGCTTTCAAGCAGGAAGACTGACGTATAAATAAATAAAAATTAAATTAAAGCAGTTTCTGGGAGGAAAATGAAATTTTCATATAATCCTTTCCAAAAAGCCCATCAAATATAATTCCTCATCTGGTAAATCCTCCCTTCCGTTAGATTCTTCATTCATCAAGCTTGCGCGTCACGAGCCCCGCTTGAAAGCATATACAGAGACGGCACACACAGAAATTCGCAAATCCTAGCACGCGACAGGTGCGAGCCGTGACCCGGATTCTAGACCAGGAGGATTATGATCCTTTTTTCTTCTCATCCTTCGATTCACCATCTTCTCTCTTTCTTCTTCTTTTTTATGGACGACGCCAGGTGAGCGGACCTCGCATGCAAACTCTTGACCTCTGGTTTCTTCTTTTCATACCAGGGTCGCTTGCGGCGGCTATTTTAATTAATTTCAGGATTTATGTCGGAGGGGCTGGCTTTTGATTTGTGAGGCTAATTCATACTGTAGTTATTAAATTTATGTACCAAGATGAAGGCTTTATTTTTTCGACAATTTGAAATGTTGCTGCTTATCACGTGACCAACAATTACTCGTGAATAATTCATGCCCCGTAATCGTTTTTAAAACGTGTTATCGCGTGGCTTGTACTAACCGGGGAGGAGGTTCAATTAGCGAAGCGAGTTGATTTCATGCTCTCATCAGTTTCAACTTCTGAGTGATCGATCCTTGATCCACTAATTATCGTGCATATCAATCAAACTCAACGGTTTTCAGGCTCTGAGGTGAGGTTTATGTTGAAACAATAGCAGCTCCTTGAAGTATGAATACATTTCAAACTCGCCCGGTGCTTATTACTTTTTCAAGTGAGAGAAAAAAGGAAATAAATTTATTAAAATGCTTTTCTTTTGATAACAAAAAAACATTAACAAGGCAAACATTCAATTTTTACTTTAATAATGGCCGACTCCTCTTTATTTTAATTTTTAAAATTTCAAAAATCTGTTGTAAGTTGTTGCTGAGCTGTAACACAAACATTTGAATTATTTTTTAATTCAAATTTCAATTTTATAATTTAATATAATGCTTGACTATTTACGGCTTTTTGTTAAATTTTAAAATTCCATTAGACGTATCTTGGTTTTTTCTTTTCTGTTTGTTCTTGAAAGCAAATGCATAATCTTTTATTTGTTTCGGTAAACCCATTGTGAATAAAATACACCGGCAATAAAAAAGGAAGGCACTTTTAAAAGTCTTAAAAAGTTTCGCTTACCCACGTTTGTATATTACATCAAATATGTACAAGAACTATATGGAATATCGCCTTGCCGTAAAAAATTTTGAGGTTTTGAGGTAACTGAAACGAGACCTGAATTTTACGATTGTTGTTATTCTAAGTAACAATTATATACACCGGGAGTTGCAATAAATTTAATTACTTACAGTTTATATTGTAAAAAAGCATATTTGATTGCAGATTAATTACAGAATATTTTAAAATAAATTAGGTGTATTTGCGAATAATTTATTTTATCAATATGTAATTTTTAATTTTAAAGAAAATCTCGTATGCTTTTGAAAAATTTTATTCAACAAAACTGTAAAAATACCAAAGACTGTCTTATTCCACTCGAACAAGCCCTTCGCAATTTCAGCAATTTTTAAATCTGAAGTATCCGAAGATAACCGCATGTGCGGACAATGAGGTGGAAAGAAAAGCTTTTAGGTAAGTAACCCAAGAGTGCGAAAAAAAAAAGAAAAAAAAGGAAGATACCCAAGCCCATATTTTATAGATGGATTGATTGACAGAATCACGGCATGTAAAGAGCCAAAGCCTTGTTTTTCTTTTCCCAAAGTTCAATTTCTTTGCCGTTCAATCAACGTCCAGCGTCTTCCTACGTTTTTTTCTTTTTTTCTTTTTAACTTCATTTATGGTGGTAAAGAAGCGTGTAGGGGCATTAGTATCGATTTTAGGTTACATAGAAGGCTGCTCCTTTTATTACCCGGAAAATAAATCTACGCTCAAGGTTTTACTTGGACTCTAAGCTGCAGCAAATCGTTGGGTATGCAATAAGATTGCGCTGGCTTTGCAACTGCACTCGCTTTTATTTTGAGGGGAAAAATCCCTTTTTTGTGCATCGGTTTCTAACAAACGACCATTTTAATTTAAAACTTTTTGAACTGTACAAAGTTTATCATAATAATTTATACCGTATATGTTTGCCAATTGTCAAAAAATTTTTACAAAGACAATTTTTTCAACCAAATAATCGGGCTCTTGGATTTTTTTGAAACACATTTTAATCAAATGTCTAAACACTATACCCAGATTTTTGCAAAAACAACAGTGTTTTTTTTAAACGTTAATTAAAATGAAATTTTTATAATTGCAATTGTTGTAATGAGTTAAGGGTCCAATTAAAAAGCCAACACCTGAAATAAAATTCTTTTATTTTTGTAAAAATAGTCAGCCAGTCGAATCTTTGAAGTGAAAAACGTTGAGTCATAGTTGCGGCTTTGTCTGTTTTGAAGATAAATAAAAAAAAAAGCTTAAAAAAGAAGAGAAAGGGCAAACGCGTGAAAGACAGCCACTGACAACAGACACTTTAGCGTCAGCAGATGTCGGACAGAAGGAAAAACAAAGTACAGTGAATTTCAAAAAGAAAAAAAATAACAATAATGACGGTAGGATGGTACAAGGTAAGAAACGGGAAGACCCTTTAATTAAAACGACACAGTTCGTCACGAATTTTTTTACAAAGGCTTGTAGAAATGAATTTGAAGAAAAAAAATGGATGTTAGCTCTGAAATTTAGGTACGGTGTGTGTTGCGGTTTTAGTTCGAAGTCTATTGTTTTATTAATTGGATAATTAGGTTTCTGAAATATTTATTGAAACACCCGGTAATTACCTGGAAAGGGAGGTCTCGTTTTAGAGGCGGATGAATTATAGCTCGAGTAAACCAGTTCGGTGAAAGAGTTTTTAAAACCCTGCTTTATTTAGTAATTGCCAGTGTTTATTTGTAGGTGTTTTTTTTTTTTTTTTTTTTTTCTTTTCTTTTCCCGGATTAAGAGGGGCATAAATGTTGGTTTGAAATATGTAAATGAGTTTGGAGAAGCGTTTTTTTAAAATAGCTTCGAGCTTAAATTTTCTCGTTATCATGCACGAAAGAGAATGTTTATGCATGCATTCGCTTATTCCTATAAACAAATTAAAAGTATTTATGCATTTTAAATATGCAGATTGAGTAAAAAATTTGTATCAATTTTTCTTCAAAGCTTCATTTGAACACGCAATTATTTCAAAAAGTATTAACGAATAAAGTTCATAGAAAATTTTTTTAATTCAGCATTAGTTTATCACCTTCTTTGAAGTAATCATAAATATATTTTTAAGTTCGGTTCAGTGACTTCAATAAGTTGTGTAACTTTTTGCCATTGAAGAGTTTTTAACTAATTGAGAAAGATCTTCACATTTTTAAAAGATCAAAAATTCACTTGATAACCCAAAAATTCCTCGATTATTTTGAATTCTATATTACGTGAATGCGCGTGTAAATTTATTAGACCGCTTTATTCAAATTCATATGACATTGATACGTCGAAATTTGTGTGCTTTACTTCCTCTGATTTGTGTCATGTGGTTTTACTCCATTACTTCCTTTGACATTTAATATTTAAAAATAACCTAATTACTTCACAAAAAACATAATAACAGAATGTCTTAACTGTTATAGTTTTAGTTAAGTATTGTGACATTGTCAATAAAAGTCAATTGATAACTTATGTATTTCCCTGAGAAATTCACTGTAGAAAATCATAGGATTTATTTATTAATAAGCTAGCTTTTACTGCTTTGCCGTTTTCTTCTTATTCTATCGTTTATAAAGACAAAATAGAATAGTCACCCCAAAAGAATTTGAAAAATTTCGTTTGCAACAATGATGAATTATTAATTTAAAATTTAAACTTACTAAAAATTTTAGTATTTCTAATCTTTACTCCTTGTTATAAAATTGTGGATCTTGGATTAGTAAGCTAGTGCATTTCTTGAATGAATAAAAAAGACAGTAATGAAACATGATTTGAAAAATTTATCTCTGTTTATCTAAAAAAGTAAATTTGCATAGTACAAATAACGTAAAAAGAAAGAGCAAAAGGTTTTAAACTTCAATTTGGGGTTGTAAGTTTAGTGGCAATCAGGCTTACCACTGCACTCGCTTTTAGCTGTAAATTTGTGTGATAAGCTGAGAAATTCAATTAATGGCTATGCACTTGTGGCGATTTTTCTTTCTTTTCTTGTTACTATTGGTGTATTCGATTTCGCTTCAAACCGGATAAATCAATGAACAACCGATTCAAAAAGATTAATTATAACGAATTTTTCTTTTTCGACTCAATAGAAAAAGAAATTTCTCATAAAACGATAAAGATAACTTATGATCAGAAAAACTTCTATATCTATCCACATCGGCAAAAGCTTTTTATTCTTTTTTTGTATCTCTGATATAAGTAAATTTAATTTACAATGTTTTGAGTATTTACTGATCCATTATTTTAACTGACAGAATACTTTCTAAAAAACAATAGTAACAACTTTTTTTTATCCAAGTCGATTAAAAAATAGATTTGGTAGACGGAATCGATAGTGAGAAGAATTGACTTAATGAAATCATTTTATTAATACTACCTACACGATTCTGA
The DNA here is from genome assembly GCA_038277355.1 of Encarsia formosa. NCBI lineage: Eukaryota > Metazoa > Arthropoda > Insecta > Hymenoptera > Aphelinidae > Encarsia > Encarsia formosa. Next base: position 16,088,755 of record CM076185.1, read on the forward strand.
TAAAATTTGAGGTTCTGAAAGATATTCTTTCAATAGACTTACAATTATATTAAAAGTTTATAAAAGTTACACATGCTAATTCAACATAGAAACCAATACTCTAGTTTTACAAATGTCCAATAATCTGATTTAGTTTGAAAAAACAATTCAAAATCCATATAGTTTCCTGGACATCCGAAACGTGCCAAATTCACAGTGGCACTTCTTTTTATTGATTTTGAAAAAGTAATAAAAATCTCTATAACCATTGGTGTGGGGAGAATTTTAATCGTGATCAGTATGAGTTTTAATTTTATTTGTAATATTTTGAATTTTAGGAAAATCTTGTGCATATTCCAACTAAATCGTAAGAACATTATCTAATAGAAAGCTAATCACTCGCTGCGGCTACTTTTTAATCCATCATTTGGATCCCTTGAAAAAAAATTTGGACTTTTCAAAGTACAGCTTTGTGTGCATATAAATCAGACATATAAATCAGAGTCTGAACATTAGAATCGGCTTGACTTGAGAATTCGACTCTGTCTGGTGCACTGTTGGGGATTATCGGTAAAATAAGTTTAAGCAAAAACGTCTTGGTGAGAGTTTAAAGCCTGATTAAATTCAAATTTATGCACCAGTCACACGTATAAAATTCACATCGTACCTCTTCCCATCCAGCCGGCTCTTATTTTAAAGTCAAAAGGTCCATTATAAAACGACAGAGCTAAATGGCCAAAGCATTATTCCAGTGGCTTTCGCAGGCTTTCAAGTTTGCTTAAATACTTCCTGCTCCTTCCCCCACCTTCCTTCTTGCAATGCTTTAAAAAGAGATAACGCCGAGGAAAGAAGATACTAAACCTTTCCTCCCCGAGATTTTGTAATAAAGTAGAGACTCATTTATCGTTGGGTCTAAATGAATTTCTTCTATTTGTTGCAAAGTCCCAACCTCTTTTTTTTTTATTTTGCATTTATTTTTTTTTTAAATTAATTGAAAGAAGGCAGTAAGAGTAAAATTACGCTACTTTTGTTTTGCTTAATCTCGTACTTTCGACTACAAATCAACTACACTTGAACTACAATTAATATTTCTGAAGCTTCGTTGACAAAGATGAAAAATAATTAACTTTTTCACAATGATTCTCAGAAACGATGTTTTATAGAAGTACCTACAAAATACTATCTTAGAATTCTCTTCGAAATAAAAGAAAAATAAGTCGCGGCGTTACATAATTTTTATTTTTATATAATAAAAAATATCCAAGGTTCTTCCGAGTAGACTTTATCTTTTTTTTTTTCTTCTTTTTCCTTCCTCGAAAAGAAAAGCTTGGCTTTTGTATCATGCGCACCTTGTGTACCGACTCGTTGAACACATCACTGGTAATTTTAACGAAACAACAGGTCTTCCTACCGCCATTCACCGCCCGAGCGGAAGTAAGAGTAAAAAGATTTTAAAAAATTGCGCACGCGAACACAAAGGAAGCGAACTCCCACGGTGGGCAGACTTTTTTTGCACCTCGGAAACCTCGAAACATTCGCTGAAATAGTGAATAGGACAAAGAAAAGTTGTACATATGAAATTAAATGAGGATATTTGAATTTTTTTCCAAGTGAAATCGTCGAATTAAAATCCTGACGTGCAATTTAAATCTTATTGTAAGAAGTGTTATGGACTTGAAAAAAAAGACCACCCGAAAATACTTTTCTGTAATTTACGGAGCCATTAAAGTTAAGACAATTTATATTCACCAAAAAAAACGAAGTAAAAAACCCCTCAGACCTAGTGTAATTACAATTAAAACACTTTTTTGCTCTAGAAAAAAGCATTCTTTTACTCTTGATAACAAATGACTTTTCTGATTTTAAGTTACAAATTGTAACGAAACAGTTTTTGACTTATAGGTAAAATTCAAAATTACAATAAATGCTTTTTCTTCAAAAAATTTCATGACCTCAAAAAAAGTGTCATATATATGAAAAGTTCCACCAATTTTACTGTAAAAGCATAATTTTTCAAGATGAGTTTGCTTGAAAATTAGGAGATTTATTATATCAATTTAATTTTTAATAACGCGGGCTTGAAAAGTAATTTACTAAAATTAACGTATTTCATGGTAAACTTTTTTCAGAAAAACTAGTCTGTGCAATTTAAAGATGGATGTATTCTGAGAGAATATTTCAATTTGTCTTGAATAACTTTTTACCACGCTTAAATCTATGGTTCATTAAAAAAAAAAAAAAAAAAGAGATTTATATAAACAGAGTAATAAAAATTATTTTAAAAAAGTACCGAATTTATTCGTTTTTATCCAAAAATAAAGGACAAAAAAATTGTCAAACACAAAATGAATCCACGGATAAAAACATGACAAATAGAAAGTGTGTTAATTCCAGGGGTACAAATTCAAACTTTCAATTCAATTTTAATTAAAAGAGTTGCAATCCTTTTCCAATCACGGCTTGAAACTCTCGGTATTTTATTTACCCGGCAAGAAAGAAATTTACAGCACGCGTCTCTTTAGGAGCACACAACGCGCCTGGGGCGAAGGGTAAAGCACGTACTCAAATAAATCTCGAATTCAGACCGTAATTAAGAAAACTGAGTGCATGCCATGCTGATCCCCTTCAAAGTAATAAATGCAATGCGGCAACGACGAAACCAAATGACGAGACGATGAAAAAAGTATCAAAAAAAGCATCAAGAGTGAGCGCGCATAAATATTTTGTATAAATTTCATTACTATCAATTAATTCGTTGCCACAGCCTTCCCAAGTACCTACTCAGCCTTATAATTATTTTTAAAATTCTTAATTAATTTTTATATTCCAAAGAAAATCTGTAATCCAAGTTCAGAACAATGCTTTAATTAATTTAGTTAATTTGAACGAAACTTTCGTGTAACTTATTTTTACATCCAACTGGAAAAAAAAAGATTTATTCTCTGGAAGATATAAGACTTAACCACAATTTAGACCCATTAGATTCGAATTAAAAGTGATAATTTTAATTCAAGCAGCAAAGAGAATCTATGAGTGAGTAGAGATTACCACGGACTTGATGTATCCTCGGGTTATTTTAAATTCTGTCTTTTTTTTTCTTTCTTTCTTTTTTAGGATTAAAACCTAAAAACTTCATTCAAAATCCCATCAAAATGTAAATGTCGCTGCTTCTTTACACATCTTGGTAGGGTGATATATTATTTCCTATTATGTGGCAACTCGAAAAAAAAAAGGTTTTTTGGAATCTCATCTCAGTCCCTTTCATGAATTTTTCTCGTGCCGTCAGTAAAAAAAATTGAGAAAAAGTAGACTATCACGACGCGGGAGACACTTTTTTTTCAAATTTTCGGCAAGCCTCGCCGAAAGCCTTCCCTCCTCGAAAAAAGCCGCAAAAATTTGGGAAATTCCAAGCCACCCAGACTCTTTTTTTACTCTGTCAGACTGAAATTTAAAAGAAAAAGATAAGGTCGGAGATGGGCAATCTATCGTAACAAAACAACAATTGCTCATATCGAGCTGACGAAATTTCATCTGTACAGAGCCTCTACAGGTAGAATTATCGACAGACACGATTGGCCGTCTCGATCATGAATATTTCATGACACTGATTTAATGCTCTTTCGTGGATTACCAAGCCTTTTACATACACATGTGTTCGCGCACATTTACGCTGTATGTAATACGTGAACTCGCTCGTCTACGACTTTATTGATAAATTGTGCGGAAATTAGAGCTTTGCCAATACAGGATGCTTCATACTATATAAATGTTTCAGACTTACCTAAAGTTTTAGCCTTTTGTGATTCGATGAAAACCAGTAGCGTATTTGCCATTTCTCTATAAACTTTCAATTGTTATGAATTTCACTATTTTACAAATTACTCACAATAAATGTGCTATACCTGTAGATGATAAAATGGTTGACCGTAACATATGTTCGTTAAATAATTTGATACTGTACATATTTCTTGGTAATATAAATTATTGTGTGAAATATCGTAGTGGTAAAAACATTGTTTTGCGAAAAAATGTTGGAAATTTTTATTATTAAGCAGCAATTAATTCCAGCATACGAAAAAAAACTCTTTATGAGAAACACTATTCAAAAACGCCACTGCTACATTTAAATTATTTGAAATAATTCCATGCATTTTTACACTGTAATAAATTATTTGTCAAATCAGTCAAAAAAAAACCCAAACAAGAGTATAATTTATCCCCGATACAACTGAAATAATTTTTTGTTCGGTCAGTGGCAAGAGCGATCAGTGCATGGGAGGCCAATTTTGACAAAATTTCATGGAACAAGGTAAGAACTCTTCGTCGTTTCTCTACGATTCACTACCGCGATGGTATCAACCGGCGCCTAGGAAATGGTTATGGCTTCCTGCGGCAAACTCGCTTCTCTAGTCAAATCTGATCACGTAGTTACTAAAATTGGGTAAAAAAAAGAATTTTTTTCTTTTTTTAGTTTGCTCATCGGGATACACGATATCTTCATTTATGGAACAAAAGAGGCTATCATTGCTTACGACAAGACTTTACTTTTTAATCCATAAATAAAAAATTAAGGCAAACAATTTTATAAATTTTTAAATTAGCAAGCAAACTGTATATTGTTGATATTTATGAAGATTATTATTTTTTTTTTCCACGGTCACCACGTATCAGCTGCTCGATAAACTATATTTTTTCTTCCTTTCCTTTTATGATCGTTCTACATGTTGGCATTTGTAGAGCACATAAAAAACACGTGGACAAATCAGAGGAAGATTTATTATTCAATTTTATGGAAATTCCTTTTTTTTTATTTGTTGAATTTTTAGAGGTCTCATTTCTTTTGCAAAACTTTAAACTTCTTTGTTTGTATTTTTTCATTTTAAATGAATAATTTTCATCGTTTTTAATCTATCGTTGGCATCCGAAACATAAAAATTCAATTTTAAAGAAAAATCTTCGTCTGTATTGGCACTTGTCCAAAAGCATTTCCAATCAAATATTTTTAAATTTATTGTTTTTTTCCTCTGGTTAATTTATCACAAAAATCAGTCAAATTAACTACTCTGTTTTTTAATACCAAAAGAATATGTATTTAAATTTTTATTTATTTATGTCAATCAATGCATTTATGACAATACTCAACTTTTAATATTCTTCAAACCATTTTGAAATTTTTGTTATTAAAAAAGCTGCAGCAGGGATAAATCCTCAAATTAAACTGTAACAAGGCGAAATAAAATGATAAATAATTTTATTTCTCAAAATTATTTTATTTATTTACCAGGTTATTACTAAATTTTAAATTTTACAATATCTTACAATTTATAATACGAATTCTCAGAGGAGGCACCGTTGATGAAAATCCTTTTCTTTTACTCTTCATTTCTCTGTCACTGTCAATTACTTCTTTCTTCTTTCTTCACTATTACTTATAATTTTATATTTTTGTATATTCTGTCCATGTCACTTCTAAACTAACTAAGGTTAGCAATTCTCTGCTCGTAGTCAAGAGGTTAAAACAAGTGACGAAGGAAACTTCGTCACAAAACCAAAAGCATTTTTTCTTTTAATCTCAACTAAATGCGATGTAACGAAAAAATGGTAAAACTGTGATGCTGCTTATTCTTTAATTAGAGAGAAAGTTTTTGCATTTTAAAATCTGCATAGCATAAAATTTTTTAGAGAAAATTCAACCTGTCCTTTTTTTTTTGTTAAGTAAAAACTACTAGAGAAATTAATTGACATTAAAAATCAACAGTCTGCATAATCAGTTTTTAAATCTTTCACAAAGCGTAGCATATTTGACAGTTTAATTATTAGAAAGTAGTTTAGAAAACAAAAAGTTTTTCGTTTTCAGCGTTGTGTTTGAATTAATATCTAATTAATTCACTATCAAGCGGACAAAAACATACTTTACTTTGTACATCCACGAGCTTTCATGGTTGCAATGTTTTATGGAAGAACGTCTCGACGTCACAAACAATTCCATCGAGTAAATCCTTATGCTTTCACAGAGTAACTTTGATGCAACAAGAAGGTAATTAATTGCACAACTAAGCCCCGTTATAATCGTGTAATCTTGCAATAAGAGTACAAGAATCTAGTAAGCCCGAAATCCCCATAGAAATTAAGCTGGAAAACAAAGTTAAGCTCTTATCTATACACACACATACACTCGCATATGGGAGCTGCCTAATCGAATAGCGCTCGATGGTCGGCGGGGGGTTGATGTGGTCCGACCTCGAAATATATCGTACGCAATCCGTCAACCTGACTGTGGTGGGCGCTCCTTAATTTCCGTTCGTTTCTTTCTACCGAGATTCTTTTGCATGTATCGCATTTCACACATCTGCTGTAAATGTAGATCGATTGTATGTCACTTCTGCTTAAATAATGACTGATGAGGTTTTGTTTATAGGTGTTTGATTTTCTTTCGGAGCTGGATATACTGGTTCGAATGAATAGTTAATGAGGAAGCCTCACTGCTCCAGACTTTTATAATAGATGCCGTTTTATTGGCTATGTATTGTTGAGATAATTGTGGATGACAATCTTTATAATTTTTATAAACAATGCTTTATGCGTTTACAAATTGAATTGAAAAATTTTGTCTGATGATCTCATTGTTGGTTGTGTATACCGAGAACCTTGTGTAAAATTTTATGAGGGTAACAAAATTTCATCAAACCCTCTTTCAATTTATTTCAATTCGAGTTTTTCCAGAGGACAATGTCAAAAATTTAGTGTTTTATTCCGAAAACATAACTTTGTGTGAGATCAAATTTTTATTTTAAAATCAATCGACTTCAAGGACCAACTTTATGTGTTTTTCGAAGTTGAACATGAATTTAAATGCCCACAAAGAAACATAAGTTTTCCCAAAAAAAGATAATAAAACTTGGATCGACTGTATACATCTATACTCAAGCAGCCGGGGTTTTAAAATTTTTTCAAAAAGCCGTCGTGAAAAACTGTTTGATATTCCTCCCTCTATAAACGTGGTGAGAATATAATCTCGTAAACAAGTTGATGGACCGAACTTATCTGTATTTTTCTGAACGACAGGCTCATTTCCTTACCGCATTTGTGAGTATCGATCACGACCAGAGGAGTAATAATTCAATCCTGTTTCGAATGCTGGATGTCATTATCGCTAAGGCGAGATAAGGGAAAAAAGTTTATAACACCTCAAGCTCACTCGCTTTATTGCTCGTAAACGCAGCTCTCGAAAAAAAAAGAGAGAGAGAGAAATGTAGCTGGGATTTCGATAAAGTCGAACCAGTGGCTGAAATTGCTTTATTTCGGGGTACAGCAGGAGTCCGCCTTTTTCTCTTATTTTCTCTGGCGCGCGAGCGTGTTTCATCGCAGTGTTAGCTCGGACGAGCCAGCAACGTTGTTCTGCGGGAAGAATAGCCGCCGACGCCCGCACGGTGTGGAAAAATGAGGCGAAGGAGAAAGCTGCTGCTGCGAGCTATCTCGCTTCAAAGTCCTGGAATTTCTCCGACCAAGTCATCGACTCGAGAAATTCACGGTTTATTTCGTAATTTATATATTTTTCTCTCATTTTCTTTGATGAATTGCCTTACCTCTCTAAATGTAAAATACATATTTTTCAAAAGAATAAAAATGTCTCTTCAAGTTTCAATTTCGTCTTTCGAGTCGGCAAAGATCAACCGTGGCGACATTCTTTACCTCCTCGTCTGACCAAACTCGACCTTATTCTACTTGGATATTGCTCTCGCAGTGTAAACACGGGAGAAAATATTACTCGCGGTATGCGGTATCCATCAATAAATGTGGTCACTTTTTTTTATTTTTTATTTAATCAAGAACTGTTCCCGACTTTTTTTTTGAAAACTGATCTTTTGTTTACACTGGAACATATTTTTTTAATCAAGTGAAACTCGCCACTTCAGCTTTTTTTCGGTAGCTTTCCATTAAAATAGTTCGTTTTTATCCAACATTGTCAGTGACCTAGCTGTGCAAGAGATTAGAATTTCAAATAAATTGAAAAATGTTCAACCAAAATTTTAACCCCTGAAACATTTGTCGAATTAGATAACTATATACAATATCGAAGCCCTAAAAAATGGTAAAGAATCAATGAGAACGGAAAGAAGAAGGTGAATTCAAGGAATGCCGTTGCAAAAGTAATAAATCTCACGGTTGACATTTAAGGAGCCAGAGCCGTAAAGTTGGAGGTGCAGAGGCCCCGAAGCTCCCCCATAACGTCCGTCATAATCCCGCGTCTCCCGAGGCTTCCTCCTTTGTTCGCTTCACACGAGGCTAGGCTGAAGCGCCGTGGCAGTTTGTGTTTGTCAAGTGGGTATATCTATGTACCTGTTTTGCAAAGTGGAAAGAGGAACGCAGAGTAATATGAGCTTCAAGCACTGATATATTCGGGGTAATTCATCCTCTCTAGCCTGGGTAAAAAGCTTCGATAAGATACCTGTTAAAGTGCATTACGCAAATTTTCACGTGAAATACTTTCGCGTTGTTGTGCTTGACAATCACGTTCAATTTGACAAATTCATTCCACAATCAGTCACGATTAATTTTTAGTATAGGACACGAAAACTTACATTTTAGTTATAATTAAAAATTTTCTAGAATGGTCAAAACATTTATTTTTCAGGTATCGAAAAATTCATTCATTGTTATAAAATTTCTTCCTCTCCTGTGGAATGAAAAATTGATTTCCTTTAACAAAAATGGATGAAAATTTAAATTTCTTGTCCCTCGATGACAAATATCGAAGTGGAAAGTAATATTCATTCCCGACGCTCTTTTGGGAGCAATTTACAATAATACGTCCTACAAGAAGGTTCTTAACCTTTTTGGTTTTGCAACTAGAAAAGTAAATTAAATTCTCGGTATTTTTCTACAACGGAGAGTCAAAATTACGGCGTAATAATAATTTAGCCCCCGTTCTTCAAAACTCTCGGTCGAGGCTGGTGATATAGTCCCTATGGGCGCATTACGTACAACTTGAGCGTTCGTGCAGAAAAAGGGGCCGTGGAAACTTGTAAAAGATTTGCGATACGGTATTTCGTAGTTTTAACAACTTCCACGGGCTCGAACTTATAGCCTCAAACTTGTGATTCAAGATGACAGAGAGGAGGATTTCATTTTATCGATTCTAACATAAATTTTTAAAACTCTTAAACTTTAAAACTTTTTTGTTCTTACAAAGTAAAAATGAATTTGTCAGTATAAAGCAGGGAGAGAGAGAGAGAGAAAAGAAAGAATAAAGATAACTTACGGTAGTCGAGGCGCTAGAGCTACGGTGATGCTCGATGGGGGAGGCGGCCCGAGTCGTCTGAGTATCGGAATCGGGTTTATGGTGAAGTATGGGAGCCGGAAGCGGCTCTATGTCCAAGTGGCAGTAAGCCTCGAGATGACTCTGAGCTCGCTTCTCCTCGAGAACTATTTTACGAGCTGCGCAAAATATTTTGTAGTACACCTGTAATCACAAAAAAAATAAATCATCGTTTTTACTTTTTTTTCTCTTTTTCACTTTGAAAATTGATAATTAAAAGAGCAAATGAGTTTTTGCGCGGTAAATTAAATAAAAAACATGAGCTAATTATCGCGCGAAATTACCCTTCCAACAGGCCTTTATGAAGTCATTAAAAGTGCACTTTAAAGCGAGTTCTTTTTTTAATAAACCTCAGAATTGGCTATCCGATAGCATCAAATATTAATTCTCGCTATCGGAGTAAGAGTGTGTTAAAAGTCGATTTAGCGGTAGCTCAGTTATAATTTTATTCCATCAGCTATATTCATGAGCGGCCAATTGAGTTTTCTCGTGTGTGTTTCTGTAGGTAGAAGCGCGTGCCACGAACGACGTATTATTGTCCATATTACGAGCGCTCGGTCGCGGAGCAAACTTCCTCCTCGATCGCCGCCGACGACAACTACGACAATTACACTCGTGCTGCGTGTGCTCGGTGGGTTAAGTGCTCCGCGGCAGGAGTTGCAGTTTGGATAAACTGTTTCGTTGAGATCCCTGGCTAGAGGAAAACTTTGCCATTATGGCTGTACGAGACGGCTAGACAATCTTTCTTTTAATTAAGCCTTTTGTCCGGAGGCATATTTTTAACAAATCTTTCGTTTTATCTAAAATAACCTATTGATGAGTTGCAAACACTTTACAAAATATTTGAGAGATTCAAATTATTATGTGCTTTGATTTTTAAATTTTTCATACAGTTTCATTTTCATTGATCTTCGGTACTTTTCAAAAGCAGTTAATCAACCTCAAGCCGTAAATTGGATTTAAAAATCAACTGGGCCGTTAATATTGGTAGAAACGTTTATAAAACGAAAATCGGCTAGTTAATTCGGGTCTGTGTGTATATATGCTCCGAGATTGATGCCCTTCCGATGATTTATCTTCGTTCAAACGAACAACAAAATACGCCGTGCCCGGGGAATCGATGATGGAGTGGTTCTAGCGACTACCGCTATAGGTGGAACTTATAAACCACACTTTATAATTCTCGGGGTAAATAGCAGTTGTTTAATTGTTTTAGACCAGATAAACTAAAAGCTTTTAGTCGGTTAATAAACGGCTTTCAATTTACTTTCGAGATGATTTGATTAACACTATTAATTTAACTTGACAGCATTTTATTAAATTTTAACTTTTGAAATTATTTTTAATGGATGAATTTTTTAATTATTGACAATACTTTCATTCTTGTAATTTTTATCTTTATCTTGATTATCAAATGATTACGATTTTGTTCAAAAAGTCGGAAAAGTTGCAAAAAATTTTAATAAGTTCGCAAAACGAGTGTTGAAAAAAATTTACGAGTTTTCGTATTTCATTCCAAGTATCCATCTGGTATAAAAACTGATTTTTTATCATAAAAAGCAATTCATTTTAAAAATGCATAAGTAGAACGAAAAGCTTTTTCTACGCTAACTCCGTTCACAAAAAATTTACTACCAGCTCAGAGTTTTAAAAAGAGAAGAGAAAGGTAGGGTGGTTTGGGGTGGTAGAAAAAAAAAGTACTTACGAGCATCATGACGGATAGGGGAATGTAAAAACTGCCGAGGGTCGCGTAGATCTGGTAACCCGGGGCTTGGCAGACCGAGCATTTGATCCGGCCTTCCTCCTCGCTGAACTCGTTCCCGAGTACGACCAGCGGTGGTAAACTAATCGCAGCGGCCCCCAGCCAAACGAATACCACGTACAGTATCATGCGTCGGGTCGTCCTCTTCACACCGTAATCCAGGGGCTTTGATATTGCCAAGTACCTGGAATCAAAATTATCATATCTTTTAGAGCCTTTTCTTATTTTCATCATTTATCTTTATTTTTTTATTCAATACTTTTTTAAAATTTACAGTGAGCAACTTAAAGATGCAGAATGTAGCCCGGTAAGTTTGAAAATTTTTTAAGTCTTCAGTCTCCACTCAGAATGTAATGAGCTTCTGACCTAATTTTCATTTTAACATCGACACTCATAATTTATGCACGATACACGAGCTGCTGTTCAAATTCATAAGTTTGATTTTATCGCCATAGTCCAACAGTGATTATTTAATGCTCAAAACTGCAGCTGCTAAAGGCGAACCTTTTGGACACGGTTTTAAACTTTACCTTAGTGATTTCAGATAATTTCTTCGATGAAGCGTTTTCAGAATACTTATTTTTAGAATTACCGTGTTGTAAATAGTATAAATGTTACTTTGAATTTTTAAAATAAGACTCGTGTTCATATAAAAATATTTCGTGAAAGAATCAAAACAAATTTTTATTCTGCAAAATGATTTTCAAAAATGATGTTTTTTCAATTTTCAAGTTATTTTGAAAAACTGAAAATTTTCTAATGCTCGTACACAAATAAATTCCCATTCAGAAAAACATCCGACACTTTTCGTTTCCTCGCACGTTTAAAATTCATGAATTCTGAAAAGAAAATCTCGAACAAAAATAGATGCCTTTGCCTGTAAACTAGCAAGATAAAAAAGGTTGGATCTGAAAAATTGAACAAAATTCAATGATTCACAATAGAAAAGCAAAATATTGTTTTGCATTTAAAGAAACATGTTCATGTCTATTTTTTCAAGTTTTGAGATCGTCTTTTAGTAAAATTCAAATAAAAATGAATGTGTTTTACGAATTTTAATAAATTTTTTATTAGTTGATGATAAAGTTCATTATGAATTTAAATTTCAGTATTAAAGAGTGCTCATCTGAACATAAAATTGTACATTGAAACGGCTGTAACGAATCATACTATTAACTAATATTAATAAAAAATTTTGCTAAAATCGTAAAACAATTGTTTTCATTTATTAATTATTTTTATTTTATTCAAATTTACCGATAAAATTCATTACGAATTTATTATTTTACTAAAATTATTGTGTTTTCTGCTGACTTCCATTAAATTCGCACTTAATTTTGAAATTTACATCAATACTTTCAATAAATTATATTTGAATTTGAAATAAAATATTTATCTAATTTACTGAGTTTGGGTTTTTGAACTAATTTTTAAACAATGTACTGGTTGAAAAAAATTGACCTTTTTATGAAAACTCAAGATATATGCAAGATTAAAAATGATAGATTTTCACGTACAATTTTGGTTACGTAAAAAAAAATTTCAGTCTACAGATTCCGTCAAACTTTTTTCCAAATCTCTGAACTAGGGCTGTTCGAGACTCGAGACTTTTCTCGGTCTCGGTCACGGTATCGGTCTGAGACCGAGACCGATACCGAGACGAGACTGAGTAGCCGAGAGTCTCGGTCTCGGTTAGTAATATCGGTTTTAATAAGAACCTTTTTAAAAACAGCAACATTCAATCTTAGAAATATTATCAGAAATAATTTCACTTTCGGTCGAATGTACTCGATTTATAATTGATGTGAATGGTCGTAAATGTTCAAAATTTGAATAACTGTTAAAGTTGAAATGTTGAATACTTTGTTATTAAGAATTTTGTTGCCATCGCTTTTTGAATAATTGAATACTTTATGTAAATAGAATAAATCAATTTGTAAATCAATAAATAGAAAAAATTTCTTTGCAGAATACTATAAAATAAAACGAGAGTTCTAACAAAAAAATATCGAACAGAACTTAGTTCCAGGTTGCAAAAGATATGTGATGAATTAAGTGTTGTTATTATTTACAGTTCAATTGTAATTAAAATTTTCAGAGCACTTTCTCATCCTTGCTATTTTTGAAACTAAAAATAAAAATTATCGTTTGTTTATTTTCAAGATTAAAAATTTGATGGCGCTTATTAAAAATTCATTTCTTTCGTGCCGATTGAGACTAGTGTCATAAAAACAGTTAATTATTTATTTAAAAATTTTTATTTTAGCTTTCAAATTAATAAAATTATCACGACCGATACCGAGACTTTGAAACCGATACCGAGACTATACCGAGACCGAGACCGAGAACGAGACCGGTAAAATTTTTCGAGACCGAGACCGGATAAAAATCTCGTATCGTCTCGTCTCGAACAGCCCTACTCTGAACTCCACGTCACGTCTCCTTGACTCAGCGAAAACGTTATAGCGCCAGTCTTTTATCACGATTCTCTTACGGTTTTCCTTACAAAGTTAGAATGAGATAACTGTGTTTATCTCCTTTCGTCTCTTATGCCAACTAGTGGAAAGCGCTTGACTTGTTTTCACGGGAGAAAGTGAAAAACACTTTTGTACTCAGCTTTACTCGATTCAAGTCGATGACGACAAACAAATATGAAGCTCTCATTGTTTTGACTGCCGAACATCATTTTTTTAATTAGTCGAAAAGATAATTAAAATTCTCAGCTTTTATGAAACTTTCAATGTCATTGGAAGTATAAAGTTTTAGATGATATTATAATTTGAAAATTACTTTAGATTTATAAAAAATTAATTTTTATTTTTGAAAAGAAAAAATAATTTTGCAAAGTAATGAACGTTACGGTTAACCAAACGAACAGTTTAGAATTGAATGGAAGAAAATTAGTCACGATGTACCAATGACATCGTCAAGTCAAACGCACTCGCGAATGTCAATTACTTTGCAAGCTCTCCAAACAACCGTTTGAGCCAAATAGTCATCCACTAAATAACTATTTGATTCACGTCTAGCCAAAACTCGATGAGATCCTCGAGAAACGTAAAGATTATTGAGTCAACCGCGTGCTAATTTTACAGACTTACGAAAGGAGTTGAGTAATCAAAAAATTTTACTTTGCGATCAAAGACAAAAGAATATTCTCTTAAAGAGAAACTTTGAGGCTGAGTTTAAAATTTTTTTTTTTTTTTTCAAAAACTTCGGCATGATGATTCACTTATGCGGTCATAAAAGGCCTTTGAAAACTTTTAAAAGTCTTACCAATTTTAAAGTTTCTTGAATCTTTTTTATAGGCTTACTTCTTCGACTTAAAAAAAAACGGTTAACTGAAAATTCATATAAGAATATATTACTAGATTTTAAATTCAAGTTATACATCGAAACTTTTTAAAGATCATAATATTTAATCAACACCAGCTATCTCTCGTAAGCTCGAATAAAAAAGATTTTATTGAAGTTTTTTAAGCGTATATATATAAGCTCGAGGGTCGGTCTCGGTACTGCTTTACGCACTGAGAGTTCGGCTCGTATACACGGAACAAGCATAAAATGTACTTTACGATAACTTTCTTCTTTTTTTATGGACCTTGTATGCAGACTTTTAAGCAAGATCGCGCGATAAAATAAGGGACTGCCGAACACGTGTGGGCGTCCTTTTTTTTATTGATGCTATGGTTCACGTCAATAAAATCACACGCTTGTCACCGCAAAAGTTACAGTTTCCCTCTCTCATTTTTTTCGTATTTACAGCAGTAAATTTGTTTACTGGTCGCAGTGCTCAAAATCATAAAATTATAATGCTGAAAATTTTTTATTGGAAAAATTCGCTCTTTTATAGAGCCACGCTTGATAAAAAAAAAGCTCCAAACCATAAAAAAGAGAGAAAAAAAGCTCATACTCACCGATCGACGGATATCATGCAGAGGTTGAGGATGCTCGCGGTGCAGCTGAGGACGTCAATGCTGGCCCAAAAGTCGCACATCGTGGGACCGAAGGACCACTCGCCTTTGATCTCGTGGAGCATGGCCATGGGCATTACGAGCAGGGCGACGCACAGGTCGCTCACCGCAAGACTGACCAGCAGGTAGTTGCAGGGCTTGCGCAACTTTTTCACCAGGAACACGGCCACGCAGACGAGTATGTTGCCTATAACCGTGCCCACGATGATGCTACCGAATACCAGACTCAGCAGCAGTGCCTTTAGACAAAGATATATATTTTTTTTTTCATCATTTTTACATTTTTCATTCCCTCCTGCTCGATAATTTAATTTGAGTCTATTTCCGAGGGATTTTACCGATCAATTTTATTTCCAATTAACGTACTTTCTTATCGCTCTTTGTTCAACATCACCTAAACTATGTGATTTAAAGTCAAAATGAGTTTTAACTGTGCTACTTTTGCAACTATGAAAAAGTTGAAATGCTTTTTTTCAATTATACCCTTCTGGTTCCGAGATTAATTCTTCAATATGCATGAATTTTTCAACTCGAATAAGTAATCTTGAAATGAATAAATTTAAATTTTTCTTCAAAAATTTGAAGAAAGGCTCAAATAAAGAAAATTTATAATTGTATTACAAACATCTTGAAAAATGAAATTTAGTGGGCTCTTTTGGTGAAGAATTTTTTTTTCAATTCTTCCTTAAAAAAACTGCTGCACCACACATATTTTATGTGGTTGAAAGTACAACTTCCGGAAAAGGTCTCTGAATTTTTTTTTTTTTTTTTTTTTTTTTTTTTTATTGGATTCACCGAAAAGAGCAAACTAAACCAGTGATGTTTTTTCAGGAAAAAAGTTGGCTATATTTTTTTTCTACGAAAAGAATAAAAAAAATGATTTTTTTTTTTTTTTAAAGCGATCCTGGTTGCACCGAAAAGAACAAACCTCGTTTATTCATAACTCTATTCGAGCGTAAAACAGAGAGCAAAAGAAAAAAAAAGGTCTTACCCCAGTGGTAGTGTAAGGCGAATTTTTTCCGGGAAAATCCCAGAACAAGGGATGCGTCAGCAGCGTGGTGGTGGCGCCGGTGCTGGAGTTCGAGGACGACAGGCTCAGGTTGGTTTGTTGCAGTCTCTGCCAGGTGTTTCTCTCCGTGCTGCTTATATATTCCGGGCCCTCCATACGACTGGGGGCTCATCCCAAGGGCTCGACGAGGGCCGCCGGCGGGCGCAGCTGCATCCGTTGCTCATCCACTGCCCTGCTGCTGCTGCATCCTTACCCCCGAATCAATCCTTGAACGACTTCCTAGATCCCCGGGCATCGAGCGTTCATCCACGATATCTGACGACTCTTCCTCGGCAATTTTTTCCTCATCGCCGCTGCAGGGGACGACTTGTTCGCTGTCGTCGCTCTGCTGCTCCCCTTTGGTCCTTTGACTTTTTTAAATTCTGTAATCAGTACCAAATTTTTTTTTCTTTTAGCTTTCATTTCTTTCAATATATTTTTTCATGTTTCACTGATTTCAATCTTTATTAAATACTTTTTTAGTTTATTTGATGGTTTCGATTCAATTCGATACCTTTTTTTTTCGGGACATTTGAAATTTCATTTTTTGTGAAATATCAAACATTTTTTTATTTTTAATCCAATAAGCTTTTTTAACAGCTTGGAAGTTATTTATGTTTTAAATCGAGTGCGAAGTGGAAACGAGTTTCGTTCGATTAATCACAAAACGGCGCAATCTATAATTGACTGGAAAGCAATCAATAATTTTCAACAATCCGACCGAAGAATCGCTTGAAAAACATAAATTTTTTCCTTCAGATAAACAATGGTAATCAATTTAATAACCTGTCATTCAAAAAATCAATCATTTAGAAATTTCCAAAAAAAATAAATTGAAAATTTTTAGATGAATGAATTAACAAAAAAAGTAAATTCATCCCATAAAAAGGGAGAGAAATGAAATATCTTATCTTTGCTTGGGATGAATGTGTAGTAACTCAAAGTAAAACTGTGGCTCGTGTCATTTGTCAACCTTATCAATAAACATTCCAGCCAAGATAAATCCTGCGTTGACAAAATTTCTCTCGTGCTTTTCTTTTTTTTTTTTTCATTTTCTCTTGTATCTCCACGCGTCATTTCCCTTCCACGCGCTACATTTATTATAAATCCAGTGAGTAGTTCTTTTTTGGAAAATTTATTGCCCGAGTTTAAAAAAAAGTTCTTGAAAATTTGGTGAAAAAAAGGGAGTTTTGAACTTTAACTATTTTTATTGAAGCGAAAAAATTATTTACGCCGGAGAAGGTAATGACTCGTACTTCGGTGATTTTATAGCCTGCAGAAAATAAAAGCTCGGAAGTATACACGTTAATTTAGTATCGTATACGGGACCACATTATTATCAACAAATTTCAAGCTTGATCGACCCGTTACAAAATAATTAGTTGTTGTAAATAAATAATGACTCTATCGACTTTATAAACGCTCGCACTGAAAATTAACTCTAGCGTGAAAATTTCTCTTGTAAATTTCAATCTTTCAATTTGCTGGCTCGGATAATTTGAAAATAAAATTCCTACGCGCGCAGATTAATTACACAAAAGGGGAAGAAGAAAAAAGAAAGTGGCACGCGAGATCTCAAAATAAAAATCTCGGTATTCGAGCGGGTTGTAATCCACTCAAGTCCGGGCGACACGCCGTTCGGTCATTTTTCACGCTACCCCGACTAAAGACGATCATTACGTCGGTTTCGTTCATGCATATGCATGCCGGCAAAGGGCCGCGAGCTGAATTCGAGTCGTTCCGCTTTACTCCGCCCTTCTTTTTTTTTTTTTTTTTTCTCTCTCTGGCTTACTCGCGATTTCCGCGTAAAATTTTTCGAGATACGGCCGTGGCGTTGCGTGCCTTTGCAAAATGCTAATGAGTAGCTCGCAGGTGTGACCGTGCACTAATGTTGGTCAAAATGGCTTTTCAGAAAAACACTAGGTAAAAATAATTTTTAATTTTTGAGAATAAATAAACAATTAATTTTCATGTGAAATAATTCATTGGGACTGCGGTATGTTGGTGATACATTAATCGACTAAATGTTTTCGTTGAAATAGAGAAAAATTATGATATGTGATAACGAACGTAACATTAAAAAACTGCTAAGGAAATGTTGGTTTTTGTTCTAATTAAAAATAACTTTGCGTTTCTAATTAACCCTTTAACTGAAGTGAAGTAAATATAAAATGTGAGTGCGACGTAAATTCCGAAGTGATTAAAACAACCATTTAAATGAATTATTATCAACAATTCTAAAAATGAATACGTCTGTTTACAAGCTGACTGTAATATAATTAAAAATAATTTTAGGGTCTGGAATTGAAGTTTTTTTTTTTTTATGTACTTATTTAATAAAAAAAAGTTTCGGGTAATAAGACGAAGGTTGGCCTCAGCTTTTTTGCTTCTCGGATCTCAAAAATTTCAATTTGTAAGTTGTAGGAGTTAATTGACGAACATCATTTCTCAGTTAAGTAAAAGCGATCTTTTCAAGCTTAAAAAACGCATTAACATTTCAATGATGGGTCATTTGCTATTTTAAGTTGTACAACAGAAAAGCAGATTGTGTTGAGTATGAAACTTCTTTATTTAACTTTATCTCTGTAATGTTTTGAGGAATTCTTAATCAATCTTATTATAGACAGCGACCGAGTTGGAGAATGTTGTATTGGAATTTCATTACAAAATATTCAGAACATTCTGACTTCTCATAAGTAGAATTCAAACTATTTTCAATCTTTTTAATTAATAATTAAAAGGATAAAAAAAAAAAAAAAAAAAAGTTGTCTTGGACGCCTATTAGAAGCGAAGCATAATTATTTTTTAATTGAAAATTTTAATTTAAAATTTGAAATTTTGACAATATAAAAATTACGTATATAATTATATAGTATATATACATATCAAATATGGCTTAGAATATAGCAACTCTTTTTCTATAGATATGTATATATTAGATATGGCCTAGAAACCCTTCTACTATATATATATGTATATATCTAATATAGGCCCTATTAGATACTATATATACACATATTTGTATAGTATATATACATATCTATATATCTTGGTGTCGGATTTTTGGGTCGCTTTTATGTTTCGGATTTTTGGGTCACTTTTTTGGGTCGGTTTTTTGTGTCGTTTTTTACAGATTCACTCCTCATATAAAAAGCTTCGCTTCAAAAAATCAAACACAAAAGTTCAATTAGTTCGCATAAATTAAAAAAAATTTTATAACTTAAATAAAAAATTCAGACAGATTATACTTTACAACTTGTTTACTAGCTATACTATTGACGAAGATTAATGAAAAATGTTGATGCAAAAACCAATGAAATTGTCAAAACTGAATTTCCTCATCGGAAAAAAATTTAAAAACCTCTCTATATCCAGTCCAATCGCGAAAGCAAGAGTAAGCTCACGGTTACCTCCCCTTTAAGATCGTCACCGAGTTTTTCCCTACCCGCTGGAAATAAAGGGTTCGTTTTTCGGGTTGGTATTTCGGGACCTAAAAATATCCCTCAATCCAATTCCACCGCCCTCTGGTTCATTTCTACCACCACCACCAGAAGCGCTTTATTGTCTTTCGACACGGCATGCCATTATCGCAGGCTTTTTATCGACGGAAATGCCGTTTACCTGATTTTTGCATGAAGATGTTTAGCGTTCGCTCTTTTTTTTTTCACCAATGAACCCCAGGTTTTTTATTATCTTCCAAAACTGGTTTTTGAGAGGAGCTATAAATCATTTTATAAAGCCTGTTTTATATTTTTTGAATAAACGAATTTAAATTTAAATGAAGTTTTTTTTTTATTTCTGTAGCAAATCGATACCACAGATACCATGTGTCATCCGATATCCGTGTGATTCATTCCTATTTACTTTCTCAATATTTAAATGTAATTTTTCAGCTTTTCATTCGTAGTATGGTTGAAAAATTTCAATCTATACGGGTAAACTTTGCATATGTCATGCAGAAATTTTCATTTTACGTTGCATTAACCTTTCAATAATTTTCCCATAAATATAAATCAATTTAAACTCGGGGTCGACGTTTAAAACGTATGCGTCGGAAAATTTTGTCGCTCAATCATACATCGAAAAATTCAATTTCAATTAATTAACTCTTAAATAAAATTTATTTTACTAAATTGTAAAATCGGTCACTCGTTTCCGGAAAATTCAATCACGTGACGATCATTTTCAATAATTACACTTTTACTCCATTTACTTACCAAATATAGATAAAAAATAGTATATTATTCCCAGAGGGACTAAAGTTTGCAGTGGAGGCCCGCTGTCATTGCAGCCCGAGACGAAGTCGAGGGCTGCAAATACGTGGGCCTCCTCAGCAAACTTTAGTCTTGAGGGATATATGCACTTTTTTAAAGTCCGTTGATCACAAAAAATAACTTGATTTCCTCCGATTAAAGCCAAAAGAACGAAATGTACTCCCGAAGCGCCAGCGGCCGACACGCAGCCGGCCGCCATGTTGCGGCCCGAGCGCTAGCGAGGGCATGCAGTAGGCCGGGTGCGCGTTGGTCGATGGCGCAGGGAGTACATTTCGTTCTTTTGGCTTGCGTCGGAGGGAGACAAGTTATTACTTGTGATCAACGAGGTTAAAAAAGCTTTTTGTCCAAAACATTTGGAAGGTCGCAAAAATAATGTCAAAGATTGATCGATCAAAGGTAGTCTATTCGTCGTGAGGCTTACGCGGTCGAAGATAAATGATTCGCACGAGCTTGGAATTTTGCGCCCACTTTTTCGGAGATCGAAGCCATTAATTCTCTCCCCTATTTTCATATAGACTCCTTCGTTTCTTCTTCTCTTTCATCCCCGAATTTCATTGCCAGGGTTTTTCTCTTACGGTTATATTCGCGATGAAGTAATTAAGAACTGCTGTTACCCCTCTCTCTTTTTTTTCTTGGAACATTAAGAAAGTCAGTAATTTGTTTTTCAAGGGTTATTACAGTTTACCGTAATTGGTAATAAAATCATTAAGTAGAGCTCAAAATTTTTCAAAATACAATTAAAGAAGCACTTTGGTAAGTTAATATTTACCTGCGCAATTTAACACCTTAATTGCTTCTTCATTAATTTTTAAATAAAAGCCCCTTCCATTAAGGCCGCTCGGAGTTGAAAAATAATACTTTCGAGTTAACGAAAAATAAATTAAACTCCAAATTATTACAAAGCTTTTCTGTAATCAAGTAAATTTGCATGGTCTTGATCAAATTACAAAGCTATTTTCGAAAAAATTTTACTTCGGTTTCGCTCTTTCATTTATAGCTCTGCAAAAGATTAATCACTTCTCGATACAACCCAAAATCCAGAAGTGTTTTTATTTCAAAAAATTGTTAAAAAAGCTTCGATATAAAAGTAGTTTCTAGTGATTCATAGAGTATCGATATGGCTGGTTACGGGTCGTATGCGCGCCCAACACAAGCCAAACGTAACTGAAATTTTAATTGCGAAACATGATTCTGTACGCTTGTGAGATATCGAACGGAACGAGATGTGCAAACCGTGTCCCGTGCATACATCCAGTCTCGGTAAATCCACACCGTAGCTCATACGCAACAAGTACGAGGTAACGACGAGCCGGCATTGTATCCGCATATATTCGATTAAACAAGATTATCCGCAAAAGCTCGTTGTCTCGCCAGGCTAATCCCGAATCAATTTGACGGGGGAACCGAAACCAAAAATCGTTAAGATGGATTTTTTGAAAATTTAAAATGAAAATCTTGTACGTACGGTTTGAAAAGTTATACCTCGACCGCAAAAGCTTCAAAGTTCGATTATCGCGCGGTCCAAAATCGAAAGAGAAATCCGGGGCTCGTCGAAATTTCCCAAAACCGCTAAACCGAGCTGAGCACGCGTGCGGTGAGTAATTCCGTTAAGGATCAGCGTCATGTCTGGTTTTTGGAAGCAAAATCGTGCCCGCCCCCCCCCCTCCGCTCTATTAGCGCGTGATTGTTACCGAATGATTGATGAGACCACGGCTTGCTGTGTTTTTGTGTACCTCCGCTTTCTGACTTTAATTTGACGCAGCAACCCGAATCTATTTATTCAATTTAACGATCAAAACTAATTAATATTGCTTATATAGCCGTTTACTCTTGGCGAGAATCGAATAAAACAAACACGATTAAATGCATTATCCTCGAGATAAGCCTCCCGAGCTGTGCGTTGTGATAAAAAAACATCGGGATTAATTAAACTAGAATTACAACGGTTATTATGTTTTTAATTATTTAACTTTATCTGGTCTTTGGTTTATTCATCCAGTCCTTTCAAACTCCCCCGCTGAATGAGATGTTTCTGAGCCCGTAATCAAAGTTACATGCACCGGATGAGAGCCCAAGTCCCTTGGTGACTATCGATCCACTGTAAAGCTAAATTGAAACTCTTCTTCGTCAATTACCGCGCTTAAAGCTCAATCGATCGAAAAAGTTTAACAACATATTTAAAGATCCTCAAACACGGAATTCTATTCATTCAATTAATAACGTTTTAATTATTTCTTTACAATTGTGGTTTTTTTTTTTTTTTTTAAATTCTCAGTCTTTGATTACGACGATTTTTTTTTTTTCAATTACATTTAAAACTCAAAAAGAAAATTTTTCAACCTTCGAGAAAATGTTCAGTTCAAAAAGCTTCGAACAAAGGGAAAGTTCAAATGATCGTGATTTAATTTAAACGATCCGGTGACGGCTAAAAGATGATCAAATTGAATGGCTCGGGCAGAAACTGTGGACCGTAAAATCGAAGTTTGAGTTCTTGTGGAAATTGCGGTGGTGGCGGTGGTGGTAAGAGGAGGATGTCACCGCTGGGAGAAGACAATATAGTGTAAGTAGCAACACTGATGACCGAGTCACGCTCCGGTGCGGTTCAAACTCAACCAACTGCGAGTCTATGTATATGTAACCAATGTTTTTGCTGAATTTCAATACGAAAATTTTGACGGCAATATTTATGACCGTTTTATTCGACTCTCCTCGAGGATTTATCGGGCGGGAAGAAGAAGAAGAAGAAGAATAAAGAAGTCGATAGTTTTATTCCAAGTTTTGACGTCGTAGAGCAAATAATAAAAACGATCGAGAGAATTTAATAATCGAGCGGATATTTGTCGCAGTTGAAAACAAGCTCCGCGTCGCGTCGGACCTTGAAACGAACAATGGCTTTGAATTTTTCATTAATATCTCGCCTCTGAAAACTTTTGTAATTGACATTGAAATAGGAATTTAATTTAACACTTCGATCACACTTTATCATCGCCCAGCACAATGTCACGAATGAGCCCTCCAAGGATTACCCGTCGCGTGGAAGAGGGCCTGGCATTATTACCGCTACCATCGTCATCATCATTATCGTCATCATCCTCCACTTTAATGCAACGTGCCCCGGCAAAGTTTCAATTAAATGATGAACGAGAAACGTGTGTCAGCCTGTAATTCCACAAGTTAACGATGGATTGATATGAATAAACCCTTCGACTAATGAAACAGGAGATTAATTACACACGTAAATAACCAACAGAAGTTTGGCTCGCCTCGCTGTCGAAGGCTTGTCATTAAACCCAGGCGGCTCTTTGTCATTTGTAAATAAACTCTTTAATTTGATTTTCTTTCATTGTCTCTCTGTACTTTTGAGGAAATTTTGACTTATTCGTCACAGTAAATCAAATCTACTATCCAGCTAAGCTAGTTATTAGTGCAAGTTGCGCATGCAAATCACGTCAAAGGCTACGTGGATTCTATTCTCTGAAAGTAAGCGTAGTGGTACTCATTTATGCTGTACAACAAATGCACAATGCTTGAGTTTTCGTTTTTCATGTATGAGAAAATTCATTGAAAATTTGAGAAAACTCATTCGACAAAAGAGTAAGGTTTCGAGATAACACGTGAGACGCGCTCTCGACCTACTTACGGTCACTTCCTTTAGCGAAAACTCGTGCCTTTTATTTCTCAAATTAACGCACAATGGGGCTGATCGTTGCGGCTGCTGAGCTTTTTTCATCGCTAGTTTGCTTCGATATCAAAGGACCATTTTTTTTTTTTTTTTTTTTTCTTTTTATGAGCAGGATTTCAGCTGGAAGTGAGGCAATTTTCAAACTTTTAGACGAGAACAAAAGCTTATTGTTTTCATCGATCTATACGGAAAAAAAAGCCGAGTGAATTTTGAAAAATTTTTGAACGGAAACCTGCGGAAATATCGACCCTTAAAATGCAACGTTTAATGAGTATGCTAATTTGAGGATTCGCGTGTACTCTCAAGAAACTCTTGTGCAAACAGAGATTTTTTATTTTAAGATTTTCCATACATCTGAAGTTACGAAGATTTAATAGCTTAACTAAGATACTATCTAGATTCTAGAGTGTAGCGAGAGAATTATTATATATAAAATCAGTGAACCGAATTCTCAAATGTAAGAGAAGTACACAGGATGTGGCTTTTATTCTGTAAGAAAATGATGAAATATATATGTGTGGGCGCCCATAGATTCAACTTCGCTGAACTTGACGTTCATACCTTGACGTCGTAAAGCTACTTTTATTGCTCCGCTGTCTTCTTGCTTCTGCAGTCATGTGCACACCGCCCGAAAGATGACATTCAAAAAAGAGAAGTCTTAAAACTACGACGTAATAAAAGATAGTTTAATCATGTAACTTTTTTAATCCATCGATGCATAACCTTTTTTTTTTTTAAGCTCGTTCATAAAAAGATGAATCATATTACAAATTTTTTCGATCTATCATCTTAAATAAAGTTTTCAAAAACTTACATAGAAGAGAAAAAAGAATTTTACACCAGGTGCTAGTAGAATTTTAACAGGATCCACCATTGAAAAAAAAGTTTTAAATGTGGGAGTTTTTGACGGATATTTTCCTTACGGCTACCTGTTGAACGTTAAAAGTTCTTCAAAAAGTTCGTAATTGAATTATTTATGCTATTTAAATGAGAATTACTCTCTTTTCAACCAAGTTTTCGCTGACATTTGCGTTTTTTCACGCAAATTGAAAAACTAATAACGCAACTTCATTTTAAAATATGAATTTATCATTCGCATTAGTCAAAAACGTTGAATCGCATTGAAAATCATTGGACTGAAATAATTCACTAAAACGTGGGTGTTGACGTACAAGTAGTGCGTATACGAGTTTAGTCAGACACGCCCGGAGAAAATTAATTATCGTGTAAATGAGCTGATCAAAGTAATCTGTATTGATTTTTTTCGAAAAATCTAATGAGGAATTCCGTTAATTTGAAAATTTTGGGGAATAAGAATGAGATTTTGCCAAAATAAGCCAAATGGAACTGTCTGGAAAACGCGGGGGCTGCTATTTCTGCCATAAATCTCGGCGCTTCTTCCTGCAAGGAAGATTAAAATTAAAACCACTCTACCTTTGCGTAAAAAAGAGCAAATCAATTTTTTAATATATTCTCCCCAAACGCCGAGGCGGGAGTGCTGCTTCAGATGAAAAAAAAAACGCGCATCGATGAGAAGGGAAGATTGACGAGGATCAGCAAGAGGATAATGGCGTGAAAGGTTCGTGTACGAGATGGAATCTCTTAGCCTGCGGATCAACTACCAAGCACGTCAAAATCTCTCCTTGCTGATTACAAAAATCACAAAGTAATCGTTGTAAAAAAAATCGGGCTCCATGAATACTTTGGGAAAAATTGAGCTCCATACTATTGCTTCGAGCTGTGCCTTTTTTTTATTGTAGTTCTGACGTAAAAAGACTCAACATAAAGGTAGGTTTTTTAGTTACTATGATAATATTCAAATTATTATAAAAATTCTTCAAGAAAAAAGATAATCTCGAAGAAGAGTTGAAAAATTTTTACGATTCAATTATAATTCAATAAATCCTTTCTCTTTTCTGTCTGATGTCTATATTCCCATTAATGGATTTGCCTTCATAATTAAGTTCCGTCTGAAGATGAAAAAATCAGCAGATAAGAAGACGAGGATGGATCCGAAAAAGAAGCACCGGAGACATGCAAATATGTACCCTATAATATTTGTTCCCTCTTGTCAGCTCGGTTGCCAAGACGTCCCTGAAGAGGATTTTCTGGTAATACTTTCGGGAATTTCGAGGTCGCATGGCTTGGCGTGGGCGACTTCGAAGAGTATACCTGTCGAAGTGTCGGGTACACACACGTTCTTTATTTGTCCAAACTTCGAGTCCATTAGAGACGGAGATCCTTATTTTCGTGAGTGACGTGAAGTGCTCTTCCCTTAAAATTTTATTTTGGAATAACCAAAATATCACTTTTTTTTAAATATATTGAAAAAATATTTTTTTTATTTTGTTTTGGGACGATAATCGAACCTAAACTTGAGAGGAATAAAATTCAAGCGCAAAACAAACAATAGCTTTGAAAGCCCTTCACAGGCTTCGATTTGTGCTTTCAATAAAACCGAGGTGCTTACGTAGGATTTTAGACTTTTCTGGGCTTCTCACGTAGTTTACTCTAAAAGATTTCCAAAACAACATTTTGTTCTTTTAGACAGATTACTTCAATATATGTATACGTTATAGTAAATTTACATAAAAATATTCTTATAACTAAAAATTTTTTGATTTGATTACGTATATTAAATAAATCTGTCATTTTTCAAAGTAAATTTTTAAAGGTTAATTCATGAATTTAACATCTGTCATATAATATATTGACTGTAACTTCAAGCGGGTGCGTGAAAATCAAGGTAATTGGTCATTAAATCCTGTAAAATATTGGCTCAAACTTTGAAATTTTACTCTTCAAACAAAAGTTAGCTCAGCTTCAAACCAATATAACATCGTAAGTCAATTACAACTTTATAAATGTAATCTAAATCTAAATCCTTAAAAAATGCTTGATTTGCAAATTGCTTCGCGCAGATTATTTGTCTCTAGGCAAATGGCACTCGTGAAATTATGTGCATAATAAGAATAATAATTTTAACGATAATAAAATCGTCGAACCGACTGTCAGGATTATGTAAATAATAAAAACTTCGTTAGCCAAGTACAGCCTCAGGACAAATTTGGATTTCTCACCAACAATTCGCACTTGAATGCTCTTTCTCTACCTAAGCTCCCCTGGACTGTTAACGAGAAAGTAAAAAGTAAATTTAAGCAAAAATTTTTTACAACGATTTTACCTCGGTTAAATCTTTTTATTAGATCAGAAAAATGAAAGACATAGAAAAAGGTAAAATTCACCGGGGAAATCCGTCTGTCAATAATGATAGTAATATAAAGGAAGGACGAAATTTTTTTAAGGTAATGCGCTTTTGGTCTAAAAAGTATACTTTTGAGAAGGTGCACGCTTTTGGTCAGTCAAGGTTTAACTCGAGCTTACCGCTTCTTTAAGGGATAAAGCTTGGCATTATTCGGATTATTTTATGTACTTACGAAACCATGCTGCCTCGTCTTTATCATTTTTTTCCTCCTTTTAGCTTTGACTTTTTTGAAATATTACTATCAAAATAGCCGCTTTGCTCGACGGAATAATTTATCAGGTAATCAGGATGCAAATGAACATTAATTTAACGTCAATTTACCAGAACAACGGATAGATCAAAGAGCTCCCAGATTTGATATAAAAGGGGACCTGGTAATAAAGGACCTGACGGAGATAACGTACCAAAATCGATGCCTGAAGAGCGATTATTAAGGAGAAGAGACTTGGTGCACTCGATATCCTAACGTCAGCACGTGTCCGTCGCTCTCCTTTCACTACTACTACTGCTGCTGCTACAACTCCTACTGGCTCAGCCCGTCAATCAATCGGTGGGGCAGTAAAGTACGATATTGGCATGATAAATCCCTCCAAGATTACCAAATCTCCTCTTTTCTTCATCCTCCTGACTCTTCTCTTCAATTTTTCTCTCATTCCGGGGATTAATTTTAACGAACACCACCCTGAGACGGATTTTTTTTTCCCACTATCTGCATTGAATACACTATTTTCTTTTTTTCTTTTTTGTTTACTTTATTTTTTGTTTTTGTTTTTCTCTCTTTTTTTTCAGAATCGACGTTTTATGGGAGATAAAATGCGCTCAAGCCCCCGAGTCATTGTTTTACTATTCAAAGACCAAGTCTGTGTTCTGCTTATGAAATAAAAATATAATGGAATATTCTTTTTTTTTCAAAAAAATAACGTGACGTCATTGTAATGATGACAAGATGTTTTATTATATGTTCACTAGTATCATATCTTATTGCAAAAAATGGGAAAGTTGTTTTAACCGTTATTGAGAACGAAAATTAAAATTTTTTATGTTTTATGGCTACTTAGATTTACAATAATGGAGAGCAATGTTTTTGCGGAAAAATAATGTGACATTTTTGAATGTAAAAAAATTTTACTATTCGCGAAGCATAAAATATTGATAAAGCTACGACTAGAATCTTACTCTTGAAAGTTTATTTGTTTGGTTGTTAATATCTGTATAAAAACGCAGCAACATAAAACATAATTACTTGAAGGGTACATTGCGGCAGTGGATAAATTACAAATACCCGAGGCGTTCGACGAAAGAGCATTTTATCGTGCCCCATAAAGACGTATAATAAAGAAAATACCAAGAAAAATATTATAGGCGAAGAAAAATTCGTCGTATAAGCGTTACTCGATAAATTATGAATGTTATTATAGCTCGTGTGATGACTTAACACATTTTTATCAACTTTATATACGTTTGATGAATAATGAAAATTTAAAACTTATTTTTAAAAACTTTAATTCCAAGAATTATCGCGGCCAACTCATCCGCACGCATACACACGCTCACCGTTAATCAAACTTTTGAGGTAATAATTTTTGAATAAAAAATTCATAAAGTTCACCCACCGACGCGCTGGTGTAACGGTCGATAAAAAATTACTCCCTCGTGGGTAATCATAAATCTGTTAAAATGATTATACATGACTAGAACTGAAAGAAAAAAAAGTAAAAAAAAAAAAAAATTACTTCCAAGAAGCTAATCCAGGCTGTATAATCTCGACGTGCGGCACGATCGGGAAGAAAACAAAGAAACTGCATTGTACTGCAGCATTGAGAGGTGAGGCACGCAACCCAATCGCAATAAAATAAAACGTAAATTTAAGATCGAATCTGTTTCAAAAGTTTGATTTGTTTCTCTGGTCACTGCTATCAATAAATTTAAAAAAAGTAAAAAAAAATTTAACCAAAGTATCTCGGTTTATGGTTGCAGGATATTTTTTTCCCCACGCATATCGACTGTCGAAAAAAGTGTTCGCACTTGCAAAGGGAAATGATTACAATTTCATTTTTTCTTTCTTTTATCTTTAGCCTTTGTCACTATATTCTTTCCGGGAGATATGAAATTTATTTTCTAGCACAAATAAAAGAGTACAAAAGGAAAAAAGTCCCTGAAGAATTTTTCAAGATACATCCGCAAGAGCATTATGTGTCAATCAATAATTTTTTTTTTCTTCCTCTTCACTTTTATATAGTTGCAACTTTCTATCGACGAGAATTCCTGCGAGGTATTAAATAAAAAGGGGTCGGAAAAATCACATCGCGCGATGTAAACGCCAACTGGGTTACTTAAGCTAAAGTTTACAAGTCAAGTCTACCGTTGGTAACTTCATAAATTCATTAGGCTTTACCATCATTAAATCAATATCAAGTTTCGACTTTGCAATTCGATCACCAACAAACTCACAAGTCTATCTTCAGCAATTGGTTTTATAAATAATAAAAACGAATTCATATGCATTTTTTTTACTATATCCGCATTCTAAACATCGATTATTTACTTTAGAAAAACGGTTGTTCAATATTTTTTTTTGCTTGTTTTGGATTGACATGAAGTTTATTTATTTATTTTTTTTTTTTAGTGCACAATGCAACGGTGGTGTCGGTTTCATTTCTTTTAACTTTTGGACGAGTGCTAAGTTAAAAACCAATAACTTCAAGTAGCCAAGAGTGCCACTTTTACTTTTACTTTTCTAAAATTTCAACTTGTGTAGTTGGTTTTAAAATTAAATATGACACTATTCGAGGCTAAATTCGGGACTTTTCGAAAAAAGAATCTGAGGATTACGTTAGAAGACCGCAGAAAATGTCTGCTGCCATTTACGAAAACTCAATATTTTACCTGAAAACTCAATAAAATTTGTCGTTAAGAAAAAAATTTACCGCTTTTCTATTAAAAAATTTCGAAATGAATGCTATAGAGTTTATGTGCCTCGACCTTGATTCTTAAAACATGACTCGCAGAAGAAAAAGCGAACAATACGTTTTCAAGATCGCCACGGTGGCTACGAGTGCTTTTAATCTCCAGTCGCGAGATAGATCGATAATAAAGGAAACCCGAGGATCTCGACAGACCGGAAAAAGGCCATCATCCCTCTACTCGAATTTCGGAGGTGGGGGGAAACACGAGCGACCACAGTGCTATTTTCCAACCTCTAAGTGTCCTGCAATTCTCCCAGCGGAACATCCGCGAACTTTAATTATTTCTCACAGTGTTCATTAAATTCCGGGACGTACATTGAGATTGAAGCTCAAAATTTATATTGTTTCGGGCCGAGACAAGCCTTAATTTATCACGCGGAAAAGTATAACTCGCGTAAGCCAAGATTAATTGCTTGACGAGCACGTAGATTAAAGTTTTACGGCTTATCAAGGGTACAAGAATTACATTGTGTACCCTTACAACATAAAGAGTAAAAAATAGATAATTCATTCTTGTAAGTTATATCATCTCAATTTTTCATTCATACACGATGTAATTGCATTGCGCTTGTTTTAGGTGGTTTTCTACCAAATGCATGACAATAGAGAATCAGCTCAAATTTTCTGGAGATGTTTATTAGATATTAATAAACATTTTTCCGAAGTCTGGTCAAAATTGACCATATAGTTTAAAAGTTACAGCAAGTTAAAGATTGAATTTTTTTCATTACGCGTATGGCCGCTACGCTGAAAAAGTGTACTTAATTATTGATATTTGTTTTCTTACAATAGAGATCCTTTAGAAAAACCACATACATACAGTTTCACTATCGAAGAATTCATTTCTTGAAACTGCAAAAAATTGACCATTTACAAATTTTACAATAATTTTACGAAAATAATTTTCACATGAATAACCTCCAAAACTGCGGTATTCAAAGGTGAGGTTAAAAGTTTTAAAAAATGTTTTGTTGTGATTGTCAATGTTTTTTTGGTAGAAAATAATTTCAGAAGCCATAAAAAGTTAAAAAATAAATTTCAATAACCAATTGTTAGTAATTTGGTGTAATAATATTTTTTTTAGTCTTGAACTTGACTAGCTCTGGGAGGAAAAAAGTTCTTCAAGCACAAATAGTGTCACGAAATTCTAAAAAAAAATCCCCCCCCCCTTCCCCTTCCCCCCGAGCGTTACGTAATTTATGAATGGGCTCTCTAAAGAGTTCGTAAAATAAATATTAGGTCTAAAAGGGGTCAAGAACCCGAGTCATCAATAACTGCTACAGAATAAAAAAAGAAAAAAAAACAAAGCCGATAGCCGGAGGTGTGTTTTTCCCCCCTAAAATATCTCCGGTTTTGCGCATAAGCTTCCGTCAATTTCTCAAGCAGCCTTTAGTCTATCGGTAAAAAGCAGCGGTAAAAGAAGGGTAGTCCTCGGAGAAGAGTAGGAGTAACGACGATCGACACTCCGGGGTAAGAGGGAGCGCAAGAAGGCGTCGCCGAGATTAATGGGGAGTAAAGGCTGCAGCAGGCTCTAAACACTATCAATTCCCGGTGCGGTGCTCCAGGCTTTGCTTTTCCGAGCGTGCGAGCGCCGGCAGCGGCGGCCACCACCATCGCCGGCGCTTTATCGATCGAGGTCAACCCGTAGGAGCGAGCTATACGTGTGGGTGCCCTCCGGTGAACTTGTGCGTGAGAATTTTCGAATGCCTTCGATGATTGCCGCCTGCCCCACCAGGCCCGCGCACGTGGCCGTTTACGTAAATTGCGGACCGTTACTTTTTTACGATCCTAGGGGCCAAAGCTTGACTTTTTTCGGACAATCGGAGAGCTTTATCGAACGGAAAGCGTCGATATGAATTTTTTATAGGCCTTCCTCCCTTTTTGAATGCTGTTCGCTGTTTATCCTGCGAATGATTGATGCCGCTTGCGCGCGGAAGTTGTTAAAGCTTCATTTCGTTTATTTTATTTTATTTTACTTTTTTTTACTATTTTTTTTTCATTTTGAAAAATACGTCAGCGCGTAGAAAAAAATGTGCGTACGTATCGTGCATAAATTATAAGTAACATTTGTTTTTTCACCAAATTTTTTATGACCGGACAGTCAGGAATTAATGTATAATATTTTTGTCAAGCTTGCTCTATTTTTATTTTTTCGGTTGAAATAACGAATAAGATTAGCCAAAACCGGAAAGATATTTAAACATTTTTTTCAATAAACCTTAATGATTGCTCTTAAAATTTTTTTATTACTTAAATCTTTTCAATAAAATCATTATAAAAAAAATTTTTTTAGTTATTATGAACTCCTACTATATTTATTGACAATTGGTCATATTTTAATTAATTATAAAAATTAGCCTTTAAAAAAAACTTGATTGCAAAGATTCAAAACAAAAGTTAAAATAAACGAAACTAGAAAAATGACAACGTTCCACTATTTATCATATAATTTATTGTAATTAACTCAGAAAATTTCTTTTTTGGCCCACAGATCTTTATTCAACTTCGAGGTTTTGGAACAATCAAAGTATAAAATTGTAATGCTTGGAGTACGAATTTTGTGACCATTGGCTAAAAAAGAAAAAATAGACCCAGAAAACCGATGAGATTGAAAGCTTAATGATTCTTAGCATCCGATAATTTTAAAAATATACTATTATTAATATAATAAATTTTTTTAATGAAAATTCATAATAGTTCATATTAACAAGATCGTTTTTAAAAAAATGTTATTAAAATTTATTTTTAATGCTTTTAACACATCACAAAATTTTTCAAATGCTATTTTGCTATTTTCAATTACAATTTTGAACAAATGAAAGAAAAAAATGTTGAAAATTATAAATTTATATAATTATTGAAAAATCAAAATTCTTATAAATTTTTTACTATTTTACGACGTCAACGGTAAAATTGATGGTAATATAAAAACAAAAATTATGACTAAAGTTTGCTTTTGTATCTCTCAGTCTAAAAGTGATCAGTGATACAGATCCGAATTAAGTCAGGCAGCGTCAGCCAATGCCACTAAATGGTATATTAGTTGCGAAACTTTCCGTGACTTTGATAAAATAAATTTATTTCAGAAGAATAATTTTTTTTCATCAAATAATTTGAATCTTTAGCGTTGAAACTAAAATTTAAACTTTTTGACCCTTGATTCTGCGTAATACCTAATTACACAAAAATTCATCACTTTTTGCATTACCAAATTACTCAAATGAAAATGAATTATTAAATCTTAATGATATAAAACCCTATAAGAGTGCAAGTCTTATATAATCAAGTATCTCTGATGTCTCATCAGAGATACTTGATCATTTTCTTATCAAACTCAGAAAACTTTTCGCGAATCCAGTCGTTGTCAAAACATGTGTGTCAAAGATGTTAAGCGCTAGCTAGCTACCGTTTGCTACGGGAAGTCGGTCAGTTTTTAAATGACGAGGACGACTGAACGAGAGTTGAATGTTGGCTCCACGATTCGAATCCTGAAAGAGACAGCCACAAACTCAACACACGCTCTCGTGGTCTTTCCAACTTTATTTTGATGAATAACTGGAATTCCAAGTAACGACTTATTGGTATCTAATACTTTCTTTCCCGTGACATTCAGACCAAAGGAAACTTAGGAAATAGATTCAAAACTTCACAACCTTTTTATAAATATTAAAAATGTTTAATTTATTTGAAATATAGTAAATTTAGTTAAGGAAATTTGTACTTACTAAGTAAACATGTCAGAAAAAAATTTCTTACCTGCAAAAAAAAGGATTCATGTGAAATTAAAAAAAAAATTTTTTTTAGTAGGATAAATTTTTAGAAATCATAAAAATTATGATTTGTTCACTGAAATTATAATAATTAAAAGTATGTTTTCATTGAATCTATAATCTATAAAACATCGATCAAAGTGATATAAAAGTTCACCACTTCATGAATAAGTTTATTTTAAAAATTAAGTCTTGGCTTAACTTTTATTAAACTCAATAAAATACAATCGAATTAGAAGTTTTTGCGCTAAAAATCAAAACAAAATCAGTCTAATAATCTGAATATCTAATTTCGAGTCCTATACAAACATAATCCAATATTAATTTTTGCTAAACTATTCGAATTCTCTTCAGTGAATTTCGGCCAGAGTAATTACAAGAGAGTTGAATTATGCGGTAATGAGGTGCATGCTTTAAATGTAGGAAAGGAGATGTAAAATTTTTTACTGAAAAGTTCAAGTGAATGTAAAAATAATCATGATGACATACACATTTTAGATTTACGAATGCACTTCAACGTGTGAAAATCGTTATTTACCTCATCATCGTTTACCCTAAATTTGCACACTACAAAATCAGATGCATTAGAGATATTAAAATTTTACGAGACTACCGTTTAATTAAAAAATATTTTCTTACTGCTCAATTTATTTTCCTAACATTTTTTTTTCAGGAATCTTCTTTCTACGTTTAATAAAAATTTAAAAACCCGCCCTCTAAATTGAAATTTCTTTTTATAAAAACTTTGAATAAATTCAGATAAGTAAAGTAAAAATAATTACGCTTGGATAAAATTGAGGTTTAATTCAAAAAAATTGTAGGAATAATCCTTAAATTTTTTTTTTATATTTGATTTGATAATAGAAATCATTAGAATATTATCTCAAATATTTTATACTGATCTTAGATTTAAAAATATAATTAGCGAAACTGTTCACAAAATAAAAATAGTTTAGGTTGATTTTTAGGGTCAA
This sequence comes from Encarsia formosa, assembly GCA_038277355.1. Taxonomy (NCBI): domain Eukaryota; kingdom Metazoa; phylum Arthropoda; class Insecta; order Hymenoptera; family Aphelinidae; genus Encarsia; species Encarsia formosa. The sequence continues at coordinate 16,123,768 of CM076185.1, forward strand.
ATTATTAGCGTAGAATCAGATATCCCCCTTTCAAAATTTATCGTTGAAAATTTGAAAATAGACGAGAAAAAAAAATTGAAATAAATGTATTTCAACAGTGACATAAGCATCCTCAATTCTGGAGTTAGGGTGATCCCTAAAAGCACCAAAAAAAAGCTTTGATGAACTTTGTCAATAACTCAAAAGCTCCAAAACCGTAAACGATTTTTCAACAAACAATACCCGAAAAAAGAAAGGGAAAAAATCGCCAAGTAGTTACAAGTTATTCGTCAAAAGAAAAGTAAAACAATCAATTTCGCGGACGCTTATTATCCGGCGATGTAAGGGAAAGAGAAAAAAGAGGAAAAAGAAGAAAAAAAAAAGAACGGTATATGACGTGACAATGGAGAACGGGATAAATCATCGCGCGCGAGCGGGGCATTCCACTCACGTAATGAAAAACCCAAGAACGGAGTATCTCCTTTAGGGTGGTGTCGGGAAAAAAGACGCGCTCGTTTCGGGAAACGAGGTCGCGCCGCGCCGCGCCAAGCCGGCTGACAGTTCTATCTATATAGCCGCGGCGGCGTTTATAAGTCCTTGAATCATGATGACTAATGACTCGTTCGATCGCTTTATCGATTTTCAAGAACCCTCTTCTTCCCTTTTTCCGCCCGGGGTTACTGATCCGTCATACCGAGAGAAAAATCAAGCGATTAGCACCCGGACAAATTTGACAAATCCTTCGTCAATATTTAATTCAACGAAAAAAAGTTTTATCGAAATAATCGCTTGAAATATTGTGTTTGTTTCGAAAGACGACAGCGCTTAATAAATATGAATAAAATCAATCCTTCACGTTGAATTAAGCTGCGTTAAATTTCAACCGATTAAATTCTCGAATTAAATGCTATTTTGCATGCATTACTCATTTTTCTGTTTATCAAACGTCAACTCCAGCAGACATAATACAAGGGAGCACTGGATAAATTTGATTAAATGAAAAATTCAACGCGCTTCAGCAGTCGACAAACAAGTGAAATATCAATCTCATGATTAGCTCGAACAAACGAAATCCCGAAAAAGGTGAAAAGATAACGAAAGTACGACAAGGGTTATCGATGCGTGTGAAAAATCCAGGCGCGTGCCGTCGAACCATTCGACTCTCCGACTTTCTTATCTACTCCAATAGACAAGCCCCCAAGATACGCTACTTTTAAGACAATTAGAAACGAAGATTCTCACGCGCGTCGATAAATTTGGCCTCACCCTGGTTAGCTGATTTGTACAATTCAGCATTGAAACGAAGCCGGAGCCAATAATCGCGTTTGTCTCAACCCTGAACTTACACCATTGAACCTTAACCTTATTTAAAACTCCCACAAAGCGGCGCTGCAATAGCACCTAATCTACCTAATGCACCGAGTGCGCGCGGTGCGATTTCGTTATCTTCTTTCGTCCACTCGTCCGAGAGGAGCATTTTAAGCGGCAAACAAAATTATAAGGCTTTTATACCGTGCACAAAAGCGAAGAGCTGAATTGAAAAGGTCGAAATAAAATTGCGGTACCCACCACCGCGAGCTATGACTGTTATTACGCGCGGCGGCGAAACTCATAAAACGGCGACATTCGCCCGTTATTGGCCACTCATTTTTACTCCATCAAATATTCCTCTCTGCCCGCGAAAAAAAAGTTTCGTTATTTAAAAACGAACAAAAAATAGGTGGCGTATGAAAAAAAAAAAAAAAAAGATTTTTTTAATGCACAGATATGAGAGTAGAATGCGAAAGCTCGTTGAGCATCATGCGACAAATGGGAGCATGAAATTTGGTTCGAAAATCCACGCGTATAAATTATTAACGCCCTTAGAGCGCGAAGGTGGCTATTACGTAAATTAAGCTGCGATACATTTTTCATGCCGAGATTAAGTGTTAAATAATAACCATCCAGTGCGCCTCGCCTCTCTTGGAGCCCATGCGCATAAACAAAAGCGCAATCTGCTCTGAGGTCATTAATTTTCAAAACTCCTACGGAAGAATTTGTTGCTTTTTTAATGAACAAAGAGTGAAAAAATAAAACAAGGATGAAATTTTTGAATTGAAATGGGATCAAGTGTGGACAGAAAGAGCAAACAAAGGACGATTCAATAATTCGGCTTAATTTTGATTATTGGTATAAGTGAGCAATGATGTTCGGAGGGGCACTAGTAACGCCGCTGGTCCCGCCGCGACGGCACGCCGTGGTCACAAACGGTGCGTGAAACCTCAAATTAACGCTACGCGCGAACGTCAACATTGATGACGGAATTATGCCTGGCGGGCGTTGTTTGTTCAATACTTTGGCATCATCGATTAGCCTCGCGCAGTGTCAATCGATTGTTTATACTTTTTTTTTCTACAACTCTTTTCTCACTCGAGTTTTCATACTTTAGGCTATGAATCACATGAATTTTTTTTTTAACATGGAACTGTTGGTTTCAATTATGCTAATGATACTTTAGCAACGTACATGCATATCTGAATATCTTTTTTTCATCTGTAAAGAGGAACTTTGAGTTGTTATAACTAACTATAATTCAAGTGCTTTTTTAAAAATATGAAAAATTCATATATTTTAATCTCGAATTTTTCGTTTTTTCTAGGTTAAAAAATAATAATAATAAATTTTTAAGCTTTTGAGTGCGCAGTCAAAGATTTAAGCAAGGATGAATTTTTAAAAACAACTACACAAAATTAAAAATATGTATTTCATTTGAAGACAGTTTTTTGTGAGCATCCAGGCACTTTTCAAAATTCCTCTGGAAAATTTATCCCACAATTTATTGCAAACTCAAAAAATCTATTACAAACTCACAGTTAGCCAAACCTTGATCTTTCCAAGGCAACCAATAAATTTTAACAATAAAATTATGAAATGGATAAATTTTCATTATTCAAAAGATTTTAAAAAATTGCGACCACGCACAAGCGTAAGAAGCATAAATTTTGAAATTGAAAACGGAAATTAAACGATAAATCGAAAAAACTTTCGAAGCTGAGAAGGATAAAGTTAATCAAATAAAAAGGCGAGATCAGTCAAGGTCAGACTTATTATGAGAGTAAACTGGCGTCCATTCAAACTTCGAAAAAGAAAAATATTGTCACTCGATCGATCGTTCGATAACCGATGTCATTTCATTGAGACTGTACGACTTGTTAATAAAAACAGCAGTGTCTGCTCGCAGCTGAGTGCAGTACAATGATCGATCGCAAAAAGTAAATCTTGAAATTTTGAAGGTCGAGTTTTTCCTGGTTTCGTGCCAGCGAGACGAGCCCGCTCTTCGATCGCATTACAATATTATAGAAGCGGTGCACAGTCAGCCGCGTAATTAATGCCGGCAGGCGCAGATACGTAAGCTGTTTAATGCTATTACACACCCGGGCTTACGCATCGTACGTGTGTATCTTTTAGAGAAAATTATGGGGGTTTATACCGTACCGTTTCTCTTTTGTCCTTAATTAGCTGGGAGGGTGGATTCCTCTTTTTCTTGATGTGTTTGATGCTAATTGAGGGGATCAGAGCTCGCCTAATGATAATAAGCTCCGATTTCGCTTATCGTTGAGTCGAAAGCTCGTGTACCTTCAAAAATAAAGGTGTTGCTTATAATTTTATAAATTAATGAGCTTACTCAAGTTTTGACTATTTACTAAATGTGAATGTCAGAAATTGTGGAATGCTTCTTCAAATGTATTAGATTTCACGTACTTAGTTTTTATAATTAAATTCAACAGGTGTGTTTTACTTTCATCAAAAAATAAATATTAGTCGATCCTTTTTTATCAAATAAATAAATAAATGTTACCCTTTGAGATTCTAGAAAGTATTATTAGCTAAGAAAGGCAATACTTTAAACTATCCCTTTATAAAAGAGAGCTATCGCCATCTTGCGTAAGATTTTTATTCGTGAGCGGATTGGTGAACAAGTTTTTAAAATATTCGAAAAGTGCATTTTGAGGTTACTCTTATTGTTTTTTCCTATGCGCGCTTGAAGCGCGCTCAGAAGAGCTAGTACATTTAAATAGATTGAAGTTGCTCATTTATTGACTTTTATTATTAATTCAACTGCTTCACTCCTAGCAACATCCAAGATTCATACATACTCCACTTTGAAAGGGGTAAACACTATAATTTATGGTATAGTTACATCAAGACGAGAGTGAGTTTAAGTAATTTGCCTAAGCCATGAAATTCTCAATTGAGTTTATTAATTTTTGATTAATTTTTGAACAATCAAATAGTTAAACAATTTGTAAATAAGTAGTAGTTATTATAAAAAAAAGTTAATATAATTGTCTATATGCATTTATTAAAACTTCTGTAAGATTGTAGTATTTGATGCTGTATTTTAATGTAATCTCCAAACTCTGATCCTCAGGATCCAAAAAATGCATCCTTCGATATTTCTAAAATTTAATATGATTTTTGGGCATTTAAAAAACGACGATTTAACTTATTCCGATAATGGCTAGTTTCAGCAGTATCCTTTTTCAGGATAGTAAAAATAAAAAATTTGACGATTTCGGATATTTTGTGGAAAAAAAAACTGTTGAAAAAAGTGCCCAAAAAAGCGGTTTTTGTAGATGAAACTGAATATTCCCTGGACCGACCTGTGTCGGAATAAGTTTAATCACCATTTTTTAAGTTCTCAAAAAACATATTAAAATTTTTAAAAGATTGAAGAATTTTTTTTTTTTTATCTTGAGGTTCAGGTTTTAATAATAATAGCTATAGTTAATTCAATACATCTTTTCGAGAGGCTATGCACTTCAAAATCACTAAAAGAATCACACATAAAAATCAATACAATCAATAAAATATTAATTTCATTTTAAGTAGAAATCTTTGAAAAATATTATTTTTAACAAAATATCAATTGAAATTGATTCCAAGGCTCTAAACACTTCAAATTGGCCAAAAGAATCACGAAAGAATCACAAAAGAATCAAAAGAATCATCAGTGATTCTGGAGCCGTATAGCCCCTCGCATCTTATTTTTTAAACTAACTTTTTTTGTTTAAACATTGTTATATTATTATTAGTAATTACAAAAAATTATTAACAAAAAGTTATATTAATTTAAATAAATACTTCTTTTAATTTTTAATACTATAAATTCCTTCATGATGAAAATGAATCTTTGAATAATCAAAATTACTGTTGAATTTAAATTTACGAAGATAAAAAAAAATCCTTTAAAACCGGGAAAGAATATGCATAATGAGAGGGAACATTTATTATCCGCTCTCCCACTCCTTCGAGGTTCATTAGCGTAGCGAACGAGCGAACAATCGACGATTGGGTATTAATTCGTTTTCTACGCGGAAGCTTTATTAAAGGTGAGAGGGCTTTATCAAGCGGAGGTAGATGTAAAAAAGCAGGAACGATAAATCGTACTCGAATTTTGGTTAATCACTACTCTCAAGGTTTTCGGAATTGAAACACATAGTTCCCGAACTTTTGGCAGATTCCGCTCGCTAAGCCGATTTGTTGGCAAAAACTTAGTGGGCGGATTCAAGATCATAAATACGGAAGCGGTATTCGGAAAATAAAAACTCTCTTTGTCCATACGATGATTACAATACGTCCTTTAATTGATTCCCTCGTTCAATGGTGTTTTTTCCAGTCTGAATTTACGATGTACAAGACATATAATTCACAACTTTCGATAGTTTGGATCTTCTACATCTCTGAAGTTCGAACTTGCGCCAATCTGTTACGAGTCTCAATATCTGTCGCGGGCGCTTTGATTTGGTCGTTTGAATTCTCGTTTGCAGTCCAAGCCTTCGTTTTGTTTTCTTCATTTGTCAAACTTCATAATGAACTCTAACTTGTATATTACCAAACTTTGACAAATAAGACATCAGTCGGGATTATTTTTTTCGTTAAAGTTGATCCAGAAAGAATAATCAACTCTGTCACAGTAGAAACTTTCCTCGAGTCTAAATTACTTTTTTCGTCACAACAAATACACGCACAGAGTTGGTACGGAGAGCCAGGCGCTGACAGAAATCCGCTCGTGGGCCAGAGACCGCGTGTGGTTTCGCGGTTTTACGATCGAACGCGTGCGCGTACTCGGATGCGCTACGTGGCCTCGGGGCTGCCTCGAAGGAACGACTTTGATATCGCCGGCTATGATTTTCGGCTGCATAACGTTTACGACGACAGTAGTCTTTCCACGAGTACTGATCGTTCGAAAGTTTAACTTCCCCAGAAAACAAACTTATTTATCATACAGCAAGAATGAACATTACAATCTGCTATTTTGCTGGAAGTAAATTAAATTACATGTATGAAAACTTATTTGTCGCTATTATTTTACCCAATAAAAAAAATGATAAAACAGTTTTTTTCAAACAAAATTATTAATTTTTGTTATTTTGTTGAATAACTTCTCAACTCAAACTTCGAGAGACTCAATTAATTGTTTTAAAATGTATATAGTAAACACCGAGGAAGTATCGTGCAGCGATGAAACCCAAAATTAGCCGTAACTCTGTTATCGAATACTCATCAGGCGGGAGGAATGACAGGATTAATTAAAAGACAATATTTACGTACAATCTAAGCTCTCAGACGAGATAATACAGCCGTGCGCTGTACCACTCGGTTTTATGGGTAACTCGTAGCACAATTAATTAAAGAAAAACAAAGGGCGCGCGGGTCATTATAGCAGCAAAGTTTGATCAAAGCGGCTAACATCCGGTCAAAGCATCCTCGGCTCTATCGATATCAACGCAGTCTTGGTCTTTGGCCCTGCAGGGCTCAGCCAAGAGGAAGACCCGGAGGTAGAATTGGATTAGCCCTGCAGCTGCCCGAACCGCTGATTGTCGGTACGGTCTTCTACCCGTGCACCGCTTCAATCGGCCTGGTTCGGAATTCTGGAAGCTAATTTTCTCAGAATAAATTTACTCTCTTTACGAATTTTAGAGGGAAATTGTTATTCCGGATTACGTGTCTTGTATATTTAAATAAGGCTCGGGATAATAGCGCTATCCGGGGTTTTATTTTTAGTCTTGGCAAAAAAACCGCTTCGATGCTACTTTTTTTGTCGTGATTTTATTTTTACACCAGATCGGTAGTGCGTGAAAATCGATTGACGAGCAGATTGAATACCAACAAACTTCCTCCTTACATGCACACCGTGACAGCACACTTTTGTTCGAATTAAACCAGTCGTTGTTTACTTTATGGTGTAAATCCTCGTTTCGACTGCGTCAGGCTTTTAAGGAAATATATATTTGTCGATCGATCAAGTCTCGAAACAATAATGGGAAAAAATTGATTCTTCACAAACAGAAGTTTCAAATGTATCATCTTCTATCATCATTAAACCGTTTCGAAAAATACAGACTTGATTTATCATTTCGAGCCTGCGAGAGACACTGCACTCATTACAGAAAAAAAATCCATTCGTCATTTATTTTTCGAAAAAAAAAAAAAAAAAAAAAAAAAATGAAAAAAATGTCAAACTCAATTCTAGCGCGTAGTCTACCAGATTACAAAACTCAAACACGGGAATTCCATTGAAATAAATTTATTTTTTATATTTTTTCCAGCTTTGTGAAATTTTACGCCTTTGAAATCTCACTTTTCCATAAAAAAATATTCATCGTAATGTATCGCGTTTCACGGGGGGGGATTGTCCAGCGTGACGCGCACGGTAAATGTTAGCAAAGTGGCCGACACGTCGGTGTGCATCGAAATCATTCGGGCAGTGGACTGTACGAGGTTTATTAGATCAAACGAGCTGCAAATTCGTCAGTAGTCAAGGACTGGGTACCAACCGGTGACATACTTTGGACCGTTGATGCGGAACGTTATTCCGATCCCGCGTACTTTGACTGAAGCTCCAGTTTTATCGGCTCGAACGGGGATTTATTTTATGATCGCGCTAATCCTTGAACCTTCGATTTTTATTTTCATTCATTTTTACTGCCCATTTTAATGCACGTTGCAGCATTTTTTTTTTTTTTTTTTTACTGAAAACAGCGTGGATGAAAATAAAACTTGATTTTAATTTAAAAATTTTTAATCCATTAATGCCATATTGTTTTGACAGCAGTATTTAAATTAAAAATAATAAAACTGGATTAAACAAAGCCTGCATTGTCACGTATTTAACTTTCAAGTTACAATGAAGCACGTCTTGAGTTGAAACAATAATCCACATCTCAATTCTTTAGTGACAAAATAAACGCATGAATATAATATGCGACGTTTCAGTAGTTTCCGGGGTTAAAACAACTGAAACTAGTTATAAGTATTTTTGTAGATTAAAAAAGGGCCACTGGTGGTGCAAAAAAAGGAATGTATTTAAAGCGACCTTCGCAGGCTTTGGAAAAAGATAGCAACAAACAGTAGCAACAAGCAGCAGCCAGGCAGCATTGCGATAAATGTTGGCGTCCCGAACGATGCGAGATTGCGCATCATTACAACACAGTGTTGATGGATTATCGCGCATCACGAGCACCGGTGCTTATCTGCTCACCTCGACGCTTGAACGCTTTTACTCATATTAAGGTCACGTTATAACGCCTTTTTTTCGCTTCGTTTTGTTTTAACTTACTATTTTTCATTATTAAATTTCGATGAATTCTAGTTGGCACTGCCAACTGTGACTCGCGTTGGTCTGAAAAAACCAACGAATTTATTTGTAATTTATTTTTAGAACGTACTTTTTATTTATTTTGGTTATCCAACTCATTGATTTTTCGAAAGAAAATTTGCATATCCTTTGGGCTGGATAAAAATACGTCACAAAATTAATTAACACATAAGCAGCGAGATAGATGAAAAAGCTATTTTTAAAGCAGTGACTCGAGCTCCAGCACTACAGTGACAAGGCCAAAGGCTTATTAATATAAAATTTCGAATTCAGCTTGCTTCGTTTTACGTAATGATAAATCAATTAAGCACTTCAAAGGTAAATTAAATCGTTTGCGATGCCGGACAAAACAAACAAGTTTTAATAATCAGGCTTTGTAGCCGACCGTGACGGCAAATTTGTAGAAACAATAACCACCGAAACAAGTCCGGCACGATCAAGCATAACTTAAAGCAAATCTCACCCCTGGCCAAACTATGTGCCCGCGCATACCTCCTGACTGCGCCAATTACGAGTTAGTTGGCCCTACAAATGGCCAATGCGAGCTTCCGGCTTTATTTATAACCGAAGCCGCGCTGTAAACGCTTCGTTATTCTCTAAGCTCCCTGGGGCCTTATCCAGTAACTTTACCGATCGAAATTTCAAATGAACGTAACGTTTTCGATAATCGTTAGCTCATTTGAAATGTATATATATATATAGGGTGTCTGTTTATACTACAAGCAAACGCTTAGCGGTTTGTTTACGAGTTCTATAAATAGATGGACAACCAGGTCGCCGATGACGGGTATACCCGGGAATCATCTCCGAGAACTTGACTTAAGTTTTCTTCGTGGTGACTCTGGTCAACAACATTATTCTTTACCTAAAAAACTCGATTGCTCGAAGATGATGCCCGAGTATACCCGTCATCGGCGACCTGGTTGCTTAGGTCAAAATTCATGCCTGGGAGCTTTCAGACAAGCACCAAAGTCACCTCGAGGAAATCTAGAAATAAGTTCTAGGAGATGATCTCCGGGTATACCCGTCATCGGTGACCTGGTTGCCCAGGTCGAAATTCATGCCTGGGAGCCCGCAGACGATCACCAAAGTCACCTTTAAGTAAATTAAAATCAAGCTCTCAGAAATGATCCCCGGGAAGTTCTCCATTTTTTTTTTTTTTTTGAAAACTCTCCGAACTTTTGGAGAAACTCCCATTTTTTTCCGTGTAGGGTGTCTAAATTTTTAGTTAGCGAAAAACTTAATAAGAATAAAAATATTTCAAATATTATTATTGTAAAAAAAAAAAAAAATAATATAAATTGTAATGATAACAAAATTTTAAACGATAACTAGATTGACAGTTTGATACTTAGACTTAATAAAATTCTTAGAATAAGACAATGCGATGCTGACGTTTCTACATGCTTTTCTTTTTTATTTATTTACATGCTTCTTTAACTCACTGTGGTTTTTCGTCGTCGTCGTCGTCGTATGTTCAAAACTGCCAAGCTCTATAATTTGGAGCCTATAAGAGCTAGAGGTCTGAAATTTTGTAGAGGGTCTAGGTTTGGATGACAATACATTAATCCGTAGTCACTTCTCGACCTGGACCTCCAGGTTGCCGATGACGGGGGTACCTGGAGGGTCACCTTCGAGATTTTGGGCTAAATTCTTCGGGGATGACTTTGAAAGAAGTTCTGGAGTATTTATCGAGGCAATTTGAACCTAGGTACCCAAGTCACCGATGATGGGGGTGTCCGGGGTACCTGGGGGTCATCTCCGAGAGTTCGGTCAAATTCTTGGAGTATGACTTTGGATAGAGTTCGGGGGTGTTTTAGAGCATATGAGAAAGAAGTTTGAACCTGGACAGCCAGGTCGCCGATGACGGGTGTACCTGGGGAACCTGGAGGTCTTCTTCGAGAGTTTGGGCCAAATTTAGTAAGGATGACTTGAAGAGTTCTGCAGGGGTTCTAATTTGGTAGTTATCAATATATTTGAATAAAAAAATGTTTTCAAGTATTATAATTGTAAAAAGGATGATAAAAACTTCAATAATAACCAAATTTTAAACATTAATAAGATTTAAAATTTTACGCTAAAAATATTCTTTTCAAGACTAAAAAGAAGAAAATAAAAAATAAATAAAAACAAAGTTTTTAAAAAACATGCTTTTCTTTAAAAAATTTTGAGAAATTATAAAAAAAACGTACTAAAAAGTAGAAAATAAATTTTAATACTGCTAAATTCTTTCAAAGTACCTTTAAAAGATTTAATATAAATAGAACAAACAACATTTCGTGATGAATCTAAACAAAAGCATGGGGCTCTATAGATGACTTAAATTTAAGGCGTATGACTGTGTTTCATCGATTGCCCCATGATGCTTTTGTTTAGATTCATCACGAAATGTTGTTTGTTCTATTTATATTAAATCTTTTAAAGTACTTTGAAAGAATTTAGCAGCATTAAAATTTTATTTTCTACTTTTTAGTACGTTTTTTTATAATTTCTCAAAACTTTTTAAAGAAAAGCATGTTTTTTAAAAACTTTTTTTTTTAATTTATTTTCTGATTGTGTTTAATAATTTACGTCAACTTTATAAATTTTCAGTTTTTTTCTTAATTTTAGAGTATAAAAGATTAATATTTAATTTAATATTATTATATTAAAAAATTATTTACTTGCTTTGCTTAAAGTAAATTCAAAATTGTCTTCAGTTACTACTATTGTAACTATTTTATTATTATTGAAAAATAATATATAATTTAAACCTATAATATATATATATATGTTATATATCATCTTGAGTAAGCTACCATATATATATATATATATATGGTAGCTTACTCAAATAGCTGAATTAAGATGTAATTTACGATATTTTTCATTACGATATAAATCGTTAACATATCGTTAGACGTCGTATCGTAATATAAATGAAAAATTTCTGTTTTTACGCTAACCGTGCGCTAAAAGTGGTGATTTGCACATATTTCTCAGAAATTTGAATGTAACGATATCGATTTTCGTTAAAAAAAATAAAATGGGTTCAGTGCGCATGCGCAGTACGCTATTTTGATGAGTTTAGCGAACGATTATTTTACTGGATAAGGCCCCTGCTGGCGCTGTCGGCCGACCGCAACTAACTTTCCGAAACTCGCCCTTTGATTCGATTTTCTTCCCTACCTTTGTGTCCCACCACCCCTCTTTTTTTTCTGCAAGCGCCACCCCGGTTGATTTTGTTAACACCTCTCGCTCCCTTCACGGGCTCGAAATTGATGAGGCGTTAAAATTCAGTTTAAAGTTTCGTACCCACATTTTTGAGCTGATAAGGGCTTTTAATTTTTCCCGGGTTGTATTTTTAATATTTTTGTTCGTACAATTCGACAATCGGACTTACAACCCGATAAGCTCATTAGCGGCCAATTCTTCAGTTTATAAAATAGCTTTGCGTTCACAATTACAACGTGGATTAAAATTTTACGCTTGCAAATAAATAATAATAATAATTTATTTACCAATATAAATACAGAAAATATTCCATACACTACAGAGGTGATTATATCACCTGTACGCAGTACATATTGGATTACTTAATAGTTATACAGTAAAAAATAACAAGTATAATTAAATAATATAAATACAAAAAGTAAGAAAAAATGCACATTCATAAAAAAAAATAATAATAGTTCAGCATTACAGATTGTTTTTTTGACACCATGCAGACACTTTTTTTCTAATGTTCTTGGGATCCAGACCAAGTGTTTTGTAGCTTTCATGGAGTTTATTAAAATATTTCATTGAGATGTAATCACAACTCTTTGTATAAATTCTCTTCCTAACAACATCAACTTTAATAATTTTATTCCTAGTAATATTAGTTAGATCCATATATTTTGATCTTAGATGTCTATAATTTAACATAATAGACTGAGTAATCCAAACTTGTTTAATAGATAGCAGCTTAGTTATTGTTTCATCCTTTTTCAGAATGATTTTGACTATTCTTTCTTGCAGTTTCTGAAGGGGACTAAAGACATTCTGATATGCACCTCCCCATCCAACTATTCCATAGCAGGCAGTGCTATGGAAAAGTGCATAATAAATCATTTTCAACACTTTTGAATTCATGTAGAATTTCAATCTATGGAAGATGTACAGAAGATATCTCAAATTGCTAGATAATTTAGACAGATGTTTATTCCAACAAAGTCAATTATAACTCCCAAGTATTTAACAGTTTCAGATCTCTCAATTTTGTAATTGCCAATCTTGATTTCAATATTAGCAGGAACGCTGTTAAAATATGAACCAAAAGTAATAAATTGAGTTTTCCTCACATTCAATGACAGTTTATTAGAAGCTAACCAGCTGGCAACTTTTGAGAGATATGAATTCATTGTCTTTCTTGCATCGTTCCAAATTCAATCTTTAAATGAAAATTTCTCGTTCCCAGTGATAACTGAGGTCGAGCAATTTTTGAATTGGTATCCAAAGCTACAGTTTCTAAAAAAATAATCCCCTCGTAGAGAAGAAGGATGACCCGATAGTGTAGGCGTGCAACGTAAATAAAAGTGTAAAGTACACGCGTGCGGGGAGGCAGCGCACGGTGGCTTTAAAAGTTAATCGAGCGATCGATGTGCAGGTAACGCGGTATAATAGAGGTAAAACGCTCGAGCTGACAAAACGTCGAAGAGCATCGCACTTGGTACTGATTAAAAGCGCAAACTTCATTAGAGATAATCGGAGCGCTTGCACCCGAGCTCCAGGGTAGAGGCTAAGGTCGATTATCTCCGAGTGCTCTCTCAACGGTGCTGCAGCCCGCGCACACTTCATCCTGAGTTGCGCCCACCCCCACCCCACCCACTGCATCATTATCATTTTAAAAGTCTGTCGATTAAATTAAAATGGATTGCGGTGTCAGCAAATAGATCGATAAAATTACTTAATCCGCTCTCTTTTTTTCACACTTTTTCTTCTTTTTTTCGATGAACATATTTGGACCAAGTTGGGACTACTTTTTTTTTGACGATTCCGAGACGCTATCTGCAGTTTCGGGTATTGATTTATCGGGAGATACATACATTGATCCGGTTACAATATGTGTCCGTACGCTAAATATTTATCCAGACACAATAATTTTCAATTGATAATCGCTCATGACAGAGGTTAAATTTATTGATAATATGTTTTTGTTTGCTGAACTGTTGAAATTTGAGAAATGTTGAAAAAAAAAAATCGGCCCATAAGTTTACTTTTTTATGTGAACGGTAGCGTTTGTCGGCAGATGCCATAAAATTTAACTAACAATTCGTTTCGTACAATTTTTCAGCATCGTTCTATTCACCGAATTCGACAACAAATAAAATGTTGCTGCGCTCATTCAAATCATTTTTTAGGAAAAAAAAAATGAATTAAAAAAACTTGTATGCAAAGAAAATAACCCATCTGGGTGAAATTTACGAGGGAGAGAACATCTGCGCAGTCATAATTTCCAGGTGGTTGAAACAACCCTCTTAAAAGACTAGTAACATAAACCACTATATTTTCCAGTCTATGGAACGGCCTAAATTATTTCTTGAAATTTTTTACGATCGCGACTGGGCCATTTGGCGCTGGCGCGCTAGGCGCGCAAGCTCTTTAAAATGTTATTAGATGAATTTTCTCGCCAAGGAAAAAAGTGCTCAGCGAAAATTGAATTTCGCCTGGTGTAATTTTATCCCTTTACTCCGCCTGAACCCTTGGACTAGCAGCGCTGATTCATCAACCCCCCAGGACTTATGAAAAAGAGTTTGCAATGTAGGTTACCGAAGTTTTTTTATGTAAACAAGACTCTGACTGATGAGTCTTCTTTTAAATTCTTTTCGTTCCAATTTACTGATGGAGAGTAAGTATACTTTTGGTTTAAGTTTTATTAACACGTGCTAAATTAACGGCAATTTGAATTGAGTTTTTGGTTTGAAGAGCATTGTCAAAATATTCAAAATTTTGAAGTGTCTTCAGGGAAGAAAAACTTCAAAATTCTTTCAATTTAACTTCTCGGAAGTTACGATGACTTCGAATTTCAGTACGAAGTTTACAAAAGTTCATGCTATTTCTGTTACTGTTCTTCATAACGACTAACAACTTACATCATAAAATATTATAAATTTTTTAAAAATATGTTTCTTTTTGAATAGTGCACGGCTTTTAAAATTTTACTATTGCAACCATAATAACTCAAGTATCAACCAAGTATTTTTTTATTCAACTTCGTCTAAATCAATTAATGCAATTTCTTAATAGATTTCATTTACATCGGTCGAATTGAAATCGTGCGCAATAATCATTACATATACAAATTTAACTACACACGAAAATTAAAGCGCCATCTATTGAGTCGTAAATTACATGACCTACAAATGTAGTTCATCCAAAAAAACAAGTTTCATTAATAATATCGCCAAAGTAATAAGAAATTATAAAAAGTTGAGCATAAATTTTGAATGTAATTTTCAAACACACTCGTTCACGCTCGAAACGTACACTTAAAAAAGTTAAACCAAAGTCCATTTGGCCAAGAGCAGGCTACGCTAATTTACAAAGACAAATTTTCTCCCAGAAAATTCTCCAGAATCTTTCCTGTGCAATACGCTCGATTTACTGCTGCCGGGACGTCCTTGTTCGCTGCTGCAGCAATTCAATTAACGGAAATACAGGAAATACATTCGCTGCTACTGACGTTTCCATTCGTCTCTGCTTCGGCTTTTTCAGGACTCTTTTTATTTTATTTTTTTATCTTTCATCAACGATCAATTTACGCGTTCGCTATGAAGTGTTGTGGATTCAGATTATCATTTGGTCATGAATATTATACTTTGTAATCGAGTAGGGTCATTTATTCGAGATTTTCCCCGCACGTTTTTGTTTCTTGTCATTCATAAAGTTGGAAAGATGCGAAAGTTATAATTAAATGAAGAGGTTCAGAGAGCGTTTTAAGCATTAATTAAGAATAACGAATGTATAAAACTCGGGCAAGACAGTCGAACCTTTCACTATTGTTTGGAAACTTTTCGCGCAAGCATTATATATTTTCTTTATCACAGTCATACTCTCAATCCCGCTGGCTTTTATTTTTCCTAGCGGCTTTGGCGCGTTCTGAGGCACCCAACTTCCGCTGCAACGCTCATTACTTCCTTCGCCTCAGACAATTTCCAAGAATCTCTTGTAATCCACGACGAAAAACAGGGACGCGCTAATTCGTGCCAGGCTAATTATTCCCCCGAAGTGGAGGAAAATGGCCAATCAGACGCTGCAATTTCATTGGATGAAAGCTTGCGCGACGGCTTCAATATTATCATTTTTTTTATTCTTATTTTCTCTCTCTAGCTCTCGCTCATTGTTGACCGACGGTTGCTGAGGTCTGGGCGATTAATTAATTGGACTTTCGTCGCCTCGTTTTTCTTTTTACTGCGCCTATTGCTTTCAGACTATGCCAGATTGATTCTTCTTTTCTTCTTTTTCTTTGGCCTCTTTTCAAAATAAGACTGATGAGTTTGTTTCTTTCTTACTTCATTGATGTACTTTGTTCCTTATTTTTCCATTTTTCATTACAGTGCTTGTAGGAAATATATTTTTTATATAGTGAAACATTCTGTAAAATAAGTTTGAAGGCGACAAATTAATTAAAAAGTTGAACGATCTTCACTTTTACTTAAAATTGTGATCAAAATTATTTGTATGCAATGATTTCTTTTTTTTTCAATTCCTGAACCAGTAGCACAACTGTACAAATAACTTTATCGATACCAAGTATGAGTACTTGCACGTACGTGAACGTTTTATTTTTGTTTGCAGACGATGCTCCTTTGATATATGTTCAAGGAAAACATCGTAAAATAAGTTTTTACAACTGAACCAAAATAAACAATGAACGAGATAATTGTGAATTTGTCGTATAAATAGATCGTTTGTATAAAACTAATTATTGTTAAAACGAAATTACGCTGGCACAACAAATGGTGCAAACGAAACGCTTCATTAGTGAAAACCAGGACGTTTAATTAAAACTTTACGATCCAATGAAAATTTGCAAGATGGTCATTCAAGTGCTTCCCGGATGCACAGTCCATGCAATCTTATCGAAACCACCTTCATTATTGCGGTCTTCAGGAGCAATTTCAGTTATTATACGCGTTATATACAAACTGAATTCATAGTGCTCTGAAACTTAGTACTCAATAATATTAGCCAACTAACCCTTAAGCCATAAGTTCTCCCGATTAACTTGGGAGGCTCTTCGTACTTGATTAAAAATGTAAAAATGAAAAAAGAAAGTCTAGCTAGCATAGTTCAATGAAATTAGAAGAAAGTGCCAGGAGCTGATGGCCGGATACTAGTTTAATAAACACGTTGGGCTGAGCTGACAGGGACGCCGAAATTTATTAATCCACTCCCCGGGGGCTATATTCCTTCGGACTTGGGAAATTGAGCGGCTGCATCTTCCCTGTCATCCCCCCCTCTTCTCTCCCTCACGCATAAATTGTACCCACACCCCTCCTGTTCCAAGAGGATTACAGCAAATGGACTCGAGGAAGATCCGAGGATTGATGATTAATTTTACGAGCAATCGTCAAAGTTAAATACTCCACTGACCATTTAGTTGAAATACCCATGGTTTATGTATAAGACCCTTGGTTATTTATGGTACTTTAATTTGAATTTAAATTCATTTTGTTACGGTCTGAATTGATGCATCGAGAGAAAAATTCTGGCACGTTGTTCAACTGTAATTCTGGGGGGAGAGGAATAAAAAAAATTTTGTCGAAAATTTGCATTACTTACGCATCGCTGGACAGAAAATCTCTTTTTTAAAAATATTTTTCTTTCCGAAATCCCGATGAAGCTCATTCGTTTTTTCGGAAATAAAAAATTTTCCTTTTTTTTTTAAAGCTTTTTTGAAATTACGGAAATATATAATTAGACCACAATCATCGTTTGTTTGAAATTATAAATGATAATAAACGCTAGCAGTTGATTAAACATCCTGTTGAATGTTCAGTCGCATTTATTTCAAAAAGCCCGAGTTTCAAGGATATTAAAAGATGATTTATTATGAAATCGTTTTCCGAGCTCTTGATTTAAAATTCAAATAATCTTGGACTTCTCAAAAGAAGGCGCGCACTTTTGGTGCGTTTTTAAATCATGAATAAATATAAAGTACGACCGAAGTTCGGAATATTACGAGCTTCCGGGGGGGGGGGGGGGGGGGGGTTGGATGGTGGTCCAAATTATCCTCATTACGCTCGCTTAAATTGCCGGAGGCCAGGAGACAAAGTGGAGGGAGGTTGAACATACGACCTCTCGCGATGCCACCCCGGTGGACTGCGGTAGGAAACTTAATGTTAATTTACGGCATTTTACAGATAGTTTGTTTCCCCCCAGCTAGCTCGCTTCGAATTTGAATATTTTCGCGTCACAGCAAAGTTAAACGAACGCAATGCCACTGAAGTTTTAAATTGGTTCACTCTGCCTATTACGCTTCATTGATTTTACTTTCGTATCGGTTAATTCCCTGCACTTCTATTTATAAAATCAATCATTGCCCCCAGCATCGGGATGAATTATTAAAACCACGAGACTTTCATTTATTCACGATGAGGTCTTGCCTGCATAATGTGAATGCATATTTTAGGACTTTTGAGGAAATACCGCGCTAATAAATCCTCAAATTTCGTTCCAAAACTTTACGTACGTAACATGGTAAACAAACGCGTATATTCCGAGTAAGTCTGTAATTTGTTTTTCACCCGGGCGATCGATATAAAAAGAGAGAAAAAAAAGCAGTATTCATTATTATTTTTCTTTACTCTCTCCTTCCCACATATCCGTGCGGGAGCTAAATCCAATAAGCGGTCACGAAGAGTCCACTTATCGGCGGACGCCCTTCTGGTATATATACGTATTGAAGTTACGCCCGGCGCGCGGCTATTCGTGAGCACGCGAGCGATTTATTGTATTAAATCTTTGCACACCAAATTAAAATTGACGCGCTTGCATCCAGTCTTGGATGGCGTGAGAAAACAAGTTAATGATTGATCTTAGCTCCCACGGGAGTTTGAGCGTAAAATTTATCTTTCGCTCCTTCGATATTTTCAGCGTAAATAATTGATTTTCAGATCCATCAATTTTTTAGACCGACGGCATCTTATTTTGTGGGTGTAAATTTGACTTTTTTTACGGCAACAAATGATAGCCGGCGTTTAAAATTTCCAACTTACTTTGAATTAATGGTAAAATTGATCAAAATTTTTTAATCATCAACACTCGTGAAGTTTTCAAAGCAGCTGGTACCACTATGATCAAATATTAATCGCACTTTACAGAATAAATATTTTAGGAAAAAGTTGAAAAGCTCCGTTTATAAAATTTATCAAGAGAATAATGTAAGTAATCCACAAAAGCTCCGAAGCTCTGACAAAAAAGCGGGCTTTTAAAAAAAACGCCGATGAAGATGAAATTAGTCCAATGCAAAATGCCCGGTATGGTACGAATTAGTCAGAGTCAATTTTGCAATTATGCTACCACCGAGCGTCGAAGTGGCCGCTCGGTGGTTTTACGTAATTGAATCGTCTCAATTGTTGTATGACGGCTAATCTAAAAACGAGGCACTCTCGATCGGCTTCAATTAGCGACTGCCGCTGATGAAAAAGAAAGGAAGAAAGACAAAACGGCTCTATAATCTTGGTAATAAATCGCTCCGCGGGTACAAATACACTCGGAATCAGGACGATTAGGCTTGATTTTCGGACGCATCGCATGCAGCCGAAAGAAAGATATACGAGAGGCCAACCAGTGGGCCGGGGGGGCACTCTAATGAAATATCGACCTCTTCACGGTGGGGGCCAAAAAGTAGCTTTTTTGCATCTTTCACGTTATGAGAAAAACCGGGGACTCTTAATTAACAATTTTATCCTTCGTGGTTTGAAATCCATCAGGTGCGGAGCTTATTTTTATTAATACTCTGAAATGGCCGCTTGTTTACGAAAACTGCTCCGGTTTTTACTGGTAGCGTTTTGGCGATTGTACGTGACCGGAAAAATCGATGAGACCGCACAAATTTACACCCGAGTTACAATGCGTTAAAAGTGTCGAGCACTTAATGGAAAAAAGCTCGGGTCTACTACGTGAGAACCCCTCTAAGCCGAAAAAAGAAGATCGATTCGAGGAGACCCGCAGGGTGGAGAGGTTTTTCAATGAATACATGAATACCATCAGTCGCGAAGAAATCTCTTTTGCAAAACACTTTTTTTTTCTGCAAATTTTTTTACCCCGTTCCCGGGGGGGTACGAGTGACATCTTTTTTGTCCGCTAATCGCATTACTTCCATTCAAAATAACTTGGTTCAAATGAAACGACACATAAGCTTTCTCGCGGTGTCGAAGAGAGAAAAAAATTTATATGTCTATGTATATAGTTGTCGAGCGAACGGAATTTGCTCGAATATAACTCAGTGTGTTACCCGTGATGACTGAGTGTTTTTTTTTCTCTCTCTCTCTTTGCTCTGAAAGGCGAATCTATCGACTGGCGGCGGGGCAAAGAAGAGAGATTTTTCCATTCAGCGTCGCGCGCTCATAAATAAAATATCAGTAAGCCACTGCTGGTGACGAATGAAGGGGAAAAAAAGAAAATGTCGAAATAATCGCTAGGGGATGATTCGAATGGATGCTATTTCTTTTTTTTCATTGATGAATCTCGTGGGGATATGAATTTTAAATGTACAATTGATGTATAGGTAAAAAAGAAATTTTAATTTTATTTTATACTGATGGATTTTTCTTTTCTCTTATTTTTGCAAAAATTGATGAGGACTTTTGATAGAGAGCATAAAAAGTCTTTTTATTAAATAAAGTTAAATATTTTTATGGTTTTACAAATTACAAATCTTGTTATAACACTGTCTACTTTCTCTGAGAATTTAGTTTAAGCAGTATCAAGAACACGGAATAGCTTGGAGTGTAGAAGAGCTTTAAAGTTTCAAGTTAAAGGTCTTAAATATACATATTTTAAAGTCTCGCCGTTACTTTAAGCCATGATAAAAAAGGCAACAAATCTTCATTTCCAAGACTAAGTGAAACTTGTATACTGTTTCTCCTGTTTCAGCAAAAACCGTAAGCTTAATTAAAGAAAAATTTTAATACTTCAGTTTATACTCAAAAAAAAAATTTCAAATTATGTAGTTTTACAAAAAAATTAGTGACTGAACAATGCAGAGAAAATTCTACTTTTTGACTTAAAATTAACTTTTAAAACGTTAAGAGAAAATTGTTAAGGATTTTTTTTCTTTTTTTTTAAAGATAGCTCAAAAGTGACAGAAAGTACAATTATAATATATAAAAATAGAGGTAATTCTTATACAATTCACTGACACTTTATAAGATGATTTGGAGAAAAAATGATGTATCTAATTTTTATGAGCACGTTGATAAATTAGTGAAAATTTTAAACGGTTAAATTTTGAATTGAAAATTTATAATGAGGTTTTTTCAAATTTTTTCAAACATTTACATACTTGACAGTAACAAAACCCTCAAAGCAGTGCGTTTGACAGATAATTAAGTCCACTTTATCTGCAGTTTTACTATGCTTCTCATCTAATGAAACAAATTTTTATTTTTAACAATTTATATTTTGAGAAAAAAAGCAATATTATAAGGTACATTTTTAAATTCTTGGTTAATACCATGATTTTGGCTTGAGCTTGCTTCTAAGATTTCATTTTAAACTATGAACCATGGTTGTTGCAACTCACTTTATGCGAATAATTTAATCATTTACGATGATTTTTGAGGGCGCTGAGTAAGAAAAATGAAAGCTCATAGCAATCAATTATTTTGTATTGTGCTTATATCAGTTTCTTATTTCGTACAAATCCATGAGACACGAAAAAGCTTCTTCAAAATTTTTCAACTTCTACCTGATAATCAGGTATCAAAACTGTTCTAAGTCGAAAAAAGTTTCAATGTAAAATAAAAAAAAAATTAAAAAGTGAACAAATTCAATAAAAGGATGGGAGAAAAGGTTCATGATAAAAATAACGAGCAGAACGAACGGCAAGGGGAAATCGAAAAACGCATAAAAGGAAATTAATATAGAGATAGAGAGCAAGCGAGCCCGAGTAAATGGCGAACAGCGAAAAGAGAAAACTTAAAACACAAAACGCCAACGTAATCGTATTATTTGAAATAATCTTCTTCTCCGTCAATTGCACTGAGAGCGGGCGTACGCACAATAAATGCTCGACTTCCGCCTGTCGTAGACGGATAAAACGTAGAAAAGAAATTGAATAACGCGTCTTGAGATTATAAGGATGCCTCAACAACTAATACGCTCGACCCACTCGATCTCGAGCTTATCACCAAACGTTAATTAAAAACTAAATCAATTTACGATAAAACATTACGATAGGATCGGGCTGCTTACCAGATTATTAACTTTATTAAAATTAAATTCGAGATCAATTTTCCAGACGCCAGGGGGGACACTGCTTTTATCAAATTATAATAAAAAAAAAAAAAAAAAAAAAACTAATCATCATGGTCGTCATCGAGGCTGCGGCTAAAAACCTTTTTTCAATTTTCGAGTCAATGAGGTCGACGCCGGGGAGTAGAGGAGCGGGAGCGCAGATTAAATTAAATTAAAGGAAAAGAAGGGGAAAAAAGCGCGGCTAGCAGTGGACGCGGCCACCCATCCAGCCCAGTGGCTTAGCCTACTTTTCTGCCAAAATGACCACGAAACACTCTCTTTTACAACTTGACCTGTGGTTCGCCAAACTGTTGGGGTCATCTTTTTATTTTCTTCTTTTTTTTCTTGAGGTGGTTGTCAAAATTGAATTTACGGGAAAGGTTAACTAGCGTTCAATCTGCTAAATAGAGTAAGGGAATTTTGTGTTTTATTTTTATTCATGCTCCCTAGACGTTGTAATCAACCTGAAATTGATTATTGATCAGGAATCATAAGTTTTAGTGGCTGCTGTCGTATAGGACGCGCCGTGGTGGATCAGTAAATCAAAATTCTTAGCTAAACATGTCAATAACAATGGTTTGTAGGGTCTTATTCCTTATATTTCGCACAGTAGGAAGCCGCTTTTCTTAAAATCAGCTGATTATATCACTTTTTTTCATCCAGTTCTATCTCCACTTGATGAGTAACAATCAACACACTGTGCTTGAGTTCATTTTTAAGTAAAAAAAAAATTCAGCCCATCAATATGATGAGATTACGCGAAAAGTTTATCAGGAGGTGGCTTAGGAATTTTATAGATTTTCTTCACACTTAATTTATCTCAAAAATCAAGTACTTACCTAGTAGAGCTTATTTTATTTCAGTTTTGAAAAAAGTTTGCTTCCCCCAGTAATAAGCTATCAATGACAGCCTGACATTATCCGAAAAAATTTCTTTCATCAAAAACTATCCCAATAAGAAAACATTGCAGGGTAAACAAATAGCTTTTGTAAAAATATTCTAAAATTGGTCTGGTTTCGAGTGTATTTTTAACGTTTTAACGTAAAATAGATCCTTGTCAACCTCTTTGCTCTTCTCGTACAGCTGCACTGTTGGGTGCCCAAAAAAGACATAATTTAAAGGAAGAATTAAAGTTGAAACTAAAGAGCTTTTAGAGTAATTGCGTTAAATATCCACTAGAGAGAAAGTAAGTCGAAAGTCATCACACGGTTACGCGAAAATTAGCGTGCTTAATACGGGCGAGTGATGCAAATGATAATGGAGCCTTATGACACGCCTCGGCTGGAACGGTTTACGCGTGAGTGAAAAGATGCGACGAGTCATACAACCCGCACCTGCGTCATCCCCTTTTACTAAGCTTTTGATGTTGCTTACTTGCCGCCCCTGGCAGCCTGGTACAAACCGTCGACTGTTTCATTAGCTCGACAAGTTAACTTCACGCGAAACGCACATTATAATTATCCACCTGTTTCCACCATACACTTTCGCTCCAAAATTCACGTAGACAAACTTACGTGCCCCTCGCTCTCCAAGCATTGTCAACCAAGATACAACTCACC
The DNA here is from genome assembly GCA_038277355.1 of Encarsia formosa. NCBI lineage: Eukaryota > Metazoa > Arthropoda > Insecta > Hymenoptera > Aphelinidae > Encarsia > Encarsia formosa. The sequence goes on from CM076185.1 coordinate 16,147,432, forward strand.
TGAAAGCAAAAAAAAAAAACAAAAACTTGAATTTTTTGTAACACTAGACTCTCAATCGACGCGCAAGCGCGCTCAATTTTTAATCTTGAAAGTAAATAAACGATAATTTTTACTTTCATTTTCAAAAAAACATTGTTAAAAAAAATTTTTAACACCAAATTCCTCACATATCCTTTGCGACCTGCATCCAAGTTTAGTTCGATATTTTTGTGGTTATAGCTTTAAAAAGTTGTTTTTAAAATAATAGAAATTCTTATTTTATTTTATAGAATTCTGTAAAGAAATTAAGTCCATTTATTGAAGCAAAGTATTCAATACTTCAAATTAAACGGCATTCAAATTTTGAATTTGACGTTCTTAACCAATCAAATCAATTATAAAACGAAGACATTCGAACATGCATTATCATTATAAGGAGGGATTTTAAACTAATTTTAAACATTCGAGCTTATTTTTTGCCTTCTCCACAGCGAAGGGTATTTTCGAAGAGAAAATAATCTCCCTTCGCCTCGTTAAATTCATTTGCTCGTAACTCGATAAATACAAAATACTCGTAGAGCAGGTCGATCGTGATCAAATGTGATTAAAAATAAAGATGCTCAAGTAAGCTTTGGTTGGAACAGAGTTTACGCTCGAGCGAAAACATATCATCATATTGGATTGACGAAAACACGTCGTCAGACTGATGCCGAAACTTTATCCTAAATCGTATTAATTCCAGCTTCCTTCGCCCAAGCATAAAGAAATTCGTCAAGGCGTCGAATGATAATTCAATGAGCGCCGCGGCGCGCACCAGCTGGAGCCGTTTCGTAAAGTTTAACTGGAAAACTTAGGCGAATCTAAACTGAAAGAGAAGGAAGAAGGAGGAAGTTAGACGCGAGCGTCAACTTCTTTATAGGTCCTCACTCGAATCGATCCTTGTAATATTCTTAAGTACTCTCTCGCTCTCTCTCTCTTACGACCGTAAATAAATTTGTTTTTACGTCCCTCCTTTTCGCGGAAGCCCCTTGATACCGAATAAACTTCAGCAGTTTAAAATTTTTGACTCCTCCAGAGAGCTGGTAAGAAAAAAGGAAGACGAAGAATTTTATAATTAAAAGTCTCCTCGGTGATGCGGTGAAAAGGCACCGGGGAGAGGGCAAAATTTTCCCAGATGGAATTCTTCTGCCTGAGCCAACGTATGCCCAGCACGTTCCGTTGAGTGTCTGTTGGTTTGCCTGGTAATGAATTCGTGAAAATCCCCTTGATATTACGTTCGGCTGAATTCTTTCGAAAATTCTGACGTTTTGCTTTGAAGCGTGTACTAGAGCTTTCGAATTGCTTACACGTCTTTTACAACGTGTTTTCTGATCATACCATTTTTATTTATAATTTCTGTCAATTTTTAATTTGAACTTTTATTTCTTTTGTTTCTTTTATATCTTTTAAATAATGTCAAAGTCCCTAAAACAAATTTTATCTAATACTAATTATTCAATTGAGTAATTTATTTCTTCACTCGAAATCACTCAAGTAAGCTTTCAGTAATAATTATTTGGTGTCAGCAGTTTTGAAAAAAAATATTTAAGAAAGAGTTTGAAGAATTCCTACTGTAGCTTCAACCAAAAAACTTTTTCTTGTAAATTCAGAGCTACAGAAAAAACTTTACAGTTGCAAAGTAGTAAAGGGCAAAATAAAAAAAAATAACATAATGAAAAAAAAAAAAAGTAATATTTGTTCGTAGCAATTTTTTAATTTCTTCACAACTCGCAATTTTTTGTAATTTATTACACCCCAAAATCTATGTATCAATAATGATATTATGTTTCGTGGTACATAAATATAGCTTTATTAACAAATAAGTACAAATGATTCGTAATAATAAACCACAGCAGTGTTTTGAACTCCGGTGCTCTGTACATTCATAAATCCGTTGTTAAAACATTTGCATTAGGGTTTAAGGCGGTAGCATCGTCATCAAGGTCAGAGAGAGACGTTGTAGAGTGAATCAAGATTGCCGTGCGTTTAAACTCAAGAAAAACAAACCGGAAGCGAGTGGGTTCCTCCTAGTATAGTTATATAGGGTAGCTCGAGCGGGTGAACAAAAAGCTCGTAGATAAGCTTCGGGGCATTTATTTCGGTTGATCTTGGCAACAAGTGTTACCTTCCCTCCCTTCCTTGTGTAAAACTGGAGGGAAGACGAAAACCATTAGTCGTTCCATTGCGCGCTCTAATTATCTGGGTAATTGGCCTTTGAAAGCGCGCCGCGCGGCGGCTTTTAAACTCTCGTTGCAGCAGTTACTAGAATATTCTGCCAACTGTACGCTCCTCCATGTATACGAGTGTAAACTTTTATCGTCGTTATACTTACTTACGCCCACGTGACTTATTGGACCGACTCCTGATAAAACTTTCCCCATAATTCATCCACGCTTTCTCTTAACCCTCATCTCCGTTTTTCATTTTTACAACTTGGCGTTTTGTTCAACGCGCTGATGTATAGATTCTTTCAATATTTTTCGGCGAGTTAGAAAAAAAAAGAAAAAAACGTAAACCAAGTTGGCTTAATACCAGGATCATCAGGAGCTTTTTCGGCTTTCTTATCATACGTATCTTTCCCTCCAGCGGTGCAAAAGCACTGTTCGTCCACCGAAAACGAGATAATCCAGACGAGTTTTATACCAACAATGTACACGTATAAAACCAAAGGAGTTTTGAGAACGATCAGGAAGAGTCCTTGCTCAGCATTAGCCTCGATCGAACGAATCGTACGTTTGTACACCGTAGATTTTGCGAATTCCGGTCATGCATTTTCTTCTTCGAGACTCTGCATGTGTGGTATGTTTTCTTTGGAAACCCAATTTTCTCGGGTAGAACGTCTTTCATTTCTCTAATGTAGCTTTATTATGTCAGCGGAGAAGAGATGTATTTTTTTTTATGCAAAAAGTTTTCTTTTGTTCAACTTCTTTCTTTTTTACAAAAATGCGCACTTTTATGGAGAAGTAAAATATGCATCTTCTCGAATTATACTTCCGTTTTGATTTATTGAAGAAATTTGAACTTAATTTTTATTTTAAGAGCTCTTTGGCTACCTCGCATTAAATTATTAATACCCGCGTTAATAATGAAACTGTGATTATCACCTTCCATTAAAGTTGGACTGTGAAAGGTTACGTTTCAATCCAAGCATTAAATTCTACCTGAGCTATTAATGTTGTACTTATGAATAGATGAGCGTGATCAATAACTAAAAAACTAATAATTTACTTTTATATTTACGATAAATATGAATGCCTGAAAAAACTCGAGCTTTGTAAATGCAAAAATAAAAAAAGACACTCACGTTTGGCTTCATAAAAAGGAAAAAGGGGTTTCATGGAATTTTGACATATTTCTGTTGGACAAATGACTATGTATTTTTCACGAAAGACTTTGTGCGCTACCGAAAACCCGTGAAAAATGTTTTAGAGATTTTTTCTGACAGTAAGTACAAAAGCGCATCATTTCTCGAAAATATCATGGAACATTTTCATGTATGCGCAAACCTTGCTTTTTTTTTACAATATTTTTGCCATCCGCTAAGTCAACAAAAGAGAAACTTTTTTTTTTTATGTACTTAAAAAGTTGTATAAATGATGAAAAATTTTTGACTGTAATTTTCTATGAAAAAATTTCTAAGCTATAAGGTTGGTTTTTTATTTTCTCGTTGTGGAGTATAAAATTATCTAACTGAAAGCCGCAAAGATCGAAATTTGTCCACGCTCCTTATACCAGCGTACACATTGTTGCGAAGTTTAAGCACAAAAAGAGTGTCGAAGTTTTCTAACTTTGTCCCCTGAACAATCTCGGATAAAAGTTTTGCGCATTTCTTGTTCATAATGCAAATGCACACGTTAAAAGTCGCGTGATGAGAATATTTCATTCTTCCTTCTCTTTGGACTTTATAGGATGCTTTATTTTTAATTTACTTCGTTTAGAAAAATTTTTGTTCACAACTTTTTTTTTCTTCTCTTACCCGCCTCAAATTTGATTTTCAACCATTGTTTATCATGGTCTTTGTCAATTTAACCGTAAACATGACTCAACATTTCAAAATGTACAAAACAAAACAAGAAATATTCCAAAAGTAATTAAGTTGAATAAATGAAATTGTTTTTTTCGAGTAATTCATGAGTTCTACGTTGAATATAATATATGTTTAGATCTTATCAGACTAAAGAGAAAATTCTCTATCGTATGCTTGCTAGAATCTTTGATAATATTGACTATTCTCTTGAACGTTTGATCATTAAAAAAGAAATCAATAAGTTATCGAATTCTCATAGACTGACGCAGAAAAACAATAAAAACTTCACCGAAAGAAAACACTCAAGAATCATAACAAAAGAAATAACTTCACCTCGAAACAGTGCTTTCATACTTTCTAATTAATAAAAAAAAAATCTTAGGGAAAGAAAAAGTATTACCGAGCTTCGTAATACCTTTTGCTTCTATCCATTCTTCTAAATCCTCTCAAAAGTTGTATAGCGAGGGAAAAAAGAAAATTATCCCGAACAAGAGAGAGAGAGAGAAAGAGAGATAGCCTGGAAGGATTTCGCTTTGATCGACGCAGACGCTTTTTTTCTTCTCTCCTACCCATCCTGAATTTCGACTCGCAAATCCTTCAGGCGAAAACGTCGAAAGTGTGAGAGGGAAAAGCCGCACTCGTGCGAGTTTATGTTTTCACGTGGAAGTGCGAGTAAAAACAGCAGGGGGATCGACCATTCGACACCGTCTGTGTTTGCTTTGAGAGCTTTTCAGAGATGAGCTTTTCGTGTTTCAAATCTAGCTTTTGTTTTAAAATTTACTCAAATTTTCACTTTTTTTTCTACCTCCTACTGTACTGCTCAAAGGAATATTATTTGAGATTACACTAAAATAGTTTTAAATAGTTCGCCTGTATTTAAGACAGTAATCAACTTGCTAGGTGGGTACTTTTTGGTTTTATTTGATTTTTCAGGACAAAATTTAAAATTAATTTTTTTTTTTTTTTTTAAATATTTTTTAGCAAAATGGGTTATGACGGTTTTTAAAATGACCTACTACTTTAGTCGAGCTATAAAGCTTTTAGCTCTCGACGGATGAACTTTTGAGTTTAATTTTTCATATAAATTTGAATAAAATTTTTTATTATTTTCCGAGAAAATATTTTATTTATACTAAAAAAAGTATGAATTTCAAGGTGATGAAAAATTAGTCTTGAAAGAAAGTCTGTTGTTTTTCATACAGTTACCAGGTTGATTTAAATTTCATACCCTTTAAAGCCCTCAAAACATACCGTTTTAACTAGTAATCCTAAAAATTTGCATTTAACAGGAAAGGGCAGCTTCAAAAAGTATGCCAAAATCAAAGTCAAGAAAAAACGAAACAGCTCATGCAGCAACAAACAGGCTCATACTCGAAACGTGCTGATACCCGATTATACTAATATTATACCATAATACATCACAATTATTAATTTATCTAAAGTAACGTCAAACAAAGCAGATTACGATAACGAGTTTGAAGTACATTGTATAAATTTCAACTGTTGAACGTATCGACCGATTCGGTTTGAAAACGATAATACTCGATGGTAAAATTAAAGAAACAAATCAAATAATTTTCTGGGAATAGCTTATTTCAGAGAGCTTTCATCAGCAACTCTCGTAATCATTTAATCACTTGTATAAATCCATCAGCAGACGAGGAGCGAAATTAATCCATCGAGGAAATAATTGTTTCACCGCGCGAAAACACCGCACCAGTTGCATAACCTCAATGCTCGCGAAATCAAAGTGCGATGAAAAATAATTCGACCCCGTTTTTTCCCTTTCCGACTCGTAAAATTTTTAGAGCCCAGATGCAGCTGAGCAGCACAAGCATTCCGATTTACGATTCCATCCGTAATCGTCGCCTCTTTCGCTTTTTCTTTTTCTTTTTTTCCCCTCATCCCCTGCAACGGCTCAAATACATTATTCAGTTAAAACACAAAGAGAAAGAGGGTTAAATCTTCCCGCTCATTAATTCCGCGGGGGCGCAAGCTCGCGTCTCTCGCGCTTTTTTTATCTCAAAAGCGACCCTAAAACGTTATCATTTGTGTAATTCGCGGTTGAGACGGAGCTTACATCGCAGATGAGAAATAGCGACTGGAGAAATAATTAGTTTGAAAAATCGATCTTTCTATTACACGAACCAGGGCGAAATTCCATCGGGGGTGCGAGTCGATAATACGCGCTCGTCGATTGTATCTAGGCGCGGATTAGCTCGGGGAATTCGGGTATAAGAGTTGTGTGTTTGCCTGGTCCGTTGAGCTTCGATCGGATTTTACTGATTTCACTCCAAATGCGGGCTTAACTATTTAACTTGCTTTTTTCTCCCTTTCTCTGGACTCCTCCCCCTCCTCCCCCCTCTCTCTTCTTTTTCACTAGTTGTTATTTTGTTACGAGCTACAGCCCGAATCCAATGAAATAAACGGCTCGCGCGATGTTACCGGAGCCCGAGCTTTAGCTACGAATCAATTGTATTATCGGTCCGTGTGTAAGTTACTTTGCCCAACACTGTTTGCACCCACTTTTTCATCGTATTTGATTTTCGAGTATTTGTAAAACATGTGTTTTGAAGAATTTGCAATATAATAATGAATTGTAAATTATTCTTTGTATCTCTGTTGTTGAAATGTTTGTCTGTAAATACTTAGTGAACTTAATTTAGAAATTATTGTCCCCGCCTCAGGGAAATATATTCGAAATAAACTAAACTCGGAGGATTGGTTGATGGAGAGAGAGGTAGAGAAAAACTTTATCTCCGTAAAAGCAATTCAACTAGTGAAACACTTGATGTGAAATTTAGCCCGAGAAATGATTATTCCGCGATCCTGCTCCGGGGGTGCGAGAGCGACAGTCAACTCGGCTTTACTCCCGCCCTCGCCGCTTGCTAAATAGTCCATCATCCCAAGAAAATTATCTTTAAACGAAATCATCGCAATTTCCCCCAAGCCACCGCCATCCACCCCGAGGAGAAACTTGTTAAGGTTTAGCCTGGTCCCTCGATCGCAAATTTCATTGCTCATTTAAATACCCGCATAACTTATTTACATTTATATTTTTTAAACTTTTTTTTTAAATCATTTCCTTGACTTTTCCGAGGTCGCGAGCTTTTCTTTCGAATACTGCAAGCGATCGACAAAAAATTTAAACTTTAGTTGAGCATATTTTTTTATCCAAAATACTCCGAATTTTTTGCTCGCGATGATGAATCTAGAAACTGAAATATTTCATCCTACAGTTTTAATCATGACTTCTCGCACCAACAAATTAGCTGACACTCAGAGCCCGGAATAATGAGTTTCTAGTTTAACGCTTAATTAGAGTAAATTCACTGTGATTCAAAGTCTGCGGACTTGTCATGATTTCAGCCAGACTCGGAGAATCATTCGTTAGGGAATAATTTTCCAGGGAGATTTAGCTAATCCAATGTTAGAAAATCCAAACTATATGTGCGATAAACTGTAATTTAATATAACGAAGTATATTCCGGATCTAAGCCACTATAAGCGCACCGAGATGCTTTAGTTTCAGAAACGCCTGTTGCTTAATATCTCAAAGAAGTTTCTGCCTGACAGCCGCCGTCGACGCCGAGTTCATTAAATTAATTAAAACTTCTTCCTTTCAATCTACCCTCATAACAATATTGATTTTATTCAAAATAAAAACACAACTCCTTCTAATCTCTACGTGGGTTGTTAAATTAACCAAATTTGCCTTGAACTAGGATTACAGATTTTGAATGAAGGTTTGATAACACTTCACCCATGCTTATAAGGGAGGGCAGCTAAACACGTATCGATCATATGGTTCGTTACAGAATTGAAACGTATTTGAAAGCTTTTGGAACACTCGACCTGGATTCCGGTCTTAATCGTCCTCTTCAAATGTAAACAAATCTTCAAAATAGTCAAAATAAATTTTGTGTATATGCCTGTATCTTTACCGAAAAATACATTTCTGACTGGCTATAAATAATTTATTGCAACATTCAAGAAATGTCAGAAAGAAATATAAAACAAATTTTTCAACAAAAATTCAAAATTGTTTTGAAAAAGTGACAAACGATCAAAGAAAGACAAGCCCCCCAGAAGTGCAATGGCTCGTAACCGGTGTCACATATCCGAACTTGGTAAAACAAATTCTTTTGACGTTTTTTATTTACACACACGAGTACTCGAGTGTGAAATGCATTGTTGTACTGTTTTTTTTACAGATTTATCGGTTCCTACACAAAAACACCTATGAACCTCGCCTATATAAACAAAGTATTCTCAACACCGGTTACTGTAGTTGCTCTTGATAAAATAGTTGCAGAAAAAAGGAAGGGAGTAGAGAAAAAACTTTTCAATTTTGTGCTACCTACGAGTTCAAACTCGATGCTCCACCGACGTCGAATGTCACTATTGGGAAAGCATTATATTTGAACTTGCGCTGTCGAATCGAATGAATGAATTCGAATAACTTCTAGCAAGTATTTCACTTCACTATCGTTCATTCAAAGATGAATAATTGAAAAAATCTGTGTTTGTTTGCAAGAAATAAAAATAAAATCAAATCCATTTAAATTAAACAAGTATTTAAAGAAATCATTGGATTTCTTGTAAAAATTTACCTATGATCTAGTGAAAATTTTCTCGCTTGAATTCAATTTAGAGTTGGCAGTGGTGATAGGTGAAAAACGCAGACCGAAAAATTGTCGCTCGGCCCTCTGGGTTTGTAAGTGACATTGCTGCGTTGCAACTCACAAGGAGAGCAAGAGCTAATTTTCGGGATGAAATATTATGACTTTGGGTACTGACTACTACGCGATGCGTGCCGCGACTTGCTTACTGTTGCGTGCCTACTCAAAAGTAGTACGTTTCAATAATTATTATGGTACTGTTTCCAACAATAATAAATTTAAACATTGAAAAATAGTGTCTGATAGAAAAATCGAATGAGTTTATTGATTTTTGGTACTGTAAAACACGATGAAAAATTTATTACGCATTTAAGCAAGATATTTTAGTCATTTACGTCTAATTAAAATAAAATAATCTTTCGTTTTTTTTTTTTAACTAACTGCAAAGAATTTTTACATTGTATGTATGCACTAAAAAATTCTACTCTAATTAGATGAAAAGAAGACACTATGAAAAAAAAAGTTTTGTCTTTGAATTTTTAGATCTTTAATCTTATACTTCATTGAAATGACTTAATTTGTAAATTAAAAGAATTTCAAATAAAAGGAAAATACTTTACTTACAGACCTCGTTAAAATACCCCGCACAAATCCTCGCGGTCAAGGTAAAGTTTCATTAAAAAGATATTCAACGTGGCTTTTAAACAAATATTCCGACCTAAAACATATTTGCCTTTTTTTTATCACTCCTATAGTATACATCTTAAAATTTTGGCAAATACATAGATTCAAAATATATTTACTTTTAAAGATTAAAAAAAATTTTATTTTTTTGGGCTAAAAAAAATTTCAGGGAATAATATTTTTTATGAAACAATGAAATCATTCGGTGAAACTATAACTGGAAAATAAATTAATAAAATTATTATAGTGCAATAATAATTGTTTTGTAATAAGATGAAAAAACTGTGAGCACGAAGTAAATGCTAATTGACTTTTTTCCGCCCAGTAACACAATAATTGGTGCAGCAGTAAGAAAGAAAAAAAAAGGAAGCATAAAATTCAAGTAACACAAAATGCGAAAGATTTGCAGGAACTCCGAGGTGGGCCGTAAGGTAGACCATGCGCCTGAAAAAGAAAGAAAAAAAAAAAAAAAAAAAAAAAAAAAGAAGAGCTCGAGAAATTGGTTTAAAATGAGTTCGAGTCACGTAAAAAAAAGTGTACTAAATTTTTCGGGTCACGTCCGATAATAATTTGATAAATTTTTTTTCCTTATTTAAAAGTTGCACTTTCCAGAATTTGAATTCTATTTTTGCAAATTAAATTAATAGAACAAAAAATTTCAATCGATAGAACGCTGGGTAATTTAGGAAGATTTGAAATAAGCTTATTATTCATAACGACAAAGAGATCGATGATTAGCCAGAATCAATATTTGGTTGAATTAATTTCAGTGATCACTGTAATTTGAAATTCCGCAGCGGGGATTTACGCGTTTAATTCATCTGTAGAAGATTGTACCCGATGCACGTATTGTGTAAATAGATAGATGCACATAAATCAATTTGACACGTTAGTCTGAATTCATCATGCGTCAAAATTGGGGAAAAAGAAAAATCATTCTTCTCCTTGATTCGTGATTGATTACGCACTTGTTATTTAAAACTGCAAAAAATATTTCACATCTCGCGTTCTGCTGGTCAGTTTCGTAAAACGAGTTTTGTTACCTTTAATCCCTTTAAACCCAAGATGTACTTTTTCTATCTCCTCTCTGAATCTTTTTTTTTTCCTCTATAAACTCTCAAATTCAATTTGTACGCACGAACCGAAAAAAAAAAAAAAAAAAAAAACCAGGAAATGAACAATGTCACGTAAAAAAGTAAAGCTCGGGAACTAGAATATTTAAAAACAATATTAAAGAGTTGAATTTGAAAAAAGAGGGAAAAAAGGAAATTACGGTGCACCAGCCGAACGAGACTGTATACGAGATGAAGAAACAAGCTCTCGTGTACCCGCGCAACACGGAGCCTACAGGAGCGCATGTTTACTTAATAACAGGGCGCTGCAGCGATGACGGGAGCCGCACGTACTATGCAAAGACACTTTCATTTTGCATCGGGCTTTTATAAATTCTAGATGAAGATCTCCGGCTGCCTTTTGCGGGGAGAACGAGACGGGAACAGGGCCTATATATATAATTAATGACCGAGCTTGCGACCATCGATTTTACACCGCTCGAGTGAATTATCTCCCCTTATTTACTCCACCCACTTTTGTAATTTACGTGTCGCGCGACTCTATTTTACCACCTCTTCTTTGATTTCTGATATTGCATCTTGTTTACATCAAAACTTATCGCTTTACGCGCTAATTTCAAAGTAGTTTTACTTTACATTTTTTTTCTTTCCACAAGCCTAGTTCCCGCAAGCTCGATGTAAATAAAGTGTATAAAGCTTAATTTATCGTGGAGTACTTTCAACAGTTTGTTTAGTGATCATTAGCGCTTATTATATTTAATTTGATGTTCCTATACTTAAGTACGCTTTTATGCCAACGTTGAGTCTATAAATGTTTTAAGGGTCAAACAAAACAAACGACTGTCAATAATTAATAGTAGTTAGATCGCTCAAGTCGCAAGGCAAACCAAATAAAGAATACATTTAAATTGGAAATTTTCCTAAATAAGTACATTTGTTGGGATTCTACGACAAAACATCTAAGCGACAAAACATCTACGACAAAATATCTGCGACAAAACGTCTATGCGACAAAACATCTAGCGACAAAATATCTATCAGAAATTAAATTTAAGCTTATTAAATAAATGATAATATTAAATTAATATTGTCACTTTGAAAATAACCCAATAAACCAATAACCCATCCTAAATAACCCTCCTAGGCTCGCCTGGATACTAGGTTTAACCTCCAATCCCATAACCCATCCTAAATAACCCTCCTAGGCTCGCCTGGATACTAGGCTTAACCTCCAAACCAATAACCCATCCCAAATAACCCTCCTAGGTTCGCCTGGATACTAGGTTTAACCTCTAAAATAACCCTATTATTCTTAACCAAAATAACCCTTTTACGCCCTCCTAGAGTAAGAATCATCCCTCTTTTATCCCCTCCTATAGTAATAATCATCCCTCTTTTTCCCCCCAACTAATAAACCAAAAAACCCTCTAAAACATCCCTTATAACAGGGAAAAAAAAATAATGACCCTAACCCTTTTTCCACCCCACCCGTACAACCCCGAATTCCCATACGCCCCAAGACACATTTTTATAGTGGTTTTTGCGTGGAACTATATATACTTGACTTATGCCAACATGTTGGCATAAGTGTCTATTTATTGATGGAAATCTTGGCATAAGTGTCTAATAATATATGTATTTTTATATACTTTTATTCAATATTTTACTGTATTTTTAATTTCTGATAGGCATTTTGTCGCCAGATATTTTGTCGCTGGACGTTTTGTCGCATAGATGTTTTGTCGCAGATGTTTTGTCGCTAGATGTTTTGTCGTACTACCCATTTGTTGGTACAGTGTAGATAAGTAATTTTTTATTCTGCTTAATGAATCCACTACAAAGCATTGGACGTGGCGTTAAAGTTGAAGAAAAAAGTCTTTAGACACAGGAGGCCTGAATTATTATGTAGTAATTTATTAATAGGAGATTTATTTTTATTTATCTTCTTCCGACTAACATTGTAAAAAGAAAATAAACAGAAATAAAATTAGACATGAAACATTTATTTTTAACGCATTTGAATTCTAATCTGTTTTCATAGGAGATATTTATAAATACAGAAAAAAAAAACCCAGGTTTATCTAAAAATAGGAAAAAAAGCCCGTATCTTTCAATCAAAAGAAAAAAGCGAGAAAAAAAATGTGTAGACATATTCGTCAGAGGAGTCACAGGAAGGAAAGAAGGAGAAGAAGTTTCAGCTCGGATGTCAGCTGTCTGTCATACCCGAAGATTAATCACTCGAAGCCGCTCCGCGGAATCGATCCGGCAAATATTCCATCAAGCCGGCTTCTTCTTCTTCTTCTTCTCCTCCTTCTTATTTTCCTTCTCCTTCAAGCCACCCGGGTTTAGAGTAACGTGGCCCGCTTTTTTCACTTTTTACCCCCTCCCTCTTTCCTTAATTTGTTTTAAGTGATAGCAAATTTTTCTTTTTTTAAAGTTAATTATTTATTTTTCAATTTGAAATTAAATTATTATAGTTTATGAAGTAGTATGTTGACAATTGTACGTAGTAGATAAGAATAAGGTTAAAAAAATCTTAAGAAACTTTGAAAGCTTTTTTTAAACGCTTACTTACGTCAGTACTATTAAGATCGTTAATGAGTTGCGTCGAGTATTGAGGCCAGGATTTCCAAAAACGAAACATGATCTTGATGGTTACAGTACTGAAAGTACGTCAAAAAAAAAAAGAAACTTTTTACAAGTCGAGAGAAACATTTATCTAATGAAACGCAACGCGACCAAAAATATAATTTAGGTAAGTACAAGATGATAAATGATCTACATTTTTGACAAAAATTTTTTTTACTCTTTGAAAAATTAAAGATTACTCAAAGCTTAACTTTTTTTTAGAAAATTGAAAAAATTCAGGAAAGTAATTAGAACAATTCATGAAATTTACTCGTACATTTGATAACAACGGAATATTTAATTATAAAACCAAACAGGACATTGTTTAATTAAAGTTATAATTATAATTATAACAACGTATGATTTTAATTTAATATTCGCGAATTCATTTTTGAACCCGAACGGTCGTTTAATTAATCAAACTTCTTCCTGCAAGTGATAAAAAAAAAGAAAAAAAATGTAAATCCAAAGTTTAAAGTAAATTTGTCAGAATTCCTTTTTAAATGCCTCCAGAGTGAATCTGTTTAAATAACGGGGCCGGTCCCACCTCGAACAAATTACAAATGGCACCAAAAGTGCTTTTAAGGCAAATCCTTTTACTAGTTCCAGACCGCAATATCCATTAGGGTGTTTTAATTATAAAACCGCTGAGCTATCACGGACGACCACGGAGGACTTTGGACACATTTTATATTAATATTAATTTGTCCCGCCGAGCTTTAATCGGAGACACGAAAAATCATTGAAACAAATCTCGGGCGATGCGTACTTGCGATTAAATTCGATTAACCAAACGGTAACATATTTCGTTATTAAAATTTTATAATTCTCGTCCGGCGATAATTAAAACAAAAGCTTGGGACGTGTACCTTTGATGGCCCTCGATTTAAATTTAAAAACGAATAAAATTAATGCTAGTGCGCACATGAGAACGCAAAGCGAGCTTTTTAGGATGTAAAATGATTTTTTTTCCTCGCTCGATGTCTCTTTGTAACTCGTACTAATGCGATGGGGCCGGGTATTATCAGTTCAAACGTGTGCATATTTCATGGCAGTTTCATCTCAAAGAAAAATTTTTCGCCCTACTTTTTCTTTTACAAACTGAAGTAAAAAAAAAAAAAAAAAAAAAAAAATTAAAGGATCCCGTTACTCGGCTAGCACACAATGAATTTTTTTTCCGGCATTACTATCATTAGATATAATATTTTTCATCATCGGCGTACAAGGCAACTGCGCAGTTCGTTGAAAAGCGCCCGGCTGCAGGCTTTAATTAGACGTGATATTTCCTTTAATCATTGGGATCGTATATTTAGATTAATATCAAAATCGTGAGGTAGAGGCTTTAATGAGTGGGTAAAGGTTGACTTCAAAGAAAAAGAAAAAAAAATCTTCGTAAAAGTCAAAGAGAAGCAGAGTCTCGTGGGTTGTTTCAGACGAGAATCTTAGTAAACTTAATAAACAAGCACGCTATTCTTCAATTATTTTTCTTACAAGCACATTTTTTTTTTCTAGGCCACGATCAGCTTTTTTTTCATTTGAATAAGTGTAAAGGCTGTGGGCGGAATTGCGGGTGTTTACGGATTTACTATTTTCGGATTGTAACTCTGATTACACGATACTCTCGGGCCTATCTGATTACTCATTTAAGCTTTATTTTTGGATGAAGTTTTGGAATTTGTTTACATTGCAAGCTTAGTCTGGTAGTTAGAAATTTAAATAACAATTTTATGACACGATTTTTAAAATTATTATCAATTTATAATTAAGTTAAAATCGATAAATTACCTTAAAAATTATTATTTTATTTTTATTTTATTCAGATTACAAGCTAAAAAGCCCATTACAAAATTAATACATCGTATGATAATTATAATTACATATTATAAATTGATAAAAAAAAGAAAAAAAAAAATTTATAAAAAAATGAAAATTCACTCATAAATAAGTAAATATTTTGATAAGTTCTTAACTTTACAAAATTTAGAATTGAATAAATCGAACCAACCATAATTTGCGTTGCACGAACATTATCTTCTTTAAATGTATAAAAAATTTTCAATTCAATCCAAAAGAGAAGATACGATTGTAAGACCACTGAAATACATCAATATACTCAATCTCAATGTATCATGGCATGAAAAAACAAGGGGACAGGTGACGTCAGAGTAGCGGGTTACTCTCCCACCAAGGTATACGATAAATTTTCACGAATTTATTATCATGACGTGACGCAAAAGTATATACTTTTTGGGGGTTGGCTCGTTAATCATCGATAAAAAATAGTGAGGAGGATAATAATTTTAGCAGGACATTTGAATGGAATGCTTTTTTAAATCATAAGCTCGCACGGCTTCATCCCACTCACCTTTGTGTCGATCTATTTTCGACGCGGCTGGCTGATTTATATTTCATTTCTCACGGCGCTGAAAGTTCTCAACTTCCCCTCCTTAATCCTGATCCCTCCTATCTCGTTTCCTTGCTTACCGTTCCAACTTTTTTTTTTTTTTTTTCGCAGAACCTATTCGCCGTGGAAGAGGTGGTAGTCACGCGGAAAAAAGGTAGCTTTTTTCGGTACATGCGGCGCTTGTTTGTTAGCGTTGTTACGCGCCATTTGAGCTTTTCTCTTGGTACGAAAGACGTTCAGGGAAATGAATACGGATAAACAACGTCCGCAGTGAGCGTTTTGGGTCGAGATTATTTCTAAATTATTCTAGTAAGAGTATGAGTGAACTCGGATTCAGTGAAAAATTTTTTAATCTCGGGCGCAATAAAGTTTTTATTGTTTGACAAAAAAAAAAAAAAAATAATTAAAAAAGTTTATAAGCTACACATTTTTCGACAAATATGAAAAAATTCTGTGGTTGTTCTTGTTTACAAACAGGTTTTATTGTAGTTGTTCAAATTGTTTAAAAATTATTGGTTTATACTCAGTGTAAAAAAACAAATCCTTATTTTGTTGAGATAGCAAAGAAACTGATTAAGTTGTTAAAAAATGAGATACTGAATAACTTTTTATATAATTGAATTTTATATAAATAGAATGTAAGATCCTGTCTGATCAGTTCGAGCTCTTACTACTGTAACACTTTAAGCGTTACATTACAGCATTAAGTAAACAAGTAAATATCAAAGTGCGAGCAAAATTGTTTGAAAACTTTAAACTATTAATTCTCAATTTCAAAGCTCGTATGTTCAAGTAGAATAATTTAAACTGCGCCATTAAACTATTTTAAAATGCTCTGTATCATAAAAGTTTACGACCTGTCCAAAACTGTTGCCACTTCTAGTGATAAAATTAATAAATCTACCGTAATGAATATGTAAAAGAATTTGAAAAATGTTTTAATTTAATAATGTCATACAGTTGAAGTATTAATTTTTTTTTTTTTTTTTTTTTCACTTGAAAATTTCAATTATTTTCCGAAATATTCTATCATTCAGAATTAATTGAAGTGTTGCCACGAACGAGTCTCTGAAATTAAATAATTCTTGTTCAAAGCGTATAAATTATATTTGTCATGAATGCAAGCGACTCCATGGCAAATTAAATTTAAAAATTGGCTAAAAGAATTTTTTTGTGAATAAAGTTCACCAGTTTTTCATAAAAGATTTCATTAATAAGCTTTAAACTCAGTTATACTTCCAAAACAGCAACGAAAAAACTCACAAACAGACCAAGTATTAAAGAGTAGGTATATTATCTCGGTATTACATTTTAAGAATTTAAATTTGTTAATTTAAGGAAATTTAATATCAAGAGGATATAATACTTTTGAGTTTAAATTATAAAAGGAAAAAAAATTTTAATTACAAGACGAGATTCGTAAAACTAATTGTAAAATAAAAATTCTTGCAAGCCTAATATAGATATGTCTTGTTCAGAGGGTCTCCCCATAAAATTTTAAGCAAATGATCGATTTTTTTTTAACTCCTGAAATACTACTCGTTTTTGAATCACCTACATATTTAAATTGTTTGCTTACACAATAAAAACAGAAAACGAAATTCTAATAATTATTCCCTGCTTTACCTAAAGTTTGGTCGTTTAAACGTAAGCTCTTGTAAGTAGAAAAATTTAACCAAGTTAAAGCTATTTTTGAATCCAACTGATTTTTAACGAAATCTATCAGAGTATACCAAGAGGGTACTGCAGTATAATTCATCAAGGATGAGCGTATCGACGGGTGATACGAAAAAGGGCACTTCAGAAAAATTAGCAAAGTAAAAATTAACAACGTGAGCCAGCCACGTAAAAAATAACACGAGCGATTTCATCATTATTTAATAAAACAAGTTATCAAAATAATGAAAAAATCATTCGTGTTATTTTTTACGCGGCTCGCCTACATTGTTAATTTTTACTTTGCTAACTTTGCTGAAGTGCCCTTTTTCGTATCACCCGTCGGTATGATGTTTTGTCTAAAGCTATTTTTGAACATTTTAATTATAGAAACCACGCAAATTAAATGAAAACATTTGACGCAAAAAAAGAAAAGATTTACTCTATTTTTTAAGTATAGTAGTGTACACATGTTTTCTCCAAAAGCGCACTAGAACTAACAGCTTGAGAGCGACTGTAAAAAGAAAAAAATACATCTCGGAGCCGCTAAAGCCACACGATTCATTTGCTGTTTTTTTTAGAGTAAGTTGGTGGAAGAAAAGAAAAGGGTAGTTCTTCAAGGTTGCATGACATTTCAATGTAGATGTCTCGATAAAAAAAAAAAGTTTTCCGAAATAATGCTATTGAACTAAAAATAAACAGCTTTTTGGTAAAAAAATAAATAAGAGCTATATATTTATAGTTGGTACAAAATTTGGCATCTTCTAAAGCTCTTTAAGTTTTTGTAACCAAAACATTTATGAGTTTTAAAAGATCGACTGTCAAAAAAAAGTACGCTAAATTAATTTTAGCAATGAGCTGTAAAAACTTACTACAAGAAAACATTTGAGAGACTAAAAATTATGTACATCTTTGAGTAAGCATAATTGGTCAAAAATAAGAGGTAAAGTTACCTGTATAGGAGGTATTGATTTAACAATAGAAAATGAATAAAATTGAATCAACAATCAAACTCTTGGAAAAAATGTTACGATACAATTGTATAAAAAAGTCACGACTACAAATAAAATAAGTTATAAGAAGAAATGGTCAAAACCGTAATAAATTAAGTACACACCAGAAGGTGAAAAACTCGACGTAGCGTGGCGTTCGCATTATAAAAGTCGGTGATCCATTCGACGCGCTGGATTAAGCTTCTCCGGGAAGCAATTAAACTTTTCTCTGTCGTCTTTTATCTTCAGTAGTAAAGTACAACGAAAATTTATCAGCTACGAGACGCGTCTTTTTATTAAAAAGTTTCAATGGTAATTAATTCGTCTCCTGATCCTTTTTTTCATTTGATAATTATCAAATGAATCAGGCTTTTTATGATGAATTAAGTGGTAGTCCGATTGGAATGACAGCGTGTCTTTGAACGTTTAAACTTTTACAGGTTATGACCCAAATTTTTAACTTTTCTATTAAAGTTTGTAAATCTGCATGATAAATAAAGTTGACTTTTGAGTTATTAGCTTTTGTGCAAGCGAAAATTTTTTCGTGAATTGGCTGAGTATTTCAATTCCCGTATTTGCAGTTGTGTAAACAAACAACTTGCTCTCATCGACTCCGATACGTTTCACAATTTTTTTCCACTTTCTCATCAATTTGATTAACAACTCATGATCCAAACAATACTTGAGTTTAGAAGCTACTGTATAAAAGTCAATTAAATTTTAATGTTTTTTGAGCTTATTACAATTAAATTCAACAATACATTGACATTCACAATTAATTCAAAAATATTAGTAAGCTTTGCGATGAAATTTAATTCAAGGTGTTATCGCGTTTGATTTTTAATAATAAAAGAGATTGAAGATTAATTGTATAATTACTTGGAGCTAAGATTTTTGAGTAAATTGATAATAAATTTTCTAAACTCTCGGTAATTAGAACGAAATTAAAAAATAATTATAAATTTTTCACATAGAATTATATTTTGTTTGGTAGTTAATGTGAGGCCAAAATTATTTATTGATAAAACTTATCTCGACGGTCCCAGCGAAGAAAAACCTTAGCCGAAAATTTGGAGATCTCAAATGACCTAATGGCTGAAATGATTTAAAAAACCGCAAATAATAAAAAAATCTTATGTTTTGGGTAATAATTTATCAAGATTTCTGATTAAAAAAATTTTTTTTATTCATTTAAGCCTCTAATTGGTCATTTGAAATCTCCAAATTTTCGGCTAAGGTTTTTCTTCGCTGGGACCGTCGATCTAATCAATAATGATATGATCTATACTTAAATCTTATAAAAAAAATTATATCATACGCAATCAGACATCTCTGTGATTTCAGTTATGTATATCTTTAAAAAGGAAATAATTACAAAATCTATTTAACCTAACTCACTCTATTTTTGCTGTACAAAATTATTTACATTACATTTTCGGTCGGTTAGTGGACGTTAAATTCTCAATCATGCATGCAATGTTTGATTTTCATTTCATTTCATATTCATTTAATAAACATGGTATATTTCATTCGATAATTATTTATTAAACGTTATCAATTTACTTGTAAAATAATCAAACATTGTTATTACAAAATTTTTTTTTTTATTTAACTAAAATAATAACTTTTAACAAAATTTCATTGTGAAACAAGTAAATTATTTCACTCTTTTAACAAAACAACTAAATTAAATTTATTATAATTTTATATTTTCTTAGTCTTCAATAAAATAAGTTAATGAATAAATAAAACTTTTGAAAAGAAGGTGGGAAAATTTTTAAATTAAATTTTTTACGAGACAAATTTGAAGGGTCGTACCTCTAAAAGACACCCAATAGTCGCTATCCATCGTCGGCTCGGCGCTAAACCAGCCTCTAGCGCTGTTAGTAAACACACTTGGCCAGCATTAAAATTGACCACCTGCAGCTTCAATCACAATTCATAAACAAGAAAAACAAAAACCACTTGTCAAATCGGATGGATTAAAAAAAAAAAAAAACAAAATAAAAGTAAATAAAAAATTTTCAAACACTCAATATCACAAGGAACACTTAAAAAAAACTGTGCGATATCAATGGTAAAAGTGCGATGAGAGCGTGTAACAAGAGAACTCGGAGAGCTAAAGCCGGCTCTTTTGACAGCTCGCGGATAACTGAACTTACGCGCCACCGAAGAACTCGGACGAGCCCGTCAAGCGCGTAGCGCAAGCGCGTCAAAGTCGCTCACCCTCCCCCTTCCCCCAGATCCTCGTGCAACTTGCTGCACCTGAATAGTGGAGGGAGATTCATTGGACCGCCTTGTTCCCAGGTGTAGGAGGAGAAGAAGAATTTTAAAAAATTTTTTAATTTCGAATTCTAAGTATTTTAAACTTTTGATCAAGGTTTTTTTCTTTAATTATTTTGAGCCTAATGCACACTATAAAAATTCTTGGAATTTAATGTACTACAGTTTGAGAGTTTTTAAATTATAAGCGAAGTAAACATTTAGAGTCAAAACTTTTTATTCTGAAAAAGTACAACCTGAAGATAAAATAAAACCGGAACATTTATTCAGTTCTAAACCTCTTAAAAAATGTGTAGTTGATTTTATCTGAACCGATTATACCAAAATTTTATACGTATATAAAGAATTATATGTGAAATTAAACGAATGGAAATTTTTTAGCAAACATCGGGAAGAACTACAAATCGAAATACGTGATTGGAAATTTCAAAGAATGTACTTTCCGTTTGCCTACCAGCATGCGTAACGGTTTTGCATTCGTGATCACTTGATTTTCCGTTTCCGGTCCTTATCTACTTATTCCATTTCAACGATTTAGAGGAAAATGTTATTTATAACTCTCACACGGAAAAAATAAAATCCTTGCAGCGTAGCTGAATTCAGCGATATGACGATGCGAACAGTTAACGACGCTCCAACGCAGACTTTTCATCGTGGCGAGGCAAAGTCTGCGTTGGAGCGACGTAAAGTTAGCTATAGCGTGCCTTCCTTACTAACAGCTGTAGCAGAGCTCGACTCACGCTTGACGCTTGTTTACTTGTGTACTTACTCTCTGCTATCGCGGGTTTACGGCAGCATAACTATAAAAAAATGTCTTTATTGATAGTTGTAATTAATTTAAGTATTTTTTATATCAGTATTTTTATCACCCGCGATAGCAGAGAGTAAGTACACAAGTAAACAAGCGTCAAGCGTGAGTCGAGCTCTGCTACAGCTGTTGGTAAGGAAGGCACGCTATAGCTAACTTTACGTCGCTCCAACGCAGACTTTGCCTCGCCACGATGAAAAGTCTGCGTTGGAGCGTCGTTAACTGTTCGCATCGTCATATCGCTGAATTCAGCTACGCTGCAAGGATTTTATTTTTTCCGTGCACTCTTTTTTAATACGAAGTTGAAAAAAATTTTTCGAAAATTTTGGTAAAAAACCATTAAACTATAAAAGATTTTAAGAAAAAATGAAAAAAACAATCAAATATAGGCATCAAGTATCAATTTTAAAGTCTTTGGATAAAAAAAATTTAATCATCTCGAAACTTTTACCACTTATATCGTATGTGCTCACATACTTCTTCACTGAAACTTTCTATTTTCTCGTTCGACTTTCATCTCTGGTCCCTTCGAGCTTGCCTCTTGACCCCCCTCCAATTTTCGAAAAGTGTTCTCCGATAAACTAACGAACCGAATGAGAGAAACGTTAAACCAAGCTTAAAAATGAAAAATATATCGAAATTTTTGTTCTGCATTCCAAATCCTCGAATAAATTAAAAAAAAAGAGACAAACAAACAAACAAAAAATTAATCTCAGCAACATCCATGATAAGCAGTACAGAATTATAAAGTCTGCTAAAAAGCGTCATCGGTCTTTAAAGTTCATTAAATTTTTTCTCACCCTATAACTACGCTAATACATAGACAGTTTCAAATAAGACTTTTTAAACCGAAGTTGAACATTAGCTCTCAAAAAAAAACTTTTCAGTTGGAGCCGGAACATAAAAATAGGGTTTTAAAAATCAAAGTTTCGATTGTCATGTATCATAAAAAGTGTACAGTTTTTAACCGATAAAATAAAAAAATAAAAAGATTCGACTATGAAACTTTTGTTCAGAGAGTAAAAATAAAATTGTTTTTATGCAAAAAATATGTTACTGAAAAAACAAAAAAATAAAAAACTGAATAATATAGTTAATAAAAGCCGAGATTTATAATTATCTTGTGTGGTATATCAATACCTCGTTTTAGTGATTTTAGGATAGTTCTAAATAATTTTATATGCAATCTTGATAAAAAACTTACTAATAAGTTAAATTTTTACAGTTTTCTTTTTCGAAAAAGTTTTGAACAATGACATTGAACGTAATTTTTCACGATACTTAGTTTTAGTAATGGCTCGTGTTGTGAAATAAATCTTATTTCTCAAATCCCATGCAAGGAGCGTAGGTACCCCGATTAATGGACCGTCGAATCAAACAATTGACTGACTGGTCCATTAATCGTGGCATCCTACGCTTCGTGCATTGTTCTACCTTATTCCGTTCTTGAAATTCAAATATTTTTTTTTAATTATTTTTCAGTACTCAAAATTTATTCCGATGTTTTCAAAATAAAAATTATAATAATAACTTAATCGAATATAGTAATTATTGGTTTCATTATAAAATACCTGTTACAAATAAATTTGTGCTTTTAAAAAATTCAGATAAATAAATTTTTCTCTAATAAGTCTTAAAAGCTCATTTGCTCTTGTGTATTACATTATAAAATAACTAAACAGTAAAAAAAAAACTTAATTTAGCTCTTGCTAAGATGAATCGAGATTTTAATAAATTATTTTACTTCATAGTAATAAAAAAATTAAAAAATTAAATTAAATAGTAATTTTTGATAATGATATTCCGTACTTATTCAACAAATTTATCATTATTATTTTTAAACTGTTGAAGTATATTTATATATTTTTAAAGTTTATAATTTACTGCTATCATTTTTCAAAATAATAATGTACCAGATTATCGAGAAAGATTGCCATTCATTCGTGTACCTCTAGCATGCTCATGGTAAAGAAAACTTTACTTGTTATGCAGCAGCAACCAAGTTTATTACAGCTTGCAACTTTTCGACATCCACTTTCTTGTGCTAGAGTCGTAAAAATGTTTGCAGCTGCTCTATTTGGCCATAATGTTGACATTTTAAAGTTTATAATATCCCTTCGCATCATTAAATCCAACTTTTTGCAACTTAAATTTTACGTTCAAAATCGGATTTATTCAACCAAAAGTATGAAATCCTTTGACATTGTAGAAAAATTCCAGTTACTCTCTCGAGTCGCAACTTAGTTGTACATCATTAGAATTTTGATGTTACTATTATCACATAATTTTTCAAATCTTTAACATTTAGTTTAATCTTCTAAAAAATATATTCGCAGGAGTTTTTGTTGCAAATAATAAGATAAATACATGAAAAAGTGGGAAACATAACAATACAAACACTAAATCCACAGTCAGATATGCTTGTAAACGAATGAAAACAAAAATAATTATTTTATTCAGGATCTGTCCTGAATTAAGTTTGCTAAGCTCAAAGGCGAGAGCGAAAATTCAATTTTTATTTATACAGCTTTTATAAACATGTCTGACTCTTTATTTTTCCATTTATCTCTCTGCTTCGATATCATATAAATATCAAATAAATAAAGCCAAAGCCTCTGCCAAAGTACATCGCAAATATAAAAATTATTTTCCCAACGTATACTTTTTTCGTCATCCCGAGGGGTGTCATAAAATTTGCGACCTATGAGACAATTATTTTTCAATGAAAAATTTTCAACTCCAAGCTTGGCCGGCGACAGACAAAGGTCGACGGTAGACCGGATATGAAAGAGCGTGCAGCCGGGAGATTGAAAACCTTTTTCATGACGAGGCGTGAAAAGCTTTTTAATAGTAATCTAGGCGTGAAAATTAATTTTTTTTATTTTATTCTTACCTTTCTCTATAAGCTGTTTAAAAAAATACGTTTCTTTTTTTAATCTCTCGGAGGATAAATTTAAAATTACTCAAAGTAAAAGCTCTACCTCTTAAAGCTTTTCAGTGCAAGCTTTCAACAAAAAATTTTTTTTTTTTTTTAATAAAAAAAATTTTTCGTTTCAAATGGGGATTAAAAAGTTTTATGCAATGTTTTTTTTTTCCCAATTTTTTGACTAAAAAAAAACATTGAAACTAGGTTTTCTGTTTTACAAGTCGTTGTTTTAACAGAAAAATAAAGGTTTTATTGGTTTTGATTATAATTTAAATAAACTTTTAACTCAAGTTATTTACGCTTAATATAATACGAGTAAGCTAATTATAATTTTTATTGTTCCTCCTGAAGTCTCTTTAAAAAGTTTTTAAATTTTACCTTTTTTTTTCCATACCGCGAAAATGAAACCTATAAAACTTTTACGATCGCCCCTTAATGAAAATTAACATCCAAGCGTGCAAATCTATCTGCTTTTATGTCCTAGCAACGGTCTACTGTAAAAAACAGAACGTAAATTAAATATTTGGACCATCAAGATTTTTTTAAAACTATTTTTTACTAAATTTACAGCATTAAGTTTGCTAATTTTTAAAAATCTTAGAAATATGAAAACTAATATTACAAAAGTTCCGTAATCTCAAAAATGCGATTAAAAATTCATTATGAAAAAAATGAATGACAAATTATAGAATCATGTTTCAACTATATTTGCTCGAAAAAAATTTATAAAACAGTTATCATTTGTTTATTTTTTTATTTTTTCGACGAAAGTTTTTGTTTCTTGAACTAGAGATTAGAGAAGAATTGAAATTTTCAATTCTCAGTAAATCTTCTTGCAATAAACACAGCAAAATTAAATTACAACGATTATATTAATTAATAAAACTAGACGTCTTTCTGAGTTCTCTTCAGAGGTAATAGCTTTTGTAAAATCTTCACAGAAATTTGAGGCAAAAGCTTTTGCGGTAAAAAGAGGATTACAAAAATATACTGACACAATTTCTGTAATCTTATCTTACCTATTACTCCTGTCACAAAAAAGAAGCCGTGCGGTCAATTTTGTTAAATTGATACGAAAAGCAAAGACACCAATGCTCATTGAACTGGACTACGCTTAGGTTCGCTCTCGATGTCTTCAAACCACCCTGCGGTGAAGATGGCACATCAGTGCCGAAATACACATTGACTACCGGCAAATGAAATTTTTTCTTGGCTGCCAAATTGAATTATTTAAATTATTGTCGTGTGATTAATAAATTATATAGACTTTATTTTTTGTTTTATTTCTAAAGTTTTTAGGGGATCATTTTAGTAATTTATTTTTGAGAATCAAACAAGAAATAGTAATTTTGAGTAACTACATTATAATATCCAGTGATACCAAAAGTAGTTTCCCACTTTATTGACTCCGGTATTTTATAACCCAATCTTATTGATACCTCGTTTCGGAGCAGAATAATACCCTATGTGAAAATTGGTGTAAGTAATTCATGGTTTGAAGTAAGTTTTTTGCCAAAATATGAAGTATTTATCAAGTTCTCTGAAGTTATAGCTATATAAATTGTAGTTGTAAACCCGTAGTTATAAATTTTTAAAAATTTTCACCTTCTAAACACTCCAAAGGGCAAAGACTATAACTTCGGTGAAGTTGGAAATAAACACTTAATATTTTGCCAAAAAACTCCCTTTAAACCAAATCTCACATGGGGTCATATTCTGCTCCACAACGTGATCGTTCTAGCTAGGAATTTCCCATACATTGCCTGGGATTATATTCTACGCGCATATACGCTAGAAATACTAATTTTTATATAATCAGTTCTTTGGCTACTAATTTGAAAAAAAAAAAAAAATTATTTAACTTATGATTATTTTTTCGATGATCAAAATATTAGAAAAAATGTGTTTTTTTTTTAATATTTTAAAAAGTGAGTAAAAATAGATTACTTTCAAAAGTCTTTTTTAAGTATTTTCATTGAATTTTTTTACTTTAAAATTGTCTATGCCACGTCGTCACACCAAAAATTTTGAAAAAAAAAAAAAAAAATCTAAAATCATAAATTTTTTTTTATCTATGAGTATAAAGAGATCTGTGGGGATCCAAGTCTAGGGAATAAACAATTTTTGTGAAAATCTTTACAGTTTAAGGACGTTTCAGGGATTTTCGGTCAACGTTATCAAATTTTGTAACTCGGCATACAAGAAGATTTTTATGTGTTCTTTCCAATGCCACAAAAAAAAATAGGGCAAGCGGGACTCGTTTTTGAGTTATGAACGCTCAAAGTTCGGTCGTTTTGCATGGGATGGCACGTAGAGCACTACAATTTTTTAATGTTATCGACGACTGTAAATTAACTAGTAGTTAACTTTTTCTAAAAAAAAGAGTATATTCTAGCTATTGAAATAAGAATCAATCTAACATTTTTCAAAATACGGCAACCGGGCCTACTTTCAAAGTAATTTAACAGTAAAGTTGATTTTTTAGTCTTTGCGGTTATGCTGCGCCACGAGAGCGAGAGAGACAGAACGACCGGCGCGTCAGCTGTTTCTCGTGCGGAGAGCCCCAAAACGTCTCCTTAAGGACGTTTCAGACCTCCAGTGACTCTCATTCAGTTTTGGGGCTCTCCGCACGAGAAACAGCTGACGCGCCGGTCGTTCTGTCTCTCTCGCTCTCGTGGCGCAGCATAACCGCAAAGACTAAAAAATCAACTTTACTGTTAAATTACTCTGAAAGTAGGCCCGGTTGCCGTATTTTGAAAAATGTTAGATTGATTCTTATTTCAATAGCTAGAATATACTCTTTTTTTTAGAAAAAGTTAACTACTAGTTAATTTACAGTCGTCGATAACATTAAAAAATTGTAGTGCTCTACGTGCCATCCCATGCAAAACGACCGAACTTTGAGCGTTCATAACTCAAAAACGAGTCCCGCTTGCCCTATTTTTTTTTGTGGCATTGGAAAGAACACATAAAAATCTTCTTGTATGCCGAGTTACAAAATTTGATAACGTTGACCGAAAATCCCTGAAACGTCCTTAAGACTTTTTTTTGGTTGGGTCGGGAACGTTGGTTATAGTTCCTTTTTTTAAAAGGCTTTAAATAACTTAAAAGTTTCGGAGAATAATATTTAGCGCGATGTATGACTAATCGTTGGTTTCATTAAAATCATGTTTCGAAGTTTCAAAATGTAAGTTCCAACACAAATAATCATTCTACTATAATAAAATCAATGGATAATTTTTTATAAACTATTTATGTGCTTACATACAAATATATCTTAAATTTATGTTACTAGTACCACTCAGCGCGCTGCAAGCGCGCATAGGAAAAAAAACAATTATTGTAACCTCAAAAGGCACTTTTCGAATATTTTAAAAACTTCTACACCAATCAGCTCACGAATAAAATCTTACATTGAAAATCTCACCAAAATGGCGATATCTCTCTTTTATATAGGAAAAAAAAAAAAATTTTGATTTGAAAAAAAAAAAAAAGAAAAAATTGCTTTAAAAAGTTTATCGAAAAAACATGGTTTTCAAAACAAAGTTAAAATTTTTTATACTGAATATCTTATTCATAAATGCTGAATACTGATAACAAAACATTACATCATTTGTTCCAACAAACGTTTAGTTTTTTATGTAAAAATATTTATTACGATCCACGTAATATTATAAATAATTAACCAAATTCTGCAGTCTTGAAAAAAGATGTGACTAAATATTTCATTAATATGCTCGCCGTTTAAACGCATGACGCGGAGGAGAATCGCCCATATCTAAATTTCGTTTTTTCGATTTTCTTGTACTGATATCATCTTCTTCTTCATCTGAATCTTCATATTTTTCGTCATCATCGTTTTGCGAATTCGAATTTCTTGTGTACTGTGAAACATCTCTGCGTCTGACTAAGCTGAAGCCCCTGAAGATTTTTAGGATTATTAAAATTAATTCCAATTTATTAAATAAATTCAACGTCAATATTTAAGTACTCAAAACTCACTCTGGATTTCTGTAAAGTTCTTGGAATATTTGTTTTCCACTTAAATTAGATAAATGTGAAATAAACTTTTCATCATGGCTTATGACAATTAACTGAAAATTTTTACTATGCTGTGCACGTAACTGAATAACTCTAAAATGAAAACAATGAAACATGAAAACTATTTCAGAAAAACTAAAAAATTATTATGAAGCAAAAATTTAGTGTTGGCTTGAAATTAAAAAAAAAAAAATTGAAATGTTGAGAATAAAAATAATTAATTTTTAAAATTTAGTAATAAATTTAAAATGAAAAAATATTTCAAATATTTACTTTGAAAGTGTGACAGCTAAATTAGTTGCATTTTCTTCATCCAAATTCGTGGTTGGTTCATCTAAAGCAAGAACAGCACACTCACTGCAGAAAGTTTCTGCTAAAGCCATTCGTATGATTATGGAAGCTAAAACCTAAAATAAATTAAAAATTACATAACTGTTTAAAAAATTTAAAAAAGCAGGATCTACCTTTTGACCAGCACTGCATTTTCCTTTCATATCCATTTCAGTTGATCGTTTCACTTGGACCAGTTTGTAATTATAAGATCGTTTTTTATCACCAATTCCTTCTGTGGTTTGAACTCTAATCTGAATAGAAGACGTATC
Source organism: Encarsia formosa (assembly GCA_038277355.1). Taxonomy (NCBI): domain Eukaryota; kingdom Metazoa; phylum Arthropoda; class Insecta; order Hymenoptera; family Aphelinidae; genus Encarsia; species Encarsia formosa. The sequence continues at coordinate 16,176,196 of CM076185.1, forward strand.
ATTACCACTATAAACCAAATTCCACAGTTGCCGCATTATTTTATTAACTGTATTCATTCTTTCTTCGTGGAACTGAATCATAGCTTTATCCAAAACTATAACATAAGCTTTCAAATTGGAAATAGCTTCTTCTTGAACCTAGAATTAAAGATGTGAGAATTTTGTACAAACCTTAAAATTATTTATAAAAGAGAATTATTTAAAACATTACCACTAATTTTAAACTAGTTTCTTTATGATTCTGACGCGCCATTCGATATTTTTCTTGATTTAAATTTTTTTTCAAAGCTTTAATAGTATTTACTAGTTCACCATATGCTCCGGTGGTTTCATTTCTCTAAAAAATTTGATGAATAAATAAACTGTTCAATCTTATCAAATCAAAAACTTAAAGCTTACTTCTTTTAAAAGTTGATCTTTTTCATCTACCAATGTTGCACATTCTTCTTTTAGTTCATCAAATTTCAAATCTTTTAAAGATTGTTGATGTTTAGAAAGTATCTCTTGATTTTCTTTAAGTTGTTCTTGTTTTTTTAATAAATCTAAATTATTTACTAGATCTTGTTTTCCTGATTCTTGCGATTTACACTGGTCGCTCAAGAATCTTATACGTTCTTCTAAAGTTGACAGTTCAGTTTTTTTCTCCTCACATTCTTTTGTTAGATTCTTTACCGTGGCTTCTACTTTTTTCAAATTTTCTTCTATGTTACTACTTAGAAACTTAGCTACCTCATTTTGAACAGTTTTTAATGAATGAAATTCGTTGGAACTTGCATTTTTGAAGTTGGAATTTTTATCATATTCCTCACGATTTTTTTTCTTAATTAAACAAAAAACAAGGAAATAATTTAATAAAAAGTAAATAAATTAAAATATTTTGACAAAACACACGTAAGAATTTATGAACTAATTACCTTCAATTCATCCAGTTCTTCAATTTTTTTTGATAATTCTTCTTCAGCAACAACAAGTTTTTGTCGAAGCTGTCTTATTGCTTTCTCAAGAAAATCATCTCTTGCATATAACTCCTTTGATTTAGATTTCAATTCATTTAAAGCTTGCTCATCCTGGCGAATTTTAATAGCTTCTTCATAAAATTTATTTCTCTTTTCTCTTAAACATTGAAGTTTTTCTTGATGTTCCTGTAAAGTAGTTTGAGTTTTTTCGACTTTTTCATCAATCACACTAAGCTCTTTTTTAATAGCTTCTCGCTCATTTTGGGCTTCTTGCATGCTACGATCTCCAATTTTTCCTAAGAAAAAAAAAAAAAAAAAAAAAAAAAAAATTATTCAATTTATTTATATAAAATTTAAAAAAAGACTATACACTAAAATTTACCAGCTTTCAGCATTTCCCGTTTTTTAGATTCGATCAATTTAATTAAATTATTCTTGGAGTTAATATGACTATCTAATAAATTGATATCAACAACTATAGATTTGTAAATATTTAACTTTTCTTCAGGCTCTGATAAAACAAGTCTTAAATTTTCTAAATTTTGTTCCGATTTTTGAAGCTCTGATTCGTTTTTCTCCAAAAATGACCTTAAAAATGTGTACAAATACATGGATTTAAATTTATTTTTGCGGTAAAAATTAAAAAATATTGATAAATAAAATATTAAAAAATATACCTTAGTTTTGGCAATTCATCTTTCTCAATTTTCGATATTTGCTCAATCACTGGTTTTAATTGTTGCAAAACATCGTAACGCTTTTGTTCAGTTTTGAGTTTTCTTTCACAATCTTCTAGATTTTGAGGACTTGTTTCTATTTCAGAAAACAATTTTTTTTCCAGCTGCTTTACTTCAGCTGAATTACCAAATTTTCTATCGCAAAGAGGACAGCAAGATTTTTTTTTTAATTGTTTGATAAATTCATTGTACATCAAAGATTGATTGGTATAAATTCCTCTTTGATCTTGAAGAGATTTGACTGATTTTTCTTGTAATTTTAGTATTTCATAATAATCATTGTCTTGACACTCAGAAGCTACCTTTTCTTTAGATCCTGATCATAATAAAAAATTATTACTATTATCCTTAGAGTTAATATGATAAACTAATATTTTCTCATCAATCAAAAAAATTTTTAGTTTGATAAAAAAAAAAAAAGGGATAAAGAAATTAATAAATGTGTTCATACGTTCAAGTTCAGCTGTCAGTTTGGATAACTCAGTTTTCTTGTATTTCAGAGTTGTTTGTAGTGAAGTAATTTTTTTTTGTTCAACCTCAATTTGATGAAGTAGATCGTTTTTTTCGGATGTCTAAAAAACAAAAATTATCAATTTAAGTAAGTTTTTTATTATTTAAAAAAATGATATTCTATTATTATTTAGAAATGTCTAAAGCTTGTTATGAAACCGTAATTAAAATAAAAATTTTTACCAATTTTTTTTGAATTTTTTCTAGATCATGTTTTAAGTTGGTTTGAGGAATTTCTTTGCCATCAAAAAGTAACATTAAGTTATCTTTGTGTTTTTCTTCTATAGAGGCAATCTGTTTTTCTTCATACTGTAATCTACTTTGTTGTAGTTCCAACTCTGCTTGTTGCGAACTCTGCTGGTGCAAAGAATTTATTTCTTGATCAATCTGTCCTAATTTTATATCCAATTCTTTTTTTGAACTAATATATTTCTGTATATTTTTTTTAACAGTATCTTCATCAAAACTTTGCTTCAGACTTTCATACTTTTTTTCATAATCTTGACGATTAGATTCAACACTAGCCAACTTACTACAGGCTTCTTTGGTCTAGAAAAAAAAGTTTTTTTTTATTAAAGAAATAAGCTATACCTTAATGTTTTACTATAAAATACACCTAAAAATTAATTGTACCTCGTCCATCTTACGCTTGATTTCTTTAATTTCTTTTTTTATTTCATCTTTTTCTTTCTCTTTCAGAGACATTTCTGAATCTATTTCTGTTTTTTCTGTACGAAAAGCATCAACTTCTCTTTGAACATGTCGTTCTTCTTGTTCGTTTTCTTCCTTTTTGTTTTTTATGGTGACCTCAAATTCGTTCTGTTTTTCTTTAATTTTATTTAAATAATCTTGAACACCTGGAATTTTTCAATTATACTTTTTTATTTAAGAAAAAAAAAATATTAAAATTATATAATAAAATAAAATGATAAGCACCAACATAAGGTTGATATATATAATCAAATAATTACAACTCAATTAAAATAATAAAAAATTACCTTCTTCATCATATGTAGGATCAATTTGAATGATATCCCAAATTTTTAAAACTTTTGTTAGTAACTCATTGCGCGCTTCAACTTTTTCATCATATGCAATTTTTTTTTGAGTTAAAGAGCCTAATTGCATTCTGGTGTTATCAAGTTTTGAAGTAAGGGTATCAAAGTTCTTTTGAATTGCTTGGAACTCTTCTTGAAACTGACAGTTAAATACGTAAAATGTAAATTTTATTTTAAGGACATTATCTTAATATATAAGTATACATATTTTTGTAAAACAATACCTTGTTTTTTTTTTCAACTTTTTGAGTAAGATTTTGATCATAAGTTTCCAATCTTTCGATTAATTCTTCTTTTGATCCCATGTGAAAGTCTTTGATGTGTTTTTTTGTACTATCAATTTGATTTTTAGCTACTCTGCAGTCAGTCTCAACTTTTTCTGTAAGTGGATATTGTTTTTATTACAAATACATCTTTTTAAGTTGATAAAAGAAAAGAAAGAAAAGAAGAAAAAAGAAACTTGCGTATTTTATTGTTGAGCTCCTGGTACTCTTTTTGTACTTTTAAAATTTTACTTATTTTTTCTTCAATAGGTTTTACAGACTCAGTAATTTGAACAATTCTACTTTGAGTTTCCTGTTCTCTTCTTTCATTATCTCTCAACTTTTTTTCTTGGCTTTCTACTTCATCAACTATTGCTTTTAATCCTTCTTCTTTAGTTTTAATTACTTTTAATTCTTGCTGTAACTCTTTTATCAGTTTTGTAGTGCTATCCATTGCCTTATTATACCTTGAAGTGTCAAAAATATCATCAAATCTGTCTTTTAATTTTTTTCCATCTTCAAGTGGCCAATTTGATTCCTCTTGGTGACAAAATATAACATAATTCAAAATAGGCTTTGAAACTCCCATAGAAATCAACATTTCTCTATCAATATCTGCACACCTACTACTTATTTGTACTTTCTGCAAGTAGCATTAATCAAATTGTTAAAAGTTATCATTAATTTTATAGTTTTATATAGTTATTAGTGTTATAGTTATGATTATTCACCTCTCTGGTTTCAGAATCCAAGCGAGTGATTGTATTGTCTAAAGCGCTAAATTTTAAACTTCCATTTTTTTGTCTGGAAACTTGCATAGTACGAACAACTATTAGTTCTTGACCTTTTTTATCAACGATTTTAGCTTTTACTTGACCTCTCACCTAGATAAATAAGATAAATTTAAAAGTAATATCTTAGTATAAAAAAATAAAATTATTTTTAAGCAAAAAATTTATTTAAAAATGTCTAAATTTACACTAATGTTGTATAATAAATTAAAGAAAATGAAATTTTGATGATTTAAAAATAAAAATACATAAACCTACCGTGTGATTTTGAGTTAGCTTAGGTTCATGTACAAAAGACTTTCCTTTATCTGAATCTGGAGGGTACTCTCCAGATGTAATATATTTGAGAGACTCAATAATAGTAGTTTTCCCAGTACCATTTGGACCAAGAATTAACGTTAATGGTTTGGAAAAATGAATTCTTGCTTTAGCGTTTTCATCTCCGAAATTTCGAATACCTCGAATTTCAAGATCTCTTACTACAGACATTGTGGAAAAACTTTAAATTCTCATGAAATATAATTATAATTATTAGAAATATACCATCAAAGAGAAACTGTTAAATTATTTTGTCAAAATTTTTTTAAATAAAAAGAGGTTATTTTTACTAAAAGCCGACACTTTTACCTACAAGTTTAAACTTGCGCAGCGAATAAAAGCCTATGTGGTACAAATTACAATAACATCATTGCAGATTTGATTTGAGAAGTTGGAACTTGGTGTTTGGACAGTCAGTACTCAGTAGGTTCACTAGGTACACTAATCTTGAAAAGTTTTCTTCGATGAGTAGTGAGTATACTGAGTCGTAACTCGTACCCAGTGAGGTCTACTTCTGACTTCTGAGTACTGAATTAACTTTTAAGTCAAAATAGAAGACTTTTAATAAGTAGGTACTTAACATTTCAAGAGGAATAAGGTAATTCTAAAATGAACTATTCCATTTTCCGCAATGCCAATTTCTAGAAAATAGGAACAGTGTACATTCCAAGTGTATCAGGTGCAGTAGCTGGCAGTAGCCCGCTACTGGCAAGATTCTGCTTACTGCTATCGCTGGTGGTGTCATAGTTTTAGAAATAATAAAAAATTGAGACTGTTTCTCATCGTTAAAATTCTTCAAAATTTTCCTTGTATTCTTACATATGTAGACTCGTAATTCTCGAATGCACTCGAGCGTAATTTCTGTGCCTGAAACGCACGCGAGGCTTTTTGCTAGGCCTACGTCAAGTTTTATCTAACGGTACGTGGTGAAGTTGATTTCGAGGAGGAAGGACTTCCAGGCTCGGCGCAACGGACACCAGAGAAGATCCCGTGGCCTCCGGTGTGGATTTGGCCGACTTGTCCCCGACCCGTTCCCAAGACGAAGCTCAAAATGCCCATGGTCAGTATTTTATGTTGATTGTAGTGCCATTTTTAGTTCTCGTTTTTTTTTTTAATTTTTCCAAAGTTCACATCAATCTGTTGTTTTTATTTTACTAAAAAATAGTAATAAGAGTTGAACATGACGAATAATGTAATTAGCAGTAAGTTTTACAGTTTTTTTAAGCAGTTCCAATTTTATAATGGGGTTTCAGTATCTATTTTTTCCTGTATCAGTTTGTAAAATCTAATGAAGAAATAATTAGTTATCTAGAACTTGATTTCTTACTTGGTAAAATTGTTTCTTGTGTAATCATTGATTTACTATGTTTTTAGAATCTTTTTTTAACTTTTGATTCGATTTTTAAACATATTAATCTAATTTTTATCAAAAATGTAGAGCAATCACACACCTCTGGAAGACATGTCAGCTGGTCGAGGACAAGGTGGCGGAGGACCACCACAAAATTGTTTGAAAGTATTTATTCAAAGAGATTATAGCGAAGGCACGATGGTTAAATTTCAGACCAGATTTCCTACAGAACTTGGAGATAGAGTAAGTACTCTACAAAAGTTTTTTTTAAAGTTATACCTTTTTTTCTTATTTTTTTAATTAAAAAATAGTTATTCATTAACTGCTTAAAATTTATTGAACCATTCTTTTATCAATTTTCCACATAAATTAAAAATAAATTGTGAATTATTTTTAATTTTACTAAAGCATTGTTAACCATGACTTAAAAAAACATTTGAAACCTTGTCAAATAAAAAAAAAAATAGTAATAATAATAATTAAGGATGCTCAGATAATATTAATTTTCATTACTCAAATGCAAAAATCAACTAACTTATAATTAATAAATATGTCATTTTTATATTATAATATTGTTTAATTTTAATCATTATTGTTCAGTTGGACAGACAGTCTTTTGAGTACACAATAAATCAACTCAACAACCTTTTTGCTGAAGCAGAACGAGCAAGTTGTTCAACATATTGTGAAGGCTGTATGGCATGTTTAACTGGCTATCTCATTTACCTTTGCTCCGAGACTCATTATGAAAAAGCTTTACGAAAGGTTGCCAAGTTTGTGAGTGAACAAAATGATAGGGTTTATAGACCAAGAGGGCTATTACTGACTGATCCAACGACACGTGGCCTCAGGCTTATAGAGATCTCGGTACTTGACAGACCCGCGTCGTGACTGCATGTTAGCCGATCCACCGAGATCTTCATGTGACCCTAGCGTTCTGCCGTTTTTTAAAAAAAATAAAAACAAAAATTTACGAAAAAAAAAATGATAAATAAGTTTTACACATTCACGCTTGGTAGTGAGCAGTGTCTTTCATTCTTGAAGACACTTTATGAGACGTGATTTTAGATTGACAATGTTTTTGTAAAGAGTGAGATGACATTGTAATCAGTAAGACGTGCATAAACTAAAGAGGGCAAAATTTTTTGTACATTTGAACATGGTGGTCCTTTTTATTTAAATGCTAAAAATGGTGCATGATTATTTTTTTATGTGTAAAAGATAGTGAGTTGATTTTTTATACAAATAGTAAAAAATAGATGAGTATGTAATTAAATTTATTATTTACTAGTTTCCAACATTAATGAGTTTACAAATTCCTAAATGATAATCAATATAGGGTAATTGTATGTTAATGTTTGTTTGATATCTAAATTGTAAGAAAAATTACACAATTTTTTCTCACGTAGTAAAAATACTCGTTTTTTTTTTCTTTTGCTTATTATTACACTTTAATAAAATCAATAGATTTTAGAATTTGAACTTTTTTACTGTAAAATTTGTTTTCAAATTAATATTTTTTTTAGTTTCATTACTTGTTATTTTTGAAAACTTAAGAATTTATATTTTGAAAAAAAAAAAAAAAAAAACAAAAAGAAAAAAACAGAGTTCCGTTTTTTATTTTATGAAAGAAAATCGTAATTTTTCAGATTTTTATATGATTTTTATATGTTCTTATATGCATTTAATGATGCACACTGTAACTAATTTTATAGTAAAAATTGCGAGAATGTAATCACAATTTATTTGTTTCAATTGTTACATGTAAAAAATGTTAAATTTATTCTTTTTACTCTTAAGAAATATTGTTTTTAATTATTTAATTTTATCGATTAATGAAATATTTTTGTTAATTAATTTACATTTTGTTTAATGATTGGTTGTACAATTTATTCATGTAATTTAATTTATAAAAATATTTTATTCCTCATTGGTTGAAATCCAACATAAAGTCCATCAAATTCTTTAAATATCAACTTGGCCACCATGTTTGGGTGACAATAATCAAAACCCATTTATGCATTAATGAGAATAATTTTCAATCTGACTAAATATCCCAAAGCTATACAGAATTTTTTTTTTTTTTTACAAGTGTCTAAAAATCAGTGCAATAAAAACGAAAAACTTTTTACACTTATTTCAAAATTTCTTATCAATGGTTCTTGTTTTTATTTTGCTATGACTATGTATGTACAAATTTAAAATATTCAAAAAGCATTTCTGTAAGTGCTTTTTTCAAATTAGTGTTTTTTTACCTGAAATGTTTAAATATTGGTGTCTAAATCTTAAAGACAAAAATAAAATGCTACAAAATCTATTGCAGAAAGGTTTTTAAGAAAACTTGCTCTTCCACAGTTTATCTGTTGTTAACATTATTTTATTTGTAATTCCAAAATTTATTATCTCAATTTATTGTGGATTGAATTTTAAACTTTGGAATGTAAGTGTAAATTTTTTGTTAAAATCGAAATAAAATTGAATTGTTAAATATGTTCATTATTTGTTTTAAAAATGTAAGACTTAAAACAACTTGACTTGTTTTTAAGAAAATTTGCAATTTGTTTCGATTTACACAAAAATTAGATAAAAAAATTAAAAAACAATTTTTTTCTAAGTTTACCCACAATGAAAAAACCAAATATTAAATACCCATTGCCAATCTTTCTTAATTTAATAATTTTTTTTTTTAATGAAAAAATTATAGTAATGTAATTATATATTCTGAAAGTATTTTTTTTTTGCTTGTAAATAAATAATTTTCCAATCATTGGCAATTTTAAAAGTTGTATGGATAATGTACTAAATAAATAAATGAAAAGAAAAAGTAATTATAGTTCACATTTGTTGTTAAATCTTTTGACACAATTGATATACTTAAAGAAAAAAACAATTTTGTAAATGTGAATAATTTAATTATAAGTTAGAAGATTGATGAGACAAAAGTAATTGTTTTATTAAAGTGTTTAAATACTTGGTACAATGAGATTATTTTAATAATCACTTGGTAAATTGTTTCAAAAACCTCCTTTTGCTTAGTTTGAATTAACATTTAGGTAAAACATGCAAATAAATGCAAAATTTTCATTTCATAATTTTTGACTGAGTAATATAAGACTAATTCTTAAAATTTGTATACTTCATTGCTTTAGAAGATTTACTTTTAATGTTGAATATTAATAAAGTCAAATCATTCAAATAATAATAATAATAATGGGAAAATTTAATGATGGTAATAGCTATTCTAATTTTTATCATTTTACTTTTAATAAATCAAGCTACAGATATTTAAGTGAAAGAATAATAAATTAGTTTTTCTTAAATTATGGTATTGAAGTATTGAAGATCTTACTTGAAAATGGTTTTGCAAAGGAAATTAATTGGTTCTAATAAGATATGATACATTTTCAAAATGTAAATTGAATACCTAAATGTATTATTTATGATTTAAAAATAGTAAAATGTTTATCTGGATAATGAAAATAAATTATAACCAGGTCAGATCAGAAACTCTAAGTCCAAAGTCTAGAGTCAAGCCCGCTACTCAAACTGTTGAACTTGAAAGTCTCGAACTTCGAGTCCGCGGAGTCAGAGTACTTCCAAGAGGAGATGATTCGACTTCAACAAGCAGTTTATAAACTTGCAAAAATTCAATTTGTTTATTTTTAAAAAATGTATTTGAAAATTTTCTGAACACTTTAATCAAAACTTACAAGATCTTCTTAACAACTTAACAACTTTTTATCGAAGTCCGGTCTTCCGGAGTCAAGACTCAAGAGTAATGAACGTATTGAATCCCTATAGACTTTTACTTTTAGTTCTAGTATTTGACTTTGACTCTAGACACGAGCTTTTTCCCAGCTTTGATAACGATTGTGCATTAGAACTTTGGCTTAAATGGTATTAATTTCCAAAAAAAAGTCTTATTTTTTGGTATTTATTAAAAAAAAAAAAAAAAAAAAAAAAAAAAAACATTTTTATTCGTGAATTGAATACTTACTAAAAAATACCGAGTCTACATGAACGTACAAGTAACAACTTATGTAATAAAAGTTTATAGAATCGGCACGATCAAATGCCTTTAAGAATGAAAAAATAAAATGGTGTTCGAATGTAATTTCTAAGTGTTTTATTAATAAAATCAAGGCAAGACAGAGCAAACTTGTCTAAGTTAAGTGAAAGATTGTTTTTCTTTTTATTTTTTTTTATAAAATGAATACTTGATGTTTATTTTATTGATTTTATTCGATTTTTATAAAGGATTTAATTTTTATTTAAGGAAAGGAGTATTATCAAGGTAATTATATGTTAATTATCAAATCGATGACATCAAAATTTTATTGAGCTTTCATTATCACGCACTTATTTTTCACTCTATAAAGTTTATTTTTGACATTTTGAAAGTGTAAGTTAAACGTGCGTCTTAAGTTAATCGATCAGGTGGCGATTTTTACGTGTCTATTTGGCTCGTTATTTTTCTTTCTACTTTTTTTTTTTTTTCTTAATTGACAAAGAAGAATGTAATTCTTTTTCAAACTGTGTATCAAGCTAGAACGAATGGTCCATCAGGGTTCGTTTTCTCATCGTTTCATTTTTGTTTGCTTTTCTTTCTTTAAAGTAAACTTTACGACCTATAGCGTCTTTGAAAGTGCTTCATTCTCGCCCTCTTCTTCGATCTCTGATCGTTTTCTTTATATTTTTCTATCGATACAGTACTTTCTTTTTTTATTTCTTTTTCTTAAAGATCTATGATATTTATTTAAACTTTACAAAAAGATTGTCGAAATTCAAACTCTACGTCCATCCGTTCGATATATATTCTATTTTTAAACAATCCTTGGTATGTACGTCTAAAAAAATTTTTTTATCTTAATTTTCAACCATACATAACTAACTAATTAATTATTTTCTTCAATATTTTTAATATATATTCGTAATTGTTATAATTTTCAAACATCCACTCTTATAATCAAATCAAAAATCAGATTACTTGGAAACTATAATAGCATTTTAACTAATCAATATCTATTCATCTTACTCATACTTCAAAAAAAAAATTTTTTTTTTTTTCTTATTTTTGATTTTTAGCTTTGCGGTAACTTAATGATAAATTTTATGCGTAAGCATAAAATTTATACTATAGCCATATATTTATTCTATTATTTAAATTTTGTATCAATCCAATACATAATTGAAAAAGTAAATAATGAAATTTTTGACAAAATTCATTTTTATTTTTCTATTCCAACTTCTATTGAACTGTTGAGAGTCAATCTTACGTTCATCTAAAATTCCATCTGTGATTTTTTAAAACTTTCTTGTTTATTTGGAACGGATGTCGGCAGGTAGCTTTATTGCCTTCTTGAACTATCTATGCTTGCTTTTTCTAGTACAGCTCTTTTATTATAATTTTTTAAATTAAAAAAAGAAAAAAAAAGTTTTTCACATTTACTAATGAAAAGAGCTGAACACGATAAAAAAATCTTAACGTCGAAGAACAGAGACTGTGCTTAACTGGAAGAAAATTTTTTGTAGAGAATATCTTGAAAAATACTGATGATCGGTCGGAGCTTTGAATTTTACAAAGTTAATAACATCAAACATTTGACTTTTATCAAAATCTACATGACAGTTAATGAAATATTAGAATGATACTAAGATATTTTAGTTCTCATAAATGAACTGGTTTTATTATTATTATAATGTTTTTCCATAAATAAATTAATTCTAAACATCAATTATTTATTTAATCTTACGTGTTCAATGTTCATATTGATGATGTTAAAAAACCACGGCCCTTTTTCAATTAGTAACGATGAAAAATGTGAGTAATTTGACTTTGAAGTTTTATCTTATCTCATAAATTTATCTAAAATCTGTACAATACACTCATTGTGCTCAACACATTTATATAATAATTATGATCTATCTACAAATACAACATGTAGTTAATTTATTAACAAATAACATAACCGAACAACTCATTTTGATTTAATTTTTCACTTATTAATTACTTATAGCTTATTAACTTTCTTTATTGGTAACAAAATTATAAACATTATTTTTCTCTTAAAACTTTTACTCGTAACAATAAAATTATTAGGCTATAGTCAAAAAACAACACTTCCCAACAACGAATTCGCTCCCCTCTTTTGATATCAAACATTTTGATTGACTTTGAAAGGAGTGGTTGAAGGAAGGTAAATAACAAAATTAAATTACACAACAGAACATAATAAAAACGTCCCTTGAGTTTACTCGGGTATGCTCTCGAGGGTCGTGGAGGTCAATCGTCATATGAGCAGGCACAGCTTGTTCCGGCTCTTGCGCTCGGGCACGAGTGCCTTGGTCGTCGATTTGGTCGTCGAAGGCGTAGCGGTCGACACTACCGCTGCTGGAGCCGGGGCCGGCGCAGTCGTCGACGTTGTCGTCGTCGTCGTCGCCGTCGTGGAGCTGGCCCTTGGCTCCTCCGAGTTGCTCCTGGAGTAGAGCGACCGGCTGAAACGACTTTTGACTCCCTTACCCAGGCTACGACCGCCCTTGCGGAGTGACGCGAACTTACCAAGTTTACCGCTGTCTTGGCTTGTCTGCAATTTAATTTTTACAAGCATTACTTCATTTCAGGAATTTTAAAGTAGATAATAAAAATATACATTTTTTTATTATTACTATTATCATTATATTTAATTTATTACCATTATTATTATCATTTTTTTTTATGCTAGGGAGATTTCATAAATCTTATCTCAGGGTCAAAGAATTCATCTTGATATTGAAAACCTTATTTTTTTCACATTTTTTTTATTAATAATAAAAAATCACAATAAAAAGAATTATTTTGAAATTCAAATTCGAATTTGGGGAAGCCAAGCAGAATAAAAAAAAAAGCTTTAACTTAAAAAAGAAAAAATGTATAATTTATTACCACATCTTTTTTGTCAGCGTGTGCGCAATTGAGGGTGGTGACGGTGAACTCGATGTCCTTGGGCTCGATCGAAACAAATTCCTCGACAGGTTCCTCGATAGTGTCCCTGTCTATCCAGGTAAGGCCCATCTCGACCTTCTCCGCGAGATCCTGCCAGTGCTTACGGTTCTCCATGGTGCCGTCGTAGAGGGGCTGTATCCAGGGAAAGGTCTCGGCCATGGTTTTGTACAGCGGCAGACATATGACGTCGATGAATCCGACCTGCATCTGAGGAAGCTCGTCCCTGCGCTCCCTATCCATCATGGCGACGGGTTGTTGATTCAGCTGGATATACATATTAACAAAAAAACTTGATTATTTTTAATCTAATTTGATGATCTTTTATATTTACTTTTGTTGAACAAGAACTGCTAGAAATTAATAATAACATAAATTTATCTAAAATACCTGAAGTCTTTCCAAATCACCCTGGTCAAAGAATTCGTCAGCCACCAGTTTGGCTACCCGATGCTGGATCTCCCATGGTTTTGCAATTGCGCTAACGTCACAAGCCGTCATCATCATCCCGCACAGCACTGCAAATTTAATGAATTTTTTAAAGGTGTTTTTTTGAAATTTTTCTTACCTATGATTATTATTGTCTTTTTTATGTATTGTAAACAATTTTAATTCAAATTTTGATTCTGGGGTTCGGCAAATAATTTATTGACACTCTTAAGTAGCCATAAAAACTGTAACTCATAGAGTTTTAAATTACTTTTTCATTTTTTTTTTTTTAACGTAATGATTTCATTTGTTAATGAAGTTTCAGTTTTAACCAGATAGAATATAAATTTTATGACAAGCAAAAAAAAAAAAAAAAAAAAAAAAAAGTTTAGAATCACAGCAGCCTTTTTTGGAGGAATAGAATGATTTGAAAGTAAAAAATAGGTTATTAAATTCAAAAATATGTACCCCTGAGTTGAATTAATAAGCGAGAAAGTAGTAAAGTTTTACAAGTGGATAATGATTGTTTGAGTTTGTGTTGAGAAAGTGTATATTATAAGTAGTTTGATCCAGTTTGAATTTACATATTTGTCTTGTTATAAAGAAGGCCGTACGAAACTTTGCTGCTGAGTGTAATAACGTCTTGATCCGATTACTGCATGAAAGTAGCTAGTAAAACTTTGCTTTTTTACTGTAAACTCGATTGTTTATACAATTCAGAACTTTTAATTGCACTTCGTGGCGAAATAAGAAAAAAAGAAGCCCTCGCCAATCGCCACTATCATGTAAAACTCGAAGATCTGAGGAGTAAAAGAGACCGAAAAGCTGAAAAAAACTACAGTGTGTAAACAAAATATGGCATTTCCATCCCATTTGGTGCTATAGATCTCAATCTAGGCTCACTATAAATAAATCACGAAATTAGCAAGCCCCATGCACGGTCGCGCGCGTGCTAATCGATATCAGCCTCACCAGCGTAAAACTGCGGTGTATCGGGGAAAGGCCATATACACTCACTAGAGCACACAACAAAAATTAATTGCTTATTTTAGAAACTATATCGTGTTCACATCGTTTACTTTTTCTCTCTTCTTTTCCGGTGACTGTGATTATAACTTTCGTTACGGTTACACAAGATATTAAAAATCTTATAATTGACCGTATGCAAATTGTGGGTAGGTGTATATTAATAGTATTTTTTTGCATTTAAAAAAAAAACTCACATTCTTTCTTCTCTTCGCTCTGCCAGTCGAACTCTCCATCCTCGATGAGCTCCTTGAAGCGGCTCTTCTTCTTGAAGTAAACCGCGAGATCGGTAGAAAGTATGGCGCTCTCGACGACCCTCATGACCCTTCTGTAATCCTCCATCGAGAGGGTTTGAAAAATGTTATTGCTGTCGGAGTTAAGGATCATGACGCACTGGTCAAAGTGATGGTGCTCCATTGTCGAGGTGGAGTAAAGTATCGCTAGCGGTGACTCCGTTTTGGTCTGAAAGGCGTTGTTCGTGCCTTCAAATAAAAAAAAGAAAAGAAAACTGTGAAAAAATTTTTGTTTTTTGTTTACAACTATTAAAATTTTCAATCATATGTAACGAGCGTGTTTCGAATCAATTAGCTCTTGGTCGATGTTATGATGGTCATTAAAAACATATTATATCGCAACAGCCATTCATATTGAACTGGCCCTGTAGATTGCGTATACATCGACTACGTATATCGAAAATATTTTTTCATTGGATTTTAGTTTAAATAATAATATATTACATCTACATTTTATTAAAAAATTCCGTGTTGGCTCGTCCAGGCTCACCCGGTCAATAATTAATTTAAATTAAATCCAACGCAATTATTTCTCGACTTGTCGAAATAGATCAATACAACTATACACGTTGACAATTTTACTTTAATGCTGTGCGACTGGAGTTTTCAAAAATAATATATAAAGTTTAGGTGTCTGATACGTAAAAAAAGTTATCAACAACCGCAAATTTTTAAAAATATTTAATCATTTTTTTACCGTTTTCAAAACAAATTTTTACATCTAAGGTACTAATGTTGCGTGTTGGTACATCAAGGTCATTTGAAGAAAGCGATGCGTTTATCAAAGGACATTATTTTGTTTCGAGGACAAAAACAGGTACTCACCCCGATGATCCAAGTCATGACACAGACATGCCACCAGAAGGCCCAGCATCTCTATGTCCGTCATGAATTGCTCCATCTTGCCCGTTTTCAGCATCGCGAACATCGTTTGGGCCACATTTAGCGCGTGCCTCCAGTTGTGATATTTCACTGGTCTGATTTGCACATAAACGATTTATACATGTATTTATAACCTGGCTCAAAGTAATAAAAAAAAAAAAAACTTCTGTGTATGTAAATATTGAAAAGTAAAAAAAATAGTCCTAATTTTGCGATAGAATTCATGGTTGAAAAAATTTAATGACCCTAAGAGATGTTTAAAGTTTACCACTTCAAGTTTTTAATTGCACGCGACAATGGTTCTACTATTTGACGAGTAAATTTTTATAGCCACGATTCTCGCGCTAATGGAGAGAATTTTATTTTATAGACGAACAAGGTGTGTTGAAATAATCTCTGGAAGCTTTTTATAAAGCTTCAGGAAGCAGAAGTAAAAAAGAATGAATTAAAAATTTAATCCTATTGTTTTGAAATTCTTTTGTGATGAAAATGAGCTTAAGGTCTTGAAAATTGCAACTTTAAAAATTCATTTGACAACTCGTTGATGACTTGCACTTTATAAAAAAGAACCTTAAAAAAACAAAGAGTCACTTTTTTTTATAAGCGTGCGAAATATCTTCATATTTAAGTTTTATACAGCGACATAAGTTTTAATAAGTTTTTTTTTTTTTTTTTTTTTTTTTTTTTTTTACGTTTATACAGGCAAAAAAGGGGTAATTCTTACACAGAAAAAAAAGACAGGGAACCTGGATAAGAATTATCTTTTAACTAAGAAAAAGGAGAGTGATGAATAATAAAACCAAAAGTTTATGTAGATATTTTGTTTTGATAAAAAAAAAAGTGCTTTGCAGTTTTCTCAGGACAACCATTCGCAATATTTCCTTGATATACGCTATTTCTTTCTAACATTTTTTTAACTTGAATAAAAAAGAAAAATTACTAAATAAAATTCGAAAAAAGAAGACGTAATTCTATTTTAATTATTAAATAAAAAAATCAAGCAAAAAACCATTTCTAATTTTTTTTTTTTTCAATATTGTACTTTTATATTTTAGAACATTGTCAATGATTTAAAATTTGTAACGAAATCAAATTATTTCCAATCATCATCATAAAATATTAGAATATACTTGATTTAATTTTTTGAAAACTTTAATTTTATGAGAGTTTTATTTGTCTTTCAAAACTTGAAAATATTGCCTACAACGGTGGATTTATAAAAACGCACACTTTTATGAGGTCAAAGGAGGAGCTAGAAAGACCGCTAGATTGTTGAATAAGCTTGCAAACGTTTCCAGGTTGAAACAATGAAAAATAAATATGAACTAATAAATTTTTTTTTCCTTTATTTACTTTTCATGTTTTATTAAATGAAATAAAAATAAACCGAAATAACTTTGTGGTGTAGTAGAATGTAGTTTATTTGATTTATACACTGCATGAGATTTCATTTTGACTTTGATTGGTGATGTGAAAATAACTGGTTAATAAAAATAAAATTTAAACTCGAAGATGAGTGCAAGTTTCGGTGAACCGGATTTCACCAACAATTAATTGTTGGATAAAACTGAATGATGTGATTTTGATTTATCATGACTTGGGTAACTAATAAAAAAAATTTTTTTTCTTATCATGCATGGGAGCAACTGACCTGTAATTTTTCTTGACACTGAGAATCCATCTGCACAGTACGTCGTACGGTATGTGGAACTTGTTTATAAGATCGGACTGTTTGAACATGGATATGGCAACCCTGCAGGTTTCGTCGTCGGTGTACTCAAAATCTATGAACTTGAAGCTCAAGAGGTTGTACTTGTCGGGCTGCACCTCGTCGGACATGAGCTTGAGGGCATCGTCGTTGCTGGCGGTCGCGTGGTAGCTCAAACATTCCAGGGCGACTTTTTGCTTGGCCATGAGCTTACAGGCCGACTCGTACATCTGCGTATTGTGGATACCCAGACCGCAAAATATGGCAAAAGCTTCGAATATCGTGACGTCCGAGTCCGTGAAGGAAAAACCGTTGTCCTTATTTATCATCTGGGCCACTCCGATAACCTGACGCTGACCGTTGACTATTGGCATGCACAGAATGCTCCGAGTTGGCTCCGTACCCACCTGCGTTCCATAGTTTATACATTTATTTGTCTTTTATAAATTTATCTTTTTTTTTTTTTTTTTTTTTTTTTTTTTAGGGGGGGGATAATTTAACATGTTTAAGAGGTTAAATCTATTTGCCTTAAAAAGAGTTTCTTTTTCAAAAACTAATGTTGAATTTCAAGTTTCAATTGAGACCTATTTTATCAAAACCAAAAAAATTTGTCTTGTGTAATGATATATTTTGTAACTATTCATTTAATTAATAAAAATTTAAGTAATAAATTTGATTTTTTGTATAAAGAATTTTTTAAATATCATTTTTTCAATTTGTTAATTCCAACGGATGTTCAAAAGCAGCCAACTAGTTAAGTCTATCTTAAAAAAGTATCTAGTTTCAGTTAATATTTTTTGCGAATATCAAAATGAGTTGAATTTATTTTCAAATTATATATTATTTTGTGAATTCATACTAACTCATGAATTAAACAACTAACTCAACACCAAAAAAAAGTATTCCTTACTACTGAATTTAACTGATTATCCAAGTTAATTGGATTTTTTCATAATCGCATAGTTAATTCAAGAGCTTTCAAAGATCATAACTAATTCACAAAATCGAGATTTATCAATACGGGTAAACGTGTTGTTTATTTTCGGACGGTAGTTCATCAAAGTTTAAAGGACTTTGTTTGCTTTGATCCCAACGGGATACAGTGCATTTGATCAAAGTTTCAATTGCGAATTTTGAAACGGGCGAAGAGTTTGAGAGAGAGAGAGAGAATCTTTGGTGGTTCGGGTGTACACGAAGGTCGCAAGGCCGTTATTCACGATGTATGGAGAGGTCTTTAAAGGTACATATATAATAGTTTACGTACTTGGAAAACTTGTCGTTTGGACCAAGAAGCGACGTCGCCGATGTTGAGAATTTGTCCGGTCGCAGCAACGTAACGAGCTATCTGACCCAGGGGACTCGTCAGGTTACCGCTGGTCGGCCGGTAAATTTTCGCCTCCTGTGTACCGTTTTCCATTTCGAATACCATTGTGAATTTACTGCTCTCGCCCGCCTATGGGGATTCATTTTATCATTAGTTCTATTCAAATTCTCGGACACGCGCATTTACATCGTTTAACTTACGTGCTGCTGCAGTATGTCCTCCATCTCGATATTGTTACTCTGCAGAGAAAAAAGAAGGGTTTTATTTTTATTTATTTTTTTTTTATCAAATCTCCTTCTCTTTATACTCGGTACTTACTTCGCGCCTCGAGAGAGGTTTCCTCGACTCCTGAATTGATTTTCCAGGTCTCTCGACGATTTTCTCCAAATGACCCTTGATTTAAATTAAACCCGTAGAAATTTAAAGTCACTCGAGTAATAAAAGTAATAGAGCAAGTAATGGAAAAAAGTATAAAGGTTTAAATTACCGCTTCGCCGCAATCGAGATCGAGCAGATAAACTGCGCATCTCTCGCACTTTAGCAATTCCTTCGCCTCGGTCATGATTTTCGTAACGAGGCACTCGAGGTTGTTCTGCTCCTCGAATATGCTGCGCGCGAGATTCAAGAGAATCTGATTTCTCCGGTACTCGAGGACCGACAGTTCGAAAAGTTGGGCGTTTTGGATTCCGATGCCGCAGAAGGTGAGGTAGCGCTGGAAAACCTCTACGTCGTGGTCGGTAAACTCGTTGTTGCCGTTCGTCTTGTTTATTATCTGGGCAACCCCGATTACGTCCCCGTCGTAGTTGCATATCGGCATGCACAAAATCAAGGTTGTCTTGTAGCCCGTCTGTGCGTCGATCGAGCTGTTAAAACGCGGATCCTGAAAAAGTTTTTTTTTTTTTTTTTCATTCTTGGCTCTGGGG
This sequence comes from Encarsia formosa, assembly GCA_038277355.1. Taxonomy (NCBI): domain Eukaryota; kingdom Metazoa; phylum Arthropoda; class Insecta; order Hymenoptera; family Aphelinidae; genus Encarsia; species Encarsia formosa. Next base: position 16,195,744 of record CM076185.1, read on the forward strand.
AAAATTAGGTTAATCAAATGAAAATCCTGGACAAAAATGCGAATTAAAAAAAAGAATAAGAAAGAAAAAAAAGATAAACTAGTAATTAAGTTAAGAGCCAGCAGCGAGCTATAATTAAATCATGATAAAGTAGCTTTCATAAATTACGACAACCTTGCCAAGTTGAAAAGATCTCCTTTCAGCTTTCTTCTTTCTTTTATTACGTGTACTGGCGCGCTCTTTATTACCGAACTTGATGTAATTATCTTGACATGGCTATTAAGCGTTCGTTTAACAACTTTACCCACTGAGCAAATGAAAAAAAAGTGATTCCCTTGGATTTTTTGTTCTCGTCGCTTAAATTTTTAGACTAAATCGCGAAAAATCAGGCTTACACGAGTGACTGACGGACGGCTCAACAGAAAAGCTAGACGAGCTGTCGCGAAATCTCACGAGCTCTTTCGTGTACTCTGCAGTGATATAAATCCTTTTCGTGTATTTCTTTTTTTTTTCTGGATAAAAATCTAATCAATACTTTTTCATGATCACCAAAGGATTTTTTTTCTTTTTTTATAAATTCGATTTAAAAAAAAAAAAAACTCAGATAATTCTATAAACAGAGAATTTTTCGTAAAAACAATTTCCAACCAAAGGAATGGATTTTCACAGTATTAGTAAAAACAAATTTTTCGATTTTAATTGAATAAAAATTCAACACAGTTCGGAAACAATTTTTCGATCCGTCTTTTAAAGAGAAAACGGTGATAGCTTTTAGCATTTATTGTTGTTATTGACTTGTTTGTAATTCTGCGATGCAAATAAAACGTAAAAACTGGTAAATTTTAAAAATTCACTCACGCCTAAAAACCACTGTATGAAAAAACAGGAAAAAATAAAAAAATGCTTCAAAGAATTAAAAAACAAAGAATGATGTATACGATGTCGAGCGAATGTTTGATCTGTCAATATAATTTTTCAATGCCTCGCATGTACTTTATATATATCGATGTACGACAAAATCAAAGCTCCTTCAATTCCCCAAACGCACACAAGTTCTCGTAGGTCGATAAACAATACTGCACCGAGAATCGCTGCGAACGCAATATTCCACATCAAACATCCATCATGTAAAATCCAATATGACCAGCCAGCAGCGCGTAACAGCGGTTCGGGGAAGCTCGTCGAAAGCTCGTCTGAAGACGGACCCGCTTTGCACAGCTTCTAGCTTTGATTGTAATTTTTTTCATTTTGAAAAAAATGTTCTCTTTTCCCTTTGGTTTTGAAAACAAAAATTGTTTGAAAGTTCCTTCCCTTTTTTTTTTTTACCCACTTGAAAAAAAGTTTATTAAAATTCCGTTTGTGACTCTTATGAAAACAATATCTTGCGCTCTGTACCTTAGTGACGTTCATAAATTTTTCAACGAGAAAAAAAAAATTTCTTTCGAAAGTTTCGCAGTAAAGAAAAATGATGATTCCGAATTCAAAAATGCAGCGCATTACGTATATTATCTTGGAATAAAGCTTAAAAATAAAACAAAAATAAAATTTTAATTAAATAAAAGTTAAATAAAAACCTTGTATGCGTCCTTGATGTTGATGATTTGCTTGTTCTGCGCGACGTAACCGGCGATACCAACACCGAAGGGTATTCTGATTTCTTCGCTCCGAGCACGATGAACCGCGTCCTCGAAGTCGGTGTCCTGGGTGACGTCAAACAGCTTGGCCACCAGGTATCTATCCTCGAGGGGTCCTTTGGCCAAGAACAAGCTGCCCCGGTCGGCGTAAGTTAGCAGGCTCACGTTGACCAGGATCTTGTGGCAGAGTATGTTTATGTCCAACTCGTTAGCGACGTCTTTTATCAGTTCCATAAACAAATCGCTCTCGTTCAGCCTGTTTAGTTCTTCCCTTCTTCCCTGAACTGTGCACGATGATCTGGAAATAGTTTTTTTTCTAAGGATCAATTAAACTTAATTACATGTGCTTTCAGTGAGGACAAGTGTTACCAGTAGTAAGACCTGGATTGCTGGATTTAATACCCACGCGACCGACGCGCCCCCCGCTGAGAATACACCATTCGAACACATTTTTTTAAATTTCCCATGAGATAACCAGTCTGTTACCGGGTAAATTGATCCTTCTCGCGTGTTTTAAATTATGTATGTCACAATACACTTTATTTACTTTTTTCAATGAATTTTTTACCTCTTTTTTTAAATTTTGCCATTAAACGATAATGGACCAGAGTTTAGCGAGGAGTTTAGTAAAAACGATAACAAATTTTTTTTTCTGTAGAGGACTGGATTATTTTAAGATAACCAAAAAGAGTGTAAAGGGTGAAATCGCACTAGAGATATCGGAAATATATTATTCAGAGCAACACACTATAGGCCAGGGATTTATCGCTACTTTCTGCAGTTTTCTCCCTTCGGGAGAGCTTTTCCGGTAGTAAATGAAATTCGATTATCCGAGCTTTTTTTTCGTGAATTTTTAAATTATTCTGAAAATAAACAATCTGGATATCGAGTTTCATTTTTTTTTTTTTCCTTTTTGCCCCGAACGAAGTTATTTTGCTTTAGACATTGAGTATTTTGGGCAATTGAATTTTAAACGCACTTTGTGTACTTTCCACATATCGTATCAACTCTGTTTACAAAAGTTTCAATGGTGGGACATCGATAACTGAATTTTTCAGTGAACGGTAAAAATATTTAAAAACTTTCAAACATTGATTTCCATTTTTGTGTTAATCACCGAAATTTTTCAACCAGTTTGGTTGGTTATTTATGTCAAGCATTTTTTTCAATTTTTAAAAAGACACAGATAAAATAACTTTTTATTCTTGTGGGTTGTCATCGGATTTCATTTTTATTTCATCTCTTTGATTATTTATCCGATACTAATTCATTTTAAAAAACTGCTGACGACTAAGTATATTTCGACGTGAAAAAAGTAAAAAAAAAAAAAAAATAGAGTTTACTGATAAAAAATGGATAAATTACCTGCTGGGACTCCGACTGCTTCGTTTTACGGGCGAATTGGACTGTAGCCACGACTGAAAAAGATCGGAGGTTATGCTGTTGCGTTTGCTGCGGTCCTCGTGCTGATGGAGACTAGACGAGGAGGTTTTGGTCGGGGTGAGACAGCACGTCTGCAGCCGCAGCTTAAGCTCCGGGCTCGCGTTCTCTCGTATCCACGACTCAGCCAAGGACGAGTTTGCCTCCAGAAATCTGAATTGTTTAAATTTTTATTTTAAGTTCTGGCACTGCTTTGGAGTATCTCGAATTAGTTTCGCTAACTCCCGACTGAATTTTGAATGTAAAGTGCGCCAGACAAATTTTAATTCAAGTACACTTTTGGTTAACCGTAATGCTCGTGTGCGTTGATTCATAAGTAATAAAAGCGTCGAAGCGTGACTAATTTGTTCTGCATGCACTTCCCCTCTACATACCCGTTCCTTGGAGAATAATTTAACATCATTATTCTATCGTAAATGCATGCTTATTTCGAAATAACTAAAATTTCAGGAGTCTCAATTATTCGCGGGTATGAATTAAAACTTTTTTTCCTGCACTCGAGTAAAATATAGATTGAAAAATTCAAAAGCTATTAAAATAAAAGGAGGTAAGAAAAATAAAGAAAAGGGAAGAAAACGAGTACCTGCCGATCTTGTCCATGTTGAATTCTTCGTTCTCCAGCGGAGAATCCTGACAGGAGAGCCTCTTGACCCGGGTAACCCTGGCCTGCTGCGAATCGTTCGAGGGTGCTCTCGATTCTTTCTGCCAGCGGCATGACTTCCCCTCCTTCTCTTCCTCCTCTTCGACGTCATCGCCGTCGCCGTCGTTGTTCCGGGTCGTAGACGCGGACCGCTGCTGCAACGAGCACTGCTCGATTTTTGAGGACGCAGGCATGGCCGATATCTTCATGCTTTCCGTCCGCTCGAGGTTGTTGTTTTCATGGCTCACCTATTTTTAAAAAAAAAAGTTTTTTCTTTTTTGAGCTTGATTACTTTTTTCGAATAGTTTTTTTTTTTTTTATTCGTTCTCTGTAGATTTTTTTGAACAATAGAGGTAAACAAGGTGAACAATGATTAATCAATCGAACACTTCGTCACTATAATTGGCTTAAAACAAAAAAACATCGACAAAGGGGAATGATTTCATACAATTTATTGCCGTAGAGATGTTTAAAAAAAAAAAGAAAAATAACAATTTATCTTTTAACTGCCTAAATTGAAGTAATAACTGATTGTTAGGTACCTCATCCATAACAACCGGTGGTACCGAGTCCTCTTCCAGGTCCGAGTCCCCGGTCGTCTCCATATCATCTGGCTGTCGCCATCGGTTCGTCAGCCGCGTCGAACTTAGACCCTGGCTTGTTTTGGATTAGTGCCAGAAGTCTACACTCCCCGTCCGATCCTATTAATTTCGTCCTTTGCCCTCGAGTTTAAGTCGTCGTCGTCGTCGAATGTGGCGGTGACCCTGCACCGCCTTTGTTTCGTCTTCTTCATTATTCAAGCTCTGTGACACTTAGAGCACCTCCAGCAACGCCAGCCATTGCTCGAGACTTTCTGCTGGATTAAAAAGAAAATTAACCATTTGTATTTTTTTTACGTCTGTTGGTGTTTAGGTCTCTCTTTAAAAAGTCGCGAGTTTCAGCATTATTCATAAAGTTTCAGTTTTGACGAGTTTTTAAAATCCTTTTTAAAGCATCCGAAAAAATAAGAGAATAAGAATAAGCCAGGTAGAAAAAGTTAATGCAAAACGTCTAGGTTGGCTTATCGTGCCTAGTTGTTCTAGCTAGAAGCTATTTTGGCCTGTCGTGTGACAAGCTCACGCTGCTTCAAAAAATGGGTGAAACTACCAGACTCAGCTGCTGATACGGCTTATGTTTGCATTCTCTGAGCTATCTTTTTCTCGAAGCTTGATTTGAGTTTTGTCTTTTTCAATTTGAATAAAAAAAAATTAAAAAGTTTTTTTGATATTTGCCGGTGTACTGAACACAAAAAATAAACAAAAAGTTTTAGTTTTTTAACTACCGCATCGATTTTTTTTTCACTCGCGACGTGATATTTCATAATTTAAACGATAAATACCGAAAGATTGGGTGCATTGTTTTCATTTCTAAGATTTCACGAAAACACTTGACTCAAATGCGGATCGATACTAAAGCGGTATTCAAGGGGCGAAAAAAAATTTCAACGGTGAATTGCAAGGTTTATTGATTATTGATTTTTTCATCTTTTTTTTCAATGATAATATTAAAAAATGCTTGTACAGAAAATAGATAATCAAAACTTATACTTGAAAAATAATTCTTTTTTAAATCAAACAAAGTTTAAATCTTTGAAGAACTTTGAAAACTCTAGTTATATAACTTTATACTGAGTGTAAAAAATCTAAGTAAGTTACTTATCAATAAATTAGAAAATCAAGCTGATCAAAATTAAAATGACTGTAGTAACCATTAGTAAATCAAATAAGTTACAATGTATAAGTTTTTAATACAAATAAATATCAGAAATTAAATCTTTACTCAATCGAACAAAGAACTAAGAAAAGTACTTGAAAATCTGTAACTTTTATTCAACTGAAAAAAGCCTCTCTTTGAGAATTGAACGAGATAAATTGCTAAAAAAACGCTACGTCTGTGCACTTAGACGCAAATCCTTAAATAAACAGTAAATACCTGAGACTAAAAAGGTGTAGTTTCAAGTGGTTTGTTTGCGCTTGGCTTTTTAGCGAAAGGAGATCAGCTCGTCGAACAATTTAGCATGCAACGCAAACGGTTCATGAATATGCGAGAAAAAAGAAGTAAAAGACGACAGCGACGTCGAGCTTACACTTGGCGGAGCAAAAAGTACAACAGAGCAATTTTCGCAAAGGGAGAGGGAGATGCTCTTTGTTGACAACGGCGCGGCAAATCGATGCTTCTTTGAATATTGCACCTGACGCTGAGAACGACTTGATTGTGGAATAGAGTATTCGTTCGCTTGAGCTTTATCTTTGTGATCATCAGTATGAAATGTCATGGTGCGGATATTTCAAACATGAAAAAGCTTTTATCCCTGCAGAAAATATGTTTTTTAAAGCGTGTACTATAATAATGACAATAAATACTAAATTTTGTTTTAAATTTGAAGTTTTAAAAGAATTATGAATTTTTCATAAAATGAGAACACGTTTTTTTACAAAGACCATGCGGTTTGAAAAAAAAAAAAAAAAATTCAAGCTCATTTTTCCCAATATGTGTCACGAGTAACAATTTTTAATTAATCCTTTTAAAAGATTGCAGTAAAATTTTGTGTTTTACTGAAAATGACTTTAACAAGCAATAAATTTCATCGCGTAAATTATCACGGTAACGTTTCGCATCAAACGTGAGGTTTACTGTAAAAAACGAATTCAATCAAAAAAGGTTCTTTTACAGTTTCCTTCGAATGAGCTCGAATAGTTACAACCCAAAAAAGGGTAATTGAAGTAAAGTTTTATCGAGAATAGACGGGACTGTAAATGGGCGTGAGCTTGTGGTAAAGTTTAATGATTCTCATTACCAAGACAAAGCGAGAAAAAAATGGCCCGCGTCTGACTGAAACCATTTCGCACTACTGTAGAAAAAAAAGAACCATCATCATTTAGTGCACTTTGCGGGAGGCTCAGTGGCCTTCACCCCCATGGCTCAAAAAAAGATCTTTCAACGTTCCTTCCTCCTCCTAAAAACTTAATCTCCAACGATTTACAACCTCATGAAAATACGGTCTCCCGGGCCTCGACGTGGTTAATTAGAAAATTTCTCGCAAAGGTCGTTATTCTTCCTCGGCGGCTCGAGGCGGATTTTTTCTATCGGAAGATAGTGCCCTGGAAACAGGCTAAAATGAGCTGTCGCGGGCTTTAATGGGGGCTTGACGTGCCCGTTTAATCGCGCACGCATGGATCGCTAAACCCGCGCGTCTTTTTCCCTCTCGTCTCGGTTTAATGAGGTTTCGCTACTCCACACCGGATTGGCCCTTGTCGATTAAACCCTCGTTCAAATTCGGTCGCGAGTGGGTGTCTCTTCGAGTGTCGCTCGTATAATAAAATTATTCCAGTGCCATTGAATTAATGAAGAGGAGCGGTGGGATAACAACAACAATAACAAACAAGTTTTAATATTAATAGCGCAAGTTCGAACGAGCAATGAGCCATGATTGAAGCGGCAGTTTCGCCCTCCGTATAAGAGACGTACCCGGATCGATTTATCATAGCGATAAAAAAAGGCAGCAGCAGAAGCGCCTCGCGAAGAAAAATAAAGTAGATAGAGATAAACGCGTGCGACCATAAATAAAACAAAACCAAGCCATTCCGTGACAGTGGGCGGTAATAAGGTTTCGCGTGACCGATTTTAACGTAGCTACCCCGTTGAAAACACTACGTGATTCAAGCCGTAGGGTGACAATCATCATCAGGGCTCATATTACATTAGGGTCCCCTTCCAAAGTGACAAAGAGAGGCTGAGTAGCGCCGCGTAATTAGTCGACGTGACCGTGACTAATGCAGTGTCATTAAGGTTAGCGCTTTCGGTATAATTACTCGGATAATTCAAAGAGGAGGGCTGACGACTCTTCCACCGCGCTCCCTTTTGTGTGTTTGCTGCCGAGAAGAGAAGACGAGTGTCATCTCCTCTAGAATTACGACAAAGAGATTCCGTGACTTTTATGAAGTCTTGTTTGTCTCCCTCCCTCACCCCACCTATCCATCCAAAGTCCGGCTCTTTTAAAGAGTTTTTCTGTTTACGGTACCGTCTACTCGATATACTTTCATCTGATACTCCCCGAGTATTTACGGCTTGTGTACGTATTCCGCCCCCGCGCGCTATTACCCCCGCTTCCTTTCTCCGTCTTTCCCTCGAAGATTAATTTTGATATGCAAATGAGCCCGCTTGTAAACTCTACTTTTTCGGAAAAGCCGGTAAATTTGAAAATAATACCCCTCTCCAAACGGAAAGGATCTATAAAACCGGTACTTTGTTATTTAAATTTTATGCTTTGTTTACTTGAAAATCGATTTTACGGAATAAAACACATATCTTTTCCTCCAACGTAATTTTCCCGCTAAAAACGAAAAAAAGTCCGAGAAGCAATAACAATAATGAAAGTCACCGTGAACCCTCTCCCGCTTTTTTTTTTCAATGAATTTTTGCGTGACGCTTTTTTTGTCATTACTTTTCGAAAAGAATACTCGCAACGGAGTTTCAGCATATTTTTTTCATGTAAACTTAAATTTTAACGAGGTTTAGTTCATTTAAAATTACCTCAATTTACGTTACGACATGGGAATAGATTTTTTAAAAGAATTTCAATTATGATCTTTCAACAACGAAATTTGCATGCAAACAACATTTTATCTTTTCAATGTACAGTCGTACTCTCCGATGATAACGAATTCTCTTGAAAATTACTTACTGCGAGCAGAAAAAAACCAACTTTTGCGTGACAATAGCCCCAGCGACGGTGAAAATTCCGGGGAAATACCTACAAACCCACTAGATGCCGCAGCACGTAAACTTCATAATGAAATTTTTCAATCGCGGAAACCAGGTAGTACGATGGAGAAGAAGAAGAAGAATAAAAAAAAAAAAAGGGAAATACTCATGGAAAGCAGTTATGAATATTCAGTAGCGAGATTAACTCTCAAAGGATTCCCTTAGCCGGAAATCGAGCGAAAAATGCACTCCTAATTTGAGCTCGCGTATGAACCGCACTGCAAGGATAGTCCCGAGCAACGACTATCTCGAGAGTGGTCTGACCTTTTTTCAGTCCGCAACACCGGCGCGTTAGCTACTATTCATGACTTTTTTTATCGATCGCGCCCGATGGCTCGAGCTTTTACCTGTTATCTCTTTAAATAAAACCGTGTCACCGAACGTACCATTACAAGCCGTCCGGTGGTAAGATAAAAATAAAATCCGTGAGTTCGTGCCGGATAACGATTCGAGCCTGCCGGGGTGGAGAGATTTAATTGCCAAAGTTTTACTTTGCTCTCAATTACAGCTCCCACAACAACAACAACAACAACAACAACAACAACAAAATCAACAGCAGCAGCAGCAACTCGAGAAATCTCCGATGTTTTAATTAATTATGTGCGCGCGGATTTTAATTAAACTTATAGCTCCGAGCTTCCTGAAAAGGGTAAACGTTTGCAGCGAAAATATAAAAACTCGAGTGGTAGTGGACGGGCACGGGGCGGCGGGTATCTTAATTACCCACTGTTACATCCGAAGAGTCTCGAGAGGGAACTTTGCGTAAAGGGGGTTATATCGATTTTAGGGAGTGTGTGTATGTGTGTACCTGTGCCTGTCTCTTCTCTTATGCTTCGCTTAATTAAACGTCCCGCACAAAGTGCTCTTTTCATTGAAGCGTCTTTATCCCTCTCTTCTTTTTTCTGTGTGTCTGTGTGTGTGTGGGTTTCTGGGTGAGGGTGAAGATGCCCTCGGGCTGACAAAAGATGTATTTTCTGGCTATGGCTGGATGTGTCGTGTGCTTTAGTTTACAAGCTGGAATCGGAGTTTATGGGAAACCTGAAAATTTCTCGTAACAAGAGCTTGTGATGTAATCCCAAGGTATAAATTTTCCCTATTTTCTTTGAAATTGAATGATAACAAATCTTTTTTCGTACGCGGCTGTCGGGGTTTTAATCTTATCAATATAAAAAGCACTCTCCAAGTTTTATGAAACTTCTATAAAAAAATTGAATTTTAATATAAATTCATAAGCACAGATTTTTATTTGGTTTATCTATAGATTCAAACTTGATAACAGCGTTTACAACGCGAGTATATGATAAGAATTTAAAATTTACTGTCTGACCGAATTCGTGTGTAACTACTGACTAAGAGATATTTGTAAAAAAAATTATAGAATCAGATTATAAAAACCAATTATAATCATTTAAGGGCAAGTAATCGCTCAGGTTTACTAAGACCACTAGACAATAACTGACAATTGGAATGTCGATTCCGTAAATGCCACCACCTGCAGTTTATATCAAACTCTAATTACTTGCTAAACAATTTAATTGACGCCTTAGATCTCCATAATTGATTTTTGTGGAGTTGATTGTGCTGTAGGAACATTCATTGAAGCGCGAAGTTTTGTAATACTATCTAGATCAGTAAAAAAAAAAATATCAAAATTTGAAAATTGAAAAAAAAAAGTATATTTTTTTTTTAAATCAATCTCTCCAAATATTGACTACCAACTTGAAATTTTTTATTTTTTGAAATAATTTTGATTTTTAAGTTGAAAATGCTCAAGTGTAGTGTCTGACCGTACTCGACCATAACTACTGAATGAAAGTAGCAATGAAAAAAAATAAAGAGATACCATGAATAAAGTATGGTTTAAAAACTATATTTAGCTGTTATCATCTCATTTTGAAGTTTCGAAAAATAAAATTCATACTTTGAAGATAGAATTTAAAAACATTATAGAATTGGAACAGAGAAAAGCTACGTAGCCTCATTCGAAATGGTCTCATTGAAAATAAACTCGGAGCTGAAACGAAGCGTAAAAGTCAGGCATTAAAGGCGAGTCGAGCATTTGATTTCCGGTCAGGTGTACAGAACGCGGTGCCGTCACGGCCAATACAGCAGCGTCTTGGGCGATGATCTCTATCCCCTTAGTCGGTGCTGGTTTGTGCAGTCCCGTCGCGTTTACATTGTCTCTCGAGACCACCGACGCGCCCGCCAGTCCACCCGGCCGCCGGCGAACTGTGCTCGTATATCGATCGTCAATCGGGCCTCTTGGCTCTCTTTAAACGCGAACGGCTTTTTATCGACGCCTTATTTTACAAAGTTCAAGGGGGGGGGGCGAATATCGACAAAAGTTTTTCCAGCCCGTTCTTTAGCGATGAAAGTTTGCCGCACACAACAACACAATTTTATCTAAAGCGTCGGAGGAGCTGCTGATGCTCCCTATCCATGCAAATCCCCTCTTCCGTATCTCTGATCTCGAAATTGTTCCCTTTTTTTTTTTTTTTTTATCATTCTCCACGAGAACAAACGGTTATACAAGGGTTATTACATCCTCAAAAGCGATGCCCTTTTTTTTCCCTTCTCGACCATGCAAATGCTCTGGTGTATTTGCAGAGGCGTCTTTTACGGTGCTGCTTACGCAAGGACCATTTTGGATCCTGGAATTGCTACGTTTTTTCCTCCCTTGCTCTGAAGCTTTTGGAATTTTAAATCGGTTCACTAAAACTAATAAGAGATTACAGCGAAAAAAAAGTCCATTCTCGGAGTAGCATATTTCTAACTTACCCGTCAATAGCTATTCACTTTAGTTTTGTAACTTTAAGAACGCAAATTACGTAAACTCTGGCACGAATTAAAAAAAGCTTTTTCGCTCTCAGGTAATTTCTCCAACGTTGAAGATTACAAATAGCATTTGAATAAAAAATATTTTCTTGAAAAAAACTTTGAATTTGATTATTCATAGCGACACAGAAGATATTGGGTCAAACAAAAATAAAGCTAATTTAGTTCGTATATCAATAAATTATATATATACATATACTATGAAACTTTGACCATTCCAAACTCAAGAATTATGAGAATCCGTGGGCCGAAAATTTTGAATAATTAGGGTTAATTTAACGAAAAATTCAACAATTTCAAAACATCGATATGGCGTACTATTTAAATTTTCATTTGGTAGCTTTAGTAATAAACTTTCGAAAGAAGTGGTTTTATCAATTTAACAACTGCTTCGAAAATTTTCATATATTTGCCACATCATAGATTTAATATTGTATCTTTTTTTTTTTTTTTTTTTTTCTTTTCGTAAACCACTAAGACATTAAAAAATTGAATGATTACAATAAAATTTAGAATATAATAAAACCCAGGCAAGTTTTAAAATGATAATAATAATTTGAATTTTTTTTATTAAAACTTTGAAATTATTTTATCAATAATAAATGAATGAGTGTGCTTGCGCGCTGAAAGATAGTATTTAAAATTTTTTAGAAATTAGTGTACTTTAGCATTTGACAGATTTTAAACTTTTGCAAGGTAAATAAAAAAAATTAAAATTTTGTTGAGTAGCATCAACTTTATCTATTTACTGCACTAAAAAGAAGTACCAAAATACTTATTTCTCACTTAAGTTGGTGAAATATTAGCTGAAAGTAACTGAGAACCTGAGAACTATAAGAAAATTATTAACTTTAAAAACGGAAGTAAGTTATATTGAATTTGTAAATTCTTTTAAGTTACCGAAACTGTTTTTATTTACACTCTTTAATACTTTATAAATAACTCCATAAAAAAAAAAATGTCTAAAATGATAAAAAAATAGGATTTTATAGAGCTGCGGATAACTGCCGTTCCTAAAAATCGGTATGTACGATTACACAAGGGTGTGATATCGAGTACCTAAAATGCACGGTACTTATTATCAGCACGAAACAAAATTCATGTTAAAATTTTTTTATTTTTTTTCGTTTGGCAACCCTTGATGATAAAAAAAAACCATAAAAAAATACAAAATACGTTATTTTCCGATCGTACAGAATACAGTATGCGGGTATATCATGATCACAAAAAATTTTTTTATACCTTTTTACATATGAAGAACCTTTTCAGAAACGTAAACAATGAGTATACATAGTTATAGTTAAAAACTGTCGTAAATACATATCGACTGGTTATGTGAACAGAATCAATTTTAATCAGAAAAATTATGAACTTTTTTCTAATTTAGTTATGTAATCAGCAAACATTAATAATCCTTGATCAGTAATTTGTATTATAATTCGTCTTCTCTTTTAAAAAATTCTAAAAAATGAAAAACTTCTCCTAGTTCTTTTAATAAACTTTGTAAAAAAAAAAACACCCTCAAAAACTCCGGAAAAATTTACTGTATGCAGAAATCGTAGCATCGAGCAAAAACTCGAGAGAAGTTTAAAATAAAAGATATCAGAAAGGTAGGTATTTCTGGTAAATCTCTTTGCATCATAACTCGGGTGCTGATTTATCGCACATCGCACCAGCGTCAAAATCCACCGATCTATATACATATATATTCATACGCGAAAGAATATCCCCCGGAGGCAAGCGATGAATTTTATATCTCCTCCGATACACAAGAAGCGGGAGGTGCGGGAGAGAAGAATAAAGTTTCTTTCACTTCTCGAAACTTGATTTTCCGGGGACGAGTAGAAGGAACAAAATCCTCTCGGGAAATGCATTGGTAATTGCTTCGGTCGGATGCGCGCCTCATTGTGTAAAACACGATGACTGTCTTCGAATTGCCGCTTGATTGAAAACAATTCAATTTCACAGATGAGGACGCCTTTTTTTTCTCTCTCTCTCGTTCTTCTTTTCGTTTATCGAGAGAATGTCGGAATTATTTGCCAATGACAAGCTGGATTAATTATATGCTTTTGGGGTTAAAGAGCAAAAGGAAACGGATATTGTACTGTCATCCTTTTGAGATTTCTATAACTCATTCGAGTGACAAACAGCTGCGGTTTATTTTCGAAACGTACCGGGAAGGCTGGAGGTTTTGTCATTGAAAGCCGAGAGGTATTGATTAACTTTCAATTGATCGGTTCAAATAAATGTAAAAGATAGCGCGAAGAATACTTAATTTTTTGCTTTTAATTTTTTTGGCTATTCCCTGGAAAAAAAGTTTTTCAGCTCATTCTAAATAAAAATCGCCAAGAATCCACCACTATTCCTATTTATTGTCAAAAATTCAGTATTTTTTTTTCATTTACAAAATAAATCTCGGATATCACACTTTTCGATTGTGTCAGAAAAAAGTTTTACGGAGTTGACATTTGTTTTAAATTTAAAGTTTTATCTGAAAGAAAGTATACGAGAAAGTATAATTTAAAACTCTGAAAAAATTGAGATTACCGTCTAGATTTGGTTTATATTATCATTTATAAAAAAAAAAAAAAAAAAAAAAAAAACTTTGAAACTCTTCGTCTTGAAAGCTTAGCATCAATTCCAAACTATTGATGCTAAAAAAAATGCTCATTTTTTCGTTTTTGAGGCTACTTTTGCTCCATTACTGAGAAGAATGAAAATTTCTAGAGTCGAAAGTACAATTATTTTTTGAGCTGGAAAATTCTTGTTGATTTATCGAAGCCAGCCTTGTTACTCTGAACAAACAACACCTTCTTGGTTGCAGTGTTCGCGCGTAAACAAACAAAACAAAGAGTGAAAAATTCAAGCGGCCAATTTCTCATTCAAACTTTCAACGGCAAACACAAAGTCCGTCACATATATTCTCGCGTCGGCCGGGCCCAGCCGCAATTTATCAGCCCCTTCATAAACGAGAGTTGTATCGGTTGCCGTAAATTTACACCTTCATCAAAAGCGGAAAAACAAAATAAAAATCCGAGAATGAAAAATTTAGACGCACAGCCGGTTGCCGAGACAAATGGTCCGGTATTTTTTTACCCTCGCCTCCCCCCTGCGCATTCCAATCACGCGCGCAATGATCGACGACGGTATTTACTCCTGTTTCGCGAAGACGACTCTTTTTATCTCTTTTTGGAGAATATGCGGGGGATCGCGTGACCAAAACGAGGGCGTCTTTTATGCATGAATCTCGGTTTACACGTATAAAACTTGAACGAGAAAAAGAAGAAGAAGAGAAAAAAGTTTCTCCTCCCTTTTACCTCAGCTCCCGATGAATGCGGCTGAGTTTATTTAGACTCTTGTTTTTTTTTTTCGCGCTCTTCCGGGCATACCTTTTTAGTCCGAATTTTTCTCGAGTTTACGCTGTGATGAAAAAATCCCGGGCTTAATTAGGATATACGTATACCTACCAGCTCGTAATATTTATACTTGCGTGCAAAAAGTTTTTTTTTTTTTTACTTTTTTTTGCTCTCTGGGAGGGAATATTTCATGCTATTGGGAAAATTTCCGGAGAAATAGAAGATGTCCGTGGAATGTATAATGCGGCCACGTGAAAGAGCATGAATGTGAAAAATCCCGACAGCTCTTTTATCTGTTGGGGAAGAATTTAATGCGATAAGGTGCTTGCAAAGTTGGGATCTCCTTCCATGTACGAGAAAAATAATTTTTCATCACACGGATTACACGTGTGCTTGAACTCTCGTGCTTTCCTAAAAGAAAGTTGTAAATTTTTTAGAGAGATCGATCAATACGTCGATCCGAGCTTTTTTTGTTGCCATTATAATAAGTCATGTAGCGGGAGAGTTTAATTATCGATTCTTTGTTTGGTTAATGAAAATCTGTACTCGCTTCGAAACTTAATTAAATTTTTCGTAATTTTGTTTTTATGAAATCTGCACGGATAAATAAGAGTCGTTATTTATTATATCAAATAAAATTTTGTGTCCCCTCGCGACTTTAAATACTCCGATAATTCGATTCGGTGGTTTATTATTGGATACACGCAATCTTTTCAGGATTTCAATTTTCAATTAAACAAACTTGATTGAAGCTTCGGTGAAAATTATTAAAAGCTACTATTCAGACAATGTACCTTCGGTGACAGGACACGCAAGTTTAAAAAATTTTTTTTTATTTTCAACACAGTAAAGACTTTATCGATTTTACCGTCAATAGAAGCGTATCGCATTATCAAAGAAACATAATTAACTTTTAATTATATCACCGTCGGGCAATAACTCAAATAAATTTTTCAGCAATAAAATTATTATGATACAATTATCGTGGGCTTTAATAAGCCAAATCAAATTACCGAACCTTCGCTACTTCTACAGGTTATGCCATAAATTGTTAGGGATCTTAACGTCGTTATTTAAACTCAGAATACAATGATTGCTATGTAAATTTGTATGATGTTAAGCAATTATGAGCTAAACTACGTTCGATGAACAATTAAAATTTTTAAATTCACTATCAAACATTCTCTGGGTAACGACGAGAGAATTGGAAAAACCAGGTTTTTCGATTAACCGAACGCGATGCACCGCCAAAATTTTTTTCTAAAAATAAAGTTGGCATAGATGATTCAACCCAATAGCAAGACTGACCGGCGCGTAAAATTGACGCTAAAAATGATCCTGGTTATTCGGTGATAGTGCCGGTTCACAACTTTGAATTTTCAGTATATCATGACCGTATATCTCCCAACTTGTTAGCGAAGAGATGCCGCTCAATTCTCAATTGGAGGGTTGGCCGGGGGTCGTTAAAATTTTTTTCACGCCCCACGGGATAGATTTAATCGAGAGCGATTTCGTCCGCCCCTAGTTTTCTGCTGTAATAAGCTTTTTTTTGGTGATATTTTTCTGGGGGAACGTGCCGAGTTGGCCTTGATTTCCAACGGACCCGGATTATCGCCCGAGTCGAAGTATAAGCTCTCTAAGTGGTAGCGATCAGGATTTGGTCATACTAGTAAAAAGAAAAACACATCGAGTGTTTCCCAAACTTAAATTTTTTCCATTTCCAAAGAGAGCAATTTCCACTTGGGGTTTAATAAATAGGGAAACTGCGGAAAAAGTTTTGTACCGAAGAAGAAACAAGTTGACCACGAGGCAAAGGCCTGACACACATACAAAAAAGTAAAAAAGTGTAAAAATCAAACAGAAAAAAAAAAGAAAGTAGGTTAACAACTTAACTTTTTTGAACCCGAATAAATGCTTCTTTTAAAGTGGTAAAACCAAAACTCTTGCTCAGTGCGAGAGAAACGCTCATTGCATTTATAACTAAGTGGAACCAAACGAAGGAGAGGAGGAGGAGGAAAGAAAAAAAAAAAGTAAGAAGAGGAAGAAAAATTTTTTCCGACTACCAAGAACGAATAACTATACTCGTCAGCACCAACCCTCATTTCTTAACTGTCCTCCTCCTGCTCCTCCCCCTTCTTTTTCTTCCTCGTCTTCGTCTTACTCCACTAGATTTATCTCTCCATCTTCTGCTCCGGGGGGTTATCCCCGTACACTTTTCGCCCCTCCGAAAATGTGATACAAAATGTTATCTTTCTTTCTCCAATAAACCACAACCGTCGGGTTTCCTCGTAAAATTATTATGTGCTTTTTCCGAATACTTTTGTTCTTCCCGGATACGTCAGATACAGAAGCTTTGTTACGGTTCATTCGAGCGGAAATTTGTTGAAGATTGTTTGATCTTTCGCCTGTGTTGTCTCGCACACTTCGGGTAGCCCGAAGGAAGTTTGATTAAACAATATATATATATGCATGCCCTGACAATACCCTTTAAATTATTCTATGCATTTAAAGTGCCTCTCGCGTAAGACATGCACACTTGACTTGTTTATTAAGTCACGCTTCAAAACACGACTCTCTTCTCCCCCAAAAAAATGAGAAAAAACTTTTTACAGCAAAAACTTGGGAAAGATAAGCTTTTGATTTTGCGCTCGTTGATGTAATCGGATCTTAGTCGTTCAGTCGTCGAAGAGAGAGACCTATCACTCTGTTTTCAAAACATAGAGACGAGTGAGTAAATAAAGCTAGAGTCCAACCTCAGCAATCGCAGCAGCCGCAGCAGTAGTAGCGGTACACGCGGTGCAGTCGGTCAGTAGTAGAAGCAGCGGCATCAGTATCCCCAGCAGCAGCAGCGTCTACGGTCGACATTGCAAGAGCCCCCAACTTCCGGCGTGTCCCAGTCTTCTCACTCAGGAAAACAACAACAACAACAACAACGAACAACAACTACGAGAAGAACGACCGGAGGAAGACCGAAGTCCGGAGCTCCTGGGCGCGAGACACAACTGGCTGGCTCCGAAAGCTCGACTAAGCGCGGGGAGCTTGCGCTGCTCCTACGACTACTGGCACCCCCTCTGACGGGGCAGCTTTCACCCAGTTTGCGAGAGAGCGCAAAGGAGGAGGGGGAGAGAAGAGAGGGTAAAGCTCTCGAGGGCACGGGGCTTTGGCTTGTTAAATTGAGGATCGAAGCAAAGAAATTGAAAATACCCGAAGCCTGCTGCTGCTGTAGCTGCTGGTTGTGCCGTTGGTGCGATTGATGGGGCGCCACCGCTGCTACTATACGAAAACCGCGTGCCGAACTCACGCACGCGCCACCACCAGCCGGCTTGTTTTCCAGAGCTCGGGATCTTCTTATCCTTTGTGTTCCTTCCTAACATTTCCTGTTATTTTCTTCCACAAAAAAGCCTTGAGTTTTTAACAAAATTTTACATTTATTAATTTCTCATTTTTATTTGTTTATTTTTTAAAAATCGTTGATTTAGAAATAGCGTCGATTACTCGTTAGAGCAAGCGGACCAAAAGCTTTCCCGTATGAATTTCAAATGGAACTAATGAGGGGGGGGGGGGGGTAAGGCACCCAAAGAGAGCTCTGCATTCGAAAAGCGCGTGCTGATGCTGGTTCTGGGGTTAACTCAACGGCGCGCGGTCGTGGTTGGTTGGTCGGTCGGCCGGGAGATCGATAGCCGAGGAGTAGGAGGCGTCCCGGACGCAGCATCCCTACTACTCCCCCAGCCTGCGTCACGCGTGCACGGCTCCGGCGATTTTCGGCGCCTTTTTTTTTTTCTTTCCTCTCTCTCTCTCTCTCTCTCTCTTTTGTCTTCTCCAACTTCTTCTTCTCCTCCGGGCTCCCTCTCTCTATGGGTTTTCTGTTTTCGCTGGAGGCGCGCGCGTGACTTGAGATCTTTAAGAGGGTGCGGAATACTATTTTGGAGTCATCGAATTTTCCATTTTGCTACTCGGTGATATACCAAATTAAATCACCGCTAATTTAATTGTGGAGTTTAGTGACGTACAAAAACATAAGACCGAAGGGAGATTACATTAATCTCTTTGAGTTAACTGTAGCTAATAAGTAAAATTCAACCTTGCGTCTTTGTTCCGAGAGACCGTAAAGTCGTAAGTTATAAACTCTGCAATTAGGTAAATTTATGTGGAATTTTGAATTCCGTCAACTTCTGTAATAATTGTAAACTTGGAACAATTGAATTGCTGGTTCAATTCACAGAAATATCTGCGGTGATTTAATGCATTTTATTATGAAAGTAAAAATAAATTTTCAATCGTTTCTTTCAATTGAACATTATAATTAAAAATTCTATCAACCAAATAATGAAGAACTTTGTAGTAATGTTCAGATAATTGATTTTATAAACTGCTGAAGAATCAATATTTGAATTTATTATCAAAAACTTGAGTGTCTTGGCAAAGTTATTTTTCACCTAAAATAACAAAGAAAAACCTGTTTTTCGTTGAATTTATTTTTATTTGAGGATAAAAATACTAAGGCAAAAAATTTATTGTAGACCAAATTCTTTTATTTTTTCATCCAAAATTCATGCTTGTTTGGGTTAATAAATTCCTCGAATCGAGGCGTCAAACAGGCAGACGTATTTCGACGACAGTGTCAATAAATCAAGTAAACGTCGATTTGACATGCGTTAAGATTTAGTACGTGATTAATTCAACAGCATTGTGATTTGCATAAAACAACATCCATTTAACTCTTCCAAACCAAAATCATTATAAAGAGCCAATCCATTAATCCACACTGAAAATTTGAGTTAAAAACAACGCGATAAGTTTGAAGAAAATTATTTCAATAACAAGTACGATGTAACTCGATGAAATCCAACTAACTTCTTATCAAAAACTTATTTCTGGAAATCTGAACTTTTGAATTAACAAAGCTCGTATCAATACTTGTAACCCAGTGTAATGTCAAAACAAAGATTAATGGCTCGAATGAAAAACCATCCGATGAATATCCGACCAAGTAATTGGATTTCAGTATAGCCGTTATTTATTTTCGTCGTCACAATATTAAAGCTTATCCAATCTATAAATCTTTTCAAAATTACAAATAAACATTTGTGTTATTTAGCCATCAAATTATTGTTAAAACTCTTTGAATGTATCAAGTTTTGTAATTGCCCTCTGTTATCCATAACATGTAAAGCAAAACTTTTTGTCAATTAAGCTTATTACAGCCATTCAATGGAACCGTATAGTTAGTTTGATGGCATTAATTATAAGATTGATTGATATTACAACTCCCAAACATCACAGAGGATTGATTGATTATAACGCCCTTGGCGTGTAATGGCGCGCTACTACGATTTATTATCAGCACAAGCCTACAACAGATTCGATGAATACGGTTGGAGTGAGATGTACGGGGTGTCAAGTTTGTATCAAAATTTTTTGTTTCATCATTATAAATAAAACTCATTCCTACATAAATAACCTGAGCCCACTTCTGAATTTGTATCAATAAATATTGATACGTCGTTAATAAAAGCTCATGAAAAAAAAAAAAATTCAAATCCTTTCCCATAAACATGTAAATTTTTCAATGGAATTTAAATTTCAAATTTTCAAATTAAAAGAAAGACTTTTTTCACCTCTCTTTTTGTCAATTTTATACCGAAAAACTTTTTCTTTTTTTTTTCAATCCTCAACTGCTGCAACGATTTAAAGAATAATCTGATTATAAAACTTTGTGATAACCAAAAGAAATTCTCCGCTAAGTGAAAAGAATTTAATGGCTTGATTCAGGTGAAAAATTATTCAAATTGAGTTCTCAACAAGTTTTCAAATTGGTGCAAATATTAACCATTTTCAACCGGATGGAAAAAAAAGTTTGGAAAATTTAAATTTTTAACTCTATCTCTCTGCTCTTAAAAAAAGAATTAAAAAAAAAAAAAAAAAAAATCAATAGCCCCGGCCTAGTTGTACGCCTCTGGTTACACGTAAAAAAAAAAAAAAAAAAAAAAAAGGTAAAATGTCGATTCCAAGAGTAAGCACAAGCCTCCCTCATTGAGAAGAAGAAGAAAAAATTTGAAGAAACAAAGGGCGTATGGTTTGATAAAAAACACTAGGCCGACGATTTATTTTCTACATTCTTGATGCAGCTGTCGAAGTCCGGGGAAAAAAATTACTCCCGGCAGCAAAGGGTGATCTCTTTATTCTCGTGTTGCTCGCAGAAGAAACGAAAAATATAATAAAAATCGACTTCTAGTCCACACACCACGATAAATTCGATCAGTCTTTTTTCTTCTTCGTCTTCTTCCTAGAGTTTACAAGCGCACAGGCCCGTACGACCCATTTTGGCGAGGGTACAGTGCTGGAATAAACGAAATTTTACCTTGAGGCAGCGGTGACTTTCCTTCCTCCCCTCTTTTTTTTTCTCTGCCCTGTCGCTCTCGCCTCTCCTTTTTCACACTTCCGTTACCCACTTACAGCCTGAATGTGAAAATATAAAATATTAACGCTGGAAAGGTCGACGCGAGGGTGAAGGACGAGTGTAAAAAAAAGTTGACTCGAGCGGATTTTGAGATAGTTGAAAAATCATTTTTAACCATTTTGAAGATAGAATATTTTCAAAAAATAGTGACAAACTACGACGAGACTAGAAAATCAAGTTTTTAAAAATGTTTTTTAAGTTCATACACGAGCATGTTGCGTACGAAAACACGGATACTCAATTTGTCTCGTCATCAATTTTTCCCTCGACCACTTAGCTCGAGGGAAAAAAAAAAAAAAAAACTGACTGTTTATTTTTATATAAAGCCATAAATTTTAAAAGCACCGAAGACCTTGCGCAGAGTGGCGGCTTTCCATTTGGCACCCGCACCCTCTTAGGAAAAAAAATTCTGAATGGAGGAGGGAAAAAAGCCTGCAGTGTGCATTAGTGTAGCGGGGGTGGAAAAAAAAAAATTCGTAAAATTTTGATAATTTCGGATGATATTGGAGGCATTAATCATCGGCTAAGGTACTGCGGCACACTGCAGCACGGCAATTGAGATTGGTGCCGGAAAAAAAAAAAAAAAAAGAGTATTTGCATGCGAAGGTTATTCGTGATACGGAATAATCCGTGTCAGCCTCGGATTAGAGCGCCGAGATAAAAATTATGGTAATTACGCGTTGTTTTTCGGATACATAACGATGTTTGACGAAAGAGAGGCGCGACTACCTGAATAGACAATTTTTTTTTTCAAAATTCCACAAATAAATATGATTTAGTAAACCAGATTTGAATGTTTATTTTTTTAATATTTAAAATCTTTTAATAAAGAAGTTTTATCATTACACGGAAAAAATAAAATCCTTGCAGCGTAGCTGAATTCAGCGATATGACGATGCGAACAGTTAACGACGCTCCAACGCAGACTTTTCATCGTGGCGAGGCAAAGTCTGCGTTGGAGCGACGTAAAGTTAGCTATAGCGTGCCTTCCTTACTAACAGCTGTAGCAGAGCTCGACTCACGCTTGACGCTTGTTTACTTGTGTACTTACTCTCTGCTATCGCGGGTTTACGGCAGCATAACTATAAAAAAATGTCTTTATTGATAGTTGTAATTAATTTAAGTATTTTTTATATCAGTATTTTAATCACCCGCGATAGCAGAGAGTAAGTACACAAGTAAACAAGCGTCAAGCGTGAGTCGAGCTCTGCTACAGCTGTTGGTAAGGAAGGCACGCTATAGCTAACTTTACGTCGCTCCAACGCAGACTTTGCCTCGCCACGATGAAAAGTCTGCGTTGAAGCGTCGTTAACTGTTCGCATCGTCATATCGCTGAATTCAGCTACGCTGCAAGGATTTTATTTTTTCCGTGTAGATTTCAATTATTTGATATTGAATGTTGAAATGGTGGACCACCTGTATTTTCCAAAGATCTAATCTGAATAACTCTATAGGATAAATTATTGAAAGTTTTATGTTACGCGATTTTTAAATATTATACTTATTTTACATCTAGTTTTTATGCTTGAGAAACTTAAATAATTTTCCTTGAATTAAAGCTAAAATACATATCATCAAAATCTGAGAATTTTGTTTGCTCTCATACGTGCTACTGCTAGCTTTTGCCTACCTTACACGGCATTCCTTATATGTACACATGAATACGGATGTCTTCATCTTACCATTGTATTAAACAAAATTTTGGCGCAAACCGTGTTTCTTTGGTCCTCTTAGATTTTGAGATAGGAGTTTGTTCAAATTGCTTTTTTATTTTAATAATTATTAGTTGACTGTACTGAATAGTCTACTGGTAAAAATCTTGAACTTTTATCTAGTTTTGTATCGTAACGACACCCAACAATAGAGTTAAATATTTTTCCGATGCTACTAATAAATTATGATAATTTTATAATTTTTTTCTTTTTAAACGCTTTACAAAAGAAAATGGTATTTGTAGAATAAAAAAAAGTGTCACTTGTATTATCGACTATCTATTTAGAGCTTATTTCATTGAGTTGAATAAAAAAGGAGAAAAACTTTTATCGGATACAATAGGGCTGGTGTGTTATGTATACTTGAAACACGATTGCACTACGCCGATAATCACTCTGAGTAAACGTTCTTCCGCCCTGTAAACGTCCATCGTATATTGGAAAAAAAGCATTTCTACATTCAACCGTTACTGCAGAAAAAACAACAAGCTCAGCATCAAGCCTTTTATTCTTATTTTACTTTTTATGTAACTTTCTTTTTCGCTTAATATTTAATTTTTTTTTATGTCTAAGTGTGTAACTTAAACAGTTTTTCATTTTAAACTTTCATGATCAAAAACTAAAATTTCACTTGATTTTAAAATACCTACTTTCCTCAAAAATTGTTTTTATAAAAAAAAGTAAAACTAGTTACACGTGATATCTCGTGCAGCAAATTTTCGCAGAGAATTTTAGCCAAGGTCGAGAGAAAGCGAGAGAGAGAAAGAAAAAAGGCAATAGGAAGTGAAACTCTTGGGCCTGCCTTCTCCCATAACTAGATTAAAGCGCGGAAACGCAAAAAGCCCGTTCCACTTAGCTCAGTGGAGACTCTTGGAGTCTGCGACGATGTTCGTCCGCCTGCGACTTATTTTTACTTTTCACCAGTCAAGAACCTATTTTCCGCCTTAGCTTCTCTTTCTCTCTATCTCTCTCTTTCTTGTCTAAAACACAATGAACAATCATGAATATAGGTGAATATGGGGCAATTTTTATCTTTTTTCGTAAATACCTATATTTTTCTCGACTGATTCGCCAACAGAATTTTTACGGTTGCGAGAGCTTCTAATTGATGTAGAACCACGCTTTGTGAAAAAATTTTTTCTCCCAAGACGTACTTTTTGATTTCTTTTGGGTGATCAAAACAAGATTTGATACAAACCTCATCCGGTTTTTTTTTTTCAAATCTATTTATGAAGTTAAATATTATTTAAAAAAATTAAAATTGTAAGCATAAGAAAAAAGAGAAAACTAAAAAGCCAAATAAGTGTTATTTTATTATGCTTATAAAATACATAGACGAAAAGATTAGTACAAATTGGCTTTGACACTTTAAGTATATTTTTTTTATAAAGAATTGTTTACTGTAAAAAAATTATTGAACAAACAAGAATGATATATTACTACATTGGTGCGCCATTTTTACCAGGACGATTTGGAGACACCGTGGATGGTAGCGAAGAAGAGCCCTGATGCTCGCCCTGATGATCTGGGGCATCAGTATATAGTAGTAGATATATATTTTTATGCATGGTAACCAAAAATAAGGGACAAAGTTCCGATTCCCAGTTTAGAATCTGCGTAAATGTTTTATTTACAATGGCGTATATTTTAATTTACAGTATCAATAACAAAACATGAAAGTAAATAAATTAATAACTTATCTTACGAGAGTTACTGTTACATATTATTGATTCATTTACATTGTCGTTTTTATTTTTGTTATTGTTGTTGCTTTTTTTTTTATAGAGGAAAACGAAGTAAATTCAGTTCTACTTTGAGGAAATTGAAAACTTCCGTTTTTACACATATTTTTTCCGATACTTTGATGAAAAATTTTACCTATTGCTTTCTCAAAGACTTTTTTCGATATTTACATTATTTTTATTCATCAAAAAGCTCTTATTTTTTAAAATCTTTTTAGGATCTATAATTTTTTTTCTTTTATTAATATGATTGAGTAGGTACAAAGTACATACACCTTAAATAATAAGTTTATTAAATATGTTGTGAATTATTTTTACATAATGCTTAGATTCAATTTTCTCGGGTATAAACTAAGATAAAATAGAAGAAAAAATAAATTAGTATAAAAAAAGATAGATAAAAAAAAATTTTCAGCAAATTTTTATAATTCATTATTTAGAGTGTTACCAGTTAAAGCAGCATATTAAAAAGATACCTCATATATGACATTGTTGTAAGCTTGCAAGGCTGACTGAATTAACGTTTTTTTATAAACGCAGTTGATAAAATTAAAAAAAAAATTTTATGCTTAAACATTCTTTTCAAGAAGCTTAAATAACCAATTTTATTAAAATACAACTAAAACAGTAAAATATTGATGCAATTATTTTGATGTGAATTATAATATGATCCAACGAAAACTGCCAAATGGCTGTGATTTTTTCGAAAGTAAAAAACATCCCTCAAAATTCTTTAAACATTAAATATGATGAAGTCAAAATTTAGCAATTTGCCAATTAAATTCTGATTAATGTCTTTGAAAGCACAAAATTATGAATTATTTATTCATCAAAGTATCGTGGTTCATAAATCTTTACATATTTTCTTCTGAAAAATAAAAACAAAGAAATTATTTTATTATTTTTAAGCTTATTTGTCTTGTTGCCAGCAGTTGTCCGGAAATTAAAAAGAAATTATTAAAGCTTTGATTTCTCGTTCGAAAATCGAGTTTCATCAAATTTAAAACTTGATGAAAAGAAAGAAAAGAAAAAAATCCAATTTAATGTGAATTTATCACAGGCATCAGTCAGTGTATAAAATGCGTTATTCTTCAGCTACAAAATTGGATCGCGCAAGAAAAATATATTATCTTTTATAAGTTTGATGCACGTCAGTCCCTCAAATACCTCGACATCGTAAAACAAGGCTCCCAAAGTACATAAAAGCTAAATGATAACAATGTTATGAATATTTATGATAAAAATTCTGCTCGCTTTCACATATTTTTAAAAATTCGATTCCGTCGCAGCAATAAATATAACAGACTATACCGTAGAAAAAGAAACACAAGAAGAAAAATAAATTTTCAATCATTGATAAGTCGTAAAAATTTGAGCACAGCGTTGAAGATATTTTTTTGAACATCGAGAGAGACTGCAGTCTTGTAAAAAATAATTTAAAATTATTCAAAAAACAATTTATACATACACGAAAAATTCGCTCATGATAATTGTTTACATTTAGATGTAAGGAAAAATTACATATAATTTCATTTTTTTTATACATTTTTACGTAAAAAATAAAATATACACACAATATGATGAAAAAAAAAAAAATAATAATAAAAAAGTGGTGGGGGTAGAGAAAGTAGGATTGACGTCAGAGTAACGCAGAAATCTTTTATTATTCATTTTATACCACAAAGTATAGCGGGTGCTCGGAAAGCTTTATACCACCATACATTCGTGAAATTACGACGCACATAACCGAGCTCGGATGATAGTGTGTTACGCGTGCTTTTCGCTCCGACGAGCAACCACGTGGCTCTCTCTTTCTCTCTCTCTCTTAATTTACAAACAAGATTATTATCACAATATACAAATGAGTTTCGCAAACTGCGGCGTGCTTATGTACCAAATTCGCAAGCTTCAAACATACAAGGTTGCGAAAACTTTGATCTTCGGAATAACACGCACTTGTCGTAGCGAGCTTTGAGCGCAAATTTTAACTTTTGGGCTAAGAGTCTCAACTGTGTGAAAGGTCGCCTTTTCAACGAGCGACTATCATGCAACTTTAAATTTCCTCGAGTAACGTTGTACTTGAATCCAGTTTGAATATGCTTAAAGCTCCGTTATGTCTAGAATGACTTAATTTTAAACTGAATAGAACATTTAAAAAAGTTTATAAAATAAATACATTGGTGATATTTGGAAAAAAAAAGTTTTTTTCTAAGAAGTAGCTGGGTAGGCGGAAAGTCGATAATTCCCAGGCACAAACTTACTTTCATCGAGTACTGTGAAACATGCAACGCTTGAGAAAAAAAAAGAGAGAAAAAAAATTTCCATGCTCATTTTGAAGTTCGAAACTTCTTAGAGAAGTTTTAACAAGGTACTTATTAGGTAAATAGCCGAAAATTGGTCAGCCGTGGTGTATTTAGAGAGCGTCGTCGGAGTCGTAGAACCTCTCGTAGTCGGAGTTGCAGAGCTTTTTGGGGTGCTTCTCGAAGGAGCTGTACTCCTTAACGCGCTGATCGGTCGCCAGGGGAGTGGTGCTTCGCTCAAGGGCGAGGTATATCAGCAGCAGGGAGTAAATAAAGTTGGCCCCGCCTGCGGCACGCATCACCCACGGGAAACCGACGCTCCTCACCAGCTCGCCGCTCGCAATGGGACCTGAAACATCGCGTACCGCGTCTTGAAATCTTTGCTCTTTTTCGGGGCCGACATGCCACGAGAAGAAGGAAGGAAAAGGCTTCGAGGAAATCTCTTATTTTTCCTCTTATCTTTTCTTCGAGATACTTGTACGGCTTGGGCTGAATTTTAAACAAATTTCATTCGCGAGTAAAGTTCTCCTCTCCGAGTATCCTTGCTCGGTTGAATTTTTTTCAAGAATAAAATAAAATAAATAATCCTCCTTTACTGCAGACTGATGTCTGACTAAAGCATGCCCTTCTCCACTGACTCAAAACTTTATTTACGCGGGCGCTATACACCGTATTTGCTCTTTATTTTGAATGTATCTCTACTCTCAAAGCTTACAAAATATACTTCAAAAAAACCCAGCTGAACTCGAATCACAAATAAATATTTTTTTATGTCTTTGACCAGAATTTAGATGATTAATTTTTGAAACATACCCACAGAATAAGCAAGGCTGACGGCGATTTGTTGTATGGAATAAACCGGACCGTATCCGCCGCTTTGGTCCACGAAACTCGCCAGAAGTGGAACAAGAGCCGCGTCGGCGATCCCGATTCCAAGGCCAAGTGCGAGGTGGGGTATCACCAGTTTGGTCATGGTGTTGGCCGAGGGTATGGCTATCGCGCTAACTCCGACCAACAGCATCGCCAGGACCGCGGTGTTGCACCTTCCGTACTTGTAGGCCATCACACCGAAAAAATTTGTACCTATCAGGTACCCAACGCTATCTGGGATGAAAACTGTTCCAAGCTGCCATTTCTAAAAATTAAATATTTTTTTTCTTTAATTTACATTTCTAATTTTAAAAGATTTCTTTGGATTTTTCAAAACTGTTATATAATTTTTCGAAAATTAAATTGACACGGACATTTTTGTGTACACATTAAGCGTAAGCTTTGTAAGTTGACCTTTTTATTTTACTATTCAGGGGTTTTCAAAATTGACGAAACTAAAGCAAGATTCATTTTTGAAAAAGGTGAACTTAAGTGATTTTGTGTTCAAAAATGTAATCAGGCTGTAATAATCACGTAATGATGTAATGCAATTTCTACTTTTACCGTAAACAAGCTTAACTTTAACAACTAAAAGATTTCAAGTCGATTTAAAAGTACCTGTTTCAAAATTATTTTGAAAACCTAAACAGAACCCGCACGTTTGACATAAAACAAAAAAAAATTGATATTTAATACAAGAATTACAACGACTTTTTACCTCAAGTAAAATCGGTCTGTCATGAAATGATAAATACTGGTAAGTGTAACGCGCATTAGACGAAATTTACCTTGGGTTTTATGTGACTGCGGAGCCAGATAGGCAAGCATGGCTCCAGTATCGCCATCGGGGTCGTCGAGAACCAAATTGCACCAGCGATTATCAAGATCCGATAGTCCAGTAGCAAGTGGGTCCAACTGGTTGGTCTTTCGCTTTCCGTTTTCTGAATGCAATCATCATTTATCATTATCAAGCTATGACGCCTTTATAGGGGAGTTTAAAAGAGCTTACTTGTATCACAGGTTCGTAATCCATAACTATTAACTGAAGACCTGAAAAAAATTAAAATTTCATGATAACTGTAAGTCGTCAAATTATTGATAAAATTTTTTTCAAACCTATGAGAAGTACGATGAAAAACGCAACCAAAATGAAGGGAGTCATTTTTCCCTCGAGGTCGTAGAGAACCGAACCCATAGGATATCCAACGAGCACTCCTGTGGCTATGCTACCAAGGACGAATCCCATTACTTTCGATCGCTTGTCTTCCTCCGGGTATTGAAAGGCCACCAAAGACATTCCCGAAACGCCTATGCAGGCTGAAGATACACCTTGGATGCTGCGAGCCAAGAACAACACCTCGTAGGTTCTTCCAAAAGCAAAAACTGTCGAGTTAATTATGAATTTAAGTATCGAGCATTTTGTACTTTGATAACTGACGGTTCAAGAGTAAAATTCTGCTTTGCCAAAGTAATTATTTTTCTGATGAAAATTTTTTTTTTTTTTAATTGCTTTCTTAAAATTAACTTAAGTCAACAACTCATTTTTTAAAATTATTTTACTTTCATACCATTTTTTTTTTTATTCGTAGAACAGAAAGATCGAATTTAACTAAAATTTTATTCAAATTACAGATAAAAAGTGATAAAATTTAGAATGAGACATATGATGGTTTTTAGACAAGAGAGAAAGAATAGAAAAGTTTTCTTCATAGTACAGCAAAAACAAGCTCCAAAAAAAGCTCTGCGAATTCCGTAAAAATTAATGCTTAAAAAAAAGAAGATGAAAAAAGAAAGGGAAAAAGGGAAGGAGAATTCCTGAGAAAATTGCTTTGAAGGAAAAGGAATGAGTTTTAAAAAGAGTAAATTTCAAGTTTCAATTTTGTACGTTATGAAATGTAAATGTTTTTTCAAATTACTGTAGACACAAGGATTTTAGCTAAGAATTTGTAAGTAATTTTTTTAGTTAAATCTTTTATTTACTAGTTCAGAGAAGTCGTACCGATGTACACTCAGAGAAAGGTTTGATTGGGTCAACAATATATTGTAACATCTAAGATGCCATAGTTGATATAGAGACAATGATGCACATTGTAGCAGTAACAATATCATGGTAGCGCTGACTAAATGCGTATTAAGGGTTAACATGTTTCTAGTTACACTGGTACAGCACAACTTAATTTTAAAAAATTTCTTTTTTGTGATTTTGGTATAATTCATGTATTTAATGAATAGTTTTAATCTTAAAAAATATACAAATGATTGTAAAAATCACAATATTTAAGAAATAATGACTTCAATTGAGATTTTAAAAAATAGCTAGGTTAGGTTAGATTTTTGAATAATTGCTTTGCTAGTCGCAACGATATGTATTATTATCCTTACCATACGTATTGTAACTGCTATAATATTTAGACTATTGAGGGAACAAAGAATATTTAATTGGTCCAATCAAATCTTTCTCTGAGTGTACTAATATATGAGATAATCCCCTTTAATTTTGAAAACATACTCTTTAGAACTCGCTCGAAAATGTTTCTGGATTGATAAAAAGTGATTGAAAAATTTAATTTACTAAAAATTTTTCATGGAAAAATTAAGTACTAAAATGATTTAAAAAAAAAAATTAACTTCTCTTTTTTCGTGATCTATATTAATAAAAAATATTTTCGACCTGATTATTCACTGATTTTTTTAAACTTTTTTCATCATCAAGTATGTTGCATCCTGTTGATTTATAAGCAAGTGGAACGCAAGTAAATGTACTTAGCAAATCAGAGCACGTTTGTAGTTGGGGCTGAATGCACGATCTTTAATTAAAAAGACGTCTTCGCGTTGTCTGCTCCATAATTTAATCCCTTAATCCTTTGCGACCTTTGCAGGGACTTAACAAAGCGTGCATTTTCGAAATATTTGAGTAGGGAAAAGCAAGGGCTGTATCGGATGCATCCAGCTTATTACTTCGTAATTACTACTTTAAAACAATCCTTTCTTATATTTATAATTATAACGATTATTTTATTCTTTGGTAACGGTAAGATTTTTCTGCTAAAGATCAGCAGTAGGGGCTAAACTTGTCCAAGAAATGTTTCAATTTCCTATATTGAAAGCATCGTAAACAAAAAAAAAAGGTATACATATAATCCTTACGTAAAGCAGCCAATAAAAGACTCAAGTTTCCAATGAGGAGTGGCTTGGCGTATCCAAAGCTCCCGGTAAAGGTGCCGACTGCCGGGTTCAACAGCAGCTGGACGAAGGCCTTCGAGCTCAGCAGCAGTCCCACTCGTCCGTTCACGTCGTCGTCTACGTCATCATCGCCGTCCATGCTGCTCGTAGAGTTTTTTCCTTCGAGGCTGTACAGGTAGTCTGGTATTATGGGAACTGAAACAACATAACCCGCGGCAAGCTGAAACCGGAGCGTTTAAAAGGCCTCCCCCCCCCCCCCCCCCCGCACACTCCTACTATAAACCTTTTTTTTATCTTAATTATTCTCATAAGGAGGGGGAGAGTTTAGCGAACTTAAGACGGAGCTTTTATAAGGATTAATCAAATTTCTTTTAAAGCTTTTTTCGCTCTTCTTTGTTCCCTAAATTAATGAACGCTTCTGAAATTTCTTCGTCGCATTTGTCACTCAAATCTAATTGTCTTGAGAAACCTCGGTTTCGAATTTCATTCGCTGCTGACTGCAGAGAATCTGTTTTTCAATTAATAAAAAAAATCAGTTTTTTCTGACTAGAAGTTCAGCATAATCTTAATATTCAATAGCATAATTTTCATTAAAAAAAAATTTCACTCTCAGACAAAAATTTAATATAATAACGTTAAGATTAGATAAATGATTTTTCGTTGAATTTTAAGTTTTTAAGTTATTTTTTAATGAAAAAAAAAATGTCTTCAAGTTTTTTTGTTTGGTTTTAGAGTAAAATTCTCAATTTGATGATACGATTAAAGACCTATGTATTTGAAAATAATTTTTTGTCAAAATCAATGCGTTTGCACAATTTTTAAAATTGAATTATAAGGTTGATCATCTAATGTGACCATACTAAACGTGGATGGATGGTGTGGACCACCATATCAATATTTTTTAACAAGTGAGGTCTCATTTTAAGACCTTACACGTACGGTTATGATAAACAGGGTTGAATTGACAGTTTATGCTTTCAAGCTTTATTTTTTGTTATTATAACGTACTCAAGCCTTTTGAACATTTAGTACTAACATACAGTTCAAGTTAAAAGGAGCTGCCATACTAGGTTGATGTAAAGTCCGCAACAATAGTGTTGCATCTTTTTTATCAGACACTAGTTTTTAAAATAATTTTGAGGTTTATAAAATAATTCAACAGTTTTTCCTTAAAAATATCACGATGTCAATATGTATAAATTATTAATCGATTCAGGAGACTAATTTATACAGGAGCCGATAAATATTTTTAGCCTTGTAGAGTAGATGCAGTAGAGAAAAGAAATTGTTTAAACATATAAATAACTCAATTACAAAGATTAGAGAGTCTAAAGAACATTAATATTTTATTTTGATTGCAAGTACTCGTCGAGGTCTTCTTGAATAAAAGAAGAGAGTAAATATTGTCTCGGTAAGTACATTCCTAAAATGTGTACTCACCAACCACGGTAAGAAGTATGTTGTCGAGCAACAGGCTGAAGTAGACCGTCGTCACCAGCAAAAATCTGGAATTTTTCACTTCCGACGAATACATTTTCGGGATCTCGTGGCAAATTTACTGTATTCTGACGGTCTCCACGATGTCGAAACAATTTTAAAATTCACTTCAACGGCTGGGTAAAAAAATGAAAAAGTAAAATAAGGAAGTGTCACCTGCGCGGTATTGCCGATCACAGCATCCTGCACTCTATACTTGTAGAATGTGGCTTTGACACCCCCGCTTTTATAGAGGATGTGGGTGTGAAAATGAGGTTTTTCTCGTTGCAAGCGCATGCGCAGCTCATTTCACGAGTCTCTGCACTTTTCTATTTCTCTTCACACCGGGTGCTTATCAGCCTCCGACAGACCAACCGCCGGCTCATGGACCGGAAAACAATAATCGTTCGCCCCATTTTTTATCTTACCGATACACTTTATTATACTTTGGATTCTTTTTTTTCAAATTCACGTGACCTCATAAATTTTTCTTTGTTTGAAACTACGAAAGCGATGCATTCAAAGAGATACGGAAAGTCTAAAAACGAATTTAGTTCTTTAACTGCCTTTCTAGATTACGCACCTGCGGCCCCTTAGTCAATGGAGTTACCCTTTATCTGTATTCCGCTGGTGGCAGCAACAGCAGGCAAATGATATACCTTCGGTGAGCGAGTGTATACGTACGCGTGTGTATTTCCGATCGATAATCGATGCATTTGATTCCCTGATAATCAGGCTCGATTATCGGACTTGCGTGCGATTCGGTCTTTCATTATGGGAAAGAAGAAGAAAGTCTGAGGTTACAACAAAGGTTTTTGATTTTTAAGTGTGCTTTAATAACACTTTTAAAGTTAATAAAGTTTTCACTCGTGCGTAATTGCAATTGTTTCAATCATCATGAAATAAATAAATTTTAATGCTGCGTTATTAAAGAATTAATTTATTGTTGTTTTGTGATACATGGCAGTTACGGTTTTTAATGTAAGGCTATTTTATACTTAAGGAAAAAGAAAACATTACTGATGGATTATTGCATGTTTCAATATCGTGCTTGTAAATAATTTTATCGATCCTTATATACATTATGTACACTACGGAAGTCATATATTAAGTATATTAATTTTAAGTAAATTTAATAACAGCTTTAGTCACATACATTATGTTTAAGATAAAAATCTGAACAAGAATATACACTAATTTACGTCTCTTTAAATTAATTTCAAAATATTATTTATGTATATATCACTACAAATACTTTTTTTGTTTGGTTTTTAATCGAATTTATAATTAGAGCTCTAAACTTTTTTCCGATCAAAACTACTTATAATAAGATTCACTCATATTATTTCCACTCAAGCAACATTTAAATTACTTTTTTTTTCTTTTAATTGGAATATTGTTCGTAAGAAATATAAAGATAAAACAAGGAAAAATAAAATGATATTTTCTGAAGTAAGATCTATATTTAGCTACTCTACATATGTCTTTGATCTTTATTTATAGTTTTAATCTATGACTTTTTAGG
This sequence comes from Encarsia formosa, assembly GCA_038277355.1. Taxonomy (NCBI): domain Eukaryota; kingdom Metazoa; phylum Arthropoda; class Insecta; order Hymenoptera; family Aphelinidae; genus Encarsia; species Encarsia formosa. The sequence goes on from CM076185.1 coordinate 16,229,699, forward strand.
CACACGAATGCACTATTTATTATGTAAAAATTAATAATTAGATTTAAAATGATGTTACAAAGTTCTTCATTTTAATGAACATAAGATCGGAGAAAAAATTATACAGGGTAAAAATCGGCCCAAGATTCTGATACATACAATCATCTATTTATGAGATAAATGTTAATTTCTGAAAAAGTTTTTTTTTTTTTTAATATAAGCTATAATCAACACTTTGAAAAAATAAAGACTGTGCATTAAAAATTAATTAATCAAGGTAAAGCGAAACATCAGAAAGGAGAATTTTTTAAATTAATTTATCTTTTTTAAAAAGTACTTTGTAATTTAAGAACGTAAAATCAAGTTACATAGTTAAGTATAAAAAAAGCTAAAAAAAAAACATTTTTCTCGAGGGAAATAAAAACTGGCGAGTGCTTCATACACTTAAAAAAAAAAAAAAAAAAAAAGTTCCCTCTCTTTCTAGGACTCGGAAAAAACAACAGTGAGGTAAAATTAAAACATTAATAACTCGAAGTAGGAGTCTTTCCGAAGCTACTCATAACTGGGTAACTCTGGTGGACAGTACGCTGAGAAACTCCTCCTCCTCGGTCTCCTCGGACTTCATGGTCATCTGGACGGCCGAAACCGGGGTCGAGGCCCGGGGGCTCGAAGCACGTGGGCTAGGCGCCCGGTTGCTGGGGGACAGCCGCCCCCGGGACCCGGAGTCCTCGCAGGCTGCCTCGGACGTAGCGGACCGCGCGGCCTGCGGCTGAAGCCGCTGCAGCGCCGACCCGGCTCTGCTTCTTGCCTTGCGTATCAGGGAGCGCGGCAACGCATACCGGGCTACCGGCTCCGCTCCTGATGCCCCTTGGGTCGCCGATCTCGACTTGCCTGTCGTAGCCGTCGAGCTGGCTGAGACGATGCTGCTGCTTGCGACCTGCTGACCCACCGATGGCTGGACCAACTGCGACGATCTGCTGAACTTGGACACATCAAATGAGAACAGAATTTTTTGGGATTTTACTTTCTCTTTTCAGGTTTATTTTGTTTGGATTTTAATGATAGGATCAAGCTACTTCAACACTACGGTGCGCTCTGCCTTAGCTGACGCTATAATTAAGTAAAGATAAAAGTTAAGCTAGAGTTTAAAGCCTTTAATTTCATCGCCCTCGAGTGATAAGAATCTTTCGAAAGTTCAAGTAATCGCGAAGGTGTTGTTTTTCGAAAACTTAAATTGGATAAAATACTTGATTAATCTTAATTAATTATAAATAAAACTGACGGATTATTATCAGCGACCCACTGAATGGCCGAATGTATTCAACCGCAAGAATTCCAATAAAATAACTCGAATTTGACGATCTCAACTAAAAAAAGTTTAACGGACTAGTGAGGTAGGAGAAGAACAAAAAAGGGGTAGGGAGAATTATCTAGGAAACGCGAAGAGGTACTTGGACAAATACTCACGTCCGGGTCGTCAACGTGAAGCCGTGGTATGACGTAGGGTCCACTACCGAGCGCCGCCGGGTTGACGGCGTTGTCCAGCTCCCTAATTTCCGGGCGAAACGCGTAGTTGTTGTATCCGGGGGTTCGCCTGGGCTCTGGGCTGGTGCGGCGGCGCAGGGACTCGCGTAGCGAGCGACGTACATTGGCCATGGGACTCGCGCTACCGTACCAATTAGTGTGGTGCTGCTGAACTGGAACCTGCTGTATCTGCTGGGGCGACGCCTGAAGACCTCCAGCTATCGCTGCTACTGATGCTCCAGGTACAGCTACCGGACTATTCACGTAGTCGTAGAATGGCTGACGAGACTGCAAATCCAAGACCTGCTAAAAGATGTATTAACTTCAATTCGAGATGTGGATTATTTTTAAAGATTTAGATCGTCAAAATTAATCTTTTATTAAAAAAGTTTAAACGAGATATTATAAACGAGGAAAAACATGCTTTTATAGCCTGAACTTTCATAAAAACCATCGTAATATAGTAATAAACAAAATTTAAACTGATGTGCGGTAATATTTACGACCTTAAAGTTGCCTACCCCAATAAAATGAGCGCTGTAAGGCAATCAAAATTTTTAATTTATAATGACAACGGCTTTACAACGAAAATTCGAATTTTCTGGAAACGTATTTAACCAACGTCATGTTGATTTTAAAGAGTACAGACCGGTGGTCGAAATGTTGATTTAAAAATTCTTCTGTAAACCACCAACTAAAGCAAACCGCAAAATTCCGGTCTGCTACAATCCATCCGTTCCGGTCGAATGAGATTAATTAAATCGTTCATTTAGCCGGGGTAATGGGAAATTTACTTCAATCATGCGCATTACAATCTAAATAAAACAAACCATTTAGCGAGCGAAACGCTCGGCATAAATTAGTGTCGCTCAGACGATTATTCCGTCATCGCATTGTGCGACGAGTTTTTGTTCCAAAAGTACCTATATGCCGAGTCCGTGGGCCGAACTGATATGCAAAACAGTTGGACGTTTACACAATGCAAGTTGAAAATGATAATGGTGGCCGTAACCGAAGAACACTTGTCCTTCATTTTTATCCCAGTTTGGTGAAAACAATTCGCACTAAAATTCCGAGGGCGATAAATCATTCATTCAAAAAGCGTACGTGAAAAGAAACGAACGGGAAAAATTTCATCTTCGCAGGGCCAGCGGGATTAAAAAATTATGCTTTCGGCACACGAAGGCCAATTACGAATTCCCCTTTTGGCCAAAGTGAATATCGTATTATCCAGCTCGTTACTCGAAATTTAGCAGTCAGCACGCGAGCCAATGAAATTTTCGCTAAAGTGTTGGCCAGCCGTACGAAAGAACGTGGAATTCTCGCGTGCAATCGGACCATTCGGATCTTCTAATCGCTAGCTTTATCTTAGATTCGGATTTACACTATACATGTATCTCAGACCAGAGCTTATTTAAGGCGTCATAAATTGTAACTACCTCGACAAGGGCTGAAAAACTTATTAAAAAAGCCAAGTCATGAAGTTGTCGTGTTTTGGCCACTCAATCTGATATACACATCCACTCCACACAAACTTTGTCTTGTTATAGGCACTATAGTTTCTTATGTGCTTTTATCGCATTGATGACGAAAACATTTTTTCACGCACTGCTTGAAGTTGTCGTGTTCTAGCCACTCAATTTGATAAAGTACATATCGATACTTGACTATGAAAACCTGCATTTAATTAGTAAGATTAGAGAGATGGCCAAATTTGGACTTTCTAAATCGGGGCTGATCATGTTAGTACTTCACCAACTTCCGCTCTTCGACTTATATTTATATTGTGCTAAGTCTATAACGACCCCTTGAACTTAGTAAGCAGTCACAAATGAAGTCCATATAAAAGACAAAAACCCATCGTTAAAGATGCTAACAGCGTTAAGTGGAAATCAGTTGACCAGATGCCTATAAAACTAATCATTATCTTGTCTATCAAAGACCCCTACCTACCAAAATTCTAATGTTACTTTTAAAAAAAAAGAAAGTCCAATGTACGATAACGACGACGGAATAAAAAGTTTAAACTTATTAAAATAATAGATAATAATAATTATTATTATTATAATAATAGAGTAAAAGATGTTCTAATGGCAATAAAATATAAACAACTCACCTCTCCCATGGCAAAACCCGCGGCTCCCCGGGCGAAATCCGATGTTGCCTGGGCGTAGGTCAGCCTGGACATAAAATATGTACGCGGCACCAGTATCCCGATGATTATTAGACAGGCCGTGCCGAGGATGCCGTAGCAGACTATCAGGTCTCGGTGGGGTGGTGACATTATCAAAAAGCACGTCAGCCACACCGCCCAGATAACGAGCAGTCCAATCGTCGTTGCGAAAAAGCACATACCCTCGCAGTAGTTTCTTTGAATCCTCGCGACGAAAAACACGGCCACGAACATGCCCAAAAGAAGGAATATGTCGTAACCTTGAAAAACGATTCGATAAAGTATTTAGTCAAATTGCTGAAAATTTTCTAACGGAGTTTACGATTACTCACTTAGTAGAAAAACGTAGGTAGCGCTTCGTACGACCACAGAAGAGTCCTCGGTGCTCATGGCAAGATACATCGAAGCCGTTGCGACTTCAATACCGGCCATGAAAAACAACATTAATCCCTGAAGATACCCGTTTATGTGCTGATTAGAAAACACTCCGGCCGTGGAGAAGGCCAGGAACAGAGACCTCGTCAGAATAACCGAAAAGGCTATTCCGAATGAAACTGTGGAGACGAAAATTTTTCTTGAGTTTAGGTACTCGGCATCCATGCTCTTGTCTTCCAAGCAGAAGGGAACCACGGAAATCAGCATGAGAATGACCGATGTTATGAGGACAATGGTAAGAGCGGGATTTCCATCCAATATTTCTTCGACGTAGTACCGGAATATTATGAAAACCAGTACACCGATGCACGCGAGGGTGCAGAAACAGACGACGGTCAGAAATACAGGCACCCATAAGTTAGGTTTGAGGATCCCAATCTCCGCGTCCTCTCCACCCTCGCTCGTCCCGTCCGACTCCTTCAGCTTGAAGTTGACGCAATCCTCGCAGTTTTTGACGAGCTTCTTCAAGCACAGCTTTGACTGCCTCGGCTGTTCCTTCTCGGAAATGACCAAGTACTTGGCGCTTGTCGCGTCGATTTTGTACGCTGTTACGTCCGTTACAACACCGTCGACTTTTCGGGATACGAGGTACCTGAAAAACATTATTTCATTCTTAGTACTGTCCGCAGAAGTAGATTTTTAGTAAGGTGTTATCACAAAACTTAGCGGTAAAATTAAATTTTTTGCTAAATTCAAAAAAAAAAAAAAAAAATTCAAATCTTTCGATATTAAAAAATAATTACAATGAAAAAGTTCAAGAATACGTTAAGTCTTCAAAGAATTTTGTCGTTATTTTTTGAATTGAGGTAAAAAAAAAATAGAAAATAAAAAATCAAACTCTACAAGGAAATGCGTGCTAAAGTACAAGGACACGAGTAAGTAACCTCGTAGAATGAGCGGTGGCGGGAACTCGAAGTATCGTGTAAAGATCGGCGTTGCTGATCGTCTGTCGATTGACGGTGTTGAAGCGAGGAAGTACGCAATTGGTGCTGGCCTCTCCGGAACAGCTTTTAGAATGCAACTCCTTGAGCGTCTTGGCAGTTTCGACTATAGCCTTGCCAATGCTGAGCAAAAAGGGCGATCTGAGAACCGAAGCGCTCGTGGGCACTTGCGATAACTCGCTCGTCACTAAGCTCGGCTGGCTAAGATTCACCGTAAACTGTAACTGCTCTGGCTTTATCACGAAAGATCCTTCCGGAAGATCCTCTGAAATACGACCAAACTTAGACTTTCTCTGCAAAGACACCTTTTCGAGATAAAAACCTCATCTCCTCGTCTCATTCCAAAATATTCAAAGTTTTATTTTATCAATTTGTGATTTATTTTTATCATTAAATTCTTCGTTCAATTATTTTAATTGCAGCTGTAGTATAAAATAAATCATGCGAAAGAAAAAAAATAAACAACTATTATTGATCACAACAAATTTAAAAACAATTATTCTAATTAGATTGAATACTACATTCTTTAATTAACTACAACTATTCGATTGTGCATGATGCAATCGTTAATTGATTTTACTATTGATTTTAAAATATTTTACAGCACCTACATTATTCAAATAAAACTGTTTTTATAAAATAAACATATCAAATTAATTTATAGGTCAATCTGAGTCAAATTGATGATATTATAGAAGAATAAATCTCCCTAATTAATTCTTATGCATATTCCTGCCTCTGAAATGAGAGTTCAAAGAATATCGTTTTTTTTTTGCGAAAAAATTTAAAGTCTCAATTATGAAATTTGTGATTCTTGAAAATTGTAAGGATAATATTACAAGAAAAAATGAAAAAAATAATTTCTTATTGTTTGAATTTAAAACCCTATAATAAAAAAGATGAAGTTTCATCATTTCATAGAAAATTCAGTCTGCGAACTGGATTAAAAGAAAAAAATTGTATCGAAAACGGCTAACTTGCAACAAAAAGACTTGATAAATTATCAGGATCTATGATGATTAATATAACCTCACGCGAGTGACAGTAAATTATGCAATGTCTTACCATCGACGTTCGAGTTATCCAAGGGCAGAACAATCCACACATAATTGGAGATGTCGTTCCATTGAGACTTTCTATCTTGCATCCAGTCGTATATGTGCTCGTGATTCCCGATAGCCACGATGACAGGTTCGGTGTCATTTGATTCAAAGTCCAGCTCGGTGTCGCTTTTGACGCAAATTCCGGCATCCTGGCTCGCCTTTATGAATTTGTCGTAAACCGGACGAGAGTCGACCAGAAGAAGGTCGATCGTGACGTAACGAGACCCAATGAAGTCTATGAGGACGTTGATCAGGGGTAGAGTGAGGTTCGGAGTGTTGTAGGTGTCGACGGGAACGACGTCCAGGGTGTCCAGGGGGTCGAGCACGCCGAAGTATCGCTGCGGAGCGAGGATACCGAGATCGTAGTGCGCCGAGCAATCCATCTCCATCGCTGACACGAGTGCTTGCTTGTACACGGACACCTCATCGTTGCAAGTGTCGTAAAGTCGTAAGCCTATTTTTTAATTTTACATTTTAGCTAATCTCACATTTTATACTGAATTTAGATTTTCAAAACTTGGATACTAGGATTTAAGGAAAAGCAACGAGTTACATTTTATTGATAGTTGAATCAATAACTATCAACCCAAATCATTTTGAAAAACTAATTTTAATTTTTTGACAATTTTATTCTATGTTACAAATGATTTAAAATTTTAAAAAGTAGTTTACTCTGTCAAAAAATGTAGCCGCAACTCGATCGTTTTTGGAGCTTTATCAATTTTATATTGTTTACTTATTAAAAAAAAATTCATTCTTAACAGTTCAAGAATTAATTACCAATAGATATTCCAGGAATGTATTCCAGTTTATTCAAACTCTGCACTGTGAAAAGTGCCGTGGCCACCTCTTGAATACTTTTCGGTATGGAAATGTTACACTCTGCTCCATAATCAGTGTCTATAAATACTGCAATGGACCGAAAGTCATTAATAAATCAGAAGTACCGTTACAAAGTTTCATTGTCTGGTCGATTAAAAAATTAATTCTCGAATAATCATTCGAGACCGAAAAAGGGCAAACTCAGCATGAAAGATTTATACTTTAAAAGTAACGTTTTGTGAGTTTGAAGTGTACTTATCTACTTAAAATGTAGGGCTTAAGCTGTTGCATTTTTGAAACGCGGTTGAAATTTTTACTCGCTAAACGTTGGCTTTAAACAAATCCTCATTCATTTCCGGTAGAAAATGAACTTTCAACCCGCAGATGGATTGTAAAAAGTATGAAAATAATAAAAAAAAACTTGGAGTATTTTCAACGTAACTTGAAAAAAAGAAAAAAAAGTTGAAAACTTACCGGAAAGAAGAGCATCTCCGGGAGTTTCCAGCACTGTATGATTCTTAAGACAAAGTAGATTCTCGAGAGCGAGAGTGCAGGCTGGCGCGAGCACACCGAGGAGCAGGCAGAGAAGCAACTTCATGACGGCTTATCCTGGTGAAAAGACACCGGCGGCCGCGCTTTGGGAGAAGGGAAGTCGGGGGGTGGGTTATCACTCTTGCCTCCTCCCCCCAGCGGCGGTTGTTTAGTCGATATCCAGGGCTATCCCACAGGTGCACTCGATCACCTGCTGCTCCATCGCTCTACTTCATCGCGACATCGCCACCTTTTTTTTCTTCTTTCACTTTGCGATATTCAGATGCTTCCCACCCGAACGTAAATAAAGCAACACCGCGAGAGAGAAAAAAAAACTGCCGCACTAACTCATTGCCGTAATCCTTGGCAAGATTCCACCTCGAATTTGGCTCGCCGAACTGGAAAATTCATAAAGCAGGCCTTGTTTTTTTTTTTTTTTTTTTTTTGGGAACTCCAGCCACGCACGTATTTACAAAGACGGCAGTTCCAGCAGGTGACGGTCTCGCTACTAGGTCGCCTGATCTGGTGCTGGCGGTAGTCGGTGAAGCCGTACCTTCCACCTACGAGCCCTAAACGAATTACGCGACAGTCACGTTTAATGTCGCTGCACCACCCCGGTTAAGCCTTCGGCTAGGCAGCGCCAGGCTGCTGATACTCCAGACCAGCAGTTGACACTACTGCCATCATTTTTTTTTTTTTTTTTTTTTTTTTTTTTCAAAGAAAAAAACTTGTACTCTTTTTTTGCTGGGCTATTGTAACAAATCAAAGAAACTCGAAAGATATTTTGAGAAAATTTTATCGTTCAAAGAAATTAATTTAAAATTGAACGACGACTTATTGAAAATTAGGTTACTGATTTATACAGTTTAACGTTTGTAACAAAGTTAATCTAGATTTTGGATGTTTGTCGCTATAATGCACCTTGATTATGCAAAATTAGTGCTCGCACCGAGGATCGATAAATCCGAGCGATAAAATAATTAATAGCCTGAGAATCAAGAGCATCAACGGCAGGTATATGGGTACGCTTATAGCGATTCAGTGCAGTTTAGTACGGCACGAATGATCAAGACATAACTAAACTAATACACAATGCAGAAGCTAGAATCAGCATTGAGTGCAGTTGTGTAATACGAAATAATGGGATGCAGCACAGCCGAGTAATGGCTCTCGGTCTTCTGCAAATGTTGTACGCGCACTCGAGCGTTCGGACGCGCGGCAATAATGAATAATACAGGACTCGGCAGGGAGGTACTGATTTTTAACCTTATATGGTGCATATATACATGGAAAGCGCTGGGCTTTGTGGCCGTTTGCAGTCCGTGATAACAAACCGGACCGGGTCGCTGCAGCTCGTTGACCGGCACTTGGCGGTTTCGGGTACCAATCGCACGCGCGCGCGTCCATTGGAAATTTCGCCGCTCACTCAATTTACTGGTATCGACTATTCGATAACCCGGGCTACTAATTTACGACGCATTCCAGAGTCATATTATTTTACAGGACTCATGAGTCATTAAAATTTGCTTTGGTATATATGCGTTGTATTTACGTTTGTATACACTTTGATGAACTTGGAATTTTCAGTTCCGTGACTGCTATTGTAACGATTTAAAGTTGCTGGCCGATACGTAAACTTTGGTAAATTTAATCAAGTTTAGAAAAGGTTATCAAAGATTATATCAAAGAAATATTATTTGGTTTAAAAAAAAAATAATAATATATAAGAACTATCAAAATCAGATCAAAGATATTGTGTTAAAGAAGAACTAAAATAACTTAAATATTGATCTCAAACTTAAACAGTAAACAATATTATTGAAAATGAAGAGATACTTGCACTAGATATACAAGTAATGTAACTTTCTGCCAAATTTCAAATCGAAATTTTGATTACATTTGGAAAAACCTTGTCAGCCGTATTTTATCGAAATTTTGCTTGAAAAACAGTGTTTTGTGAAAATGACTGACAATGGTAAATCGAAAATAATTAAAACTTCGATTTCAAAATTTTGCAGAATGATTCATATTATGTTGATCAAGTGCAAAAAACTTTGCTGGTACCGATTTTATTTTTTATTTTTTTTATATTGAAAAATAAGTTATTGAAAAAATTAATAAACAAGGAATAAAAAATTATCTACTTTCAGTGCCCCTTAACAATTTAAAATAAATAAAAACAGAAAAAATCATGATAAAACTATAATTCTTTTCATTTATTTAGTTCGAATGAACAGAGAAGGCTCTAGACCTACCTGCGTTTGAGTCACAACAATACCAAACAATAGTTTAAAAATTTTTCATGATTATTAATAGCTTCAAACACAACTTACAATAATGAAATTCTAAGTGCAGTATTAAAAAAAACTTATGCTATGTATAATTTTCAAAAAAAATCGATTTCTATTACTATGATACAAAAAAGAAAAAAAGTTACGAAACATCTGTACTATGTCCTGACGTCACAAAACGTATGTTAAAATTTTTAAAAAAGTTTTATCTTACATCTCTGTCACAGACCCTATTCACGCCTTTCGAACAAAAAGTTTGCTTTTAATATTTAAAGTTACGAATGAAACCTACAGTTTCCAATGTAACTTACAAATTGACTAAAAAAAAGTAAAGGATCATGTAACTAAAAAAGAGAAAAAAATGGTCGTCAAAACTTGAAGGCAAAAATTGTAAATTGTGCGTAGGCGGTGACGGCAAAGATCCAATAGGTAGCGTTTGACGGAGAACAAATCGAATCTTGGTTGTCCATTAGGGTCGTCCCATGGTGCAACCGTGCACCCTTGCGTACGTACCGGTGTATAGAAGCTTGCAAGTTGCGGCGTTGTTGTCGAACGACATCTCGCCAACCTTCAGTTCTGGATTCACCGCAACCTGCGTGTACCAATATTTTTATTTATTTTAATTTTAGCCTTTCTGAGAATGACCTATAGTTTTTTTATTGTCAAAACTTGAATTTTCTAATAATAACTGAACGAAATAAAAAAAATAACTATCTGAATCTAAATTTTTATTTTATTTAAAAAAAAAGTCTCGGTATTTTTTGCCTCAATAAATACTGGCTCAAGTTATAAAAGTAGTGCATCTCTTCTATTTCAAGTAAAAAAAAATTTGAAAGGAGCGCGCAGGATACTGTTGGAAGCACCCTCATTTGTTTATTGGGTCGCGGGCGGGCAGAGATTTACTTTTTATCATTCTTCAACAGCATGACGCTTTTTTTGATTTTTGATTTTTTTTTGTTTTTTTTTTTTTTAATTTTGCGAGAGATTTCACCATGCGTTTTATGATTCACTTTATGATTTAGTTTATGGCTTATTCCATGCGTATTACGATAAAAAGGACTTTTTTTATGATCGACCGATTTAAGCGCTCTAACGTGAGTGATTAACTGCTTGTGTTCGTTTTAATGAAAAAATGTTTTTGATGCATCAACGATATGAAGAGAAAGAGGCAAAAAAATTCACGGAAAAATACACACTTTATATTTTAAAAAATTCTTGAAACTGTGTCAAATCTCATGCGAGCTTTATGAAAATTATCTAGTTGAAAACTCGTTTTTCGATGAAAATGGAAAAATGTATCTAATTAGTAACTTCAATAAAAAATTGAAAATTCTAGGATGCAACCAATGCTACATATTTCGTGTTTATTCTGTCAATTAGTGACTACATATCAAGCATGGTACGGTCAAAAGACTTTTCGAGTACAAAGCAAATTTCCTCAATGGTATTGAAGAAAAGAAGAGAAAAAACACTTAGAATAACAGAAAGAACACGACTTTATAAATTGGCGTACTTTTTTGCGGTCTCTTAATATATTCGCACCCCCTCACGGCACGCGAGCCGTTTTTTTATAAAACTAAGTAAGGTCGAGCACGCGAGTGTACCGTATGTTTTCTTGATGCTTTCAATTGAGCTCGAAATAAAGTAGTTTAGCGTGATGTTTCATTTGAATAAACAGCTACGACATGGTAAGGAAATCTGTGGGGTGGAATCAATTTAAAATTGGTGTTTGCAAACGAGTGCCTTTTAATTAATCGTAATGAGGTCATGATATCGGAAATTAGTCGAGGCCCACATACCCACACACACTGGCGAATATTACCTTGAAGGTGTAGGAACCTGGTGACAGCTCGGTTATGTCGACCCACTGGCAGTCAATGTTGTATCTGTAAATATCACTGCAGTTCACCGAAATCCCTTGATCCCCGTAATTCGCGCACTTGTACCTGCGGCAGACAAACATCACGTTTTACTACCATTGTGCGTCCATCAACAACGTCATACTGCTACTAATTTTACGCTTTATACATCATTGATTGATGTGACGTGCAATGGGTCTAACGTATCAATTTATTAATTACCCACAGAGATAGATAAAAATACAATAACTATTATTTACATTATTTTTTATTTTTTCATTACTTTCGGGTAACCTTCTTTACCGTGTACGAGGTATCGTGTTACTCTAATGACCATCAGCTTGCCTAATTGATTGAGGCATTACAGCAAGGTCATCGATCAATTTAGGGCTGACAGTGTCCGTTCACTCTAAAATTGATAATTAATGTTTACTTAGACGCTTTTCTCTCATCTTACTTTGATTCTATCTTCCCGATTGAATTCTATCAAAAAATTTTCTTCATTTTCCGAGACTAATAGAATTAAAAAAAAAAAAAGGTTCAACTTTTGAAATAGATTTTAAAAAATTCAACAAAGAAAAAAAATCCGATAATAATTTTTGAGAGGATGAAATATTCAAGATTAAAGCCTTACATAATACGGAACGGCCACTCCGAGGGGCTAGATTAAATTCTTTGGAGTATAAAAGGAGTGCACCGAAAAAAAAGGTAAAGGCCAAAGGATTATATCGTCACTTGCCTGGGCCGGACTCCGGGTAAGCACTGATTATCCTCGAGGCAGAAGGAAGCCTTGTGACCCTCGGCCACCCGTACCCCATTCGAATCGATTACGTCGAACGTTGCGAATACCTCCATGGAGTGGTAGTGCCTGAAAAGAGAGTAATTTTTCATCTCGAATTGACCCTTTTTTTTTCATCTTTCTCGACTTTAGATGGGTTTCATATTTCAACCTTATTTATGGCTGGCGATAATTTTAAAATATTGCTTTAATTTAGTCTGAGACCTTTCTCGAAATTTTTTTTTTTGATCGGAATTTTTTCAGATACTTGATTAGATTATGGAGTAGTTTGACGTATAAAAAAAATTGTATAATCGAGTTAAGGTTTCAACGAAATGTGTATCATCCACGTGCAAAGCTCGTTTCGATCGTAAAAAAGTAGAATAAAAACGCGTCCCATGTGCCATGCAGATGGATACGTATAAGTAACGAAAAATGAAAAAAAAAATCCTCACACGACGAGAGTCGTAAAACCGTGTGTGCGCAGGCAGTTTGATCAGATAGTTATAAAAAAAAAGTCATTCGATAAAAATTTTGTAACAATGTTGAACTAGTAAAAATAACTTTGATACCGCTGCCCTAATAAAGTTAATAATTCAGTTGATACTGTGACCTTAATGTCAATTCGGCTTATGAAAATTTTTGATTCTACCGCATCGAGAATTCTGTTGAGAAATGAAAAAAAAAAAATTAGTGATTGTAAAAGTTCATATTTTTTTATGGCCGCCACTTTCATCCAAAAATCCACTTTGCATTTTATCATGCGCTTGGGAATGAAAAAAAAAAAAGAAAAAATTTCTACTTTGCATTAATTTTATGATTTAAAATTTTTCCTTTGGAAATTTTAAAAACTTTTGTCTCATTGCAATTTATCTTCATCTAATTATCATATTGATCAATTCCATTTCCTGCACGTAAATTTTACGAAGCCATACCGTAGTCCATAAATCATTCTGAATGCACTTTTCGAATATTTAAAAAATTCTTCCACCAATCAGCAAATGAATAAAAATTCAACACAAAATGGCTACTTTATACAATAGGAAAAGAAAAATTGTACATAGAGCAAACCTGTGACACATGTGCCACTCCCATAGGTGCTTCGGTACCGAGGGTCTGAAATCCGCGGTCCCCGCATTCAGGATCCTGGCGGTGAATCTGAGCAGTCTTCGGGTCTCCAGGTGCCAGTACGGATAATTTCGTTGAATCTGGTAGGCCTGAGAGCCCAGGCAGTTTTCCTCCATGGCGCACTGCAACCAATACAGCTGGCGGTCCTGCAGGTGAGCCGTCCGCTCCAGCTCCAGGTGGTCGAAGACCAGGTCTGCTATCTGGTGGGAACACCAAACCCCCGCCACGTTCTCCCCAACGCCTGTCGAATTTTGTCTATTATTAGTTATTAATTTTTCCAACAAAATTAAGTGAACGAGAAACGTTGAAGTAATAATTATTTAACGGTGCTGAACCTGAATTTATTTGACGTGAATTATTTGTTTGATTGCCGCTCATGTACCACGTTCCGTTTACAGGGTATACTTATATTTTAATAATGAAATAGAGACTTTCAGGAGTAAACGGCTTTCTTGAAATTTATTCGCTATTACTTTTAGAAGTAACGTCGGCCGTTTTGTACGTTTATAAATTACATTCATCGTAAAAAATTTATCGCTTGTTAAAAATGTATGCGATTACTCATTTTACTTTCTTTATTTTGCCGCAAGAGAGCTTTTATCCTGCACGGCCATAAAATAAGAATTTCAAATGAGAACTTTCAACTTAATTATTTAGTTCAACTTTTGTGCAAGCATAACTACTGTATAATATAATAATTATTTAAAAAAAAAATCATAATGAGGTAAAGATAGTATTGAAAAGCTCACCCGGACAATCAAGGCGGGTGTCGTGCAAGCACTCGGCGAGGTTCCTCTCGTAGCCCCTGCAGTGGACTCCGCTGACGGACATCGGCATCCTGGCGCTGCCGAAGACGTTCCTCTGGTAGGCAAAAACTGCGTATCCCAGACCAAGCTGACGGCAGACAACCCCGGCTTCCGTCAGGGACCAGCCGTCGCCGCACACAACGCCCCAATCTGTCTCAAGGTCCAAAATTAAAAAATAAAAAATAAATACATAAAAAAAGCTCCATCTTCGATTGTTAAGAGTTTTGTCTGAAAGCAAGCCGACTGTGGAGAATAATAGAAAATGCTTTGTCTTCTTTTTTTACGCGGGCTTTTGAAGAGCTCTGGGTGGATTTTGGAGTTGAGGATTTACGGCCTCTGTTGGATAATGGACCGTGTATTGAGCCTGTTGTTGATAAATGCCTCTACTTCGGGCAGTTTTAAAGAAATTGGAGGATCTTTTTCTTTTGTTCTTTCAAGGCGATACGAGGGATTATAAACATTTAGAATTTAAACTTCGACCATAAATAAAAGAGTAAACTTGAGGAATCTAAATTTAAATTTATTCACTGCGTTTATGCAATAATGAAGTTCCACAAATTATAAATTTATTCGTTCGGCTAGTGCAAATTTTATAACGAATTTCATTTTTTATTTATTAAAGAAGTTTAGTCAGGTAAACTAATGTTTTTACGCAAGTTAAATATTTATGCAACCAAAGTTTCGGTGTACGGAGATTATTTATGAAAGTTTGAGACTTGTTCGTAATGTTTGAAGAACTTACGAGATTTTAGTCCTCGTTATAACGTGCTTATACTTTTTATCATCATGTGCAAGTCAATGTTGACAAAGTCCAATTACACGTTTCGTCGCAAGTTTTACCCGGTAAATTCGAGCTTTAAAAATTTTTCTCATAAATCAATTGGCTCTCGAGCGATAAAAGAAAGTCTGAAAATGACGGAAAAAAGTCGTTCGTCGGCTACAGTGGAAGGTCAATTAGCGAAAATAGGCCGTCGGCCTTCGTCGCCCCGTTAAATCCCGCGTCACCTCAACCTCAACTTAAAAGCTCGACCTTCTTCTCCCCCGCAGCACCTAAGAAGCTGTACAGTCGTCATAAAAAGCTCTATAAGCTGCAAATCGATTGGTCTGACGAGTTTAAACGACTTGCATGATACGCACCGGAGCCTCCTCCGAGTTTGAGCTCGACGCGTCCTTGACGCCCGCCGCTCAGTCTGAGACCGACTCCTCGGCGATGCACGTCTCTTATTCTGCTTTTCTCATCCAGCAGATTGAGGGATACGTTCGGGTAAGCGTGCCCGCAAATCACCCCTGCAGCCTCGTTTCCGCCGCAGCTCGTCCTGCCCCAGCCTTCGAATCTGCATCTCGACAACTCCGACTCGGTGCCGTCGCAGTACACTCTGTCCATCCAGTACCTTCCTGATGAATAAATTTTTCTCTTAAACTTAGAATTTTTTTATTAATTTTACATGGCCGTTTTCCGCCATAAATCCATAGCAGCTTCGTTAAATTAAATTTTACAAATTGGTATTTAGAACAAAATAAATTGATTCTTTTTTTCAAACCTTTTTTTAAAAGTGCAGAAATATGGCTTCAATTACGAAAATAATAAAGTAGAGTATAAATCAGGCTAAAAAAAACTTTTTATTTTTATTTTTTGAAAATTTATACTTCAGAATGCAGAAATGAGGTTGGTTTTAATGAAAATAATTAAAATAGAAATTAATTACTAAGAAGAAATTTATGCTCATCTTTTATGTCCAGACCATATTAATTTTTAAAATAAAAATGAAGTTTAATTAAGAGTTTGACAGTGCATTATAAAACTTTTTGCGATAAATCAGGAGACAAATTTAAAATTGCCATTAAAAGTGAATAATTTTTCTTTAGAAAAAAGTAGAGAAGTCTGAAACTTTTTTTTTTTTTCAATCCATTTCAGAAATTTTGATTGAACAACAATTCAATACATGTTTGTCAAAAGCTAGAAATATCGTTGATAAAACTTGTCAAAGAAGTAACATAAAAACTACTCATTAAAAAAAAAAAAAAAAAAAAAAAAACTTTGATGCGAAGAAGAAAAACTTTAGCAGCATTATTACATGTTACTGTCCGACAAAACTCAATTATATTTTCCTTCTTACAAATAAAGTCAAAACAAAGCTGTGGGTAAAAGAAATTGGATAAGATAAAAGAAGAAAACTTGGGTTTTAGTTCTTTACCTTATCACCACGTCGGGTGGAAATAAAACTTTTTTAATATGCACGAAAATGCAAAAAAGAAATAAAAACTTTACTTCTAGCCTGTCCAAAGTAGCCGTTGGTGGTGTGTCGAGCCCCGGTGGTCCCGTAACCGAGCTGCTTGCAGACGACGCTGGCCTCGAGCTCGTCCCACTCGTCGTCGCAGACGTTGCCCCATCTGTTCTTATGGAGGATCTCCACGTTACCTGTGAAACGTGTTTTTAAACTCGTGATTTAATTTCTTCCTCGCGCCCGTGCGAGTTTTAAAATACGCGAACGCAGGGGCTTTAGCTATACCTACAGGAGGATTTAAAACTTTAAGAGCACACTGTAGTACGTGTATAGTATGTATGCAAGGATTTACTCGCTTCCGTCTTTTTAAAAGACTTTTTATTGTTTTGTAATGGATTTTTTGTTTGCTTGCATGTTTCAAGAAAACTGTTTAGAAAATTTTTTATCTTCTGTTTCTTCTACATAAACTAGCGAGTAAACTAGATAAATCGTATTTTTTGGAACCTAGGTAACTAGGGTTCTTTTTAATATTAATCGTTTAATATCCCGATTATAGTGCTTTACATGATAATTTCTTTTTTTTAAATGCTCAAATAATAGTTTGATTCAAAGTACTAAATATTTCAGCAACTATACACTTTTTCTCAATACCTATGTAGTTTGAAAAATTGAAGGTTCGACAATTTGGCAGTTCTGGATCCAATTGTCAATGCCACTCTACGCCTCTGCGGTATACCGCAAGCTATTATTAGTTGGGTGGTGATCGTCTACTAGACTAACCAAGTAATTTTGTTTTGTAATTAGAATTTTGTTCTTTTCTTATATTAAATTGAGAAACCATGATTTACTTATCGATGCTGATGTTTTTGCCTTTTTCACTCACGTATTTGTCATTTGTGACCAAAAA
Source organism: Encarsia formosa (assembly GCA_038277355.1). Taxonomy (NCBI): domain Eukaryota; kingdom Metazoa; phylum Arthropoda; class Insecta; order Hymenoptera; family Aphelinidae; genus Encarsia; species Encarsia formosa. Next base: position 16,247,201 of record CM076185.1, read on the forward strand.
ATAATTTAAAATGTGTTCATCAAACTTCAAAGTAAAAGTCAATCTTAGCCCTTTTAAATTAAAATAAATTAAAAATTAAATTATGGTAGAAAATAAATTCAAGCATTGTGGAAACTCTTGAAGTAAAGTTCATGAAGTGCTAAATGACATTTTGTTTTATTTACTGAAAAAGTCAACTAAGTGGACACTGTTGTTAATGGTATTTTAGTATTTCAAACTTCAAACACTTCGAACAATTTTCTAGAGATATTCTCTATTAAATTGTTTGAAGAGTTCAATTTTATTAATCTGAGTGAAGATTATGTTGCAGAATATTTCGACGGTTCCAGCGAAGAAAAACCTTAGCCGAAAATTTGGAGATTTCAAATGACCAATGAGGAGCTGAAATGATTTAAAAAACCAAAAATAATAAAAAAATCTTATCTTTTGGGTAATAATTTATCAAGATTCCTGATTTAAAAAAAATTTTTAATTCATTTAAGTTCCTAATTGGTCATTTGAAATCTTCAAATTTTCGGCTAAGGTTTTTCTTCGCTGGGACCATCGATTTGTATTCAGCAGAAATGTGTACTGCTATATAGTACTTGAAACAGAATTAGAAAATATATAGGATTGCATTTAAAAAATTTATTTAAAAATACAAAATTTCAGTCACATGGAAGATTAAACCCACATTGGTTTTTTTAAAATAGTGAAACCAAACTATGCATAGTACAGTATTTTTGATTTACATTTATTTAATCCTTTTCAAATAAAATGGAAAGATTAAATATTTTTAATTTTGTCTTAGTTATTTGTATAAATTTTAATTTAATTTTTTTTTTTTTTTCTCATTTATAGTAACTTAATATTGAATAACAAATTACGAAAAACATGGAATTTTTTCTATTGATTTAATTAAAGGTTTGTATTTACATGCATGTTTTTCGAGGAAACAACAAAAAATTTAATTAAGCAGTCGTCATCTATTTATTTTTAGAATTATAATATACTTTGAACGCCCATGGACTTTTAATTTTTTAATTTTTCAATTTAAATTTTATTTTTACTAATTAACATAAAAAGACTACGAAAAACTTCTAGATAATTAAATTATTATTTTATTTTATTTTATCTAAAAAATCTTTTACTTAGAAATTAATTATATAATTAAAATATAATGTGAAAATATTTAACATCGCGTTCATCGAATATTTTTTAAACATTAATAAACTCTATAATTTCGGACCTGTGGTTGAAATTTATAAACTTTTACTAGTAAATTTACGATAAAACCTGAACAGATTGGAAAAAATTTTCGATTATCATTTTTTAACTTCTGCAGTTATGGACAGTGTGGAATTTTTTCATAATAGCAAAAATTCGGGCTCGCGCGAGAAAAAGGGTTGCTTAAAAGTTTTAAATTGTACTTGAAGGTTGTGATATTTTCAAATATACTTATTATTATAAATTTTTTCGATGGATTGAAGAAAAAAACAATAACAAATTAGCAATGTAAGTAAATTTAAAAAAAAAAACTGCAATTTTTTACATGAAAAGAAAATATAAAAAAGAGTGCAGTCGTCTAAATCAAAACATGACACTTTTGTAAAAATTGGAAAAAATACGAGACAAGATAAAATTATCAATTTCGTCTGCCTCAGCATTAATTAAAAATATCTCAGTCACTCAAAATTATCCTTTCTAGATAAATGTTGAGACGCCGACAAACGACACGTCATTTTAGTTGGATCCATGACCTATAAAGCTGGAAAACGATAAAATGTAGGTAATGTAAAAAAAATTAATCAAATTGACGTAATCTATCACAACATCGAATAAAGTTCTTAAAAAATAAAAATGATAAATACTCAGTTGTAAATAAGCTTCTCTGATTCATTGATTAATATTTTATAGAAAGAATAAAATTGAATTTCTTTTTTTTTTTATAAAATTCTTCATCGAAATATAAATATTATTCAACTTATATACATGTATAAAATGTACACACCAGTGATTGATTTTCGTGGTCACGCAATATCCTGATGGCGCAAAGAGAAAAACAAGCGGCAACGTGTTGTTGTCGTAAAGTTAAAAGAAAGAAAAAAAAAAAAAAAAAACACGGTCATCGATCAACACATTAATTTAATACAGCGGTACTCTTATTAAGATTTAAAAATGTACAACTCGGCTTGGGTTCTTCCCTTGGGCCGCGCTCACGATAGAATAAATTAAAAATCAGCTCGATCAAAAGTCGATCGATCAGCAGTTACACGCGGCTAAAAATAAAAAAAAGAGCTCGCCGCGGACAATGCACGTCTAATTGGACCTTTCTGTAAATCGATACCGACGCCTTTAATCGCTCGTCGTAAGACTTCGCGGGCCGCGTTTCAGTTTCCCCGGATTTAAAATTTTGCAAGATAACCCACCGCAAAATAATGTCGGCTCTGACCCCCTTTGAAAGCATCCACTTCGGGTTACACAATACACAATGTTTATATCTGCATCACGAGAGCAGCTCCGGTACCATTACACGCTACCATTTCGACCATCACCGCAAAACCTTTCGTCACCTCGTCGATACATTTTTATTTTTCAAAATTTTTGACCATTAAACACGTGTACTAAATTCCAATAATGTATCGGATTCAAGAGTTTTTCGTATTGTATTACGCGCAATTACTGCAACCAATTATTTTCAACTATTTCGTAATTTAAATTTATTTTTCTCGATGCAAAGTTTAATCTAGTTTATGTTTAAAGTGCAAAGGTATCTTTGCAAAGGAGTTTTAAAAGGCCGCGCGGTCTGGAGGAAGTATTTTTCAAACCAATATTGCTCAAGTAATTTACTCAGAGATTAAAGAAAATTCAATTGCGGGTATTAAAATGAAACTGAGGTATTGTTTGAAATAGCGAAGGATGTTTTGTTATTGAAACATCCCTTCTCATTTTCTCCAAAAGTTAATACCTCGGGCTTTTGCGTAAGAAAGTGCAGGAGTGTGTACCCAAGAAAGTGTACCACTATTTTTTCATCATTTCAGCTGTTGAGCTTGTAATTGAAGAAAGGGGGAAGGGTAGCTGAACATGCCTCGTTTATGAATAAAAGATCAAGAGGATAATCCTCCTCCGGGCGAGACACCCTTCCACGGTGAATAAAAGAATAAACATCATCGCTGCAGACGGAGAATAAGAACACATCTAATTAGGCTATTTTAATTAAACCGCTAGCCCCTTTGATCCTCTTAATTATATTCTCTCTCTAAAATAAGTAATTTTTTTTTTTTTTTTTGAAAAAACTGGAAGGCAATTACATCTCAAGGGACAAATTCGTATAATGTTATACAGTTATATTGACCGTGAAAGAACGGAGGGAGGGAAAGAGGGAGGAGAATTAGCAGAGGTCCAAGCTCGTAAAAGCTCCCCTTCGCGTCCTGCTGTGTACGACCGGATCGATCCCGTGGAACGCTTACGTAATAGTGTAACTACTGACCTGCGATCATTAGACCCTAGAAAATAAGCCACCCCCGAATCGGGCGTTGGATTGGTTTTTATTTTCTTCTTTGCACGGGACTGGCTTATTTTTTAACTCATTATCAAATAGCTGCAATCGCTGCGGCGCGTGAGCTTATGCAGCGGTAATTGAGTTAACCTTCCGCACAGCCTGTTAAATATTTCTCTCTCGTTTTACTAAATAAATATACCTCGTCCTCCTGCTTTTGCTCTTTATTATGACATCGTGCCTCGCATTATTGTCGACGGGCGCTCTTTACTCTTTACTTTATAAATAATAGATTTTGGGTCTCCGAGTTTATTCTCGAATAATACGATTATCAATATTGATTTTTTTCTTCTTTTTTTTTTTTCAACTCCGCTTAGCCGCTAAGCGGATTGTAAAAGTTTTCCGGGGGAGATTTTTCAATTTTTTAAAATCACCGAACGATGAATTAAATGGCTCAAATCATATTTATAATAAAATCTGATTCCAAAATCAAAAACTCGTAATCTTTTAATGACTGTAACGTACCTTCGAAAGGACCTCGTTCGCCGCCAACGAGCTTAATCGCGCCCTCCTGCTTCTTGAGACGACGGTAATCCTTTCTGGGGCGTCCCATCCCCGAGGCTAAAGCCACTGCCCCGAGAAGCAGAACGAGGACCAGGATGCGTGGATGAGGCATGTCTAGTGCGGCGTAAATTTTTATGGTCTTTTAACAAATCCGGGACCCGCTGGGGGAGTAATGTCTTGTCGAGAGTGGACCAAAACTCGTAAATCCGTAACTTCGCATCGGGAGAGCTTTCTTATCTGCTGCTTTTGAGTTTGTGAAGTTTTTTTTTCAAAAAGCGATCAAAAACTATATCCAGCGCTCTTTTTTCTTTGTGATTGACCAATAAAATAAGTTTTTTGACTAAATTTTTTTTTTTTTTTTTTAATGAGAATTAAAAGCTTGCACTTGTTATACTACACCCCGAGCTTTTTTTCTTTTAAATCGCTGCCAAATCATGACTGAAACGCATTTTACTTCAACTAATTTACACTTAAATACACTGTCGTACGAGTTTACTGAAATATGATAGTTCTCGGTTAAATGTGACCGGGTTAGAACACATTGAAAAATTTCCGCGAAGAAGATCCACAAGAGCTAAAGCCTAATAAACAAGTAATAAAGAGCGTTCAACAAGCCTATTAAGTACACTGCGCTACAACGTACTTAAGACACAACATAGTCAAACTAAGAAAAAAGAAAAGAAGCAGAAAAGAATAACCAAAGTAAATGATTAGCTTGGAAATGATAATCGCGAGCACGAATCAGCGCGAGACTGCCAGCCGATCGGATTCGTCATGTGTGCTCTAGGCGAGATGTGCATCCGCCCGCCGAGGAGAGAGAGAAGGAGGAGGTGGAGGAAGAGGAGGAGGTGGAGGAAGAGGAGGAGGTGGTCGAGGACTTTTGCGGTGAGTTTTGCACGTATAATAAACTAAAAGAACAAACTTGAATTATTCACACCTGCTCGTAGGCGGCCTTTTTCGGTCCGGTTTCGGATAAAACTTGTACCGTTACTCTCTCTCTCTCTCTTGCGAGAGCTTTATTTATCGGTATCGGGAAAACTTTTTTATTAGGACTCTGACAGCCTGATTGTGGATCGAATAATTTCCGTTCAATTGTGAGCGAAGTTGACGCATCGTTGCAGTATTAAATCATGTCTTGAGACAGTTGCTAGGATAGAAAATTAATACGCGAGACGTTTACGATGCAAATTGAAAGTTTTTTTTTTTTTTTTTATAGGCCCGGTCTATGATTCTTTATGATTTTTTTTTTCATCAAAATAAAAGTTCAAAATGTTTTTGCGCTTAAATAATAAGTTTTTTTTTTCAGTAGCCTACAGCAATATGACGAAACCATACGGATTAATAGTTTAATAGTTAAAAAAAATTGCTCTTGAATAATGATAAATTGTCTTAAACGAGCGTTCAATGTAGTTTTTTCTTATATACATTTTTTTTTATTTAGACTCAAAGTTTATAAAAAAATTTTCAAGGGACTTTTGATTATTTTTAAATACTTTTTTTTGATAACCATTAAAAGAATAAATTTGACTTATTCTTAAGTTTTAAAAGTTATTAAAATATCTATACCAGAACATTAGACGAATGAGAAACGATTAAGATTCGTATCCAAGTTTTGAAACTCACTAGACTACACAATTTTATGAAGTAGTGAGTTCAACTATCTGGTTTCACTCATTTGGTTTTTAATGAGAATACAAAAAAAAAAAAAAAAACTGATGAAGTTAATGTAATAAATATTCATAAATTTTCACTTTGAGTTTCATTTTGAAGTTGTCGAAAATCGATACTAAGGAGGTGTTCTGATTTTATTATTCAGTTATCGTGGCAACTTTTATTTTTCTCCAGTATTATAATTATTAAATTGATAATTAATTTATCAAAAAATAAGAATAAAAAAATGTTTTATTAACCATTAATTTAAGCGTTTAAATAATTTTGATCGGAATTTTATTATTTATCAAGTTTAACTTTCTAAGTATTTATGTTTGATTCGATTATTGAAATAATAGTTTACGAATTTTTGTACATCTATTAGCCCTGTTGATGCTTGCTGTATTATTGCAAGCAAAAATGAATGTTTTTTCGTTAAAAAAACATTTGAATTATCATTGCCCGTACTTAGGTAATTAATCAACATTTTCTATTACATTCTTCGTATCTCTGGATATATTATGTATCATTGTTAACTCGTCTCGCTGTAATGCAATCGTATTTTTAAAGGAGAAGGCGCGCACGGGCGGCGGTAATAATCAAATCGCAACGGCGAAGCGATTGAAAAAGTGAGCTCGATAAGTAACACTTTGAGTATCCATCACGGACCGCAAGAATCAGAGGCAATAAATAGCGAGCCTTTGAAAAATCATACCGCAACACAGGCTCAAAGCTCGCTTGGTCTAACGCAAAAAGGCCTGTGAATAAACCAGAGCTTGCAGCTGTCACGCGACCGAGATTCCTGCTCCGTCGTTCGTTCGCGCGCCGCGCCGGAAAAACTTTAGGGCCACCGAGCCACTTGTAAACTGCAAGTGCAGTGGAAACAGAAAGAAAAAAAAAAAAAAAAGGTAATTTATCGCTGCATTATAGCGTTTTTTTCCCCTTGTCCCCTACGTGGCACTCAATCGAGTTTTCTCTCAATGCACGCGATTTGTTTTTTACGAGGTGTTTGCCTCTGCACACACGGAAATTTTATTGCACCTCGTAAAATCGTCATTACCCGCGGGAGGATAATTTTTCTAAATAAAATCACTCTTTACTGCCCCGCGAGTTCACATTATTAATAGCCTTAAAATCACTTCATTAAGCTTCTTTTTTTTTATTACCCGTACTCGTTGTAATTGCATACAAGATTGGCGTCGTAAATATATTTTTTTGACGTCACAATGTACGGTATTGTCGTCACGAAATCAAATTAGTCGCGCGACACTAATTCATACATCAATGCACTAGATCGCATAAAGTGGAAATGATTCGTATAACAAACTTAGTATCAAAATCGCGTGCGAGTTGCAACTTCGATCAGTCAAAGAAGTCGTAGATCAAATTTCTTCTCTCATAGTTCTACGAAAATGACACTTTTGCCGCGATAAATTACGAAAATCAATATTCGCGAACATTTGTCATAACTTTGAAATCAATCTTAATTTGCACTTGAGCCACATAACAAAACGTTCGCACGCACTTATGAGATGAAACTCAGTCGAGAGGCTTTGAATGAAGTAGAAAGAGAGAGAGAGAGAGAGAGAGAGAGAGAGAGAGAAAAAGCCGTCCTACAAACTTTATCTCATCAGTCGGATCTATCGTCGTCCTCGGCGAAAATCGTAGTCGCGGATGCGCTTTCCCGAGGGAGGCCTTGAAATATATCTCGCTGTTCTCTCTCTCTCGAGATCCGCTAAAGGGTGTCGACGTCGAGCTTTACTTAACTTTATCGAACATGTAATTAATGTTTGAATGTGCTTTGAGAGCTAATTTAAAACAGTCTCATACCACAAAAAGTTTTTAATTCTGCATTGTGTGTGTGCGAATCTCACGGAGAGACTTTTTTTTCAACATCTCTGGTAATTTGCACAAAAGAGAATTTACATTTTTTAATTATTCCCAAGGCAAAAAAAATCACACAGACTCGAACGGATTTCTCAAGCTTCCACCAGCTTCAATACTGTTGGAATTCGAATTTTCTTGTTTAATGAAAAATTTAAATTCATTGTTTGAAATGATAACGACCATAGCGGTGCCAAATGATCATAACTGTATAGTCAAAAGACAGCATTAGCTGCGCGTTCAATTTTATCATTTTGCATTTTATAATTTACTTACTTCTACATTAAAAATTGTGTACTCTAGCTTTATATAATTATTAGAGTATGATATCATTAAATAAACGAATTTTCAAGAGGGCAATAAAAATAAAATGATTAAGACTGTTTTCAGTCGTAATACCCCTAGTGCTTCAAAATTATCTAAAATTTTGAAGTACGAGGGGTATTCGGCTGGATTATTTTCCCCAGCTGAATTTCAACCCATAGAAATGCTGTATTTTACATTTTTGCGGTTATAGGTCTATTACCATTTGTTTACTATGAATATACCTATGAATACTCATATACGAGCATATATAGGTATACACCGCAGTGACTCGGATCTAACCCAAAAGTTGAATTGAACAAGTCTAACAATTCAAGTTGCCATGCGACCAAATGGAAATAACCGAAAAATTATCGAAATAATTTTACCCACACCCCTCCGCCAAATGTCAAATGCGGCGTTCCTATTGGTTGAAATTCAGCTCGGGAAAATAATCTTCACTATTTATGATTTAAGTAAATTTTATTTTCTGTACTTTATGAATTCAAAGTACAAGCGTTATGCTTAAAAGTTTGGCTGATTTATAAGACGTAAAGTCTGGAAATGCTTTTGAATACTACCACATTGCTCAACCAACACTTGTTGTTTCATGATTTATATGTTAATCATTTTTTTTTTTTTTAATATCTCAAACAAACCGATTCGAGTATATAAATCTAGTTAGTAGTTAGTACTTTTTTATTTAAAGACTCTGTTCATTTTTACGGTTCTTCAGGTAAAAAAAATACATGTTATAAACGTAAAAATAATAAAACATGACTTTTAACTTTTAAAACTATAAACTGAACTTTTTTTTTATTTGAAAACATTATCACTCAAATTAATCACGCCTTAAACCTCAAAATTGATTTCTAAGAAGAAAAACATAAACATTCAAATATATGCATGACGACCGCGTGACATTTACTTATAACGTTCCAAATTCGAATTCATAACAATATATTGTTACGGTAAAGCTTTTTCATAGCAAAAGGCTTGTATTAAAATCGTGGTGCACCCAAAACGATATTTTATTGTTTTATTTAATTTTCTATGAACTTTTAAACTATTTGTACAAGTTTTTTTCAAAATATATTTATTATTCTATATTTCTGGCAACTTTATCCAAGAAAAATTCAGGATGTTTTTCAAAAAAAATTCTTATTGTACATCACAAATTATATCCCAAGCAAAAAAAAAATATGTGCGAATTGTGACTTTTCAATTTTATTTTTATTTTTACCAAGATTATTAAGATTTCTATGATTTTTTAGATTAAATTTGAAAACATTTCTTAAAGCCGACATAATTATAAATTTTTTTCACCATGAAATACTTGGATATGAAAATCGTATGCTATGAAAAAGTCTTGTACATAATTAATACTTGAAACATTTTTACACTTCTATCAGACTTTCAAAATATTTTGTCAGCCTTGTATGTGTTTGAAGGTATATGATTTATGATTTACTGCATCGATCAAAACAAGTTTTCTCTTTTGATAAATTTAATGAAAAATTTTAATACTGTTGAGAAACTCTAGGAAAACGATTGGAATTTCTTATGCAGAAGATCTGGTACATTTTTTTCGTTATTATTTTGACTTGATTCTGTTTTATTTAATAATCAAAAATTTTTTTAATTACTCAATTCTACAAAAAAAAATTAAAATTAATTTTGAAGTTTGAATAAGTTTTTTATTATTCCATACGTTTGGTACTGATTAAAAAAGAAAATTTTAAAGTGGAAGAATTTTTAGTTGATAATAATCAGAAGCCATGATAACAGTACTTTCTATAAGTTTCCTTCAAGCCCACCAGATGTGAGCAGCGTACTGGATGGTTCGTAGGCGACTACCTGATCAACCGAGCGATACTTGCCGACTTCTGCTAAATTAAAAAAATCGTCTCCACCCTTATCAATGAACAATAGTAAGCAATTCTTTTCTTATCAGTCTATTTGAATTATCTTTTATTAAAAATTTTTTCTGTACTCAATTTTTACTGACACTAATAACCTTTTTTTTTCCTAATTTCATGACTTTTTTTTTTTCAATCCACACATCACTTTGTCATATCCTGGGGTAAATCAGAAAATAATTAAATAAAAAAAAAAGTATATAATAATAAAATCTCTGAATTTTTTTCTTTTTTCCCTTTTAAATTTTTCTATTGAAATATTTTTGCAAAAAATACCGGTAGTAGTAATTACAGATGGAAAAAAAAAACAAACCTTAAAAACATAAAATAATGAAAAATAATAACAAATTAAAGGAAAACTGACACAAACTCTCTTCTTCTCAAAGACCACGAGAACGAGAGTTTTAAAACATACTTTTTATTTTTCAAAACGGACCAACTTTTGCCTAAATAACCCCTGAGCAGCATAACCACCCACCACCCCATATCAAAACCCCACTATGCACAATGCACCCGCGCTGACTCGATGCTTACGCCAGAATCAATCATAGCACGACATCTCTTCCCCTCCACCCCGCTGCAGTTTTCGACGAGCCCTTCGACTCGAATGCAATAATCCAAAAACCAACATTTTCTAGCCAACGATTTGCGACCCATCATAAATCCTCAAAACCCCGCATGCCTGAATGACTAAACCGAATTATCGCTGTACGTGCTTCTCGGTAAGTTTTACTTTTCCAGGTAAATCCAAATCCAGGGTTTGGCGTGATGACTCCGATGCTGCGGGAAGCGTTTCAAGTTGTATTTCTATAAGGTAAAATTTTTTATTTACGCTCACCTATTTAAAAAGGTTGAGATTTAATTATTTAAAAATTATTATTATTTTTTTTTTTCTTGTTCTCAAAAAAATGAGACAAGTTTTGTTTGAATTTTGTTCTCTTTAAAAAAAAAAAAAGGTAGAAATTTTAATATCAACATTTTTATTCACGCTCTCCTGTTTGAAAAGTTGAGATTTAATCATTTAAAATTTTTTGTTTAAAAACAATTGATTTAAAAACAATCTTTTGATTGATTTTACATTTTTTTCTATTTATATGAAATTTTGCAAACATATATAATTGAACATTTAAAAACATATCTATTTACATATTTACCCATCTATTAGTTTGGCGCTAAATGGCGGACTAAAGTTCCGAGCCTGCGGGATTGCGACCAAGGTTCGAAGTTTAGATGACCCTTGGTGGTAGACGACAGGAGAGCTAAAAGATAGCGTCTTTTTTTCTTTTTTTTTTCCTCTTTCTTTTTTTTTTGAAAATCCCAGCTTGGCCACGGGTCCAAGCTAAAAAAAAACCAACAATCAAAATTTCATAATTAATATTTTAAAAATCATCTGTGGCAGAACGACAATTAAAACGCCCTAGACGTAACAACTTGCTGTATCGAGGGGGGGAACAACTTGTAAGTTTTTGAAAGACTTACAAAGAGTTATCTGCAGAGGTTGCTCACGCGTAAGTTTTGTAAGTCTTTGAAAAGTCTTTGAAAAACTTACAAGTTGAAAACCCCTTGTGCTGTATTATAATCAATAAATCATAGTATTAAATAAATAAATTTTAATTTAAAGGATTTAATTTGGTTGAAAAAAAAATACGCTGTTGTTCGTTTGAATACAAACAATTTTTAAACAAGCCAGTGTCTAGAGCTGTTAAAACAAATTGGTAAATTTTTTTGACTAAAATGACTTTTTTTTGTAAGTTTAATGAACAGTTTAAATGGGTTTTCTTATCTTCGTTGGCTCTTAATCTTAAAAAAAAAAAAAAATGTCCACAAAATATTAATTGAAGTTGTGTTAATTAAACAAAACTTTATATCGCTCGAGTAAGAAGTTTCGAATTTAAAAAAACTTTGACTTTTAATTTTAGGCTATTTAGAGTAAAGCTAAGAGAAAAAAAAATTATAAATATTAATGCTATCTAACGTATGAGTATAACAAACATTACTTCAAAAAATTTATCAAAGCTCGTAAGTGCTGAGAAAAATTACCAGCAAAATAAACTATGTTAAAAAGTTTTATTTTAATTTTTTTTTAAAGTTAGATTTAATAATTTTTACTAAAAAAATATTTTACTCTGCCGACCTAATTCTTGAAGCAGTTTTAAAAAGTTTCAAACATTCGACAAATATCATATTCAACTAGCTTGACATTGAAAAATTTTTTTATCTAATCGAAATAACAGTAGTTTAACCGAGTTTAACATTGGTTTAACAATTTGTTCTTGAAAAGTATTACAAAACTATGTGATTTTTTTTTTTCAATAATATAACGGCAAACAAAAAATTCATACACTATTTTTGAGACACTGAAAAAATTTAATGATTCTGTAGAAAGCTCAAAAAAAAAGCTTCTCCCGTTTACTGCCAAAAAAGCACGGTAGATGCCTGCAGTACCGGCGCGGCACGGTCAATCCCTACTCGTGCTACAACCAGCAGCCGTGGCCGCGCTGGTGTAGTAAATTATTGGTGTGCGGTACCCGAGGCTTTACCCCGCGCGCGAGTCGACCAGCCAGCCAGTTCCTCGAGAAACGTGCCGCGGTCCTGGCCTTCGTCCTAGCGTCCTCGCCGTCGAGTTTCTTGTACAAGTAGTTGTAGCAGTATTCAAAGTACAGGCACCCAGTTGGTTCGAGATTCGAGAGCGAGGTAAATCAGCCGTGGTGTGGTGCGTGTATGTGCGGACTCCGATTGAGCACTCGCGACTCCAGAGAGGTTAAAGCCAGCGGCCAGCGCCAGCAGCCCAGAAGCACAGTGTCGAGAAAATAGGTGTCACACGAGTGCGCGTGCATCTGCCTTGGAGCCTAGGATCCCTCGACCCTGAGACGCAGCAGGTGAGTTTCGTACTCTTGCACTCTATCGGCTCCCCTTTCTCCTTCGTAATAATCATCGTCGTCGTCGCCGTCGGCCATTGTGCAGAAAATGAGAGAGATGGGGATGGCGCGCGGTGCGCCTACGTGCGTGTGTACCTATGGAGAGCAAGCACGAGGATCGGTTGAAAACAGCCGGCGTATCTGCTGGGTGCTGGCTACGAGGAATTTTATAAGCTATAGCCAAACTTATAAGAGTTAAATTTTTTCGGAGCAACTTTCTTCTTTCTCTCCCTGTATCGCTTTCTCCCAATAGGCCTTTTTACTAATCGGTTTTCATAATTAACGCTGAACTTGGTATTCGGAGGATCCCCGATGCAGAGGCCAGGGTGGCGTTTACGCCCAGCCAGCGAGGAGATAACGCGCCACCGCAACTGCTGCACCTTCTCTCCTCTCTCTCTCTCTCTCTCTCTTTCTCTCTCCTCTTCTTTCTACTCGCGGTAGAAGGTCGCCGCCGTCGCTGCATACCTGCGTGCGTGCGTGTGTGGGTATCAAAGGGCAGGTGCGATTATTTCTCTGGAGCTCTTCGTTGCTGGTACCTGTACCTGTCTTCGCGTACCCTCGTGAATTCAATTAATCGAGCTAACTTAGCTGCACCGGAGTTTAAGCGATAATTTTGATGCACCAAACAAGCTATGAATTTTCGCATATGTATCGTATGTTTATCAAATATTTGGCTGGTACCTGCACCAGCTTAACGCGTTTTGGCAACAGGCTTGTTTGGAGTAATCAAAAGCAGCTTTGGTTCTTGCTGCGGATAGTTAATTTTATCTTTTAAATCGTGTTTTTCTTGCAACAGTTATCTAGTTGAGCCGTCTTTGAGATGAATAATTGATACCGCACATTTGATCTTTCCCACTTATTAATTGACTACCATTTAAATATTAACTTTTTAAACTCAAACTAATTAAAATTATGAATTTGTTTCGAAACTTGAATCTCTGATTTAAATTAACTGCACCACCAATTAATTTTTAATATTTACTTAGGGTTGCGCTCTGTGGTTTACTCACTCACACTTTCATGCTCTCTCGTTTGTTCAACTGCACTTGCTTTCTTCTCAAAGCCCTCCAACGTATTCACCACCCAATCACCACCCCTTAACCTGCCACGACCATGAATTTATTCGGATGCTGGTGAGCTTTTTAAAAAAAATCGGGGCTCACTTGTCTAAAAACATGTACTAACTTTGAATGATATTGTTTTCAACAATCCCATCATAAAAGAGAGCTATAGCCATCTTGCGTAAGTGTAAGATTTGTATTTGTGAGCTGATTGTCGGAGAAGTTTTTAAAATTTTAATAAAAATGTGCATTTTGAAGTTATTATTATTATTTCCTATGCGTACTTGCAGCGCGCTAAAAAGGCTAGTAAAAACCATTATTTTGAATAATGATAATGTTATGTTGTAAATTAAATATAATACTTTATCCGTCATAACTGTTGCTTTTTATAACAAAGTTAACGGCGAGGTTAATGGTGCACTATAAAGGAACTTTAATTCCTACATTTTATTAAGTATTTATATATTTTATGCTTGACAAATTTATAATTCAAATGGTACTTAAATATTACATATTGCGAAAATATTAAATTTTATTATGCTGTAATAACCGAGGTAATAACATTGTGTATATTGACGGAATTAAATAAAAAATAATTATCCTTCTCATTCAGCGAAGCAAAATTAGCTTGGGCTTGCAAATTTTTAATTGTTTTGAATCAAGAATAAAAATATACAACGACGTTAACTTTTCAACAATAATTTTGATAAAAGAATCTTTCGTAAATTAACCAACGTAAACGCTGATGTGGCGAACGAAGCAGAAATCATAAACGTTTTTAAAATATTTAAGCATCATTCGTTTTATGTGAAGCTTCAGAAATTCTCTTCTTTTTCTCTTTTCACTTTTTATAGGTATTGATTTGTCAGTGAATGTTATCTTTTCACCTTGATTAAAGTTCCATGGTATAGATTTTCAATGTCAAACTCGTCGTGAGGTCTTCTGAATCTAATTTTATCGTAAATTTATCATTGATAAACAGAATCCGTACGCAGATTTCATAAATTCATTCATACCACGTAGTCTGAAATTTCATTTGAAAATACAAATATCAAACGTTAGTTGCGAAAAAAAAGTAAATTTTGAAGAAAAAAAAAAAATGTTATTCGATTAAATTCTGAAACGATAAAAGCATGCGCAAACAATATCAAATGACAGTGTCAATCACTCAGCAGCTCGCTCAGCAGCTTGCGCTTCATCTCCGAGAGTTTACTTTTTATTTCCACGCTGTAGCTATTGCTGGATTTTTTTTAATGAAAAAAGCAAAAAAAAAAAAAAAAAACAGCTGCAGCTTGTGCGTGTATTTATAGTGGTGAGAAAAATTACTATGAATATATGCCGATGCTCCAACCCTCCACCTTTTTTTTTTTAATATCTATTTTCGAACTTCCGAATTTACATTGAATCACATTCGGAAATCCCGTGATAACGAAATAAAAAAAAGAATCCTTTTCGAGTGTTGTTTTTACCGAATTTTATTTTTGAAGTGACTCCTTGAGTTTTATCTTAATTTGTTACTTATCTGAATTTGTCGATGGATCAGGTATATTGAGGCCGATTTTAAGCAATGATAAGTTTTATGAGAGTTTTACTTTGTCAATTCAAGTTAAGTGCTCGGTTAAGTGATTGTCTATAACAAAACAAAAAAACTTATTGGCAAAAAAAAAAAAAATCTGGACAAGTGCTTGTAGAATCAAGAGCCAGTGTAAGTTAGTGACTCTTTTCCTTCCATTGTGTAAAAGGTAATTGTGAAAATCTATTTTCAATTACTAATTGGTTTTGGTAAAAAATTTGTTGCGAAACGCTAATATGTTAGGTCGCTTAAAAATCTTATTAGCATTTTTAAACGCCAACGTTGTTAATGACTGATTTTAAATAGATCCTCGAGCTGAATATTTACGACTCTTAAGCTTTTAAAATTTTTCATATGCAGTATGGAAACCTCGACGGTAACACACCATAGATTCAATAACAACTTTTAAAAGGATAAAAAATTCATAATTCAATAGGAGCTCTTTTCTGTAGAGAAAAACGCATTAACTCTGTATTTACAATAACTACGTTATTTGTTAAGAAAAAAAGAAGTCAGTATTTTTTTAAAAAATTTTTATTCCTTTCATACTTTGATAAAAAAAAGCTTCGAAGAGTGTTTACTATTCTGTTCGAGTAAGAAAATGCCAAGAGATTTTAAAGCTCTTTTTTAGCAACATACATTTCCTTTTCTATTTTCGCTATACAGTTAAATACGCAGAGTGAATTCGTAAAGAAAAAAAAGATGGATCGTATTTTACCACGGAGCTTTGCAAGGAAGAAAATGAAAATTTATATTTTGTGGTCAAAATTTTTTTTTTTTTTCTTTAGTTTTAACGAGGTTTTTAATACAATTTGAAAAATGCATTCTTTGTTCGAGTATCAATTCGCTGTAAGTGGATGCGTGAATGCATTACAACCGCAATATCTGATGACACATGAAAATAACTCGAAAATAACTCCAGCGCGTTTGAGGAAACTCGCGGGTAGCGAAAAAAAAAAACGCTTTTCAAAAAGACTTTTCCTCTTCTCCGAGTAGCAGCACTTTTTCTTTCTTCCCCTTCCTCCTTTTGACGTCTAGAAAAACTTTGTTATTGTGAAAAATTTTCCAAACTCGATAAATTTAAGCTTTTTTGTGCAGCAGTACAGGCAGAGAGAGCTTTTGACGGTTGATATTATTTGAAAAATTTTAAAAAACTCGAGATGATTCTTTAACTGAAAAAAAGTTGGACTTGAACGAGGCAATTTAACGCACGGTAAATTTTATTAGCCCCTCCCGCACGGTTTTATAAATTGAAATTCCTAAAATATCGGGTGGAATAAACAACGAAGGGAGGGAGATAGGATGAAACTCCATCAGAGCATCGCAAAAGTGTTCGGTTCGATAAACAAAGCAGCGCTCCTCCCCCGCAGACACAAAAGCTCGCGATGATCGGCTCAGATGTAGGTATAATCGCGCACGGAGACGGGACAAAGAGTCCGTGTGCTGAACGTACCTTCTTTCCGGCGGTCGAACGCCTTCTTCCTCCACTTCCTCGTTTCACCTGACGACACGTACGCACACCCCCGCCCCCTCGCTTCCTGCGCGAAACTCGTCATCCGAGGCTCTCCACCACCACCGAGAGCGAGCTTGATCGAATATTTTTTACGGTATCCCCTTGACGTCATAGTCACCGCTCGATTGGAATGAATAAATCGAAATGCCGCGTTTTTAGCAAACGTACACTCTCACTTTTCCCTGCAATATCCGTTAAAAACGTCATACATTGACTTTCTTTCCAGTGGCACAAGTGAAGATTCAATAAAAACCGAGATAAAAACCTCCCGGTCGGAAATTAATGGGATGGATACATGGGTAAAAATTAGTAAAAATTTATTCAAGGCTGACCAAAAAGTTGTAGCTGAGCACTCTTTGAGGCTCGATGAGGACAGGGGGTGCGACCGACACGCCACAACAAAGAGGGAGGTGGAAAAAAAAGGCAGCACTCAGGGCATCGGAGAGCTTTCTCCCCTTAACGACGATGAGTGGCGAACGAGGAGGTCGATTAGGTGCCTCGCGTTCGTCGTTACGAGCTTCCGGGGTGCTCGCTTCTTTTTACTTTTTATCCTTTCACAACATACTCATCCGAGGTGATCTACCCCACGCAATACGCGTAGAAGCGAATTTTGTAGAGTCGACTGTTGGATCACCGCGATGTCCTACTTAACTTACTAGTACACTGAGAGAAGAATTTGGTTCACGCAACCAAATTTGGTTGTGTGAACCAAGATTTGGTTATTTTTGGTTTCTCCCAAGCTTTGGTTCATGCGACCAATGATTTGGTTACAGGAACCAAATGTATAGATCACAGTCATGTCAAACAGTTCGCTGTTATAGCCTCAAAAAATTTTTTGCGGTAATTCAGAAAATTACAAACTCACGAAAAATTTATTAAAATGATCGGTGCTATATTAGATTGAAAACGATTAGTAATTTGATTTAACTTCGTAGAGAAAACTAATTTTGTTGTCAAGATAAAACTCATATTTAAATAAACTTAATTAATTCTTCGAAATTTATTGCTGAAATTTGAAATTGAAATATATTCTTATACATTTAACAAGAATAAAGGTAACTGATTTAAGCAAATTATTACAACAATAAACAATAAAATAATACAATAATAAATAAAATTTTTTTTTAAAACAAAAATAAAAGCTCGATTTTTACGCGTGGAGTGTGGACCAAACATTTGGTTCCCACAACCAAACTATCCGATTTCTTTTCAACCAAATATATTTGGTTCCTTGAACCAAATCCTTCTCTCAGTGTACCACTCAGCAGGCTGCAAGCGCGCAGAGGATAAAAACAATGATTGTAACCTCAAAAGGCACCATTCGAATATTTTAAAAACTTCTCAACCAAATTTAAAAAATCTCACCAAAATGGCGATATCTCTCTTTTATAGATAGATTACCTTTTTTTCCGCAGCAAAGCACGGATCATATTTGCAAGCTCGAACGAGCTTTCACCGAGAGCTAGAAAAAATCCACTCCGCCGCAAGCTCGCTTCTGCCCAGAGTTAGATTAAACATAAAATTTTTCTCTGAAACGAGCCAACTGAAAATAGAGCATTGTTCGAAGTGGAGGCTAAACGCACCTCCTCCTCCTCCTTCTTGTTCTTCTTCTTGCGAAAAAGCCCCTTCGGGCTAGGAAGAAGAAACATCTTTTCCAGCAATTTTAGCACAATACACCCGAGCCATATATATCGGTCTTGGATCTAATCCAGATGGCATCATCGATATCCTCGCTTCAAAACTCTTCAACATTATTCTGCAGGATCTTTTTTATCAACAACTTTTCTTTTCTTCTCGTTTTTGTTGTTCCTGTTCGAAAATCAATTACTTCGATGATGCCGTGCGCTAAGAAAATTTAAATTTATCATCTTTTTATCTAATGTTTTTTGCGCAAGCAAGAGACGATCGATAATGCGCAATGGGGTTTCCAAACGACTAAAGTGATATTTTATTTCTCTTTGCGGAGTTATAAGGTTGGAAAGGAAAATCTTCGTTTTTCTCCTCCGCGCGACTTTATAAACTTTGGCGCCAACTCGGTTGACCTCGTCACCGATGCTCCGAGCTCTTTCTTCCTTATTTTTCTTCTCTCCTTTCTCTTTCATCCTGATGTCGTCTTTGTCGTCATTGGCAATCTCGTAATCGCGCGGAATCGGCGCCACGGAATTCTTGAGTCGTTAAGCGAAGAAAATTTTTCATCTTTCCGCGGACTTCTGATTGCGGAAGACGAGGAAGAAGAAGAATAATAATAATACACCGTTTGCTGAATTTTTCATCCAGTTATTATTTACTTTTTCCCTCTTTCTCTTTCATTTACTTTTTTTTCAGATTTTATTTCGCAAATATTGTTACTGCTAACTCTTTAAAATGATTTTTTTTCTTTCTTTTTCGCAAACTCTAGACCGATAAAATATAATTGGCTACAATTGGCTACATCTATCACAAGTGTTCGCTCTTCATTGTTCTTCACTAAAAGGAGGAGGAAACTAAAGTATTAATGGAAAAATAATATAACAAACAATTAATATTTGATTAAAAATAGTATTTTAATAACTATAATCGAGAATTTTTACCTTATATTCACTTTGTTCCATCTACAGATTGTAATAATATATTTATAGTACTCATGGTCACTCTAACCACAAAATCAAATCTTTGATGCGTGTTTTCGGTGACTCGTACTATAAAATAGTATATAGTACGAGTGCAGCACGTCACCAGGGCTTATTAAGGACCGCCCTGGTGACGATGCTGCACCCGTACTATAATATACTATTACAGTATCAAAATACACTACATAAAATGATTGACAACCTAAAAACAAAATAATGTTTGAAGTAATTTTTGATCTCCTAAAACATAATTTCAAAAATGTTAATAGTTAAAAAAATTTCAATTTTCCCCTATTTTGAATATTGAATTTTTTAACCTGTTTGGTGTTAACATGTACCTCTTACCAACCTCTTACTGAAGAATATTATATTCACCGTTCAATAATATTTACTAGATCATCAAAGTTATTTTTCTTTTAAACTAGTCATATTTCCATATGTTTTGATAACTGCTTTGACGAAGATCATGTTGAAGGTAACACATCAAAGTCAAAACTCCAAAACACCTATCCTCAGTGGTTATTAATGACAAATATAATAATTTAAATTTCAATATGTACATTTGTAGCACAGTTTTGTACTCGGTTTTGTAGGTAGAACTTTTTTGTAGATTAAACAAGATAACACTGTCAACAATTTTCAACTTTGTAAAGAACTGTCTTTTGATAGAAAATTATAAAACAAAGTGTTTACTTGCACCGTCAACTCTGGAAAGTATCATCCTTTATTTAGTTTGCACCTTGCTGTGATCCTCGTATGGCTTATGATCCGGACACAGAATACCACCGAAAATCAGTACCTACCCATAAATCATAAACTAAATTTATTAACTTATTTTACTTGCAAAAAAAAATTTTTATAACATTGAAATTTATTTGTAGTATTTTTTTAGATTTGTAGATTTTTTATAACTTATAAATTCGGAAAAAAATGTCCAAATTTCATTTCAACCGTTTTTTTAATAACAAAAAATTTTCAATTAAAATTGACCGAGTGCTCGAAATTTTTTTTCATTCCTGCGATGGTGAATTGATCGGCTTGAAAAAAAAAAAAAAAAAGAGACTTCGATACTGTAAAAAATGATGCAGCACAAAATTTTTGAAAATCATTAAAAAAAATTTCTCTCTCGATAAAAAGAAAAAAATTCAATTTAAAAGATTTTTTTTTTTTTTCCAAGCAAGTTACGAAAAACTCCGAGAGACGAAGTGTCATATCGCTTTCACTTCTGTCGGGATCGCGTCCGAGAAAGAGAGGAAATCGCGACTCGTCAGCAATGCGTGTCGTCATCAGCGTAAAAGAAAAAAGGTGAAATTGCGATAGGATTTGGTCGGTTGTAGGTGATCGGTAGTTATTGTCAGGAGGGTAAAAACAAACTCGTCTGTCTGCAGTAGCGGGAGAATCGGCGAATATTTTCAAACACGCTATCAATCATCCGGCTTCGCCGCGGTGGGACGCCCACGCCGCTGCTGGCTGGCTGGCGCGAAATGCGCGCACGGGTAAATGGCGTTGTTTATACCGTCTGGTACGCGAGCATCATGTGAATAAGCTAATCCCTCCCTGCTGACAACTTATAAACAGCTTGCTCGCCCCGGACAGACTGGCTACTGCCTGCATGCTTGCATCTCTTTACCTTGGTTTTTCATTTCGCGGTTTTTTTTTTTTTTCTTTCTTTCTTCTCTATATATGGCACTATATTTTCATAATTACTTACCTATTCATTATATTGAGTTCAGCTTTTTGATCTACTTATCATATAATTTTCACTACTAAAAACCAATTGTGACGTGGCACTTGATTGATCATTATTCATTTCAGCATTCGAGGACTGACTTGAAGAATTCCGAGGAAATTGCCCTTTTACTAAATTACATAGACGTTGTGGTGGTAGTAATAATAATTTCATATCGAATGATTAAGTATAATAACATGACATCAAATAAAATTCAGTACTATACTAAAGATTGCTTTCAACCGAACAATTTATTTATTTTTTAAATACATTTAATTTCAATATGTTTCTATTATTTATGTTGAAAATCTCGTTGAAAATCAACAATTGTGTGAATTAAAAAAATAAACAAAATTATTGAAACCACACCATTATTCAATGTCTTTACACAAATACAAAACTGTAGTACATACTAAGATTTAAAATGAATAGAATATACGAGAGAATATATATAAAGAGTTTTTAAATCTATTGCTAAAAGTGTTTTTAATTCCGACCCCTTGGAGTTACATCTGATAAAATATAATTCGTCAAATGGTGAAGAATTTGAATGATTCTTTCTAATAAAATGCTTCGTGTAATTCGATTTATCGCCCCCAATATTGAAATTATATTTATGTTCTCTAATTCCATTCTTGAACCTACGTTCCGTCTGTCCAATATAAACCAAATAAACTTTATCACAAGTACCACCGTTTCATTCATAATTTCCTGATTTTGAAATAAATTTACTATTTCCTTCATTAAGGGTTTTATTATTCTTCTCAAATTAATAAACTCAATTTTTTGTTATCTCTAAATGACAAATAAAAATTTTGATTCAGACTTAATGATATTACAAATCATCAATGAATGAATGAATGAATGAGGGTGGAAATTTGAGAAATATACGAGAAATTATTTCAACAAATAGAAAAATATTCAAAAGTCACTGTTTCGATGGAAAAAATTTTTCTCATACTTTTCAGCTTAAAATAAATCGAAAATATACATGAAAATTTTTGTTTTAATGTCGATCATGGCATTCTTTTTCGAACGATCAAAATATATCTTTTGAACCTGGGTGGTTCGCATACGCATCTGCACACGAAAACCAATACGGCGTCCTGACCCATTAATTTAATAAACATTAAATGAATATTTTATTCGAGATTCATCGATTTGGTGATTCTGTATGATCTGCGCAAACAAACTTGTCAACTTTATTACAAGATTCCGAAGGAATTTCTTCAAGGTCTTAACTAGCAAATAAATTTTCACATGTTTCTATTCGAAGTCTTATTTCAGTTGCTAAAATTTTTTTCAACAGTATATTATTATAAAAGGGTGTCAAATGGTAAGAAAAGGTAATGGTTTTCACACACTTTTACAATGCTATATTTTTTCGAGGATTTCATCGTAATCCCTGCGTCAGATTCGAACGTATGCCGTTTTTTCGTAGCGTGCGTGAAGTCAAGTCGTGAGTCAAGTCTTACGCATTGGGTGCGATAAATTATCAATTTCAACTATTATTCATTGTGTTAATCGAAATTTAGGCAGGGAGCTTGTTTTTAAATGAAAGTTGATTTTTCTGTTTGGAAAATTTTTAAATAATATATTCAATTACGTGTGAGAAAGTACGGTTTTCTTAACAATGATACAAGGATTGAACTCGTATTTGGCCTCGTATTTGACTGCAATATCGAACGGTCGAGGACTTTTCTTATCTTGGTCAATGCACCGGTGGACGAATAAAAGCAGCGAACTCGCCTCACTTTTTTAAAACTCTCGGTATAAGTATTTGTGTGCTGTTCCAACGTCTGCGGGCGCCACTATGATCGCGCGGGGCTGTGTACGCTTGAAACGGGTTTTTTTTTCTCTTTCTTCTCCTTCTTCTTCTTCTTCTTCTTCTTCATTTTGTCTGACTCGAGAAATTCTGCGAGCCGTGAAGAAATCGCACGGCCCGTCGCTACTTTCAAACTCTTTTTTTTTTTTTTTTTCTTTCTTTTTCATCTCTTTTCTTCTGCCTCTTCTCTTTTTCATCTTTGCGGTATATTTTTACTCTCTTATCTGAATTTCGTACTTTAGCTAATAGCATCGCTATACGTAATAGTCTGGTCAAATGCAACGGGCATTCTTTTTTTTTCATTTTATTCACGTTTTTGTTTGAATTTGGATCCATTTTTTTTTATATTAATTTGATAAATTTGCACCAGTGGTGATAATAAATAACGCTACTTTTTTTTAGTTTGACGCTTCAAGTACATTAGATGATTATAATTTTAATAACTTTTAAATGAGTCAGTTTAAAAGTACAATTAGTCTAATAAGTTTGTTAAATGAAATAAGCCACCGGTAATTATTTAGCCGAAAATATAAGCTGCTCTAAATACAACGTGCACGCACGTAAACTCCCATGAGGGCTTTTTCAAAGCTAAATTAGCCACTCGTCACGCACATTCAATGGTAATAACCAAGAAAATGTGTTGTTTGTTACAGGTTCTGAAGGATAAGGCAACAAGAAAGAAAAAAAATGATTAGTGGACAAGAACAAGTAAAGCAAATGACGAAGCACCAATTTTCCAGTCCTACCATCGCCTGCATCAGGCGATAAAAAAAAAAAAAAAAGAAAAAAAGATTGTACACTGACCAAAGGTATAAAAGGTCAAAGGTAAAAATAAATTTGGAGTGCTGGTTAAAAGAGAAAAAGCTAAGAAATCAAAGATTAGTAAAAGGTACAAGGTTGCTCGAAACTTGTATTCGTGGGTAAAAAGAGGGTCCGGTAGGGCTCTGGTGTCAGGGCCGCAGATGGGAGAGGCTCCTGTCGGGCCCGCGAACCGGGTGCAGCGCCGGCTGACTAGCCCAGGAAGCAACACCAACGGCACCAGGAGTCGGCGTCACCTGCGACGCGCCCTATTCGTCCATCCACGGCGCTCCAGCGGGCCTAAAGCTCGCTTGGCCGAGGCACCCCATCAAACTGGAATTGATGGAGTTGGAGAACATCGTAGCCAATACCGTATACCTCAAAGCGAGAGAAGGTTTGTTTACCATTGACTGTCTTTCTTTCTTTCAAATGTAAATAATGCGTTGCAGGCCAAGAGACACCGACCTTTACGCCCCCTTTTGCACTCGGATGAGTTGTGGCGCGATTACTACAATGCGAGCGCGCGCTTCGTGTATAAAAATTATCGCTTTGCGGTTGCAGATGCTGCTTTAGCTAAACGACCCTCTTGTTTGCGGATTACCAGAGAGAAGAAAACGTTGAAACGTCACTCATTTAATAAGATTGATTTTTTTTATTTTCCCAACCAACTTTATAAAACACATTTTTCTTCTTTTTTTTTCTGTCTTCTGTTTAATTAATTGACTCTGTGAATCTTTAGTCCCCCAAGCTGACCTGTTAACAAAGGTAACTCGCCGATTCATAAAAAAAAAAAAAGATGAGGGGAGAATATTACACGGAAGACTAATGAAATACCGTAGAAAATTAAACGAATAATTTTCTCTGTATAACGTATATAAGCCACTTAGAGAAATCTCATTGTATAATGGAACCGCCCCGGGAATATTTTGTTACTCCGGTCAAATTAAAATTACATTCTTTCATTAGGACTTCTGTTCCTCGTAAAATCTTGTCTTTTCGAGTAATTAATTGCTTATTCCATTGTCTCTCTGATTGTGTTTATAATTTCATGATTATACCAAAGGCTCAATTTAATTCAGACCTGTGAAAAGTTTTCTTCATTTTTTCATAAAATTATGCTAATTAGAGTAGAAAATCGATTGAAACTGTGACCCTTGACCTTTTACGTGCCCGACAAAGACTAACTAAAATTCTAAAAAAAAACAAGTCTTAATTTGCTTTTATCACGTATAAAAAGTTAACATGACTAATATAGACGTTGAAAGTAGTATTATTTGCATGTTTTGCTGATTATTTAAATAAAAAGCTTACTCCAGAAAAAGTAATCGCGTACACATGAGTCGTGTTTATTTCAAGATCTCTCATTCACGAGCTCATTCACGTAAACAGAAAATAAAGATGTCTCGTAAAGCAATAGTGGAGTTATAATGTATTGTTTAAATTAAAAATTGTCCAAGTTATTTTGAAAAATCGCGCCGAATCTCGCACACGTGTGGGATCGCAAGCTCGAAAAACCCGTGGATAAAAAAGCAGCTTGTTATTCGTGGTACGTGCCAACCGACAGTCCCCAATTAAAGTCGGGAGGGGGGGGGGCTTACGGACAGGCGATGAAAAAATATGTAGGTCGTTTGTAGGGTGCGGCTAACAGAATAATCCCTTCGATGATCGATGTAAGACGAAATAGGTACCGCGCTCCGAAAAATCTTGCTCGTATATATAAATCATTACGATGGCTATCGGGTCGTCCACGAGCCGCGAAACTTGTACACAGTGAATTACGAGCTGCTTGTGCGGTAATAAGGCAGAGTAGAAAGAGCGTCGCGCGCGCCTTTACACCTATGTTTATTGATTTCCCAAAAGATCGCGTGGATACGCGAGGAGGGTAAACTGCGTGTGTAACTCGCAACGCAAACGTTAACTAATGACGCATTAATGACCTGGAAAATGAGAGGTGGGAGCGTTGGCTCGGCGTTACTGAGAACAAGTTCAAGGATCGAGTTTAGGGAAAGACTCTACCTATCACTGACAAATTGAAACGTTGCCAGAATCTTTCTTTTATTTTTTGCTCGCTTATACGTACACACACGCATGAATGATTTTTACGGTACGGGGGTGCTGAGGATCGGCTCGAGTTGATTTTGGGGACTTTGCTACAATCTCCGAGTAACCTTATTTTACTGGGTTTTTTTTTTCGTCTTGTCGAGAGCACTTCAAGGTCACGCTTAAGTGGTTGTAAGAAATTCATACTTGTAATGAAAAAAAGAGGAGAAGACTCTGATTATGTGGATTGATAACCTTGCGATAACCTTATTTTGAAAAAAATAAATTTATTCAAAAGAAGAAAAAAAATAAAAACAAACACGATTAGTAATAAAATTTGGATAGTTTTTAAGGGTTAGAACGAGGGTTTGAATCGATTCTTTGGTACTTTCGTTGAGTGTTTGTCGTCGTAAGCTTAAGTACTATCGATCGGGAGCGTTTCGAATATTTTTATGTACATCATCGTAAAAACAATTTTTTATGGTGAGTTTTCTTGGTGAAAGATTGAAAGTATTAAATTCATCTCACATTTATATAAAATACAATAAATAATGTTTTACATAAATGAACTCATAAGAAATCGTCACCTAAGCCTGCACTGCTCAATAGATACTTTAACCATAACAATTAACGCCTCTTTTTCTAGTAAATTTTGTAAACGTATTCACACAATAAAGGCGTTTTAACAAATGCCTATAGAAAAAATGTAAAAAGAATCCAATACAAATTTTTTTTTATAGAATATTTAAATAAGTTACGGTATTGTTTTATTGTCTTCGCATTCAAAATTCTAGCATATAACGTTTTGATCACAATTTTGATTTATTAAACAAGTTAAAAGAGTTTAATGCAAAAAAAGAGAGCAAAAAAGTATTGATTCTTAGTTAATAGTTGAATAAACAAAATTAACAAGGTAGATCAATAATTGACGTCATTGTGAAATCTGCTATTGTTTTATTTCGATTGTATCTACTATCTCTCAACAGTTTTGTTATTATTCATAGATTAAATTATCTTTCATCTTTAGATTGCAGAATAATCAAATTTGATTAGTTTTTGAAAGATTCAGATGTACACACGGGTAGCAACGCATTAGTTTCACATCCTAAAATTTAATCACGGACCCTTTCAATAATTGTGTTTAAAAATAAAAGCGCGAAATAAAAACCACGGCTGCATTAACACTTTCAGATATATTGATAAATATTTATAAAAGTTTTTGCTGATAAATGTATGAGGAATTGGAATAATCAAATGAATAAGAAGATATGAATAAAACATCTTAAGACAAAAACAGTTCTATGCACGATTCATTTTTTTAAACTCAACGAAAAATAAAACACAGCAGATAAATCAAATGAAAAACTTTTAAGGCTAAAGGGAAGGACATTCATTAAAAAAAATATTTAAAAAACCTTCCGTACTACATAAAAATGGTCGTGCGGTATAAAAATTTTTCTTGCAATTATAAAAAGTTTTTTTTTTCTTCCTATCAAAAATAATTCAGATAAAAGACTTGACGAGATAAAATTTCTTTTTCTCCCATCAAATGAAAAAGTCTTTCATCCTTTTGATTCTGAAATCGCGTGATCCGCATAATCTCGAGTCGACGTTACCGCGTGCTTTTCAGTGCTCGCGCGCGTATAAAAAAAAAAAAAAAAAAAGGTATAAAAAACTACTAACCCACGTGCTCTCTTAATTTGTCTTCGTCAATTGAAACTCAAGCTCGTGTAAAAGGGGGAAGCTGGTGCTTCTGCATCGCACGAAAGAGTCATATTTCTTCGCACCTTTTTCCTTCCCTCCTTCGGCTTTCATAAATACTTCCACAATTCTGAAACTGTATGATTTTTCCCGTTATAAACTTGCGAATTGGGAGTGACGTATACCGTACTCAGAGAGCTTTTGAAAAAATCACTAACTGGGATTTGTCGTATTAATATTTAAAATATGAATTTGGCTTTATCGGAGATGTATAGGAAGCTAGCGAGGAAGCTAGCGAACGAGCTAGCGAAAGTATAAATTCCATTAGCATTTTGAGATTTAACGCCTCAGACCAGAGACAACAGCGACGACGACGTCGATGATAAAATTTAATTTACGACTAACGAGCGCCAGAAGAAGAGAGCTTTCGAAAGCTCCCTTGGGTGCATGCCGCTGACTTTTCATTCGATTTATCGGGGGAGAGGAATTATGAATTGAGAATTAACCGAATCGAACAGCCAATTCAGACAACATTTTTATTTTTATTTTACGTTGGTCTGGGTAAGAAAGAGATATTTTTTTTCCCTTTTAATTTCAACGATGAGTATAGATTTATTTATTCAAGCGTGTACTTGATAATTTGAATGTCTTTCACTCGTTGGTTATCGAAGTCTAATGTTGTATCGTTTAGTTTATAAAATTCATCGGACTCTGCATGGATTAATCATAAAAAAAAGTAAACGACAAGAGCAGCGGAGAGGGCGGGTGAGGTTAATGGCGATTACAAAAGCCACGGCACGTAGTATCTATTTCAATGCGAAGCGCGCCAAACCGAGAGCTACGTAATGCGCGTACAGTCTGGCTCGCACGCTTTAATATCTTACATAGATATAGAACGCGTGGCGGTTAAAGCTAAGTTGACATTATGCATTACGCGCGAGCGAGCCACGTGCACTGATTTTGATAAGTGGCGCGCTGCACACGCGCGCTGTCGGCGAGATACGTTCTTTATAGGTTCCGTGCCAAAATTCTGTTCGTTTCAATTATATCGTTTGGACCTTTTTTTCCAACTCAATTAACTTTTTTTTTTCAAGAGGATAATTAGTATTTGATTGAAAAAAAAAAAGTTTATGAAGCTTTTGTTTTAACTTAATTAACTTTTAAAAATATTAAAATATTAAATTAAAATATTAAATTTAAAAATTAATTAACTAAAAATAAAAAAATATTGTTGGTTAAATTCTCGGTTAAATTAACGAATTTCCAGTTTAAATCCTATCTTCCACGGGAAAATTGCGAGAATAAATTTTCATAATTTCATTTTCCCTGCTTACCCTTTAAATCTGAAAAATTAATTTTCTGCTTGTTGTAATCTTTTGACGAATTTACCTCTCTTTTTCATTCTTAAATTTAAAAATTTAATAGTTTAAAAACTTTTGGAATAAAAAATAAAAAGTTATTTTATTAAAAAATAATGTACTAGTAGCATCAATTTGAAGAAATGCAAGATCCTCTTACTAGCTCTTACTTTTCAAATTAATATTCCAATTTTTCTCAAGAACTTAGAAAAAGACCATAAAATCGATTTCCTTTAGAAACCAACTTTTACCTTGACTCGATAAAAATCGAAAAAAAAGCTCAACTTCTAATCTTTCCGTTTAATCTTATTAAAATATAAATTATGCAAATTAGAAATTCTCATGCTTATTTTCTCATTCTCATTTTAATTGAACTAATTAAAACTACGTGTATGCAAACACTCGAAAACTTATACGCTCACAGTTAGCTCTAGAAAAGTTTGATAATCCCCTTGAAAGCTTTAAATCTAAAAATTAATTTGAATATTCAAAAGCTTTCCGACTGGAGTTTAGAAAATGTTCTTCTCTGGGATCATAAATTATTCTCCACGCCGCAAACAGCGTGAGAAAAAAGTTTAAAGCCGTACTCCGAGTATAATATTAAATAAAACAAAGAGTCTGCAAGTTTGAAAAAAGGATTTGTACACTGCACACGAGCATCTTGGTAATTAAGCGCTGAAAGTGTAGTTCTCCTCCTCGGAGTCTCAGTTTCCGCTAATCCCGACATATTGCTTCTTTGCTCACGCGCTCAGTTGCTTGCTTGCGTTCGTAGATTGAGCTAACTCTTTGTGCTTTGGTCGAACGGTGCAATCAGCGAGGGTCTTCATCTCTAAAAATGAAAAACTACCCGCAGTTTTGTTTGAATTTAGAAATTTCTCTAATATAATAATGAGTTCGTTTCATATTTTTAACAAGTTAATTAAGCCTCGAATTAAGCTACTAGTCTCATGCGTTTAGATAAGATAACCCGTGACTAGTGATTTACAGCGTAAAGTTACTTTTTTAAAAACGAAGTTATGCAATAAATTTACTAGTTTAATTAGATTTTCTTGTAAAGCTGTTTGCGTGTGCGTAGTAGCACTTTGGGCTCGAAATTCCAGTAAGTAGAGAATAACGTAATTGAGTTTAAAATAACATTCCAAAACTCAACTCCTCGGTGGTGGTCGATTGTTTATTTTTCTATTTACAAAATTCAAATTCAGCTTACGAAAAGTTCATAAACTCGTAAGATAAACTCCTCATGCATACTAAATTTAAAAGTTTTCTCGCTTCCATTGCGTAGCGCGCCCCACGCCAGTAGCAGAAACGCGCGTATTGTATACACACTCCCGAAACTTTGGGCTATACATAATCCAAGTGCCTACGCTAAATTAAACCAATTTCATAGTCGTTAAAAACAAATATTTTCTTCTTTACTTTACTTTTTTTAGCGAGCTTTTATAAAAGTAAACATTCAATCAAGTTTATTAATTATTGCATTAAAAATGAATATTTTATTCTGTTTCCATGATAAAAAAAAAAGTTTAATTCACTGGTTTTAATAAATTTAACACTTCGTTGAGTTAATAATTTTTTTTAAATGAGAAATTTTAGAATACATCTGATCTTTTAAACTTGCTAAAGAACTGTTATTCGATTGAATCTAAAATTTGAATTCGACTTCGACATTTTATTCAAAGATATGCCCAGCTAAAAAATTATGATACTTTTTTGGCTTTTTTGTGCTTTTAAATCGATGTCCTTGGCCTTGTTTTATTTTTTTAATATCAATTAATTATCATTAATTTATAGAATATGAAATTTTACAAAATACATCTAAAGGCTTATTGTAATTTTTTTTTATGAGTTTTGTCAGTCTTACTTGACGATAATTATAAAAAAATTTTTTAAATAATTACAGAGAAAAAAGTTGAATTGATTCCAGTAATCACTATTATTAGCCGAGCTAATAATAGTCAATCACATAACGATTACCAAAATTTCTTATTTCTATAAGTGTATAGAAGACTCAGTTCTATAAGGGTAGAAAAAAAGATTCGTCTAAATGAAACGGAAGGTAATATTAGCGATTAAGAAAATCCGTAACGCAATACGCGTTCTTAGAAGAGAATAAATCCAAATTAGGAAGGTAAAAAAGTTGTAGGCGTTTATCTCGGTTTATTAACACAATTTGACCGTAAAGGGTTATAAAATAGATCCCCAAGATTACAGTTGTCGGTGCGTAGGCCCATAAACAGCGTTTCGCGTGCTACGCACCACAATCCGCGCTAATATTCGCGCGGCCGCCGCCCGCGGCATAAATCGCAATTACGAAAGAAAATTTGTAATGCCAACGGCGAACGCACCAACTACTTACTTTCCACACGACAGATGTGCTGTACGCGCTTTTTTAATATTCCGCTCTGTCTCTAATCCCCCCGCACGGCCCTTTACTTTCAATTTTTCCTGCCAGCTTTGTTACTTATTTTTTACCTTTTTTCTTTTCTTTTTACAGGCGGTGGTGACAGCAACAAGGGGAAGAGTAAAAAATGGCGAAAGATACTGCAGTTCCCGCATATATCTCAGTGTATCGGACTCAAAGATAAGCTCGGTAAGTCATAAGTAATACCTTCTTTCTTGTGTGCACAACACACTGTAGATCAGGAGCTTTTTTGAGGGATTTGTTGCTCGAAAAGAGATTTGTGTTGGGCCGCCGAGCGATTCGAGCTTTTGAAGCGACTGCCTGCTACCCATATAAACGTGGCCTTTTTTTTCTCTCTCTTTCGCTCTCCCTAAAGTATTATGAAATATGAAAGGGGAAAATAGTAGCAGACTCTCTCGATGTATTCTTTTAGGATTGCTGCTACTACATACTACGTGATTTATCAAGAGTATGTGTCATACATTGTTCTTTCAAAGCTCTACTACAACTGATGTTTCTACTGGGTACTTTTTTTTTTATATCTCTCAAATATGCCTGAAGTAGTTTCGTGAGTTGTGAGAGAAAACGAAAAATGATAAAATGAACTTTCTTCTTTCCAATCGGCTTTAGGATGTTTAAGTTTACGTGTATGAATATCAAGTAAGGATTTGACTCATGCGTATATAGATTTATTTTTACACACGCGTCTCAGCAGATTAAAGATTTTTTTCATTACGTGAAGATTCTTTATCAGCTAATTAATAATATTTTTTGAAAAAAAACTCTACCGTGCGAATCTAAAATTTTATTTTTTCAAAACTTAATTAAATTTTTTTCCATTGGTAGAAAACTTTTTTTTTCGGAGCTTCAAAAAATCTAATCGGTATCGCTTCAAGTTCCCGCCCAAGAGGAAAAAATCTCGTTTTGGAGAGAGAGAAAAAAAGAAAAAAGGAAAGGGAAAAGCTCATAACGATCGAAAAAAGCTCGAGTGCCTGTCTCGCCTCCTTCCCCTTCTTCCGTAACCACAAAACGTTGTTGCCGTCAGCGCAAACGCGTGGTATTAAACAGCCGGCTGTGTATTGTTCGGGAATACCGCCGGCGTACTGAGTTTTTCTGCAAAAATCACGATAATAACGTAGCTTTGAACATTTTTTTTTTGTGGCACTGGATAAATCTTACTTTTTCTTGAAAATCTTCGATCGTCGAGCCAATTTTTTCCTCGAATCAATCAGTCGGGATTCAAGTTTTAACAAACTTTTTTTCATTAAAAAAAATACAACTTTTGAGAATTCAGTTGTTTGTAAAGTTAACGTCTCATGTATTCAACTTTAAAAAATTCAGTTTCCTTGAGTTAATCAATGGTGTAAATAAAAAAAATTAATGAAAAAGCATTAGGATTCCACTAAACAGACATTTTTTTTAATAAAAAAAAGCTTATTCAGATCACGCGCAGCTTCCAAGATTTCCCAGAGAAATGCAAAAGCTCCGACTCCGTTAAAACGCAACGCTGGGTGAGTTTGTACAAACACGGAGTTTTTTTAGGCGTACGGACGTAATCAGGGGAGATCGAAGCCGTAAGCTCCGAGAGAAGATTGTCGGGGATTGAAAGTTTTAGGTATCCCTCTTCAGATCAAACGAGATTAATATTCGATTAAGTACTTTGCCATTAAAAGTTGTAAACTTCCGAGTCCTAACGATATCGCCGTGGTTTACCTAGTCTACAAACTTTCCAAACTTTTAAGCGAAAACAATTTTTTTTTTCTTAATTTTACTTTAAAAAACGTACCCAGCATTCAAAAAATTACGGGTAAAAGAGAGATGATGAAAATTTTTACGGTGTTGTACTTTACATCACGGCAATTATCTCGTCGTTAATTCAATCTCGCGAACCATAAAGAAAAGCGGTAAGAAAAACTCGTCCACGGTACATAAAATACGACTGCTGGCAGGGAGCATCAACAACTCGGGTGGGTGGGGAAGCACACAATACAGGCCATGCAATGCAAATAAAGGAATAAAAAAAAAGTACGCAATTCATTAACTAGCTCAAACATCGAGCCTATTTTCTATCCTTCGATGAGCGGCAGTTAAAAATCGAGAAATCGAAGGATGAAGAAGAAGAAAAAGAGAAAAAATGAGTTGTCGCGCACCAAGCTCTCTCTCTGTCGACGAGCTTGCAATTTACATTCGCCTGCTGCTGAAGTCGCGATTCATTTGTTTGCTTTGCTTTCCACCTCGTGCAACAACAAACGCACTGCGGTACGCGTAATTTCCGAAACGTTTCAATTCCGTTTTAGCGTGCTTAAATCCAACCATTTTAATTTTATTTATTTATATAGTCTATATGAACCATAAAAATGCAATAAAAGTAAAATTTATATTTATTTTACGACTTTTTAAGTATAATTTTCCTATTTTTTTATTTTTTAACGTATAAACTTTTCCAGATGTATAATTTTATGGTTTCTACCTCTTTTAAAAATATACAGAAAACTTTTCAAATAAAAAATTTATACTCTTTCAACGAACCAATCAACTGAACTATAATCGATTGATTTAATAAAAGATAAAAGTATGAAAAATATATAGAAACGTAAAAAAGCGTATATACTACGATTTCGTAAATTTTTATTATCTGAACCATTTAGAGAAATTGCAGTATGATAGTATATAAAAAGTAGAGAGTTCTAGTGGTTAAAGATGAAAAATTGCACAAATTGCATAAAATAAATTTATCAATTTCATTGATGTGCATGAAAAAACGAAATAATTATCAAATACTGTCAGTGTCTTGGTTTAGCATCTGAAAGTTAAAAAACCTTTGACAAGATTGTTTCGTTTCCAAATAATTGATATTTCGGAAAGCCTAAAACGGGCCAATTTTATCAAGGATCAACGAGCAGCTCATGAAAAAATTGTTTGACGAACCAATAGGATAAATCAATAAAAGCGTGCTCCATATCGGTGGAGGATCGTAGCAGTCCAGATACAGCTTAATGAGCGGATGCGACTCGACGTGGGTTGCGGGTTATTGAATCGGTCCCAACAGCACCGAGCATCGGTTCGCGTGGCATCGGAAAAGCTTCAGCGCTTTGAATTATCAGGCATTACGCGGCCTGCCTGCATGTGCGTATAATACACCCGCCCGACCCGCAGATCGATTTATCCGGAACGCAACTCTAATAGCATTTGGATTCCTGAATTACCATCGCCGAGTCCTTAAGTTACACATCACTTTTCTTCGTATTCGATACAGCCTTTAAATTATAAACTGGCCACTGCATTTTATTCGTTTTTCGTTAATTTCATTATTTATCATTGATTTTAGTTTTCTTACCTTGACCTTTGTTCTAAATAATTCGAAAAAATTCAAAATAGCAAATCCCACGAACGCAAAAATTATGAGTACGATTATTATTTTTCACCTTGATCTAAATTCAGTCGACGAGATTCGACTTCAATCAAAACTGCGAAACACGAAATTTAAGAATAAAAATTTAAATACGTGTGTATATGCATGCAGTTATAGAGGATCAAAAGAATAATAGTATAATTGTTTGTTAGCCGGGTAGATCAATGTAAAGCTCTGATAATCTAAGGTACAGATCTTTAAAAATCTGAATTCCCGACGGCCCATAGCCGAGCTAAAGAAGTGTTTAATTAAATTTCGAGCCTGCAACTGCACACATTAGAAATCTCGGCTCGGAATCAATTTGCCCTCCAAGAGAGAGTGTAACAAGGCCGCTTTTCCCTAATCTCGCCTTCATCGTCGGTATGGATTTCGTGCACCCTTGAATGCCCGCTGCACTACCCCATACTTTTGCTCGACACGTCCAAGTAGAGTGAATCGATTCGAAGTTGCAGGAAGTGTACAAATCTAACTTATAATTTACCAATAATTGCCACTCTCAAGCAGATATTTTATTTTTACTGTTTTCTAGTATAGAAAAAATCAAGCTTACATTATGAGAAAATTTAAATTTTTTTAAAAGATTTATTGGAAATCAGGCTTGATTAAAGTTTATGATTTATATTGGAAATTATGTGTGTATAGTTTACACCAAGAATTAAATTGACTGCATTAAGCAGTCTTTTAAAATCATGAAATTTTTTTTTATCTTCGAAAATCAATCGAAAAAGGTCAGTTATTTGTCTTGATTAAGCGCTAAATTAGAATTACAGTTGATTTGAAAACCTTTCGACGCGATCCGAGCTTAATCCAATAAATTAATTTGACTCACTCGTAACTAAAACTAAGATTACAACTTTTCAAGTCCCCGAGAGAAGAAACTTCGGTCATTACGGCTTTTTTTTTCTTTTCTCGCTCAGTGCCAACACCATTTTTCAGGCTTCACGAAACTCGAACGTGAACTTTTTCAAGTCAATTACAAACTCGATTTTTTTTTTTTTCTTTTTTGCAAACACTTACCGAACAGACGAGTGGTGGTAAAACTTCAGATTATTTATCACCATTTCGCGCGACAGTTTAAATGCTTCTAAAACATACGAATAAATTAACGTCGTTTACACTCGTCACGAGTAATAAAATTTGACAAAAAAAAAAAAAAAAACGAATCAAATCAAATTATGCAAATGAACAATTAAATCACCCTTTTATTTTTAATTTTAAATAAAAATGGGGCGTGGAAGAATTAAAGGAGGGTGAAAAAAAAATATTGAAGTTGAAGAAAAACAACGAGGGTAATTTTCCTACTTGCCGATAATAAAATGAATAAAACTTAATGAAACGGAAAAAAAGTCATTTATTTCAAATGGAATTTGGAACTGTAATTTTTTTGTTGACTGAACAAAATGAAGAAAATATGATTTTCTTATTAAAAATTCTCACGTGCATTTTTCTTATAACTGGAAGTAAGGAGTAACGCTATTATATTGTTAAACACACTTGGATAACGAGTTTTGCCGCCCGCCGCGGCCGCGGCCGACACGGACCCCGAGCTTTTACTATGTTCAATACACGCGCGTGTTTTTATGGAAAATCGATTTCACGAACGAAGCTGAGAAAAGCTTTTTTCGAGGATGTCTTTCTCTCCTCAATTTCTTTTGGGGTAGCTTCCGTTTAAAAAATTTTTGCTTTTTTTCTTTATTAAATTACCTATTTCGAATCTGGGGGACTAATTTCTTCTGTGTAATCCTAGGTGTAAGCCAGAAACCAATGGTTTTTTTCATTAAAAATTTCTCTAATTTCTTTTAACCTTTGATTTTATCCTCCCATCTTTACACTGTTTACACAATTTTTCAAGATTTACTGTGATCATTGAAGTGTTCATTTTGAAATTTGAGAAATGAAGAATTGATTCTTCGACAGCGACTGAAGTTAAGAGGAGCTTTTTATAACTATTTCAAGAGTAAAAAGAAATAATTCGATAAAAAAAGGAGTTCGTATTGTGATATTTTATTCTTCGTTTTATTCCATACGTCGTCACGATGAAAAAAGAATTCCGACGCTTCTGTTACGTATTCGCTCCGCGAATATGACGTAGCGATAGATTTTATTTACGCAGAGTATTCCTGTCAAAGTTTCAATGAAAACGAAAACATTTCTGTCACCTTGGCTTTCTGTTTAAATTTTTTATATATCTACAATTTTTTATCAAATCTTTATTTATTTTCGTTCAATAAAAATATTGTCTTTTTTTTTTGACAATAAAAAAATCTTGTAGTAGCCAAAAGTTATTTTACGGTAAATTATTTCATTTCACTTTTCTTATTTATATATTTTTCAAATTCATTGTCAAAAAAAGTTTCATTGTAGGATTTTTTATAACCCAATTTCAAAAGAATTTCTATTTAAACTTTGCGGTAAAATATTTAGTTCATCATTTTATTTTTACAATTTAATAAAAAACGTTTTCCTTTTGTCATCGTTGTTCGAGTAGTTTTTCTAAGATCACAATTAAATATAAAAAAAATAAATAAAAAAAAAAAATAATCATTGCACTCGCCCTTTTTTTGTTAGCTTGTCCTCCCTCGTCGATACGATCTTCCTCGACTCGCATGTCACGTAGTTGAAATTTTATTTTTCCACGAAATTGGGCTTTATTATCGCTTCAGAGCTTTTAGTTTAATTAGGTAAAATTTGAAGCAATTAGTTTATATTAAACTTCTTTATATTAAGCAATGGATGAAAAAACGTTACAGTGTAGAGTATGTTAAAATTTCTGCATATTTTTCTCCCACCTACATGCATAATTTCACGGGCAAAACTAGAAAAAAACCCTTCCCCGACCCTGACCTAAATTCAAGCGCGCATTTATCAACCTTAAAAGCCGAAGATAAGGGAATACCGTTTGTTTGACTTTCTTTTATTACCTTTTTTCAATTCTCTACTTAATTTATCGATTCTCGAGTTTACTTCGGAATATTATTGTGGAAGGTGAGAAGAAGAAAATAATGAATGCTTACAAAAGTTACTTGATAATTTAATTATACATACTTTTTTTTTATAAATACAAAGCTTTAATTAATTACCGATTAAAATCAATCATTCATGAATTACATTCCAACTACTTTTCAATTATAATTTATCTTTGCATTTTTTTTTTTTTTTTTCATTAAAATAATCTTTACTTTATACGTGACTGAAACAAAAAGTATGCTTTATTGTCAAATATTCTTGGACTGGAAGAATAATAACTACTTCATTTTTAAAGCAATGAAAAACTCAAAGACTTTTAAAAAAGCTTTGACATGTGATAACTTAATTTATTACAATTTCAATCTCTTAGGTCTTAAAATAATTGTTTTTTTTTTTTTTTTTTAATCAACTCAATCTGAAAAAGTTGGAAAATTATACCTTAAGGGGGCAGTCTACCCTTGAGGGCCAAAAAAGCAAATTTTTGTGAATTTTTATTTTAAAAACGGAAAAATTTATTAAAGTCAATTATTGACTACATAATAAAGTAACATTTCAAGTATCTTCTCAAATTTTTTCATGTAAAAATACGTAGAAACAAGCCGATGCCAGCCATTTTTTTACGACGCTTCCGTCTTACGTTTTTTTGCGGTGAGGAATGCCATTTTGTTCCAGATCATTTAAAATCAATTTTGAAGGAAGATTCTGTTAGAAGACAAGTTTATCTTGGTAATAACACGAGGATTTTTTTTTTTTAATTTTTGACGATTTTGCAGTGATTTGAAACAAAAAGTCGTTTTTCGGCAAAAAAATCCGCCATTTTGTCGATGTCACGACTGTAAAAATTGAAATTTTCAAAAATCCTCGTGTTAAGGTGGTTTTCTACCAGAGCTAGTCAAGTTCAAGACTAAAAAAAAATTATTTCACCAAATTAGTAAAAATTGTTTATTAAAATTTAATTTTTAACTTTTTATGGCTTCTGAAATTATTTTCTACCAAAAAAACATTGACAATCACAACAAAACATTTTTTAAAACTTTTAACCTCATCTTTGAATACCGCAGTTTTGGAGGTTATTCACGTGAAAATTATTTTTGTAAAACTGTTGTAAAATTCCTAGAAGGTCAATTTTTTGCAGTTTCAAGGAATGAATTCTTTAATACTGAAACTATATGTATGTGGTTTTTCTAAAGGATCTCTATTGTAAGAAGACAAATATCAATAATTTAGTACACTTTTTCAGCGTAGTGGCCATACGCCTTATGAAAAAAATTCAATCTTTAACTTGCTATAATTTTTAAACTATATGGTCAATTTTGATCAGACTTCGTAGAAATGTTTATTAATATCTAATAAACACCTCCAGAAAATTTGAGCTGATTCTCTATTGTCATGCATTTGGTAGAAAACCACCTTAATACATGAAAAAGTATATAATAAAGACGTGGTTAAAATTTTAGAACGATCGGTGCAGAGGTTGCGAAGATATTTTCCAAGGCCTTTCATTTCAATTGTAAATGTAATTTCTCTCACATGTCATTAACTATATAATGTCAACAAGTTTAATATATAAAGTTATATTTGAAAATTAAATTCAATTTTAAAAGTGACAATCTTCCAAACTCAACAAATGAATCAGCAAACGCATAGTTATAACACGATGGAGGTAAGATTAAACCACCAATTAGCGAGTATCCGTTAATGGCCCTGAAATTTAGCGAATCCGACAAGTTAGCTCAAACTTATCGGAGGGGAGAGAAACAATAAGAAACTGCATCTAATTACTCCGTTCGAAAGGCCGCAGTTCTTATCTTAGCCGAGATAGAAACGACGACGCAGCCACGCTGCAGGCGGGTTTTGATCTCCGACGAGTTGCCAATATCTCGGTGTATACGCTGACGATAAGACGCAAAATTTATAGAACTTGCAGCGCGCTCGCGTTGTACCACTTGAGCGTAAACATAATAACAGCCGCGAGTAAACGAGTGGGTATTGGACGATATCTGTGTCCTTCTAGCAGGGTTGGCGCGATAAAATTTTTCCTTCTTTTTTCTCCTTTTTTCTTATTTTCAATATTAAGCTCAACGCCAATGCCATCGAATCTTTTATTAACAATTTATTCAAAGTTCTTTTTTTTTTTTTTTTAAATGAAAAAAAGAAAGAAATAGTAAATTAAGCAAGTTTACATTTGGAAACAAGCCGGTAAAGTCTCGCGGTCGCAAAGCACTCGAGACTTGTACAGAAGTACGAGTAGCTGTAGCACTTCTCCGTAGACGTTTAACTTCGAGAGCAGTAGCAACATCTGGTGATGGCAATAAACGTCAATTAGCAAAGTCCCCGGGTGGGCCCCCTCTGAAATATCATCGGGAAGTGTATTAGGCCACCAGACCTGCTAAATTCTCCCGATATATACACACCTTCCAAGTTTCCCAGCCCGGACAAAGTTATCCCGACCGATGTAAAATAACGTCGCTTGACGAGGAAACTTCCCTGTGTATGCAAATACTCCGAACGTTTCCGGGGGAGTTTTAATGCACTTTGCTACTGCGGGAGCGTGACACCGAATAATTAAACTCACTGTTGCTTTTTTACTCCTCTCTCATGCAAATTTTTCCTTGATTTTTCCCCTTCTCCCCCTTACCGAGTCCTGTAAACATGTGGGAATATTTATGGCCAAGTTTCTGTCTGGGAGTCTCGGTGAAAAATGTGCTTTTTCTCTGGTTTATAGGATTTTTTATAGTCCAAAGTTTTTTTTTCGGGCTAGGGAGATGCTCTCAACTCTCTTTTAGTGCGCGTGGGAGCTGAACTTTGAGCGCTGTGCGTGTAATAGTCTGGAGCCATCGATTCACATATCTCGTGAATTATACGAGTAAAAGCTCGCGCAAGAATATATATATTTTTTTTTTCCTTTCTTATAAAGCATTAATAAAATTTGCCTTCTATAGATTTTTTACTGATCTAAAAACTTTAAAATCTACTTTACGCACTGACTTTCTGAAAGTAGAAATAGGTTTGCAATCTAAACTCAAGTTACATTTAAAACCGCAGTTGATGTTTTTTTGCGTGTGGACGACAAAGTTACAGTTTGAAAAAAAAAAATTGATACGTGGTTCATAGTGACCGAGTTCACAACTGAGATAAAATTACTAAATCAATAACTACCTGAAAACAACTGTATCAAATTAACGAAATTCAAATAACGAATGGATGCACTTAAATATTGACTGAAACAGTAAATTTAATATTGAAGCTCCGCGAAAATGTTTTTATTTATTTGAATATCAAAGCATTGATTTTTTAATGACAAAGATTATTTATTTATGAGCCTTAAATATAAAAATCACGGTTTTGAGATTGAAAAACTTTGAAATTTTCAGACATAAGGTATGGGTACGTGGTGGACCAGCAACCGATCGGCCGGCTACTGTTCAGGCAGTACTGTCAGGACAAGAACCCGGCCTATCACAGGTACAACCTGTTTTTGGATGCGATCGAAAAGTACGAGGTCGAGATGGACGAAAATCGAACCGAGCTTGCCAAGGTGCTGTTCGAACAGTACCTGAAGCACGAGGGCTGCGAGGTCGTCGACATCCTCAACGACAACCTCATACATCAGTGCGAGGAGAGACTCGGCTCGGCCGGCAAAGAGATCTTTGGCGATGTCGCTCAGACTATCAAAAACTTTCTGGCCGGCGAGCCTTTTTCCACATTTCTCACCTCCTTCTACTTCTACAGGTATGCCTACTACACTTACGAACCTCTTTATACTTGCTATCCTGCAACAGTCCTTTTTTATGGAAAAAAAATTCAATTAGTTGTAAATGTGCTTCAACGAAACGAAAATTTCCAGAGATTAATTTTTCTCGTAATTTGCCTTTAGGTATCTGCAGTGGAAGTGGCTCGAGGGCCAGCCCGTCACGTACAAGACCTTCCGCATGTACCGGGTGCTGGGCAAAGGTGGCTTCGGCGAGGTTTGCGCCTGTCAGGTTCGCGCCACTGGCAAGATGTACGCTTGCAAAAAGCTCGAGAAAAAGCGCATAAAGAAACGCAAAGGCGAGGCCATGGTACTCATCGAGAAGAACATCCTGCAAAAGATCAATTCGAGGTTTGTTGTGTCGCTGGCCTACGCGTACGAGACCAAGGATGCACTGTGCCTGGTGCTCACTATCATGAACGGCGGCGATCTCAAGTTTCACATTTATAATATGGGTGGTGAACCTGGCTTCGATATCAATAGGGCAAGGTCCGTTCATTCGAAAAGCTATCATTTGTGTTGAAAATTTCTTATTTCGTTTTTTTTACACTCAATTTAATAAATTTACTAGAGATTTACTGGAGAAACTTCCGTGTAGAAATTTAAGGGCTTTTCTTTCAGAACAGTATCAAATACTGCATTCATAGGACTTCTTGTGGGAGCAGAAAGAAAAATTATCCTGGAGGGCTGAAAGTTAATCAAAGTCTCAGTTAATCAAGGGCCCTTTGAAGTTTAATTAAAACTATAAATAAATAAACTTTTTTTTTTCCTACACAAAAACAATTTAAATTTTAATCAACTTTATAGTTTAATCTAGAATAGCCTTTTAATTTAATCGAATGTCTTTGTGGGCAATTCGATACTGCTGACATTTAAATTACTGAATCGATGACACACATACTTTCATTAAAACTCAGCGTTGCTTTGACAATTCAGTATACTTGGCGATGCTTCGTCGCAGCGACAGACATTTGATTATAACTTTATCGACCACAGAGAAAATATAATCTCAGTTTATTAATTGCACTCGTAGATGAAATGAATTGCTTTTAAATTATAGCAAATATACTGTTTTTGAGACAATTTTAAATATTTTAGAGTTTTAATTTCCATGGTATGGGGTTAATCAAATTTTAGAATTATTTAAAAGTTATTTTAATAAAATAAAACTTATTTAAAAAAAAGGTTTTACGCTGCTGAAGTCGTGTGCGGCCTGGAGCATCTGCACCAGCAGGGAATAGTTTACCGAGACTGCAAGCCGGAGAATATACTGCTGGACGACCATGGACACGTGAGGATCTCGGACCTCGGTCTCGCGGTTGAGATAACCGAAGGCGACGTGGTGCGTGGACGTGTCGGCACGGTCGGTTACATGGCACCTGAAGTCATTGACAACGAGAAGTACACCTTCTCCCCGGACTGGTTTAGCTTTGGGTGTCTTTTGTACGAGATG
This sequence comes from Encarsia formosa, assembly GCA_038277355.1. Taxonomy (NCBI): domain Eukaryota; kingdom Metazoa; phylum Arthropoda; class Insecta; order Hymenoptera; family Aphelinidae; genus Encarsia; species Encarsia formosa. The sequence continues at coordinate 16,290,108 of CM076185.1, forward strand.
ATCGAGGGCCAGGCGCCATTCAGGGCGCGCAAGGAGAAGGTCAAGCGCGACGAGGTCGATAGGCGAGTAAAAGAGGATCAGGAAAAATACTCCCACAAGTTCACCGAGGAGGCCAAGGTTTTGTGTCAGCAGCTCCTCAAGAAAAATCCCAAGACTCGACTCGGGTGCAAGTGCGGCAGGTACGGTGCCAGGGAAATCAAAATCCAGGACTTCTTTCAGTGTCTCAACTGGAAGAGGGTCGAGGCCGGCATGTGGGAACCGCCATTCATACCCGACGTGAGTACACCCATCATTGTTTTACCTCTTTATCTATGTAGTTATCATTTTCAAAGTCTGACCGTCGTGGTTATGTTAGCGTTGAAGCTTTTTGCGAACAGTTTTTAAGTTATTTTCACAAAGACTCTATAAATAAGCGTTTCAACTCGCTATCTAGTTTATCTGCGAATAGCCTATAGCTGGGTATAGCACGATCTCGTATCATCGTACTCATAACCCATTTTTTAAAAATAAAAATTTTATTGCGCAATGATGTACGATTGTATTTAAGTCTATCGTGATGCAAGTGTTACAAGAGCAATATGATTCGTTTGACTTTTGACCTACTCAATTGATTGATCTTAATCATTTCTGTCCACTACTTTTATATAAAACCGTTGTTTTCTTGTCATTTTGTTACAGCCACACGCTGTATATGCCAAGGATGTTCTGGACATCGAGCAATTTTCTACGGTAAAGGGTGTCAACTTGGATGCAGCAGACGACTCATTTTACAGCAAATTTAATACAGGAAGCGTGTCTATTCCTTGGCAAAATGAAGTGAGTAGTGTTGCTCGTAAATGTAAAAATAATAGAAAATATCTAGAGTCTTTAAAAAAATATTTGATTTTGGATTATGTACAACGTGTATGTGTGTGGTGACAATCCGAATAAAGTTGATAAAATGGTTGCTTTTTTTCAAAACTAGTTAAATTTAATTTGAAATAAAACTAAATTATTGACTAACTGATAATATATAATTAAGCTTATACTAGTAAAATATAAAACCGTTTAATAATTCTCTTTCTGCTTTCTAGAATCCAACGAACAAAGTGTCTAGCTCTTTCTACAATTAATTTTATTTTTTTCATTTCAGATGATTGAGACCGAGTGCTTTAAGGAGCTCAACGTACTTGGCCCAAACAATGAGCCCACCCCAGATCTGCTGATAAACCATCCACCGCTTAACAATGAAAACAGCGGATGCTTCCCCTTTCGAAGAAAGGTACAGACATAAGTCTTTTCTTTATAGGAAACTTTTCCTAAACTCCTTCCCGTCTTTACATCCAATTCTTGGGCACTAAATTTTATTCGAATAGCAATAATTTACGGGCTTACAGTCTTAATTCCTATAAAAAAAATTTTCTTATTCTTTTTTGGTTGTATTCCCATTTTGAATAATACTTATTGTTATTATAACATCAACAGAAAAAACAGAGTGCACGAACCAAGCAGATTGCATTGTCAGAGTGCCATTTGTTGGAACTGTCACAAAACCAAAGCTCGGAGATGCCAGACAGCTGATCCAGGATTAATACGGCCAATGGCAATGCTGCGATGACGACCGAGTCAACAGAACCCGATGAAATGCAAGTGACACCTGTGTGCAACGGGTGCAGCTGCCTGCGCCGATTCACGTGGAACAGAACTTCCGAAAAAGCCAACCTCCGATCTGATGACGAGTAGGTAGAGCGCATTCGGAAAATTTTTTTTATGACGACACCTCAAGCGTCGACACTTAGCTTGTTACGACAGAAAAACTTGTATGATTCTGATAAATAAGTGCTGAACGCCTTCATTCGTCCATAAACATTTATTTGAATCAAGTATCTTTTCTTCAAGCTTTGGTTAACGCGATATGGGGTAGGTTTACACTAGAAGCGATTATTTTATGTATAACTTTTATTTTTCTCTTTTTTATTGCGTATGAAAATTCAATGGTCTGAGCACAAATAGTAATGCTAGATACGTGCAAACAGTGTCCTTTATTGGAGTCCATTTGTAAAAACACATCCTCAGTGTAACTGATGGTAAACAAAAATTAACCACGCTAGAAGTGAGGACAAAGTACCAAGTTTGTTTATTTGACTTGGCTTAGATAGAGTTAAGCACAATAAAATTCCTTTTTACCCGACAAGCCTAAAGTACTTTATGGTCCAGGCGCAAAAATAATTCGCAGTTTATGCTCTTTGTGTAAAACTTTTTTACCACTTCGTTAGCGTAAACATTTGTCAAAGAAATAATTGAAAAAAAATCAGAGGTTGAAAGAAATTACGACTTGTTATTAATTTGTCTGCGATCTGATAGGAGATTATTATAAAATAATTAGAATAAAAAAATTTGCGAACAAATTGAGTCTTGAAATAAAGGGAGTGACTTAGTTTATCAAAAAGTAATTCGGAATGGTCATTGTTGAATATAATTCACAAAAAAAAAAACAAAAAAAAACAAAAAAAAACAAAAAACAAAAAAAAACCGTAAACTTTATCCGTAATTTATAAATGTATAAAGCTTTTCTTACAAAAACTTTGTTTTTCCAGTTGTATATTATTCGAAATACACGATTTGTTACGTAACTTCGGTGTATAGGACAAGCACGAACAATTCTATACAATTTTTCAGTGCAATTTATACTATAAAATTGTTTATAACTTTAGCCAAGAACAAACGTGATGAGATTATTTTTCGCACATATTTTTATCACTATTTTTACTGATTTTTTTAAATGTGTCACTACGTTGATGTTAGTAAGTCTAAATTTTTAATGTTTTATTATCTAAATTTTAAAGTTCATTTCAGTGCAATCAAAACTTTTGTTGCATATTTTAAACTTTATAATTCAATGTGATAGTTTCAATTTTATATATTTTTTAAATTATTAATAAAATTATGTTGACATAATTTTTAACGTACTTTTCACGAGTTATATTCTGTTGCACTGAATCCATAGTGACTCTTAATTTATTTTTTATATGAAGTAATATTTTACTCTTGTATGTATCTATAATATAAAAAAAAATGAAAAATAAAAATTCGTACAATGTGGGCTTGTAAAATCCTACTAAAATTAAATTTATTTATGTTATTGATTAACCGAATTTGTTAATTCAAATTCTTGTTAAGATGTTTTTAACAAATTATCAATGAAAATTCTTTTCGAATGTATGTATTTTCATGTTGTATGGGTGACGTCTGGTTTAGAAAGTCATAAAATTAATAACATTTTTTTTTTTTTTTTTTTTTTTAATTGATTTTTGTAATTATATATTCTTTTTTTTTTTTTTTTGACTATACAGAAGCGCAAAACGTCAAAAAAGGATACTGTATACTTTACTTAATCATAATAGTTAAAAAAAAATTTTTTAACACGATTTGCTGTACTTTGTTATTTTAGAGTTTTTCGAAATGATTTTCTATTTAATAAAATTAAGATGGTTTATTTAAAATTTAAAAAAACTTTTAAAAAAATGAATAGCAGTTGCAAATCAATTTTTCTCTTCAATCATCAAAAAGAAAAAAAAAAATTTCTTAAGTAAAGTCTGTCAAAAACAATTGATACAAAAAAATATATCAAAGAAAACCATTTTTTAAACATTTTTAATAAAGTTATTAAAGTTAGGATGGTTGTTGATCTAACGAGCGAGATTAAGCTAACGTTTTTTAGTTAGCGTTTTTGCAAGTTGCCGTTTTTTTAAAAACAACTTTAAACTGAATAAATTCAGTCGATTTATTTTGAGTAAAAACTCAAAAAATTCTGACATTTTCAATCAAAATAAAAAAATATGAAAAAAATAAATAAGAATTTTTCAGAAATAATTAAGAGAAGGTTCTAGTTTACTTACAAAATCTAATCAGCCTAGGATACGTATTCTGAAAAATTCTTATTTATTTTTTTCATATTTTTTTATTTTGATTGAAAATGTCAGAATTTTTTGAGTTTTTACTCAAAATAAATCGACTGAATTTATTCAGTTTAAAGTTGTTTTTAAAAAAACGGCAACTTGCAAAAACGCTAACTAAAAAACGTTAGCTTAATCTCGCTCGTTAGATCAACAACCATCCTAACTTTAATAATTTTAATTATTAATTACGAGCAAAAACCAAAAATCATTGAATTATTTTTAATAAAGGTTAAAATGAAAAGTGATTTTAGTTAAAATTTCAGTTTGTTAGAAGAATTGTGGCTGTGAATTTTTTTTTATTTTTTATTTTTTTTTAGTTTATACACTTGATCATAACACCATATATTTGTTGTTTACCTCAAATTTAATAATTGTTGTATTTTGTTTTTCCCAAAACAAGGCGATACAAACAAATTGATCTTGCTGTTCGAGAACCATACAAAAACAGTGATTCAAATATCTTAAATCAAAAAACACAAAAATTCATTAATTTATTTTTAACTTGAAAAATAATTGGTAAGATAAAAAAGATAAAACTTTTTTGTAGTTAATTATTTTTTTAGCAATCCATTGACCAGACTAACCCCGTCAGAAAAAATTTAATAGTTCAAGATATTGTGAAAAATGTACCCGTCCGATTGACAAAACTTTTTTTGACTCTCACACTTTTGGTGACACTTAACAAAAGAAAGAAAAAAACAATTTATGTATAACCAGTGAAGTGACAAGTTTTTGACTCTGCGAATTTTTTCATTCGATATGTAGCGTAAGTCGAGTTAAAGTGTAAAGTATATGTGTAAGCGACTTCGATAATATTAATTCAATGAACAAAAACTATTAATAAACATAGAGAAAAGAAAAAAAAATTTAGAACAAATTAAATAAATTTAAAAAAGTAATAAAAAATGAGAAATAAAAACAGACAAATGAATGAACGATTTTAACGAAAACGTTTCAAAAATCTTTCCTCGTTCTCAACTTTTTTTATGTATCAATATATCTCATATATATTTTATGTACGTCTTATACAAGATACAATGTATGTTTATTATCTTTATATAAATATTTCATAAACTTATTTGATTTAATATTCCGGGAAAAGCGCCAATCGCAGTTAAACATAAAAACTTTTCAATGAACTTTTGTGGTCTTGATCTGAATATTTATAGTTGATGAGTAGAAATGTAAACTGCTTAAAATTTACATCATGTAACTTTATTCAAACGATTCTCTGTATTTAATATCATAACTATAAAAGTAAAATATGTATTTAATATAAAACTTATACACTAGTGTTCAAACAAATGTACACTATGTTTTCTATTTTTTAACGAATTTTTTATCAATGAGATATAAAATGTGTTCTATTTCAAACAAATTAAAAACCTACTTTTTCATATAATAATTTTTCTACTAGTTTGTGATTTAAAGCTCGCAAGTTAATTTTTTTTAAAGTTTAAATGTTAACTCGATTAAATTTAGTTATTAAATTAAAATGAATTTTTCACTGCCTTAAATTTAAATTTTTCAACTTAGAAACTGACCATACTGATTTTATAAGCGATTCATTATTAATTTTTGCACCAAACTTTTACTATTTACATTTTGCAAGAAGAAAAGCAGGATAAATTTATTTAAAAATTTATGATTCATATGAATGTTTACAATAGCATAAAACCAGTCATATTAAAGTTAAAACGTAAAAAATTAAACAACCTCATCGGCAAATAACGGAGCTGTGACAATCCCGGGAATCTATTATTTCCAGTACCTCTTGTAATGTAGTCGTTGTATACTGTATATGCAGAAATAAACGCGGTACTCCACTGTACATTATCATAACTATAAAGAGATAAAAATAAGAAAGAAGCATGAAAGAACTAGAGAGAATTGTAAGATAAAATTGATCTTTGTACACTAAAGCCTGTTCTTCCAAGAAAAGTAAAGAAGAAAAAAACGGCGTGTTAAAGAATAAAAGTGCGAGTGAGCGAGAACGAGCGGAAGAGAGTGAAAAAAATCCAGCAAAGGCCCCTCTCTCACGAGGTGTGACTTATTGAATCTCATTAAGAAAAATGATTAGTAATAGTAAAAAAAATAAAAAAAAATAAAAAGTTAAGAAAAGATTATGCGTAAGTAAGTAGACGTGCTCGTTCGTTTATAAGAGTGTAACTCAGCAGGTGCGTTATTTGCAATTTTTATGTAAAAGCATATGAACTTTTTTTTCTAACTTCATTGTGATTTGTTGCGTTTTTTTCTACTTTAAGTATAAAAGTCTGATTTTACAATACGCAAAATGTATTTGCGTGAACTTGTAAATTAATCGCACAAAATAAAAACCACTCATTCATATTGTTAAATAATTTCTTTTATTTACTGAAAAAAAAACTACTTTGTTAGATATAAAGTCTAAAGAATCAGTAGAAGGCATGAATTATTTTATCAAATGAAAAACAAAAATCTATGAATAATTGTCCAACTTTTCGTTAACTGGATTTTGTTAGCATCCTGGTGATGTATACTTTTTTACTTCTGTGAATTTGAGCTCAACGTAGGTTAAAATAACTTAGAATCGTTGTATTGCAAAATATTCTTCTAAATTTATCGAGTGAAAAGTACGAAAATCCATTCAAATCGAGTTAAAAGTGAGCCACTCTTAGCTTAGAGTGGCTCACTTTTTACTAGGTTTCGAGTGGATTTGAGCTAACTTCACTCTTACAGATTTACCGAGATACTTTTGCACTTATTATTTATGTTAAAAAATGTAATTTTAATGAAAAGCCTATATTTTTTTAAATTCTTTTTAATTCTCTTCCTCATATCAAATACTAAACTAGCTTCAATGGTAATTGAAAAATCTGATTTTTTTTTTTTTTTTACGCAATAGTCAAAATTTATGGACAATAAGTTAATTATTATAGAATGCATAAATAATAATCTTTCTAATCTCTTAATTTTTTTTGCATAGTTACGATATATATGATTAACACTAGTTTCATAAATTTTCTTTTAGAATATTTAAAAAAAATAAATGCTAATTATTGGTACTGCAGTACAATGAAAAGATATTTTTGAAGTACAGTTACTCAATTTTCAAACAAGTATGTACAAGCATAAACTATAAACTTTATAATTTATACTTTTAAACTATGTGTAGCAATGAAAATATCGTTTTAAAGTAGGATAAATTTTAGGTGAGTATAGCTAACTTATTTGGTTTTATTTATAAAATTCTTTGGTTCTAATTTTTTAAACACGTTTAAAACTCTGAAGAAGTCCCCTTTACTTTATATTATTGGTATTATTGATTCCAATTTCGAGCATGCTTATTTAAGCATGTTCGAATGAGATCTCTGACCTTGTTAATCTCAAAGTTTTTGACTTCAGTTGAAGGTTACATTAAAGGTAACATAATATCTTCAAATTTGAAAAAAAGTACTATTTATAAGTGGAAAAAAAAACTTTTAATTAAATTAAATTTTTTTATCCTAGAATAAATAAAAAGAAAAAATCTTTATTATTATTATTTTTTTTTTTTATTACACATACATACATATTGTCACAGTTCATTTATTCAGTTACAATTTTTCTCAAAATTTATTCAGATCCTAAGCTACCATAGTCTCGTTGGCGTATAATCTCATAATGGTTTATACGTGTTACTTCAATTATTTTACATTTTTTGTTTCATTTTTTTAAATCGTAACACGTTTCTTATTTTATACGCAATTTCATACATATATAACATTAATGATCAGAAATTTTTTTTTTTAAATTAATATAGAAAAATGAATCCACAGCCAAATGTTAAAAAAGTTATTTATCTCTTTATTTTTTTTTTACAATAAAACTATGATATTTCTTAGATTGAATAAATTTTTTATACAATTGGCTGTAATTTCAGTAATCAGTCAAAGCCTTATTGTCTTTGAGTTTCGGAAATGGCTTGTTATTTCGCTTTAAAGAACACTTATCTGAAGTAAAGCTTACATATTTTTCAAGCAAAGAAATTCTAAGCTTTATAATTGTATGATGGAACTCGCATTTTTATTGCCTTGGAAATTTTGAACAAAACTAACAATTGATTAAATCCTTTTAATGGTTCAGTCTATTGCTTGATGTAATGTAGAAGACAATTTTTTATTTGAAAAAATAGATAAAAAAAATGATATTTTGAAGTTAAAAAAACATATCTGTTGATAATAAAGATATTTGTTTAAAATTATTATTATTTTTTTTTATGTGTAATAATAAAAATTTTACTCTGTTTTGCAGGCAAAAATTTATAGTTCTCTTGTGCATAACATTAAGCAAGTAAACTTCAACATTGCACAATTAACTTTACATTTTAGTTTTGATGATAAAATAAATAAAAGTAAGATTTACTTTTATAAGAATCTCCATAAACTCCATATTATAAACCATACGGCAGTAGAATTTCTCTAATTCGAAAATATTTTTCATTCTCGTGACTTCTTCAGAAAATTTGTTATCTACAATAATAACTATTTTCTAATATAAATATATAATCTCGAAATTTAGTTTAAAATACTTCACTTAATTTTAAAAATGTTTCAAAAAAAAATGTTTGTAACTAACAACAATCAAATCATACTGTAGTGTTAGGTGACATAAAAATTGAATCCAGTTTTGTCAACTTTTGATGTCATTATGTTGTTTTCAAAAGTTTTGAATATAATTCATGTGTGTGTGTACAATACATTATTTTGAATATTTCTCAAAATTTTTTACCTTTGTTTATAAATAACGCCTAAAGCTTGTTCCAAAGATACAATTTTTAGTTTATTATTAAATTTATATAATATATTAACTGGTTTAAATCCTTTAATTTGCCCTTTTCAAAATTGAATAGCTTAACCCTTTGTACGTTTTGATAAAATGGCAGTAGTAAAAAATTTAATTTCACTAAGCGGCTAATTATTATTAATAAAATATTTAATCAATGCAGCCATTGAATACGTTTTGAATTAAATTATATAAAAAAGCACAAAAATCGCCTTAGCTGTCTAGTTAAAAAAAAAAAATGCACCGTATAAATATTGTATAAAAAATGCGCTAGAAAATAACAATAAGCTGCAAGTAATATTAAAAAAATTCTTATCTATCAATAGATTTACCAAAAACTTAAATTTGAATAAATCATTTTAATAAGATGTTAAACATAAGTTGTTACTATTGGAACTTTAAATCGTTTTTTTTTTACGAATTTTGTACAAAGATTGTACTTGTCCAGCAATTTGTTTGATATGCTTATAAATTTATTTTCTACGAAAACATTTTTAGCAACAAACATGTTTTCTTAAATGCCACATCCAAATTTTAATAAGCACTAAATTAAAATAGTAAATTAAAAAACTATACTACTATTTCTTATGCTGACGAAAAATTAAAATATCGATAAAAACAAACTGTCACTGAAAATCCCATATGTATCTTATGTTTGATTCAGATCAGTACACATTAATTTAGATCATGATAAACTAACCTAGTGTTAAAAAATTTGTACATGTAAATTCTGTTACTCAAATTTTAACTTTAAAACTATATCAATAAAAGAAATTTGTTTTCAAATACTGATTTATTTTCGATAAAAGAATTTTCATTCGCATTAATATTATAGTTATTATAGGAATGTAACGAATTCGTTGCGTTATGAATTTAATAGGAAAAAATTCATTCTTTCCTATTTCTTTTTTATTTCTCAAAAACTTTGTAAAATTCAATCATAAACATCAATCACGGTTGAGTACTCTCAAGTCTGATAAAATAGGTTCTTAACAACAGGCAACAGCTAATGTAAAAAATATTCAAAAGTTAGGACGACTGAACGAATAGAGCTTATATGATACATTTGAGATTCAACGTGAAATAGCTTTCAAAAAATATCTTTATTTGTAATATTTCATGAATGCTTTTAAAGTTAATATATATATTTAAGCTTTAACGTGGACGCCCTATCAGTGGCTGTTGGTTGATTTTGAACTTCCCGTAGCAATTATGGCTTCTTATTTTTCTGTAGATATTGCCTTAAATCTTTAAATAAGTTGTCCGAAGCAAATTTAACAATTTTATAAATATTGCAGATTTATTTGCTTGGACTGCCTTAAATCTTCGTGGATTTTGGATTTCCAACCACCATCAAAATTTTCTGCAAGGCTCTGGTAAAACTTACTGAAAAATAAAAATATTACAAATTACTTTAAGGAGGTTCCCTACCAAATAGATCTAGCCCACAGATTTTGTCCAAATTAAATTAACACATAGTTTTTAGTGTAAAAATAGCTCAGCTAAAATTTCAAAGCCCTGAGGAGCTTGTGAAAAAAGTTATAAACATTTCAAATTTCACAAATTTGCATGGGTTCTAATGGGAAATTTACTAAAACAGCAAATACTTAATTTCCAGCCCACAGATTTTAATGTAACTACGCACAAAAATCGGAAAAAATCAGACTTTGATTATACTTGTTTCAAAACATTCATTAGGAGCAATTGATTTTATATTCTTGTAAATACGACTTCTCATTGGCTCATACAGAGGTTAGAAAGTAGCTGAGCCAATGAGCAGACGACTACTGTAGTCAAATACACATTTGACTTACGTAGATGGTAGGGAACCTCCTTAAGAGTTTCAGGATTATTAAATTTTTTACTTGCTTAAATTTAACAAATTATTCTGGTTTATCATTTTAAAATAATCATTTGCTGCTTTTTACTAATATTTATTTTTTACTAAGATATAAATAAATATTTATTTTATATCTTTTAAAAACTAACGTTTTAAAAATCCCTTGAGCAAAAAAAATCTTCACAAAAACTTTTAAATTTAAATTATTCTTCATCGCCGTGTTTTTTTCATAAAAGAGTCCGAATACCATACATAAACATGTAACATTGAGTAAATAATGTTTAAATTTTACAATTTTTTTTTTTTACGATAAAAAAAAAAACTAAAAATTACAATTTATTGTATGTGCCAAAAACCAGAATAACTTCTTTAAAAAGTTTAAAGAAAAAATCTTATAAAATATATAAAAAAATCCTAATAACTCCAACTTTAACAAAAATGCCTATTGCAATTTGTAATATTCATGCTAAGTTCTTAATACACTATTATTTTTTCTATTTGAATTTATCTAAGTTTGTCTGTAGTAAGTGTAATCTGTTGTTGAATGCACCATGCAAACTTAAAAACATAATAATGTTAAGCTGCTGATTTTTAGCCCAAATGAACGAATAGTCATGTTAAATTTAATTTTATAAATAATTATGCTTATTACGATTTTTTTATCTAGACTAGATCCAGAACTTATAAAATTAATTAATTTAACGTAATTTAAATTTGACAATTTAAAATAAAAGTGTATGAAAAATCGCATGCTTGATATGGATAGAGTATAAATTGTTGTGTTTTCTGAACCTGTGATTTATTCGGTCCGACGACCACCATCAGCTTCTGCAGAATTTGGGTGAAAGAGCCTGTAGAAATAAACAACTGTTTAAAAAGGAGGAACCGAATAACTGGAAAGTACAGGGCATTGCTTCATTTTACTTGATGAATTTGATTGTGAATTATAATTTGAAACTTATAGTACTTCTTTTATAAGAGATAAAAAAAAAGACTTACCGACAGCTTTATCGAAGCATTTTGGTTTGTTTTTCCAAGCAATGAAAGCCAAATAGACAGGTACAGAAGAGAAAATCATCAAACACCCAATGCCTTAGAAAAATATATTTATAAATGAGTTATAATTTGAAATTTTGTTTTCTTTTGAATGAAAATTTAGATTTAAAAAAGTTGAGTCTACCTGTTTGTACTGGCTCAGCGTACATGGGTACAACGGTAACGAACAGCGTGCAGAGAATGTAGACGATCGGAAAAATGAGATTGACCCTGATCGGCCGTGGGAGATTCGGCTGGGCCCACCTGAGCCATGGCACGCAGAGCACCGAGACGCCGATGCTCAACTGCAGCACGTCATGTCATCATATCAAACAATACGGTTAAACAACCATTCGCTGATTAAGCGCGAATTGATGCCACGCTACTCCAAACTATATGCAATTACGTGTGATTTATACCCTCGGGGAAACTGATGCTGATGGCATAAGGAGAGCATGCCAACAACCTCAAGTAGCTTAAGTTCATTCTGTCTTTTATTTTTATCATTATTATTATTATTATTATTACTATTACTTTTTTTTCCACAAAATTAGCATCTTTTTTTATTACAGAGCTCAAAAGCTTTCAGAGTCATATTTTTGGAATTAGTGGATCAACGCGCGCTTAGGTGATAATTGTTGGGCAAGTTAAATTTTTTGATGGTCATTAATAATGCTTGCTTTAGATTGAGACTAATTTGAGGCTTTTACTTACCCACGTGGCGAATCCAACGTAATTTATAAGGTCGGTGATGTTGTTACAAAACAAGTAAAGCATAGACAGTAGAGCCTAAAAAAAATTAATATCATTATCATCTAAAATGAAATAAAAATTCAAATTTAAAATAGTGTCAACAAAAATAATTATAAGTACAACTTGATTATCTCCAATTTGGAGTCGTAAAATATATTTATTTTCCACATCAAAAAGAACCTTGAAAACTTGAAAATATACAATGGTATGAAAAAAACGTGACATCCGAAAAAGTTAGGGAATAGGGCAGCCGACCGAAACGATAACCTTCATACTCGTGCGTGCGCTTTATCACGTGCAAGTATAAGGGAATCGGACACAGGAAGCAAATTCAAAAGAAGAATTACCATACAAATCACAGCTGGAGTGGGTGTCATTCTCGAGGTTTGGATCATCGTCAAGATCTCCGGCATTTGTCCTTCGCATGCGCCGGCATAAAAGAGCCGAGATGATGTAAGGAGTATCCCGTTGACCGCTCCAAAAGTCGACAGTGCCACGAACACTGGTATCGTCCAGGCCAATGGTCCAAACAGCCGGTTCGCGAACGTCTTTATTATTTTGAAAATTAAATATTAGAAAATTTTCGCAACGATCATGCTCAAAATATTTTATCATTTTTCATAAACTATAAGTAATCTCGTTTGTCGTTTGCAATTTGCATGCAGGGGATTTATTAATTTGATACTTTTACTGAGTTTAAATGGCGTTTTATTTGTAATGTAATTAGAAATATCTTTGATAAGTTCTAGTTCTAAAAATTACCAGATACGAACAATATTACCACTTTAATCAACCAAAGTCTCGATCAAAGTCGAAAAATATTTTGCCCCCTTCCCCGCATTCTTCCCTAAGCTAAAAAAATTAAACATGTCATTGAGGCTTTAAAATGTTTCATATTTTTTATCACAATTTTTTAGATTTTTATGATTTTTAAGGTCTAATTAATGAACAAATTTTAATGATTTCCTTGACAAAACCGACGAAAACAAAAATTTTTTATTACCAGCAATTAAAAAGTTATAGAAAATCGTCTGCTCATTATTAAAGAAGAACCAAGAATCAAGATCGAATGTCATCGATTTAAATTTAAAAAATAATCATTATTGTTTAAACTCATAAGTTAAATCAAATGACTTTTGAGCTAATTTTTAAATTATAATAATAACTTGAATTTTTAAAGAAAAACTTTGCCATTATTCCATAGTGAATTAATAAGTGAGCGCGCTGAAAGATACTATAGTATCTTAAAAATTGATGTAAAAAAAAGCGCATAAATGCGCAAGAACAATTGACTGACAGGCCGATGGACGGTGGTGGCAGCAGCGGAAGGGCGTTGCACGCGCGTGGATCTATAATTTTCCGCCCAACTTACACCGTGTCAGTTGCAGTTACGACAAAGGATATTAATATTTATGATGAGCAAAATTAAAAAAGTATTTTTAGAAAGATTGAGTACTCACGACTGCTACAGCCTCGCTACCTAAAACCTCTTGCGGGCTTAAGGTCGTGTAGAAAGCTACGTTCGTAAATACGTAAACTACCGTGACCAAAGAGCACGATATTCCAATTGCCAATGGAAGGTTCCTGGAAAATTTTTAATCATTTAAATAGGTGAAAAAATTACAATTCGTTTTATTTTATTAATTATTACGTTACTAAAAATTTAATAATCAACTTTATGAATTTAAATTTTTGACACTTTTTTTTACTGTTTCTTAAAAGTAATTAAATTTTTTTAGTGTTATTACCTGACTGGATCTTTTAATTCTTCTATTATAAAGTTCAAGTAGTTCCAACCATTGTATGCGAACAAACCCGAGTAAAAGCTTAACGCTATCTGAGTGACGTCCATTTTTGAATTATCAAATGTAAAGTACTGCGTTTGACCTAAAAATTTCGTAAAATTTTCAAGATTTATAGCTTTTTCTAGACTATTGATATCATATTTCTTTAAAAAATGACCCTGCTATATCGTAAGTAACAAAAGTTGTATTTAAAGTAGAATCGTTACTTTTCATCTGGAAAATTTATTTTTTAGCAAACATTCTAATATTTAAGACAAAGTATGTACCTCGGTGGATCTACCAGGTTTATCTAAAGAATTTTAAAGATTTGTTGAAACTATGCTGATTTAAAAAAAAACTACGTTTTTGTAGAGTATTTTTATCTAACGAGCAGATTTATGAGTTAAAATGAATATTTTTTCTACAAAAAAAAAAAATTCAGGTCAACGAATCGTAAAAAGTAACGCTACTTGATTTTTTAAATAGATGAAAATTGAACACGGAAGACAAGTCGGAGTTTCTTCTATGCAGACAACGATTCGCACGCTTTCCGCCGAGCTTTCCGCCGTCGTTCCAGCAGAGTGTTTAACCACCTTTCTGATTGGACAAATTGTCTCGTCCGGGCTCTCTTTTAAGAATACAACCGTTTTACCAGCTCAAAATATATCTCGTAGTCTGGTTAGTTTTTCATTAATTTAATTAATCGATTTGTCTCAATTAAAAAGTTTTGGTTCTCTCAATCGGATTAATTTAATTTCAAATACCGCTTCGCAAATAAATTTGAATAAAATGAATAATTTAAAAGATAAAAGACTTGTTTGTTTGTTTGTTTTTTTTTTTTTTTTTCTAGGTGATATAGACATGTATTTTGTTTTCTCACCTTCTGCTAGTTGAAAACCACCAGCTCCGATGATGATGAAGAGCGCTAAAAGCTTAGCATATGTGAAAATATCCTGCACCGCCGTCGCCCACTTGACATCCCAGCAGTTGATGAAAGCCAATACACCTTCAAACAATAAACATTAGTAAAAGTATCTTTCAGAGTATATTAAAAACTTAATTTTATGTTTTTTTTAATGTTACGCTAGTTTTTGAAGAATAATGAATAATAAATACGCACTCTAATCATTAAGCTATTATTATTATTATTTTTTTTTAATTATTATGAAAATAAACATAACTTTTTGCGTACAGGAATATAAATAAGTATTTGAAGCAAGGTAATACCGTACCTTACACGACACCGTGGACTGAGAGAAAATTACATAATGACTTTCTCAATCGTATTGAATTTCAATCAAGAAAAATTTCAATCATGAATAATTTTTTAAATTTATGATAAAAGTTAATTTTATTTAATTTAATTGTATTTACATTGAATTTACAGTTTACTTAAATTAATAAGCATGAACTTCTGATCAATTTAATAATGTAAAAATTATTAAAAATAATTTAAAGTTGCTAATTGAGTGTTTCGAAATAAACTATCTGTGTTAACTTTATTATTATATTATTTAAAAATAATATTTGTATAAGTGGATTTAAATCAAATTAAATCATACAATGGTAAATGCTTTTTTATGCGAGGCCGCCTCGTGAATTCGTACGTGAAAGACTGTGTCAAAAGCGAGATGTTTAAAAGTCTGAATGGTTATTTTAAAATTTAAGAGTCAGTTTTTAAAACTCTGAGCTCTACTAAACATTCTTGGTTCATTCTGATGGTTATTTATTTAAAATAATGTTGAAAGATCTCTAATGGATGAGAAACTCCTCTATAGTATCTCCAGAGTATTTGCTATTGTATAATAGCAGGTTTTAAAGAGAAAAAGTCCAACAATTGAAAATTGAAAAAAAAGGTATTGAGTTTTACTAAAAATACCTACGATTGCTTGTCTGTACTTCTAGACAATAGACTTGATCGGACGTTTCAGCAAACAAACCTTTCGTTTAACAAAAGTATACAGAGATGTCTAGAAGACAAATATGACGAGTCTTATTTTAAAATAATAACCACAATCATAGTGGTTTGTTTGACTTTCTATAAAAAAAAAAAAAATTTTATTTACTTTTTTTTTTTTTTTTTTATAATCAATTTATAATAATGAAAAAGCCGATATCTAACGAGATTTGTGATGACCTAATTTATTTTCAAAATTACTAGAATACTGTTTCAATAATCTTTCTTAGAAGGAGCTTAAACCATAAAAGATAATCTTGAAAAATCTGGCCCTAATTCATCAAATTATTCAAGAAAAAACCATATAAAAACATCAGAACTTAAAAAATCTTGAAGTGTCTGTATCCACATAATAATAAATTTGCCATTCACCCACTCGGCAGGTGGTACCAGTTACTATATCGTATTCAGTTATCGTGGGCTCTCCGCACTTTTTTTTCCCCTTAAAAAGTGAAAAAAATCTTGCGTGTCAGACTTTACCCGTCACGTTTATCCCTTCCCTTCTTTCTCGCTCTTTTGAACTACTTGCTCAGCGTGGCGAATTGTTTTTACCGGCTTTCAGTGCACGGAAATCGATGAGGATTTTACTGCTTTTCGTTTGGTTCGCTGTTTTACTTTTTATTTGAACCAACGTAGAAAAAATATTTTTATATTATGCGTGACTAAAAAAAATATTTTTTATTATTACATTTTCAGTTTTCTTGTAGACTTAAATTATAAGTATTTCATAAATTGAAAGTAAAAGTAGTCATATGTATCTGGAACCATATATCAAGACCCAAACGATTAGATTAAAAATAAATCGCCTTCGTACTGAAGTAAGAAAAAAATAACAATACGTAGCAGGCCCTTTTTTAAGATAAATGCGTAATCAATTGAATGGAAAAAGGCTCGATTGCAAGTGAGAAGGGAAGAATTATATACGCAGCGAAATAAGTGCAGTGCTCGACAATATCTAACACGGGACGAATACGCAAATAACTGTAATTATTATTGTCCTCACACTAAACGAAATTTCTCCACCGTATTGCATCAGTCGGCCTGAATATGCGTTTTTTTTATACTCTCTTCATCATTTCTTTGGAATGTCAAAGCATTGTATTTAGTTTGTTAGGTAATTTTATCAGCCGATCCTTCGACCGCTATTTAAATATACTGGCTCAAAATTAATAAGGAAATTGTATATTTACGATTTTTCCTTGAGTTTTTTTACTATGCACCGATTATTGTAAATCAATTATCGTAGACGATAAATTATCAACCCGAGGAAATTTAAAATTTATCGTTGCTCTTTATTGTTTACTTTGAATCTAATTTTAGAAAATTCAATAAAAGATCTTTTCCCGCGCATGGTAATGATTACTACAGAATACAAAATTAGTGCTGTAAATAAAATTATAGTGACAGATCAATGTAAAGTGTATTACGAGTATACGAGAATTTCTTTATATAATAAACATTCTGACGCTCATTTTTCGATAGTCTTAAAATAAATCAAATAATAATTTTAAAAATTTGAATAAAAGATTCTTCAAAATCTTTTAATTTTCCGTTAAAAAGAGAGTAAATTAGTTACAGTATTTGCAAAGATGTTGAATCAGAAAGGATTAACCAGGCTCATCGATCGAAGAAGTGAAAAGGAGAGCAAAAATAAAATTCACTAAGCACGAACTGCAGGGTCGATGAGTAATTGGCCGAAGAGAAGGAAAAGTGGGTTATTTGTCTCAATTTCACTGAAACAGGGCATGAAGTTTGTTTGAATTTAAATTACATTAATAAAGCCTGAGAAAAGACAAGTGATTAAATAAAACTTCCCAAGTGTAATTGAATCTTTTAAAAAAATATTGAAATCTACAATAAAATGGTAAAAGCAAAGATGTGTTCATTATACTCTAGTATAATTAACCAAATTTCTTTCCAAGAAGTAAACAAGAGGAGAATTTGTTTATTAAAAGATTTTTGAGGAAATAATCCTAGTTCTAACTCTTCAAAAGATAAGGTGAAAAGTTTTTTAAAGAGTTGATAACTAGTTATTAAGAATTTTAGCTTTCGATTTAACTTTGCAGGTAAATTTTTCAGAAAGATAAATTTTTTCATGAAAACTGTATACTTCCACCACATACTGTATAATTTTTGAGCTCAGACAGCTACTCCCCTGCCTTTAATAATTACATTAAAAATATGAAAAAAGTATTGAATGTTATAAAATCGATAATAAAAGCGTGATCCTATGAGCTAAAAACTTCCAAAAACTTGTAAAAAAGTACAAAACTGAAACTTAAAATCCAATAAAAATAATTTATTAACAAAAAAAAACTCACATATGCAGCAGATAGCGAGAAGAACTTTGGCACTGTGGGGTGGCGAACACTCGGGAAAGAACGGCGTGAGGGCGTAGGTGCTGAACGTGAGGGCGACTATTGCCTGACTGCACGGTCTCACGATCATGCACTCGATCCACAGCCTAATGAACGCCATAAAAGGACCGAAAGTCTCCATGATGTACGCGTAGTCGGCACCCGATTTACGTATCATGCAGCCCAACTCCGCGTAACAATAAGCCCCTACCTGGAAAAAAAATCATCATCATCATAATGCACGTCGACGTGGTCGACTTTATTCTATTACTATTCAAGATCAAGATTTCAGATATTCTAACTCTCGCTAAGATTTTTAATTAGCTTGGTTCTTGGTACTCGTCAGTGTCGGTGAACTTGAAAAAGAGGAAGTCAAGAGATACAGTTATCGACACTCACGGAATAGCGTTTGCTTCAAAATTATTCATTGTTTTTTCCACAGTAAAATAGTAGATAAACTCTGTTTAAGTTTTTTTTTTTCTTTCTCTTTTTTTTTTTTCTCGCGTTTAAAACTTCTGTTTAAAAAGACATTTTGAAAAGCATCGAACATGAAAAATTCGATTATTTACGTTTCAAATTGAGCGTGATCTATAATACTAATAATTCCGAGCTCTCGAGATAATTATGAGAGGATTGACATAATGAATACTTACCATAGAAAAAAGTCCCGAAGCCAGCCATACTATAAGAGCAACATTGACGCTGCCTGTGTATAAAAGTACCCCGGTCGGGCTGACAAATATACCAGATCCGATGATCGAGCCTACGATAACCGTAACCCCGTTCATCAGTGACATCTTCGCCTCGAGTTTGATCTCGTCTCCGGTTCCCACTTGATCGTACGAACCGTTCGCCTCGCCATCTTTTATGCTGTCTTTCGTGCTTTCCTTTAAACTCTCTGACTTGGACATTCTGAAATTCAAATAGGTTCACTTGTACTAAACTAACAATTTTTTATGTAAAAAAGAGGAATATTTATGGGTTTGCGGGAAACAGTACAGATAGAACTTTCAATTTCATTCTTTTTCTTGGCTCGGAAAAATAGCACGTTCTACATTTGAAATAACGTTGGACTATCAATTCCCACTGGGTACGTTTATCAGTCCATGAGCACATTTTTTCATTTCTCGAAGCTGTTGCTATAATGAACGAGAATTTTTTTTTATTATTAACAACCGGAACCCAATTAATTTTTTCAAACCATCAGAATTTTACAGTAATTACTAAAAGTTCAGTTTTAGCACCCTAGAGAGTATATTTTTCGGGACGTTCGATCCTTTGAGTATAACCTTTTTCTTTATTTATTCACTATGGCTTCCCTCACACCGAGACTATTTTTTTTTATCTCAAACATTTCAGAAATCAGCGATTTTAACAAAAAAGAGCAAAAGTAGCAGATTTTAAATTATCAAAAATTGTTGATTTTGTTTAGTTTTGAAGATTTGACACAGTCAAAAATTTGAATAAATTACTGTTTGATCGAAATTAAATTTTAGAATAATGGTTTGGAGTATAATGTCTAGTAACTCGAGTGCATACTTTGAAAGTTAAAAAAAGGGTTCTAAAAGTATAGTTGAATTTTGAAATGATCATTTCTATTGAAAATTAGCATTTACAAATTATGCGTCTGGCTGCCTACGAATTCTTACGGAGATTTCAACACTGCGTATTATATGTCTGGAGAAGGCTCGGCTCTGCAGCAGTCCATCATCAAATCAATGCTATGAGAAAACGCCTTCCTGGTATCGAGTAAACTACTGCCTGACGAAAACTGGTTCCCTTACGAGTGATTTGCTGCATCATCATCGATTCATATTTATAAAGTGACCACACATTAATGTCTTTTGACTATTCCGTGATTCTCTAATTAGCATAATGCTTAGAAGAATATTATCACATCAGTTCGTTCGGGTTTAAAAAGTTTACATATTTATAATGCTGGTAAATCGTGATAAGAAGTGGACAGAAAAACTTGGTTCTGTGTTGCTTGATTCGTTAAGAGTTTTTTTATACATCTTGCACATAATAAAGCGCTTGGTTAACAGACATTGGAAGCTGCTTTTATATATCACCGTCAAAGTTAATAAGCAAGAACCAATGATAAAACGTGCGCTACGTAATACTACTTAGTTTTACTATTAGTTTTATCATTACTGATTACATGGTTGATGCAGTTTGTTTTACACTTTTTCTTATCAACTTATGAAAGCTTATTTTCTTTACAATATAAACATTTTTTTGAAATTTTGTCATGAATACTTTTAAATCGTATCTTTATTTCGGAAATCATTAGTTCAGTAATAAATAAATAAAATTTTAAAGCGCGTGACTATCGATTGATTTCACCAAACTATGTTTTATCTATCACGCAGTACTGATGAGTATTTTTTATGCGTAGTATTAAATGACTATGTTATAAAAAAAAAAAAAAAAAAACCTGTTACTGAAACCAATGGAACCAACTGTGCTTCGTGACTAGGCATAACCAGTCACTTGGCTTCCCTTTCTCCTCATTATTCTTTTTCTTTTTTTTTTTTTTCTAATTTGATTATCAAAAATACAATACGAGGTGTACTGATTTATTTAAACAAATCTAAAGTTTACTCTTCAGAAAATTTAATTAAATAATTAATTTTTTGTTGATTATTTGTCAATTTTTCGTAATTGAACAATTTAATTTTTCAATAGTTGTTTGGGAGTTTTATTTAAATGGACGTGTTTTGTCGGTAATAAATAAAACCGACGAACTGGTTGTCTTTTATAAGGAAGAATAATTTTTTTTTAATGATTAAAATGAGAAAAAATCGGTAAATACTAAGCACAAAAGCTTTTAAGTTTTCATCACAACGCCACCGCAGCTCATGAAATAATCAAAAAATTTTCGAAGCAAGGCTGGTCAAAGTCTCGGAGTTTAGAGTCATGTCCGCAAAGCTTGGACTTGAATATTTTTGGACGCACGAGTCTGAAAGAATTGAGTTCATTGAGCAGTTAAAAAGTTTGAGAATACTATAAATTTTTATTAAAGTGTTCAAAATCTAGAACTTTTTAATTAAATTAGAATAAATAATAGTTTAATTTTAGTAAATAAAAAATACTTTTAAGCTTATAAACTACTCAGTGATTGAGTCTTCTGGCTTTGAAAGTATATAGGTTTCAATCCACGACTCTTGAGTCCAAGGAACTCAAGTCAATAGATCAAAAAGTCCGGAATATGACTTTGATTTTAAACTCAAAACGAATAATAAAAATGACGGTAGGGCGACAAAACGTCTATCAAATTAAAAATCTATTAACATAAAACCACAATAAAATTTAATTCACAGTTAAATCTTTAATAAATTTTAAAATAATCCAAACTCACGAAGTTATTGCAAATAAGTTGTTTCTTTCCTTTTTGACTCATAATAAAAGTTAAAGACATTTTGACAAACGAATTGAACAATACAAGAGACAATTTAAGACTGATTAAAATCATATTTTCGAAAAAGTATAATGCTTACGATTAAGTAGGAAATCATTATCATAAACGTAAACAATAACAAATGTATTCGAAATCGAATTAAGTAGACTCGTAATTATAGTTCTGTCAATGTAAATAATAATAAAAGTTTTAAAAAATTTATTCAAATGATTTACTTATATTTTTATAGACTTGTTGTCGCTAGACGTTTTGTCGCCTACATGTTGTGTCGTGGAATCAAAAATGACTAAAGTTTTATTAGTAAATGGGGGTTAATTTAATTAATAAAACACAGAATTTAGGGTGAAAATCAAAATATCAAAACAAAGTCTTTATTGCACCCTAAGTTTGGCACAAGGAAGGACACGACTGCTCGGAAGGAGCAACTCGACAAGAATTAGAAAACTACGCTGTAGCAACAGCATCCCGAAAATTGCGTTTTAACGACGTACTTGCAGCTGCGACGCCCGACTTAAGTACGGGCCGGCCGCCTCTGCAAGGTTGCCGATCACACTTACAAAACTTCACTCCTTGTGCGTAGAATACTCACAACGACGAGTGATTTTTGAAACAGAAAATTCATCCATAAAATACATGAATTCCAACAAGTTTTAGCTTAAGAATTAAATTTTCTTTTTAAGTATGATAAATTATAAATTTTTGAAAATCATGACTTTAAAAATTTTTTATACGAAAAAAAATTCTCTATTATAAAAGTACTCAGTTGAAACAAACTCGATGACTAAACAAGTTTAAAAATTAAAAAAATTTCTTAAATATTCATGACTAAATTGAGCTCATGAAATTTTTAGCTTCAAAGAATAACACATGACTTGCTATTCATAATTGTGCAGTTAAAAATGTCAAAATTTTTTTATTTTAACCATACGAGTAAAGTTGATAATATTAAGATTATTCAATGTTTAAAAAACTTTGAATTTTCAAGATAGTGACGAAAATTATCAGAATATAAAATTTTATAACTTTTAAAATTCCAGGTTTATTTATCGGATATTTTCAAAAAATAACTAGAAAATAGTTCAAAATTATTATCTGGTAAGTAACTGATCAAATTATAAATACATCTAATTCGTCGTTGATCAATAAAGTTGAGAAAATAAAACCACCTCATAATGACCAACGATAATTATAACCAGTATAAAAATTAGTATAAATGTTAAAACTGACAAACTCTGCACCCACTGAGACTCTAATGATTGTCCATTAATAAAAATCAAGCATGCAGAATTTCAAATTAAGAAAAACCGTAATACGTGTGAAACTGTATTTAATACCCGCGAGTTTACCGGTCACTTGTCATTGCCGCAGAATCTCTTACTTACGGTGTGCCACGGCGAAGGGGGACAGGGGGTGCGCAAGAAAGAGGGTGGATAAAGAAGGAAAATAAAAAGACAAAGAGAGTAAGAGCAAGCTCGAAGCAGTACGAATGCCCCGCGTGCGATCCCAAGAAAGAACGAAAGAAAGAAAGAAATCCGAGAATGCATGCCTGCAGCATTCAATGCGGCTCAACATCACCCCCTGCGGAGTATCATAATAGCTCACTCCCCGTACCATCACGACCATCTCAGGACCTTTGGCATCGCTATAAACAGTCTGGCTGCTGGGGGGAGGGGGGGGGGGAGATCCTAATACGCAGCAATACGTTATCAATTTGGGGGTGAATAGTTTTAGCGTGGGCTCGGATGTCTTATTTTCGGGAATAGATACATTCGAGATCGATTAACTGATCAAGAGTTTTATAAAACAATGTAGTCTTTTTTTTTTTTTTAATATCGAACTGCAGTGTATTGGATTGAATCATGAGCGTACTTGATCTATTTTCATTTACTGTGTAATTAAAAACCTACTCATCTTTGAAAAATCACGTTTATAAAAAAAATACGTAGAAATACAGCATCGTTTTATAAATGCTCTTGTTTGTAGGAATGATTGTAACCAAAGGGAGGGAAAAAAAAGTATCTCAGAATTAACTTTGAAAAGACGGAGTTTGGACAAGAGCAAATTACAGGTTCCTTGTGCGATTCCGGTCTGTCCATCTTCTTTCTCACATTGTTTGCCCGCGTGCCGGGAGAACAGCACATGACGGTTTTTCTCTGAAATCTTTAGCACCGAAAGTCCGTTGGCGTATTGCGTCACGGTTTCGTCGCCTCCGATCGATTTTTTATCCTTCCCGGGTGTGTTTGGACAAGGTGTTTGCTACGGTAAATTGTCACTATTTACGTTTACAATACACGTTGGGTTGATCGATTACTGTTTGTACAAGCGGTTTTGCGAGTTTTGTTGAAAAATATTGATAGCAGTTAAACAAAACTTCTTATGGTTGGTTATAGAACTAGGTTGAACCCGCAGAAATGAGAAACTGAATAAATTAGCGGGTAAATTACTTTCCCAGTAAATTGACTTATTGATTCTTGTGTCTGTTAAAAGCTTTATTTTTAAAATGGCAAAACGGAAATGTCAATTATTATGGGAAAAAACTGTTAGCTGTTAGCTCGGCGAATTTGAGGGATTTTTTTTTTCAAACGATCAATTCATGTTTTTCTAGTAAATCAATTAATCAATTATTTATAAATTTGAAAAAAAAAAGAATTTTTTAATCAGTTTTTGGCTTAGCCGGGCTTTTAAGTAGAAACAAGCTGAAATTCTTCCACGCGCTACGGTTGAGAAAATGATAAAACTTTTCGGAATGCCAAGATATTTTTTATTATTTAATAATCGTCACGAGCACTTTTTAAATTTCATGAGCGATTCTAGTTTAAGTACGATACTAAAAAATTTAATTATGAAAAACTGAAAATGCGTGTGTGTATTTATGTTTTTTGCCACGCAAAGAAAACCTATACTGGCTATTAAAAAAACTAAGATCAGATTAGTTACAGAGTGTCAAAACAACGTGGGGTAGATTGTACGGAAAGAAATTGGTGGCAATTTGTCGGTGCAGCGATAGCGCAAGACGAGCAAGCCGGAAAAAAGAGCGTGGGAGGAGTGAAGAGGGAGGGCTTCGAGAGGCGAGTGATTAAATTAAGGAGGCGACAAAAGAGCTTAGTTTAAGTATCCAAGCAAGCAGCGGACGCGTGCTTAACGTCAAAAGGAGCCTATAACTCCTATGGCGTAAGTCGGCATGGCATATGACTGTATATGCATCAGACGTTGCGCGCGCGTTGCTGAAAAATCAATAGCTCGAACCACGTGGCTCTGCAGCGTAGACAGCTGCACTAGGGGGTGGACTTTTTTTCCCCTCTTTTGACTCGCGTAAATTACCATTGCCAAGTTCAAAAACAAGATAAATTACTCGGTAATCATAGTTTACGGGGACAAGGAAAACGCGATAACTCACCTGAAGCGTTGCTAACTTAGCAGGGGTTAAAACAACCCCTTAATCACTAACAAAAAAAACCACTTTAACACCAAAAATAACACACACTCGCGAACAACCGGCAACTGGTAAGAAACGAGAGGAATAAAAATAAATTTTTAAGTAGGAACTCGGTACGGTGAGCGCGGCGCGGATTTCGTGCGGCCGCGGCGGTGCACGCGCGATCGGTGGTGGTCCGAGTCTGAATGAGCGAGTTTTGCTGCTGCTTCCTCTCTCTTCCACCGTGGCTGTAATGTATTATACGAAGAAGGGGGAGAGGGGGTCGGAGAAACACGCGCGCGCGGAAAAAGGGAGGATCGACTCTGCCTTGGGGTTCCTTTGGGGTGGTTTTCACGCGAGTTCCCAAAAAAGCTACAGGCTAGTAAGCAAAATACACTGTCATCGTGGGAAATTTCAGATGGGTGACCGTTACGTAATTTTACTGTTCGAAAGTCCTGATTTTTTTTTTTTTTTATGATTTCGAGATTAAAGTTTCGGAAGAAAACTGCGCTTGTGCCACCAATTTTTGTTTGACTAATTTATTTTTATTCACCTTAACTGTTTCATTAAGTTTTAACTATTTTTTTGCAAAAAAGCTTCAATTTTTTTTTAAATTTTTAGTGGTCTATTTTTAATTTAATCTTGTATGTAATACTAGAGAAGGCTAGTTATGATTGACAAGGGATAATCAATAATTACAAAAAAAATCAAATAGACATTTTCATTAATTATTTGACAATTTCATTTCTTATAAGCCAAGAGATGTTCGAACAATAGTTGACCAAAGGGTAAACAAAAAGGAAAGACGGCGCTATACTTGAATATATTCAAAAAAGTAGTAAATATGAGATAATGGAAAATTTATGGGTCTTTACGTAAAAAATAATTTATTTTCATGCAGATAATCCTCTCGCTTATCAAGTGTTTAGTATGATTTTCCATCCGATGACGTCGGTGTTCGAATGTTATCACTCTATGAGAGATTTCTAAATTTAACACCCCGTTGCTATTTAATTATAAATATAAAACGAAAAATCAATAAGTTTCCGATCGAAAAATTTAAAAATTTAAAGAGTTTCATTTCATAATGTCATATAAGAGACTATATGCAAAAAGTAGTACAACAAGAAAGGATAAAAGGTAAATGGTGAAGGGTACGCCGTATACCTATCACGTAATTTATCACGTGTTAAAATGTAATAAATTTAAAATCCGATGACAGTGGTAGCGTCGATATTCATCGGTACGTGAACAGCTTTTACCCTTCAAAAATTTTCTGCATGTTTCTCGTACGCTATCCTATATGGCTGCTGACGATATCTTTTCACTTCCTGTGCTGCCTTCAACGAAATACTTGCATACTTACGATACAAGTCATTGCATCCATGCAGAGATCAAAAAATCTCGACGCGTTTTCAAAAATTTCATTAATTCAGTTGTAATACTCGAGATACTTCGCATAAGTCTTTCGGTAAAAAAGTAATATCATGCATGTAAATGAGTGTTTTTAAAATTCTGGTTTTCATTTAACAAATTAAGTCAATTGGATTCTTCGAAAAGTAAATTTGAAGTGTTTATTTCTAAAAACCTGTTAAAAACCTTTCTTCGATCCTCATTCAAATAAATTATATTTTTAAATCTATTAAAATTTACTCATTTTTCCTTGTTTCCGCATTTCAAAATGTTATTTTTATCTAGTATGGCCACCTTTTGTATTTTTAATGGTTGTGTCTAGGTACCATCGCCGTGTACCGTACACGGTACACGGTAGCTTTTTACTTTAGATCCTATAATTTATTCCAAATAACCCACTTAAGTTTAAAAAAACTACTAGTTTTTACTTTAAATCTAATTACCCATCCTAAATAACCCACTTAAATTCACAGAGTGTCTAAAGTAACTCTTATTTGGTACCGTGTACCGTGCACCGTGCACCGAATACGGTACACGGCGATGGTACCTAGACACTTTCATTTTTAATTTGTAGACTCCATACGTAGAGCTCAATGGAAGTTTTAACGTCTTAGGTTTAGTTCTTTACCAAATGCTTAGAATATTTCAGTACGTAAATACTCTGGTATTTCAAATCAATTTATCTGCAGGAATATAAAATCTCATTTCTAATCAAAGAGATTTCACGTATCAAAAAATTAGATTTTGGTGTCCCACAGCGTCTGTTCTTGCTTGAAGAGCGAATTCGGTATTAAGCAATACCTAAGTTAAGTATTAATAAAAAACTAATGTATATATTAATTTCGTCAAAAGCGTATATTAACTAGTAAAAGTTTTTTTTTTTTTTTTTGTTATTTCAAAATTATTAATATAAAGTTTTAAAGACTATAAATAGAATAAATATTAAGTGAGTGTGGTCGTGAATGAAGAATATACAGTATGATTTGATTAAAGTGCAATCGCAATTTTCTCTAAACTGCATTTTTCAAATCGGTGCATATTCTCAATTGAAAAGTAGCTAACAGAATTTGACATAATTTCAAGGAGATTTATTCGTATTATTGTTCTACAATAGATGATTTATTTAATTTTAAAATTTTTGCAAGTTTAAACACACAATTTTCAATATTAACATATATCAGTTATTTATGTGAATCATCTTTAATTTTTAAACTAAAATTTTTAAAATGAATGAATTTTTACAGAAGCTGCACTCGAACGGTAAAGCAGTTTCCTCTAAACAAGCGTACCATTTGAACCGCTGCAATTCAGGCATCTGCATCAAAACTTACTTGCGCACAGCGCAAATCTAAACTCCTAGGTACTATATATATAGGTAAACTAAACTCTAAGGGTGCAGCTACACTAGACGCGTATGATGCGTGCGTATAACGCGTGCGTATGATGCGTATGGCTCGAATCCATCGGAATCCTCCAATCGCGTGTTTGTAGAGATTCTCTTTGGATTATTCTGTTGGATTCGAGCTATACGCATTATACGTACGCTTCATACGCGTCTAGTGTAGCTGCACCCTAAAGTCTAACTAAAAAAAAAAAAAAAAAAACAAGCGACCGACGAACACCACAGCACATTGTTATTGCGGCGTTGAGCTATCATTTGTCGTTCATTTTGTAATCAGTGTAACTAAAAGTGTTTATGGATGTGTCTAAATACGTACAGTACATACATTTTGAAGAAGGAAAAAATATCACTTCAAAATATCTAAAACTCCAGTGCCGTTGTGCATTGAGAATTGCAGCTAATTGATGTGTTACGGGATTGCAAAGGAGACATACAACAGAGTGATGCATATAAAAAATATATATTAGTCTCTGTACCGTGATTATTTTTTCCAAAATAGAATTCTTATTTTAAATAGAAAAAATGTCGAAAGTAAACACATAAAGTGGTTTCAACTTCGTGCTTGTTGGTCGGTATTGTCACCTCCTCAAGACCATCAAAAAAGGTAGTTTCAAAAAAGGTGTCTGGCATTGTGCTTACCTATGAGTATGTTTACATATATATTTGCTTTGTAACACACTGTCATTCAATGTGCTTGTTTGGCTTTGTAATTATTCAAGTGTAACTGTGTCTTTGTTTACATGCTTATGAATTTATCATTTCAGGTTCTTTTTATTGTGCTTATACAAGGGTATCAAATAAATTTAAAATCTGATTTTTAAGTGCCCATAATATTAAAAAAATTATGATGGCACTAGCTGAAACTGGTACTAAGAGACATACTGGAAAGCGTAAAAGACCAAAAGGAGGCAGCAAAAAAAGGACTGTGAGTGACAAAGGTCAAAAAAAAGCTTTGTTGGCTATAAAAAAAGAAGAAAAGAATAATCCTCTAAAAGAAGAGCTGATTTTGCAGGAGGATCATATTCATGATTTAATACCAGGAGAACATGAGTTGAGTGCAGCCGAAGTCACTTTTGAACAAGCCACTGTTTCTGATCAAGATTGTCAATCCATTACATCAACTTTATGCATGGATGCAGTTCAAAACAGTAATAAATATGTTATTATAACTTTGTTGCAACCAGATGCTCAAGAAACTATTATTGGAGAAGAGCTTATAAATGCTGCAGAGCTAACAGAAAGTGATGACAAAATAAAATGTTCAAAACTACAAAAAAAAATTCTTTTGTTGCAAAAAATTGATCCCCTAGCTACTTCATCCATAGAAACAGTATCAGAACCCTCAATGCAGTTAGTCAAAGAAGAAAAAAAATATTTTGATGTTTCTACAGAGCCCCTTGATTTTAATGAATTTGTTCAAGGAATAGACAGTAATGAGCAAAAAGATTTGGGAAGTTGGGTAAAAAACTTTCAGTCTTTAACATTACTTTATACAGAATCTGGAAAAGCATATATTAAATGTCCAGCTTGCACGGCAATGTTTTTCAAAGCATCATCATTTGAAAAACATGTTTCTTGCCATCTTCAAAAAGAAGATGATCGCTTTGTTTGTAGTTTTTGCCACTATAGTAATATAGATCCTAACTTAATTTTCAAACATCTCAATGTGCACCAAGATCAGTGTGAAGTTTGTAACATGAATTTAACTCGTAAAAACAGCTTTAAAAAACACTGGGATATATCAGAGATGTCAATGACTATTTCAGTAAAGCGAGATAAATTAGGTAGATTTATTTGTGTTTACTGCAAACTTGGCTTTGATCTTTGCCATCAACTTCAAAAGCATTGGTTTAAACACTCTTGTAACTCTCGTAAAAGTTTACAATGTAACAACTGTACTGGACTCTTTGATAATGAAGAAATGCTAAGAAACCATGTTTGTCTTTTGTGCAGTGTCTGCGGTAAAATTTGTGACAGTATACATCGGTTAAGATCTCACACTAGATATGAAAAACATTATTTATATTGTCAAATATGTTCTTATGAATTTATTTTAGCTGTTGATCATGAAAAGCATATGGAACTTCATAAAAAAATATATCATGTTCATAAAGATTACGCTCATTGCTTACAGTCAGAAGATGGAACATCTTTCCAATGTGAACTTTGCAAAAAAATATATCATACAATGTCGTGTCTAGTTTTACATATCAATGACGACCATGAAATGGCAGAAGCTGGAGAAGCACTCAATCCTGATGAGTTTGCTAGAATCAGCTCATCTGAGAGTAAAGTGGAAACGCCCTCATACGATATAATCTCAACTTTGAAAAGTGAATTAAAATGTGAAGTAGATTTGATTGGAAGAACCTGTGAAGAAGTTTTGGAAGACAGTGTGATGGAAAAAACTGATAGCACAGAAAATGATACAGGTACTGAGCAGTGTGAACCTGTTGCATTATGTTGGAATAGATATTCAATTGATGAATCTAATATTAGAAAAGATTCTTAGAGTTATGATTTTTTATTATCTTTTTAGTTGTTTTCATCTTTTTATTTTACTATTCGTTAAGTGTTTTTGCAGCTTGAACCAAGCAAGAATATTTTGCTAAAAACATACAACTGCAATATTGGGACTTGTGCATTTGATAATTATAAAGTTAAGAGCTTCAAAAATTGATGTAAAACGTTTACAGCACGTTTCAAGTGTGAAAGTTCCTAAAAACGTTATTATATTACTAAAAGTAAAAAGTGGTTGAAAAATATAGAACGTTTATAATCGACTAAACTAAAGTCATCAAAAATTAACATATGAACAAATAATTTTCTTAATCTGTTCACTCACTTTTATACAGTGAAGATTAAAAATTTTGATTTCTCATTGTTAAAGGTAGCTTTAATTAAATTAAATTTTAAAATCTTTAAAATATTAAAGAATTTAAACTCGAGTTATTCTTTTTTTATTTCTGGTATTCGATAACGCAAAAAACTCGCTGTGAATTTATGAGTCGAGCTCAAAAAATTTTCCACATTTTTGTCCCACGTTTCCTCATGTCATACAACTTTTTAACGATTATTTATAATAAAATCTTTATGATTTTTTTTTTTTTTTTTTAAGATTTATTTACATTCATAATTGACGTTGGTATACATAGGTACACTGGCCGGACACCATATCGTTCCGAGGTTTGAACTGGCACTCGAAATCTGACCGTCAGTCAAACCTCGGAACGATACGGTGTCCGGCCAGTGTACTTATATGTACAGATATTTTTTAATATTGACAC
This sequence comes from Encarsia formosa, assembly GCA_038277355.1. Taxonomy (NCBI): domain Eukaryota; kingdom Metazoa; phylum Arthropoda; class Insecta; order Hymenoptera; family Aphelinidae; genus Encarsia; species Encarsia formosa. The sequence goes on from CM076185.1 coordinate 16,321,513, forward strand.
ATTATCACAATAATGTATAATCCTAAACTAACTTATACAAAATAAACGGAAAATATCAATTTAATATCGAATGTTGAAAAAAAAATTTTCTTATATAATTATGTATTTTGTATAAAAAACAATCAATGTTCTTTTAATAATAGTGATTTGAATTTTACTAAGGACTTGTCTAGACCCACATTGCCTAGATTCAACTGCATTGGATATTTTACATTATTAAAGTTATATGTCAAACTGTACACAGTAACAGCAGAGAATTCGAGATTATTTATCAAACCATCAGAAATTGTGGAAACAATATCAAGGATGATAAAAACTTCTTTTATGCTTTTATCAACAATTCTCCGGTACGTTTGAATTTGGCTTAAACCAGAAAGACTCTTAAGTTGATTTTTCTGAGATCGTTTGATTTCAATTGCAATACCTGTATTGTGATTTTCATAAATGATGTCACAATAGAATCTCTTATTCTGAACAGTGAGTCTTGTCTCTCATTGAATTTCATTCGGAACATGTTGAAGGACAAAATTAACCTGCCCTTTAATGGATGATTCATTTACGCTCTTCTGTTTTTTAGACCATTCAATGATATATTCACAAAGAGAAGACACTGCTTTTTCTAAACTTAATGGGCCGTTTTCGAAATCCTCTTTATACTTATGAGGCTCTAGATTTAAGAATTCTCTAAGTTTGTTTACAGCGTCGTAAAGCTTTTGCTTTACAGGTTTTAATTTGCTAAAATAATCATCGAAAAATGATTTTTCTATTCTTTTACTGATAAACTTTACAGAAAAACCTTTTTCATACCTCCGGGACGAAAACACCAAATTCCTTCCCCGGCTAGGAGCGGGACTTTGGGTTTTCCTCCCGTCGTTATGAAAAAAACATTACACACGACACTGGAAAAGTATTAGCAAATCCCTAGCAAACCCAAATTGACGCCCGAGCCGAAGGCTTCGGCGTCAATTTGGGTTTGCTAGGGCTTGCTAATACTTTCCAGCGCCCGGTGTGTAATATACTATTACAATAACTGTGTTGTAATAGTAGAGCTTTTTAACAACTTCTTCAACTTTTGTGCACTTCTCGTCCCATAAATAATCTTCAGTTTTTGACATTTCCATGTTCTGTAAAAATAAATCAGAAAGATACTCATATTTTCCATCTCAACATGAACGGAAACTTTAAGAGAGTAATGAACTTGAGAGTTCAGGCAAATATAATCTTGAATCTTTTCTGCGTTAACTGGTAAATCCCTAAAATTAGGAGCAAAGTCGAAGAACCTGTTTACTTCTCTTCCTTCAACAAATGTTAAACACAGGACTTTATTTGGACAGTTGAGAAAAAAGTTCGAAATTTAGATTGGGTAAACCTGACTCTACAACATCTGGTCCAAGACCTCTGAAAATGTGCTTCTTAAACCCCAGTGATGTTGAATGAATTTTTATACATAAAAAGGAACTTCTTTGTGGTGACTTTAAGGATATTTCTATATCATCAGATAAAACTCCAAAATAAATACAGCTATATAAGAGTGTATATAGTGAATTGGAAAATAGATTGAAAAACAATGAAAAAACCATTCAAATACAGCATATCAATGGAATTCCACAAGTTGTTAAAAAACATCAAATAGGTACTTCAAAAAACTGATTACACAGAGTTCTCGCCATCTCTTGATCTACTATCAAAACTACAGAAGTGTTAAAAATAAACTATCATTTATTAAATTAAATATTTTACAAAATGCTGTCACTTATGATATTTTTGTTATTTCAGAATCTTGGTTGGATGACACTGTTGCGGATGCTGAACTTTATGTCCTGGGGTTCAAGTTTTTCAGGTCTGACAGGGATTTTGCTCTTACCGGTAAATCAAAAGGTGGTGGTCTTATGATTTATATTAAAGAACATATTCATTGTGGTCTTATTTCCTCTAGTCATGCTGGCCTTGAGTATATTTTTCTTAAATTATTTTATCCTAAAATAACCATTAACCTCTTTGCTGTCTACTTACCACCTTTTACTTCTTTCGCAAATCATATTGATTTTCTTATCAATATAAACAATTTCTCTGAGTTCCTTTCTTCATTACCAGCTTCTGATTTAGAAAATCTTGTCATTTGTGGTGACTTCAATCTCTCTAATACTTCTTGGAATTTCAAGCACAACATCAGCTGTGTAACCTACTCTCACCCATCTAAGATTATTTCTCTTTCTGCATCTAAACTTGATGATATGATAAATTATTTATCACTTAGACAAATATCTGATATATTAAACCCTAATGGCAATACTCTTGATCTTGTGTTGACCAATATAAATAATTTTAATATTACCTATGCCCCTGATCCAATTAGTCTTGTTGACCCCTACCATCCTCCCCTTGATATTACATTTTCTTTTCCTTCTGTGCCTTATATACCCAATTAGAAGAAGTTTATTACAATTATAAACTTACTGATTTTACTGCTATTAAAATAAATTATCATTAGTTAACTGGTTAACATTTTTCTCTGAATGTGACATAAACACTTGTGTACAAAATTTTTATAATCTTCTTTTTCAAATAATCGATGACTTTGTTCCAAAAACTCGTTTCAGAACCAGCACATATCCTTCTTGGTTTAGCTCAAATCTTATACAAGCTATCAAACTAAAAAAACATCTTCATAAGAAATCTAAAGAACAAAATGACCTACACCTCTACCTTAGATTCAGAGCCAAAGATCAATATGTAAATATTTAGTTGTTCAAGATAAACAAAAATTCATAGATCAAACTTCTCGTGAATTGAAAACAAATCCCCGTAAATTCTGGAGCTTCATTAATGAAAGTAAAAATTCTCGTTCTTATCCTGATGTCATGTTCTATCATGACAATAAATCTTCCAACATAGATGACACAGTTTCTTTTTTTGCCCAAAATTTTTCTTCTGTATTTCGTAGACCTCAAGAAAATTCTCAAACATTACAAAATGACATAACAGGCTCTTTATCAAATCTTCAATTTTCTCTTACCCAAGTTACTGCTGCTCTCCGAACTACTAAAAAAACTTTTAGCCCAGGTCCTGATGGTATACATCCTTTATTATTTATAAACTGTGAATATTGACAAATGCTCTTATGTTAACTTTTCTCGAACTCCACATATCAAATATGAATATATCCTAGAAGGCAGGCCTTTATTATGTTATGACGAAGTGAAGGACCTAGGTGTTATTTTTGACAGTAAATTAAGCTTCGATCCTCACATTAATTATATAAAAAATAAGGCCTCAAAATCTCTTCATTCAGTCATTAGATCTGACAAATCATTTAATGATATTGATACTCTAAAAACACTTTATTTTTCATCGGTACGTCCCTCTCTTTGCTATGCATCGGTTATTTGGTCACCACAAACGAATTACAAATCATTTCTTCTTGAAAAAATCCAACATCGTTTTCTACGTTTTCTATCCCACAATTGACCAACACCCCAATCGCACCTATAGACCATGATTATGATGAACTTTACTCTAAATTTCAAATTCCTTCACTCAAATCTCACCGCCATTGCCAGGATAACTTATTTCTGTTTAAAATTGCCACAAATTACACTGATACCTCACATCTCTCAAACAAGCTCAACTATTTTGCTCCAATAAGGACTCTTCGAAACAGTCAAAACATTTCTACGGTTACCCTCAAACCTACTGACCTGAATCATCGGTCTGTAATCGATCGTGCATCTCTTAGTCTGAATAAGTTGAACACCAGGATTCCAGGCTTGTTGGACCCTTGACTTAGCTAATTTTACGAGGTTAAATAGGGAAACAACCCTGAGATTTTTGTTCGAGCGATTTTGTCATCCAATCAAGTATTCATAATGGATCTCTACTACTTTGTTTGTTATATTAATTTTTAAGTTACCTTTTTGTACTTATATTATTAAACTCTTATTTAGTTGTAAGTCAGGTAAAAATTCCAAGTCACTATAATTGAATAATAACATGTGATAAACCTAGCAATATGCTTGTACCAAACTATGTATTTAAAGGGCTCATGCCCGTATTTATAAATAAATAAATAAATAAATGAATAAAAAAGATGGTTGGAATAACAACTATACTTGGTCCTAAGATACACTATACATATATTTTATTATATAAATAAAAATAATCTTTTTCACTGTTAAAAAGTAGTATGACATGAGGAAATGTGGAAAATTTTTTGAGCGCGACCCTTATATTAATATGAATGAGAACAATTAACATGTATCTGTTTATCTCTGTTGAAAGAATTAAAGTCTAAATTTTATCTACATGAAAAAAAGTGTGAATTAATGGTTTCAGGTATATAGAACCTTAAAAATATTTATGTATTTAGTACAAAATATTGTAACTACTTACCATTTTTAGTATTTATGTAAATATTTGATTATATAAAAACAAGTTTTTTTAATTTACCTATATGTTTGTACCATATTATAAAAATAAAATATATGTGCACAAAAGTCTTCAAGCATAAATTTTTATAGTAAAAAAAGTTATAAAATATTGAAAATAAAAAGAAACCAGTTACTTTTTTCTTTATTTTTATGGAGTGCACAACTTAGTTGTTTTTTTTTTTTTTTTTTTTTTTTTTTCTAAAAATTAAAAAAATGTATTCAAAGGGCATTTAATAATATATTTGATTTTTCTATTTACATAAAATTATTTTATTGAAACGATAGTTTCTTCGTTTTATAATACAATATTTTATTTAATATTGATTTAATTCATTTTTTCACATCCGCACGACATTCTACTTACACAACTAGCATAAAAATACAGCGGAGTCTTGCTTTCTATTTTTTTTTTTTTTTATTAACAATTGCAAAAGCTTTCTATGCTTGTTCACACTTTCACACTCTTTTCGGCTAAAATGCCATTTGACAGTCTTAAAAAATTTGAGATTTATCTCTTTCCACTACTAATGAAGAAAATAATAATAATAATGATAATAGTTAATAATAATAATAATAATAATAATAATAATAATAATAATAATAATAGTAATAATAATTGCACATTACAATTTTTTTATTTAAATTTTCAAAAGAATCTTATTTTTATCGATTAATGCCATAAAATTGATGTCAAGTTTTCTGTGATTTAAAAAGTTAGTTACAGAAATTTAATAATAATGATAATAATAATAATAATAATAATAATAATAATAATAATAATAATATTTAATGATAATACAAATTAGCTGATAATATTAAATGCAAAAAAAAAAAAATTATTTTTTCGAAATTTCATACTGTTAGATGAAATTTGAAAACTAAATCACAAATTACTTTATATACTTAATAAGTTTATTTAAACTTCTTAGACTTCTTTAAAAGTATATTTGATCTTGTTTCAAACATCTGGACACAATGGCAATTATCTTTCTCATAATTTCTTTTAAAATGCAGATCTTTGCGGTAATAATACAAAAAATCACTAAATTAAATCACATAATTCTATTTGTTCGAAATTTTTCCATGAGTATCATAATACAAAATTAAGAAATTAAAAAAAAATAAATATAAAAATACTGTAAATTGTAATAATTTTTGTGTTTTGTTTTTTAACTGTATGATGAAAATCCATTTCAATAACATGTAAATTTTTTAAATACAGTATCCAATAAAAATCTTTTTTTTTTTTTTTTTCTATCGACTAGATTAAGTAAATACATCTAAATGAAAAGTAATGTGCTTTTTAATGAAGAAAGTTGAAATTTTTCGATTTCCTTTCACTTTAAATTGTGAAATAAATACTAAACATTTTTATTATCAGAAATTTAAGTCAAGTTTCAAAGTAAAAATATATAAGTAAATTATTGCATTAATTAATATTGGAAAAATTGAAATTACTAAAAATTAATTTTCATCAACAAAAATAAAAATATTTTATACCTGATAAAGAAGTTTATGTCTTGGTCAAGATTGTATTTGACAAAATTTTTATCACCTAAACTTGAAAACTACTTTCAAATTTTTATTAAAAAATTTAATTTTTTTATACCTTTTGTATAAATATATTGAAAACTTTTTAAAAATTCATTATTTTTTATTTTTTCAAATTCTAAGGCTTTAAAAATTTTTTTTTTCGTAAATAATAAATGTTATATTTACAAAATAAACATTCCATCTGAAAACTTGGTTATTTATATTTTTATATAATGTTTTTCATGATTGTTAAAGCAGCAGCAATAGTGAAAAAGCAAGTGTTGGAGCTTATCAAAAGATTTTTTCCCTAATATCCTGTATTTATAATCAATTATTAGTTGAACAAAGAATTTTTTGTTACTTTTTATGCAAATGGAATGCTTTTAATTTTTGCTTAGTCTATTTGAAAAATGAGAGGTATTTATTGTAATTTTTGCTGATAATTTATTGCATAATCGTAAATTTTGCTTCTTTTCTCATTTTATTAATTTTTTTTTGATTAAAATCTTTCAATTAAATCAACATACTCATTTGTAACTACTAAAAAATAGTTAAAATCTAAAGATCCATCCAACCAATGGCTATTCTTGAAGCCAATCGATCAATTTACATCAATTATTTTGTACAACAATAACTTTCACCATTATAGTTCTTTTTCTTTTTATACCATTATTCTTAAATAAAATATTTATTATAAACAAAAATTCGATTCTAACTTGGCATAGAATAATATAAAATTATATACAAATTGACGAAACTCGAGTAAAAAATTATTTACTTCTTTACACCCAGTGAATAATCCGCCTCAAAAATTCAAGTATGAAATACTTAAGAGGTTTTTCTTAATTAATTTTCGGAATATCTGCTACCAAATAAAACATTCGATTTCATTAGAATTAAAAAATTACAATTTTTTTGACTACCACTGTCAAAAAAAAGTAATTATTTTAAATGTAATAAAATCCAACCGTAATATATACACAACTGTACAATTTTTTGCCGTCAATTTCTTTGAATTATTAATTCTTATTACGAATCTTTTTTGGCGTTTCTCCTCCGCTACAAATCATCAAAAAAATTAACGCAAAAGAATTTATTATGTTTTGTCATACTCAAAAAATTTAGACCATCACATTGATACTATGAAATGTCCTCTCATGTTACTTTAAAGAACGTCAACTTCATATTTTTATACATTTAATAGTCTTAACAGATAAGTAATCATTACATGTATGCGAAAAAATTCTAAGCATACTCAGTCTTTGTACCACGTATAAACCACGTAAGTATCAGGAATGGATTGAAAGATGTAATCAGTGTAAAAAATTAAGTAAAAAAAATTCATGTTAGTGTGCGAAGGAGAAGGGAATTTCGATGATTCGTCTTTGATTTGAGAGATCTCTCGCAGGATCTCTAACGACACTGTGAAAAAATCTTAAATGATTGAGTGAACTTTAAAAAGTTCAAAGGCATATCAACCCCTTTGTTATAGTGAAAATGTTTTAAATTGTAATATTAATTATGTTTAAAATATGTATGTAAATTAATGTTAAATGCACGTTGACTCTGGATGCTGACTGTTTGATTTACGCGATTTTTTAGGTTCTTTGATGGTAAGTTCTTGAGAGGGTCTGCGAGGACTACCCAGAGTAACCAAAGCCGAAGCGACCGCAAGACCTGCACTCATACCTGAAGGTGTATAAGGCTCTCCTCCAGTTGGCAGCCTGACTAGTAAAGTTAGAACGGCTGCTCTATTACCGCAACAGGGTTCCAAAGCTATTGGACTTGGAGCGTCCTATAATAAAATCAAATTAAAATTTTAATTGACTTAACCGTTTTATGTATTTGATTTTTTCATTAATAATTTAAAAAATTTATTCCAAACCTTAACCTTTTTTTTCTTCTTTTTACGCGTATTATTTACAGTATCTCCACCATCTGGTTCAGTAGAACTTAAATCGCGTCTCTCAATTTCTACAAGTACTTGACTGAAGGCACGGCTAGCCATTTGCTGCATTTCCACAAATAATCGCTGTCTTCGTCTGTACATATCGTACTTTTGTTTAATTTTCCAAAGAACTGCTGCAACCAAGAGTAAAGCTAGGAAGCACCTAAAAAATATAAAATGACCGATGGATAAATTATAAAAATAAATAGCAAGTCGGTAAATTTCTGAACCAGCGCTTTCGATTAAAAAGGCGTCAACTCAACGATTCAATTTAAAAAGGTTACAACTCAGAGTTATAATTTAAAAAGGTTGCAACTCAACATTTCATTTTTAAAAGGTGACAACTCAGAGCTAAAGTAAAAATGAAGAGGTTAGTGAAGACACACGGTATAGCAGGCACCGCCTCCGACTTAGACATGACCAAAAAGTACTATCCCCCAAGCTTCAAACCCACAATACCCTGGGCGCCCGAGTTCAATTTTTCAATAAATAAATGATCCCCCAAGCTTCAAACCTACGAAACCCTGGGCGCCCGAGTTTAATTTAGTCATTTATTTATTTAAAAAGGTATTGTGGGTTCGATGCTTGGGGATCATTTATTTATTGAAGCGAAGCTTTTTATATGAGGAGTAAATCTGTAAAAAACGACACAAAAAACCGACACCAAGATATATAGATATGTATATATAATATATAAATATGTGTATATAGTATCTAATAAGGCCTAGAATATAGCATCCTTTCTACTATAGATATGTGTATATTAGACATTAGATATATACATAGATATGTATATATCTAATATATACATATCTAATAAGCCAGATTATGGTAGATGTTATTTTACCAGCACAAAATTTTAAGTTGGTAAATTTTTTTTTAATTTTTTCTAAATTTTCAGTTTTATTTTATAATATATAAATTTAATTATATACGTAATTTTTATATTGTCAAAATTTCAAATTTCAAATTAAAATTTTCAATTAAAAAATAATTATGCTTCGCTTCTAACAGGCGTCCTAGACACCTTTGAAAAATTTTTTTTTTTTTTTAAATTGAACTCGGGCCCCCAGGGTATTGTGGGTTCGAAGCTTGGAGGATCATTTATTTATTTAAAAATTGAACTCGAGCCCACAGGGTATTGTGAGTTTGAAGCTTGGGGGATTATTTATTTATTTAAAAATTAAACTCGGGCGCCCAGGGTATTGTGGGTTTGAAACTTGGGGGATAGTACTTTTTAGTCATGTCTAAGTCGCAGGTGGTGCCTGCTATACCATGTGTCTTCACTAACCTCTTCATTTTTATTTTAGCTCTGAGTTGTCACCTTTTAAAATATGAAATGTTGAGGTGCAACCTTTTTAAATTGTAACGCTGAGTTGTAACCTTTTTAAATTGAACCGTTGAATTGAAGCCTTTTTAATCGAATGCGCTGAGTTGTTACCTTCTAAAACTAAACCAACGATTATTTTATTTATTTATTTTCATAACTTTAAAATAAAATAGTATCAAATAAATCAACAAACTAGACAATCTTTAATAGTATATTATTATCCAAGTGTGTAAAAATGATTTCCTCCTCGTGTGGTTGTTTTTGTACGAGCGAAGCGAGTGTAAAATGGTCCCACGAGGAAGATATCACTTATGCACACCAGTACAACACTATATTTTATCGTACTAAATGCGTGGAGCTCGATTTTACGTACGCCGCTTAAGGTTAGCGAGCGTAAAATAGTCTCCGCATTTAAAAAATTTTAAATTATAACTTATTTTAAAAGATTTTATTTACAAACATTAAATGTCGTTGACATAAAATAATATTCAAGCAGAATAACAAACTAGAGATTCTTTAAAAAAAATCAATAGCTTATACTATTTTTTAGGCAATGACATTTACTTACGTAGAAAATGTTATAAAAAACTGTTGCAAATTCAACTTGGAGTATTGAGAAAAAGAAATTTGTATCCAAAGTGGTGGATGAAAGTCGTAAACATAAACGTAAAAAGTAGTAAGTGTTACGTTGTCTTCGTTGCCAAAATGATAATCAGCCTTACTAAAGCGGTGCTTATACGTTAAATTTGTACAATTAGCTCCAAGGAGAAGTGGTTTTTCTGGACTGTTTGCTTTTTTTATGGTGATATTCATTCTAGCAATAACTGAACACGTTATAGAAAAATCAGCGTCCACGTCGGGTTTCGGAGGTGAATTTTTAAAATTGATTGCTCTATAGTGGCGATCTTCTTTTTTACTCAAATTAAACGTAAACTGATAGTCAATTGCTAAATCATCTAAAATAAAATAAAATAAAATTAAAAAATTACTCTTTGCAAAAAAAAGTGAATTGACAGAATAAATTTTATCATCTAAGTATTTTTAAATCGATCCAATAATACTTACAAAAACAAGATCCTTTATTTGTTGGATCGCCATGGTAGAGTCCACTAACATCACATCTTTCGCAATGATCACCTATTATACCTTTCGTTGTACAGAAACATTTCCCAGTTTCACTAGTGCAGTTTGTTCCTTGGTCATTACATGAACAAGCTATTTTACAACAAGACAAGGTTATAAATTAAAAGCAAATATTTAATTGCAAAAAAAAAATTGATGAGAATAATTATTGTTGCTTACGTTGACAGGTAGCTCCGTTAAGAGGATTTCCAAAATAGCCTGGTTTGCATTTTTCGCAATGAGGTCCTTGAGTTAAATTTTCACATGGTTGAATACACTCATTGCTATCGGGAAAACATGTGCTGTGACCATTACATTGACATACTGCAAAAGGAAATTTTTTTTAGAACCTTTGCTCTACTTTATACTTTTTTACAAATGATTGATTGACAAGATAATACATACGCGGGCACTCGGTAAAGTACCAATGGGCGAGTGAACACCTTTCTGGACTCTTGGGACTGGGTTGTCGAGCGCCGCCAGGCAAACATTTACCTCTTCCTGTACCAGAACCATCATCACACCAGCCACAGGCCGGATCCGCTCGACAGTTGGCACAAGAGTTATGCGAGCTGCACCATTCGTTGTGACCGAATTTGCTTGAACGACACTTTTCATTACCCGTGGTCCATTCACGACATTGACCATAAGGGAAGCTCGCTGGATAAGCGTTTTTGTCCACGCAGCGTTCTTCATTTTGGCACCATATACACTCAGATTCGGTGCAATTACGACATGACGTGTATTCGACGCATGGACTACGACAGATGTCCACCGACGAACGCTGGGGCTGAATTGTATTGTTTGCGCTTGCCTTAAACACATATAAGCATAATTTCACTTTATATATTTTTGCTAAGATTTATTTAAATCGATATTGAATTTAATACCAGTTATAAAATACAGCAGTAATGTAAAAAACTTACAATAGCAATTTCAGAAAGAGGTTTGCATCTGTCAGGTCCGTTTGACCATGACCAAATGCAGTTGGGACTGCTAGAACAGGCTTGACATGTATGCAGTTGATAGCACTCAACTCCGCTGTGTGCATCACACATTTCACGAGATTCTATAGGTCTGAGCATAGGTGCATTAGCGATGTTTCTACAAATTTCATGCGAACAACCCTTGCCACACCAAACACAGTTATATGATGTGGTGACGCAAGCAACACAATCTGCAAGTGTTTTGCAAAGTTCTTTATGAGAAGTCATTCCACGAGGTGGAGTGTCATCCATGCACCGCATGTATTTGCCATCATGCGGATCGTCCGATGACAAAACGTTCTTTGGAATTCTTGTTATTGGAAGACAAACCGTCTGTCTTTTATCCCACACGCATTTGCGACCTATTTTTGAATTAAGGCATTGACTGTGATTCCCCAGTTGGTCACAAGTACCCGGAGTATATCTAAAAAAAAAATATACCAATACAATCAATAAATTTTTACAATCACATTATAAAATTAATAAATAAATAAAAAAAAAAAAATTAAACATTTTTAAAGTAGCGTACTTAAGCATATCTGAGAGCATTTGGCCATCGAATCCTCCATAAATGTACATTGAGTTTTCAAAGACGGTAGCAGAGTGTCCATATCGAGATAAATCGGCCATCTCTTTAGGCATGTTATACAGTTTCCACGTGTCACAACTCACATCATAAGCTATCGTATCTGCCGAATAACATCTTGCACCGTACGAATGCAATGTGTCGTTGTGAGTATTGCCTCCGAAAACTAGCATTAACGAGCTACTAATAAATATTGCTGAGTGGAAAAAGCGTGCCGATGGAGCTGAAGTTAGAAGACGCCACTCGCGGTCAATCGGGTGATACGAGTAGAGCCTACTCGTGAGAACCTGAGTGATCTGAGATTCGGACACATAGCCACCGTAAACGTAGATTAGATTGCTGTGAGGATCGTGCGCCGCGCTGTGGCCATAACCACCTTTTACCGGAAAGCCATGCGTATCAACGATTTGCCATTCACGCGCACCAAACAAGTACTCCTGGACGGTATTTAAGTAGCCATACTGCGGCGAGTGTCCAAAGATCACGACCATTTTCTCCTTTTTGTCGCGAGTGTGAACAAGATTCGCGGTGTGGCCAGCAACCTTTAAAAAATTTGAAACATAAATTATTATTATTAATTTTTTTTTTTTTCACGGATGCTGCAGATCAAAAAAGATATATCAATCAAACCTTTAGTGGTCCGCACATGGACTTGTTAAGGCAGTTATCGTGCACTGTTACATTTTCCCAGAGCTTAGCGGAAACATCGAAGGCCCAGATCTCATTGGTAACCGTTGAATTTTCGATGACTCCACCATACATGTAAATCTTGTCTCCGAAGAGTACGCAAGAGTGTCCGTACCTGGGTAGTGGATGTCGCCCGATGATGTGAGGAGTTTCCCAAACGTTACCGTTAAAATCGTACACGTAGATCATTTTAGCCCGATGAAAGCTCTCACCTCCAATAATATAAAGCGAATCCTTCCAAACGATGGCGCAGTGACTTGCCGAGCCCTCCGGCGATGCTTCGATGTAGTTTATAGCCTCCCAGTAGCCTTGTTCACTCGTTTGATTGCAGTCGGCACCTGTGGTCAGTAAAAATTTATTACTGTGTGTCAAATGTGCTTAGAGTTTTTGCAAATATATTGATTTTCATTGTAACTTAGACGTAAAAAATACGAGCTTTTTTTTTTTTTTAATGAAGTCGATCGATATAAGTCAATTACATAATTTTTAAAATCGAAAAACTATTTCTAGTAAAGTACAATTATTTCGAGTCAAGGTGACTGATAGATTATTTATGAATATTCTACGTTTTGATTGATAATTTGCAGCAATTTTTTATCAGTATTTTTTTTACCAAAAGTTGTTAATTATTTTAATTTTATTAACTAATAAAATAGATATTTTGTCCATGATTCTGTATGTATAACCAATAGTAAGCAATCATTATTTTGCTTTAAAAATCTTGAGCTAACGCTATTGACTAGTAAAAAAAAAAGAGAAGTTTACCAAATTTTGAAGTATACATAGAACCGGATTATAAAATATTCATAAGACAATCTAGAATATAGCGACAAGCTCACGAAACGCTTTAATAGTTCAATTAGGGTATTAAAGAAAAAGTTGTGCTAACAAAATGTCAAAGTTCAGATTCTATGAAATCTGCTTTATTTGGTTTTGTCCCAATTACCTCGATATCCTTCGAAACAGTCGCATCTGTGGTACTCGTGATTGCAAAATCCCTGTTTGCTGTGGGCCGAACAGTTGTTGGGGCAGACCGGTACGTCGCAGGCCTCTCCTACCCATGTGGCGTCACAAGTGCAAACTCCGTCAATGCAAACTCCATGACCCGAACAGTCTATCTGAGAATCCCTAATTATGATAAAAAAAAAAAAAAAAAAAAAAATCGTTATTTTTCAACTCAATAAATTTCATTTTTTAAATATTGAAGTCTTTGTTGTTTTAAGAGTAATCATATTTCGGATGTCAATTTTGAGAAAATAAAAATGTCTGTAAAAGCGATCGTTATTAGTTACTTTTTTTACGACTTATGAGACTGGACAGACACGAGGCTTCGTGTCAGTAAACTCGAGGCCGAAGAAGAGAGAAAGAATTGAGAGAGAAGAAGAAGAAGAAGAAGAAGAAGAAGAAGAGGAAAAGTATAGAAGTAGAAGGCGTAGCCAGGGCGCATTGATTCTTTTTCTTGGCGAGAAAACAAGAGGCTCGCTTGCCCGCAACCTTTTACCCTCATTCATTTTTCACGCTAATGTAAGGGTAAAATGCTCAGCATGCATCAAATTATGTTATAGGTATATGGGGGCGGCATCAAATTTCCAACAGTTTCGTCCAACGAGATATTGTGGACTTTGAGGATGCGGTTTCCTCCTTTTTTTTGTCGAGTAGATTCAAATTTCACGTTTTTTGTGTGTGCTCAAGTGATTCTGCAGGATGTTGGAAAAATAGCAATTTTTTTATACCTTATCGAGATTAAAATATCAAATTTCTGTCGTAAAGGTTTTTTTAAGTTTATGTAGCACAGAAAGATATTACAAAGTTTAAATTTTTGAACCAATAATTGATTACTAACAGCTTGATTTTTTATTTGAATTTAAATAGGACAAATTTTTTAAAGTCGTACGTGTCATTTTAAAATTGTTGAAGAAGTAAAATCTCATATACGACTTAAATAGTCTTCGTTTCGAGAAAAAAATGTACTGCAAGCCGAGTCATAGAGACGTCATCTCATAACTCGTTCTCGATTCTTTCCAAAACACATCGTGACTCGAGCGAATGAGACATGCAAAACGACAAAAAAGGTTCGAGTGCCACCAGGTTTTTTTTTCTGCTTGTTCTTGCTCTTCATTGTCGAATAACTAACATAGGTAGTGAATAGGTCACTTATGATGTCTACATTACGGTAGCTATAAAAAAAATTAATATATACTCGTGAATAACAAATTCCAGGATAAATGAGAGTGGATTTATTAAAACCGAGATATGCATCGCTCATCGGGACAAAGTATTTTTCCAGAGCAGAGAGCGCTTCTTTTGACATGCAGCGTGCCGGCAGACTTTCGGGATCGGGACTCGTGAATAATGAAGAAACTCGCTTCTACGTCGTCTTCTTTTTTTTTTTTTTTTTTTTTTTTTTTCGTATAAAACTTCAAGAGATGTTGAAGAGAGAATCAACTTCAGAAGATAAAGGTAAAAAAAAAAAAAGAAGACTGCGTTATGCAAATTTGAGGCTTTTGATTATCATGCAGAAAGAATCTTTAAGGACTAACTGATTTGTATTACGTTAGTGGTCATGAGAAGCATCGTAAAGAAAATAAATTTTTTTAATTTGAAAAATCTAGACCATCTTCCGTATGTATCTTTTGTTAAAAAATTCAAGAAAATAAAAATCATAGATAAACTAGATTCCTTTGAATTAGCTTCAGCTAAAAATACCATCATAAACTCTTTTTGAAGTGCTAAATTTTAACGAGGGTTTATCAGATCCGTAACGAGTGATAATAGCTTGAAATCAAAGGAAATGTGACTAGGTGTTGGATGAGAATCAGGCGATCGCTAAAAGAGTATTCTCGAAGGTCGTCTTTGAAAAGAGAAAAGTAAGTAAGCTGCGGAGGAGGGTAAGGTGTGCCACGTCACGGCGGTTAAGTTAGGGTGTGCTCGGTGCTCACCTGCTGGGGCAAGCGTTGATTTTGTAAGTGATATTGAAGCCGCTCATGTTGTAGGCGACGTCCGAGTAAAAGTGAAGAAGGGCGCTGCCCGAGCGAGCTATGACTTCCGGCACCCGTCTTATGTGATAGTCGTCCTTGTGCATAAGACCCGTGAAAACCCCGAGGAGGGGCGCCTCGACGCTGTCCCCGTCGAATATGTACAGGTGATCCCAGCCGCATTCCGTCGCAAACTCCTCTATGTGCATCCGTATGGTACTGTTTGGCCGCTTGCTCTCTATCACCCAGGAACACTTTGTGTCCGTGGTGTAGTTTCCAATCCCATCGTGTATGCTGCCCGATGGATTTGATAATCTGTAAATCATAATTTTCATTAATTTCATTTTAATCTCATTACTTCGTCGTTTATTTTTGCTGGAGGTTTTTTTTTTTAATTCCAGAACATGCTAATTTTAGCTTGCAGTATATGTAGTTCGTACAAGGCTTCAATTTACATCTAAATCGTTGCCAAAATATTACCATAGAGTATCATACAAGCTTTTGGCACGAAAAGTTTCAGATCCCCATTGGGAGTATATTTTTTTTTAAACTGCTCCGATGAAAAATACATTAGACTGGAATTTTATTTGAATAGTTAACATAAATTTTTGCCTTGTAATGAGTAACATAATTATGCTCCGACCGATTAAAATGTTATTCTCAAACCAACCAAATAAGTGATGATAATTTTCAAATAAATAAAATCCAAAAACCCTTTTTCGAAAAATCTGCTGGCTGCTGCTTGATCCCGTAACATAAAGTCATCATCGACGAAACAGCGGTCGCAGCGGGCGTCGTAGACGTAATTAACACGATTATATGCGTGGAATTTAGAGCGCAAAGAGGTCGGCTAATGTGCAAGCTCGATGCGTTAATTTGCGACTTTGTACCTTGGAAAACTTATACTCGCATTTTCGGTTCGATATGTATACGACGAGGACTTTTTTCACGATAGACTGATTAACTTTCAGTTCAACTTTTTTTGCTTGCATAGGTTCGATAGAATAACTATATAGAAATGAACAAAGTTTTTATTTACGTTAAGATTTAAAAAAAAACTAATATCACCTATAAATTCATTCACAGCTAAATACTTAACTTCAAAGCAGTTGAGTGTGTACAATAGACAATAGCGGATTTGAGAAAAAAATAGTTTATTATTCAAGCGATTGAGAGTGTCGCGCAAGATAGCGATGTTTGCATTTTCTTGCGCGTCATATCGCAAAACCCGGGAATCATGGAGAAAAGTAGGTGAAACTAAATTATATGAATTTGAAATTAGCTTTTAGCGGTGCGGTGTGCACGGTAGGTGCAATGGTCGATATGCATCGCTCAATTTTACTTAGTACATACAACCTCGCTGCGGTGTGAGAAGTCGAGATAACGAAGCGAGAAACAACCGCGAGACTTCATCAATTTGGTTAAGTCTTAAATATAATTATAAATTTTTTTTATCTTTGAGAAAAACTTTTTAAATGACTTGAGCTGTTTCAAATGGCAAAAAGTTATATTATGATTACAAAAATTTTACGAAAAAAGATAATTATCTTGTTTTAAAGATTTGTATGAGTTTGTTGAAATTCGAGGGGCTATGCACTCCAGAATCACTAAAAGAATCACACACAAAAATCAATATAATCAACAAAATATCAATTTCATTTCAAGTAAAAATCTTCGAAAAATATTATTCTTAACAAAATATCAACTGAAATTAATTCGAAAGCTCTAAACACTTTAAATTTGCCAAAAGAATCACGAAAGAATCACAAAATAATCAAAAAGAATCAAAAGAATCATAAATGATTCTGGAGTGCATAGCCCCTCGTTGAAATTGCAAAGAGTTGGGCCCAAAAAGAGAAAACGTGAGCTAATATGCACTGTTTTTTTTTTTTCTCTTTTCCTGTACGTACTTACTTGAGGAGAAACTAAACTTAACTAAATGCGTGGATTGCAATCGAACTAGCATAAAGTGAGCAACGTCCCACAAAAAGTACTCTCGCGCTGAGTCCCATCAAAAGTTTGCACAAAACTAAAAAAATTCAATTAAATTTTAATAATGATTGATTTAAAGGATCACATGCATTTCGAATTTAAATATCTTAAAGTTTCGCTGACTTGGTTAATTAGTTTTTCAGACACATCAAGAAATTAAAATTGAATTTTGAAACCTATTCCTACATGAGTGAATGTCGATAAGAATAAAAAAGAAAATATATTTTTATGGTTTCGAGATAAACATTTTATGAATAAATAATTCTTCTCGAAGAAGTCAAAACATCGAGCAAAACATAATTTTTACCTTGGATCATCAATTTTTTCTGTAAAAGCACACGCGGTTACTTGTAACTTTATTTCAGATTACCTCGTGTTAGAGCAATGATATAATAAGCTAAATATCCAAAGACATTACGTAAAGATTTTTTTAGCCGCTTGATACCTATGATTAGATTATGTTCACGTGGATTTTCTTTATACTTAGAACATCATCTTTTGCATTTTAATTTATGAATTCTGCCGATATTTTCTATTTTTTTGTAAGAAATTAAAGTTTTGAATTGAGTAAAATACGTTTAACTTATTCAATTAATTTACGCTTCAAGTCAACGATCATAAAAATCATTTCAAAATCAAACGCATTTGAGCAAGTTCACGGATTTAATTACAATATATTATTTTGAATTCTCGTTATCCTTGAAACAGATGTAATCTTTTGTCGATTCTGGGTACACTTCAAACCAACTCCATAGATTTTTGAAACTTTTCTACTGATCATTGTAAAATTTAGCTTTTTACTTTTAATAGACAAAAGAATATAATTAGGTTCGCGTAGAATTAAAAGAAAAAACTTGATATTTAGCTTGAGACTATATTGACATTTGATCGAATGAACGTGAATTCTTGCAAAAAACTTGGGAAAAAATAGCGCAAAGTGAGTTTGCTCACCTAGTTTAGAATTCAGATCGCAGGCTATACAAAAGGGATATAGAGTAACGGGCACGATCGGGAAATGGCCTGACAAAAAAACAGAAGAATTTCACGAGCAGTAGCAACAGCATCAGCGAAGAAGCTAGAAAAAGAAGTTGCTTGGAAAAAGCAACTTCTCGGCGAACTTTCTCACCAAGGTTTCTATGACGTTGAATTTTTTATCAGGGTATAAGGAAGCAAGGACAAATATCTTACTACGATGGCAAGATCAAAATTATTTCAAGACGAAAGCTTAAGTTTTTTTACAATATTAGTAAATAAATATCTGTAAGTGCATCTGTGGATCGTTTGATTGTTTGCTGTCATTTAAAAAAGTTTTTTTTTCAAACTAAGTCATGCTGAAATAGTTTTTATTCCTATTGAATCGTATCACATGTATATTAAAAGAAAAAAAAAAAAAAAAAAGAAATGAAATAAAATTTTAAGGACTGGATAAATTTATAGCTGATACGCAGAGTGTTTGAGTTATTTCCGAGGTTATTTCAGGGCTGAATATTACATAATACAATTTAAAGATTAAATATCTTGATTTTTAACGTTGCGTTAAATGATTTTTTACAGCTGCCATTCCAGTTTTACTGTAGGTCAAAATTTATTGTTGTTGTTATTATTATTTTTTTTTCAACAGTTTATAAACGGCTCTTTTTTCTAGCTATGATACGATACTTCCGTCGCAGATTTAATCTAGCCGCAGTGCTTTTTTTAGCGGGAAATCATGATGCTTTAATTACAGTCTTTATATTTTATTGGCTCTAATTGGGATTAGTCGAGATTATACGTATTTATTCGTGAAGTCGCTACAATTATATTCATTTTAAGTTGTTGCTTATCACTCACAAAAATGTCGTTTAGAAACAAGAGGAAGAATCCGCTTGAGTTTTTCATCTAAATTAAAGGGGTTTTCATCTTGAATCAAGAGGAGTCTCTGTTGATTCAAGAGGACGAAATCTTGCATTAAGTATAAAGTAATCTTAATTTCAAAGGAAATCATCTAAAATCAAGAGGATGTCCTTTCCATGTATTTTTCTTTTTTATTGTTTTTTAAGATTTTATCATGAAAAATTTTTATAGTAATTTTACATAATATAGAGGGCCTGCTAAAAGCTACAAATAAAATATACGGACGATAAACAAACCCTTTCGACGATAAACAAATCCAAGGTCAACGAAAAAACTGATCAGCTATCCCCCAAGCTATAAACCCCCAAAACCCTTGCTACGGGGAGATCGGGAGCTTGAGCACAGGCTCCCGGCATTCTTTCTTTCGTCAGCTGGGCTCCGAGCCGACCGTTCAAACGGTCGGTTCGAAGCCAACCAGAGCGTGCAGCGAGACGAGGAGAGAGAAGGCCAGGAATTTGATTCCCCTCCCTTCCCCTACTCAGCTGAGTGGCGCTGGCGGCGACCAGCAGCGAGACCAGTCTTTGTTCTTCTCGCTTAGAGAATACCCGCGTAATATACCGAGTCGAGAGATCTTCACCGGCGTGTCCGGGAGTCGAGAAGCTTAATTCATCTTAGCGAGTTCTTGGAGTGCTGTCCCGGTGACCTGAGCCTACCTTCGGCAGCCACGAGTCATCGTTTTCTCCGTTGTCAGAGGATCGACCGGACGAGGACAATCGGCCTTCTGCTGTGCGACGAGCCATCCGATCGAGCCTCGCGGACGAGCCGTTGGCGATACGCTAAGGTAGTTTCTGATTAATTCCCGGTGCTCCCTCCGCGTGCGGTGTGCAAGGCCCGGATCAGCGGATCCAGCCGGTGTGTGGCCTACGGGCCTGCGTTTTTGGGCCTCGCGTCGGCATTTGTCGACCCGCCCGTGTAGGCGTTTGAAATAAATTAGCTTAACTTAACGCATTCTTTCTTTCATTCAAATTGTATAGTATTTACCCTTCTATCCTTAAATTTTTCTCTTTTTTCTGTGTTTTTTCTCTCTCTTTTCCTTCGGGCGCGGCCTAGCAGGGCTGATTTCCCGCGACGAGTCGAGGTCGAGGACGGCGAGACAGCAGCCAGCGGTGGAGCAGTGACGCAGGCCCTTCGTGGGTAGTTTTCCGGCCCCACCTATTCTATTTTCTTTCTTTGTGTTCGAGCTAGCCGGGACGGGAATCAGGGCGCGTCGAAGTACTGGCCCGTCCCGAGTGTAGATTTTTCTTTTTATTTTTAGGTTCTTGGGCGTTGGCCGACGGGACCTCGGGGCTGGCTTTGCGTGGCCTTGTCCCCTGGGTGTACCGTTGCACCCTGGGTGCCCGAGTTCAACAAAAAAACTTATCAGCTATCCTCCAAGCTCTAAACCCCCAAGACCCTGGGCGCCCGAGTTCAACAAAAAAACTTATCAGCTATCCCCCAAGCCCCTAAAAACCTTGGGAACCCGAGTTAAATTATTCGAAAAATATGAGTGCATTTTAGTTAACGAAATAAATAATTTCGTAACGATACCTAATTAAGCTGCACTGGTGCAATTATATCATAAAGTTGTAAATCTGAAATTTTTAACTCCAAAATGGCGTGGTTGATTAGGAAAACGATATAAGTTTTCACTTATTGTTTAACTCTTTGTTTGCAATATTATCAACAAATTTTTTTTTTAACTATAAATTAAATACTTCTAAGAATCAGACACATTTCGAGAAAAGTGTAAAAATTTTCGTTTGTTTATTGGTTATTTATTTATTTTTTATTTTATATATATTTTTTTATTATTTTGTAATATTTTCAAGTGATGTAAATAAAAGTGAAGTACAACCTTTTTGGGGAACAAAAAAAAAAATCTTTTTTATGGATTTGATATTCAAATATAAAGTACGCTTTACTTCTAAAATTATTCCACTCGGTAACCAGAGTTTTGGGGGCTTAGAGCTTGGGGGAGAGCTGATCAGTTTTTTCGTTGACCTTGGGCACCCAGGGTCTTGGGGGTTTGAGGCTTGGGGATAATTAGTCACTTATTTTTTGTGCTTGGCACCCAGGTCTATAGAGGTTTAAAACTTGGGGGAAAATTAGCCACTCATTAATTTTTGTGCTACGCACCCAGGTCTATGGAGGTTTAAAACTTGCGGGATACTTAGCCACAGAGTAACTATATATATAAATAATGGTTGGAATATTATTATTTTGGTAGTAACTATACTGGTTAGTGTAAACAATGTCCGATTCTCCCGGTATCCCCCGTAATCCCTTCCGATTCGGAATTCACTTCAGCGCCTCGATCTAGCATTCTTACACTGAGAAATTCTTGTGTCGGTCACAGGTACCTTAAAAGAATTATTAAATTTTAAATCTAATAAATCATCGCGGTAAATTACACGACCAGTAAAATTAAATTAGAAAAATATAAAAGGAGTAATTTTTAACTTAATGAACACTGCTTTTATAGAATTTCCTTTATCGTAGACCAATTCAAGTTTTCTAGGTAATTTTAAATATACTATAAATATGTATGTTTATTTTAACTTGCATTTAAATTAAATTATAGTTGTAAACTGAAAAAAAATCGTCTTACAACACTCAAAATCTATTATTTTCAGGAGTATGATTTTCTTATATTCATACATTCTTGTGTAAATCCAGTAATATATTTGTATGTGACCAACATTATCCGCATTGAACATATTCATATAAAAATATTCATACATGTCATGGCAATTTAGCCAAGTTTACCTTTACTAGTCAATCCGAAATAAATTTTATCGATAGAATTTTCATAATTTCATGTTTTTTCTCTAAATTATCTCATTTGTTAAGGGAAACACCTTATCTAATATACAATTAAAACTACATAATTAAAAAATAAATAAATAAATAAAATAAGTTTTTTCTATCAAATAGCTCACCTCTACTAATAATATTTTTTACATCATTTTATTACACATTTCCATACTTTTTACAACTCAAGTGTTTACTATATTATAAATGTCAAAATTATTGTAACCCCCAAAGAATTATTAATTACTTTGTCATAAGTACATAATGATTAAATACTTTGTCATAAGTACATAATTTTGATTAACTTTTGACATTTTTAATTCTTTAGTGGAATATCATGTGCCATTACAAATTTCTGGTTAATATTTAATTTAATTTTAACTCTTACTAAAATACAGAAAATTTTGTTGTTAAACTTTATTTTATTCAAATATACGGACTGAAGAAATCCTATTAGATTTATTACATTGAAACTTTCGTAATTACTTGCTTTTATTTTTGTGGTTCAGGTACACAACTGTACACTATGACTAAAGACATCTAATATTCAACAAAAGTGTATGATACAAAATTTTTTTACTGCAGAAGAAAATTGATCAGAGTACCCAACCAACTGATTTCAATTGACACTTAAATAAAATAATTCTTTAATTATAAGTTTTAATCCAATGTTAACCTCAATTATTATTAGCTCAAATTTTTAATTTTAAAAAATTGCATCTACTACACGGAGAGAAAAAATACAGAAATTTACTGTGTTAAGCTAACACGTAAATTTTCTGCGAGCGCCACACATAAAAATCGTGTGTTAGCTTTACGCAGAAAAAATCTTAAACGGCACTGTAGCGGAACCAATCAGGTGCGACCGGAGTGATTTTGATTGGCTCCAATACAGTGCTCTTAAGATTTTTTCTGCGTAAAGCTAACACACGATTTTTATGTGTGGCGCTTGCAGAAAATTTACGTGCTTTAGCAGCACACAAGTTTCTCGTGTCCTCCACAGTAAATTTCTGTATTTTTTCTCTCCGTGTAATATTACAAAAATTCAAATTATTTTAAGTAAGTTTCATTACTAGACATTACATAAAAAACTGAAAGTGTGAAAAGTGCTAAAGAAAAAAAAATTTTTTTTATACAAAAATTAACAAATTTTAACATCTATAAAAAAAAAATTCAAATAAAAAAAAAAAATTTCTAGAGTATTTCTTGTTGGATTGAGAGGAATCTGCTTGATTTAAGATGATTTCAGCTTAATATAGCGTCAATCGGATATCCGTTTCATTCTAAAAGAAAATCCTTTTAAAAAAATAATCTCAAATGAAGAGGAGTACTGTTTATTTTAAAGGAATTCCTTTTGAAATATTCTTTTTTTAATCAAAATTATTTATATGTCAATCAAGGGGATTCCTCTTCAACCGAAATGATAATCCATTAATTTTTTATCTGCTTTTAAATTATTCATTTTTGAGAAACAACGATTTTTAGTTAGTTTAAAAATATTATTCTATATGAATGTATACTTTTGCAAAATAATATTTATTTTAAAAATAAAGTCTGTTGGGTGTCTTATAATATAATAAGTTTAATCGAAGTTTTCCTCCACTCAGGGGCGTTATTACAGTTTGGGCACGGGTCTGGATAAAGTTCAACCCCCCCCCCCCCCCCAAATTATCTTAATATTTTTTAACTCTGAACAGTTCAGTATCTAATTAAAAAAAAAAAAAAAAAAAAAAATCAAATCTTGAAGCCCCCACAACCCTGGGCACCCGAGTTTAATAAATAACTGATCAACTATCCCCCAAGCTGTAAACCCCCAAATACCCTGGGTGCCATAGTTCAACAAAAAAAAACTCATCAGCTGTCCCCCAAGCTCTAAGCCCCCAAGACCCTGGGCGTCGAGTTCAATAAATAATCGGTCAGTTATCCCTCAAGCCTGAAACCCCCCAAACTCGGGGTGCCGAGTTCGATGAATGATCGATCGGTCATTCCCCAAGTCTTAAATCCCCTTAACCCTGGGCGTAGAGTTCAATGAATAAACTGACCAGTTATCTCTTAAGCTCTGAATCCTCTAAAACCCTGGAAGCCCAAGTTCAATAAAAGAACTAATCAGCTATCTTCGAAGCTCTAGACCTCCCAAAACTGTGGTTACCAAGTAAAATAATTTTACAAGTTAAGCGTACTTTATATTTAAATATCAAGTCCATAAGAAAGTGTTTTTTTTTTTTTTTTTTTTTATTCCACAAAAAGGTTATGGTGTACTTTAATTTACATCACTTAAAAATATTACAAAATAGTAAAAAAATACTATAAAATAAAAAAAATAAATAACCAATAAACGAACGAAAATTTTAACGCTTTTCTCGAAATGTCTCATTGCATGTTGCAAACAAAGAGTTAAACAATAAGTAAAAACTTATAGCGTTTTCCTAGTCAACCAAGCCATTTTGGAGTTAACAATTTCAGATTTACAACTTTATGATATCATGATTTATAATTTTATGATAATTGCACCAGTGAAGCGTAATTAAGTATTGTTACAAAATTATTTATTTCATGCTTAAGTTAACTAAAATGCACTCATATTTTTGGAATAATTCAACTCGTGCTACCAAGGGTTTTGGAGGTTTAGAGCTTGGGGGATAACTGATCAGTTTTTTTGTTGAACTCGACGTCCAGGGTTTCGGGGGTTTAGAGCTTGGGGGATAGTTGATCAGTTTTTTTGTTGAACTTGGACGCCCAGGGTTTTGGGGGTCTAGAGCTTGAGGGATAGCTGATTAGTTTATTTATTGAACTCGACGCCCAGGGTTTTGTGGGTTTAGAGCTTGGTGGATAGCTGATCAGTTTTTTTTGTTGAACTCGGGCGCCCAGGATATTTGAGGGCTTACAGCTTGGGGGATAGCTGATAAGTTTTTTTGTTGAACTCGGGCGCCCAGGGTATTTGGAGGCTTAAGGCCATCACAGGAACTCGCGCGATGCGAGAATTCGCGCATCTCGCATCGCGCATCGCGCAGTTTGGCTGTAAAGTTAGGTTAGGACAAGTGCGCGACGCGCGATGCGAGATGCGCGAATTCTCGCATCGCGCGAGTTCCTGTGATGGCCTTAACCTAACTTTACATCTGAACTGCGCGATGCGCGATGCGAGATGCGCGAATTCTCGCATCGCGCGAGTTCCTGTGATGGCCTTTAAGGCTTGGGGAATGACCGATCGATCATTTATAGATCTTGGAGCCCAGGGTTTGGGGGGTTTCAGGCTTGAGGGATAACTGATCAATGGTAGGTTTAACGCGCCCGGGTCTGGATGCATCCAGATAAATTATGGTTTTATTTTTTTCAATAAAATATCTAGAATTAATTATGAAAATTGTTTAAAACAGTTGTGAGATCAGTCATGATAAACCGAGCTTTCTTGGGTCGAAAATCTGGGCTATGACTTTGATTCTGATAGAAAATACTGAATTTATTGAAACTTTATTCAAGATAAATTAATAAATTTTTCCCGCAATAAAAAAGTAGGTAAGGTATGGGGATTCTTGAGATAAAAAGATGAGTTAGAATCCTCACAGCTTATCTACTTAAAAAAATGAAAAATAAATTAAGAATGATAAAAAAAAAATATGATTGATATTAACATTACTTGTGAAAGTAACTATTGAAGTAAATTAAATATTCTTTTTAAGTTGACTTTAATTAATTATTATGAAGAAAAAAAAAAAAAAAAAAAAACATATTGAACTTAACTTGTACTGTACATTTTAATTTTTTTATGAATGAAATTTTTTAATAATCAAATTCTAAATTAATTATATGTTATGTGTACATGTACACTTTATTTTATTGCATAAATAAAAAATATTTAAAAAAAATTTTATTCACAATTATATCAGTTTTTTTTTACTCTTTAATCCTCATTTTACATCTTTTTTTGAATCTAAAAATACGATTCGAATTTTGATGTATTGATATGTGCACTCATACACGCATAATATTTTCATAATTTTTACATTATTATGTTATATAAATACATAAAACTAATTTTATGCCTAAAAAAAATCAATTATAATCTTTTTTTCAAGCTTGTTAAGCATTTTGTGTGTAAAATTCATCTTGGTACTGTCGATTAGTCATTTTCGTTCACTGAAAATTTTTTTAATAATGAAAAACAAAATTTTTTTTTTTTAAATGCATCAATTATTCTTATTTTTATCAATTTTACTAAAGAGGATTTCCATTTGAATTTATAAGATTTCCTAGAAAATCTAGCGGATTTTCCTCCTGATTCAAGAATATTTTTTTCTTAGTTTTAAAACCCAATCCGATTGACGCTATATTAAACTGAAAATCCTCTTGAATCAAGAGGAATCCTCTTAAATCTAGAAGAAATTTTTGTGAGTGATTCAAAGACACCTGTCAATACTTTAAACACTCTACATTGTGATTGCCGAATAGTTAAGAAATTCTAAAATAAATTGAAGGAGTATTTTGCACAGTTAAAATTAAATGAATTTAATTTTACAGTATTTTTTACTGCTTTTTTAATGCACAAAGAGTATGAAAAAGTTTTCAAAGTCATAAAATTTTATGAAATTTACAGGTTTTACACACTTATTTTTTGTTGAAATCTAAAGATAAATAATCGATTCGCCCCTGAAAATGTGAATAAATGGCTGGTTATTCCAAAGATGATAAATTTTTATTTTCATTCATTACCAGAGAAGAGATTATACAAACAGATCAAAATAAGATAAACACCCAATTTTTTTTTCAAAGGATACCCCAGATATAACCACGTAAATTCCATGCCTGAACCATGAGTACCCCGATAATGATAAATGAACCGAAAAGGCAAACAAATGACTGACGGGACCATTAACTAGGGTTAACCGCGTTCTGTTCATGGGATTTACATGGTTCACATCTGGGGTATCTAATTTGAAGAAAAATCTCTAATATAAGGTCCCGAGAGGAGCGTTATCCAATCGAAAGTAAATCGTCGATCGTTACCATCTATCCATACGAAATCTGATGCGAACCCTCTGCATGTTTTAACTCTTCAAATTCGTTTTTTTTTTTTCACGGATAGTGTACGTAATCTTGGACTAAAACCGTCGAGTCGTCAGAGACGCGATCTCCACGGTCGATTTACCGTTAATGTTTTACGTGTGCAGTGCGTTGAACACGACAGTATTCGGATTTACAAAGTTTTTAATTAAAAGTCATGAATAGAATAATGTTATTACACTTTTGTTCAAATTCATCTTTTTTTCATCGCTCGTTTTTAATGGAAATAAAGCTGAGCGGACTTAGATTTGTATCTTATGCACTTTTTTAATTTGAAGGAAAAAACTGGATTTGTTATATTTATCGTCAATCTCGTTTGAAAACAATTCAATTTTAATGACCCCACTTAACTCCACCAGGGTGAATGCCCTAAAATTTCGGATCTCTAACAACCACTAATTTTAAAAATTAAGAAAAATAAAATTATCTGCATAATACTTTTACGAAAATATCGGATAAAATTTATGATTTCCGATTTGAAACTTTTTATTAGTAGACTTTTATGGCGAGTTTTTTAAACATATTAAAAAAAAATACTGGATAATTTTAGATGTATGATTCATTTGTATCATCAATGGTTGTTAATTTTTTGAAAATAGATAAATAGTAATTTTTAACATAAGTCCTCGCATAAGTCGATTAACGTCTAACTTAAATTAAATTCCAAATTTCAAATTCCATCAAATAGTTTAAGTGTCAAATCTGAGCTACTAATGACTGACTGATAAATTATAGGGTATTTATCAGAAATTCGCAAGTTTACCTGAACTGCCACGAGCGCTTCAAAATTTAACAGACGGCCAAAAATTTGGACGCAGTAAAATTCTCGTAAAATTATTCATAATCTCATGCGTGATTATCTCTATACGGGATCATCGATTAAAAAAAAAAATTTTTTTTAAGAAAAAAAAAAAATGATCTTTTTTAGAGTGCAGAAACCAGTATACACCACAAAGTTTCGGTTTGATCGACTAAATCTTATGCTTTGGTCGTCGATGATCGCAAGATAATCTTCGAGGGCTTAAAAGAGAAAGAGGTGGAGGCGTAAGTCTCATCGGTCGTTCAGCATTTTATGTTGATGCTGCCTTAGGCTTTTTTCTTGCATCTCAGCGTTGCACGCACCGTAGAGCATGCACGCTTTCCTGAGCGCAAATTTCTTTTTTACACGTCTATTCTATTCATCGATCAAATTAAATCTCCTCAAAAGCATATCAAAGTTTCGGAAACTTTATTTTTCTTGTCTTATCGATGACTCATGATAAAAAATGTTTATGAAAAAAATTATTATAAAATTTGCTCAAAAATTTGCGGAAACGCTGTAAAAGTAAGTTTTACATTTATTTCAATAGTAAGCAATTTTTAGTTATGAAAATCTTTTTAGTAAGATTAATCTGAATGATTTGCTTTCAAAAGTCATTGTAGTTTGGTGTCAAAGTAGTATATACTAAGGACTTTGATAGTTAGTTATTATCCAATGAACGATATGACAATAAAGAGTAGAATTTTTTAAATTATGATTTAAATAAAAAATAAAAAAGATAAACTCTATGAACTAGAACTTTAAAAAAATTTGATCAAGCCTCACTTACATCTGATACCTTATCACAAATTACTTACAACAAAGTCAATTTTTTGCAGTTAAAAAAATTTGGTTCATGAAATAAAAATTTTAACTCAAAGTATGATTCATTTAAATGATTAAAAAAATTGATTCATAAAATAAAAATATCAACTAATAGTATGATTCATTCGAATGATGTATAAATATACATTAAAATGCATTTCACACATTTCCTACACAGAAATTTTTATGATAAGAATCAATTTTAGAAATAAAGTAAAGATAAAACACATATACTACTGCGAAAACTGATTAAAAAACTTTTTATGTTTACATAAATATAAAAAATTTGACAAGCAACATGTATTATCAATCTACTATGTTAATTTCATCTATATGATAATTTTTTTTATCAAAACATCAGCAAATTTTAATTTATTTTATTTTTGAATTTTGTTTTGATCTATTTTAGACAGTTAAGTGATAATTCAGTTTTGTTTTTAAAAACTTACAAAAAAATTAAAAATTAAACTTTGAACAGATTTGCTAATGATTTATTTCAGATAACATACTAGTTATGATAAGGTCAACGACTGAAAACTAAAATTAAACAAATATATTTTTGAAATTATAAGGAATACATTTATAGAAGTGGACAATAAAAATAATTGTAAATAAAGAGTTATCTGTAATAAAAGATTTGTCAAATTTGTACACTTTTTTAAAAATTAGTCTATTTTAATTTGGTATTTACTTATTATTATTATTATTACATGAATCTCTGTAAACAATGTATTAAATTATTTTAGTCTCATAATTTATTTAATTAGGCTGATAAAAGTATTTAAAAATCTTATTTTTTAAAATAAAAATGATTCAAACTTTGATCAAAACATTATTATCATTAATAAAAGTTTAATCAAGAATTTAAAGGGTCTCACTGTGACGCAAGATAAAAAAATACATAAAGAATTGATTAAATTAATTTGTCAATAAAGGTAATCAAAGCAAAAAAATGTGGTTTTTACCTGACTTTACTAGCACAATATTGACAATTGGGTCCCTGCCAGCCTTCGCGACACAGGCAGCTCCCGTTGACGCAGTTCCCATTGACGCAACTCCCCAGATCACAGGTCGAAGCATTAGCGACTGCCAGGCTTGTACTGGAACTTGCCCCTGTCGCGCTCTGGAGTAAAGCCGTCCAGACGACGACGAGGCAAAGAAGTAAAATTGAGTTCTTGCGGCCAGCGCAAATAAACACATGTTTCTTGTCTTCTTCAGATTCCTCATCGTCTTCATCAAGTTTATGTCGTCGGTCCCTTTTTTCACCACCTCGGGCCAGCTTATTAACAGCTTTCCGCCGGTACTTGATCTTAAACAGGAACAAAAACATCTGTGCGGCTTCTGCCATTTTGGTAGTCTTCCATGTCAGCACACTGGATACAATGGCTGGCGACGAAGACGTCGTGCGCTAGAATCAAGGATGATCCTGGTCCAAAACTTAGTAACGTCCTACTTTCCCTTATACGGAGCAGTATTGCCTTGAATACTCCGGGGGTGACGTGCACTGTTCCAGAGGGCGCAGGCCGTGTAGCCCCGCCTGTGTTTTCGTAAACTTCTTGGAGTCGGTAATTGTTGCAATGAGTCTACCTGGAGCAAGAGCAACTTGACCAGGACTTAGCTGAGCGAAATCTATTCTTCGTTGATCCATCAGGTACTGCAACGCCAGCTCGTACCTCCCATCGTTCAACTTGCATGCACAAAATCAACACACTTGAAGAAAAAAGGAGTCACTGCTGCAGGCTTCTCTAAAGTATAGAGAAATTTGAGACCCGCACACGCTGACCACCTGGCTTTTGAGTATAATACAGGCAGAAACGCAGACGCGCTTGGCGGACACATGCGCCTGCACTGCCCTGAGTTCGGTTCACTGCTGCTGAACTTGGCCGAAGACTCTCGGAGAGTCGGAGCACTGAGCAACGCTACACACATACCTACAGAAATCAGCTTCACAATTCACATACACGTACATCACTAAAGACAGTGTGGAAACGGCATTTACTATAAAAATGCATGAATTATGCTTGATGGAACAATCGCGAGAGCCAAGTAAAGCCGCGACTGCAACGCCAAACTTCGATGCTTCGAGCAGCACTTGAACTAAAAAGAGCTCAGGATTTAAGTGAATTTAACTCATTTAGGGTATAAAGTTTTATATTCTAATTTTCAATCAGTTTATTATTTAATTAGGAAGATCAGTAAATTTCCTTCAAATGCAATTTTTTAATTTGAATTTTTTTTTAATATTTTGCTCCAATTAAAATATAACCTGCTATAAGATTTGAATACTGTTAGACTTTTTCAACCGTCGGTAAAGCAGGGTCAGTACGTGAGAGTAAATATAACCTAGGTTCTAGGTAGAATCTTCTAAATTTTTGTTCTCTCTGACAGTCAACAGTGACAGTACATTCTCAAATCTCCAAGTGGCCATTGGCCACGCTGAATTATATATTTTTGGATACTTTTTAAATTTTCGAATGAAAAAAACAACTTTAAGTAGAGTTTTTTTTAAATTTTATTTCTGAGGCCTTAAGTCTGCTAATGAGGTAAGTATTTTTAATAATGTTATTTAAAATAAAACTAAAAAAACTACTTATGAATGAAAAAAGTGAAATTTTTAGGTTGTGCAAAAGATTATAATTTGTTAATTTTTTAATTGAGTCAGCTTATATTTAATTTTAAACCAATTTTCAATGCCATTAAAGTAAAGAATTTGATTACTCAATCTTTGAATAAAAAAACTGCATGTACTCAGACTTAGCTTTTCATATTAGATCTGTTTTCTTACTTGCTTGTAAATTGAACAGTTTTGTTATCACTTTTAATTTATTTTTTTTATTTTTTATATACATACATCAGTGTAAGTTACATTTAAAATATCTAACTGCTACTGAGAGAAAACATTTTGTTAACATAAGTTTAATTTAATTACCCACCTGAAAAAACTTATTTGTAAGTAATAAAAAGAATATTAAATTATTTTACAATTATTCGGTGAGGAAGTCAGTGTTCTTTTTTATTTAAGCAATATAAAATATTTTCAACATTCATAAACCTTATCAACTATTGAGTTTTCAAGCTGATTATTTACAATTATATTTTCAGGTAGACAATTGTATTTACAATGGGCAAATTCATTAATGCACACCGGTTTTATAAAAATGAGCAATCTGATATTCTTTTAAGTGAAATATCTTACAATGAATTACGACTAAAGAAAAAAAAGGTAAATTTTGAATGAATTACATACATACATTTTAATTGTTATTATTTCCAATATTTATTATTATTATTATTTTTGTTACAGAAAAAAGAAAATTACAATTGTCAATTTTTGGCTGGACATGTTCAAGATATGTACAACAAATAAAATAAATCTGTTTTTCTTGTTCATGCAGTTGACTATACAGTAATAGCAATTTTGATGTTTTAATTCTTAATATAAAATATTATTGTTTAATTATAATTTTTTTAATCTTCTGTAAAAATAAAATGTGTTTTATGAAATAAAGTCTGAAAAAAAGATTTATTTGAAAAATTAGTAAATAAGAAAACCCCTCCAACTCATAAAGTTACAGAAACAAATAAACTGATTGGTAAGACATCAGTAGCGGGACGTGAAAAAAAAGAAAATTAAATTTCCGAACCAATTTGAAAACTTCTACTTCCTCATTTCTGCTAAACTTTCGGCGCGCGCAAGTGCCCTTCAAGTTTCAACGTATGTAATGTACGGATAAATGAATATTCTGCTCTATAATTATATAATGTGAATTTATGAAAAAGAAGAAGAAGCTGAATTAATCTTTGAATATATGTGTGAATTAAAATAAAACGTGTATCGAGGAAATAAATAGGTAGGTAAGTACATATGAAAAGAAGAAGAATGGGGAGCATGCGCCGATGGACCGCGATATACAATTCGATGCCCGCAGCCGCGCATTACGGCAGACAGCTAGCGAGACGACTCAGTTGACAAGTCGAGCTCGTCCGGGAAAGTTGGATAGCCGCGTTGACTCCTCCGCAGATCTCCACGCGCGGCTTTTTCGTCGCGCGTTACTTACACTCAGCCTCGACTCGACATCTAGTTTGATTAATTTTATTCGGCGAGGGAGGAGAAAGAGAGAAAGGCAACATCAGCCCACACGGAAACACGCCACAATTTTGACTGTAGCAGCCTGCAGCAGTCGGTCTAGTGTGTCCACGCCAACCGGAGCACCAGCTGATATTTCCTTTCGAGAGACGCTTATGCGGTGGTATGCCTATCATTATTATTTAAATCGTAAATTTCTTGCATTTATGCGTGTTTTTCATTTTTGGAGGAAATGTTGCTTCTGTTGGCACGTCATTGTTTCTACTGGGGCAGGGGAGAGAGGGGAAAACAACTATCACTAACCTATCGACATACCAACAATATTGGGAATACACCACACTACAAGAGAATTAAGTGTGCTCGAAATCATGTTTTTTTTGTAAAATTGACTCTTTGACATAAACGGATAATCACTCAGTTTTTAACATTATTACTTTCACTTAATGAGTAACGTTTGTTATTAAAATAGTATTTCCATATTTTCGTACCACCCTCTCGCCTGCGTTGTTTTTTCATTCTTTTTTACTTTACACGTACATACAACCAGATGCTAACAGGTGTATACGCGTACAAAACTCACGCCATGTCAAAATAAAGCTCGGCTAGACAAATCCGCAGACACATAAGCGTGCGCTTTAGAGTTTTCAAGTGTTTCCGGGTATACGCTGATAACGATTGAGAGTTTCAACTTTCAAGAGCCTTGCTTTTATTTAAGATTTCTATGAAATTGTAAAAATTTTCTTATCCTGTTTCGAGTATCAATTTTACATCACTATTATTAGTTGTGAATAAAAAACAAAAAATTAATTATTTAAAAGAACTTTTCCATCCCTTATACTTGACATCAATAAAAGAGAACGGCATTGGACTTTTAGCATTTTATATTGAACCTTACGGCTTTTTTTGGAATTTAGTACCTTCAGCGATAAGGTCGGTCAACGAACTTTAGTAATTGGGTATTCCAAAGAAAACATCCGTGTTGACTTTCTTAAAAATAAATTTTCTTCCTTTTTTTTTGCTCAAGAATTTTTTTTAATACAAGCTCATGAAATTTTTTATGCGAAAATATGAAAAATTGCTATAATAGTTCATCAGTAATAATTAGTTTACAAAAATTCCATTGAATTAAATAAACAATTTATTTTCTTAATTACTGTTTAAAAAATGATGAAATTTAAAAAAGTTGTCGCTCAAATAAATTTATTAAAAGCTCGACTCCCCCTTTCATTGAGATAGCTCGTGTACAACTATAATTTATTTATTTCTCTTATTTCGGTTGATTTTACGTCAGTTGATAATAATAAATACTTTAATCGTTAGTAATGTAAAATTACGTGCTTTTTAAATAATCATGAATACGTACATACTTGGTGCTCGTGGGGTATAGATAGTTTGTATCCAACACAAATTCATGATAATAGTACGTAATCGGGTTATTACTTTGGTGTATTTCAAACATCTTTTGCAATTTTAAATGAATTAAGAAATCATTTGTACTCAAAATCAATTACCTTGACTCTCAATTCGATCCAAAATTTTAAAAATACATACTCTAATGCTCATTGCTATATAAATTAATTAAAATATTTGCCCGTACAATTTATACATGAAAAAAATCCTTACTTTTCATATATTTTCATTTAAGTATAATAAATAATAAAGTGCAAGGCCGTACCGCTGATTATCAGAATTTTATCGTTTATACAGAGCAAAGGGTTAATGATACAGAGCCACCTATCTTTTTTTTTTTTTTTTTTTAATCATTATTGTTATGTTTTTCATCTTGTTTGAAACGAATTTAATTTGCGCAACGTCGCGCCGACACTTTATCGTCACAAATTCAATGGCTTCTCAAAGATTTTCCGTGCTGCTTGATCGAAGATAAGAGAAGACCCGCACTCAATCTCATAGAGACCCAGAAATATAACGTTTCGAAATCATTACTTAATTGTGTCATTTTTTCATTGTTAATTTACATGTTTAGCGTGAAAAACATTATTTATTTTCGCTCACACGATGTTTTGTTTACTCTGGATTTGATCTTGATTTTTTGCGTCGACGCAGAGATAAGGAAAAAGGACTCATATTTCAAATGATAAATTTGGTTTCTTTCCTTTCCTTTCCTTTTTATGAACGGCTAAAAAAAAAAAAAAATAATAATTGACCTTGAAAAAATTTATCGTCTGGAGAGTTTTGTACAGATGTTTCGAGGTTCATTTACCCGTCACGTGTATGTGTGCTCATGCGTTTATGTTAATATGGACTTGAGTTTTATTTTATTCGACTACTTTATTGAATTTTTTTCTTAAACTCAATGTAGCTGCTTTTTTCTTTTCAGACCAATGAACTACATCAAATTTTAAGTTTAATAAAAAAAAATTCTTCATAATGGAGAGTTCGTATGAGGAGTATGAGTCGTGCAACTCGTCAGCTTGTCTGCAAAAGCGAGAAATTATCCGGGAGAACAAAAAACCAGAAGATCTGAGAATTGGAGGAATTGAAGGGTGAGTGAATTAAAATTTCTGCAATTCTTGATTTATTAAATTATGTGAAACGCGTATTTCTGTTCAACTCTTTCTTTTTTTTTTTTTTTTTTAATGATAAAGTAGCAACTGAAATTCTATTTTTACTTTAAACTTAAAAAATATTTCAGTGGTGCAATTAGACACTCGATCTTTAAGGCGGTTTATTGTACAAAATTAAAGCTATGTTTTTTAAGTTAAACTAATCAATCTTGAGTAATCAAAGTATTAAAATTTGTAAAAAATATATTCTCAATCAGCAAAGACTCTTCAAAGATGTTATTTTGTTAATGACTTTAAAATCTACTATTGAAATACCAATATTATGGTTGATCGATCGAATAAGAGAACATAGGTAGAGAATTTTAGTTAAATATAAAATTATGGTATATCTCATAAAATTTAGAAAATTTAAAAAAATGATTGATATTTTACAGTTATAGTTTATTAAATTTATTTCAGTCGGTAATTAATTAATAATATTTGCACAATCTTTTAATTTTTCAACTTTTAAATTAATATCATTTAGGTTAAACTATGAAAAATATCTCTTTCTTTTGAATGAATTCATCATTTCAAATCATTTGATTACTACAATTTATTGATCTTTGTTTACTTAACTTGAAGTATACTCATTGAATAGCATTATAAATTTACATAAAATTAAAAGTAAAATGTGTGTTAAAACCATTACTTTTTCGTTTCTTTATGTAGATGGATTAGTTTTTTATTTTACGCTTACACTGTTATTTATTAAAATCAATTCGGATTCTTAATGAATTTTCGGTCCATTGGAAAATGTGTTGTAACATAAATAAGTTTCAAATAATTACGTTTCAATATTTCCTCGAAAGTTTTGATAAATTTTTTTTCTATAATGCTAATTTGTTCACTACAAAAATATTTGAATGTACATCAGATAAATAACGTGAATCTTATGTGGTATTTAAATTTTTTTGTAGAAGATTAAAGCTGAAGCCATCACACATAAATAAAATGATTAAAAATTGTATACATCGAAAATACTTACTATCTCGGAAATATAATACCAGCAAAGAACTCCGTTGAATTCATTATAATTGCGCAATTTTGCTTTAATATCTTGGTTATAGTTTATATGAACTACATTCAACATATGTTATTCTGATACTATAGTTATCTTTAATTGTTTCAGAGGAGGAACTCATTCAACACTATATGTAATAGATGGTAGGGGCAAAAAATTATCAGAAGTTAGGGGCCCTCATACAAATCATTGGGTGAGTAATATTTCAAAAGCTTGTTTATCCAAGCATTAATTAATCGAAACCACACAACTGCGTAGTCTAGCTTGTATAACTCAAAAAATGAAAATTTATAATCCAGATTTCACAAGATTAGGTATTTTCAAAGTTAAAAATAATTACGTGTTTTTAATATATTGTAAATAAACACTCAATTTTTATAAATTTTAATTTTCAGAAACTTGAGTCTTTTTAAAAATTTTTAAAGATAAAATTCAAAATTACATTATTTTTAAATTTACTTAGGTCTAATTATTCCCAAAAAATATCTTTTTATCAATTTTCTCATTAATTGAACTCATCGTGGAATTTTTTGGCACTGAAGTGTGTCTTCATTTTTTAAAGGCTTTTTAATCTAAATGAATAAATCTGGAGAACTTCATCTTTTTGACCGATATAATTTTATCAATTATTTTTATACTATCGTTTAAAAATTCTCCCGTAACATAGCAAAAAGGTCGTTGAACTAACGTAAAGAAACTAGATTCTTCATGTAAAATTAATTTTTTTGTCCATAGTTAGTGTAAGAAACTTAAATAGTTATAATTTCGTGAAGGTTTGAAAAAATACAAGTAAATTTAAATAATTATTAATAAGAATTAGATTTTAATCTTTGTTTAATATTTATTTTGCAACAATTTTTGAATAACAATTATTATTTTTTCGAAGGTCTATTTCATAATTTTTATGAAAATGGCATCTAAATGTTTAAAAAATTTGCTTTTATATAAACTATTCTATAAATTTATGCGCTTAATTTGAGCAAAAAAAAAAAAAAAAAAAAAAAAAAAAAGTATTAATTGATAAATCATTATAAAAATGGAGAAGGTTGAGCAGAAAAGTAATTAACCCACAATACCATACATTAAAAATTTTTGTAAGTAACTTTTGAATATTAATCATGACAAAAATGAGTTAGTTAACCAATAATTTTAATTTATTTTTGCGTGAAAAGAACAAAAAAAAAAAGTTTTCTTTGAGTTGACGAGGGGAACAAGGTGCGAACGCGGAAATTCGAGCGTGAAAAGGGACTGTTGCACAAGATTGGCACTCGAGGGCAGCCTTGCCAGAGTTGTTTGAAGATAATACAAAAGAGAAAATCATGGTACTCTGTGTTAACTGCGTTTTATGTGTGTATGTGTGGTTAATTTTTTCTTCTCAACCCTCTCTTTCTCGCCGACGACGTCGCTTACGCAATTGCTGCTGCTCTCCTCGGTGGAGTACAATTGGAGTCGATGCGGTCAGATCTATCCAATCAATATGACTACGACGACGGCGACGTCTAATACGAGCACGCGACTATTCCGGTTTGCCACGGTGTAACCGTTTATTGACGTGTCGCATCTTATTTTTTCATGCAAGATCGTGATTGATGACCAAGAGCATTTATTTATTTATTTATTATCACAATTATTATTATTATTATCTTATTATTATTATTATTATAATCACCACTATTATTTTAGGCATTGGGCATGGAAGAAACGGCAGCCAGGATCAATGACATGATCGTCAGGTCTAAGGTGGAGCTTAATATTCCTGAAGACAAACCCTACGATATTGTCGTATGTAGTACCTAATATTTTTTTAATGACGGATTTTATTTTGATCTAAAATCAATCCCTGAATAAATGAACCACCTATTATTTATAGTATCACATTTGATTATCAATAAAAATCAGAAGAAGTCCTCAAAATTTTTTTCGCTATCGCATTTTTGATAATTTTATAACGATAAAAAATTTTGATTCTGACAAATTTCATAATAAGTTATCAGTGGAAAAAAAATTTCCAAATAAAAATTTTAAAAAGCATCGATTGTCCTTGTAAAAAGTGAAATAATTTCCACTCGAATGGTTGTAAGTAACCACGTATACTTGTGCAACGCAGTTTATTATGCTGATGGAAGCGGCACGGCCATCCATCTTTTCTACCTGTGAAATTTCCAGTGCTATGCACTTTCAATCAAAGCACCGATTAAAGTACTTTGCTTAAACAACAAAGAATATTCCACTTTCTAACGATCGATAACTTAGAAGCTTTTAAATCGTTAAGATGCCGTCATTATTTTTTTTATTTCTTGAATTTTCCTTCATAAAATAAATTGATTCAATCATCTTTTGAAATAAAAAGTTAGAAAACTTATTAAAATTTTTTAAATTTTAAAATATCTTAAATTTTAAATTTTTCCGTAACCATGCATATGATTATAAAAATATTCTTCTGTGCAAAAGAGTACTCTTGGAGTTAATAAATTTGAGTTGACGGTTAACGCTATGAAAATTTGCTTTGATGAATAAACTGTACAACAAAGCAATCTCAAATAGAAGTAAAGCACAAATGAAATTGCTCAAACACCTCGAGTCATAAAAGTGCCATAAATCGTCATTTCCTTGTAGCATTTGTGAAAAAGCAGAGTACAACGAGACGCGTATTGGGTGACGTCTGAGACTATCTCGTTTGACACGCCATGCTTCCAAATCTCCGCTGATGCGCAACTTTTCTTAACAGATTAATTGATCATATCTTTGACAATGATATATCAATTGCTTTGAGATTACTGCATAAAACAGCTTTAATTTATCTTTAATTTTTTTGAATATCAACTTTGATCTTCGATTGTAGTGGTTAGTCGTAAGATGTGGTCAAAAACGCGAAAATCGGTTAAAAAGTAAAAGACGTTTAAAGTCGAAAAAAAGAAAAGGCAAATGTCAAAGAGTATAATGGGACCTCGTATCTCTTTGACCTCACGATCCACGCCCATAAAAAATGCATGACTCTGTGCGAGTGAGCGCGTCACTGAATACATAAAAACTAAAATAAAATAAAAAAATAATAGTTATG
This sequence comes from Encarsia formosa, assembly GCA_038277355.1. Taxonomy (NCBI): domain Eukaryota; kingdom Metazoa; phylum Arthropoda; class Insecta; order Hymenoptera; family Aphelinidae; genus Encarsia; species Encarsia formosa. The sequence goes on from CM076185.1 coordinate 16,361,200, forward strand.
CATATACTTTAACCACAGGGCCTGAACTTGAGCGGTTGCGAAGAGGAGAAAAGCAACCTGGAGTTGGCCGAAACCCTCTACCGGCTCTACCCGATGTCCGCCCTAGAGTACACGGTGGGCTCGGACACCGTGGGCAGCGTGAGCACGGGCCTAGCTAACGGAGGAGTTGTTCTCATCTCAGGGACTGGAAGCAACGCGCTTCTCATCAACCCCGACGGACAGACCCACAGATGCGGTGGCTGGGGCTACATGATGGGAGACGAGGGCAGCGGTAAGTCTGACTAGGTTTTTTTTTTTCATAAGTTTCACATCTATGTAGAAAGCAAAATTTTCTCGTTTAATTTAAATTTAATTCAAGCTTATCTCGAATAGTACGTATTCCGTTAGTCTTAATACCACATCCAAGCATTTCGTGACTCGAATGGATCTAAAATTACCTAAATCGCCTAATCCTAGTAGCCTAATAGCTGTGATTAATTTTTATTCAATTTTAAACAACAGACCTAATTTTTTTTTCAAGCAACATTAGCAATAATGCAAAGAAAACATTAAGTCAGCAGCATTATTGTAATCCGAAACTGTGACAAAATATCGACTCAGTTTACCTTGATCAATTACTTAAAGCTTTTTTTTTTCTTACTTCCTCTAACGCTCACCTGATATTCAGATGGTTATGAGTAAGAATACACTAAAAAATCAGACAGAATAATATTTTTATGCAAATTTTTTACTATATTTACATACATTTATTCACTAATTTATAATTTTGGATTAAAAATTGACACTTCTCTTTTTTTATCAAAATCTATCATTATATTGAATTTTGAAGTTGAAAGCAAAGAGTTTTTTTTTCATGCAAAAAATTCCTACTTGTATTGATCTGCATTTTTTAGTCTGTCATCAATACATTTATCTGAAAAACTTTTGCTACAAGCTACTATTTTGATAATTAAAAAAATCATGTCTTAAGATTTTTAATCTTACGCTCGATCAGCCCATCCGTATCGTAATTCAGAAAATCAAAATTAAATTGTATGATACGTAACTTGTCAAAAATTAAGCAAAACACGATTAGATTGACATAAATTTTATTTTTTTGCAAAATTTACCAACGTTTGAGCTTAATAATAATTTTTTGTAATTTTGTTTCTCAAAAACTAATTCACTATTTTTTATATATCAGCATACTGGATGGCTCACAAAGCAGTTAAGTACGTATTCAACGAGCTGGACGGACTTGCGAAATCGCCTCAACCAATAAATTATGTATGGCCGGCCCTGCAGGAATATTTCGGCGTAAAAGACCTGCCGAGCATCATGCCTGAGCTTTACGCAAACTTCAATAAAAGCAAGTTTGCCATGTTCACGAAAGAGCTGGCTCTCGGTTGCGAAAGGGGAGATCCTCTGTGTCTGCATCTGTTCCAAGAAGCTGGTCATATGCTTGCCAAACACGTCACTGCCATATCCGCTATGGCGCACAATGTATTTATCTAAATTCGTTATTTTATAATTTCTAATCGAGTGATTGTTGGCCGTCATTAAACAATTTTAGTTAATTTCATAAGTTTTAGAATAACTCATCAAACCGGCCTTACTTTTTCTGTTTAAAGATCATAATTTATCATTTTCAAAATTTAACTTTTGTTCAAGTTTGATTAAATTATTATAAAAGTACGGTTGATTTTTCAAATTCTGTTTACTTGATACACTTTATGTGTAAGAATTTTAAAGTAACTATAGTAATTATCTGTGCTGCTTGATTATGTGTTAACCTTTGTTAACAAGTTTGAATAAATTTATTAAAATGTATAATTAAATTTTAGGATCTGAAATTAGCACACGGAGGTCTAAAAGTAGTATGCGTGGGTTCAGTTTGGAAGTCGTGGGATTATCTCAAATCTGGTTTCATAGATGAAATTCATCAAAGCTGTCTGATCGACGAGCTTACCCTACTGAGGCTGACAGTTTCGGCAGCTTTAGGCGCGTGTTATCTCGCGGCTGACAAAATTGACTGCTTGACCGTAGTAAAGACTTACAGCAGCAACTCAGAATCGTTTTATCACTACAAAAGAGCGAATCTGCCGGCTCCATCAGTCGTATATAAGCTTGCTTTTGGCGAAAGCTGCGACAATAAAACGTCGGATTCCACATCAAGTTTCAAGAGCAGCATTGAGATCAGATAATCCACGTGCACACAATTCTCAACAGGAGGAAATAATTTATAAAAACGTTTGCCCGTAACACTTATCTATTTTTTTTTCTTTTTCTTTTTTTTTTTTTTTTTTTGTATGATTGTAGAAACAAGCTTGTGAATGGTTATTTTCAATCAGAATTTTCAAAAATTGATCTTGAATTTTGCTTTTTTTAATCTCGAGAAGGCGTGGGCGATTTATTTCACTGTAAACAGTAGGGCCTCGCACATTATCCAAACCTCTGGAATTGTCCCCGCAAAATCTTGGACATTGTCCAAAAATCAAAGGAGCCGCCATGGACAATTCGCGAGGTTCTTGGTTCCGATGGTTGGACAATCCGTGGGGTCCTACTGTAGTTTATTTTCTCACAAGGATTTATAGAAAGTAAATTAAAAATTTATGCCCATTTGAATTACTAAGTTTTTAAACATTTTTAAATTATTTCAAAATCTTTATTTTTATTTTACAATTACTAAAACTTTGCTTAAAATATCTAAATTTATTTCTTCTTTGATAGATAATAAAATTATTTAATAAGAAGACATATTCCTATAAGTTCACATTTTATATTGTATAAATTTTATTAATTACTGGGTTAATATTTTATAAATTTAAATTCTTAGTTAAAACTATACATATAGATATATATCTTGAAAAATTATTATTGTTGCTTCTTAGTAAATATATACTAATTAAAAACCATTTAGAAGAGCTTTTGCGAACTTTGATAGGTAAAATAGGAAATTTGTACATGTAGCCTTGTGTTTGCATTTTTAATAAATATATACAAAAAATAGTAAATAGCAAAAATATATCTATGTAATATAATTTAAAAAAAAAAAAAAAAAAAATGAAAAAGATAAATATTTTTGTACAATATATATTTGGATGAGTTTTAATCAAATTGAAAAAAAAAACTCTAGAATGATGTGTTTTTTAGAATAAAATTCTTGTATTTATAATTTAAAAATACAATTAAAAAAACTATTTTATAAGTATGTATGTAACATCTAAACTTGCATTATTTAAGCAAAATAATTAAAACAAAAATCTTTTTAAATTAATTTATGTTTAAGTCAACTTTACTTTGAATATAAATATAAAATATATGATTTCTGCTTGCATTAGGATCAGTAGTTATAGGATATTTGTGTTTATAATTTCATACAAAAATGAAAAAGGAGTGGAAACAATTGAATCTTCTTACTCACATAAGAAATTTAAAAATGTCAAAATCAACAAGTAATAACCTCAAATTTTTTATAAACTTTTTTATTATAAAAGTAAAAGATTATGTTTAAAATTTTTGATATACTTAAATCTATAGTGGGTTGGAGTGCATCAATGATATGTTTAGTTATAAAAATTTTTCTTTACCTTGTTCTTTTCCTGATTTCCATGTTACTGCTTGTTGCATCTATGTCCATAACTATTGTGTTTATTGTCATAATTCTAGGAGCATTCACTCCTTCAAGTTCTAATTAAATTCAAAACTTTTTACAGTAATGAGTGGAAACATATTAAAGGTACGTTTAATATTTTTTAGTGATAAAAATATATTTTTTATTTTTTGTGTTCAATGTGATTTTGATACATAGGCACATTATTAAGTTGTCAATTTATAAATATAATCAAATAAAAAAAACTCAAGTCTTTCCAATGTCTTCAAAAATACAAATATTTTTTGAAAGTATGTTGAGTGCTTTACTAAAAAAAATTTTCTATTTACTATGATGTTTGAAACTTAAAACAAATATTTATATCTTATAAGTTAAGATAAAAACTTTAATTTATTTTTCAATCAAAGCTTATAAATTTTTCCTGTATAGTAAATATTTCTACAAAATAATTAACATTTAACACAAAACATATGTTTTCAAACTTAATAAAGCTTAAATATAAACTATATACATTATGACCAACAGAATTTTAGTACTTTACTTACATATATTTAAGTTATAAGAAAATATATTTTTTATGAACAAAACATAACAATCAATAGATTATTTAAAAGATATCTGTTACAAACACTTAAATATAAAAAGATAATTATAATTTATCAAAAACTTAATTTATAATTGCAATCTAACAGTTCTTTGTAATATTAAAAAGTTAAGTAAAGCCAAAATAGTATTTTTTGTTTCGATAAAAAAAATTTTTAATAGTAAAATTAAAGTTAACAATTATTTTAGTGTTTCAAGTCAAAAATTTCTATCAGTAATGGTTCAACACTTGATGGATTTACGTTTAAATATACCCCTACTACCTCTTCATTTAGTTTTTTCAATTCTGAAAGTTTTTTGATTAGTTTTAAAAATGTAGATTTAGCTTCACATCCTGGGTATATACTTTCTAAGTATCGTCGTAGCAGATAATAATAGGAATTCTGAAATGTAATCACAATTAATATTAAATTCAAGTTCATTGAATATGAGTAATAAATGAACCCGTTTTGAAAATAATTAAAGTAGGTACAAAGTTAATTTTTCAGCTTACTTGTTCAAGTTTGATAACATCTTTATGTATTACTCTGGGTCTTTTGGGAGAAAATAATGCTATAGCACTCAGTATTAAAATAATATTTTCATCTCGCCAGCGAGAATCAAAAGTTCTAACAAACTTTGAATGTTCATCATAAAGATTTCCTTTGGCTTCTTTGAGCACTTCCACTTTTATATTAGCCATTTTATCTTGGCTATGAGGTATTTTCCAAATTTCTTTGTCAGGATCATAATTAATAGCCGATCTTAAAATCATCATTTCAGTACAACCTCCTTTTAGTAATGCAAGTTGATCTTCTTGACACATGTTTTTAAAAGCACTGATTTTTTTGGACATTTTTATAAGTCTTCGAATAGCTATTGCCGTTAAATTTATTACACCTAATAGCATTGGGTCTGTCTCACCAGGATTTCCCTTTAGAAGGATTTTTTAATTAATTAAATGTTTAAAAAAATGTTAAATAAATGTTTTAAAGTAAGTATCTGAGTTAAATTACCTTCAATTTGCAATCTTCACTGACTAAGTTAGAAATATCTTCATCTAAAGGTGCCAAGAGTGCTTTATGGGCCACAATAAGTTCATTAAGTTTTGCCCTTTCCACATCATTTAATTCTCTATTGTTTTGATTACCTAATGAGGAAAAAGTAGAATACTCCAGTTTAATAGCTTCACAAAGAATTGATTCAATTGAATTAGTAGATGCGGGTACTCTATGAATAGAAAATCATATGTCATAAAAACGTTTTTTAATAATTAATAATTAATTAAATAAATTATTACTTTTGCAAATCTTGAGTACTATTTTTTGTTACATCTGATCTAAGGCACTTTTCAGGATTTTTACAAACATCCTTATTTTGTTTGGTTTTTTCTTCAACATTTTGATTATTAATTAAGTGTGTTAGTATAGGATTTTGCACATTGTTTTGATCTTCATTTGGTAAATTTTTTTTGTAATTTGTAAAAATTCTATCCTCTATTATTTGTTCATGATTGGAACTGACATCAAGATTTTTATCTAAGGTATTTTTTAACTTTTCAGAAGTAATGAATGAAGCATACTTTTCCAAAATTTGTGATAATTCAGGATTTGATACTAATTTTTCTATTAGATCTAAGTCTGACACAAATTTTTCTAAAAAATTTGGATCTTCGAAAACTTTTACAAAAATATTTGGATTTTTAATAAGTTTTGAAATCAATTCAATATTTTGAGGAGGTTCTTGAAAACTTTGACTATAAATTTTATCTTCAACTTTTGACTGAGATAACATTAAAGTAGCTTGATCTATACATGTTTCCACGGATTTTATATTTGTTTGACAGGTTGTTGAAAATTCATTTTTTTCGTTAAATGATAAATTAAATGTAGTACAGTTAGGTGGTAAATTTTGAAACCTAGTACACATTGGTGAAGATAAAGAAACATCAATGATATCTTGAGATTTGTTTAACATAGAATTATTTAGTACAATTGCATTAGTTATTTTTGTAGGCTCTATTGGAAATCTGATATCGTGATTAAAATCATTATCAAAATTTCTATGAAAATTTATTTGACTAGAGGAATTTTTATCACTGTGCAGTTCATTTAAATTATAAGTATTAGAATGATCATCTTTAGCCAAATTTGAAATTGAGTTTAATGTTGCATCTTTTAACATTTCTAAAGTTTTAGTACCAGCTATATCACAATTTTCCAAAGGACTTGAAGGACTTGGAACACTAGCAGCTGTTATTGGACTCATATTATCTATTGTAAGTTGCTTGCTCACATCATCCACATTTCTGTCCCAAAAATATGTTTCTGATACAATGGATGTAACTGATGTAATCGATGGTAAAGAGGTAGATGTATCATCGAAGCTTGTGTCATCTAAACTTTCTTTTTTTGTTTTTGTTATTTTATTTATATCTGGACTTGGCCGTTTCTTAGCTCGATTTTGCTCAATTTTTGCACGTTTCTTAATTTTATCTTCAATTGACAATATATACTCCTAGAAACATTGAGATAAATCTTGAGATTTGTTTTATGAGTCAAGTAAAAAACAATTTTTAACAGTACCTTTCTCATTCCAATATTGAAACACTTGTCTAACCTGCATTAATGTTTAAGCAATAATATTTATTCATAATATTAATTTTAAATATTTTTTTATTAGGATTCAATAAAAAAACTTAATATAAAAAGGCTAACCTGCATTTTTGACAGAATCGTCTTGTAACTGGTGTTATACTGCAGTTTCAGTAAAAAACCATCAGTTATTATTATATTTATTTTAGATATTCTATTGATTAAGAAACATAAAAACTTGATATTTAAACTAACCTGCAGTTTTCAGTAAATGGGCATCGGAAATCCTGAAAAATTCAAAGTTTTATTAGAATATACTAAAAAACTTAGTACATATAATTAAAATTGATACTGCTGAAGTTCTAATAATTTTAACAGCTTACATTGGGCAAGCAGAATTACAAAAGGTTTTAAAAAAATTCTAAATAAATTATTCACTTATCACAAATTAAGTTATAAACAAACTTTTACACTTATATTTTTTGCATTATTATCATCCTTAAAAATTCGAACTGCAAGTTCGTAGTAATTTTATGTAGGTACCTTGTTTTTGAGAGCATTTCGTCTGAAGAAGGCTTTACAACTTTCACATGATACCGCATTGAAATTGTATCCTAGGGCTCTATCACCGCAAACACCACAAACCTTGTTGGCTTCTCTAATTTGTCCATCTTCCATGGCTCTTTATGCAGATGTACTTAACTATATGCTCAAGGTGGAGATTCATTGAGTGATAAAAATGTTTTTTCAAACTTGTAAGATTATTTTTCTGAAAAATAAATAGTTAAAAATAAGTAACAGCTATGAAAAAACTTTTAATGATATACGTTTGAATTTTTCAAGATATACTTGTTCATATTTACATACCTATAATAGAGAACCAAAATTCACCACGTATGTACAATGGCGGATTAAACCTGTTTCTAAATGACTTACGTACACCGAAGATGTGTCACCTACAATTAGTACCAAATTTATCAAAATTTATATTATTCTTTTCTTCCATTGCAAGCACTTTACTTCAGAAACTTCACTGCTAACATCTTAACTTCAACACACAAACATTAAACCAAGTGATATCAGATGATGCGGTACCTTGCGGTGCATGCGCCGGCGTATCGGAGCAGTAGAGAACTGCCAGCCAATCAGAATCATAGGCCACATGATGGGGTCTTATCTTAAAAATTGAAAAAAAAATTTTTTCTCAAAAATCATTTTACTTTTCTAAAACAAACAACGCTATTCAGAGATTTTTTATAATTTATAAGTAAATATTTATAACACTTTGATGATTAAGAAATTATTTATTCTCTGAAAATCATACACCAAAAAATTATCTTTACGTTTAACGGTATACTTTGAAAAATTAAATTGTTTTTAGATTTTTTTTTAAATTAATAAATCCAAATAAATGATTTACACCATTTGTCGGGTTGTATTTTTTAATAAAAAATTTTTTTATAACAATCAATATTTTTTATAAAAAGTATTTCTTATTTTATTAACAATTTAGGAATGTAATCCAAAAAGAGTCAGAAACTTGGACTAACAAGTTTTTACAGCACTTAAGAATTGGCTGCAGAGCTATAGATTAACTGAAAAGATGATGGGGCAGTTACAAGCATTCTTCTCATTTGCAGTAATAAAAAATTTAATATTTAGCTTTGTTGATCAAACTTTGTTGAATATAACAACGGTAATTTTTCTTTAAGAAATAATCAATGGTTGGTGAAAAATGTGATAAAACTCAACTTATAAACTTTTAATATTGATTATTATTTTTTAATTTCTTTCAATTTTAAATCTCGATCAAGAAAGTATCACATTTTTATACTAGCTGCAAATAGTCTAATGTTGTTTGTAATATCAATCATTTAATTAATAATTTTTCTTTTTCAGAATCTTTTGTACGTCTTCTCACAAAGATTAGTTTTCCGAGTCGCATCGGCAATCGTTCAATGCCGGATGTGAAAATTTAAAAAAAAAATCGAAAAAGATAGCAAAACCTCAAATGAAGTAAAACGATTTAAAAAAAATAGAACAAAATAAGACAGTTTAATTTTTATAATAATCTTTCCTAAAAATAAAAAATACCACTCAAAATGAAAGAATTTTTTTTTTTTAATGTTTAATTGAAAAATAACTTTACATTTTTTCTATGACTTGATTTGTTGACAACCAATTATTGTAAGTATTAAGTGATCGATGAATCATTTGAGAAATAAACATTTTTGAACTCTGACATCTATACAGCAACGCTTTAAAACTGATCAGTAGATAATTGATAATGATTTCATTATTTAAATTAGTTTCAAAATGTATAAAGTAAAAATAAATGATAACATATTTGTATCAGCAAGCACGATAAGATAGATATGACAACCCTTCGACACAAATTTAGAGTCTTTTTTATTTGTTATTAAAAGTAACTAGATGATAGGTTTTTTAAAATTAATCCTTTCATAGCAAAATTGGATTAAAGCCAGTCTAAAGTCACATTTAAGTTTGAGTCTTAAATCTATGCTGGGCCATTAAATTATTTAAAGTATTGATTGAATTTTTGCGCTAACTGCTTACTCAAGAAAAAAAAAATTATTTCATTTGTTTTTTTCTTTTCTTATGTTGTATTCAAACATCTTCAATTAAAACAAACTCTCTAGTAAAAAAAATCAAGTAGTCTAATAAAAAAAATGAATAGAACGTTCAGAATGAGATTTTTTCAAAATAGTTTTTTTGGTGCTGTTCACCAGACGAAGAAGTTTCACCTGAATTGATAAAATTGGTAATAAATAAGAATTTAGAGACTTTTCAGTCAAAAGGTTAAATTAAGATTTTGATGAAACGTTAAATTATACATTCGTTATCTAACGAATCCAGGCATTTCGTTTTCATTACTGCCACGATGGCACTTAGTATATACATGTACGAGCGATTGCTATTTAGATAAGCAGTGTTACCTTTTCAAGTGATGTTTAGTAATTTCTTACTCATCAATTTAAAAAGTACAATCTGAACAAAATTAAATAGAGTTTTGTTTTGTGAGATTTTTTCCGGTTGCTATAGAGCATACATATTTTTTCGAGCTAAAAAATTATTACATCAAATATTCTTTACACATTCTTACAAGGTCATAAAAATACCAAAATCATCAAATTTTATTAATTTCAATGAGTTAGAAGGCTGTAATATCAAGATTGGCCAGACTCGCGACTATTTTAAAGGGTATCAGGATGAATTATCGTTAAAAAATACTTAAATGATCATTAAGAAAATCTTCATTGCACTAGGATATAAATATACCTTTATGAAACTAAATTATACAATAATTTACCTTATTTAATGATCTTAAAATAGTCGTTACATTTTTACAAAAGTTGTAAGATAAAATGACTTATTGAATCTCCACTACAATATTGGCTGTACACCAAGTACCTAAGCATCATATCGTTCCCCCGCGATTCAAAAATCACGCTACCAAGTCCACGAAAAATTTTTTATTTTTTTACCAACCAGTGGCAAAAAAATAGAACTAAAAATTTTTGGCTGGTTGTAACTTAGGTAGTTGAAGGAAAACAAATTTTAGGTATTTATTTTGTATATATTTTCGAGTATAGCGAAAATAACGTTAATATTTGCATTTCGATGTGTTGAATAAACTTATTTAAAAAATTCTTTCATTTTATCATCAAAGATTTTGCCAGCAAGAACCAGGTAGCTGTAATATTTTTTATACTGTACGAGTTGTAAACAAATATCATTAAAGTAAATTAGCCAAAGGAGTCTCTAAAATTAAATTGAAATAAGTTTATTTAACACATCGAAATGCAAATATTAATGTTATTTTCGCTGTACCTACTCGAAAACATATACAAAATAAATAGTACTAAAAGTTTGTTTTCCGTCAACTCATCTACCATAAACATAACCTAAGTTACGCCCGGACAAAAGTTTCTAGGTATAGCTAGGTATTTTTTTTGCCACTGGTTCGTATCACTGAACTTGGTGGCGCGATTTTTGAACGGGAGAACGATATGATGCTTACTTGGTCATATTTTTTACTAAATAAATCGTTTTTTAATTATGAATATATTTTCGAATTTTTTTTTTTAACTATCGGTGCATCTGAACTTGGAGGTATTTTTTTGAATCGGAACATTTTTTTCTATTTTTACTTACATCCTTTGAAGACTTAAACCACATTTTGAGTTTGTTTTGCATTATATTTTTCGGATGCCTGAACTTTAACAATTGAACTTTGTATATATACAATACAATTTTACATGCGTATACGTCTGTATAAAATTTGATTTGATTACCTCGACTGAGGGCAATATTTGGGGGTAGAATCCTACAAGCCTGCCGATTCAGCGCTGTTAAGTTGATTATCTCGACAGGAGCTTCTTTAAACTCTGGGTTTTCCGTACAAATCGGGAAAATATGAAGTAGTGTAGGGATTTATTTCAAACGCAAAAAAATCGCTGATTAGCCCTAAATGGTGCATAAATATGGCGACTATAAATAAGATAAAAAAAAAAAACAAAAAAAAAACAAACAAACAAACAAAAACAAGAACATTTATAAAAAGCTAAAAAACTTCATTTTTTCAGTCGAAATCCAGTATCATTTTGTAAGTGACAAGCATTGTCAATAGGTATATGACATTTGTTATTGCACTGCTAATACGAGAAGTTATTTTATTTTCAAGTACAGTCAATCTTAATTATTAACTGTAATGACTTAAACTCATTTATAAACATCAAGTTGTGTTTTAGGAACTGAATACATAATCAGATTTTGGAAATTTTGCTGCAAATGGTTTTTTAGTTTGACAGTATTTATTTATTATCATTACCATAATCATAATAATAATTTTTTAATTAGATAAAACTTTGTCATTAGCTGAAAAGTTTCAAAAATTCGGTAATAGGTTTTTACCAAATTCATTGTGGTGTACGACTAAACGAACCCGAAATAATTTTTTGTAAGTAATTTCCGCTCTGTTAATTGAAAAAAATATAAAATTTCATAAAATCAACCAACAATAAAAATAGTTAATGCAGTATTTTTTAAATTAAAAAACCCTGGGCCCGAAGCAGCTTGCGCTTTAGGAAAGCTCGCGTTTAATGAACATCAACAGAGGTTTGTGAAAGCAGTGTCAATAATCATAACAATGATAATTTGTTTATCGATAAAGCAATGAATGTTGCACAGTACAAATATTGGCGTTTGAATGCGTTACAAGGGTTTCCGCGCGTAATTCAAAATGAAAAATCAATGGGAGCAGGCTCGATCAGGGTGCAAGCACTATCGAGAGAAACGTCAGCCTCGCAGCCGGAACGGCGACACAGAAGGAAAAGGATGAACCAGTCCGATAATGCGTACGCTGACGGGGGCGGGAAGAGAGATCAGGTACTAGATACTAGAATGATCAGCTAGTCATGGGGTACACACTGAGTCAGGGGGTGGACGAGGTGGAGGAGGCGGTTTATCCGGTCGTGTCGTCCCGGCCGCCGTGGCGCGCCGCCGCTCTCTGAAATCGATATCGCAGCGGAGCAACTATAGGGCCGTTGTACAGCAGCCCGGCCCGTTTATATTTAGAATTTACCTTTTACAACCAAGGCCGCCGCTCTCTTCTCTCTCTCTCGCACCCCGCAAGCTTCTTCTTTCACCATTGTACTACCAGTACACCCATACGGCAATTGATTTTTTTTTTTTTTTTTTTTTCTTTCCTTTTCGCCCGGAGCTCTCCCGTGCGCACGCGTTTGTGGGGGTACATTAAGGGGGGAAATTTAGGCTGAAAGCCCTGTCAAAAGCCGACTTACAAAGTTACATCGGGTTCAAGCTTGGGCGCGTTCTCACCTCCGCAAGCCTTCGAAGGCACCCTGTGTTCGCCGATAAATAATATCAACAACGTGTTGCTTCGCTGAGCTCCGAAGCTTCCGAGTACTATATGTCAGAAAAATTGCCTCTATTTTTTTTTCGTTATTAATGTGGTCTTTGTAATTGTATTTTTTACTTATTTATTCATTAAAGCTACCGACTAACGACCCCACGTAGCCTTGTTTATTGATTCATACATAGTATTACATATTTTATAAAAAAAGTAGTTAGAAGGATAATTATAGGATAAGTTTGACATGATATAAATAACAATAAAGTGAACAATAAAGTTAGATCTCACTTGAATGTTTGGTTAAAATAAGCTGTCAGCTTAAATTTAATTTAACATTCTTGAATATTTCAAATGTAGCCCACCAGATTTTCATTGTAATAAGATTTTCGAAGGTAAATTTAATGAAAATGTCCACGAGCATAAAATTCATGAAAAGCAAGCTAAAGTTCAAAGGAATTTCGTGAAAACGCGTTCTCAAGCTGAAAGCTTTCAGATATTATTCGAAATATTTCAAATAAATTTCGTAAAAATTTTCGATCATAACGGTATGAAAAAAAAAAAACCCAAAAATAAATCGCGAAACCCAAAGCAAAATTGAACAATGTGATCCATATAAACTTAGACGGGTAAGATAGCATCGCGCCAAGCCCATTCAAGTCCGGCCGGTACGGTAATAAAGCACGCACGCGCGCGACCAGGCGGGCGCAGATTTCATTGATAATCAATTAGGTGGCCGCTTGTTGCACGCGCGGGACGATCTTTTGTCTGCAGCTGTTGCTGCTGCGTGTATAAACATCGCTTGTAATGCGCCCCGCTGATTACACTCGCGTACATGCTGTTTGCTGATTTTGGTTTCCGCATTGACCAAATTATATCGTATCAATTTTCAGCCCATCGCTATCCAGTTTCTCCCTCAAATTTAATTTATTTTAGCTTTTTTTATTCGACCACATTTGAAGCTTCGTTTTTATTATATTTTTTTCCATTATTCGGAAATTTTATATCAGTTTTTGGCTTGATATTTGTAAAAGGTAAATAATATCCAGGGGATTGCGGGCATAATAAATCTTCTTCATCGTATAGCGATTCTGTCACGTTCTCTTTGAGTCTGTGGCGTCGCACGTATGTACAAGTGCAAGCAAGGGATCTAAGCGCGATTTTCCGCATCGATAGTTCCATCCCGTGCTTATTATACCCAGGATGCATATTCACATGCACCGCTTCTTTTATTCTCCGGCTTTTGCTTCTTCTTATGCCCGAGGCTTTTATCCCACCGGCTGAAAAGCTTATTTTTGCTTGTTACTTTTTTTTTATACTTAGAACTTTTTTATCGTAAAATTTTTCGATTAAGAGAATCAGGAACTTGTGCGTTCATCATTACCGCAACTGTAATGTGTTCTTATGGTTTTGATAAAACCTTGGTTTCTGTTCAGTTACGAATAAAAAGGTTAATTATTATTATCCGTAAATACTTACTTAAGTTTATTGTATTATTTAACATTTTATGCAAAAGTAGTACTACGAACTGATTAAGCCGAATTAATAAATAGTTAGAGTAACTTTATCTAAATAAAATTTGATAATTTCTTTCGTCATAGTAGTAAAAAATCATAAAAATTAAAATTCTTGAAAAAAAACTGCGAATATAACAATATGAAAAATGAGAATATTTTTTTTTTTTTTTTTTTTTTATTAATCTTTATTACCTATCAAGGTTATTCGATACAACATTACAATACATTTAATTACATTGTGGTACTATAGGGTTTTATCTGTAGGTTTCATGGAGTCTGTCATATGTACTTGTCCTGAATTCTTCATCTGATAAGGTGAAGATGCCATCCAAAATTCCATCAGCTATAGATGGTTAGCTGTGAAGGGCTAGAAAGGTCTCAGCCTTATCTGGTGTGATTCTTATAATTCTTGACGAGCTCTAATTCATTTTTTCGGTGGCCATCTCCTTTGTTCCTCAAAACGAATCAGTATTCGACCAGAATTCTTGTCTCGTCCAAGCGGGTCACACAGCTCGCCTCGCCGCCAGGCTCGAAAAATCGAGTCAGCGGAGATTCGAGCCGGCGTCCCTCGGCGCGACAATGTTTCAGCCAACTAAGGCGTGTGCCTTAGCCGACTGAGCCATTGACGGCTCTAAAAAATGAGAATATTTATGAAATAAAAAAAAAAATTTTTTTTCAATGTCCGTTTGCAAATTTTTGAAAATAATACGAAATCAAAAGTAATTTTACCCCAAAAGCTTTTTCTGAAGACTTTCAAACGAATTTCCTTCAGAAGTTATCAGGCGAAAGACCACAAAAAAAAAAAAAAAAAAAAAACAAATAGAAGAGCCGAGCATACCTTTGAGCACAACGGGAACAAAAGTATCTTTCGACGTCTTACCAGAAAAATACTCGTATGCCATAGGTAATCCTTACCATCTATGACGCAAGAGACGGAAGCAAACAAGCGAAAGAACGTCACTTTTTTTTTGTCACCTTTCTCCATTTTTTTTTTCAAGAGGATTGAAAATCATTCATGACCGAAAATTTTCTAGAAACTGGTTTATCAGATAAATTATTTAACTGATTACTCTAGCAAAAGTTTTGATTGATTAATTTCAATCATAATTTCAAGTTTCAGTTTGATTCTTAAGTTTTAATTTTCATCCTCAACTTTATATTTAAATAGTCATCTTCGAGTTCAGAGTTTTACTTTCATCTTTTAGAAAGTTTAATAAGATTTTTTGTTCAGCTACTTGTAAAATTATAATTCTCATTCATACACTACTAGAACTTTTTAATTTAGTTCCTTCTACATTTTTTTAGATCTACCATCAATGATTAATTTAATATAAATAACTTTCTTCATGAACTTTTGATAGAAATTTGTACATGAGAAAAGTTGCTTTTAACTGTATATTATAAAACTTATCAATTATTACTTTGAAAAATAGGTTAGCTGTGGCGTCTACGTTTATTTTTTGATTAAAAAAAGGAAATTAAAAATCTCAAAATCAAGTTTGCTTTTAATAATAATGAATAAAAAAAATGTAAAAATTTTATGGCTCTCAATTGTGTATAAGTTAATTTACTCAAGAATCTTTACCAGCCAAAGCGCATATTCTTTCAAAACTCAAAAATATTGTTAACTTATATTCAATTGAAATCTTTGGAGTTAAAGTAAAGCAACTGGGATTTTATGTTAAATTACTCGATACATAAGAAAAGGTTTGCGTACTACTTAAATTTGAACTACTCAATTTTGTGTTGAAAAATCAAAAACTGAAATACTGATACAGATCAAAAGTTATTAATTTTTTATAAAAATTAATTTATTTTTAGCTTATAACTTTTTTTAAATTGAAAAAATTAATTGGTAAATTAAAAAAAAAAAGAATTTTTTAATTAACAAATCAATCATTGTATCGTTTCGACAAAAATAAAAAAAATTCTTTTACTCATCATAACTTTGTAATAAATCATTTTTCTGGGTGAAAAAATGTGTACGGCCAAAAAAATTCTTACGCTCCTGATTCAATAGAAAAAACTTGAAAAATATTTTCTGGGCGTTGCGTTGCCATCGCTGAATTTTTTTTTCGTTTGAAAAATACTTCTTTTGCAGGGCATTTTGATTGAATGCCTAGTAATTGAATAAAATATATACAACAAGCACGTAACACATTAGCAAATTTTTTTTTTAAAATTAATACCTCGTATTCAATAAGTACACATTTTCGATTCAATAAATAAAAATTGAATTCTACGAGTTGAGTGGAAAAAAATAATTTTATTTGACGTATTTGCAATTTTGTATTTAATGTAGATCAGTCGAGTCTAGAACAAAGATCAACCGTTAAAACTGATCCAAGTAAGACGACAGATAAATGCACTGGCCGTGGCGATCATTGAGTTTGGCTTTACGAGCCGCAGGATGGCACTAAGGAAGAAAAACAACCCTTTTTCACCTTCGCACTTGTCACACCCGTGAGTGAATACATGGGTGGTTGATCTCCCGACTATCTTTATCGATTGACCGAATAAACCTTCGGTGCTACAGGTGTCCTACGCCTTCACTGTTACATGGCTTTTTTCAAATAAATTTTTATAAACTCACACGCGTGTGCACACTTACACACTTTTCACTGCAGCGTGATATCAATTTTCAGTTTTTTCACCAATTAAATGAATTTCAAATATAAAACGATTTTAATTAAATTTTTTTATACGTATACCATATTTAAAAGTTTTCTGCACTCTGATGTCGAGTAATTGAGTTCATTATATAGAGAAATGGAATATTCGTCCAATTAAATAAACAAAGAGATTTTTTCTCTTTGTATTTAATATTATAGCACAAAAGTTAGCAGTTATTCATCCTAACTTGTAATTTTTATTATCAAATTTAAGAAGAGCGTGCAGTTGAACCCAAGTCTGACCTATCACTTACCTTTTCTACTTACGAACCCAAGTCTGACCTATACCTTTCCTTTTCTATTCACTTCAACGGTCGCAAATTTTACAAGCAAAAAATCAGAATTCATAAATTTTTTTGATAATAAAACATGTATAGTAAAACCTCGATGATTCGAAATCCTTGATGATTCGAAGTCAAAGTTCAGGCCCTTGAATTTCCTATGCTAAATTTTTCTGTTGAGATGCAAATATGATATTGACATAAAAGAAGCGAATTAGATAAAAACATTTTATTACTTTGTTTATATGTAAATTTCAGAAAGAGGAAGGCAAAAAGTTGTCGCTGCTAAGCGGTCGCATAATGGACCAGTGTAGAGTATTCATGTCTCTCTCTAGGTAAACTCTAATCTGCCGCAACTTTCAAATGCATTTAAAAACTTTCAGGTAAAGAGTGCGTTGCAGGAGGAAAAAAACGAGTTTTTCACGAGCGTAAAAGTTTTTTTTTAATTATTTTAAATGACTTTATCGAATATATTTTCAAAAAAATTGATCTTAATTTTTCTTAGTTATTTCTTTTAAAAAACTTGGAAGTTTTTCAAAAATCTTCCAAACCAATATTTATTTAAATTTAACCAAAGACGTTTTTTGATAATCTTGTTTTTCTTTTTTTAATTGATCAAAGAATCTTATGATTTGTTTTCACTGGAGAATTACATTTAGAACATAAAAAAACTTCTTAAAATTTAGTTATCAATCCTAACGAACTAATAATGACGATCAAATTCATGTTGAAGATTAATTTTAAAACTAAAGATTAATCATAAAAATTAAATAAATATTAAGTCATTATTTGACTCTCCTCCTCTTTTTTATATAAAAAAAAAATCCCACAACGCCGGAAAGAGTCTCTTTTTCTGCGTCAGTGCTCGCGTGTCAGCAACGAAAGTTAGTTTGTGGAATTTCTCGAATCTTTCCTTCTTTATCCAGGGTGGCCGAGGTTCTTTGATGAATCCCCGTACAAGAAAAGACACTCGAGAGAATTTCCCTGGAAATCTTCTCGGCCAGGTAAAATTATAAAAATAGACTGACTAAACCTGGAAAAGAGAATTTTTTTTCTTTTAAAAGAGGAATTATTAACAGCTCTATCATCGTAATTTTTAGTGCGATGCATCAACGTTACTTATAATATTTTTTACTGTTAAATTTTGTAATTTGTAAATAAGGCATATTTATAATTGATTTAGCCGAATACATCAAAAACTGCTCTGGCAGAAGACTCAAATAACATTTTTTAACACTTGATGTTGCACTTTTAAACCTAATTTCAAGAGCTTTAGAACGAAACCTTACATATACGGTTCACTGAATGGTTGCAACGATCATCTCTCGTGAAACCTTACCATGATCAAAAGAAATAATTTTTAACGAAGCGTCTTCCATGTACACTGCAGAATCGTCCTTTTCAATCTGTTAAAATTAAGAGTTTTTTTGTGTTACAGAGAAAATCCACAGATAAGATAAATAAATGCTACACGAGTTTTTACCTATATATTTTAGATAAGAGTCTAAATCGTGTTTGTTAGAAAATTTAAAATTAGGTCTTCAAAATAATATATCTGGTAACATTTTTTGGCTAATAGCACGGCACTGCAGTTCAGCTTCCTTGACATTCAACAATCTACCTAAGGCCCATTTCATTTAAGATCGTACAACTCTCTCAGAATTTTTTCTGAGAGCGAAGATGCATTTTTGAAAAAACGTGATTTGTGAAAAATCCATACTTTTTAGTTTTGAGTATCGAAAATATCAAAAATATCAAAAAAATAAGGACTTTGAGTTAAAAATTAATAACCGAGTTAAAAAGTAGAGCAAAAGACGAACAATTAAAAATAAAAGCGTCCAAAAAAATTGAAACTGGTCCAAGTTATGGTCATTTAAATATTTCAGTGTCTTTTTTACTCGAAAAAAGGCTTTTATTTATGAAAAACTTCCATAGCTCGGGAAATTAAAAATAAAGGTCAGAAAAAAAATTCTCGAGGAAAAGTTCTGAGAGCGTTGTACGATCTGAAATGAAAAGGGCCCTAATTTATAATAAATTATTGTGATAATGATATATTACTACACTGGTGCACCCTCCTTTACCGGGGCGATTTTGAGACAACGTGAGGGGAGGAAGCTAAGAAGCCCTGTTGACGTGATATACCAGCGCAGTAATTTATTTCCACGCATTTTCTGATATTTTTATTGATTTTTAGTTAAGATTAATTTACTTAGCCTTCCGATATTCAACAAACATAAATAAATAAAACAAATACAGTTTTTAGCAAGATAGATAGTTCTAAAAAGGTTATGTTATTTAAAACTAAAAGATTACTAGAAGATTGTTAACTGAAAAAATAGGAAACAAAAAGAAAAACCACACAAGAATTCAGTCGATAAAAATTAAGTTTTCCTTATCTCATTTATTGCGGTCTCATTTTTGTCAGCATAATGATGCGAGTAAAGCACATGGTAGAAAATGAGAAAAAGCAGTAAAAACCTGTAGGGAGGAAGATTGATCCGTCTATTTACTCTCGTATCAATCTTCTCCACATCAACTTTTCTGACTTTGCTATCTTAGCAGTTGAGTCTTTTTGAAAAGAGTGTGGTTTTTTCAATGCTGGAATAAAAAAAATGATAAATATTTAACATGAAGTTTTAAATCAATTTATGCAAAAAAAAAAAAATGTGTGTATTGGAATTAACTACAATGATGGAAAAGTTTTGGAGAAAACAAGACTTAAAAAACTTTTATGAGATAATAACACCCTTATCTAATCGTAGGGCTTAGTGATGATAGCATCAGTATTGCGCGAGCAGAATTGCTGTTGTCGTGTTTAGCCCTACGTAATGTTTACATATATACATCCAGTTTTCATTAAATTACAATACTTGAAGTAATGAACAAGATGATGAATTTTTACTATAATATGGAAAAATGTTTTCAATTTCGATCAATAGATGAGAGACAAACAGAATTAACCATATAAGAATTTGACCTTTGATCCTGTCTAATTTTGGAACAATATTTGTCATTTCTGCAATTGGCGGAGTCGGTTTAGAGTCGATGAAAAATATTTGGTCTGCAGCCTATTGATATTTGAAAGATAAATCTATTTATCAAAGTGTACAAGTTTCTATTTTTTAAAAAAAACTTTTTTTGCAAATCAAAGTTTTTTTGGTCCGCAAAACTAATTGACACAAGCCAGTAGTATATATCCGAGTTTGGTCAGACACAGTCAAATTTACTAACAAACAACTCGATCCCGCACGAGGAGGGTTTCAAAGCGAAAGAGTAAAATCAAAATCCCAGGACTTGCTGTTGCTTTGCACGCGCGCGTGAGATCTGTAAAAGAAAAAAGGAAAATAAAAAATAATAAAAATGAAAAAAAAAGGGAAGCAGAGCGCAGAGAGAGGGAAGAAGGGCACGAGACCAGAGCACCAGCCAGCTGTGGATTCTGCGCGCGCGCCGGAATTGACTGAGGCTACTCTAGCCGCCGCCACCACCTGGCAGCAGCTCACGAGGCAGTCAGTCCTGCCGCAACTCCAAAACGCGCCACACAAACGTGAGTACAAACCCTCTAAACACTATTTTAACATTTTATTTTTATTTCAACCCTTACACATTTTATTTTTTAATCAAACGAGTTTTTTAGTTTTTTATGTTACATTGTACACCCGAATATTTAATATATAAATATTTACATATATACTATATAATTAGATTTATTGTAAATGTTTTGCATATAGCCTATACAAACCCTCCCCAGTAAACCCCCTATAGACCCCAAAATATTATTTTGTGTCTTACGCGGTCACGATTTTGCACGGTTCATATGTGTTAGGACGTAGACCCCTTTATAATGTGCTCGAAAATTATTTTTATTTAATAATTAAATTTTTAAATAACCCGTAATGTGCTTTTATAAAAGCAGATTATAATCATAAATCATTTAAATTTAAAAGTGTATTTCAACCAGTGAAACTTGACTCACCCTCTTTGATTTTTATTTTTAAAGCTAGCCTTTTTTGTTTGGTCTGATGATAAAGTTACCCACGTTTCAGTTATATTAGATTTCCGATTGAATTAGTAACGGGTTTTGTGTCATTTAATCAGTTAATTCAATCTCGCGTACCCGACCTGAGGAAATAACTTGGCTTGTTTACATTATATAAGATGATTTATTTTAAATTAACTCTGGGCTAAACGATTTTTTAAAATGAACTTGCGTTTTTAATTTTCTTTTTGTTTGTTGAAAAATTTGCTCTGCTATTTTTCTGAATAAATTTTCAATAAAATTTTTAAAAGAGAGAAAATTTAAAACAATCAACGACATCTGAGATTTTCTCGAAAAAAATTCGTTAAAATAAAGGACAGATTTATTTCAAAGCAAAACAATGCTGAATATTTAATAAAAAAAAAAAAAAAAAAAAAATTTTAATCATAATAAAGCCCGACGTTCTATTTAGTAAGTTTGAAAAGAATTTATTTGAAGTATTTTTTGAAGCAAAAAAAACTTTTTTCCACCAGAATTTTGTGTAATAAATTGACGTTTTTTTTACAGATAAAAAATTTAATTAAAACCAAAAAAAACTTTTTACTAAAAATTCAAATTTTTCGAGGTGGAATTTTTGAAATTTCATCTTGCAACTTCAAAATTTAAATTTGATTTTTACGACACGTACTGCACCCATCCGTAATGAGTGAATTCCGGCACTTCGAAAATTGCTCGTAAAACATCGGAGCAGCGCTTACAATGAAAACTCTTTTCACAAAGATAAGGCTCACCCTGTCCCTCTTAAACTTAAAAAATTACTCCCCGCAATTATACCTCAGGATCAAAGAGCCAAAAGCGAAGTCACGTAAAAGGCAAGAAGCATTTCAGGGCCCCTTCTACCGGAAAATAGCAATCTTCATAAAGATCATGTAAGTCGATACCGACAACCAGAGATTTCGGAAGTAAGCAGCAGCTAAAAGATTTTCAAAGTGTAATAAAAACGCTTGATATTCTGGTTGACCGTTGAGTCTGCTTATTATTTTCGCAGCCTTAGTTGACGAAGACGATCCGACGGGATAATTGTCAGGTCTCCGGTACGCGCCTGCTGTGCATAATAGCCTTGGTCACAGGATGCGCCACGCCGAATACACTGCCCAAGCTAATGAAGTTTAAGCCGGCGGACGGAGGACATTCCCAGATATTAATTCGGTCTAATGCCGCAGGACAATAACTCTTAAATAATTCTACTGAATTCGGTTCAAAGTCCGGGCTTATTTCTCCAGTTGCTTCCAGAATCAACTTGTATTCTGCGTCTAATTTATTTATGATTTTTTAAATCAAACAAATGAAATTTTTTTCATTTATTTATGACCTCCACTTATTTGGGAAGAATTTATTGTTTTTGAGTATAGGTCATAAGCGTAAATGTGACAACCTGCGTGAAAAATTATAAAAAGAACACCGTTAATAAAACAAAGAGGCTCGGATGAAATTTATCCTTTTTTCAATGAATTTCCGAGGTTTAATTAAAATAATAAAATCAAGCTAGGACGAATTTGTCAAAAAGAAAGGAGAATGAAATATAGTCTCACGCGTGGCTAATAAATTTTTTTTAATTATTCCTCCCCGTGAAATAATAAATTACGCGTACACGAGAAGCTGCGCATACGGATAGGCTGATCACGATACACGTTTTAGCATTGTGACGGCATAAATCATCGCTGCGTCGACGGTTGAGAATTAAAAGAAAAAAAAAAAAAAAAAAAAAAAAAAAAAAAAAAAAAAAATTATTAGGCTGTGGAATTCCCCAAAAATAAGTGTAAACAAATACGATCGCGACTTGAATTAAACAGGTGAGTTTTTATAGTTATTCTCGGCACGTATGATGCTATCGGGCTTCTCCCTTTTTTTCCCCGCGGGGCTTTTCCTCGATCTGACATTGCCGGTTTTCCTTATCCTTCTTCTTCTCTTATCCTTCCTCTGCTTTTTATTTTATTTTATTTTTTCGTTTCGTTTCTATCAGTGGTTTGTGTTTGTGATACGGGAAAGAGTCACGTCGTTTACGGTATACTTGTAAAGCGATACATCTCCTACACGTTTTTATTCTTTTTTTTCTCTCTCTCCTTTCGTTGAAAAACAGTCACTGTGGACCATAAAACCGGTAATAAAGTTATAAAATTGATAAAAATCTGATTAGGAGTTAGTTTTTCATCGCACTTTTTCAGGTCTATTTTTCGATAAAATAACATCCAATAGGTGTAGTTCATTTCATCTCAATCGAAAAAAATTTTTTACTTTCAAATACATTCAAAAAAAAAAAAAAATTCTCAAAGTTTCGTTCGAGAATGTTGAAAAGTTTTTCACGAAAAAATTCAATTTTTATAATGATAGTTACAGAAAAGAATCGTACTTTCTTAAGCCGAGAAAAAGTTCGTAACTTTTTTGACAAATGCTAAGAGTGTACTTTATGTTTCGATAGGTACATTCGTGAAAGTAACTTTGGTCGGTTCTAGCCTGTTTTCTTTCAAACACAATTAGTCAGTTTTGCTTACGAGAAGCAGTGATGAATTCGAGAAAGCGGGCATGGGGACATAGCGGTTACTTCAGGCCGTAGAAGCTCGACCAAGAGGTTATTTCAGATTGCTAGGGGTTCTGTGTGCTAAGGTTAAAGAACATTCGAATGTTTTTAAAAATACTGAGTTGATTACAAAATTTGTACGATTGATTCATTTAAGTTCTTTTTATAAATTAATATTTAACCATTCCCCCAAGCTATACAACACAAAAACGCTGAGCGTTGAATTATTAAAATAAATAAAAAAATTAATGAATGATTCCCCACCACTGAACCCACGAAAGTTTGTGTGAACGAGTTTAATTTTTTACCAAATAAATAACTCCTTAAGCACTGAACCTTGAAAACCCTGGGAATGCACGTTTAATTTTTTAATAAACTAATGATCCCCCAAGCACCAAACCCACGAAACCCTGGGCGTCTAAGTTTCATTTTTAACTCCATAAATAATCCCCCAAGCAATAATCCTTAGAAGCCCTGGGTGCGCAAGTTTGATTTTTTAATAAACGAAGGATCCCCCAAGCACTAAACCCTGGGAATCCGAGTTTAATTTTTAACTAAATAAATAATCTTTCAAGCAATAAACCTTGGAAACCCTGGGAATGCAAGTTTAATTTTTAAATAATTAAATGATCCCCCAAGCTTCAAACCCACAATACACTTGAATTTTTAAATGAACAAACAATACCACAAGCTCTAAACCCACAAAACCCTGGGCTTCCGAGTTGAATTTTTAAATGAACAAATAATCCCCCAAGCTTCAAATCCTCAATGCCCTGGGGGCCCCAGTTCAATTTTTGAATAAACAAATAATCCCCCAAGCTCCAAACCCACGAAACCCTGGGCTTCCGAGGTCAGTTTTTGAATAAATAAATGATCCCCCAAGCTTCAAACCCACAATGCCCTGGGCTTTCAAGCTCAATTTTTAAATGATTCAAATCTTGAATAGTGGTAGCTTCTACTTGATGAAGATTAAATAACATTTTTAGGAAATAAATAAATAAACTCTTTTTATAGAGTAGTTAAATCTTCACTTTATTATTGTTTAAAAATATTTGGAAAAACCGTTACATAAGTTTCACCACACAGTGGCTTCTTCAGACGGTAATCATTCAACTGATTGATAATTAGTTTTGTGAGAGAATAAATACAAGGTACATCGTCGTTAACATCATACACACACTTACAGCTTTCACAGATAGTTTCGTTTACAAATATAAAAAGGGGGGGGGGGGGGCGGGGAGTAGGGAGACAATCAAAACAATTTTAACGACGATGTACCTTGTATTTATTCTCTCACAAAACTAATTATCAATCAGTTGAATGATTACCGTCTGAAGAAGCCACTGTGTGGTGAAACATGTGTAACGTATTTTCCAAATATTTTTAAACAATAATAAAGTGAAGATTTCATTACTCTTTTAAAAGAGTTTATTTATTTATTTCCTAAAAATGATTTAAACTCAGAATACCCTTGGCTGCCAAGTTCAATTTTTGAATAAATAAATAATCTCCAAAGCTTCAAACACACAACGCGTTGGGCGTCCGAGTTCAATTTCTAAGTAAACAAATACTACTCCGAGCTCCAAACCCACAATGCCCTGGGCACCAGAGTTCACGTTTTAAACTAATAAACAATCCCCCAAGCTCCAAACCTACGAAACCCTGGGGTTCCGAGTTCAATTTTTAAATAATTGAATGATCACCCAAGCTTCAAACTAACAATCCCCTGGGCGCCCGATATCAATTTTTAAATGAACAAATAATCCTCCAAGCTCCAAACCCATAATGCCCTAGGCGTCCGAGTTCAATTTTTGAATAAATAAATGATCCCCCAAGCTTCAAACCCATTTATTTAAAAATTGAACTCAAAAGCCCAGGGTTTCGTGGGTTTAGAGCTTGGTGGATCATTTATTTATTAAAAAACTGAATTCGGGAGCCCAGGGTTTCGTGAGTTTAGAGCTTGAGAGATTATTTGTTAATTCAAAAATTTTACTCAGGAGCCCAGGGCATTGTGGGTTTAAAGCTTGGAGGATTGTTTGTTCATTTAAAAATTGAACTCGGAAGCCCAGGGCATTGTGGATTTGAAGCTTGGGGGAACATTAATTTATTCAAAAATTGAACTCAGAAGCCCAGGGTATTGTGGGTTTGAAGCTTGGAGGATCATTTAATTATTTAAAAATTTAACTCAGAAGCCTAGGGTTTCGTGGGTTTAGAGCTTGGCAGGTTATTTATGTATTTAAAAATTAAATTTAGGAGCCCAGGGTATTGTGGATTTGAAGTTTGTGAGATCGTTCATT
This sequence comes from Encarsia formosa, assembly GCA_038277355.1. Lineage (NCBI taxonomy): Eukaryota > Metazoa > Arthropoda > Insecta > Hymenoptera > Aphelinidae > Encarsia > Encarsia formosa. Next base: position 16,387,179 of record CM076185.1, read on the forward strand.
TATTCAAAAATTTAACTCAGGAGCCCAGGGCATTGTGGGTTTGAAGCTTGGGGGATATTTATTTATTCAAAAATTGAATCTGGAATCCTAGGGTATCGTGTTTTTAAAGCTTGAGAGATTATTTGTTAACTCAAAAATTTTACTCAGGAGCCCAGGGCATTGTGGGTTTAAAGCTTGGGGGATTGTTTGTTCATTTAAAAATTGAACTCAGAAGCCCAGGGTATTGTGGGTTTGAAGCTTGGGGGATCATTCAGTTATTTAAAAATTGAACTCGGAAGCCCAGGGTTTCGTGGGCTTAGAGCTTGGCGGATCATTTATTTATTCAAAAATTAAACTTGCATTCCCAGGGTTTTCAAGGTTCAGGGCTTGGGGTATTATTTAATTAGTTCAAAATTAAACTTGCACGCCCAGGGTTTTGTGGGTTTAGAGCTTGACGGATCATTTATTTATTTAAAAATTAAACTTGCATTCCCAGGGTTTTCAAGGTTCAGGGCTTGGGGTATTATTTAATTAGTTCAAAATTAAACTTGCACGCCCAGGGTTTTGTAGGTTTAGAGCTTGGCGGATCATTTATTTATTCAAAAATTAAACTTGCATTCCCAGGGTTTCCAAGGTTCAGGGCTTGGGGTATTATTTAATTAGTTCAAAATTAAACTTGCACGCCCAGGGTTTTGTGGGTTTAGAGCTTGACGGATCATTTATTTATTTAAAAATTAAACTTGCATTCCCAGGGTTTTCAAGGTTCAGGGCTTGGGGTATTATTTAATTAGTTCAAAATTAAACTTGTACGCCCAGGGTTTTGTGGGTTTAGAGCTTGGCGGATCATTTATTCAAAAATTAAACTTGCATTCCCAGGGTTTCCAAGGTTCAGGGCTTGGAGTATTATTTAATTAGTTCAAAATTAAACTTGCACGCCCAGAGTTTCGTGGGTTTAGTGCTTGGGGGATTATTTATTTAGTTAAAAATTAAACTCAGACACCCAGAGTTTCGTGGGTTTAGTGATTGGGAGATCATTTGTTTATTAAAAAATAAACTTGCCTTCCCAGGGTTTTCAAGGTTTATTGCTTGGGGGATTACTTATTGAGTTAAAAATGAAACTTTGACGCCCTGGGTTTCTTGGGTTTAGTTCTTGGGAGATCATTTGTAAATTAATAAATTAAACTTGCATTCCTAGGGTTTTCAAGGTTTAGTGCTTGGTGGATTATTTATTTGGTAAAAAATTAAATTCGTTCACACAAACTTTCGTGGGTTTAGTGGTGGGGGGAATCATTCATTAATTTTTTTATTTATTGAAATAATCCGAACTCTCAGGGTTCTTGAGTTTTACAGCTTGGGGGAATGGTTAAATATTTATTTATGAAAAAAACTTAAATGAATCAATCGTATAAATTTCGTAATACAAATTTTGTAATAAATTTAGTATTTTTAAAAACATTCGAATGTTCTTTAACCTTAGCACAGAGAACCCCTAGCAATCTGAAATAACCTCTTGGTCGAGCTTTCACGGTCTGAAGTAACCGCTATGTCCCCATGTCCGCTTTCTCGAATTCATCACTGGAGAAGTAACATTGATTTACAAATCTTCGAATAAGAAAAAGAGAGATTCATATTGGTTAAAAAAAAGAAAAAAATAAACTCCAACCCTCCAATATCGAAAAAAAAAGTTTCCGAGATAAGCTCGTAAATTTTCCTCAAGTAGATATGAATCTCGGCTTTTATCATAATGGGAAGAACAAGAAAAAAAAAGATTCAACGTTTGACAAACTAAAAACGAGAATAAAGTAAAATTTTGAAGAAAAAAAACGCGAGTAACTGTGGGAATTGAATGTTTAAGTAAAACAAAGTATCGAGTGTCAAGGCTTACGAGTAGATGTAAATAAAATTTAAAACCGATGCGGTGTTTGAAAAACTCATTTGAAAGCAAGCTGTCGATAAAGTCCATCAGGCATCCATTAAAAAGCGTTTTCAATAAAACTCGGTGGCCCATAATACACAAAGCGTCTCGTCGTCGGCCTCCACCTTCTTCCTCCCCTCCTCCGAAAAAAGAAAACAACCCTCCTCGGGTAACTTTTTTAAAGGCTCGATAAAATTACAAACACATAAGCGGGAGGCGCAAGATTAACGTCTAATAAAAGAAGGGCGTCGTCGTCGTAAAAACACACCGTCCAAGGGGTGGGGGGGGGGGGCCTCGAAGAAAAAGTCGAAAAAAAAGGGTCGGGGTATGGAGAGAGTGCGGGCAATCGATATGGGCTAGAGTACAAAACCGGGGGGTGGGGTGGGGGCACGAATTTTCCTCCTTTTTCACGCTCCAGCCGACCGGATTCAGTCTCTATTTTACCGGATCGCTGGTCGAGCGTCTGATTTAGCCCACCTCTCAACTCCTGAAAATCCGATGGGACGATATTTTTCTAACGCCCTTTTGCGGTTCCAGGCTTTTTTTCGTATATTCGTAATATACATTATTACCCTTACATCATTAAATTCGTAAAATCAATGAAACCGACCAAATAATTGAATTTTTCGAATAAATTTCTGAAAAAAAAAAAAGTAATGTAAATACTTGTTTAGTTCTTATGAGTGAGTAATTTATTTTTGATGCGATGAAAGAGTCGGTAGACGTTTATTCAAGTTAACCCTGTAAATGATTAATTTTGTTTGCACAATAGTTGCCCTTTTAGCATTCACCGAGCGAGCGCGGAGTGGCAGAGCGCGCGCGCGAGAAGGTAATTCCATCAAGACGTTAATATCGTTTGAGTGCGTGCGATGGAAAATAATAGACCGACTCATTCAAATAACAAACAACGATGAAAAAATTTAACTAGAAAATTCGTTCAGTAAAATACGATGATTCATCGCGAATCAATTGGTTCAGCTCAGGTGTAACAATCATGAAAATCTCAAGGGAGATAAAATGAAATAAATATTTGCCGTGTCACGCCGGAAACCTGACGATTGTAATTTCATACGAGCTTTCTCATCTCTCGTATCGATTTCGCAATTTTTTTATATTTCAAGCGCGATTATATATTATATATATAAAGATTATAAAAAAATAGAATAAAAAGTAAGTTTGCGCGGATAGAGAGGTTAATTTGCAAAATTCGATGACGGAGATTCCTGAAAAAAACGGTAGATCTTTTGGAGCTAGTTTCCCGGCTGTTTAAAGTGAAAAGTGCGAGGGCCAATCAAAAAAGCTCGTTAAAAGCTCCAGCTCAACGCAATACCGCACCGCTGCATTGACCCGCGAAATTCTAGAGTAAAGCTTTCCCTTTTTTATTTCATTTTATTTTTCAACCTGTCTCTCTACAGTGGCTCTCTTAATTTGTACTGTGTGCATAGGGAACTTCTTTTTTGTCATCCTCGTGCCAAAGGATGTTTCATTTCAGTTACACTAATTATTTCGACTCATAATTCTTGCCAACCGGTGAAACTCCACTCGATCTCGTTCAAATTTTTCCTGAACATTCAGAAAAAAAAAAAAAAACCCTCAATTGTTCAAGATAAAAAAAACAAAGTATTAAAATAATAATAAAAAAAATTCATAATTCTATTCAGAAAAAATTCAAACAATGGGGGTACAGATAAAAGAGAAAGAGCGAGTTAATAAAGTCTCTAAACAAAAACATCAACAAAGCTTTTTTTCCAAAAGAGCACACGCTTCTGAAAATAGAAAGACCGGGCAGCATCAAAGCTCAGCGCGGCATTTTTCAAAAAGTTTACTCGGAAAGCCTTAGAACCTCGAAGGAAGACCTCCGCAACTAATTAGATGCACGCAATTGATTCAATTTACGCTCGGATGCTGCAGCAGCGCTCGGGAGTAAGCTTCGATTTAGAAGTTTGCCGATGATATCTAGCCCCGGCTAGGAGCTTCGGCGAACGCTGAGGCGAACCTCATCTGACCTACATAAGTTTGTTTGTATTGATGGGACTTTTCTCGTTCGTCGGCCTCTCTGCACCGTGTTATTTAGAAGAAGAAGAGGAAAGAGCACAGAGTAAGAGATGAAATCTTTCTTGGGAGGATTTTAATAAGTGCAGAGAAAATTTTTAATTAGTTCTAGATTTAATAGCTACTGTCGGGAAATTTAAAGAAAAATTACCCTGGTTCACCTTCGTACTGCTGACTCAGCAACGAGCTTAATCATTGAACGAGAGGTGTGAATTATTTTATCCGGGCTTTATAAGGCGTTTCAATTTTCCCTTTCAATCGCTAAATTTCATTCCGGTGCTCAGGTCAATTTAAATTTATCTCCTCTCAATTCGTGGAATTTTTTCTCAGTAAGCTAATAAACCCAAATGTAATTATAACTACACTCGAGTTATTCATTTTATGGCTAGTCATGATTAGAAGTTCAAAACAAAAACAGATAGCATACATAAAAATAAAATAAAGGATTGTAAATTTTGTTAACCAACGTTTATTACACGGGAACAAGCAGGAAAGATAAACAAAAATGAAGTTAACAAAACAAAATCACGAAACGCGGTAGTACAAGCTTTAAACGCGAAAAGTCTTTAATTTAAAAAAAAAAAAAAAAAAGGCAACCCCTCAGCAGTGGTTTGGTGCAAGGAAAGTGCAGTCATTAAAGTTACGGAATTAAAAACAAGACGAGCTTCAACCATAGAAATAATCAGTTGGCGAAACTTTCTGGTGTAATCGTATAGAATTAGCTTTAGTGCAGCCATTTCATTTGCATAATTTTCAGTCTCGGTGCAATTTTAGTCCATCACAGAGAAAGAGAGAAAATTACCAGCTCCCTGGAAAATGTTTTCGCTAGATTTGTCGAAAATCGGAGAAAATAACGAGCTCTCTCTCTCTCTGGACGATGATAAAAAAGCCGTTAATCTTTACCCAGATTAACTCGATAATTCGAGCACCGATTAAAATTGAAGGACTATAATCCTTACGAAAAAAATAAAATAAAAAGTTCTCTGGAATACTTTTATTCGCATCAACGGTTTCATTAAAAACTTTTCCAAGAATGAAAATATAAAGTTTATAAGGATGCCGGTAGAGGAGTTAATTATGAACTGAAAAATTCTCACGCACAGTACGAATTCAAAGGGAGTATTATGAAAAAGTACTCCTCGGCTCAAAGGAGAAACGTGCGCGTAAAAACAAATTATAATTATCTTCGACAAAGCTCTTTGTGAGTCTGTGTGCGCAGTCAGTGCGCGTCCGTTATTAATTTCTTTCTCAAGCAGTGCACTCAACTCGTGGCCAAACGCTCTTACATGTTCAATTAACAGTAAATTTTTGAGCTCACATGCAGTTTTGAGTAGACGTATTTTGTATATTTTTGGTACGTCTCGTTGTTAAAAGAGCGCCTCTTTGACTCATCAATTTGTTGTCAAGTGCGCGTAATGCCAACGCTGATCGTGTAAAGTGATGGCTTTTGGCCGTTTCGTAGCCACGCCGCTTTTTGAGATGAAATTCTCCCACTTGCACACTTAGATTGATTACTTTCCGAGCGCACTATTTTTCAAACTAATTTTTTACAAGCCTTTTTTTCCAAACAAATACCTAGTTTTCATCAATTTTCCGATGTGAAAGATACAGCTTCGAGAAGAACAAAAAATTTATTTTCATCCCCTCGTTTTAAAAAGAAATTAAATAGTAAGAGAGTAAAGTATATGTAAATTCGTCTCGCGATCACAATTGAATATGTCGAAAGCTCGCCGATAATCTCTTCACCAAAAGCGCTCGGTCGAACTCTGAGAGGGCAAAGGTAAACTCAAACATCGATACAAAGTAAACACACTGCGACGAGGCTATCAGGGTGCTACTCACTCAAAAAGCACCAAGCCAATAGCTAAACACCCCAGCCTTGGCGCTCTCCTCCGAAAAATTTGATTATAAAAAGTTTTAAAAAAAGAGGAAGAGGAAGAAAAAATTTCAATTAAAAATTTTTTACCAGCCTGTAACAATGACGATAAAAACAGCTGGGGAGAAATTTGGAGAAAAAAATTCCGGGTATCTGGGAAAACCTCGTACGGGTCGTTTTCCGATCGCTCAGCCCACACCGGTGCACCGGATGCCGATAGATTCGATGCCGTGAGCTGATTCAATTAGCCGAGAAATTTCAATCCGATGGGTGCGTCACGCTTTGTTTAAATATTTCGTTGAATAGTTTCCCTCCCCCATAACTCACTCTGCTATTTTACTACCATTATTTTTTTTTGTTTTTTTTTTTTTTAACCATCAATCGTGTGTTGCAGAATTGATTGAATTCGTTTAAATTTAAACTCAAAAAATTAATTCAATTCGGCTGGCTTTATGGACCTGAAATATGAAATCAAATGTTTATTTTCGGGCTTTTACGCTCAAATATTTGATAAAAATTTATGGTTCGTCCTCGCGAAAAAAAGCTCGACGGCGGATTAATATTTTGAAAATAAAAATAATTTCAGGATGATTCGTTGAAAATAAATGGTTAAGCATCCTTTTTATTTCGATATAAGCAGTCATGCCGTGAGGAAGCATCGCATGAAAAAGCTTTACGTGCTCGCGCATACTTTTTATTTTTCCTCCCATTGTTCGTTCCTTTTTTGTTTTGTTAGTCTGTACACAACCCATACACTGAAATCTCTGGCACGTTGTTCTGAAAATGATGAGTTTTTTTGTGCAAACTCACGGCGCGCATTGTTTGATTTTTCATTTTATTTACTCTTTTAAAAGATAGTTCATTAATTAGTAGTAATTTTTTTCAAAGCGCATCTGTACCTAGTCAACTTTTTAATTACAAATGGGACAAACTTCTTACAGTCTTCGATAAAAATGTAAAAAAAAAAAAAAAAAGTAAATGAAGTGTTTAATCAAGTGAACAGTAAGCCCGTCACGCGTCGCGATCATTGATTAGCATAAACTCGCCGAGAGCCGGAGATACAAGTTGCTCGCACGTCTTCGCTGTGAAACTTGGGGAAGCACGCGTATTTAGAAATATAGATCGGCGCGTGTTTGCCACCACTGGCACTCGGTAGCCGTGCAATTCTCCATTTCGCGCGAGTAAATATTCATCCTCGCGTTTCATACCTTGTGCATTACTCCTCTCTCTCTCTCTGCCATGCCGTAACTAAATTTGCATAAACTTGGCCGAGAGAAAGAAAGTCTTGGAGATTAAACGCGCACTTTGCTCCCTTGTATCAACGGGATTAATTTAATTAATTAACCTGCAAGTTGGCCCGACCTATGCTGCTGTGACGACTTGAGTTGTTCAACGTTCAAATCAATATTTTTATACGCCTTTCATCCTCGGGAAACGAGCGAGGACAGGAGAGAGAGAAGATTATACGTGTCGGGAATTTCTGGAAAAGGTGCTAGTTGAAAGGAAAGAATAGTTTGTTACATCTTTTCGTTATTTTCAAATTACATGTCTGAGGTTCATTATATTTTATCATGCACAATTTTCGGGCCGAGTTATTTTCGCACAATCAGGGAAAATTGAAACTTTTTTTTTTTTTTTTTTTTCGCGAGAGAAGTAAAAGGGTAAAAAATTGATAAGCCAGTCTGGTGGGCAATTCCGCTTGTACAATCAAAAAATATATATATAGCCGAGGGATCGAATCGATAATTCTTGAGAGAAGAGATAAGCAAATAGAATGGGGGATGATCATCGTTGAGTTGAAAAACAATGAACAGTGGTAAGCACGAAGATGAAGCCGAAAATTTGCGCCTGAATAGAGCCCCGATTATAGTAGGACTGTCTGTCAAGCTTTCAGCTCTGATTTTGCTCGGCAAAGCCTCGCTTGTGTACCTATACATTCGTTCCTTTGGCTATGTAACCATGACGTCAAATATGAATTCCCCCAAATCAAAATAGCGCTTTATTCAATTTCGATTGCTTCTAAATCAGTCTGATTTCAAGTGAATTAATCGTAAAAATCACGCGGCAATTTTAAATCGATGGATAGCTAATCCGAGAGAAGAGCTCAAGTAATTGGAAAATAAATGAGAAATTTGATATTTTTTCTCTTCTTGGAAAAAAAATTATCGCAGCTGGGTTCGATCACAGGTAACTACTCCGAGGGTATCTCGCCCACTCATCCCCTTTAATCACGCGTTAGTGAGCTTACCGTGTAGATAAGATCCACCTGAGATACCCTGTTTGGTCGGTAGGCAGACCACCTATTTAATTAACCGTGGACCAGGCTTAATTAATTGACTCCAACGTCTTCGTCGACGAAGTATTCATCGCTAGCCGCAAAGAGATCGGATGACTACTTTTCTCACCAACTCGGGCGTGGGAGTCAGCGGGTCAAAGGCTAACCTCTTGAGCGGCGTTTGGATTTCTTTGCATAATCCGCAAATTACGCGTTGTCGAAAAGTTATTTATTACGGCGAGGCTTTATTCTGAATGGCGATTCAATCTAGGAGCGATTAGCGATTTTATTCCTCGATTGCTCATTGATGGTACTTCGAAGCAAGTTTGGTCTTATAATAATCCCATAAAGTTGATTGAAAAAAGATTTTTTATAAAGTATTCTTTCATTCTGGAGTTTTACGGTAATCGATAAAACCCTGGTCGCTAATACAGTTATCGAACAATACTTTGAATTCTGTGCCCTTTTTATTAATTCATTGTGTTTCAAATATGCACTTTGTTGCGAGTTCGTCAGAGTATAAAAAAGTTTCTCTGCGAGATTATTCCAAACTGATAGATTTTTCAAAGTTTTTAATGTATTCCGTATTGCAGGAAATCTTTTTTTTTCAAATTTAAAAGATGTTTGAAAATGAGGTTAATCTCTGAGCTTGACGTTTCAAAGTAAATCTGGGTATCTTAATTTAAGAACACTTCAAACGTTTTAGAAATTGAAAATCCTCTCATTAGATACTGCATGAATTTAAACGTTGATGATCATAAATTAAAAATAACTTGGTGATCCTCTCTTTTGGACTCGATAAATAAATACAGTGCATGGAGAATTTTAAAATGGCGGCTTTGAAACTCTTTTCCCACGCATCATTTCAGGGCAAAAAGGAAAAAAAGGAGAGAGGTAGATAGAAAAAAAAAAGAAGAAGAACCGAGATAATCACGCTAGCAGTTCAAGTGGTGAATCGTTTTCCAGCTTTTTTCTATCTCGGTTGCTCGACAAGTGCGCTGGTGCTTACCGCGGCTGCGTTTTCGACCTCGAAAAGCGCGCGCGCGACTGGCTTGGAAAAATTTCAGTCAGCCTGGTACTCGCTCAAGAATGCGCACTCGGAAATTCTCGCAAGAAATTTTTTTCCTTTCTTTCTTAGAAAAAGAAAAAAAAAAAAAAAAAATAGAAGAAGAACAAGAAAAAAAAATGTCGTTTTATAAGCAACCATAGATGCGAAAAAACGTGAACAGCTAGCTGTTTAATTATTTTCAAGTCGATGATTTGCTTTCCAAGGTGGAGGGGTAAAAGAGAAAATCCTCGAGGCGCAGGGTAATATTTATAAACACGGTCCACGTACAAGCAGCAGGAGGGGGAAGGAAAGAGTATTGAAGAAAAAAACAGGCCGAGAGAGGGTTAAAGTGCACCGTGAGCGTCGGGGTGGCTAATGCTTTCATTGTGTACGACGACGACCGCCGCGCCGTGGGCACGGCACCTGCAGGTGGAGCTAAGCGGTTTTTCCTCTCGAGCGTGTTGCTGCTTTGCGGCCTTCTCTCTTCCTGCTGCTGCCTGCCGGCTGATAAAAAAAGGGGTCAAATGAATCAAAAATCGTACTAAAATACTTTACCGTAACTGCCTTTTCAAAGATTATTTTAACTTTACATTTATCAATAACTCATTTTTTACTGGCTTTTTTCATGTACTTTATTTTTTTCGTACTGTTTTTTACTTGAAATAACAGAAAGTAATAATATATACTAAACTTTATGACTCGCTGAAAATAAAAAAACTTCAATTATTCGTCGATCGATCTTCCGAATCAGCCAAGATGTCAATAAAAGATTGTTAGTTTTAATTAACAACTACCTACCCTGAATAGGAAGATAGATTGGTGAATAATTAAAGATTTTCCAAAATGTTGAAAATTCAGAGATCGAAAATGGTGCTCCACTATTTTACATTCTTTACAGCTCCATTTATCTAGTTTTAAAAAATTCATTTTGGTTGAAATAACAAATTCATAATCAATAACAATTTCCTCTTTAATTTACGAAAAGTAAAGAACTTTATTATAAGAGTGGACTTTCAGTCCGGGCTAGAAAAAACAGCGTAAAATTTTAACTCACCGAGAACAAGCGAACACATGAAAGCTGTATAAATATTGAGGAGAACATTCGTCGCTGGGCGTTATTTAATTTCAACTGAAAAATGGTCATCGTTTATCCGGACTCTGGCTTGATTAATTTTAGGGGCAGTTATTGAAGCGGTTATTTCATCAGATTCAATAAATTTCGCGCAAACTAAGCTTCGGCGCTCATTTAATTTATTTTCGGGAAATAAAGGTAACTAAGATAAATTATTTTCGTGACGAGCTTTGAGAACGAGAAGGCGGGGAAGAAGGTATTAGAGGAAAAAAAAAATGTCAAATTAAGAGAAGAGACAATTGTCGGTCGACAATTCAGAGGCGTGCGTAGTGTCCAAGTTTTTCACGGGCATTGATTCAGACAAACTTGCTCCATTAACACCGGCTCTGGGAAACGAGCCGATTTAGTAGCCGTCGCGACGCTCGTTCCTTCTTCTTACCTTTAACGCTTCTTTTTTTCTTCTTTTTTATAGCCCGGAGGAATGAATTGAAAATGTTTCCTCTGGATATAATCCAATGATTCTGGAACAAAAAAAGGAGGAACTTTTTTACCGAGGAAAAAAAGTTGGTTCCTCCCTCGAGACCATGGGGAGTTCTTCGGTAATGTATTCGGCACGGTTTTTATGCCGAATATTCGTCGCATGAAATTTTGTGCACAAAGCTTTCGAATAACCCGCACTTTTCGATGCTGTTTTATTGTTTTTTTTTTTTATTTTCTTGTTCAAACGAGATTTTTAAATTACGATTACAAGAAAAAATAAATCGACGGCCGATACGAAAAAGGGCACTTTGATGAAATTAGCGAAGTAAAAAGTAACAGCAAGGGGGTGCCGCGAATAAAATAAGCTGAAACGGCTTTTTTTAACGATTTTGGCCAAAATTATCATGCCGCGTTAACAATAACAACAAAATAACAGGACGAGCTCCTCAAATGATGAGTTTACTCGTTAGCGGCGAAAAAAAAAATCCGAAAAAATTCGTAATCCAGCAGCGGAGTAAGAGATAACACGCTATCTTCTAGCGACGTAAAGAATAACACGAAATTTATACTGGCCACGTAAACTGTAACACGGAGCATGACCAGCTGTGTGGTGCTTATTATTTATCGCTTCAGCCGCGTAAAAAAAATTCTGACAACTACGAGGTCAGCGACGATAAAAATAACACCAGCTGTGTGAAACTAACAAAAATTGTACCAGCCGCGTAAAAAATAACACGAATAATTCTATTATTATTTCGATAAGTTGCGAGCTCTTGGGACAACTAAATTGCTAATTTCAAGGCTAGCGACGATAAAAGTAACACCAGAGGTGTAAAATTAACAAAAAACGGACCAGCCGCGTAAAAAATAACACGAATAATTGTATCATTATTTCGGTAAGTTGAGAGCTCTTGGGACAACTAAATCACTAATTTCAAGGCTAGCGACGATAAAAGTAACACCACCAGAGAAAAATCACCAAAAATCAGACCAGCCGCGTAAAAAATAACACGAATAATTGTATCATTATTTCGATAAGTTGAGAGCTCTTGGGACAACTAAATCGCTAATTTCAAGGCTAGCGACGATAAAAGTAACACCACCAGAGAAAAATCACCAAAAATCAGACCAGCCACGTTAATAATAACACGAATAATTGTATCATTATTTCGGTAAGTTGAGAGCTCTTGGGACAACTAAATCGCTAATTTCAAGGCTAGAGACGATAAAAGTAACACCACCAGAGAAAAATCACCAAAAATCAGACCAGCCACGTTAAAAATAACACGAATAATTTTATCATTATTTCGGTAAGTTGAGAGCTCTTGGGACAACTAAATCGCTAATTTCAAAGCTAGCGATGATAAAAGTAACACCAAAGGTGTAAAACCTCCAAAAATTGGACCAGCCACGTAAAAAATAACGCGAATAATTGTATCATTATTTTGATAAGTTGAGAGCTCTTGGGACAACTAAATCGCTAATTTCAAGGCTAGAGACGATAAAAGTAACACCACCAGAGAAAAATCACCAAAAATCAGACCAGCCACGTTAAAAATAACACGAATTATTTTATCATTATTTCGGTAAGTTGAGAGCTCTTGGGACAACTAAATCGCTAATTTCAAAGCTAGCGATGATAAAAGTAACACCAAAGGTGTAAAACCTCCAAAAAACGGACCAGCCACGTAAAAAATAACGCGAATAATTGTATCATTATTTTGATAAGTTGAGAGCTCTTGGGACAACTAAATCGCTAATTTCAAGGCTAGCGACGATAAAATTAGCCCCAACTGTGTAAAATCTGCAGAAATTACTTTAATTGCAAGGTAGTAATTTGGTTGATTCATAAGCGGTTAAGTCATAAGATGAATGATGAAACTATACGTGTTATTTTTGACGCTCGTTTTTACGCTTCTGACGTGGTTAATGCTATAGTTTTACATGGGTCGGTTTACTTTTATCGTCGCTAGCCTTGAAATTAGCGATTTAGTTGTCCCAAAAGCTCTCAACTTACCGAAATAATGATAAAATTATTCGTGTTATTTTTTACGCGGCTGGTCCGTTTTTTGGAGGTTTTACACCTCTGGTGTTACTTTTATCGTTGCTAGCCTTGAAATTAGCGATTGAGTTGTCCCAAGAGCTCTCAACTTACCGAAATAATGATACAATTATTTTCGCAATTATTCGTGTTATTTTTTACGTGGCTGGTCCGTTTTTTGGAGGTTTTACACCTCTGGTGTTACTTTTATCGTCGCTAGCCTTGAAATTAGCGATTTAGTTGTCCCAAGAGCTCTCAACTTATCGAAATAATAATACAATTATTCGTGTTATTTTTTACGCGGCTGGTTCGTTTTTGGAGGTTTTACACCTCCGGTGTTACTTTTATCGTCGCTAGCCTTGAAGAATCTGATTTAGTTGTCCCAGGAGCTCTCAGCTTACCGAAATAATGATAAAATTATTCGTGTTATTTTTTACGCGGCTGGTCTGTTTTTTGGAGGTTTTACACCTCTGGTGTTACTTTTATCGTCGCTAGCCTTGAAAAATCTGATTTAGTTGTCCCAAGAGCTCTCAACTTACCGAAATAATGATACAATTATTCGTGTTATTTTTTACGCGGCTGGTCCGTTTTTTGTTAATTTTACACCTCTGGTGTTATTTTTATCGTCGCTGACCTCGTAGTTGTCAGAATTTTTTTTACGCGGCTGAAGCGATAAATAATAAGCACCACACAGCCGGTCATGCTCCGTGTTACAGTTTACGTGGCCAGTATAAATTTCGTGTTATTCTTTACGTCGCTAGAAGATAGCGTGTTATCTTTTACTCCGCTGCTGGATTACGAATTTTTTCGGATTTTTTTTTACGCCGCTAACGAGTTAACTCATCGTTTGAGGAGCTCGTCCTGTTATTTTGTTGTTATTGTTAACGCGGCATGATAATTTTGGCCAAAATCGTTAAAAACAGCCGTTTCAGCTTATTTTATTCGCGGCACCCCCTTGCTGTTACTTTTTACTTCGCTAATTTCATCAAAGTGCCCTTTTTCGTATCGGCCGTCGAAATGCTCGACTGTGTAATTATCGATTAAACGTGGACGTTGTAAAATTAATTAACCTTGACGAAAAAAAAGAAAAAGAAATCCATTTTTATACACTTTTATTGGATAAAAGGTAAAAAAAAATTAGTCCAAGTGAGAGAGCCTGATGAAGGTACAATACTGTTCATCAGTGCATAAACAAGTTTTGCTTTTTTTTTCGATTATTCAAAATTTGGAACATGTACGTTTGATTTATTTTAAAAAAAAAAGTCGATGTTTCGAATTTTCGTGAACGCGCGATTGCGAAGAACCAGGTACATTCGGGCAGCACGTCATTGTTGACTGGATGCATACCAGATTTGCTTTTCTTCTCGCGAGCCTTGATACACACATGATGTATTGATCGTGAGCGAAATACTCAATGCGAGGCAAGTAATGCACAATATGACGTCAATAGTCGTCACCACTGCCTTTGTTTTTCGACGCGAGCTTCAGCGGGGCGCATTTTCATTGGTCGAATTTTCATTCGATTAGGCACGGTATCGCGAGGCTCGCACGTCCATCGAATTAATTATGCTTTTTAGCGCTGCATTCGAAACAAAAAAAAAAAAAAACCTAATGTAATTTTAATTTTATTTGAAAAACCAATAATTGAATGGGAATTTTTCAATCTGATGAGCATTAAATGAGAAAAGAGAAAAAAACGGTTGTCTCACCTGGGGAGGTATTTCAATTAAGCAAAAAATCGTCACCGCGTCGCGTCGGTTAAAACGATTTATCGATAAGGCAATAAATATCGGTGCGTCCGCCAACCCCAAGCACGCTTGCGATAATTAATGAGGTTAGCGTAGCGTGGGAAAAATAATATCCTCATAGCGCTCGCTACCAACGCGTACTATAGATTATGATTGAGGAAAAAAATAAATTAATTTTCAACTCGTTCATCAATACCCCCGAGAGTCGACAGAGTTTTCTTACTTTCCTCACGTGCAGTATTTAAAAACTTTCGAGAGAGTAAGGGGCCCATTAAAAACTTGACCGACTTCTGGCCTCAGTGTAATTGAAAATGTCTGGTTTTACTTTTTCTTTCCTTTCTTTTTTTGATCGCTACCTAAGCAGCTTAAAACAACATCTTTAAGATTTAAAAATTTTCTCCTCGTCGGAGAAATTAGCCTTCTTAATGCGACTCCCCGTGCATGCTTAACGAGATAAAAGGGTCGTGAAAACTCGAGAGTAATAGAGCGTTCCGCGCGAAGCAGTTAAGATTATTGTTTTTCGTTTCATTAATTCTTTCGCAGCTAGCAAAAAAGCTTGGTTTTTTTCCCACTTGGAATAAAATTCTTTCCCGGCTGACCTTCGATACGTTTGTTGAAAATTGATTACAATTCCCGAGAAAGCCCCAGCTCATCTCAGTACGCGTTTGTTTTGTTGTTGTTTTTTTTTCAAAGTGCACCCCGCTTGAAAAGAAAATTGCCAATACTCGGAGGGGGTGAGAAGAAAAGAAGAGTGGAAAGTATTATTGCCCCATTGTAGCCTGTCTAAAACGCGTTTGGTTTATTTTTTCAGGAAAAGCCCCTTCGATTTTTCTTCCTCTACCTCCTCCTCCCTTGATTTCGGTTAATGAACGCTTCGAACGCTGTTGTTTTACGAAGCTTTTTTCACGTACTCATCTCAAATGGACGGAAGCTTCGCACAAATAAAAATACAATATCCAAGTCACAACCCATTTTCGCTTTCAATTGTTTTTTCAACCAACTTTTCAGAAACAGCATTTAGGAAATTTGATTTTTTTTTGTCAAAAAAGAAAAATTCAATTTTAAAAAATGTATTCTCCGATAGAAATAAAAATACTTTTATACTCTTTAGAAATTTGTTTTTTGTTAATGTGAAAAAAAAAGGCTGCTATCAAATTTGGAAACAATATGGTAGCCTCTAATTTATCTAAATTCGATTTAGGCAGTTTCAACCAGACCCGATTTAAGGCTTACAAGTCCAGTTTTTGAGCTCAAAAGTCTGACGGGCTCGGACTCTCGAACTACTCACTGGACTAGAGCTTACGGGATAAGTACGAATAATAATATTACAAAAATTATTCGCATTTATAATCCTAAATCATTTAAAACTTTTACATTAGTTGTTTTGACCTCAAAATCAGCATCAAATATTCAATAAAAAAAAATTGTCGATTATTTCACGAAAGAAAAAGAAAGAAAAAAGTTAACCGTAAGCGCATTATTCCTGTAAAGAGTAGTAGACCCGAGTTGAGTTTAAAACAATGGGATTATGACTTTTTCACGGTACAGCTTTTATTCAATACACGTTGCAGAAGGTGGCAAGACGCGGTGGTTGCACCGTCAGAAAACGTATATTTCTTTTATTTTCGTCTACAGAAGCTCGGTAGAAAGACGCTTTATTCTTGAGCGGGCAACAGGTGGCAAAACGCCTTTACCTTGTTCCTTTAAAACTGAAATAAACGAGCTGTTTTATGAATTATAGGACTAAGGGGATTAACCAACGGTCACTTTTTTATCCCTTCTTTTAGTCTTTTGCTCGTTTACAATTGACTCTTAAGACGTCGTCGTTACGTTGGGGGGTCTTTCCGCTTTTCGCTATATAGGATTAGAATATTGCGGTCGTTAAAGTCAGCTTGATGAAATTCGCTGGGTCAGAAGAGAATAACAAGCGGTACGAGGGATCAAGATTTTTTTTTTTTTTACTTTATTTTTAACGTTCGATGTTTATTGAATTTATTCGAAGCTCCCGGGGTTAGCCCCGTGTTTAACGCTTTGGGCTGTTTTCTCTCGTATTATTCGGTAATATTGTTTCATCGATTTATACACGCAGCAAATCCCGTTGATTTTATGCTCCACAATGGGAGGAGGAAGAGGAGGAGGAGGAGGATAAAAGTGTGTGTGTGTATTATCAGAGTTTTAATCTTTGACCCAATTACAACGAGCTATTGGTTACAAAATTTAATGTAATAATCCCCAAATACATTAGCGCGTAAAATCCGAATCAAAGGGCTTAAAAAAATCTGCATGCTTGTAAAACTTGAATCTGATAAAAATTTTTTATTTTCTTCTCACGTTTTTACGGGATGGTAATATAGGATAAATTTATTAGCTAAAAATTGAGCGATTTAATCACGCTAGATCTAATTTAAGTTGAAATCGACTTCGAACAGAAAGTTTGTTTAATTGGATCTGCGATCGAAAGACACTTGGAATTACACGTTAAACTTTTCGAGCGAAGGTGTAAGTTTTTTTTTTTTTTTTTAATTTTATACACTCGATCGATTTTTCAGCGTTAAATTAGGTCACAATATTCAATATCGGGGGAGGGGGGCTGACCGAGGTGGGGTGAGTGTAACCTAATAATATTTATAAACCTCGAGTTTCAAGAATGAATTCCATGAAATAACAGCTTTGCAGTTAATTATTGAACGATCGGGGTCGCAATGACAAAAATAAAAGAAGATTGTACGAAGTCATGGTAAGAGTTAAACGACAACTATTCAATCAACGCGTACGTGAATAAGTCAGGAGGCGCGAGGCGCGACATTCATCACTTTTGATTTTATTGTGATGTGCCCTTTGCACGCATTGGGTCGTATGTCACTCCACGTGATGTAATGCCGTAAATAAATAATATTTCTTTTCTCCCCTCGTCATTGATGAATAATTTATTCAATGTGGAGTAATAATAAAATTATCGGCTCGTTTAGGTTCATTAATGGCCAGGCGTTGCGTGCCAAATTGTCGTATTGTTTTAGAGCCTTCCTCAAACATAAATTAGCATCAACGAAAAAGAAAACTTAGATTGTCGAGCTGCATTATTTTTATCGACTATTTATTTATTGACGGATATTTGATAGAACGGATCCAGTTCCAATTTAAAAGCTGGACGAGAGATACAATTAGCGCCGTTATTAGTACCCGCGGCAATATTAATTATCAAAATGTCACGATGCCCGCTGATGAACCTCCCGGCTTCCAAAATAATAATGACAAATCGTACCACCGAATCCCGGAAAGCGACAAAATTAATTTTAAACAAACCGTACTGATCGATTTGAAAGTGCGTAAATCAGACGCATAGGAGGAAAAAAAAAACCCGGTGAAAATAAAGTACGTTAGACTAGCAGAGTCGCAACAGTTGGTTTTCGGCCTCGAAATTCAGGAGCAGCAGCAACAGCACGTGTGATGGTAAAGCACGCGGCATGAGATAGCTACGGTGCAGATGACCCACTTTTGACGCGGGAGCTGACCCACTTCCACGCTCCGGCGGTGCGCCTACGCTCGAGCATCCACGAAGGACGTGCATACGTACTCGTGCACCCACCGGCTGTGCAGCCCAACAGGTAGTCACTTACCACCGCAAACTAGTTGCGTGGAATTTCGCAAGACCACTGGCTGCACCCCGCGTCGTTACGATTTTTCTGGCTTTCCGTAATTCCAGTCTGACCGTAATACTAATTCTCCGCAGCTCCCAATCGCCGGACATTAGCTTTTTAATATCAACTTGTTACTCATAAAACATATTGAAATTATTTCAGTTGGTTCTAAATTACCTTCGAAGTTACATACAGATCCAATAATTTAATTACATATTTTGATACTAATTCCGAAATTTCTCGATGATTGTATAATTTCGTGCGATATTCATCATTACTTCAAATATTTTCCACTGTATTAGGTTTGTTTTATATTTTTACTAATAAATAAATTAAGATAAAACCAAATTAATCAAATTTGATGTTTAGAAAATTCTCCAAGTGTTGCTTTTATATTACGTTATCTCGCAATGAAACACTCATAGAGCTGTATCTACCAATGTAAATCAAAGTTATCTCGGTATAGTTTCATATTGCTTATTGGTTTTGGCAAGAAATGAACATTTGTCGTTTTCCGATATCGTTCAACAGAGATCGAAGCAAAAACTGCGCTTCAAGTTATCCATTTTTTGAAAATTTTTTGAATATTTACTGAAATTTATTTTGTTTGTGTATAAACATTTTGTTATTTCATTAAAAAACAAGATGATTTCCAAAAGCAAACTTAATTCGATATTAAAAAATGTAATTATTAAAAAAATAACGAAAATTTTACATTTTATTCAAACCATCAAAGCTTTTCGACGCATCAACAAACGTCTGACTAAACTTTGAATAACCTACTTACTCGAGTGAACTCATTATCTCAGCGAGTTCATTTTTTTTGAATCTCAAATAAAACGTTTTTTAGATAAATTTTTCAAATGGAGTAATGAAAAAAAAATAGAGAGAGAAAGAATTAAAAGCTCGAGGACAATGAAAGAGGCGTAGGGAGATGTAAGGGCGATCGTTAATTTAGAACCGAATTCGCTATTTTCTAGATGCGAACCGAATATCGTTCCAGTTTCACGAGAAATGCAGCAGCGGTACAACGACGGCTCCTATAACGAGTCACTTGTCCGCATTTGGCTCTCGAGAGATAAAGCTGCCTTTCAGCGTGGCATCTACCACCTGCTTTCAGTAAAAAAAAAGAACACGCTTGAATTTTCTTTCTTTTTTTTCGAGTACAATAAACACTGGTAATTTATTCATCCATGATTGAGCATCCGTTGGAAAAACCATCAGTAAGGCGTAAATAATTGAACCGACGGTGGTCGTGAATGTAAAGTCTCATCTTCAATTAATGAATATTTAATCTGACCGAGGCTCGATTATGTAACGCCTGGTAATGCATAACGCCCCGACGCCCCCGGAAATACTCTTTCTTCCTTCCTTATTGGCTTATTAAGACGTTAAGGTCGAGTTACTGTTACGACTTTATTTTTTCTTACTGCCAACGAGCCAACTATCTTCTCTTTTTTTTATTAAATACTTAACTTGATTTTTACGATTATCAGAACTGCCAACTTCATTTTATTCCCTTTTTGATTTTTTTTTCTTATTTATTTTTACGATATAAATCAACGAAATTTGAAACTTTTGAAACGTTGGATTCCGGAAATTCTACCAGTACTCGAGTATTTTTTTGAACATTTGAAACTTTTTCCAGAAATTTTTCGAATTTTTGAAACTGAATAATCTTGCTTCCAGTAACAAAATACTCGACTTCATCCGAATCGCTTTTTTTTCATTCCAAAATGGACTCGCTTTGAAAATCAATTGGATTAATGCATTCTGCTTCGCTTTAATTCCTCTTCCCAGGCGTTCTCGTAATTAAAGAAAAAGTATCTCCACTGAAGCTATTTTTTTTGTAAAGCTAATGGTAAATTAAAAAAAGATGAATTCTTTTCTTAGGATGCCGGAAGCATCGAGATACTTTGTAAATGTAGCGGTGAATAAGTAAATTTTTTCGTCTAAATAATTGACAACATCGAGTGCGTGCGTTAGGCAGGCTTGTGAATTCCCCAGGGCTTGATGGACCAAAGTTCAGAGCCTATATGGACAAAGTTGAGCCCTGAGTACGTGTACCCTACAGGACGCCTTTTACTTTGGGAGGGGAGAGTCAAGATGGATCGACCCCATTATGAAAACTTTCGGATGAAAAATCATTCTGGTGCTTTTATTATAGAATATATTTTTTTCTCTTTTTTTTTTTTGGAAAATGGTAGGGAAGTATTAATATTTTATATCTAATTGATGCTTTGAAAGATTTTATTGAAGTGGGCAGTACGTGTGGGGTCACGTAGATGATTTCCGTTGAAAATTTTATTTTCCGGGTGTTCGGAAGATATTGTTATAGCCTACTTCAGCAAAGAGTAAAATGAGCTTCATAAAGGTACGCCAATGCATAAATGAATGCTCAATGACAGCAGAAAATTTAAAGTTTCGATTGACGAAGTTTTAGGACTTTTTTTTCCAAATCTAATGAGTGTTTTAATCAGCCATTTTTTTCATGAATAACTCATAATAAATAAGTTTTCCGAGAATAATTACCTTATAGGCTGTCGCAGGGATGCTAGTTTCAACTTGATCAATGGTTCTTTCTTTTATTTATTTATAGTAAAAAAAGGCTTGTTGTTTTTTTTCAGATTAATGTTTTCGCTTTTAAAAGATTTAAAAATTAATCATCAAAATTGATTTCAATTGGATGAATAATATTAAAAAATCTACTGAAAAACTTACCGTGTCGACACTTTGCAGAATTTTTATTTTGAGCTAATGAAACTCGTAAGTTGAATTGAAAAAGAGGAGATTTATTGATTTTCGTTTAGAACGAATGAAAACGGTTAGTTCACTGAGCAAGTTACGGGAAATTTCTAAGATTCCTGGCTTTCTACACAGGTAGGGATGAGGTTTCCTTCGAGTAGAGTATTACATTTCATGCCAACTCAAAGAAAAAGAAGAAGCGCACATGTATGAATGCGTTCTTTCTTCATATACGTGTACACTCTCTAGGTGTACTAGTTTCGCATATATTTCTCTTATTCAAGGAAAAGTGAATAAATGAAAATACTCTGCATGATAACGGAAGAAATATCAGAAAGGGAAAAATCCTAAAGTAACACTTTTACAAAGAGAGTCTCTTGGTTTACTTTGAGATCCGGCTTTCAAGTTTTGAAATTCAATTTTTTGTTGATGATATATCCTACCGCACATACAAGGTAAATGTAATTCCATTTCGTCGAGTTTTCAAATTTTCCGATTCTGCTATTAAAACTTGCATCAATTCTTGGGTGGAATCAATGGACTTTATAGATCGTTAATACCGTCGATTAAATCCGCCTAATGGAAAGCTTCTGATGGTCAATTCGATTCGTTTGGAAGTTAAATTTCTCTCACTAAATACACGGGTTGAAACTGTTTGGATTCACAACGATCTTACACATAAAAAAAGGGAAATAAGACTGGATGGAAGAAGAATTAATATCATTTTATGTTTCCGAAAAGCAAAACAAGCCTTGACTATTATTCAGCGAAATGCAAAATTGAATCTCGTGAGTGGCCATCATAGCTCATCCGGATATCGAGCGCGAAAAAAACACGATTTAAAGCAACAAGTTACTGGGATGGTCTCGTGTTGCTACTCCACGCTGCTCGATTTTTCAAGCCCCAGCCTTTTTTATTTTCTAAACCCGATAAAGAGAATTATGGCCGTTAGGTATTCCCTCGTTTTTTTTTTTTTTTTCTGTTGAATTTTCTCTTTTGTCGATGCGCCAGC
Organism: Encarsia formosa; assembly: GCA_038277355.1. Taxonomy (NCBI): domain Eukaryota; kingdom Metazoa; phylum Arthropoda; class Insecta; order Hymenoptera; family Aphelinidae; genus Encarsia; species Encarsia formosa. The sequence goes on from CM076185.1 coordinate 16,409,060, forward strand.
AAAAATCGGAAATTCCGGGTTGAGAGGAGGAGGGGAGAGGGGGGTTGCAGAAGGGAGCAGCAGTACGTTCTTGTTGGTATTCCAAAGCCGTATAATTTCATACCACTGGTGCGCCGCTACTGAGTTAAAGAGGATTTTGCCATTACGGACTGCAAATAGCAATCAAAGTGACTTGAACCAATGTAATGGAAATTTTATGACTGTGACCTGAATTTTCCTAACTTAGTACTGAGAATTAAATAATTATTTTTCTTTCGTCTTTTCTTATGTTTAAACTTAAATTTCAATTTTATCAAGTTCAATAGTAGAAAATCAACCCCTTACTTGCGGTATTTTAATCACAGCGAGTCTTCCAATATTCATCTATCTTGCGTTGACATTCTTAAAGTTCAAATAAATATTTTTATCCAAACAATAAAACAGTTTCATAAATTTTTGATACAACTAAAAAAAAAAAAAATGGTATTAGTTTTGTGCTGATTTTTTTTAAAAGAAAAATTTTTGAAAGCAGTGAATAAAAAAAAAAACATGAAAAAATCCAGTGAAATTGATTTGGAGTTGCAAAACCGAACCGGAAGTCAAATCCTTGTCCATTTGTGGTCGATGAAAGTGCGGGAGTTTATCATGATTATTATTATTGGTACGTGACGGTGATGGCAAACGCGAACTGCATCAGGAAGAAAGCCGCGCTGAATTTCGAACAAGAGCCCCCGGGGATAGGAGACGAGGATCACGTTGATAAATTCTGACCCATATATCGTCCCCTGGACTCAGAAAATCGTAAGGCTGGATTGACTCTGTTGTGGTTGATGACACGCTAAATCCTTCTATACCTTTTTTTTTCTTTCTTGGTAAATCGATGTTTTTTCGTGGTCTTCCAGTTCGACACGGATTTATGGTGCTTCGAAAGGGGAGAGCTAATCACTCCATCTATCTATATTATTCTCTGTCAAATACCTGACCGGAAAAGAGATCACTATATAAAAAAACATTGTTTCTAAAAAATCTTGAGTTTTTTTATTAAATACAAATTTTTTGTATTGAGATTTATAAAGGCATATTATTTAAAATATTCAAAGCAAAAATTGATGTGTATTGTTTGGATTCCATATTATTCATGTCTGCAGAGTTAATAATATTATGAATTTATTCAATCATCAAGCATTCACCACAACATACTTAATATAGTATCTGTGGAACTAATTAATCAGCTTTTCACTAATTACACGCGCAAATGGACAATTAATTTAATGTAATCAAAACCGTATGCTATGAGTCAGTACACTAAGTGACGAAATTAAACAGTTTTCAATAATCACTACAATAAATTCCACTTGTTTTTTTTCGCAAAATAAAAAATTTTTTGCAAACATAATTTTTTACGCACAAATAAAAGAAAAGGCAAACTTTTTGAATGGCACTGTGTTCTTACAAAGCTAAAAAAGTAGTACTAAGCCGCTAATTCTTCACTTTTTGTATCCACCAACTTTAGCCGAAGGTCGACAAGAGCGCACAACTTTGAAAAATTCAGCCAGGATTTACGAGTGTGGAAACTCTTTTCGTGACGTGCATGAAGGTTGGAAAAAAAAAGAAAAGAATTTAAAATTGCTCGAATACCGAACACCGTTTTGTGCTTGATCGCTCGATACTCACGAGAATTATAAAATAGTTCGAATAAACTTTTTCTATAATCTTGTCTGGTACTGTTTTTTAATCGTATAAAAATTTAATTTTTGAAAAATTTCAATGGTTTAAAAAAAAGAGTGTTTTTTGACGGCTCTTGTCTGCAGAAAACCTTTTTTTGTCTTAAAATGCGGTAAGTCGGATTTCTTGGTCAGCGCTGGTGAACCTCAATTACTTAGCTAATACTCGTCAGATACTTACCACCAACGTCGACGTCTTTCTCTTTTTGACATCGACACTTTAATCTCGTTTTTCACAAGAAAGCCAGATGTTCAATGCTGCCTTTTTCGTGTCTAATTTTTCACCTGGTCTATAAAACTGAATTTACAGTTCATAATTTTTATACTCAATTTCACTATAAAAATTTCTGACGGCATTTTATTTTATCTCTAGATGCGTTACCTAATTAATTCAAAACGAGAAATCTACCTAAAAAATGGTTTTATAACGACAGAAATTCATCAGCTAATGAGCAAATTCATTTTGAGGGATGTTAAAGTTTGACGTATTGAAAAGGTTTTTTGTCTTAATCTGACCCTTAAGTACATTATTTTTTTGTTTTTGAATAAAACTTGACCTAAATTTACTCAGTATACAAAATTTCAAGTAAATTGAAAACGTTTTGGAAAAATGACAGCGAAAAAAGTAGCCATGAGGGACGTTTCAAAAAAGAGATGTCATTTTCGAGTTTCTCTTGATTGTGAAGGTTTTTTAAAAAAATGTTTGTTCTGCCGATTCGAAAAGATTAGTTTGAGATATATAAGGAAACACGTAAAATCTAATTTTTATTAAAACAATTTTATCATTTCATAATTATTTTCAACATGAGGGACATTTCATGTCTTTATCAGGGATGTTACTCAGTCAAATTTAAGCTCGAAATTTTAGATGATCAATTAAAAAAATTTAATGAAAATTAATTTTTATGACTGCTTTCAGGTCTGTTTTATAAAATAAGCAGCTTTAAAGAACTAAAAAATAAAAGTTTAATTAATTTGAAGAGTTGAAAAAAGCTTTTTTTGCCAGTTTTTTAAACATTTTTCAAGAGAAATATAAATTTTGTGGTGCAAAATTTTTCTGTTAAAAAACTGATTTTACGAGAATTCAACTTCAGCGTGAATTTGCTCCAATCTTTTATTAAATGTTATTGAAATAAAAATAAAAAACTAAATTTAAAAAATTCATTTTTAATAACGCAGCACTTCTTTGAAGTTTTACAAATTATTTAATTTAAAAAATTTAGAATAAAATATGTAGTATTAATCAACTTACTTTAATAAGCTTTCCTCGAGTAATCTTTTCCGAACAAAGATGGTAAAAAAGAGGAAATCAAGATAAAAAACTAAAATCGCTGCTTAATTAAATGTGAGTTTTGAAAAATTGCTCATTTCAGAAGCAAATACGATAGCGTAAACACGCTCACCAGGGAATATTAAAGCAACTAGAGCTTTTAATAATTTAGAAGGGGAAAAGTTCATCATTATTAACTTTTTCTTCATTTTTATTATAAATGAAGAGATAAATTTGAGCAAAAATACTGAACAATGGTTTTGGTTGATTTGAATAATTTTTAAACTGCATTATTTTTTTTAGTGCTTGAAGAAGTTGATGAGTCTTGAAAATAAATTGAGGAACTTGCTTTTCGTAAATCAAACCATAATACTACATTCAAACCTACTGGTTTCATTCGCGACAGAATAATTGTGAAAACTTCGCATACACATAAAATGTTTGAAATTTAGAGTATGAACTTGAAAATTCTTCCTCCTTATACAAATTTGATTCACTCAAAGTAAAGTTTACATGTAATGGAAATACTTTCAAAAGAGTACATAAATTACATTTACTAAAGCCATCCATTGTTTCGTCTTTTCAATTTCATTGATATTAGTACTGAAATAATATTCACGAAATGTACCTGTTAAATTATATTGATTTATTTATTAAAGAGTACATTCTTTATTATTAAGACTACAGCTTTATTACAAGAAGCTAACCGACATGATGACGACTCCTTATCTTACTAATGAGTGCATATTCATAACACTGACTTCTCGTATTTAAACGCGCTGTAATAATGCAATTCAGCGGTAACATACTTTTATTTAGTTCAATGTGCTGTCGAAATATTGTTTCTTCCGTCAGCATTTTGACACTCACTCTCATAAATTTGCTTCCATTTCAACAGTACCAATGGCTTGGTCAAATTTGTTGAACTCAAATTTAATTAAAGTTTACAAAATTTCAGTAGCTTGTACACATAAATTAAACTTTATAACCGATTGAATTGATAATTTAATGAGGTGCTTGGGGGATAGAGTTTGATGAGTAATTAGTGTCTAAACAATTTGGCGAAGCAAATATTTGCGAGTTTGCTTACATAATGGGGCAGCGTTTTCTTTCAGCGTTTGAAATTAAAAAATTATCTTTACACTTCAAGTGAAGCTGAAAAATGTTACATCTTCAAACAAAACTTGATAATGAAGTGTTTGCACTTGTGACCAAGCAAAATTTCAAACACTCATAGAAAATTTATGATCCACGCCAGGGCACGATTAAAAGTAGATGGATAGAGTTTTTCTTGAGCGATATGTTTGAGCGATAAAAAAATGTGTTATGTTGAAAGCGAACGAATGAACTTCAAAGAGAAAGTTAAAACGGACTACTTCATCGAAGACAGGAGTAGTTTACTCGACGAAGCTGCACGTTCGATTAGACGGCTAAGCGATTTAGTTGGGCTCAGAGTTAACAGCTCGACGCTTTCAAGGGATTTTACACTGTGGAGTGTGTGTGTGTGTGTGTGGGTGGAAGTTGAGGATGATGCCGGTGCTCTTGAACGCAAGGCGTCTTCTTAACTTTCGTAACTCGATTATCGTTATTGAGAGCTGAGTTTGGAGGTTACGATTTTTCTTTTCAATTTTACCCTTATCTCTCGATTTTTTTCGATTAATTATTACTGTAGATGTTGCATATACTTTTACAACATGATTTTGAAAATAAGACGTAATTTCAAAAGTTCATTTCCAACTGTGAACATGGGAATTGAACCGCAAAATAAAATTACAATTTTTCTTGAAAAAAGGAAAAAAAAAAGTTGTACATTGCTTACTTTGTGAAAAAAAAGCGACTGTGTCGTGTCAATTTTCTAACCGAGGAGTCAAGAGATGAGATTTTCCGAGTTGCTTTTCAAAGAGTCGGCTCTTTAAAAACTGTATTAAAAACTTGTGAAAAAAAAAAAAGATTATAATTATCGCGCACTAAAGTATCACGTTTCAAATACAAATAACGAGAGAGCTTTTAATGATCCTTGAAACAAAATATCCAGTGCTCATAATCAGTTTGTCCCGGTATATTAAAATTCAAAATTCCATCAGCTGGAAAGTCATAAACGAAATCATGGCGCTCGATTGACTTTGATGATAAAATTCCGAAGGCGGCCGTGACGACTCTTCCTCTATATTCATCGATTGAGCGAAACTCCCCTCTTCGTCAAATATTTTCCTTGTCGATTACCGCGGTACCGGCTGTATGTTTGACCGATAGACCCTCTGCAAACAACGCCCGAATAGCTGCGTCCCTCTTTTCCTTTATTGCCGTTCGGAAGCTTCTTCAATGTAAACACGCACACACATGCACACGATGGTTGGATTATTCTTTCACTAGATATTACCTGTCATTTATTCCCCCCCAATTGCAAATTGATCGCCGGAGTATTAGTTTTATTGCTATGCGTGTTTGGAGATCGATTGATAATTAGATTTTGTTTCAATGATCTTCGTTCCTTTCACGAGCTACCATTATCATTATTACACTGGGAATACATATTGATTCGAAAATACCGAAAATCGAAGATAGGATGAGCTGATAAACTTTTCATAGTATCTACTCAAACGATATTGAAAATTAGTCAATTGAACTGAGTCTTATCTTATTCTTGTTGAACCAAATTACTGGAATTTTTTATTTGAAAAGTACAACTTTGACGTCTGTCGATATTTTCTTCGCTGATTTTTCCAAAATTAAAATTTTTTATTATAATTCATAAAAAATTTCAGCAATTTTAAAAAATAAAAGCTTTTAAAGATGTTTATTCAAATTAATAAGTTTAAAAACGAATATCAAATTTTTTAATCTGGACATTTAATTTTCAATCATGCGATTAGAAAATTTTAACTTTCAACAGAAATAAATGATGAAATTTTTTTAACCTAATAAAAGTTAAGATACAGTGCAACTTTATTATTTCATTTAACAAAAAATTTCCTAACCAACAGTATATTTAAAGATAATTATCTTATGCCGATTTGCATTCTCAGCATTGTTTGAGGAACGAGAAACGTGGAATTTTTACAGTACGAAATTCGTTGAATTAAAGCTTGATGAACAATAGCTCGCATCCAAGGCTAAATTACGATGTACGATCGTTAAAACTGCTCCGTCAAATGAAAAAAAAAAAAAAAAAAAAGAAAGAAGGAAAGAAAAAAAAGTAACAATTCGATTTGTTATAATTTAGGATAACGCACCGTTGAGCTTTTAAAATGTATCGTCCGCCGCAATCTCCGCGTGAACAGATTACGTGATCAGCAGGAAAATCTAACTTTTCCTGCTCAAGCTCGCGTGAAAATGAGTCTCCTAATTTTCTTGCCCTTTTAAAAGATGAGCCGTATCCATAAATCGTCGAGACAAAAAAATACCAGGTAGAGAGGAAAAAATAAAAGAGGTTATATTCCAAAAGAGCGGGGCGTGTCTTCCTTTGCAGATAAGAAATATCACGATAAATTTTTCTTAAAAAAACATTACTAATGAAATAAAAATTTTTTATAATTTAATCACTATTATTGAGGGTATTAATTCTGTAAGAAATAAATTATTTGAAACTAGTGATGTTTCATTTGTCAAGGTGCGTGACAATTTCTTATAAGAAAAAATATTCCCTACAAATTGATATCGTGCTGTCAACTTTTTTCGAGTAGCGGCTGCTCTGCAAAGACTCGCGAGGTTATTTTTTTTTAAATATTTCGTTCACTGTCCGTTACACGCGAAATTCATTTCGCAGCACTGCCACATGAATGTAGGACACGAATGAAAGTGAGCGGCAAATGCGTTTGACTATTTTCCCATATATGCACGTTAACAGCTTTTTTAAGCTTTAAATGTGCATCTTGTTTTTTTGGCTCTCGCAAGTTTTTTTTTGCGAAACTAAAAATATGACCAAGTGATGAATTTTTCAAACTCCCTTTAATCGTAGAACTTTTTTTATTTTTATTTAGCTTTAATTTTCTCAAAGCAGATGGATTTTATGCACTATAAACTCTACCTATGTCGGCATGACTCACAGAATTGAAATTTAGAAAAAATTGTTTCCGATGTGACTTTAAATCATTCCACTTTTAAAAACATCTGTTTTTGTGCAATATTTATGACTTATTTGCACTTGCTTATGGCTGTATTTTTTCACAGTAGATAAAAATATCTGCTCTCTGCCGAGATTGAAAGAGTAGCTTATCCGACTAGAGCAATTTTCAGTAGTATTCAGGGTAAAAACTGGCATGGATATGATTGAAAAAGCAGCTTATCGAATAAGAACAATTTTTCAAGATACTTTTTCTCAGCTTAAGGATGTCTTTTTTTTTAATTATAAGATAATTCTTATGTGAGTTACGGATTCTACAGGCTATTTTAAAATTGTTTTCAAAATTTATTTCAAATATTCGCGTTTATTTTAAGAGCACTTTCTTTCTTATCGTCACAATTCAATTTTGAAACTTGAAATTGCCTATTTGAGGATAAACCAAAGAGCTGGCCAGGATTTATTTTTAGCACAAATTTAATTTTTTTCTATAAAATTTTCAAAACATCAAGTGCCCATTTCAATGAATGATCAACTCAGCCAGGAACTTTAAAAACTTAATTAAAAAAAAAAGTTTTACAAAAATAGTTCGGTTGATTCATTTTTAAAATTCTTCAGGAGTTTATTTGTTTTTATCCAGACATTGTCATTTTATTTTGTAAAGAAGCATTCAACATGTTTTTCTTGTACCTGTTGCAAAGCAAGAGATATTTTTAAAAGAAAAATAAGATGTAGAAGAAAAGATGAAAACGAAGCAAAATTTCGTTGCTCTCGTTGCTCTCGGGTAAACTTTTTTAGTCCGTAACCGCGTAAAACCCACAATTGAAAAAAGCTTTTGTTATTAATCAAAGAAATAGAAAGAATTCGGTAAAAACTAAAAAAAAAGGTTTGAAACCATTTTATTGTTCTCCTGTGTTCAATCCTCGAAATGAAAAGAATGAAAGGGCTTATCGTTATTTTATTTTTTTAAACAATCTGCAACAAATAAATTCTCAAATAAATAATTTACACAATTATTTAGTGTTTTTAACAAGGAAAGAGACTGACATTACCATTAAAACATCAGTGGATTTTTTAGTATTTACACAATCCGAGAAAACGCGATAGCGAAAAATGCCCCGTCATTCCGCGTGAAAAAACGTCGATAATTTCGAAATGAAAAGTTTTTAATGTTCGGTAAAAGAGAAAAAAAGGGCAAAAAGAAAAAAAGTTGTGACACGTCTATCGATCAGCAAAGTCACAACTGATACGAAGGGGAGGGAAGGAGACCCTGCCAGGCTTTAGAATATCCGAGGCCCTAATGGAAGCTGGGCGCCAACGTGTAACCTTACTTACCTACGGGAACTCCCCGCTGCGTGGGTCGTACACGTAAGAATTCCATTATTTTTCTTTTCCTTTTTTATCCCTTGTTACGAGGGGAGGCAAAAGTTCGTGTGTGGGCGAGAGACCTAGAACAGAGAAAAAATAAAATCAAAGTAGAACAAGTCAGGATTTAGTCGGACGCAGACACTTTTGTGAATACGCTAGCAGGGTGGCCGCGTTGAATTGAATATTTCATCTGGTTTCGTAATTTTTTTCTAACTTTTATCTTTGAAACATATGCAAATAGATTTATATCTTTTTTCATTTATTGTTGCTCGAATGCCTTAAATGTTTAAACGGACATGGTTTTTTCAATTCATTTTTCAAATACTTTGTTCGAAGACAAATGCGAGCATTCATTGAATACCTCTTTTCAGTCAAAGCACAAAAAAGTACCCTACATTTAAAAATATTTTGTAGTTTGAAACTTCTAACCGTAAATTCCGGAAAGCTCGAACAATGTAAACAACAAAAAAAATAAATAAAAGAAACCTTTTCTTAAAAAAAAAAAATAATAATAATAATAATAAATTAAAGTAAATGATGTTTATTTTGAATCCAATAAAGGATAATCACGGCCAAGGAAATCAAGGGTAAATGATCCCTCGACTGAAACCCGGTAATTGGCTGAACAAAAAAAAGAAGAAAGTAAGGTCACGTGCTTCCGTCCGAAATTAGACGTTAATCACGGTCGTGGAGCGGCTCAAACCAGCCGGATAATAACAGAGAACAGAGAGGAGAAGCAAGAGGAGGAGGAGGAGGATGGATCGATCTATCGGTTCCAGCGTTCAGCATTCTTGTTGTCCCGAAATTGCGTGTGGCAGCCGTTAATTGCGAAACGCTACGTTTGTTTCTGAACCTCGATAAGCGCGTTATCTAAATGTTTGACCGGTGCGCGCGTCCATCATCCAAAGCTCTTTCGTTATAAACTCAGTCCGGCTGCTAAATGAGATTTTCAAGGGGATCATGTGATTTCTCGCGCCCTCGAATTAGCTCGATTTTAGATATATCGCGGATTTGGGCGCTGCAGATAAAGAAGATGCACGATGCGCTTTTGCCCCGATGATTATTCATCGGATTTGCCGTCTTCCGGAGGACTTAAACTTGATTTATTGTTCCTTCCAGGGAGCTCCTCAAGTTTTACCCGTGGTAACCTTTATCACGACAGTTTTACAAGTTACTTTTTTTTGTTTGCACAGTCTTTTGTGTTAAATTTATGAAAAGTTGCTGGCCTAAGAAAAAAAAGAATCTTGAAAATTGAAAAAAAGTCCTCTCTCTGTTCGCTTGTCAGTTCATTGTACCGCTGCTACTGTACTAAAACCATTGTATTTTTAGAAAAATTTATTTATGCAAATTGGCTATCAAATTCCAATTTTCCTCATGGTGTGTATATCCAGAAATAAAACTTTTATTTTTCGGCCTCCTCCCCCGTTGGCTTTATTATAAATTCAGATTTTGAGCCAAAAGAAAAACATTAAACGTCCGACATATTTCACTCTTGGGCCTGCATATTCCATTATCATGCAAATTCAGTGGGATTTAGAGGAAGAAAGCTCTTTTGCGAGAAGACGACGATCGATTTTTATACCCGCGAATTTAACACCACCCCCGGGATTGAGGAGCACAATAAGCTGTCTGTCATCGGATCCCATTGTTCTGTAATGTATCGAGGCGAGCCTGACGTTTTTATCGAAGCGAGCCTTACCGATTGACAGCCGACGTAAGCGCGGAAGCTTTAAGCAAAATGAGAATACGTGCGCATCTATGTGAGTCTTTTTATTTATATCTGCAGTGTCAGCCTTTGTACAGTTGAGCACAAGAGCACCCTTCCTGGGATATATGCGTATTGGATTAACTGGGAAAAAACGTTGTTTTTCACAATTGGAAAAGAAAATCTTTATCCAATTAGAAAAATTTTGCCTGGAATGTAAAAGCCTCTGAAAAATAAAGACGCGCGGAAAACACGTAAAAATTGAAAGAGGAAAAGGTAAGGAAGGAAGCGAAGAAAAAAGAGGGGAAAAACTGACCATTAGCCCAGAAATCCGGGCGAGCGTGAGTAATAGATCGCGCTGGGGCTGTTCGATGAATGACCGCGTCGCGTCGTGAAAGACCGGCTTCCTTCCTCCTATATCCTTACCTATATCCGCCGCACAGCTCAATCTCCCCAAAGGTATATCACGCTATGTAAATCTCGTAACCTTATACCAGCTCCGACCTTTACCATACCAATGAACAAGACACGCTTGTAAGATTTCTAGATTTGAAACATTCCAAGTTCATTTGATTTCGGGCTTTCATTAGAACTTTTTTTTTATGAGTTTCCAAGGGAGGCCAAACGTTTATTGCTGGACAAAAAAGTTTTTTTTCAAACTCCAGTTTGAAACTGACAAATCACAATTTGTATCAATATTTGTCATCAGCTTTCATTAGCTTTTGTGCCATAGTTTCTGAATCTCAAACATTGCCTTTACTCGCATCGCTAGATTTAATCTCTCATTGAAGCTACGGTGCTCATTGTGTACATGAACGGCCAACTTTATCATTTTAACGGAAAATTCATCATATTTTCACAATGTTTGAAGTTTCATTCTTAAGATCAGTTTTTAAAAATTCAAGCAATTATTTAAAATTAGTAATCGACCGACCAGCGGTCGAGTACGCAGTCCTACAAAGTCGTATATTTCAGTGAATTTCTAGTAATCACGTGGGTGCGTTCGTTTGTGCGTGCCGCGGCGCTTGTCAACAGCAGCCGAGACCGCTGAGGTGCGGTTAGCCTGACCGAGTCGGTCTTCGATTCGGTAACATCTTCGATTTTCACCACGAGATTCGCCAACGTTTGCCGGCGTTATTTTTATCACCCGTCTACCACCGACGATATACGAGTTGAATTTAAATTTCAAGAGTATCGTCAAAGCGATTCTTGTTTTTTTGCCTTCCTTGAAAAGCTTTTTATACCTTTATATATATATATATGTGTGTGTGTATATATATACGAGAGGTGCTTTTATCCCTTTTTTTTTAAAGGGCTATTGAATTTTTAACGTTCTTGTGTGTCAGTGCGTTTTTAAAAATTCATACTTTCATCTGAATGAAGTTTAAACTAACTTTTGCAGTTGAGCACTTAGTTAACCGAACAGGCCCAGGTTTTTTTTTTCGAGAAAGTAACTCGATTTACGAGCTGTTTTTTTTCTAAAAAAAGAAACGATGCATAAAAAGTTTTTTTTTTTTTTTTTCATTTTCAGCGATAAATTTTTAAGCATCATTCATGCGAGACGAGCAATTTATAAGTTTAGCCGGGGTAAAAAAGAAAGGTAACGTCACGCAATGAAAAAATAAAAGGACACTTTTTTTGAGCTGAAAAATGTCGAGTGAACGCTGACGCGTTATAATTAAATTTACACGAGTAAAAAAAAGTAATTTGCAGAGTAATTAAACTCACAAACGTCGCGACCCAATAGCGAAAATACACGCACGTGGGTGTTGTAAAAAAAGCCCCGGATTTTCTTATCCGACGACAGTCGTGGTTCTCGCTCGACGGGAGTTGGGAAATTACCAAGTTGGTCCCGAACAAACGCGTCCCGTTAATGGAGTCGCGCGGGATGCGTCGGCATAATCCGCAAGATATCGCTTATCTCGCTCGAGAGCTTTCGCGTTGACTTCTCTTTTCTTCATTTATCCTTCTTCTTTTTTTTTTCTTCTTCATCGGGAGCTCAATTATCGGTAATTGATGAGGTCGATTAGATTTTACGTAATTAAATAAGATTACCCCTTTTTTCAAGGATAAAATAGTTGCAGCTATCGGGAGCTCTTTTCAGGAGATAAACCATCGGTAAATTCACCACCGAGAGATTTACGATATTATACAGCATCGAAAACGTTGACAGTTTCGTCGCACGGAAATTGATAGAACAGGTCATAAAATTTGTCAGCCCAACGACTCAACTTCAAATAAATTTTTGACTCTATATACACAATAAGGTTTAGCTATTAATTATCCTTCTCCATTTTCTTTTTTTTCTATTTATTTTTCAATTACAGCGTCAAATAAACTACCGCAACAGATTTTGATTAATGATAATTCCAGAGAATCCAGTTAATAATAAAAATTACAGCCTACTTTGAGTTCACTGAACAGAAAAAAAAAAAAATAAATAAAAAAAATCAGCCTTTGGGCTTGTTTATAATTAGAGTAACGGACCATTAATAATTCATCATTCGTTTATCTTGATAAAAAAATTTTTTTTTTAAATACATATTAAATAATAAGCTCGTGAATTTGTAGAAGTAAGTAAAATTATGATAATGAGTGCAAATATTGGTCGAATAAACACGATTAAAATGAAAGAAAATTGAAAACAAGAATGAAAAAGTCAGCAATGCGATTAATTAATATGCATAACGAGCGAGGGAGGAAGAGAGAGAGATCAAACACAATTAATTCCCCTAAAAGCCGAGGTTGTGCGGAGAGGAGAATCCCTGGAATCAGCAGCTCGTTTATTTCCGCAACACATAAGCTCGCGGTGGTGGTGGTGGTGTGTGTGTGTGTGTGTGTGTGTGTGTACCCAACCCAATTCATCCGCACTTCTCTGGGTCTTGGAGACGCTGGGGGAAGGAAGGAAGGAAGGCGATTTATCAACGAAAAATTTGTGTTACATTCGCTTTGCTTCTTCCTCCACTTCCTCTTCTTACTCTTCGCAGATTGTTTTACCCTGCCGCAATGCCCGGGGATACGGATCGATATACCTTGGCGGCGTCATGGGGGAAGGATATTTTTCCCCTCTAGCCTTCTCTCTCTGTCGATTGTTATTAGGTCGCCAGGGGAACTCGATTAAGATCAAGGGCCCGGAAAAGAAACAAAAAAATAAATAAACCTGACTTTTCCCTTCCCTTCTCTTTTTTTTCCGAAATATTGCGTGTTTTAGTCTAATTGCGGGGGAGTTTTGTGATGGAGCGAGTAATTCCTGAAATATTTTACCAAAATTTTCTGAGAAATTTTACAAGAATTCAACTCGACCGCGCACTCACAACTGTTCGAGGTAACTTTTATTATTTTAAAGGTCGAAAAAAATTTTCCAAGTTTCTTTCCACTTGAACTTCAGAAAAAATGAAAAAACAGACGTAAAAAGACTCGCAAAATCGTAAAAAAAAGAAAGAAACTTAATGACTTTGGAGTATGCAATTTCTGAGTTGTAAGTTAATGGCAAAAATTCACTCCGAAACTTTATTTCCATCTTCTTGACTTTTTATCTGGTTCGACTCGTCGAAACTTTTTTACAATCACTTTTCAGGCTTTAAATTTATCAAGTGCGAGCCAGCTAATAGTAATTTCGGTCGCATAATAGCGGGAAAATGAAAACAAGAGGTTTAGGGATGACGGGTATGGGGTGCAAAGTGGTCGCATGACTAAGAGACCGCAGGGCCGTAGGGTCTAATTTACCGATGAACGCGAACGCAGTTAGCGAGCAAATTGAGGAGAGATGCCCAGTTTGCAAAATTGTTCCATAACCGACGTAAATTTACGACACGCCAGCACTTTTCACGCTCTCGGTCTCTCTCTTTCAGTGCAGTGATAAAATTTTCGTTTTATATGTCCCCCGCCCCGTGCGAGAAAATTAGGTCACCGGCCTAAACTTTGCCCCGCGCGCACGCTTTGTTTACGTACTCTACTTTATTGTCATGCGAAGCTGTTTTGAAAGTCGAGTAAATTGTGGGATCATAATTCTATTCATGGCTAACCATACATTTTCAATATTTAATTTTCCTTTTTTTTTTTTAATTTCAACTCTGTTTTAAAGTTATTTTAATTTGACGTTTTACTTGAATGAAGATGCCACACGGGTCTTACTCATTCATTTGAGATATTTGTTTGGGTAAGAAACCCGAGCAGTGGCAGGAGCAGTAAAGTTGGTTAAGGCGTGCGTGTAAAACTTTGTTTGAACTTTGACGTTGGCACTCTGAATGTCGCAATTCACTCGAACAGACGACTGCCAAAGTATTCATGAGTACGCCGAGTTTAAATTTAAATTCAATGTTACGCTAATTCCATTTAGAGGCTTATAATTAGCACGTTAAGCTTAGCTCATTTAATTAATTGTCCGCGATTAATGAATCTGAATTTATGAAAAAATGTTGATTAATACGGGGGTCGATGTAAATTCAAATTTCCGCGTTTAATGTAAATACCGTGCACCACAGGGCGATGACGACGACCAAAGGATGCTGCTGCGTACAGGGCGGATTTTCACGCAGCTTGTGTATATCGACCCCCGCCAGTGTATATTGCGTCCAAGAGCAATTTCGTACAAAATGGTCCTTTCAGAGCTGCCGCAGCTGCAGCTTCCACCCTTTGCAATTTCAATAAACGCTTCATAATCATCTCTCCGAATTCAGTGAACCATTTTTAACGAACGCATCCCCTTTTTTTCAGAGCTTTCAGTTTTTTTTTTTTTTTTTTTTTGTAACTCCATTTTTTATCTCAACATCGTACTGAGCGAAGAATAGTATCGATCAACACAAAATATAACTTTTTTTTTAAATTACTAAATTAGTTAACCAAGTATTATGATTTTCCATTAAATTATTCAATTGTTTTATTTTAATTAATGACTAATTACAGAAATTTACGTTTAATTAAAAAGCTTTCAAAGATGGAGTTTTAAAACATCCTTAGAGACAAAGTAAAAGTCGTTCTTCGGAGGAACCTTATCTTTCCCTCACGAAATTCAATAGCTTCAAGTTTCTCGAGATAACGTCTAATGAGTATCGCTTGAAGTATATCAATATTTTTGCATAAAGATTATTATAATTTGCTTATTATTGACACCAACGCGACGAAGCTCAATTCATGGTCCTGTTTAATTTTACCCTGGAAATTTTGTTCGCTTGCTCGGTAACAGGATGTCAGCCTCTTAACAACAATTGAGTAAATTTAGTAAATTAAGATTCTCGTCGTTTACAAAAATTTTGGGCTGGTTAAGTAAATAAACAGTCTCAAATCACCACGTTAAGCGAACGATGAAAGTAGAAATTAAATAATAGTTAAATCGTATTTGAATAAATGCTATAGTTACAATCAATTTATAAAGAGCGATTCGTAAGTAAAACGAGTCGATAGGAGCAATAAAAAAAATTAATCAAACAAACGTGGAAATAACGTACGAAAGAAAAGAGATTGATTCAGAGATAGTTTTGCGTTCACGATTGCGTACCATTCGTAACAAGGAAACGGATGAGGTCAGGTGCGGGCAGATGAAGAGACGCTGTAAAACTGTCTCGCTTCGCGCAATATTCGCGCGTTATCTCGCGAGAAAAAGTGCACTTGTCTGGTAAGCCATATATGAGAAAAAAAAAAGAAACCCTCGAGTTACAATAGTTTTATGCGAGAATGAAGATTGCGGTTGAGAACGAACTGCATTTTTCTTTTTTTTTTTTTATTGCTGTTTTAAATTTTCTCAAAAATTTATTTTTCATCAGTATTTTTTAATATAAAGTACCGCACTTGAAAAATTAGCAGACTTAATTGACTGCTGGAAATAAAAAATTAAAATACGTGCACTTGAATACTTTTCACTAAAAATTGTTAAACTGTACAAGTATAAATCACTTTAAAATACGAAATTTTTCAATTACAATATTTCAAAGGGCTTTATATTTTTAAACAATAGTTTGATGAAAACGTGATGGTTTAGCAGTGGAGGATAAAAATAGACAATTAATATAAATTTAAAAACAGAAGAGTCCGGCTTGCGGTATAGCTGGTGTGCAGTGGATGCAAAGAGTCTTTGCGAAAACTGGGACAAGAGTACTTGGGTCGCGCGACGCGGTGGTTCCCCTTTGTTCAACTTGGGTGTCAAACTGTTATCCTCGTCACTTTAAATTTAACGCCAAACGAGCATCCATTGTGCCACCACCGTGCAGGTGCTGTTAAGGAAAATCGATTCCGTTGGATTTCGCAACAAGTCGGTGACGGCTCCATCGTAGCATTAATTCAATGATCAATATTAGCTTTTGATCCGTGCGATTGACCGGTTGTAATCTTAGAGCTTTGGGCATCGGTTTCAAAACCTTATTAGCTTGAATAATTTTGATATTATGTAAATGCATATTAAAATCTTTCGCAAATTGTTCGTCGACGCGTCGCGTGACGCGGGAGGGGTAAAATAAGGCTTTCGTTTGCTAACAATGACCTCGTCGCATTGTTTGAGTTTTCGCGAAAGCTCGACAATACGACGAGTACAACCACGCACCAGCAAGCCACCTACGACGAAGGATGTCGAGGCAACAAAAGCCGCTTTTGCTGCGAGAAAGATGAGAGACTTAGTTCACCCGAACCCTCTCTTCCTTGCTTGGCATGCTGATAACATATTCTTCTTCCTGGACTCTTCTTCATTTTCAAACGCGCGCGTTTTCATTCAAAATATGAAAATACCTGTAAACCATCTGACGTCTTTTCCGAGAAGGATCTTATTTTTCAGAATCATCAGTTTTCATTTCAAGTCGAGAATAAAAGAAAGAGAGAACTTTTTTTCAATATTCGAAAAGCGGTATTGAAAGCTCTCGTACTTTATAGTCCATAAGTTTTTTTTTTTTTTTTTTTTTTTCAGTTTACAAAACGCTTAACGATTTTTTTTTTAATATCGAGTGTACTCGTCAAGTTTTTTCAATTTTTAATTGATTTTGGTCGGGCTACACAACGTTCCAAAATCATTTTCAAAAAATTGATACTACTTTTTTTTTTATTCAATAAAGTGCGTGTAGTTTTTTTCGTAAATGAATGTATCATCGCGTTTGATCTGTAGCAAAAGCAACCGACTAAGTAGCGGTAAAACAAGAAATTTCAGAAATTTGCGACGAATAAGCAGAAATGGCTTTTGCCTCAATAATGTACTACACGTGTAATCTCTCTGAAGTTTGCGAACCTCTTTGATATCAAAGGAGTCATATTGAGCTCGTTGTCTGTTAATAACTGAGAGTCGCACACTAAATTAATACTCAAGTGATTTACATGTGTGCATACATGTGAGGATTACTATTGATTAGAATCTGTATCTTTTGCAATATCCTCGTTTTGTTAAAATTTCTTCTCTGCATATATTAAGTACTATTGGATTCAAACAAGCGACTATAAAATTTCGAATAGATTCAATATTATGACGTGCACAAAAAATACAGTTTATTAGCCCATCAATTCGAAAGGGCTTACTCAAACTTGAACCAATAATGAAATATTAAAATACAGAAAGATGTTATCGTATAAAATTTGTTTTGAACGTGAATATTCAATAAATGTAATGCGATGAAGTAAGTAATGTTGAGCAATCAGTGATCGCTCGAAGACGAGTTCAAATTGGAACTGAGCAACTGGTGTCACCAGAGTGCACCAATATTGTCCCCTCAGAAGTGTTCCAGTCCACTAAGAGAGGATGGAGTTTCTCCTCCTCTCCCACTACTTAGCGTCGACTCAATTATCTCCGCAGTCGCCAAATGTTAGAGGACATGTTTTGTCTTCGCCTCGATGACCCTTAATTATATCTGCAACTCGATAATGAAAACGTCATCTTTGACGTTCGGCTAATTGGCGCACTTACTTCTTGTTCTTTTTCTTCGTCTCCGCACAAGCGTCTGCATGTCTTTTAGTGCTCGTGGATGATACTTCAGTTCTGTCGCTTTCTTTTATGAATGAACAATTCAAGCTTTATAATTTTACCACGATTTCATAACACCAGAGCATCGTCGTCTCTTGTTATATAAAGAAGTAGATGAATGTAGACACATTTTCGAGTGTTTGAAAATTTAAAAACAATATGTAATTTGAAAATATTATATTATCAAGATTGTTCAAATCGATGGTTCGAGTACGCAATAAGGTCAATCCTAACTGGTCAGAGTAATAATGTACTCTATTGAACTGGTAGTGCAATAAAATATGATATTGACCTATCAATTTAATGTTGCTTTACCCAAAATTGTGTAATACATCTACGAATTACTTTTATTGAGTTTTTAACGGTTTTAGGTAACATTTCAACTTATTCATTAACTTTGGTAAAAAGTTGATCAACTTCATCGCAAATGTTATGAATCAGAGCGATTTTTTTTGAATAATTTTTAGCTCCTCTGCACAGAAAATGTATAACATTGGAGAATTTAGGAAAGATCGTATTTTTCCTGTTGTGTTTGTTCAAAAAACTCAACAACTAAGCAGAAAAAAAAAGAAAAAGAAACAAAAGCAGGGTTGCAAAGGTTCTTAACTGTATCACTTGACAGCCTTCGATTTTCACCCCACAGTACTTTTGAGTAAACTCGAATTATTGGTTTTTTCTCTCTTACAATCAACAGCTTCAGTAGTGATATTAGCATACTCTTTTATGTAGTCTCATGCACTATTGTTTCTTTTGTCCACAAAATCGTGCACTACGCATCTCACTCTACTGTTTCTAAATTATCAGTCTGACTGCAGTCTGGCTGCAATTTTTCAAAAAATTACCATTTTTCTCATTTCCTGAGTATTCTTAAATTCAGTTTAGCTTATCGTTGCAGTTATTTTGCTTTTTTAAATTATTATCTACAGTCTGAAGGTCGTTTTTTCAACCCAGGACATTAAACTTTTTAAATTTTTCAAACCAGTATTTACACAGTTAGTAATATGTGTTAAATAATTTAATTTATTTTTTATTTATTAAAAACTATAATATAAGTATTATATACTATACAATAAAGGAGTTTTCGCGGCCGCCGGCTAAGTCGTCCCGAGGGTCGTTCATCACACAAGGGATAGAAAACTGAGCGCCCGAGATGCGTACGATTATTTATGTCACGAGAGTGTAAATTTCTATGAGTTATTTATCATAGAAAAAATTGTAAGAATTGAAATTTTCTGCCCTAGGGTGAAAAAAAGCCCGATGAGCGGTAATTTACGCGAGAATTTACGTCCCAAGTGGCATAAAAAATTTTTTTGTGACTTTCTTCGATGATTTTTGTATAAATACGTGAAAGTAAATGAAAAAATCTTCCTTTATTTTTCTCAAAACCAACGAAGAACGCCTGTCCATTAAAGAAAATGAGAGAGAGCACTCGAAGGCACAATACGTTTCTCTCCTACGGAAAAAGAAAAAAAAAAACAAAAAAAAACAGAAGTAAAATTCACCCAGTTTTCACGCATCGTGATCAACCGTAAACTTTGGCGTTGCTGTTGTCCTTCCTTTACGATCTGCTCGTAAATGCGATGATTCGTACTCAAAAGTTACGTTGCATGTTGAACCAAAAATAGTAGCTACTGACGCATATGCTGACACTTGAAAATACGGAAAGTCTTGCTTCAGGTTTTTTTCTTTAGTTTTTTTACGTAGAAACTATACCATAGATCAATATGTACGAATAAAATAGACTCTGATTTTTCTTTGTATTAAAACTTTGTTTGCTTTGTTATCTGTTTTTAATTAAATTCAAACAGAATGGAGCGTCCATAGCTTTTAATGGATAATTTTTTTTGTTCTGATAGTAGTGCTCCTGAAATTAAAAAATTGTTTCCAACTGTTCTTCATTGGAGGTAAATTATGCAGATTTAAAATAAAATTTCTGCTTAAAACTTATTTATTTGTGAAATGCAGTTGAAATAATACTCTAACAAAGAGTTTCGTTTAAAAAAGACTTATTTTCGACGTAATTTTGTTACTCCATAGCTTTAGCATATAAAACCAGAAATATAAAATTAAAATTAAAGCGTCGCAGAAAACAATTTCAAATTTTGAGAATCTAGACAGTTTATAAAGCGAATGGTAAGCTTCTTGTACTTTTCCCTTGAAAACTAATGATACTTAGATGGAATATTCGTCGAGTAAAAACGCTTCCCTCGTGGCTAATAACTAACTTCAGCAAAAAATGCCTCGGAAAATCTGATTGCATCTTCCAGAGCTCATCAACTGGGAAAAAGAAACATATTCACGAGTCTATAGAACACCATATTTTTTTATTTAACAAAAATATGCGAGCATCGTGATTATAGTTTTTTTTACAGCTCTTTCAACCTTTTGATAATGATATTTTTTGACGTGCGTAAAGAAAAATTTTTGTTCCTCGAGACTTTTTTCTTTTTTTTACTTTTTTCCTATGATTCGTGAAATTAAAGTCATCTCGGGTAGATTGATGTAATCTTTTTTTCCTGCTTTTTTTTAGTGCAAAACTCGTCTTTCAATTTACAGGTGCAAAACTTCATTTCGTGAAATTTCATTTTGAAATTTGACGCGTTGATAATAAATAGATAAGCTTAAAGCGTATCTTATATTTTTCGCAATCAATTTATCACCATCTTCAAATCCCTTTAAAGTACTTTGAATTGATTCGAGTGAAAAACTTTATTGTAACATAATCCAATCGAAATGAGATTTTTCGTTGTGAAAGGTGAAAAAGTTTTATTGCACCATGGTTTAAATTGAATTTTGAAAAAAGCTAAACGTGCAAAGCAAATATGCAGATAAGAGAAAGATGTAAAACAGTGATGTAAGTGCATGTGCCATGTTTGTTAGTTCTTGGCAAGCAAACTATAATAGGTACACTCAAGAGCCATTTGTCTTGCTGCATCTCGTTTAAGAACAACAAACTGGTCCTTGAGAACTTCTCAAAGTTTGTCAGCCTGTAATTAAAGACGCTAATTTTACGCTTTTCCAAAACTTGAATAAGTAAAGTCAACTTGAGTACACCGTACGGAAACCTTATCTACGGTCAACATCCGGGAATACTAAACCTCAAGTTTGACTATTACACAACTGCGATGATGATCAGCAAGATTTCTGCATTCGAGGGAATACTCACGGTGAAGGAAATTACAGGTTTGGCTTGTAATGATATCGATTTTAACGATATATCGGAGTCTATGTAGTCAAATCCTCACGATTAATTTTTACTTTTAACTTAAATGTTAAAAGATTTTTTTTTTAAATTACCACAATTTTTATTATCTGTTAAAGTGGTCAAAAAGTTTAAAAAAAAATAATAAAATTTTTATAATTATTCATGCTCTTCAAACTGAAAACAGCTCGATTCGATTTTAAAAAACATAATGCTTAAACTCATCGAAATGGAAGCCGTGAGTAAACTTTCTGCATTTATTTGCGGTTTTATGTTTGCCAGGGTTGGAATGAAAAGCAAACACAAAAACTCGAGAGAAAAAGAGAGACCAAGAAAACATATTCTATCGAAAGAGAGAGGGAGAGAGACTTAAAAATATAAAAAGCTCATCGTTCGCTCAAGCGCGCGATCAGGCAGTCGATAATAAATGCGACACGTGTGCGTCAATACGAAAACTCAATTTTCAATGGTGGCGACCTGCATTAATATACGTCCCGTTTGATTTTATCCCAAATCCTGGGACAGCTTCGATAATCATACGCGATTATCAATCCAGCCCCCTTGCTGAAAGCATTTATTTATCATTATTATTATTATTATTATTTTTCTTTTAACAAATATTATTATTCTTGTTTTTTTTTTTTTAATCCATATATTTGTATTAAACTTGTTTCCCTCTTCATAATTCTCGTTTAAATTGGAAGATATCATTCGGGAACGCTCGTTTTATCGTTTGAAAACAGTCACGGTCTTCAGCCTGTAATATGTAACTACGTGTAAATATTCATCACCCTTAATCAAGCCTGAGGTAATATAAACTGAAGCCCATTTTCAAGGCACGTGCGCAAACTTTTCTCTCTTCTTGATCAAGATAACGCGAATAAACTTAAATATGTCTCTCCTTTTGTTTATTGAATAAAATTTTTGTTTATTTTTGCTGTTACCCGAAGTGATAGTAAACTAAGCTACGCTACTTTTCATATTTTTATTTTGGTTTACTTTATATCAAAACTGATCACTCGACAAAGTTTATGCTGGTGTGGTATCTAGCCTTTGCAGTTTGCACACGGAATATGATCATAAGAAGATTATTTTGAAAATATTTCAATAATCGTTTAATAAACCGAAGTATTGTACATTCAATTGTGCATTCAACTGCAATATTTATTTTGAGTAAATATACCTACTCATCAATATTGTTGAAGACTATTGTTTCTAAATATTCATGGTTTGATATTGGCTGAAATATAATGCTGTATAATTTGTAGAACATTAAGTTTTGTAAAATTTAATTTTAGACTGACTTGAATATTGCATAACTCGAAGGTGTGCGCAATAATGACTTAATTTGAGGCTTCTCTTGAATCAATCAAAACCGCGATTCAATCGATAAAAAAAGTTCGGATAAATTTTCCAAAAAACCGTTACGTTGTACACTGATTTCAGTAATTTTATAGCTTATCATTCATCCTATTTACTAATGGCAGTTTGACTGAGATAAGAATGGATTTAAAAGGGAGCGTCTCTGTGATAAAATTCGGGAGGTGGTTTGGGGTGGGATAAATCCAGTCAGTCGGTCGGTGGGTCGGTAGATGGTAACAGGTGGCCAAATGGAGCTTTCCTCTTTCTCCCCACACAGCGACGGTCTTACTCGATCCGGCTAGTTTTATTAGCAGGAGGAAGTGTCTCTCTCTCTCAATCTCTCATTTTCTGGCTCTGGCTTTTTTTTTATCATTATTTATTTACTTCCTTTTTTTTTTTTACTTTTTCTCCTGCTCGACGGCTAGGATGAGAGAGTTTGGAAAACAGCCAGGCGAATGAGTTTTTTTCCGTCAACAGAGACCCGGGAAGAAGAAGAAGAAAAAAAAAAAATGAAGCTAGATGTTATATTGCGGTATACTCAGCTCGGGTGATGAAAATATTTTTCCTCCTTGGTTTTGAGTATCTCCCCTGCAAGTCGCGGTAATGATTGATGTTTGCTTGCTTGCTTGCTTTTTTTTTCTTCATCTTTTTTTAATTTAAAATTTCTTTAATGGTGTGACCCAGATTGCTCCCGGCGTGGCATGGCGCGTCATTTGTGAACTTGGAATCTATAAATGGACGCGAGAGTGGGGGAGGGGCGAAGGGATTAATTACTGCGCGCAACGGATTATGATCCGTTGTTTGCTGCAGCAGCTTTGAAATTTTGATCGGACGTTTTTGCGGTGGGTAAATTTTCCAATTTTCCCGCGCTCTCTCTCTCGGTTACAGCATTGATTAATTTAACACCCACGTTAATCGAGCTCACCCAGAATGTTTCTTCATAAACCAGATTTATTATTGGTGTGATTAATATCCGCTCGCTTAAAAGAAACTTCTGCAGTAAGAATATCAGTATGGTTGCATAAATCATCTTGGATTTAACTGTTCTCTTTATCTTTTTCTGTAATTACTTATTTTCTCAAGATTAATAGCACTTTTTTAAGAATGAATAGTAATAGTGATTTCACATAAAAGTGCCACTGAGACGTTTTCAAACAAAAAAAAAACATTTCTCCGAAGAACGAAAGTAATCGAAAAAAATTATCCCCTGATAAAGAAACATCTCGTAAGTACTCCATTCTCTTGGCCGAGCCATAAAAGATCGGCGTTGTAAACATAACACACGTACGACCCGAAGCAATGACCCGCGAATGAACTTCAAAGGTACTCCAGTTTCTCCTCTCCCTTTTATATTTTTCCTCCAGACGGTAAACTTTCTCCCCTGTGTCGTTTCCACGAGAGGGAAAAAATTTGCGGCTACGTCAAGGTGCACTTACGAGACCCGTTCTTTGATTATTCAAGAATCTCAATCTTTTACCGCAAACCTCGAGGTGCCTATTGTTCAATCTCAATAATTCCTGATTAATTTGTACAATTTTGCAAGGATAATTCATCTCTGCCGATTCTGTAACTTAACTCCTCGCATAAATATGAAATTTTATTAGCCCGAGCTATCTTGCGTAGATTAAGTTGATTTAGTGCGTTGAATCGTAAACTTTAAGCTATTATACTGTGATTTATCGATGGAAAAAGCTATTTCACGCACTTGACTTTTTTCTTCTTTCAATTTATGATGTACTTTTTTTCAATTCTATCATGATAAAAATCCTATGCAGTGTACTCCCAAAGACAATATTCTTTTTATCGGTACCTTAAAACTTATTCTTATTGTTAACGACTTTTTAACGAGTAAAATACTTTTCGAATGACTCGCTAAAACAACTGTTAAGGACTTCTCGGCACTTTAATTTTTTTTTAAGAATATTTATTTTATGTAAGCGTTCGCATTTAATTATCCTGCCATCACTTTATTAATTAATAGCATGAAACGTTATTGGTTATAAATTGTAGTGGCTAATTAAACGAATAATTAATCAAGAATTTATGGCGAGAAATCTTCTGGTCCACTGAGTCCTTTCCTCATTAACCGGGAAACTAACCATTACACGGCCAATGAATCGCAGTGAATTTTAATTTCTCCGCGGCCTGTCTCGTACTGCTAAAGTCCAGAAGGAGTTAAAACTTTTGTTAATATCGACTTTCTTTTTAAAACTCCTTTGATTCATATTTTACTTACTTTTACTCTCCCCGTTTAATCCCTCCTCCCGCAACGTAATTTCTGCGAATCAAGCATTTTTGATGGAACGTGACCGCGACTTTAAATGAGAGATGTTTTCTCCCAACTCCTCCCTGGCTTTTTGATAAGATCGACTCTTTTGCTTACAGAGAGAGAGAGAGAGAGAGAGAGTGACCCGTTTATGAAGGGAGCCACGGTCAAACTTATAATTCATCTCTGTTTTTTGCCGCGGGGCTCAAAAAGCTCTCTCTTTCTCTCTCGGTTCATAAAACTTGATTGAAAACTACGTAAAATGAAACGAGACTCCATCCATGAAAGTGAATTCTTCGAGTCAGTTTCGGGTGAATAAATTGAATTTGCTATCGCTCGTTTCATCCCTGTTTCTACTACTCCTTCAAATAAACTTCACTATGATTTATTGATTGGATTACTAAATATTTTGAATTTTTATGCTTTTTCATTAAGTTATCTGAGTGTTTTTTAATAATTAAGTTTATTTTTGCCTGGAATCAATGCGATTGCGAGTTTATTGGAATTATAAGATGTAATCCGATTTTAAGTTTTAAATCCAGCGAGAGGCTATCGATCGCGCTTTCAATCACTTGAAGCGAATGCAAATGAAGCAAGACGATTTGAATGCCGCTTGAGACACTTGTTAACCCCCTGCAATGACGTGTGAAATCAATTAAATTTTGATACTCTAGCGTGTTTACACCAACGGTTAAATTAATTTATATAGGGTCACGAGGTTTCAAGCTCATCACGCGTTTCGAATTAATTAAACCTCTTGACGAGTTATGTACATTAAGTACGCGTTATAAACTAACTTTTGATGAGTCATTAATTTGGACCACCCGTATTAATTTGAAAAACACAATAAATAATTCGACGATATCCAACAGCCAACAGGTTTATTTATCATATTAATGTGTTTGATTTATATATATTGCGTTCTCGAATATATGCGCGGTGACATAATTTCTAATAACACTCATTAGAACGGCATTCAAATATATAATTTAGTGAATTTTACGCATAGTTTCATAAATTCAACTTGAAATGATCAAAATACGTACCTCGCTCGCGTGGTATTAATATTTC
The DNA here is from genome assembly GCA_038277355.1 of Encarsia formosa. Taxonomy (NCBI): domain Eukaryota; kingdom Metazoa; phylum Arthropoda; class Insecta; order Hymenoptera; family Aphelinidae; genus Encarsia; species Encarsia formosa. The sequence continues at coordinate 16,435,000 of CM076185.1, forward strand.
TGCTGTATAAACATGCTTTCATCATAGATGTACTAAATCATGAAAATTCAAGTTTCAAATTAAAATTTAAAATTAAAACGGATTCAAAAAGTCTGATATTTAAACGAAATGATGCAGTAATAGATTATAAATTCTGTAGCCAGGGTCTGGTTAAACGTTGAGTAGTACCACTGAAGAAGCCAGGGCGAAACAGTAGATGCCTGCCATACCGTGGCTCGCGGGATAATCCAACCTTTGGACACACTGGTGTAGTGTGTGGCTTGGAAACTATTCAAGGGAGTTACGGTTTAGCGCAGTACCCCGAGCTCGTGGATTAAGGAAAGGTCCGCTTGGCAACAGACGAGCCTGCGGGGGGGTCAACCGAGAAACTCGAGAACCACCGGCTTGGAATGCGTTTCTGTCCCTCGCTCACCCACTTCATTAGCTCCGCGCGCGCGACCGCGTGTATAATTGGATTTGAATCCGCTCGCGGCTCCCCTGCTCTTGAGAAAGATAACTTGCACCTCAAATTTTGCGATCTCGCGATCCCCTGTAACTTGATCTAGCACCATTTTTTATCAAGTTTTTTTTTTTTTTTTTTTTTTTTTGATGCCCCAAAATAAGTAAAAAAAACTGATTGACAGGTTCTGCAATAATGATATTTTACAGATATTTACTTGATGATTTAACATTTTAGCAAAAAAAAAAAAGAACTGATTAAGTTGTCAAATAAAATATGATTATCGATTAATTTCCACTCGATTTATTTTTCTACAAATTTAGTGTAATTTTGAAGTCAATTTTTACTCTTAGTTCAACTTGTTTTTTATAATTCGATACTATATACAATAATTTAATATACAAACACTAAATCGAGTATTGTTTTGAATATTAGTTCAAATAGGATTTAGGAAAAACGAAAAAACAAAAACTTTTTTTTAAGTCAATATTTTTTTGATGATACAATCATGTATGATAATGTATGGTTAATTCTATACAAGAATAATATCCTGGCCAATGATACTGTGTTGCACTATAGTTGATGTTACTCATAGAGAAAACAAATGAATGTAATAAATGTGCCTGAATAGAACCCCACTTAATTTTTAGTGAGTAGCTTCAATTATGATTTTGATGGAACAGCTGGAAGATGAATTTTCTCAGAACATTTTCTAACATTGAAATCAAAGGAAAAAAAAATTAAAGCAAGTGAAGAAAAATTTTTTAAATGAAAAAAATAAATAAATAAAAAAACAAAAAAAATAAAAACTATATGTTTCCCCATGTAAAAAGCGTGTGTGTATGTGTTGTTTTGCAGGTCGGCCAGACCCTTGCCATGCGATGTCGCTGCAGAGCCCGAGACTTCGACACTACAGGTCGAATAATAACGATTTAAAGCAATTATTGAAAAATATTTCTTTTTTAAGTTATCTCCGATAACTCAAATGCTTTTCTTTTTATCTTATGCTGCTACTTTGATTATTTATTTTATCTCTAAATTTTGACTAGTTCTTAACAACTTCTGTAAACTGTTCTTTTATCGTAAAAAAATAAAAAAATAATATGTTCAATACAAAGTTTGATTTAGAACATATTTCTACAAACATAGAAATTGACTGTTTTCTCTGAATTCTAATATTAGTTTATAAAAACTTTTGTGGATAAACTTGATCAATAATAAACTCTGCAAAAGCCTTTGTGATGAAATTCATACTATTATTAAATCCTCTGGTTGAGGTTCTGTGTGTACGTGTGTATAACTCCATTTACATTATCTCTGCTTGTAATGTTACACAAATATCCTAAACTCTCTGCACCCTAGCTAGATAGTGACACTTTTCAATTGTATTTGCTTTGTGTATATTGCTACTTTTTAATATTAATTAATTTGATTACAATTTATATTGCTCAAGATATTTTTGATGGTTTCTTTTGTTTTATTATTATTATAATAATTATTATTGATCGTTATTGATAGAAATTATATTCTGTCAGATGCGATAGACGTTAATTATAATCATAAAATTGTGATTAATTATCAAACTAATAAGAAAAACTCAACAAAAAATCAAACTTAGTCTGTATAACATTTTGTTTCAGAATAACTTTACTCTAAATTATAATCATAAACTATAAAAAATTCTTTAAGCTTAAAATTTATGTACCAGACGATGTTATTTTCAAATAATATAAAAATAAATGTTTAATAAAATTGATGTAAATTTTTTTAAATTTCAGTTGATTGCGTGAGATAAAGAGCATAAATTTATAGAAAATATTTTTACTTTTGGTTTAAAGTTGCTGTGATGATAATTTATATTTGCTTAAAGCTAATTAATCTTTAACTCAATGATAATTTTATATTCGAGTATATATTTATGAATTTATTTTTTGATGATCTTTATTTTTTGGTAATTATCGTGTTACATAAAAAACTTGAAAGACAGTCTCGTAAAAAAGCTTAATTATCCATGAAAATCATTAGCATAAAATTCTAACATAAAAGTTTAATAAATAATATAAGTGTAATATTTTTACTTGATACTTTTTTCCTATAAAATGTTTTTAATCTTTGGTTAAAAAATTAAGTTTTTTTACAATTCATAGATAAAATTCGACAAAAATTACTTGAACACTTTAACATATGAACTTTATTTTTTTAAATTATAAGATTGATCATAGTAATTGAAACTTAAAATTCCTGTTGTTAAAATTTCATACTTCTTTTATGTATCGATAAAGAAAAAAAAGCACGAAAATAAATCAGACCGTACCGTAATCAGAAATACGGTCAATGAGCATGGTTATCTTTCACAACGTTTTACTTTTAGCACACGCGTGCACTTTTCTTCTATTAATAGTTGTTTCGTCGAACTCAACTAAAAAAAATAACAAATAAATATTTTTTTCAATTATTAAAAATGAAAATTGGTTAATTAATCTTTATTATTATTTTTTTTATTTACCGATTTTCAGAACCATGACGGCGATTTGCTTCGTCTGCAACCTGCCGATCCTGACTCACCAGTCAGGTTTAGAATGGCAGGGCGGCAATGGTTGGGACGATCTCGTTCGCGAGCAAGTCGAGGAGTCCACTTTGAAGCAGCGGCTAGGTAAGTTTTAATTTTTTAATTAAGTTACTGAATTTACAAACATGAATTAGTTATTAACTCGATTGTAAATATTCTAAATTAATTAAATTACTAAAATATTCATCACAATAAATCAATTCTTAACTGATCAGATCCAAAAAGAAGAAAATTATTTTCGACTTTTTTACTTTCCGCATACTTCAAATAGAAACTCTGCATTTTATTATAACACTTAAAATCTAAAATACGAAAAATGATAAACAGGGTCTAAAAGAGTTAACCAGAAATTAAAGATTTATAAAAAAAAATATTTTTTATTTTTTAAATTGTTTCATTTGAATTGAAAAACAATTTAACAAATTTCTAAAATGTTTTTAAAACTTAAAAATAAATCAATAAAAGTTTTCAATTAGTTTGTGGCTAAAAAAAAATTTACAAAAAAACTATAAACCGAAAGTGGAACAGAATTTTTGATTAAGTATAAACTTTAACTCAGCAATGACTTTCGCGAGAAAATTCCAATCTAAAGTAATGGATAATCGATAATTTGTAAACGAACGATCGATGGCATCGATAATTAATCCCAAGCTAGAGTAACAATGATACCGAAATCTCGAAAATACGTCGGTGCTTGCGAAATACATTTGAGAGCAGTGGGGCACCCACATTCCTGAACTTAAAATATTTGAAACACTGGAGAATTTATCTTTGTAAACTATTCGACGCACAGCTGTTTTGAAAGTTCATAGTAAACTCGCGCCAGGTATGAAGTCTCAAAGAAAAGTGAAAATCCTTTTGGGTCATTTTTCACTCAAGACTGGAGACAAGCGCGAGCGGGCCACTCTCATGATATTTTTTATACTTCACTGTACCAAAAGCAAACCATTAAGTTGCTTGCGGTGAAAAAACTTTAGCGCAAAAGTTTGTTCCGGGTAGCGGAAGACTCGTTGTCTCGGCTTATTTATACCAGGCCATTGTTTAACTCAGACTCAAACGAGATATGAGCTGTGCAGTGACCGCGAGATGCTTTTTAAGGAAAATGAAAAAAGTTGAGGAAAGGTGGAAACGTTATCTATGTTTATGGATATTAGTTCTCTTTGAAATAAGCAATGATTCATGAACTTCGTACGTTCAATCAGTTTTATTTAAAAAAAGTACAATTTGAAAATAAACTATAAAAATTTCTGTTTAGGTACAGGTCGGAGGGACTCGGCTGCTCAAATATCGCCGCCAAACGAGCTGCAGGAGCAGGCCCCCATAAACCAGGGCAAGCGCCGGCGCTCGTCCTTGGCCCAGCTGACGGATATCCTGAGGGATTGGAGCGGCACGAGCAGCGTCGTAACCAAGACCGGGGGAAGCACGAGACAGAAGCTGAGCCGACGAGAGACCTTGTCGGACCTTGCCAAGTCTCTCCCGTGGGCGTCCTTCAGACAGCAGACCACCGACGGAAGCGGCCACGTATCGGCCTCGGTCAGGAAGAGACGCGAGAGCTCCGACGACAGCGGCATCAGGAGCCAAGCCTCGAACAAGTCCAGACGCGACTCCACCATCAGCGACTTTGCCAAATTTTGGGGCAGAAAGAACTCGGTTACGCAGCCGCCAACCGTAATCTCACCCTCGCCCCGAAGAGGTCAGTTACGCTCAACTTAGAACTAATAATTTTCGAATTTCTTAAGAAATTTATTCTTTGTATGTTGGACGAGCTATCTTGTTTAGATGAGGGAAGTTAAAGATACTGTTTAAAAAAAAGTAAAACTCTTTAAGAGATAAATTCTCTTCAAGATCTATCTTTTAATTAACTTTTTTTTTTTAATTTTTTGAAAAAAAAAAGTCTCTTACTAAAGCTTACGCCTGATTTGATCATACATAGATGTTATAAATTTTTATAGAATCGACTATTTTAACATAAAATTTTTTATACTTTTTTCCAACGAAAGCAGAAAAACGAGTGATTTCTTACTAAATGGCGAGTGCCAAAGTAAAAAAAAAATTCATTAAGTCTATGAATCAAGACTATGAATAATAAAGATATCAGATTACAGTGTAAATTTTTACTATGACGCACTGATTAATCCCTGTAAAAAAATCAATGCCAGGTTATAAGGTAGATGGAAGAGGTCGCATCTGGCGCACTCAAACGAGGACTTTGGCTTTTGTAATTTCTCTTGCTTTATGTAACTTTGTTTGAGATAAGAAGGAGAAGAATAACCTGGCGTACTTTCTTACGTAGCCAGTCATTTTTTACCACCGCTACGGATCTCCTCATTCATCGACTTCTATAAGTCATAAAATTTTTTTTTTTTTTCCAAGAATAATTGGCGTATTTGCTGGAGCTTGACACCTTTGAGATAAGATCTCTAGCTCTAGTATGCATTGTTGAAACTTTAAACTAATTTTTCGTACCAGGGTAATTTGTTAAAAGAAAATTAAACTGTTCAGAATGAGGGTAATTCGAGCAAAGCTGAGAAATAAACCTTGTGTAACGAAGGTCGAAGTAACTGTGCTAATACAGCAAATCCGATTTCGATAAGACAATGGAACATTTAGGGGAGATTAATCTTATCTAAATATTCAATAAGCCGAACTAATGGTTATAAACTTGTTGAATGTCAAAAGTTTATCGATGGTCCTTGGTAATGGCACTTAGCTAAAATTACAAGTTTGTGAAGTGCATCGGGTAAGAATAATAATTCAGGTGGTATGTATTATTTGCAGGCTCAGGTGAGAGCACGAGGCGAGATTCGCGGCGAGGCTCGGGCGAGAGCGCGAGGTCGAGAAGGGATTCGGTTTACGGACAGACGCCGAGCCCGGGTGAGAAGATACACCGTTGCCGACACCACCAGAGACGACAGTCCCAGCAGTCGGTCGAGCTCAATAACCAGGGCAGTAGTGCCGGCGCTGGGGGCGCCACGACCGCGTCCAGCGTCGCCGCGGCCAAGTACTACAGGAACGACCAGAGACCCAGCGGGTCGAGTACCGACAGCGCTGCCAGCAATGCCGTCAGGTACTTATAATCGATACGTTTATACTCCCTGCTTTATCTCTCGATGCTCAAAGCTTCGAGCTTCTCTTTTATCGAGCTTGCGCTTTTTTTATCGCCTTTCAATCTGGCGGTAAATTCATTTTGAATCAATTTTTTTTTTATAAATTTTGCTATCATTTTTTTAGAAACTTAATGTTTTTTTTTGCTTTTTATTGACAAGTCAGTATTTGAGTTTTTTTTTAAAGTTAAGATTTTAAAAATTAATAAAAAAAAATGTTGGAAATTTATTTAGAGATCACCTGGAAGCTCAGAGGAGTCACAATGAGAGATCGAGCAGCTCGGAGTCGAAAACGGGTCCGTCGTCATTGTCAACCTCCGCGCCGGCGACGGTCACGACGTCGACGAGCACCCAGGGCGACAGCAGTGTTGGCTGTAACAAGGCGACTATGAGCCTCGAGCCATCGACGGCACAGCCGCCGATGATGATAATAACCTCGTCGATAACGCCTCCGGCTCGTTCCCCGGTCGCCCTCAACAGTCTGCCCCTGCCAGGAACCTCAACCTCGGCTGGCTCGAGTCCTTTGGGCTCGCCCAACATCAGCGGCACGCCACCTCATCCGCTCATTACCACCCGCAGGGATTCAACTACACAGGTTAATATAATTAACTGCACTTCGTCCTAATTGGACAGTGCTTTTCTTTCAATGCAATTTCACTTGCACGCGTAATACGCGTTTTTCAAATAAACTTTAAACAAAGTCTGTTTAAATTTTTTCAGTGCTATTACAAAAAAGAAACATCGCCGAACAAATTAAGACTAACGAGACAAGCGACTGCTATAGACGAATCTCTACCACCACCGGGCAGGCGAGGAAGTCAACCGACCCTGTCACCGGATCCCGATGATGGAGGTAAGCTCATACATATTTATTCGAACATTATTCAAAGCTTTAAATTTTGTGAATACTTGATAATAAAGTTAAATTGCAGGTCGTAAAGCGAGGCGAGACTCTCTAAGTCCGGACTCGGCGTCTTACCCGAGGCGCCGTGAGTCCAGAAGTCATTTGAGTCCAGACAGAAACGTCGTGGATAAGTAGTACAGTACCAATTTTATATTTTAATGAAAAAAGTGCATTTTCCAGTTTGACTAACAGAAAGTGTTAAAGATATGATGCTGATTGCTGGAAATTTTTTTTACAAAATTAGCACTTGGAGAACCTCTATGGAGGTGGTTTTTAAGGGTGTTTTCCTCTGGTGACGTCTTAATTTTTTATTTTTTAATTAAAATTTAAAATTAGACGAAAAAAAAGAGCTCAATCAGAACATTGTAAAAGTAATAAATTAGTCCAGACAATTTTTTGAAAAAAAAAAATATTTTTCACTGTTTTTGTTAATTTCTTGAAAACTACTAAATACTTTTTCACAAAAAAAATATTGCTTATTAAGCATAAAACAAGCTTTACTTTTGTGTAATTCCATAATTATTACGCTATTTTTGTGGTCAGAAAAAATAAAAATCGAAAAAAGTGTTTTTTTGCGTTTTTCTCGGAAATTTTGAGGTTACGTAAAAAAAAGTGTTGGAACAAAAGTTGTAGAATTTTACATTATCTACAACTTTTACGCTCAAATTTTTTCAATAAAATGCGTAGTTTTTTCAGAAAACGCAAAAAACCATTTTTCACCCCTAAAAAACCACCCCCATAGAGGTTCTCCAAGTGCTAATTTTGTAAAAAAAATTTCCAGCAATTAGCATCATATTTTTAAAACTTTCTGACAGTCAAACTGGAAAATGCACTTTTTCTGATTTTTCTATTTTTTTCCGGTAGCGGTAAGAGAGACATTAGCCCGATAAGGTCTAGAAGACAGAGTAGGCTTAGAAGACAATCTACAACAATACCGGGACGACCGCCGAGGTAATACATCCACCCACTCGTTACTTGTTAATTTTTTTTTTTTTTTTTTTCAATATGTTATTTAAAAATTTAGAAATAAGTTAAAATGGATCATAGTTTGATAAAACATTTTATCCGAGAATTTTTGATGAGAATGCATTTTTTATGTACTTGCCATCGTTCTCGATTTCACGTTTCACGTGGATTGAAAGATGGCTGTATGAATTTTACACAAGACGTGAGCAATCTTTTACCATCCTTTTCGAGAGAAATTTTTATTTCAAAAATTGAAGTTTGCTTTTCTTTACGAGACAAAAATTTTTGATCCTTTTAAAAAAACGAAAAAAAGAAATTCTTAAAGACAGTAGAAGTTTCAATTATGAATTTAATTTGAAGATCTCCGGACAGTTCGTCGTGCTCATCGAGGGATCCAAGTCCATGTGGGCGGCCCCCGGCAACGCAACACGCACCTGTGATACGAAGACAATCAACGACCGAAGAAATTTTGATAGCCAAAGGTTTTAGAAGACAAAGCACGACTGAAGAAATGATACGGTGTCGTAATTTTCGACGACAAAGTTCTCAAAGCGACGATCAGGTACTGAGGGTATATGTCCCAATTACTGCCATAATAAGGACTAATGGCGAGATTTTACTTATATTTTCAACACATAATATATCTTCTTTATATACTGTAATATTTTTTTATCAATTTTTTATCTTTTTATCAAATATTTTATAATATAATACCAAACATGTGTTTTTTCTTTTATTATTTTTAATCAAACTTTTTTTTTATTCGCATGATTGACTAGAACACTGTAGTATAGCCAAGTAGTGTTTTTAATTTCATGTTAGAATTTAGCTCTATCTGGGATCGATAAATTTTACTAACAAGAAATCATTGGGTTTTTTTTATTAGGTACAAAGATACAGAGGTAGACGAGACAGCGCAGCACAAATAACAGATGGAACTTTTGCATCAATGACGGTGGACACGTCGAGTACTTTTTTTGATACCAGCACACAGACGGGTAAGTTTTACCCTTAAGTGTGAATAAAAATTCCAGTAAATAATTTTATGTTGATAATTATAAAAATAAATCAATTACTATAATTCTAAAAAACTGCGAAATGACGAAATTGCGTGATTATTTTTCCCGAAATTATCGAATATTATTTTAAAAGCTGATTTTAACGAAAAATTGAACATCACATACAGTGTACAAAAATTCATGTTTTTATTTGTGTTTACCTTTTACTTATTATTATTAAATTTTAATAATAATACATTTGTTTAAATACTTATTTTAAATTTCAAGAATTATATAATAGAGTTTTAAACTATAAAATGCGAAAAGTTAACTTATCAAGTTTCAAAAGTAAAATTAAAAAAAAAAAAATTCTGTATGGCGATAAAAATAGTTTGAAAAGTCGCGGGTTGAGCGGAAGCGCTTGCGCGCGAAACCTGCGCCTTTGATGTCAGTCCACCACGAGGTAGCGCGGGCGGCCCAATAACACAGAGTAGGAGTGGAGCAGCTTGAGCATCGGACACTGGCATGCCTGTACTACTAATGCAGTAGTCACAGTCAGCGAACGACCAGCCAGAGGCGATATCGTCGTTCCTATCGTCGAACTTTAACAGTGTGTTGTTGTTTTAGTGTTTTAGTGTTTTATCATCGTACAATATCCCGCAGCTAAAACTCCGTTCTGTGTGTCAAAAATAATGTTCAAATGATAAACTAAGTCGGGATGTCGCGAATCGTGAAAATAAGTGTCGGTGCAGGCCCCTCCTGGGGGATTCATTGGTACGGGCACGCGGGGTAATTAAGTCAAGGCCAGCTGGCCAGGAGGCCTTTGGCGGAGGAGGAGCAGGAGGAGGTTAGATCGATCATATTCCCTCGCCAACCCGGTTATCATCGAACGAGGAGCTCCAACGTCGGATCGATACCCTGGTGGTGGTAACTCCACCCTGGACACCTGTGGACGCTGCCGGTGGCACCGAAGAATCATCGCGTGTTCGCTGCCACTTATCGCCCTGACACCGCTCGCATTTCAACTCCTCCCACCCACCACCCACGCTGCGATGTTTCATTCATTAGGGCGAGCCAAGCGAGAAAAGACCAATCCGATCTACGGACTTTTATCGCACCCGGTAACCCTTCTTTTTTTTCTTCTTATTTTACTTTATTATTTTTTTTATTATCGCATCTTTGACAACTCTTCGAGTCCGGGTACTCAATTTTCACCGTCATACTTCACACACTTATTTTGATTAATATCTAAGCGATAAGTCAACGGCCAGACCACCAGCCGAGTCGTTAACTGTAATTTAAGCTCGCGTCGTAAATCGCTCCCCTGACTTTCCTGTGATTTGATAAATCTGCGTCACTTTGTTTGTTTTTCGTTCTGCGTTATTTAATTGAATGATACCTTTGTGAGTATTTATTAACTGGCTCTCTATAAAAATATCATCGTTTACGTAAAAAAATAAATTGAGTAAGGCGTAGCTCCTACGATTCTCTCACAAATAATTACAAGAGTTGTCATATTTTTAATTATAAAAGAAAAAATAAAAAATTTTTAAAAAAGTTTTGAATTAAAAAATTAATTAGTTGAGTAACCACCGAGCGCGAACGACTCGTGAAGAGCATTGTAAAAACTTCTCTCAAGCGTATTGAACTTTTTGATAAAGAAATGCATTTAGCAAGAGAAGGAGCTAAGTGGTGCTGATGGTAGTGGTATAAGAGAACAGTAATCCTTGAAAGCCTTTTCTCAAAATTAATCAGATTCCATGACACTTGAGGGGTGAGAAAGAAGTAATACCTAAACTTAATAATCAAAGTTCTTCTCAATTTTCAAGCATAGTGTTATTAGTTCGTCAAGTCAGTGTCACTTACGAATATTGAGCCCCTCGTATCACACCCCTAATCAGCTGATTAAAGTACGCCTAGAAAAGTAAAATCTCGACCAGCCTAGATCGAATAAACTCTGATTTTTCTCGAAAAAAAAGAAAAACAAACAAAACAAAGAAAAACCTGAAAAAAAGAAGAAAGCACCATTCTCTCGGAGAAGTCCGGTAATTCCTTCCAGAGCACACATGCCAGAGTCAATACGGAGACTAACTCCTTCGCAAAGTTTTTTTCTCTCTTGCATCCCACCACCTTGGTGGACACGCGATGACCGATTAATCCTGACGGGAATTATATCATCCGGGAGAGGATGAAAGATGAGAGAAAAACTTATATTATATACGAGAGTGAAAATCTGGTGTCTCGAGCTTTTTAAATTGATAATCCAGGCTCGTGCGTCGTTATCGAAGCTCGTTTATCATCTACTGCACTCTACTCCGAGTACAAAAGTTCCTTGTATTTTTACTTTTTTACGTGTTACAGTCACTCTCACCCCCCGGTTTGTGAATGCACTCGAGGCATAAAAAAGACCGAGCTTCTACTTCTTTTTTTTTTATGTTTTTTGATCTTTTAAAGTTTGGCTTGCTTGTTTTAAAATTTTCTTCTTTTTTTCAACTTTTGAGTGTGATTAATCAGGTTGATTTTTTTATGTTTTGAATGAAACTGCATGCGAAAGAAAGAGAGTTGGGTAAAACAAAATAAACACTTTGGGACAAGATTGAAATTGAATTTCGTTCGGGATTAATAGAGAAGCTGATGTTGGTGGTGCGGATCAAATTCAATTTTATAAGCGAGCATTGAAAATACGATGTTTTATTACGCTACATGCACACGTGGTATTATTTTTCACAATTTATCGACTGCACTTGTTTTAAGTTTTCTTACAATTAGTTTGGATATATGTATGTAAACTTTTTTTTAAATATAATTATAATTTTTTTTTTTCAATTTTTCGGTTAGACCAAACTGAGTTTCGATTATTGGGTAAAATATTTTATCAACCATCAATTTTGAAATCGATACGTATATGCCAAAATAATTTCACTTTAGTGGAAAACAATGTTCACGTGCATGAAAAAAAGTTGACAATTAAATTGTGAGCGAGTCTGGAATCCAAACTATTTATTCAATTTAGGCATGCTTGCGCTCCTGCGAATGATTCACATATTTTCACTCTATTTACGAGTAGAAGTTAAATTAAATTTTATTTTCATATTTTCATACTTTTTATCATCTCTCCGGAAAATTCATAATAATATTTTACGAATGATTAGTCGAAATAACTTTTGTTAATTGCGTATATTTCATATGCTTTTTTAGCCGAAATTGAAACAAATGATGAAAATTATATTTTAAAAGACTTATGCCAATGTTGATATAAGCTTAATTAATTCCCTCGTACTAACCAAATATTTTTCATTTCAAATGTTCAATGAATGTTTAATTCTGTAGAAAATTGCTACAAATATTTTTACTCTGGTTGAACAATTTTTTTTTCTGTCGAACAACTGTGTTTATATTAGACTGTCAAAATTTGATGAGTAACTTTTCCGTTATCAAGATTATTTTTATTTTTTATCTTAATCGATCGATTTTTTTTATCGCGTGTGATATAATTATAATTTAACAATCATAATAATTTCTAAATCGACTTTTTGATATAAAAAGTAATTTTCATTTAACATGATAACATTTTAGTACAAATAGCTACTTCTAAATTAATTCGTGCATTGTTATTTTGAAATTGTAGAGTATAAAACTTTATAATAGAAGCATTTTTCAATGCATAAAAAGAATATTTATGTATCTTAGATCATAAATTAAAGAAAAAACCTAATATCAATGACGATAAATTATCGTTAAAGCGAAAATTTACACGCTTTCATATAGTTTTTTACACCGGAGCTTTGACGATGCGTATAAATTCAAGCTCGTTTTACTTATTGGGTTCTCATTTTGTTGAAATAAAAAATTTAAAATATGTATTATCATGAAAATTTATCCGTATTAAAATGTATGAATTCCAAAAAATATATAACATTAATTTCACAAAGATAAAACCAAAAATAAATTAAAATCAATAACCGGTAATGGTATCGATAAAAAAATTTTCTTTTAACACTGTGCACTATACTGCAAACGCGCTCGGAATTTTTTTCGCATGGTAAAGTTATTGATATATAATGAACTAAGTCATAGCTTAACATTATTAAAAACCCATACTCACTTGAGATTCATAAGTTTTCCCTGTGTAACGTACAAACAGAACTCATTTCAGCTAGTAATCGCTCGATCAAAAGCACCGTACATGAATCTACTGGTTTAAATTTTATAAGAGAATTGAGAAAGAAACAGAGAGTATAAAATGAAGTAAAAGCATCAATAATTGTAAGAGCTCTGAGGATAGAGACAAAGTGCACTACTACAGTAGACGAGATCTATGCCAAGTAAGGGATCTTGCAATTTGCCGGGACATAATCAAATTATTTTCCAATCCTTGCTTTACATGCTCCAAGCTAATAGAGTTTTAATTGAAAAATTTTTGAGCGAGAACACGTTCGATGATTGATAAAAGAAACTTCAAGAAAGAGTGATTGAGGCGGGATAAAAAAAACTAAAAAAAAAAAAGATTCTCGTTATTGCTCTGAACGCTTCAAAGGTTTTTCAAGGCTATATAAATTCATTATTCGTCGCCCTCTGAGTGAGTGCGGATAAAAAGACTTTCTCTTCGTCCAGGAATAAATGGAATGCGGGTGGTTTTACCCGAGATGTGGGAAGGCTTGGCATCGCATCGGCAGCCAGTTATATCTAAGTCTTTTTTTTTTTTTTTACTATGCGCTTATGGTTTTCAGGTTAAGCTTGTTTTTTATCTGGTTTGGCCTCCTTTTTTCCTCACCCCCGGATTATAGCCATTGCAACTCGATAACTGTGTATACCGTCAGACAAACTCTCTCGACTGAGATTTTGAGGTTTTAGATAAAAGTTTTACTATAAATTCTGAAAAACTTCCTCTCCCCCCCCCCTACCCTACCTCCCCCCCTTTTTTTTTTACTTAAGCCAAGAGGCTTTGGAAAAATTTCACGCCTTACCACTTACAACTTTTAATTAATTTTTTTCTTTAAAATATCTCCTGTTTTGATTTATTTATTTGTCGCGAGTATTTTTACAAACTTTAGATAACTATAAATTTTCGAAAAAGAAAAAAAAAAGTAGTTTTTTACTTTGAAACGGATTTTACTAAACCGATTAAGCGGAACAATGCGAGGGGAAAACAAAAAAAGAAATTCGACGTATATTTGATCAAACTATGATTTTTTTTTCTGAATTTCATCGATAACTCAAAAGTTTCGTTTTTAAAAAAAGTTTAAAATGCTTTTATAAAATAATCATGATCGCAACCAGTGAGCATTAATAAAATAAAAATTTTTGCTTCCCGAATATCTGATCGAAGATAGAGTCAGATACATAAAAATAAAATAAAAAATAATTCTCGTAAAATATATTTAAAAAGATTGCTTCAGCCGCCTTTGCAATTTAATTTGGAGCAACTGAGATATATGAATGAAAAATTAAGCAGGGGCTAGGTACAGAAGAAAGAAAATATAAAAAAGTCAGCAGCAGCAGCGTATGGCACTCCTTTGAGTTGCGTGCACGCGATTAAGTTGCAAATAGCCCCGGTTCGCGTATATGGAAATTGATTCGCGCCTTGAACGGCAAAATAACAACGCTGGCTCCGCGACTTTGCAAAAAATCCTTTTAGCCGAACCCTGCCGCCCGGTCGTTCAAGCGTGTCCTAATATAACACGATTTTTATGGCGGCGACCTTTGTTATCGCGAGTGAGTCACGATTCTTTCAATCCCATTTACGAGTGGAGCGATCGGGTTTTTCCTTTTTTGCACGTTTTCACCGGCTTTTATTTATTCCGAAATCAATTTTTGCCCACGTGACCAAACTCAAGTTACGTAAAAGGCTTTTTTCCATCCAGTTTTAAACAGAACAAATTAATTCTCCCGACCTTTTTTTTTTTAATGAAATTTTTGCTCCCCCGGCATTATCATACAAAACGTGTGTGGGTTTTCCGAGCGACTCGAGTTATTAATTTTCGTGAATAAAGTGCGGCTCGGCTGAGAGTTTTTTTTTTGGTTTGGTTTTGTTTTGTTTTTTTTTTCGGAATGTTTCATCCAGCTTAGCGAAGATTAAAACTGGATGTACTAACTCGGGAATCTGAAAGTTAACAAAAAAAATACAATAAAAACGAAGAAATATGTATACATTAATGGAAAGAGAAAAAAAAAAAAATTAAACGTTGATATGCGTACTCAATAATCCATGTTTTTAATATAAACTTGACGTGCGTTTATATTATACTTTTGATCAAGTAGACTCGTTTCATATCAATCGTAAAAGATGATTTTTTCAATAATAAACAGAGCAAAAAGTTATATAATAATTATTAACTTTTGTAAGAGTCATAAAGATTTATTCATAATTTCGGGTCTAGTATATTAATCTTATAAGATTCAGAGAAAACACTTATCTCGGACATTAATTCGGAGTTTTGGGTTAATCGTTGAATGTAGAAAGTTCGAGTCTTTGTGAATGAAGAATTTATTTGACGAGGAAGTTTGCAAAGAGCGGGCGCTCTGCTGCTGAAAGTTTAATTAAGATTATAAATAATAGTTAATGAAAAAAAGCTAAAAAGGGAATTTTGGAAAAGTCTCGGTAGGGACGATAACGAGGATGGCGGTGATACACATTAAGCGAAAAAAAAAAAAAAAATAGGGATGAATTATCGATAAAAGTGAGACTTGAATCAAAATTCCTGGCGGGGCGCGCTCGGGAATGCCCCTCTTGGTTATGGATGGAGGGGTGGGCTCTTTGTGTGCGTGTACGAGACCGAATACAGCCACACCCTCGACGCCTAGCTCCAACGAAGCGGACAGCCGAGCGTCTTCTCTTCCGCTCGATGTCCAGCGTGACGCGCGGAATTAACTAGGTTACGGGACGCCTGCGACACCGCATTCACTCCGCCGAACACGCCTCCCAAAAGGATGAATGAAAAATCATCTCGATCCTCTTTTTTTTTTTTATCATCGTTCGATTCTATTCTATCCGACTGCGCGAGCCTGCATGTGTATAAAATGTTATTTCTTTTTTTGGTATTTTAAATAAAAAAAGTTAAACTTTTAAAAAATGGAATAACTTAAGTTTTATATTATAATAAAAAGTTTCAAAAAAGTGGAACGGGAAAAACTTGAAAAAAAAGGAAGGAAAAATTTCGTTCAAACTTTTATCCAATTAAAATCAAAATCATATTTTAGAAAGATTTAAAAAAAAAAAATAGATTCAGGTGACGTTTGAAATTTGAGGTATTTTCTTTGAAGGTTGATTTACTCGATCTTTGATGGACACAAATTTTTAATATAAATTTTTGCAAGAGCTTTTTAGGTGCCTTGCTATGAATATAGATTAAAGTAATATCAGATTTATCAATGATTATTTACTGGATACGTATAAAACGCAAAAGATATATAATTGATACTGATTATAAGAGCGAGGGTAATAAGGTGTTATGTTTCCAGAGCCATCGCCGCTTTACGACAACAACCACTACCACGAGGAGTGCCTAAAATGTAACAGCTGTGGCCTCAACCTCACGGGACCCAATCAGAGAAGGGCGCGCAGGTAATAAAACTTTGTCCAGCAATCAAATTTATCACCACGAACCCTCTCTTTTTTTTTTTATTTCTCCCTCTGCGATTTAACCGAACGGTGAAAAATTACTTAGATCAACCTAATTTTTCGTCTCATTCAGCTGTTCGTACAACTGTGAGATTAATTTTTGAGCATTTTCATTTTAATTTAAAAAAATATGTGCTGCATCAACCTTTTTGGCTGTTACATAATTTGAACTTTTAGCATAATTATATTTCTCGTTACGGACTGACTCTGGATTATAGCTGGAAAAATTAATTTATATGATTGAAAAATAAGAAGATTTGTGAAATTCTCCTACAGTGTCAATTGTTGGTGCATAGACAAGTTATATAGTTACTAAATTATTGTCACTAGTAAAAAAAAGTCCGTCAAAGCATTCTCTAATCTAGAAGGAATCTTTGAAGATTAACACGACAAAAATTGTCAATAAACTCAAAATAAACTTTTTCTCTGTAAAACACCGTTTTAAAGCAACATTTTAGCTGCAACTTTTATAAATGTATAAATTTTTCCATCTTTTGGTTACGTATTTTAGAATATTTAAGGTGAATAAATTTGTCTTCCAGGTTCAAAAATCAAATTCTCTGCGACTTGCACTTTGCAGACGTCGCGCTGATGGAGTGTTCGGACTTTATGCAACAGTTGCGCAGCTTCAAGCCCCAAAGTTTAGGCTGCGCAGTGGCGAGAAGAAAATCCTCGACTACACTTATATTTCCCCTACCACCTCAGGCTTGCTCAGGTAAGCTTTCAAATAATTGATAATCCAAAAGCGCGTCGCCTCTCATCTCTTAATTTGTCGCGGTATTACACAATGGTAAAATTGAATTTTCGCGGCGTTATAATTCAGTTGTCAGCGTCAAGTCGTATTTTATGACCGGGGCGCCGGTGGCTGCTCTCATTAATGGTAATGAAATGTTCAGCTCTGTCTCCCGCGACTCTTGGATATTTCATGACGACAAATTATTCAAATGAAAAGCGTGCGGTGTGGCACGCCCGCACTGATGCTCGTGATGAAAAGCAATAACAACCGGCAATCACTATAATGCATTTAAACCTCCATCCCTACTTTTTTCATTATTCTTTTAATTTTTATTATTTTTAACGTCAACCAACCATGGATGAATCTTGGATGAATGAAATAAAAAGCAAGACTTTCTGATAAGCGAAGAGGGATTATGACTATTTTAAAATAAACCTGACACTGTTTTCCCTCAACGGAATTCAATTAGTTTTATCTTGTCTTTCGCGCAATCCGATTACTTTTTAATTTCAAGAGTCTTTATTTCTCTCGCGTCAAATAAATCAGTCTGACCTTGAAAAATTAGATTTGAAAATCTAGGCGACAGGCTTGAGTTATTTCCAACAATAAAGGCCGCACTCGGGTTTAAAAAAAATAAAAAGTCGAATTGAAGCATAAATTAAAGACAATGATAATTTATTTTAAGATTTAAAAGTTTGCTTTTTATTTTCTTCAAATACCATTGTCGAAATAGCCTCTGAAAAAAAAAGGAAATGTTCAAGGATGTATTGTCTTTGACAGTGTATTTGTAAAGACGAGTTTGTAGAAACGTGGACTATTTGTACTTTGGCAATTCAAACAACGTAGACGGGCCAAAAGTTTGCGGCTTACTACTTACTGAATGCAGCAATGATAGGATAGAGAAAGCGCTTCGCGACCAAGCCACAGGTGGTTGGTTCGTGAGACATCGATTTTTTGCAGCTCTTCTCGGAGCTCGCTTGCCCTTCATTCATAAATTTAAGTGTGCAAGTCTAAAGCAAGGAAAGCTAAGCAAGAAGCAAGAGAAGAAGAGAAAACAACGAGATTAGCCGTAGGCAGGTCACTCTAAGTTCGAATACCAAGCGCTGCTTTGTAAATAGCTTGGTGTTCTACCTTACAGTGATTTGATTGCGGTGCTGACAGCGGCGTACGGCTCTGCTGCGGCTTACCAAGGACTCTGCAGCCTCTCCCACGAGGGCTGAAAAGTTATTTTCAAAGCTTTTAATTTCACGTGTGCAACTTTATCAGTTTATAGAGCTTTGCTTAAGTTCGTTATGTATCTTTTGCTCATCCCTCCGGACTTGGGCGAATTCCAATCAAACTTTGGTTTGCGCTTTTTAATACCCTATTCTTTTTTATATTCTCTCTTCATCGTCGCTACTTTTTTAAATTGATATTTTTTATTTCATTTCAAAGAGTTTGTTTCTTCAAAACTTCTACATCTTTAATTTTTTCAATAAGCAAGTCAATTTTCTCTTGGTTTTGTTTAGCAAACCCTCGCTATAAGCTTTGAGAAATATTTACAAACTTATTTCTATTTTTAAATTACAATTTATTTTTTTATTTTTTATTTAATTTTATATTTATTGATTTTCTATAGTAATTTTATTTTTAATTTTTTGTTTTATTTTATTTTTTAATTTCCTCCTATGGACGATAAATCTTAAAATTATTATTATTTTTTTTTTTTCAATTATTTTGACTGTTATAGCGAGCAAGTTTTTTGAATATTCAGAGCCATTATTTGAAAAATCATAATTTATTTGAAGAGTAATAAAACTAAATCATGAACAATAAAGCAGGTGACTAGACATGAATCATAAAACTTCGAAAATTCTGGTACTTTCCATTGTTTTTGTATTAAGGGCACCAAAATCTCAAATACACCGAGTCAAAGTTTAAAATTTAAATAAAAAAATTTTTTTTATTGAAAATTTATGAAAAAAACAAAAAAATGATTTTAGAACTCTGTAGATGCAATAAGCTTTGAGTTCTAATTTTTTGAAAATTGGCTTCTAGTACAAAAAACTGTCCCAAATATCTAGTCATCCTTTTTCGACTGCGATAATTATTTCAAACGTAACTAAATTCTTTTTATTTTTCATGTTTAAAAAAGTGTTCTATTCATCAAAATTAAAATAAAATTACACATATTTTTAAAGTTTTATCAAAAATTTTATTTTATAGTAATGGTACTTTTTTAAAGATGAAATTTTACGAAATCAAACTATCATGTATTAACTGCACTCGATAATATAAATTTAGATGAATACTATGGCAGTTTTAAATTTCATCATTACTTACGGGGTGCAATTTGTAGCCTGAGTAAACTAGAATTAACGATTATGTACAATATCGTGGCACTATAAATTTTGCTGAAAAAAAGCTTGCAATAAGTCAGTCATAAAACAGAATAGCCGCTGTTAAAAAGTAAGCCGAGTCTTTTTTTTTTTTATTATTATATCTATCCACATACAGTGGGTATATAATGTGTCTCCATAAAATGCAAAATATGACTTGTAGACCAATGAAAAAACACGCTGCTCTCCAGGGCTCTCGATTCCGTGATAATCCGAAACAAAGTGAAGTTGGCACCGCAAGGTTAGGTCGTGCAGTGTGCGTTCGAACAGCCACGCACAAGAATTAAAATTTTAGATGTGCGAAATGATTAATAACAACGACAGAAATTAATAAAATAATAATAATTGAAAAATAAATAAAACAACAAGTTTATAAACTCATGAACGTGGGTTGAAAAGTTTAGACGCCAAACTTGAGAACTAAAAAACTCGGGGCATAAAAAATTAGGAAAAAATTAATAAACAAATTACCCCACAAGCTCAACAACCCGATAACGCTGGGCTACTGAGTTTTGATTGAAAAAATTAATAAATAAATTAGCCCTCAAGCTCGATAACCAAATAACGAAGGGCACCCGAGTTTTATTATTAAAAAATAGACAAGCAAATAAACAAACTCCTAAGATCAACAACCCAAAAACGCTGGACACCCGAGTTCGGATTTGAAAAAATAGGATAAATTAATAAACAAATTACCCCACAAGCTCAACAACCCAATAACGCTAGGCAGCCGTGTTTTGATTTAAAAAATTAGAAAAAAAATTAATTTACAAATTCCCCCCCCCCCCCCCCCAAGCTCAGCAACCCAAAAACGCTGGGCACCCAATTTTTTTTATTGAAAAATAGACAAGCAAATAAACAAACTCCTTAGATCAACAACCCAAAAACGCTGGACACCCGAGTTCAGATTTAAAAAAATAGGATAAATTAATTAACAAATTACCCCCCAAGCTCAACAACCTAATAACGCTAGGCACCCGTGTTTTGATTTAAAAAATTAGGAAAAAATTAATTTACAAACTCCCCCTCAAGCTCAGCAACCCAAAAACGCTGAACACCAAATTTTTTTTATTAAAAAATAGACGAACAAATAAACAAACTCCCAAGATCAACAACCCAAAAACGCTGGGCACTCAAGTTTTTTTATTAGAAAATAGACAAACAAATAATCAAACACCTAAGCTCAACAACCCAATAATGCTGGACCCGTGTTTAGATTAAAAAAATTAGAAATAAATTAATAAACAAATTACCTCTTTAGCTTAGAAACCAAATAAGGAAGGGCACCCGAATTTCATTAAGGGGGTACATATACCTAAAATTTTTCAAAAAATCAATTTTCAGGTTTTTGTGTTTTTTGATGTACTTTTACATCAGCTTTCAAATGCCGCAAGCCGCGTTTCTTAATTCGTTAAGGAAAAAAAGTTACAGTTAATTTAATAAAGACATTCAATTTATTAAATTAACGTTGAAATGGCTTTTTTTGAAATTCAAGAATTTCAAGTCAGTTCTGGTAGCAGAAATACTTTCTACGATACTATAGGTACAAATGCTTTTTCGATGTATTTTTTCCTTTTTTAATTTTCGCTATGTAGGTATAATTTTTTTTTTTATCCACGAACAGAACTGTAAGTGTTTATATCGTTTTCGTCTAATAAAAGCGATGAAAAAACAGAAAATTTTTTTATCTGTGATTAGATTTTTTCCGTGACATAATATCTTAATAATGAAAATTAAGAATGACAGATTAACTTTCATTTCAAGTCTAATGCTAAAAACAATTTATTAAGTTAGAAACGATCGCATAAAAAAATTTATAACCTTTATGACATATATTACCTCTACGAGTCTACTTTAGTATATTACACCAATATCGATCTATCGATATCAAATTAGGTATTTCTACAGCGTTGCAAGTTCATGACGACTTTTTTGTTCTTTGAGTCATCTTTCTAGTGAAATTCTACTTTACTTGGTTTTGTTTTTGTTAATATTTCAATCTGAAGTAAATAAATTAGTTTTATTCAAAAAAAAAAAATTTAAGAATAAATGACCAATTCTTACCAGGTAAACTAATGAAGTTTTTTAGTTGTTAAAAAAAAGGTGTTTATGTACAAATGTGAAGTGAAAAAATAATTCTGTGATTTAAAATTAAAGATAATTTTTAGATAATTGCATTTGAAGACTCCGCTGACTCAAAGTCTTAACTTGGTCTTGGTGTCTAATAGTGTGTGATCTGTGTTTTTGATAAAAAAGCTAATTGGGTCACTTTAGGAGCAGGAGAAAAAAAATAAAGTATCCGGCTATGTGCAAAAGAGTATTTACATCAAGCAAGAGTCCTGTGACAAGATATTTTCAAGATATAAATGTTTATGTGTTGGTGTGTTACATTTTATTCATCAAAATCTGTTCAGAACTTTAAAAGCCATTTTCTCAAATATGTGATTTTTGAGAAAATGAGGGCATTGCTCGTAAAGCCAAAATTTTTCCAGACAGCGGATGGACCCAGGACTTTGCACACTTGTTGTACATGTGAACCCTCATGAGCGCAACCTCAGGCAACCAAATCTAAGCATTATTAAGCTGATGGCACACCATAAATTGACTAAAATGATAAAAACTATCAAAATTTTAACCACACTAAGCAATTTTAGAGTATGCAAGTAGCTTAATAGTGCTTGGATTTGGTTGCCTGAGGTTCCGCTCATGAGGGTTCACATGTACAACAACTATGCCAAGTCCTGGGTCCATCCGCTATAAGGAAAAATTTTGACTTTACGAGCAATGAACTTTCATAGCCTAAATAAGCTGAATTTTATAACACTTATAAAAACACTTATTTTAATTTTCTAAATGTAAAAAATTATGTAAAAATGTGTGTATATTATGGAAAAAAAATATCTTTTTAAATAAATCATTTTTAAAAAACTTACAAAATTTTTTCTGAGTTTTTTTTTTAGGTATATGTACCCCCTTAAAAAAAATATATAAACAATAAACAAACTTCCAGCTCAAAAACCAAATAACACTGGCTGCCCGAGTTTTTTTACAAAAAAAATATATAATCAAATAATCAAACTTCCAAGCTCAACAACCCAAAAACGTAGGGCACTCAAGTTTTTTAATGTATCAATGAATTTCAAAAGGCACCAAAAATTAAACATTTTTCATCACTTTTTCTGAGTATTTTCTCAGATTCTGGCATTTCCTATAAGGAGGTTCCCTACCAAATGGATCTAGCCCACAGATTTTGTCCAAATTTGTTATACACAGGGCGCAACAACCAATGTAAGCTAGGATGTATCCTGATCAATTTTTTTCCTGACACCCCCTAGTATTTGAAGGAGGTGTCAACGAAATTGTACGATCCTAAATTCCAAGCCTTAAACCTCAAAATGCCTAAGTGCCCTGGGCGCCTGAGCTCAACACAAAAACTAATCAGTTATCCCCCAAGCTCTGAATCCCCAAATACCCTGGGCGCCCGAGTTCAACAAAAGCTGATTGGCTATCCCCCAAGCTCTAAACCCTCAAAACCCTGGGTTCCCGAGTTTTACAAAAAAACTTATCGGCTATCCCCCAAGCTCTGAATCCCCAAATACGCTGGGCGTCCGAGATCAATAATAAAACTGATCGGCTATCCCCCAAGCTCTAAACCCCCAAAACCCTGAGCGCCTGAGTTCAACCAAAAAACTTATCGGCTATCCTTAAAACTTATCGGCTTGGGGGATAGCCGATGAGTTATTTTGTGGAACTCTGACGCCCAGGGTATTTGAGGGTTCAGAGCTTGGGGGATAGCCGATAAGTTTTTTTGTAAAACTCGGGAACCCAGGGTTTTGGGGGGTTTAGAGCTTGGGGGATAGCTGATCAGTTTTTTTGGTGAACTCGGACGCCCAGGGTTTTGGGAGTTTAGAGCTTGGGGGATAGCCGATAAGTTATTTTGTTGAACTTGGACGCCCAGAGTATTTGAGGGTGCAGAGCATGGGGGATAGCCGATAAGTTTTTTTGTTGAACTCGGAAGCCCGGGGTATTTGGGGTTGCAGAGCTTGGAGGATATTCGATGAGTTATTTTGTTGAACTCTGACGCCAAGGGTATTTGAGGGTTCAGAGCTTGGGGGAAAGCCGATAAGTTTTTTTGTGAAACTCGGGAACCCAGGGTTTTGGGGGGTTTAGAGCTTGGGGGATAGCTGATCAGTTTTTTTGGTGAACTCGGACGCCCAGGGTTTTGGGGGTTTAGAGCTTGGGGGATAGCCGATAAGTTATTTTGTTGAACTTGGACGCCCAGAGTATTTGAGGGTGCAGAGCATGGGGGATAGCCGATAAGTTTTTTTGTTGAACTCGGACGCCCACGGTATTTGGGGTTGCAGAGCTTGGGGGATAGCCGATAAGTTTTTTTTGGTGAACCCGGACGCCCAGAGTATTTGAGGGTGCAGAGCATGGGGGATAGCCGATAAGTTTTTTTGTTGAACTCGGACGCCCACGGTATTTGGGGTTGCAGAGCTTGGGGGATAGCCGATAAGTTATTTTGTTGAACTTGGACGCCCAGAGTATTTGAGGGTGCAGAGCTTGGGGGATAGCCGATAAGTTATTTTGTTGAACTTGGACGCCCAGAGTATTTGAGGGTGCAGAGCATATGGGGGATAGCCGATAAGTTTTTTTGTTGAACTCGGACGCTCAGGGTATTTGATGATTCAGAGCTTGGGGGATAGCCAATAAGTCTTTTTGTTAAACTCGGCCGCCCAGGGTATTTGAGGATTCAGAGCTTGGGGGAAAGCCGATAAGTTTTTTTTGGTGAACCCGGACGCCCAGAGTATTTGAGGGTTCAGAGCTTGGGGGATAGCCGATAAGTTTTTTTGTTGAACTCGGACGCCCACGGTATTTGGGGTTGCAGAGCTTGGGGGATAGCCGATAATTTATTTATTGAACTTGGACGCCCAGAGTATTTGAGGGTGCAGAGCTTGGGGGATAGCCGATAAGTTATTTTGTTGAACTTGGACGCTCAGGGTATTTGATGATTCAGAGCTTGGGGGATAGCCGATAAGTCTTTTTGTTAAACTCGGCCGCCCAGGGTATTTGAGGATTCGGAGCTTGGGGAAAAGCCGATAAGTTTTTTTGTAAAACTCGGGAACTCAGGGTTTTAGGGGTTTAGAGCTTGGGGGATAGCCGATAAGTTTTTTTTGGTGAACCCGGACGCCCAGAGTATTTGAGGGTTCAGAGCTTGGGGGATAGCTGATAAGTTTTTTTGTTGAACTCGGACTCCCAGGGTATTTGGGGATTCAGAGCTTGGGGGATAGCCGATAAGTTTTTTTTTTGAGCTTGGGGCTAATTTATAAAATTATTTTTGTCCCAATTTTTTCAATCAATACTCAGTAGCTCAACGTTATTTGGTTGTTTGAGTTTGGGGGGTAATTTTTTCATTAATTTTTTTCTAATTTAATTTTTTTACTCTATAATACTCTGCTCCCCAGCGTTTTTGGGTTGTTGATCTTAGGAGTTTGTTTATTTGTTCCTCTATTTTTTAATAAAAAAAATTGGGTTTCCAGCGTTTTTGGGTTGCTGAGCTTGGGGGGGAGTTTGTAAATTAATTTTTTCCTAATTTTTTAAATCAAAACACGGGTGCCTAGCGTTATTGGGTTGTTGAGCTTGTGGGGTAATTTGTTTATTAATTTATCCTATATTTTCAAACCTGAACTCGGGTGTCCAGCGTTTTTGGGTTGTTGATCTTAGGAGTTTGTTTATTTGCTTGTCTATTTTTTAATAAAAAAACTCGGGTGCCCTTCGTTATTTGGTTGTCAAGCTTGAGGGCTAATTCATTTATTAATTTTTTCAATCAAAACTCAGTAGCCCTGCGTTATTTGGTTGTTTGAGTTTGGGGGGTAATTTGTTTATTAATTTTTTCCTAATTTTTCAACTCTATAATACTCTGCTGCCCAGCGTTTTTGGGTTGTTGAGCTTGGGAGTTTGTTTATTGTTTATCTATTTTTTAATATTAAAACTCGGGTGCCCAGCGTTATCGGGTTGTTGAGCTTGAGAGGTAACTTGTTTATTAATTTTTTCCTAATTTTTTGATGCCCCGAGTTTTTTAGTTCTCAAGTTTGGCGTCTAAACTTTTCAACCCACGTTCATGAGTTTATAAACTTGTTGTTTTATATATTTTTCAATTATTATATTATTAATTTCTGTCGTTGTTATTAATCATTTCGCACATCTAAAATTTCAATTCTTGTGCGTGGCTGTTCGAACGCACACTGCACGACCTAACCTTGCGGTACCAACTTCACTTTGTTTCGGATTATCACGGAATCGAGAGCCCTGAGCACTGCTCTCTCTTGAAACTTTTCAAATATTGTAAGCGTTCAATTATTTTCAAAGTTAACCTTTGAAACATGCAGGCGTGAAAAAAATAAGGGACACGTGTTTTTTTTTTTTTTTTTTGTAAACAAAGTTTAAAAATGAAAATTAAAGAGTGGGAGGAGAGATAAAAAAGGTGTAAATAATTGAAAAATGTACAGATGAATTCTGCCAAGAGTTCCCGCACAACCTTATCCCGACGCCGGGCTACTGGATCGAGTGCTCGAGACAGCACATCACAGGCGACACGATATACGACGAGAGTGAAAGCGACGAGAAAGACGGAACCGACATCGATCAACAAGTCGACCAGCAGGAGATCAATGATTCGATCTCGATTAATGCAACTGTCCGACATGCCGCCGCTCGACCGGAGGAGTACTGCTTTTTCGAAGAAAATGAGCTCGATGGCGATGAGGTGCCAAAGAAGAAAACCGTCATTGAAGAACAGTGGGAGAAAAATCAAGTAAATCTTATTACACAACTTTTATTTTTATTACTTTAGTGATCTTTTTGTGTTATAATAAAATCAATTAAAGATTCATTCAGCCAATGTAAAACTACATTTCCATCGTATTATTTGCAGGGATTTGAGCTTACATCAGTTGAACAAGAAACGTATGAAAAATATTTTTATGGGACTGAACATTGGAATTATTTTACTAACGACGAAGATCTTGGTCCGGTTATTTTGAGTATAAAACAGGAGAACCTAAACAACAGAGATCAATTTCGAATACTAGTCAGAGCGATCAGTTACACCGTTCACGGTCTCATTCCGGCCAGTTGCGTTTTTGCCGATAGGTAAGTTTATCAATTAATTTTATTTATTTATTTTTTTCTCTGAAAAAGTAAAAAAAAGTTCAAAGGTTCAAAGGAGATGACTGTAAAAGTAAAAGATGACTTGTAAACGTAGGTACAATAGAGAGGAAGTAGTACGAAGTCTTGGTAAAGAGGTAAATTTAAATCCTCCCTTAACGATGGGCCAACTGCCTGACACTGGTGAGGAACTGCTAAAGCTGGATCAGGTTTTCATAAAATCAGAACTAAAAGTTGGAATAATCTACGTCCAAGAGGGCCAGTACACCGAAGAAGATATATTGGACAACAACGAGGAGACCCCGGCTTTCGAAGAGTTTCTACAGATTTTAGGGGAGAAGGTGCGCCTGAAGGGTTTCGACAAGTACAAAGGCGGACTCGACACCGTCCACGATCTCACCGGACACTACTCTGTCTACACGAATTGGCGAGGAATCGAAATCATGTTCCACGTTTCGACGTTACTGCCCTATGAACAACATGATCCTCAAAAGGTGCGTATCTCTTTTAATTGAATATCTAGTATCTCTCTGTATTTATTACAATATAAAGTCAAAGCTTTTTTTTTTTAAATTCAAGTTATTATTATAATTTTAAAACTTCTTAAAGTCATTCGTGGCTGTTTTCTAGTTGTTAAAACATTCAATTCTTGTTTTAATCTTTCACAACAATACTTCATCTGCAACGAATATGTATCGTGTTGTTCAGTTAAAATATCAAAATTAAAATTTTAAATTTTATGTCCTGAACAGTCTTAAGGTGGTTTTCTACCAGAGCTAGTCAAATTAAAGACTAAAAAAAAATTATTATACCAAATTACTAACAATTGGTTATTAAAATTTATTTTTTAACTTTTTATGGTATCTGAAATTATTTTCTACCAAAAAAACATTGACAATCACAACAAAACATTTTTTAAAACTTTTAACCTCACCTTTGAATACCGCAGTTTTGGAGGTTTTTTTTTTTTTTAATACTTATTTATAGTCGCGACTTTTTATGCTCCTTATGGGCTTATTGACGACTTTGTCCCTACACTGCTTCGCGTTAGCCCATGGCCCATATGGACCACGTGGAGTACGGGAAACCCAGGGTATGTGCCTCATTCGAGTTAATCGTAAGACCAGCGCTGAACCAGCAGGCTCATTGGGACTTTTGATCCCACATATCGCCCCCAATCAGATAGTCTTGGATTAGACCAGTGCCGAAGCGGGTAAGGCTCATTGGGAAGGTATGCCCCAAATATTGCCCCCGGTCGAGATAAACTTACGACCAGCGCTGAAATGATGGCCCTCGGTAAAACCGACTCCAAAGCAGTCGGGGTGAACGTAGGGATCGACATAACCGACGCAACGAACGAAGAAAATAATTCCAAGTTAGTTGCGCGGAGAATCGAACCCAAGACCCCTCGAACAACGTTGTTTCAGAAGCGAGCACGCTAACCACTGACCCAACGACCGCTCGAGTTTTGGAGGTTATTCACGTGAAAATTATTTTTGTAAAATTATTGTAAAATTTGCATAAGGTCAATTTTTTGCAGTTTCAAGAAATGAATTCTTTGATAGTGAAACTATATGTATGTGGTTTTTCTAAAGGATCTCTATTGTAAGAAAACAAATATCAATAATTTAGTACACCTTTTCAGCGTAGCGGCCATACGCGTAATGAAAAAAATTCAATCTTTAACTTGCTGTAACTTTTAAATTATATGGTCAATTTCGATCAGACTTCGTAGAAATGTTTATTAATATCTAATAAACACCTCCAGAAAATTCGAGCTCATTCTCTATTGTCATGCATTTGGTAGAAAACCACCTTAAACATTTTAAATAGATGACATTGCATGATTCAACTATTTATTCCAACAGCTGCAAAGAAAGAGGCACATTGGTAACGACATTGTTTGCGTTGTATTTCTCGAGGCGGACAACACTAGTTTTAGTCCAGCATGTATAAAGTCACACTTTTTACATACCTTTATTCTCGTCCGAGTTTCGCCACGAATAAAGAGAAAAATCACTCGTTACGAAGTCTCTGTAGTCACGAGGGACGAAGTCGGTGCCTACAAACCATATCTTTGGGAACAAAGTGTCTTTGAAAAAGGTACGATAAAGATACTTATTTAAGAAATTAATTTATTAAATTTGATATTAATATTGAAAATTGATATGATAAAAGGTCCAATGTTTCGGGAGTGGATTCTCACAAAGATTGTGAACGGTGAACGAGCGAGTTACTCAGCTCCAAAATTCGCCAGGATGCAAGAGAGAACCAGAAGTCAAATGCTGGAGGACATAGTGGCGAATTTGCAGAACCACGTGGAGACTGGACAAATTCCGAAACCTTACAGACGAGGTTCTTGGAGGCCGATTGGACACATGAGACCATCCTCCCCACTACTGGACTCGGTCAGAGACCAATTTGAAGACTACGACCAGCTCGCCAAGGACTTTACCAGAGTATTTTTAAATAACGCCGACAACTTGGCTATTAATGCAAACCTGTTCGACGTATCGTTCCTGGTGCCTGGTCAACACAAACAAAAAGTTCGATTCATAGGGGTACGAGCGATCTTAGGTGTCAGAAGCAGGTAATTCATCAATTAACAAATCATCTCTTGTGAATATTCAAATTTTCATCATTTTATTTGATTTTTTTCAGAGTTTTCCAAGAAATGCTGTACGGTATACAGGCTGGTTTTGGAAGTCCACAGGTGCCGGTTGCCGAGTTACTGGCTAGACCAGCTCCCACGTTGCTGAGTCCTCAGAAACCAAAAAGTTCGAATTTCCTACAAGTGCCGGACGTCGAGAGCCCTAGGTAAGTTATTTAAAATTTATGCTTTTAAAAAAAAAAACTAAACTATACTTCATTTGCTGTGATTAATATTATAAAAGTAAAGAAAGAAAAAAAAAAAAAAAAAAAAAATGGAAAGGAATTATGTGAGAGGCATTTGGATGGTTCAATTTTTTTGTTGTTTGATGGAAATATTAGAATATATACAGTTTGAAATCTAAATGGTGAGACCAAATTCATAATTGGTTTTTATTTACTAACATTGATATTTTAAATAAATGTTTTACATGTTTATTCAAAGTAATTGATGTTTATCGGCACATCCATGTCTCCTCCTATCCTCATATCAGCACCGCATGATTCTCTAATACGTCTTTTTTAAATTTTTACAAACGGTTTTTAAAAAAAAATTTATAATCGATGTGTTAATTTTAAATAAATGACAAGAGCATGTTTTTATTTGCAGACGTGTTTCAATTCCTGTAAACTGTCGTCGTTGTTTGACTTTGTTTTGTGAATTATTTTCGTCGTATTTATTCAAAATTCAGCATGCAAGAATTGTAAATCTGATGATTTATTTCGGATTATTAATTTACTCGCAGTAAATATGTCTTTTATAAGCTATAAATTGTACTATGTCGTTTTTAAAATGTGAAATTTTGATTAAGAAAAAATAAAAATAAAGAAAAAATTTTTTTTATTGATTGGATGTTTATTTATTATTAAAAATTCTTTAATTTTCATCAAGAGCACGTGTATTTTTATCGAGTTTTTACTTATACCATCAAGCTTTTGTCGTTGTGACTAAAATTGATATTTTAAAATCTAATTCGATCTATAATAACTCGGAGAGAAAAACGAGCGACGAACTGTCGTACAAAAAATGTGTTTTGTTCCTCCAAAACCCCGAAAGTGCCGTCCTGCGGTTTCTGTGAGATACTGGTTCTGATATGTTTAGGCCTAAAAGCGTTCCATCATCGCCAATGGTCATGCGGGCTTTCTCAAGACTGGGAACCATCACCGCAGGCTTGGGTAGGAGTATACGAAAGCATGGTACGAACACGCTGTCGAGCGAAGACCGAAAACGGTGGACCAGCTCCCAAGACTGTAGGGGTATGATTTTTTAATGCTTTTGAATAAATGATTGGAATTTTTAAAAGATAAAATTAATTGAATTTTTTAGACAAAGAGGCGAAAGAGAAGGAAAAGGCGCAATCGTTGGCGGTGCCACGACTGAGCGTTTGCGCTGACGCACAAAAGGTCGATCGAACTAAATTAGCAAAGACTGAGGTACAGCATACAGTTTTAATCATAAATTTAAATATGTATTAAAAAATTGACACTGTTTGAAAAAAAAATAAACGGTATTTACAGTTCGACATAATAGAGTTCGATCCCGAAACGTTTAGAATATTGCTGGATTATCTGCACACGGGTTCGTGTCCTTTGACCTGCAGCAACATACCCGGTCTGATATGCGCGGCCGAACACTACGACTTACCCGAGCTGCTCCAAGCGTGCTTCCACCACGCCAAACAGTTCCTAAGGATCGAGATAGTTTGCGTGATGCTCTGCGCCCTGGAGAATTACTACTGGCGTTACTCCTCGGCCTCGGAGCTCGTGAACATGATTCTCGCGTTTGTCGAGACGCGTGCCTTCCAGCTGTTTCAAAATCCTGACTTTCTCACCCTGAGCGAGTCCATGGTGCAGATGATTATGGCCAGGAGTCTCGAAGTCGTGGAGATCAAAAAGTTCGAAGCCATGCTCAAGTGGGCCAAACACCGCATAAAGACCATGAAGACTGGAGTGGATGCTAACGTCGAGTTCAAGTGCATCATGGAACGACTCAGCAAAGAACTCAAACTCCACAGGATCACACCGCAGGAACTCATCAAGGTAGGCACAGAGATATTTTTCTTCAACTCAGATAATTTGAGTTTTTAAAATATCACAGTTACCAATACTTAAAAATTTATGATTTATTTCGCAGATTGTGCTGCCTTCGAAGTCGATAAAACATGAAATGGTGCTCGAAACCTTATTGTTCCAAGCAAACTCTGGAATATATAGAAATGTCGATCCCTACCTTGAAGCCTACCACGATAGGGTTCAGAATCAAGATAGTTTTGACGGAGGTTTATAAATCAATTTACGAATCAATATGTAAATTAAATTAAAAAACCTGATGGATGTTAACAAAAACTAACTTGATAAAAATGTGTTTTTATCGAAAAACTAAAACGTGTTTCCTAAAAAAATTTGACACCTATCATTGCTCAATTTAATTCAGCAAATTGATAGACTACTATAGTTTCTTATCAAAATAAACGTAGCTTTCTCGAATAGATATTAAAATGAATTTTTAAGCAGTTAAGTCGATTTTGGAACTGTAAAAAAGTCTGATAAATTCTCTGTAAAAGGGAAATTTTCATCAAATCAGGTAGTATAAAATTTTTATTATTGATTTTGTATTTTTAACGTAATTAGAGGAAGAGAGGTACAAAATTTAATTACCTTTAAAGTACAAAATTTAATATTTTTTACAAGTCTTAAAGTGTATTTTTTTTTTTTTTATTTCAAACATCGACTTCCTGATTTGATGTTTTTCCCTTCGAAAAAAAAAATATTCATACCGTAAAAACTTTTACAGAGGGAAAATAAAGAAATTAAAAATATTTACTTAAAAACAGAAACAAAGCACAATTCTCGTTATCTAAGAATTGAATTTATAGCTAAGTTTTAAGGTAAAGTTATCGCAAGCGTTTGTTTATAAAAACAACTTTTCAAAAGGTGTTAAACTTCGCTTGACTTATCTCTTAATATGTTATAAGAATCATATTAAAAAATATAATATATTTAAAATTTGATCTGAAAAAGTACAGTGGCGTCAAGCATTGTATATTTTTTATACTTGCAGTCTTGAGGTAAATATTTTCTCAATACTCCTCGAGATTAATTGTTTGATAGAAGAGCGTTTTTTATTTTTTGTTTACTCTTAATTTTATTTGAGAGAGAAAAAAAAAAAAAAAATTACTATAACAATAAATTAAACAGTAGAAAAAAACGCCAGAACCTGGTTAACGGGATCCGAATGTGACAATCTTTTACCGTGAGAGAGCTGATAATGTGAAAACAATTAAAATTAAACCGATGCAAATCATTGAAAATTAATTAAAAATTTAAGATGAAACTAGTGATATTATTGAAGAATATGATAATTAAAATGTCATGTTGCAAGCGTTTAATGTTGAATGTGAGAGAAAAAAAGTATGTCGAAAGTTTTGTTTTTCTATCGTAGATTTTGTAACTTCAATATTTTAAGAAAAAATTCTAAATAAAAATAATGTATCGATAATAATAAATATGATTTTCTGTATTTTGTTTGAGTGGAAAAAAGTCATCTATTCAACGTGTGTTAAATCATGTTTATGAGTATAAATATAAATAAATAAATAAATAATAAAAAAAATTTTAATTAAATGCATGAAAAAATCTTTCAAATTTGTGATTAAGAAAAAATAAAATAATGGTTATGTAATATAACGTTTTGAATACATTAAATTCAAATATTCGATAAACTATGTATATTATTGACGTAGGTTGAAATGTCGAGTGGCTGTTTTTCTCCACTCACGTGATCTATTGTGACAAATAAACATATCGAAAAACTTGACGAATAGAATACCAGTTTTTTCCTAAAAATTAGATTTTATTACGTTTGTGTTAAAAAATAATGAAAGTAAGCTTATAGTAAATTATAGATAGATATTCTATTCGCAAAGTTTATAGATAGAAAAAGGATATCTTTTTAAGTCTTGAAAGTGAAGAACAAAAAAAACAACATCAATAAAAAACAACTTATTTTAAAATATCAAAAAAGAATTTCAATAATGAAACGTTTGAGTCTTACATCACAAAACACCTGCAACAAAGTGCAAAACAAAGTGTAAATCATCAAAATGTTTCAGTTTTCATTTTTTTCTATCCAATGAAAATTATAAGTATAATCAGAAATAAGGTACCTGTACCTAGTATGGCCCCCCTAAGCGAGAATCGACGTTGTGGCGAATCAAATCAATATTTTTTGACGTGTATAAGGTCTCAATTTAAAGGTTAATTGAAGATCTTTAAAATGAGACCTTACGCGTTCGATTTTGATCAATGAGCTTGAAATGACAGAGGATTTACTAAAACACCTTTTTTTAAGACACCAAAAATTTGTGTACCTAATATGGCCCCCTTGAAGCTATTTATTAATTGCGATTTGTTCCTATTTTTTAGATCAATCAGGATATGAGATTAAAAAAACTTTAAAATTTTTATTATTTTAAAAATGATTTATTTAAAAATTGAGTCTTTTTTACAATGTTTTTGAAAGGTTTGCAACCAGTAGAAAAAATTCAACTTTAAATTTTTATCAAAGTTTGTTTTTTGAGCTAGAATGTTTTTTTAGTTTTAAAATGAAAAAAAGCTTTGAAACAATCAAATTTATTTTTCTTATCGGTATTTCTACTAATTTGCGGGGGGCCATATTAGGTACAATGGAGAATAAAAAGTTATTTATGAATAAAAACCGTTAGAAAACGAGTTGAACAAAAAATAAAATCGCGTTTTAAAGTTGAAACAATAACTAATCGAAGCTACTTATGGAAATTTTGGTCAGGTGTGTATAAGTCTTTCGGCAGACCATTTAATTACAACGTAAAATAATAACGAAGGTATACGAAACGAGTTTTAGCTATAATGCGTGCGCATAAATAATTTTCAAATGTTCTAAACAACTCAAAACTTCATAATTTAGTGTTTTTCTTCCTACTTCTTCCTACCTTGTAGAGATGCCGCATATCGAGCATATTCAAAATAACAGGGGGGGGGGGCATATTAGGTACACCCAGAGGCGGATTAAGTAATTTTCCGCCCCTACGCGAAGAAAGATGCCGCCCTTAAAAATGTATATAAAAAAAAAAAAAAAAATTGAGTTCAATAAATAGACTGGTTAATTATCTCCCAAGTCTTGAACCCCCAAATACCCTGGGCGCCCGAGTTCAACAAAAAAACTTATCGGCTATCCCCCAAGCTCTAAACCCCCAAAACCCTGGGCGCCCTAGTTCAACAAAAAAACTCATCAGCTATTCCCCAAGCTCTAAACCCCCGAAAACCTTGAGCGCCCGAGTTGATTTATTCCAAAAATATGAGTGCATTTTAGTTAACTTGAACATGAAATAAATAATTTTGTTACAATACCTTATCAGGCTGCACTGGTGCAATTATACCATATAGTTGTAAATCTGAAATTTTTAAATCCAAAACTGCCTGGTTGACTAGGAAAACACTATAAGCTTTTACTTATTGTTAAACTCTTTGTTTGCAACATTATTAACAAATTTTTTATTTTAACTATAAATTAAATGCTTCTATGATAGAGACACATTTCGAGAAAAGCGTAAAAATTTGCGTTTGTTTATTGGTTATTTATTTTATTATTTGATATTCAAATATAAAGTACGCTGAACCTGTAAAATGATTCCACTCGGTAACCAGGGTTTTAGGGGTTTAGAGCTTGGGGGATGGCCGATAAGTTTTTTTGTTGAACTCGGGCGCCCAGGGTATTTGGGGGCTTAGTGCTTGGGGCAAAGCTGATCAGTTTTTTTGTTGAACTCGGGCGCCCAGGGTTTTAGGGGTTTAGAGCTTAAGGGATAACTGATCAGTTTTGTTGTTGAACTCGGGCACCCAGGGTTTTGGGGATTTAGAGCTGGGGGAAAGCTGATCAGGTTTTTGTTGAACTCGCGCGCCCAGGATATTTGAGGTATTAGAGCTTGGGGGATAGCCAACCAGTTTTTTTGTTGAACTCGGGCGCCCGGGGTATTTGGGGGTTTACAGCTTAGGGGATAGCCGATAAGTTTTTTTTAATGAATTTGGGCGCCCAGGGTATTTGGGGGTTTAAAATTTGTGGTATAATTGATAAGTCATTTATTAAATTCGAAGTATAAATTAAAAAAACTTAATCTTTTTTCGCTTACTAAAAAAAAAAAAAAAAAATTATTTATTGGTTTTGCCGCCGTTTACGAAGCTGCCGCCCCACGCTGTAGCGTGGTTAGCGTGGCGGGTAAGCTGCCTCTGGGTACACCTACTTTACTTAGAGGTTTAAATTCAATAATCCATCAAAATATCTCATAAATATACATATAATCAGACCTCTTACCGGAGCTGAATTTCTTTTTTGCGAGTTACGTCACTAAAAATATTGTCATTGTCATAATAAATATATTTATAATTATTATAATTATTATCAAAGATCGTGTCTATGTAAAAAACGATCTTAAAAACTATTAAGTGTCTTACTAATTGGGTCGACAGCTGGACACTCAAATAAAAGTTTTACTTTTTAATAAAAGTGATGAACAAAAAAAAAAGTTAAAAAAGACAAAAGCTTAAAATTTTAACTTTGAAAATTCAAAATGATTGCAATAGATATAAAAAAAAAAATAGAAATCTATATTATGCTTAAAATAAAATTGGACGATTTCCAAAGATTTTTACAAAAAATAAGTTTCAATAACACTTAATAAACTTATTTTTTGTTTTTAAAAATTGAGCTCGCTATAATCCGTATAGTATAATCATTCAACTCGAATGATTCTGAAAGTTTTTTTCTTTTAAAAAGCATTTTACTCTAAGTTGGTATTGACTAATACTAAACTTAATAAAGCATAACTACACACAAAAAATATCATACAGTCAAATAAGTTGTAAAAGAAGAAATAAGAAAATAACATACAAAATAAAAGCAATGCTGGCATTGCCACAATTAATAAATAAAATAATTTATGGCACACAGAAAAATGAATCGTGCCTGAAAATAATAAATTTTCATGAAGTTTGTAAATAAAAAATGATTGGTCCAGCTGTTGACGTCTACAGTTCAACTGTATATGTACTACGCGATTATATAAAAAATAAGATACTCATAAAAAACATGAAACGCTTAAAAGTATTAAAAATTCTTTTAGTTAAAAGTTTTACATTATCTAATTTTTTTAATCATTTAAAAATTTTTTTGCTACATTTTTATTAAACTGAAAAAAAGTTGATAAATAAACATTTAAGAAAAAAATACACTCATGAATACGTTTGTGATAAAAATTTTTTGTATTTCATTTAAGTTGGATGATTTTGAATATAGATAAGTTAATCAAACAAAAAAAATTATTTTTCAATAAAAATCATAATTGTATAATAATCAAACATTATAAAGTTTCATTATTATTCAGTAGTTAAAACCAGTATTAAGTAGTTAATTTTAATTTAACATTGAATTAATTTTATGAGTTCACGATTTTCTTGATTTAAGAAAATTAGTAAACAAGTATCTAATTCAATAAAAAAAAAATTTTCTACTTACTTCTATTTAAATTTATTTATTGAATATCAAAAATAACTGAGGTTAGATTTAAAAAAAAATACCATGTGGAATGAAAATGTAAACATTTAAAAAGTTATGTTTATCGAAAAAGAAATATAATTTTATCTAGACGTAATCTTATGACTACACAATATAAGTTTTGATTGTTAAGGTATCAAATGTCACCATTTCATCAACCAATATATTCATTACAGGCAGCAAGCAAACGTAATCATTACACAATGAAAATTTACAAAAATTAATTGAAAAAATAATTTTAAGTTACAGTTTTAATAGGTTTTTAAAATATTGAAAAATTTTCAGCCTTCGTCAAAATTATACAAGAACATATTATATGTGAAGTACATATATATGTATGTATTAAGTACACGTAATTTATATTCCGTTGTATCAATTGTAGCTTGCTCTGTCAGTCACATAAAATACTTACATGTTTTTTTACGCTTTCTTTGAGAACATAATAATTATTCGGCAAATAATTGACAAAGCATGTATTTTCAATCAGTTATTAAAAAGCGGAGTTAAAATTTAAAAAATGTTCACATTTTTTTAACTTAAGAATCGAAAATTTCAATAAAAGTTTGGTTTTAGATTTATTTACCTAACTTAATGTAATTATTTAGAAGAACATATCAAATATAAGTAGTCAATAATTTGTTTTTACGCAAATTATTGATTTTGATAATTTTTATGGATCTTATAATGTTATAGAATTTTTATTGAATCTTATAGTTAATATATTTCCTAAAATATATTAACAAGCAATTACTAAAATTGGCAATAAAATTCATTAATAACTAAATTTTCCAATCATTGCTTAATTTTTTTAATTGTACGATAAAATTTTTTTCAAAGTAATAATAATAAAAAAATACCTTTAATTTCATAGATCAAAATAAATGCGTAAACTATGAAAAAAAATAATTTTACTACAAAAGCGTGAATCTAAAAACAGTTTCAAGACAACCAATACTCGCATTGGTAATTGTAAAAAAATGCTCGCTGTAAACTCTTGACATATAATTAAGCAGCTGCCGTCTTAAATAATTGTTGTTGATGTTGTTACAAAGTTATTGTTAAAAATCTATTGAAAAAGTGAATAAAGAACAAAAATACACCGGTGTGAGAATTTTTTTTTAATTTTTTTTTTTTTTTTTTAGAAAATGCATTACTTAATTAAAAATAAGAATTACTGTCAAAAAAAAAAAAAAAAAAAAAAAAAAAAAATGAAAATTGTAAATGAAATTAAAGCACCGGTCAGCTTTTGCGTCATATCATAGTGTCATTTGCGATTTTGAGATTACCATGTGTTAATTATTAAAAATGGATGTGTGATTCTCTAAAAGTATGAAAGTGTATTAGAATTTGTATATCTTGTAAACAAACGATCAATTTACATTTTGCGTTGTTCACATTAGTTGAATTGATCGAAGGTATTTATTTTTTAAGATTTACCAGACTTCATAACTAGATATTATTTAATATTTAAATAAAAGTACCAAAAGAAAAAA
This sequence comes from Encarsia formosa, assembly GCA_038277355.1. Classification (NCBI taxonomy): domain Eukaryota; kingdom Metazoa; phylum Arthropoda; class Insecta; order Hymenoptera; family Aphelinidae; genus Encarsia; species Encarsia formosa. The sequence goes on from CM076185.1 coordinate 16,473,609, forward strand.
TGGACTGTTTGATTTACCTGTGTTAATTAGGAACTAAGAATAGTTAAGACTCATAACTCTTTACACACACAAACAATCACATGTATGCTTAAACTGAATACGTTTTTATAATTTAAAAATGTTATATCTTACTATAGAAATTCAAAATTAAATCATCTTTACATATTTCTGACAAAAAACTAGATTTTAATAATTTTCTACCAAAACCATTGTATAACATATATATTTATTTACAAGTAATTCTAGTTCGTCAAAATCTTTGATAAAATAATTTGTTCATAAATCAAATTAAATTTTGGGACAGATATATATTTATATATAAGTAAGTTTAACCTTTTTTTTCTTCTCTTTAAATTCATTGTATTATAATGGAAGTCAAATATAGCTGAAATATTGCAACTCTCGTTTGATTGTAAATTAAAAAATTTTCAAACAAAAGCTACAAGTTAAAAAGAAAATTTTTCTATACAAAATGAAATATTGTATGTGTATAAAACTGCTGTGATTATGGTGTTAAATATGAATAAAACATTAATATATATTGATAAATAATTTCAAAAATATCAAATAAATTTTTATTGAAAATTTTGAAAGAATACAGTTATTTTTGCTGACATTGAATAAATGATTCATAAAATAAGTTGTCATTAAAAACTATTTTTAAACAACAATTATCATTTCAATTTATCATTCAAGCTAATTATAATTTTAATTTTTTATCAAATTTAACTGTATTTTTTCAAGTTGTAAAGATTTTTACCTAATTGAAAACTCGTTTTTTAAAATCTCTTTGCCTACCCATACTCTCAGAAAGGTAAGAAACTAAGACAAATTTAATTTTTATCATTTTTATATAAAATCACATTTATTTACATTTCTACACTATTGATGATTTACTGTACAAATCATCGACCACTGAAGATCGGTTTAACGAAATCTGCTCAATTTTATTTAAAAAAATCGTCACTGTAATAAAACATTTTTTCTAGACACTCAAGAATTAATTTAATCCTTGTAGAAATCCAGTTGCAGTCTCTTTGAAATGCTAGTTTTATAATTCTATGTACAAATTTGTACATTGGTATATCTTACGTAGTCACTTTTAAGTTTTTTTTATAGAGGATCACGTGTTAATTTAATTTATTTTATTGTCTATTTAACAATTTCACCATTTTGCTCGAATGCTCCAATCCTTTGGTGTCCAATGTAAACATTTTGAATCTATTCTGACTTTTCTTTTTGCCATAGCTGCTATGTGTTGCTCTTTAATTTCTCTGAAAATAAAAATTAATTTGTAAATATGACAAAAAATTTTTAATTGAATATAAAATTTTTAAAATAAGTCATTTCATTTACTTGTTTAACGTGAGAATGTACTGTCCTTTATAATAATTGATAAGATGAAGATTCTGTAAAGTGGAGATCACATCTTCTTTTTTTATGGAAGTAAGTTCACAAATTTCATTTATAGTTATTTGAGGCTTTTCATTATCACCCACAGGTTTGACATTGAGTAAAATGTCAAGGATCGCATGCGCCCAGTAACTTCGATAAGACAATAATCCTAAATCTGATAATGGTTTTTCAGGAGATCCTGTCTTTCCTTCAAATTTCGAAAGTTCATAAGAAAATTCTATCAGTAATTTTCCATAACCTTTTCTTTGAAACTGTGGCATGGTTAGAATACAAGCAACATTATAATCTTCTGTAGACTCTTTTTCTTTGGAAAAATAACCAACAATGTGAAAGCCTCGAATGTCATATTCTGTCATCACATAAAAAAGAAACGGATCTGTATCATAGTACAGTGTTTTATGATCAAGAAATAATTTTGCAAGAAGACACAAATTTTGAGCGTAGTTTTTGTTTTTTCTACCATCAATTTCAAAAAATGATATCGACCCCTTACGATAAATTTCATTGCCTGGTGGATGTCTTAGATTGCATTTTTTCAAATGTCTTTCTAAACACTTTCTACTTTTTCGATATTTTAAGCAAAATTCACAGATATATATACATGGAAGATTCACCAATTCTTGTGGATACGGACTAAAGTACCAAGGTTTAATTCGATGTCTACCAATTTCAATAAGTTCTATATTTTTCATTCTAGTCACTACATCATCATGATGATGAACAACTAGTGATCCTGTTGGTCTTGGACCAGCTGAAGGGGTCTGCGGAGCTCCGTCTTGAGAGTCTTCATTCTCTACCCCAGGGTGTTTTCTTTTTCGAGCTTTTATTTGGCCCCTTTGTAAAGCTGCTTGCAAAACATTAGCTGTTCCATTAACTGGCTCATTGTTGATGATGATTGGACTTTGAGGCCTACTAGGTATTTGTTTTTTTGGTGTAGCAGCTCCAGTTCCTGGCGCTGTTGCTCCATCTTTTCGAGGGTATTGAACTTTTCGAGTATCTAGAGACCTTTCGTGTACCCACTCGTCTAACCTTTTGTTGACTAAAAAATATTTATAAGTATGAAGTTAAAAATTTGTATGAAATTCTAACAAAAAATTTTTCAAAACTTTTGTAATTTAATTGAAACATTGTAAGATTATTTATAATATGCAATGGGTCTATCCATACATTTAAATAAATAAAAAAATAAAAAAAATTACTTTTATCATTGTAATTGGAATTTTTTTTTTTTTTTTTTTTACAGATAATGATTTTCTTTACACAAAATTTTTGGATAATTCTTTAGTTTCAGGAATAAAACAAGTAGTTCAATAAGTAAAAAAGTTGAAAAAAAAAAAAAACTAAGTTTTGATTTAACTCAGATCTTTTGAGAACATCATCTTGAATTGACTAATTAATCATGATTGAATAAAAATACATTGAATTTGTTACTTACAGTCCACATAATGTATGTAGTATTCCTTTCCGTCTGGAGATTCTCTTATACTTATAATTTCGGCAAGGGCTGAAAAATATTTGACTTTTTAACAAAAATATATAAAGATATTACTTAACCTAAAATTAAAAATTTTTTTCAATAATGAAATAAATTTTTTGGCACCGTGTATTAGAGGAATGCAGAAAATGTTTTTAAGTTTTATTGAGGTAAGAAAAAAAAAAAAAAATGATAAATGAATAAATGAACATAAAAAACTCTAAGTCTTATTGTGACATAGTACCATTAGGCTACCAAAACAAAAAATCTTGTGATAAAAATTATTTATGATTAAAGTTGAAATGAGGGTAGTTTATTATAGTTGTTAAAATTAATAAAAATTATTGTGATACTCACGCCAATCTTCCGTTCCATTCATTTTCACCGGTAAACGACATCCTTCTTGTAATGCATTCTGAAAGTTAGGTTAGAAACATTTACAAAAAGTCTTGATTCTAAGCTAACACAAACTAAAAAAATAATTGAAAAAAAAATCTCCAATGAAATAAACTTACCACTGAGTCGCATATTGTATCTCTTTCGTCGTGTTCTTCGATCATTTCAGACGAAAATCGTCAAAAAATCATACACTTTTTTAACAACCACCAGGATTGTTTTGAAGCGCTTTTGGAGCACTGGCTTTACTGGAGCAGGCTTTAGCATCAGCGCGCCGAAAGGCAGAATCGGCTGTAGTTTTATTGTAAACCCACCATGAGTTTAGTCCAAGCTCGTCGCAAACATTAAATTTTATCTCAAAACCCTACACGTAAAAATATGGTTGAATAAGGTATTATAAACAACTGAATACTTAAGGTTAATTAATAATTTTTTCATATAAATTTTTTTTTTGTTTTACTTTTTTTTACGAAATTATTTCTTGATTAAATATATATATTAGTGTTGAATTTTGTATGAATATTGTATCGAATTAAAAAAAATACTTCAGATTTGAGTAAAAAACTGTTACTTTACTGTTCAAGAAATTTTATTAAATGTAAATTGTGTCTAAAAGAAATTACAAAAATTATATTTAATTTATTTATTTTATTTTATTAATTGAATTTACGGGCAGAACCCATTACAAATTGATTCTGAATAGAATCATATCATTTTACAAATGTAACATTAAATCATAATAGAATAAATCATATATTATAGAAGTAATGATTAAAGTAACTTTTATAAATGTTGAAGCACATTAATTTATTTAAATAGTTATAAATTATACAATTTATTAAATTTATTATTATAAAAACAAGTTTTTATATGATTTTTTAATTATTAAAATCTAGACTATTATTTAATTTTTTCAATTTATAAATTAATATATTAATATTCAACTTTTGATGATAAAGTAGAAACCGTTAGGTTAACGCTGTAGCGCCCTCTAAGGGTACTATGGGGGCATGGGGCCACTCAGTACGCGCGCGAAAATCGGGCGATATAATCCGTCTTAGTCTTTTCCAACAAATGGTTAACATATACCAATATAATTTCTTAAAATCTGTTTTTAAAGATCTCATTTTTGTAAAATATAATTTTGCACTTTACATGGGGTTTTTTTTTTTTTTCACTTTTCTTTACCATTTGATATCATAAATATCCTTAATTTTTATCACACCTTTATACTTCGCCTACTCTGTCCATCTGTCTGTTGTCGATTGTCAAAGCGAGATTTTCAAACTGATCAGCACCTTCTAGAATTTATTGAATGACTTTAAAAGTAACAAAATCCAACCATACGCCCACTTTTACATGTGTACAATAGCATTAACAGAGAGAAAAAAAACAACTAAAATAATAATAATAAAAAAAGTTTGATGGCAAAAGAAAAAAATATCCTAAACATATAAGCATGAATCATAATTGCTTAATTTTTCTGTAAAGTAATTATTGTTCAATGATTTATAATAATGTTTTTTTTTTTTCTTAAATTATGAACTTTATTTATTTTTTACTTTGAATGTATACTGCCCACTTTACAACTTCAATAGTTTTTATAATACTTTAATTAATATTTTATGGGGAAAAAACATGCCTGCTAGAAATGGGTGAAAAATTTCAGCAGATTTTGGGCAAATCTGGGTAGATCCAAGCAAATTTTTCTCGCCTTCTGGTGAAATTCTGCTGAAATTTCTAGCAGGGATGCAAATCATTAAAAAAAAAAAAAAAAAAACTAATCCAGTTTGACATCTTTGATCTACATCCTCTTCTGTATTAAAAAAAATTATTACTGTTTTGTGTTTATCAAATTTCTGAATAATTTTGAGGAAAGATTAAAAAAAATCTTATTTAAGGTTACACTTATAATTAGTTTTTCAGGTTTTTCTAATTTACGTCAACATATGAGTATTTAAAAAAGTTTGGCTGATCGTATTATTTTATGTTATTTTATTCTTTTTTTGATTAAATTAATTCGTTTTTATTACAGAATTTTTAACGGTAAAAAAGCAAATTATTCTACAGATCAAGTTTATAAATAAGACTGATAATATAAAAATAGATACCTATGTTATCTCATCCCTGGTAAGATCAGTTGGGGTTATTAAAGGTCATCTAATTAGTTCACTGAATTTTTACTGAACTGGCCTATGCATTGTCTATAATGAGTTCAGCTTTGGTTCAGCTAATTTTTTCACTAAATTTTTATTGAACTTGCCGACGCAAAGTCTATAATGAATTCAGCTTTGGTTCAGCTAATAATTGAAATGTCGTCAGCGGGTGGGGTTCTATTTTATTTTTATAGTGACTGGTCACTCTAACCTCAAAATCGGAATTATGATTCGTGTTTTCGGTTACTCGCAATATAAAATGAAGACGTTGCTGCACTCGTACTATAATAAACTATTTTTAAGCATTTGGTTCAATGTGATTATATTTTTAATTATAATAAATATTTGCTAAATTTATCTAAATTATATTAAATTAAAAAGAAAAAAGAGTTTGAGACTATATAATTACCAAACAGTGGTTAAAACTTGTAATTTTCACCACTAATATAGACATTTTCAATGATTTTTGTTAAAAATTTTTACACTTAATTTTTTTTAACGCTCGTAAGTACCATGTTTAATAAGAGTTGATAATTTGTAAATTGACAAATTTTTTGAAGTATGTAATAAATGTCACTAAATAAATGGTTAATTAACAATATAATACTAGAATTATTTACTCAAAATTTTAAAAAGCTTTAATTTTTTTTAACTTCTAATTGAAGGCGTCGAATCACCTTTCGGTTTGTATCATTTGAAGATATTGTAGTAACAAAGAATAAATATTGTGAGGCAAAATTTATTTATTACTATTAATTATTTTAAGTACTTAATAAATCATAAAAAAATTCTATTAGCATAACGAAGACCGCGCGTGTTCAATTTTAATGAAAATAAACTGAACTTAAGCTGGAACTTTTAGTAAAAAAATTAAATAGTATTTGGTTGATATTCAGTGAAAAGCGTTTTATTATTAGCCAATCCTTCACTGGAACTTGATCTAATTCTTATCTTTTTGGCCAATTTTCACCTTATTTTCAGTGAAAATTTTTACCAAGAATTTATCTTATTTGAAATATTTTATAATTTTTTAAATCATGTATACATTAAAAGAATAAGTTTTGATGTTACAAAAAATTCAAGAATATTATTTAAAATTTGATATTTCTATGAAGAATGAAACACAGATTTTAAAATGTTGTGAAGAAGATACCCGTTCAGTGCTCGTCCTACAGCAAAGTTACATTGTTAGTCGAAATTTTGCGCAGTTTATATATATTTGTTTAAAACAAAAAAAGCTTCGAGGCATAAGGTACGACATAAAAAGTCTATTAATCAGGTGCAAGTAGAACAAGCTCGAGATATTTAAAATTTGAAAATATGTTAGGGAGACCAACGATACGGTCCTGCAGGACAAATGCTGACAGTGTATCTGCTCACGTACCTATCCACATACTAAAGGTGGTATTACCATTACACATGTGTAGGCACAGTTGCCTCGGGTGGAAGGGGCAGCTAGTATGTGAGGGTTGATGTAGGAGCCTCAGCGCTAGGAATAGCTAGCGTATACAGGGCGTGGTCAGGGCTAACCAATCGGAGGTCGAGGAAACGCTCTCCCGAAATCGAAGCGAGTAAAAATTTCAGCGGCTGTGTCAAACGCCGCACGTCATGTAAGGGGATCGGAGCGCTCTCTGATCTCTCTCTTTTACATTTTTCTTACTATATACTGAGCTGTATAAAAGAGGAGAGAGAGCAGCACTTTTCCATTTCTCGAAACTCACACTCGCGAAAAATTTACCTTCGTCAATCCTATCTCCTTTCGATTTATCCATGCATACTTGTCCATCTTCCGAGACTCTTATTTTATTCTGTGAAACTCGAGGCTTAAAATTTTCTATTTTATGCACTTAAAAAAGATTTTTTTCAACTTTAAGCGGGGTTATGCAGTTTTTGTTTTAGCTTCTCAGAATTCATTTAGATTGTGCGATTGAAAAATTTGATATCGAAAAACGAGTTTTTTTCTTTAAATTTTAATAATTCTTGATAAAATACATATTTTTTCATGCGGTTTTCACCATCATCTTTTTTCTTTTACTCTAGAAGTAACAAAGGCTATAAAAGTGTTGATTAAAAGATGTACAAAGCCCAAAAAATTTGAAAAAATGTGATTTCAAAAAATACATTTTTTTCTTTAATTTGTCATTACTCTTGAACATATTCATAGGTTTTTTTTGCGGTTTTTACTATTTTCTGGCTTATTACTCTAGAAGTAATATAGGCTACATAAGATACAGTGGAAAAAATTCATAGAATTCCAAAAACTCGAAGAACTAGATTTCAAAAAAAATTTTTTTTTTTTTTAGTTTGGAATAACAACTTTTGAACAAATGCATATTAATATTTTTTGCAGTTTAAGTCTTTTTTTCTTTTATTTCCAATGACTCATAAACAAATAAGTGGTTCTTATTAGCCGGGTACCCTACTTCCCCGATTCCCCCGGTTTTCGGATACCCAGGTAATGACAATCGGGTACTCGGATATATTTTTATTGTTCAACAGCTTATAAGATTTGTATGAAATTTAAAGTTTTTTTATCTTAAAAATTAGCATTCCTACAAGCGATGGTGACCATAGATTGATTTAATCCTTTGAAACCTTTGAAGGGAATAGTAAAAAAAATTTATTAAACTTCTTTTAATATTTCTTTATTAAAACATTTAATTGATTTTTTTATGGATAATTTACTCGGACAGAACTTAAATTTAAATAAAGGTTTTTAGTGCAAAAAATAAATTCACTTATAATAAGAATGAGAGATTCTATTTTTGGATTAAAAATGTTCTTAAACTTTCAAACTTTTAAAGTCACTTTTTAAGTTGAACTATTATAAAAGTAACTTATGTAATATACCTCTATTGAAATATCAGTCGAAGACGCGGGTAGCTGCGAGTATTATATAAAAAAGAATGTTGAAATAAACTTGAGAAAAAAAGATTCAAGATAAAAATGATAGCAGTAAAAATGGTGTTCAAACATGAATACAATATAATAATGAGAGAACATGTATGCGTGTAATGAAAATTCGGAGCACACACATTTATAAAGGCAGCAGTAGCAGCTCCGAAAATTGCAGCTCTGGTTTTAATAGCTTTTGCAGGAGGCAGCTCTCGGAGGGTCTGCGACCCCCTCCATGTCGTAGTAAGAGCAATTAGGAATCCCGCAAGGCCTCGCCCCGCAGAAGATGTTACCCCAGCCGGGGCCACCGGGGCTGCTGCGGTCGCGCGCCAACGTTCTCCTCGCGCAATTTATGCGCGTACGTGTGCAGCTGCACCAGCGCTAAAATCATTAGGAACAAGTCGTTGCCGCTGCACTGCTGCGCAGAATCCTGCAGCCGTTAGAATGCTTAGATCATAGTTCATACACGTACGTACACCCGCGCGCAAACCTCGCAACTCGCAAGGAAATCAATATCTAACACACCCACCGTGCGTACTGCCCGTGGTCCCGTTAATTTCAAAATTTATAGTTAATCACTTTTGGATAAATTTAAAAACGACTTTACTGTTTAAGTATGAAAAATACTTAAATTTTTTTTTTACTTAAAATTGAAATTATTGAAGAATTGTATTATAAATGATAAATCAGAAAGAAAAATAAAAGGTCACGTGACCGATGATTACGCTTTGAGTAATGAAACTGGTGTTCAAAGAAACCGCGGGTTAAATTAGTTGGAGAAGTCGACCTTCGCGCATCTAATTTTCGAGGAGGCGACTCGTTCGTGCATGATGCATTCGCTAAAAGCGTGGTTCGCTTCAAAGGAAAAAAGTATACAACGCCCTTAGTACCACCAACATCATCAAACGTCGAGCGATACGTGAATTTCTTGTGCATCCCCCTCCTCTTCTCTTAGGATCTGCTTAAAATTCATAAGGTGCTCTGTTTACTCACTAAAGATACGCCAGGCTTTATACTCCCTATGTAGCTTTTTGACGCCCTCATAACGCTTCTAACCTTCTCTTTTATTTTTTTATTTTTTACCCCCCGCACCTTTAAATGCTTTTTGTGATCCCGGCTTTTATAGCAGGCAATAGAATAATTGACGGGATCATTCTTGCTTTCTCATTTAAGAAAAAAAAGAGAAATTTTTCCTCAGAAGTTTAAGAGTCAAATCGGTTTTATAAATATCTGTCTACTAGCGTGTAATATACTATTCCTGGAGGCTTATTATTTTTATTTTTTTCCTCACAGTGATAAAATTGTCTTCCATATGACCATGGTTCAATACGAGTTTTTAATTTGATGCTTCAATCTTTGCATTGCAATCAAAGTTTTTATATCATGGGAAAGAATTATATTTATCGAATTAATAATTTACTTTTTATGTTAATTTTAGACTTTATCATCATGTATCGCTTTTTATAATTCGTTTGAATTGATTTAATTAAAAGTGCACAATTTTTCTGTTGAAATGATGATGAATCCAGAAAGTTTTCTACAGTACAGTAGTGTTTGTTTATAACTTTTAGTTTATAATAAACTTACTCAATCATTTTGAAATGTATTGTATTAGTTTTTGAATAAAGTCTTTCTAATAAGGTTGTTAAATTCTAGTTGTGAAGTTCGAATATAAAATTATTTTTTATTTTTAACAGAGCACCTCTCGGCTTTGAGTAATCCACTTGGTAATACATGAATATAATTAAACAAAAACTAGCTGAAAATTTATTTTTAGATTTACTTCCAAAAAAATAAATAAAATAATTTTCGAATTTTCAAATGAACTTTTAATCGTCCAAATAACATCGAAAATTAAAAAAATAAATTCTTATATTATAGTCATAAAGTAATGTATTCTCAAGTTTTATTCAAGTTCTTACTTATTTAATCAAGCACCATGAATCAATGAGCTTTAAATATATTAGTAAGTTTTTAAAGTTAATTTTTTTTTGTTATAAAAAATAATGTATAAAATATTAGTTTTAAGTTTTGATGGAAAAAAAACATCAGATTAAATTTATTGTTTTAAAGAAACATTGGACTTTATTCTTATGAGGTCGCTTAGACTTTTTATTCTAAATTCAATAGTCGAAAGAAAAAAAAAAAAAATTAATCAAGTAATAATGAGTAGACGTCGAAGAATTAGCTCGTCTTCGGTCGTATAACGCATGAAGTTTATCGAGCTTTAAAATTACCGGCTGGAACTTTCGCAAAAGCTTGCATAAATGAAAGTACGAGCGGTAAAATAAGCTAACGACCAAGCGGGTGCTCGTGTGCCATAAAAGCTCTTTGCGCGCATCAGAGACTGCTCAATTCGGTGTTCTCCTTAGCTATATATGCGTCTTCCTAATTAAGATGCATAAACTCCGGTGATGCTCTTTCATCATCTTCTTCTTATTCCACAGTTCTTGTTGGTGCGCGCTGTGCATCCGCAGTAGCAATTGTTGTTTGAAGAAAAGCTCGCGGTGAAAATAAAGACCAGCCAGCGTTTACTTTTGGCTCGCTGATAAAACACACAGACAACACGGGGCTTTTGGCTGACATCTCCCGCCGCCCGCGTCAGCCAAAACGCGAAAGGGGGGAGGGGGAGATCTACTATTAACTCATTAGCCGGCAAGTTCTTGGCACATTATTATCGCGTTCCCAGCAGCAGCAGCAGCACTCTTTGAGAAGAAAATGAGTCAGGGTGAGAGGGTGGAACTGACAGGAAGCGGGGAGCTGCGAGATAGACGCAGGCATTGTTTCGAGCTTGCGCGCAAACCACACGTACGCTATAGTCGGCTCTATTTGGCACATGCGGGAGAACGGGGGGGGGGGGGAAGAAGTTAGATGGAAAGCTTCCTCGGAGCTTGCACGTAGGTGGTAGCTGTGAAAGGAAGCGGCAGCAGCCATCTTGCCACAAACTCGACTCGACCAATCAGCGTCAACGTTGTGGTCACCCGGGCTTTCACCTCGGCGTACAGTGTCGTCGAGAGCTTTACGTATGCATGCGAGATATTCTCTCGGGTTGCCGTGTGTGAAACTCAACTCCCTTCCTACTTTTAATTCTAATCAATTTAGCGTGGCGTAAGTGCTTATAGCACAAGCAGGCCGAAATAAAAAGAAGCGAGTTGAAGTAACCTCTCGGGGCTGTTGATGCTGCAGCTCTGCATCGCGAAATAATTAGAGGCGGACTAATCGACGGAAAGTTTACACTCTCCTGAATTCGTAGTCTCTCCGAGGATTCTCCGATTCCCACTGGAGTTTCGTGTTTTATAATTTACGAGCTTACGGGGTGACCTTTGTTTACTACGACGCCTGAAATATTACTCGAGTTCCTCTGAGCTCAAATTTCAGTTTTAAATTACAAACCATTTTTTTCTTCCCTTTTTTTATCATAATGATTCTAAATTACAGAAGCTAGTTTTTAATTATTATTAACCTACCTTTGGTTTTGTCAATTTAAAAAGAAAGAAAGTTCTGAGATTTTTCAATTTCCAAAATTTTGCCAAACTTATCTTTACAATGGTTGTTTCAATAAAAACTCTGACTATAGAGTAGTCCAACCAACTCATATATGTGAATTTATTGTAAGTGTATACGTTTATGTTTGAATCATCAAAACAACACCGATTTGTGATTATACTACGATTAGGTACACTAGTTGTATACACCTTCGAAAATTTGAGTGTAGTTTTGAAAGGACCACCGTCTGAGAAGCTACTGTGTAGCGAAACATACGTAGCGGTTAACTTATTTTATAAATTTTATTAAAATAAAATATCAGTGGAAATTTGACTACTCTATAATAGACAGAGTTTTTATTTAAACAACCATTATGTTTATCATTTATAATTTCCATCAAGTAGAGGCAAAATCGATTGATATTTGATTTTTTATTTGTGTTTTCGAACTTTTTATTTTTGACTCAAGCAGAATAAATTAATTTAGAAAAAAACCTTTCTTGAACACACATTAAACATGGTTTCAGTGAGTTTATAATAACATTAACATTTTTTTTTCAACATGATATACTAACCATCTTGTATGTTGATAATCCGAGTTTTTTTTTATCTTTTCACAAAAATAACTTTAATAATTCGGATTTAGGTAATTCGAAATCATCGATAATTCGAAGTTGAAAGACCGGACTTTTGACTTTTGATTTATCGAAATTTCACTGTATTACTTATTTTATTTCAAAAAAGTTATTTGATAATTTTATAGTAGCTCAGATTACTTTTCCACTTTATAAAAGAAAAATCATTCCAGATGAAAGAGAAAAAAGTCGATCTATTTGTGTTCCTGATTGGAGGATATGAAGTCAAGGGCTTCCAGAGATATAACTCTACCGCATCCGAGTTAGAAAGTATGATCCGTGTGCTCTTGATATTTCCCTCTCGAGCAAGCGAGAAAAAAGTAAAAGACTTTTCGCGTAAACCGGGTGAGATATGAAAGATCCACTTGCCTCTTTACTGTGACGTAACCAAGTGATAATAAAAAGAAATTATTTAAATAAAATTTGAAAATATATCTAAAAGTCTTTGTAAGTCATCAAATGTTGCACTGATATATAATTTTTAATTCAGTACATAGTTAGTCTAAAATAGTACGATTAAAAAACAGTTGAATAAGAGTCATTCAAAAAGTTGAAATTTTTTATAAATTCAATTAATATTTATTAAAAATTAATGATACGATAAAACAGACGATGCAAAGCACTGAATAAAATAAGTCTCGGAGTAAAACTTGTTTGATTGCTCGAAAAATAAACAGCAGTCGAAACGGTTTAGTGGTTAATTAACTCCGGGGGCGCGGAGACACTCGACTCAAGCAAGAAATAAAGAAGGGGCGTGCGTTTCTTTGGAGGATATTTCCGCATTAGCCGTCTTGGGGTGGCTACGGCGCCGCGCGCTTTGCACCCGTATTCGTAATACCTGTAAAACTAGACGAGTTTTTAAGTACTTCCGACGTGACCGCTCGGCCGAAATTTTAACTTTTCGACTCCCTGTCACCTGTCGGACAGACTTCATTTGGTCCGCTCAGTAAGTGAGTTACGAAGAAAACTCAATTTGCCTTATCCGCGTGCCAAACTCGTTATTATTTCTTGATATTTTAGTTCTGCCTGTTTTCGTTCTCGTTTGACCCTTCGAAATGCGTCATTGTTGGATCAGGCTTTTTCGATAAGTAAGTACCCGAGCCTGTTTATTTTTAAGGGATCCGTGTATCCGGTTGCTTTGTTGAGACATTTTTTGGACTAATTTCGATCTGTTAAAAGAAAACCAGAATTTTATTTCTGCTAGTATTGAGATTTAAAGTTTCATTTTTCAATTATATAATGTAAATATCTGGTGCGCCTCTTCGTGCAATTTCTTTATCATAACATAAAACATAATACCTAATAATAAAAATCTTATCTTATCCTAAAATAAAAGAGAGAACCCAAAAATAATGTCAGCATTTTATTCGTGATGTGATTGGTTGAAGAACAAAATTTAAAATTTGAATTTTCATGTTTAATTTTTATATTACTATTCAATTAAAACATTTAGAGAATAGATTTGATAAAAAATAATTTTGTAATCAAGCGTTTGAAATTAACCGATTAAAATCATGAAAATAATAATAATTAGTAAATAAACAAAACCAATGAATCTATAACCACAAAAGTTTAACTGAACTCTGAACGTACCGCAAAGGTAAAGGGTGTATATAAGTATATAACTTATTGTAGGTTAATTTAGATGAAGCTTCGACAAAATTTGTTTTAGATAATGTAATACAATTGCGCGCGCTTGCGCGCTGAGAGAGACTAGTTAATTTAAAAAATTGAATAAATTCCGAATGGAGACTAGAGCTATCATAAAGTTGTCGATCTACATGGGTTTACAAGTGGTTAACGTCTCGGTGCACTTCAAAGCAACGAGTAGTGAAAAAATAATGCATTTCAAAATAAAGAAAACCTTTGGTTCGCTATACCCGCTGACTGTTATACTCGCAGAAGTCTAAATTGGGGACGCGCGCCCTCGTGAACACGAATAATGAAGAGGAGGTTTTCTTCTTCTATGTATGTACATTTTATGTATGTATGATGCGGCCTTGCAATTGGTTTTCTTTTTTTTTTCTTGTGATCCACTCGTACCCTGCAGTTCTGTCTCATCGTCACCTTTGATGCGAGATAATTCGAGTGTTGAACGTATGTCTTGACTTTTTTTCACATGAATTAGCTCGAGTATTTCGAGCGTACCTTCCCTCATTTTTCATTCACCACTGATTCTCTCCCACCCTACTAGTAACGCTAACTTAAAGGTACTATTTTTCTTAAACTTTAATGAATATCTATCGAAAAGGTTTTAAATAAGCTTTTATGTTTTCATTGTAATCACTCATAGGTTATAAGTAATTGTCTGTGAAAAATTTTTTTAAATGGGAGACATTACAAAATAGTTACAAAAATTTTCCTGGTTTCGTACAGATTCAACAGAAAACGTACCGATTTTGAGCAGTGAATTGCAAAGTTAAATCATAGACAGGAATGATATTTTTTTATTTAAAAAACTATTTTAAAAAAGAGTTATTTATTATATTATTATTATTATTTTTGACAAAATAATTACTCTGTAAGTACGTGCATAAAATGGTTCTTTCAAAACCATGTACAAAACACAATAATTAAATCAGTACAAACTTTTTTTCTCGTAACAAAGAGAAAAAATAATTATTTGAACACATTGCGGAATTTTTCACTGTATTTCTGACCAGGTCAGAGGTTTAATGAATTTACTTCGTGAAAACTCAAAACATCGATTGAACTAATCTATTTAAATTAAAAATAAACATGAGCTCCAAGCAGAAAAAATAAAATGAAATTTAGTTTAGATACGTCAACAATATGAATAGAAAAAATTTTTGGGGGGTCTTTTTACTGTCTTGCAAGTAGCTTTTAAACGTGATTCTTATCTAATTTTCTAAAAATTCATGTTCAAAGCCTACCGTACATCTGCAGTTCTGAAACCTAGTATTTTCTTTGTCATTGAATTAATTTTGAGGAAAAAATATTTTCAAATCTCATTTTGATAAGTTTGATCACGGATGATTTAGTTTTCTAAGAGCACTTTGCAGACTATTTTGAAAATTTAATAGCCTGC
Organism: Encarsia formosa; assembly: GCA_038277355.1. Lineage (NCBI taxonomy): Eukaryota > Metazoa > Arthropoda > Insecta > Hymenoptera > Aphelinidae > Encarsia > Encarsia formosa. Next base: position 16,489,115 of record CM076185.1, read on the forward strand.
TCATTAAAAATTCTGATTTTATATGTCTAATTGAAGAACTCTGCTATAAGAACTTTTTTTGAAACTTCACCACAAATAAAGAAAATGAGAATTTTTATGTGTTCTTTTTGGGGAGGAGGGGGTTGAGTGTTTGCTAAAAAAACAAAAAAGTGACTTAAATATTACGACAACCTCTTTGTTAAATTAATTTAAAAAAGATTACATCGAATGAGACATAGACTCGGCCATAGATTTTTAATGCTGTAAGCTTGAACATCTATTTCATAAAACTAATTAGAAGTAATTTAAAAAAACGTTACCAATTGAGAGCGTGTAGATGAATTACAAAAATCAAGACGTATCGTACGTAAAAAAATTTTATTTTATCAAGTTAAAAAAAAAAAAGTTAAATTCAAAGCGTTTAAAAATACATTTAGTAAACCCCTTAATAATTTGGATTTAATTTAATAACCCGACAAACAATAATCCCTGTTAAATAGAAAGGGATGAAAAAAAGAATAGAATTGTTATAACCGCTGGATCGAAGTCATAATACACTTGGCGTCATTTCGCATGGCTCGTCTCTTTGAATAGAAGCAGTGGACCAAAATAATCCGTCGTCAACGCATCTTTAAAAAAGACTTAATTGGCAGCGGTTGGAGTTTGGTTCTTTCTTTATTCTTGCAAAAAAAAAAAGAGCCAACGAGTGAGCGAACGAACGAACACGCGCTTTTTATTCGATTGAAAAGCCCGAGCAGCAGCCAGGGTAGTCGAAGGTTCGTTATCGCGAAAAGAAAATCCTGTCCAATCGCAGAGCGCCGAGTGGAAAAAAAGAAGCTCGGTCCTCGAGAAATTCCGCACGGACCGAGTAAAAAGAAAGAAAGAAAGAAAGAAGAAAAAAAAAAAAAAAAATGCCGGAGCAAAAGAAAAACCACAGCGCGCGCACGCATATATGATGGAGGTAAAAAGCTCCCCGCGAACATCGAGCGTGTAATTCGCCTCTTTAAAGAACACTTGGGCGATAATTACGGAGGCTGCGGGCGTGCCTAGACTCCCGTGAAAAGATGCTTTTTGCTGCTGCTCTCGCTCGCGTGTGTGTGTGTATTCATTTTTTTTTCGCGACTAGCCTACGGAAAGACGGGCTTTTAATTAGCACACCAGCGAGCGTTTAATATTCGCGGACTGTTTTATCTTTTAAACTTTGGCCGCGTGAAAACGTAAAATATATAGCTCTGATGGAAAAAGTTACATTCTCGGTCAACTTTCAACGATGCGTGCTTTTATATTCCAAATGAACCCACTTTTCTGTGACTTCAAACTAAAAAGCTTTTTTTTTTTTTTTTTTTTTAAAGTAGAAATCGCTTTCAAAAAATGAAAAAGGAAGAGCTTTTTTCTAAACTAAAACGACGAGCCACCATTTTTCTTGGTTCGAGGTGTTATCGGCAGAGGAACCCCTCGCAGGCGGTGCACGCGTGAATCGAAAATGAGATTACTTTTCCAGCATCTCCCCTAAACGTCCGAGAGAAGTCCCCTCTTTTTTTTTTTTTTTTTTTGGGAAGATAAGGCTTCCATCCGATTGGGTGTCTGCTCGGAGCTTTTATAAACACCCTCATTTTCGGAGCGCAGGCATCAATCTCCCGGCGCCTTGGTATTTCGGAAAACGGACCCCTGGGCTATGTGACATCCTGTGTGTCAGGCACCCGCCCGGACGGAGAGGAGGAAATGAAGGGAGGGGGGAGGGGTAAAGACGCCGACACTGAGGGATGCGCCCGCGCCGCGCCTCCGGCTGAAGTTGAAGCTCGAGGGAATGTCAAAGGGACGTGGCCGTCGGGCGTATACACTCTCAATATATCCCGTACCCGAGGATGTGCTAAGTCACGCCTGGGAAAATTCTGCGCGGATAACTTTCTTTTATTGGATATTTTATAAGGGCTTTCAATCCACAACTGAATATTTATTTCTCTTATTTTCAAATCAAACTCGTCGATCCTTATTTATTTATAAATCGAAATTTCTTTCAAAAAGTTTCTACCGATACTGAATAAATCATTATTTTTCAAGAGCCTTTTATTTTTTTTATGAAAAAACTTTTGTCATTACAATTTTTATTAATTAACTGCAACAGTATCAATGCAGTTGTATGCATGGTTGTATGTAAGTTATGGTTCTGAAAAAATTGTATTCTTACTGATACGTCTTGAAATAGTTATTAAAATCTACTTTGTACTAAAATTTTCTCCTATAGGAAACTTATAAAACTTTAGCTGGAGAAAAATTTACTTAACACTTATACTGTATACAAGTACCAACACCTTCAAAAAATGTCGTTTTCAATATCGAAGAATCGAAGAGTTCTTGGATGGGCTAACGATGCTGAAAATTATAGGTTGAGAGTGATAATTTTTTCAAAAAGGTAATTCTCTCGATATTTTCGACGAACCATTTTATTTACTTTTTAAATTGATAGTATGTGTTTTCAAAAATATTTGTTCATAAATTAAATAAAAAATAGTATTGAGCCGAAATTTAATGGATTAAAAGTAATTTTCCAACGCATCGTAAAAAAAAAAGAAAGGTTTTGGTGCTTAGAGTAGGGTGTATTAAGTGACGCAAACGCGTACATATAAACTAAGGCCAAAGTCATTTCCGAGTGCGTAACGTTGGGTTCGGTGGTCCCTCCTGGGCCGCTGATATATTACCTCGGCATCTTCCTCCCTAAGCCATCCCTTACACGCAGCAGTCCCCCGGCGGCGCCATCTTGAAGGACTCTCCCCTCCCCCCCCAAGAGTCCACATGGGGGAGAGCAGCAGGCACCCACCCCCAGGATCGAAAATCCCATTAGAGGGGGTGGTAAGGGGCGCCCATTTTGAAGCTCTGGAAGCAGCCTTGTCCTTATCTCGGGGGCCACGTGTTGTGTAGTTGCAGCCTGGTACGCGGCCATTCTTCCTCCTTCGCCTACCCGCTGGCTTTATTTCGGGGGGTTTTAGCCAAATTCCGGGGATGGCTCGTGTGTGGGTGAGCCACCCTTTAAATCTCGTGGGAGTGGCTCGGCTGCGTGTGGTGCCTCCTGGCTTCTTCCCTTATAATGGATATTTTATGCGATACGCTGCTATCAGCGGCTCTCTTCTCCTCCTCCTCCTCCTCCTCCTGCTCCTCGACGTCTTACGTCCCCGTCAATTCCCCGTATCTTATAACGTGTACGCTTTTTACCAAATTTTATCCCGACCTAAATTCTAAATATGCAAATCGATGATTTATTATTATAATTTGTTTCTCTGCGCTCTTGTATGATAAGGATTCATATTTTTCAGCTATTTTTGCATGACTATTTGAAGTTAATTTTATTTCTGATTTACGATCTCTTTACTCTCGAAACTCCCACGCTCGGTTACTGACGTATGCTTGTTCAGTTTAACAATTTCAATTTATTCATAAATACTTCGTCATTTGAAAATAAATGGGTTCAAAGAAACTTATCAACTGATTCTTCCTCTTGAGCCGGAGAGAACTTGGTTTTTTTCAAGCATCCCCATATATTAAAGTGTTTAAAAATTAAATTTTAATTTTTTTTTTTAAAGCTTATTCAAATGAATTGGTACGTAAAAAATCAAATGGTTTACCTCAAATTTAAAGTTTACTACCCCAGAGCATTAAAAAATTAATAAAAAACTAACATGTAAAAAAATTAAGAAACTAAAAAAGAGAAAAGTCAAAATGAATCTAGGAAAACTTGTGCTGTATATTTAGTCTATTTAAGTAGTTATTCAAGTAGCTGAAAAAATAAATTTCATAAAAAATTGGTGAAGAAAAGTCGTGATTCTTAGCACTCGAAGATGACAGAGGATCGCGAACGCGGACAATAACTCATAATAACGAAGGGGCTGGTAGGTATCTTAGGTGGGTAGATAGCCTTTAAAATCTGCATGTAGTCGCGCGGCTGTAGGCATTAAAATCCTGACTCGGCTTGTTTTCAGGGCGCGAGCAGCAGCAAACGCGCGATAAATCAAGTGCAGTAGCAGCCCTCGTAAAAGGGCTGCTGCCGCTGCTAGGGAGGCTCTTATATACGTGCACCTCCCCCCCCCCCACCCCTCAACCTCCTGCCCGTTTTCGAGTTATCCGCGGAATTTCACGGGAGCTCCGGCGCAATATAATGCCGCGAAAAGGGGCATTTTTCGGGAGTTTCGCGTGCTCTGGATTTTCGGGAAGAGTATGCACCACCTCTCCTGCTCCAACTCTCTCTCTCTCTTTCTTCTCGACATTCTTGAGGGATTTGATTATGCAAAACGAGATACGGCTGCCGCTTCGTTTACTTCTTCTACTTCCTCCTCCTGCTTCTCCCTCTTGCTCTGCTACTGCATTTATGTGAGGTTGTCTTTTTCTTCTTCTTTTTTTTCGCTTATTCCCCATGCTCCTTTCTGTTGCTGAGCTTTCATTGTTAAACTCTTGTTGCTCTACTGGCTTTCCCTATTCTCGAATTCCTGAAATTATACAAAAAGTATTTTACATTAAACGCATGTTGATAACTTATATTGTTGTCTTTTAAATAAAATTTTTAGTAAGGCATTCCAATCTCATGGAAACATTCTGTCAAAATCAGAAAATTTACTATTACACCGAAGTTTTGTGAAATTTTTCAAGAACTTGAAAAAGTTTATAAATAAAGTACAGAAAAGACACTGGTTTAAGGAACTTCATAATTTTTTTTTATTTTTCAGTTATTTACAACATTAAGCAGTGTCATTATTCTTTAAAGCAAAACATAAAACTCGTAAACAAATAAATTGCAAACCTGGAGTTACGTCTAAACAATTTAGGTTATTTAAAAAAATTATTTCTTAGAAATTTTTTTTTTTTTAACTTAGAAATAGATCCGTACTCCCACACTAAAGACAAATAATCAAAAAATTCCCGTTAATAAATGGTACAAACTCGGGAGTTTGTATTTTGGTCCGTCGACGCTCGGCAAAAGTACAAACTCACGAGTTTGAAAGTGCAAGGAGACGTTATGACATGTGGAACGTCGTTTTTGAAGGCTTAAAAATATTTTTCCCTAAAAATTCATTGAAAAAAAAATGCGGAGTTGCAAAACTCTCTAAGGGCAATAGGCTTTCTGCAGGAATTTTTTAATAATAACCTAAAAAACTGTTTTTTTTCGATATATGGGCTAAAACTACCCTCTTGGCTATAGGGTAAGCCATTATATCAGGCTCATTGCCAGAGATGTTAGTGATTTGGTTCATTATTTACCAAAGCATAAGAAAACGATCCCCAAAGTTTCGTCAAGATCGGCATGTCATAACGTCTCCTTGTCAGCTATATTTTCAGAGTTTGCGTTTTCATAAAATAAACAACCAAATTTTCTCAGAAGCTCAGAAAGAAATTGTATTTACGCGGACAGGCCCAAGTGAAACTTTTAGCTGCTGAAAAAGCTAAGAAAATAGTAATTGGTTCCCTCTTAAAAAAAAGTTTAGCTTACTTAAAAGAATAACAAAAACTTCACAAGTATAAAAGCCGGCTGCTCTTGTTATTAGCATAAGCCTTCAAAACAAAGAAAAAAAAATAAAGAAAAAGCATAAGTTTAATGAAGCGCTTGGTTGGCCTCGATAAAACGTTACAAAAAAAAAACAACAAAACGACCCCCAAATTTACTGCAGCGAACTCATTTAGTTCGAGCTCAAAAAATATGCGAGGTTGGTTAAGAGAAAGCCACTTAAAACTACGCCGACTCAAAAATTTTATTAGTCTGCACTGGTTTTAGTTTTTACTTTTTCATGCACCTCGAAGGATTATAAAAAAGAAAAAAAAAAAAAAAAACTTTGCGCGTATTGAAATTCAAATGAAGCATCGCTTTTCGATTTCGCGCACTTACCAATGAATCACGCGCCGAGATGAAGCGGCAGCTGCGTGGGTCCGTGCAAAAAAATACAGAGGGAAGGGGTTGACGCTGCCGAATTATAATATCCTCGCGGTCTCATTTGAATTTCAATATACGGAAAAAAAAAAAGATAGATCCGTGAGTCCCCTTCTACGCGCGAAAAGAGGGGTTGGGCCCCGTTGAGGGTTAAATAATTTCGGAACCACCTATCGAGCCAGACAGAATTTCCATCCGCTGTTTACGGCACCTCATTAGAGCTGCGTCAAACTATGATTCCCCCTCGTCTCGATCATCCCGTACTTAAACTACACTTTATAATTCACCCTGCAGGGAGTTGGTTTAAAATTTTTCCGTTTCATGTGACTGTTACCAAAAATTCGTCATTTTGAACAAACATAAATCGCATCGTTATAGAAGATCCTCGAAGAAGCAGCAACAATACGTAACCGATATTTTCCCTTGCAGAGGGCTCTAATTTTTGAAATATTCCGTAATGTTGTTGCAAAAGGTACTCGTTATATACTTTTGAAAAGTTACTGCTTCGGTAGCACAGGAGGAGCAACTACGGGAAGCTGCAGGCTAGCTTTACAGTTTACGGAAAAGTATCGGAATACCAAAGCCAGTCTCGAAATCGGATCACGCCTCATTATGTACCAAGCAACGAACATCAACGCAGCTGGTGCTGCACGGAAAACGAAACGAGCCGAGTTTGCCAAGTTTCACTGCTCGCTTCTTCTTCTTTACTAATGAATGCATCATCAACTAATAATCGTAACAGCTTCATGCGTTTACTTCTGACAGTGATTTATAGTCTTTATTTTTCAAAAGTCAACCGAAAGTTAGTATCTTGCTAACTGTGAGTTTTCTTTAGCTCGGAAAACGGACGGATTTAAAGTATTTGTGGCAGTCAAAGCTTTGAACATTGTTTCGGGTAAAAAAGCATTACTGCGTAACGGTATCATTGCAAGCTTTGAAGTTGTATCGTGACAAAGCAAAGTAGACTTTTTGTTATTATTACTTGGAAAATAGTCCTTGAAAAGAGAATAAAGAAAGTATACATAATAAATACATAACATTAAGACCACGCAGCTACGATAATAAGGCTTTTTTTCTTGAAAAATCCTCTCTCTCTCAAACACACACACACACACACATCCTCCGCATGGAACAGTTTCCTCTCTCAGCAGTAGCGGAATAAGATGGGAAGCCATAGCCTCGGGGTTCCAACATACATAGCACGCGTGTACACGTGCAAAATAGAGGGAAAAAAGAGAAATAAAGGTTCTGCTCCGGATAAAGGAGCGTGGGGGAGGAAGGCTTTTATCTCGCTCAGCCACCCGAGACTTTTTACCGATAAAACAAATGTCTTCGATTGGTCGAGGCCTAGTTTGCCGTTCGTTTTTCTTTATACCTCTCCGGTATACTTCGCGAGGGGTGAGTTTATCGGAGCCACGGGAGTCGTCCATTTTTCTCTTTGGCGGCACCCTCCTCCCTTGCGAAAAGAAAAACGCCGAGCATTAGAAGAATCCAGCTTTTTTTTTGGGGAGAATTAGAGGGTGCATGATCATTTCGACGCGATAAGGAATTTCGGTGGCTTGCTGGGGCGGCTGAGTGAGTTAAAGTTTTTTTCCTTTTCCTTTTCTCTTTGGGGATCGACTTGATGGAAAAAGTTTTGCCCCACCCTCTTTTTTTTAGATGGAGTGCGAATCGAAGAAGTTTACGCACCACATGGTTCACAGTGTTAAGCTTTTTTTTTTTAATACTATTGGTTTAAGAAAAATTTTTAAGGCCATTCTTTATTCAAAATTTATTTATCACTGAAAGTTAAGAAATATTTAGTGTACACACAGCAGGTCCTCACGATTTGTCCAGGAGAGAATCGCGAGTCTATTCGGGAATTAATGTTTCATGTATAAGTCTTGCAATTTTTTTCCAGAACATTCTTAGCTTTATTGTTGACTTGTCGTGACCAAATTTTAAGACTCTGGCTTACATTAAATTATGCTCACCATTACCCTACCTAAAAAAAATTTTTCAAGTAGCGATTAAATAAAAATAAGATACGACCAAGTGAAATATGCACTTGTATGCACCAATCATTTAGTGATTCATAATTTATTGATGTAATTTATAAAGTTGAAAAAATCCGAGTATATTTTGAACACCTTGTAAATCAATGTTAGCGATGGTGGCGATACGGGAAAAACAAAGAGAGTTTTTGGAGGGAAGTAAGAAAAAAAAAGTCTTGGTAGCGAACATACGCAGCAGGGAAAGAAGAAGAAAAAGAAGAAAGAGAAAGACAGGCGGAAGAAAAAAGGCGGTGCGGGGGTGCACGTCGAGTCCGTCGTTCTTCCCCTTGGCTGAGCTTGCAGGTTTCGTGTGTGGACCGTAAGTTTAGCGTGGCCCCCCCGTTGGGTTGCGCGCGTCTGAAGAGAGATAACGCGGAGAGGAACGAGGAAATTCTGTCTTCCCCGAGAGAAGACGTGCAGGGTGGCTGGCTGGCTGCTTGCGTTGCGGTAGCAGCCTCCTGGCCTGGAAAGTTTTGCATTTGCCTTAGCCCCGGGGATTTTGGTTAGAATATTGAATCTGCCAGAGTAAAGGAGGAGGAAGAGGAGGGTTGTGCTCGTTACAGGGCCCTCCTCCTACCCACCCCCCGCTTTAACCTCCCTCTCTTATTCCCTCGCTACCTCTACTGCTGCTGCTGCTGCCTCGGGTTTATGCCAGCGACTATAGTAGTTTCCACGTAATCTCGTGTCGAAGAATACGAGCAAATATAACGATGTGTTTTCTCTAAGCGCACCAGGGATTTTCTTTGTTTGCTACTTTTTTTCCCGAACATTTCCCTTCATTCGCTTTTCTTCCAAAATCTCTGCAGCTAGATTTATTGCAAATTTAATATAATCATTCAATCTCCTCAGTCTGCAAAGATCTGTAAACACCCATTACCTATTGAACTTCAAGGTCCACCCTTAGTTACAGTCTATAATTATTATGAGAAATTTTGTTTCGAAAAAAAGAGAAATACGTTACCTTTTGAAATGAAGTTCAAATTCAATTACACTAATCAATTCGCATGACAGTGTAATAGAGTCAAAAAAAAATTTCAAATTATTTAGTTATCAATTTAAATAAATTTAAATGCTTGCAGTTACTCGTCGCTGAAGGACATGACTTGGATGTAAGATATAATTGCACCAAGATTACTAAGAACTGAAAACTGAAACACCCAGACATCACAAGGTACCATCATCAAAAGTTTGTCAAAAAAATAGATTAAAAACAAGTAACCATTTAAAATTTATTAAAAGATCTTTTAAAAATTTGTCGAAGAAGTAAGCTTTGATAAAAAAAAAAGAAGAATAATAATACAAGAGCTAAAAAAGAAGAAGGCTCGCAGCGCGCAAAGAGTAGCTCAAACAATGATTAAAAAATATTTTGGAAACCAGCCCCCTTTTTTGAGGTGTCAAGGGTGGGTTTGCTGCAGTATAAGTGTTACACCGCACGCTCGTAAAGGAAGATTTGTGCGTTTGACGTCGGACTACGCGCGATTAGATAAAAGTGCGAATAATATATTTTACGAGACGCGTGATTTATCGGTTGGTGCTACTGCCGCCGCTGGAAAATTTGCGTACGAGGTGTCCAGTGTCAGGCAGGCCAGTCCGGCTTCCGCCTGTTTTGACCGCGAAGGGGGTCAAAGGGGAGCACGCCCCAGGTCACTTCCGCATGTCCATCCGGCACCCCAAGGAAGAAGGGAAGGGGTTGGGCACGCGTGCCGCTTGACCAAATTATCGCTATGTCGCAGGTAGGACGCGACGCGTGGACAGTTAGGGACGAGCTTCCGGTCGTCGTGCCGCGATTGAGCGACCACCACCTGCACCCCAAAACTGGATCACTCTCTTGGTCCTTCACCTTTTTTTTTTTTTTCCTTTCGCTTTCTTTTTATATTGACCGTTGCTGGCTTGCTCGCTGGCTACGTACTTTTCGGTATTGCGCTTACGGAGGGAGCACCGAGTTATTATTATTTCCATTTCGTCTAAACGTTTTTTTCGAGGGTAGTTTTACATTGCGCGAATCCGACACGGGTGTAAGTATAATGAATTTGCACGCGAGGAAGACTTGTACATGCATGCGCGCCGTTGTGTATATGGGTAAAAAAAGGATGCGTGCGTAGGCCCTGTGGACATGGAACGGATGTTTGAATTGAATTTATTATTAGCGAAGCATGCCCAACTCTACACCAAAAATTTTGATTTACGACCATTTTTATCCTCGAAAACGGCTGTTATTGCAGCATTTTATAATAAGAATTATGTTTTATGGAAACAAAAGGTCGGTCATATGACAATATTAATATTATATTGATTGTTTACAAACTTAAATCATGAAATTCTTGACAGGTACATACTTAAAAACTGTTTCAAAATTTAAGCCGTACCGGTCAGATAAAATATTCTGAAACAAGGTAATACAGTGCGCAGATAAACTAAACATAAAATTTTAAAAACTCGTCAAAAATGGGGAATTATGCGCATATAGCATGAAAAAAAGGCAAGAATAGAGGGAGAGAGAGGAAGAATATAGAAGAAAAAGAAATGGAAGAGGAGAGCGTTCCAGTGTAAAGCGTGTGCGTGTATGCGAATCACCCTCGATGGCGGCGTCGTCGTCGGCGTCGGCTCAGCCACCCTCGATATTAAAAATTTCAATATCCTAGCCCCAGGGGTGAAAAACACATAATGTATTCGGCTGACGTCCCGGCCATTCTATCGGCGAGAAAAACGTACAGTTTTTCCACTGGAATCGAATGCCTCCTCCCTCTTTCCCTCCTTTCGATTCACGCAAGCCAGTCGGCTTTTTTTTCTTCTTTTTTCTTCTTCTTCTTCTCTTCCTTTCCCAAAGGAAGCCCCTTTGTCTTGTTTTTCGCCTGCCCCGTGCTTGCTCATCCTTATGTTTCCTATATGGCTTCCTTTATTTTATTTTTTTTTTATCTCTTTCCTCTCCAGTTTTCCCATTTTTCAGCCTCAGCCTGTCTATCTCCTTCTACTTTTTTTTTCGGCGCGCATGTACCCTTTTTTGCATTTGTCGATTCCCTCCTCGCCTAACGCAGGTGGCTGATTTTTTCTCAGCTTTTAAATAAACGCTTATCTGGGATGGAAATATAATCTTTAATGTGTGCGCGTACATCTTTCAGATAAATTGTTTTTTAATCAAATCCATGGCATTCCATAGACACAAGAATTCAGCTTAAGATTTTTTAATTTTATGCTGCTCCGGATTTATGAACACGATTTGAAAGAAAACTCTGTGGGAACAATGAAAATTTTATCAAGTTATTTTTTTTAATTCGAATTGTTTTGAAGTTTGAAAAAGTTAATCAACTGGAATTTGTACGGTATAATGCGTATGAAAGTTTTTTTAGAACATATGTTATGTACACTAGCCAAAGTTTAGTCTGTCTAAATAACATTAAAAATTTTGAAAAAATCGGTATCACCATCCAAAATTGATTACTTTTTTTTTCTTCAACTAAAATTAAAAATTTAGATCGTGAAATCTCTATTTTGAAAAATAATATCTCTGTCTTGAGGTAGCGTATGCAGCGTAGAATGTTTACTCATCAGTCGGACTTTCTAACAAACTTATGTGCTATTCAAATTCCACTTTTGTATTTTTCATTCATATCTCGGACTCATGCAATTTGAGACTTTTAAATCATTCACAACAAGTAGCATTTTGAGTATGTCATTACAGAGACACTGTGATTTTGCCTTTCTACAATATCAGTCTTTTTTATAGCAGCCTTCATTTAAATTGTATGAATTCAGTTTAAACAGTTTTGGCTAATTTAAAAAAATATTCTTCTTTACTAATCTTATTTCATTAAAGTTTAAGCTGTAACTTTCATAATTTATTTTAATTATAAATTATTCGTGTAACATTTAAAACACACTTAAATCATTTTTTGAAACTGCTTTCTCAATTCAAATATATTTGAAAATTAAATTATTGATTCAAATTTCTCATTGTTACAGACTAAAGTTCATTGTTCTGCAAAAGATAAAATAAGTAAAAAAAAAAAAATTGCGTTTATCGTTTTATGATTCACCAATTCGATTTACATAAAAATAAATAAAACAAAATCTACATTAATTTTTTAAATAATTCGCTGTTAACTCTAAACTATTTTTCTATAAATTGCTTGCTATATTTTAGCGCAAGTATAAAGTAAACTTTGAAAAAATGTGTTTTGATTAAATGAAAAAAGATAATTGACTTTTGATATTTTTGTTATACCATTAAATAGGCTTGGCTGGTTTTGTAAAAAGGCACGGTGCAGTTCTCTTCCAGAAAAAAATAAAAATAATCTCGTAATGGGTATACTTAAAAGACTTTGGACAATAGCACCCGGTAAATAAATTCAACCCTTTTGTGTGAAAACTTGGCTGGTCTACGTTAATAATCCAATTGTTTTAGTCAAGAACTATAACTCTAGGCGATAGAAAATTTTCAATGAGTCTCGTTCACCCACCCCCATTTGAGTAATGGCCGCGCGCCTCCAAATAACCAGAAGAAGGAGGAAGAAGGAATAAGAAAAAAAAAGGGCGAAGAAGAAGCCATCGGAAAATGGATACCCGGGGGTAGGAGGGAGAGCAAGGGAGTTTGTTTACGGTCACGCGGGGGCTAAACAACTTAACGACAAAATTTATAGTTCCACAACACGCCTACCACCCTTAGAGATCCCCGGGTACCGGCCGGGAAAGGGATGGGTAGTAATTTATGGATGTTGTCGTTCCTCTATCGATCGGCTGAAACACAACGGGTGTCCAAGAAAAACGCGGGCTTCGCGTTTAACATATCGAGCCTATTGACTGACGATAACTAATCTATATGCGCGAGGATGAAATCGCTTCTTTTTTTTTCATGGCCCGAGAGCAATGAGTCGTTAAGAGGGGAGAGAGATATCGGCGAGGGGAGGTGAATGATCGAAAAGGGATGATTTGCATATACGTTGGCGCGTACACGAGCTACCCCTCCCCTGCACGTCGCGTCGTTCTTCTTATTTGGATAAAAAATGGCCGACTCCCTATTGTACTTTTAAATTTAAAAACTTTTGTTACGAGGAATCCCGAGCTGGGAAAAGTTTATCCTTACGAATTTTCTATCAATCATTGTTACAACCGTAATGTGTACATTATAGCCATTTAATCATACAATTTTTATTGTGATCAAATTTTTTATCAAAATAAACAAATAATCAATCTATTTCGCTGCTAAATTGAAGTAATTCATTAATAAAATTAAATTTTTCAAATATTTTTTATTATTACGAATTGAAAGTTGTAGACCCAACATGGTAAATCCTTGGATAAAATGTGAAATTTTAGAAAAAAAAACTTTTTTCACTTATTTTCGGAAGTTTTAATACAAAAAAATTTATTTGGTGAAAAAAAGGTACCACAAAATTCACAAAAATGGGATCAAACAGCTTATTCTCTCAGTTCCGAGCTCAGTTTTTTACCACGAAGTTAACAAAACGGGCATTTCAAATGTTAAGTATAAACTTTCTCATACCTACTTATAAAGTTGAAGGCAAGGATGATTCGAGAAATAATAATTGAACAAGTTTTTGTTAAAGAGCGAAACAAGTCTTAAGAATATATAAAAAATATAAGACCTTATTCGATAACACTACCTGAAATAAAAAAATGAATGTTTATCTTGAAATATAATCTAATGAATTTTCTAATCTTTAATGAATTTTCTTTTCTTTCTTTTTTTTTTTTCGACGTTATTACACAAACTCTAACTTGTATTTCAGAAAACGTTGCACGTTAAAATTTTTGTAGTATTTCAACAACATTAAATCTTGATGAATGAAAAAATCAATCTCAAGTTAAAAAAATAAGATGTACCTGTACTAAATAAGAACTCCCATTTAGTTTTTAATGTGTTAGTTTCATGGCAATTTTTAGAGTATGAGAACGTCAAAACTTTTGGAGTTTGAAGCTATTTTGCAAATTATAAATATCTTAACGTTCCAACCTAAAAACTCGTTTGAAACACCTCTATCTTTACGTTTTCGGTTAAAAACCAATTTAATATTTTATCAACAAAGTTTTATACTCTCAATCAAAAAAGCTAACTAATAGACGCAATTATGTTGTTTTTGCTGTAAAACCCATTTTATTTTTGTTTCAATGCACTTTTAAACTACTTTCATGGTGTAAAAACTAATTTTAATCCACATCTAATACATGGAATCTCCTTTTAATTGAAATATACTCTCGATATAGAACGTATAACTTGTTCAAAATTATATTCTACAAAAAATTAAGCACTGAGTAACTCCAAATCACTCTGATTATTCAAAATGAATTATTGTAGTCTCTGCAAAACTTTGTAACCCAATATTTTCTTTTTGTTTACCTCAAATTTTTCCAAAGGTTCATTTTATATTTATAGAATTCTTCTATGTAAGTATATTTTTAATCAAGAATAGGTATAAGGTAGGGAATACATACTGAGCACACAATTTTTCGTAATATGAAAAACTCCATCTTGGAAAGAAAGTTTTATCGTACCGAACCAATTCATCGGAAGTGGACCTTTAGGATCTAGTTTTGAAATCAAACCTTAAAAGTAAAAAAAATATTGGTTTTGGTGATCTATACACTTCTGGTTTAGAAGACAATCCTAGTCACGGTTTTATATTACCTTAAAATTAAAGGTGAATTCATGCGAGTTCAAAGATTTATAAAAAATAGTTCCCTCATATTGATGAACCAAATTTGATTTACAAAAAACAAGCATTAAGCTTTGACTCCCGAAATTTATCGAGGCATCGAGAAGATACCACTTATCTCCCCTTGTGGGAACTCGGCGAAAGAGAAAGGAAAAAGATAGGTATGCAAATGTTCATTTAACTGCTTGCTTACCAGCAGCTTCTCCCCCTTCCTCCTCTTTTCCTCAAAGACTCAAGACGTCAAGCTCATCTGGCGATTTGCCGATGAAGTTTATCGGAGAATAACCCTCGCCCTCTAACAATCTTATAAATTGACTTCGATTTACCATCCGCGACTTATCAAGCCCCTCATAGATTTTATTACCAGCGGGGCGGGTGGGGTAATAAAAAAAAAAATGTCTAATTACCCTTGAAACTTGAATTTCTCGATTCAAGCATTTAACCTTGACGGGGAAGAATATTTCTTCTCTTCTCGTACTTTTTTTTTTTTTTTTCCTCATTACACAAACTTTCTGGCTTACTTTCCGAGATATTCGCGCTCGCGCGGCTTGTCGGTAACGCAATCAATTACCGCGCGCGGATCAGGCAATGAAATTCCAGCCAGACTGCCAGTGCAACGAGCGTTTTGCATACTGCTGAGCTTTAATCGCTCCGCGGAAAGGAATTTTAACTTCGGGGAAAGTTATTTGTGCAAACTTTTTTTTTTTTTTTTTTCTTTCCTCACTCTCTTCAAGTTTATACTCGCACACTTTTTCTTTCTTTAGCGCTAAACTCGTTTGTGATTTAATGCCAGTTGACATTTTCGATTGTATAGGTGCAACAAGTTGATCATTAATAAAATTTGTTAGTTTTATCATTTTTCTGTGGAAGTTAAAAGCCCTAGTTACGGCACAATTATTGTAATGAAAAGTAAGCACACAAGTTGTTTTAAAAGTTTGTCTTTGTACTTGGGGCTGTTTAAACTTTCATTTTCCTCGTGTAAATCTAGTTAAGGTCGAGTTTGAAAGAAGCAAAAATGAAATTAAAAAAAAAACATAAAATTTGAGACTTGGGTCCGCGTCTTGGAGACGGGGAGGGGAGGGTACGTGTGCAGGGTGTGTAAGGCACCCTCGCTGGTCTCATATTGATTTCTGCAGTCCACGGCAGCAGTATTTCCCCGGCTACGATGCGGGGAATCCTCTCTATCTCGGCGTTCCATGTACAGCTATGCAGCAGGTGTAGGGTGAGGAGGGGTAGGAGGGGGGCGCTATGTCGTATTCAAGCCACAGCGAGAGGGGGTGAGTCCGGTACCGGGGGAGCGAGCTGTGGCGGCGGCGGCGTAGGTACCTCGATCGATTGGGCTTGTCCAAAGAGATGCTGGAGGTACGTGTGTGTTGGCGGTGGCGGTTGCCATGGCGACCCAACAACCCCCACGCCGCCCCGACCGGAGGGGAGAGGGGGTGAAACGCCATTGGCCGGCCGGGGCCACTCCACGTGATGGCCTCCCACTCCCCCGAAAGCCCCCTTGAATCATACTCTCTCTCCATGTTTTTTTCAACTAGGGCTACTGACAGAGCTTTTTTACCTCTCTCTCTCTCTCTCTCTCTCGCTCACTCCTACTTTTTCTTTTTTTTTTATTTCCGGCTTTTATCGCGCGCTCGGCTGTCGTCTGGGCGCATCTCCTCCTCCTCCCCCTGCACGCCTCACGATTTTGCTTTATAATGCGTGCGTGGAATTTTTTTCTTCTCTATACGGCCACTCTCTTTTTTCTCGTGCCGCGAGATGCGTTAAAATAAATCACGCTCATGACGCTTCGAAAGCTCTATCAAAAGTCCCACAGTGTGCCGGCGAGCTTTTTCCAACTAAAAGAAAGAGAGGGGAAAGAAAAACAATTAGGTAAATCCGAGACACATGTAGGGCGATAAAACTCGCGAGGCGTCGTAAAAGCGAGAATAAGGCTTTTCGGTGCAGCAGGCGCGCGCTTATAATGTAGAGCACCAGCCGGTGTTGAACGATCGCTGTAGGTAGGGAGGAGGGGGAGGGGGAGTAAAAGAGAAGTAAAAGTCGTAAAATAATTTAACCCACTTTAAGAAGGGAAAATTAACGGAACGGGAGAGTCTTTAAGATCATGGCCGCGAATCATAGCGGCGTGCCTCCTCCTCCTCCTCCTCCTCCTGCGTCTACTCATTGAAGACTCGAGCCCCCACCAGCGGCCCCACCCCGATGACGCCGCCGGTTTCTTCATTGACTCTTTCTTTCGCGTAGTAGCGGTAGTAGTAGCGCCACGACGTCACGAGTTTTCACTCTCTCTTTTTTCATTTTCTCTCGCCTACTTCTTCTTCTTCTTCTTTGCTCTAATTATGAATGAAAACGACCTCGGCTTAAGGCGTCCTTTTTCTTCCCGCAGCTTTTTCGTCTTGCACTTTGGGGCTTTAGTCAACTTGTAGTTTAAGTTTCGACCCGACACTTTCTCTCTTTTAACCCAGGATCTCTTTAGTACTACTTTGCACTCAGCTTTTCCTTTCTTTTGAATATTATTACCTTTTTTTTTCTTTTTCGTACTTTACTGAGATTTCACTTTCTACTTTATAATTTTCGAGGTGCTTTTAATTTAGCGAGGATTAAAGAAAACTCATCAATTTTACTTGTTCGATTTTTTAGTTAAACCGGTTCCAATGACCAATCAAAAATAAAGCTCTTGTAAATCATCTTCATTCACGAGAGATAAAAAAAAAACGAGAGACCAGATGTTTCCAAAGTAATACTAGCTTGTTACATTATTTACACTAATACAAATCGACTAATAAAAAGGCAAATAGGACGAAAAACAAATCAGCCCATGCATACAAGATTTAAAATGCGATTATAAAAAATTCGACTCCCCCAATCAATCTTGATCCAATTGATGCTTGGAGTATATAAAGAAGTCTTTTTTTTTATCATTCTTTCTTTATATACGCTAAACGAAGAGGAAGGAGATTAAGCGCGCATCGTAGATCAAGAAACGCACCGAGAGCGGTAGCAAAAGACGGGAGGAGCAATTGCAAGGGAAATAAATATTTCAAGACTCGCTCTTCTCGAGCCTCTAATCTTCTCTTTCGGCGATTAGTGCTTATACGCAGTGAGCACCACGGTTATTTGAAACTTTTGCGTTTAAAGTTTTACTGGGTCTTGATCTTTCGATGTCTCTCTTTAGCCTCCCGAAATTGCGTTTTAATGTAATAGCGTTTTGCCAAATTTCAAGTGCTACAACCACCTCTGTTAAGCCTTAGCTCTTAACCCCTGATTTTAATTGCTTCTCAACTTTTACATACTTATTACACACTCACTGTTATTAGCATAATTTACATTTCGTGTAATGTGCTTGAGAAATTTGTGCGTGCACCTAAGTTTCTACCAAATCGCTCCCGGGTTATTGTAATGGTTTCATTTAACTCCTTTAGTTTTATAACTAATTTCAAATAATTCTGTCTAATTAAATGCAAATTTTTTGTTACAGTACTCTAGTTACTACTTAAAACTGTAATTAGGAATTGAAAACTTTTTTAAAATTTTGAAATCAAAACATCTTTATTTTTGCGGGTAAAAACTGTGTGCAAATAAAGCCACTGGATTTAATTATTACTTTAAATCATGGAGAAAATAAAAGATGAAAAAAGCATAAACAAAGGAAATATTTAAGAAAAAGCTTCTATCCTGGCTGGTAAAAGCGTGAGAAGGGGAGGAGGAGTGGAAGGCGTTCGACGTTCGGTGGTTTTCAATTTTCGATGATTCCGCACCGAATTCGCTAAAGCAGCGTCGTCGTCTCCCTCCATCCAAGTCGGTACGTATACACACACGTAGGCGGGCGGGCGGACGAGGTGTCGTCGCAGGGTGGATGACTGTAGTGCCTCCGGAGCCCAAGACAGCGTGTGTGGGAGTGGGCGTGGCCGGGGGTGGCCGCTGGCCAATCAGGCACCGACGCCGGCCGGCCACCACCTCCCCCCCTTGCCACGCCAGCGTCCACATCTCCTCTCCCCCACCGCCACCGACATACATATTGATCCCGTGGACGACGACGCCGGCGACAACGCGCGCACACACACGTATAAGCCGCCGGCGGAGGCGCGCGCACCGCGCGGCCCTCGTAACTACGCAACCCTGGCTTCCCCCCCACGCTGGGCGTCTGTCTCTCGGTGCTTTTTGGCCTCCGAGCACCGCGCTGGCTGCGTGACCTGACCACCCGATGCCATTTTACGTGACCTCTGCACCGCCGCGACTCTCCAAGCCCAATGTTTATTCTTCCGAGGGAGGAAGAGGAGAGGATGGAGGAGAGAGGTTACGCTTTTTTTTACTGCACCGGAGCTGGCTTTTGAAACGAATTTACACTCGAGCCGATGCTGCTCTTTCCTCGAATTTACGATAAAGGCTTTTACCTGCGATGCAGCTTGCGAATTTCAGGAACCCAAGCGCTGAGGCTTTTCATCAAAATTTAATGAGGCTTGGATAGACTTTTTACCCCCGCTTCTTTTTTCGTACCCCTTTTATCTACTTAAAAAATTTTTTCTGAATTTTGCGAATTTTAATTCACGGTGGACGAATCTTACCCCTTTTCAAATCAAACAAATCGTTTCCAACCTACTTTTTTCTATGCCTGCGTAAATTATACGCTCTTCAAATTCCAGAAAACCTTTCATTTGGTTTTCGAGCTTTAGTGAAAAACTTAACATTAAATATGCTTCTAAACTACCTGTACTCTGACCTAAAAAACGGAATGATTTAAAATTCAAATTCGACATTTATTGTTTGCAATAATGGCAAAACAGTTGGAGGTTGATGTCAGTCGGCAGGCTCCACGGGATTCAAATGAGAAATCAAAACATCGGGAAAGAAAAAGAAACTAATGACCGAACTGGACCTGAAAAGAGTCGAGTCACCGCAGCGAGTGTCGCAACAAAAGCCAAAAACGCGCGACAGAAACAATGACGTGAAAAAGAGATGAAAAAGGAGAGAATTTATGGGTGCAACAAAGAAATAAACAAAGGGCCGAGTAGTGGTATTGCGTACCAGTTTGAATCCATAATTCGCCCTCCGCGAGCTCTTTTGTCTCAAGCATGCGCGACAAAACTTTTTCTTTCTCTTTTTTTTTCGAACCCCTTCCAAGGCCCCCCGCGATTCCCTTGAATTAGACGTCTTCTCGTGTCGCTTTCGGTTTACTCAAACGCGTTCTGTCTGACCTGAGCCTTTGTTTTACGTGCAATTTGGATATTTGATGGCTAGCTGTTGGCTAGATTGACGTCTCGACGAGTAACGAACCGCCTTTATTGCTCGCCTCCTTTTTTTTTCCTTTCATTTCTTTCTTTTCTCTTCTTTTTTCAATTTTGCGGTGGTGCTAACCGACAGCAGGTGCTTATTGTACGAGCCTCGACTAAGGCTGATTGAAAACTTGCCAAAAAAGGGAAGGTCCTAAAAACTTGTTCTTGCGAATCACGATATTTTCAGCGGATTGAATTTCTATGTGAGTTCAATATGCAATTACTTCAAAGTTCAAAATAAAATAAAATTCTCAATTATACGTTCCATAAAAGTCTCAATAAAGAGAAAAAAAAAAAAAATTTGACCGATGAAATGTAATGGACTCAAGATCTTCGGTGTAAGCCTTGCCGAGATTGCAGCCTGAATTAATCCGTACGCCGGGGGAAAAAAAAGAGTAGATATGCAAATATTTATTCACGAAGGACGACGACTCGAAAGAATGAATGAATGGCTGGCGCGGAAGCACTGCACCAGCGCACCGGTAATTTATGAGATAACGAGAACGAAGTCGTTGCCCTCTACCTCTTGAGAAAGCGGGGGTGGGGTTAAAGAATACTGTGAAGCAAGGAAAAGTGGTGCGGGAGTGGAAGGAGAAGGTGCAGCGCGTAAAATTCTGCGGAGAAACTTTGAACTCTTTCCTCATTTTCCGCATACTTGAATTATTCAGGAGACTCGCTGCTTCTCGCTTTTGTTTCTAGGCCAGGGTCACACCAACGACGCTACGACGTGCAATGAACTTTTTTACTTTCTCCGCCTATTATACCCCTCCACCCCCCCCCCCAAGACTCTTCTTCTTCTTCTACTTTTCCTTCCTTACTTCTTTTTTCCTCTCAGTGCTTCTCTTGTTAAAGTAATTTATGATTCCATCATCTGAGCCGACACCGCAACTTTTATTACTATTACCTCTTTGATATTTTAAGAGTTTTTATTATCAAGTGTCAAAGTTACAATCAATAACACCAGCTGATAGTCTAGTTCTGCAGATATTGATAAAAAATGTCAAAGCATTATCCTTTTAAATTCTTCTATTGATGAAGAAACTTGGAATAACATTTTGATCCCAAGTTTAGACAAACAAGGCATTCCGCACGAGGATTAGACATTGGTAAAAGGGACGCGAGGATCATCCCCCAGATTAATCACGTCGCAGTGTAAAAATGCACTTATACAGAAAATCCTAAGCGTTGTTGTGAGAACCGGGAGACTTCCGTATTAGGGGAGCCTGGCTCAACCCTTCCGTTTTTTCCTCTACTTCATAAACTGATTTATAGAAGAGCATTGTGCGTCATCTCAAGACGGGGCTGCTGAACCTTCTTTTTCCGTTCGCCTTATCTCGAATTTCAGTTCCCCCACACTGGGAGGATGAATCCTTTCGGTCCCATTAGCTGACAGGTAGGCCGCTCCCGAGATCTTTTTTCATCTTTTTTTTTTTTCTATGCACGCGAGTCTTCCTTCTCTCCTGCTGCACCGGATCGGTTTTTCGATCTAATCAATTCAACGACGCTTCTAGATTTTTATGCGTCAAACTTTTGTCCTACTGTGCTCTAAGCCTAGGATTAGGAGTTTCACAGGGAACCTTTATGAATATGTAATTTTATCTATTGATTAATTTGAATATTATGCTAATCCATGACCTATTTTGCATTCTTTCGATTTTTCTGGTGCGTGAAGGATTGACTGCTTTCAAAGGGTATTTCCGAGCGATTATTGTATTGATACTTGGTGATTTATTATTGAATCAATTAAATTCAACCGATTCCGTTGGACGTTTGTAATTTGACTACTACTTGTAATTTTACCCTCCAGATATATACGTCTGCATGTAGAAAACTTAATTTTTAACTTTAAAAAACCAAATTTATGAACAAAATCTCTTCAGTTGCGATGATTCAAGGTAAATTAAAGTCAACTACAGCTTACACAATAGCGATAATAAATACACAAAGTGGAAGTAAAAAAGCTCGAGCTAAACGAAGAAGCGATCACGAACCGCGACGACTTATTAAGTATAAGTACGAGAGTCTCGCGAGAAAGATGATGAAAAGAGCTATTGGAAAATTGTTTAGAGCGACGCTAGCTCCTGGCGGAAGTTCAATTGGAAGTCTGGCGCGGCGTGACTGCGCCCTGAGGCGGAATCCGAATATCAGTTATTGATGGCAGTTCCGCGACTTGAATCGCCGGCTGGATCCTGTGTATAGGTGTATGTGTATAAAATAGGAACGTGTATTGAACCTCGAGGTGACGAGGGAAATTCCTACGGAGCGCCGCCCGAAGAATAAATCGGATTGCGAAGTACGAAGACGACGCAGACGACAAATCTCGCATGGAGATTACGCGCGCTTAATTAAAGTCCAGCGAGTAAACCAGCTGCTACGCCACCTTTATTGACTTTACTCTACTATTTATTTCCATCATTACATTGTTTCACAACAATTATTGTTATTTACTACCGACCTCATAACTGGCTCGAAGTATGATTCTTTGGTTTTTGGAGACCCTTGACAAAGTTATTATTTAGAATATTCTTATGGTATTATACTTAATTTCATATCAAATCCAATATATAACACGTTAATTTTGATAGAAAAAAGCTCCTTTTTTTTGGTCAGAACTAGCTCCAGTATGACTTGACTTGAGTAGGATACATTTAATGTTTCATGAGCCGACGTTGGCTCAGTTGGATAAAGCTCACGCCTTAGTCAGCTGAAACTTCAGCGCAAATTTTTTAAGAATGTTATTTATGTTTTCTTATAAATTTATCAAAAGTTAAAAAAAGTTTTAGTCACACAGGTTTCAATTTTTTAAAATAAATTTTCCACAACAGCGGTGAATTGTCTATCTACCACGGAATTTTAAGTAAACACGTGGAAAAACTAATGGAATAAAATATGCAATATCTCATCGATCACCCGGAAAAGAATAATCGTTATCAAACGTCGCGAAATCGTATAGGGCAGAGCACAGGAGCCGTCGGGCGTCAAAGCCATGACTTTTTTTGAATTCCCGCATCAATCTTTTATGCCCTTCCGTAAAACGAATAACGAGAAAGAAGGAGAGAACCAAACACAAAAAAAAAAACTTTAGGGGGGGTGTGTGCGCGAAGCGATGCGCTGCAAATTAAGGGTCGGGGGGGTCATGTATCCATTGCAAAAAAAGCGCGAGGGATACAAATTGCGGAGCGGGCATAAAAATTGTTTCTCCCAATTTTTTTTTTTTTTTTTTTTTTTTTACGAGGCATATGGTGCGTATCTGCCTAGTTAGCGGGCTCCGTGAATATGCATATGCTTCGACACAAGTCAGCCGATGGATCCGCGCTGCAGCATCAATGGACCATCCTCGCTTCGTTAACCAGTCTGTCGCGCATACATATTTCAAAAAAAAAGCGCCCGAACCCTTCCTCTCCCTGCTTTGAATACACCGTGCGCGGGACCTATACATATGTATGGGATACCCTACCTGGAATTTATACGATCTAGCATCCCTTTTTTTCTCCTTTCGTTCGCTGCTCCGCAGGGTTCCACGCTGCTGAGGTACATCGTTTTGTACTCTTGTAGCTTGACCGACTTTTGAGCGTTCATTGTTGCTCTCGTTTTCGGGGTTTGTATATACGAGATCATGGGACGTTTGTAATTTTTCGGGCTCTCTTTTTTTTTCTAATCGCGAACAATGGGGAGCCTGATTTTGATTTATACGGCGCGAACGACAGCCAAATATGACGACTGTGCGTGGAAAATTATAAATTCATGATTGGTGCCACTGAAATTGCGCGCGGCAAATACAAAATTTATGCTCGTTTAATATCTTTGAGCTATTGTGAAAAAAAAAACTCTGACTTCTTTGATTTACAGCTAGTCTAGCTATATTTGTAACTGTCACAGAAAATCCAGGTTAAGTTTTGCTATTCCAAGTGTAATTATAGCAGCTTCGCAGAGGATTTTGCTTAAATTTAACATGTGCTTTGCTAGGAACAATGTTAAAATTTACCTCGCGTGGAAACAATAATAAAACCGTCAATCAAATTCAGGTGCTTTTTCGCGTGGATATATACGCGTTGAGCTCGAGGGGTTAACAATAGCTTATCAACGTCACGTCCACGCCGTGGCATCGCGCCGCAACTCTGTGCAACAAAGCCACCATCTCGGAGCTTTTCAAAAAAAAAATAAAAAAAAAAAAGTATCTGAGTCTAGCAAGAAGTGGGTTGAAACTTATCTCAAGCATGGAAACAAGCAGCCATGCGAGGATGTTTTTCATAAGTTTTTAAAGAGGAAATTCGCGCCAAGGAATTCGTTTTTTCTAAAAGGAACAAAAGAACGTCTTAAATGAGCCACCCTCCGCAGGCAACTTGTTGCGCTCTCGCGGAGTTAAAAGAGAGAGGGAAAGTTAAGGAGCCGCGCGATAAAGAAAAACGAAGAAGAAAACCTCCACCTCGGCTTTGTTTTCACTGGCGGCCCAAGGAAATCGCAATTAAAAATGTAGTTCAAGGCTGATGCCTCCGGGGGGAAGAAGTCGTTTACTCCTACTCCTCCTTCGAGTTTACTTTTACTTTATGAAGGGGGCGGCGGGGAGGCTGGCTGGCTTTTTCTTCCTGCAAGCGGTGGTGGTGCAAACTTCCGCCTTCTTTTACACTTCCGCGCCGGGGCTGGCGCGATCCTGACCTAAATATTCTTATTGCGACCTTGAGCGCGAGCAGAAACGATTTTCTCCTCCAACTTCTCGCTCCCGGGGTTTTTCTCTCTCTCTCTCTCTCTCGTGCTGGAGCGCAAGTTTTACCCGACGATCCGTTGATTCAGCGGATTATGGGTTCGTTGACTCGAGTTGGCGCGCTCCAGACGGCAAACTGCATTCATAACTGCTGACTAGCTTCTTGGCTCCGGGCTCTTTAAGCTCGACCGATATTTTATTCGATTGATTCACTTACGTTGATAGGTTTGTCTCGTTTATCGCTCGGCTGGAATTACTTATTTTATTTCACTTCTATTGTTGTCCGTTTATTTGTTTATTTCTCAAAAATTGATCACGATTTATTATAATCTTGAGATTTTGAAATATTTTTGGTAAACTTTGTAACGAAACGACTTTTTTATGATATTAATCCAAAAAACTGCTGGTACTCGATCGCACTTGCACTTGACTTGGCACTTGACGCAAAAGTCATCCCTCGAACTAATTCGTATCTGACGCAATCTCAAATTTTGTCATACGTCGGGTTTTTTTTTCTGTCTCTCTCAAAAAGAAAGAAGAAAAAAGCGCTGCGGGAAAAAAAGAAGGGTTGAGGGGTATACCTGCAGGCTCGGGTCTGTCACATCTCGTCTCGAGATCCGAATCATCTCGCACACTCGAGATTGGCTTTCCTGCGACTGTACGTGTATCTATATATATATAGACATTCGACCTGTTTTCTCACCCGAGTTAGTGATCGAGAGCCGCAGGTAGGGATTGACGTTCGCGCCCGGTGCAGCCAGCCCACCCCTTTCGAATTTTGGGAACCGATTTTTCGGCTAAAAAGAGTTAGGGGAGAGATCCGTCGCTCTCTCACCTGTGATCGTCAAGGGTGGATTACGCGGCTCTACTCTGAGAAAAAAAAAAAAAAAAACGCGTTGTCGCAGCCAGAAGTAGAGGAGAACCCCGGGGGCCTTCTCGTACAATAGGGAAAACAACATTATTGGCTTTTCGAAGTGGTATTTACCGAAAATAAGCAATCCGAGGGGCTTCGCTACACGCGCGACATTTATGTTTCTCGTCGTGCTGCGAAACTTCAGAAATTTATATCCTCTTTATCCGGTTTAATGAGCTAGTTCGGTGCTTTTGGGCTTATTTGTCATTTCATTATCGATCATCGTATTTTGTCTTGAAAAATTGCGGGGACAATAAAGTTGTGCTTATTAGTTGTTTAGTCAAGATTCGTATTCGTGGGTCAGTCGCTGTGACCTCGATTCGAAGAATAAAAAAAAAAAAAAGTGATTTAAATTCAAAAAGGTAATTGAATTCCATACTCCATACTCCGGCGTTTCTCCCCGAGCATCTTTTCTTTTGTTCGCCCGGGCTGCCGCGCGGCAGATGCTTCGGGGTCGTCGGCTTCATTTCCAGCTTCCGTTCTCTCGGCCGTCGCTCCTCGTCCTGGTTTTCCACCATCGGTCACGTTATATACGTCTTTCACAGGAAGCGGGTTCTCGCGGGGATGACTGAAAAAAAAAAGAGAGAAAAAAAAAGCCAGACTACTCGCGGAACAAAAAGAAATTGTGGCAATCCAGGAGTAGCGCGTATCGCATTCGCTGAATAAATTGAATCTCTCTTGCGCCCTGAGCCTTGGGGATGATCCGAGAGCGAATCGTAAAGGAAAATGGAAAGCAGGAGCGAGAAAAGGTGTAGCTAGCTGGCAAACTTGCTGTACCATGAATTTTTAACTGTGTCGTCCTCGCGCGCTAAAATTTCAAACGACGAGCTTTCTTTTTATCGCCGCTCGTGGGTTAAGGTAGGATTTCACACCGACAACTCGGGGGTCATAATTTTGGGGCCATTGATGTCGAAATTGGATGCTTTGGGGGTAAAAATAGTCTCGCAGCGAATATATCTGGAGCATCCAAGGGAGCGGAATCAAGAAGCCCGGGACTATCTTTGTTTCAGCGAAACAGAGAGGTTCGTTAAAAGCCACCGAATGATAACGAACCGAAGAAGCTGCACAAGAAGACGACTAGCTGATGTGACGTGCACGTCGAGCGTAGTCTTGCGCCGAAGGAGGAAGAAGAGTTTTCCTCGAGTTTAGCCCCCCCAGGACCATCATCCTCTGCAGGCGCTCGCTCCGGGGAAACAAGAAGAGGAACGTACGGGAAGGAGGAAGTTGGGGTGAACACACGCCGCTAGCTGGGGCTCGGAGGACGTGGCTTCATTTGTTTCAAAGAGAGTGGGTGGTGGGTGCTGGATGGGTGGTTACGTCACGTCGCCTTGGCAACCCCTGGCTGCTTGCCGGGCTGGATGGCTGGATGGCTGGCTCTCGGCTGCTGCTAGAGGGGATTTCCTATGTTGTCGGTTTAAGGACCTACCTCTCTTCTTCTCAGACGATGCCTCTCTCTCTCTCTCCTCTTGCTTATGGCTTTTGACTGTGTGCAGGACAACGCGCGCTTCGACTCAGCGGAATTTATTGGTTCCTCCACCTTTGATCCCGAGCGAGCTGATATTCCCTTCGAGATAGCACTCGGATATCTTCCTCTTTTCTTTTATTTCGGAACCTCTCTCCGTACCCATGACTGGAGCTTTCTGTTTCCAAAGAAAAGGGGGGGGGGAGCTTTTTTTATTGTGTAGGCTTTTTACGACCGAAGAAAGAAGAAGCTTCGATTTTTCGAGCTTATCTTACTCGCATGCGATATTTCGGACGACTCTTCATTTTTTTTTTCAAAATGACACACTTATTTGAGAATTTTTTACGTAGAGTTATGCGATGTTATCCTAAAAAAATATAGTCAAGATAGAGGGAAACTCGAGGTGACATAGAAGAAAATGGGTCTCGCGACGACGACGTTGACGACGAGGACGACGAGACTGCGGGGACTGCGCAAAACAGCTTCGATGGGGCGATATTTTGCCGTAGACTTTCATTCGCAGCCCCATAAAGGAGGCAAAGTTCAGCTCCCTTCGTCTCCCGACGCACCCGGTAGACGGGCTTACTTTGGGTGAGCTTTTCGAGAGGATATTTCGCGCTCGAAGTCGCAGTGGTCCCCCGGAGCAATACTCGTACGTCTGTAGCAGCGACGAGCGACGTCAAAAGAACTGCAACAAGCATCCTTGAATCCCCGTTCTCAACCTTCGGTGCTTATTGCCACTTTTTATATTCTCCTTCTCCCTGGAATAAATTTTATCGTGCGTTTCAATTGCGAAGCGTTTTTTATTTAAAACTCACTGTAATCTCGTTCTTAAAAAACTATTTTTTTACTCGCAACTAGTTTAACATTTTATTTAATGAAAATCTAACAAGCTTGATCGGATGTCAAGACTCTGTCAGCATGTATTTTGGGCTTGGCAGCTAAAAGAAATAATAAACTCCTAATAATGGAATATCTTATTTGAAAAAAAAGACTAAAGTAGTTCTGATGTCGGTTGAGTATATGAGTTGCATTACACAAACTCGATTGCAACGGTAGCGCAGAGGCTTGTGAAATTAATTTTGAGGCAGCTTAGCAAGCCCGAGGGCTATGCGCCGAAACGCGACACCCCATTTCTACTTACTCTTGCGAAGCAGTCAATAAATACTACAACCCGCAAGCAGTAGCAGCAATTTCAAACTCCCTTTTCCACCTGCACCAACTTTGTCTCGTCTCCAATAAACAGCTAGCTACTTTTTCTTTATCTCACTATTTTGGTAATTTTTCCAATATAGGTTTTGAAAACTCAAAAGTAAGATCGCTTACTTTAGTTACTCACTATAAACCTGACCAATTAGAGTCGAGAATCACTAGTTTCGGCGGTGTTGTCGAACGAAATTTCCATCGTGGCTGCAGGAGCTGGAGCAGCAGGCTCCGCCACCCCCCATTATAGCTCCTTTACCCCGGGAACTCCGGTATAGAAGCTTGCCAAAACCACGAGGCTCGCGGTGCAAAAGGATCTCCTCCCTCCCCCTCCCGCTCCTCCTCGAGCAGCGTCACGTAGAAGCAGCTTCATCTCCGCCCAAAGGGCCTCTTCTATCCTACCCATCTAGCTCGCTCTGCATGTCTTACGTGCTCTCGGCAGACTTTGAATTGCATCCCTCGACGAAGTGCAGCCAAGGCAGTAGCTGCATGCGAGGAATATGCTCCCTGCACAAAGTACCAGCTACGCGCCAATTTGTGCCAATTTGCAGCATCCCCGGCTCAAATCCCCGGCGGCTCGATCCACCTCCTCCATCATCCTGCATCCACTGCATTCTTACCTTCGTACAATCTTTCAAACTAAACCAACCCTTTTTTTTTCCTCTTTCTTTCTCGTCATTTTCTTATCTGTCCTGTTTTGGTTGTCTTTTCATTTCAGAGTGATGAATATGATTTCGTCCAAGTTTTTGTGGGCCACGCGTGCTTCATGATTTGACGCCTTGTTTACCAGCATCAAAGTTTTGCTGCAACTCGAGTGAGAAACAAAACATGAAATACGAAATCTCTCGCAAAACTTTAGGCAGCCGCAGAAATTTTATTACCCCTCCTCCTGCTGTTTATGCAGCTCTGTAAATTTGTCGGTCTTGCTGTTTTAAGCGCATATGTTTGAGTTTGAAGTTTAATTGATTTTAATTACAAACCTTACGCGTTCAAATTAATCGTTTGGTACAAAAATTTGAAAAATCAATGATAAAAGGGGTATAAAAGACACGCGAGCCTCCCCATAAATTTGTCCTTAAGGATCGGTCGAATTAAACGGTTATTATCTCGGGCAGTGACTCGGTGAAAAATGAACGAAAACAAAAGCTCGGACCCAAGCAAAAACAAAGGTTATGAGGCATGCCAGCCTGCAATAAATCAGAATCTTCTCTCTCTCTCTCTCTCTCAGTCCCGAAGCCGCTAAAATGGTGCCAAGGCCGTTTATTTGGGGTGCTTCCGGTGGCTCGCGTGCCCACTCGCATCCCCCCTCGAATAAAACGCGCTCCGGGCCGCTGGTCATCGCAAAACCGGCCGGTCACTCCTACTTTTTACGGCAACCACGCGCGGGTCACGCGAGCCGACGGATATGATTTATCGCCTTTTTCGGGAAGGTGCTGGCCGACAAATTTTTCAAAATACAACACAACCAGTATCGGTCAACCTGCTCAAAGCCAAGTGCCTCTGTTTTGTGCCTTGCTTCCTTTTTCGGTAAACATACCACTCTACGACTCCGCTATTTTGATCCTGTTTTTCGTTGCGTTATGAATTTCTAATTGACTCACTGAGAGTTTTTACGATGATTAATGTGTACCCTTTGACTCTAAACTATCCCTGCGAGAAATTTCCGCCAGAATATTGCCAGACAGTGGGCAGATTTAGCGAAATTGGGCAGAAATTTAGTAGGGTTAATCGCCAGATTCTTGACAGAAGGCCAATGCTTTACGCATAGGGATTCTGGCGAGCTATAACGTAAACCTTTTTATTTTAAATTGTAGCATTTATTACTAACAAAAATATGTTCAGTATCATAACTTGACTCTGAAATTTTTCTTTTTTTTTTTCCTTATGTTGAACCTTTTTCTCATCCATTTTGATGTAATTTTAAAATATTATTCACGCAATACCAGCCCTGCTGTATAGCCACACGTGTGGCATACGTGTGCCACACGTACAATGGACTTGAACAAATTTTTTTTCTTTTACTAAATATTTTAACACCTATGGAGTCAGGGCGGAGACCTAGTGCATAGGATAGCGATTACAACCTGGAGATGATTTCCCCAGGAAGTTTGGACTCCGGAGGAGTGATACTGACGCCTTGGAGATGATTTCCCCAGGAAGTTTGGACTCCGGAGGGGTCAGGCTGAACACCTGGTGCACCTGGTGATACTTACACCTTGGAGATGATTTCCTCAGGAAGTTTGGACTCCGGAGGGGCCAGGGCGGATACCTGGTGCACCTGGTTATACTGAGGCCTTGGAGATGATTTCTCCAGGAAGTTTGGACTCCGGAGGGGTCGGGCTGAACACCTGGTGCACCTGGTGATACTTACGCCTTGGAGATGATTTCCTCAGGAAGTTTGGACTCCGGAGGGGTTAGGGCGTACCCCCAGTGCACCTGGTATTAATTACGCCTTGGAGATGATTTCCCCAGGAAGTGAGGACCTCCGGGGGGGGGGGGGAGTCAGGGCGGACACCTGGTGCACCTGATGATACTTACGCCTTGGAGATGATTTCCTCAGGAAGTTTGGACTCCGGAGGGGTCAGGGTGGATACCTGGTGCACCTGGTAATACTTACGCCTTGGAGATAATTTCCCCAGGAAGTTTGGACTCCGGAGAGGTCAGGCTGAACACCTGGTGCACCTGGTGATACTTACGCCTTGGAGATGATTTCCTCAGGAAGTTTGGACTCCGGAGGGGTTAGGGCGTACACCCGGTGCACCTGGTATTAATTACGCCTTGGAGATGATTTCCCCAGGAAGTAAGCACTCCGGGGAGGTCAGGGCGGACACCTGGTGCACCCGGTGATACTTACTCCTTGGAGATGATTTTGTCAGAAAGTTTTGATCCCAGTGGGTTCACATCATCAAGTTTACTATTAGGATAGCATCTTCAGAGTGGTTATTACTGGGTACACCAAGTATTTTCCCTGGCCCATCCAGGGTCAAAATTTCTTGATAAAATCATCTCCAAGGCGTAAGTATCACCAGGTGCACCAGGTGTCCACCCTGGCCCCTCCGGAGTCAAAACTTTCTAGGGAAATCCTCTCCAAGGCCTCAGTATAACCAGGTGCACCATGCATCCGCCCTGGCCTCTCTGGAGTCAAAACTTCCTGGGGAAATTATCTCCAAGGCGTAAGTATTACCAGGTGCACCAGGTATCCGCCCTGGCCCCTCCGGAGTCAAAAGTTCTAAGGGAAATCATCTCCAAGGCGTAAGTATCACCAGGTTCACCAGGTGTCCGCCCTGACCCCTCCGGAGTCGAAACTTCCTGGGAAAATCATCTCAAAGGCGTAAATATCACCAGGTGCACCAGGTGTTCAGCCTGACCCCTCCGGAGTCCAAACTTCCTGGGGAAATCATCTCCAAGGCCTCAGTATAACCAGGTGCACTAGGTATCCGCCCTGGCCCCTCCGAGGTCCAAACTTCCTGAGGAAATCATCTCCAAGGCGTAAGTATCACCAGGTGCACCAGGTATCCGCCCTGGCCTCTCCTGAGTTAAAACTTCCTAGGGAAATCATCTCCAGGTTGTAATCGCTATCCTATGCGCTAGGTCACTGCCCTGACTCCATAGGTGTTAAAATATTTAGCAAAAGAAAAAAAATTTGTTCAAGTCCATTGTACGTGTGGCTATACAGCAGGGAGAGGTTAGGATTTTCAAACAGCAAGCATGATTCATCGATTAAAATTATATTTCTATAAAATTATTTGATTATTTTTTATCAATTTTGTAACATCGGAGCTGCACGCTGCTCCGATTTGTAAACTAACCTCTCATCAACGCATCTAGGTACATATACATATATGTGTATATATATATATATATATATATATATATATATATATATATACAAAATAATAAGCTTGACAGAATTTTCTGCCCACTATCTGGCGGGCACCCCAGACGTTCTGTTAAAACTTCTAGCAGGGTATTCTCACTATCCTACTTATTCTTGTGTAACTTTCGATTTTTTATCGATGAGTATCCAAGCCCTGATAAATTAATGGAATTTCATTCAAATAATATATTTTACAATCCTAATCTGGTTCGATCTATTGAATTTTCTAACAACATTATAATACTGTATTAGTTAATTAATTCGGTACTAATCGTGTACAAGTATTCATAGATAATCAATACCAACTTAAAATTTGCTGACGGAAAAATTGAAGACTACAGTATTTATCGATGCATTAAAAATAATAATATATCAGAACAGTTTTTCTCGTGACAAAAAATTCCGCTGGAAAATGATAACGTCATGTACTAATCGAGAAAAGTAGTGAAAGTACAAAAAAATTGAAATTTAATGAGGTATTTATTAGGGATGATAGAAGTAAAAAACTGGTAGCCGTAGGTTTGATAGATGACTTAATAGTGTAGTGCCACAGCAGCGTTGTTTAGTCCGGAAACATATAAGAGGAGGTCAATTGTTCGTGTCGGATCTAATTATTCATAAATTAAGTCAATTCAGAACAACAAGTTTGACACGGTCTTGGCATTAGTCGGTCGAGTGGTCGGCCCTATTGTCTTGGGTGCTATAGTACAGAACAGAGCTCCGGAAATCACGTTATTCACGGTCAACCGAGGACCGGGCTGACCAGCGGTCAACTGCCTTCTCAGTGGGAGGTACGCCCCGGACATAAAGACTTGTTCTTCTCGCTCCCAAACTCGCATCGGTCACTGTGTTCGCGCTGCTGCTGACCCTTCCTTAACTTCTTTTGCTGCCGCTGTTGCCCCCCCCCCCCTTCTTGTCAGGCACAATTGAACCCCGTCCAAAACACGAGCCACGCACAGGGGTGGAGGTAACACCGGACAGACCTTTATTTTTTCAAAATGGCTTTCCGCCATTTTTCCACACCCCCAATATACCGTCATCCCCTGCACATGTACGAAACAAATCGAATTCCACCGACGCTTTTCGCATGGGAGTCACGCGTTATGGTGGCTCTGAAAGTGGTGACTTGGAATTTTTTGATTTATAGTATATTATTCCCGCAGGCGAGATGGTTCGATTTGGCCTCCGAGAGGTTTGCGGACCCGAGCCGAAGGCGAGGGTTGCAACGAGGAGGCTAAATCGAACCCTCGAGCCTAAGGGAAATATACTATTTTTCGTCCTTCTAACCGAAAACAAGGGGCGAAGTTCCGATTTTGAGGTTAGAGGGACGAAAATATCTTTTTTCGTTCAAAAAGGTTTGCCAAGAGTTTTTAATCAGTTTTAATGGCAAGCGAATGATAAATGTGTTGTACGATTTGAATAAATTTTTTACCAAATTTAATTTTTCGTTGAGTCTCTTTATTACCCAAAATTAAATATTTTTTACTTTTCATTTAAAGTTATTGCGCATTCTGGGATTATTCAAATCAATTTTTCGACAGTATATGAAAAGACATAAATTTAGGCAAGGGAGTTTTACAACCCATCAAAATCCCAGAAGAAAATCTCTGAAATATCAGGGACATAAAAATTAGAATGAACTCTTAAAACAACATTACAGGAGGAAGCTTTATGGAACCCTCAAAACTTGACATAATTGAAAATTATCCCTCCAACTTCGCAAACGTATCGATAAATTTGGAAAGTTTTAGCAGTCTCGACGGTCGGGCGTTTAGCGCAGTCGGGTACGCTCGTAAAAGTCTTCATATAAACTTCAAAATACAAGAAAAGAAGAAAAAAAAATGGCAGACGGGGCATATCCTCGTAACCCAGAGCCAACTTTTGCAGGGGATATTAAAAATGTAAGAGTGGCCCTTTACGCGTAGGACGCGAAATAAAACTACTTCTAGAGTGTCTCGCGCTTTTATCGGGTCGCGCGCGATCGGTGCGTTATTATTCAGTCGCGCGATATCCATTTCCGGGAGAGTGCTGCGATTATGATGGAATATGCCGGTTTAATGGACCACCCCCGAGTACCCCCCGCGATATATTACGCCGGGGAATGCTGCTTCTGCTGAGACTTTTTTTTCTTCTTCTTTTTTTTTTCTCGACCGTCGTTCACGTTGTGGGCACAAAATTTTTTGCTTCGGTATATGAAGCAGACTTATATTATCTTTCTGCGAATCCACTTTTTTAATTACTTTGAGTGGAAGAGTAATTTTGTCGGGCTTTTAATGCACGTTCGATTGCAAGCTTTTCAAGGCGCGTCGCATTAAATTCTTAACTTTACACTCAGACGCATCATAAAAGTAATTGTTTTTGCTCAAAAACGTAAATTTTCCATCTTTTAAAAGAAACTTGATTCCGTGGGCATCGAAAACTTTTATCACATTTGTTTTTACACATGTCCTTAAAATATTTTGATTTAAATAAGAAGAATGTAAAGATATATCTTTTTTACCCTGGACGTTGAGTTTACAAAACACTTTTTTAAATTTTTAGGATTTATTAAACCATAATGTTCTATTTATTCAAATTATTATTTGATTTTTAATCGCATGTATGACAAGTTTTGTTAATTTATTACTGAAGTTAAATTAATTGAATAACTTTTCAAATAATTGAAGAATAGAACTAAAATTTTTTATTTGATAACTTATTTAGTAATGACAACTTTTAATATATCACAACACAAATGTCTTATTTTATTTAATAAATGATAAAATTAATTTGAAGCCAACAAAAGTTACATTCCTAATGAGTAATTTAAATAAAAACAAAAACTATTTGTGAATCTCATTGAATTTTAAATAGTTAAATGGCATTCAAAATCCTTCTTCTAACTGAAGAAGGTTCTAAATTTTTTTAAAAATCGAGTAAAGCTAATCAAGATATAATAGTCTTATATATCTCATTAAGATCTGGATAAGTCTTTGTAAAAAATAAAAAAAAAATAAAAAAAACAGTAGTCCAAGAACCCAATGATCTTGGCCAAGTATGCACCGTACCTTGTAGTTTACTTGTAACCACCGCGGCCGTCTTCTTCAGAACTTTGAAAAACAATATTAATATGAAAACGATAGAGATAAAAACAAGTGACGATCTAGTCTGTAACAGCGGAGAGAAGAAGAGATGTTGCCAAGTCAGCGTCGAATAGTAGACTAGCAAAGTAAGGGTCCAAAAAATAGAGAGAGAGAGAGAAAGAGCCATGGTAAAAAGGGTTAACATATTCAGGAATATGAGACTCTGGTGGTGCGTGCGTGCATACATTTGTCGCAGGCATGCATGCATGGGGTCCCGGGCCCCGTTGTTTAAGCGCGCGAGGCGTCGCACCAACACATGCGATCGAGGGTATTCCCAGGTGGGGGCCCCACCACTGGTGCGCCCCGTGCCTCTCCACCTTATTTGTACGTGGAGCGCGATTTGGAGAACGCTTCGCCATTCGAAATTAATTTATGCAGAGCAAAGCGACGAATGGGTGGCAACCTTAACTCAATGCTGCCCCGTTCCCTCGCTCTCTCTTCTTTATTTATTTCGCTCCTTCCTCGCCCATGGGGGAATTTACATCGAGCTACGGATATTATTTGTCAAAATACCCTATTTTACAACTTAATTTATGGGGACCAAAAGAATCTGGTTCGAAAATTTTGGGATGCTTTGATTCTTCAAACTCTTCGTTTTCAGATAAATATTGTTCGTGGGAACTGACAATTAGTTTCAATAGATTAAATAACTGTCTTGAGTAAATGATAAATAAACTAAACTACCACGCATCAGATCCGCCTGCAAGAATGATATTAAATATTCTTGAAACCCTATAAGTAAACGATCAATAATTATGACGTTTCTGCGGACTTGACACTTGAAGCCTTATCTTTCTACTTGTGCGTAAAAAGCGAAAAAAAATAATTGAAAAAAAAATAAATTTCGGATGAAAGAGCATTAGAGTCGATACAAAGTATGATCAGGGCGATCTGGGGTTGAGGTAGTAGGTATATTTCAATAAAACACTCGGTTCGGCGACTGCAGGATGTGTCACCGTTCATCCCTTTATTCTCTGGTATTTATGTGCAGTGTTATATACCTGAGAGGATCCTTTGAATGGGGTGGCTCCGCAGCCCAAAGGTTGTTGTGGATCGGATAATACGATTTTCATATGCGCACGAGAGAATATTTCCTCGATAATTAATGATCGTGCCATACGATACTCGAGCCCGGAAAGAGTTCGTTATTGTAAGCTAACGCGCGAGTCTTTTCACGGGATACACGGTCAAATCGCATCACCCTGCCAGAGCGCGCATATGAGCTTTGCGGTTTAATCGATTCATCGAATAGTCGTTAAACTTGAATGGGACGTACTAAGTGTCGATCATTTCGCGGCGGTGATCGAGTGCGCGTTAAGCTTTTTTTTTTTTAATTTTGACTTGAAAGTTTAATTGAAAATAAATAATTATTCACTTTGCGGGTTGTTGACTGAAACGGTATATCGATAATGTATTCGGTTGTGGAAAAAAAGGCAGATGCCACCCAGTCATTGATTCGCACGGGCTCTTAGTTAAGACGTCACTCGCGCGACACAATGCGGTCAGCCATGCGTGTCGTTCGCACCTCCCTTGCTGAATGAAAACCAAAAAGTTTCGATCTTTATCTTGGAGAGGCACTCGATGGGCGGCGCGGCCGATTCGCGAGCAGATAACTCGAGGGCTCTTCACGCATACCGGGGTGCGGACAAACTAGCTCCGACCAACTCGTTGCAATTTTTCTAGTTACTTGTAGCCCCCGGGCTCTTGATTTCGGTTACGTCCTAATTTTTCTGAAAGGGGTGACGACTCTTGCTCATTTCGATATACTTTGAAAAAAAAAAGTTTTTTTAATATGATTGAATACTTTTTAAGAAAGACGAACACCTGAGAAACGGAAGATTATTCTCAGTTTATCTAAGCCCCGTGTATTCTTAAATTCATTTCTCACCCTACATTTAAAAAATCATGCGGGGATTGAGAAGATGCAGATTTCCCATAACGAAAAAGTCCACGGCAACCCTCTATTAGTCAAAACCGAACACCTTTTCAATAACACACTGATTACTACCAATAATGGGCTGCCGCTGCTGCCCCGAGGCTGACGGCTTGGGTGTTAGGTTTTTCTCGATCACAATAGCAGCGGCATTCGTATACAAATAGAGAGAGAGAGAGAGATACCTAGTTACGCTGGCGCGATTCGAGGGAAAGAATATTCAAATCGACAACCCTTCCCTTACCTTTTTGATTCACCCTTTGGCGTGGCAGCGACACCCTTCGATCGACTATTCAATGGGCATCGATATTCAAATTTATTTTTGACGAAGGTACCGTACCTTTCTTCTCATCCCTGGGCGACCTTCTTTCTCACTTCTTTCCGACTCACGGATGACGAGAAAACCGTTGCATTACTGGGCTCACGCGTACCTTGTACTCCGGCTTACGGCTAAACAAAATTTGCATCTTTTTTTCTTGCCTTAGCGGAGCTCTACTCCTCCTTTCGTCCCCCCAAGTATTTTTTTTTTTTTCATTACTTACCGAATCTGGAGCGGAAGTGATACAGCAGCTGCTTAAAGTTGACAATTGGTAAGCATGATGCAGATCGGATATTGGTGACCGCGCCTACCTACTCTGCAAAGGAGTACAGTGTCAAATCACTAAAAAATAAACCTTCCCATCGCCGTTGACTAAAGATTCGATCAAATTTTATAAAGGCTCAATGTAAAAGTTGATGCATAATTTTTTGCCCACTTGTCATTACTATATAGAGTAGCCAATGAAGATACGCAAATGATTTTCATAGTATAAAAGATAAAATTGCAGTATTTACCTCATGTGATGATTATAGTTCAATGAAACGTGCGAAATTTCACAAAATTTTATAAATTCATCTTTTAAAACGTTACCAAGAATCAGTTCACTAATTAAAGAGTAGAACAGTCTGACATTATTTTATAAGTAATTTGGAAGTTCATTCAAATGCTAAATAAAAACTTATATCCATCGTTAACTTTAGATATGTACACTACCAATCATTAAAAATCATGAGCTCAAATGTTTGATGATGAAATAATTAGTTATTACGAGAACACATCGTAAGGGTGCATGAAAAAAAAAGTTTTTTCAAGACGCGGTCTTCAAGTTAAACTTTCCGTCATATACAGTGCCGAGCGAGAGGAGTCAAGGAGGGGGGGCATTAAAACTTGCGGGGTGAAGAAAAACGAAAGAAAAGAAGAAAATAATGACTCTTGCGCGCGAGTTGGAGGGGCGAGACGAGGGTGGCGCGAGAAAGTAAGCGAAAGAGAAAAGAGAGGAGGCGGAGGAGAAAACGACGGCCGTGACCCGGTTTTTTCCGAAGCAACAGGTACCTTCTAATTAAGAACACTTAAGAAAACTTCCCGCTCTTAAAGCTGACGCCCCTCCACCTCCTCCTTCTTCTCCCTCGTTTACCGCGCCCGCCCGCGCTCGCTCTAATAATGCAGCCATTATGTTTTAATAAAGCTCGCTCACCCCGCACCCGCCGTCACGCATACAGAATAGAGCCTCTTTTTTATACCTTAGCTTTTTCATTTTCCCTTAGAAAGTGTCTAGGTACCATCGCCGTGTACCTTGCACGGTACACGGTACCAAATAAGAGTTACTTTAGACACTCTGTTAATTTAAGTGGGTTATTTGGGATAAATTATAGGATCTAAAGTAAAAAGCTGCCGTGTGGTACCTAGACACAGCCTTTTACTTACTTCGTTAAGAATATCAAATTTTGCCCATTAAAATTGTAAGACTGTGACTATGACTCTGAAACCGGGTAAAAAGGCTTCTCGGATGATCTTTAACAACGTTTCGAGCTCTCACGTAAAAGATCGTCGTAAATTATGATGGAATCATGGTTTTTCAGAGTACTTTTGTATCTTCGAAGCTCGCCGGGGTTAGGGGCCGTAGGTGACGCCGGGCAAGAGAGATAGAGCTCGGTTGAGCCGAGGGGGGTGGGTGGTGTCCCGGCGAGGTAGCGGCGTTGCTCCTCGCTGCTGGCGGCCATTTTGAACGCATATATCGATTGTTGGTGGCTGGGCTCGGTTCGGCCACCCACTCGTGCCAGCCTCCCTGTCTCCCTTCGCGGCAGCTCCTTGTGTGCGAACTACAGAAGAAGCAGCTCTGGAGCAGACGTATATCTTCTCACCCATCCCCGGCAGAGTTCTTCTTCTTCTTCTTGCCTTCCCGAGAACTTGAAAAACAACTTGAAATTTTGGCATCCGGCCATATCAGACTGTTTTTCGATCCATCTTTCTCCAATCATCCATCATCAATTCGAGCTGTACAAGCATACCCTATCTTGTATTCTTTCGGATACTACGCTCCCTTTGATTAATCATACACGTCGCTGTTAAACTTTATCCATCTACAGCAGGGTATGAAATTTTGGCGGAGTTGGCAATTGGCAGAGTGTAAATTCATTAAACCAAAAGTAAGTATTTATCATTGCGACCACAAGTAGTCCGCATCCGAGCAAAGGCATAAATCATCTCGGCTTATAATTTTTCAGACCAGACGTACGCGTGCTACCACCTGACCCGAGGAGGTCAGAGACCGGGCACAGTCGCGTAGGTATGCATACCCCCTCTCTTCCTCGACGTAAAACGAGGGCTTAGAGATCCGCCCCGCGGCCAATCCAAAGGGAGCCGCGAGCCGAGCTGACCCCTCGGCTATTGCGCAAGACCAGAGCCGCAGTGTGTGTTGTCCTATGTATGCCTCCACCGTGCAGCGCCCTAAGTGCCTTACTCCCCCCCGCCCTG
This sequence comes from Encarsia formosa, assembly GCA_038277355.1. Classification (NCBI taxonomy): domain Eukaryota; kingdom Metazoa; phylum Arthropoda; class Insecta; order Hymenoptera; family Aphelinidae; genus Encarsia; species Encarsia formosa. The sequence continues at coordinate 16,528,988 of CM076185.1, forward strand.
CTTTTAGGGATATTTGCCGCCGCTGCAGGACACGCGAACTGACCTTTTTATAACTGAAATTAACCTTAGAACGTTACTTTTTTATTTTATCAAAGAACTCTTTTTACAAATCTAAATGTTAATTTTCATACAGGTCTACTGATAGTTCCTTAAAAGGATTTCCAGAATAAAATAAGAAAATATATCTTTCGTAAATTAATAAGCGATTAGTTAATCTCTGTACAAAGCTGATTCCGTAATGCGGTTGAATTTTATTTCCTAGATTGACTCGACCATTCATTTACGTAAGCGTCTGCACCAGCTGCGGTTGAGTGGGAGGGGGGTAATCTACGCGAATGAATTATTTATACGATAAATCGCATCGTTTAGTTTGATATCGGCTAGAAAATCAATCAAAGGCTCAGGACGTTGCGAAGCAAATACTTGAAATTGTAAAACACTGCCGAGGGCAATGAATATTTCATCGAGAAAACAAAAGCAGCCAACAAAAAGAGCCGCGAGTACAAATTAATCGTCCTTCCAAAGTACCAAACGAAGTATAAAGAAGGAAGAAAAAAGAAGAAAAAAAAAATGTGCTTAAGAGGTGAAGCAGCACGCCCGAGAGACTTTATAAGAGAGTAGTGGTTGTAGGAGGAGGAGGAGGAGGTACCTGTAGCTTCGCCTGCAAAGTCGCGCTTCATTATAAGTTTCACGCTACGGGTGAAAGTGAGCCGCCTAGAACTCGGCGGCGCTCATAACCGAGAAGCAAAAAAAAAAAAAAAAAAGTTGAATGAAAAAAAAGAGAGGTAAGAAAGAGAGGCCCGACGACGTTGATTGTGATTTTTCCTCTCTCTTTCTTTCTGAAAATGATGCCTTGGCTTAAAGGGGAAGTTTCGCGCGTATACCCACTCCCCTTTTTTACAGGCTACAATTTTATTTTTAAGCTTAGAATCTCATTACCGATTACGATATTTTTCATGCTCGCGCGATGTCGAGAATTATTATGAAAGCCGATGGCATTTTTTATTCAAATTATTCGGCTCGATTTTACTCTTTTTTAGCTATAACCGAGTACTCGATACGCGTTACGCACCCAAGTGCCTCGTTGATATTTCGCAAATGCGTGCTTTGATGTGCGACATCAAGGTTTTTGGGGAGAATGGCATTTTTGAACTTTATGCTTCAAGTTTCCCTTGAAATGCACTCTAAACTTTGATTTTAAATTTAAACATAAATAAATATTTTAAATATCTGATTAAGCTCAAGAAATTGAAAAGAGCTTAAAAAAAAAAACTCAAGCTTGAAGTAATAGCAGATATCAGTAGAAGATTTTCGCGAGAGAAAATTTACGCGATGCCTTGTTCGTTTAACAGCTCAACTTTTCCGCAGGCACACTTTCTCTCGGCAAGCACTCTCCTTTTCTTTCGCTAAAGTCTTTTGCCCTCCGACCCGCGATGACTTCTTAAACTCGAGCTAAAGGATGATTAATTTGATCAGTGCTGGAATTTGATTTTCCTCTCCTCTCGTTTTTTCTTTTGTTTTCCCGCGGCAGCAACAGTCACCTTCTTCCCCTCTCTTTAAAAGCTTATATCGACTTGATCGTTTTAATTTTGTGCTTTATTAAATCCCGACCGTAATTTCTAATTAATATCATAAAATTTTCCTCTTGAAACTATAAAATCGTGAAACTGTAGTTTTGGAATAAAATCCAACCCAACGTTTTAGAATATTGATAAAGAGATTTCCAAACAAAACATCGAAAATTCGGCGCAGGATAAAAAAGTTGCTATCGCGAGAAAATTGTTTTATAAAAACCCAATTTTCGTCGAGCCAGCCCTGCAGGCGGTAAAGCTCCCACGAATCATCCAAAGCGTCACAAAGAAAATTCTCTCTCCAGTCGCGGAAAAGCTCCGAAAAAACATCCTCGGTATAATCTCTTTTCAGAGCAGGTACCGTCAATGATACCCCCGCGGTAGCTTTGAGGCAGGCTCCGCGAGGTACGCTACGCGTCTCGATTCCGCGCTAAACGAGTTGCCTGGGGCCCAGGGGCGAGAGTGAGGCGAGACCCAGATCGCAACGGTGAGGCCCCGGAAGTAAAGTCTAGGGGACCTGGTCGTGCTAAGGCTCGGAGGGTTGCGCGCGTACGATCGATACGGCAGATGCCTGCGCGCATGCGGTGCCGGGGAATCGTACCCCCTCGTTGGCTTCCGGTCTGGTCTGGTAGAGGCCGCTACCGGCTTCGCTCCTAAGGGCTGCTTCTTTTCATGCCGAACGGATTAATTTGATTTTGACTCGGCAGAGAGGCTCCGGAGGGGTATTGAATTTGGGGGAGTTGATGTATACTCCTTGGTTAGGCATTTCAAATTTCCGCTTTTGCTCTACAGATATATTGCTCTTTTTTAAAACGGAACTTTTAAAAATTGGTTTAAAAATTAATAAACATAAACGAAAAATTTCACTATGAAGTTAAGTGTTTCATGCCGATTTTAATCTTTGGATGTCAAATTGTGGAGATTACTTTTGGATGGCGCTGATAACAAGTCAAGTACGCGGTACAAATATAGAGAGCCATCAATGATATGCAAATATAATTATTCTCGCGGTACTGTCCAGATAACGAGGTAGCACATGTCTAAATGTTGCGCATTCAAATGTAAATTTCATAAGAATTGAATAAGTCATTAACAAACGTTCTTTGATCAAAAGCTATTTTTTCTAGCAAACGAGTTTAACTCACTGACCTGAAAAAATCATTCAAAGTCGCCTAGTTTTTTCTCAAAAATAAAAAATTTGTTTTTAATTTAAAATACCATTTTGGTAAATTAAAATATAATTTTGAAGCCCTAACGTTCATGAGTATAAAAAATTAATTTTTAGATACCAAAGTTTTTAAAAATTTTTAATTTGATGATTTGAATGTTTTGAGTTTTGAGTTTTGAGTTTAATGATTTTTATATAAAAATGTAATGCTTATTGGATTTTTAGCAAAAATTCTTTGTTTGTAGTATACTGTAAATTTAATAAAGAAAAAATTATCTGCAAGATATAATAGCTACAAATTAAGTATGAGTGTTTTGCATTTATTTAATTAAGAGTTCTGAAATTACTTTTACACTTTGAAGTCTAAATTCTTTGCTTCTTGTCAGCTGGAACAAAGCATAAGTAAAAACTTATTTCGCGTGCTGAATTTTTCCTGCCAACATGTAACACACATCATTAATTAAATTAAGAAAAGTGTTTAAAAGTTACTTGCGTATACGCCTCAGAAAATGTGAGCCATTTGGTAACGACTTCTCGTCAAAGGGTTACTTTTTCGTACCTGATTTTTTAAGTCTTTGTATAGCTCTGAAGAAATCTAAATAGAAAACAACCCTCTCTTTCTGCTTTTCGTACGATTTTAAAGTAAAAGAATACATTACCTAATGAGAAAAAGGAAAAATGTTGGATGTTATTTTTTGCCAATGAACCAAAAATTAATAACACGTTGTTGCGGATTTCAATACTATTATACTTTAAAACATAAACTTATATTAGCCATTTTAGATTGACAAAAACTAAGTATTAATTATTCAGTAACAAAAGAGTTTTATTAATTCAAATGTTTGGCATTGTTAAGCAGCCACTGTGTATTTAGAAAATATCAAAAAAGAGTATTCTTAAACAATTTATAAAAATCTGAAAAAAAATGAATAGAGTGATGATTTTAAGAATAAATAAGATTAATTTTATTTATTCAACTAACTTGAAAAAAGTATTAAAATAGAGTAGATAGTCATGAAAATTAAAAGAACCCCTGTTTGTATGCAACCTCCCTTTCATAGACGTTGACTAGGTCGTATATGTTTGACGATCGGTCACATAGTTCCCTTCACTAGCCCTATACAGCCCTTCTCACCCCATCGTTTTAGTAAGAAATCCAATCTAAACGCACAGTTCCGATAATCCGAAAAAGAGAAATTTTTTTTCCCAGTAGGTACGAGGGTGCGTCGGCTTTGGATAAAAGCTCTAGAAAATTCCTCGTAAAAGCTCAAACGTCTCTCTCGCTCCGCGCGCGGCTGTTTAAAAGCAAACAGGCCCGATGATGGCAATAAAAAGACGCGTTATATTTTCAGAGAGAGATGGTCCAGTTTTTATCGTAATTGCCCCGGGTTTTACGTAAGGATGTTTGTACACGTGTTATCATGAAATACGACGAAAAGTCGGTGGGTGCTATTTGTACAATTGTTCCTCGCTTATGTGTCTGTGTACGAATGAGGTGAGGCCGGCCGGGCCACTGGCGGCGTGACCAGCCTAATGATCTGGAAAAAAGAGACGGAAAAAAATCCCGCGCCAGTTATTTTATATCTTTTTTTTTTTCTTTTCTTTCCTTTCCTTCTTTCTTTCTTAACCCAGCTGGTCGCCACATGTGTGTCCGAGGAGGGCCTCCAAATTTATAATTAGGAATTTTTCTTGTTGCTGCAGCGGGGGATCGCATTGGTAAGTCGGATCGGTTTCGTAAGTCCAAGTCGTGACGAGAGAAAATTCTACGATGCTACTGATGTTTCGAGCCGCGGAGAACTGGAGAGATAAAAAATAAGAAGAGCTGCAGCAGGAGAAAAAAAAAAAAAAAAAAAAAAACAACGCGCGGGGAGTGAGCTATCATCTGTTTGCGCGCGGCCGCGAGTTTTACTGCGCCTTGAGCAAATGAGCACGCTCTTTGCGGAAGACAATTCTTTTCCCTTCTCCCTGCTCCCCCACTATCTCTTCGCGGGTTTCGCTACGATTGTTAATTGTTTTCCAGTCGAGATTCACTGATACACCTTTTTTCCGTATCACTCAATACTTACTCCTGGTCTTTTTTATTTTTTTTATTTTCGGGCAATCTGGTTTTTTATTCAGTTCTAAAAAAAAGAAAAATAAACAATTATAAAAATAACAATAATTAGCAAAACGTTGAGTTATTTAAGCTTCATACTCTGGTTTTATTCTCACCTCAAGCATTCATCTGATTGTATTAGGATCTTGAACTAAATGATAACAATAACTTTTTACTCGACCAGCGGGGGTATGATGTACCTCAGACAATACTACAGTTTCTACAGGCTTTTAGTTGCAGGGTTTACAATGAATAATATTACGTAAAGAATCTACTTTCACCAAACTAGTTTTAATTAATTTCTTGTAGTTATTGTGCTAAAAAACACGATCCAGAAAAAAGAAACTGTTAATTCTTACTTGCCTGATAGCATCAATTTTTTTACTTTTTTCATAATTCATAACTCCACCTAAATAGTAAAACGAGATATAGTAAATAATTTTACCGTTGAAAAAAAAAAAAAAATTTATTCAATAGATTTTTTTTTAATTTTCTAATGTTATCGCAAATTTTGCTTAACTGTAACGATAATCTCATGTAATAAGTAAGGTTCGATTTGCAAAAGTAAATGGTTTTTTTAAGGCCATGTAAATTTTGATGTAAAAGTTCATATTTATTTTACTGACGAATTTTATCTATTAATTTTTATTTTTTCAAAATTAAACCTTCTAAAAATTAACGGTGAAAATTTTAAAGAGAACGGAACTCCGTAAGCTGCTGGGTATTTATGGATCGTATGAAGGACAAAAAACGACTACTTTACGGACATGCAGCGTGTGGAAAGGCTACGAAATACAATGAGTAAGTCGGAAATGCGATTAATTTCACAGCTAAAAAGTATGGCCTCGTCCTTTGAAACTAGCTGTGGCATCAAAAAGTTTGACAAGTCGAGTAAATCGTAGACAAAATTGTAAGTAAAAAATAATGCTCGATATCAAAGTGGCCATAATAGTTTGCGATTAGTATTATTATTTATTAATTTTTTAAAATCTTTTCAAAGTTCATTTTTGTTCTTTTCATATAGATCTGTATTTTAATTAACTTTTAAAAAATCAACTGATTGATGTAAACATTTATCTCTATTTCTCTGCATTAAAGTTAAAAGCATTTAATGATAAATTTCCAAGTATACGAAAAACATTATTGAAAAAATACGAACTTGAATACGTAGGGATTAGACTTATTAGTTCTTACTGTTCCTTTCAAAAAAGTGTTTAGATACTGGCATCCCTCTGTGAAAATAAGTTCATTCAAAAAGACAATTCCAACAAAACAAACACAGCAAGCTTCAGACTACCCGCAGTCGCGTGAACCAAAAACTAAAAATCGCGCGATGCAATTTACACTGGCTAGTTTATCCCCAAATCCGTAAGACCCTTAAAACGAGCTGCATTGAAGACATCATGCGCGTGGGTACTCATAATGGCTGACCCAGAAAACCCTGAAAGATGAGATCCCGGCAAGGGAAAAAAAACAACCGTTTCCGTCTCGCTTTCGATCTTTATATTAGATTTTTTTACGCCTTCTTGTATTCGTACGCGTTTGCGCGAAAGAATCGTTTACGCCGGGATCTTTTCTGACCTTGAACCTCTTGAATCTTTCTTTTTTCTTCTCAATGATCCTTTTTTTCGATTGTTTTGTCCGATTTCCTTTTTTTCATTTTTTGTTCTTTTTTTTTTTTTTTTTTGCTTTAAAGCACAGGTACCGTTAGCTGGAAAAAAAGAATTCGGTGTTTGAACTTGGGTATTTTCAAAAGAAATTTTATTTTGTATTCAAGTATTAAAAATTATAGTCTGCATTTTTTTTTAAATTTTATTACCAACTTAAAATCTTACTCCTTAATTGATATTTATTAACTTCTATAATAAGCTGGACACAAATCTCAAAACTATACGAGTAACTCATAGTTCATTTGAAAAATCATGTTTTAATTATTGTTAATTCCTCAGGTAACTTTCTAAAATTACAGAATGCAAAAAATTAATGATTGTTTAGTATAAATCTTTTCAAAATACTAGTTGCTAGAACAATGGCAAAAGCGCAAGTTATAATTTTCTAATACTGCTTTTGTAAGGGTCTATTCTTAGTACGTAGTGTTCTTATGTCCTATATAGTAACGACGGACCTGTTATTTGATCAATATTTTGATTATAGCGAATTCGCACGAAGGTTTAACCTTTTTATTTTTACTAGCGTTTTTAAAGTAAAAACTTTTTCAGTATTTTTACTGTTTAACCGTAACAAACAAGTTTAAAAGTTATTAATCATTTTAATTATTTTTTTTCGGATCAAGAATTAATTCATCCAAAAGGTATAATCCATTTACGTGCAGAAAGAAAAATTTAAAAATCATATAAATGTAAACAAAAATTAAGCATTTAAAAAATAATTGAGCAAACCTTTGTATCGATTTTATTACATTAGTTTTGGTGGAGGCGCCGTGAACTTTAATAATACCCGAATTTAAGTATGAAATACAGTAAATTTTCGAAGCATCTTGTGGTATAGGGTTACTTTCACAGAGGTAAGACGAAGAAAGAAGCCCAACTTTGATCATCTTAAATCTCCAACGTAACCCATCAATCCTCCAACAAAGAAGAAAAATCGCATCGCTGAAACTCCAAGAAAACCGACCCAAAATCCCTCTTCTGGATGGATACTTAGTGAGTTTTTATTCGGGCCGGTGCATTTTCTCAGAACGACAAGTCCAAAAAGGGTGAAGAGGCCCGTCGTGCGTGGACCCACATAAAGAAGAAAAAAAAGACCTAGCGGGGTTATAAAAAAAAAAGTCCATCCCTGATGGCCGATGGGTAGAAGAAGAAGAAAGAGTCGCGTAAATCGAGGGCATGTGTGTAGGTGCACACATCATACAGAGGTTAAAGCAAGAGGAAGAAAGAGAGAGAGAGAGAGAGAGCCTAGGGCAAGCTAAGCAGGTCAACTCTCGGTTTCTCCCGTGCTGCACACATGCAGGTCCTTCTTTTATAATAAAAGAAAGGCTCTCGAATCCTTTTTTTCCCCTTCGGGTCATAGTACTACCAGCTGCGAAAAAAAAAAAACGGTCGCGAGGGGGATCTTTTTTTCACATCTCAGATGATCATCGATGACGGTGCGCCGCTTAGAGATTCTCTTTTTTTTCTTTCTCAAGCTAACCCTTTAGGGATATTAGCCGGACGTGCAGCACGTGTGAAAAGCACCGAGTACGGTGTGACCCAAGGATAGTTCTTAATAGAGAAAGGAGCAGTGGTAGCAGCATCGGCGCCGATAACTCGATTGCAGAGGTCTTTCTCCTGTACACAGCTCGCGTTCGAGAACAAAGCTCTCCAAAGATCTGCTCCCTAATGCCCTTTCGCTCTAGGAGATGCTGCTGCCTCCCGTCTCCTCCTCCCCACCATGTGCATGCATGCAGTGAATGTCCTGACGCTATTTCGAGCCGCGCGGGCTCTGCTACACTAGTTAGCCTCTGGCTTTGTCGGATGGGACCGCGGTCCTCGGATAGACCAGCCACCTTTGCTTCTTTATATCACGGCTTTACAACGGAATCTTGGGTTCCATTATTTTATTGCAGTTTGGAATTTAATTTTTCCTATTTTATTCTAGGCTAAACGATGTATATTGAGAATAGAGTCTTTTTTACTCTCCGAGTTACCTGCTGTGAGCTTGCGCAATCAGACAACACTCACTGTTAAGTTCAAAGTTCAAATAACTTCTTTTTTTAAATTGGGTTATCTCGTTAATTTTCAGTTCATAATGTTTCAACATATTTTTGCACTTGACGTGTTTAATTGACCAACTTTATTAATTTTGGAACAATTTAATACAAATTAAAAACCAGTTAGATAAGATGTTACCGGATGATGGTCACACACTGTACCGCGAAATTAAACTTTTGTGTACGTACATAAAAGTATAATTTATGCAAAAAACAATATTTACGTAAGATTAATTTATTTTTCTGGAATTTTTTGTACTTTAAAGGTGATCATCATAATCGTCATCGAAATTCCCAAAAAATCGTGCATTAATTAGCAGCTGTTCAAATTGTCACGTCACAAGCAAATAAAAAAATGTAAACCACTCCTGACCAAAGTACATTGGGCAAAAAAACGGAGAATTTTCTTAGCTTTCAATAAAAATTTTGTTAAAGATGGTTTTATTCTTTTATGAAATATTGAATTAAAAATAGATTTACTTTTCATCGAGTAGTCTACCATATTGGCTGGACAAGTTTTAATACAACGAGTGTCTCTGAATTCTATAAGCTGAAGCAATGAAAACAATTATTTTTCTTTTCTTTTTTTTTTCTTTTTAAAGCGGACTTGATTACTGTACAGCTTGGGCATGCCTAAAACATGAATATACAACTGTCAGAACTCTAGGAATGAAGTTGGTAGATCTTCGTAAAAGAAGATCGGTAAATGCCAATCCTATTTTTATTAAATTTCAAAATTTAAACGATTGAGATTGAAAAAGACCGACTATCGATGAAATTTTCATGACCAAACTTTGGCTTGAGTAAAAAATGAAATTGATCAAAAATGATCTTCCCTTTTTAGTAAGCCTCTACCGTTCGTGGCGTCTCAATTCTGGCTTAAAAAAGAAGAAAAGGGTCAAAGGGTCGTGAGATGCGCAATTATCAAATGGATCTCTCTCCCCAAGCGATTAGCATAAGCTTCGAAATCGCAGGTGGCAGATAGTAGTGGTAGTGGAAGTCGCAGTGGTAGTAGAGCCAGGGATGGTCAGTTTGTTCGATAGTCGGCGGTGGTGCTAGGCAGCCGAGGCGAGCGAGGAAGGCCACCGGTCAATACTTACCCGACTGCAGGGCTCTAGCTACATCCGTGCTATATCTGTAGCGAGGAGATTGTCACGCAGACTTGCATGCATGCACGAAGAACGAACGAGCCTGCTACTGCAGCTGATGATTTTTTCTTTCCTTTTTTTTTTTTAGCTCGTACAAACGATCGGTGAGCCCGGGTAATAGGTGGGCCGCACGATCGCGCCCTCGTAACGTACCAAGGACGACTAATTTTTAACAATCGCGCTAATTGAGAATCACCATGAAACCGTATCGGTACCTTCAATTTATATTTTTCAAATTTTAAATAATTTTTTTCATACCATTTTTTTTAATCTGTATTTAAAAAAAAATGATTTCTTGATTATTCAAGTACATTTTTTAGTGCTTTTTTTCAATTAAAGCTCAACATAAATTCAATATCAAAAATTATTAAGAAGAATTAAATTTTTTTTTTCAATTTAATTATGATCTTTGAATAACGGCCAATATTTTGTCCACCAATTCATTTACACTTTAAGTTCAAATGCATATTTTGCGATGTAATTGAGCAAGTAGGAATCGAATCTAAGATTCTCGATCTTCAAATCGAATGTTTAAATTCAAAAACTATAAAGTATGCAATTACCTATTTTTAACTTGATAAATCTGAATCTTGATAAATTAACAGCATATCAACTCTGAAAAATATTTATCTGTATGAATACCTTGAGTTGAATCGAATAAAAAATTTATAGTAGTAATGAAAATCAATACGTACTTTAATTTGATCCTTCTTTGGCTTTATAAGTAAATGAAAATAAATTAAGTAAAATTTACGTGCATATTTTCATCGGCGTTTATAAGGTGTCGAATTTCTGCCAGTATGATCAACACATTTTCGCGATGAAAACAAAGTACTTTGTAGCGTAAACAATTCACAAACTTAATAAAAATAAATAAAAAAACTTGTATGTATCTTCTAAGAAACGGACTTACATAAAGGTAAAGAAAAAGCTTGTTTATAAGTATCGATTTAACTTTTTGGTCACTAGCTAGCGTGCAGCATGGTTAAAGGTAAGATTTAAAGCTCTTGGCTGTTCCCTTTGAGGCACTGTCCCCCACCAGGCTGCAACGCATGCAAGCTACAGAAAAAAAAAGTTTTTGATCGTGCTTTGACCGTGCCCAAATTTAAACTTTTTGGAGCAAATGCAAGACGATTAACAGTGCTACTGCCGAGGTGACTTTTTTCCCCTTTCTTTCTTTCTTTTCGGCCTGACTAGTTTACAGCTATTTTTGTCAAGAGGATACACACCGCAGCTCTGCACTCTGTTTTTAAATGATAGCTTTTTTCCCTACCCACAGAAGTTTCATTGGATTCTTGATATTGTTGCTGTATTAATTGAAGCGAAACGTTTTGTTACATCACAAGGTATTTCTTAAATAAAAACGCAAATTTTTTGGAGTTGGTGATAAACAGGAAGTAGTTAAAAAACATCTTTAGTTAAAATATAAAAGAAATTTTTTTTAATGTAAAAACCAGTAAACAGAAATATCTACCATTTGTGTAAAGGTCCTTGACTTTTTTATTTCCTTTCAACGTTACTAATCATTGTTCTCAAGTTGCTTAAAAATCGCCAATTTTTTTGAAGCGAAGCTTTAACGGTTAAAAGTCAAGAAGACGAAACAAATGTTTTTTTTTCGGCTATCGGAGGTTTCCTGGCGGTGCAGTCGAGAGCTCGTATGAGAAAAATATATCTCGAGTAAAAATAATTCGAAAAAAAGAGGAGCGCGGCCAGTGCCCTCTTCTTCCTCCCCCGACTGCAGCAGGATGATCGGACGAGGCTGCAGCAGACACGAACTCTGTAAATAAAAATAGTCTTTTTAAAGAAGAATCTCTTCTGCGGCACGCACATGCGGAGGGGTCCTCCTGTCCAAAAAGCCGCTACCCCAGGGCTAAGGCGGATGTGCCGGAGGCCTATTTACAGACGAAGATCGTGACATTGGGAAGAGCACATTTTTTTTACTTCGATTATAAATTAAGAGGAGGAAACCAGGTACGCGCTTGATGCTAAACATCTGGGATATCTATGGGAATTCGGACAGGAAAAACTTTCGTGAGAAACTCCCTCACAATGGCCCGTACGTATTAGACCTATTTTACCGCGATGAATTTCCGCGTGTGTGAGAATTCGGATAAAAAACGCTTCCCAAATGAGACTTTTTTGATTATGAACAAAAAAAAAGGCGACTACTACTGACCGGTGCGCCCCCCCTAGCGCTCGGACCCTCCATTTGAATACGACACGAGCTATGCACGCGCGTTCAGGCTCCCCTAGCTCCGTCATCACGCAAATTGTATTATTTTTTCCCCAAATTTACTTTATCCGTGGGTCAGCAGGTCGGAAGTCACCCTCTGCACGCGCCGACGCCGATCTCGACGCGTATAATGGCCTGTTGGTCAGCCGGAGCCGGGGCCGGAGCCTTGCATAATATTATATGCATCTTTTTTCGAGGGGCTCTTCTCCATTGTACTTGCTTGTGTATCATGTATGATATTACGCGTGGACATCTGGGATATCGCGCGCGCCGATCTAACGATTTCGTCCTGCTCTCTTTTATTATGCACGAGCTGGCTGACTGATTTTGTTACTTTGGCACCTACTTCGTACCTGTTCTTCTTAATAATACGTTAAAAATTTATGCGTTACGATTAAAGTCTTGATTTAACTTAAAATTCATTCACTTTAATTTTATTACTGTATAATAAATTTTATATTCAAACTGTATAATAGTTCCACTAAAATTTTCGGCAAAAAATTTGAAAATATCAAACTATTATAGATAAGTAAAATATTTAGTCCTTTTCTTGACTGATTAAAAATTTTTTGCAAAACTTATTTTTTAACTTATTGTAAATACTATAGATAACAAAATGATTGTATTACATTCTTAAATCGATAAGTCGGCGGGCCAGAGCAAGAACCTTCTATCTCAGCGGGCCCATTTAATCAATAGCATCAAAATTTTTTTTTCTTTTTTAAAGCATGGCTTCTATACTTACGTTATAACTCTGCTACGCTTCAAAAAAGAAAAAAAAATTTTGATGTCATTGATTAAATGAGCCCGCTGAGATAGCAGGTTCTTACTCTAAACCGACGAAGTGCTAAGAAAGTATCTTTAAATACAAGATCGTGGACTTTCAAAGAAATCTATCTTTAATATCAAATGAATTACAATTTCCACCAATAAAAATTGTCAGGTTCTTTGATTAAACATTCAGCAACTTTGAAGCTAAAAGTTTTTCTTATCACTGGTGCTCAAATACTTATATTAGAAAAGAGCAAAATTCACGTAATAAATTTTAAAGAGAAGAATGTGTCTCGAATCCAGCACTCTCAGACGGTAATAAAAAAAAGTTTATTTGTAAAGTCTTATTATTTACTTCCTTCAAAAAAAAAAAAAAAAATGTTAACGAATAAAAAAGATCCTAAAGAAACAATTTATTTTTGATTTGCAAGACGATACAAAAAGGCTTGTTTTGATATATTTTATAATGGTTTAGAAATTTAATGCATCCGGTCCAAGTTTCTTTCGAATGCACCCCGTGGCATAATAATTTCTCGCGTGATTTTAAAACCGTAAATTTTTTATCATCACTCGTCTGTCACACGCTCGTCTTCTTCCACAACTTTTTATGCAGATTCTACTCTCCTCGGGTAGTTTTATCTCGGTTCGCCAGTGCGTTTGCAACTAATTTTTTTTTTTCTCTCTTCGTTCCAACCCCTTTGCCAAAAAACTTTTTTACATCCTCGAGTGCGGCTCCTGGAAAAACAGCTCTCTGAGGCCGGCGATCGGTTACGATTTCACGCCGATTACAATAAACCAGCCGGCAACGAGAATCGCGATGAAAAAAAAACAACAAAGGGACACTTTTTTCCGCGTTAAAAAAAAAACCCAAACCGTAGTCTTAAATAAGTATATAATCATTCGGTCGTAAAAGAAACTCTGGTGGAGCAACCCTTTCGAGAAGAGTTTTTCATCGCAAAAAACCTAATGCCGATGGGTTTTTTTAAGGGGTCGCTCGCTTTTTCACGTGCCGTATCTCGGTTAACGGATAAAATCTAAATTAACTGAATTAAGGGCCCGTCAGGGACCGGTCCGCTTTTTTGCCGGTCCTTTTTTTTTTTGGTCTCCGCTGATGTGCAACCCCTCAACACCCCGCGGCGTGCCAGTTTTTCTAGATCTTGGCTTTTTTTTTTCTTACTCCTCAACTACTTTTTTCGTGTTTACGAAGATTTTTTTCGGTGGAAGTCTCTTCTCACGCGGATGTTTTTCTAGGTGCGCGAAAAACATTCGGAAATCGTTGAGAGGTCGATTTACGGTTATGAAATTACTCGCGCGAAATTTCGTCGGTACGACTGCGAGGGGGATTTATGACGCAGCCGGAGCTACCACTGCTGATGAAAAAGCGAAAAATGATGCTTTTTTCCCGTGTAATCTGTGACGTACTCGGACAAAGAGAGCCGGCTTAATGCTTAATGATTTATCACTGCTGCTGCTGCCGCGAGGCTTTTTTTTTTGCACGAGCAGGCAAATAAACTAATAACAAGTCAAACATCAACTGATTATTTCAACTCTGATAGGCGAATCCTTTTAAATTTCATTTGACTCGCGGACGAGTCGCAAAATCTCGATGAAAAATTATCGATAAATCGATCGAGAGATATATTAATAAAAGAAAATAGTGAATAAGCCGTTGACAGAAAAAGAAATCGCGTTAATAAGTCAATTGTGTTTTTTCGCTTTGACGAAAAATCGAAGTTAGTTTGTCAAGCTGGACATTAGCGTGATTGTTTTGATTTGTTTGGCTTTTGGCTACACTCAAATGGGCGTTTTTTTGGTCATCCAGTGAATGCCTGTTTTTTTTTTTTCACGCCAAAAAGCTGCATCGCCCAGTCATCAATAAGTCACGTCGTCGTACTCCCCGGTCATGAATCGAAGAGATTTCTTTTTTTTTTCGGTGGCAATGGTGAGGCTGATCCCCCCTTGTTATTTACCATAGCAGCCCCGTTATAATTTCGGAAAATAGTCGTCGTCATTCATAGTCAAATGCAGGTCAAACGTAACGCATGACCGTTTGATGACCATATGCGTAACTCGGCTGGTTTCGGCCATATGCATAATGTGGCCCGATCGATTTTAGTCCCGATATGCAGATATAATGGCACAATGGGAGCTCCCAAAGTAATGACCGTAAGCTCTTGCTCCGGTCCACTGGGATTGCCGCAAAAAAAGCCGGCTACGCCACCACCAAGATTTTTGGCGCTACGTGAACAAAGGGCCGCCGCGGTGTTGGGGTATTATCTCTTCGGTCGTCGCCATTGTCACTTCGGGCAGAAGGGGAGGCCGCAGGAAAAACTAATGTCCCTTTCGATAATTAATTTGATAGCCTCCCCCTGATCTCTCGCGCCCATTTTATTACACGTGTGTTTTATGGTTTTGATTTACTTTTACAATTTACTCGTACCTACGCACTCTGATTCGTGTTTTTTTTTATAAATAGTATCGTAAGCGCTAAACCTTAAATCTATAATTTTCGAGCTTGAAATGATTTAAGCATGGTGCTGAACGACTCCCGATTTGATTCTCGCTCTTTGCCTTTGATTAATTTTATCTAGAATAATTTAATTTTTTTTTTTTCTTATGCTTGCACTTTGAGTTCTTTTTTTTCCGTAGTTAAAGTTTTTAATGTAAAATCGCTGCTAAAGAAAACTTCCCAAAGCAATCACTGTGATTTGAGAGAAAAACAATAGAAAAACAGTGTAAATACAGGGACGTAGATAACTTGTGGTTCAAATGGCCTTTCGCTCCGCATCGACGCGTCCGCTTGCCCGCGAGCGAGCTCGAGGCGATTCAGCGAAAAAAAAAACGCACGTACGAGCCTTACATTTGTCAGGACGGGGCAGCTACCGCTCCAGGTCGAAATCGCGTTACCTCCTCCCCGAAGCTCTGCCATCCACGCGGATTAATTACTCCGAGTTTCGGCTGGGGAAAAAGGGCTTTAATTAATCAACGAGCTTTTTTTCTAACAAACGACATGGACTCTTTTTTTTTTTTTTTTTTTTTTTTTTTTAAGCCTTCCAAGCCTTCCCGCAAGCTTTTCACCTCCTCTTTTTATTATATTAAATTTCGCTTCGAAAAAAACTGGCCCGAGCTTTCAAAGTGTCCCGGACTTTAATTTTGTAAATAGAACGAAATAAATCAAAAGAGGATTTGTCCGAATAAAAATAAATCAAAGGCATGAAATTTTTTATTAATAAAAAAAAAAAACAAACCTCGTTTCGAGTAAAATTTACATTCAATTTTTTTTAAGACTTTTCAAAGCATCCCTCAAAAAAGCCACTAATGCAATTAACGAGTTATTTACTCTGAGCGACAGCTTTGTGTTTGAGCAGAAAAAAATCATCCCCTGTTTTTCCAAATTTTTTGCATCACCCGGGTCGGTTGGATGGCAGTAGCCATGGCATAAATTTTTTTCAAAGGGTTAGGATGCGTATCCTTTCTTCCGAGAGCTCAGGATCTTGCTTATATATGCTAAACAGGGGTGTGACTGCACTGAAAAAAATACACACATATATATATTAATAGCTATCATCCTGCCCCTCAGGGGGACACACATTTTTTGCGTCCGGATGCATATTATAAAACTGTCCCCCCTGATCTCCGGACAAAAAAAAAAGAAAAAAAGGGGTTGGAAGATACACCACCGGGCTAGGTAGCGAGGATCTTCGACGAGCAACCAGCATATATTTTTCTCGCGATTTTTTCCGGTAATAATACCAGCTGCTGTGTAGCATTTTTCTAAAATAACTACAAGCGAGGTGTCGCAACCTGGGTGTATCGTGAATGATGATAATTTATTTTTCTGTGCCAATGAACGGATACGGCTGTATTAATTATTGTTATTATTACTACCTTCATCGGGCATGGGGGCTTGATTTATTGTTAAAAAATCATGATGATATATTCATTCTCAGTTTAATGGTAATGAAGATGCACACAATTGCACCAGAAAAACCCGTCAACGTCAATGTACACAATGTCGCTGCAAGTATTACATGAAGTTACGTATTAATATATAATAACTTCGTACCTATTCTAAATCTCCGTCGTACTATTGAATTTGATGGCCATGAAATTATAATTATTCACGCAAACTAGTTTTTAATTAACATACTTTCAAGAACTTGATCAAAAAGTAATATACTCGGTGAATAGGCTCAGCTGTTGAGTTTCGAGCTTATCGGGCAAGGGGGAATAGATAAGAAAGTCACTGGTGAAATGATATTTAATTTACTTAAATAAAAAAAAAAATTATAACAATGGGGGTATAGCTCAGTGGTAGAGCATTCGACTGCAGATCGAGAGGTCCCCGGTTCAAACCCGGGTGCCCCCTCAGATTTTTTTTGGATAATTAAAACTTTTTTTCAAATGATTAATCAATTTCTAAAATTTTCTTTTATTTTCAAGGTTAACATAGTAATAATAATCATCAATGAATTATATATTATTTTCATTTATTATGAATTTCATAAAACGTGCTTAGCAAATTTGTGCAAAAAAAAGGGGTGCTCTCCATGCCAAATTTAAACTATATTGATTAGTCTCGACATAGATATTGTAAAATATATCATGGTAAAAATTGTCTTTTTTCATATAAAATTATTGATAAGTTTATTTATTATTATTATTTTTGTTAACTACTTTATTTGTTTGCTTTGTATTGACAAACTATCATTTTTTATGAATTTGAAACTATCAATGTTAGAAGATCATCAAAAAGTTATGAATCGATTTATTTTATGTATAAACTGCGCAATAAGCAAAGCAAAACTTGAAAATCACAAGTTCGAGTCGCTATGAAATTTAAGAAATGTGATTTCTACATTCATTTTTATTTTAATTTTTGAAAAAAACTGACCACTTTTTAAACTGTTATGAACTTTAATTTTATAAAAGGTACGAAATAAATCAAAAGAGAATTTGTCCTATTTTCATGTAAAAAAAATATTTCTTGCCTTGCTGTTAATCAAACAATAAAATAAAATAAGTATACTATGAAAAAACGAATTGATCTGCATATTACCGTTGCATAAAAATTTTTTACGATCAAAATAAATAATAATTGTCATTGTGCGCATTGAACCGAAGAGCTCACACAAAACGGAAAAGGCGAAAAGCCCGGTGGGGCGAAGCAGGGAAAAAATCAACACGCAGCAGGCAGCAGAAGCAAATCCGACAACATCCGATGGCGGCAAATTTGTGTATAAAGGAAAGACAAAGCCCGAAGCGTGGAGGGCTGACCATGCAAGTCTGTGACGCAAGCTGCGACGCAAAAATATCCCGACAAAGATCAGTCTCGGCCCGTATGCGAGGGCACAGGGCGGGGGTGGAGAAAAAAGGTGGAACCCTTTTTGTGTATATTATTATACACACACAGATTTCGGGTAAACTGGTGACGGACACCCCCAGCTTGCGCAACAAAACAACAGCTGCCGCTGTTGCCTCTGAAAAGACGCGCAATCCTTTTCGGCTTTATTTCCATTATTCCCCGGGTGACGAGTTTTTGTGATGCCGGACCGCTGAGGGCAACTTTATACACGGATATGAAATAATGACCGATTCAAAGGTTAGGTATATAATAATCGAGTTTAACTCTTTGTTGGGTTACTCCTCTTTTTAGCGTAGCTCTCGTATTACTCATTGTGTTTCCCTTCGAATATTCTGAATTTAAATTAAAATACTCTGCTCGGTGGCTTAATTTGGTAACTAATTTGAAGGCTCGATGAATCATGACCTTTCTCATGAATATCTCGCAAGGTGTAAAAGTCGCGTAATAATATCGATCGTGATGCCGAAGAGGTAAAAAAGGGCATTATGAGTAGGAAGAAACAACGTTTTGGGCAAACGTGTATCGGGGGAGGCTTCAAGACAGCAGGAAGCTTGTTATCCTCGTCGTGTAAGTATACGTGTACGAGCTTCGGTGAAATCCGCGCGTCGATAGACCGCCACCGCTCGATCTCCCGATATCACCTATAAATTTCCGCCGCCTCCGCCGGTGTATATCGTCATCCACCGCGAGCCGTTAGCACATTCAGCGGGAGCATATCTTTATCCCCTTCTCTTACTCTCTTTTTTGCTTTCGAGCGTACTTATAACGTATACCTGCACAACCCGAGCTGAATTTTGTGTCTTGCAGCGAACGCTCTTCTGCTTCTGTATTTTATAAACTTTTTTCTTCTTCTTCTTCTTGTGCTGTTAAATCTTTTATTGCAGACAATGAACCACCTGATGCTGCAACATGACAACGATAATTTTTTCGTTTTAGACTTTAAATGGAATTTTGTTCACCGAATAACAATAAATTGGAATTCTTGGGCTATTGAGTTACCACCGAGTATGAACAATAAAAATTTGGAAAATTAAAAAAAAAAAGGACGATTCATGAAACAAAGAAAAAGACAATGACAAGTAGGCGCGAAGCGTATCGACAGGATCGCACAATAATCAAAGTATAGCTGGCCGAGGTAGGTATGCAGCATTGTTTTAATCGCGCGAAGTCAAGGAGTCTCACGCGACTCACCGAAGCAGCGGCAGCGGCAGCCTCTGACCCGAGCCCGGCTGGCTGGCTTTCCACACTCTCAAGAAGGAAGGCTTTTGCTCCTTGCGCGCGCGCGTTAATTATGAGCGGCTTCCGGCGATCTAGATTTCATTCTTAGGTTGGCGCTGCGGGAAATGGATAATAGGGAGTAGTACACACACGTGACCCGCGGTGGTCAGTTCACACGAGTGCTCACCGTGCACAATGCCACGGCTGGCTCCCACACTCGGGTAGACTCTCACGCCCTCGCATCCTTCCTCCTTCTTACCTCCTTCGAACTCTACTTCTTCCTTGCTTTAGACCCGATTTTTCTTCGCGCCGCACGCGGGAGCCAATTTAACCTCTAGTATGACGGACGTGCGTGCGCCGTGCAGAGCTTCTCCTGCACCTTTTATTGGTACGCTCCCGTTCCTTAACCGGGCTACTCTGTTCAGGGTCAACGATCCTTCTTTCGGTACCGCGGCTGACTTCATTCCTCACGTTATCTTTTCAAATTGACGCATAAATTATTAGCGGACCAGCTATGCGGGACCTTATGATTGCGCAGAGCGTTTACGACTTCGTGTCAAATGATCAACTGCCTGGTGTGATGTACTACACACGCGTATTATTTTTGATGAGGAATCATCCAGCGATTTTCACTTTTACCCCGGCGAAGGCTTTTGTCGCTGTCGTTGCACAACTTCTGCGTGCACCGGTCATTATGTGATAAATTTTGATAATAAATGTCCCGCGAGGATGACCCATTGTATAATGCCCAGCCGTCCACTCGACTACGTAACGTTAAAAGACTTTCAAACATTTTTTATATCCACAATAAATAAATTATTTAACTTTCTAAATACTTCTGTGCGCGTACTCGACTCACAATTTTGCTATAACTATGAGCTAACTTGGAAATAAATATGCTTTTCCCATCTTACGTATTTACAACAATCGATTTGTAATTAAATTTACTTTTGAATTATTTACAAAGTCCGTTCGAACAGAAAACTATTCAGCTGAAAATAGTTTTCTGTAAAAATAATTTAATCTTTTAAGAAGGTTATACCTACAGTAAGCTCTTATTGAAGCTCCAACACAAAATTTGAAATGTTTTAATAAAAAGTTTGAAAGTTTCACAGTTTTTTGTATTAATTTGATTATTAAATTTAAATTAAATTTTTGTTTCTATAAAATTTTAGGTAGAATAGTATAAACTTATTTCAATTAGAAAATAACTTTTATTAGAAAAACACCGGTTAAATAAAGAGAAAAAATTTATAATATTTCTGTACTTTTAACAACCCTGCGATAAAAATAAATAATCTCTTTGATTTTCAATTCCATTTGGATAAACTCGTAGATAAATGGTTATTTATTCAATTTAATGGTTTTAAAATTACAGTCGAGCGACAGTTTTTTTAGTGGACGAAGAACTCTAAATTGTTCTTTCAGACATAATTATATCTATTAAAGAAAAGAAAAAAGAAAAAGATCGGACAACTACAAGATAGACAGTAGCGATCGCGAGAAAAATCCCACGAAAAAAGGCGCGCGAGGACAATGTCAAAAAGCAGTGTAGGAGCGGGCGAAATTCGCACGAAAAGAGAGCATTGATTATGCTCTTGGGCCTCAGCTGGCGCGATTTCTCGTTAAAATCTCTCGTTAGTTAGCGTTGTTGTTGGTGCAGGAAGCGCAGTTTGTGAGAGCGCAAATGAGCGATAAGCCTCCTCGCGGGATTGATACACCGCGTGCGTGCCTGGGAAAAGCCCCCAGCCCACATCGGTGAATGGCTAAGGTGGGAGCCGACTCGCGCAACTGACCGGAACAACTTTTTAAATGCACCTTCCTTATCTTTAGCTACTCCTCGTCAATCTATATGCTCTCTTTCTCACCTATTAACTTATGAGGACTTTTTTTTCTCCTTCTAAGATATAACGTATAAGCCCATTTTCATTGAGATGCACTTCATAATAAAGTTATTTTAATATAATAATTTTCGCCATAATCTAATACAAGTTTTAGAACTACCCCAGGTCACAAATTAAAAGTTTTTTCAATTTTACACAATTTGTAAAATTTATTTTGAAGATTACTCTAGGTACACCAGGCTAAAATATATATTTTTTAAATTAATTAAAATAATTTTTTAGATTTTATTTATTCATAATTTCTACATGAAAATAAATTTAAAAAAATTCTATTTCATCCAGAAACAATAAAATTCAGTCACAAAATAATAATGAAAATCAGCGATGAAGGCGCGAGATTAGATCTACAGGAGCGATAAAGCCAGCTCCTTCGTGGTTAATACCGCGTAAAGTTCTCACTTCTGACCAGTGGACGGACAAAAGAAAGGCAAGTACAAGATAATAATAATCGTCCCGCGATTCTCTCACGTACTTCAGGAACTTGAGTTACGCGCGCATCCCGCGCATTTCATTAGCCGTAAATGTATATGCATGGCCCCTCCGCAAGGTCGTCTACGCATGTGTGCTCCCGCTCCCCCTTCTCGGACGAGCGAGCTGGCTGTACCTTCTTTTTAATTCTTTTATGGCTTGCCGTTGCCAAGCGCTCAATTAGTAGGCGGAATGTTTAGAGTTCGCTGGATTATTTACTCCGTGGAGTCTATTTATGCATCGCGCTTTATTAACACCGGATTATCCTTTCATGCGTGCGCGATTGATGCACTAATCGCTTATTGATACTTTCGTTATCATTATGGTGGTTTTAGTTTTTTCTTCATCTTCTTTATATTCAAAAGAATTGTTTTTCAATGTTGAAATTCGAATACTTACTAGGTTTACAATATTAATACAATATTACTGAACGAATTTTTGGTAAGTAAGTTAAAAAATTAACTATAAAGTATTGAAATATTTATTTGGCACTTTCACATCTTAGCAGAATTATTAACTACCTGGTTAGTCTTGTTAGTTTCTTTGATTTAATTTAACTATTATCTGAAAATTGAAAAAAAAATAAAATTTTATTTCAAGAAATTTGAAAGGGTGGTAATACCGAGTCCAAAGATCCCGATACTTTCAAAAAAAATCCCGTTAATAAATAAATCAGAGCAAAAATGAGGCACGGTCTCATCGGGCTGTCAAGAGGAATTTCTCAAAGGATGAATGAAGTAGGTATAAAAAAAAAGGAGCACGACCCGCGTGCAATTTAGAAGCTCCGATAATTACGCCCTGGCAGGATGCGTCGGGTCTCGGTTACCCAAGCTCCTGTTGCTGCTTTTCTCATCGGCGATTTCTCGCGCAGAACGCGGACATTGTTACGCTTTTTTTTTTTTTTTTTCTCTCCCAAGAGCCTTTCTTTCTCCCTCCTCCCCCTACTCGTAAGCAAGTACATAACAACGGAAAGAGCCTGAATTCTCTATGTTCGGTACTTGTTTTATTAAGGACATTACCGTCCTGTTCATCGCTATATGAAAAATAATTATACTTTAGCATTATTAAAGCTTTTTGAAGTTAAATTTGTCCTTTCCCCAACCCTTTGACTAATTATTTATGAATATACATATCAATGTTTGATTTTTTGGGAGGTCTAAGGAATTTGGTAAGTGTTATCCTCTACGCTGAGGCGACTTTGTTCTTTATTCTAGCGTTGAACTTCTTATACACTGTATATCCAGGAAAATGACAAACTCAGTGCAGGTTGAATAAATAAAAACCTTATCACTCATTATGAAAAAAAGAACCGGAAAAACGTTTTTCCGCTCAAACAAAAATCCCAAGAGAAACTTCATATCACAAGGACAGGTGCAGTAGGAGCGCGATTAAAAGACTTGTGCACCTCAAGCGATAAGATATAGTGTAAAGGCATCATCACACAGAGGGGATGGAGCAAATAAAAAAAAAGAATGTAAAAAGAAGTTGTGCTTTGTCCTCCATTTTTTTCGGGCTCTCAAGTGCCACGCGCGGGCGCGCGCTCCTTTTTATATTTTAAAATCGAGCAAGCGTCACATGACAAACTGGACGCGCGTTTGAAGTTAATCGCAGCGTCGCATCGCGAGAGCGCAGCGGCTGCACTGGACAGCCCCCATCGTGCATTGAAAAAGCTTCTTATCGTCTAATCGTGCTTTGTTTTTCAAAAGTGGACCTCTCGTCTTCTGTCAGCTTCGAATTTAAATTAGAAACGTGCCTTCGTCCTTCTCTCTTTCTCCCTTTACGTGATTCTGATTTTACGCTCGCTTTTTATACACGCTTTATAGATATTTTACAACTGGACGACACACGTTTTATCAAATTCTTTCTTCGCGCGTTCAAGTATTTTAATTGTCAAAGCTAACGGCAGGATTGACGGTCACGACTCTCTTCTCGTGCCTGATGGTATTTGTATTAAATTTTTAAAAAACCAAATTTCTTTGAAGTAAACCGGTAAACTTGACATGCAGTCAATATTTTGTTTCAATTGGTTTTTGTAATAACGGTCCGAATTATTATTATTTTTTTCATTATTTCTATGCTAGTACTTATCCAAAAAAATAAGGTATCAAAAACTTTATAATTTATTTTTTATCAACAAATTATTTTACTATCGTTATTTATTATCAATTTTTGGCAACAGTAGGTTAAATATTTGGCTCTGCAATAACGCGATAGGTCTCGCACAGCAATATGATACAAATTCATAATTATTTAAATTGTAACTATTTCAATTGTTCAAATCCATGGCCTTGATCTCAAAAAAGGACCTTACCGAATGATATCCAGGAAAAAAGGCTATTAGGGTAATCGTTCCGAAAAATTTTTCAAGCCTAAACGCCGTGAAAAGATCCCCCTTTTTTTATCTCAGCTTTTTGTTTATTCTCTTGAGATTAATTCAGCTTATTCTTAAGAGAAAAATTAAAAGAAAAAAAAAAAAAAAAAATCAAAAGAGTCTCCAGTAAATTGCAAAGTGCGCGAGACGAGTGGAACGAAAAAAGGCCATCGCGAGAAGAGCTGATAATGTTGGCAAATATCGTAAAGATAAGAACATTGCGAGCTGGTGTTGTCGTCGGTGACCTCGCTTGCTCTGGGCCCGCTGGAAAAACGGAACACATCGAATTTTTTTCGCTCGACATCGGTTCTTTTTTTTTTTTTTAACCATCGCGGGGTTTTTACCCCTCGTTCTCGTCCAGGAATCCGTTAGGGCAGCTCATTTTTTAAAACGCGCCGTCCGCCGATCTTTGTCTTCGGATTTTTTTCTCCGCTCTCCCTGTTGATTTTCAATTGAAACGAGATCTCCTCAAATAGCCGGGGAGTGTACGCCGATCGAACGGTTCTTCTTGGGGGCCCATGGGAACCCGCGACTTTTTTTTTAATACTGCTGCTCTTGCTTACCCCACCCCGCGAGCTCGACTTAATTTTTTGTTGGATCGAATGTCGATTTTCGCTCCCGCGGTGAAATTATCGAAATCGAATTTGTCCCGCAATGATGAGTTGTAATAAGGGGACGGACCGGACGAGTTTAGTTGCCCCTTTATGGCCCACTGATTGCACGTGACAAGGTTTCAAGCTTTATTTATCGGCCTACCCTGCTCTACCCTTGAACATCCAAAGGGGGTAATTTTTTTTTTTCCCTCAACGGTGTGTACTGCGCTCACATTTTCGCGTGTTTATAGATTTGGTCATGTTAAAGTTACTCGAATTTCTGTATTGAATCAAATGCACACCTTTTCAAACCATACATCACTCTTATGAAGTATCGAGGTTGATTAATCACATACTTGTACATGATTTCTTCCTCATTTTTCACTGAGATTCAGGCCGATCAATTTTTTGAATTATTTATAGTAGACTTGTTAAAATCAAATAAGATAATATTTTTAAACTTCGTAAACAATCAAAATTTGGAGCATGAAAAATTTTATAACTCTTTTAACGTTTTTCAATCAATACCAAAAGATCTTCACGACTAACCAGCAGAGGTCACGTCTAATGAAACGCCGATCTTGACGAAATTATCGAAATCGTTTTCTTATACCAACAGATGAATGAAACCACCAATAACTCTTGCCACTGGGCCTTTTTACGCCATTTACGCCAATTTAGAATTTATTGCCCATTTTTCGAAAAAAAAGGTGTTTTAGCTTATCTTTTGAAAATTTGTGCTCGAAGTTTATGGCACTTAGAGTTCTGCAACCTCGCATTTTTTTTTTTTTCTTTTTGAATCATCATGGAAAAATAATTTTAGATCTAATTCCAGTAATTTTGACCATTTACAATTAATATGTAATTCCAAGCGCTATTGAAAATCCTAATCGAACAAGGTCAAAATCACTAAAATTTGATCTAAAAAAATTTTTCTTTAAAAATTTATGGAAAAAAAAAAACCAATAATACAAGGTTGTAGAACTCTTTACGTGCCATGGGCTTCGAACATTAATTTTTTTAAAAATAAATTAAAAAACCGTTTTTTTTCGAAAAATGGGTATAGATACGCTATATTGTCTGTATGATCAAAAGGCCCAACGGCAAGAGTTATTTCGTTCATCTTTTGGCGTAAGAAAACGATCCTAAAAGTTTCGTCAAGATAAGCCCTTCACAAGACGTTACCTCTCCTGGTAAGTAATTAAATTCAATTTTATTATGACTTTGGAATTTTGCAAAGAATAAGCACCTACTTTATTAATGTGCATGTAGATAAGAAAAATTTGTTGAAATATCTATTTAGATTATAATATTCAGCATCGGCATCTTTCACTTGTCCGTGCAAGGTACAACGTTAAACGTTTGAAATCAACGAGCTTAATTATCAGATCCATTGGAAGTTTGTGTATATAGGAACTTTTGAAAGTGCTGGTTACGAATCTGACTTTGATTTTTTTATTCACGCATTTTCATTAAAATAAAAAGGAAGTTTTCGAAAATGCCTAATACGAAGTTTACTTTCAATTTTTAGTTTGATTTAAATAAAGTCTATTTGAATAAGCTAAAATTGAAATTCAAGCTTATGCATCGAATAAATTAGAAATTTTGTACGGGGGTTGTCAAGAGCTCTGATTACGAACATGACCTTTAATTTTTAATTTGAGCTAAATACATTACCTTTATACCTTTATATATTAAATTTAGTAACAGCACGATAATACCCAGAATCAGAGAACTATCGAAGTAGTGTATCTTCAGATTTGCATCTAAATTAGGAGTATTATTGGGGTGGCATAGATTAAGGTTACTATTTTAATGACCTTTGAATTTTTTGTAATTAAAAATTTTGAGTAGGTTATTTATAAAATGAGGAATAAATTACAGCGAGAGATAAATAAAGTTAATTTAAAATCTCCTATTTTTGTTTCCATACTTATTTTAAACCTTTAAAAGACCTGCTGTTCAAATTAGTGTTTATTATTATAATTATTATTTACTTACTTATTTGTTCAAAAATCTTGAATACACTCTGGTTGAAAAGTAATTGTTACTCTCTTAAAGCTAAAACCTCTTAACCCTAAAACTCCAAACATTCTATTAGGTTAAAGCATTTACTCGAAAATATCTCAAGAGTACTGCCAATGTAAATAACGTACCTGATTCGGGTTGAATCGGGCGTTTACATTGCGCAAAGTTCATAAAAAAGTAAACTTTCCAAGAGCCGGAAACCGCACCATTGCCAAATCAAAAGAAAAAGAAAGGGCCCACATATTAAAAAAAAAAAAGCCGAGCGGTAAAAGAAAAAAGGGAAGAAGAAAAGAAAAAAAAAAAAATGACCCCGAGCTGTACGAGCAAACAGTGTATCGGGACCTACGATAAATAAACACGGAAATTATTGGAGGAAATAATGTAAATCGGCGTGTCAAAAGGTAAAATAAACATCAGTGCTCGTGCCCTCCGGTGCGAAATCCAGGGTGGTCCGGGTCCAGCCCTCTAATCCGTCGAGGCATTATTCTCGCCACGACCCCGAAATAAAAAACGTGTGGGTCACACACACGCACACTGGCCATTGTCCTGCCGACTAATAAAAAAGCTAAGACCGAGAAGGTACGACGTGAGGAGGCATATTATAGGCGTGAAACGATCCGTAATTTGTCACGGGATAGCTTAAGAATAATCTTTCCCTTTTGGGTACCGAATGGTGCCGCTCGGGGGCGGTGGATAAATACGAAACATCACGATCGAATTTTTTATGTCATCGGGGACCGCTTGTCCAGTCGCGTTTCAATTTACACTGTCTTCTGCCATGATTCAGTTTCTTCTTACTACTCGGGTGAAGATTTTTTCATATCTTACGTGCATTACCTACTCCCCTCTCTTGTTTCCATTGTTCGCGCTTCACTAATTTTATAAAAATGATTTTCAAAGGAGTGCGCGCACTGCGCGAGGGCTGGAATCAAAGGTGTAATGGATATCTTCCTTTTGATACCTTACTCTTCTTTATGAGAATTAATATATTATGTCCATTCAAGACGTCGCTTCGCTCAATCTTTTTTTTTTTTTTCTTTCTTTTAAATTTGATTTTTATTTGATCTAATTGAATGATTAATTGCATTACTATTTTATTTCTGTTTTAACTA
Organism: Encarsia formosa; assembly: GCA_038277355.1. Classification (NCBI taxonomy): domain Eukaryota; kingdom Metazoa; phylum Arthropoda; class Insecta; order Hymenoptera; family Aphelinidae; genus Encarsia; species Encarsia formosa. Next base: position 16,556,742 of record CM076185.1, read on the forward strand.
AAAGTTTTAACATTGTTTTATTATTTAATTTTACTCGAAATTTTTAAGTTTTTTATACATAGATTCTACTGATTTATTTAACGTACTAGGTATAGAAAATATCATACGAATCTATTAATTTGAAAAAAAAAAATCGAAAAAAGAATATTGATTTTGAAAAATGCATGTAAAAATTTCGTATAACCCTGGTAAAAATCAAATTCATAAATAATGTTACAAACAAAACCAGATATTTTTGATAAATAATTTTTTCAGAGTGGAACCAAGACTTTTGAACACTAAAAATCAAAATCGAAATTGAAAAATAAAATTTGAGAGCTTTAAACGCACAGAGTAATTGAGAAATTAAAAAAGTCCAGTGAAATATTATGAGATTTTGTACAGCTGTAATAGAGCTCGAAGGCACGGTTTGCGAAGAGAAGTTCACGTAACAGTCGTAGGCGCAAGTATTCATTTTGCGGTGTCGGACACTGCAGGATCGGCATAAAAGCCAAAGCCTTTGCTGGCCGAGAGTGCTCTGTTGTGGCCGCGCTTTGCTAAGAGGAGAGTGTTAGGACTTTTAAATCCTTCGGGAATCTTCCTTTCTCCGTGTATAAGCTACGCCGGCGTCTCTATGCACCACCAGATGGGAATTCGCCTTTCGAATCACGCTGGTGGCGGCGTCGGCGTCGGCGGTAGAGCGCTCGAAGGGATTAATAATATCGCACTGGCGCTGCTGCTGTATAAGAGCTATTGAATAATCCTGCTCGCACCTCGCAGATGTAGGCACAGATCAACTCGAGACTACCTGCTTGACTTTTACCTGCTCCGGCTTTTATTTCTTACTCTGACCCGTCTTTATGAAATATTTTACTTTTCACCTTTCAACAGCTGTAGGGCTTTTTAAAATTTAATATTAATGGGTCAGCAGAAAATATTTTCACTTTTTATTCATTTTTGGTTTATTCTATAAATACAAAATTTATCGACTCAGACGTGTTCCACTAAAAGTACCGAATTTCAATATTCAATGAATTTTTAATTGATGACCTTTGGACTGTTTTGTTTGACGAGACTTTTTTACAACTATTCATTACTTATGAATCCATGATTAATCTTAAGCTGTACATAAAAGCTTGATAGTTTTGTCAAAAATTGACGAAAAGACAGAATATCTAACTTTTTATATCATCGATCGAGCTAATCCTCATTTGAGATTGAACATCTCTGCAAGGACAAAAAAAAACAGTCAATTAGAGTACTAAATAAAAAAAAAATTGCCTTTTAAAATAAGATAATCCGAGTAATGGTAATAATAATTGTTAAAAATGAGCTCGTGCTCACGACCGCATGGCAGTGCAGACAGATTCCTAATCATCCGATCTAAAGCAATAATCCACCAACCGAAACATTGTAATATCGTTACGAATTTATCGTTAAAACACAACAACGAAACTAATACTCTCGAGTCAATAAAGATCCGACAGATAATTAATAAACCAGGACTAACGGTGCGGTTCTAAAAGCCGGCATCTCTTTCTTCCTGTTCCGTGCGCGCGTGACATAAAAAAAAAAAGGGAAACACTCGCTATCGTCTTGACTCACGGACGGTCAGAGACGACAAGGTACACACGGAGGAAAGAATAAAGATCATCAAATGTATCTTTTTTTTTTTCGGGTTATCAACAAGTGAGCAAATAATCGATGAAAGAAAAAAAGGTAAAAAAGAGGAAGAATAAAAGGCACGCCGTGATGAAAAGGAAAAAAAAATTTTTTCGAGAACGGCAGTCAGTGACCGTCAGTCCGCTCCACCTGTGTCCCTTATCTGGACAAACAAACGTGCCTCAACATCCGCTCGGAGCGCGCGTAAGAAAAAAACCTCCTCCTCGTCTATTCCGGTCTAGAGCAAACACGATGACCCCCTCGAGCCGCTAAGTCCACGAGAATTTTTTTTTTTTTTTTTTTTTTTTTCGGTGAATCGTCAGGGAGGGGTGCAGTGTAAGGCACCCTCAAAACTCGGTGAATGATTTTCCTTCCCCGCGGGGGCTTGCGGTCAAGTGAAATCGGATACAGTTATAGGCCGTATATACGCAACAAGTCGAAATATGTATGCTCGCGCCGCTGTCTTCTGGTTCATTTGTCAAATACTTTGGGGCCGTTATACTTCCTAGACCTTTTTTTTTCGGGGGAGAGATTCTCGTGATGCGAGGGTGTTGCAGCGTGCAACCGGAAGGGAACGGCAACGGGACTCTTTGATTTTTTTGTTTGATCGATGCTCTCTCTCTCTGCAGCTCTTTTTTTTTCCTTTTTATTTTCACATTTCCTCCCGCCTGACCTGCCCAACTTTTTTCTTGTTCCGTACGGTTTTTTTTGATAAAAAAAAGTTGTAATTCGAGGATCACTTGTGTGAGTTTTTTTTTTAAAAAGTCTAGTTTCTGGTCATGAGAACATCTTGAATCACTACCGGGTAATAGATTACCGATACGAGTATCGATTCGATCGATGAATTTTGTTATTGTTACCAGGTTCATTGTAATCAAAAGAAAACAAATAAGCAAACGAAATAAGTGGTAACGTTAGACGATGTGCATAAACAAGAAATCGAATTACTGTAATAGATCAGTAAAACTCAATCGCAAGAGGAGAGTAAAAATGAGCGGAGATGATGATTTAGCCAGTGATAGGGCAGGAAGAAAACACACAGTCGCGGGGGGGGGGGGAGGGGAAGGGTAAATGGGTCTAAATAAAGGCGAGAAAGCCCGTAGGCCGCTGGCCCAATCAAAGCGTCGGCGGCGGCGTGGTAATGGAGATCGATAGTCGCGGTCTATCTGACCCAAAGGGAAACGTGCATCACCCACACCATCCGTCCGGCCGAGGCGATTTATAACCCCCCCGGCGGCCTGTCGCACATCCCTCGGCTGATGCACGGAGTGTGGTGAAATTTTCTATCCGATACGCGCACCGTATTAATGCACGACTCGCGTGAGCCTAATCCATCGTGCTTTTGTAATTAAACCCTCTTTATACCTACTAGCGTCCTTATTTATTTTTTCTCTTCGGCGCCTTTTTTCCCTGCTGATGATGACTAACCGTCTGACGTTTGTTACAAACATAATTCATCGGTCAAAGAGTTTATGCTTTATTGGGGAAAGATTTCAGGTTGTCTTCTTTGATTTTCAACTACTAAATATAATCTTTTTGTTCAATTAATCCAGAAGATAGTTTCAATGAATTTAAAATGTAAAATGGCATACGAGATTATATTGAATAAAAGTGTGATTGCCGATCCTGGCCTGTACGGGGGAGTAAAAGTTTGAAAGCGACTTCCTGCTCGCGAAAGAGATAAAAAAAAAAGGAGAGGAGGAGACGATTGTGCCACCTTAATAGTGCGCATACGCACCGGAGGTATATACTATTGCGGTGCAGATGAGGCACGGAGATACCTCGGCGCAGAACGCAGAGATGAATTATTGACTGTACGAGTGACCGTAACGAACGCGAAGCGCGGCCAGACTAAAAGTGTAGTGAGCCATTCTCTAATATTATTTCTGCGAAGCTCACTTTCTCCCCCCTGCAGGCAGCGGTGGCAGCGATAAGCTCGCGGGATCATTTGTTAGCGCGTCGTCGCATTGTTTCGCGATCGCTTTGGAAGAGAAGAAAAAGAGAGAGAGGATCTATGGGCCTCCCCCTCCCCCCATTGTTTTATTACAAAGATAAGGTGGACCACAAATTTTCCGAGGTGCAAATTACCGTAATCGATTTATCGGCACGCGCTGCCGGGATTCTACTTTTTTATCCCCCTTCCTTCTTCTTCTTATAATCCGGGCCTAATTGAGGAACGAGTCTGGCGCGTGCTGCTGCAGCGCGGGGAGATGATGTTGAGCAACCGCTGCACCGGGATGAAAGTAAAAGTGTTCACGGGGGAGATATATACTCGACGCCGCGCCGCCCGCACGGGGGCCTAATACAATTGCGCTGCTTTTTTTTTGGCTTCTTCTTCTTTTTTTGCAATGCCATCGCTCCTGCCGCCGCCGCTGCACGATCGCGTGTTTATGGAGAGAAGTGTAACGGGTTTTAGAGAGAGTCATGCTGGCGATGGTGCTTTAGGAGAGTGCATTTGCATTTTGCCGAATTCCAGCTCTAGACTTACCTACATATACCAGCCAACCAGACCCCAACTGACTTTTGCATTCGTAATGCGCTTCGTGTGTTTGCTTCTTTTTCTCCTTTTAATATCTGCACCCACCCACCCACCAACCCCTATTTCGTTCCCTCAAAATTTCATCCATTAAAACTCCAGATCAATTAAACAAACATTTGATTAATTAAAACAATGATCAATAAAAATCCTCGGTATTTCCTGGGTTATTTAAATTATCGTAACCATCAGGCTATAATTTACCGTTTCAGCGAGTTTTCGAAGGTTGGGTAAAATTAAATGAGTTATTACAACTGTTTTGGATCGTCGCGTAAAATCTCGAAGCTTTTGGATTTAAAATCTTTCACCAGCAGAGACTAGTTAAATTTAAGGCTTTTAGGATATCGTAAAAATAAATAGTCTCTATGACGAGCACACCCCGGAGCAATTAAGAAAAAGCTTTTCTCCTCGTGTACCAAGAGAGAGAGAGAGAGAGAGAGTATTTATTAGCGCAAGCGCCTCTGCGAGAGGGATTTTCAGGAGCGGTATGTATGTATGTATACTTTGGATAAAAAGGTATCGCTGTCGCTCATATAAAACGCGAAAGGTCGATAGTGCACGTAACAAGCAGCAGTACAAAGAAAGGCTTTCGGGCCAAAGCACATATTCGTATATTGCGGTGGCGGTGGCGGCGGACACGTAAGGGCATAAGCATTTATAGGGAGCCGTAGCGAGGGGGGAGGGAGAGGAGGCGAAAGGCAAAAAAAGAATGCTGCTGCTAGCGGGGCCGAAAAAAATCAAATTCGTGCGCGCATCCCGTGCCCACACGTCGCGCTCTAACTCTAAACTTTCACTTGGCCGCTCGGCGCTTACCTACTCGGGGTCGTGTGCTAGGTGCAGCAGCAGCATCTCTCACATCACCCACACTCTACCTCGGATCTTTTGTTTTCAGTCTCGGTCCGGCTTAATTTTAATTGGCTCATTTTGGCTTCCTTAATTGACTCGTTTTTTTTTTCACTTCATTTTTACCCAAAGTGACATCGATTTGTCATTGGGTGCAATTTTTCATATGTAATTGCCGGATGACTCGAGAATAAGCTCGCCGATAGGAAGGAGATCTTAATCCGAGGGGGCAATTTATAACGTATAAAATGAGATATTAATTTAATCGACGAGCCTAACAGGACTCTCTTAAATAAAACGCGATGGCGCGACTAATTGATTAATTGGGCTATGACTTTCTTCTCCCGTATAGGCTACAGTGGGGCTGCATATAAAAAGCGTCTAATTTACGACGAGAAGGATCGCGAGTAAGCTCGCTTAAATTTACGATTTATCGATTGCACAAGTGCCGCTGGTGCCACGACGAGAGTGGGAGTGTGCATCGGCAGCGGCATTCTCCTGCGATTCGTGACGTATGATACATCCGTATAGTGATACCGATCTTTCACCTCGTAACCCCGCGCGCGCGACTTTGCAGTTCAGCGCTTTGGAGGAGGAGGAGGATAATACCGTCATGCGCTCGTGCGATCTTTCTATTCTATTGTCCTTTCGCTACTTGCTCTGGTGCGCGGTGGCTTCTCGAATGGCTTGAGTCCTGTACCTTTGATACTGCAGGTCAATCCGCTAAATTACCCCGGCTGTATCTTGAATTTGTCGGCGCTGCTGCCGCCTTTTGTCACGGTTATTTTTAAAAAAATCATATTCTTCGAATGAGTCTGAGGTGCACCGGCAAACAATGGATGTACTGTTTCTTAACTCAACACAGGTGAAATTGCGTAATGATCATTGGGCTTTCGGGTACACCTTCTCTCCCATTCATAAAGTTATTTTTAATAACAATTTTTAGTTGCCGAAGTGTTTGGTTTAGTGACAATGAAAATAAAAATAAAATTAATCATTTTCGTTGTAACAACGAATCATTTGACTCGACTACTTTTCTAGATTTTCACTTTAATTCTTACTTTGGAAAGATCGGGTGTAATCAAGGAAGTGCTTTTGCTTTTACTATTTCATTTCGATGAAACATTCCCCGGTTCGGGCAAAAAAGACGAGTGCATTGTGCAGGGATATAGGAAAAAGCACTGCTGTAACAACGTAACAGAAAAAGCAGAAACAAATTCGTTTGTTACTTTGCAGGCTTCAATTTTGCGAAAAGTTGCGAAAAAAAAAAAAAATGGTCAACAGAAGCGTAGCATTACGGAAAGAAGATGTCCTAACGAGAGATTTAAAAGATGACGGCACTGTGGAGAGCACGAAATCAAAAGAAGACAAAAGGCTTCTGCACCGCAGACCGAGCTCGCCTGACCAGTGGTTTACACTGGAGTTTTGTTTAGTCGCCAAGGAAAAATTCGAGATACAAAACCGCTAAGAGCCAGCCAGCCAGTCGTCGTCGCAATCCCAAATACCGCTGTTGCTGCAGCTGGTGGCGGCACGATCCTTAAGACTCGGTGGCTATGCAATTTTCATTAAACATTGTGATTTAGACGGTAATGTGCCGCCGTGCCGATTTTTTCCTACCTCGATGGCGCTTTTCTCAACGCTTCCTACTTCCATTATTTTCCTCTCCTTTCTTTCTCAAGATAGGATTATTGTCGGGCCGCTACCGCTGCTCCTCGGACCTGCTAAGCCGGACAGTTTCAAATTCTTCTTGCTGTTTAGTGGTCGACGGGATTTTTTTAATAAATTCAAACGTTAATTTAGCTCTGACCGCGGGAATATACAATGCTGATGAAAGTTTCAATTGTTACGAAGATCTGAATATTGAAGTATAACGTTAAATAGTGCCATTAAAATAGTTTAAAATTGAGCTAATTAAAAATTCCAAGTTTATCTAGTCCTACATGGTTTTTACATTGAAATTTAAAAAATATTGAAACTCAGCTTGGAAAGCTTACATAATTCATTTTATTTTATTTTTTATAAACAATTTTTTTGTAACAGAGACATTAGAATAGTTTGCCTGGTTTAATTTTTCAAAAAATTATGTTTAAAATCCGATTATATTGAAATATCAAGATTCGTTTGTTTTGAAAATCTCTGGATTGAATTGATCTTTGAATGCTAAAAATGCTGATTTCATTACATCTAAAAGTGCATCCTTCTGGCTTTTAATGTTTTGAATAGTATTGGCTCACAGGATTCAGCTAAAACGATTAATGAAAACGCTACAGGCCTTTGGGGTGAGTTACGATCTATCAAAATCGAAGGCAGAGATTATCCATTACATTGACCTACGTGACGAAAAGACATTTGAAAAGAAATAAAAAGGTTCTGGATCCAAGCTAGATGCAATAGCAGTAGATTACGGTGGGGAACGGGTAGCGGGTGGCAGTGCAGTAGCCTGCATTGGCCCACATAAATCTGCAGCAGCACGTGTGGTTGGCCCTCTTAAAAGTGCCCGGGCTTAAAACACGACGACAGTAGACCAGCCGGTCGTGATATAGCTCGGCCAATATATAGGGCACCAGTTTTCCAGCACCAGCGGCTCTCTTCTCACGGTTCTTTACTCCATTCATCTGCATGCTGGCTGCTTGCTGGCTGCTTGCTGGCCACAGCGGTACCATTCTCGATTGACCGCGCGACTGGGTACGTGGGTGCTCCTCTCCTCTACCTATATGCATATCTACCTATATCCTACCCTAACTTTCAGCGTGACTCACGAGTTTTTTCGCGGTAACGTTGCACTGCCCTTTTCGCAATTTTCGGGGTCGAAAGGTTAACAGCAAGTGCGACAGCTAAACTGTTTTAAATTGTAGCTTTTGAAGAAGAGGAAGCGTATATAAATCACCTCTGGGCAAACCAAGGCGACCCTAATTGCCAATAGTATCCATCACTCGCTGACTCGTAGGTTGAAGAATACTTTAAACTTATCGCGCGAAATAATAAGGAGCAGTGTAATAACACAGAGAAAGGGCCAGACCGCGATTTTGTAAGCGCGGCGGTATAGTTGTATGCACGGAGCTAGGTAGGTATCTCTGAGAACTGCACGGCCTACAACAGGAGAAAGGAGTGAACTTTCGTTCCCAAGAAGAGTGACCGGCGTCCAGCGATCTCCTTACACAACTCCTCCGCGGTCTGTACGGGGTCGTGCGAACTCCATGCTTGCATGCTGTGCCCCGGTATATCGATGAGCTTTCCCCCCCGGATTTTTATCCCATTTCCCGTGGAGCGGTTTAAATGACTTTTTATCATGTACAACTACTATCGCTGTCCTTTTTTTTTTCTCTACCTCTAAAATATATAGAATAATTGGACAAGCTAGTGTGCTGGCTGGTGGATGGTGCAGGTAATATAACTCTTAACTTTCACTTCTTCCTTTTTCTTCTCCATCGTCTTCTTCGCGGTCATTTTTAGATTCGTTCTAATGATTTCCAGTTTAATTCACGCGCGCGAGGCGCACCACCGAGTTTGAGGTTTTAGCCGCGCTCGCGTTTAATTATGCAATACCCCGAGAGCGCTCACCTACACTTTTCGCGTCTTACCTGCAGCGGTGAAGATGCGATTCTCTAAAATAATTGAGCCTGCCTGCATGCCTGCCTACCTGGATGGAGTTACGAGTTGGTTTATTTTAAGCTAGAAAGTATACTTTTTTTTTTCTTTTTTTTTCTTTCTTTCTTTCTCATTTGGGATTTGGAATACGTCTGGGTGAAAACGTTTTCTTAATCAAAACCGTAATCTTAAGCGGGGAGTTTTTGTTTTTACGATTATACACTCCATGGCTACGTAATTTGTAACACTTAATATCAATGTCACGAAATTGAATAAACGGTTAAATTTACTTTTTTATTAATTTTTTTCCCAAAAAATTGACTTGAAACCCTTACTGCCGAAACACAAAACGTAATCCGAGGGATCGAAGACAGAATAATCCGATGACCAAACAAGCTTGTCTTGTTAATGAAACTATAAATCACAGGTAAATATCTTCCCCACAAGGCTGGTAGGTAAAAAAAAAAAGGTATAATCGAGGTCCAAGCGAGACGTGTGTACACATAGTATAGATGCATGCCTTCGACCCTTCCGGAAAAACCAGGAGCGGTGGCGTGTCCAATCGATCAGCATCGGCGGTTTTTTCGCCATCCATATGTCATAGTCGATGCGCCCGGGACATGACCGGGCATCTACACCCAAGATCTGACGCGCCTTTTTTTTTTTTCTTCTTCTTCTTCTTTTTCCCTTTCTTCATCTCACTTTTTACCCCAAACTTCCCATTTATACCTTTTCATCCGGGGCTCCTACTGTTTGGGCCTCTTTCCCGGCCGCGTCATGTGTGGCTTGAATTTTTCTCCTCCCTGCGGAGCTGAGGTTTTAAACCAGATCCTTTCGCCCTTTATTTTTTTGTCTTTCGTCTCTTTGATGCTGCCCACTGAACATCATCAGTCATTGAGGTTTGTCAAGGGATGCTTTTTCCATTTTTTTATCATGAGTGGGTTTAAACATTGTTGCATTCTTCTCATTCATGTAAATGAAATACCACATTTTTTTTTTTTTTTTTTTTTTTTTTTTTTTTAATGAAAAAGTTATGAATTTACATACGTGTATGTATCATCTTATATTGCAGAGTTTAAATCAAAAAATTAATTCAAAAGACCAGTTAAGAATTGATTTGAGAATATGATAACTGAGACGAAAATTTGGATTAGCTAAAATAAGTATTTTTCATTAACCATCTTAATAAACTAGAATTTCGAGAACCATTCACGTATTGCAAAATTGATTAGATTGCTCTCGAACCATACCTACTGTAACTACGTAAAAAAAATTAATGCACGTGAATTAAAAAATTGCGCCTATAGTCATAGACCATACCAAATTTTAATTTTTTACGACTTCTAAAAAAAAAAAAATTATAAATAAAAAAATAAAAATAATTAATCAAAAAATAAATCAATGAAACAATGAAAATATGTTGCACAATTGAAAATGAGGCTCCGTCGAGAGATTGTTGAACCACGCTGCGGTTTTTCGTAGCTTTCAAACAGCAGACACTCGAGTTATCAAACTGAATGCTTTTAATTATAATCTTATAATAAATTAGAAGCACGTAATGTAAAATTGGAGTGAAGTTTTTTGGTTTTCGAAGACCGTCGAGTTTGCGGACCCGTTGGTCTCGTGATACGAGGAGAAAGAAGGGGGAGAGAAAGAAAGACGCGCGAGGAGCGGTAAAACACGTGTGCAGCCGCGTCGTCGTCGTCCAAAGACATCAGCATACAATATTTCTGTCCCTCTTAGCTATAGATACTCATCGTCGAGCCGCAGCACGATCTTTTTTACAAACAGTGAAAAGTATACTGGCCCCTCTTCGTAATTAACTATTTTTAGAGCTCTTGAAGGCTCACACGAACAAAGACGTGAATGGGGTATTAGAAAAATCCTTAATTAATGTACCCTTCCCTCTTTCCTCTTTCTTCTTTATTTTTTTACATTAATTATTGCTCGACTTAATTTTAATTATACTTAATCTTTTTAAACTTCTTTGATCGTATATTTTTTAGTACTTCAAAAACAATAAATAATTTTTTCAAAAGTTGAAAAACTAAAATTAATAAATGTATAAAATTCTTAGATAATAATATATTTTTTATTAAGACTAACCATAAATAAAAACATTTATTTAAAATAATCTAGATTTTAAACCAGTTTAATTACCCTTTGTACCGACCAGATACAGATATTTTTTAAGATAGTAAAACGTAACTCTTGTTCGATGAAGATTTTATTGTTAGAAAAAAAACCACGTGATAAACAGGGTCAGCTCGCGTCAAAAAATTAAGATAATCTCGAATATAAATCACACAAGACGCGAAACAAAAAAAAAAAAGAAAGAAATTTATCCAGTAGCAGCCATCTAAACGAAAGCAATAAAAGTGTAGAAGAATGAGAAGAGAAGAAACAAATAAATAATATCTTTGGTCCCCGCGGAGGCACATCCGGCTCGAAAATCGGCTTTAAAAAACCGATTCATGTCGAAGATCTCCCCGAAGAATAGGGTGTAGAGAATGCGCGATGCTACGCACGGATAAAAAAATTAAATAAAAGAAAAAAAAAAAAAAAAAAAAAAAGAGTTTAAAGGAGGCGAGTGGGTGCGACCGACCACTAGAAAGTGTCCTGCTCCCCAGGCATGAGTATTATAACCAAAAGAGGAGGAGCAGGAGGAGAGGTCAGTTTGAATAATTTTGACCACACCTCTGGTGACGCGTACATATGAATACATACATTTTAAACGCGCCGCGCCGCCCCCCCCTGCACTCTGGCCCGCTCGGATAAATATTGTCCAAAATACTCTCTCTCTCTCTCTCTCGGTATAAGAGGTGACCGAGTTCTTTTCGCCTCCTTCTTCCGGACCTCGGGGAGTAACAAAACTCGGCGGCGGCGCATTGTTTGAAATGGCACTTTTTAGTCTCCTGCGTCTCTTGTAGGTATATAAACTCCCGAAAGAGTATTTTACGAGCCCTTTAATTGGCATCATCTTGACTTTTCGACTCGGCGTGAATTTATGTGTGTCAGACCTCCTACGGCTCGGTCCATTGTCCGCGCGGGGACAAACGCTGTCGTCGTGACTTGAGACGTGACCTAGCCGACCGGAGAGGATCATCTCTTTTATTATTGTCTTTAAAAGCGTGCCCGATCGTAAACTACCGGAATTTTTCATGCCCCGCACCCAAAATTTTATGTTTACGCTATTTTATTACATTGTATATACAACTGCCGTGCCGATACTCTTTCGTTTGCTATTTTACCATTACCTTTTCTGGACAACTGGTTATCTTAATTTGAAATTTTCAATTCGTAATATTTGCTCCAAATTTAAATTACAGTTTAGCTTTATAATTTATAAATGAAAAATTGTTATTTATTACGATAGCGAACTAATGAGTTAACCCGAATATAAAATGTTAACGAACCACCCGCGCGCGATCATAATCAATCAAAGTTCTGGCACAATTAAGTTATTTAATACAATTAGGCTCGAGTATAAAATACGGCGCAACGGAGAGCGTGCGCGGGAGGAGGGTAAAAAAAAAAAAAGTCAAAACCGCATCATAGAGAGAAAGAGCGAGAGGGTCTGTTGCATAAGATAATGTGGAAGAGAATAACGAAAGCTAGGCTAATTCATTCATTAAAATCGACCCTTGCCAAACAGTAATAAATAATAAACGTGCGCAGCGCGCGTGCACTCGGGCACCAAGCCCATCGACTGCCAGTGCACGACTCGACTAATTGATCAACAAATGTATCGCTGCCGAAGCTGTGCGCCGCGCAGGTGAAAGGATTATGCCTTTTTTTACAGGATTTTCGCTTGCGGTCCGAACTTGACAGCCGCAGCCTTGGCTTGTGCAATTCGCGTGCGTATTAGAGTATTAGAGAAAAAAAAGAACATAGAAGAATCCAGTTCAACTGCGTCAGGTGAATCGGGCGAATGAGTCACGTTGAGGCTGCTAGGGAAGCTCGCCGTATCTCCATTAGCATATTTTTGGGTCGTGACTTCTTATTCAGGCCCATGTATTTTGACTGGGCTGGTGTTGTTGGGACAAAACATGTCCGGTGATGACCCTCCGAGCGGCCGCACCTCTATTGTCAAAGAAAGAAGAACACGAAGAAGAAGGAGAAGAAGAGGGGCCCGACCCGCGGCGCGCGCGAGCCTTTGTCATTATATAATACACACCAGAGCAGCCCATTGTGACCATCACTTGTGTGCCTTTGCATATTATTAAAATGACGACGACGACGACGACGAAGACGAAGACGATGATTGTCATTTTCGTCCTGCTTGGTTTCGGCCTCCACCCACACGCCTGCCTGCCTGCTCGGTATCACCGGAGAGCACCAGGCCATTGTTAAGATCTTTTTTATTTCTAATGCAAGCGGCAATTGGAAATTTATTGATCCCTCCGAGGATCGTTTGTTCGGAGTGGAGAAGAAAAAATTTACTTTCATTCAGCGCCAACAATAGACTAATACACTCTCTGCCCCCTTTCAAAGGGGTTTACAAAAAACTATTCATTATGGGGAGGTTAGAGTGACCGAGTTTTTAGGAATTGACAACGGCCATCTTAGGGTCATTTTGGCAAAATAAGAATTTTAAATTGCGGCCTTTGTGTTGATGAACCGAGAGAGGGTTGCATCATCTAATCTCAAGACCAAGCCCATAACCCACATCGGCCGACCTCATATTTCAGCGGCTTTCCTCATTATTGATCATCGACATCGACTGATATTTCGTGTGCCATTTGGTATCATTATCAATGGAAGTTCTGCCCCTGGGTTATGAAAAAAACTGAAGAAACAATAAAGAAAACGATGTCGTAAGACATCCTCATTACGACCATTATATCTTTCGATTTCGGGTCTTTGTATCATTGTAGTTACAGTTAAACACGCGGGCCGCGCACCTGCGTAACGATTGTTTTGACATGTGCGAGTCTTCTTCTGTGCCCATTGTCCAAGCGTGAATCCCGAACAGTGCGCCGGACGAAATAAAAAAGAGAACAGGAAAAAAATGTTAAAAAAAAAAAAAAAGAATAAAATAAAAGAGCTGCTATTCTACACCGCGACCGACGACGACGCACGCGGGAGGTGAGCCGTGCGCGTGTCAATGCGGGCGGTGTCGAAAAGAAAACGACAAAATTTTATCTGGTCCTCCTCTGTGGGCGGCGATGTATTGAACTGTAACCGTTTTGCACAACACTTTCGCGCTCAACAATTTGCTTTTTTTTTATGCGTATATATACAACTGCAATTGTTGTTTTTTTTTTTTTTTTTAGAAGGAGATTTCAAAAATTTGAAATAATTTTTAAAGCGATTCATTTTTTTTTAAACAAGTGCTTTTTACATTTTTTTTTTTTTTAAACCAAATGTTTTTTTGGGAACATTGGGCAAAAAAAAATTATAATGGATTTTTGGTTTCAAGAAAAAAGAATTATACGTACAAGAAAAAAAGAATCCAGAAAAGATGGATTGAAACTGGAGAGAAAGATGATGCGCTCTGATTTAATTATCTGATACACCCTGACATCCTTATTCTTGTACTCAGTTCTTGTCATTTTTGGCTTACCATTTATTACGATCTTCATCTTTCGACCTCTGTGTTTGCTCTTTTTAACTCCCGTATTGTGATTAACCCAATAAAAAAGGCATTAAAATAGGAAAAATTTTATTTTCACTCTCGATTTTGACAAATGCTGGCACGAATTGAACTCTCTTTAATCAAACTTTTTGGTAAAAAAAAAAAAAAATAAGACTTTCGGGAGCAGGCAGACGGTATTTTTTTCCGTTCCATGCAGAAAATAAGAGAAAAGTACCACCGACAGGCTGCACAACTCGAATAGGTACTTACTCCTCGGAGCGATTGAATAGGAGCGCGAATATAATATTTTATCCGGGCGCATACCAGAGAGCCGCGTTGGTCGCATCGTCGGGAGAAAGTAATGTGTTTGCAATTATTTTGCGTAGGAGATGCTGCGATCTTTTCGCGGTTGTCTCCTCTCCCCCGCCACTTAGCCGACTGCGGGAATACAATGGCCCCGCGCGAACCAGCATTTGCAAGTCTAATGCGCCTTCGAAAACTTTTGACGATTCGCGCTCTTTCTCGTTCTCGTTCTTGTTGTTGTTCTTGTTGTTGCTGCTGCTCGTGCCCCTTCCTCTGCTCTGCTTCTCTCGCTGCTGCTGATGTACTCTTTCTTCTTCTTCTACTGCCTCTTTCCCCCAATATACCCGGTGCGTTAATAAAACCGCCTGCTCATTAACACGTTGATTGAATCTTAACGGTATCACACGCGCGAGAATCGTCAGAGATTAACTCATTTGGTTCAATCATTGCAGTGGTTTTATTTAATCGGCTATTTTGAATATCATATAATCTTTTCAAATTTTATTACGTATCTGTACTTGTTTTAATAGACTTTTTTGATTAACTTGTTTATCTTTTTACCAAAACAGAAAATTTTACATTGTTTTTCAAAGATTCATTAACTTGTTTAATTTAATTTTTTTTTTATGGAATCATAATATCTCTGTAAGAAATGCTAATTAGGAAATAGACATTTAATGGCTATTTAAAATGTCTTCAGACTAGGAACAAGGTAATATAAATCGATAATTTTTATACTGTATGAAACGATTTTTTTCCTTGTAAATGGCCATTTACTAGATTTAAAATTAATGAATATTTTTGAATACTAATCATTTGCTTTTAACAGCGAAATTTATAAAAATAAATATTAATCATAAACTAATAAAAAATAGGCATTTCATAGAATTACGACATTTCAAAAATTACCATCAAATTATATGCAATGAGAATCACCACGTGCAATACGCTGTTTTAAAGGTTATAAACATTTTTTTACCCATTTTAAACGGGCGATTCATAGATTGAAATCGACCGTAAAATGAAATAATTTTTAATAGCTATTTTTTAGGTATTTTTAATGGAATAAACATAACCCATCGCTTTACTATATTAAAAATAGGAGAAAATTGGCAATTATTACCTTTTTTCTTGGACTCAAATATTGCATATTTTAACTACCCTTTTTCTAGTTTCAGAGCCATTTTTAATATTTGCAATTCTAACAGGGATAAAGGGATAAATACTTTTACCTCATAATTTCGTTGATCAACCTCAAATATTTCAATTGAAAAAAAATATATATTTATATTTTTTAATAAATTTACTCAAAGATATTTTTTGAAAATTTTTTTACTGTAAAACAGGGTGCAGACAGACCGAAAAAGAAAGAAGGAAGATGAAAAAAAAAGGCGCGAGGAGTTTAGTATGCAACGTTAAGTGGTCAGCGGTGCAGTTGTGCGTTTCACCGTGGCAGCGGTACCCGCATGGGTCGAAGCGTCTTCTCGGGTGGCGGCAGGTGAGGGTCGATGAGATAAATTCGATCTGGCCCCTATAATGCTTTGCCCCGTAAGACTCGGCTACTGGGCCTACCCATGCCCACCTATCTGCGCCGAGCCGGCTCCCGATAAGCCGCTAAACGCGCAATTATGCAAATTAATATGTAGGTTGCTCTTACAGAGCTAGCTCACGTGTGTGAGCGAGCGTTCGGCACCCAACTTTATTACGAGCAGCTTTTCGTTTACTTTTTTAATTACCGCGCCATCGTGTGCCGGATAAAATTTAGTTGGTTTTTTTCACAAATTAATTTTTTTTCTCGTAGAAAAATTTAGTTGTTTTATTACAAAGCTCGTCGTTGGTTTGAACATACTTTATAAATAAACTTCAATTTTTTCTCTTCTGAAGATCATGAGAATTATTGAAACTTTTTTTTAACTTTGAAAATCTTTTTGAATTTTTTGAGGAATAAGAAAAAAAACAGCCCAATTACGAAATGAAAAAAAAAAAAGAGACTCTTATTATAGAACCCTACAAAAAAATCGTGGATGAGCTATATTTAAATGTCCGTTAAAGATCGATTCCCATCCCCGCATCAAGTAAGATAAGCACTACAAAAATAACACAATAAAATTAATACGCGCAAAGCCAAGAGAGAGAGAATGAGACGTACGCATGTACAGCAGCAGAGGAAAGAGGGAGGAGAAGAAGAAGAAGAAGAACACACCCAAACGATAAAAAGGTCGGTTCTTCCATTCACACACGTACATAATAGAAAGTCCCCGGTGCTTCGGGCCAAGAATCCAAGATGATACTAATCTTCTTCTTCGGGCGATGCCCCTCATGCCCCTCAACCCCTACCTCGAGATTTATTTATCTTCCAAAATTCAATTAAACTTTTCATACGGGTCTTGCCTTTCTTACACACGTCAGGCTGTGTAAACGAAAATTTGCGAGATTTTCTTCAGACCGGACTCCTCCTTCCCCTTCCCCCAAGACTCCCGGTGTCCCGCTAAAACGATTAGCAGCCGCGGGGCGCTTCTGTGGTTCCAAAAAAAAGAGATTAACGTTTAAACTCCCTCCCTGCCCCGAATGACGATGATGATGCACGAAAAGTGTCCGAGCCGATTGCCTTTGGCGCTCGTCCAGCTTCGTTATACCTAATGTTTTTTTCTTTTTTACTTTCTTTTATTCTTCAATTTGTTTACTTCTGTTTGCACGGGTAACTTTATTCTATTAGGCATAAATTCAAGGGCGAGCTCCATATCTAATTGTATTATTTTTTTTCTGGACATTGCAGTCTATGGTTGACCTTTAAAGAAAAACCTTGTTTTATAATAAAAAAATTGATGACTGGTCTACATCTGAAAAAAAAAAAAAAAAAACAATAATTGTCTAAAACCGAATAATCCAATTAGAGTAATCGATGCCCAGCTGCGGACGTTTATTAGGCGATGGAATGGACAGACTTGTCCAGGTCAAAATTGCCAACGCACGAAGGATACGATTGAGTCCGCTCGCGCGTGTCGTGAAAAGGAGGTGGGACGTCACATCACCAAAGGCAGTTGGCGTTTAACAATAAAAGAAGCGCGTTCGGGTATTCGGGCGATAAATTGGTGGCTTGCAGAAACCAGAAGACCAACCGAGCGGTCATAATCAGTGCAGCTCGGCCACGTCTGAACCCACCGAAAAGACACAAAAACGTAAGCCTCGTGTCATCGGTCCAAAGTTGCGTCAAAAAAGTCTCTATACTCGAAATAATGCAGGGAAAAAAAGAAAAAGGAAAGAGAAAAAGCCGCCCCGTCATCGATATCTGTTTGTGCCGGACCGACTTTTTACCGATGTCGTCCATCATAGGCAAATATGACAAGCTGCACCCGGGGCCGTGAAAAATCGCGCCGTGACTCGGCGTTTTTTCGCACCGGTCACCGTATTAACTGACCAACGCCGAAAGTTTCATTTTTCTTCTTTTTCTTCAAACCATTCTCCAAATTGATCGTTGGGATCCATGGCGCAAACGTTGCAGGTTAAGAAAATCCCGAAGATTTTTATAGCCCGTCCGAATCAGCGGCAGCCGCGTGTATGAATTCTTTTACGCCGAGGGGGCTATTTTTACCAGCCGAGTTGGCTGACTGGAGTTAGTGACCCTTGGGCAGCTCTACGCTACTTTATTTTTAAACTCCTGAAAAATGCACCGACAACCAACGGTATATACGCGGTATGCCGAAAGAGCGACATTGAGTTTTGGCTGCTGCAGTCTCTTATCGTTGTCCTCTTATTTTATCCGTTTCCCCTCTACTCGCTCCCTCCAGACCTCCAAAAAATTACTTCCTGCTGGAATTTTTTTTTTTTTTTATTCTCAAAATGCTTTTTTGGGTGGCACTATTAATCGATGAATATTTTAGAGTTGCCAATTTAATAAATTTTAATCATCATTGTCCATGTATAGCTGGAAAATCTACTGACTTTGGGCGAGTAAAATATTTTTCACAAAATAAGTAAATAAATCAGGTTCGGTAAATAAAAGACAGCTTATGGTTGGCCGTTGTGTTTCCAAAAGATCGAATGAGGTAAACGGTATTAATGGTCGATAATCCTGTTTTTAAGTCAGTTGGTTAGCCAAAACTAATACGCAATTATAAATCTCTGCGGACAGGACTCGAAGAAAGAGAGGCGTTACCACCAGCCTAATCTGACGAATTTCCGGAAGTCAAGCTTCTTTACCTCACCCACATAGCTACGTCCAAGTCGCCAATTTAAAAGCAATCTTCTTTCGTTTTTAGAAAAGAAAAAAAGGGATCGGGATGAGGGTGCGTAACCTCCTTCCCACGGCCGATGAATGGTCAGCTGGTCTCCGGCCTATAAGCTGCAGCATAGATGCAGCGGCGAGGCTCTTTTTTTTCTTCAAAGAATTCTTCCTCGCTTGCCCTGAAATTCACACGAGCAAAGCCCTCGGGTCATCCTAGATCAGACCCTTTACAGTTATACGCGAAAAGAAAGGTTGGGGTGTTGTTGCTGCGGGTAAAAAAAAAAAAAAAAAGGGAAAGAAAAAATACAAATAGACCTACGGTGTAGA
This sequence comes from Encarsia formosa, assembly GCA_038277355.1. Taxonomy (NCBI): domain Eukaryota; kingdom Metazoa; phylum Arthropoda; class Insecta; order Hymenoptera; family Aphelinidae; genus Encarsia; species Encarsia formosa. Next base: position 16,575,783 of record CM076185.1, read on the forward strand.
GAGGATTTTTTTTTTCTATCCGGGAACTTAACAGAAATACTATTTACTTTATGGGTCCTTTACCGTTCGAGTTTTTTCAAGAGCCATCGTGCTTTAGTTTTTTTGTGAAAAATCTTGAAGTTTTCGAAGTCACTTTATAAATTTTATTTGAAATAAAAACAGTGTTTGTAGACCGTTTTCCGTTGAAGTCTGTTTTTTCAACATTCTTAGGAAAACTTAGTTTAAAGAAAATTTTTTAAAAATAAAAATACATAATAATTAAATAAACAGTTTTTATATTTATAAATTTACTGGGGGGAGTGATCTAAAGCCTAGACCAAGCTATTATTCTTAAAAGGCACGTTGACTCAATTCAAGAGCGACCGAACACATATCACCGAGTATGCAAAAACTGTTACGGTCCAATTGTCAATGACGTGGAAGTGGCAGCAGCGAAAATAAATCGAAGGTACCCCAGGTAGAACTTTTTTATATGATTTTTATAAAATTTTTATGAAATAGTTTTTATATAATTTTTGCACAGAAATGATTCTATAAAAATTTTACAAAAACTTGATAAAAAACTTTTTTGTATAATAGTTGCTTTGTAATTTTTTTTTTTTTTTTAATTACAATGTTTTAAACAAAATTTTACACCGATTTCACCTGTGACATTCATGTAAACTATACTTGGAGGTAGTTGAGACGAGCAAATTCTGAAAAACGCAGAAGTTAAGTTTATTTAATAGTTCAACTTTCACTGATTAGATCGTTTACATTAAATTTTATCCACAAGAGATGGGAAATTGAAAATTTTTAAGCTATTTACTATACTTCCACAAATTTGAAGTTTTTTTTTTTACTTTTTTTTAAATTTAGGGATTTTCTTACGTCAATGTCGTCCTGCTGCATCGTAAATCGTACTCCAGCAAAAAATATGTGATAGTCCTGAAATAAAAACATTAAAAAACCACAAAGTATCTTTTGTTGCAATGATGACGAAAATTTTTCCAATAATAAAAAGACTTATCTGATGAAAAAACGAGATTTCATGTTTCGTGATCATAACCAATGTTTTAAATATTGTTGTAAGAAATCCGAGTACTGTCCTCATTATTTCTATCGTTTATGTGTAACAGCAGATACAAATTTCAAGAACATTTTACTGTTCGATCACTTTTTTTTTTTTTTTTTTAACTTATAATTAAATTAAAAAGTTTTGATTATTAACCTTTCAGCCTAAACTGGCCTAAACAGCCGAAAAAATTTGTTTACTATGAATTAGCGCACGTATGATTTTGTTTTGGTGAAACTCACATCGCATCGCACTGCCATTTTTAAACAGCGTTACAGGTTACTTTTTAAACGAAAAAAATTTTTTAAATTTAATGTAACCCCTTTGCTAAATTTGAAAAAGTGACAAAAATAATTTGATAAAGTGAAGCTTTGCATTTTTTCGTTTAAAAATTAGATGTATGTATGTTCTAGTGCCAATTCTGTGTCAATATTTCCAAAGCTGGTTGTGGGAGTTTTTATTCTTCGTATCAGATAAGTCTCTTTATTATTGGAAAAATTTTCATCATCATTGCAACAAAAGATACTTTGTGGTTTTTTAATGTTTTTATTTCAGGTCTATCACATATTTTTCGCTAGAGTACGATTTACGATGCAGCAGGACTACAGTGACGTAAGAAAATCCCTAAATTTAAAAAAAAGTAAAAAAAAAAAAACTTTAAATTTGTGGAAGTATAGTAAATAGCTTAAAAATTTTCAATTTCCCATTTCTTGTAGATAAAATTTAATGTAAAAGATCTAATCAGTGAAAGTTGAACTAATAAAAAACTTAACTTCTTTTCAGAAGTTGCTCGTCTCAACTACCTCGAAGTATAGTTTACATGAATGTCACAGGTGAAATCGGCGTAAAATTTTGTTTAAAACATTGTAATTAAAAAAAAAAAAAATTACAAAGCAACTATTATACAAAAAAAGTTTTTTATCAAGTTTTTGTAAAATTTTTATAGAATCATTTCTGTGCAAAAATTATATAAAAACTATTTCATAAAAATTTTATAAAAATCATATAAAAAAGTTCTACCTGGGACTCGAGATGTAACGATCTTAATGCGCGTTGGTGATTGGGCGGGGGCGAGCATAAGTAGGGATCGCAAGTTCATCGGCGGGGGGAGTCGGGGTCACACCTGGACGCAGCGAGACACTCGAGAAGAGCTGCTGCAGATTAGAAATCTCAAGATCACGTCAAGGAGGTAAGAGACGAACCAGGACTACGGTCACCAAGCGCAGAGGTACGTATAGGTAAGTACGTATGAAAAAAAAAAGAGAGTAGGTAGAGCAGCACCCTGAAGCAGCGGCAGTTTTTTTTCGCTCCCTTCGCTCTTTTTATCCAAACTCCTCTCTTCTTCGGTGCTTTTTTTTCTCTTTCTTTCACGGTCACGCTGCCGCTGCTGCTGGTAGGTACCGGCGATGGTTACCCCTTGGCTCGGCGCAGGGCCATCTGCCAGGGGCCGGCCGTCCGACTCGGCAGCCTTGCGCAAGGAATAGATGATGCACTAAGCTCTTCTTTCGAGCGAGAAGAAGTAACGGCTTGAATCAACCGGGGATGCGATGCAGCCTCCTTCCTTCCTTCCTTCTTTATTTTTTTTTAAAACGTTGGGGCGCGAGCCCACGTTTTTACATCCTTCTCTGTCACCGAGACCCGGAAGAAAATATTAGTCTCCCCCCAATTACTGCTTTTCACGTGAATTATGTACGCGCGATGCGCTTTTTACGTATAATCTTTTACCCTGTCCCTCTATTGCTCGTAACTCTGAGTCGTAACTTTGACCAATTTGTATTAGTATTGTATGTACCAAAGCTTTTTCTTTTTATCCAACGATTTTTTTTTAAAGGGTCTACATTTTAAAATTTTTAAAGTCTTCTGAAATTTAATAGTAGGCAAGTCTAATTGCTTGAACTTTAAAGTCTTTACTTCATGCTGACCTTGATTTCTGGCCTCTAGTTAGTTATGAGAATATAATTAGGCTCTTGCACTTTTTTTATCATTTTATGCTAACTAGCACTGGACTCCGCAAATGAATCTGTACATAAGCAAATCCTCGGAGCAAGCGATTAATTAGTGATGATTGTATGGAACTGGTCTTGGTACATTATTTATTAAGGGTACTTTATGAAAACGTTAAATCCGATCTACCAATTTCTTGTACTCGTACACGAGCAACTACATAAGTTCTCACAAAAGTATTGCACCTTTTTTTGTAAATCAGGAAAAAAGTAGCCAGGCGTTAATACCAAAGGTCAAAAAGGGTCGAACGTAGCTACGTAAAGGAAAAAAACTCAGCCGAACCGTTGCACATACGTAAAAAAATGCTCACATCTCCCTCAAAAGTGTGAGAAACTGGGCACCGATGAATTTTCATCACGCTACGGGGCTACTGGAAAAAAACTCCAGCCAGGAGCAAAAATAGGTAAAAAGCGTAAAAAACAAAAACACTCGCGGAAATAAAAATCTCACGTCGCGGAAACAGGATGTACCGTTCTCACGGCAGTCGGACCCCCCCTAAGAGAAAAAAAAAAAAAATGATCCTTAAAAAACGAAATTGGGGAAAAAACGGTCGGGTGTTGGTGTACATCCCCCCCGCGCATTTTCACAACCTGGAGGATTTTTCACTCCCCATGCGTTTTTTTAATGTGTAACTAGCGGCACCAGGGTGTGTTTTTAACGCGACCCTTCCTGTCTTCCCCTACAAGGTGCATCCGTCCGTCCCCACTTCTCGATTTCCTGCCGATACGTCTCCTACTACCCCTACCCTACGTGCCCTTTCGATGATCGAAGTGCAAAAAACACGGGCACCGCTAGGGTAGCTTTTTTTTTTTTTGGTCCTGGATAAAAAACTCTCTCCAGGATAAATTAAAGGAATGCACCGCTCGTAACCTGCCCCAGGGGGGATATGCCTGAGCCTTTTTTTCATCATCCTTTTTCCGCGGACTACAGTCTAGTTAATGCGGGAAGAAAAAAAGGGGGAGCGTGCGAAAGTAGTGACGGTGAGAATTTTTTTATGCAAAAATGGACATGGGAATTCGAGTAGAGGGGGAGAGGCTCTGATTTGATAGATAGAATTTTGTTTACAATGCCGAGAGCACCGCCACAGATACAGCCTCTTGCCAAATACGCCACTTGTGCACCACATCGACTTATTCATATTGATCGCTCTGTATCCGGAGAACTTTGTTTTTTATTATTTCATATGCTTTTTTTTCTAGATGAGAATCAACTTTTTTATACTTATATCGGTCAACGGCATTCTGTTAATTGGGAAGATGAAGACTTAAACTACTCGAGTAAGCAGAATTTGGTGACTGTTTTTTTTTTTTTTTTTTTTTTTTTCTTCGATCGAGAATGAGGAAAAATTAAAATTTATTCTGATCACGCTGCAAAACAACGGCAACTTGGCAAATAAACGCTTTGGTGAACCGAGAAGACGCGTAAATCCATCAGGCACGGTAGCCTGGATTTTTATAATTTTCGAACCCTTGTGGCAAGCTGGGCTCCCCGAAGTTTTATTTTTGGTTTGCATTCTTTCTCTCTCGCACCCGGCTGCAGCGGACGTAGATGGCCAACGCACTTTTTTCATCATCCGCTGCAGCAGCTTCGTTTTCTCAAACCTTTTTTTTTTCTTCTTAATCTTCTCGTCTCTTTCGGGTGTCGCTGCGGCTGCGGCTGCGGATATGATTTAGAGTTACCGAGAACCGATGCATACATAATGAGATGATTGAGTTGCTTTTTACAAAACAATTAAAAGCTGAATAAAGTCAAGCGTGGGGAAAAATCAATTTGGGCAAAGAAGAAAAAAAAAAATCACGTCCCTGGCAATCATCAAGAGGAGAAGCTTAGAACAAGAGGGGAGAGGAGAAAAAAAGCGACCAGTGGGTTTCTAAAACTGTATATAGCTCACGCATGAGCGAGTGATTTAATGAGCACCAAAGTGAAAAATCCCGCGTGCGTGGTGGACTTGAGCTTGGTCCCCCTCCCCCTGCAGCAGCAGCAGCTATAATACTAAAAGAGGTAAATTTAGAAAAAAGTCGTAAATATCGAAGCCAGAGCAACGGTGATCTCGAGAAGCACGTGTGCCGGACCCGAGGCGGCGACGTCGCGTCGGCCACATGTGTTCGGGATCGGTTTTTTGCCCCCTCCAAAGACAAAGTAAAAATAATCTTTAAAACTCCCTACAGGATGCGTCGTCGACATCGTCGTCGTCGTCGTCGTCGTGGCTATCGCTTTTTTTTCCTCCAGCCTCCTCCAGCCTCCACCAGCCTCAACCCCCTTTGTAGTGGGGACTGGAGAGCAATATTCTCTCTTTCTATAACGGGTGTCTGGAATTAGCGGCCCTCGTGACTCTTTTTATACCGGTAGCTGCCGCTCGTGTTTTAAGCCCCCGCAAAGCGCATATAAGATACCAATCTGCTCCTCTTACTTACCTTCTCGCGCCGCGAGACCATATCGTCGTTATCATGTGCTGCGCGCTTGACTTTTTTTATACTTATTAGACCGCCTTTATCTAATGGACCTTAACGTTAGGCCCTACGAGAGACTAAATTTCAAGAAATAAGTCACTTTTTTGTTCCTCTACAGCTCGTTTGAGCCACCGAGATGGGCCTCATTTCGGTTCCAGCCCCCCTACCCGGCACTCTCTGTGGGTGGTAGAGCCCAAAGCTGAAACGGCTTGTACAATATATACGTACGTGCAGTGTAGTCACAAAAAAAAAATCATCGTACGTCTCCGCATGTGTTTACTTTCATTTTTTTTCCAAACACTCCTTACTTACATCTTTGTTCGTGATGCGGACTTTAAACTGATTTTATTTACCTTAGATTTTGTAGTTTTTGGTTCATCAAAGGAGTATATTAAAGCAATTTTTGCAATTTTTTGAGTAAAGCAATTGAATTTTCAGTAAATTAAAAAAAAAAAAAATTATTATTATTGATAAATTTAAATAATTTTTCTGTATACTAGATGTTTGTTAATTTTCTGTCGTCATAAATTTTAAACATATACATCCTCTAAGTTAAGTTTTCTGTACACGATTCCCACGAGACTATAAAATTTAAAACCGAACGTTTTCTCATAACTGGAGTTTTTCGGACGAAAACTGAAATATATACTAAGTTCTTTGGAAGTGAAAAATTTCGAATATCGACCGCATTGTTTTCTCATTTATTACTAAATTACTATATTGGAACCTATCAGATAGTAACTTTGGCAAGTTGATGAGGCAATTTATTTTCACAAAAATAAGGTCTGAATTTAGTAACTGCCGAAACATTAACGATTGCATTGAAATCGCATCGAAGCAAAAACTAGAGCCGGTACACTTAACACGTCGCATTTAATTATTTATCCACGAAACGAGTGTAAAAGGGACAAGCCGAAATCTCGTTAATAAGTAGTGTCGCTAGAGCTGGGTCGCCGCAAGCTTTCAGAAAGTTACTCTTGTGCTCGGCAGCACGGGGGGAAGAAGGTTTGGTCCGGAGTGCCACTAATTTTCCAGGGCACAAAGTCTGCACGCTGACCGACTCCAAACTCGATTTTTGTTTTCCCGTCCCGCAGTCACTTTTCAAAAGACAAGCATCCGTCGAGGGGAGAATAACAATTAGTCGGTTTAACTTTAAGAAACTTGAGTATTTCGTTTTTAAACGCAGGCTTACTTTTAAATAACGTTCTGTTAGACGATTAATTTGATACGCGATTGCTCCACACGTTGGTTCCCGAGCGGGTTTACGTGACTGCTCGCTTGACGACCTGCTGACCAATATGTTTGATCAGTTGCTACGGCGCCGGCAGTCGTCGAAAATTATATTATTTCACCGACGCTCGCACCTTATCGCTCGGCGTAAGTCAAATTTATTAAGTGGGTTTTTTTTTTTTTTTTTTTCTTTTATAAAAGCAATGCGCAATTTCGAAACCTGCGCGTCTTCGTTACATCACACATGTTACCCACATTTATGTCATTTGTTAAATTTAATCTTTTTTTTTTAACTGGGTCTATTTACAAAACAAGAAGCGGTCAGGAGAAAACGAGAAAATAAAACAGACGACAGGGCGTATATATAATTTGAAAAAGAAAGATTGGGCGCGAAAGATATTAGACATAGGTCCACTGCAACGGATAATTTTCGAGAGCTGCGGCGTTAAGAGAGGAGTCAAGTGGCTTGGGAAAGCGAAAATTAAAGGGCGCGCGCGTGTGTTTCTGGAATACAAATGATGCCCGGTCCAGATGCTGGACCTTCCCGTGTCGCACACGTGCGCCGCGGGGGCGGCACGTCTTGGCCGGACCTTGGAATCGCTCGTGTATACCACGAAAATAGTCCCACTTTGCGCGTACACCCGAGACACGCTGTAGGATGTATCTCCCGTTGCTGCTACACAGATGTTTTTCGGGGATGGACCTGTTTTATTCATTTTTTTTTTTTTTTTTAGTTTATCATTAGTTAGGTAAACCATAACAACTCGAGATTCGCAAAGAAGCTTAAAAAAAAAAAAAAAAAAAAAAAAAAAAAAAAAAAAAAAAAGAATAACGGGAGCACTGAATAAATAAAACAGATTAAACAAAGTGCGTGGGAGCTGGATAGGTACAATAGTAGGACGTAAGGATGGATGGGAGGATTCCCCAGAGGAGTACCTCCTTGGTGGGAGTCGGGATAATAGAATTTATCAAAGATTCACGCGGGATCCTCCGGATGACCGCGGTGGTACGGCTCCCGGTACACTCGAGGAAGTGGAGGGGAAAGTCCCGAAGCACATGGACCGAGAGTCTGCGCCACGGCATCCCTCCCCACCACGGCTCCTCGGGGGTCTCGGGGGTACTGCGCTGGCGCGTGGTGCCGCGGCTGCAGGGGTGTCCGTCCATCCGCGCTCACCGGGTACTACGAGCCAGCGGCCGAGGCGCTCCGAAGCCGTCCGAACGAGGCGAACGAGCCGAGCGCCAGCGCCGCCGCAGGTCCTACGCTCGCTCGCGCAGCCAGCCTACCAGCCGCCAGCCAGCAGAGCCGCCTCGCACGGGCGCCAAGGCAGCCGCGCGCCCGCGTCGTCTCGACATCGGACACAGTCCACCTCGAGATACGGCCCATGCTGGACGCTCCTGATCCTCCGCATCCTCCTACTACTGTCAGACATCAGTGTTGTGCTAGACGTCGACCTTGTGATCCACCTGTGACTGGACTTACAGTGATGTTCAGTGATTTTGGATTTTAAACTCCCTGTTGTTGTTTTGTTTTTTTTTTTTCAACTTTTTTTTTTCACACGTGACTTTCTGCAACTGTTATTTAATCCCGGTTCTGAAGTGTCTACACGAATGTTGCCGCACCGTGGAGCCGGTCGTCGTCAAAGTGTGGAGCGTTTAAACAACAACAACAAACATGAGGTCGTCCACGACAAACAGTTGACTAGTGGACACTACTCGCGAAAGAAACTCTGTCAAGTTATGGTGACTTACTGTTACAAGTAGTGGACTTTTAAAACACACCTCAAACTGCAATTTTTCGTTTTTTGAACGACGATTTGTTTGTTTGTTTTTTTTTTTTTTTTTTTTTTACCTTTAACGTTTTCATTTTTTTACAAATGAAACACCCAAGTGTCGACGAAGTCGTTTAGATTTTAAAACTCTAACCAACAAATGAGTTCCTAAAAACCAAATCAACAATAAACAAAAAAAAAAAAAAAAGAAAGCCAGTACAAAAATAAAGAATAAAATTGGACATCCACCATGAGGATCAAAATGCCAGCTGTGAGAATCGCCCAAGGTAAGCTCGATTGATAATAAAGACACGTATAGCATGCCTCACACCTGCAGCGGACGATAAGACATTATTGATACATTATTGATACCACCACTGTACCTACTACCGGGGACAGCGGACGATAAGACGCGATGCTGGCCTCGTGGCATCGCCGTGCCGGCAGCGATCTTGGCGAAATTTTTAATTAGCCCCCTGGCACCCCCACTACTCCTCCCCCTGCCGGCGGCGGCATTGTCATGCGCGCGTTTTTCTGCAAGCTCTCCCCCTCTTGGAAGCTGCTGCTGCGGCTGCTTTTCTTAATTGATAACAACCCCGTCGTGGCGCGCTTGCGATTTTCTTTAGTTCGCGCTACGACTTTGCTCGAGTAGGGCTTCGTCGATTGGTTAATTCTTCTTTTTTTTTTTTCATAGTTTGCGCGATTACGGTATCTTTGATGACGTGGCGGATCTCTTTTAAATAATTTTTTCGTTAAATATGTGTTTGCGGAATTGATTTACGACTTTAATTACGCTGTGATGAATCAGCGTGAACTAGGGAATAAGTTTTCCTAATTAGTCGTTATTTTTGTGTAAATCAAAAACAATAACTGTCTGTAAAATTTTACGCTAATTTATGAATGCAACGGTATGATTCACAAGATAAAGGCGGTTGTAAATACTAAAAAATCGCGAGGCTGACGCACTTAGTCGCAGGCAGCAGATTTAGTCAGCTGTATCGTAAGAAGCTGTAGCGGAGGAGAATAGGAGAGCACGCGAGTAATAATATCGTTCAAAGTCAAGCGACAAAAGTGCCGATGATGATGATGATGATGGTCTGCTATTTAGCAAACAAAAGTGCATAAAAACGCGCGGTCTGCTGGATCGTCATGTATGCACGTGCGCGGCATATGTTGCTACGTACGACGATCAGCTCCATTGTCTTTGATGCCGCCGTCGCGCCGTCGGATATGATAACACCGCGGGGGTAAAAAACATAAACCGTTGTTGAGATGAGCTTTGGGGTATGGTCGCGGTCGCGTGGCTCAACTCCCCTTTGACACGCGCCCAGGTAAGACTACCGACGGACAGTATATAAACCTTTGGAACTGACGCAAAAAATAATTCAGCTCGAGTGCCGGGCTCGCGAGGCGCGCGTGCCACTCAAAGGATGAGCAAAAAATTACCCTTCGCGAGGCGCGTGTTTCTTCGACAAGTGCGATTTAATCTTTTATTTGATTTTTTATTCTTCAATTTCGTAGATTAGTTATGAAAGACACTTTTTAACTCTGAAATCACCCTAGTAAATAAATAGATTCTCTTTTACCGTTATAGAAAAATCATTTACGTTTGAGAAACATAAATTTTCTTTGTCTTTTGCACGATAATCAAGATGAAAAATAGTTGTTTTCTTAAATTATTGAGTCATCATTTATTTATTACTAAATCAAACTATTAATAGTAAAAAAGTTAAAATAAAGTTTTCAGAAAATTTAAGTATTAAAAATAAAATTCGTAATGTATGTTTCTTATAAGGGCCGTCAATAATTTGTTCTTGATTTATTAAAAATTAATAAAGAATATTAATCTAATTATAATTTTTTGCCAATAAAAAAAAGCTTGAAAATTCATAAAACCACTTTTGAGGTTTCAAAAAATCGTTCTGCTCCAATTATGCAGGTCATTTCACAAAATAATAGTAGCTTATGATGCGAATGTTATCTTTATGTCGGAGAAAAATGTTTGAATTTCAATTCATATTGTCAAAATTGCATTTCAAATCGATTTTTCGCCTTAATTACGTATTTAGCACTATTTTTCAAAATATAATGTTATAAATTTAAAATCTTTATTTTCCTTTGCTAGATTACATAAAAAAATACATTCTTTTGGAAAAATTTTATTTTCTTCATTTGAACTCCGCAAACAATAGTAAAAAATTAAAAGATCTTTATAGTTTAAGGTTTGAATAAACTTTTAATGCAGTTAAATTTTTAATTAGAAATACTAAAATGCATACAAAATACATTAAATATTTCAACGCATATTAAAACCACGAAAAACTTCCCGCTTAAAATATGTAAAACTGCAAAAACTTAAAAATTCAATGGATTCATTTTTATAATTAAAAGTTTGAAGACATCTTGGAGAGCGGGGGTAGGGGGAGGCTGGGTTTAAAGTATGTCAGGACTTGTTGCTTGCGCATTAATTAAATTACTATTTACATCGCTTCAATATTCGTGCTTCTCTATAATATTTTTCACGCATGTTTTGATGATAAGAAAAGAAAAATAACATTTTTTCTACTCTCTACTACTGAATTTTCCCACGAAACCATGAACTCCATTTGCGCTGCACTAATTATCAATAAAAAGAAAAAAAAAGGAAGAAAAATCAAGCTTTACAATTATAATTTTCTGCCAGGCTTATCTGACATCGAGAGTCTCTCGCCCCGTTGACGCAAAAGCCTCATATCCGTAATCCATTAAACATAAAACAGTCTAGAAAAATAATTAGTCGGTACGACCCGACGCGAGAAAAAAAAATAGGAACGAATACCCATTGAATTCCAACCACGGAACGCGGAAAACCTCTAAATGGCAGATCCTTATCCTTATGCCAAGTTGGGTGGGAGGGAAAGAAGAAGAAGGAGAAAAAAAGGGGGGAACGGGAGGAAAATCGCTCGGGGAAAAGGCTCGTGCAGGCGCGGGGCTAATTGCAGGTTCCCGCAGCCAGTGCGCAAACAAAAAGCAGCGGCATCGTGTTTTCGGGAAGTGGGACGGAAATGCACTGCTTAAGATTATATTAAACTTGGGTGGTTGTGCAATTACGTGTGGGTGATCCACCTCTTCGCGCTTCTTCGCGGGCAGACGAGGTGGCGCCACGATACCGCCACGCGCTTTCTATCCGCGGTCCGACGATGCGTTGACGCGCGCTACTGAATTACGCGCCTACAACTATTCAACATCCGTCATAAAACTTGATTCAATCTTGATAAACTGTCTCTTTAATCGATCGAGACCGAGCTAAGGTTAATCGATTTCAATGCTCTCTCTTAGATGTCTCGTTTGTTAGGTGAACGGGCGATGACTCCCTGCAATCAAGTCTAGCCTAGTTTTGATTTTTATTCAAACAGATTATACCGATACTTTAGTAGATACAATACGATAAATTACTCGATATGTCAATATAACTAAATTTGTTACATTGGGCCATGCAGATAAGCGTCCACTTTTACGGTAGAGTCGCGAAAAAGAGGTCGTCGTTCAAAGCATTTCTGGAAAAAATAAAAGATGCAATCACGCTGTAGGTGGATGATTCTATTTAAAATGCAGGCTTAGGGACAGCGCAATTGTAATCTCGGGAGTTTTTTTGTCCAAACAAATATTGTTAAAAGCATAAAATTACGCAAACAACAATAAGCAGCGACAAGCGAATCGAATAAACTCTTGAAAAGAGGAGCACAATTTCAGCATATTTCGCAATGAAAAAAAAAAGGAGGAGAAGAAGAAGCAGCAGGAGGACAGCGAGTGGCGGTTGTTATCAACCTCGAAATGCAGGTGTATCATGCGGGTGCTGCTGTTGCTTTATGTCACTGGTTTTTTTTAGTCACGGATTTTTCATGCGACGAGCCACGATAAGAAAAGTAGCACGGCTCTTTTTTTTTGCCTCCCCGCTCCTTCTCCTCATTTTATTACCGACGCCAGGCGAGCAGCACAACTTTCTTGTGTATTTTCCTCCTCCGATAATAAATTTCGCTTGAAGGAGGATCGACCTTGGCAGCTGTGATGAGTCCGAAAAATATTCGATCGGGATTTCCTTGTATTTGCGGGTGATTAACAACGCCGCCGCGTCGCTCTCGCTGGAATTAATAACTTCTTGTTTGAAAACGGCAAGTTTAATTACTCGGACTGCTGATAAAACGTTTAATAATACTTCGCGATAACATCATTTAAATTTTTTTTTTTTTTTTTCCTTTTCATTATATTTTGAATTTTTTGGACAAGGTTTTTTTTTCTCAAAATTTAGTACATTTTTTCGTTGTTGGGCTTTAAGTACGGAGCTTCATGTAGAACAACAACAAAAAAGTGTTGCTATTAATAATTCAGCAGTTGAGAAAGTTCGACTTTGATAGCTCATTAATAATTTATGAGTTCGCGTTAAGATTTAAACGACTATGAGAGCTAAATGATTTACGGTATCGAGTTATTTGCACCTCTACGTTTAGTAACATTATGTGAAAGAGATTTTTTAGTTTTTTCTTTTCGCTCAAATCAGCTTTTATCAAATAAAAAAATTCAATTTTATTTTGACATCCACACAAATATTGAACATTAAACTGCTTAAAAAATACAAAATTTTTCACTCTCTTGGACATTTTTTTCGAAACGGTGAACTATTTTTCGTTAATGGAGTATGAAATTATCACGAAAGAGCCTCGAACTTACTAAAAATACTCGCATTAGTTCATATGCAAATGAATTCTTTATCAACAGATGTGTACTCGATATCGCCACACCACTCAAAACGCAATTTCAGAACCAGCTTCTTATTAATCCACCCGAATAAAAATTCTTACAACTTGGTTTTAAACTTACTCGTGGCTTGGCGCTCTTGAAAAAAAAATAAAGAGCATCCATCGAAATTTTTTATCATAAAAAAAGCCAATTATACAATAAAATAGTCGCATATCGAAGCGAGTAAAAGACCAAAAAAAAACCCCCAAAGTGGCGTGTTTTCCGAGATGACCGGCGCGCCGGGAATTGATGGGCCGTATATCGCCCATCCAATCTGGCGTCGGGCAATTTGGCCTGAAATACGACTGACTGTGTGTCGTCAGGTTCATTTCCAACGACTCCCGCTCCCTTATTGGAAAGCCCCGGCTCGCCGTTAAAAAGGGGTTAAATTCGCGAAAAACTGCTACAGCCCAGAAAATACTTATCCCCCTAAATTGGAAGAGAAGATTGGGGCGGAAGGACGACGGACAAACTGATTTTTGTATCGTATCGTACCGCATCGTACGACCATTCGATAATGAAACGTGCCGATAAATGTTCGAGATTCCACTTTGCCGACCATAAAATTATGCCACTTTTTTTCTTTTGCTTTTGGTTTGTTTCATACGCGTGATTTAAGCGTCTGGCTATAACTTTTATCGGCTTTCACGGTAGTCTCTTAAATAAAAGAGAAATAATAAATGACCTGACGTTTATTCATAACAGAGAGGTCCTTAAAATTTAGTACAAATTTTTCCTCTTATTTCAGTAAATTCAAGGATGATTTTAATGGCAGGAAAAGCCATCAGGCAGAGCAGGATGTTCAAGGATGTCCGAACGCGAGTGGTAGGGAAATGGAAATCAGAAGCGTTTCTGGTACGCATCTGTGATTTCCTGGACCTCCCCTGGTAGCTATCGGGTGGCCTTCGCTTTCTCCTGGTTTCCTGCGATGATACTGTCAAAGTTTAAATTCCGCCAATTACTTTACTAATCATCTATAGAAGAAAAAAAAAACCCTGATTTATAGCGATCAATCTGTTAATTTGAGATCTAAAGTCAAACGATAATGGAAAACAATGTACGACGCTCGTCCCCTCGTTGGCACGCGAGCATCCCATTCATATAGTTATTCATACGTATCTGTTGAGCAGTGCAGAAAAAAACCGAACGAAAAAAAAAAGAAAGAAAGAGAGAGAGAAGAAAAAGTCGAGAAGGTGTCGCGTGCGCAAACGTTTATCGTGCAGCATTCCCTTCCTTATTATTCATCGAGGGTCAGATATCTTCTTCCTTGTTTGGTTCTTTAGTTTAGTTGGCTCGTCCCCTGCAGGTAATAAGTCCAAGTGGCTGGTGTAGGGAAATTTATCGGTTGTTTGCTCCGAGTTCTTCCCTTTCTTTCCCCCCATTGTCCAGCTGCAGCTTGTATTGTCCGGGAGAGGTGCGAACGGTAGGCTAATATAATCTGCTTTGTCCCCCTGTCCATCCACCTGACCGCGGGTCACTTTACTCACTCGGTCAGGTGCAGCCTTGGGGTCCGGCAGTCCCGACGCTACATTGTTGTGCCTATATTACCACTCGCTCTTCTTTTTTTTTCTTCTTCTTCTTCTTCTTCTGTTTCCCCCCTCTATGCCATAAGCGGACAATTGCCTCTATACGAAAATCCCTCGAGTCTTCTTTTCTCTCTCTCTCATAATAGTGGACCCTTCGAATCACTATCACTTTTTTTTTCTTCCCCTTTTCTCTTCCAGTACTTATCCACAATTGACCGACGATGCGTACGATAATTACCTGATACATCTTCTTCTTTTTGGCTACTCGGAAACTGTGCAGAAAACATTCGTAACAAATTAATCCGGCTAATGGTGCCGCCTCAAAAAGGGTGTAAGAAAAGCGCTCAATTAGGGAAGACAACACGCACAGAGAGAAAGAGAGAGAGAGGTGCGTCTAAAAATAAGCGTAGTGAAAAGCCCCGTCCCCAAGTTCATGTCTTTTGAGAAAATTCTCCGTCCGCGCTGCACGACCTTCCACGGTGGTGTGGGAGGGAGGAAGTAGTAAACAGCCAGGCAGGAGTAACGCTCGCCATGGGAACACGCACAGCTCTCGACCCTTTGGCTCGCGCCGGAAGCGCGTAATTAAAAAAAGTAAAAGAAGCACCGAACGCCTCGGCCTTGGGAGAGTATGTGCTCCTAGTTCGTTCGCCTCCCTGTCAACAAAGCTACCAAAGATCCTCGGCCCTCGCAAAGTACACTTTTTAATTCGCGACGCTGGTATACAGACTCCTTTTTCTTTCAGACTCCTTCTTCTTCTTCTTTTTTTTTTGTACCAGCGCATAGAAAAAATCATACAAACTTGGGTAAGACGCGTGTGTGACTCTTGATTTCAAACACCTCACTGTAATAGTCCTCTTCTCGAACTCGTTGAGTAATTGTCCTTATGTTGGACTACATCAGAATAAAATTTATAATGATTTTTCAACCATTTTACTCGTAAAAAAGGTTACATAAATCTACAATAAAACTGAAAAATTCTTTATCGAGTACAATCACGAAAAATTTGTTAATGTTTGAGTTGCCATGCAAACATTTTTCAAACGCCGATAGAGATACAAAAAATGAGAATCTAAAAAAGACAACATTAAAGCCGAAAGTAAGCGATAAATGCGTGAGTCACATCGCAAAGTCTTCGACGAAGGCGCTCAAGCAAGCCACTGCGGCAGAGAAACGCTCGCAAGACCGGAAAAGGGAAGTAAGGTTTCAACGCAGGATATTTGCTTTGACGCCGGCTGTAGGTCCAAGCATTGACAGTGTACTCGCGGGCTTATCACGTCCTGCTTGCTACACTTTTTATTTTTCCCGAGCAGCGTCGCGGCCGAGTAAATCAAAGTCTCGGGGACGCATCGGTAGCGGCCATTTTTTCGGTCCCGCGCGCGCCGATTGGTCCGAGCGTGGATAATAGCGCGGCAGGGGGGGAACGGTTTTATGAAAAATTAATTAACAATCTCGAGGGGTTAGGGCCAGAGGAGGAGGAGCCTGGAACTTGTGTAACTGTTGTTTGTATATAGGAACGACTGGTTAACACTCTTCAAGAGTGACATCATTGAGGGAAACTCGGTGCAGTATCCGAGCAAAGAGTAAAGATCAGCGAGGAAAAGAGAAAGCGTCTGGATGACGCTGTGGAAGGGGCCGTTCTATGCTTTGCTGTACTCTTTGATTTATCGGAATCCTGACGAACTTTATATACTATGTATAAGTACCCACTCTCCTCATGCGAAGATGAAGATATTATTATTGCGAATCGCACTTGGCGCGAGAGCCTGATGAAAAGTACGATTTATCCATTTGATTTATCTGCCGAGCGATACTTCATAATAAGTAACCGCGCGTGAAATATATTTTCATTCATGGTTTCCAACTATTGCCATGTGCTTTTTAAATTTTTAGATTAAAACAATCGATTGTGAATTCCTCGCATTGTTTCTTCAGAAAAATATTCTTTTTAATTGTCTGATTTTTGTAAGCTGTGTCTTCAAAAAAGGAGAGCCCCAAAAAAGCCACAACAATGCATAATAAAACGCTAATTAAAATTGAAAATCCGCGAACAGGCAAGCCGGGTGGGGCTCAAAAGTTTGGAAGTCCCGAAAATTTGCGCTCGGTTGGGTCTGCTAAAATTTTCGGCAGAGCATTCGTTAATTATTTGAGCGCCGACACGATTCGGCACTCGGGCCTCAAAACTTCGGCACCCACACACGCGAGTTACTGAATAATGTAACCTCGCGCAGAAGTTTCTAATTAAGCCGGCGGCTTGTGTGTGCGCCGGACAGTACAAAAGCCACCTCCCGCGTAGGTGTGCACTGGTTGCTTCAAAGCTTTTCAGCTTAAAAAGTGAGCGAACCGGAGGGGACCAGCGTTGTTTGGTCAGATTTGATTGGCTTCGTTTTATGCTGGGTAAAACATTGCGCAACGCGGCGTGGGCGCTTTTAAGCGTATTTATAACGCGTAAAGTTTGAAAACTATTGTTACGTCGGGCTTTTCCAAAATTCGCCAACTCAAATTTTCGGTTCTCCATTGTTTCCCCGCAAAACAATGTTTAATAAATGAAAATTCATGGCACTGTGCAGCTTTAAAATAACAAATTGAATAATATACGCACAGACACAAAGAAGTGGATGATAATAAGACACATGAAAATAATCTGGATGCTTCGGTATTAATTTTTCCGAGAGCTACGGCGGATAAGGATCAGCACCGGTGGGAGGAAATAAAGAGGCGGAAAGAAAAGAGTCTCCTTTCCGGAGTTTAGTTGTGGCTGCAGGTAGAGAGAGAATATTCGCACGCGCGGGCTGAGGAAAAAAGGAATGGGTTATATCTCATGAGAAAAATCACGAGTGCGAAAATAAGAGAGCCGGGGCGGGGGCGATACAAGGGAAAAGGCGAAGGAAAAGGCGAGCAGCTGGTCTAGGAAAACATAACTGTATATCTCCGCTCTCGCATGATTTATTTTGATCGGAAAGAAATTTTTCGGGGGTGAAAGGGGTTTCTTTTTCACGGCTATTCTCGTTGTCTCGCTTATTTTTTTGTCCGCCGGGCTTGAAAGCGCGGTGGCTCGGAGGGACAGGTCAAGCTGACTGGGGGGACCGACCGACAATGGACACCGTCCGACACAAAAGGCACTCGCGGGGCCCGGTCGATCCTCCCACGATACACCGGCAGCGTGAGAACATTTCATATTTTTCATATAACACGTGTGTAGAGCTGCTGTTTTTTCCTTTTTTTTTTTTTTTTTTTTATTCTTCTTTCTTTTTTCCTCTCTCCTTTCTTCTTCGTCACCGTCGTCGTTCTAGGAGCTGTCTCTTCCTCCTTTTTTTATTTAAGCCGCTCACATGCGGATTATTCCAGTTATTCTTCTGATTCTTCTGGTCACCCCGTTTTCCGGGGCTCTTCTAACTCCCGGAAAAACATGGGCACATCCGCGTTTCTTGGACAATGACCCCTTATCCGCGAAAAAATCAATTCGCTAATCAAGCCCCACCAGCGTGGGACTCCGGCGATGCTTTACTTTTTATCATTATCATTTTAAGCATCGTATCTCTCGTTAGTTGCTTTACAACAAAGTGTAACGTAGGAAGTCGTTATTACTACTCTTTCTTTTTTTTTTTCCATTTTTTCTACTCGTCGGTTCTCGCTGAATTCTCTTCGTTTGACTTTGATTCACACGCGGGCAACATTCGTTCCGGAAAAGTTCAACCATAACGAATGAAAAAAAGGAGGATGGTTGAGGTACACAAAAGTGTTCACATTTGGTATCGCGTTGTCTCGGAAAATTGAGCCGACCACTTAAAATCAGATGAATCATGGAAGCGCGAATCGATAAGATCGATGGCTTCCTTCTCCTCTCGAGCAACGGGTTTCTTCCCATGTGTCCTATCTGCATCTAGTTTCGTACAAAAAAAAAAAAAGAAAAAAAAAGAGAGCCAGCAGCCCTTTGTACGCGTACGGGTTAAAAAGGGAACGGAAAAAAAGGTTGAGGCCCCAGAGTGCAGCTAAAAAAAAGGTCCTGCCAGAAGAAAGAGAGAGAGCGGAGAAGAGAGCTCCCTTATAAAAATCATCCCCCCACTTTCGCCGCTTTCTATTCTTTTGATATGTCGGCGCGCGGGGTCCTGCCCCAGCCTCCATCCATCCGCAGTCTTCATCCAGCGGTGGTCCCGGACCACTTCTTCCGCTTTCGCCGCTGCGGCTTTTATTTTATTCGGTATAACGGTCATGTGCGCGAATTTAGTGATCACCATGTCGTCCTCGCCGCATCCTTGACCATCGCCAGGAGCTGCGCCCGACACCGACGCCTACGATGCAGGGTAATTAAATAACAAGTAACATAAAACTTGCAGCTTAGCGGTGACTCTAACGAGACAAGCGGCACGTCGCAACGGTAATCCTCGCGTTTACGTGTTTCCGCGTAAGGATGGGTCGGGTCGGGGGTGAAGTTTCCCGGCTGCGCGTCAATACTAATGGATAATGGAATTATTGGTTTCGGCTCGCGGGGAGAGATGCGCCTCCTTCGCCCGGGGGATGATCGTAACTCGATTGTTTCGAGATGTGTCCTCTCTGGACGTTTTGACAGGACGCGTGTCCTAACAAGGACGACGACGCCTCGGGCTGTATCGACGACGCCTTATTCTTTTATCAGTGTACCGCTGTGCCACGGCAAATACTCTAAACCAGCCGGTTATATGTAATAAGAGCGTCTTTACTCCCTTTGCACTCCGATTGACTACCAGACTACCCCGTGTTTTCCGGGTAATTAGCATTGAGTTGCGCTCGGCTCATTAGTTTACCTGGGCAAATATCTTCAGCCACTAAAGGAACTTACATACCAACCCAACGGCATCATTATCTATATATATACACCTATACAAGTGTATCAATAAGTACTTTATTGGTTGGCATCAGACTGGAGATACGAATTACCGGCTTGATTGTATTTCATACGCGATTATTTGAAAGAGAGGGGAAGATGGATAGACAATCGCGAAGATCGAGTCTGCATTACGGATGTATGGACCAATTTGTAAGCAATCCAACTTACTCTCTCTCTCTCTCTCTCTCTCTTTCTCTTTCTCCTCAGCCAGCGAGCCAATATTGTATTTTTACGTTATCTCTCACTCTCCCCTGGCTACATTTTTATATATAACACACACTCCACATCTCATTTTCTTTCTAATCAATTCCAAACCTTCCTGCTTCGGTAATTGATTCTGGTTTAAAGTTTAGTTTTAATTACGGTGTACCTGAATATAAAAGAAGAGGGCTAAATCTCTGTGGAGAGAGAAGGGTTTTTAGGTCCAGGCAAAACATCTGCGGCTCTCGCGTGATGCTAGCGGTGGTGGTAAAAAACAAAAGGCCATTGTCGCTAACGACTCGTGTTTCTAACCGAGCGCTTTTCAATCGTAGGCGAGCGACCTAACGGACCCCGAAACAGGCCCCGTTTCTTGCTTCTTTTTTTTGTTTTTTTTTATATATACAACCGATATATGTACATATTTATCCCCAGGGATGCTGCCTTTGCGGGGAGAGTTTTTACCGTTCTAAATAAGCGGTGATTTTTTTTCTTCCTCTTCTTCTTCTTTTTTACTTTTTCAATATATATTGGACGAAAAAGCAGTTTTCGAATGTGGGTCTTCTTTTTCACTCCCCCGCGCGATGCACTAGGAAAACTTTCCCTCGGCTTCGGGTAACTCTCTCTTTCCTCCGACGGGCGCGCTCGATATTTTAATTTCTGACGCCACGCGCCAAGCGAAAGTGCTCGGGTAATACACATTCAAACTAAATCGTTCCGCGAAGCCAGAAGACTTTTAAAGAAGATGTAAACTTCTTCATCTTTTACTTCCTTAACGAAGACGCTCTCTCTTTCGAGCGTACCCCCTGACTCTCTCCCTCTCCCCGTTTCTCGCGCGTGTATACACGTTGTAAGAAACCACCCCAAGAAATCAGCTCTCTCTCTCCCACTTTTTTTTCCCGCAACCTTTTAAATGTCTTGCGCGTGTGCGCCAACAGCGGTAGCTCAAGCGAGAAAGGTGTGGCTTTAAGAGGGGATGGAGGGAGGGAGGGGGGGGGCGCACACACGTCACCACCACATGTGGAGCCTGCGCGATATCGCGACGATGGCCAATGGTCAGTCAAGAGTCCGGCCGGTGCTCCGCCCCGCGTCGACTCGCGTTTTATGCGGTAGGTACCAACGTGCAGCTTATACCCCGCGGTTCGTCACGTTTTATACGTACAATGTATAATAGCAGGAATTGTTTAGTTGCACAATGAATTCAATTTTCATGCTCAAATTGTCCGTATAATGGCACGCGACCATCAAAAAGTCATTATTATTTGTAAAACAATATTAATGATTACGCAAAACAATTCTCCTCTCGTTTTTCATCAGAGCTAACCGACCTGACTCTACTATAATACACGAAAGATCAATACAATTTTATGAACTTGTGCCAATCTCTATGTTAATCTCCTCGCGTCTCTTGTGTGTGTGTGTATATAGATATGTATATAATATATCGGGAGCTGGGATGTTGTGTGCCGGAAAAGAGTCGGAGAGCCGAGTGAAGGAGCCCTAAAAGTGAGTTGTAACGTCTGCGGGTGACCTCTGACCCCTGGAATAAGAGCGCAGGGCTCCTTTAATTCAGGAGAGCTGCTCTCGAGTGCGCCCATTAAATTCTTTTCTTATACCCTGGATTCTCATATGGATTTTCGCCTCCTTCTGTTTTCTTTATAACTGTTTCCATAAGCTATAGCTGGTGTATCTTAACTTCTTAAGTAGAAGACTAATGCTCACCTAAAGATTGTGCGAGTTGATACCTCTCTTATAAGCTTTTATTTTTTGTTTATTTATTTTTTTTTTTATTGGGCTTTTATCGATACATACGGATAATTAATTTTATGAAATTATTTGTTACTCGGATCATTTAAATTGCGTAAATATCTGCTTTACTCTGGTTCAAAATGTAAACTGATCAAGATTCAAGTAACAACTCAATCTACAAAACTCAATAACTTCTTCATTTCGAACTTGTAAATTGAAGTTGTCAGTAAAGAACTAAGAAGCTCATTACGGAGATTGAATCACTGATTATTTTTAAACAAACAATCAATCTGACTGGTTTCTTAAGATTAAATATCGGTGTCAATAATCATACAGATACAATCCACATCATAGGCAAGCTATATCTTGTCAAGTTAATTAATTGTCATAGAAATTTTTATTGAAATTAAGTTGCTAGAAAATATTTTTTAATGTTATTATTGAAATTTTTTATAATGTTTCAGCGGAGACATCCCAGAACGCGGCTTCCCCGGACATAGTGATGTGCGGCGGTTGCAGAGCGTCCTACCCGCTGAGCGAGATAGTGCGCTTCATCGAGCACAAGGTCAACCACTGTCGCAGTAACTTGCCCGGTTGCCAGAGTCCGTCGCCCACGGCGGCGCCCGAGGACTCCGACCCGGAGGACGCCCTGGCGCTAAAGAGCGCCTCGGATGCCGAGAAGTTGAACTCGGTGCCGAGCATATCGGCCCCGATAATCAAGAGGACGGGACGCGTCGAGAGTCCACCCACGCCTCAGGGCTCCTCGGGCAACGAGGCCGTGAGCCCGATCGAGCTCAGGGCGAACGCCTCCTCGACCCCCAAGAAGCGAACGAACGACGCTTCCGATGAGGTCGACAAGGACGAGCTCACGAAGAAACCCAAAACCGAATCCGTTGACGCCGACACCAACACCGTCAGCACAGGTAAGACTCATTGCCCCCTCAATTATGTTTTAATTATGGATTTTATCCATCTCGCGAATAGCACATACTAGCAGTAATGTAGGTAGAGTTATTCAAAACGTTTTATGAATGAGATCAGTTTAGCCGGATGAATCCGAAGACTCGTATCTTCGTCCATTGAATATTCCGAACAAGCGCATAAAATTCATCGCGCGAGGTGAGCAAAGTTTGAGGTAAAAAAAAAAAAAAAGCCGAGGATTGCTTGCGAAAGTCGCGTCTGCAGGTATGTATCGGCTGAGAAACATCAGCAGGGCCATTAATATCGCGCTCGGGAGCGGAGACCCGGTAAATAAGTGTATTCGTTCGGAATTGAATACGCGCGGTGGGCTATCGATTAACCTGCAGCCGGCGCACTTGCCTCCTAGAGTAATTGCTTTGTGTGCCTTCTTCTTTTTCTCGAAGCCAAAAGAGGAGGAGTGGGGGGAGGGGGGTACAACTTTCCCTTTTCACCGCTCGCGCGCCGCCTGAAAAACTGAGCGCGCGGGGGAGGAGATATCGATCGGTGGGCTGCCGGTGCAACGGTGGTGCTGGCCGTCTACGCGAAATCGCAATCTCAGACTGCACGCCGGAAGTTCCTCCCGCTCCGGGAAGACCCAGGAATTAGACTCCCGCTACGATTTATTGTAATGCGACCTTTAACTCTTTCATCGCTGTGGATATTCCATTAGGATTTTTCCCATCGTCGCCCCAGCTGACTTGCCGTTACGTGCTATATTATTATTCACGTCGTCGTGCAACTTTCAAACTTATTTCAAAATTACGACTTCTCGAAATTGTTTAATTTTTCGTAATATTACCAATAAACGATTGTCAATATTGTTCACTAAAAAAAAAAAAAACTTTCAATATTCTCGCTCGGTTGTAAACAAAACCGCAATGTTTTAAAAATGTAAAAATTTTAATGCTTTTTTGTACACGCGGGGTCGTAAAAAACGAGTCGTAAATTATACACGCGGGAGAGAGGAGAGTTTGTACATCGACACCGGTTGTCCACAACTGTCGCGAAACTATCGCTTTGACAAGACGCACCGAGGGTGGTGAAAAAAGAAAAAAAAAAAAAAAGAGTTTAAAGCGCCGAGAGCCAGACCTAAGGTCCGGTGATCTGGTTCAACGGTCTCGAACAATAAGGACTTTTTTATCTTGGACACAGGGGGGGTGAACGAAAATTCGATTTTTGAATTTAAAAGGGGGGTGGACCGGCTATTGTCCAATTTCGTTCGGCTGCGTGTGCCGCATTGTCGGGCGTTGGACAATTTTTTCATTATCTTCGGGGATTTGAACTTCATGGGCAGTGCACCTACGAGGATACATTACACTGCGGCGCGTATTGCGAACATTTGGTCGGGTATCTGTTTTCAAGCAATTTAAAATGTGTCACTTTGACCGCGTGTCCAACCTTTTTTTATTTCTCTGCATTCAACTTGTGCTTGCATGGACAAAAATCAAATCGTTCAGTTTGAGTAAAAAAGAAAGTAAGAAAAAGTAAGTCCCAAGTGATGATGGTACAAACAGAGAATGAAAGGGGTTGCCAAAAAAGGGTAAAAAGTCGCTTAGGCGTGATAAACAATTAATTCGAGTAAGCAGCAAGCGGCGTCGACTTAAAACTTAAAATCGTCATTTTCCCCCGGCCGAGCGTCAGGCACGCGTCAGCGTTGCAGCATCCCCTCGTGACGAGTTTTAACCCTCTTGCATGACATTATCCCCGGTGGTTTTTGTCCAGCGCTGTCTTTTGTTATCTTCTCGCGGGCCCAATTAGAATCCTCGTCCCTTTGTGCGTTCGCTTTTTATAGCTCACGTGGGCTGCACGAGCCAAAGAGATTCTTCTTAAACTCCCCTTGCGACAACGCGTCCGCTATACTCTCTTCAGGTATGCTTTTTTTATTATCTCTCTCTCTCTCTCTCTCTCTCCCTGCAGCGTTTGTTTGTTTGGAATCGAAAAAAAATTCGTGCTGGTACTTTTGTCGCGTCTGCGGGAGTTTTCATTTTTCCGGAGAATAAAAGTATCGAATTACCCTTGATCTTGGTAGATAAAGTTAAATGCAGTTTTTCACGTAATAAAAGGAAGGAAGGAAACGAAAAAAAAAAGGGAAATTTGAACGTGGACGCGGAGGACGAGCGATAATCCTACGAAATTGACACGAAACTGCTGCTCCGGGCTAGACTGCTCCCCTGCCCTTCGCAATCACAATACACCCTTACAAAATACACTGAATCTGATAAAATGTAAAAAAAAATTTTCTCGCAAAAATACCTGATCTCCACTCAATTCGTCACCACATTCGAATCTAAATTTTTCATCTTTATTTACCTCGAGATCTCTATCGAAACTATTGTCCCGGACCGTTTCGTTTAAATCTGTACGGAAATGGCCATCACGTCATTTCTGGTAATTCATAAAAGAAAAAAAGAGGAAATTGTCGGTAACATCTGGCGGCTGTATGCAGATTTGATGTATCTGTCATTCTCGTCTGGAATATTAATTCCTTCGCAGGACTCGAGCCCCGAAAAAAAGAAAAGAAGAATGGTTTATCCTTGGCCTCGTACCACTTGACTTTTCGCGTGTTTCCATTTCTCCGTCTCGTGGCGTGAAGAAGAAGTTGAAGAAGTGAAAAAGAAGAAGCTGCTGCTCTTGTGTTTTGCTTCGGAGCGTAGCCCGCGGCGTCCGCGAAATTGCTTGCGAATTGCACCTAGTAAAACTCAAAACAACCCGCAAGAGGGGAAAGACGAGTTTTTTTTTTTTTTTTTTTCTTTATACCCCACCCCTCCCCCTACCCCCGAGTTGAACTCTTACTTTCTTTTGTCGCGCTAAACAGCCTCGAGTGCCACGTAGATTATTTTGTTTTTCCAACTCTTTGTTTTAACCCCGACGCCTTTTCTCCAAAATGGATAGTTGTTGAGAGTTTGAACTTTAAATTGATGGATCGAATCAAAAGAGAAAATCTCTGACCGCATATAATTTATGCGTTTGAGAATATAAAAAAAAAAAAAAAACATACAGTCAAACAAATAAAATGTAAAATACAGTCCCGTAGGAGAATATTAGTCGGTAAAGGCAACCCGAGGCTAAAAAGCCATTTAAAGAGTCGTGCGATAAAGATCGATAGCCTCGTAGCCGCAAGCGCGATCATTAAAAGAGCGCAAACAGTCCATCTGTGCACGAGAATCGATACTAAAAGCCACCGCACGCGTGAGTTTTTATTATTTTTTACGACCTCAACTCGGACGTGGCAGTGGTTTTTGCGGCTTAAGCTTTTAAGACCGAGTTGACCAATAACATTCGTCGCGCTATCAACTGACCACAGCCAATGGCTCTTCGTTCACGTGTATGCATTGTATAATTTCGCGACTCTCGCGTGCGCACTCGAAAAATTAAAATTAAAAAAGGGCCTTTGAAAGTGTAAATTAAATTCACGTCGGTCATCAAAGGGATAGTCCGGGGACATGGAAGGAGAAAAAAAGGCGCACCTGAAGGGCAGAAGAGCGGCCGCAGCGGATGTTAATGCATCCCTATCGAGTGCAACCCTTCGTGCAGCGACAGAAGCAGCCGTCGACAAAGTGCATACGTCGCATACATGGGTACCAATCGATATTTTAATATTGTCAACAGTGGCTGCAGCCGGCCGCTCGGCCGGATAAAGGTCCTTTGTCGCGAGCCCGCGCGCGCTTTACGTGATGTCGTTTATATAACCGACCGACCCACACCACTCGATCTCTCTTCCGACGCACTTTTATTTTGGACCAAAGAAAGGCTTGTTGTTGCCGATGTGCAGGACCTCAAGCTCGATCCACCAAATTTCTTCGTCGATAACTAAATTACAAAAATTTTTGTTGAAAAGTTGTAAATTAAAGAAAGAAGTCGAAGCGCAAACTATCTATACGAGTCTATCGAACTATGGAGGGCGAGGGTGGCTCGATTTTCAGCGTCCTTTCTTTTCTCAAGTGGTTCGCGTCAAATCTCCCGTAAAAGGGTTGCCGGGACAAAAAAAAAAAAAAAAAAAAAAAAAAAAAAAGAAGTTGAGAGGGTATTTCCGTACAGGATGACCAAAGAACGGTTCACGAGCGATTTGACGTGCCTAATACTCCCACGTGGGGGCAATTTGGTCTCTTACCTCACGCACGAATTAAAGCTTTAATCTCTCTCGATCTGAGAGGCCGTATAAATAAAATCTTAATGTTTTTTAAGATAAAATTAAAAGAAAAAAGAGAGAATTTATTCTCTTATTTTACAACTTTTTTTATTTCTCGCCAACCCCTTAAAAATATATAATCTATGGAAATCATGAGGGTGAGTGAGAAATCTGAGAAAGAATAATCCTAACGGATGGCCACCCGTGAGCTTTGCATATGAAAGGGTCCGGCCTAGAATCGATACACCTTTATTATATGCCGGCACTCGCTTATCTCTTCTCTCTCTTTTTTTTCATCCTTCCTACCGCTCGGGGGTGTAGGAAGTCGACAATATTTTCCGAGGAAGGAGAGCCAGAGGATTTCCTTCCGCAATTGATACTTTGAACGTCGTCTATATATACTTGTATATCTTTGATACAAAATTAAAATCGAACTCGGGTTCAAGTTCGACTTGGAATTGTAGGGCGCGGGGAGGTACGGTGGTCTTTTAATTAGGGTCGTTTTATTCGAAGCGATTCTTTGTTCCTCTATTCGATATGCAAGTATCCCTGGAGCGTGCAAAACTTCTTGGACTTAACAATCTTTCAACGGCAAGCTTACAAGCCTTCTTCTTCTTCTTCCTCGTCGTCGTCGTCAGAGAAAAAGTTTTTCGTCTTAACAGGTCATTTAAAGCGGGCCGCTTACTTTTTTTTTTTTTTTTTCTTTTACTTCTCTCTGCTACTGAGATAGTGAAAGAAAGAACAAACGAAAAAAGAAGAAGTAAGAAGCACCAGGGAAAAAAATAAAATAAACCGTAGCAACGGGTAGTAGCGTCATTTCATTGTACTCGTCCAGACATTGGGCAAAAACTGTTTAACCGAGGATGGAAGGGAAAGAGAAAAAAAATTACGTCAAAATAGAGTAAGTTCTTTTAAAGTTTCGAAACGCGCGCTACGCCAAAAGTGCATAAAATATTTTATTTAAAAGTTTCAATGGCGCGCATCACGTTGAATGCAGAGCGCTTTGAATTCTATCATAATAACGTAACATTATTTATCGTAATGAAAAAAGTAAACACGCGGTGGTCTCGGTGGTGGGAAAAATGGGGTTGGAGAGGGAGGTACGATCCATTTGAAATTCAAAAAGAATGAGGTCCGCAGCGAGAATTATCGATTGATCTGCGGCACAGTGGAAATCGGATTAAAATGGTTCGGCGTCGTCTCCTAATCGGCGTCGTAGTCGTCGTTAGCCTCGCCGCTGCCAAAGCCGTGTCGAGGCCATAAATTCTTGATCGTTATATACATAGCGCGTGCATGGAGCAGCACCGGCTAACAGTTTGCGCCCTCGTAGTTGTGCGATGTGTACGTGCGGCGGATTTGCGGATGTTTCGAGGTCGCGTCATACCACCCGGTGCCTTCCCCCACCCCTCAGCCTGCCTTTTTCCTTTCCGTTCTTTTCACTTCTCTCTAAAAATATATATCAGGGGTGGTCTCTCGAATTAATAAAAATCCCACGGACGCGAGCCCCCAGATCGGAGACCCCCAGGCTGGCGGGGGTCTAGATGATCGTTGCGCGACGCGGAGCGTGAAAAATGGCTGAAAATCTGATATTCCGGATTAAAAACATTGAAATTCAAAACCCGTGCAGAAAAGTCGTTAAGGGTCAGTTTCCCGCCGCCACCGCAGACACCAACGTTCTCCCTGCTGTCGCGTCGGTGATATTATTATTATTTTTTCTTTTTTTTTTTTCGCTTCTGCTTTTTCTTCTTCGCTCCTCGTTGTCGTCGGAAGATGGGCAATTTGTCGCAGACCACGCGGCAAATTCCGAATTCAATCGGGAATGACCGTAAAGATTGTCTCACCCCCAACCGTGGAACGAATCAAAAGGGAGAATTGAAACCTATAATACCCTCCAATTTTGACTTTTTGAGCCTTTTTTTTATAACATCATCCTCAAAAGCTCTAATGATCCTGTGATTTGACGTTTATCCTTTCATCGACAATGATTCATTTTGAAATTCTACTAATGCGATTATGTGCTTTTTATCAGTTGGAAAGTCCATAATTAAAAATTAAAATAATTATTCAATCTTGTTCGATGTAATGAAATTATTTAAAATTTGGTATTTTATGTTTTAATTTTACAGAACCCAAATGGCTACAGTGCTCACAGTGTTCGCGGCGTCTCGCATCGGCCTGGGACATGCTGCAGCACGCGCAGACGGTGCATGGTGCTCGTCTGTACGCGTCAAACACGTCTTCGGCGAATTCGTCGTCGAACACACCGGCGCCAAGTCCGCCCACGCCAACGCCGCCGCATCAACATCACCTGAGTCCCCTTAATCAGCTCAATCTGAGTGGCAAGTCCAGCGGTGGTTCGTCAATAGCCAATTCTTCGGGTGGCACATCCAGTGGTAGCGCGGGCAGCGGACCGGGTAGCCGACAGCCGCTTCCTACCTCGGCGCCGCTGGTACCGGACTCCCTGCACAGCTTCCTCCGAATGCCACCGCATCTGGATGGACGAAACTTTCCGCCAATGTTCAGGCACGATCTGCTGAACCTGAACCCGCTGGCGGCGAGCTATCGGGGTCTTCAGGACCTGCAAACCGCAACGCGGAATCTACAAAACCTCGGGGACCCTTTGCGAGGCCTCGACGGTCTCAACCTCGGAGATCCCCTCGTCAGGACGTCCCTGGACACCCTGAACGCTCGGAACCTGGCTAACCTTGCCGAACTGTCGCACGGTCGCGGCCTCGGTGGCCAAGGTCATCCACCCCCACTTGAAGCCAACCTGGATTTTTACTCGGCGCGTCTAAGGAGCCTCGCTAACCCGTCCTTAGGCGCGGCTCCTCCCAATACACCGGTTAGTTCGAACATCAGCAGCACCAACAACAACAACAACAACAATAGCAACAATAACAACAACACTAACGTCTTGCACAATGGCGTCAACAACACGACGCAACTTCTCAATGGCAGAAGCACACCGGCGACCGTCCGGCCACCGACCCCGGCCTCCGCCAATAATCCAACCAATCTGTCGTTAACTTATGAGTCATCTCGTAAAGAGAACTCGCCACCTTGCTACAGTCAGAGCCCAGTGGGGCACAACAACAACAACTCCACGGACAGCGACAAGACATCTCCGGCTGTGGGCTCGACGCCGATAATCAGCTCTGAATCGGACGCTAGCTGTTTTTACACCTGCGAGGTTTGTGACAAAAAGTTCCGATTCCAGTCGAACCTGATTGTACATCGTAAGAGCCATCGGGACAAGGAACGCCAGTATGCCTCGGAGAACGCATCCGAGAGCTCCAATCTCTCGTGCGCCAAGTGCGAGCTCTGCGAGACGGAACTTTCGAGTTACGCCGAGCTCAGAAAGCACATGAACAAGGAGCACCAGGAGGCCCTGGCCGGTGTCCAGAGCCCCCAAGGTAGCGTGGAGACTGTTCCCGACGACGACGATGACAGTAGCTGCTGTGACGAGAATATGGACTTGGACGACGCCGAGGACAAGCCTTCGACGAGAGAAGACCCTGAAGAGAATGGACCAGAGGACCTTTCTACGACCCAGAGCCAGGACGTATTGGAACAACGACGAGGACTCGAGCCCAAGCCCAGTTTGGTCGGTGACCTCATGGAGAAGTTCGGCCTGAGTAACATAGCTCAGTACTCCGAAGCCTACCGGCAAGCTCTGCAGGAAAATCACCGAAGCGGCGGCTTTATAAAATCCGAGACTACCGCGAACTCGCTCAACAACAACAAAGAAAAGATTGACGCTGGAGCTTTCAACTCTTCTTCGGCTGCGGCGGTAGCTGCGGCCAACATATTCTCGGGGCAAGGGTTTCCGAGAGGAGGAGGTCCCCCGGACTTCGGAGCTGGGCTCTGGCTTCCCAGTCCGCACTACCTCGAGAGCAGCGAGTTTGGGAGAAAAGCGAGCAAAGCAGCAACCAGTTCGGGCCTGACGTTACCCGGGCTGCCGAGTCCCCTGCTCAAGAAGGAGCGCAGCAGCGGCAGAAACGATACCTGTGAGTTCTGCGGCAAGGTCTTCAAGAACTGCTCCAACCTGACGGTCCATCGTCGCTCTCACACCGGTGAGAAACCTTACAAGTGCGAGCTGTGTTCGTACGCTTGCGCCCAGAGCTCGAAGCTCACTAGGCACATGAAGACGCACGGCAGACACGGAAAGGACACGTACAAGTGTCGCTTCTGCGAGATGCCTTTCTCAGTGCCCAGCACCCTCGAGAAGCACATGCGCAAGTGCGTCGTCGTCGTACAGCAGAGTACCCCAAAACAGCTCGGAGGCAGCGTCCTACCCTACCCGGGTAGCCAGGACGAGGATTCTTCGGTGAGCGTTAAGGACACCTGATCCTGGACAGCGAGCAGCAGCAATGGCAGCCTGCCGCTGCCGCCGCCACCCCCGTTCTGGGCCCACAGGCCGCCCTACCCCGTCTACTGAGCAACGGCATCAAGTGCTTTTTGGAGTCAGTCATAGCTCCATGAGCGATCTCAATATTGATAGCCAACTATTGTGATCTTTGAGACGAAGGCCAGTGTTTTCTGTCAGTTAAGTTCGGTACGAGTACCGAAGGCCAGTAAAACTGCGGAATACTAATGCAATGGTTACCAGAGCAAGTCTCGCCGTCGACGCCGCGCTGAGTCGCGCCGCCCGAGCTGCATTTTCTTTCGCCGGCGAGTATACATATGCAAATATTCAATATACGAAAGTCGAAAAAAAAATATATAATAATAATTATATTATATACAGTTATACATAGAATGAATTTTCTGAGATAGACGCGATGGATATAAATATATATAGATAAATATAAATATTATTATAATTGTGAGTGTGATTGCATGAGATAGGGAGAGAAAGGGAGTGTGTGGATGGTTATTGGCAAAGCACAGAGATAGTATTATCGATATAAATATATATATAAATAATATGGAGATTAATTCAATTGAAAGAAAAACCGACTTCATTTCCGAATATTATTTCTTTAATACTAAAATTTAAATACATATAATGAAATAAATGTATATTGTACAAGGTAACGATGAAAAAAGAAAAGAAAAGATAAAAAAAAAAATAGATGTGTATATGTGGTAAAAAAAAAAAAAATAAAAAAAAAAAAAAGAAGTCGATAGACCTGATGCGCGCAATTCGAAGTAAAATACAAACTTTTTGTTCGTTGCCCCGCGTAACGAAAAAGAGAAGAGTACGTGTGTGTCGGGCTGTGCGCGATCGATCGTGCTCGCAAACCACCTCTCTTTCTCCATTTTTCTTCCCCCCTCCCCCTCAACTTACTTCTTTTTTTCTCGACGATTTTCGTACTCGCGACCTTTGCCAAGGTATTTTTTTCCTTTTCTCCCTCTCTCTCTCTCTCTCTCTTTCTCACTCTTTTTTTTCCAAATGTATTTTCTTACGTTTAACCATTTCAAGCACAAGCACACCTGTACATAATTGGATAATCAATCCTCGAACTTTCTTATTGGTCGTCTCTTTGTATCATTAGTCGGGCGCCATTACGTATAAGGCATCAAAAAATACGCTCTAGTTTTTAAGCTTTAACTGGGACGTATGTATACATTGTATCATAACTATTAATTTAATATAATTACTTTTATTATTTTTATTATTATTATTATTATTATTATTACCATTGCTATTATGATCATTATTAATGATTATTGTCATTATTATTGCTATTAATCTTTATTATTGTCTTTGTCTTTTTAAACTTATATATTTTGTATATTATTAAATTCACTATTATTGTGCAGCTATAAACTTTGCTGCAGAAACAAAAGTGTGAAACAAAAATTTTATTGTAATTTTCACCATTTACGATATTATCCGGTGTTGAAAAAAGTTTTTATTCTAAATTAAGCGATAAATCATCGAAAAGAAGTACTTAAATGCTTAAGTTTACGTCACCACTGCTATGAATTTTTAGAAAAAAAAAAAAAAAAAAATATATTCTTTCAAATTTTATTTAAAAAAACATTAACGGTACATTGATCTACTTTTCAAAAATCTTTTTCTTTTTTTTTCCATTATTTTATTATTGTCCGGAAAACAATAAACGTCATGACGTAAGATAAATTTCAAAAAGCTCTGGTGACGGAAATTTGAGATAAGAATGCCAAAGTTGTCTAGGTTTATCGTACCTATTACCGTCGTTACAAGGTGTTTGTACCAGATAATAAAAAAGTGAAGAAAAAAAAAAAAAAAAAAAATTTTTAAACACAATCACTACGCATACAAACACGTCATTGGTTACAATTGTCTCTGAAAGAGCAATGTCCGAAATTTTTCTCTTAACTTTTTAATGCGTCAAACATCTCGTATCAACCTCGTCATCATGATTATTAAATATTATGTATTTAACTGTAATTCGTTGAGTGTAATTTTAATTAAATCAACATTCGAGGATATTCCAAGTGACGTATCGTCTGTGCGACTTTTGCAGACGCTATTGGTTCAAAACTATCACGCCTACAAAAGTCGCTAATGGAATCCCGAGTCTTGTGACTCTCCTCATTTTCGCGAGATTTTGTTTTTCCTTGCTCAAGACTGAGGTTTGTTTCGCGTAGAAGCGCATTTTTTTTCGTTTTTGATACGCAGTTACGTTACGGGCTGCTGCATTGTGTTTATTATAAATTATTATTATTATTATTACTATTATTATTTTTTGTTCTTCGTTGCAAACGTTATCGAAAACAACTGTTCCTAAAAGATTTAGGCAATAAGTCGTAATAAATTTACACCGCGTGAGAGAATATGAGTGTGAAAAACGTATATAAGAGAAATAAAAATTATTATTATATATAAAAATATATATAAATGAAAATGTGTGGATGTGTGATAGTTGCATACGGTGCGGGAAGTAAAAAAAATCTCATATCAAATAGATTTCAGTGTTAGTCGTGTACGACCTTAGGTAAAAGTCTCGTTAACTAGTTGAAAGTTTGTTAGATGATTCAGAAAATACGTACACGAGCCAGGCCCTGTTTATAAGACATTGTACATATAGGCACTGCCCCCATAAAAACCCTCTTCCTATCCTTATAAAAAATAAATATATATATTAAAATAAATGAATAATTGAATTAAAAAAAAAACACGATTATTTGAATGAATCACTTTTCTTCGCCAACATTTACATAGTGTAAACAATAAAATAATAAATCCAATTGCAAATGTATTGATTGATCAATCAATTTGTCAGAAAAAATGATTAATTTTGATTATTCAAATAATATGTAGTTAATAATAATAAAAAAAAAAGTAATAAGTCCAAATTAGTGAAATAATTTTTTTTTTTTAAACAACGAATAAACTTTGTCATTATAATTGATTGATCAAGGCAAACAAATGAACATTTTGCTAATGTGTGTTAAAAAATTATGAATTGCATGTACAGTAATTTGTAAGAAAATTCATACACGTAATACATGCTAAAAAAAGAAGCAAAAAAAAAAAAGTTTATTTCAAGAAACACAAATTGAGTTGATTTTAATCATTTCTCTCATGCTTTAAAAAAAAAAACAAAAAAAAAAAAAAAAAAAACACATCGTTACTTAGGACCAAGAACTACGTATAATCCATAAGTAAATATAGGTGATATTTGACGAAGGTTTTTTTTTAATAATATAATAAAAAATACTCTGTTTTGCAAGAAATTTTTTTACAATATTTAATAAGCATCTAAATTTAAATATAATGTTTAAAAAATTATAAGAAACGAATCACTATAATAACGCAATAAAAAAATAAAATCGTCAAGTCTCCCCCGCTGATGTCTCTGGAGTTAACATATGCACACAGGGTAACGAAAGATGATAAATAATAGTAACCAGAGAATTCGCCGTTCATCGAGAGAGAAATAATAGTAATATTAAAAAAAATTTAAATAAAATAAAAAAATAGCGCACATACGTAATGTATAAGAAAATTTTGAGTAAACTGAGGTGTTTTCATTCTTCTACACGGTAAAATAATGTGCAAATGCAATTATATACATATTAGTCGTAATAATTAAAAAGATAAATAAATAAATAAAAGAAAATACCGACGAAATAAGGATGGAACAATAAAGAAGGATGATCGCTTGTAATGAGGTAATTGATTTAAACAAGAAAACTCTTTCTGACTCAGGGTAAAATGAATCCGTATCTCGGTTTTTTGAGAATTTATTGTTCGCTAGATTGTGTAAAAATAAGATGAAAAAACTACATCGAAGAAAAATAAATCTCTTACACCAATCTTGAAGATCTTGAAAAAAAAAGCAGCGAAAAGTAATTTACAACGGTCTGAGAATCGACCTTAAGGCAATACGATGATAGAGAGGCATTCGTCGGGCAACGTGCGGTCAAACTTCCAATTGTACGAATCAATTTTTGACCGAACTTTTCTCGAAAGGGCCTGTTAATTATAATATAGCGATTACGGTGTATGTCTTGTGCGATTCAAATAAACGACATTGTTTTTAAAAAAAAATCTGTCTGTTTACATTTATTTCCTGCTCCCGTCAAAAAAAAAAATTTTTTTTAATCTTAATTTTTTTATTGTTGCTCTATAAAATTTTTTTTTAGTTTAAAACAATCAGTCAATTTTTTTTAATGAAACTTAAATTGAGCTTACATTTTTCTGTTTTACATAATGCTTAATTTATTATTAATATTTAAACTCTTTTTCTATTTTTTATCCTTTAAAATTTCTAAAAGTAATTCTAATTGTTTTTTTTTTAGTTACGTCAATTCAATAAATTTTATTACTTGAAGAATATGTTTCAAAAAATGCACGTTATTCAGAATCATGTTATTCTCCCCCATTTGAAACGAGCTCCTTGATGTGTTGAGGAACACAGTGCGCCAATGTGTGTCGAATTGCCAACCATAAGGGGCGATACGCTGGGGTGGCATGGCCCAAGCCCATTATACATTCTAAAGCTTGAATATACTTTAACACGTGACTTAAAATTTTTATTTTTGTTTTTTACTTTATAGTATACATGACAGATTGTATGTTCTTTTTTCTTTTCAAAAATTTATAATGGTTACTTTTCACATTTAGTTTCATTAATTAAGAGGCTTCAAAGGGTTATCAAAAGTATAATGTTTTATGTTTTAATTTATGCATTTGACAAGTATTAGATTAGTTCAAAGCACAAACAGTTTTTTTATATTTTTAAATTTAAGCTGACCAACAGATGTTAACCTGTTACATTAAATCGGTAAAAAGTTATTTTAATCACTTTTTTTTTCTTTTTAAGCTATATCTCTATTGATCCAAATCCATGTGGTTTATCAATCCCATGTGAAAGTTAGAAATTCATAGACAAAATACTTCATAAATTAAAAAAAATTATAAAATGATTTATTCAAGCGTTGATCATTGTAATAAAATAAGAAATCTATTTTAATTGGCAAAGCAGGCAGATACAAATACTTCGAGAAGTTTGATCAGCCGAAAAAGATTATTTAAAATAATTAATCTCTAATTTGACAGTGTAATTTTTTTCTAACTTAAAAGCGTTTGAATTGAAGTTAAAAAAAAAAAATGCCAACGTCCTAGGGAATAAAACAGTAGTCGTAGCTCGCAAGATGTATTGCCGAAAGGTACTCTGTGCGAAGATAGAAGCAGCTCGAAGAGAAAGAGAAGAGTCGAGGCAATAAATCATAGTTAAAAATGCCTTCTCCTCGGCCTGGTAGTGATGGTGGTGGCAATTTTGGTCTTTCCTTGCGCGTTCCTCGGAGTCGCTCAGCGGCAAGGTTGGCGGGCATTGAGCGTAGGTACACGCGGGGGAAGGGCGGGTAGGAGGAATCCAGCGTCTTCGACGATGCGCTTCGCTCGTTCACCGGATCTCCCCGACGAACTTGGAACAATGCCGTTGATTTTTGGCGGACGCCATTGTTCCGGTCCACATTCATCCGTCAAGTGGCGCTCAACGGGCACTGTAGAATCTCTGTCTCTTCCTTCTCCCTCGCCACCCCGGAGTCCTCCCGTTGGAAGGGGCCGTAATTCTAACACGGTATGTGTATTGTTAATAACAATGTTTTGCGCCCAAGATGTCACGTCGTAGTACCTCGACCCGTCTTGTCAAATTCTGTGGAAACCGATATCTCAATTGGAGGAGTTTATAACTTAACTCGTGGGTCGTACTTGCGAGTAGTTGCAGCCAAAACTAAAGCTTCGGTCACGCGCAACTATCAACTCGCTGGCCTCTCTCGAAATATCACCACCCTGCGAGAAATTTCCGCCAGAATATTGCCAGACAGTGGGCAGATTTAGCGAAATTGGGCAGAAATTTAGTAGGGTTAATCGCCAGATTCTTGACAGAAGGCCAATGCTTTACGCATAGGGATTCTGGCGAGCTATAGCCTAAACCTTTTTATTTTAAATTGTAACATTGATTACTAACAAAAATATGTTCAGTTTCATAACTTGACTCTGAAATTTTTCTTTTTTTTTTTTTCCTTATGTTGAACATTTTTCTCATCCATTTTGATGTAATTTTAAAATATTATTCACACAATACCAGCCCTGCTGTATAGCCACACGTGTGGCATACGTGTGCCACACGTACAATGGACTTGAACAAATTTTTTTTCTTTTTCTAAATATTTTAACACCTATGGAGTCAGGGCGGAGACCTAGTGCATAGGATAGCGATTACAACCTGGACATGATTTCCCCAGGAAGTTTTGACTCCGGAGGGGCCAGGGCGGATACCTGGTGCACCTGGTGATATTGACGCCTTGGAGATGATTTCCCCAGGAAGTTTGGACTCTGGAGGGGTCAGGCTGAACACCTGGTGCACCTGGTGATACTTACGCCTTGGAGATGATTTCCTCAGGAAGTTTGGACTCCGGAGGGGCCAGGGCGAATACCTGGTGCACCTGGTTATACTGAGGCCTTGGAGATGATTTCCCCAGGAAGTTTGCACTCCGGAGGGGTCAGGCTGAACACCTGGTGCACCTGGTATTAATTACGCCTTGGAGATGATTTCCCCAGGAAGTTAGGACTCCGGGGGGGTCAGGGCGGACACCTGGTGCACCTGATGATACTTACGCCTTGGAGATGATTTCCTCAGGAAGTTTGGACTCCGGAGAAGCCAGGGCGGATACCTGGTGCACCTGGTAATACTTACGCCTTGGAGATAATTTCCCCAGGAAGTTTGGACTCCGGAGAGGTCAGGCTGAACACCTGGTGCACCTGGTGATACTTACGCCTCGGAGATGATTTCCTCAGGAAGTTTGGACTCCGGAGGGGTTAGGGCGTACACCCGGTGCACCTGGTGATACTTACGCCTTGGAGATGATTTTCCCAGAAAGTTTTGATCCCAGTGGGTTCACATCATCAAGTTTACTATTAGGATAGCATCTTCAGAGTTGGGTTATTACCGGGTACACCAAGTATTTTCCCTGGCCCATCCAGGGTCAAAATTTCTTGATAAAATCATCTCCAAGGCGTAAGTATCACCAGGGGCACCAGGTGTCCGCCCTGGCCCCTCCGGGGTCCAGATTTCCTGAGGAAATCATCTCCAAGGCGTAAGTATCACCAGGTGCACCAGGTATCCGCCCTGGCCTGCTGGGGAAATTATCTCCAAGGCGTAAGTATCACCAGGTGCACCAGGTATCCGCCCTGGCCTTCTGGGGAAATTATCTCCAAGGCGTAAGTATTACCAGGTGCACCAGGTATCCGCCCTGGCCCCTCCGGAGTCAAAACTTCTAAGGGAAATCATCTCCAAGGCGTAAGTATCACCAGGTGCACCAGGTATACGCCCTGGCCTCTCCGGAGTCAAAACTTCCTGGGGAAATCATCTCCAGGTTGTAATCGCTATCCTATGCGCTAGGTCACTGCCCTGACTCCATAGGTGTTAAAATATTTAGCAAAAGAAAAAAAATTTGTTCAAGTCCATTGTACGTGTGGCTATACAGCAGGGAGAGGTTAGGATTTTCAAACAGCAAGCATAATTCATCGATTAAAAATTAAAATTATATTTCTATAAAATTATTTGATTATTTTTTATCAATTTTGCAACATCGGAGCTGCATGCTGCTGCTCCGATTTGTAAACTAACCTCTCATCAACGCATCTAGGTACATATACATATATGTATATATATAGACATATACATAAAATAATAAGCTTGACAGAATTTTCTGCCCACTATCTGGCGAGCACCCCAGACGTTCTGTTGAAACTTCTAGCAGGGCAATTACGATACTTTTTTGAATTGCATTTGCAATGAAGCTATTTTAAAATCATCGGATGTTGAAATTTAAAATTGAATTTAAAAAATCATTGATTCAAAAGTAAATTTAGTAAATTTTACAAAAAGATTAATTTTTGATTGATTTTTGCATATACCCCGGTCTGCACTTTATTTCAGACCGTCCTGATCAAATCCTGTCGACGGTATAAAAATATAAGCTCGACTTTAAACTAGATGTTCATTCAGCAGCAGCAGTAACAACAACATAATTATAACGGGCATGAATTAACACAGCAGGTCCAAAATTCTGCTCGTGGCATACAAACAGTTTGAGAGAAGAGCAGTAAGTTGTGAAGTTTGGGTGCTGGTACTGCTGCTGGTGCTGTTCGGGTAGCGTAGGTGTACGCATATTTTTGGTGTATTTCTCGCGATCGGCGCGTTAATTATTCAACTCCTGCAGCCTAGTCGAAAGAGAAGCGGTAGGAGGAGGAGGAGGAGGAGGAGGATTTACCGGCGGTGAATACGTGTTAGCCAGGCCGACGTAAACACAATGGCGGACACTAATCTGCACGTCAAGAGCAGGAGGCTGGCTGCTGTCCCCGTTGTCGTCGTTGTCGTTTATCTCTCCACCGCCCCAATCTGACGGTACAAAATATGTCAAAGCCGCGCTCGTTCCCTGGCGCGTGTGTGTGTGTGTGTGTGGATGTTTATACGTAAATTTCGCGCGTCCCGTTTTCCTCCAACTCCACGCGCTTCTGTTGATTAGTACTTTTACGCACTGTATGTGGGTTAATTTCGATTGTATGGTTTATTACGTAACTTTACTTCTTGATTTTTGAACTTTGAAAGCTCTTGAAATCATTAATGGTTTTTTAAATATATTATATTAAAATCCCAGTAAAGTATCTGGTATTCTGGTTTAAAAAATTTAAAGCTACCACTGTGCTGAAATAAAAGTAGCCGCAATGCTCAAGGTTTTGGAACTTGACTCTCTAAAATAGGCTTCACTCCAAAGAGTGCCAACACGTCTTTTTTTTTCAATAAAAATAATTTATGTACCTCGCTCTCGATACGGACGGGTCACAGTCCACTTTCGGCTGCAGCATGCATCTCACCGTGCGCAGTTAAACATTTACTAAATTGAATACAAAAAGTCAATCAAAAAAAAGACGACGCACCTAAACAACCTCAACCCGTCAAGCTAGCAGGTATGAGAGTCGCACGTACAGGTAGGCGAGGTACAGCTGCTCCCAAAAATTAGTCTACCCGCGCGAGCCGCCTAGATTTACGGGTCTAGGCGCGGGGTCTATCAAAGTAACGCTGGAGGGGAGAGAACGCAGAGTCTAGGGATTTTTCGACCTGCTGCTCCTGTTTTGGCTGCTCGTGTGCTTGCTACCTTACACCTACTGCACTACCCCTCGAGCAATCGATAATGTACGCGTACTCCTGGGTTTGCGTACCCTTTCGCAAGGACTGCATGCTTTTTTATTCCAACGAACTTTATTAAAAACCCGGTTTTTAAAAAAGGTCGTTCAATAAATTTTTGAAGATTTAAAAAAAATGTTTGTCTATTTACTTTGGACAGAACGTATTTTAAGCTGCGATTAAAAAATTAATTTTTGTGCAATATTTGTGACTTGGAAAAAAAAAATACTGACGTTTAAAATAATTCATATGTTTTTAAAGTAAACCTATCTATTTTTAATTAAATACGAGGGTTTTTGAAGAAAAATTAGTTGTTTTCACGCGACATTACCCAGACAAACAAGTTAAACAGCAGTTAATGTAAATTTATAACAAACAACACATATTCTCGAGAGTAAAATTATTTCGAACTTTATAACGTTTCTCAAAAAATTAAGGCCCGGAGTAGGGCGTTAGCCGAGGACGGAAATCTCGATGTAACTTGGAACTTTGTTGGATGGCGGAATTAGTCGACCGTTGAGCCAGATAAGCAGACGACATGCCTGAAAACGATTGCGTGGATTAGGGACTGACAGAGCGAGGGATATCAATTATCACTTAAGTCTGTGTTACCCTAGACGTTACAAACTCGTACACATAAGGAAATTTATTTACAATTATTACAGCGGCAACCATAGTTTGATAAAAAAAAAAGGGCACAACTACAGATGTGTAATTAAAATCAAAGACTGATGAAGACATTAGAGGAGTATGCCTATGATGGGGATGTTAATTTCGGGGAGAGATTAATGTCAAAGGTGGTGCGCGTTTATTATTCGAGCATCGTTTGGACAATACTTACCCCGGCATGGCGGAATAGCTAGCCACCTCTGCAGTACGATACGTAAGAGGGGTCAGAGCTGGGATAGAAGTGGAAGGGTGGCTCTGACCAATAGGCGCCGAGGGTTGGCCGTATCGCTTAGCTGACCAATCGAGTGGCTCTTCAAACAGCTCGCCGGCCCTTTAACCCTACTCCCGTGTACATACCACGAACTCGCACCAAGGTTACTTTGAGAGCCCCTGCTCCGTCACCTACGAGTATGGACGTTACTATTTTCTCTCGAATTTACTTTGAGTACGTAATTTCATTCTTTTAAGTGCTTTTATACTTATCATACGTGTGCTAATTTTCTTAAATTTTCAACAGTTTGAGACTAATTTTGAATATGAGAAAAAAGAAGTAGCTTGTATTTAGCTTTTAGTCAACAAAATGATTTCAATAAAATTTTATAAATATGTTTATTGGATGCGAAAATACTAAATTATTTATTTTGGATAAACTTGTGTAATTTTAAGTTTCTGGCTTACGGCGCTAAAAAACTCTGGAGGTTGCAAGTTTGAGTCTCCTAATGCTAATATGAATATTTTTCTTTAAATGCTTACCATCAGGATTGTGTCAAGGGTATACATTAAAAATACTGTTAGTAAAAAAGGCTGATAGCGTTAAAATTAAAAGAAGTTCAGGATTAATATAAGCACGCGCAAAAATTTATTAAAAATTCATTCTTCTCTACATATCTCTACAATTAGATTCACTTGAACATACATTATTTTGTAAACGATGATTCTCACTCGAATCTCGTTTTGACTTTTACAAGTAAACAAAAAATATTTCTATTCATTTTAAATTCATTTACAAAAAATTTTACCATTAAATAAAAAATATTTTTACTCAGTTATAATATTATTTAGAAATAAGTGTTTATTAGTTTGATCACAAATTCTTACTGACACTATTACGTCAATAACCTGACAAACAGAACAAACAAGAAATTAGCAAAAGCTTATAGGATTTATACACTCTTTAAAATTTTATTTTTTAAATGCTTTTATACTTTTCTTAAATTGCACAAAAATGCAGTAACTCAAAAAAATTACAAAAATTGTATTTTAATACCCACCGCATCACATAAAAGAAAAATGTTTTTTGAAATAGTTGTTATTAATAGGGACATAATGGATGAAAAAAAAAGGGTGAACTTATGGATATAGGGTGGATGTGATATGGTGGAAGTGTATGGATCTCGTAATTTATCGAGGATATGAAAATCGATCAGACGGGTGTATAAATATCTCCGTTCGTCGACACAAAGATGAGTAAAATTAATTGTCTCTGGAATTTAGCATCGATCTAATAATACTCGAAGGGTATTATTGAGTAATCAGATAAAAACACACTAGTATAACGTGTATATAGTATGTAAGAAGACATGGAAAATAAAATAAAATGGTAATGAAGTATAAGCATAAAAAAAAGAAAAAAAGCGGATAATTTCAGCTAATGCATGGGGAACGAAAGAACGTGGGAGGAGAGAAAAAAAAGAGGAAA
The DNA here is from genome assembly GCA_038277355.1 of Encarsia formosa. Classification (NCBI taxonomy): domain Eukaryota; kingdom Metazoa; phylum Arthropoda; class Insecta; order Hymenoptera; family Aphelinidae; genus Encarsia; species Encarsia formosa. The sequence goes on from CM076185.1 coordinate 16,618,491, forward strand.
ATCAGGGTAGAGGAAGAGGGGGTGGAGGGTCGACCGAGAACTCGTTCCGCAATTCTGCTTCCGCGGCACCGCGGACAGATAATAATAACGATGAAGTTCGGTGTCGGACGGGTGGGGGGTAACTCAGGCGGGCGGCAGTGGGGCGGCCGCGCGGGGGCAGAGTTATACATTTGAGCACATAAATGTATGTAACTTTGCTGCTGCAGTGGGCACATGCACGCGGACCCGAGTTTGTGTTGGAGTGGGCGGCGTCGGCCATCTTGTCCGGTGGGTATTGACCGCGCAGTGCTCCTCCAGCCCCTACTCCATCGGAGAGCTTGCACACCGGACCTCCCCGTATTCGCCGGCTCTAATTGCTTACTTATTATTGTCATACCCGTTAAATTACCGCTTTCTAGAGTAAATTTTTTTTTTTTTTTTTTGGAGTCAGCAGTGTGGGGCAACTTTACTCACGCTTTTTAATCTCCACGTAATCTGCTGTCCGATATTATTTATTTTCTAACCTTTGGTAATAACGAGCAAGAGTGTCAAGTTTGAGAAGCGTTAATTTTATGCCGGGGAAACTCTAAGTATTTTACATGATGGGCGAGGGTGTTAAAATATTCCGGCGGTGTCCGACGCGTGACACACGTGTTTGCTATAGCCGTAAACTTTTGCTGTAAATTCCACCCTTCCTATTTTTGGTTTACTAACAAATTTCTTCAACTCTGTAAAAGGCTTTCAGCCCGTTGATGATGATTAAATAAATAAATAAATAAAAAATAAAAAAACTCTGTTCTGGGTTTTTAATGATAATTTTTTTACTCTGCATAAAATATACCTTTAACAATTGTTTGATCTTTTAATTTTCTATTGAGAAATAAAGGATTGCTGTAAAATTTTCTACCCTGAGAAATAATTGAGCTACTGCGAAAATTCGTATGTAAACTGCAAGAAAAAAATTAGTTTAAAATACATTTTAATTGTCATATGAAACTATACCAATTTTTCAATAATTAGTTACCGATGAATTGTTTGATGCAAAAAAAAAATAAGTATGTTTTTTCTATAAAAATGCTTTCATTATAAAGGTTTACGCGGGTAGGACCGTATCAAGATAGACGCTTCGCTATCTTGAATATTTTGTATTAACAAGAGAGGACCAGACATTTGGGTCATGGATTTGGCTAAAACTTGGTATATGGGCTCCAAATATGCCAAAAAGAAACCTCCAAGTGTCAGTTTCTCTGAATGGGCCTTTTAAAGTCATGTTCCCTCTACACCCCATGTTAAAAAATCAGCATTTTTCAATAAAAAGCTGTTTTTGACTTGATTTTCAAAAAAATATAGCTCAGACCCTATTACACTTACAGAATTACGAAATCTCGCATTTTTTTCGTCTTTCCAAGTACTTTCTGGAAAAAATTATTTGAGATTTTTTTTTATGTATTAGACCATGTAAAATTACGATGTTTTTCGTCATTTTTTCATTTTAAATATCTCAATTTTACATGGTCTAATACATAAAAAAAAATCTCAAATAATTTTTTCCAGAAAGTACTTGGAAAGTCGAAAAAAATGCGAGTTTCCGGAATTCTGTAAGTGTAATAGGGTCTGAGCAATATTTTTTTGAAAGCCAAGTCAAAAACAGCTTTTTATTGAAAAATGCTGATTTTTTAACATGTGGTGTAGAGGGAACATGACTTTAAAAGGCCCATTCAGAGAAACTGACACTTGGATGTTTCTTTTTGGCATATTTGGAGCCCATATACCAAGTTTTAGCCAAATCCATGACCCAAAGGCCTGGTCCTCTCCTTGTAAGTGGAATAATCATTCAAATAAAAAGATCCAGGTTTTCATGCTTTTAAACGTTGAATCAAACTATTAAAGTTGCATTCGTATATTTTTTAAATAAAGAGACTGCGGTTAGGATTTTAAAATGTTGATTTTAATTTTTTTATTTCAAAGTTAGTTTGCCAATATATTTTTTTTTTTTTATTCTCAAACATCCAAGGATAAAATAAATTATAAGTACATATTTATTCAGAATAATCTATCTTATCAGCTTTTTCAGCGAAAGGAAAATCGTATAATTCCTATTAAAATACGTGCTAAAAACAAAAATTCAATGTGATTTATAAAAGTGACCATTATTTTTGTAAAGAGAGTTACATTCTAAAAGCGAGTATCCGAGAGGGAATCTAACGTTTACAGCTCGCTATAGTTGCGCTTCATACCCACTAAATTATCCATTGACCCTGAATGATATATTAATACTAATACTAATTTTTTTATTGATTAGATTTCAAATGACTTTATAAAGATAAAAGAATTTTTTTTATTTATTGTGAATTCCGATTCTTATAGGATTGGCATGGGTGTTACCAATATTTTTCGAAAATTTTCAAGCAATAAGGCTTTTTCATAAGCAGAGCAGATCTTTCAACTTGGAATACATCAATATTTTAATTTTATTTAATGTTTAGAATTTTTTTTAAGCTTAAATTTACTATTCTCAAATCCTGTGATTTCTTATGTACTTATTTCTGACAACTTTATTCTAAAAAAATATTTTTTTTTATTTTAAGACAATGAAAAAATCTTGGTTTTACCTAGAGCTTACAATGTTAAGTGCATCATAATGGTTCTTAACTTTTCGTATTTATTTTTTTTTAGGTCTTTTGCGGTTTTTAAAATTGAATAAAACAAAAAGTTTCAACCAGATTTGCGATAAAAGCAAAATTAGTAATTTTTTTACCAGCAAATAAAAGTTTAGTAAGTAATCTGCTGATGAAATAGCTTTACATGAAATCGTGATTAGTTTGAAAGTTGATATAAACCGAATCGCTTGAATTCAAAAATTTAAACAGATAAAGAACAACAGAATCTCAAAAAAGAAGTACGTCTTGATGCAAAGTTTGAAGAGTCTGAGATGTATTTTAAAAAATGTTGTATAAAATTTAAATTATTTAAAAAATTTATTTTATTAAAAAAAAAAAAAAAAAAAGGAATTCAGCCATTAATTGAGCAGCGAGTAAACAGAATAGCAGTGGAAGAGTTAGAAGCACCAGAGAAATGCAAAGGTTTGTTCCTTTTGGAAGTGTTGGATAGTTTTCGGACGTAAAAATTCCAAACGGTCCAGACTGCAGCAGACTCTAATTCAGGGAGCGAAAGCGCCGGTATTTTCCTTAGGAGCGGTGTACATTTAAAGGGCGAAAATTCCACCCTTTCAACCCTTCCTTCCCTCTTTCGTTCTCTCATTTCAGGCATTCTCGCGTTACCACATCCCTCGCAGCAGCAGCAGGAGCAGATATAAAGCCGCGAGAAAGAGGATGGAGGGAGCGAGAGAGAGCAAACACGAGAGTAGACGAGACGAGGGGGGGAGGGAAGGGGGTTCGTTCGTTCGACCCTTAAGGGGTTGTGGCTAGCGGGAGCACCCCCTCGCTAGCTAGCAAAACTACCCTCGCAGCCGCCCGGCGGCCATTTTACTCCCCCTTCGTTGCTGCTGCTGCTGCTGCGGAGACTCGTCCGGCAACCGGCAACGACGACGCTCCGGAGCTGTACACGTACAGCTATACCACCCACCGCAGTGTGAGTGCTCTGCGAAATTGTAATCCGAGGCAACGCCAGCCAGCAACTCTCGAGGAGTCCGGCTGCAGCCTCAAAGGAACTCTCTCCCCCCCTCCTTTCCTCTATCTTCTCTATCTTCTCTGTACCTTTTACCTTACTCGCTTGTTTCTGTACGCTCTTCCTCCGATGCTGATGCCAGAATATTTTCCTCGCTCCAGCTTTTTGTGCGTGAGCTTTTTGACGCGTCAGCTGTTGACGATTTGTTTACCATACTTACCCCCCCCCCCCTATAACCTTACGACAACGACAAACACTCTCGAGCTCAATCTTACCTGGTATGTTTGGATATCTTCTTATGCCAAATACGCGTTACTTTATTTTACTCATAAATTGACCTTTTTACGATGTTTGTATTGAAAATATAACATTTAAAGGAGTTTTTATCGTTTTACCTTTTACAACCTGCCATTTACATAAATTTCAAAGATCAATATAGTTTGTATCATATAAATTTGTTAAATTGTTAAATTGTATTCCTGGCAACCTCGCTTGTGGGTAAAGACCCATTACAAGGGGGGTATCAACCACATATGTGTGAGGGACCCACGCCACCTACTCTAAGTTGTTTTATACAGTTGTCTCTGTTTTGCCTTTCTCATGCTTTTTAACGTGGTTTCTGCCCAATTCTCGTTTTTTGTGTCCCTACTCTAATAACCCCCTTAAGAAACCCCGATTGAGCGAATCTCTCGAGCGATGCTTGCATTTTGGTTTTCGGGGACTCAGTCGACCCTACTAGCCGCAAGCGCATCGGGATACTCAAGCTCAACCCGGTTAAGTAGTCAGCCTTACAACTTTTTCCGGTCGGGCATCGGTCGACTTTATTCCTCCGATTCGGACTCGCGGCTGGTCAATGTTTTCGGAGAGAATTTAGTCGGCCATTAGGATGTCCGAGTTGAAACAAGTGATGTAGGGCATCCTTACCTCACCTAAGCTACAGTGGACTTAATCCCGACAATTTTAACGCGTGAAAAAACACTTGAAAAAATCGCCGAGACCAGGGCTCGAACCCACGACCCCAAGATTGGAAGGCGCGCGCTCTAGCTCGGAGCCACTGCGGCTCTGTATCATATAAATTTAAAAAGTTTTATTTTTTTTCTAAATGGAATAACTGTACATCAATCAAAACAAATTTGTTTCAATGAATACGCTTGGCTGTAACGATGCAAAAAAAAAATAAATAAAAAAAAATAAAAAGAGTCGAGCGAGCGTTCCGAGAGAGACACGTGTGGTCTACGAGCTGGTTTAATTAACGGACTCATCGCCGTTCCTGATTTCCTCTGTGGTCGGAGATCCCAGCAGATAGCGGGAGGGTCCATCCACTGCCAAGTCTTTGGAACGGGGGTGGCTAATTTAATATCCCGATGGCCCGCGCTGTTATCCGATTGCCGCACGTACACATCAGCCGAAGCGACAACGGTTGCGCGAGATGCGAGATTACCTGTTTACGGTCTGGCTAATGGAAACAATTTTGCGAGCACCATCGGATACCTCACCTTCAACTTGCCCCAACGTGCTTTACAAATTTCCACGTGAGACATTAATGCTGCTTTTTTTTCAAGACTTAATAATTTTTTTTTTTTTTTATTCATATTCTGAAGAGCAAGGGAGAGGAAATACACTTGTTTATTTATTTGAAAATATAAATTGTCTTGTATAAATAATTTAATTTCAAAATCTTCAACAGAACATCTTCTTCGGCTACTTCTACCACGATGCAACATAAGTCCTTTCAGCAAATTATTCCTGCAACAAAAAATGATTGGGTTTAAAGTAAGCTTATTTTCATTTTTTCATTATCCACACCAATAAAATTTGATAATTAAACCAATTTGGTGGTAGATTATTCATAGATTATTATTTGACTAGCTCATCATGCATCATGACAAGCATTTACTGATGAGCCCACTGTTAAAAATTTCTTTGAAAACGGTGTAAAAGAAAATAGTTAAGTGAAATAGCTAAGGTAAAACAAGTTCATCCTGTAATTGTACGAGATCGTATCGGGAGCAGCAACGTGCCAGAGCGGATATGGAGCTGGGCAGGAGATAATTTGTTGTACAGCAACACAACATTTGTCATTCCGGGATTTCTCGTTGGCCGGCTCGCGCCTCGCCGGTGTGTTGACAAGGCGCGCGCCCTGCTTTGGCTGTAAGGTAAGACTGACCCCCCACCTCCCCTTCGCTTAGCTTGACCAAACCGACCGGACATTTTACCGGACTGGTCAGTCCGTGGCTTGTAGCGGGCTCACCGCACTTTTACAACTACAATCCTGTCGACAAATTCACAAAGCTTTATTCCAGTTTTATAGCCCGCGCGCGCGCACCTTCGCGAAACAGCGAAGGTTATAAATTCGCGGACCACGACGCTTATGGCTTTTACTAACTCGTCTTTATTGCCCTGTGTTTGGATCTTTCTGTGGCAAATCTTAGGGGATGGTTGCTTTTTACCCTGCTGCGCGTGCAAGAACCTTGCGAGGACTGGCTGCATTAGGACAAGGCCTCCTCTGCATTTTATTGGTTTATGTATGATTTTCATTATTTTCGGAAATAAATGAAGTTATGCTGAAAAACCTTTCCAACATCTACTTGGTCTGAAAGTGCAGATTTATCACAGTATAAATTGTGGTTGGAGCTGTTGAAAAAAGTTTTTCAAAAGTGGTTTTTTTTTTTTTAGAAAGAGCTGTTTTCAAAATCAAAATAAGTAAGTCTTAAATAGTTTGCAATAATCAAAATAACTCAAATTAATTTTATAGCAAGTGAATACTTACATAACTTTAATTAAATTTTCATTTATTTAATTTTCTTTTTCAGTTAAAAAGAAATGAAAATAATTAAAATATTCAAGACAATTGTTTTGTCTTTAAAAAAATTTTCTTTTGACTTTTTCTGCGAAATCCACACACCTCCTTAAAAATTTCAATTTACATAAAAATTTCAACATTTCTCCTGCTGAGGAATATATTTTTTATTTTTACACGAATTTTAGAAGATAATTTAAAATTTTCTACTATAACGTATACTAGAAATTTTAAATTTTAAACTAAATCTGTAGAAAATAATATTGGTAGCCTATTGTTATTTTAGGATTGTCTTGAATGATTAGAAAATTATTTTTTTTCAAATCAATACAATCTGTAAATTAATCACAGAAATGATAATTTTTAGGATGTCAGGGTATCTGTTATTATATTCATTAAAATTTTTCATCTTATTCTTTCAGTGAAAAGTGAGTTTAAAAATTCACAATGATTAATGATAAAAAATAATTGAAAACCGGATGCATTAGTTTACCGAAATTAAATTTGTTTGATATAACAAAAATTTCTCGTTTCAAAAAGCGAGCATGGTAAAAATTCTTTTTCTTTAAAAAAAGAAGAGAAAAATCTTGGCATACACATACATTTCTCGAGCAATACAAAAAGAGAACAAGACCGCGAGCTTTCCTCACAGCCATAGTGTGGTGGACCGGCAGTGGTATTCGAAGAAAGAAGAAAAATAGAAGAAAACCGTGTATGCATGTACAACCCCCCTCCCCCCACGTATTTATATACATACGCATATCGACATCAGCCATGCATAACGGGACGCCTGGCTGGTCACGCCACGGCGTGCCGGTAAAAAACTCGCATACAAACCCTCCCCGTACTTTTGACGCTTTATTCTTTTCGCGGACCTCAAAGTTCCTCTTCCTCCGAACTAGCTGCTCCAAAGCTTTACACGTACAGTACAATTTTTATCAAATTATTCGCGACATTGCGTTTTCAAGAGGGATACCAAAGTACGTAAGGATTTCAATTTTGGGGGCGAATCAAGCGAGATTGCCTTTCTGCTGCGGGGTAGGGATCACGAAATCTCGGGACCTTTTCTACTGATCAAATCTTTATTTCCTACCAACGATGAGTACTCTGACATATTCATATATATTGGATGCCTTTTTTCAGTTACAACCGACAAACCTTGTTTTATGTACATTTCAAGAGGACAACCTTTAAGCGATTCTTTTTTTCCAAGCTTTGTACATACTTTAATTAACTTATACCTAATTCCTATGGCAATAATCAATTGGTATAATACTCAAATAATTTACAAATAATAATGGATATGACCTTTTTTACGAGTATCATGAAAATTGTTCAGTAAAATTAGTTAATTTAAAACTAAGATATTACAAACTATGTACTCGTACAATTAATTATTCTCTGTTATATGTTCAAAAAAACGTTTATAACTCTGTATGAATTAAAGATACGCCTAATTTCATAAAATTAGAAAATTAAAATAGCTAGATAACCCAAAGATTAAAATGAGATTACTTTTTACGCGTAGCTTAGATCACATTAATTCTTCCAAAGCATTCTTCCTTGCATTTACTTGGTGATAATCTATAATAGATTTAATTAATAAAAAACTCTTATTATTTTTTTTTTTTAATTGCACTCATCTGAAAAGACCGTCACGGGACTAATTATTGTTAATAAAGAATGTGAAAATCGAGAACAAGTGTTTTTTTAAAATTTAATTCAATACATTAATTCTTGGTCCCTCGACGCAAAGTTAAATCTAAGACCTAGCATCATTGCAATTCGCATGAAGAGCTAAACGGATGAAATGAAAATTATAAAAAAATTAAAAATCGACATGCAACAATGCGATGTCAATGAGGTAAAATAGTAGTGAATTGTAGGTGGGTGGGTATCGATTGAGGCCCTCTCCGTGGGCGTTGCTACGAGATGGACCCTTGTAGCGTTGCCGCTGCAGAGACTAGCTGGTCTCGAGTGTCGCCGAGCTACTGCTCTTTGCCCCCCCCCCCTTTTTTGCTACCCCTGCACTGCCGCAGTTACCGGCGCGACTCTATACTAGCCCCTCTTCTTTTTTTTTTTTCTTTTACTCTTCTTCTTCCTCTTCTTCCTCCTGCTCCACCTGTCTATATCTATATAACTGTACGACTGCACCGGGAGGGAGAAAAATCGAACGATAAAATCATCCGCTAATATCCGACGAGCCGTGTTTTGATCCTCTCGGAAAACGACCTCGTCCGCGTCGTTTTCGTTACACTACACAACAACCTCTTTTTTCGATATCCGTAACCCCGTCTCTCTATTCCTTGTACTTTATTTTTTCATCTAAATTTTATTGTTTTTTCTTCAAAATCTTTCGTGTGCTGTTCGATATTTTTTTTTAAACTGCAGTTGAAAAAAATTCCAGAGGTTTATCCTTTGATACATATAGCTATGGTATAGCTACAGTCATACTGCGAAAAAATATTTATAATCATTTTTTGCTTGAGATTAAAGCACTGCATTAGTTTTCGTATATTGTTTCAAATTATTTTTTCACAAAATAAACCTATTCTTTTCAAGAAAAAGTTTGATTGATTTTTATTAGAAACAAATTGATGTACCGTGTGAGTTACAAACGAGCTTAACCATGAAATATAATAAGGGAGAAAAATGAGGGATGGTCTGACCTGTTGTTATGTAAGCGGACGCACAGGAGATTTCCAGTTTCGGTGGTCCAGTGGCCGTCGTCGAGTCAGGTGAGTCGTTCAGAGCACCCATTCAAAGCCAATCTTGTTGTCAGTCTGGTCCAGCATCGTTCCAAACGTGTTTATCCCCTCGACGCTTTTCTGTAGCACCTGATTCTATAACCACAATGAATTATTGAGTTTTTTTCATCATATTAATTAAATTGTTAGTGCGTTAAAAATTATAATTTGACTAATTACAAAAAAGTTAAATTAGTCTAAATAAAAATCGATAAGCCCTTGCTCTTCAGATTTTTTTTCTCCTCTTTTAAGATGAAAAAAAAAGCAAATCCTAAAATCCAAATCAAGCGGGAGGAAAAAAAACAAAGCTGGCTGTGCTCGGGGTACAAGAACGGTGCAATTTAAAAGGGGGGGAGAGAGGAGAAAAATCATCAAAAGATAATTGGAGCGTCAATGCGCACCAGCGCAGCGTGGAGTACAGAGGCTCGAGTGCAGCAACGCGCCGAGGCGATAATTACACGAAAAAAGACTTATCCCTGGAGCGCGGCTGACAACACAATCCGCCCAGCGATCGATGCCACTCTCGTAACGGCGATTAATTAGTTCCTCGTCGTCGTCGTCGTCGTCGTCGTCGTCGTAAAAAACTCCAGGTTTTATTTTTTTCATTCGGTGGTGCAAAAAAAAAAAAAAAAAAAAAAAAAAAAAAGAAAAAAAGAGAACCCGAGAGAGTTCTTTTTTTCATTTAATAAGCGCCCACGGCTAAGGTCAGCCAAACGTGAACAAGGGTCGAACGTGCACCAGTAGCAGCGGGTGGAGGGTCGAGTTGAAAGAGCTGCTGCGAAATGAGAGGAAATGAAAAGAGAAGCACCGTATATATATGTATATTCAAGTCCTCCTCTGGAAGAGAGAGAGAGAGAGAGAGAAAAGAGAGACCGGGGCACACGCACCCCCGGCAGCTTCTCTCATTTTTTATTTTTCACTTCACCACTGCAGCAGCAGCATGGTTAGACTTCCCTTAATTGGGTCCGCCATTTTCGGCCGGTGGCAGCCACCCTCTCTAATTCATCCCCGAGCCCTTTCAGCATCGCTCGCCTCCCCCCTCGTAGCAGTTATATACGCACGGTACGCCCGGCCCCTGTCCACCCCACCCCAGCGCGGAAGGGTTGCTCGGAGCTTTGTGTGCAACGTGCGTGTTGGCTCTCTCGCTTTTGTTTAGCGCCCAGGCCTCCCTCGCCATTTTGAAATTTATGATGCACGGACTTTGCCACGGACGGTCTACGAAAAACTTTGCTCGTTAAGCTCCCGCGACGATTACGACGCCGCGTATATGCAACTTGAATGAATTCTTGGCCGCCGCGGCTCCTGTAAATTTCGCAACGCGGTTCGCCCGAGATCTTGTTTTTATTTGTGGAACGGAATTTTTATTGCGGGGATTAAGATTCCTCCTCTCCTCGGGAAGCCATGAGCGGAATTTAACTGCCCGAGAAAAGCCCGACCTTTGTTGCCTCAACCGTGTTTATACTTGTGTTTACGCGGAATAATTATTATGAAATTACCTTTTATGGCGCTCGCCGCGATTATCTTAGTCACCCCTTTTTTCATTGGCCCCGGTAGCCCGATGTGGATGATTCAAAACTAAAACTATCATTTGACTACTTTTTGTGGGTATGTTGCAAAAATATCATCTGAATTTTTCATCGAATAAACTGAATTCTAGTTCCACTTTTATTTTTCATTCGTATGGAAAAAAATTAAATCTTTTAAAAAAAGGTACCGTAAGGATATTTTGAGAAAATCCACTTCAAACTCGTCTGGAATTTGAAAGAGAATCTAGTTTATCGAATGATATAGCGCTATATAAACTGTAATAAAGGAAAAGAGTAAATATATGAGTGTTAACGTGACACATGACTGGCGCGTTCTTTTCTTGAGCGTTTTACTTGCTTCGGTTATGCTTTTTAAGGGCTTTTTTCGACTTGTCACTCCTAAACCGCAACGTGACAACGGCACGACAATTATATCAGACCGTCTTTTATAATTTTGTTATAACACTGCGCCGCGTCGTAAAATTAGAAGAATGACATTTTTTTAAACCATGGATTAGTATTTTTATTTCTTCTTTAGAAAAAAGTAAACTGATTTTTTTTTACTCGATTGTTTCTGTTTTAAAAATATCTAAAAAATCAAACGGAACCTTGGTAAAACTTGACCTAAAAAAGTATCAACTGAAATCAAATGTACAGCGTGAACTAAATTTTAATTTTTTAAAGTTTTTCCTAATCACTGATTTACGTTGTTATTAAAAAACTTTTGATGTTTTCAGATAAAATTAATGTTGAATAGAAAAAAGGTTTTTTTTTTCTTTTTTTACATTGATTGAATAAAATATACTGATATAATACAATGTTTGAAAATTATGATATCCTTAGACATTAGAGCACACAGATGGTCTAATTAGCTTTAAAAAAATCAATTTTATATATTAAACACAATCTAAGAAAAAAAGAAGGCCAAAATTATTGGAAATTACGCCCTCGTTAATTATTTGTTGTAAGTTAATAAAATGAAAAAATTATTTAAATATTATGAGCAGGACAGAGTGAACGTAAGTGAGCAAAGCTCGCCTCTCAATTGCGAAGGGACTCGCACAATCGTCGCAACTCTTAGCGTACCGCGCGCTGTCAGTCAACTCGTCATAATAATAATAATAATAATTGCGGCAACACAGCGGTGGTGGTTTGAGAGGGCGTCGCGGCAACTAATTGCTCGTCGTTTCCCACGAATTTCCTCGAGGTTGGTCGTGCCAGCAGTCCCACTTTCGCGCACCAGCCGCGAAACTCAATTCGGACGTAATAGCAACAAAATAAGAAAACGCCCACAGCCATCGAGGCAGCAGACGCTCGAGCCAGTCACCGATAACTCGATATCTCTTCCCCCCCTCCCCCCCCCATGCTCGATAGTTTTAGTACAAATTCAATGTCCGCCGCCGTCGCCACCGGAGATGTCGACTTATGCTTGTTGTCGTCGTGCACCAACACCATCGCAGATCTACGCTCAAATCTAATTTTGTCAAAGACTTAATTTTATTATACGCTCTGTCAAAGTCCCGGTTGCTTGATTAAGCTATTGCCTCTCCACGACTTCCATACACTAGTTATTTATTATTTAAAATATCAATTTTTCATACCAGGACTTGATCGAAATTCAATATCTTCTAGTAAAGACACCTTATCGAAAATATATATTGTGACTGCTTCGTTGGTGAAAAAAAAGACTGAATAAACTAATAAAAATAATTCCAAAAAGCCAAATGAAACGAAAAAAAATATTTGACAATGATTCTTGTCTACAATCAAGTACCAATAATTTAATATCTTATTAACTTGATTGCCTAAAGGGTAAAATGAAGAAAATGAATTGGATTGAAAAACCAGTCCAACAGAGAAGTTGACTCAGAAGTCTAACAGATAAACCTAACGCGGTGCAGGTATAGAAGGGAAGAAAGGAGGGTTGAGTAGTTCGAGATGTACCGAGAGGAATTATCGGACCCAATACAGCAGGAAGAAGCGTTCAATTTGCCAAATTAATCCCGGTGTCTGCGGTACAACTTTAGTTTCGGTGAGCTCCAGTAGCGTCGGGGGCTCAGACATCTTTAATTAGTCAGGTGTAACGCTTGCGCTTAGCAAGAGACGCGTGTTTTATCCATGCAAATTGTCGGTGCTAAAAGTCTCCGGAGATCTTCCCGCGCTGGCTCATCTACATTGCGTAAACGCGCACCCATGCCACCACCCGCACCGCTGCCAATCATGGCCGACTATGCGTTGACTTGGCCTCCTCTTCCACCGCCTGACTGATTTTAAGTGCAGATTTGATAGTCCCTCGCTCTCTCGCTAGCTTGCTTGTTACGAATTCGAGCGGTGTTAAGCTCCGGAACTTCGCCTCTACGAATTTATTAAAGCTCTATGTACATGTGTAAACACCTCGCTAACTCCGACTTTCTTATCTATACCTACTCAGGGTTATTTTCATCGGCGACAGTATTATTATTGTCCAATGTTGAATTAATTTATTTTAAACTACTTCAATTTAAAGTTTTTAAGTTGTTCTTTTCTTTCGTCAAATTTGGAAGGCATGAATAAATTATAGTCGAACTCCTCATAGCCGATCCAACATTTCGTCAAATTTGCAGACTCTAACTAGCAACTCAAATACTTTCACTTTGAAGAATGATTAATTCGCGTTAAGGGGAAATTCTTATTAATTTTCACAATCAAAATTGTTTTGACTTACCATACTTTTCAGTATTTATTGAAAACTAGCTTCTGTCCTAGCTGCACAAACGATTGCGAGGTTAAAAACTTTTGAATTTTAAAAAATGATACTTTATTTTTGGCTAAATATAGAGCTAACGTTATACTTAGAGAATAATATAGTCTAGCAGTGATGTAAAAAGGGACAATAAATAAGTGTTCAATTTGAAATTAATTTTTTTACATTTTTAATCTAATATTTTATTATAATTTATTACGAACAATCATCGAATTTAATGAAATTTAAATTCAAATTTATAGGTTGAAAGAATTTAATATTTTATTAATCAATTTAATTAATAAAATAATTTTTTTACATAAATTAAACTTAAAATGTTTGAAAATATCTAATAACCTACTAAGGTAATAAAGATTGATACAAAAAAAAAAAAAAATGATTGAATGATTTCTTAATTTGCTCAATCAAAAATCTTATTAAACAAACTTTCAGCAAAAAGTATAACAAAAGATTTTTACCTTAAATAAATATAAGTCATATTAATATCTAATTCCTTAATGAAACCTTCTAGTACCACAGTATACTGATTTTAAGTTTGATAAAGTTTGTATGAAAAAATTAATTTTGCCCTTGACAGAGGTTTAATTTAAAAAGGTATCTAATCTTCGAGCCTAATAATTTTAATCAGCACTCTCAAAAACCCCCGTAAATTAACTTTAAACAAAATATTTTAAAAATGATTTTTCATGTGAAATAGGTAGACTTTACATAGGCTGAATTAAAAAATTAAGATTGGTATTATAATTATTATAAAACCTTTGAAGTTCGATGAAAATCCGATGAAAAAATTAATTTTTACCTTATATACCGAGTTCGAAAAAATGAATTTTTTACGTTCTTCATAGTTTAAGGGACGTGGCTGTGTCGATTCACACGTCGAAATCATTATATAAAAACATTTGTTAAAACTTAATCAACACAGCAGGATTGATCAGTTCACGTTGGCAATAACTGCAAAAGTACTTGTAAAACTTAATTCAAAATTAATCTGCAAAGGAGCGAAAATTTTTGTTCATTTTGATTTATATTTAAAACTTTGATCAGCACGGGATATTTATTGTTTAATTAAATTTTTTGTGAGCAGCTAATTTAAAAACTCGATCCAATGCCATAAAAACTTTTTGGTCTACTTATGTAGAATTAAAAAATAAATTTTAATAATACCAGATTAAAAAGAAACTCGATCGCCGAATAAAGTAGATTTAAGGCTTTAAAAAAAAAATAAAAAACCCCATTAATCGTGCGATTATATCAAATAAGTTTTCATTCCATGGCAACCCCCGAGCGCACGCTCCGGGCATTGGAAAATCTAAAATATTTATACGTCCAAGCGCTCTCAAAAACAGCCCCCATACGAAGCAAGATAAAAAAGCAGGAGCTCCGTCGTACACGCTTTTTAAAATTACAGCCCTCGCCCGGCAACTTTCCAGAAGGGATGAGAAGGATGAAAAAAAAAAAAGATCGATTCCCGAAAAAAGGGTGTTCCCCGTAATGAAACATAAATAAGCCGAAAGTCTAAATGTAAGGCGCCTTCAATCCATCATCGATTACGCTCCTGAGTTCGCCCCGCGTGCAGGTCCCAGAAGTCGTGGGGTCGGGTTCTCTGTCTCTTTCTCTACCCCCCGAAAACCGTGACCGGTTCAAAGGGGGCCGTCCGCCCTGCCGTACCGGGCGAGCTCTTTACCCTTCGCGGCGAGCTCGCGCGTCGGTAAGGCTGGTGCTCTGCCTTCCCCCGAGCCCCGTTAACGCTCGCAACTTTTAAAATTAAAACTTGACTAAATCTCTCGCGAGACAAGCGAGAATTAATTGATGATGTATTTTTTAATTTTAATGAAATACATTTTAAACAAATCTGACGAGTTCGAAGATACTTTTGATGTGGCACGAAAAAATAAGGATACATGAATTTTTTTTATTCTTTGAGCCACTATCCAACTTCTATATCCTTTTTCACTTTCCACAAGTCGCGGTGGTGGTGGTGGTGGTATTTCTCTTCCGGGCTCTCTTTCTTTTTTCTTGCCTTTCGCGCGACGAGTGAATGGTCTGACGTATCACCGGGCTGTCTGTGCTCGACACCTCGGATTTTTCCATTAAATTTTCCCGACGTGCGAATCTATCACCGGGCTCGCGAGCCGCGCATACACTCAAATCCGCGAACTGAGTGATTTTCTTCTCGATCTTTTTTTTTTTTTATCTCCTATATCCTCGGGTCTCTTTACCCCGCAGCTGCTGACCTTTGTTCCAAAAATCTCCCATTTTTCCCCTTTCGTTGAATTTTAGTAAGAAAAGAGAGCAGTGACTTCAGCAAATATTCGCGCCCGGATTTGGCACGCGCTTAAACAACTACCCGTTCAAATACAGATGGAGTCCTTAACCCGCTCGCACGAGTGTTTGCTTGGATAATAAGATCGACTAATTTACCCGGCAAAACCATTTATAAGCCGCTACTGCTTGCTCAATTATTTATGCTTTTTGTACAATCTAATTTCTTGTTTATTTTTTTTTTTGTTTTATTTTTTCGAATTATTTTTAAAGCTATGCGTCTAAAGATTGTTTTGATTTCAAGCTCAAAAGTACAAAATCGTAATAGTATTCTCTGAAGCAGGAAAATTGGATTTTTATTTCATACTTTTTTACTTAAAAAAAAAAAAAAAAAAAAAGATGAACATACTTTTTATGAAAATTTAATAATAATATAAGGAGGATGGTCAAACAAAAGCCAAAAAAACAAAAGAGAATTCCGGTATGGTAGAGGAATAAAACAGCGACGTAAAAGCGAAATATGCCAGATTTCCATTAAACAAGAAAAGAGAGAGAGAGAGAAGTCGGAGCGGAGAGCCAACATTTATCATGTCCTCCTCCATTCCCCTTATTATTATTATTATCATTTTCCAGCAGCGGTGGCAGTGCTCGGAGCAGCAGCGGCGTCCAAGAAGGAAAATAGAGAAAAAAAGTCATTCATTTATCAGGAGTACGGAGGACAAGGTATACGTAGGTTCGTCGGCGTGTAGCATCAGCAACAGCAGCGGCAGCGTCCAGGCTTGCGGTAAAATGCAAATGCACGGGGGCATCTGGCAACAATGGCCGGGTAGCTCGCCACCCCTATTTTAAAGCCAGAAGGAAAGGGAAGGGGGAGGGGGGGGGCTATACCACCGCCGAGGGAAGTAGACAGAGCCGGCCATGCAAAGCAGCGCTAGTACTGCTCCGTCCTTGTCTTGACCGCGGACTACTCTGATAAGGGTGGACAGCCACGATCGATTAGACCACCCTCCTCCTACCTACCCCGACTTTGTCTCTCTCTTCTCTCTCTCTCTCTCTTCGCCTTAATTCTCTTTCCCTCTCGCCTTCCACCCTCGAGATTTACTCTTGTACAAATACCGACCAAGACTACTTTTGTGTTTGTTGGCGAAGTCCTTTTTTATTTGATCACCTCTGCTCTCCTTCCAAAAACCATCTCGTTCTAAACTTCCGCGAGAGAACTAATTTTTAGCGATTAAGCCAGGCGCGATCCATAAATTATCGGCTAAAACTTGCTGGAGTCCTGGGGGTGGGGGGAGGCTAACGACGATATCCACTTAAATGAAGTTTGGCGGTGGTGGTGGCCACCCACGCCCCCGGTCGACAAAGGCTACCTGCAAGCTCAAGAGAGTAAGTAAGTATAAGGAAAGGATATACTTTCGGTCATGTTCGGTCGAGCGAGCCAACTTCCGGGAACTTTGCCGCCCCCGCTGCCGTCACCGTTCTCGAGTCCAAATCTCGAGTTCGGCTGATTATCTGAGCCGGGAGCACCGAAGAGCAGTGACAAACTTCAACGCCTCCCCCTCCTTTCCTACTGCTGCTTCTGCTGCTGCTGCTGCTGTTCTAATCTGCTTTCATCGATTATTCGTCGTCCGAACGTCGTCTTCGTGCGGTGGTAGATTTTTATAAAGCCGATTCACAAACTCCGACTTAAACACGCGCATTATTGATACCTGGACCGTCTTACCAACAAACTTCTAATCTTGACACCACGGTTATAATCATAAGCTCGTTGTAACTGTTTTTAATGCATCCAATACTCGTTGCAAATGAATAATTCGCATGCTGGTTATTTTTAGGGTGAATCGATGTTTTAATTCAAATTTCACGGGGATTGGCAATGCGAAAAAAGGGCTGCAGGCTTCGGGAAGGGATAAAATAGAAAAGGGAAACGAAGGATGAAAAAGGAGAGGAGAATCGATAAATCGAAAATCTACGTCGTCGGATGATGTCATCCGTTACATTCGTTTCCCGAATCATCCAGCCGAGTCCTGCGATTTATATACATGCACAGCCAAATGAAAGAAGCCACGCATTCTACTTCCCCTCGATCCAATTTTTCGCTAACTCTGATCACCGCGAATTGGAATTTCGGATTCTCCTGGGCTAAAAGTCCTGTACACAGGTAAAAAACAAAGTGGAGTTTTTATTTTTATTTATTTTTTCTCTTTTAGGGGACAAAAAAAACTGATAACTTTGGAATTTTCATATCGACATGGGATGACAGTTTCTCGTCATATTAAATTCCTTCCTGGTGTTCTTCCCTCTGACAACTTTGCTTTCTTTTACATACTTTTGGTAGAAAGAGATGGCCCTTTGCTCTACTTCAAACCTACTGGTTAAATTTTACTGAAGAAAAGCGTTCCGGTAGACGTATTGATAATGAAAAATTTCCTTTCTGGCCCAGAAATGTTAGAGGAACGAGTACATTTCGTTTTTTATTCTAGCTCAGTTATAAAATTTACTGAGTAAAAGAATAATAAATGAAATAATTTACTCTTCAAAAATATACACAATTCACTGTGTATTTTCTATTTTTTCACGTTTTATGTCTTGTTAAATAGAAGCCTACATACTTTTAAATCTGACCTTGGATCTTATGTCAAGTATAATTTTATCCCATTTGATATCTGTCACTACAACTTATTTAGCCATTCAGTCTATCTCGATCGGCTTGCTAACAATGCTGGAATTGCATGAAAACTACTAAATTTAAGAAGAGAATTTTTAGAATTATATAGAATAAAAAAGGTCGAATGAATCGATGGCTGTGTGTATTTAGAGAGGAAGGATATGACTAGAGCAGCTGACGCTGACGGCTCGAAACAAGCGCCAATAAATATCAAATACTTTTTTCTTTAGAGATATAGGTCCTAGTTGGAGTACTTTTTTTTTTTATCATTCCCCCCTTTTTTACTTTAAATGAAAGAACGAGTATAATGCAGATGTGCATAAACCAAGTTGGTGTATCTCGACAAAACCCAAAACAATATTGGTGCATCGCACTCGTCATTGATCGTTGTTGGGAAGCGCGATATTTATTTTCGTACACCGAGACAGAGAGGCGGACCCGAACGGCGCGCCAAGAGAGAAATATCGTACCCCCCTTTATTTTATTTTATTTTATTTTAAAGCATTGTCGCTTCCGAGTCGAGTGTGGCTTTTTTTTTTAACCCTTAAAAAATCACGGGGGTAGCGTGGCTCCGCGACATTGCCAAAAGGGAGAAAAAAAAAAAAAGATAGAGTGAGAGGGGATGAATGACGGGATTACATCAGGGATTTTGGTTATCGCGTTGGTTAAAAAGAACCAAAAGCCGATTTTCCGATTTCGTCCTATAGGCGCGGGTCTAAAATTACCTGGGAGTTTGATCCACGCGCGGCCCGGCAGTTTTGTGAAAGAGGAGGAAGTGCCACCCCCGAAAGTCCTCCTCGTGACACAGCATATTAAGTTTCGCTCTCGGCCCTTACGTACACGAGGAGTTTGTAATATCCCGGCAGTGGGATCGGACGTGTCTGCCGGATAGCCACCGCCAGCCGATATTCAATTTACCGTCCCTCGCCAACAGCGCCAGCAGCTACCACCCACGACTCTCTGTCTCTCTCTCTCTCTCTCTCTCTGTTGTTCTTTCTTCTTTTATCTGTCTGTACCTCAACCCCCCCTCTTATTGGTTCTTTTGTAGTGGCGCTCGCCTAAACGTGGTAATCTTCTCATTTTGGAACTATTAAACCTTTTTGTGCTGCTTTCCCCAAAACAGTCGTAGCCCCCGATGCGATTCAGAGTCACGATTTTTTCTTTCAAATGCCGATATCGAGACCACCGCTACAGTTTAAATGACTTTGTGTCAAAACACAGCATTCTTTTTTTTTATTTATAATTTTACAGTGATTTGCAAGTTTTCTTATGTAACTTATGTAATTAAGTTTGAAAAATTGTTTAATAAAAATAAAAAAGTTTTTTTGTTGACTACATCCTAACACTGTATGTTTGAGATGTAGCTTTCATAATTATTGTTCTAATAAGTTTAGAAGAATTACTTTGAAACCATAATATTAAAAAAAAATAATATTTAAAAAATTAAAAATTTTTAACTGTTAGTTAAGAAGACAACGGACTAATGACGGCATAATTTTGAAGCAATTGGATCAAAAAATTAAACCATTTTTCACATCCGATGATTGAGAAATAAAATGAAAAAAATGTACGGTTGTTACATTTGGATTAACTGATTGATGACACAAGCACTTCAACTCATAACGGGGCGTCGTACTTTTTTCCAATTTTCAGTGAAATATACCCTCTAATTGTATCCGTACGAAAACATTTCATCCCTCAAAAGGAAAAAAAAAAAGTCGAAGCCACCGATCAAACGTATTACAGCGGTATGAAAAAAAAAGAGATCGCCCCGATCTACGGGTGTGTTTGTTTGGACAACGGTTTTTTTTTTCGTCCGTGGGAAACGGGAGCGCGAGATACTTTTTTTTTCGGCACGTATTGATCAAAAATATATTAGTCTTCGGAGTGACAGTGCGGAGTGTTTTTCTCGGGTAAAGGGGTGGAGTGCCCATATATTCGGTGAAACCAGGGTTAGAAAATGAAAAAAAGAAGAGTTCACAAAGGAGCTGAGTTGAGCGAGACCTGTGCACCGCGAGGGGGAAGGGGTTTTTTTTTTCTCTCCCTTCGTATCTACCTGCGCGATTACAGTGAGAAGAAGTAACGGGGAAAGAAGTAAAAAAAAAAAAATCGTCCAAATTAATGATTTAGTGGTGTCAGTTTCTAGGGTGATGCTATAATCTCCCTCTCCCCGAAAATCGAACGAGCCACGACTCTCCCCTCATCTCTCTCTTTCTCTCTATCTCTGTCTCTCGAGTGCGAGTCCCTAATCGCCTAAAATACAAAATTAATACACTCGTGCATGGCGCATCGGGCTACAAAATTTTACGCTCTAAAATTCACGATATCCCAGGATCCCGAACTGCCTTATTGATTACTTCGTAAAACGACGGGTTTTTAAATGCTCAGGTGGATCCTAGAATAAATTATTTCACTTCATATTTAAACATGCGTTTGGGTATTATTTTATTTAAAACTGTTTAAAAAGTTACTGCTGCAAGTTTTAATTTGTAACGCTTAGTAAAGTAACGGTAAAGTAAGATTCAATAAAAATATTATGTTTAAAAAAAGTGCCCATCAATACGGAGTAAAGGGCAATTTATCTGCCACGGGGGATTAATACAAGCCTCATCTGCAGGCCGAAATTTCGAAATTTCATCGTACGTAGAAAGACGCGCTATTTTTTTCAGGATGGCCGATACGCCCTCATATTTTTTACAGCGCGAGTTTACAGTTCACGGGGAATATCCCTCGGGAAAAAAGGGCGGCTCGTTCAAAAATTGAAGAAACCGGCGAGTGCGCCTATAGCTGCGGAGTGACCAACCCCTCGCTAGCTTTCCCTTCTCACGGGAATTCAACTCAAATTTAAATTCAAATTTGGTAGACCCTTTTTTTTTATCTACCAATAAGTGTGGATCTGTGTTTTTCTTTTGGACGTCAATATTGACGGCCGATGCGAGCTTTCTTTTGATCACGGTGGCTCGGACGAATTGTTTTTGATGGGCTAATAATGCGCGCGTAAGTTTAAAATTGTATTTTTATTTTTTTACATTCATTTAGAGACCATGAAATTTCTTCGCCCATTGTTTGAATATTTCAAACAAGTTAAAATTGATACAGCTAGAATTTCGAGTCCTTTTTGAACCACAGGCACAAATAAGTATCAAAAGATGCAACACTCAACCTTTTTTTTATATTTCATCGAACACTTTTGAAAATGAAAAAATTTTCTCTTTCCATCAAAGTGACAGCGTCTCGCACAATCCTGATGATCGACGAAGTGTATGCGGAACGCGAAGGACGATAAAAAAGAAAAAAAAAAAAGCTGTCCTCACCAGACTCACTGCATAAATGGCCAAATATTTCCTCCTTCGACTTCTCGCTGAGGGTTACTCGGCAACTTTCTTTTTTTCATCTTACTTTGCGTTTTTTTTACCATGTCAGCCGGAGGATATTACCCGGGGATGTATATTTACGCGACATAAATACAAGGAGGGAGAGCGAGCGTGAAAGGATAGCATCCATTAGCCTGCACCGCCTCGTCTTTGGACCAAGATCCCGCTCTAAGTGGCGTTTTGTCCTCCTTTCGACCAATCACAACCCCTTATTCTGTTTGTTCAAAAACTTCGTTTTTCGTCTACATACTTTTTTTTTATCATTAAAACTAATAAGTTGAACATAATTCAAGGTCAAATTCAATATTCAAATTTTTCCTTCTCTCGCAACTAGCCATTTGAATGAAAAATTATGAAGTAATCAAACCCGAATATTTTATCCAAACGATTTGACTGAACCCGTCTTGCAATCAGACCAGAAATACGTGTTCTTATTTTAATCAATTCAAATGGTTCGCGCGTGGGCAAAGTAATAAAAAAACGAGTTTAGCCGGAAACGGGTTTTATCTTATTCGAAGGGTCTAATCCACCCATTTCCGGGACAAGTAAGTGCACGACTCTTGGGTCGAAGAAGAAGTTAAACCGGCCCAAAACGAGACACACGCCCGCGGGATGGGTCGCTGGTTTAGAAACTCTTTATTAACAGGCATCTAGGACGGCGCGCATCCATCCGACGGACGCGCGACCGACACGCGCGTATACGCCTTTCTGGTCTGCGAGCATGCGTTCTTATTATCTAAAATTAAACCTCCAATTTCCTGTTTCAGTCCTTCCCTTCAGGTCTACTTCTTTTGCATTGAAAATTATTCGAGTCCAAACTTGTAATACCATTTGGACTGTTCACAAAATTTACGTACGCTTTTTATTTGTCTTGAACCTTTTCTCAAAATAGATTAAAAACATTTCTTTAATTCTATAAATGCTCACTTTCACACGCAATAAAATCTTTAAAAATTACTGGATCTTAAAAAAAAAGGAAGATAATTTGAAAAAAAGTCTCTTTTGTGAAAACATTTGAATACAATCAAAAAATTTTTAAATTTAACCCTTACTTGCCACACGGGGTCCCACAGGACCCCACAAACTGTTAGAGTGTCAGTTCTGAATTTGGGTGTGCCAAGTAAGGGTTCAATTTCAGGTGATGCTAAAAAACTATTCAGACTCTGTTTATTTGATTCTTAAAAATAATTCTCACGACAACAAAAATTAAACATTTTCCATTAAATCTATTAAACAGTAAAAATAAAATTTATTTTAATCAATTGATTTTGCTGCCGAGGTGTTGTACATACAAGAGGAAGTAAAATAAATTTTACTAGTGGCAAGGGGATGTTAACTGCGTGGTATGCAAAATAACGTAACGCATTCAGTGAAGATTCAGTAGCCCTAACAATCATTCTCACCTCGCATAGATCACATTGAGATACACGAAGAGCCGAGAGATAGAGAGAGAGAAATATAGGCTAAAGACCGACCCCGGAAATAACGATCCAAGTTATCTTGACTCATAGTCGTCTGGCATATCTAAGTCATCAAATTATCTAAACGCGTACATACGGGCATAAACTCCGGTCCTATAATCCTAAGGCGATTCTTCGGCCGTCCTCTTTGGTTTATCAGATTAGCATAAAACACATCATATCTCGCGTCTTTTAATGGCTTGGCGTTCAAATTTATTTAAAAAAAAAAAGCTAATGGTCGAAGATAAAGTAACAACGACTTTCTGCTACGAACCAGATAAATTAGGAAAAAAAAGTAAAGCAGGGGTACGGTTGATCGGTCAATTGAAATATGTCCACCATTTTACGGATAAAAGAAAGAACGAAAAAAGTAAAAAGAGCAAGGGGGAGGCTTGCACCCTCGTGCCCGGAAGAAAGAAAAAAGCCAGCCGATTGGTTAGCCGGACCCCGGGGTGTCCGCCGCCGCGCCCCTATCTGCTGACCAAGCAGCGGCGGCAGTATCCACTCGAGTAGCTCCCCCCACGCGTGTATAACGAAGGAGAGACGCGTTTTTGCCGGTGCGGTACGTCGGAACAAGATAAGCCGCGACTACTACGACGCTGAAGGGAAAGAGGGTCCAGGCACTTTGCATATTGCAAAAACCCTTGGCTGCACCCACCGTATTTACGATATCCGGGAAATTTTACACCGATAGTTATTTGATGCCGCTCCTCCCCGAGAGAGTTTACAACTTCGAGACAAATAAGGGCCGAGGCTCGTTTTGCCCTTGATAGCCGTGCCCGCTAATAAACTACTTTTTTTATAGTGTTCAAGGATTGCTCTAATTTCTTGTGCCCTTTGAATTTTAAAAGAATTTTTTTTAAAGAGGAGTTTTTTCAATTAATTTTGACGACAGCACTATAGAAACTTTCAATTTGCGCTTTCGAAACTTTGCATCTCTTAAAAAAAGTTATCAACGTTATCAAAAAAATAAATAATTTCAAACGTGCAATGAAAGAACGAAAAAACGAACTACTTTAGTAGATTTGAAGCAAACCTTATCCTTACAAGAATCAAAAACTTTTATTTTTAAATTTGAATTGTCTTTACCTTTAAGCATAAGTGCAAACAATATTGTATCCATCTTAAACTGAAGAGCAACAGAAAGCACCGCACTCGCGATCGGAACTTGGAGAGACCCAAAAATCGACTGTGCGGTCGTGCTCATCGTAATTTCCGTCCCAGCAGCAAAAGGTGCTCCGGTACCAAAAAAAAAAAAAAAAAAAAAAAAAAAAGTTCTTTTATACCTGCACTCTCGAATGGAGGGGGGCCCTAGGTAGCGAAAGGGTTTTTCGAACCTCCCATGGATTTTTTTTTTCTTTCTTACCCTTTAGCGCAATGACGAATTTACGTACGCGAGGCTCATTCCCTATTCAGGGAGCGATGCATGTATAAAACCCTTCAAGCCTCGCCTCACGTATCCCGTGACACGTGGAAGGGACGATCCCTTCAGCCAACGCATACACGCTACCGCGGATTACCTATGCTAATCGATAACGGAAATTTTACTTTTATTTATCCCCTTCTAACTAATCCTTACTTCATGCATCAAAAAATAAAGTACTTGCAAGAGGGGAAAAATAAAAAATTTAATTTAAAAAAAAAAAAAAAAAACCATACCAACAGCACAAAGGTTTGTTTATAATTATCAATATATTGACATCACAAACTACTATTCTTTAACTGCATCAATTATTTATGCAAAAGCATTCGATTTGACCGACAAGAATAAAACTCTGTACGCTACGTCAGTGACAAAATTCGGATAATTGACAATCAAATCTATGTTTGCTTTTTAGAACATACATATTGTGTCGAGAAGAGAAGGCAGTTGGTGCACACCTGGAATGCAAATACTAAAAAGGGCGTGTAAAAAGAGAGAAACTGTCGCGGCTATGCACTAAATTGTAATTTAATTTATTTCCTTCCCGCTGAGAGAGGGATCGTTACACAATGTATATATGTATCCACGGGTTAGTGAAGCGATTCCGTACAGTGGCATCTAATTCAAAAGGTTAAGCTGAAAATACAACGGCGCTCATTTTGAATTTATTGCATCTGTGCTAAATTATTCCTCATTAATTTAATGATTTTTCATACACGCTAAAAATCTATCAATAATTGTTAAATCACAAGGCACAAATTAAAAGCGCGGGATAGTACACCTGTTGCGCGAGAGAAATAAATTTTTTTTTCAAACCACGACTTACATGGGCGATTACCACGTGTCACGTGAACCTGCTGACCAACCTGTATCCCGATAAGTGTCTGCAAGTTCCCCTCGGGTGCAGGGTGGATTACGCGCTTCTGGAAAAAAAAGCAGTCGGGGATGATCGAGGGTGATTTTTTGGGTGAAAAAACGCTGAAAACCGACACCAAACATACTACGATGGGGGGAGGGAGGGTGAGAAGCGAGAAATTGTCTACAATGCAATTGCCAAATGATGTCTTTCAAATAGCTGTATCTGATTTAGGGCCCCGTTGTGAGCGCACTTTACCGTCATTATTAGGCAGGTTTACGAGATTAGATCGTTTACATCGAATGTATTTATATTCTTTCTTGGTACATTTTTCAAGTGTCATAATTAATTTTTAAAAACACCTTAAAAATTTATTTCAAGTGCGTTTTAATTGTTTTTCAAAAACTACTCACACCAGCGTCTACTTGTTAAAAAAAGTTCTAATCGTAAAACTAGTAGATCTCTACGCAGGGATAAGGTTAGAAAATAGTCTAGCACAATTATAGAAAACACTTGAGCAATAGGGTTGAGTGGAAGGAAAAAAAGAACGCACGAGCTTTGAATGCCTTATCGGGCGCGATCGGTATGGAGTACCCTCGAGTGGCCCGGCGCTCGGACGCGCTGAATTATTATCCCCGAAATCTTCGCGGCCTAGTGGTAGTAAAGGGCTGAGAAGGGCTCTCGCCTCCTTGACGCCGCCACCGCTGAGATTTCACGCAGATACGCCGTCCCTTTTTTTCTCTCTACGAGTGTACGGGTCTTATTGTCTGTCCGACACCTACCTCCCGATTTAAGCCTACCGATAAGGCTTTCTTCATTAGCTATGTAAGTGGTATCCGTACTAAATGTAATTGCGCTATCTTTTCTATTGAACGGGTAAAAATTAGCTGTCTCCACCGACACCAATGTTAACGTTTGTAAAAATTAGTTTGTTCTCTTGTAAATTAAATTCTTGCAATAAACTTAAAAGAGTTTTTGATACTTTTGTAAAATTTCAATTTTTAAGTATAAATTAGAGCGCTTTTAGTTTAGTATACGTTTGAAGGCCAGATTTTTATCTTTAATTTGAAAAATGTAATGCGGATGATCCCGATGACTAGAAGCATTGTAAAAGAGAAAAAAAATATACCACCACAGGAGCAAAATGAAAATGGGAAGAGGATCAGAGCAGCCGTTTCGGCACTTCCCTAGTAATCCTTTTCACAATTTTTTTAACCCCATCTGTCGCCTTCAACGCATCCCTTGGCGGTCCGCTGCTTATTTCTGGCAAAAAAGTCTATGTGGCATGAATTGCTTGTTAGTTAACGACTATTATATATATAAGTGCGCACGGTATGTCGGAAAATCGCGCACTAAAATCGTAAATAAGCCCTTGCTTCCAGCGTGAAGCTTTCGGTACTTTCTTTTTAATGATAGGACCGAGCCATCTGCAAATCTTTTTTATTATTTTCAACTAACTTAATCTTCTATTTTCATTTAAAATCAATTCTAAAAGTTTTTGCAGTTTTATTTACTCACTACGCAATATCTGTGAACATTAAAAATATAGTGAGTACGTAACATATACTTATAAGTATTTAAAAAGCCCCACGTTGACCTATATTGTAGAGAAAGGAGTTTCCGAGCCTCTAGTATCTCTTCCTGGATCGTCATTGTGCGAGTATTTTTACCCCGGAAGGATAATCCATTACCATAATTTAACGTGCACCGCTCCGCGTCGGCAGATGCAAAAATCGTTCGGAGTGAGCATAATGCTTTCAGGTGAGATTCCCCAGCCGAGCGCACCCTTCGGTTTAAAAAAGGGGCTAATTCAAATATTTAAAAAAATTTTTCATCGGGCCCCCGACGTGCGCGTATTTTTGCGTAACCCCTTTTCCTTTTATCTTGGAACGAAGCGACGTAGGTAACCTTAGAACAGTTTTTGAATGTGCCCCTTTGTGCAACATCCGTTTTTCAGGTTGCGGTTGGAATTCCATTTTTTGGAGTTAAGGGTAACGATTTTTCCCATAATGAGTTCTCATTAGTTTGTCCGACTCGCGCACTTGAAAATTGAGCACTGGTTGAGAGTAATGTACAATTATTAAAACTTCAACGCTTACTTTCAAGTTAAAATTTAATAAATTTAAGATGTATGATAAAAATTATCTAAACAGAAAGATCTGAATGATGTTTATGAATGTCTCAATTTATTTAAGCTCAAACAAGCTACTTAGCTCGATAAAGTCTCGTCAAAATTATAAATGGCCTCCCCCCAAGCAGCAGTGGCACTAATTAACACCAAGCCTAAAAGATCCAAGTTCTTTAAAGAAAAAAAACTTTTTTTCTCGGTTTTTTTTCATCTCATCTCCTTTTTCTAACTCCTTTGGTGGCGTTCTCCCTTTCGTCCGCGCGAGCGTCCCTTGATTTACGAGAATCGTGACGGGCCATTTGTCGACGCGCGCCCGCTCGCCGAGCCCTTATCGGAGCACGGCAGCGTTGCAAAAACTGCTGTGGCTGATGGAGAG
Organism: Encarsia formosa; assembly: GCA_038277355.1. Classification (NCBI taxonomy): domain Eukaryota; kingdom Metazoa; phylum Arthropoda; class Insecta; order Hymenoptera; family Aphelinidae; genus Encarsia; species Encarsia formosa. The sequence goes on from CM076185.1 coordinate 16,646,460, forward strand.
AAGAACAAAAAAAAATGAAATGGAAAAATTGCCTTTTTTCGGTGTCCGTGCTTTCGGGGAATCTTGCTTAAAATTAGCCTTTTTATTTATCCCTTAAAAAAAAAAAGAAAAATCAGTAATGTTGGCCATATGTATTCACGTCTGTTTATGGCGGTTTGGCCATTTATTTCACAAAATCGAAGGTAATGGCCGTACGATTTAGGCTTTATTTCTCTCTTTCTCTCCTTTTTATTCTCGTTGATCCCCATCCGCCGACGTTTCTTCATCCCCCAGGTCTTTCGGAAATCGAGCCGCGTAACGGCATTAAAATTTAAAAAAGCCCACGGCCAGAGATGATGCCATTGTCCCCTTCGGTCGAATGCAAAATGCATTTTTCATTCGATGGCTTGCCGTTGCCGCACCGAAAACGTGTAATCTTTAGTCCAAGTGATGCAGTTTCTTTTCTTTCTCATCGTTTTTTGTCGAGCCACCGTTTTAAATTTTACTTTGTCTAAATTAACTTTACGACTGATTAACCTGCTTATTGAGCAAGATATAACGTTCATGGAAAAGATTTCTTTCAATATTTTGTTGAAGAAATCTTTAAAATAAGATTTTTTAAATTTAAATTTAACTTTTCATGCTCCAGATGTGGAACTTCGTAGTTTTCGTACGTATAATGTAGATTTTCAATAAAATAAGGGCCGTGGGGGTGGAACACGAAATAAAACTGATTATTATATTGCTCTCAACGATCGAAAAAATCTACTAATTCTTTAAAGCTAAAAAATGGATAAAAAATATTATGAACTAGCTCAAATTTTTAACTTTAAAACTACTTTTTGAAACAATTTTAGGATCGAACGATGTATCTTAGCCTTAAATGTGTACTCGACGATAGGTATAAACTATTAAATACATTTATGGTCTTGTTAAGAAACTGTTTTACACTGAGGTTCACTGAATTTCGAAAGTAAGAAGTACTTTCGAAATACAAACCCGGAAGATCTTATTTTGAAAAAACGTAAATCACGGTAAGGAAAATAAAACCAAAAATTTCGCGCCTTTCGGGGAGAAAAAGCCCTGGATTTGGATCGCAAGGACACAGTGGAGTTAATACAGGGAAAATAGCGAAGTAAGCCCAATCGAGCGTCACGTAGGTACCTGGATGTCACCCCAGCTATCTTTTTTTCCCTCCGAAAAGTTTTCACCCTTCATTTTTTGATCAGACTCAGATGAGTCGGCGCTTCTTTCTCTCCCATCAGGAGCTTCGAGCATGTATATGTGATGATAACCTATCCCGGTATACGGCTGAGGCTGGCTTTTTATTATATATACCGACTCCTGGATGGGGCTTCCTGGGGGGTTATCCGCGGATTTGGTCTTATAGCCGCGTCCTGCGCCTGCCTCCTTGCCTACACGCACACTCAGCCGTTTGGTCTTTTATTATCCCTTCGCGTGTCGTGCATACCGAATAAATTTTCACGTCCTCTTGCGTTTTAAACAAATAAAAAAACGTACATTTTAACAATTTTTTTTTCCTTTAACAATAACGCTTCAAACTTGCCAACCCGAAAAATTAAACTTTTATTTGCTTCACATAATGAAGAAAAAAAAAAATAGTATATTACTTAACTAGGCAGTATGAATGGGAAACGTCTCAGATCGCATGAAATTGTCGTCCGAGGCGAAGCCGAGTGTGACAAACATGTGATCTGAGACCTTCCCATTCAGGTGCCTAGTTGAGTATGCTATTTTTCCGCACGACGGCGCCGGGAAGCGCTACTGACTGTAGCGGCAGCGGCAGGGAAGTAGCGCTTCCCGGCCGGAGTGCGGAAAAAAATTTTTTACAGCCGTAGAAATTTTTATTGCAATCTCCAATCTCCGAGTACGTGCGCAGGGGTTTTTCTTATTTGAATCGGCTCACGCCTGACCTATGGCCAATGAGATAGCCCCGAGAAGCGCGTAAGTATTACAAGCTCCTATAACGTGTGTAGGAAAAAAATCTCGACGCGTCGCCCGTATAAATCGCGGCGCGCTTCCCGTAAAATTTTATTGCGATTACCACGGATTTGCCGCTTAATGTCACAGCATTGCCATCTCGAGTTTGCGTGACTCTTTTGCGCGGTCCCACCCTACCGGAGCAGACTATACATGCAGTCCTTTATTCTTATTAGAAAAATTTACCCTCGCGCGTGGGGGGTGCCTTGAATTAACAATTTTTACGTTTAAATGTATAATAGTGGTTTTTTATCTAAAACCAGAGTGGGTTGTTTTTGAGCTTGAAGAGATAACTATGACTAAGCAATGAGAATACTTTATTTGTGAATTCATAACCCTTTACCTGCTGGAAAAATCATCTCTCGTTTCAGACAGAAACATGTTTTTTTAATTTCACAAACCACGAAGACTATAAAAATTAAAAAACAAGTGATAAAGTTTGTACTTATGCGTGGTGTAAATTTTTTTTTTTTTTTTTTTTTTTCAAGTCAAGGTGAGGAGGACCCCGAGAGAGTTTGTCAGAAGAGACAAAATGAGCAGTGGATGATCAATCGGAGTTTATCGAAGCATAACTTTCCCATGAGGCCCATCTTCATCGGCCGGGGCTGTGAAAAAAAGGGTATAAAAATTTGAGCCGATGGGTAAAGTTTCGGGACACGCAACGGAGTTACCCCTTTTTAAATTTATTTCTTTCCCATGCACGACAGGGTCGGGGTCCCACAAAGGTGTTGCGAGCCGCGCCACCAGCCAGTTCTAGATCGGAGCTCGGGCGCACCGCATCATCGTTTCTAGGGCCCGAGCCAGGTAAGAGCAGCAACTGCCACGGTCTGTACACGAGGCGCGTAATCTGATTTCGTACTTCAATCAGCGAGTAGTAGTACTTACCAACGAGTGGATTATTGGTCGCGATTAGCGCGTTCCGAGCATGTGCGGTTACTCAGTCAAGAGCGTCAAGTGTTTTGTTTCTTTATTTTATTTTTTTTGTTTTTTTTTTTTTTGTTCGTTGTTCGTCGTGTAACCTCTGCGGTAATCGTTCGTTTAGTATATCTTTCACTCAAAATTTGCTGAAAATAAGATTATTTTTTTGTTCACTTTATATTCATTCCATTTCATTCTTAGTTTTGGATTTTTCTTAAATTTATACGTGATTTTTTTTTTTTTTTTTTAATTATTTTTGCGGCATGTCTAAAAGGTATAGGTAACTTATCTTTTTCAAATAAAATTAAATTTGGCAATGTCAATGTAGTGATTAACGCTTTTGATGGTCTAAGCGATCTCAACAAAAAAGTAGCTTTGATTTTTAAACCAAAAATTTAATTGAAGTTACATTTAGCAGTGTTTGTTTACATATCCTCAAGTGTATAAAATGATTTTTACTCAGATAAAGTTAACTAAATTTTTTTCTAAAGGATGAGACGTCTAGAAAAAAACTATGAATCAAAAAATAAATTTTAAAAATTGATAAAAACTATTCATAAATTTAGAGTATCTTTAATATTTTGAAGTTAAAATAATTGTATATATCTTTAAAATTTTACCCTCTGAATTATTAAATACAGTGGAACCTGTTTATAACAAACTCAGTTTTAACGAAATGCTTTTTCAACATTATTCACTTAGTTCCAATAGAAAATGTGTGGATTAAACTTCGGATGTACTCTGAATATAACGAATAGTTTTTTTCTGTCCCTAAAAACTTGTTACAAACGTTTTCCACTGTACATAATATAAGTATTTTTTCTTATTGAATCATTACTATTTGAATTGATATAAATCATTATTACGGATTATATGTATATAAATAGATTTATTTAAAAAAAAAGTTCTTCAACCCACATAAACAGTACTTTTTAAAACAAAGAAGAAGAAGAAGAAAAAGAATCTTCATATATTTGGCGATAAAGAGTCTTTTGCGGACAGGAATTTATGTTGAATTAGGAAAAGGCGTGGGCTAAAAAATCGGTAAAGCAGCAGCAGCAGCGGGGTTCGGAAAATAGGTCCGCCATTTGCGTCGAATAGCCTTCGCCCCAGTCGAAATCGAAGTAAGTTGGCGGCACGGAAAGGAGAGTGGGGTGGGGGGAGGCGGGAGCTAAGCGAGCTACACTATACAGAGGGTCCAAAGCAGTAACAGCGGTCGCTCGGTCGGACGCTGGGTGGGTGGAGAGTAGCTATTGGAATAAGCTCTGCACCACCAGTATCGATCTGGGCTTTGACGTATTATGTCCAGCCTCTCCCTTCTTCCCAAAATATCAAAACATCACCGATTTTTATGTCTCTTCCTCCTTCTTTACACCAACGATCCGCCGCGGTCTTCCCATTAATTTTGAGGACCTGAGGGGATGGATGCTCATAATTGCCCCATATTTACTTCGTCCATAAATTTTTATGTCCCACTGTAATATTTGTAATTATGTTTGTTTAATAATATCGTCTTCCATGAACATCCATATGAGATAAATTCTCTTTTACAATATTTGCGAAAAGGAAATACCGTCCCGTGGGAAGCACAAAGAGACTATGAAGAACAAAACAAAAATGGTAAAAGACAAGCTGGTGTAACATAAAGCCCTAATTTTCCGTGTGGCTGAAGACATATGAAAATCCTAGCGGGACAAAACGCGTTTATAAGGACGACGCGACGCGAGTCGAGACCAATAAACGTTTCTGTCTTTTATCTTTCTGCAGGCAGCGTTCTTTTTATTTATCTGTACTCGCTCCTCATGATTTTTCTTACGATTTTTCTGCTGCACATCATTTGTGCAATTTGAGATTGCTTGAACTTCAAGATCTGTAGATTGTATAATTCCAGCTCATTTAGTTTTTTTTTTTTTTCTTTTGATAAGTAATGTCGTGACTCTGAGTTTGGGTATAATAAAAAAGAAAAAATTCCCCCATGAGAGATGATGAATGCGCAAAATCATGCTTTACATAGAAAAAAGCCTGAATTAGGGAGCAGTATTGGATCGTAAAAGATGCGAAATCGCATCTGTTACTCCTCGCGGGGGAGGGCACGGAAAAACGAGCATAAAACAAGGTACAGCCGGGGGCTGGTTGTACCCTGGACAAACGGAAACGTACGACGCCGACCCGGGAGAAGAGGAGGAGGAGGAGGACAAAGAAAAGGGGAAACGGGAAAAAAGTTGAGGCGATTCTTTTTTAAACGGGACGAGCACTGTTGCGACCACGAATCGATGCTAACTGCGCGCCCGACCGGACCTGAGGAGTACAGTCCCGTCCATAATACCTTTTACAATGTTTTTCCGGCTAGCTTTATTTCATTATCTTTCTTTTTAATCCATATTTTCATAAATAGTGTTACTTAATTAATATTAATGCATATTTAAATTTTTTAAATAAATTTTTTTTAAACTTGACTTTCTAAACTACATTTCAGTTTGATTTTTTCAAGACAGTAATCTTTTTTTTTTTTAATCCAAATGTTTTCTTATAACTAATTATTAACAGGACCCAATTTACAAAAAATTAGATGGATGAAGAAAAAAAATACGAATGCTTCTGCAGAAAGTCAAGGGGCGTTATTACAGGTTTATATATGACAATAAAATCAGTGGTTCATAAATATCAGCCATCTCATCCTTTATGCAATCTTGCTGAATATCCAAGAAAATCAAACACTTAAGGAATAACAACTGCATGGTTCTCTGTTGACGCAAGCTCGCTCCGTCGAGTATACTTAGCTCTGCGGGTAATAGGCGTAAAACTAACCCCGGTTGTACGTAAAAAAAGAGGGAAGAAAATAAAGGGAGTAAAAAGTTTTCAAGGTTAGAAGAGCGGGCTTCGGGAAAGCTCCGCGTGTCAGACTTTCTCGACTGAGTGTACACCCACTGTGGCACGACGAGGCGCTCCACCCGGTTAAGATGCGCGGGGCGCCCCGGTCTTTTGCATACATTTTCAGAGCCGGGACGAAAAAAAAAGAAAAAAAAAAGCACAAACAAACGACCAAGGTAAAACGAAAATATAAGCTCGCGATATCGAGCATGCCTATTTTCCCGTGTGTTTTTTACCCCAAGCGTGGCCATATTACCAACCGTTCGTATTTTTCTTTTGTTTTTTTTTTTTCCCAATATTAAATTGGGAATTAATTTTGAACTTAAAAGTTGAACTAGTCTACGCATCGAACTAGCGGAAGGGTTAAACTGAAGTTCTGGTTTTTTTCAGCACCAGCAGATTGCACGGGTCACGTGCCAAACTGGAGTACGAATGCAAACGAATGAAGAACCAGTTAAACCAGTAGTAAAAGCCAAATGCGAGAAATCAAGTTTAATCGGAGCTCGCGAGGACGTCCTAATACGCAGAGCGCTGAGCCATATTAAAGATTTTGATCAAACTAATTCCACCGATGATGGCGAAACACAGAGTCTTTCGGCTGATAAAGAGGAGCCGGGGTACAATGATCCCGAAAAGAGAAGAAAAAGTTGCACAATGGACGAGAGCGTAGCGTAGCTGAGGCTTAGGTATATTATACCCCCAGCAGGCAGGAGCTATCGGAAAAATGTTATTTACGCGGTGGCGGCGAGGCTCGCGCTTATTTACATGCGGTAAGTCTCTCCTCTCCTGCGGGACCAAATCCCGGGCACGCGAGCCCCGATAATTCTTCCTTTGATCCCCGCGCGAGCCGAGCTCTCCCTCTCTTTCTCTTCCTCCCTCGTGAGACTCTATCTCTTCTTGCTTCTTCTCCATCTTCTTCTTCCTCCACCTCCTCCACCTCTTTCGAAGCTGCGGGTCTTTACGCGCGAGAAAAGTCGCGGAAAAATCGAAAGGAAAATCGTCTTTAACGGCTTACTTTTTACTTTGGATCTTCTCCGCGCACGGATCTCTTTGCCGTAGTTTAATCCCGAAAGTTCAACCGCGCCGTAAAGACATCCTACTCTTTTTTATCAAATTTTTAAGTTAAAAATAAAAATTTTTCCAACGTTCTCACAAAGATTTTGTTTAACGTAAAATTTATTTGTTTGCGATGTACGATGCATTGGCTACGTACGCTGTTTTTTTTTAAATTTTATCAAGCAGATATAAGATACTGTTGTTTTGAAAAAAAAAAAAAAAAAAAAAAAAATATTAAACTCAATAATAGAAAATTGTATTCCATTAATTGTTTATCGATACATATTTGACCAAATAAAGTTTTCATTTGGCTCGACCGGAGAAAAATCTCATCTTCAAATTTTGGCAAAGCTTCAGCAGGGCCGTCTGGTCTTGGTAAAAGGAGAAAGTATTTCTGGGCGAGGCTGGGATAAAGTAGATATAAGAAGAAAAAGAGCCACTACCACCACCACCACCAAGAGCAGCGTCGATATCATCTTGAGCAAACTCGCAGGGTCACCGCACGGCGCGACGTCAACTTGAAGCCGCTTATAGGGTGTTTCGTTATTGTTTCGGCCCTTGTTTGCCCATCCGGAATTACCGTCGTAGCTTCTAAACACGGAGTTTACTTTATCCCAAAGCCCAGCCAGTCAGACGGCGGTCTACCTATCTGATGAACCGTAAGAATAAAGGAACTTTCGCCTGCTTCAACTCAATTTTCTTTTATTCTCTTTACAGCCTCGAGTTGTAAATTTTTTATTTATAAATCAGGACTTGTGGCTTCAAAAGATATTATTAGCGCTGACAAAGTGTTAACAGCCCTAATAAATAAACCCGAATATTCATCAATTCATCCCCCCTTCTATCAATTTAAATATCCAACAAAGTGTAACTGCACTCTAAAAATTACAGCCTTACATTAATATTTAATAACCCGTTTGTAGATTTGCAGCGATGTAATAAAATTTAACATTTGACTAAGTTTTAAAAAACGCAGCGATTTTGCATAATTATTGAGGAGTGGCGGTTTTTTTCACACGATTTAAAAAAATAAATAATTAATGCGTTTGTTGCAGGAGCCGATCGATAAGACCGTCTGGGCTTTATCTGGAGGTTAAAAAAGAAAAAACAACAACAAACAAGCTGCACGAAAATCAAGGAGGCTGAAGGCTAAGCTTGATGAAGTATACATAAATAAGCGCCCGGCTTACTCGGGTTTCCGGGGAGGCGGGAGCCCGACAGGGTACCCGACAGGGAGCAAGGGCAATCAAGCTGCCGAGCGAGCGGTCTGCAGTGGGCTAACTCCTGCTGGTGGTCGTCTGAAATTGAAAGATGAGGAATTTCTGGAGGGAAGAAGGGGGTGATCCCTCTCGGCTTAGTTAGCAGCTCCTGGGCTAAGCTCCCCGTGCACCCTACCCCCCGGGGCTGACCGACCGAGCTGCTGCTCAGCGGTGGGGGTTGGACGCCGGCCATTGGTCAACCGGTATTGAGCGAAGCCGCAACTACTGAAAAGTAACACCCCCCCCCCCCCAGAGTTGCCTTTTTACGATACTTTTTCCAGCTTCTACACTCGAATCCCCTGTTTTACGCTCTACATTAATTTATGTTTAATGTTTTTGGCACTCTTAAGCTTAAATAAATTACATTGTTGTCATTTTTTTTTTTATTAATTTCTTTCTCTTGCTTTCTTTTTATTTTTGCTTTTATATTGCTCCGTAATGAATTAAACTTCATTTCAATATATCGACGGTCCCAGCGAAGAAAAACCTTAACCAAAAGTCTGCATATTTAAAATTATCGATAAACAACTGAAATTTATTAAAAATTTAGAAAAAATTAAAAATATGATTCATTTTGTGCTAAATTGTTAAAATTCTTTATTTTTTCTGACTTTTTAATTTATTTCAGCTTCTCAAAATTATTTGAAAACTGCAGATTTTTGACTAAGGTTTTTCTTCGCTGTGACCGTCGATATGATCAATAATTAATCATGCACATTACTTTGCATCTTTTCACAGAACTGGGACGTTTTAAAAAAAAATAGTTCACTTCACAGTAACCTCGATAAGCGTCTGGCCCTTTTGATAACAAAAAAAGTTTTTTTTTTTTTTCAATTTTAAATAAAAAGACTTTGAATATATATTATTTAAACTAAACTAATGAAGCCGTCAAGAGTGGTCAAAACTATTTGAATTGAAAAAAATAAGTTTTGTTGCTATTCCTTAGTCCAGAAATTGGTATTGCGAAAGAAGGAAGGACAAGGACATACGCAATACATATGTATAGGTATAGTTTGTGCAAAGAGAAGAGAGAAGATAAAGGAAAGCAAGCAAAGAGAGGGAGGAAGTAAGGGAGGGAGAATTAGCGCAAGGTTGTAATTTTAGCATCGAGACTCGAGAGTCTAGGTAGCTGGGTACGTAGCTAGCCCGGCGAAGTACGTCCAACCTGTCCAACTCTAAAGGCTATTTGCATAGGCGATATTATACCCGGCGCGTCTCTCCTCTCCCTCCCTCCTTTCTTCTTCCGACTCCTCGTCCTCTGGCGCTACCTATCCAGCGTCCGCGCGCGCTTTGTGTGCTTTCCTCCTTCCTCCTCCTTCTCCTCCTCGTCTCGGGGATCTCCGGGAGAATTGGATTAGTAGTGGTTCCTTCACCCCCCACTCCCGTTCTCTCCTACTCTAGAAGTAAGACTTCGGACTGTACTCAATTTGAACTAAGATCGCACACTGGAATGGGCAAATTGCCAAATCAGTTTTACGTAATCACCTATTCAGAAAGTTACCCCGCTCTCCTGCACTGCGGGCCCCGGGCATGACGATATTTTTATTATACTTTTAGATTGGCTTCCTCTTCATGTAACGAGAACATATATCTCGTAAAACAAAGCAAGGAAAACATTGCGTCTTACATCCTCCATTTGTTCCATCGATTTCGACCCGTCCCACGATAAATTTATGGACTTGTAAAAAAAAAAAAAAAAAAAAAAGAAGTAAAAGATGGCCGAGCAGAAGCATCAGCAGTAGTTAATTTGGTCGAATAAAGCTTGTAGCCCCGGCTACTCTTTCCACCCTATTTGGCAAAACTCTCCCCCCTTCTTCGACTTTACGGAGTCTAATAAAAAACGGATCCGAGGAGGGGAAGGCTGGGGTCAGAAGTCCATTCGGAAAATGGAGGGAGCTCTTCCAACTAAATCTACCCCCGATAACGCGTTTCTATTGTCCAGCCCTAGTTACCCGTAACCCGCTCGAACTCGGACCTAGTCAGCGCCCTAACGACCTCAAATAAGCTCCAAAGAGATATTAGTTCTTTCGAAGACATCATCGCGAAAATAATTTGAGATCTAAAGCCACGAATGTTCGAGTAAAATTTAAAAAAGTAAAAACTCCTTTGGACAAAACTTTAGCGGTCCGTTAGCCGTAAGACGTATGGGGATAAAAGAGGAGTGGGGAGGGGGAGCTGCTGGCCATGGGGCTGCTCTGCCTCCCCCCGACTTTCGACTTTCCAGCAGCAGCAGTAGAAGCAGCTCCCTGGCGGACGAGCGAACGGGCGGCTGGCGGAAAACATTGAGTCCAAGGGTGGCTGGCGTCTCGAAACTCCCTTCTGGCTTTAAAGCACCTTCCTACTCCTTTTCCAGGCTAGTAAGGCCTTTTCCCTCCCGCGCCCTCCTCTCTGAGACGCTATAAATTTTATCCCTCGGCTCTATATCTGCGCCCTCTCCCCCCCTCCTCCTCTATCTACGTTTTTGCAGTCTCTCTTTCTCGGTGTACAGCACCACCACGCGACCGAGGAGAAGAAGGGCTTTTGCTGGCTTTATAAAGGGACGAAGACTACCACTATTACGAACACGACGACGACGACGACGACGACCAGAAGATGGTCTTTCTTTCTCTTTTAACTTTATTCCACCCCAACTCGTCGTCTATTCAACTAATTTCATAGTCACATGGCTGCGTGCTTTATTTTGGGTATGCTTCTTTGAATTTGTTTGTAATACATATGCTGAAACTCATGTTTTCTCATCAGAGATTTCTATTTCAAACGGAAGAATAAATTTCTATTCAATTTTTCCAATAATTTAATCTTTTTTTACGGAAATTAAAAATTTTTCGGCCGACGATAAAAGTAGTGAAAAGAATATTTTTTGAATCTACTGAAAAAGTCTTCTTCTCGTAGATGTAAAATTTAGCGGTAAATTAGAGTTGAAAAACCAATGTTTTTTCAAAGAGGTGCAGGTGATATGAATACACAACAAAAGAAGTTTGATTTACACGCTTTAACAAAGTTTTTTTATCGAGGGCAGAATGTATACGTTTTTCCAAGCTCGATCGCCCTTCGATTCGTCTGTGGCGGGCCGGCACGGCGGTGGGTGAGCAATTTTATGCTCAAACAGCGCGTTTGAAGGCATCGTCGATATACTCACACTCAAACCAAACCACGTCACTTTCTTTTTCGTAGCTTCCGGAAATTCTCGACACCAGGGAGCGCGTGGACTTTGTGGCGCTGCGGCCGAAACCGAATCTTATACGAGGGATTTAACACGAACCGCCCACGCCCTTAACACCAGAAATCCGATTTTCCTTTACGCGTGTTATACGCGTAACGTACGATTTGGCATTTCTTCGCCAATTGAACCCGCGACGGTGCGTGCGCTGATTGCATTTGCAACTATGGCTTTTGGCTATTTTAAAGCTGTCGTAGAAGATGTGTGTATGGTAAACTCATTTTACTTCCAGATCGAAAAGTTTGATTGATTTTTGAAATTTTGCAACATATTTGTGTGAATAAAAACTACTCAGCTAGTTTTTTCAAATAAATTTCACTCATGGTTTATTGACAGTTTTTATCTAAATTCAAATCAAAGTTTGATTACATTTTCCATTTTAAAAAATATTTTTCTAATTTTAATATTTACGCTTTACTCTCGTGTCTATAATAGTGAGAAATAAATGAAATCTCAAAATTACAGTTTTTAAAATCAATTAAAAATCTTATAAGAATATATAAAGGTTAGTGAAAAAAAAAGACTTTTTTTCAATTGTACAGCAAATAATAAGTGGCTCTTATAATCTCGCCAAAATCTGATCCTCAGGAACTCAAAATTCGTAGCTTTTGATTCGATTGAAGTTGTGAATTTAAAAAAAAAAATTAAAAACCTTTTGCAAAGTATAAAACTCAAAGTAAAAAAGAAAAACATCCATAAAAGTCAGGGTCGGTAAACCAAGTCGCCAAAGGGATTCGGCGACCATTCGGGTTCGTTAATATAAAAGAAAGAAAGATGAACTTTTCTTTCCCGACACGTCGTCGGCAGTAACAGCGGCAGCAGCACCAAGCCCGATGGTAAAAAAAAAGGTGGGGGAGGGGGGGGGTGGAAGGAGGATTCTTCCTCTGAGCTTTATATATCGGAAATACATAAAAGCGAAAAATCCCGGTCGTAAATTAGGATCCCGACAAAATGCCGGACTACTTGCTTGAACATTCATTTTTCGCCTGCTGCGCCTCGACGATACTGTCTTCTTATTCTGCTGCAGTTCGCTCGCTCCTGGTGTTTACGCTAAGCCGCACAGCGAAACGAGTATGACCATTCACCAAGACTTTGTCGATATACATATTTATACTTTTTTTTTTGACGCTAAAGTTTTTTGGCTTTTTTTTTTCGTCTGATGAGAAATTTTTTAAACTCCTGAAAATTTATCAGTAAAAAAAATGTTGTTGAAAAATGTGTTTTTTATTTTATTTTTATGAAGTTACAATTTGCGGTAAGTGTAGTTGCTACCTGAACTAAATTTGAAATAAATTTCTGTTTTGGTCGGAAACGAAAAAAGTCTTATATACATACTAGCATAAAACGCTCGCTCGCTCGCGCATAGACAAATATATTCAATAATATCATATATTATGATATTATGATACTACGTAAATGATTAAATTTTATTTAGAGTATAACTTTAATCAAAAATATTTTAAAACAAAAATCTACAACCATATTACTATAAAAAAAAAAAAAAAACAAAAAAAGTCTTCCAAATGTCTGGGCTTATTCAAATGTAGATACATACATACCTAAAATGAGAAACCTTAGACATCCCAGTACAAAAAACTTATTACGGTTCGATTTATGGAGCAAAAATTTCAAATTAACTTTATTTGAGTATAGACCTTAGAAGAGTCATTAGATTCAAATTGAAGTTCAGATTCATAATCTGGACTCTCAAAAGCCAAAGAATAGAAATTTTCGAAGAAATCCAATGTATTAGGCTCGAATTATAATTTCACCTTATTTAAGTGTACTTAAATATTGAGGCAAATTAAAAATATTTGAGGCAAATTAAAAGTTCAAAGTGAGAATTTTAATCAGCACCCTTGGAAACATGAAAACAGGTGTATACGAAATTTCTGATTGTTCTAGGGTTTCACAATACCAATACAATACAATAATTTGACTCAATATTGTATTGATATTGAAAAAATTAAAAAATGAAACTATTGTATTGCTATTGATATTGCTTTTTATTGATATTGACTCAATACTATTGACTATTGACAATTTAAAACTCAAATTTAAAACTGAAGCATTTACTAGTGCAATTATATTACCATAACGTAAAAAAAAACTATATAATATTCCAACTTGCCGATCGTAAGACGTGTTTACACTTAAATGAAGTAAAAAAGAATCTAAAATTAAATTAAAAACCCCAGTGCCAAATAGATGAAACCTGGAAAAAAGAAAGCGATCGATATTTATCGGAAGATATCGGAAGATACAGATATTCTTCAATGGTGGAAAGTCAATCCTAAGATCTATCCTAATTTTGCAAAAATGGCCCGATATACTCGCCGATATATTCTAAGTATATTTGCTTCTGCTGTTCCCGTTGAAAGACTTTTCTCGCAAGCGTCTTGAGTTATAAACTAAAACTCGTACTCGACTGAACGATGATGTTTCAAAGGCATTAGTATGCATAAAAAATTGGATGTTCAGCGATTTTTGAGCTCAAATCTATTAAGTTTTTGAAGAAAAGGTAAAAGTCAATAGTAGGTATTGAAATCAATAATATTGAGACTCTAGTATTGATATTGAGGCTCAATAGTTATCTTTGATATTGTATTGATATTGACCACCAATACAATACAATACAATACAATATCAATATTACTATTGTACTATTGTGAAACCCTAGATTGTTCTAATATAGATTGGGAAGAAAGGAATATTTTACATTATATAAGTAAACTTCATCCAGGGTAAAATAAAAATCTACGATCATATTCAAAATGAAGAGCATTAGAGATCCCAATATACAAAACTTATTACGAGTAAGATGTATGGGGCAAAAATTTCAAATTAACTTTATTTGAGTATAGACCTTATTAGAGTCATCAAATTTAAAATTGAGAGAATTATATTATTTAACATTAGAAGAGAATTATAATTTCACCTTATTTAAGTGCACTTTATTTAAGACAAATTAATAATTCAAAGTGATATTTGTAATCAGTACCCTTGAAAACATACGTATACGTAATTTTTTTTAAATCGGATGTATTGCAAGAGCCATGTTAAATTTTTAAAATAAAACTGATGACAAAAATCGATAAAATAGAAATACTTGTATTAAAAAAAAAAAAATTGAAACAAAAAAACGGAAATTAGATTCATAATATACATCTTCGAAAATATCCGTATACCAAATTTGAATTGAATCCGATGATTAGGAGCGTTGTAATCAAATTTTTAAAGTTGATCCCGGACGGACGGACGGACGGACAGAAAATACGGATGCTGCGTATTATAATGTAGATAGAAATACTTTTTGATTATTTTGAATTTTATAAGTTTTATAAAAAAATACCTACAAATATTTTTGCTGCAGTTGCAAAGAATCCCGATGAATTTCAAATTTGTGTCTCTTCAGTACTCAAAATTAAAAAACATGTGCCAAGACTTTTTTGGTGAAAAATCCATGAAATTTTTATCCCAAAACTCAGCTTACCATTTCAAAGAAAAAGAAGAAGAAAAAAAGAAAAGAAGAAGTCCCTGCTAGAAGTTTCAACAGAACGTCTGGGGTGCCCGCCAGATAGTGGGCAGAAAATTCTGTCAAGCTTATTATTTTATGTATATGTCTATATATATACATATATGTATATGTACCTAGATGCGTTGATGAGAGGTTAGTTTACAAATCGGAGCAGCAGCATGCAGCTCCGATGTTACAAAATTGATAAAAAATAATCAAATAATTTTATAGAAATATAATTTTAATTTTTAATCGATGAATTATGCTTGCTGTTTGAAAATCCTAACCTCTCCCTGCTGTATAGCCACACGTACAATGGACTTGAACAAATTTTTTTTCTTTTGCTAAATATTTTAACACCTATGGAGTCAGGGCAGTGACCTAGCGCATAGGATAGCGATTACAACCTGGAGATGATTTCCCCAGGAAGTTTTGACTCCGGAGAGGCCAGGGCGTATACCTGGTGCACCTGGTGATACTTACGCCAGGGAGATGATTTCCTCAGGAAGTTTGGACCTCGGAGGGGCCAGGGCAGATACCTGGTGCACCTGGTTATACTGAAACCTTGGAGATGATTTCCCCAGGAAGTTTGGACTCCGGAGGGGTCAGGCTGAACACCTGGTGCACCTGGTGATATTTACGCCTTGGAGATGATTTTCCCAGAAAGTTTCGACTCCGGAGGGGTCAGCGCGGACACCTGGTGCACCTGGTGATACTTACGCCTTGGAGATGATTTCCCTTAGAAGTTTTGACTCCGGAGGGGCCAGGGCGGATACCTGGTGCACCTGGTAATACTTACGCCTTGGAGATAATTTCCCCAGAAGGCCAGGGCGGATACCTGGTGCACCTGGTGATACTTACGCCTTGGAGATGATTTCCTCAGGAAGTTTGGACCCCGGAGGGGCCAGGGCGGACACCTGGTGCCCCTGGTGATACTTACGCCTTGGAGATGATTTTATCAAGAAATTTTGACCCTGGATGGGCCAGGGAAAATACTTGGTGTACCCGGTAATAACCCAACTCTGAAGATGCTATCCTAATAGTAAACTTGATGATGTGAACCCACTGGGATCAAAACTTTCTGAGAAAATCATCTCCAAGGCGAAAGTATCACCAGGTGCACCGGGTGTACGCCCTAACCCCTCCGGAGTCCAAACTTCCTGAGGAAATCATCTCCGAGGCGTAAGTATCACCAGGTGCACCAGGTGTTCAGCCTGACCTCTCCGGAGTCCAAACTTCCTGGGGAAATTATCTCCATGGCGTAAGTATTACCAGGTGCACCAGGTATCCGCCCTGGCCCCTCCGGAGTCCAAACTTCCTGAGGAAATCATCTCCAAGGCGTAAGTATCATCAGGTGCACCAGGTGTCCGCCCTGACCCCCCCGGAGTCCTAACTTCCTGGGGAAATCATCTCCAAGGCGTAATTAATACCAGGTGCACCAGGTGTTCAGCCTGACCCCTCCGGAGTGCAAACTTCCTGGGGAAATCATCTCCAAGGCCTCAGTATAACCAGGTGCACCAGGTATTCGCCCTGGCCCCTCCGGAGTCCAAACTTCCTGAGGAAATCATCTCCAAGGCGTAAGTATCACCAGGTGCACCAGGTGTTCAGCCTGACCCCTCCGGAGTCCAAACTTCCTGGGGAAATCATCTCCAAGGCGTCAATATCACCAGGTGCACCAGGTATCCGCCCTGGCCCCTCCGGAGTCAAAACTTCCTGGGGAAATCATGTCCAGGTTGTAATCGCTATCCTATGCACTAGGTCTCCGCCCTGACTCCATAGGTGTTAAAATATTTAGAAAAAGAAAAAAAATTTGTTCAAGTCCATTGTACGTGTGGCACACGTATGCCACACGTGTGGCTATACAGCAGGGCTGGTATTGTGTGAATAATATTTTAAAATTACATCAAAATGGATGAGAAAAATGTTCAACATAAGGAAAAAAAAAAAAGAAAAATTTCAGAGTCAAGTTATGAAACTGAACATATTTTTGTTAGTAATCAATGTTACAATTTAAAATAAAAAGGTTTAGGCTATAGCTCGCCAGAATCCCTATGCGTAAAGCATTGGCCTTCTGTCAAGAATCTGGCGATTAACCCTACTAAATTTCTGCCCAATTTCGCTAAATCTGCCCACTGTCTGGCAATATTCTGGCGGAAATTTCTCGCAGGGAGTAGGGTATAAAAATTCACGTGGTCTCGCGCGTAATCCCGCGACATTATATGAGCGTGGTGGCAGGAGCATAGTCCACGTATCGCGCATACGTATGGTACACAAGCGCGTAACGAAGGGGGTGGTGGGTACTAGTTGCGATCCTGAGAATGCGGATCACGTACTCCGGAACCAATGCCAGAGCCACGCAGTAAAACAAATAAGACCGTCCTCTCTTTTTTTACGACGGACTATCGTCCAAAATAAACGACCAATATTCTCGTAGTTTTGAGTATGTTTAAAAAAAAAAAAAACACATAACGACTAGTTTAATTGTCAGTAACAATAGAGAGAGAAAAAAAGGAGTAAACTGTCCTCGCGCTCGCGACAGACGGCTCAAAGAAGTGGCCAATGTGGGCTGCTTTGGCCGTCTCGTGTGACACGCTGCACCACAGCTCTTTGTTTTTTTCCAACCCCTTCTCCCCTCCCTCTTTGATCGAGTGTTTGAACTCTTTTCTTTGTGACCCGCGACCAGTACCGCCAACCTCCTTCGCGCCGCATTTCCTCTCTCTCTCTCTCTCTCTTTTTTTAATCGCCCCTTTTTGTCCCTCATTTCTTTTTTTAATTCATCTCACCTCTAGAACCCTCTCGACAAGGGCTTTGAATAAAGTCTTGGGGGGACAATTTTTTTATTCTCGGAACGACTCAAACGTTTGATTCATCAAAGATCTGCGGATCAAATTTAATTTTCAAATAATACGATCGATCGAATACATTCATCAATAAATTCATATAAATCCTTTACTTACGTTTGTTTTAAAAATATCATTCAACACGTTTATTGGTTGAAACTCCGTACTTCGGAAGCAATAAGTCGGTACGCGGTTCTAACCATCGACTTATTGCATCCATAGCCATTATCGAGATAATATTTTAGGGAGAGAGTTTAAAATGTTCATGTAAGCTCTTATTACCATATTGATATTTTTTTATGAAGAATCTTGAAAAAAATAACTTGAAATTTTTATTATGTAAATAGTTAAACCTATTTACAGATACTCTACAGGCAGTCATTATTGACAATTATCTCTAATTAATCGAATTTGATATCTTTATAAGTCTTAATTTCTGTATCCGTTTCGCTTCTGTGATATAAGAGTTATTTTAAAGAACTAATTATTACTTTAACTATCCGAAACAAAAAAGCATCCATATTGAGGCTCTAAAATTGGGAAAACTTCATCTTAAATTGAAACTAATACACGCAAAACTTTAAAAAATTTACATATTGTCAAACATAGGTCATTTAAAAATTTTACCTTATTAATTGTACAATTAGTTGATTCACCAGAAAATCATCCAAGAGATAAAAATTTTTTTACAATAAAAAAAAAACAATTATTTATTTTCATTTTGATGAAAATTAAAATTAATAATTAATTTTTGAGCATAGATTATAGTACTGATAATACTTCTACGTTTATCTTATTTTAATTAAAAAAAAAAAAAAATTATGATAACCGATTACTTTGATTACGATAAATATTTTTCAATCAATCGATTTTGAATAATTGTAGATTTTTTTGATAGTTGTCTATCCCCTTTCACTATACCACCTGCACAAAGTGATCTTGTTTTCACCTCAGAGCTTGGAAATCAACTCAAGCGCTAAACTGGACCAGTTTTCACCTGATTATAAGTGGCATCGTTCGGTACCGGAAACGAGGAGAGAAAGAGTAAACGAGATTGTAAGGGTCAGCGGCAGCAGATTCCGATACGGGACCGTTGCCACTGCAGGGTGAAAAAAAAAACCTGTCGCGGCGGGCGCGTGCCACAGCATCATCCTCTGCCCATTATCCTCGCCCTTTCACTCGCGTGCCGAAAAGAAGAAAAACTGGTCCAGGATCATCATCCAGGGGGGGATGCTGCTGGACGCGACAATGACCAATGTCCGGTCCTGAACGAGGGCAGGTTTAAACCGCGAAATAGCCTTTTCGGCCCCTTTTCATGCTCATCCCGAACTAGGGAGAGAAGACCACTACTTTGTTTACACTGACGTCCACTTCCTGAATAGAAGGTAATCACTCTGTTTTGACGGGTCGAATGAGCCGTGAGAGAAAAATTAACCAAGTTGAAATTTTCGAAGAAGTGGCTTAACCAGATTGGCATTGTTGTTTTCTTATGATTGCATCTGATTGACTTATTATTTATGGTTCTAATAGAGTCGCAAAATTTTATTATTAATAAAATTTTCTGGCAACATGAATATTGTAGTGGATTCTGTTTTTATTTAATCCGAAGTCTTATGCCTTGTCTCCACCAGTGCTTGAAGCACGCTATAAATTTCTAATCATTATATGTCGTCCGTATATCAATAGAATGCAGTTTTTTTGGTAGTTTCAAGATAAAAAATAAAGTTTTGTGACGTATTTTCAAAATACAGTATAATATACATAACTGATAGAAAGTTATAACAATTAAAAAATTTTATCGTGCTTAAGTAAACCCATGCTTCAAGCACTGGTGGAGACAGGGCATTAGTGCCCGAATAATAACTACATTTTTTATGAATAAAGTGCATAGTTTTTTTGAAGGAGTTGCTTGTTTTTGTCTGCTTCAAGGGATTACGCACTTGGTCCTGTTTGAAATAACTATGACAGAACTATGGCAGGACTATCACAGGACTATCAGATAAAAATATTATATCAAGCTCTCGTATTTCTATCCAGTTCAAAATAAGCTAGCCAGGACTATTCAGAACCATTCAGGACTAAATAGGTAGCCCCTTGGCCTGCTTCGAATAAGTTACAATTTGTCATATTTATTATCTATAATTTTATTTTTATTTTTAATTTATTTTACGCTTAAAGTATACACATGATAAATAAATAAAACTTTTTTAATGTTTATCCGTTAATGTTTTTATTGTTTTCCCGTTAACTATTACGTACCAAAATAATTCAAAAATAATTCAACGAAAAGAGCTCTACTATAATTTTAGTGATTTTGATAACAATTATGTCAGTGATCATGCTATCAAAAGTTGCGATAATTTTTCATACCTCGTATATGCTTCAGCTATTTATTTAAAAAAATTTTTGGATGAAAGTGATAAAAGTAAAGAAAATAATTTTAAAAAATATGTGTGTATATTGATAATTAATAATTTTAAAATAGTCTACAAGTAGAAATTCTTTAGTTGCTCCTGTGGCGCCACTGGAACTATAGTGGAGAAATTGAAAAGCTGTAACTTAAAATACCTACAGTCGGTAATGCAGAAATGACGAAAAAATTATCGACTAAATGTATTTTCTGCAGGAAAAACAATCGATTTTAGGAAATATTTTGACAAAATAAAAAATGATTGTTATAAAAAGCTTTTTTTTAGATAAATTGACAAATTATCAAAATAAAATTGGGTAATTTTTTTTTTTTTTTAATTTTCCAAAAAATTTATAGTCATTTAAGCTGCCACGAGGGTATCCTCGGTAGTATAGTGGTTAGTATCCCCGCCTGTCACGCGGGAGACCGGGGTTCGATTCCCCGCCGGGGAGTTTTTTTTGCTTTTTTTTGGAAAATTTTTGAACTTATACATCAGAAACTTTATCACAGCTTAGTCTAGCACAAAAGAACACTTTTTTAAATCATTTTTTTGCGGATACACTGATGTCAGCGTGTGCATCTTGTAGAAACACAATCCTTTCTAAAAATTTATTAAATATACTCAGAGAAGTCGTTATTACAGTCAATGCGCCCGTCTTAACAGTTAATGCGCGCCCCGAAATTTCATCGCAAAAACCCACGGCGACTCTCTGAGTGTAGGGTGATCGTCGCACGCGTAAAAAATAAAAAATTTGTACCAGTAAGTCTGGTACGTTTCCCTTAAAAATTAACCTAATAAAACTGTTTTTGAACAAATTTGAAAACTTAAAGAATCTGAATATTTGACTTCATTTCAAGGGCAACTATACGAGATGTTACATGAACGAGCGTCGCAGCCGAACTGAACTGGGCTAACTTAAACTACGCACAAAGAAACTGCCTTCACACTCACACTAAGAAACACATAAACACACAAGTGGGAAAAATCAATGACGTTAAATTTTTACTGCTGAAAATTCCGAACTGATGACCTGCAGTCGGGATGACGAAACACTTGAACCTAAAACTACCCGAGCTCCTTTGCATGACGTTTACGACCGTTCGTAGAAAAATGATCACGTACAAGAAAAGCGACCGCTTGCTTCCCCAATTTTCCTACTGAGTTTTGAATCAGTCCAGCATTGGAAAAAGACGTAAAAAAGACAATAGTTAAAAAAATATCCTCGCTCATACTCACACAATAAACAAAAACAAGTATTGTAACAATACGTGCTCATACTAAATTGATAAGAAAAAATGTACTTAAGAATTCCAATAAACTTTATTATTATGTATGAAATCATGCGATCAAAGTCTGAACACTTTTCTGCCACGATCAAGATCAAACTAAACAAAAAGAGGTGCAAAGAACATTTGTTTCTAACTTTTCTTATACCTACACAATGATACTCAAAAGCTACAAAAATGAGAAAAACAAGAAAAAGTGGAATTTTTTACATGTTCAAATAACCAGTCAATAGGGTTTATAGATCAGTTGAAGGTAGGAGGTGTGTTTGCAAAAAATAAAAAACAAATCTATAATCTGAATTCCACGACGTTTTGTCAGCGAGGAGGACTTTTTGAACAAAAATTAAAAATGGTTTACAAAAATGAATAAAATTTTATAATCGTTGGTGAGGCAAGATTACTCTAATAGGGTGAAATTCAGAAAAAAGTATTAAGGCCGCGTTTTGGAAACCACATGGGTGTTCCTTGGTATACAAAAAGGCTTCATTATCCTCTCTTAAAAAAGAGACCCCAAATAAGTGAAGCCTCATCGCATGCGCAGTATGATCGCGATATCAGATGTTGAATTGGTTGATTCAACATTCAACTCTGGCTATCGCATGCGCATTATGATCGCGATAACACGCAGTTATCACTCGGTAACTTTTAATTTTACATTTTGATTTCTATAAATGTAAATAAAAGTAAAAATATTGGTTTTTAATCTGTAGCGCGAGAAGAGCGTTAATGTTTTTTTATTTTTTTAAATATTACAAACATGATAATTAATTTTATTTGAAAAGTCAATCAATGGGGAGGATAAATAACTTTAAAAGTGTATCAATAGGGAGGATGAAAAAAAAGAAAAGGTTTTTCCAAGCCTGATCAAAATTGAAGTACAAAAGATAAAATAAGCTAAAGATTGCAATATGTCCACTACGCGCACGCCGGAATGCTGAAAAGGTTTAATAAATTATTGATATTTAATTTCCTAGAATTAAGAGATACGTCAGAAAAATTAGGTAAATAGGTACTGTTCACTCTCATGAAGTGAAAATAGATATAGTTTGTCTTACTTTAAAATCATATTCAAAGAATTTAAAATTGATTATTTTTATTTAAAAAAAAAGAAAAGGTCATTTTTTCTCGCTGATCTTAGAAGATAAAACAAAAATTATAAACTTCATTAAGATCTGGATTTGGACGCGCGAAGCGCGTTAGTTGGCCCTAGTAGGAGAAATCGATGCACTTGTCACTTTTAGACCACGAGACCCATGTAGAAAAATTATATATAGACCATACATAGACCATGTATGGACCACCATACCTAAACCATACATAGAAATGAGCATACATAGTCTATGTATGGACTAGTAATGGAAAAAACAAAAAATTATTTAAAAAGTTGAAAATAGTAACTTTACAAAGTAATCTTAAGCAATTTTAATTATTTGGTTCTTGAGAGATTTTCTTGTTGAAGTGTGGAATTTTTTATCGTTTACGAGATCAGTAATCCAAATCAATTGAGGACCAGGGGCCTTATGGAGGTAACAGATATCGAACTCGAATCTCGAAATTTTTCTTTTTTTTACCATTAGCACCTATGGAGAAAAATAAAAAAAATCTCGATATTCGAGTTCGATATCCTTACCTCCATAAAGCCCCTGGGTAATAGAAATAACTGATTTTACATACCGCTTCGTTTGGACTCTTAGCAATTTTGAAACCAGACCTAAGCTAGGCCACCTGAAATAAATTGATACAATCACAAAGTACCTATTTTGTACAGTAACTAAGAGAAATAATTTTATATTCAAATTGAGAACGTATCTGATATATGTTTTCAATGTAGCCAATCTTTTGTGTAACCTGTAACTTCATCGATTCTATGGTTTTGAATTTTAAAAAAGCCGCTTCAAATTGGAACCATTTTTTTTTTACACTTCATGCTGTTTAGCTTTTGAATTATTTTACATGAGAGACTTTTTTATTTTAAGTTGTATTTGAATTTTTAATCAATTTTAATTTTTTTGGAATTTAAAAAATTTTTGATCACTGAAGACTAACCCTACTAACTTGAAAACAAACAAAAGTAAAGGTGTAAAGGTGTAATTTCATGGAGCGATGCGACTCGCGACGGCGACTAGCGACCGCGATTTAAAAAAAAAGTTGAACTCTGTTCAACTTTTTGAATGTGTCGCTGGCGGCTGGTGTCAGACTAGTTTATATTCTAAGTACATGTCCTGTTAAAAAAAAATATTATAAAATAAATCCACGAAATTGGTTACATTTTTAATAATCCGCAACTGCTCAGTTTGTGATCGTTCAATTTTGTGAATTTTTAATTTTCCAAATGGCTGTAAGTAATATATCAGTAATTTATAAATAAATATAACTAGGTTAAGCTAAACATAAATATTTCGTATTATATTTTCTTATTTGTAGGATCAAACTACACACAAGTGTGCCTTTTGCTATCAATTTATAGAGTTTAATAACATACAATTCCATGACTGTGTTCAAGGCTATAGCAGAGTATTTATTGTTGAAACAGAAAATACATTTTATCCACAGAGAAGTAATAAAAATATAATTAGCTATTAATTTTAAAAATTGTATTAATCTTAAAAATGTATTTTTATTAATTTTCACTTTAAGTTGATGGATCGTTGGTAAGACCACCTGTTATAGTTCAGCAACCGAATCAAGTGGTCTTTCAAGAGAGTCAAAACTTGTCTGCTCCTAGTAATGTGGTCCACACAACAAATAGTAATTTTTTACTTTTATAAACAGTTATGGAATTTATAATTTAATGATATTTAATATTGAATATATTTTCTGTAGGACAAGCTAAACAGTCGACTTCCAAAAAAAAGCCTTTGTCTGAAAATGAAATAGAGATTCTAATAGATGAAGTACATAAGAGGCCACAGTTATGGAACTATAATCTTCATTATGAAGATCGTAATCACTATGATGTGGATGATTTGTGGCAAGAAGTAGCAAACTCAGAGGGATTAGCAGGTTGGTTTTTTTAATCAAAATAAATAAATAAATTTGTATTGCAGTATTAAATATGAAATTAATTAATTAAATTTTTTATGAAATATTTAATTGTGCTTATGACTGTAATATAAATAATGTTGTTTAAAATTTTTAGGGCGAATAGATGCAAAAGGAGCAAAAAATAAATTTAAAAACTTAAAGGATACCTTCAGAAGAATTGTTAGGAACGAACAAGGAACAAGTGGTTCAGCAAGAAAAAATTCAGGAAAAAAATGGAGATTCTATGAGATCATGCAGTTTTGTAGATACAGTCTCCTTATAGATGAGTAAGTTATTTTCTATTTTTAGTTTTATACATATTTTATTCATCCAAATTTAAATGTTATTAATATACTAATTACATGTATTTTATTAATTATCATAGCACTGAATCCAATATCATGGATGAGCCTATTGAGCCTATTGAGTTAGACGCAGAACCATTTGGTCAAGAAGATGCACCTGAACATAACCGTGCAGATGTGCCTGCAGCTGCAGTAACACCTCTTCAAGCTTCAGCTCCACGCTCAAGGCAGATTGAGCCAACTCCCAGTAAGTCATTCTCAAAATAATATTAATAATATTTATTTTATCTTATAAGAATATTTAATAATATTTACATTATTATTATTATTTATTTATTTTTTTATTAGATTCTTATTTTATTAGACTCATTAATTAATTTAATTTTTATTAAGTATGTTAAAATTAAATAATTAAAAATTTCAATCTTAATATTCAAGCACCTACTAAAAAGCAAAGAACCAATAGTAAACAATCTGAAACTGCATGTCTATCCCAAGCCCTGATGCATTTAGCAGAAACTACTCGTAGTGATAGTATTCAGGCTCCACAGTCACTTCCATCTTTGGATGAGAGCGACTTGGCTACTGGTCTGATTGCACACTATCTAAGAAAAGTTTCAAACAATCAGAGACTCATGATAATTATAGAGATCTTGAATTTGATTCAGCAAAGAATTAATGACTTTGAACAATGAGAGTCTTCATTGTGTTCTATTCGTTATTTACAATTGCATGTTTGATTATAATTTTTAATAATTAAAAATATTTAGTTTTTTTATGAAATTTTATATTTTATATTTTTTTTTTTTTTTTTGGAAAAGACTTTGAATTCAAAATATTGAGTAAATCAAGTGTGGTCTTGGACTCTCGAACACTCGAGTACGACGTGGAGGTCGTCGACCTGAACGACGAGGTATGCTTCTTGGTGGCCGTGCCCCCGGCGGAGATTGCCTGCCCGACGGTTAGTAGTCACCTTTACATACTAATCACTTTGAATTAGTTAACAAAATTTTCAACCATATTTTTTTTTTAGCTAACCTGAGAATTTTAATTTCTATAAACATAAAATCTTATTATTATCTTTAACGATTAATTTTTATACTTAATATATATTTTTGAATTTCAATTTTGTTAAAAGAATTTAGTGTTTCAATCATTTTTTTATTGTTGTTAGAACCAGATCGTAATGTTAGAATACAGTAAATAAAAAAAAAAATTGTTCAATTGCAGAGTACGGGAATAATCATTAAGAATCTGCTGAGCCTAGAGCGCAACAGGAGCCGTAGTAATAACAACGGCAACAACGTTAACAGCCTCAAGCGCAGTCTCCTACAGCTGCCTCCAGGGACCCGAAATTGTTTAAAGCCAGTCCGAGGTATAGCTGGCCTGGCCCGAGCGTAACAAACTCGAACGAGAGCTCCCAGCGAGCATCAGTTTCCCCTGGGATCGTACCCCTGCAAGGGGAGCAACAGCTCTAATTGTTCCTCCGTGTCCGAGCCATGCAAGTCCAGCTGGCTCAAGGCGAGCAAGCAACAGCAGCACCAGCACGTTTACCTACCTCCGTCCAAGAAAACACTTTACTCTACTAAGTACACTGAGTTCAAATTTTTTCCAATCTTTGTACAAAAGCTTGAAACATCATTGAGAATGTTTATAAAAATATCTTTTTCTTAAGAATTAATTTTTATTTGTCAACCAATTGTGATATTTAAGTTCATTATTATTTTTAGATAAACTTCTTTATTAATTAATGTTAAGCAAGTAAGTGCATTTATATTTTTATAAATTTTTCATGTTACTGTTGTCAAAATAAACATGGTTAAATAAATTTTGTTATCATTTGGCTTTTATAATTATAGGTATGTGTTTAAATACGATAAATTGTATTGCTTATTTATTATTATAAAAAAATAGTATTCATAATCAAAAATTGATACAATTTATTCATGAACTATTTAACAATACAATCAATCTTTTTTAAGAAATCGTTTTTTGTAAATACATTCAAAAATTAAAATAATTTAGTATTTTAAATAATAATAAACACTTATTTTAGATTTTAGATTTTATCAAATTGAAATGGTACAGCTCCCTCCCTATTAAAGTAATCACAGTATTCATCTCTTATATCTAACGCATATTTGGTACTATTATTGCTAGAATATAGACGAGCGTCGCTCAGAGCTGAATCTCTAAGAGCTCTATCCATTCTTTGGCGTTCTGATTCTGGAGGCATGTACGAGTCATCATCGTCAGTTTTTCGCAGCCAGTTGTGCAAAACACAAATAGCTTTGACAATTGCTATTGCGGTAGGAACATCGTTCTCAATTGGTTTTTTTAAAATACGCCATCGACTAACTATGATACCTTTTTAAAAACAATTATACTTTTAAATTAATTTATACAAAAAAAAAAAAAAATAAAAAAAATAATAATAATAATAAAACGGTTAATAATACCAAAGGTATTCTCAATTGTTCGGCGAGCCCGGCTTAGCCGGTAATTGAAAATTTTACGTTCATCTGTCAGAGCGGGTCGTCCAGGGTATGGCCGAAGAAGATAGTCTGTAGCTTGGAACGCTTCGTCAGCAACGATAACATAAGGTAATGGGTTACCATCTACTGTAAGTTTCTTTGGGTCAGGCAAATCCATTTGTTTATTGGCAAATTTAATACCCATTTTTGAATCTTTAAATATCCCTCCGTCACTCCGACGTCCACTTGCTCCAACATCAACAAAAATGAAATTATAATCAGCATCACACATAGCTAACAGGACAATGCTGTGATAATTTTTGTAGTTATAAAATTGTGAGCCTGCGTTATCTGGACACTAAAATTAAAAATTTAAATTGTATTCACTCTTTTTTTTTTTTTTTTCAATAAGATTAGATGGCTCTAGCTAAGAAAAACTTAATATTTAAAATAAAAGGCTGAAAAAGATTAAAAAAAATATGAAAAAATCAATAATCTTAATAAGTTGGGCAACCAATTAATCAGATTTTTATAACTGCTAGCGATTTTTTAAATTATTTCAGTCTTTCATTGATAAGTTTAAATCTGTATATTTTTGGCTAGTTTATTTCTTCGCTGGAACAATTGAATTAATTATTAATGTTATTGTTTTTTTTTAATTTAATCTATTCAAATGATAAAATTATAAATTGATATTAAGTTATATTTTAAATAGTAATTTATATCTACCTGTATGTGAACGTGTTTTCCGTCTAATGAGCCGATACAATGTGGAAAATGCCACTCTTTTTCATACTCCCTAGATATTTTTATCCAATCTTTTTTGGATAGTTTGCCAGGCATTACTTCTTTTGCTAATACGGTCCATATCGCCTCACACGTTTCTTTGATTATTTTTCCAGCAGCTGTAGGACTAACTAAATAAGAATACTGGGTTGAAGTTATACAATCACCGGTAGCTAAAAATCTGAATACATAAATACATATAAATAAAAAATAAAATATCAAAATTAATAAAAATAATTTAAAAAATTAAGCCTACCGCAAAGTCATTGCCAAACGAGCTTCAGCAGAAATGGGTTCTCTCACCACAAACCTTTTAGATATTAACGGTCCGACTTTCTGGAGTAAATTTTGGAATTGAGTAGGTGACATTCTCATATAATTTTGGAAAATATCTTCACAAATTACTAGAGTTGGAAAAACAGCCTCATAAAAGCCATATTTTTTCCGCAACTGGAGAACAGGATTTACCCAATACTGTTTCGTTGAATACTCCCTTTTTTTGTGCATCAAAAATTCCGCCACCATAACTAATACAACTAAAAGCAGCCTTTTTTTAGCCATTTTTTTTTTATTAGCCCTCATTCGGTTTTCGTAGTACCACTGATTGTATTTTAAATACATTTATCGTTCTCTTTCAAAATTAACTTTTTTCAAAAATAGAATACGAAAAATTAACGTTTCCGTTTCCGTTTCCGTCTATATTCATTTTATCATTCATTTTTTTTTTTTTAAAATCGCGGTCGCTAGTCGCCGTCGCGAGTCGCATCGCTCCATGAAATTACACCTTAATTTCATGGAGCGATGCGACTCGCGACGGCGACTAGCG
Organism: Encarsia formosa; assembly: GCA_038277355.1. Classification (NCBI taxonomy): domain Eukaryota; kingdom Metazoa; phylum Arthropoda; class Insecta; order Hymenoptera; family Aphelinidae; genus Encarsia; species Encarsia formosa. Next base: position 16,675,233 of record CM076185.1, read on the forward strand.
ACCGCGATTTATAAAAAAAAAAAAATGAATGATTCAAATTTTTATAAAAGCAATCAGCTGATACTAGCTGATACTCGCGTGTTCTACTTTCTCAGAAATAAATCATTTTCTATAATAAGTGTGATTGTAAGTGTATAATTAATTTATTTATGATGGATAAAAATAAAACAGTAAGTGTGGTCGAATAATTTTATCTTTTTTTTTTTAATTTTAATATTTTAAGTAAAATTTAAAATAAGGTTATCATTAATGTCATTTTGTATATTTATTTTATTATAAATAACATAATAGATGAATAAAATTGATAATTTATTTTAGATTATTAATGACCATGAAGTATTCTTGTTGATTGCTGAAGTTGAGAAAAGGGAGGCACTATGGAATAGCTCAAATGAATTTTATGGCTGCAAAAATGATCTACTTTGGCAAGAAGTTGTTTCTGTTAAAGGGCTGTTAGGTAATTTTTTTATTCGAATTTTAATAGTTTTTATTTTATTTACAATTTAAAATAAATTTCTTAAAATCTCTTGCTTATAAAAATTTTTTATTTTATTTCATAAATATTTAATACTTAATTATATATTTTACAGGAGTACTAGATGTAAAAAGTGCAAAAAATAAATTCAAGAATTTGAAGCCCTTGAGAAAAAAACCTGCAGAATTTTTTGCCAAAAAAAAACTGCAGAAATCCTGCTGTATTTTTGCAAAAAATTTCTGCAGCTTATGGACTGCATAAAGTTTGCAGAATTTTTTGCAAAAATTTTGCAGGATTTCTGCAGATTTTTTGCAGGATTTAGATGGATAATAAATTTTATGAAATCGATAGAATTTTGATACTGTGCAGAAATTTTGCAGAATTTCTGCAGATTTTTTGCAGGATTTAGGTGGATAATAAATCTTATGAAATCGATATAATTTATATATTTTGCAGAATTTCTGCAGATTTTTTGCAGGATTTAGACGGATAATAAATTTTATGAAATCGATAGAATTTTGATACTGTGCAGAAATTTTGCAGAATTTCTGCAGATTTTTTGCAGGATTTAGGTGGATAATAAATTTTATGAAATCGATATAATTTATATATTTTGCAGAATTTCTGCAGATTTTTTGTAGGATTTAGACGGATAATAAATTTTATGAAATCGATAGAATTGAAATATTTTGCAGATTTTTTGCAGGGTTTATATGGATAATAAATTTTATGAAATCGATAGAATTTCGTTCGATAGAATTGGTATTTAATAAAATTCTTCAACGAAAAATAAAGCATTTTTTGAAAAAATTTTTCAAGTTTTTGGCGTAATTATTGTTGTTTTTTTAATCATGAATACACGTGTTTTGTGAGTAAGTTTTATTCAAAAGGTTTTATAAACCTTTTTCAGGAGCATGATATTATCCTTGCATCAAGGTTAGTTTTAAAAAAATGAACATTTAAGTAAAACTATGCAGTTTAGTACCATAATTTAAACTAAATTTAAAACTCGAATTCTCTTACCTCTAATTTTTATGGACTACAAAATACCAGCTGCCACCGAGTTCTTCTTTCAATCGGCCTTATTGTATGAGTAATTTTTCGTTTATTTCCTGATATTTTTTCTTTTTTCTTTTCAAAATAGCATCTGATATTACTTTAATCAATTTTTTCCCAAAATAAATAAATAATAATTGATGCTATGAAATTCATTTAATTTTTAATTGCTAAGATTTTTTAATAAACAGCTGCTAAAATAATCTCAATTTGTTATGAAAACTCTAAAATTTTAAATAAATGTTTAAAGTTAATTGAATAAAAAAAAAAAAAAAAATTTTGGAAGATCCGATATAATAAGTGATAAAAAAAGAAAATTTAAATCCATGTATTGATAAAAGTGTAAATTAAAGTATTTACTTTATCTTTTCAATAAATATGACTGTGCCCATATTATTAACGATCATGAAAAATCTTGCGGTTACTGGAAACAGAAGCACTTGGATGATGCTCAGTAGCTGCTAATAGGGGGTCGTTTCAAAAAAACTAAAATTTCTTTACATTTACTGTTTTTGGATGTAAAGAAATTAACCCATTACCGCCCATGGAAAAATCAAAAGTGATATAAAAAAATTAACTGTTGGAAAACCTGTCTCATGAATAAATAGTAGATACGTATTTTTTCTTTTTTCAATTTTCATTGTTTAAACATTATTTATTCAAACAAATTCGGAAAAAATTTTAAATTTTTATAAACAAATAACGGCATTCGATTCTTTGTCCAAAAATAAGGCGAAAGTCATGTAAGTAATTTTTTGATCAGACGCTTAGATCTTTTGCTACGAGCGCTCAAATATGTAAAAATATGGTTTTATAGTGGTGAGCTCTGACTCGTAAAAGTGTATCTTCGGTGCGGCGCCTCGGAGCTCACCACTATAAAACCATATTTTTACGTGTTTGAGCGCTCGTAGCAAAAGATCTAAGCGTCTGATCAAAAAATTACTTGGATGACTTTCGCCTTATTTTTGGTCAAAGAATCGAATGCCGTTATTAGTTTATAAAAATTTAAATTTTTTTACGAATTTGTTTAAATAAATAATGTTTAAACAATGAAAATTGAAAAAAGAAAAAACACGTATCTTCTATTTTTTCATGAGACAGGTTTTCCAACAGTTAGTTTTTTTATATCACTTTTGAATTTTCCATGGGCGGTAATGGGTTAAAGAACAAAAATGCTTGAACTGTTTTGTAACTTAAATTTACTCGACGCTAAATTCATTTCACATGTCTCAGTTATAAGTTTTAAAGTATGTTTCAGGGTATTTTAGGTTGGATACATCAATATTTGAGAGCGGCAATGACTCAGTGGTTAGCGTGCTAGCTTCAGAAACATTGTCGTTCGAAGGGTCTTGGGATCGAATCCCGGCGCAACCAACTTAGAATTATTATCTTCGTTTGTTTCGTCGGTAATATCGATCCCTACGTTCACCCCGACTGCTTTGGGGCTGGTTTTACCAGGGGGCCTGTCGAACAGCGCTGATAAATTTGATAATCTCGAGTGAGGGCAATAATTGGGGTTACTTCCCACGAGCCTGCCGGTTCAGCGCTGTCAAATTGATTGTCTCGACGGGGGCTACTTCAAACTCTGGGTTTTTCGTACAAATCCAGCATCTTGTCTGGAGCCCCATATGAACCATTTGGTACATGGGTAAATACGAAGCAGTGTAGGGACTCAATTTGAACGCGAAGAAGTCGCTGATTAGCCCTAAAGGAGCATAAACATGGCGACTATAAATAAGATAAAAAAAAAAAATAATAATATTTAAACTTTGCTTAACGATGAAAATATTTCCTTTATTTATATCAAAGATACAACTATTTTATTTATTTTTTTTTTTTTTTGCTAATAATTTTGCTTTTTTGTGCTCTTCCAACATTATTCTACGCATTTCTGCATGACAGTCCTTTTTGCATCGTGAAAAATTAGAAAATTTTCTGCAGACATAATCTATGATAAATATTGATCAATTAGATATTAGAACACAAAATATTCATTTGTAACAAGTGATTTATTATCATTAACCCTTTAAAGCCTGAAATGACAATTTTTTCTTTTTTTGTCGATTTCCAAACTTTGAACGGCCGCCATTTTGAGGGAAAAAATCGTAGAGAGACGATTCAAAAAAAGAATTAAAATTTAAGATATAAAAACACGCTTAGAGTAAATTAGAATAGCAAAAAAAAAAATTTCCCACTTTTCTTGAAGTTAAAAAAAAAAAATGCAATTATTTTTTGCCTTTTTTTTTTTTTAATTGCTAATAAACAGTTGAAAATCAATTTTTTCATTAATTTAAATTACTTCATTCAAACATTGATTCAAATCTGGATTTGGTACATTTAAAAAATGTGTCATCAAAAATAATAATTAAGTAAAAATTAAAAGATCATCAAAATAACAAAAAAAAAAAATTACCATTGTTTTCTTTGTCCATGACTTGCATTGCATTCACTTGAGGCATTACTAAGCTTCCGTCAACTTTAAATAAAAAATAAATAAATAAATAAAGATTAATAACAGTTTTTTCATTTGATAATTTGATGGTTAATTACTTTAATACTTACCTCTTTGAGGATAAAACGTATTTTCAGTTTCTATCAGGAATACTTTTGCCCATCCTTGCACACATTCATGGTGTGGTATACTGTTAAATTCAATAAATTGATTGCAGAAACCACACTTGTGTCTTGTAGGAACCTAAAAATAAAAATAAAAATATTCATTTTAATAATATATTTAAAACCTTTATCTTAACCTAGTTATATTTTTTTATAAATTATCAATATTTTACTTACGACCATCATAAGCTCATACAACTACGTCAATTAAATCCAATGAGCACAAACAATAATAATATTCCTAAATTTATCAAACTACTTTTTTATTTGAAGCGGCTTTTTTAAAATTCAAAACCATAGAATCGATGAAGTTACAGGTTACACAAAAGATTGGCTACATTGAAAACATATATCAGATAAGTTCTCAATTTGAATATAAAATTATTTCTCTTAGTTACTGTACAAAATAGGTACTTTGTGATTGTATCAATTTATTTCAGGTGGCCTAGCTTAGGTCTGGTTTCAAAATTGCTAAGAGTCCAAACGAAGCGGTATGTAAAATCAGTTATTTCTATTACCCTGGTCCTCAATTGATTTGGATTACTGATCTCGTAAACGATAAAAAATTCCACACTTCAATAAGAAAATCTCTCAAGAACCAAGTAATGAAAATTGCTTAAGATTACTTTGTAAAATTACTATTTTCAACTTTTTAAATTATTTTTTGGTAAATTTTAGTCTTTAAAATCTTTGATTTTTCAATTTGAGTTTATTTTGTTTTCGTCAAGCCTGTAAACGATGTTTCTCAAATTAATTAATTTTAATTAATTACAAAGTACCTTTATGATTTTAAAAATAATTTTTACAAAAAAATAATGGTTGTTCTTGCATCCAAGCATGATTTTTGTGCAAATGATCTTTTTTTTTTTTTTCCTTATAACTCGGGGTGTCTCTAAAAAATGCCAGCAAGTATTTATTTAAAATTTTTTTTGTTTTCCATAACTAGTCTATACATAGACTATGTATGCTCATTCCTATGTATGGTTTAGGTATGGTGGTCCATACATGGTCTATGTATGGTCTATATATAATTTTTCCACATGGGGAAGTTAGCATTTATTTTATGGACTATAAAAGCAAACTCGTACGGCCCATACTGAAGATTCTTTGAAATTTTAGAAATTGGTTCCCGGAACATAACGTTTTGGTAGGTGTCAAGAGGAGAATTTTCTGAGGAGAGGCACATTTTCTGAAGAAAAAGCACTCAAAATATGTTGAGGTACCTCGGCGCGGATTTGATGGGCAAGCTGAGTGTAGCTTGCAAGGTGGGAATCTAGAAAAGTACGAGGGGGCGCTGAGACAGGCACAGACGAAAAAGGGGTCGTCGCAGGGCTGAGCGTTTTTTTTTTAAATGAGGCGAAGAACTGAAGAATGTTCGGTTGAAGTCAGCAGGGGTATCGACAAACTCTTGCTTTAGGTTTGAATTATTAATTTTGAAAAATTTATTATCGGTTATTGAACTTTTGACATCAGTAAGGGTCGGCTCAGAGTTAGATTTATTGGGAAAAAGGTTATCCAGGTGTTCATGTTTTATAGGCATGGCCGTTGAGACAATGGAGCCTTCGTGGACAAAATGGTTAGTCTTAATTATATCATAATAATTATCGGACATGTAACCTTGCTCGAGCAACTCGTCTGCATGGTTATGTATTAAATCTTTTAAAAAATCAGATGAACGAAGCCGATGGGAAACGGGAGATTGATAGGGTTGAATCTTGAAAATCTGAAAAGTCTGCAAGTTGAGGTCCGGACTATCAAAAGTAAGATGGATAGGAGATGCAGACTGGGAATGGTCAGTGCGAATAATCTATCGAGGAGTAGTGCGATCGCTTGAAGGTGAACTAGAGCTACTACTAGAAAAATTCTATCCTTCTCTTGCAGCACAGTTTTCAGATCAACGCGCCCGCGTAAAAAAAGATCCTATTGTAAACATGTTACAAACATGTTGGCAAAAGCTATTTACATGTTGCGAAAATTTTGGAAGGTACGATTGTTAACACTTTGTTAATATGTTGTTAAAGACCATTTAACAAAGTGTTGCAGTAATGTTACCAATATAGATTTAAAATACTAATTTAAATTTCATCACATAGTTATTTGTATTTAATATTTAAATTAATTTAATGAAAATAGTGTGAGTTTTATCTTTTTTATGATTTTAGATTTATTTTCAAACATCAAAAATACATATGCAATAATTATGTATTAAATAAATAAATAAAAAACTCGAAACTGCACACATTTAAACTTTTTGAAGTAGTAAGTCTTTATATGATATGCAATTGGCGAAAAGGTCGAACATATAATTAATTGATCAAAAAAAATGAATGATTAAAAGAAATACAAAAAAAAAACTCGAAACTAAGTTAGGTTATTTTTTCTTCTGAATTCTCAGAGTACCGCACATGTAGTTCACTACGTCGGTGAAAACAGAGGGTTGGAGACGCCTCGTACATTTCTTATTTACGTAGTCTGAAAAAAATTAAAGAAACGGATTTATTAAAAGTTATTTATGAAAAAATACGCTAAAATATTTTGTTTTTTAAGGTTTGATGATTTAATCTTTTCTAAGTATTAGTTTTTTTTTTTTATTAGAAAATTGTAGAATAATAAAATTTATTTTAAAATGTACATAAGGTAGGTGGCCCCATAAAGCAACATCTAAGGTTAAAATTTTGCATTTTATTAAAAGAAAAGTGTAAAAGTAAGATTAATCTGGACAAATTAGTTATTTTCTAATAGTTTAAACTCTGTACAATCCAAAAAAATATTAAATATAAATAAAATTTATAAAATGTTAATAATAACGTAAAATAAAAAAAAAAATTTCTTATTGGGATCACTCAAATTCTGCCTGACCCCATTTAGAAAATTTTTTGGCCTTATCTGGGATCAGTTTGATAAACCTATATAATAACAACAACAAAAGTAACTGCTCATCAAATAATTTTGTACAAACATTGATAAATTATTATTACATTAATAATATAGTAAATAAACTATTTATTTCAATCGATATGTAGTTAAGTCATATTTAACATTTATTTAAGAATCACAGCAAGAATAAGTACTCTTTTAATTAATTAATTATTATAACATCCACATAAAAATCACGTTTTTTTTTTAGTTATCAACATAATTAAAATTATTCGGACAATACATTTGTAAATAACAGCACATACATTTAAAAAATAAATATAGTTTTTCACATCAATATAAATAAATTAAAAGTTGTTCAAACTGCAGCAATTGCATTATCAGGACATTGCAAAGGTACTCTGTGTTCATCCGAAGGATTTGAATCCTGAGGCTTTTTAGGTCTTCCTCTTATTCGCTTGGTTTTTTGCTGATCGATTTCTCTCTCCTGGTTCTTTCTTTTTCCGACAGTTTTTTTTTTTTTTTTTTTTTTTTTGTTCAGGTGTTTTATCAGCTGCTGCTTTAGCTTTTTTCTAGCCTTTTCTCTAGCCCTTTCTTCAGCTTCTTCTTTTTTAATTTTAGCTGCATTTTCTCTTATTAATCTTCTTGTTTCTTTTTCTTCTGATTTCTTTTCTTCCTGATCTTTCGCAAATATTTTCATTTGCTGCCATTTATTGCTTGAGACAACAGAAGGAAATTTTTCAGTTTTTTTCTTTTGAGGTTTCTTTTGGGTTGAGTTTTGCTTCTTAGGGTCCGGATAATAGAAAACATCATTAAATGGATTTGTACGAATGGCATTTGATTCAGGTTTGGAACCAACGTCCAATGAGTTAGGTTCTGCTTCTTCAGAGTCAATAAGCAACTCTGGATGGACCAGGCTTACATCTTACCTAAGTTTGAAACTAATTTTTTTGGTTATAAAAAAGTAGTTATTTTAATTTTTAATTCTTTTTTTGACTTTCATTTTTTTAAATTTATTTACTGTAAATATTTTTAGTACTTTGTTTTCTTTTTGAATTTCTTAAACTAAAAGTCGTAAAAAATTACTATAAAAAATTTACACTCAACATAAGTCATTATGTCTTCGGGGACGCAAGTCCTGCCTTATTTGGAGTTTTTCTGGGCACACATCTTTTGAAGATGTTCTTACCCGGCGAAAATTTTTAAAAGTTCTCTGGTCATCCTCCTTGGATCGTCTACCCAACGCTGCATCCAAGCTATTTTTTTCTTGTCGATCCAAACGTTAGAACCTTCCGTTAACTGAATCCTTCCATGTCCTGGTTTTCGGCAGACAATCAAAGGATCCTCTTGATTAACAAGACTACTTGAACTACTTGACTCGGCGGGACCAAGCGTGCTCAGAGAGAGAAAAACAAAAAATTGAAACAAAACATCGTCCGGCATGACCTATAGTAAAGGCATAGTGCGTTAGCGGTGGTGACTACGGCCGCCCGTCCATATCTTATTTTTCTTTAACCAATCGAAGCGCGTGTTGAACTTATTAGAGAAGGTTCTTTAGCGGGAAAATATTTTTGAATTTAAACTAATATTATGGTTCAAATTATTGGAATTAGATTGTTTTTTATTTTTTTATTAGTGGCAATTGGATTGAAATATATATTTCTGTCTTTGCGAAATGATGGAGAGTAAAATTACTAAATTGAGGGTGTTAATAACATGGAAACGTATATGATAAATAGATTATTGATTGTAGTAAATAAAATTTTTTCTTATTATTTAATTATATAACAATATATTTTAAAATATTTATTTGAAAATTCTTTTTTCTAGATAAATAATAAATTTATAAAATTAATAATTGTAAAATTATTATCAAATTTATGTGAAATTACTATCTAAATTTATGTACAAATTATAAATAAGATAAATATAATTACCTTTGTAAACATTAATTATATTATATTCTAAGACACAATTAAACACTTTAATTTCGATGTTAAGCTGAGACTTGGTTGAGTTTTACCTGGTTTTCTCAGCCCTTGCAAAGACATTTGAGTCTCATGTATTTTCTCCAGGTTAGAGATCAGGAAATATTTTTAAGTTTTGATTATATAAAAAAAAATATTTTTTTATATTTTTTTTAAGAAGAGAAGAAATAAATTAATTTGATTTATCACATGAACAGAGTTGAGTCTTAAAACGCATAAGATTTGGATGCACTGATTTGTAAAAAAGGTTGTTCGATGATACTTCAACTTTTTTTCATTGGAGAGGGAGTATCTGTTATGACCGAGAAGTAGGTGGATAGTAGTTTACACGTTGCATGATGTATTTTACCTATTCGAGGAGGGAAATTTTGAATTGAAAAGAGTGCATCGAGTTGGCTAGCGAAACTTATACGATTTCTTGATATCGCGAGCAGAGGTTACTCGATCTCGGGAGAATTTCACTGAGGGTTGATAGCAAGGGTGACGCACCAGGTTGCGCAATTATCACTCAGTGCAGGTGGTCATGACTAAGGATGGCCCATGGTGGGGGCCTATGGTACTGGAACGGTCAGAGGGTATAAGTACGGGAGCATTCATTCGAGATCTTTTGCATTGAGACATTAAGCATTACTTAATTTGATTTTGATGAGTTTATTAATTGTACATTATGTTGTACAAAATACATTAGGTGAAAAAGTTATACATCAGATTAAATTACAAAATAAAATAAAATAAAATAAAATAAAGGTATGTAAATATAGATAATATAAAATAACAATAACAGTAATAACAACAATAATAATAATAATAATAATAATAATAATAATAATAGCAATAGTAATAGTAAGATGAATGTGAAGGTATAGATCAGTTCACAGATTCACTAAAACACTATATAATATTGCAACAGGTACACAATTTAACCACGGCGTACCAGACTCAGTCTTCTCCCTCAGCAGTAAAGATATGTGATTTGACGAGATGTTTGAAACTGGACAGGGATGATGATTGGCGTATATGAGGGGGTAGTGTGTTCCCTGAGTAAGTAGCCAGTATATGAAAAGATCGTTTCAGACAGTCCGTGCGAGCAAAGGGGACAATCAACGAATCAAGTGCATGCGGGTTCGCCATTCTCAAGGGACGTGAGCTGAGCTTCTCAACAAACAAATTCGCCAAATAGGTGGGAGTACCTGTGAGAAGGATTCTATAGAGCAAGCAGGCAGCAAAATAATCCCTGCGGCCCGCTACTCCAAGCCAGACAAGCTCACGTCGGTAGGGTGTAATGTGATCACTCTTTCTAATCCCAAAAATGTACCTGATCCCACAATTGAGCAAACGCTGTAGTATGAGATCCTGCCCACCTGAGATATTACAGTACACCAGTGAACAATATTCAATAATAGAAAAAAGCAAGGTCTGCACGAGGTATTTACACAGTTCAAAGGTGGTGCTGCGTCTGAAATGGTTAAGACGGTACAAAAGAGAGTTGGCTCTACGACAAACATACCGAACATGGTCTTTCCAGTTCAGCTTAGAGTCCAGCACCACCCCCAAACTACGCGCAGAGGGGACAAACGGGACTGTGCAGCCACCAAACCGCAGGTCTCGAATACACAAATCATTAAAGACATTGACATAGGACAGGGTCCCAAAAATCATTGCCTTGGTCTTACCAGCATTCAACACCAGCTGATTAGTGGCAGCCCAGTCAGCAATGTGTTCAGCACCCCGGCTCAGTCTTCCAATTTGTGGGGATCAGACGGGAGTTAAGTTATTGACTGTAATAAAACACGGCAATTACACAAGATTCAGATTTATTAAGTATTCGGCACTTGGAGTAAGCACGCAACGTCTTAGCGGTCTCTCCAGCTAGACTAATTGAGTTTGCCTACGCAACGGGCGTTCATCCCTTGCAAGGGACGCGCTTCTCCCACTCCTGCATCCTTGGTCCTGTAGGACCCCATGCACTCTGTCTCTCTCTCACTCAGGCTCACACAAGTCTCGACCCACGGACCTTCGAACTCGTCTGATGTGGTGATCGGCGGCCTTACGGTTCCTCCGGGTGCCTCGCTAAAGGCTTTTGTTCATTCGGTCTTAAAAACTGTGTACGCAGACATTGACTCGCGGGATATTATCTCTGCTCATCTGCTTATTAGTAAGTCTGCTGTTAAGACAGCCCTAGATGGCACGACGACAGCTGCACCGCACGCACAGAAGGATAAGACTGATGAAAACCCTGGAACGTCTACATCTATTCAGGTACCACGGCAACCACGCCCACCTTCAATCATCGTGACTCTCAGTTCTCGCGCTTTACTCTTGGAAATCATCAAGGGCAAGATTCAGCTAGGCAAGCTTCACACTACTGCTCTCTCTCCTAATCTTCCTTCTGGTATTCAGTCAACTGCTATAAGTCCTGCTCTCATCAATATCAATGAGTTCCTGGATAGAGAAACCTTCAAACTTCGACGCCTTGTTTACCAGAAGGCAAGACAACCCAACTCTGGATTTACTACATTTGTAAGAAATGGCAAGGTTTTAGTCCGTAGGAAGAAAGGAGATGTCGCTACTCCCATATCAAGTGAACAGGATCTAGAGCGTTTTTTGTCATAACAGGTATACTCTTACATCTTCTTTCTCGTGGTAATACAACATACTCTTCTTACCATCTTAGATTCATCAATCCTTCACCCCATGATACTCCTTCTTCATTTTCATATTCATCTCAAACTTCCTTTCTAACCCCTGATCAGAGGTCCGTGCGGGGCGGGGGCATGCTACTGCGTGTCTGTCATTTCAATGCGAACTCGCTTAAGGGGCATATTGAGCAACTCAGGCTGTTTCTTTTGACCAGGTTACACGTGATTGCTGTCACTGAGACCCATTTGAGTCCTTCGATTGAGGATGTGCTTGTTGCTCTTGAGGGTTATACTATCCTTAGGCGTGACCGTAATAACCAAGGGGGTGGAGTAGCACTTTATGTGCATCAGTCCCTCTCAGTCAAACACCTCTGCTCGTCTTCCACTGAGTGGGATGGTAGGCCTGGTCATCCTGAGTATTTGCTTGCTGAGGTTTCTCTGGGTAGCGCTGACCCCATATTTGTAGGTGTGGTGTATAGGCCCCCACATGCTCCGTTTGTCCTTGGGTCTGACTTTGTATCCAACCTGCGTGATGGTATGCATGATTACGGTACCAAGGTCATACTCGGGGATTTTAACGCGGACCAGCTTTCAGACTCCCCTGATGCGAATTTTGTGCGCAATTTTATTGAGGAGAACTCTCTGTTCTCGGTTCCATTTGGGTCTACACACCACACCTCTCACTCGGATACCTGGCTAGACCTAGTTCTCGTTGACGCACTTGATACTGTGACTGACTGTTGGAAGACAGAGACCCCTTTCATTGCAGGACATGACCTACAGACTGTTACCCTTGACATTCAAACCCCACAACTTTTGGCTAATGACTTTACTTACAGGGACTTTAAATCTGTAGATGCTGGGGCTTTGAATAAATTTATGTTTAACTGTGACTGGTCAGTATTCACGGATGAGTCGTATTCACTTAGTGAGAGGGTTGATTTCTTGTTTTTTAATCTTAATGCTGCTCTTGATATTTTCGCTCCTCTAAAAACCTTCAAACAAAAGAAGAATCGCCATCCGTGGTTTACTACATACCACCGGGACCTATTGACTGAAAGAGACAGACTCTACAGACGTTACCGACGCTCAAGACTCGATATTGAACTGTTTTTATACAGACAGGCGCGAGATTTTGCACATGAAAGGATCGAGTCTGCGAGACTTGATTACTATTGGTGTAGGCTCAAGGACATCACTGATCCTCAGCAGCTCTGGAAGGAACTAAGGCGACTTGGTATCTCTTCCGGAGCGGATTCTAATTTGGGCGGTTTTTCAGTGGAAGATCTTAATGCTCACTTTGCCTCTGTTTCTTTTGATAGTATGGCGCCGGATCTCTCTCTCTCTTTCTGAATGACTTGGGAAGAGAGGAAGATCATGGTGGCTTCGCGTTTGTGGATGTAACAGTTGACGAGATAGCACGTGCTATCAGTCAGTCGACATCCCAGGCAGTGGGCATTGACTCTCTTCCACAGAGCTTTATTCAGTCAGCTTTTCCATCTATTGGTCCTTTCATCTGCAAAATCTTTAATGCTTCCCTATCGACTTCGACTTTCCCTGAGCAGTGGAAGAAGTCGATGGTGATCGCACTGAATAAAATTCCCTCTCCGTCTTGCCTGAATGATTTTCGTCCCATCTCCCTGCTCAGTTTCATGTCAAAGATTCTTGAGAGGCTTGTCCATAACCAGATTTCTACTTTTGTTGAATCGCAGGGTTTGATGGACGATTATCAGGCAGGTTTCAGGGCGGGACATAGTACACAGACGGCACTGCTTAAACTCACGGACGACATTCGAATCGGTATGGACAGGAGACAAATGACTGCGCTACTACTTTTTGATTTTAGTAAAGCCTTCGATTCGGTCTCGCACGTAACATTGCTCAGGAAGCTGCAATCTCTGGGCTCTTCGCATGGGGTTTTGAGGTGGGTTGCCTCTTATCTGACTGGCCACTCGCAGGCGGTAAAAGCGGAGGACGGCACTTTTACTTCTTTCCGTCCCATTAATAAGGGTGTGCCTCAGGGCTCGGTGCTGGGTGATCCTCTGCTCTTCCTTGTGTTCATCGTTGATATTGCCCATGGCCTTGGCCCTGGTGTCTGCTATGTGGTTTATGCGGATGATTTGCAGATTTACGTGCGGGGCCGACTTGAGGACATGCATGCCATGCTGGGAAGACTGAGCTGGGGTGCTGAGCACGTCGCTGACTGGGCTGCCGCCAATCAGCTGGTACTGAATGCTAGTAAGACCAAGGCAATGGTTTTTGGGACTCCGTCGTATGTCAATAGCTTTAATGAATTGGGTATTCATGACCTGCGGTTTGGCGGCTGCACTGTCCCGTTTGTCCCCTCAGCGCGTAGTCTGGGGGTGGTGCTGGACTCTAAGCTGAGCTGGAGGGACCATGTTCGTTATGTTTCTCGGAGAGCCAATTCTCTTTTGTACCGTCTTAACCACTTCAGACGCAGCACCACCTTTCAACTGCGCAAGCACCTTATACAGACCCTGCTCTTTCCTATAATTGACTATTGTTCACTTGTGTACTGTAATATCTCGGGTGAGCAGGATCTCGTATTACAGTGCTTGCTCAATCGTGGGATCAGTTACATCTTTGGGATCAGGAAGAGCGATCATGTCACACCTTATAGACGTGAGCTCGGCTGGCTTCGGGTGGCGGGCCGCAGAGATTATTTTGCTGCCTGTCTGCTCTACAGGATTCTTCATATGGGTACTCCGCCATATTTGGCGAATTTTTTTAGTGAGAAGCTCAGCTCGCGTCCTTTGAGAATGGCGAACCCGCATGCGCATGATGTGTTGATTGTTCCCTCCCACCGCACGGAGTCTCTGAAACGCTCCTTTCATGTGCTAGCTACCTACTCCTGGAATTCACTACCCCCTCATATTCGCCAATCGTCATCCCTTCCCATTTTCAAACACCTCATCAAATCACACATCTTTACTACTGAGGGAGAAGATTAAGCTCTGTACGCTGAGTATAGACTGTAGTTAGACTACTTACCTGTTGCAATATTGTTTGAGATTATATATTTTTATTTTTATTTTTATTTTTTATTTTTATTTTTATTTTTATTTTTATTTTTCTATTTATTTTTATTATTTTTAGAATATTGTTCTTATTTTTTATATACTTTATTTTATATTTGTTATATTATTCTGATGTAAATACTTATTTGTTGATCTATGTATTTTGTACAACATAATGTACAATCAATAAACACATCAAAATCAAAATCAAATCAGGCTAGAGGCTAGAAGACCACGCAGGGCCTAATGGTTTCCTCACGCACACACACTTACTCTCATACCCCACATTGATTTGTAATTTGGTGATAGAGCATAGCAGCTAGTATTAATAAAGAATTTTGCAGTATTATTAGATTATTAATGGACAAGACTGATAAATTAGAAAAAACTGGAGTTGTTTATAAATTGGAGTGTAAAAATTGTGATGTAACTTATATTGGTGAAACTAGTAGACAATTTGGTGTTAGGGTAAACGAACTTAAAAAATTTTATAAAAACAAAAGTACTGTGGTGTCTTCGCATATGCTTCACAATAATCATGAATTTGATTTTCACAATGTTAAAATTTTAGGTAATTAACACAATCTATATAGAAGAAGATTTTCTGAAATGTTACATATTAATTCTAACAAGAATTGTATTAATAAAAAGACGGATATTAGTTAATAAAAAGATTATTAATAAAAAGACTTCAAAAATTACTCATAGTATTAACAGATGGAATCAGAAAATCTGTGTGTCATTTAAAACTGATAAAAAGTTGGGACGATTCATAAAAAATTATTGTTATGAACGGAATGGCGAGGTTGGTAAATTACACCAGGCGCCAAGTATTCTACACCAGCGGGGCGCGGACGTTTGAAATATCGATAGCGGTGTGCCGGTGCACGCTTCCTGGGGAATTTATTCAGATAAGGGTAATTGATATTGAGTTGCAGATATTTTGCGAGAAGTATGAAGTGCGATAATGAGTATGGGTTACGTATGATTGATAAGTAAGAAAGAGCTGGGCAACTAATGGTATCTTGGTTCGGATGAGTCGATTAGCGTGATTGTTGAAATGCTGGTAGATGGAGTTGGTGGGCTGATCTAAACTACATTTCACGCAGTAAATATGGCCATCCAATTGTCGTTCCAGGAAGCAATAATGGTAAGCAGTTGGCTGCTGCTTTATGGGCCGGCATGAAAATTTATCAATAATGCGCGGCGCGACATCGTTACTAAAGGGTTTGGTAGGAGAAGCAAATTGTTGATAAGCCCGTTCTGTTCTCTTCTCCAGGGAGCGCGATTCTTCTTTTACAGCTGCTTTCGGCGAGCACGGCTCTACCTTGATCTTGACGGGGAACTCCGGGGAGGCGGGCTGCTGTTGAGCCTGTCCGGCGCTCCTCTCCGGGGATAATTGCTCTTCCTTGATTCGTGCGTAAAGCTCCAAAGAAGCAATCTGTCGGGTATGGTCCCGTTTAACCCTCTCTGAAAGAGGTTTAAGCTCTTCCAGAGAGTAATAATCGAGACCGGTCACTGTGTTATTAGTGGGGAGGACTCGAAGCGGCTGGGGGTCGATATCGGTGTCGAAATATCTACGGGAACGAGAGGCTGACCGGGAGAAAATAAACACACATGTTAAGGACGTTGCCTCGTGAAATAAAATCCATAAGAATCGTTTGAAAATTATTGCAATCTTTAAGTTTAGGCTTAAGGAATAACGTGTCAAAATTTCAAGAGGATTTACAATACAGTTTTTGAGAAATTTTAATTCAAAGTTGGGCTAAAATCGCTCCAAATCGGGTGATTTAACATAGGCTCTTATGGGAAAACCATGCTGTTTTTATTTTGCTGTAGTTTTAGAACCAGGTTGGCAATCATCTTGAAATTTGGATATGTCATTCCTAGAGCCTTAAAGAACAAATTGCTATGTTTTTGGAAAACTTCTTATGGATTTTTAAACAATTTCGGCATTGTTTTATTATTAAAAAATCAGTAAAAAGTTTGCTGATTTTTCCTTATTTTTAAAAAAGTTTTCTAGACTTTTGATTCACACTGTCAAAAACTAGAAGTCTTCAGTAATACTATGTAAAAATTTCATAAAGTTTTATTAATTCAGTCTCGAGTACCAATGAGTTGAAAATAAAATAATTTTGTTAATCAACCGGGTAGACTCGAGGCGAATATCAGCTGTTCCCGAGCCTAACCTATGGGCGGCTTCCCCCACTAGTGCCGCGGCATGCCGCGACGAGGCAACGTCCTTAATGATGGCATTTGGTAGGAGGAAGAGTAAGACAAGGAGTTAGAAATTTGTTTTTACTTACATACTGCGATTCCCGTACGAGCTCGGGAGGACGATATCTGAGTTGTGAGCTCGCGAAACAATTGGCGAGAGCGACGTGTATTATCCTCTTTGTTCTTTCGATCTTTGTTGTTGTCTGCCATGGCGAAGAAAGTATTTATTACAAACTGACACACACTGATACTAATAAAAAAAATCTGAGAGAAGAAACTGAAAAAAAAAGGGGGCAGATCCGTCCGGTACGAGAGGCAGGGCCTTACTGCAGGCTGAGGCAGGAATTATGAAGGGCAGCGCGCGCACTGTTACCAAAATTTAAACTATTTGAAAAAAAAAAAAAAAAAATGACTAACGTCACAAACCTATTACGACGAATCTTTGAAAAAAAATACTGAATGGGATACTTTGTTGTAAGTTAGGAAAGGAAAATGACTAACTAAGGGTAATAAAACATTATCGGCGTCTCTTTTTACGTTCATATTCACAACAAACGCAAAGTACGTGCGCGCTAGAGAAAGATGGAAGATGGGAGGGAGGTTTACAGTACAAGCTACAGCAGCATACGGCACCGGTGTACGTGCAGTATCGAGATATATTTAAAAAAAAAAATGAGAGAGGCGGGAATAGTGAGCTTGATAATTTGGGAGTGAGTGACACATTTTATTACCATATATGTATATATTTTAAGGGAAAGCCAAATTCAGAATTTTTTTTACCAGAGTAGCAGGAATTTTTTTAATTTTTTTTGTTTTGGTTTTGGGTTGAAGTAAATATTTAAATAATAAATAATCACTTACTGAAAAAAAAGGAGAAAATGAAATAAAGGTTAGGGAGTAAAATTTTTTCCAGGCAATTAATTCCCGATTTGGGAAAATAAAGTAACTTGCAGTAGACAAAGATTAAGAAAGGTTGAAAAATAAGCACTAGATTTTTAATTTTATGTTACGGAAGTAAAATCGAAATTTGGTTAGATTTCATACCAAAATTATCCATCAAAATCCTTCCTCCTATCCATGACAAAATATAACATGATCGACGGTATATATTAAATTAATTTTGATTAATTTCTTTTTTTCCTTAAGTTTCAGTTATACAAATGAGTACTCTAATATTAATAATTAAAAAAAATGGAGCGAAGAATTTTGTTATAATCTCGATGTATTAAAAATAGGAGATCTAATTCGGTTTTCTGGGTTTCCCGAATTCATGCAAGGAATCTTAGATCTCTTTGTGCGTTCCCAGTTAGCTACGATAATTGGTGTGAGTGAAAATTCTTTGAAAAAAAAAGAATTTGAATGAGTGACAAATCAGAGTAAAAAGATTACAAGTAAGTTTAGAAAAAGCGACCTTTTTAAAAAAAAAAAAAAAAAAAAAAAGGGGTGCACCGAAAGAAAGAGTCAGTCAAAAAACCGTGCTTTCAGTTGGCACCAGAAAATAACTGAATTGAAACTACAATATTGATGCCATGCACTAAAACTTGGGTGCCTTGCACGATTTTTCCCGTGCATGACACAAAAATTTTCAGATCCAGAGCGCTGCTATGATTTTTACTGACATGTCGGTATGGAAGTTTTGTTTATTGAGGTTAATTTTTTATTTCATAAAATACTTCCAAGCCTGCGATTTTCTACTTAAATTAATATTTTTTACAAATTGTTTATTCAAAAACTAATAATACTGAAATTATTTTAATTTAAAAAAGTCTTTAAAAAACTTTAACCATTAAATTATAAATTAAGCTTTTTGAGGTTAGCAGACGTCACGTTTCCGATAGCCAGCATGCAGTGTGCAACTGATGCGTTGCACTGATTTTTTACTGCTCGTTCACGGGTTTTCCAATGCATTGTGATTTTTTGACTGATACCATCTTTCGGTGTGCGCTTTATCTATTATTGCAAGGGAGGGAACAGCGAGTATATATGTAGGAAGCGTAGAAACGGCACACCATAGCTAAGGGAGAAGGGGGAAATTCTTTTTTTTTTAGGCTAGAAGCCAACTCGGGGAATTTTGAGATTTATTTATGCAAAATAGCTTGAATTGAAAGATTTGGAATTTTTTTAAAATATTTTTTTAAATTTATAATTTTTTTTTTTAATTTTTCATCCATGTTTTTCATTAACATTCAAAATTTTTCATTTAGGGGGGAGTATCTGTTATGAACGGAATGGCGAGGTTGGTAAATTACACCAGGCGTCAAGTATTCTACACCAGCGAGGTGCGGACGTTTGAAATATCGATAGCGGTGTGCCGGTGCACGCTTCCTGGGGAATTTATTCAGATAAGGGTAATTGATATTGAGTTGCAGATATTTTGCGAGAAGTATGAAGTGCGATAATGAGTATGGGTTACGTATGATTGATAAGTAAGAAAGAGCTGGGCAACTAATGGTAACTTGATTCGCGAGCGATTGGGCACGTAGGACGATATCGTGAGCTTTATTATTTCCGGAGAATTAATTACGAGATGATGGGTTAGATCTACGACTAAAGAGGAGCGGAGGGGTAAGTCTGCTGGAAGGGAGACTTATCGCTGGAGCAAGGTGCGATGCCAAAAGCGAGAGCGAGACACGCTAGGGGATTCATTCCGATTCTTTCCGACTTATTAAACGGAGCGACATATCAGTAGTTTTTGGTATCTTGAGTTAGTTAGTTCCCAGCTCTATCTGATAGGTAGTTAGGGAATGGCTAATAAAGATATTTAATTGTGAAGCCTAATTGTCATTGTATTGTGATAATTGAATCACCCTTAACGCGACTAACCCATCCTCTCCTAGTTCTCAAGGACACCCGAACCTTAAGTCATCACCAGGAGTTTCGGTCTTCGCAGAGCTTACAACAACAGCAGTAGCAGCGCTCGCATGCGAGTCGGCGTGCAGCAGGTGCGTTGGCACAGCGCGGAGCAAGGTGCTCCCACATCGTCGTCCGTTCGAGTAGAATACACCAGCTTTGGTTGGGAATCGCGAAAGCGGGTCGGTTGTCCGAGTAAACGCGAGAAACGTTCATAATAGAATAACAAGAATTTGAATAATAAGGATGACAAATTTATCTCAAAATCAGGTGTATACAAACTAAATTGTGGAATTTGTAATAAAGTTTATATTGGACAGACCAGTCGCAAGTTTGAATCTAGGATTGGTGAACATTTGTATGATTATAATATTGGGAAAAATGAATCAAATTATTCGAGGCACCTTAGTGAAGAAAATCATTTGTTTAATGGAGAGTACGATGTTTTGCATGTTTGCCAGAAAGGAAGTTTACTTAAGGAGGTTCCCTACCATCTACGTAAGTCAAATGTGTATTTGACTACAGTAGTCGTCTGCTCATTGGCTCAGCTACTTTCTAACCTCTGTATGAGCCAATGAGAAGTCATATTTACAAGAATATAAAATCAATTGTTTATAATTACTGCTACAGGCTCCTAATGAATGTTTTGAAACAAGTATAATCAAAGTCTGATTTTTTCCGATTTTTGTGCGTAGTTACATTAAAATCTGTAGGCTGGAAATTAAGTATTTGGTGTTTTAGTAAATTTCCCATTAGAACCCATGCAAATTTGTGAAATTTGAAATGTTTATAACTTTTTTCACAAGCTCCTCAGGGCTTTGAAATTTTAGCTGAGCTATTTTTATACTAAAAACTATGTGTTCATTTAATTTGGACAAAATCTATGGGCTGGATCTATTTGGTAGGGAACCTCCTTAATGTTTTAGAATCTCTCGAGATAAATAGACTGAGAAATTCTGATTGTTTGTTAAATAATCAAGTGGATTTGAACAACTATGCATTAATAAATTTATTTCTAAACTGATTAATGTTTGTTTATACATATTTATTATTTGTTATATATAAATTCATAATTTTTTAAAATAAAAAAAAACAATAGCAAGAAGAGCAAGGAGGATACACCACGCCGCATAATACTCAATCAAGTTAACCGACCTCATGGTAGCCAATGTGTCAACCAGATCCACTGCATCGATTGTGAACCCCCACCGTGATTGTATTCACCTAGGTTGTACCCAGTGCCGGATCAACGGATAGGCAGAACAGGCACGTGCCTATAGGCCCCCACCACATGTACGAATTTTTTTTTTTTTTTTTTATTTAATATTAGAAAACATAATAAATACAATTCAAACAAAGCACCAAATTTTTTTTTATCGTATTTATTCTGATCAGCACTAATTAATTATTTGATACTACTAGATACATTTTTTAAAAAGTGATGATCTCTTTTACGCTGAATTTTGTCTAATCCAAGCTCTAAACCCCCAAAACCCTGGGCGCCCGAGTTCAACCAAAAAAACTCATCAGCTCTCCCCCAAGCTTTAAACCCCCAAATACCCTGTGCACCCGAGTTCAACAAAAAAACTAATCGGCTATCCCCCAAGCTCTAAGCCCCCCAATACCCAGGGCGCCCGAGTTCAACGAAAAAACTGATCAGTTATCCCCCAAGCTCTTAACCCCCCAAATACCCTGGAAGACCGAGTTCAATAAAAAAAAACTGATCAGCTATCCCCCAAGCTCTGAGCCCTCAAATACCCTGGGCGCCCGAGTTCAATGAAAAAACTGATCAGCTATCCCCCAAGCTCTAAACATCCAAAACCTTGGAAGATCGGGTTCAATAAAAAAAACTGATCAGCTATCCCCCAAGCTCTGAGCCCCCACAGCCCTGGGCGTCGAGTTAAGGAGGCTTGGCAGCGTAGGGGTCGTACCTAGCGGGGGCTCTTGCGGGTGCATGAAATTGAAAATAAGAAAAAAAGTATTTTTTTTATTTATTTTCATTAGTAAGTGATTATTTATCATTTTTAAACATATTAAAACAAAATTTAAGATAAAAAATTTTTAAAACCGTTGAAAAATTGGATGTTTTGAAGGTTATGTACCGCAATTTTCTATTTTTCTTGTAAATTAGCCCGATAATCTCAAATTTTTATAATTTTAAAATAATCTTCAAATTTTTATCTTTAAAATGACACCTGACTCGTAGTAAGCTTGTGGATTTTGATGATTTGCCAAATTTTTAAATGTTTTTTTCCATAAGAGCCCATGTTAAAAAAAAAATTCTAAACTGATTTTTTTCTCGAAAACGAGTCCGACAACCATTGTTGTGTTAAATAGAAAAGTTGTTTGTCTTACTTCAAGGAATCTACAGGAATTTTTTGGTTTCTTACTTTTGGATTTTGAAAAAACTGCCAAGCCTCCTTAAATAAATAAACTGATCAGATATCCCCCAAGCTCTAAACCCCCAAAACTCTGGGCGCCCGAGGTCAACGAAAATACTGATCAGCTATCGCCCAAGCTCTTAACCTCCCAAAATTTGCTTGGAGGGAGAGCTTGGGGAATAGCCGATCAGTTTTTTTGTTGAACTCGGGTGCTCAGGGTATTTGGGGTCTTAGAGCTTGGAGAATAGCTGATCAGTTTTTTTGTTGAACTCGGGCGCCCAGGGTATTTGAGAGCTTAGAGCTTGGGTGATAGCTGATCAATTTTTTTTTTTGAACTCGGTCTTCCAGGGTTTTCGGGGTTTAGAGCTTGGGGGATAACTGATCAGTTTTTTCGTTGAACTCGGGCGCCCAGGATATTTGGGGGCTTAGAGCTTGGGGGATAGCCGATCAGTTTTTTTGTTGAACTTGGGTGCCCAGGATATTTGGGGGTTTAAAGCTTGGGAAATCGCCGATCAGTTTCTTTGTTGAACTTGGGTGCCAAGGGTTTTGGGCTCGTTTTTTTTTTTTGGACGTCAATTTTATAAGGGTCGGGAGGGACACCCTCTAGCTGGAAGGAGTTATTGCGCCCCTGACCTCAATTTTTAAGCGTTTTAACTGAAATAGTAAAAAAAAATTTCCTTGCGTAGGCCCCCACCAAAATTGTGCCTATAGGCCCCGATCGGGATAATCCAGCACTGGTTGTATCGCCTGTGTTAAAGGCTGACAGACAATTCTCCTTACTTTTTTTATTTTTTATTATTTTCATATTTTTATTCAGCCACCTTTAACACCCCCATGACAGGTTTTCATTGTCAGTTTTCCTGCCTTGACCTCATGGACCTTCAGGAAACTTCGACGAACTCGTCAACGCCTTGTAAATAATTACTATCTTAATCGAGTTTATTCCTCGCCTTTTTCGAGCAGTCCATTCGAGACCATATGTTTGTTTAATCTTTACCCAGCGATGGCCTTTTTTAAGAAGAAATTAACGATTTACAATGTTTTGTTAAAATGACTGGAAAGAGGTAAGATATTCTTCTTTTCTTATTATAACAGATACTTCCCGGAAATCTGGAAGAGAGCAAAAATCTTCCCGATTTTGAAAAAGGGAAAACCACCCACCGAGACTTCAGACCGATCAGCCTCACTCCGGCGGACAGCAAGGCTTTCGAGTCAGTCATAAATGTTTCGTTGAAGAAAATCCAATCAGTACGGTTTCGGACGTCAACTTTCAACAACTCATGCAGTCCACAAAGTCTTGAACGACATCAATAGACACCTGTGGAACGGTATATCAGTGAGAGCCTGCCTCATCGACCTCGAGAAGGCCTTCGACTCCATGTGGATTACCGGTCTACTCTACATACTCAGTCTGCCGCTCCTTTTCTGAATTATATCTCTGTTTGTTATAAAGTGATCGAAATGGCCCCCCAAAAAAGTAACACACCATTGTTTTATCAACTAGCCTCTAATCTACTGTTCCCAACTAAGAGTAAAGATTTCGGTTTTACCATTAAATGACACCAAACGAAGGTGTTTACTATTTCATAAGTTCTTAAGTCATGTTTCAAATGCTGAAAACTGCATCTCTTCTTTCCTGTTCGATTTTAATTTTAGTGAATTTATTACCCGGTTTTTTGTGAATTTTTACATTTTTCGTAAAAAACTTTTTTATTTTTCTCAAGTGTAAAATAATTTTTTGAAAGTCTAGAATATGACAAAGGTTCATATTTAATAGTACAAAAACGAGTTATAAACTTTTGGGAATGATCCCAGAGGTTAATGTCAATTATTTTTTATTTGTTAAAAACTGTTGTGCCCCTTATGCTCGGGGTATGGCTCGAGAGGTCGCGTCTAAATGCCAAATCTTGCTACCCTTGACTATTTCCATTAAATCAGGGTCATAAAAAACTAAATGACTTTTTTGGACCACTTTCAACTCTTTAAATGCTACTTTGTAATCATTTTTATTATGATGATATTTTAAGTTTTCTTCCCCTTTATTCGTTTGTAATTTTTCAATAAATTCTTGCATTGATCTGATTACACCAAGAGTTATTCTCGCCTCAAAGTCGCTTTTCCAATGAACAAGATTTATGTAAAAATAATCAAAAATGAACGAGTCATTTCATTGATGAATGATTTAGATAAGTTCTTGTATAATAAGAGTTCTATATTTCTATTCATCACCCCATTCAAATCACTATACATAACCTCAATGACTGGAGTCAATTTCCCCCGCATCCCGCATTACATTATAAAAGAGAGCTAACTTACTATTTATAATAGTAATAACATGTTTGTCGATATGAAAATATCAAGATTGTAATTAAAATCAACAATTACTCAAAAGCCTTAATGGACTGTTTCCAATTGTATAAATGAATAGTAAAATAAACTTATGCACTTGAATAAAAATGTTTGAATTAATATCATTTTATAAAATTAGAGATTAATTTAAAAAAAAAAAAACAAAACAAAACAAAAAAAAAAAAAAATTATTACCTTACTACATCCACATGTCAATCGATTATTCACATCTTACGTTAAAAAAAAAAAAAAAAAAACTTTGCTTCAAGCCATCATTTTCTTGAGTTAAATTTGATGAATAAAAAAACCATCCAAAAAATCCTCTATTTCACCAGAAAGCGAACAATAGCGAATAAGATATTTTTTCTGTTTCTGTGTCAAATCAAGATTAATTGAATTTTAATTTTTCATAGTTTTTTCATGTATTTAATCAACTTAAGTAGATAAAAAATTTATAATAAAAGTATAAACGAAGAAAAATTAAAAACAATTAGTTTAAAAAAGTTTTGACTATTAATTAATAATTTAAATAAAAAATTCAAAAAAAATTGATGATTTATGTATTTTATTACTTATTAGCATTGGCACTCCTGTACATTTTATTTATTCTACGCGCTTACAATCAAGCGTGGCACGAGCTTTATACCAAAAAATTGATATACAAAAGAAAATAAAAATAAAAAAATAGAATAATGCAACGAAATAAAAAAATAACAGTAATCCTATGATATTTAAAATTACAGTAAATTAATGCTGGTTTTCACAGCATGAAGAGTATTCTAAGCAGAATTCACAAAGATCGAGGATAAGTCAGCTTGATTGTGGAAATCCATTGTTAAAGCGACCATCGGCTATGATAATTTTGAAGTTGAATCTTAGAGCATTTACCACTTGTTATGCCATCCTCCGTGTCCTCCGTGCCAGCCTCCGTGTCCAATCGAATACAGGGGCCAACCGAGTGACCAGCCGCTGTGAAGTCCGTGGCCTGACCAGCCTCCGTGACCCGACCAACCGTGACCATACCTATTTATTGTAAAAAAATCAATGAATTTTCACCGCGTTTTTTAGAATCCTCGGGCTTGCTAAACTACTTTCGTAACTTCGTCTCTACTTTTTTTCATATAATCTCGTTGAATAACGCTCAACATTGGCGACTTAGCTGATTTTTTATAAATATAATATTGAAAACATTTAAAATAATTAATTAAATGTCAATAAAGAGTGAAAAATCGATTAATTGAAAGAAAATTGAACAAAATATTGTGATTCAAGTCTGTAAATTCGTAGCTTTATCGATCCGATAAGTTCTTTTTAATGGTTTCATAAAAAATAATCAATACTTTATTATGTAACTAAAGAAAGTAACTATTAGTAAACAAGTAAATTTTCAATTTTCACCATCAAAAATATAATTTTTTTTAAATTTTTCTATTTTTAATCAACCTAGCTTGTTCAATTGTTTGATTAGTTTTTTTCTCAACCACTCTGCTGCCTGACAGATCAAAAATTCTTTCTAACTTACAGTGGGTAGCTATGCAAATAGAGTCCATGGCCTAATCCGTGGCCATAAGAAGGCCACAGCCAAGGGATATAACTTCTTTTGTCGACTTTCTTGTTGTCTGGTGCATCATCGGCCGCTAGTGGTTCCTGATAAGCGGCTTGTTCTCGATCAATTTCCCTTGGTTCGTTGGGCCTCGAGTAAACCATTTGGCACAGTGCCAAACCCACAAAGACAAGAAACTTGAAGAAACAAATCACAGCAATTATTACTTCGATAAAAAATTAATTTAATTTAATAATAAGCTGAATAAATACTATGGGGTCGGCTAACGATTTTATGATAACAAAGCACCTATATGAAAAAAGCTCACGGCTTACCAGCAGTTTCATTTTATTTTATTTTTTAAATTCGTCTGACCGAGTACACGTACAACTGATAGACTTAGTCCACAAGCACAAGACTTTTATACCGCGTTTTTCATCCAACTAGTTTAGATCGAATTATGGACAAATTCCAGATTGGACCACTACTTTGCACGAAGTGGCTCCCAGCGACACTCCCATTATAGAATTGCAAAATACGCAACACAAGACTCTTACGCATCCAGAATGTTACCGCTGGCCTACTGAAAAAAATCTCCACAAAAACGAGATAAATAGTCGCAAACGCACTATTAAGGCATACTGTTGGCCAAACCGGAAAAATGGATTACCGCGAGGGGACCCGCTAAGACAACGAATATTACAAGATCAAGCGGTATTTAACATGTTTCAAATGCTAGAATGAAAGAAAAAATCAGGAAGACTTATTGCGTTCGATATGTCACACAGCAGGAGAAATCAATGGGAATCAAACTTGGTTAACCGGATCCACATAATGTCATGCCAGCGGCATGTCACAGTCCCCTCTTAATCAATCCGCAATACTATTACCGAATCTCAAAGTTGCATCTTATTTTTGTAGCAAATCAGCAAATCTATTATTTCCGCGGATCAAAAATTTTAACCAGGAAGTAATTAAATTTATTTATTCCTGAGGGACTTTTTTATCTAATTAAATTAATTCAATTTTTTAATCTTTCTCTTTAACTGTTAAACTCGACTATTTCCTTGCTGACATAATAACAAAAAAAATTCATATTTTAATGTCATTAACTGAAACTACCAAACTATAATTTATTGGCTACGCAAAGAGAATAAGGTTTTTTGTGACGCATTATTTTCTCAGACTGGAAAATTAAGTAAATCAAAGTATGCCTATGAAACTGCTGTCAATTAAATTCAATTTAAACAACATTACTTCTAACTTTCACTGACTGAAAGTTCTCACGCTTATTTCTTAGGAAAACAAAAATTAAATAAATGTTTAAAAACTGATTAGCTGATACGTTTTAAAATCTATACTTGAAAAATCTCAAATTCAAAATTTTTTTACTTGTAGTCCGAAGTTAAATGTTAACTATACAATATAGGAATATCAGTTTGGTGTTCGTACTATAGATTTTACCGTTTTTTAATGAATTATCTATAAATCAAGATCTTGTATTTTATCATTTGTTTGACTAATTTTTTTGTAAATTTAAAATTTAATCATTTTCTAAAGTTTTGGATTTACTTGGTGAAAATTCATGGTCAATTTATTAATAAAACAAATGGTTTCGAATTTCACAAATTTTTTTGAAAGTAGTACATTTGTTTTATTAATTAATTAACTAAGTCATTGATGCTCTTAAAAGGGGTAAGTACATTGCCTTCAAATCAAAATTAATCATCAGAACTGCATAAGTTACTGCATTTTGAAGTAAACTATAAATTGTATGTAAATTTAGTTTTCATTTAATAATGTGCGTTTCTCATAATTAATTTACATAATTAGTTCAAACTGTTGAATACTTCAGTCCTGTACACTGGGAAAAAAGTGGTATAGCCGGAAAATTTTCGAAAAAATATCTTAGTGATCGCAATGTTTTTTAATATATTTTCAAATGCTTTTTTTATGATCAATATGAAATAAATTTCTTTTAAATCAGAAGCAATTATTTAATTTGTTGTTTAGCCATGGATTTTTAATTGGTCCTTTGGGAAATTAAGGTATTTCAAAGTGTATAATAAGTAAAGCTACAGCGTCATAAAATGATTTTACTTTTACGGAAGCTAGCTGACCGATTTCTTGATGCGCGCCGCAGAACAACGACAAAAGATATTATATATGTCAGTGCAAGCTTTCTCCGCAGCTAGTTGGTTCACCATGCCAGCGTAAGTTAGCGAATATCCAGTCCCGTCTATAGATGTAACTCGTCGTTAAAGGAAACAAGCCCTCACGATTAAATAATATGGGTGGGTCTAAAGAAAAAACTTGAATTTTTTGACGCCCCTGGACAATCCAATTATTCAGCCTGCGGAAAATTGAAAGTCGTCTGCTCGCATTGTCACGCTTTTGGTCAGACTAATACAAGCCTCTTTTTCTACCTCCCCAGTACTATTATACTATATCCTGATTTACTCCGTAATCGATTCTTGATTAAAATTATTACATAGGCATTTGTTGGCGCAATCTTTTATATTTATTGACGTAAATTTTTAATAAAGGTACGTTTCTGTGATTTACTTATTTATTATATTTTTTTTAATTCAACATTTTTTTTTATTTTTCTTTCTTTCTATTTTTATGTACGCAGTTAACTATTGAAAGTTTAAAGTCTGTATCGAAAACTATTGAGAAATTCGTTCCGGGTTATAAAACTGCTGAAAGTGCATAAGTTTTACTTTCTTATTGTCTCTGTAATAAAAGCGCGTCTTCTATTGTGGTCAACAAAATCATTGTAAAAAAATCACTTAATTTTAAGATAAATAAAAAGTTACCACGGCTATTAACTACTTTAAACTTGAACTTTTTCTCGATTTCAATTTTTTTGGTCCAAGTAAGAATTTTTTGCTTTACTTTTTATTTTTAAGTTCTCAAACTTTATGCCTTCAGCATGTAATGAAACGAAAATTCATTCGAAAACTAAATTTTGAGAACAATTTAATGCTTGCAAAATATGTTTTCACCTTTTTTTAAGTTAAATTAATACATGCATAAGATTTCATAAAGCTAGAAAAATTTTTTCTCGAAAACTTTTAATTTAACAAAAACGCATTGAACAATCTAAAGTTTGTTGCGCCCTACTGAGGTAAACAAAAAGTCCATAAACATGTTTAATAATCGGATAAAAACTCGTTAAAAAAAAAAAAAGACAGGGAGAGAGATTACGTGAACTTGCGACAGTTTTAAGTTTATACAAACTTAATTTTTCACGCATGCTTACTCATTAAGTATTCTTACAATAACAAAAAACCTTTTAATTTTTTTTGTGTCGCAAACACTCTGTTTCAGTAGCTCTTTGTTTTACTGTTTATGTCTTGAAATAATTTTTGGTGTGGGTAATTCCGGTGCGCGTTTGGCTGTAGTAAGGACTTTTTTACTTATCAGTTAAGCCAGAGGCGCTTCGTCCCGGTTCACTTGGTTTTAATCGACAGGAGGTGGCAGTGGTGGTAGGTAGGTTCGTTGCAATTGAAGAGAAACTCTCAATACTTCTTTTCGATATTATGCAAAATCCGCTTCGATCGATTGGCCATTCTTTAACGGGCTTTGACGACCAGTGGTTCTATGATCGACAGTTTACTCGCTAAAGCCGACACGCTCGGGTTTCAAAGATATTTCTCTATAGTTTTATACAAACTGATAAAGAACTGTATATTTGGCGTGAAAATTTTTTTTAAAATTAATAATTCACTTTTTTAAAGAGCTTTGAAAATTTTTAAATTTCTAACAAACTTAGTGCGACGTAATTAATTTTTATCAATTTACAAAAAATAGTTCAAAAAGATTATTAAACGGAAAAATAAAATTTAAAGTTGAATACAGAATCAAAACAAATGTGATTTAAAATAGTAGTGCAGTTTAGACAAAAGATACGAGTAATTACAAATGGAAATCATTCGTTTCATAACACTAAAAATTATCCAGTGATGAGAATCTTATTTTTAATCTGCCTTATCCAAGTTTTTCAACTTATTCACGGAAAAAACATTGACGAGATTTTTAGTCAAAATGATTCAAACGAAACTGACGAAAGTACTCAAAGTACTGGAGAAGAAATACAGCCAAAGAACAAAACCGGAGATGTTCGGGATAAACGTGCACTTGGTATTCTTCTCCAGGGTATCATGGAAGCTTTGGGCTACTCAGTGTCACCAATACAAATAGCAGCAATACCAAATGCTCCCACACAGACTAATTCGGCTTCGAGAATGATGATAACAACTATGCCAATGAACTCATCCGCTTCAACTCCCAGGCAACGAGAAACTTTACGGTTCACCGGTGTACTCAATTTTGGGAATAATTTGAATACGACGAATTTGGTAAATCATCTGGCACAATATGAACAATTGTTCCATGGAAACAGAACTACGCCAGCTCCTTCTCCATCACCATCACCTTCAGAAGTAGGTTCGGAGTCGAATGAAAATTTAGAGAATGAACCCGAAGTACCTTTGACAGAGCCACTGTTGGTAAAAATACCACTGCCGATTGCGCCAAATCTTCCATCCCCTCAACAACCCTTGCCGACACCAGAAGAAGACATTTACCACGAAGAAGAATACGGTGGTCAAAATTCAGAAGAGTATCATGGTACTGAAGATAATGAAGGTAATAAAGGCAATTACGAAGAAGAAAGTGATAATTATTCACATAATGAGGATTACGAAAAAAATCATGAAGAGTATTACGCCCCGGATGATAGAAATTATGATTCAGGAAGCAAGAAGGAAATAACCACCAAGTCACCTCCTTCATCGATCAAGAGTTACGAAAAAGAATATAAAAAGAACAAAAATATTATAAATTATAGTATTGAAAATAAAGAAATAAGAGACCCTAGTGAAGTATCCAAGGAAGTTCCATCGTCAAATAGTAAATTCGGTCATTCAGTATATGTGGGAGAGCCAGACTGGAAACAGAAGCAGAACGAACATGTTTACAAACTTGCTGCTGAACAAGAAGCTCGTGCTGAAGCTTTGGCTGAAGAAAACTCCGAAAGAGAAAAGGAAAAGAGTCGGGAATACGAGTTAGAAGAAGATGACGAGAAATTTCATCAGTCGAGAGAAAAAGAGATTAAAGATCGGTATGAAACTCAAAGATCTAAATATGAATCGAAAAAAAAACCGTTTTTCGATGACGAAGATGAAGAAGTGCCAAAAAAAAAGAAGTTTATGAATTTTGAACCTGATGAAAGTGAAGAGAATGATTATTATAAAGAAAAACCTAGAGTAATTGAAAAGTCGACAAGCCGCATTGAACAAAAAGTAGAATCAAGTAAAGTATACAAACAAGAAAAAAAACCTGCTACTCGAGTTATTGAGAAAGATTCTTTTGAAATTGATAGAAAGTCAAAAAAGAAACAAAAAAATCATGATTCTAGTGAAGAAAAAAATGCAAGGAAACATCAAATTCAGAAAAAACTACCTATCAGTTATGATCGCGAAAAACTACGTAAGGATCCTGTGCTTCGTGATAGCTACGGTGAAAGCTTGGAAAAACAAGGACGTAAAGTAGACGAACGCATTTCTGGATATTTTAGCATGTTTAAGAACCCGAAAACAGGTATGTACGATCCTAACAGAATTAAACAATTTGACAATGCCGATCTTATAGAAAGCTTTGAAAAAATTCGACAAGAATACGACCCACCAAAAAGTAAATACGAAGAGTACGAAATTGACGATGGCGAAAATGAGGAAGTAGAACATCGTACGGAAAATAATTCTAGAAGGACATCAACTGATGATGGAGAGGACGAGCCAGAAAATAACGAAAATGTTTCAGTAAATAATTCAGGAAAAGAAGTATACAGTTCAGAATTAGAAACATCAGACTGCAGTAATTGTACTGTAGAAAAAACTGAAGTTTCGTCGAAAGAACAAAGCTCCACGAATAAAGTTTTAACATCTGAATTGACGACACACAAAAATCCAAAAAATCCAGTTGGATACGAACCTTATCCCTCGAAATTACTTCAAGAGCCCCTGGAATACGACGAGGGTATAATATCGAGATTAACATCTTACGAATCTCCAGCAGTTACTAAATTTAGAAGCAAGTCAAATCAGAGGTCAAGTCAGAGTCACAAGAAAACTGAAAAAGGACAACATTCGATTATTCGGCCAACAGCTGGTGCAATACCAGAAAAATTAACTCTCAGAAGCCTGGTTCAAGAAGTTGAGACCAAAGAGATTAAAGCGTGGCCTGCGCCCTTTGACTATGAGCACGAAAACTCTGAAAACAAAAATGTGATATTAAAAACCACTAAATTTCCTCAAACAATAATAGAAAAAACTGAACAGAATCGACCATCTCTCCAGCCCAGACCTTTTAAACTCACAGTTCCCGACTATACCAGTTACGAAGAAGCTCGTTTCTTACCTCCAGAAGAGGCCGCTAGTAGAGTTAGACTTCTTCTAAAAGAACATGAAAATAACGCGTATAATGCTGAAAAAGAAAATTATCAATTGCATCCCAAAAATCACCAAACTGGAGACAAATTTCCTCAAAAATCACGATTGACTCCGTAAGATTAAATCAATATTTTTTAAAAATATTTTGGAAAAAAATTTTTATTTATAAAAAATAACGAAAGGAATATTATTTCTCGGTTTAATTTTTCACTACTAGATAGAGTTGAAAAAAACTAGATTGAAAGTCAACTTGAAGCAAGTAAAAAAGAGCACTCCAACCTAAGAGTGGCTTTGGAGTGAAATTGAAGAAACATTACTCTTACAAACAAATAAGATAGTCGAATCAGCCCCCACGGCGAATCCCTACAATTTTACTGAAAATTTATTTGCCTACTCGAGCTAGATTGAATTTAATTAACTTCTAGCCCTTTTTAGTGTTAAACACGGATCAACTCCCTGCAAAAGGTCAATTTAATTCAGTTAAAATCAGTTAAAAATTTAATTGGTCAATAAAATCTTGATTGACCAGCCAAAATTTTTTTAACTGTAATCAATTGATTTTATTTTATTTTTTATTTTTCAATTGACGCAGATGCAATTGAATTAAGTTAAAATTAATTTTTTTCAATCACATCTAATTTTTTTCGATTGATTTTAACTGTCACGATTTTTAATTGAATTTAATTGAAAATAACTGAATTCAATAATTTTTTATTTTAATTGTTCTTAACTGATTTCAATTGTCACATAATTTTAATTGAATTAAATTGAAATTAGTTGTTTTTAATGAATCACCTTTTCTAATTGTTTTTAACCGATTTTAACTGTTGCAGATTTTTCATTGAATTCAATATTTTTTCATTTCAATTGTTTTTAACTAATTTCAATTGTTACATAATTTTCATTAAATTGAATTGAAATAAATTTTTTAGTGGTTCACCTTCTTCAATTTAATTTTGAACTGATTTTAGCTGCAGTTTGATTGAGTTTTACTGCAACTGTGAAAATTGAAGTTCATTATAGAATTGAACAATCAGTAAATTTATTCACAATCTAATGGTTTTATTTACTAAATTTTTAAGAAAATTGTAAAAACACTTTTGCAGTTATCTGCCAAAATTTGGCCTAGAAATCCTTTTAAAAAGTATCAGTCCACGCGCTCTGTTAAAAAAGTGTCAATTTTGCACTTAATTATCTTCACTATGACTTGGGCAAAGCTTTTAAAATTTTGCAGAGACAATAGAACACATAGTTAAAATTTTAAAAATTAGTAAGAAAACGAATTCGTGTTACAACTACGTATCGTGTAGGAGAAGCTCACTTTTTACTTGCTTCGAGTGGATTTTTATTCGTTCTTTAAATACTTATCTTAGAACTTGGTACAGGAAAACAACATCAAAATTAACAAGTTTTTTATTTTTACATCCTGTAAATTTCACACGCTTTTTACTAGTTGAAAATTCGAGCAAGGGTATTTTGCACACTATTTTTGCAATTGTTTTGGGTTATTGGATTATTGGACATTGTGCTTACATCTCGTAAAACCAAGCAAGGGTATTTTGCACATTATTCTTGAAATTATTTTGAATGGGCGTAATTAGATATTATAGGATTAAATTAGTAATTTAATCGTCAAATCTGTGTGAAAAGGAGTTACAAAAAAATGGAAGTGCGTTTTGGAGCTTAAACAATTAGGAATACAGTCCACATGTTACTTTTTCTAACAAATAATTTTGAACTTTTTTTTACGAATCATTAAAAATCATAAAAAAAAAAAAAAAAAACAAGCTGTTTAATAAAGCCTCAAACTACTCTAAACTTCATATTTTGAAGGCACCCTTATACTTTCAATAGAATATTTTGGATTATGCATAGCAAAGATCAGAAAATATAATAAAATTTGTGCTAGATTCAGCATTATAAGCCTATTATAACAAGTAAAATTAGATAGTCTAAATATAACAACATCAAAATTTACGTTTTCTTAAAATTACTGATAGTTAGATACGTATTAGAAACCTTGCCAGGATACATGACTAATAATATTGCAAGGACAACTACTTCCTAAACAAAACTCTTCACTAATCGAAATTTTTTTTCGACCAAAGAAAATAAAAAAACGTTCCAAAATTGATTTGATAGATTTAATTGTGCTGAGAAAAAAGCTCAAAATTATCATTATTATTGTTTGTGTAGTCGCATAACTAGCTTACAGTCAAAACTCGAGAGAGTGGCCATATAAAGTGTAAATTAACTCTGATTCAATTTCTTTCATTTACTTATATAACACTGTGCTTAATTTTTATTTAGCTATGATCCGAAAATACGGACAACTCAAGCATCAATTTTGGAGGATCTTAAAAGAACAATTAGTACAGAAAGATCAATTAACTATCTTCCAAGAAATCATTCTCCCACTTATTCTCCATCAGCAGCCGAAAGTAGAAATCCACGGCCGACAAAAATTTCTAAAAATCTTCATAATAATCATCAGGAATCAAGATACGTAAATGAAAACAAAAATCAATCGATTAAAAATCGACAAAACTTTAATCCTTTAGCTGGTTATGGAAATGAAGATGAAAATAATTTAACAAGAAGAAAAATAAGTGTAAAAAAAAAGACTGAAAATTATATTGAAAAAGATGGTACGCTTCTTGTACCAAAACCCACGCCATATTTTTATAATGCAAAGTCCCATGTTATTACTGAAGATCCCGAAAGTAAAACTAAAAAAATTAATATCAAAGAATACCGAAACAGAGTTGAATCTCTAAAATTATCTGAACTAAAGCACTTTCATCCAGAAGGTTCTGTTCAATACGTAAATTATGAAAGACATCTTTGAAAAATTCATGTGATATTTAACAATTTATTTATTAGAAAAAATTTTTTTACAATAAAAATTTTGTTTAATTGTAAATTATTCATTTGGGGATCAACTTTATATTTAAAAAGTTAAATTCAAGAAGTATTAATTGCTTTATAAATAAAGTTAAAGAGTATTTGAATAATATATTTGTAATGTAAAAATTTTAAAAATTTTACTTTATTCAATTAAAATTATAATTTCAAATTTTGTAAATACTTGAATATTAAAAAAAATTTTTGTTAGAAAATAATCCAATGAATTTATATATGTTCTACTATATAGTATTATATTTAGTAACTTACCATTTTGTTTAAGTCATAAAATTTAGTTGATACTCTCTGATCAGATTTTACCAGGTGCTCAGCTAAAATTTTTGCGATTAAGAACAATTTAAAAATTTCACGAACATTTTAAATGCCATCTTTAGGTGGGACAGTGAACCGTGAAGGTATAGAATTTAAAATGCTCATATGGATTCTGACTCAGAATTTCTGACTTGCCGACGGAGTTCACGAAATCATAACAAAATCCGATAAACATAACCTCATTTTTTTTAAATGTGTAATACTGCATCAATATGCTGATAGTATGTAATTATTTAAGTGTTAAGTTATTATAACTGATAGGTACACTGATATTTCAAAAAATTTAACTATGGAAAATTTAGAAATTTTCTTAAAAAGTCTAGGAGTTGGTCCTAGACCAATAAATGACCCTCTTCTTGAAAATGCTCACAAATTTTGTAAAGTGTTTGAACGAAAAGGAGTTACCGTTGAAGATGAAGAAGAACTTTGTCATGAGATGTAATAATGATACTGATTAATATTAATTAATAATATTAGTAATTTTCATTTTTATTAATCTTTAGAAATATTTTTTAGAATGAAGGAATTTCCATGCAATGCTTGTTCAGCTATGTTTGAAAATTTACTTGAGTATGAATTACATTATCAGGATTCTCATCATTTTGTTTGCGCTGAATGCAAAAAGTGGAGACCAAGTAGTCGGCTACTTGAAATTCATGTCCAAGAAACTCATGATAGCTTTTTCAAAGTTCTTGCTGAAAAACAGCCAATGGTAAGCTGATTTGATTTGTCTTAATTTTATAAATTTCAGTTTTAAATCATTTTTTTTTTTTTCAAAAAATTTAGCATCAAGTTTATTTATCATTGTGGTTAATAAAAACATGATATATTAAGATTGTTATATAAATTAGATAAATCTTTACATTGACTGTCCTACAACAAATAATCATAAGATATTTATATCTGTCTTACAGTCTAATCAGACATGTGGATCATTAGATGACTCTTACTTAAAATCACCCCCAAAGAACCTAAAATATCAATTAGTAATCAATATTACAAAACCCACAATATATGTAACTTCTGGGTTTAGCAACAAAGGAATATCTAATGATCCTCTGCAGCCCCACCTTTGAAGTAACCTTAGAAATCTGTAAAGAAACCTGTAAAAAAATTATTATGGGAAAAATAATAATTTTTTCAAAGGAATAATAATGATTGGGAATAAGAATAATTATTATTTTATTATGGAAATCATAATTTTTTTGCAGGTTTCTGCACAGATTTCTAAGGTTACTTCAAAAGTGGTGCTACAGAGGATCATTAGATGTTCCTTTGTTGCAAAACTCAGAAGTTACACATGTTGTGGGTTTTGTAATATTGATTACTAATTGATATTTTAGGTTCTTTGGGGGTGATTTTAAGTAAGAGTCATCTAATGATCTACATATCTGGTGAGACTGTAAGACCGATATAAATATTTTATAATTGTTTTATAATATTGAAAATAATTGAAATTGGCAGACAGTTATATGTTAAAAAATTTTGAAATTAAAAAATTTTAAATTTTATCTAAGTAATTCAATCAAGTACTCAAATTAAATATTTTTCATTAATTTTTGAAAATTATTTCAGTACCAATGTTTTGTTTCTGAGTGCGACATCAAATTCAAAAATCCACTTGAGCGTAAAGAACATTGCAGACAAATTCATGAGTTTCCAAAAAATTATAGATTTGATGAATCAACAAAAACTAAGTCAATGACTCCTATACAATCAGCTATGGAGGTAGATAATATTAAACCTCAAGAAAAAAAAAATTTAAGGGTGAACTTTGGAAAAAATCACAAAACAAAAACTTTTGTACAAAAAAAAATTGATTCTAAAATTTCAAGTGATTTAAATGTTTCTTATACAAAAGAAAAAACAAAGTTTCCTCCTGCAACAATGTTTATTCCTCGACAAGTTCAACAAAAAACATTTGCAAATGCATTAACAGGAAACATGAGTATGAAAAAAAACGTTCTTGAATCAAAAAGTTTAATGGAATTAGAGGAATCATTACCAAATACTTAGTTATAAATAAAGTTTGAATAACTGTGATTACATTAGAAAATAGGTAATTTTATTTATAAAACTATTAATATATTTTAATAAATTTTTACAATGAGCTTAAAAACATTCAAGCAAATTATATTTGATTATGAAAATGTGTGTGTTTTTTATGTACAGTTTCATATTTACATTTTATCAGACTTTTTCAGACTTTTTCAAATCAAATCACAAAATAGTTTTTAAACATGATTTGAGAAATTCAAAATGATTAATATAATTAATATTTACAATTGAACTCTTAACAATGATAAAAAGTTTTAATGTATCTGCCTTTCCATCAACATACACTTTAATTTTGCGTTTTCTTCTGTTAAAAATTTAATTTGAGATAATAGCTGGCTGGATTGATGTTCAAGATAAGCTGCTCGAATGGCGATTTCATCTTCTTTGGCTCTTCTGGCGTCTCTGGATCTTTTAGCAGCTTCATTGTTTTTTCTTCGTCTTTCCCAGTAAGCAGCATCTTTGTCATCAGCAGTACTTGTGGGTACACATTGATTTTTATTGTTTCTACGCATTTTAATATTAGTACCTTCATTTGTTCTTTTAACTGTATCAAGCATCCTGTTGCGAAATTCCGAAAACTCTTTATCCATCTTAATATCTGGAATCAAAGTCATGGAGAGTGGATCTTTGGGATAAGCTTTGAAGGGTCTGGTCACTTTTTTCGATTCACCAGAAAGTATACCGTATGCTTGAGGGATTTCTCTTGTAACAGGAGAGTTTGTCATCTGAAGTTGAGGTAGAGTGAACGTAGAGTTGGTTTGCGTGAACAAATTTGGCAAAACCGATGGAACACTTACAGGTATCGGAACTGAAAGGCTTATGGGAAACAGCGAATGAGTTTGAGTCTCCATCGAAGTTGTGTGATCGTACATCGTCTGTAGCCTGGCTTTTTTTGGAGAATCCATATCAGAAGGTGGCGTCAGCATGTATCGATTTGGAGTTTTCCTCTCGTGATTAGAAGATGAGAAATTGTACGCTTCCTCTTGACGGTAAAGGTGAGTTTGAGCAGTCTGCTGCATTTGCTTAACTTCGTGTCCCTGTGCTTGAAAGCCTTTGTGTTTACTGTCGTTGTTGTTAGTTTCATGATGAATTTCCGGATAAACTGAGCCTTGAAGAGGTGAACCCAACGCCTCTTTTTCAAAGTCTGATTTGGGACTGGACGACGGCGACTTACGGACGGAGAGATCAAGTACCGGCGACTCGCAACCTGGATCGCAGCTGTTGGAGTAATTGACCCCGTGAATGTCAACCTCGCTCTCTCTTTGATTTGTCATTTTGATTATTTGTCGACCTTTAATCATAAATATAAATAATAAAATTAATTTTTCAATAATAAAAAATTTTCTTTAATAGAAACATTGAGTTTTGTTTTTCAATTTAATAATTTTTAAAAATTCATGAAAATTTTCTTTATTTTGCTACTTTTTATCACCGCGTTTTTTGCTAAGTTAAACTTATAAGCGTTTTTTTAATTGTTACATACTCTTTACTTTTTAAAAATACTGTTTATTATTTTATAGTTAAAAATTTTAGGCAAAAAATAATAGTAACAATATATTTGGGTAAAAGTTAATACTTGATAAAGGCATAACTAGAATTGAAAAAAAATACTCAAAAATCATTGGAAACTTGTCTAGTCTAATTTTTTTTTTATTATTATTATTCCAAACTAAAAGTTAAATTTTTTGAATTGCTATAGAATTTATAAATAATTTAAATTAGAGTTGAAAAATCCATTGATTTAATGACTTTAAATAAAAAGCAATAAGAAAAGTTTTGTTGATAAGTAAACTTATAAGTTTATTAGAATCATATTTGTCAAAATAAACAAGCTGGAATTTCGAAAATAAATTTTTACACGTATTTTTTTCGAATTACTTGGCCGCCTGCTACTAAGTACCAGTTACTAGTACATTTACCTTAAAAATATCTTATTCTTCGAAGTAGTTTTTTATAAAATTGTAAAATTTGAATAACATAACAGTTCTTCTTCAGTATAAATTTCAAAACCAAAAGATAAACAAAATTTAAAAAATTTACCCAGTCGTTAAAACTGCACACCACGACGTTCAATGCACAAAACAACACAAATCGTTCAATAAGTACGATTCACAGAGGCAACAAGTTTATGCGGATGTAAACATCGGAGAGCAACTCAAAAACTCCGTAGTAGTACTAGTAGTTCAGACTAGAAAACTGAACTGACTGAAACGCAGTCGGACACTAAACTGTGGCAGGGGATGTTTTCAGTTTATATACATCACCCTCTCCACGCCCACTTTTGAAAATCTTTTTGAGCTAGCCCATGGTCCTACTACCTGCAGAAGATTGGCTGAAGCCGAGCTGTAGTGGAGGGGGAAATTGACCTGTGTGGAGGCATCAGAAAAAATGGAGGTAAAGAAGAATAGAAAAATGGACGATTGGCAGGGGAC
The DNA here is from genome assembly GCA_038277355.1 of Encarsia formosa. Lineage (NCBI taxonomy): Eukaryota > Metazoa > Arthropoda > Insecta > Hymenoptera > Aphelinidae > Encarsia > Encarsia formosa. Next base: position 16,715,447 of record CM076185.1, read on the forward strand.
AATGTTTGAATACGGTATCTACTCAAATTTTTAACGTAAAAGTTTAGCGTCACCGCTTGATAAATACAAGATAAATATAATCTCGAAGAAAATTTATAACTGAAAATTTCTCACGCCCCTATCTAATGACTTTATTTAACTCCTCCTAATATTATTTAAATATCCTATTAAAATTACTAATTTTCAAGTTTTAATTAAGTTGATTTCCACTTATTATCAAAATACTAGTCATGATAAGTAATTCATATTATCCTCTTAATACACCATCAACTACTTCTTCATAGAAAACGTTGTTAATGGTGAAAATAATTACGTATGTATAACGAATTTTAATCCGAGTTTCATTTATACATTTGAATCAAGCAAAGTTAAAAAATATAATTTATTTGAAATAGATTAAAATAGCCACAAGACTATCTTTTTTTTTTTAATTCCATAAACTTATTCACTTTGTTAAAGTTCGTTCAAAACATTGAAAATTTTAATGGTTTCAAAACAAAAATAAAGTCCGGTAAAGTTGAGTAGCAGTTGACCTTAAAAACATTAATTTAATCACTTTGCTTATCCGAAAAACAAACCTAAAACTTAATAAGCAATTACTCCGAATCAAAATAAGGTCTTCATCACCTCTACCTATTTCAATGAAATTTTCTTTAGGTGCGTATAATTGTATTGTAATAAGTTACAGAAATTTCAAACCTATATTACATTATCTTCTTGTGAGTTACACACCTACTTTTCTGTTACATCTCTGTTGAAAATAAACACGTGTAAGTTGCACATGTTACAATACACGTGTCTTAGTGTAATTTACACGTGTAATAACTGTATTTCATTTGATTTTCATGTAATTTTTATGTGTAACTCTTGGTATGAAAACTTTCACGCATTGGTTAATTCATGCTGCTATTTTTATGCTATTTTTAAGTGTAATTGAAAAATTACCCATAAAAATTACACATAAAAAAACCAGCATAAATTAATTTATTAATGCGTGAAAGTTATCACACCAAAAGTTACACATAAATATTACATACAAAAATTACATGAAAATCAAATAAAATAAAGTAATTATACGTGTAACTTACACGTGTTTATTTTCAACAGGAATGTTATGTCAAAGTGACTGCTCGTACAAAATTTCCTGAATTTTATTTCACCTGTATTATTAAATCAAATTTTGTGCCAGCAAGGCCCTATCTAGACGCCCAGCCCAGATAGTCTGGGGTGCGATTCTATACTGAGATTAAAACTAATTAACATTACCAAGGGCATGTGCCCATGCATAGTATTTTTTGTTTAGTTATTATTGTTAGTTAGTGTTAACCTTAGAGTAGAATCGCGCTCCTGCAAGAGGCCCAGATGGGAAATACATATAAAGCCACCCCTAAGAGGGCCTTGGTGGGGCCGCCCAATTAAATGAATTCAATTTTGGAAAATTTTATTTTATTAAAATAAGGTTATGTTCTGCCGCCATAAGCAAAAGAGGCCGTAACTGTCAACTGTCACTTTTCGAGTATTTTGTGTTTAAAGTTTGAAACCTCATAAATGTTCGACGTTATCAAATCAATACAAAAAAGAAATGACGAAAGCTAACTTTACTAATTAATGAATTTTTTATACATTTTACATCAGTCTTTCAAAACCCCGTTGTTAGTCCACACGTGTGACCACACGTAAAGTTAAAAGTATAATAATTTTTTTTTCTATACTTATGAATAACTTTCAGTAGCCCGGGATCAACTCTCACTCTTTTCCTTGTATTTAAAACTTTCTTCATAATAATTTGACTCGTTGTATTTGGTAAAAAAACTTAAGTTAAAAATTTTGATCCGATGGATGATTATCAATAAAAAATTAAAAGTCACTGGTTATAAATTTACTATAAATTCACAATGTAAATGCCGTCAAAAATTCTGCTACAAGTTCACTTTTTACACAATCTTAGAAAATGTTTATACTGTCAAAATAAAAAAAGAGCCGTGATAAACGTCTTTTGCTCCAAAAAAAAAAATTGATCGCCTACAGCTTTAGTTGGGCGATAGCCGGGCGTTCAATAGGCCCCTGCAGCGATCGCCGCGTTACATTTCCCAACTGGGTCCTAGAAGGAAGTACACCAAACGGACATCGAATCGTTTCCCCCTTTTAAATTAGCGGTAAGAAAAAATGGTTCCTGATTCTTAATCGGACGGCGGCCATTTTTTCTGAGTGGTAATTTTGAAAGGGGGAACGATTCGATGTCCGTCTGGTGTACATATTATGTTTATATGGGGCCCACTTGGCTGTCTGGACATTAGACAGGCACATTCTACGCGGGTTTATAAATTAAAATTCAACATGTTTTTTTTAATACTAGCATCTATTAACCTTTCTTTTTACAGATTATTATGCTTACATAAATCAAGAATAAATAATGAATTAAAATTCAATGTAATTAAGACATTTTTTAATCAATAATCGACCAAAAAAAGAAATAACATAAAAAAATTGAATTGACTTTTTGAAAAATTAAATGCAAAAAGTATAAATAAATTTGTAAATTACACGAGTCACAACATTCATCCCAGTAGACGTAAGCAATATAAAATTCAGATACAAGTATTTTTTAAAAAGGCTTTTGGCATGCGATTTTTGGAAAGACTTTGGGTTTATCCAAAGCCAGGCCACTGCAGAAAGGAAAGGTAAAGGGTTAGTCCGGTTCGGCGCGGGTTGAGAGCGCAATGAGTTGCAAAGTTAAAATTGAATTAATCCCCACGGACGAAATCTTAGCCGCTGCGGGGCGCGAGGTAAAGGGTTTTCAGGGTCTGGCAGAGCGAAAAAGGAAAATCTCGAGTAAATCCCGTTAGAGTAAAGAGAGGGAGAACCTTGGCCCACTAAATCCTTCCGAATATCCTGCCGTTATTGGCACGCTATAGCCGGACATTATGGCGACGTAGTGTTGGTGCACCGGCTCGGCGTAAAGTCGCATGATGGGAGCTACCGAGCACGGTGATGCTAGTAGTTAGTCGCTTAACCCTTTGGGCCCACCCATTTTTCTCGAGCTGCCTCTCGTCTTCTGTAATATTTCAAAGGTTGTCTTTGTAGCCTCGACCGAGTCTGATTTACGAGCTCGGTTCTAAAGCTGAGTCGCGAATTTGCGTAAATACGCCATAAATTTGGTAAAGCAGCACGGCGGTAGCAACAGCGAAAGCAAGGTGGTGGTAGTGGTAGAAGGGAAGAAACAAAATTTGCGAAATTCGCGGTCCTCGCGCGACACGCCGCGGCTAACCCTTTTTCTTGAAAAGCACAGACTAATCCCGCTCACTTGCTTGTCCGCCCACCCTTCGCTAAAGGGCAGCTGTATACGTCTCGAACTTACAACTGACCCCCTGAGCTTTTGCACACGCCCTCTTTATTTCTTACGTAGCTGCGATAACAGAAGGGGCGGATTATTCCTAATGCCCTTTTTGTTCGAGGGATTCCCTGCAGGCAGACGCAGCTTGCACCTCCTAATTTTTCTTAATTTTCTCCAGGAGCCGTTATAACTCATTGGCTTACACTAGCCGCTTGACCGGTGCATGCCGTTAATTGCGGATTTTCACGTGATTTATTTTGCCCCGAAAGTGTCACGTTCAACAAATACTTAGTCGATAATGCAATTTCTATGATTTGACTTTGACGGCCTACTCCGAACTCTTTCGGCAAAGTCATTCCGGGCAGCTTTAATCCTTCTGCCTTGCATTATTGACAGAGCTGGCTCATAATAGCTCCAAACGGCATGCACTTGGTGCGATTTCTTACCATCGAATCTTTTGCATGCAACTGACATTTTAAGTTACGTCAGTTTTGAAGTTACACAGTGTACTCATTTAATCTCGTTCCGAAAGAATAAAAAACTTTTTCACCAATGCACTGAATAATTAATTAGCCACTGTCATCTGAGAAATAAAGAGATTTACTCTTAATTTAATATTTAATTAATTTAAATAATTAATCGAAACAAATAATTTTCCGTAATTTCAGTTTGTATGTATCTGATATTATAAATAACTATAAATTAGCATAAATTTTCAGTGTGCACTTGGTAAAAAGTTAAATAAAATTTCGTAGTTTTTCAGAAATCCAATGGCCTTAAGAAAAATCAGTTTTTAATTTATTATAATAAGTGGCGTACAGAAATTTCAACTATAAATTTTAAAATTAACCGAGCTAAATTTTCTATTTTCTATTTCTGTCACACTTCCTGACAAAAAATTTTCATTAAAAACAAAAACAGAATAATAAAAATAACGGTACTCTCTTTACAAAAAAGATTTCCCTGCTCTTGAACCAGCTAAAAAGCCATTCACCCATCCCATGCGAATTAAAAGCTCGTGATTTGAAAATCCGCAGGAACTGATTGACGGGCGTGTAACCCGAGCCAAAAAAAAAAGACATCCCAAAAAGTAAAAGGAAAATTAGGCACGGGCCGAGCGTATACGCACAAAGGAAGATGAAAAAAAAAAAGAAGAAGGGCTCCATCAGCGTAGGCGCTTTCGCAGAAAAGTCCAGCCGGTGCAGCAGCAACAGCAGTTGGTCTTTCCCATAGCGCGCGGCGGGGCCGAGCCCTTGGCCACATAACCCACATTTGAATAGTGCAACCCGTTATTCGGCCGTGGTTTTCCCTTTTTCAGTATTTGTATATGCGTTCTAGGTGACGGCCACCCGCTAGTCTCTTATGCCCTGGAGAATGAGTAAGAGAGACATATAGAAAAAGGGACTTTTTGCAGCATCTGCTGCTGCAGTCTGATGTACCGATGACGATATAACGGTACGAGCAGCTTTGTAACAAATGCCTCGGCGTCGATATGTCAATTAGCTGAGGTAGTGCATGCGATTTTCTTTTACTAAATTGACGTGTGCTTTCAGCAAAACACATTTTTTTACTTTGTCGCGAAAAAATCCTTTGGTTTAGTTTTTTCTTTATTTACTTAAAATTTTTTACTTTTTGTCATCTGCCGGCTATCACGAATATTCTAATACAAAATAACTTCTTGACTCATTTACATCACATAGCTTTGTAATTAGTTTTTTTTCTTACCTGCAACCGTTATAAAGTATTTTTTTTAAATACCATTTGTCGTATAACCTTTCACAACGGGGCACGCTTTAACTCATTTTAAACTAATTTAGCCTTAACTATTTTAAAAATTTCGAGTATTTAAGGTAGTCGTTTATTCATTGATCCATTTAACCATGTCCAATTCAGTAACGGTTTCAGTTACGGAAATTTCAAATTTGAATAAACCCAATGGATGGCAACTAACAAGTACCTATCGGAATCCAGTAGTAGTGACAAATCTTATGAGCAGGTATAAATTTTCTCTGGATCTAACTCTGCACGAAAAATTTTCTCCGACACTGCATTTTTCTCTGCATTCAAGCACGAAAACAGTCAATGACTAGTCAACTAAAAACGGCATTGTTATCCAAAAATTGCGATAAGAAAACTCTCTGCAGGTCCAGTGTAATGACTGTTATCATCTACAATCTAAAGAGCAAAAACACGCTTGCCGTGAAACTTTTCTTGGGTAATCTTCTTTTTGAGCCAGCCTGAACATCATGCCGAGTAAACTAAAAGTTTATACGATAGCCCGCCCTTCCTCGAAAAATTTTACAATAGTCTTCTCTAACTACACTTACAATGGAATCTAGCTACTCGACTAAGACAATGAACGACTCATCGTTTGACCGCTTAAGCTCTGGTCGATATAAGGGTGCAACTACAATGGACCTTCATTAAGGATGTTATGGACCGTATATATTTGCTTGTTTAACCTTATTTTCCATAACGTCTTTTGTAGTTGTACCCTAATGCAGCTGACGCAAGTTTCTGGTTACGTCCGGTCTCAGAAAAATTTTCCCGCCACCCTCCGATACTCGGCAGCCTTGAAGGAGAGTTATCATAAAATATTCTGGTCCTCCCAGTGACCCGAAGAAAAGAAAAAACAATACACAGCTGCAGTTTTTTTGACTACAGATGATGCTGGGGAGGGAACCGAGCTAAATTGTACCTGGAAAATAAGCTAGTTCGAGTGCGCGGTTTATTGCCAGTCAGTCGATTGGCGTTGTAAGGACGCTAATAATCGATTTATTAACAGTTTTGCCCTACCTGAGCTGGGAAATTTTGAAGGGACAAAAAAACACGTGTTCAAAATATTTTTGGAAAACTTTTTTTTCTCTCTCTCACTTTTTGACTTGTAAAAGTTAATAGTGGCTGGATTTATAACTGCCAGTTTGGAGTAAAAAAAAGCAAGTTTTTTTTTTCAAGCCAATATATTTTACACAACTTTGCTCTGCTCCTTCTATCTGGAACAATAAAAAATTTACAGATTATTTAGCAAGGAGTTTTTTGCGAGCGACTGTGCACTCTAGACTCACCAAAAAATTAGTAATATAAAATATTTATATAAATAAACTTTACAAAGCACTTTTTTCAAAACCTTTTAGTCTAAAATAATTTTAAAAGTCCACCAAAAAGTCCAAAAAATTACTTTTTAACTCTGGAGTGCACAGCCTCACAATTTTTTATGGGTTTTATTTTTAGAAACCTTTAATTTTGAATCAACTGTTGTTTGCATGATTTCAAACAGCGGCTAAATTAAAAAAGAAAAAGAAAAAAATTGTTAAATAGTAAATGAGACTAAATAACTAATTGACTTGTTAATTATAATATTTAACAAGTAATCAAGACAAGTGGCTTTCGACAGGTAAACGTGAAAAAGCTGACAACAAAGTAATACGATTTCAATTTTAATGCGAGCTCAAACGGATAATGTCAGACATAAGCCAAATCCAAAAATAAAAACATACCGGCGATCCCCGAGACCTGGAGAAGCTGTAAACGGCAAAGAGATCTAAATGCTTAATAAGTACTGCACCTCCTATAGCCATCGCGTGACAAGAGGAAGAGGAGGAGTGTCCTCGTTTATTGTGTTTGCATTGTTATATTTACTTACTGGATGGCAATAACTGCTGTAAAGTTATTTTGCGAATTCACAATGAATATTTGCTCTCGTTTTACGCCAGGAATTCTTTCTTTTAAAGATGCTCCTCCTCTCTTGAAGTCGAAGAAAAAAATCATACCTGAGCCTGCTTGAGCTTCTGTAAATACTAAAATGCATTATACAATACTACAGCAATTTTAGAGACCGGGGGCTGCAGTTATTGTGCAATTTCTGCAAAGACGATGGCAATAAAATATCGTTCCACAAAAACATTCTTCTTATTTTTCCCTCTGCTTTTTTGTAACAGAAATCATTATGTTTGCTCGGAGCAGATACCGATCTCAAGCATCTCGGTAATGAGCCTGCTGCGAGAAGTTTAGAAAAAATTCTAATATTTTCAAGAAAAACAGACGTTACACGTGTGTGTGGCTGGCCAGTAAATGGTTCCAGCATCCTTTAATATTCGATAAATCATGAAAAAAGAAAAGCACGCGTGGTCGAGAAAGACATTTCCTGCAACAATTAGATCAGTCAAAAGAAAAGAAAAAAAGATGATGCAGTTAGTCGTGAATAAGATGAAAAAGAAATCAAATATCACAGACAAACGGAAGTCACCCAGACGAAAAATTCACGGGAGGTCGGTGTCAAACGATCATTAGCCCGAACGTCACATGCCGTTTGGTTCCTTGATTATTATATAAATACGAAGCCAAAAGGGCTCCAAAAATGCCTCTTTCCGGCGTCAGACGCCCCGCGGAAAATCACCTTAATTAATGATGCGAGTGATGTGACCTTCCGAAATTTGAACCCAAAACATTTGTCCCTGCACGTGTGTCATCGCAACTCAATATTTTGTTACTCTCGCTGTTCAATCTTTCTTTTGATTGCAAAATTTAAAAACTTTTTGTAAAAATAAAAAAAAATTCATACAATTATTGATAGCTCGGCACTGTATCTGATCCTCGTAGCTATGAGATATCCGATTTGAACTGTAGTTTATCAAACCATTGCGTGTTTAGAGAATTTCACAATAGTTATCTATTAATAGACACTCTTGCTTCTTGATTATTGATAGCTCGGCACTGTATCTGATCCTCGTAGCTATGAGATATCCGATTTGAACTGTAGTTTATCAAACCATTGCGTGTTTAGATAATTTCACAATAGTTATCTATTAATAGACACTCTTGCTTCTAAACTTATCTGTGGTCATTATAATTATGTAGAAAACGCCAAAAAGTCACGTAAGCCACTCTATCACTTGTTCCTACAACGTTCGCTTTTATTTGAATTTAACGACAAAGTCTCGCAAAAATACATATAACACTGATTTTTAATCATTAAAAAATCATTAATTCAGTCGGTTTGGTTGGTTAGAAAAAAAAAGGTTCTCACGGTTGATGATATCATGGGAAAAGCGATTATGAAAAAAAAGAAATGCATATTAGCTAGGGAACCACATAAATAAAAAGTTTTCACGAATTATTCGAATTTTTCGATTACGAGAAGATTAATAACTCATTTAATGTTAAAAAATTTTCCGAGAGTTGCGCAAATAAACTATAGTCAAGAGTAACATTCATCAACAGGCCTTAATCGAAGTGTAGTAAAGTCCGATATGGTCGGATGTGTGTGGCCAAGAGTCTGTAGAGATTTGAGCGCGTACGCTACGAGGGTTGTACCTATGGCGCACGCCTTTAGTATACGCCCACAAAGCGCGACGCAGTGGCAGCGCGGCGATACCGCAAAAGAAAGTCGTCATGACCCCCTTTCGTAAACCTACCCGATGGCTAACCACCAATGAATATATTCAAAAAAAATGTCTTTGTTATACCATTGGGACCACCTAATGGACCCATCGAAACCAACAAAATTTACCGTTTATGACGAATGACCGCGAATTTTACTCTAGGGAGTTGGAGGTTTTTTTCGCTTTCTTCGACGTTTCTCTTTCTTTCTTGTGGGAAATTATTTTTGAAATTCCAGCTGGTTTATTTTGAAATGAACTTACTTTTGATCATCTCTCAAATGAGGCATGATCATGGTTTTTACACAAAAGACACTTTTTTCCCAAAGATGTTCGTTTAAGGGTATTAAATATAGCAACCGGAAATAGGTCTGTATTAAATTTTTTTTCCACCGGACATTACATGACAATGAACATCAAAGAAAGAAAGAATTTGAAAAATATGAAAAAAAATTTCTTTTTAATTATTTTTTGTTGAGATAGCGAGTGTTTTGGTTTTTAAGATTTTCAATGATAAAGGTTCGCGAGATCAAAAGTTTAAATTTGAGGGCTAGCACCTTGCTGGTTAACTTTCTAGCTTTTTTGAAAAAAATTAACTACCATAATAAATAGTTGACTTTGATTTTCTACACCCAGTAGCTACTACAGAAAAAAAGTACAGGTAGTAAAGACTCAATTTAGATTTTTTGCACCCTATAACCATCGCATTTCGAAAATTCAAGACCTGCGAGGCAGTAAACTCAGCTTTAAATACGTTCCACCATAAAATCCTAAAAACCCAATAATTCAAAGGTATTCGTAGAAGGGTAAAATATTTCGGCATCTGGTGGAATTTTTTTTTGCATGTGGTTTGCAACAATGAGATTTTACAATACCTGAAATCCTCTACTTAACTCCGATGTTTTTTTTTTCTCTCGCCGTCTTTTTGAAGTCCTCCGAAAACATGAAGTACTTTGAAAGAGCAAACAATAAAATTAAGGATTATTAAGGTGAGGGGTTTTAAAATTTATTAGGGAGCGGGTTGTAAACGCGTCCACCAGTGGAAAAAGAAAATCCGGTAGTTTTACGATTGGCCAAAACGTTGGAGTAAAGGGGCATTTGGCAGCCCAAAATAAGCCAAATCGAGCGTACGTACTTAAAAAAAAAAAGCCGCCACTTTGGCACACATCTTTCCCTTTTTTTTTTGTTAAAATAGAGCAGCACGCGACACTCCGTTACGGGGTGTCCTGTTACTAAGCCCTTCGGCAAAGAGTTATGGGCTTTAACGAACGTCCTTGAATTTAAAAGAATGTTTTCGGACGTTTTTTGTTTGCCGGAAGGATTTATCTTTTCGACCGCAAAGGACCTTTTTTGAGTCGAGCACGCGTACGCGCAGTTTTCAGGAGGTCTACCGTCGCGGAAATAATATCTTTTCGCGTACGAAAATTTGGAGCAGCTGTGATGATTTTCCCCCTTTTTTCTTCTTAATTTCTGTTTTCGTAAACAAGTTGCGTACCAATTGTGGATTTTTCCTAGTTTTCTTCCGCTGTTTGAGGCTCTCGGCACAATGTAAGATTTTCTTTTCTTCAAGTATTTCCAGTTTTCTCAAAATTTACCGTTTCAAAACCTCTTTATCACTAATAGTCTCTGAATGATAAGAATTATATAATTATTATACTTTTAACAAAATTATTTTTGAAATTTACTCATGAAAAATAGTATCTCATCGTGTTACAACGGCCATGTTCTCACTGACTTATAACTTTATAACCAGTAAAACATTACATTACAATAATCACTTATAATTTTTCAAATAATTTATAAATTTACAGAGTTTATACCTTGAAAGACAACTCAAAACAATTTTTACATAAATAAAAAACTCATTAAATTTTACTTCTAAACAATTATATAATATATAGTTCAGATATGCCATGAAATTTTAATTAGATTTTGATTCTTGCTTTTATCCTACATCATTATTTGTTTACGTCGAGAAAATTGAATCATCATTGGAACTACCGTGTTTCCCCAAATACAAGTAATGTAGTCGGCAGAACGATTAATAGCTCAGAATATTGAACGTTTAATCTTCTTTATATGAATCACTGTTCATTCGATTGTTTCAATGAGATTTTTTAATTTTGTAATTAGTGGGATCTTTTTTAAAACTAATTGTGGTGATAAAAATTTTTACTTATTCTTGGTTTTCAGCTTGTAGTATAAAGTTACTCCGGTTCAAACTATTGGTTAAAAGAACCCTTGAAGTGACACTAGAACTTATCAAGTATACCGCAATTTCTAAATGATTTTTTCAAGCAACACAATATTAATGATTTTTATAAACAATATTGACAGAAAACTTTTATAACTTCTGTAAAGTATTAATAAATTAAAACTATATACAGAATTTAATTTATTTTTAGCAGAGATAAAAAATTAAAATGATACAGTTTGAATTGACATTTAAAAATAGATGAAGCCTCATCCCGGGTTGTGCAAGAAATTAACGACTGAAATTTTGCTTGAAATGACTATAGACTTATGTAATTTAATATTAATTAATTTTAGAGTAAATATTCAGAAATCATTTGTACTATTTTGGAATTATAAATTTAAAATAATTATATTTTAAACTTAAATTAATATCAACAATTTATACTTTACCAGTCGGTGAAAATAAATATTTAGACTAATACTCGTAAACCTTTAAAATAAAACTTTGGAAATTTTTTTTAGTTATTTATAATAATTGAAAGGACTAATTGCTACTAGAGATAAATTTTGATACCAATAAAACAATAATTAGCAGCTGTTTATTATAAATGGTAGTGCGATACCGTAATTAAAACCAGTTATTTGAGAGATATGTAATCCTTTAAAAGGCTGGTAAAATACTATCCATGAAGAGCACGAACTTTTATTCAGAAAAAATTTGAAAATATTTAAAGAATTAACTTTTGCAAGTCAAACGGCTTGAGAAGTTTTCCATCATAACAAACTCAAACTCTCTTTCCTCAGAAACACGGAAGAGAAAAAAAATTCCCGGCTTTTCCCACAATAAAAGCTGTCTAGCTCAATAAAAAAAAAAAAAAAAAGCAAAAAAAAAGGTGCAACAACGTCGCAAGCAAGCGCACACGGATGGAGGGAGGTAGAGAGACTAATCGCTTAGTTTATTGCCAGAGGCAGAGCCTTTTAAGAAGGTCCTTGAGCAGCCTCCGGCCCTTTGCCCTTAAAAATCAGGTCGACAGGCTCGAGCCTCGAAGTCGCGGGGTGCACAAAGCCTCGGCGATTATTGCGGAAAACCATAATAAAGCAGGTACGGCTGCGGCGCATCCTTCTGTCGTCGCTGTAAAAGATTTTTATGGACCTTTTTTTTCTGCTCCCCAAGACGCACCGAACGCTTTACGAGTGGGATTAAGAGGGAAAATTCGATTATAGTTTAGGATTAACTCCGGAGGCTTGATGAGTTAACGACCCTTCGTTATACGACCGGGTTGTGTTGTTGGTGATTTACGATTAATATACAATCACCGGCTGATTTTTTTTCCCGTAATTTTTTGCAGGACGCTTTATTAGGGGTGGACTCTAAAAAAGGACTTATTGCCTCCAAATTTTTTATGGTTGACACTGTTTCACGGCAAAAAAATTTATTTCACTTTTTTTTGGGAATGCTTTGCTCGGCCGGGCCGGGGAAAGTTGCATGAGCAATTTAGACGTCATAGACTTTTTTGAGCAACGAAAGTTTTCTTCTTCTTCTTCTACTACTTCTTCTTCTTTTTTTTTTGAAGCAAATTGGAGCTATAGTTTTATTTACGTTGCAAGTTTTTTAGGGATGATAAAACATTTTAAGAGCAACTAAAAAAACAGAATTGTTTAGAAGGTGGTAAAATGATTTTTATGAATTTTGTTTTATTAACCAATAGCCGCATGACAAAAATTTGTAAAACTGTAGCAAATAAGTTTAATTGAAAAATCGTTCTTATTTAAAATTTTCGTTTTATGCTAATTTAATAAATTGTTAATTTTATGTAAGGTTTTTTTAACATAAACTTAATAAATAACTTGAAGTAATTTTAAACTTTGCTCGGTAAAACAGTAGTTTCCGCGATCTTTATTATGACCTACGATCAAATTTGGAAAAGTTTGTGCTAATGAAAGAAGTAATACAACAATATCACGCAGCCACACGACGATACTTCATTTCCTGTAATAACATCTGTATTCGTTGTTTTTAATTAGAGTTTCTGCAGGTTTACAAAAATATTTTAACTTTAACAATTTTATATTAAAAAAAAATAAAAATACAAATAACCATTAAAATTATTATTTTCTTTTCAACTAAAGAGCAACTCAAGATTAATTTTTTTTTGGTCATTCAACAATCTTAAAGCTCATTGTTTCAGTTATTTTAGGACGAAGAATCTTTAATTATTTGTCAATTGAGTTCTTGCCAGAATGGTTTTCAATTTAATTTAGATATATTGGGCTTGAAAAATTAATTTTTATTTCCTAGGGGACGTATCTTTTGAAAGCGGAGTGTTTACCCAACGCGGTGATGAAAAATGGTTCAGTAATGGACAGACGAGTATCATATGGAAAGAAGGCAGGGAGGGAGGAGGGGAAGATTTTTGAAAAAATCCACGACGGCACGGGCGAGTGCCACGTGGCACGTGCGTTGCAAAAATTTGGTCGCGTGCTGCGATCGGTACCTACGCATCCCGCCCCCGCTCAATATCGCAACCTCATCTCAGCGTCATCCCTTTTTCGAAAAAAGGGGGTTATAGGGAAACCGCTTTGTTGCCTCTTATTCTTAACTTTCACCTAAACTTTTCCAACTACTTCTTTTCTTCAAAACATCCGCAGGAAACTCCTTTGTTCGTCTTTCCACACTATATTTATCTATTTTTGATGAGGCGCATAATTTTGATTTTATAGAAAGATGATACGACAGTTTTCGTAGAGGACACTTTGACCAAATTTGAGTCAATAAAAACGTTGATGTGAATTGATTTTAGTTTATACAAAAACTTCGAGGAACTTATTAGTTTTTTTGAATTTACTTTAAAATCAATTTCAATAAATATTTATTGTCTTTCAATATATCATTAAAGCTAAAATAATACAAAATTATTGTTTTTAAAAATAAGAAAAAAAAAAAAAAAAAATAGTCAACAAAAATAACAAATTTTTAAGAAAATTGAACCCTTTTTTTTAAATCATTTCATCAGAAGCTTACGATTTTCTTCTGAAAAAAGAAGTTGAAACCGTAACAGATGAAAGAGAGAGATGAAGCACGAATTTGAGAACCTCGGGCAGTTTTACCGAAAAAGCAGATATGTTGGTCAGCGTGTCATATGGTCAATAGCCAGAGAACTGATGGACGCTCACGGGGGCGGATCCTTTCTCCCGGTCCGCAGATGCAGGAGATCAACCCTTCCGTAATAACGTTTTCAAAGCTTTGGGGCGCGACCCATTGTCCGCACCGGCTTTAGTCCATTGTCCAAGCGGCACTTTTCCATTTCTCCTGTAGCGTGCGCCAGGGAAATGTGCAAGCTCCGCGCCGCATAACGGCGCGCTGCTCTAAAACTCGAAAAATGTGTGTCAAAGGAGGCACCCGAGAATTGTATACACAAGGCTGCAGGCTGCTGCGCCACTCGATGAGTTTTATGACGGGGGTTGGTTGCGGTCATCATCGCTCTTGCCCCTCCCTTTGGGTACGGTGAAAACCGGGTTATTTGATTGCGATCGACGTCAAGTCTAAATTTGGAAGCATGTCTAATTTTGAATGATGTGACAAGTTGCAACTCCTCTAATTACGATTGAATTTGCGTTTTCCGTTAAAAATAACTGTTATACAAATTTTTTTCAAACCATTACACATAAAGTTCAATTAAAAAGTGAATAAATAAATAAAAATGAAGGTCCCAGAAGAAAAAAAGGATTTTTTCTGATAAAATTTTACTTTAAATAACATATAATTAAACTTTATAATCTCAGGAATACAGTTGCGTGAATTTTATTTGAAATGGAATTTTTTTTACAAATTATAGTCAAGAAGAAAAAAAAAGTGCGAGAAACTGTATATTTGTTGATTAAATTAACAAATGAGGGTTGATCTAGCTGTACGACGAAAATTGGTCAGTAAGGGTTAATATAGGAAAAAAAAGAAACTGATCAATAAAAAATAAAATTCTTGGTTCAAATAACTTGAACTCGAGCCCTGGCTATAAGTACTCTAAAAAATGTTTGTTTCTGGGTTTTTTTAAATTCAATTTTGAGGGCCTTCATTAACCTTGAAAGTTGTTTTCTCCATATGTTGCGATCATTTCTGTACGGCAAAACGGCCCCAGACTAATTACCTGAGTTTAATATCCGATTGGCTAAAACAGAAGAATTGAAATTTTATCACGCCGAAACCGTAAAAAATAACGAATTAAAAATTTTACAGGAATGATTTACACTTTATGAGCAAACTTCAAACTAATATTCATCATATTATTAAAAATATTTATAGAAATGAAACTGAAAGAACAAAAATATTTGTATGAAAAATTATCCCGTTTGGTAAAAAATAAAACATTAAATAAAAATTTTTTTGAAATCGATTTAATGAGGTATAAACTTGTACAACTAAATTAACAGAGCAGTCGTAATTTTTAAAATTACTGAACTTTTTTAATAACATGAGGCAAATCATAAACTCCACGAACGCATTTAATTTTTACACCAGGAACATCTTTACATCTACCAGGCCTGACCAAAACAATGTTATGTTCTTGTAAGCTGTGACCTTCACCTGGTAAAAAAAAAATGCAATGTTAAAAAAAAGGGGATGAAATTTTTATTTGAGTAGGGTGATAAATTTCATTTTACCTGGAACATAAGCCGTCATTTCTTTTCCTGTCGACAGTCGAACCAAGACGCATTTTCTATTGGCGGAGTTGGGCTTTTTCGGCTTTTTGATGAGGGTTTTGAGTACCACGCCTTTAGCAAACGGCTTGTCTCCCAGTGGATTTTTGTTTTTCCGTTTTTTGTATCTGGGACCGGTTTTGTGCATTCGAAGAAGACTCGCCTCTCGAATTTGTTGAAAACCTGTAACAAGATTTTTATATAAAACTCTATTTCTAATAACTGTACCACCGATATCCGAACCAACTAATTGACAAATTTACAAATTTCAATAGCTTCAAAAGTTATTGTTGCGAAGGATTCGAGATCTATCCATTAGAGCTCTAGCTTTAAGTTTTATTCAAACATAAATTTTTAATTATTTTATACATGGAACTTTCATTATTTAAATATAAGTACATAAAAAAGTATAAGATCTTCGCATTTCGAATTTTGGCTTATTCAAGTTTTTTCCCCCAATTAGTTCGGGTCTCGTAAATCATAAATAAATAAATAAATTTAATAACCCCAAAGTGACAAATTGGTGTTAGAGCAATTAATTCCATACAATTTTATACTTTCAAACAGTATTGTAATATTAATCATAAAAAACCGTGTTGAGAATTTCCTAACAATTTTTATTTTAAAAATCTCCTTATACATAAATGTCATTAGGTGATAACAAACTATAATATTTTGAAATGAACTTGGGGTCAAACTTCTATCAAAAAATTAAACTCGTTTGCATGTGTTAAGTAACAGTAGCACATTAAAAGATGAAAATGATCTGAAATTAATTTATAGTTGATAATAATAATTTATTGCGTTTTACTAATCGGTTTCTCAATCATTGGAGGTAGATTTTTAGACAAGAATTTCTTAAGTAGAAATTTCTCAAACAAACGGTGTACGTGACTTGAATGTCCACCTCAAACCGTCAAGGGCGAGCGATCAAATTTCTAAATATCTCGGTTAATTTTTCAGTTAAGATGCCTTGGCTGCACACAAAAGCTAATAACACTTTTTTTTCCTTATCTAATTTGTTTTAATATCTTTTAAATTACTGCCTAACCTTACCTCCTCTTTACTAATTGAATATCTAAAAGGACGGCTCCACGAGAATCCGTCATTATGCATAATTAGATTGTAGATAAGGTACGATTAAAATCAATTATAAGACCTTATGCAAAAATTAATCTAAAGAAGCATCACGAGATTTTGAAAAAAAAAAACAGCATTGGTTCAAGCATTCCAAGAAAAATACGCAAAAAAATTTAACAACAAAAAGAGGTTGCAGGGGAAAAGCACCAACGATCCATCAAGATTCTTTTTTTCCGTGAACTCGAAACGCCTCCACTTGTTGTAAGCAAAATACGTCATATGACGCGAACGAAGAAGAAGAAACTAACGGAACAATAAGCAAGCAGAGCCATCGTCTTCGGGGTGAAAATTGCAAACTCTTTCGGAAAAAAAGAAGGCTCCGGGAAGAAAAAGAGAAAGGACTCGGGAATATGACGAGCGCTTGACATTCGGGCTTGGTGGGAGCAGGGTCCTTTTTCGGTGGTGCGTGCATAAGCTTATTAGTGCCTAACATTGTTAAAGAAGTCTTTTGCGCGGTCGGAGGTCATCCCATAGATGCGCGCCTTTTTCTTGGTATCCTCATAACTGTGCACGCGCAATCGCGCCCATTTTTTTCACAATAACAAGAGAGTCTTGAAGGATCGATGATCTTACTTTTAGGAATTTTAAATTTCTTACGCTCGCTTCAAATATACTCAACACGAATTGCAGAAGTGTATAATTAACGAATTTCAGAGTTGTACATTTTATATAAATTAAAATCGTTCAAGCTATGACCTCGGGAAACAGCGATGTGGCACAGAAAACAAAATTGTGAGAGTCAGCGAAAACCGGAAAGAAAGATATTTACCAAGTAAATTAAATCCTGAAGTCAACGGCTTATCCACCGAGCTGAGTCACTCTAGCTCTAGGAATAACAACCACTTTTAATTTATTGTCTTAAAATTTAACTTTGGAATTTCAAAGCAATTTGAAAACAAAATAAAAAACGGGCTTCGGTAAAAATTGTCCAAAATTGCAATAAAATTTTTTTCATAAAAAAAGTATAGAATTACGGCGTTGTTTATTTTGAGCAAAATGAAAAAATAAAATTTAGATTGACAGAAGGAGCGATTATAATGCTTAAAGGAAGCGATCAGAGTGTGATCGAGATGGAAATAAACTTTTGTTGCATGCATAAAGCCCAGCAGATTTCTCGCAGCTCGGCCGATTGTTGTTCATTTCGAGATCTTTGGAGCTGACCAGCGTCCATCAATGCGTGGTATATAGTGGACAGATGTCTAGGAAAAGGGGGAGGCTGCTGCTGCTGCTAATCCGACCTAACTCCTCGGACTTAACCCGAGCAACGGTGAAGCGACCATTATGCAGCAGGAACAGCGGAAAGCAACAAACCCCTTTTTCCCAAACGCCGCAAGATCAATACGCAAGATTACATTGCGAAAAATTTTTGGACGTTCCACTCGCGCTCCACAGCTTTTGTCTCACAAACGAACTGAAGGACCGAACTTTCTTTATTATATGCACAAAGTTTTCTCTACTGCTTCGAAACCCTTCAAAATTTCTTCTTTTCTAAAAAATTTTAACGCGGTCTTCGAAACTTGTAAACTGAAGACTCCGTCAAACCGTCTTAATTAAAATTACAAATTTTTAAATTAATGTTTAAATTTATTGGTGCGGCATTTTTTAAATCAGCAAGAGAGTTTTTATGTATTTCTTACGCGATGCACGTTTTTATTTCTTGGGTAGATGAATTAACTACGATGTGAAAATAGTTTATTAAACTATTAAGGATTCTTTATTCGCTACCGTAGTGTGTATACTATTATTCGTCATACACTTTAGGCGGAAAGTATCAATTTCTAAAAGCGTGCAGGGAAGAGAATTACTATCGACCGAGGTATGCCGATAAAATTTATCTAAAACCGAAACTCTCATTCAAATTCAAACCAAAAATTGAACTCAAAAGATTACTTTATTTTTTAATTTTTTTTCCAGTTACTTAAAAAATATTTTTTAAAGTAATTTAACATGAAACTTTTGTAAAAAAGATAAGTTAATTTTTACACGAGTTTGAACTTAAAGATTATTCCGTTATTTATAATAACATTTTTTGTATGTTAACAAATTTTGCAACTGAAATTGTAACGGGCTAATTAATGTTTAATAATTAAAAATGTTTTTGAAAGAAAATTTATCGTTATTGTGTTTATCGCCCTTGAACTCAATTCAATCTAGCAACCACAAATTTTCTGAAAATGGGTACTTTTAGCACTAGAATAAATAAATACTAAACAATAATAAAATAAAATTTTTTATCTTGTTTAGAATTAAAATTAAAATTAAAATTTTAAAATTTTTAGCTAAAAAATTCATGATGCTAGTACGAAAAAATAATCCGAGATTCACTACTTCTATGATCATAATATATGTTAACATAAATTTCATCAAATTTTATGAGCATTTTAAATGCTTGAAAAATTAAAACTGATTAATTTGAAATTTTCGAGTTGTTTTAAATAAAAAGTTTACTCAACGCAGATTTATAAATTGCATATGAAACAAAGTATCAGGTAAATATTACGAGAGGCTGTACACTCCAGAATTACTAATGACTCTTTTTGATTCTTTGGGAAAATTTAAAGTGTTTAGAGCCACGGAATCAAATTTAATTAGTATATTGTTAAAAATAATGTTTTTTTAAGTTTTTTATTGATATTTGATTGATCGTATTGATTTTTACATATGATTCTTTTGGTGATTCTGAAGTGCATAGCCACTCAAACTAATAAGTAAATCATACACTACCGTGAATTAATAAAAACTTAAACATTGCAAGTAATAATTTATTCGTGGTAAATATTATATGAAGTTAAATATTTGTACGATTTGCTATATCGCTCACTGAAAATAAATACAAATTTATCGGCTCGCATAATGCAGGTATTTATGCATGAGCGCGCTTATTCCACGAGATTTTATAAACTAATTATAGAGAAAAAACCGCAGGATGATTGATAGCTCTCAATTAATACAAAATAATTATTATTCAAGCAAAGTGGTAATTGCATTTTCGCAAGGACGAATTTTTAAAACAGGTCTCCTTGAAAACAAAAAAAAAGAAAAAAAATCTTTTTCTTTCCCAAGGCTAAAAATAATATTCAGCGGACAAATGGACACGTCAACGGGTCACCCCCTGAAATTTGGTAGCCTGCGAGCGACTTGGACCAGCAGTTTTCCACGCTACCCCCACACTGTTTATCCTAAGCATACACGGACCCTTTTTTTTTGCATTCTCCTGGAAAAAAGAGGTAAAATCTCTCGGCTGCTCTCCTTTTTTTCGCATGCGTTTTGTTATTTCAAGGAAGAAAAGAAAGGCTTTTGCGCACCCTTTTGCATGCAAGATATGCATCACCATGGTGAAACTTGAGCGCCTCGCTTATAGTTCTTTCTTTATATGTTTTCTTTTTCTAAGTTAAAATGGGACTAAGAGTGTTATGGAAATGGGTCAAAGCCGTGCTGATACAGAGAATAGAGTTTTTGAGAATCGGACGAGCGAGTTTGTTTGTCTGATTTTAACTTCTTTTTCAACGCAAAAGTTAGAAGGTTGAAAAATTTGAAATCATCTAGACCGGTTCCACTACTGAACATAATGTTTTATAATAATGATAAAACTTCGAAAAATATTTATTGTCCATGTAAATAATAATCTTTCTTTCTATAATGATGAAGCATATTCGAATGTCTTCGTTTTATAATTGATTTGATTGGTTTAAATTCAAAATTTGAATTGCGTTGAACTTGAAATATTGAATACTTTGTTATTAAGAATTTTTTTGCAATAATTTTTTAAATAATTGAATACTTTGGTTTAATAGATAAAGAAAAATTCTTTGTATAGTTCTATAAAATAAAATGATAATCTTTATTATGCTATAACGTTCCACAAAAATGTCGATCTGATGTTAGTTGCAGGTTGCTAACGATATGTGATGAATTTAGAACTATTATTATTTACAGATTAATTGAGAAAATGCTCAGAAAAAATTTTTTTAACTTTCTTTTTTTTTGAAACTGAAAGTAAAAATTATCGTTTATTTACTTTCAAGATTAAAAATTTTATGGCATCTATTTAAAATTGAGTGCACCGATAGTAAATCTAAAAATTGGACGAGTTACAATACAATGACTTAGATATTGAGGCACCATAGAAGTTGTACTATGTAATCGACTTTAGTTTCTAAAAATACTTCACATTCACATAAACTTTATGCCAAGCAATACAGGAGTGTATTAAAAAACTAGTTTAGAAAAATTATAAATGTGTAAATATCTATCAATATCTACCATTATTAAAGTTGGTGCAAACAAAATTTTATTAAGTATCCACAAGTAAAAAGTTAATTTAAAATTTTTTATTTCTATACTTTCTTGTTTATTCTCTTCAAATAGTAATTTTTTGAGTTAGGTATTATTAGTATCCATCACTTGATGTTATATAATTTTCATATCTTATTTTTAATTCTTAGATGAACAATAATTAAGTACAAAATATTTTACAGTTTCAAAAGAAATTTCAAGAGAAAGTTTAAAATGGTGAATAAATTAATGTTATAACCAAAAAAAAATTTTAAACAGTGCTGTTTGAAATAAATTTAGGCTGAAATTTTATACAGATGTTTACCATTTACTTATAACTAAATTTGAATGAAATTTACAAACTAATTTCATTTTAACATCAGAATACTCTAAATTGTATACTAGAATAAGTTTTATGCCTTTATTTTTTGTATTAAATGTGTAAGATTCACAATGCTTAATATAAATTATATGAAATAAAAAATTTTAAAATTTTCATGATTTAGTGACTTAATTAAGAAAAAGAAATTTTAAATGAGTAAATTTAAGGTAGTATTTCTGCCATATACAGCACATATATGGGTAATCACAGGCAAATAATGCACAACAAAAATTTAAAATATGTTGTAATTGAATTCTGGATCATTCAAAGTATCACTTCCAGAAAGTAGGTTCTAATCTTTTTTTTCACTGTAAACAAGATCAAAAAATCAAAAATTTACAAGTAAAGTTTTACTATACATGGTGATTTTATTAATTTCTCATTTGATCATCTCAAAAAAAAAAAGTATTTTAACCAGTATTTGAAAAATGATATTCTAAAAAGTCAGAAATTTATTGACAATATATTTTGAATTCAGAATTTTTTTAACTGAGCACTAAGGTGGTACAGTAGCTTAACAATCACAAAAAATTTTTTTTTTATGTTAGTAGACTTACCACTTTAATGTTAAATTAAAACATGACTACCAAATATATACATAAAAAATTTAATAAAAGCATATAAATAACTCGAGAAAAATATTTTAGTTCAAACAATTCTTATTTCTTATTCCAATGCTTGTTCAGAATTCACTGTTTTAATCCAATTTTTCTCGCAATTTTTTAAAACAATCAACGCAAGTGGAATTTTTTTATTATAATACAAAAGTATTAAAAAATGGACTGTTACCTAGGATTGGGTTTTCCAGATATTTTCTAGCTGTAGAAAGTATGCTTCCTAGAAAGAAAAAAAATTGTATTTACTAGTTTCAAATGAATTTATGCAATTTAAATTATTTATTTTATGATTGACAAGGTAACTACCTGCTGTGCTAGTTGATGAGTAACATTTTGTCAAAGCTGTGGAACTGCCTGAAGAGATAAAATCATTATGAATGTTTTCATGTTGACAGGAAATAAAAAATGGAACAATAAATTTACTTATTCATAAGAAAGACTGAATAAAAAAATTAGAGGTTAAGTAATTTGCATTTGATTTTAAGTATGTAAATTACCTTCGATAGTTTTTCCTAAACATATTCTTGTTATTGTTGAAACGCTTTTAGCAATAATGTTCATCTTATACAATGTGTTAACTTTGAACTTTCAAATAAATTATTAACAGAAATAAACAGTCCCTGATCACAACATTCTGCTCTGTAGCAGACAATCGCGGTCCGCGGTACCCGTAGGTACAAAAAAAGCAGGAAACTACAACTCTTATGTCGGTAACGTAGTTATTTAAAAACTTTTTTTTTGGCTAAAAAGTTTAAACTTGAAAGAGCTAATTTTCATATTTCGCTCAAAAATAAATAGGGGAGAGTGCCTAAATAATAATGATATTTAAAAAATAATATTAACAATTTTTAAGTAACTTTATAATTAATTGAAAAGAATAAAAACTACCAACCTGGAAAAAATTATTTTCATTGCTGGTCACGAATTGATTGAAATTCTTATTTGTGTTTCAAATGAATAAATAGTTAATACATTTCAAATCTAACATACCAGTTTGCTGAAGAGGTTTATTTTACGAAAAAAAAGTTTTTTTGAGTTGAATATGATAAGAAGAAACCAAAATTACTTATAAACGCGCTTTGAAACAAAGTTAATAAAATCAAAACGTTTCAAATGAAATTTTATTCCCAAAACATTAATTTTAGATATTCCAAGTTTCGAAGTCTAAGTTGTTCAAAATTTATCATTCTGAAGTAAATTATTATTTTGTCAAAATAAAATATATTTTGTTCAATTGATGTAAAGTTAATTCAATATTATATCAACCAAATACAAATTTATTCTTTTTGTAAAACGTTTTATAAAATTTTTTGGCAATCATAATGTCTCAAAATTAATAAAATATTTTATGAATTAGTAAAAAATTGACATAAAATTTTTTTTATAAAAATTGACGTTTATTTCAAATTGGTATAGAGTCGAGTCACATTTAAATGATTGTATGTATATGGGTCAGGATGAGATAAATAAGAACGAGAAAGCAAAATACAAATTTTTTTTTCTAAAGAAATAAATCTTTATTCATAAACTCACATAATTTTTGAAAACATAAAAAAAGAGGAAATTTCTAACAGAGATAATCTTAAAAAAAAAAAAAAAACGCAAAGAAAATTAGTTAGAAAAGGAACTGCTCCGAAATTTAGCAACTCGTCCAAATAAACCACACCTCGTATAAATCTCCCAGTCGTCAGATAAAAAGAGATAAGGAAGATTGTTAAAAAAAGGAAAAAAAGAGGTGTGGCGAAAAAGTCGGAGTAGGATGGCGCGTCCTCGAAGGTAGCAGGTGAGAAAGTCGCGCGCCGCGCTTATGACGACAAGGATTGCTCCACTATACATAAAATACGTTGGGAGTCCTCCTAATGCAGGTAATTGTAGCCACCGTTGTAGTAATTGAGTCCATGGCCCAGTCCTCCAAGTCCGTGGCCCAGGCCCAAGGTGTTGTATCCGTTGTATCCGTTGTATCCGTTGTAACCGTTGTAGCCGTTGTAGGTGTTGTATCCGTAGCCACCGTACCCGAGACTGCCGCGCAGGGGGTAGCCCGAACCGTAGCCGACGCGCAGGGGGCTGGAGTAGATCGGGGCCTGGTAGCCGGGTTGTCCGTAGCCTCCGTAGCCTCCGTAGATTCCGCCGTGAGAGTACGAAGTCGGCACAACGCCGTGTTGGTAGCCCGAGGACACCAGTGGGGCGGCTCCGTAACCTGGTTAGACAAATAAAATCACTCGTGCTTTCATTGATTGTAAAAAAATAACCTTCTTTATTTACAAAGAGACGGAGAAATCATCGGGTATTTCAAGGGGAAAAAAAGGTGTTATGTCAAGCTAAAAAACCATAGTGAAACACGACAGCTTGTATGAATATGAGTATGCAGTCGGTGGTATTATGGCACGTAATTTTCCCGATACAGATATTTTGATATCAATACCTGTATTACGAAATATACGTGTGCATGAATATGTAGGACAATTTGCGAGGATTCAGGTATCCCTCTCGCTTCTGTGCACCGGACTCTTCTCGTCGTTTTCACCTTCGGTTCGACTTACGAAATTCAAGAATGCTTGCTGTATATCTACGCTAACCGCTTATTGTGTTTTTTAACACTCAGATGAAGTAAAAAAATTTTACGCTTTATCGACCGTTTGATGCTCTATTTTAATAGCCGTGGAAAACTGTTATTATTCTTTGATGGTGTTTTTAATAGTGATAAATTGCTAATATTTTTCACAACTGTTTTACGAACTTTTCAATTACCATCACCCCTAATGGCACATTGTTTAGGTCAAAACGTAGCATTATCGATGAAACCATTAATTTTTTTCTTTCACTGGTACGCGAATGAATATAAGTATCTCATTTCAATATCTTTTCTATTGTTTTTTACTTAAATCTTGCGTTTTGTAGAGAATGAATACTAATTTTGATAAGATTGTTTTCCTGCGCAAACGTTATCCGTTGATTGATCTTAGACTTCTTTATTTTCATAATCTCGATTTTTCGGAAAATCTTTTGAAAAAAAAATTTAATGGAAGATTAATGATGGCGATAAAAGCTTAATGAAGTTTCGCGTAATATTACATTTGTCAATCACTTGAAAACTTGATCAATAAATCATATTACTACGATTTTCCATAAACATTGTATGTTTTTGTAGATCAAAGCAATCAAGATTCAATGTTTAAACCATAAATTAAAAGTTATGGGATAACATGCAATAAAACACCGTGAATCAACAAGTCAATAAAATGTAATAATAACACTTTTAAAAAACCGAGTAAACAGCAGTCGTGACGATTAAATTAGTTTTGCAAATGATCTAGTGTAATATTTAAATTTAAGTGCGCGATTCCTAAATTCTTATAAGTGGAGAAGTCGCGATGTGCCCGAGGATGTGCAACAGCGTGTGTAATAATATTAAATTAACCCGTGTGTTACGTGACGTGCCATTCATTTCGATAAATATGTAAAAATTATGCAGATATTTTTCAATAATAAAATTATACAAAAACGATTACGCGCGGTAAAGGGTGGTGCGTATCAGTCGCGGTAAACGCATAATAATCATAACGCTTGACGAGATGATGGTTAAAGACGTCTGCACGGCGGACAAAGTGTTTACAAAGTTTCTCGCTGATGAGTAATGCAAATTGCTCCACCATAAAAACTTTTCATATAATCTAGTACAAGCACGCGAAACGATGGGAAAAATCTGTTATATTTTTATTTCTTTTGAAGTCATTGTTGAATTTTGTGTCAAACGAACAAGTTCGAGTGCGCGGAAACAATGAAAATAGTGCGTTGTCTCTGACGGTTTCAAACAAAATTAGAAGAAAATCAGTTGGAAAAGAAAAAAAAAGTATTAGAGAGCCATGGGTGTTGTTGAATTACCTCCGTAACCGATGCCGGTTCCCAGCGCGCCACCGTAATAACCTCCGTATCCTTGGTTGACTCCCAAGCCAAGTAGTCCTCTCTTGTCTTGCTTCTTAGGATCAGCCGCCTCGTCCGCGTAGATGGGAGAGGCCACTGCGGCGATGATGGCAATTAAGACCTGTGTTGTTGTGAATCACACAAAAATGCAAATCAACTTACAGGATGTCTTGGGTTTTTTTTTTTTTTTTATGCTTAATTGTATAAAAATAATATAAATAACATGGGTTGTACCTGCAGCGACAAATGATATTCTTATCACTATACTGTTGTTATTACTTTTTTTTCATGGGAGAATTTTTACGACAAGTACGCGCAGAAAATTTTATCAAGAATGTGTTACAATGATGGCGGGAAACTCATGGGACGATTAAATTTGATGAAAATAATCAAGGGTTCCATGATTAATTCTCGACTGATGGCATAATTACGTACGCATTTACAACTAACCGCAATATGCATTGTTTTAATAAAGTTTTAGTGTTTGCCTTGACAGCGGAGACAAAGTAGGTGTTCCTATGAAATGACCGAAACGGTAAGCATTATTATGATGTCATGTTAAAGCGCACGTTGCAACATCACATTTATCACACGCCCTATCATTACGTTTTCATAAAATTTATTATTTATTGTTTTGCGTGCTATGATAAAATATAATAGCGATCTATCAAAGCGAAATATAGGGATTTTTTGATTAGTAAGATTTCGAGTCTAACTCTTGCTCTACCTCGGGTATAACTTTTTTAGATTTAGGTCGATCAGATGAAAACTTTTTTGATTTATTAAAAATTACTTTTATCGTTACTTAATTGAATACAGATTATAATTCTAGTCATATTATAATATTAAATATGAAAGCTTTGTTATATATTGACATTATTTAAATGAAATTAATCAAAACTGGTTAGAATTTTAACTTTAAGCGCTACGATCTAGAATGTTTGAGATTAAAATTTATCAATTTAATATTATGTCGGGAACTGTGAAAATTAGTTAATTAAAAAATTTCGGAGTTTATGTTTTATATGGGTGGAAAATTTAATTTTTAATCCAAGATTCAGAAATTTCAGAAAAAAAAATTGTTAAGTATGAAGTAATATAAACAAGAGCTTACAGTGAAAATAAAAGTAAAAATAAAACTATTAGTCTAAAAAAACTTGTTGTTTACAAATATTAAATGAAGATATGATGAAATCGCAAGTTGTAAAAATTAACTCTACAGATTTAAATCAGTTTTTTTTTTTTTGTTAATAAGGTCAAAAGTTAAATAAGAATTTAGATTAAAATTATTTTAATTAGTCGCACGTGATGTTACTATATGATTAGTGAGCTACTATACTATTAACGCTACCATCCTTTGAAGATGTAATTTTTAATAGGATGTAACAAGAGTTAGATTATCATTCTAATGGTTTAAAAACGATGTTAATTCCAATATATTTTTTTTTTTTAATAAAAAAAGTGGAACAAAATAAACATTTATTTAAACTTGAATAAATTTGAAATTCGGGTTAAATTTTAAAAAATTATAAAACGATCACAAAAACTTTGTACATGAACTAAATATTTTGTTAAAAAAAAAATTTCAAATATCTTACTATTTAATTGAGATTGAATTAAATTCCAATAATGTTTAGATAATTTAACCTTCATTGATTTTAATTTAAACTTACTAGTACGCGAAAGCGTGCTATTATAAAAATTTAGTTTTAAAATATTATAAATTATTTTCATTATAAAGAAAATGAATCAATCAATTGTGTGTGTCATAAACATAACAAGATAGCGATCTCTTAAAGTCAAGTCAAAGAAAAAAGGAATGGTTCACTAAAATAACATTCGAAATATTTACTTTAGAAAATCAATAGCAATCAAAGATTTTCAAAAAAATACTTATATTTTTTTTTAAGTTTATGAATTAATTGTAACAATAATTTAACAGATTTGTTCACAACAGCAACCAAAAATAATAGTAAAAACCATCGGTTCTTTGTTTGACTTTAGAATGTTTTAATTTAATAAAAAAGTAATAAACGTATCTTAAAATAAATATTATTAATAAAAAAATGTAAATTTTATTTTTCTTTAAACTACTAAACGACGGGATAAAATAATTTATACTTAACAAAAAATAACTTAAGAAAAAAAAAGGAAACTAGTCCAGTTTTCAATTAGGGTTTTAATTAATAATTATTTTAAAAAAACCTTGTCACACACAAAAAGTTTATTTTTTAGAAGAAAAAATTCTTATTAAAAATTGTTATTTCATCCAATTTATATCGTATAAAAGTTAATAAAATTCAACAAACAAATACTTAAGTAAAAAAATTTCAAGTCTTTTTTTTTTACTTTTGTAAAAATTTATCATTTTTAATGAAAAATGTTAAAAAGTTGCAGTAGTAAATTTTTTAAAAATCAAGTTTTTTTTCAAAAATAAAAAATTGTAAATTGTAATTAATTGAAGCAACTATACGTCTATAGAATAAGATACCGTGATTCACTGAGCAATAACTCCTGAAACCTACTTCGTAAACACATTAATTCCGAGTAACATCCACTCTCCGAAAAAACCAGGACCACCCACGAAAGTAAAAAAAAAAGGAAAACCCCGGAGTAAGCTCGATTTCATTAAATCCCCGGATAAAGTATAACTTGGACGAGTTCCAATAGCGGGTGGTTGTCAAATCGTATATACTCACGATGGTCTTCATGTTGAAAACGTTTATCGGGTAAGTGAAGAAAAAAGAGCAGTTGTGGTCTGACGTGTGATAGCCAAGAGATCAAACTGATGCAGGCTTGCGGAGTCACGCCCAACTTATATACGCTAGTCAGCAGGTACCTTCTTTCTCTCCCCGCCGCGATATCGCGCCCCCACCGATTTCAATGGAAAAAAAAAAAAAAAAAAAAGGAGGAAGGTAAAAATGGGTACTACAGACATTCGTCTACATGCGTTTTTCCTTTCTAATGTCAAAGATTCGCCCGCGACAACCGCGAGGAGGCCCCTCCCCCGGAATGAAACCAGAGGTTACGACCTAGAGGGTTACACGCTTGACAGGATACTGCTCTGTGACGTCAATTTGACTCTCCAGCCTGGTGATAATTTTTCTCCACGCACCGAGATCCAGCTCCTAATGCTCGAAATTTACGAGCGCCGCTCCAATTAGTTTTTACCGCCGCGGATTCTTAGTTTCGAAAAGCTCGCTTTTATACCCATATGATTCAAGTCTTACGCAAAGTTATACAGAAGTGGAAAAAAAGAAAAAAAAAAAAAAACCATTTGAAATACGATACAAAATATTTATTTTAATTGTCGGCTTTACTGACACTTGGCTG
This sequence comes from Encarsia formosa, assembly GCA_038277355.1. NCBI lineage: Eukaryota > Metazoa > Arthropoda > Insecta > Hymenoptera > Aphelinidae > Encarsia > Encarsia formosa. Next base: position 16,744,718 of record CM076185.1, read on the forward strand.
CACACTAGATTTTCCGTAGATTGGAGTAGGCTGATTTTTATGCTTGCTCATTTACTTATGAAGCTCAACGGAATTGGAAAATATATTTAGCGTCTCTTACAACTCAATCTTGGTCTCAATTACAACCTTTTATAGAAAATCCAATACGTGATCTTCATTTCGATTAAAATTGAGATGTAGATAGTTAATTGCTTGTCGAGGAATTAGTTTGGATAATTAATTGAATTAAACTGAAAATTCATCATGAGATAAAATAAGAAGACTAAACAAATATATATGTAATATTCTTTTCTTTTTCAAGTCTTTGAAATTATTTTTTTTTTTTTCTTATTCGCTGCTAATCGATGATGGCTAATACCAATGCGTTAAACGAAACATTGCAATTGACAGTGACTTTCGGCTTTCGAGTCTCTCGCTCTACTGGCCATGTACACTTTACATGTCAATTAGACTCAATGTAATAATCTAATAGTTGAATGGCTATGTTTTATAATCAAGTGCACCATTAATTTGAAAATAATTGATGTAAGGGACCCCAAATAGTTACGTAATACGATTTTTACTTTTTAAACTTACAAGCAAATGCAAATAAAAAAAATTTAATAATTTTCATAAAACCCGCTATAATAAGAATGTAATATATATTTTGTAAATTAGTTTTTTTTTTTGCTAACAGTTTTATTATAAGTAAATTTATTAGAAAACTAATTAAATTTTTTTTCGAATTTAAGCTACTGAATTAACGCAAGTATGTATTGTGAAAATTAATTTATGCACATAACTCTTCGAAACGAAGTAGAAAGTAATCTTGTTAGACGGAAGACAGCCACCAAAATTAATATTATTAAATTATTATTCAACGAGTTACGCGGTGCAGCGGTTCAAACAGGGTTTTTTCGACTCCCATGTCAACCTGACGCTGGTAAATACAAGTAGCCTAGGAAATATCTTTATTTTTGTTGTTATTATAACTATTTTTTTTTTTTTTTTTTTCACAAAAAATAACAACAATAATGGTTTCAAAGCAAGACAAATCGTGGGAAATTTTGTATGTACACAAAAAGTGTACTTCAATTTATTATTTCAACCTCGTACGGCAAGTACATAAAAATTAGTACTTACAACTCAGGTAATATCTGTAATTATCATTCTAAACAAGGTTAAAATGACGAATAATATAATGTTTTACGCTTGTTAGCATTCTGCTGTGGAAACGCGGTATTTTTTGGTGGAAGAAAAAAAAAAAAAAATGAAAAGAAAAAACCACGCTGGACCTTTTGAAGTATTCTCGAGCCAAATTCAAGGCCGCAACGTGTCGGAGTTTGGAAATCAATTTCTCCAATTTAGAGCACCATTGAGATTAAGGTGGCCGCTGGCGCGGTTCTTTCTCATGAATGGGTGTCACCCCCACGCGTACGAACATTACCCGGCTAAGGTCTCTTTTTTCCTCTCCCAGGTCTACGAGAGTATCTAACGCAAGAGTAGGCATCTCGTAAATACCGTCGCGGCGGCTTCTTTAAAAGTACTGTACGCTAAATTTTTGACTTGTGAAACATAAACTTCAAGTGGCCTTCGGAATTCTCTCTTCTGTCTCACTCTCCCAGTGTAAACGCCTCTTTTGAGAGTGAAATTATATCACACACAAAAGGATTGCGCGCGGCTGTATCGAAAAGCCATGATGAATTGCGATTGTCGGGCAAATTTATTTGGACGATTTTTATTTTGTTGCTTCTATATAGCTATTACCTGCACCGTCGGCTAAATCGATGTGTAACTATCGGGTTTCGGGATCTGGGCAGGATGTAATAGAACCGGGGCGCCGCGCGCGCTGTCGCTCTTCGAGCACGGGGCTGTTACTTTTGTATTTACCCTGGATTGAGAGATTCGACAGTCTGTGTGAAAGTTATGAGGCTCGGTCTGCGACCAACATGCATTGTGTTTTCGATGTAAACGTCGTTGCGTGTTTTTCGCTAAAGTTTGGTAACTCTTTTATCCCCCGAGCGTCAGGCCGGCAGCGGAGTTTATTATTACCTATCAAAATCAAACAGATTTTTTTTTCTCTCTCTCTCTGTCTTTCTTCTAAGTATTTGCAATTTCAGGTCGTACGTCAAGTCTGCCCGGTGAAAAAATGCGACTACCGTAAATCACCTCAATTATATGCTGCCAATTGTTGAATCCATGTTTAATTGAAACGAGCATTGTACGACCCCGTAAATTCAGAGTACCGGACAGATCGGACCGATATTAGGTAACGAGAAGACATTAATTGGGCTAGGATTGATGAGGGGTTGTGTTTTTTTTTTCTTTTTCTTCATCTATTTTCTTTAAATTTATTTTATTTTTTTAATTCTCTTTGTTCAAGGAGTATAGTTATCGAAATACATTAAACTGCTTGTCAAGCCATTGCCATAAATATTATAATTTACGCAAAAACTTCTGGTCTGTGATGCATACGAGCGATATATATAGATACTTATCACACACCATCTTATAAACTACCTTTAACGCCTGTCATATCCTTTTTGACGTTTCCAGCTCTCCGAGTATTTTTATCAAAATTGAAAGGTTACGTAAATAATCAGCATAATTTTCAATTGCATAAGTGTACACAATATTTAAAAATGTTGAGTAAAATGTTCAGTGATGTGACTATTAATATTGATGAATACGAGTAACCGCAGGTGTAAAAAATCTAGTTTTATGATCTAATTAAAGCCGAGTGAACAAGTTATGAGCTGCCGAGAAACACAGAGAGAGATAAAGAAATAGAAGAAATTTACTCCCCATACACGACGAGTCAAATTAGTCCATAAAAGTGTTAAAAGTTCTCACGATGCATGCTCTACTTGGTAAAAATCAAAGTTTTACCAGAAACGTTTATTATCGTGCAATAAGATGCTGCCTGCCGATAAATAATATTTTTCTCCATTTTTAATAAAAACAATGTAGCGTACAATAATTGCAAATTAAGTTATTTATCTTGTGCAATTATTCATTGCGCAAAGTTTAAATTTCGTAAGACATCGCTAAGTACTTTTACGAATTAAAAAAGAAAAAAAAAATTAAAAAATCAAAATAACTATTTATGCATAAATAGCTGAAAATTTTTCGAGCCCCTCCGAAGGGGCAAAGAGCGCTGTAGCAGCATAAGCAGTAAGTAGAGTCAAGTGATAAAGTAAGGAGATTTGATTTGGGGAGAAGTTGTAAAACTAGTCGCGTGCCTCCTAGAGGAGAAACATGGAGTATATGTACGTAATAAATGTAACGGACAGCTTGGTCTCAGAAAATCCTCGTTAATAAACGCGATGCTAATTAGTGACTGATGGGGGATAATCCGACAGCGGGCTCGACTCGATCTCGTTACACGTTTTGCGTTAAAACTTGAACAAGAGGGATACTCGATGCGTAAGGGGACACTGGCTGACTGCTTGCGCATATTTTGTTACCTTGGCGCTCATCTTGCGCAATGATTTATATACTTCCTTTATAATAGCCTGGTTCGCTCTATCCCTCCTTTTTTTTTTACGAAATTAAACTATTTTTACGCAATACTGCCAATTATTGTCCCCCGGTACGCCGATTACATCAAAATTAGAGTTTTTTTTTTTTTTGGGAACAATTTTGATTAACAAAAAAAAAAATTTTCCCTCGTATTTTCAATTTCTTAATACCTATTTCAAAATTGTCTGCGACAGTTTTATCTTGGTGTGAATTATGTGATTAATTTTAGAAAAAATTTTTATTATTATTATTTTTTAATGATTAAAAAAAAATTTTTCAGGAGAAAAGTATGTTAAATTTTAATAGAGAATAATAATTTTAATTTAATGTAATTAATACATTGTATCTCAACAACTATCATCTAACAAGAACTTGTACATCCAACAACTGTCAATCACCGCGCAGTATTGAGTTCAAGTATCTGTGGCTGAGAGGAAAAACAACTTGAGTCCACTTTTGCTAATTTCGAGTAAAATCAATTTTAAAGTTTGAGAGCATCTTCTATAAATCAGAGAGAAGGACTTTTAAGCTAGCAACTTACCAGTTACTAGAAAAAAAGTTATAGAATCCAATTAATATTTTAGTTGAATTATTATTTATAAACATCGCACAATACACGGCAAGGTCGATTTGGGTGTCGTTTTCCCTTCGCTTGGATCCAAGTGGTTTTTCCTCTTACAAATTAAAAGATTCACTTTTCACTTATTGAATGAATTATTCAAAAATTAGTTTCAAAACAAGTAAGTAAAAGAATCTTGCAGTCACTTCGAATGCACCCGCGTCATCTGCAATGTTTTTACATGTTATTTGAACGGGAATAATTAGATAGACGGCACTAAAGTATTAATTGAACACTCTTTTTACAAAATTCAAATTTTTTTATTTTACAAGATAAAAACACATATTCTTCCCTAAATGTGTAAAAGAACACTGAGTAAATATTTTTCAGTAAAAATTATCAAGTTTAAAAATTAATTTTTTAAAAAGTAAGAAAACTTAAGTAAATATTCCTTCACCGTTTGACAAGGAACAGACTTAGGTGTTTAAGCCAACAGTCTTGAAAACGAAAAGAAATACGCAATTTTGGACTTTGCCATATGAATTAACTCAGTTTTTTCAAAAAGTGGACTGCCTTTTCGCTCAGCCACAGATGTGTAACGAATGACTGAAAATCTTTAATAATTTGAACAGTTATGTATAAACAATTTAGGGTATTTTTTTGTGAAAAGGATTTTTATTATAAACTTAACAATTAAAATAATTATATAACATTATATATTGTTATACAATTATGCTATTATAATAACTTGAAAATGATTTCTTTGATGACATTAGTATATTATACGTAAAATATGTATTGAATTTAGTGGCTCAAAGACTTAAATAAAACGCTTTAAAAATTACTTTTATTTAACATTAAATTTGATGACACATTATAAATTTCTCAATTTTCAATTAATTCAAAAAAAAAAAAAAAATTATTCATAGTAAGAAGTACCCATTGATTGCACTATCATTTCGTTTTCGAATTTCGAGCGGTCTTCATTGTTGACCTTGGCATTTGGCAGACGAAAAATCTGGGAAAAAAACGTTCTGCTCTTCTGAGTCGCCGCCGGTCTGCAGACAGTCAGTTTTGCGCGCCTTCGCGCAACAGAATAATTTCTGTTAATATTTATTATTATTTTATTAAATTTTTTACTTTTTTTCCACAATTTCCAGTAATTTTTCGATTGGTTTAAAATTTAAAGTGAAGTTTAGTTATCCCTAAATCGATTCTAATATTGATACAAAATTCTTCCAAGTGTAAAGCAAAAGTGTATGTTTTATGTACTAGTTTATTTTTAAAAGTTTTTTAAGCAATTTGTAAGCACCTGCTAAGAAAACATTCTGCATTTTTCAGATTAAATCATCATCGAATTTCATAAATTATAATTAATAAATCAAGTCTAGTAAAGGTGAAGGTTATGTTATTGCGAAACACACGTGAAGCCACGCTTTTGGCGCGTGTTTTTCAAAATTCGAAATTTTTGTTTCCAACTCGTAGCCGAAGCGATGATAGCAAAGAAGCTGATAAAATAATAAAATTAAATAAAGAGAACGTTACGTATTTTGGTAAACTACATGAAACTAAACGAGAAAAAACTAGAAGAATTAAATTAGAATCAAATGGCAAGTTACCAACAGCTAATCCCTCAACAGTTGACTCTGAACTAGCCTTTATATTAGGATCTACTAAAAAAAATTGTTTAATCATAAAAAAAAGAAATAATTATACAATCAAAGAATCACAGCACGTCAAAATAATTCATCAAAGTCCATCAACAACTGAACCTCAATTAAAAAATGTATCTAAAGGAAATTTAAAATTGAATCAAAATTTGAATATCTCCTCATCAGAAATTAATAAAACAAACATTCCAATAAATAATCCAATTTCTAGTGACAAAATAGAAAATGATAAAAACTCAAATGATGCTAAGTTAATAAAAATTGATAACTCTTCAAAAGCAGAGAAAAAAAATATCTTGTTTCCACGAGATTATTTACCTAATTTAATAGAAGTTCCAGTGTTTGTTAAATATAAATGTTTTGATGAATTATCTGATTCAGAAAATAGTGAAATTCTTTCAATTTCACCAATGGAAGCTAGAAGCTGTTTGAAGTATCCAAGTGTTACAAAAATCTTAACCGCCACAATGACAGAAGAAGCTAAAAAGATTCTTGAAAAATGGAAGCAAAAAATGATTGACAAATTGGGCTTAAAAGGTTTTGAAACTTATCAAGAAGGTATTTTTGTTATATCATATTTTATGATTGCAATTTTAAACAAATTAATTTTATGTATCACCTAGTTTTTACTAATTTGAAATTTTTTAACAGGATTATTTGCTGATGGAAAACTTTTTCATGCAACCGTCATGAATAAATTAACAAAACAACCTGATGAGGTACCTGATAAAATAAAACCATCGCTTTCAAGTTTGGATAATGTACTTGAAAATATTCAAAAAGTAAGGGCAGTTGAAACTCATACCATTCATCCCAAACTCATGTACAGAGGAGTAGTAGACTGTATAGCTTCTTATAGGTAATGTAGAATTCTTTTTTATCGTATGTTCTCTTTATTATAGTTCAAACACAGAACAGTAGATGTCCTATAATTAGCATTTTTTAAATATTTTTGCTTAAGTAATAAGTTTTTATAGATTTTATAAATATATATTATTTATTATAGGGTGTACTCAAATTCTTACAGGTCTATATACAGCCTAAATATATGTATAAATAAATATATATAAGTTATAATATTTATTTTAGATATTTTATAAATATTAATAATTTATATAAAATAGTTTATAATGATTGTATTAATATTTAAATATTAATTTATGTAAAGTTTTAAATATAAATTGGTCCATTAAAAAACTTAACTTTAAGTGAGATATTTTTTTTTTTTTTTTTCAGAGGTGAAATTTGCCTTATAGACTGGAAAAAATCTGATAAACCAAAGCACACTATTCACGATACATATGATGCTCCTCTGCAATTAGCTTCTTATATAGGTGCTATTAATGCTGATTTGAAATATCCGTTCATGGTAAGATACTTCAAAGTTTATAGTTATAAATTTAAAAAGAAAAAAATATTTATATTTACTATACATTACTGGAAAATACATACTTTATGATTTTTTTTCATTAAATTTAAATTTTTTAGATTAAGAAAGGTCTTATTGTGGTTGCTTACACAAATGGTGATCCAGCAAAAATACATGTCATAAATGAGGGTACTTTACAAATGTACTGGAAACTCTGGTTGGAAAGATTGACAGAGTATCATTCTTCTTTAGATCCTGCTTAACGAAATTGCCATGATCATGGTTTTGTACATATAAATAACATTAATTGTAAATACTGATTACAAAACTCGGTGCTTGTCCAATGATACTATAGAAATGTTAATGTGATATTAGCTCTTAATATTTTTTATATTACAAAAACCAATTGAATGCAGTTGTAAAATATGATGTATGTAAATTATTTCTAAAGCTTCACCTGAGGGATTAAAAATAACTTTTTTTAAACCAAAAAGAAGAGAAATAGGCTTTTCGGGATTTATTCATACTTCCAGCCAAAATTTTTGAAGGAATTAACTTTTAGTGAAACGAATATGCGATAACTCTCATGCCAACAGAAACTTTCTCTTGACAGTACAAACTGTCAACAGCGATACATAGAGAGTGTTGGTCGAGAAAATACCGACAAAAAAAATGTAATTAAATTCAGAACTTTGTTACTTCTCCATAGAATAAACAGTGGGCAATCTCGCTGATTAAACCTCGCGATATTTCATGACGCGAAGAGACAAAACCTAGCCGCTGATGAAAATCGATGCTAGTCTTTCTCCCTTTTCCCTCTCGTTATATGTCTGCGTTTCCGAGAGCTCTGGCAGCGCTTATCGCACCGGCTTTTTTCGCAGCTGACGCCGCCCGGCGCGCGGATATAACCAATTGAGGCGGGGTTGCAGTTGGAAAAAAAAGGGGGCACAGGGGGGAAAGGGACCCGCGGGCGGAAATCTGACGATGCGAATGCTGATTCGGTTCGCGCGAGATGAAGAGTACCAACCCGTAGCCGCAGATATGAAAGAACACGAACGTTTGTGTACCAGGCTGTACTACCGAGAAAGTGAACTGCGGACATAAAAAAGGGGAGAAAAAAAAAAGAAATTTCCTGGCGGAGCCGGAAATATTTCGAATAGGTCAAGCTACTCAACTGCTGCGAATTCAGAGTGATAAGCTCTCGTGTAACAAATGGATCGTTACACGTGTTCAGACTGTTAATTGCTTTTTAGTTTATTACAAATAAATTTTTTTGAGCATTGTTATACACTGTGTTTTGATTATAGTAGCATATTTTTATCTCCCGAAATCGTAAATTCTTTTATCTTCCAATTTATTGCACTTTATTCTTTGAAATCTGCTACACATATTACATATAATTTTTGGTGATTGCATTTTTAAATTCTTAAGTACGTAAACATTAATCACTTAAAAAAAATGTTTAAAACGACGGATGAAAATTTACTTATCTACACCAGGTGCACCCCTAAAAGAGTACAATAATATTATGGCTCTTCCCCGGGAATTGCACGTTTTCAGAATATATAATTCACGTATGCAAAAACGTGGCAAAGCACGCTTAAATTCAAGAAAATTTTCACGTTCCTCGAGTTTTGAATACATAAAGCTAATATTACGGTCGCGATGGAAAAAAAATCAATCGGTCAGCACTTGAAATCTCTTACCAGTATAAATCCAGTATAAGACGAGCTGAAAAATCAGTACCACGGAGTTATTCTATAGCAAGTCCGCAACGGCCGAAAAATTCCTGAACTCATGGACCAAAAAAAAAAAAAAAAAAAAGCTAAAAGAGAGAGAGAGAGTTGTAAAAAACCACGAGGCAACATATAGCAATTATAACTTTCGCAAGGGACGAAGGGCTCGGGCTCGCCTCCTCCCCTGGCCGCCCTTGGGGACCGTAAACTAATGGCGGAGGGAAGGCAGTCGCGTTATCTCTACGGCGTGGCGGCACCTGCGCCGCGAAATTCCGTTGCGTGTGTTGTACAACTACATACCTATCCTAAAACACGTTGGGCGTCGCGCGAAGCCCCCCTAGCCCTCCGCCCTCCCGGCTGCACGCGTGTACTTTATTAGCGTTTGTTCCTTGCGAGAAAGGGAGGCTTAATTTTTCAAACCCACCCCTCCCGCTCGAGCTAAGATGCGGCTCACCGACCTTATCATTTCGGTTTAATGATTCAGTCTGAGGAGAGTCGTTTGCGTGTCGGACTCGTTAAAGATTCAATGAGCGGGAAGATTGCCTACCTGCATTACCAAAATTTATACGTGTCGATGCGACTACTTCAACCCCTATTATTTATTCCCATAATCCACCTTTAATTTTTCATTTTTACCCACTTTTTATTTTTTATACTTATCTCTTGATTTATCGAGTTTAATTAAAACACCTGTCTTTGATTGATACGATTAATGCCATTCCTAATTGGCCGATAAAATATTCTTATTATCGATCACCTCGCTCGAATTACAAACCATAAAAAAATATCAGAACGGTTATTGCGTATTTAACGAGCTAAGAATAAAAATACCAACGTGAAAAAACTCAATCACCGATTATAGGATTTCGATTTACATTGTTTACGTTTCGGAGTATCCAGTTTATTGGTGAAATTCTTTCCTTATTATGTTGCTTACACGAAACATGCCGAAGATAATTGATCTGTTTTTGATGTAACTGTTTGTTTGATTATACCCAGTAGATAATAGGAGGGAATATACAAGAATGAATAGCTCGGCTACTGTACAAGATGTATACGTTTACATTTGTGCGTTGCTTTTATTCTTTATAATAGTTTCCGCTCCAATTTAAGCAACAACAAAATAGAAAAAAAAAGAAACAGTTCCAAGTTGCTTTCAGAGTAATTTCATTATAAAAAAAAAAAAAAAAAAAAAAAAAAAAAAAAACCTACCCTCTCTGGTTTATACCTTTCGTAATGGCTACATTTACGAAAGTGTAATTTATGAGACCAAGAATATGAAAGCCTCTTTTAAATCAAATATCCGAATATTTTCGGGTGCTTGAATATTCTAGCAAGAAAAATGCGTCATCTTGAGCTTTCAGCAAATCCGCAGAGAGAATATAAACGCGGATACTGTTTGCTCCGAGAAATATGTAATATATATCCCATCGTAAAGTAAAAAAAAAGCATATTCTTTACGTTCGAGGTAATCAAACAAAACGCTGAGAGGGAAAAAAAGGGGTGCATTACATTTTATCCATAAAGTAAATCTTGGCAAGCTCGAAAAAAAAATAAAAAACAATTACGGTAATGCAATACAGCCAAGAAACACGTGGGGTCTTGATGATCCCCGTAAAAAATAAAAAAACGGCCCTCTATTATTTGGCGTTCACCGTACATTAAGCCCGAAGCACCGGAGAAAATAGTCGGTGAGTCACACATAAACGGAGTGAAATTCGCTCCTTATCAATTCCTCCGCAGTGGCCAATTTTCCCCCTAATTTTGAGGATCCCGTGTACCGGAAATCACTTGGGTATTATCGATCTGTAGGCCTTATCAGGAATACCGTCCGGGCGTCACGCGATACCTGACGGCGTATCTCCAATTCCTGATTTATCGTTCTTTCCCCCAGCTATGTTTACTCTCGAGGAAGCCCTTCGCCTTTAATCTTTTAATTTTATAGGCCGAAGACTCGTCCTTTATTTCGCGCTTCGCTGCTGAAGGATGATGCCTGCATCTTATTGAGATACGAGACCAAGGAGCCCGGGAAACTGGGAAGCTGCTTCAATTAAGGCTCTTGTAATTTTATGACTTTTTTGTGTAAAAAAAAAAAAAAAAAAAAAGAAAGGAGCCATAAAGGAAGTCGTTATTTACCAGAGTATTTTTTAATTTAAGTTTATATTTTTTGAGTCTAATTAACAATTTCTTTTTAATGGATGGAAATTTTTTATAAAAGTATACAATTCCAAATCGACTTGATGATTCATAATTTAATAAAATATCATTAATAAACGTGGTATAAAGCAACGACCGAGAAAATTGATTTTGTTACTTCCCATTAAAAAATGTTATGTGTTCATAAAACGAACGTCAAATAAATGAAATAAAATCGAGCGTTTCTCTTAAGGACAATCGATTCTTAATTCAATTATAGGTACAATGACGACGATGATTAGTGCAGTAACTCGAAACCGAGTAACCCACATGCTGCTCCGTGTCAATTTCACTTAACGATCGTCCTCCTCAAAAGGTATCTTCCCGATCTTTTTTTTTTTTTTTTTTCTCTCGTTGGTGTGCTTCGTCGTCGTTAATGTGCTCGGGGGAGTTTTTCCCTTTTTCTTATTCTTTTTCTCCTTATAAACAGCGTCAGCCGCGAAGGGTGAGTCGCATTATTAAGGGGGAGAAGCTCTCCGCATGCGGAATTCATGACGGTAGGCAGGAATTCGATACGCGCGGGTTGGGACCCGGCCTGGGGGTGGCCAAGCGACAGGAGGAAACCCTTACGCGCCCCGTCTTTTTATTTCCTCTCGCGTGCTTGAGTCTCTATTTTTGAAACCGCCGTGTCAATTCCCCGGGCGGTAACCAAATTTTCACGTTTCTCGAAAAAAAAAAAAAAAGAAACAGTTTAATTAATGATAAGTCGCCCTCTTATGTATACACAGTTAAAAATGGAACTTCTGGTTTGTTTCAAGTAATCTGGAGGCTTCCGCTCTAACAGCAAAGTTAACTTCATAAGCCGACGGCGAGGCAAAAAGATGATGCGCGGAACAAAGGAGGAAATGAGGGAGGAGAAGGAGGAGTCATCAAACTGGAGCAGAACGAAAGTGTTTTACTTTGGTGCGAACTCCACCGCGATATAAACTTCCTCTTCTGCAACAGCAACAGCAGCAGCAGAAGCTCTTATAAAGCACTCTCGGCTTCTGTTTACTTACCAGCCGCGACTTGGATCTTTATTTTAAACAGCCCGAGTCATTGCTTCGCTTCATTATTGGCAGAAAAAAACTTTTTCCTGAAAAATTCCTGCCTGTGGGAAACGAACCAACGCTTTCTGATGAACTATTTTTCAGGACAGATTTTTTTTTTTAACCACGCTATCATCGAGTTATTCATGTAGGACGCTAGATTGTTGCTTCATTATTAAATTCTTTCACAGTTATTAATTTAAGGAAGAATTCATATTTATTTTTGGTTGAAAATTTTTTTACTATTAAAAAAATAAAAACACTATTCACTACCACAGCTCCGCTGATAAAAAAATATTTTTCTTGAAACACGAGTCTACTTGAATTGATTCAATTAGAGAAAAAAGGAAAATCTATATTTATTTATCCCTCGGAAGCAAATCCTCTTATTTACTTACAGAAAAATCCATTATCATTAAAAGTCTTATAAAAGGATTGTCTTCACATCTGGCAGTGTCGTATAAAATAAATGAAACTACTTCAGAGAAAGGGAGAGAAACTCCTACATAGGCACAAGTGGTTTGTTCACGATGCATCCCCGCATGTACTCGCACTTGACTGCAGAACCGGGCAATAACAAAGTATCGGGACGCGCCGTCGCAAATTATCGGACGACCCGTGGGCGTACCGCTTGTGTACCCACTCGACTCGATGTTAATTAATTACCCGACGAGAAAATAATAACTCGACCGACTATCACTGTTTCTCATTCCCCATTCAAAGAAGACCAAAAGAAGAAATATGTTCTTCCTTTCATCCATTATCACCGGTATATCGGTCTCGCCCTTTGTTATTGATATTAGCACCGCTGCGAACGATGATGTATGGTATCGGAAAAATGTATTTATCGGAACGATGATTAAGAGGAGAAAAATTTTATTTCGTACGTGACGGACTTTTCGAACTCATTTTTCACGTGTTTTAAGTGGAGAAAAACACCCCCGAGTCTGCAGTTTTTTTTATTAAATATCTCGGGGAAAAATTTATGCCCCAGCTGCAGGAACTTTTCACAGGGCTCAGCATAGTAGCATTTCCGAGCTCTTGTTTGTTTTGTCGTATTAATAAAAAGTTCTTCTTTCTGCGGCGGCAGCACCAAGCTAATAAGAAAATACCCGAGTGTAACGAAAGCTTTTAAATGAGTTTGCTCTTTTGTATAATACCCGGCTGGCAAAAAACAGCCGTGTTTAAAAAAAAAAAGAGAGAAAGAAAGAAAAAAAAATGAGAGAGAGCTGCAGGTATAAAAAAGAAGGAGAATGCACTTTGTACTCGGCAACAAAGCATAAACAGCGTGTAAATGTTTAGACTGCAGCGAGGACGACAAAACTTATTTCTCATAATAAGCCGACAAGACATAATACAAAAGGCTCATTAAGGCTCTCTCGTAGTTTGCAACACGTCCATCTTCAAAAATCAATGGCTCAAAAAACCCATTCACACACTCGAGTGCGAAGAAGAAAAAAATGGCTAATACGCGCCGCTGCTACAAGAGGAGGGGAGAGGTAAAAAAAAGGGCAGCAGCTCTCAAGACGCGATTTCGCAGTCAGTGGCTCGAGTCATGTTAAAAGCTTCTGCCTAAGCGTGAGCAATATGCAAAAGCTCAATTGCACAGGCCCCAACCTTGAATTTACGAGTTATTTATACGCATAGCTATTCGGGAATTTTTTTAAATAAAATTTTTATCATTCTTTATCAACAAAAAGTTCAACCTTTTTTAAAAAAAAGTTCCCCTGGCGCTTTATGGATTTTCATTAGCTGCACACTGGGGAAGCAGGCTTCTCGTTTATTAATAAACCGATGAAGCCCATGCTGTTTAATTTTTTATTTTTACCCTTCTTTAGCGTGCGTGCGAGCTTGAAAGATCCAATTTTCATCAAAAATTTCAAGCCATAAAATAAGAAAGAGAGAAAAAACTGTTCAAGGGGTCGTGAATAAAATTAGCATCCTCGTGCCTATTCCCTTGTTATGAAATTTTAATAAAAATACGAGATCCGCCTTTCTCCCATTTACCCTGGGTTAAAATTTATCTCTGAACTTGGGAATCCAGCTTACCGGTTTGGAGGTAGAGGAAAAAAACCCGAAAGAAAAGAGGAAAAGTAGAAGGAGAGAAAAAAGTAAAACTAGAATCACTCCTGCATTGATTCGCAAATAGCGTGGGGCCAAGGCAGAGAGAGAGAGAGAGACTCCTGAAAAATGGCAAAAACTTTGCAGCCTCAGTGCTATAACTTTTCGGCCCGGGAGTAAAAAAAAAGCAAGAGAGAGAGAGAAAGAGAGAGCTGGAGCTTGTAAGAAATCGATTCGGGTGTCGTGGAACCTACGGGGATTAGGAGGACGACTGCTGGGAAATCGATTTGTCGAGATTCGATTGGGATGATCCTCTCTGCACGGTCCAGCGGTCGCACTTACAGGGACGCAGCGCGAATAACTCCAACCCTTTTGGCCGAGGGCATGGGAAAAAATTAAATTCAATTGTGTCCGTACCACATAATAAAGGAGTACGTGCATCATCCTATTAATGCGCTAATAACATAACCATCCGGTTCGCTGCCACCGCGGCATCGTTCCAATGTATGTACGCATATGTATGTATATTCAAGCCACGCGTATTATTATTAGACCCCAATCAAACCAATACGGATCGGCAATATGGGATTCGCAGATAGCTACGTGGAATGTGGCCATATAGTTATATTATATCCAACCGCCCGCGCCGTCGACCTGCTCGGATAATCGATTTTAATGATGGCGCGGATGCGTTGTTTAATTTTTTTTTAATCAACGAAATTTTTACTTTTTTTTATTCAATAACACTACCAAGAAACAAACTTTAAAATAAAAAAGCATGTTTCATTTATTTATTTATTTTTTAAAGATTTGTTGTTCGATAAACTTTATTCAGTTGAACCTGCTGCAGTTTTGACTTTGAATTTATTTAAATTTACTTTGAAAATTGGTAAACCTTTTCAGTAAGTAAGACCGTTTAGTAAAAGAAGATAAAAATAAAAAAATTTTTTTTAAAGTTGAAGAAAAAGCTCGTTAGAAGAATTGCTGAAGTTAACCGGTAAGAAAATGTTGATGTGTTAAAATTTAAGTGGCTCTTAATATAAAAGCAGAGTATTTTAGTGACATAATGTCCGACAATGGCGAAGCTTGTTTGGGTACGTTACCTCGGATAAACTCAAAGTACCGAGATCGTGAGAGCAGGAGGTGAATTTTTCATAAGCTCGCTTTGGGAGTACAAGATGTCACGCATAGCGAATGCAAGATTAATGCGACAAGCCAGATCTCTAATTGATAAATTCAACATCTTAAGCAAAAGCTCGAGAGGACCATGCGGACATGTTATCTTTGCAAAGAGAGTTAAAAAAAAAAAAAAAAAAAAAAAAAAACAGAGGGGTAAGAAGAAGGCGAATGATTTGGAGCCGAGGTTAATCCCCGTCGACGAAGCGGCTTATTTAAGGCCGGGATTTGCAGAACGTGATCTGAGAGCAGGCTTCTTCTGCTACCCGGTAATTTCCCCTCCTCCCCCGTGTACCTTTTCGGGGGTTATATATACCGTCTCAGCCTACTCCAGACGACAACGTGACGAGCACCAACCCCTGGGGAATAAAAACTCCGCTCCGAAAAATTCTATTTTACCGATCCGCGCTCTTTGATCTCGGAACATCCGCGGAAGGTTTTTCTTCGTTTTCGGGGGAAACAACCTTGTCGTTCGTCCCAGGGAAAATAGGACACCCCGCCAGGGTATAATGTATAATCTCCTCGGGTTTTATGAGAAACGTGTCGAGCATACTTTATCCCAAAGAGGGGGGGGGGCGCAATTAGGACTCGCCCGAAAACTTTTCTCGTTCGATCGGTCATTAATTGAATCGACGATTTGCATGTAATTTGCGGCCGAAACAAAGGCTGCTGGCTGCAGGGTAGGGGGATTTTCATTTTCGATTGTAACGATTGAAAAGGTACGACAGGTGGCACGACAGTAGACATGACTCGGTGCTAAATCTCAAGGCGGCCGGTTTGCAATTTCTCGCGGGAATAACTTAGCCGCCGGTTTCCCTTTCGTTTGTAACTATCCAGAGCGCTCTAGATCGATATATTCCCGAGTAGCTCGCAGGAATTTATCTCTCCTGTGCGAGTCGAGCGACTGTTTCGTAAGTGATAAAGATGATTGAGTTTTGGGGTGAACGTTTTTTAGGAATTCGGGGGGAGAGGAGGGAAATGACTATATTGATTGCGCGTGAAAAATTTCAAGGGGAGAGCTTGTATTTTTCATTGTTGGAAGGGAAATTTTTCATTCCGACTTTTCTTTCGCTTTTACGAGATGATAAAAATATTTCTTTTTTCAAATTTTCTAAGCTCGCATCAAAATTCATCGAGTGAAAAATTTTCTCGTCCCGAGAAAGAAGCTTTAAAAAAAAAAAAAAAACCGATTTTTGCACAGTTCAACACGGAGAGAAAAAAAACAGAAATTTACTGTGGTAAGCTAACACGAAAAAATCGTGTGTTAACCTTACGCAGAAAAAATCCTAAGCGCTACTGTAGCCGAACCAATCAGGCAATCAGGTGTGATCAGAGTGATTTTGATTGGCTCTCTTACAGTAGCGCTTAGGATTTTTTCCGCGTAAAGTTCACACACGATTTTTTCGTGTTAGCTTACCACAGTAAATTTCTGTTTTTTTTCTGTCCGTGAATTAAAAGTTTTGTTTTTTTCAGTGATGAAACAAACAAACGACTTAAATGCAAATTTTAGCCGAGGAAAAACAGAAATGTCAATATAATGAAACAGCTCGGGTTGCGTCACTCGGACACGATGTTTATCCGAGGAGTTTAGCATCAATATGTAGGAGCAATTTTTCAAGTATCGCGGAATCGGAATTGCAAAAGTAAATCCGTTTATTAAAGCACGCTTCGGAGGATCGATCGAGCCCAGCTGTATCGATTGCGACAGTCAAGATTAGAGCGAGCTAAAAAAAGTAGTCTAAGCTCAGTTTGCAGAGCCAGGAAAACTCGTTTGTCGAGCTGAGAGGAGCGTAATTCAGCGGCTGAGCATTGAGCACCTTCGGCTCGTAAAGCCTGCCTGCCAGGAGTAATGGCCCCGCGGCCTTCTCTAACGATCTTTCGAGGATGTTTGACTTGCTGGTACCCGCCGCCACAGCATCGTCCGCTCGATCGATATGTTTGCTAAACAATTCCCGACGATGTGCACCCACACACCTGCAGCTTCCCCTCACCTGATAAAAATAGAAAAAGAGTCATTTTTAATTTAATTTTTAAACTCAAGCGTTCGGCAGTGTAAACTTGTTTGGATTTTTCAATTTAAATTTTATCGCTGGGGATTATCTTTATACACCCATCAAACGTTCAAACTTTTAAACGAGCACATAAATTACCAAATGAAAATTTTTAATTATTAGTTCAGCTATTTGGTTGTAACTACCTAACCAACGATCGATTACCTCATGACTGTACACCTGATTTCAAAAATTTATTGAGCGAGAAATTTATCCAACAAAAATATTAAATATACGATGGATATTAATTTAATCTTAATCTGTAGCTTACCCGACAAAGCAATAATATCTTCTAATAATTTAAAAATTACAGACTCGTAAAATGAAACATCTAATTTTCAATTTTTTATAATTTTTAAAACAATTCCTAAAAGACTTTTGATATATTTATAATATAATACAATTTTAAAATCATCAATTTTTTCATTAATCAAGTATTTTCAAAATATCTTTTCAATCACTTTTTTTATTAAATTTAAATTTTGGTTAAGTTTGTGGGAGTTTGTCCCAGCCGCAAGAGAGGATGACCAATAATTCTTTTCTAAATATTAAAATTTGATCGAGTGGTAGGCATCAGACAATGGGGATTTATCGAACCCCCGGATGATGAACGTTCAGTTCGCCCTCGCGAGCTTCCGTCAACTTTTTGCGCGTCATTAATCATACACGCGGCGCATAACACTGGGAGGGACAGAGAGAGGGAGAGAGTGTGGGAGGAGTCTGATATCAAAAGTGTCTGCGAGAAATCTACGATGTATGGAATATGTAAATTTTCGTCTACTTGATAACGCGAGAAAAAATTTCAAAAAAGAGCCTAATTAGTAATTACATAATTTGTGTAGAGTTGATTAACTTTAGTTTTTTTTTTTTTTTTTTTTTTTTTTTTTTTGGATAGGCTGTAGGATGTAGCCTCAATTGGCAATTGCGGTGGACCGATGGGTCCGGAAGATATGGGGAGCTTTCGAAAGGGATGATGCGTTAAGTGAGACGATAAGGTGAATTAACCATGAACTGGAGGAAGGGAGAGGCCGACCTCAACCCTCCCTTCGATCGATTTATCCCTTTTTTCGTTTTAGTTTTTGTTCAAGAGAATATCTTCTTCTCTTCTTTTTTTTTACGATTGAATGAGCTTCAGTTACGAAGAATCATTATTTCATCAAACTGATTTATTTAAAAAATAATAATAATAATTAATTCTTATGAAAAATAGTATTAATTTTAAGTTAGTGTTTACATTGAGATATTAATTCTATTTTTTAATAATGATGAGAAAAATTTACTCTTTCTTCTGAAAATTTTTTTTGCAATTTTAATTTGATTATTGCTCGCCCGTCAAAAGAATAAAAATTGATTAAACCGATTATATAGGCTATGTGATTCACACTAGAAATCATTTTGGATACATTTTCAATTAAAATTTAATACTAACAAGATGATATGACATGTGGAACACCGATCTTAAGGAAACTTTGGGGATTCTTTTCTTATGCCAAATGATTGATATCGCTTGTTAATAGCCTTATACAGTGGTTTACCCTGTACAGGGCCTGTAGCCATGAGGGCAATTTTAGCCCATTTAAAAAAAAAAACGGTTTTTTAGCCTATTTTTAAAAAATTCCTGCTCAAAGCCTATTGCACTTGAAAAGTTCTGCGACCCAGCATTTGATGTTTTAAGCATTGCAGGTAATCGATACAGGAGTCAAAACAATATTCTTACGCACACAGTATCTTAATTGAAACAGTTTATTATTTGCTTTTTGCCTCATTTCCGTTATGAAACGAAAGCTTTAAACTTTTTTTACAATAGAGTTGATGTAAAGGAAAATTTTTCACTAAATACACTGGCTAAAAAATAATAACAGGTTTGTGAGGTGGAAGGGGCAGAGATCGAATTTATTAATAATAATCATTTTGATATCGTGTATTCTGTTTTATTGAAAGCATAAAATGTATTGTTTTTCACCGAGTAAAATAAGTATACAAAGCTGTTAAAAACCACTTTTTGCGATAAGGGCAAACGCAACAGTTATTTTAAAATGTTCCTAAGTACTAATTTATAGTTTTTTTTTTTTTTTTTTTTTTTTTTTGACTTTTCAATAATCTGTTCTGTCTAGAGTGGTCACGCTACTCACAGATTCAAAATATCAGGGGTGGCCATATTAAGTACACCTACCTTATAATATAAGCTGATTTTTTTTCTAATTTAAAACGTTTTTGTTTTTAATTAATAAAAATTTTCGCAAATGCTTTATTTAAGCAAGTACTTCTCAAATTACTTAGAAAATAATCGTCATTAACGACTTCATTTTATTAACAAGCTTTTTAACTAGTAAATTTTTTTGCATGAATTTTTTAAAAAAACCTACAAGATATAAAAAAAGAAAAAAATAATGTTGAATTCTGCTCAGGATTAAAAAAAATTTTTTCTTCAGCTCAAGAATCGAAAAATATAAAAGTTAATATTTTTAAATAACTGTATTAATTAAATAGATGTTTTTAAAAGTTTTCACCCGATGTAAAATTAAATACTCTGTAGTACTGCAAAAAAATAAAGTAAAAAACGAAATTGAAATTCTTAGTCAACTCAGCATGTGTTAATCTTATACACAATAAATATGTGCAAGCTCCAATACTTAATGGTTGGTAATAGGGGTCGAAGCAGGTGAAAATACGATTTCGGTCTTCTGAATATAATTACTCTGCTTGAGTAACGGGGGCGCGTTTAGCATATCGGGTGCAGAAGAGAGAGAGAGAGAGAGCTAATTCAGGGTGCTTAAGCCGGCATATCGGATCCAAATCATCGAGCGGTGGGCAAGCCGCAGCATGCGATAATCACGGTGGCGCCCAGCAGCAGCAGCAGCATGTTTAATCGGAAATCGTTTAAGCTGCAGAATTTTATTTGCATTTCAAACTGGCCGAGCTTTAATCCCTCTCTCGAAGAAACTTCGGGAAATCGAAACCATCAACTTTGAGCGAGGAAGTAGTCTACACAGTAATTTCTGGGTCGACGATCGTGCGGCTTTCAGTCTCCATCACCGCGAGGCTTATGCACTGCAGCGCTCTATGCCGCGGAGACTTTGACTGAGACTCGGGCGGCAACTCCGTGATTGCACCGAGCTATATAGCTAGCCCTCGAGTTTGCGGTAAAGCTTTACTTTCTTAAATCAGCTTATTTCCGGAGAATTTTTTTACTCTCCTTTTTTATGAAGGGACTGATCTCGCACCGGAAAATTGCTTATAAGACGGGAGAATAACCTTCCCGATGATTTTATGAATAATCTACTCCCGCTATACTCAGCGCCAAAACTTTTTAAAATCATGCATGAGGGCTCAAAACTTTGAATTTAAAGCGCAGCTTGCAATGTATATCTACCAACAATCGTTTCGTATATTATACTTTTGGGCCTAGTCGGTCGTAAATTTTTCCTCATTTAATTCATTAAAGCCTCTACAGAGTTATTGGATAAAGTTTTATAGCTCTATTTTACGACATTTATTTATCGCAAAAAACATTTTTTTTTTTTTTTTTTTTTTTTTTTTTATCAAACCCCGCCGTAAAGCCAGCCCTCTTTTTTGATCACACCGAGGTGATTAAAATATCGTATCAGTCGGGGTCGGTAAAGGACCGTAAAGATAAACAAAATGAAAATGTATAAAATATGAATGAACCGGGCATGTAGCGTAATCCAAAAATCCGTTTAACGACCGAACCCGGCCAATGTTGTTCCTCGTGCCCCCCGGACGTTAAGCACAAGCGTGCAGGCGTGACCAGTGTCCACGTCGGGCATTCGGTGACGGCAGTGCCATCAATCATTCCCTTAGCCGGCAGGAGGATACTTAGGCTTAAAGCGATCGTAAATCGATAGCCACAATCAAATTACCTTCTTAAATCAATTAAGCGGGAGATAGCGTTCGGACTCATCAAGAGAGTACTCTATTTTTTGGCTATCCGATGGCGCGAATGACCGTAACTTTAAGATAATATCGGAGAGGGGGGAGGGGTAAATTTATCGCCGACCTGTGGAAAAGCTGACCGGATGTAAGGTAAACACAGCTGCGACGGGTCTAAATTAAACGGTTAGGCGTGGCACTCGAGCACCGAGCTTAATGAGCCTCGAGCGAGAGAGCGAGGTGTCTCATCGTGCTTGCCCTTCCGGTCGAAGCAAAATTGAGTTTGCTACGACGACGACGCGTGGTGTGCTGTTCCTTTATTCTTTTGTGCGAGCTGCCGTAGTCGTCTCGTACGGTAGTGCCGTGGGAAGAGAGACAGAGAGAGAGAAGAAAAAAAGGCATTGTTTGTCGCGAGCAAATACACAAACATGCGTCTTACCCTACGCTCGATCGTTATTGCGGTGCCAGTGGACGAGCAGTTTTTCTTTGCGTTTTGAATTTTCCCTTCTTCTTGTTATTCTTTGGGGAAAAAGAGCGAAGTTTTTAAGGATTTTACCCTTGAACCTTCGACGCGGATGACTCAGTTTTACTTTACTTTTGAGTGCCGTTTCCTCTTACAGAGATCGAACGAATTTTTAAAAGTTTCTTCTATTCCTCGTAAGCTTCTACGAGGGCTTTTCATTTCTTAAACCGATTAAACACAAACTTTTCAATGTTTCCAGAATTTATTCAAAGTAACCAATATTGCACAAATCAAGACCTTCATAGGTGATCAAATAAACCAGTCAACGTTTCAATTTGCGGAATAAAGAAGAAAAGAAAATATAACATTGAATGGCTGCAGTAACGAATTGAAAGAGTCAACGATTTTTAAAATTTTTCTGAATAGGGTCCGGGCTCTTTCACCGCTGCAGTAAGCGCGCAGCTCGCAAGCATCAATAGAGCAAGGAAAAAGCGCGCGCTGTGAATGGACCCGCTAGTCACAATGCCGTTAGATCTCGTATATTTGGATCCGATTGATAACCGATTCAATGCACGGGTTAGGGTCTTTGTCACCAGGATCGCGGCCATTAATAAATCAAAAACACGAAAGAAAAACGGCAATGACAATTAGAAGGACGAATGAAAGAGCAATAAGTTAACGCTCAGCGAGAGTAATAAATCACGAATGAAGTATAAACAGGCCAGCGTAAGCTAATAATGATCCTACGAGTGAGCCGGTCAAGAGTAGAGGGGTGCATTGTTGGCTTGCGCGGCTCTTAATTTGCTCCCGAACACAAAAGACGCGCAGGAGTACGCATATGCGAGGGCAGAGGTCCCTTTTGCGTATCACCTTTATGCCTCGCGGGTGGGTTATTTATTTTTATGGCACGCGCTTGCAGCTTGCAGAGCGAGAGAGAGAGAGAGGGAAAGCGAGCTTTGGTCGGCGTCGTCGTCTTCTCCCTCTTGGAGCTTGCAGAGCGAGAGGGAGCGTTTAATGGCGTTACGGACGCGCGTGTAGCCATGGCAACGCGGAAACCCCATGGAATCACCTCGGTACTCGGCAGAGCCAGCGGAAAGCCCATTTATCCTGGAAAAACATTATAAGAACGCGCAGCCAGGGAGCTTGAGCCGAGTTAGGCCAACCAATATTCTTACTCTGGTGGGTGCGTTTTACGCCGGCGTATATACCTAAAACGGCTGCTCGCGTGGCCACCCGCGTGCCTAACGACTGCAACAGCGCGGAAGGTGTCGAGAGGGAAAGTCGAGCCTCCTCTTTTTTTCCCCTTTGAAGCTCGCTCCTTGGAGAGTATTGGGTGAGATAAAATTCCGCGTGAAATCGAAAATTCCTTATGCGAGGAAGTAAGGTCAGGGCTTTCACGACAATACTTTTCTCCGTGCAGCTGCTGCGCTTTTCTTATTTCAAAGTTACTTGCCCTTGCCTCCTTTCTCTCTTTTCCATACGCGGAGAATTCGGTAAATTTTTACCTTCTTTATTGAAATTTACCGTTTCGAGATGGTAGACTTCTAAAATTTTGTAATTTTATATTCCACGACTTTTCTAGTATGAGTGGTTTAATCAATTACTTCAATTTTCTTTATCAATCCAGCTTTTTTTTCATTTTTTTAAGCGTATCCAGAAGTACATAGGTCAATACCGCTGTAAAAAATATAAATTTACATAATTACAGACAACAATTTTCTAGCTTTACAGTAAATGTTTCATTACTTGAATAAACATCTAAATAATAACTTTTTTGGGTGAAAATTTTCAAGAAAAAATACAGAAGAGGGTTTTAAATATATTTGTTTCAAAAATTGATCATTTTCATCTATCTTTATTTTCATTTATTATTATTTTTTTTTTGAAAAAAAACATTGTAAGTACATTAAATGTATTTTCAACTAAATTTGATCAAATGATAATAAATAGAAAATACTATTTAGACGTTTTTCAAAACATTGTATGGTAATTGAAAAAAATAAAAATAGCGAATGGAGACAGATATTTGAATTTTGACGTTTTCAAAAAATTAAAAAAAAGCAAAAAAAAAATTATTTGACACACTTGACAAAATCGTAACGACGAAATATTTTTAAAAGCTTAAACTACACTCATTTGATAAAGTATTATAGAATGAATGTATGGTAAAATGATAAATACAGTAATAAAAATATTATGACCGTGCATGGTGCAGCTGAATAATATAGGAGGCTCGGGATCATAAGTCTAAATTCGTCATCTCTGGTGGAACACAAGGAGGTAGCCGTGGCATAAAGAAAGAAAGTATGAAAGAGGAGAAAAAGAAAGAAAGAAAGAAATGAATGAAGCTCGAGCGCGCAAAGCTGCACAGAGATGAATAAAAATAACACGCAATCTACTCTCGGCAGCTGGGTGTAATCACTCTTGCTTACATTCAGGTGGGTAGCGCACTACTACCCGTAGTTAGAGACTCTTCTGCCACAAAGCCAGCTCTACTACCTAACTCGAGTGTAAGTCGCCGCGAGAAATCATACGACCCCCAGGTAGCGTCGCCAGAATTTTTAAAGAAGAATAAAGAAAAAGGCACGTGTTTTTTTCTTTCACTATACTACTTCTTCTTCTACACAGCTCGTTTCACACTGCACGCACGAACTACGAAACGTGTTTCTCTTTTCTTCGCCCATTCTTTAAAAATTCACATCTCGTTTTAGCCTTCCTCCACCTAACTCTCTTACCTTTAAAATTCGCGTATAATCATCCCCTCTCTCGACCCTCCGCGAATATATGTTTTTTTATGAGGCTCTAATGTTGTTTTAAATTTTACCTTCCGCAAGATAACAATACTCTTCCGCCCTCTTCCTTTGCGAGACGCTGAAGAAACGAGAGGAAATATAAAACAGACCGCGTCAAAACATTGGGCAATTAAACCCCAAGGGGATTTAAAAGCTGCTCGAGTCCAAAAGTCCCTATGGGTTTAATATGAGAGCCGGCCAAATTCGTTCACGGCCACAAGGGAATTACTAAGGATTACACGAAAATTCTATTATCGTCTTAGCCTGCACCTCCTATCGCCCGGTGCGATTTTTACTGCCCAGCTGTGAAGCCACTCCGGTTATTATTGTTCGAAGCTCGAAGTCACGGTTAGTATCTCGCTTAACTTTTATCATGCGAACGGGAGCCCTGACAAATCCTCATTTATAAGTATTATCTGCAACGCCTATTCTTGAGAAAAAAAAAAAAAAAAAAAAAACGCCAAAATCCTACTCGATTATTAAGCCGGATTACCGACATTTACATTTTTTCATCCTTATTATGTACTTAGTTTTTTTTTTCCCCAAAGAAAACGTGACCAAAATATTTTCAACTTCATCAATCAAAGCTGACGCCTGATTCGAAAAAAAAAAAACGATCGGCGTGTTGTTTCAACCGAGAATATTGAGACGTCAAAAACAGATGATTCAAGAAGAAGAGAGGGTAAGAATAAAAGGGCGGGGAGCGTTTTAGTTCGTAGATTAGCTAATGGCAAGCTATGTAATTGCAATTAATTACAGAGAAGAAGGAGTAGGCGCAAATCCCCGTGGCGCGGCGAGCGTTATATAGGTGATGTAGCCGGACGCGAGCTTTGCCGGTCCGAGGGATCATCCGGCATTAAATTTGTTCGCAGGGATGTTGTATTATACGAGAGAGAGAGCCGCCCTCGCCGTACCGGAGCTTTCCCCGACAATGCGAGAATTTACGACGAGCTGACCAAAAGATATCGGGGCCAATTAACATGGGGACCGTTATTATTAATCCCGCTTAATCAAAGATTACACATGAAAATTCTATTATTACCAACTAGTTGCCCAATAAGCGCCTTAATTACGAATATTTAGCGAGCGCTTGTATCTTTATTACTTAATTTATCTCTGGGTTGAGGGCGTGTTTGACGGGGCGGGCGTCTTATTAACGGTACGCTAATTAACGGAGCGCTTGTAATTTACGCACAATGCCGAAGCCGAAAAAAAAGCTCCCGGGTTTTTAAGATTAGTTAACTAGCTAATCAATTCGTAGATTGTATCGCGTTATCAATTACTCGACCTTAACAGCGTTATTAGACTGGCTTTTAGTAACAACAAACGCCAGTAATGATCCATACACAATACAATACGGGCATGTAAATTAGTGGAGCTCGTAACAACGTAAACATGGTAATTACAATAATTTCTCTTTTTAATCTATTAAATTGTAATTTGTAAAATTTTGAAACGTTTAAAGCAATGGCCGCTCGCTATAGGGTGGAATTCCATTAACAAAACCGAGCGCGAATAATTAGTCGGTTCATCAATCCTGCCGGGTGAGCGCTCAACAAAAACACAATGATTGAAAGATTAATGAAAGCCCATCAAATCAAAGCGATGCATCGTCTGTTCAGCACAGGGCTTCTCTCAAAACATTCTCTCTCTGATAAATCATACCTTTGCAATTACAAATTAACTGATGGTCTACCGGTTAAAAAAAAAAAACACGCATCGAGATTTTTTTAATCTTTTTGTCGGATGTTTATTTAATTTAACTTTTTTTTTTATGATACGTTAAAGCAGGTTCTCATAAAGATAGCACAACTTTTTTTTATCTGCCTCGAAAAGTTTGAAATTACAGTAATATTTGTGAGATGAGAAAATTTGAGATTCGTTCAAAATAAACTTTCATACGTTTGCGGCCATCATTTAATGAAATTCTTTTTTCATCCAAGTTTTTTAGTATTTTTGCTTCAGAGTTTTTCATGTCTCTTTGATCAAGTACGACGATACGAAAGAAGAACTCTAAAGCTTTGATCAAAATTTGCTCTAAAACTTTGATCAAATCATGATAGTTCACTTTGATGTCATACTTAATTTTGACTTGCTGCTGTACAAAAGTAAAATATTTGTATTCAGCTGATATTTTTTTTCAGACATTCGAGTATAATATTTACTAATTTTAAGAGCTTTTATAAGTCGAGGGGCTATGCACTTCAGAATCACTAAAAGAATCACACATAAAAATTAATATAATCAATAAAATATCAATTTCATTTCAAAAATCATCGAAAAATATTATTTTTAACGAATTATCAATTGAAATTAATTCCAAAACTCTAAACACTTTAAATTTGCCAAAAGAATCAAAAAGAATCAAAATAATCATCAGTAATTCTGGAGTCCATAGCCCCTCGTTATAAGTATTTAATAAAAATATTTAATTATAATATTTTACTTTAGATTTCAATATTTTAACTTGTCAATTTAGCAAACTGTAAAAACAATTGTGATGTTATTAAATTTTTGAGACTTTAAAATGAAAATTTACACAGAAAAAGTATGAAAACAAATAACATTTTTTTTTAGGGATACAATTTATAGAAGCAATTAATCACGATAAACAAAATTGCCGAGCATAAAGTTTAATTTATATTTATTTGAGTAAAAAGCTCCAGAGCTTATAATTCATTGAAACAGTCTGTAGTAGTTTTTGAAGTGAAATTACACGTTTGAAATTAATACGCGAGCGTGTTGATGCGCGCGATACTTTGAACATGTATAAAGTGGAAGAGTTATAATGGCACGGTAAACTGCTCTTAGACAAGACAATATCAATTAAGCAGCCAAAGTTATTCCAACGAGGCCAGAGCTCATTGAAGTTGAGCATGATTAAAGGGAATGCTGCTGGCGTTTTCATTTGGAAAGATAAAATCCGGGTAAAACTCTAAAACAAGTCATTCGGGCGACGACGAGACTGTTAATTAACTCTTTACACAGCTGCCAGAGACCGGAAAAGTAATACGCATGATTACCCGAAAAAACGTATTCTCTGATACATACACGGACAGAAAAAAAACAGGAATTTACTGTGGTAAGCTAACACGAAAAAATCGTGTGTTAACCTTACGCAGAAAAAATCCTAAGCGCTACTGTAGCCGAACCAATCAGGCAATCAGGTGTGACCAGAGTGATTTTGATTGGCTCTCTTACAGTAGCGCTTAGGATTTTTTCTGCGTAAGGTTCACACACGATTTTTTCGTGTTAGCTTACCACAGTAAATTCCTGTTTTTTTTCTGTCCGTGTACACCTCCCTGGATTATTAAAATTTTTGCGGCGCGCCGCTGGTTTTCCCGAGTTATTGCGACGGAAGAGGAGGAGGAGGAGAAGTGGAAAAGTCATATATGGGAGAAGACAAGAGGGTTGGTGGCAGGGAGATATGCACGAGTAAGATGAATAGCCGGGCCCGGGTGACACTCGAGGAAGCCGATGAAGCTGCTTGTTTCCTTACGCGGGGATGGAGTATGTATGTATACATGAGGGAGTACGACCTCCACCTAGCACGCATATTATGAAACTCGATTTGGATCCGAGGAATGCATTAACCCTCCTTCCCTTCCTCTTACTCCTGTTACCGCTCCCGGATCAGCCCTCGTGTAACCCTTTATACTGTTGGTAAACACACGCCCCCGCGTTTATTTCAAATATTATTTCAAGTTCGCCGCAATCAAAAATAAATCTGGGACTACTTGTCCATTATTTTCATAGTTTGTGTTTCAATTTTTAAAATTTATTATTGATAAAAACTAGTGATCTTTGAAAAAAAAAACCAGCTCTTATTTAGGTCTAAAAGACGTCGCTTGAATATTTCAGTTCCCAGACGCGATAATAGAAATCTTATAGGCTGATGATGTTCTATTTTAGGAAAAAAGAAGAGTAGGTAGCGCGGAGCGTTGAATAATGAAGTAAGCGCACGATTATCTATATTTCACTGGTCAAAGGTCAGAGTGACCGGCGGGGGGGATAAGTGAGTATAAGGAAATGCCGTAGGTACTATCAGTGTATACGTCGTGAAGTAGAGCGCGCGGATTTTTACGTGACTTTTTTGGGGAAAGGGGAGAGTGCTTCGGGACTGGACAGACGCGTAGAAAAGATAGCGCCCTTTTTCGGAACGCCACCCCTGGGAATTCAGGTCTTGGAGAAAGTAGAGAGAGAGAAGAAATAAGGGCAAGAAGGGTAGGGAGATGTTTCGAGCGCGGCCCTTTTTTTCCGGAAAAGGACACCCTTGGCGAGCTGAGCTAAACGCAACCCTAGCTCGGTGCGTTATCCATGAAGGAGCTCTACGTGACTGGGAGTTCACCGAGCGTTAACCGAATTACGGCTCCTTCTTTCTTCGCGCAACATTAGTCGGCGTTTTGCCTGTATTAAACTCTTACATGCACTTTTTTTGATAAACTTTTATCAAACTTTTAAGAGGAGGGGTTCAATTTTTCTTTGCCATTGACTCTGTGGAGACTGCTGGTAAAAAGAATTATTAAATATAAAACTCTCGTCACTGTTATCGTGCTTTATCAAACCAATGCAACTTTTTTTGTTGTTGAAATGATAAATTTAGATTTTTTAAATCATTAGAGAATCTTTTTAGACGTTTAAACATTTACTGTGTTTATAATTCATAAATTGACCTTTTTAAACCTCATGTATTAGAAATAATTAAAGTTTATGTATATAGAAAATTATTTTTGACAAATCTTTGAGGTCAAAAATGATTATTATTATAGAGGTCACTTCTTAAAATGAATATACAATAATTTATTACAAATTGACTTAGAATAAAACTTTGTAATGCAATTTTAGAGAATAAATAGAACGAAATTTCAAATTATCATTTGTTTTAATAGAATTTGTTTTATAATATTATCGAATTCAATAAATTTTTAATTCAACTGAGGGACGAAATTTTTTTTTCTTACATTTTTTCAAATTAATGACTAACTTTGATGTACACTTCTGATGTTTTGCAAATTATTTTTGAAGAAATATAATACAATTTTTATCCAACATTTTGAATATCAATAAAACTTTTTTTCAAAATAATTCACGAGTTTAAACCAAAATGTTATTTTCAAAAATTAAAATAAAGTTAAAGCAACAACACACTCCTGCTGTGTATTTTTTTAGTAATTTGAATTATTAAATCTTAATCAGAATTATGTCAAACTCAAATTGATTTAGAGTCAATCGTTGGGTAGCATCTCAATGGGTATTAATGCTAGCAGATGTTAGCAGATGTCACCTGTGGTTAAAATTTTTCTATGTAGCCGTATTACCTGAACTTTGTGAACGAAACTATAGCTGCAAGAAGTGATTTGACATAATAATTGCTTTGAGCAAGATCTAAAACTATCCATAAACTGAAAGGTCTAAGTCTTTGAATAGTGTCGGGGGGAGTGGTAGGGCGGGGAAGGTATAATGTTGCGGTTTCTCCCGGTAAGTATTGAGATTTACGATTTTTCTCGAAGCTAGCTGTAAAATAATATTTACGATGATGCAAATAATTTGACCATATTGAGGTTATATATTCAGATTAAAAATTACAATATAAAGTTGTAAATAGACAAGAATCGAAAGTTAAAGTCATAATTCAAATGATGACATTTATGGGCCATACTTTAAATACCGCTTTTGCACGAATGAATGATGTTGAACTTAAAAAAATCGACCTTTGATCACAACTTGAGTATTTTAATACATAGTGTTTATGAAATTTATGACTCTTCTAAACTGTAATTTTAGGAAAAAATCGACAAAAAGTTTTATTAAGGTAGGACCGCACCTACGGCTCTAGTCAAGATGCATTTTCGGTTAAACATTTGACAAGCTTCACGCGTATATAGATATAGAAGTGCATTAGCAGCAGAAGCTTTTTTAACCTAAAATACATATTTTTGTTTTTTATCAATACTTAGAGAAACCGAATGGATGATTTAATTAATTCTATGTGATTCTTGTGAATTCTAGTTAAACTGAAAAATATTCTGAAAACCTGATCACATGTAATTATGTAAAAATTTTATAAAAAATGTGCTCTCCCATAAGACTACGGGTTAAATCGACGCGATGTTAATATTCAATTACTCAAAAACGAAAAACCCTCTGGTTCTGAAAATTTAATGGCATCATTTTTTAATATTTATCTTCGACTTTTTAAAGTTTTAGATTTTTAACACATCTCTTTCTAGTTTGTGTGGTCCTACCTTAAAAGAAAAAAAAAAAATTATTCAACGATGCTCGACAAATACAAAGTTTTTTTCTTTTAATTTAGAAGTGAAGTATATACGAGGATACATTGACCCCGGACAAAAAAAAAAAAGTAACGTCTGTAGCGGGCACAGTGGTACAAGTAAAAAAGAAGTAAGAGGAAAGAAGGCGTAAGAAAAGAAAAAGAAAGAAAGAAAAAAAAGGTTACTTTCTTCATCATGTTTAGGCTCTTGGTCACGCTCTCTCGGCGGGGGCGCACACATAATAAACCGGTGCAAGTAGATGGACACAGCGAGGCGGTGCAACGCCCCGGGAAATTTAACAAAGGGCCCAGCTTCGCCGAGAGCGTAGGCGCGTCGATGGCTCTCGAGGAATGAACGCCCCGCCGCAACCGAGTCTGTGTATACCCAGCACCTAACTCCCCCGCCCGCCGATTGAAAAGAAAAGCCATTCGATTCTCATCCTCTTTTTTATCGAGTCAATTAGTTTTTTTTTAATGTACCTCAGCATTCTTTGATCGTAAATGTACACGTTACTCATCATTACTGTACTTTCATGAAAAACCTTGATGATTTCCTTGTTTTAAAGTATACGCGTGATGTAGACGATTGACTAATAACCTTATCGTTATCTCTGTTCTGTTCAAACGATTTAAATTTATAATTGATAAAGTTCAATCTTTTACGCCTTTTGTGTTTTTTCGTTTTTATTGAGGTCGAACATTTTAAATGTACCTATATGTTTGAAAGCGATACTCATTGTCAAATCCACGGGCTTATAAATAATTATAGCAGCCATTTTATTTATTTATTAATTTTTTATATGAATGTGAAGAAAATTAAACCAAACAGTATCACTACTGTAAAATAAAAAGTGTTGTCAATACATTTTTTGTGAATTTTATTTTTATTCATATGAATCTTTTAAAGATCAGAACTGTAGTGTTTGAAATGAAAAAAACAATTATACAATCTGAGTTCTTTGACATTTCGTTGGCTGGGTTCTTTTAAACTCTTTAAGAGGACTTTCTTTGAAAATAAAAACAATCAAAATTCTATGATTAATTGCAACAAACACCTCATTAATCCTATTACTGAAACTCCCAGATGAAAGATGAGTGATTGAAATACCGAAATGTTTGATCACTTCCTGGCGAGAAAGAAGGTTGTGGTTATTGCAATTGATTCTATGAAAGACGTTATGGGAAGCGAAAAGTTCTACTGTTATAAAATCAAGTCTTTGTTTATTTATTTATTTATTTATTTTTTTATTTAGGCGTACTCAAACCTCTAAGGTTTACACGGCCATAAAGGTCTTTGTTTATGGTTAAATTTTTTACAGTCTAAGCATTGAAAATATTCCGTGAGAATATTTTTTTAGTTTTCGATTCGTATTTCTTAATAATCGTAAAAATAAATATAAAAATTTATAATTAATTAAATCTTATAAAAAAAAATGTATTTTGAAAATTTATTCTAAAATGTAATGATAACCTTTTATTTTATAATATTATTCAAATTTATAAATTCAAATTACTTTCAAATTAATTACCAATTTCAACAAAAATTAAGAAAAAAAAAAAAAAAAAAATACGACGAGGATGGGATTCGAACCCACGCGTGCAGAGCACATTGGATTAGCAGTCCAACGCCTTAACCACTCGGCCACCTCGTCTTGCGGAACTCGCGAACTCTATTCCGGTGGGAATCTCCAGGGACAAATATGTTGTCAATTTACCTAAATTCTATCAATAAAAATCTTTTTTATTTCACCAATATTAAGATTTAAACATTTCTCAAATAAATTCATCGTATTTTAGCAATTACAATATTTTTTTTCTTTAAAAAATTTAAATTAAATATTATTTATCGATGAAATATAACTAAAGAAAGTTTTTGATACGGAACATAGAAGTAAGCTTTTTAATTAAGTGGAGTAATTTTTATTAAAGACAAATCTTGCTTAACGACATTAAAAAAATTTCGAAGTAGTTCAAAGTCTTAGCATTATTTTATAATAATTTTAATTCTAATTACAAATGTGATTTTGTTGTAAATTGAGTAGATTCCTTTAGTACTTACTTAACATATAGCTCTCGTAGACGTGGTCTTGCTTTTAGATGTAGCAGAGAACTACATTATCGACTTTCATTAAAAAAAAAAAATATCCGGCATAGAATTTCATGTGAAATCAGACCGATAGGTTATATCGAATTCAAAAAGTTTAATCTTAATTTCATTTCTATTAAAAATTTTTACGCAATAAATTTTTTTTTCTCCGCTCGTGGAAACTTTTTGTTGCGACAGAGCACAACAGATCGGAAACGAGCGATAATATTTCGACGCTGAAGCCGCAGATGTCAGGGAGTATATTACAGGGGTTTTTGTCATCGTGGAACTTTAAAAGTGATTAAACCGATAGGAAAAATGTACATCCCCAGCGCGCCAACAGCAGATCGATGAGACGACCCGCCGAACGTATTTATTGTCGAACGAACGGGCGCGCGCTGTTGAGCATCTGCCACCGGCTCTTTAAATTATGCGCTACATTTGCTCTACGAAGCGGCAACCCTAAATCAGCTTTTCTTTTGACCGCGGCAAGAGAGAGCGAGAGAGAGAGCAAGAGGAAAAAAGACCCTCATCAGGGCTGCTTTGATGTTGCGTCGTCCACTCTCGTCACTAATACCTGTCACCTGTCCCTTAATTTTTTACCCTGGTTTGGATGTCTAATATTTTCTTTACGTTATTATTCTATAAGCATTTTTTTCCCAATAAAAACAAATGAAAACAAAAAATTGATATATTAAGGTGACACACGTTCAACGTATATTTATTTATTTGTTTCAAATACTTATTTCAATTTTTGTTTTAATGACTATTGCGAATAAATGGCAATGACATGAAATTAAAAAATTTAATGACCTTCTAATATAATTGTAATTAAAAATAACTTTTATTGGTGAAAAACTCATTTGTATACAGTTTCTGTGTACAAAAAATTTTTATAATAAAGTTAAAAATAATTAACGTAAAGATATCACAAAATATATTCTAAACACTATTTTTTTTTTATTTTTACATTAATTAAACTTCCATTTTCCGTTAACAGACCTATTACTTACATCTATTTTTTTAATTCTAAGCACGTAATCGTATAATATCATACAAGTGTGTGAAAATTATTTCCTCCTCTAAGCCGTTTTTTTCAAAATGGCCCCATGAGGAAGAAATCCATTTCACACACATCTACAATACTATATTTTATCGTACAAAATGCATAGAGCTCGATTTTACATACGCCGCGAGTCTCCATGCATTAGTGTGATGAATACATGTATCTCCTTAGCATTATATGTACACATAATAAATATATAGTTAACTAAAAACAATTGCACTTACGCCCAAATTAGGTGTTCAAGATATACAAATTTTTAACACGTAAATTTTAAAATTAATACACCCATGTTTAAAAAAATTAATGAGTATTTTTAATGAAAATGCTAAATTATAAGTTAAAAAAATAATGATAATAAATTTCTTTTGATACTCAATTATTATCAGTCGTAATACCCCTAGTGCTTCAAAATTGTCGATAATTTTCCGACTGTGTTTTGTTGTACAGCAACGAGGGGGGCAAGTTTGGCAGTTTAAAAATCACGAGCACGAAGCGCGAGTGATTTTTTGTCAAACTTGCCCCGTGAGTTGCTGTGCAAAAAAACTGGAGGAAAATTATCTAAAATTTTGAAGCACAAGGGGTATTCGGCTGGATTATTTTCCCCAGCTGAATTTCAACTTAAAATGCGACTTAAAACGTTCGAATTGGAAATAACCGAAATATTATCGAAATAATTTTACCCACACCCCTCCGCCAAATGTCAAATGCGGCGTTCCTATTGGTTGAAATTCAGCTCGGGAAAATAATCAGTCGTAATACCCCTAGTGCTTCAAAATTGTCGAAAATTTTTCGTCTGTTTTATTGCTATATGCAATAAAAACGGAGGAAAATTTTTGACAATTTCGGAGCACGAGGGGTATTCGGCTGGATTATTTTCCCCAGCTGAATTTCTAATAATGTAATTTAGGTTATAACCTACATTTCATTAGTAAACAAAGCAATTCGAATTGCTATGCTTCGAATTGGAAATAACCGAAAATTATCGAAATCATTTTACCCCCACTCCTCTACCAAATGTCAAATACGGCGTTTCTATTGGTTGAAATTCAGCTCGGGGAAATAATCATTATTATTATTATTATTTTTTTTTGTAAATTTTCTAAAACTTAAAAAAATGATAAATTATTTCCTTATTACAATTTCGTCTGAATGATGAAACTGATGGTATTCGTTGTTTCTTGTAAAAATATAAAAAAAACTTTTTTTAATACTTCACAAAATAAAAAAATTAACATCTGAAATATATTTCTCTCCACATTCTAACCTCAAAAATCTGAACTTCAGTTTTTATTTACGGTTATCACGCGTGAAAATACGTGCTAATACACTGGTGCATCATGCACCAGAGCGATTTCCCCTTAGTGCCTCCAAATCACCGTAAAAAATTAAGACATGTGGTGCACCAGTCATCATTGTATGTAACATTGAAATATCAAATAAGATTAAAAAATTTTAATAACAATTACAGTAAGAAAAAAGAGTTATTTAATAAAAATGTAAACTGGTGATCATGCATGATATGACTAAGTAACAGTGCCTTATATTCCTCAGTTTTATATCACATGCATACATTAAAAAATTAGATAAAATCAATCTCTAAGTGAAACAAATTGATTATCATTAACAAGAGAAAAAAAAAGTTTTTTGCGATAAAAGGATTCTTTTTTAGTGCAAATAAGTAAATTTAACATTTAATGTATTTTTTTGGACTGTTTATATTTTAATTTTCGTAATTTTTAGCAAATTTTAATCTTATCATTTTTATTTCTAAGGCAAGTTTGAAGCAGTGATCACCTTGCGATTTCATACTGAAATCTTGAAATGAGTTGTTTCAGTTCATTAAATAATCGCTAGGGAAATATCACCTTTGAAAAAGTACAACTGGATTGTGAATACTGGTTCTAAATACTTAAATAGTATAAATATTTACACAACCATAATAGATGTTTGAAAAAAAAAAAAATTTTTGCTAATAAAAAAGTAAATCTTGGAAATAATTTTTCTTAAATCAAATCTGATTTTTCGTAAATTTTTTTTAATCAACGTTTGCAGGCAGTTGGGCTGCATGCAAGTTACCGACGCTTATCGGAGAAATTTTTTTTTCAATTCCGTTAGGCTTTGTGATTTCCAGTTTGTTTGCTTTTTGTGTATTTTCATAATACAGGAATCCTGCTAAAGCACACAGTCCTAATCCAGCAAACACCATAATCCACTTCACCCAGCTGCAATTTAATAATAAATTAAGAAGTATGTAAAATTTTGTAACGGTAAAATGATTTTAAAAAACTCTTAAAAAACTTACCCAACAATAGCTACCATTTTGTGACCAGCTCTCACTTGAGCCAGTAACCAATCAGGCATGTCAACAGCTTCTTCTACCCAAAACAGAGGTAACAGAGCTTGCGGGAAATTTTTCATAATTTTAACTTTCTCTACGGAAGAAATCATTATATTGAACTGCAATCGTTTTCTTGCGCTCAATGGAGAACCAGTGAAAGGGTCAAAATCCAGATAAATTCCGTGCAGGTCCTTTTAAATCAAAATAAAATAATGATTCTATCGTTCTTGGTAAAATCAATAAAAAAATTATTTGATTTTACCTTAGATGGATTCAAACCATCAACCATTTTCAAGTAATCCTCATCTCCTAAGTAAAAGTGAGGATGAGAGGCTACAAGTGGAGCCCCAACACATTTAAAAAGGTCCATCACACCTTTTTTGAGACAAGTGTCTGGAGTAGGACAGTAACATTTCTGCGAAGGTATTGTGTTTGGATCACCCAAAAATGCGGTGTACCGATTAGTATGAAAACCTTAAACAAGAAATAGTATTAAGTAGTAATTTTAAATTGTAGCGAAGAAAAAATAACTAATTAATAAAATTTACCTTCGAATCTTGTTTTTTTCTCAAAAGTTGTGCTTAAACTTCGACATATGTCAGGAGCAAAAGACACAACGTCTTCGTCTTCATATAAGAAAGGGTGAAAGATGGTGCCATCGGTACCGTTAAAAGTATCACAGTAATCGTCATTCCAAGTAGATATATTTTTCTGTCCGTTCCACTCAACTACTGTGCCTACGTCTCTAAGTTTCTTAACACCTCTCAAAACTCGTAGTGTCCATCTAGAGGATGTATCATTTTTCTGAAATTTTTAATTTTGTATTAAAATTTTATTTATATGAATTAGCGAATCTTTTAATATAATCTAAACATCGAAGTTTTTATGATACATTTTTTTTTCTAATCATTAATTTTCAAAAAACAAAAAACAAAAAACAAAAAAAAACGTTTTTATTGTTTCAAGAATCTAGAAAATAAATTTAAAAAAGATTCCACCATTTGGCCTTCACTTGGTTTTCATGTAAAGTATTCATGGGCACTCTGCATAATAATTATCTGTATGTCATTTACAAAGATTAACGGGTTTTTTCATTTACACGAAATTTTTACAGCTCTTTATAAAAAAATTGACGATTTCTTAATTAAACGATCAAAATTAACAACGCGTTGACAGTTTGAATATAAACAGTTTTAAAAGACATATTATTGTCAATCTCTTAAAGCTTACCACTCCAAGCAGAGAGAATTTATACTTGTCTGGTCCGTCTTTCATAAGATCAGCGTCATTTTCTTTAAGCATGCCGCAAACAGCTCCACCAGCAAAATCTGTCACAGTGCAATCAATTGGCAAGCCGTCAAAGATCATGTCCATAGCTCTGACTTTGTAGAAAACACTTTCAGGGTTTTTGAAAATACTGTTGATTGCTTTATCTTGAAAAAGTAATAATTGAATTATTGAAAACAATGTTTTTTTTTTTTTTTTTTTGCTTTGTAAGTTTACGTCAGTAAAGGTATAATCAAGAGTACGCTGTAATTAGAGAGAAGTTTCTGTATATAAAGGACTTACTAACGACCGGAACCATTGTGGGCTTTTCTCTGATGGTCGTCATAACCATTGCCAGTATAAAAACATGAGGTAATGTCAGCTCCTCGTTTCCCGTAAGACCCTCACTTTTTTCTGGTATGAATATCCACTTGTTTTTTACTCGGAATTCCACGGTATCGTCATCCTCCCGATCGGTCAAGTCTGTTTTCTCCTGCCACTCTCTAAATCATATATTTTGTTTATTATTTTTTTTTTACTCTGTCAATTAAAGCAACTGTAATATTTACTCACTCAAAAAAGTAAGGCCCGACTTGTCGAACAATTGGTTTCATGCCTTTTGCGACGTCGTCAGGATTAGTTACGTTAAATAAATAAACTCGAAATTCAATTGCAAAGGGAAATTTACTCCACAGGGCCCGTGTTGGCGAACCATCTTTTAGAGCAACTTGCTGAGAAAATTTTTTTATTTTCAAGTTGAATGAACATTCAACTAAGATCAATGCAAATATGTGTCAATGATGATGACGGTGATGACGGCAGTGATACAGTTAAAAAAGTTTCTTTTAAAGATTAGGTAGATGAAAAATGAATTTTTCTTTCTCTATCAAAGAAAATTCTCAAGGCCTTGATAGAGTAACCAAAATAATCGACAGTCATTAATCGTTTGAAATTATTAAGTTCTCTCCTCGTGAGTTGACTCTTTTCATTCATAACCCAAAGCAAGTCGTCGTAAGGAGCATTGTCATTAGTACATAATCACGCACCCTACAGCTAAATACTGCCATCAGCTGTGATTCAAAAGATTTTTCCTTTTTTATTTTTTAAAAAAGCATTCTGGAATGTGTTAAAGACCAGAATGTGAATAATAGTTTCATTATTCATTCTTTTATTAAAAAATTTATCTCGAGAGGCTAGAAAATGTAAGTTAAGTGTATATAGTCTCGCATGAGTGTAAAAGTCCGTTATTGAGCATTTAGGTTTGGATTACATTTAATGATAGCTATTTATTTCCACACTACCCTTCAGTGCAACATATGATTGAGTGAAAAACTTTACAACAAAAGTTCAAGGCACATCGCAATAAATGACAATAGCACTATAAGAGAGAGGCATAACAAATTAAGTCTATAGACTCGTTTTGACGCGCAAAGCGTCCGCACCCTCGCCTTCGGTGAAAAAAAGAAGATAATTACTCATGATCGATAAAGTACAATGTATAAGAATCAAGTGTGCTCACTAAACTATCTACAGAATGATATGCTACTTTTTTATTTTTTATGAATTTAACTTAAATTTATTCATACAAAAGTTTATTGTATTGTATTCTTCATTTATTTTTCAAAGTGTGACAACTAAATTTTTATAAGTTTTTTTCTATTTAAATAATAGTTCTGATTTAAAAAAAAGACTTCATGTGAAAAATGTTTTGTTTTAGACAATAAAACTTTAATATTAAAAACTAGTACTTGAGAACAGTTTATAAAAAAATTATAACAATGTTTTATAATTTTTACAAAATATTTATTCAAAAATAAATATAATGACATTTATTATTTATTTTAATTTTAACGTTCACAATTATACATTCTCGAAATCTTCTTCAACGTAAACATATTCATCAATATCTTTACATAAAGATATCAGCCTGCAAAGCCTAAATTTTAGCAGCATTATATGGAATAAAAAATAAAAATTCCATTGTTTTTTTTTTTTTTTTAATTTTTGATTGGTTTACAAAAACTAATTGCATATTTTTGTCAGTTACTTTATAATTTTTTTTTGCAATGTTACCAGTAGTTTGAAAACTTTTATTTACCTTAAAACCAAGTTAACAAAAAAAAATAGGGAAACCGCAATGCTCGAACTTAAAAGGTTGAGAGCTCCCATTTTTTACGAATTTTCTAAAACTTATTCCTCGGCATCGTAATAATAACTCTTCAAATAAAAAAAAAAGTTTTTACTGAAACTTCAATTTATTTAAAAAAATAATTCCAAAGTTTTTTAAAATTAATTATACCATAAAATTTTTTTTTTCTCTACTTTTTTATATATAATTATGAATTATATATATGAATTAGATTATGAAACCGCACCCTAAACAAAAAAGTATACACAGTCGTATTTTAGAAAATTCAAGTTTAAAATTATTTATTTTATTTCATGAGTAAATTGATTTCAGTCTCATTTTAAATAAATGACGAAGGAAGTAAAATATTTTCGAATGAATTTTGAAAGAATATTACGAGTGATTGTTTTGATTTAAAAAATGCATTCATTTATACGAAAATAACTCAACATAAACCAGGCACTTACTTTGTGGACTTGAGACTTGAGGACCATGGGAAAAATGACCCAACCAAACATGACGCCGAAAACAAACAAACCCACGCCTCCAATACCAAACTTCATCATGTAACTCATTTTGCACTATTTAAAATAAAATTAAGAAAAAACCAAAAAAAATGAAAAAAAAAAACTGAAATCCCCGATCGCACACTTTCCTCAAACCGGAGCTCCGATTCTCAAGCAGGAGTAGCAGCGACTATGCTAAGGTGATGGACAGGCGATCGCGTGGTGGATATTAACAACTCGCGCCGCGACGCGACCCTGTAATAATAAGTCTTTGCGCCGCGCCAGAGTGACACAAGGGGGAGGGACAATAGGAAGTGTGACGTGTATTTTACCTACTTACCTGCAAATTTATAGACTATCACGCGTCTACGAAAGCGCATTACATAGGATTCATTTTTCAGAATCTTGAGACTTTATTTTCGAGAGATTTCTCGTAACAAACCTTGATTTTATACCTATATTAGTCACTATCGTGCTGCAATCCAACAATGATTGGACATTTTTTTTCTCGGCTACTCCAAAATATTTTTTCTTCTTGCAAAAAAAAAAAATCTTTTTCTCTTCAATTTACATTTTAAACCTCACAGTATAAATCAAAAGAATAACTTAGAATTTATTCTCCAACATTTTTCATTTTTGATGCTTATTTTAAGTACACTCGTATTGCATGAGCGAGTAATACGGTAAAATATACAACGAACATTATAATGATTATGCTTGAAAGAAAATTGTGCGTGTATTCCGCGATCAAGGCTATCACTTGCCGGGTTTTCATGATCAATCATTGCGAAAACGAGTGTATGATTTGTAGAATGTAAACCGATGCTCAGTTCATTCAGAGGAAATTTCATTTTTCTGGGTTGGGTAAAATATCAAATTTTTTTTTATTATTATCATTATTTTAAAATAAAATAAATAAAGAAAAATAAAAAAGTAATTTTCTTATATACGAATGCAAAAAATTTTAAATCGTATTATATGTTTGAAATTTTTGCTTTTTCAAAACATTTGGTGTATTCAATGATTTTATAATTTTTAAAACAAAATCTTAACATTAACTTGTGCAATTCATTTTTAACTAAGTTTTTTCTGAGGCAGTTGAAAAAGCATAAATGTCTGATTTTAAATTGAAAAAATGAGAAACTCTACTGATAGTCGCTAACTTATGTGATCTTCGACATACTATTTATATTTAAAGCTGAAATATACGGACAAAATGTACATAAGTAAATTGAAAAAACTTTATTTTTATTTAAATAAAATTATATTTATAAGCTGGTTGTTAACGAGTATAAAACGACTTCAAATTTCATTAGCTTTAGGGTAAAAACTTGAAAATTCAAAACATATTTACTTAGTTTGTGTAAGTTTGACTTGAATTTTTATCAGCTCTAATAAACTAACAGAAGTTATAATGACGACTGAAATAGAAAAAATAATTGTTCTTGGTACGACCAGAGTTTCTGTTTGGTTAACCAAAAATACTTTTAAAAGTTTTGTATGGGTACTTATTCTATAGAAAAATTACTACCCTCAGTGTCTTAGCGAAAATAATGACAAATTAATGATCTCTGTTGAATTTTGAAAATGTTTGCAGTAATTACATTTGTGAAACATATAATGACAAAAAATATGTTCTGATTCTACACTTTACAATTATCTCTTCACGGTCGATAATTTTATTCATCCATGGAAACAATGTAAAATTGGGGATATTAAAAACTTGACATGATTTATTGTGAAATTTTACCGAACTTTGCTTTATGTAAATGCCCACATCACTGTTTATAACCCAACATTGCATTTATCATACTTGAATTTTAATATATAAAAAAAAAAT
This sequence comes from Encarsia formosa, assembly GCA_038277355.1. Classification (NCBI taxonomy): domain Eukaryota; kingdom Metazoa; phylum Arthropoda; class Insecta; order Hymenoptera; family Aphelinidae; genus Encarsia; species Encarsia formosa. The sequence continues at coordinate 16,786,712 of CM076185.1, forward strand.
TATTGAAAGTTGTCTTATAACTGGCAAATTTTTAACTACCTATAATAATGAATGAAAAAAATATATTAACACTTTGAACAGCAAAAAATGAAGTTTTTTATAATTTTTTTTGGTAGAAAATTTTTTTTTCATGTCTTTGCGACTCTATATATCATATTTGTATTCATAAAAAAACCATTATTGTAAACTCAATCTTTATGAATATTTTAAGGACATGATTGTCATACCATCCACTTAAGTAGCTATAGAAATTCGATTTTTTAATACTTACCTCACATTAACTAAAGATAATGAGGGGAAGCTCAGAGGTATAAGTTTAAAATTTAAAATATACCAAGATCTCACTAAAATTGAGAAAAAATATTTCAAAAAATAAGAGTTCACTAAAAGCCGTCAGGTTTATACGGTTTTAAGATCATTACAGATAAAGTTAAAAAAAGAGTACCACAAATGTGAAGCTGAATCACTTTTTTTCGTTTCAAAAGAAAATATCTTCGAAGCACGTACTCGTTGCTGACCGATAAGGGGAGAAGTGTATGAAAGGTTCTTTTTATCTCAGCATCCCCCCGTTCACTTTCGATTTCTGTAACCATCGACTCTGACAGTAATTAGGCATGGCATAGACGCGCTGTACTCGAAGAAAAATAAATAAAAAAGATGAACTCGAGACGTAAAACTTTACACTGAACTAAAAAAAAAGGATGAAAAATGACGAAGAGTATAAACCGCGAAATACTAACTAAAGTTCTTTTTCGCGCTTTTTTTCATTTTTTTTTTTTTCCTCTGGGGTGCGCAACGAGTCCCGGCGCGATAATAAATCCTGCGGAGGCTAGAGAGAAGGGATCATTTAGGAACGAAGCCGCGGCGGTGAGCATTTTTTTAGCCTTCAGGGGGGGCAGCAGCCCTTTTTCGAACTCTCCTCATCGTGACAATTAGGCTTTATTACGCGTGGCCATTACCATGATTAATACACAGCTTTAGTTACATTGAGATGTACCGCCTACCGACGCATTTATTTTTTTCCTCAAATCTTAAAGAAAAGAGAAAAAAATTGTGTTCACCCCCCTCCCATCCCCCATTTCAGCCGAATAGTTATTATAAGTTGGGGCAGGTCCCCCCAGATAAAAAGACGGATAATCTGGATTAGCGTCAGCGGGGCACTATCTGCGGAAATCCTGACGTTTGATTTTCGCTTTCAATAGGATATTCCCTGAAATGTGATTGAAAAAGCGTCGAGGACCTTGTCGAGTGTGCGTGTTCGCTCTTTCGTCAAAAAATTCATGGGATATACGAAGAGAAAGAGAGCAAAAAAAAAGTATCTATTCCATGGAGGGGTCATAAAAATCGTATGTGCCCAAGTATAATTTTGAACTCTGTTCAAACTCACCCTTCTCCCTCGGAGCCGTTTTAATGTGGTTACCATCGGATTAAAATATTGATGCTAATTGGATAAGTCATTTCAAACGGAACGGGACTTTACGAGCGATGATTCAATGTTTCATTATTTGGGGAGGGGGCTTACACTGACTCACGCCAGTGTCGCTGGCTCTGCATTGTAATATTTAATCTGGCTGCATCTGTGTTTTCGCGGTAATGGCTATGCACTCTGTACAGGTGTAAAAAATTTAAAACTTCCTGGCTACCTTTTAAGTGATTTGAATGTTTTAGAATACCAGTGTGGAATTTTTTATTTTTCCTATTCAAGTTTAATATAGAGTTAGGTATAAAAAAAAAAAAAAAAAAAAATAGAAAATTATACTTAGATGAAAGTTAAAATTGTTTTAATTGTAAAATTTACTATCTCCAAAATATATTGTGTTGAATACAATCAGTCAATAACTTAGCGTAATCCGATTGTATATATAATAAAATCATTCATGAATATAAATCGTTAATATTTAATTTTCTTATTCGTAACAAAACTTGTTTGCAGTTAAAGAAACTTTTTTCATGTTTGTGTTCAGCATAAAACTTTTCCTAACTGTTTTTAATTCACTATTGTAAGATGCTTTGTTAATGGTTCACACTTCACTGAATGGAAATTCATGACATCTTCCTTTGATTCTTGGATCCAATTTCTCAATATTTATGGAGGATGGTGCTCATTACTCTGCAAATATTTACTTTATACTTTGATTAGTACTAGCTCTTCTGAGCGCGCTTCAAGATCGCATAGGAAAAAACAATAAGAGTAACCTGAAAATGCACTTTTCGAATATTTTAAAAACTTCTTCACCAATCAGCTCACGAATAAAAATCTTACGCAAGATGGCGATAGCTCTCTTTTATAAAGGGAAGAGGCTTGGTGCAATCTAGTAAGAGCTTTTAATAGTAAAATAATTTGACTTGGATCTGAAAATTTTAAAACTATTTTAAATGAAATATATTACAGCGGTAAAATATAAAAATTTTTGTAAATATATATTTAAAGTTGGTTACTTGGTCACCCGACGAAAAAGTTAAATTTTTAAATTGTCCAAAGTGCAGGAGTTTAAAAATTCAAACGCCAAAAGGTTGAAAAATGGAAGTCGTAAAAATAAATCTCCAGCGAGGTCATACACATACCAACAAATCTTAAGAATTATTTTAAAACCGCTCTGTAGAAGTTTACGATTAAAGGGAGTAGTAGTTCTAAAGTAGTGTATCGCTCTAGGGTATCCAGATAAATCTAAAAAATCTTTGACTCTTCGATAATTTCAAACGAAAACATAATTCCGCAGCGGCTTTCCTGAAATAAAAAAGCCACCCTCCGAAGGAAAAAGTGAAGCAAGCCAAGGCGGCGCGGCGTCAAAATAATGATTTGTCTGAAGGAAAAGATGCTTGTATTCCCCGAGCGTAGTCGGAAGTCATGAGAGAGCGAGCTTGCGGTGTTGACACGTCGTTTAGCAGCCGCGTCACGGACGTAGAAATTCGTCTCCGCTCGGCTCGGTCCCTCCTGCACACGGAGCTAAAACAGCCTCTTCTTCCTTCCTTCCTTCTTCCATCTCGCGGAGAATATCGAACGCATGCCGTTTCCATGGCACGCCGCCTCCACGTCGCCAGCTGGACAATCCTGCAAGCTCCTTAATTCCTTTTCTCTCTCTTTTTTTCTTCTCATCCCTGCTTTCTTCCCTCCTCCGAGTGGGCGCGCGAAAGCTCGATCGTTAAGGTGCTTTATGAAGACGTATTCTCGGGCAATTAGAGCGACGAGCTGATGGGAATTTTAATTTTTCCCTTACCTCATTCCCCGGAAATTTAATAAGAGTCTATGACTTGTCGGACTAACACAGCTTTGGATTAACGCCGCTCTGCGGGAGGGGAGTGAGCCGTATCAAAATAATATTATTACTAATTTAATGAGTTTTTCGAGCTGCTTTTTTCCTTACATTATCATTACTAGTATTAACAACTTTCTTTCCTTAGTATGATCGATATTTAGTTATTCGTTGTCGAACAAATTTCAACCTTGACAACTTTACAAAGTTTCGTAATGATCAATCGGTAATTTATTTTTGTTGAGCGTAATTAACAATAATGAAAATCTAGATTTTAATCAATGCAACGCCGGCATGACAATTTTTCTGCATATTGTAAAAAGAGCTGAAAACGTTGGTTGCTTCGATGATTTTCAAAAATTTTAAAAGCTTGCACTATTTTACCTAAATAAATTTTGCTGTGCAAGAAACGTTGCAAGGGAAGTGTCTAAGGTTGCAAATACAATAACATAAGCGCAAGTTGACCCTATAGTATATAAGAAGTTAAAAGGCCATTTATTAATAGCGATTCGAATAAAAACCTATTTGATTATAAATCGAGCCAATCAAAAGCAAAAAGTAAAAAGTCCGTTCATTATTAACAGAATCTCGAGCAGAATCTCTAATAAAATAACGATTGTTTGCCGCAGAAGCAGCATAAATACGCTCGAATCGCGCTATCACGCGTCGTGCATAAAGTTTAACAATATGAAATCGTATACTCGCAGTAGCGTGGCTTTGGTCGTCGTTATTACATTTCGCTCGGGTTATTTCCCTTTCGAGAAGAAAGTGAATTCAGTGAAAAATAATAAATATTCGTTCCACCGGTCTCCCTCTTTACGACGACAAAAGGGAAATAAAAATCCTCCCTCCTAGCAGTCGACTTTGCACCTGTATAATACAAAGGATTGCCAAAATATTAGCATAAGGTGTAAATTAAGCGGCGATGGCGATCTTTCTTAATGCAGACGTCAACACCCGGAGCAACCCGGAGCTTCGGGGAAGGAGTTGGGAAAAAGGGTCCCGGGGATGCATTGAACCTAAGTGTTTTGGTACACGCGCCGAGTAAACAGAGTACGCGCGATGGGGCGGACTGGCTGTCGCTGCAGCGAGCTTATACATATAGCGTAATCCCTCTCTTATGAATTATTAATGCCACACGCGGGCGGCGGGCTTTCGACGCCCCGGTGGCTTTCGCTCCTACTGCACAGACGTAAATTGAGAGTGAAAAATTATTCGACAATTTTGCGGACATCATACTACTCGAAGTAAATTTTATACATTCAGCTGGGGCGCGCTACGTTTGATTCGTTATTCATTTACATTTATTGACAACATCCAAACCCGTCATGCATATACGCCTTTGTAATGAATTTTCGGTTTAAATATGCGCGCGCATTCGTAATTATCTCGTTTGTGTTTAACTTTTTCACTCGCGACAACCACACGCCTTGTGAATAAAAAAGAAAAGGGCCGTAGCAAATTTACCGACTCTGCTTTGCATCCCAGACAATTGATGATTGAAACGTGATTCCGGCTTTTCGAAAGAATAAGGAAAAAAATCCTAAATAATTTTATGTGAAAATCCATCATAAAGTGGATGTGCGAGAGCATTAAATTTGAAAGGTAAGCAATATAAAATTTCAATCGCACGCCTCGCTAATATTCACGGAGGGGAGCTTGCACGAAAAAAAAAAAAAAAGGTTTGATCCCCCTCGTATGGTGCGGTGATATTTGCGAATTGTATCTCCTCTCCTCCCAATGCCAGTGATGTTATACAAGGTTTGCACAGAGGATTTTTGTCATCGACGCGTCGAAAGGTAAACAAGCCCCGGGAATTAATACTCGCGCAACTCGCCGCGGTGGGAGTATAACGAATTATCGAGCCGGGCGTTATTTATTTGGCCAGGCCGCAATTTCCGGACCATAGCTCCCCGCGCATACCATCATATATAGCTCATTGTTTGGTACCTTCTTTTTTCTTTGGCCGAGCCGAGCCAAAGCCGCTGCGGGAAAATCCGCGTGAAATCCCACCGCAAGAAAGCCTGCATACCACAATGTATCCTTCTTGAATAAGGCCGAGCCGGATTTAAGAGGTGAGAGCCAGCGGTGGGCACAACACGTGTATAGGTTGCCTAATTATAGTTGATCCGATAATGCCGAAGCTGCTGGGAACACACCTTTTCACGGACCATGGAGCTTCAAAGCGTTTAGGACCGAGTAGTACCCGGCGCGTGTGATGGCTTAAATTTTTCAACAACGGCCTTTCGAGCGCGCGCGACGAGGGGATTACCGCCAAACTTACGCAAGAATACCTTCTCTACTCGGTCTTCCCTTTTTATATTTTAATTGGCGGGCTCCTGCGATTTTGACCGATTTTTGGGCTTTTGGGTTATGCAGATTTGTAATACGTCCCGTGGAGATTTTGAAAAAAACTCTTTGAAATTCCAAGGGATAATTTTTACAAAGAAAGTAGGAAAAATTTGCTCTTCCTGGATTCTTGTAACCAGATACAGATAGTTTACTAAAGAGCAAGAGCTTACGCTATTATTGTACAGTTAGCGGACATCTTAACTGTCCCAAGTTTGAATTTGCCGCAGAAAAATGATGGCCGCTAAAGTCGCAATTTTTGTGGCCTACCAACCCAGCGAGGGGAAAAAAAATTTTCTCAAACAGAAGCGTAAGTAAGGTTAGAAGACACATGAGTTTACAAACAAGGTGTTTATCATTTATAAAATGCATTTTTTTTAAATTAATCGATACCGCTCACACGTGATATTTAAATGATTGGTGATATTGGTGTTAAAGTGAAGTTCGAGTGTAATTAGAAAGGTAATTTTATCTAATTTTTTATTTTTTAACTGGCTGTTTATAAATTTTTAATTTCCTAAATTCTTGTAAAATTTATTTTGAAATTTATTTTTCATGAAATAAAATATTTTAAATAATTTAATAACTTTTAATTTTTATTTTATTTTATTTATAATCAACGGAAATTGCTGCCCTTAATAGTAACCTATAAGCTTATAAAAAAATATCAATTTTTCTTTAGTATTCATATAAAGATGCTTAAATTCTAAGAGTTTTTTAATTTATTGTAGGATCTTCTGTAGCAGTTTAAGTTCTACCGCAGCCAAAGTTGAGTGGAGGAGTCAACGGTTGGACATCATAAAATTTTAAAGAGCCTTACTGGACTGCTGTTAAAACAGATAAGAGCTTAGTTGGTCACGCCATGGTAATTAAAATAATTTGAACATTAATAAGTTTTTTTTTTCAGACAAGTCGACATGACACTGGATCATTCTTTGCAGTAATTGAAGTAATAATTGGAACAATTTGAATGGTTAGCAGTGGTAAAAGTGGAAGATAAATTCACCATCGGTACAGGTTTCTGGGGATTTTTGCCAAAAACAGCTTACTTATCAAGAAGTCTGAGGTATGAAAATTTAAATAAAAAATAACGAAACTCATTGCATGTCCATTATACTCTTATATTAAATTTAATATTGATGGTAAAGTCGAATAAACATTGATCAAGCTTTTTTTATCAGGTGGTCATTGCAAAGGACAATTGCTTGTAACTATCCACTCGCTTATCCAGTTGATGTGAAAAAAAATAATAATTAAACAACAGAAGTGCTTTCTGGATCCTACCATTGTTTCAAGTTTCAAAAGTCAAAAACAATAGATTTAGATGTCTAAAATACAGCTAATAATGTATCAATCATGGATGTAGTATTGGATCAAATTATAAAATAAAAAATTTTTAATTGGAGAGAATTCTGATGAGAAAGTTTTACGTAACCTGATATGAAAGCCATAAATTATTGAATAATTTTATTTGTTATGACTTGATGCATTAAAGGCTGAAAAATAAAACTTTATTATGATAAAGTAGTGGGCGATGTCCATGTATTTTTTATAAAATAATATAAAATAAAAATAAAGTTATTTAGTAAAGTTTTAATTTGTGAAAAGGTAACTGGATATTAAATAAATAATTATTAATATCAATAATAATATAAGCCATGTTCTGCAAAATTTTATTTATTGAAATTTTTAGATTTTTTTTTATACTTAACTTTTATAACTTTATATTTAAAGGTTTTGGTGTTTTACAAAAAAATTCACTCAATTTTTTCATAAATAAGTTTAAAATTGTATTTAGAATTTATACTTCACCCTATTTGCTGATTACATTTATAATATTTATTTGGTAGATATTTCAAAATTATAGCTATACTTTAGTGATTTTTTAATGGTTTCCTATACTCGGCTTCTAAAAATACTCTTATTTTTTCAATAAAAATCTTAAATAAATTCCAATTTTTTTTTTTAAATAAAAGAATGATTTGTGTTTTTACCTCAATAAAATGATCAAGTTTAACCTTTGCAATTCTATGGTTAAATTGTTTAATAATTTTTCATAAATTAACTAATTTAAATAAACTTCATCAACACTAAAATGCATAAATTAAATTCATTATTATTTAATTGGTTTGAATTCTTTTTTTTTCTTTTTTCGTATTTGAAGTTATTTTTAAAAATTTGTACTTTAACAGTTATAAAATATATATATTTTAGCATGATTATAGGGATTTTAACTGAATGAAATATTTTTTTACTGGAAAAATTTTTATTTTATTTTAAATTTTAAATGTATGAATAAGGTTGTAACTGAATAAAATTTTTTTTTCGTTTTACGTTACGTTTTATATTTTCACATATTCTTTTAATAAATCAATATTTAGTGTAAGAACCTTCGTTGAGAATAACCGATTCAAGTCGGGAAGGCATTGAATCCATCAAGTTATGGAAAAACTCTAAATTATCATCCAAAGCATTCCAACTTTGAGTTACTCTGTTTTTAAGTTCTTCCAAGTCATGTGGGACGTTTCTCCATGGACGCACCATAGCAGCCCAAACGTTCTCCACGGGATTTAAATCTAAAATAATTTAAAATAAATAAGAACTGACAAATATATTTTCTGATAAGGAATTCGAAATAATTTTACCTGGGCTTCTTGCGGGGTGAGGTAAGCGAACCAAACGACTATGTCGAGCATACCATTGCGTGACTATGTTAGCTGTGTGCACCGGGCAGTTATCTTCTATGATATAAACAGGTGCCCTTCCTGGAAACAGACGCTGAACTTCTGGATACAAATGTTCTTCTAATAGTTCAACGTATAGTGCAGCGTTTAGATTTCGAGTTAAAGGCACCAATCTTCCTTTACCGCCGTAGTGCATAAACCCCCAATAATTCTGGCTGACGCGACCGGACTTTCGCAAAGGTTTAACATAAAGTTTATGAAAGCGTTCACCCTTCGGTCGCCAAACTCCAATTCTTCCTATAAAGTTTTAGGAATTAAAACGTGAAAAGAATTACAGTGTATACTGATCGAAAGCGCGCATTCTAAAGAAAGCTTTTGCAAGCTCGCGCAGGCTTACATGCGGAAATCCTACTTTGCTATGATGAAAAAGCCCGCATGTTACTTTTGGAAAGATTTCACCAGCGTCGTGCGGTTTTTCATGCAAGATTTGTAGTAATGAAGGAAATGTGTCCGGATTATTACATCATGCGTGAAAAACCGCACGAAACAGGTGAGATCTTTTTAAAAAACACGGACAAGGTTTTCTATCATGCATACTTTGAAAATCTCGCAAAAGAACTTCCGCGAGTTGTGAATGCTCCAGGGAACGGCGAAGTTTATTCATCAAGCTTAAGTAAGATTTCTGCAAGGATTGTCGGGCGAACTTGTGGAAACTTGCATTTATTATTGATCTACAGCTTATTATTTACCATCTGACGTTGAAGCAAAAACTTTTTCATCGAGGCAAAGTGTCCTTCTCCAGTTCTCTTCGGGCCAGTTAACGTAGTCTAGTGCATAAGTAAGTCGATTTCCTTCATCACCTGCTCTTAATTCAGCTTTAGTAGCTGCAGGATGAAAGCCCACGTTTGTAAACTTTTTCAGCGCACGCCGAATTGATTTTTCATGAACAGGCAGGTTTAATATATGAGGTAAATGCTTGACACACGAAAATGCTCCTTGTTCGGAGGCCAGATATGCTGTCACAAGCAGAATACGTTCCGGGGTCATTTTTCGAAAAACTTCACGTCCAGCTCTCCTATCTTGCACTCGTGGACCACCAGCAGCCTCGTATTCGAATCGTTGCTTCCATCGATTCATGCTTCTAACACTGCAAGCTAATTGCTCTGCTATATTTTGTACAGAAGTACCATTTTGGAGTAAATGTCGGACTATTGCCAAATTCTCTTTCGTCGGGGAAAAAACCATCTTTTTTGTAATAAACAATATTTAACTGAAGCACTATTTCAACACATAAAACTTAACTTAAAAATGTTTACCGCACCGTTCAAAGTCACTATACATCGAAACAAATATTTAAGGGCAAAAGGGAATGAAATAAAATATGTACTTCCTTTTTAGGCAAATGTTACATGCAACGATTTGTACCGCGTGCGTCTCCCTAGTCCCTCATATCAGCTGCTAAAAACAATTGCACATCTCAAAAAGTCCGCGCAGGTATTTTGGAACAAGACGTTCGTGATAGGACAGAGTTGACGGATGAGAACGCGCACGCATCTTGTCCTAAGATTTCATTGGTTCTATTCAGAAGACAAAGTCGGAAGAGCTAAAGGATTCGTTATCCGGCCCGCGCATCACGCAGTCATTTCGTTCCGAGTCACCTTGCAGTAACGTTGTCTTTTGCCAATTGCAAAATCAAAATGAACAGAGCTCAACTGCAACTCGCTCGTTTGTATCGCGAGTACTCTGTTTTATACGATCGCGGAAACTTAAATAAGTACAAATATCCAGTTAAATTAATGTGTCTGAATGACATAGTTAAAAAGTTAAAAAAATATTTGCGATTGAACCAACGAGCTCTCTACTTCCCACATGGCCTGATAACTGGTAAGTTTAATTTATTATTCCAAAGTTCTACTTTGAACATTTCTCAATTTTTCTAATAACTACGACAGCCTGTGTCTGTAAAATTGCTAAACTACGCTACAATTTAGAGTTAGCTTTAATATCGAACGAAAAAATTTTATAAGCACGTTATAACAATTGAATAAGAACTCAGCTAAAAGAAAACGATTAAAAATACTTATACAATTTTAAATATCTTTTTTGTTAGAATTTTTTATACTTTCTTTAATATTAATCATAATTGTCAATTCTGGGACGTAACAAAGCCATTTTGTAATATTGTTGCAGTTGATGCTGTAATGTCAATGTGGAAAAAGTTGTACGCGACTTACAGAAGAATTCAACTTCTGCTGCATGGAGGAAGAACAAGAGAGAGTCTTATTCGAAGACATCTCATCATTTGGGAAAAGCTAGATTTTTTAGCACCGTACTGCCAGATGAAGCATGGACATGTTCGCAGATATAATTTAATACATCAGATTATGTAAATTTTTTACTGAAAAATATAAACATAAAATAAGTAAATGTGGATATATAAAATGTAAAATAAAATAAAAATTTTTCCAGTAAAAAAATATTTCATTCAGTTAAAATCCCTATAATCATGCTAAAATATATATATTTTATAACTGTTAAAGTACAAATTTTTAAAAATAACTTCAAATACGAAAAAAGAAAAAAAAAGAATTCAAACCAATTAAATAATAATGAATTTAATTTATGCATTTTAGTGTTGATGAAGTTTATTTAAATTAGTTAATTTATGAAAAATTATTAAACAATTTAACCATAGAATTGCAAAGGTTAAACTTGATCATTTTATTGAGGTAAAAACACAAATCATTCTTTTATTTAAAAAAAAAAATTGGAATTTATTTAAGATTTTTATTGAAAAAATAAGAGTATTTTTAGAAGCCGAGTATAGGAAACCATTAAAAAATCACTAAAGTATAGCTATAATTTTGAAATATCTACCAAATAAATATTATAAATGTAATCAGCAAATAGGGTGAAGTATAAATTCTAAATACAATTTTAAACTTATTTATGAAAAAATTGAGTGAATTTTTTTGTAAAACACCAAAACCTTTAAATATAAAGTTATAAAAGTTAAGTATAAAAAAAAATCTAAAAATTTCAATAAATAAAATTTTGCAGAACATGGCTTATATTATTATTGATATTAATAATTATTTATTTAATATCCAGTTACCTTTTCACAAATTAAAACTTTACTAAATAACTTTATTTTTATTTTATATTATTTTATAAAAAATACATGGACATCGCCCACTACTTTATCATAATAAAGTTTTATTTTTCAGCCTTTAATGCATCAAGTCATAACAAATAAAATTATTCAATAATTTATGGCTTTCATATCAGGTTACGTAAAACTTTCTCATCAGAATTCTCTCCAATTAAAAATTTTTTATTTTATAATTTGATCCAATACTACATCCATGATTGATACATTATTAGCTGTATTTTAGACATCTAAATCTATTGTTTTTGACTTTTGAAACTTGAAACAATGGTAGGATCCAGAAAGCACTTCTGTTGTTTAATTATTATTTTTTTTCACATCAACTGGATAAGCGAGTGGATAGTTACAAGCAATTGTCCTTTGCAATGACCACCTGATAAAAAAAGCTTGATCAATGTTTATTCGACTTTACCATCAATATTAAATTTAATATAAGAGTATAATGGACATGCAATGAGTTTCGTTATTTTTTATTTAAATTTTCATACCTCAGACTTCTTGATAAGTAAGCTGTTTTTGGCAAAAATCCCCAGAAACCTGTACCGATGGTGAATTTATCTTCCACTTTTACCACTGCTAACCATTCAAATTGTTCCAATTATTACTTCAATTACTGCAAAGAATGATCCAGTGTCATGTCGACTTGTCTGAAAAAAAAAACTTATTAATGTTCAAATTATTTTAATTACCATGGCGTGACCAACTAAGCTCTTATCTGTTTTAACAGCAGTCCAGTAAGGCTCTTTAAAATTTTATGATGTCCAACCGTTGACTCCTCCACTCAACTTTGGCTGCGGTAGAACTTAAACTGCTACAGAAGATCCTACAATAAATTAAAAAACTCTTAGAATTTAAGCATCTTTATATGAATACTAAAGAAAAATTGATATTTTTTTATAAGCTTATAGGTTACTATTAAGGGCAGCAATTTCCGTTGATTATAAATAAAATAAAATAAAAATTAAAAGTTATTAAATTATTTAAAATATTTTATTTCATGAAAAATAAATTTCAAAATAAATTTTACAAGAATTTAGGAAATTAAAAATTTATAAACAGCCAGTTAAAAAATAAAAAATTAGATAAAATTACCTTTCTAATTACACTCGAACTTCACTTTAACACCAATATCACCAATCATTTAAATATCACGTGTGAGCGGTATCGATTAATTTAAAAAAAATGCATTTTATAAATGATAAACACCTTGTTTGTAAACTCATGTGTCTTCTAACCTTACTTACGCTTCTGTTTGAGAAAATTTTTTTTCCCCTCGCTGGGTTGGTAGGCCACAAAAATTGCGACTTTAGCGGCCATCATTTTTCTGCGGCAAATTCAAACTTGGGACAGTTAAGATGTCCGCTAACTGTATATCGATGCATAAAGTACAAATTTCAATCAAACTTCGAATGGTTATTCTGAAAAGCAAGTTATATCGCTTGTCAGACTATTAGCCTGTCCGTAGTAGTTACAAGTTTCAAAAATGTAATTTTGAAAATAAATTGGTGAGTACAAACTAAAAGTCGGGAGAATCCTGACAAATTTTAGTTGTGCCAAAAATGTTTACTCAAATTTGAAATTGGAAATATTCATGTCAACAAAAAAATACATTTAGTTTTCAAAAACTTTTCAACCTAGAAAAATTTCAGTATTCTTATTGACTAAAAAAAAAAAAAAAAAAAACACATTTATACTTACAGGGAAAAAATTGTCATTAGTATTTGTTTGCTAGCTAATTAATTCAAATGTTGCCGTAAATTTAATTGTCTTGGAGATCTACACAAATTACACGCCGTAACATTAATCACATTCATGACTAGCAAACACAAGCCAACATTATTTCCATTAGAAAGCTGATACTTTTTAATTTATTTACAAGTCAACCCAGTTCATAAACTGTATTGAAATTTTTTTCAAAGCAAAAGTTCTTGAAAGATTTACCGTAATTAAGAATTAATCAATGAAAATAACTGCCCAAGCTTATTGTCATTGTAAAATGGAAGAAAGTGCAGGCTTTTATCGAACAGCTGCAGCTACGGTCAATTGAGAGCATCGAGAGCTGCATTTATCAGCTAAACTTAAGTGAAAGTAATACGGAGCGATATTTTGAATTACTTCAGAAGACATTATTGGGAACTAATAAACTTTTATGCCCTATAATTTTTCACGCATCAATTTGAGTATTATAAAACGACCGATAAAAACAAAAATCTTCTTTGATATTTAAAGAGACAATTATCTCGCAATAGCTTGAATTTATTAAAAATAGAACTGAAGTTCACGATAATATTTCTGTACTGTAAACCCGTTTGCGGAGTTTAGAGTGATTAGAATGTGGAGAAAAGGTTAACAAAGTTATCGATGAAATGTAAGTTAGTTACCCGGTAGACTACACTTCCGCAAATTTGATTATAAACAATCTGTAATTTTAGACGTGCAGCTGGAATCGATAACTTGATTACTGTTAAATTTGCAACCAATCCAAAGATTTCTCGAGAACTAATTTTAGTTCTTATAAATCGACGGATCGAATTAAAGTGCAAGCCAGGGGATCAATGAATCAGCTGAAATGAAATTCCACTTTATAGCAGCAAATGAAACGAAACAAAATTCAAACGGGTTTGAAAAGGAAAAAGGGGGTGAAATTTTCGAAAAGAGATCAAAGCAAAGAGCACAAGAATAAAACAGAGAGTGGAGCGAATCACTTTGGGTAAAACAAAGGGAATTAAAATCGCTGCAGCGTCAGTGGTATAGGTAGTTACGTCGTACCCAGCGTTGCTCACTTGGATCGATAATTCGCACGGCGAGCGTTTGTCGAAACACCAGAGTAGTAGTGTAGCAAACGGAACTAAACTGCAACTGTCAAAATTCCCCCCAGGACGGTAATAAGCAGCAGCAGGAGCGGTTCGCGTCTAGTCTGGGTTCATTATCGTAGCGCAGGGAGCGACGAAACGTGTCGCAGCTAACCCTTTCCTCCCTAGCAGCACCCCTAGGATAATGGCCTTTGCAGCTACCAGCCGAGTTTACAGTGTATTATCGATTGCGGAGAGTAACGCGCTTTGCGTTAACCCAAATCTCATGCGGCTGCTAAGCTTGGAGCTGATCCAGGCTGTTGAGATAACGCCCAAGACGATGATGCCGCTGTGTCTGGCTATCGTGCGATTGTCCTTGTCGGTAACTCCCAACCAACATAACGTGCCTTATACCCCGAGCGCTTCAGTCGCGGGAACACCCTTTACTCTAAAACTTATTTTAAATTAACATTTTTAAATCCAGATAATATGAATTAATCTCAAAGGTAGATTCTTGGTCCAGATTTATTGGTTTGGTAAGAGAATACAGTTCAATAATTCACCAGATAAACGTCTTGATAATATTAAAACGCCTTCTGGTCTCTTCATTTATAAATAGCCTCTTGAGCGGATTTTTGAGTGAGCATTAAAACCGTGTTAACGCTGTAGTTAGTTTTAGCCTCGTGAACGGGGTAATGCAATTTCCTTGGCGTAACTCGATTGTCGACAGACAGACAGACTCGAGCGAATAACGTAAAGCTTGAGTTATCATGACCAAGTTATTAGCAGTTAAAACCCGCGCTTTACTATGTACGCGTCCCGCATAAAGCGCAATCGGATCGCGCGACGCTGCAGCGCGAGTAGGAGAACAAGATTTAAAGCCAAAACTTTCGTCCCGATGGAGAACCGATAAAGCTCGCTGCAGGGGATTAGATAGTTTTACGCCCTGGTATAAGCATTATCACTAAAAAAAAGAATATAGCTCACCGTAATAAAGCTAGACGCGCGAGACCAATATGTGCGCCAAAGCTAGCCGATACAGTATAAACTACACCGGTCGTGACTATAACTATGGCTAGCTATATTGCTTAGGGACCGTAAAGATCCTCTTAGCCGAATTAAAATCCATTTAATCGAGCTCAGCGCGTGCGCTCCGAGCCAACATCATCCGAATCGCAAGCTAGCTCTGCTGCTGGTGCTGTTGTGAATTATTCAATTTAAATTTAATGGCGCTTTGCGGGTAGGTGACTTCCCCCACGAAACGATATATTCTTATGAGAGTTAATAGCGCGTGGTGATTTTTCAATACTTCTTTTTTAATACAGAGCTCTTCAAACAATTATCCCACTATGTGCGGAATAGAGACAATGGATACAAAGTGTCGACGGAATTAACGAGAGGATTTTGCTCTTTCAACTACTTGCGATTGCGATTCTTTGTAAAGAGATTTTAAAGACTTCTTCTTTAATGCATATATTCAAAGAAAGATAACAGCTTTTGTAAACTTCATCCGAGAAATAAAAGCTTATTTTGGAGCAAGTTTAAAAGATGTCGAATTACCCGACGTCTTCATCTAGATTTCCGGTGAATGAAAAAACCAGACTTTTGGTTGGAGTTTCATCACTTGATTACCAGACGAGAATACCGCAGCGTAAAACCAAAATATTATTAATCAAGTTAAAAGAGAGTCAGAGGGGAGGGGAGGGGATAAAGCTCGATGGTCAAACAGCTGTACAGTAAATATATCAAATCAGACGACAGAAGAGAGGCCAAACATTGACTCATTGTCAATTGCGTGTAGTCGGGATCTTACGCAAGACAACAGGAATGGAAACAACAACAAAGGCAATAATTGCATTAGCCCATGGCTGTACCTATACTCGTATCGCTCATGGCAGGGGGGCCGAGCACCGCGGTGCGAACTCGGCAGCTCGTAATTCAAGGGCTTGCCGGCCATCCATTAGGAACCCCCGGCCCCCTCCTTCTACAGCGCGTTCCTTATTTAAGCGTTTCCGGGCTATGCGTGCTGTCACAATGCCGCTGCCCGGCCGAGCGCGACCGATCGGCTACACCAATCTTCCGTGTAGGTGGATGAAAATATACCCGAGATATCGGATCATCCGAAAGTCAATCGGGGCCCCCTTCTAATTGACCGCACGCGAATCTCTGGTGGCGAGCTTTTTTTTATAATTGATGATTCGACTTTACAAATGACACAGCTGTTTTTCTTTTCCACCCCCCCCCCCCGATGTTTTATTTAATTAAGCTTCAGCGTTGATGTTTTTAATGTAATTCTGTCTGTTAAATTAATCAAACTAATTAGAGATTTCATTCAAAAAATATACCAAAGCATCTCATTATACGGCAGATATCGTTTGTACCCGCGCACCGTTGTAAAAAAGAAAAACAAAAGCATAATTCACCGTAGCTTTGCAAAAATATCTCTTAATTGCAGCCCGAGAGCATAGTAATTGAAAAACGGAATCACGAGTCCTTTGCTTATCGTAATTAACCAGAGGGTGGAGTAAAAAAAGAAGACGACCGAGAAGTACACAATGGTAATATTTTGCGGGGAAAAAGGGAAGCTGCACAAAATCCGCGAGCCACGCATCGAAGAGAGAGGAGGATTATAATCACCCCCCGAGTGTGTGTCAAGAGGGTTCTCTATTTGCAAATCTCTCGGCTTGCGTTTAACAAGCCGGGAGCATTAGCCGATCCGGCAGCACTTTTAAAAACGATCCCGCACTTCTGACGTCAATGGGCCGCGCGTAATCCGATTAGAATCTTTGGACTACCGTACCACTCGCGAGTATCTATCCCCGCATCTGGCGTTTTTTTCCTCCATCCCTTTACAAATTTTACTGTTTTGACAGGCCTCTGTTTGCGGATTTTTTTTTTCGTCCGTTATCGACCACCCGAGTGCAATATAGTTCTTTAAAAGAAAGATAAGTTGATCAAGAGGTGCTAAAAATTTCGAACTCTACTAAATCTCAGCGGATATGTCCAGACCGAAAATCCCAGTAAGGTGTACGCAGTTTCTATGGGGAAGGGGACGCGTACCTTTTACAAGATTAAACCCCCCGGTCGGTGCGATAAGAAAAAAGAATCCTTAAAGCAGAGGAGGAGGAGGTGGTGGTAATCCTTTCCAGGGATCGATGCCCCCCGGCTGTGTGCCGATACGCTCGCGGACCGGCTTTATACGCCCCTGAGTCTCAATCCACTCCGCTGCTGCTGCTGCAGTGGTAGCTATAAGGCACACAATGCTCCCTCGTGTTACGAAAAAAATTGTATCCTCTGTGTGTGTCTGTTTATGTCGTCGCCCCGTCTTCTCTTTGACTCGCGGCTGCTGCTTTATTGACTCTCCTCCTTTTCTTCATTTCGCTCTTTGATTTCTTCCTTGCCCTCTCCCCCTCTCTCGCACTCTTTTTCACGAGTATCGTCATTCGTTAAAAAAAAAGGATTAACCGAGAGCTTTTTAATTGAAATAAGATTTTCATCGTATTAAACAAAATATCATTCCCTTCACCGCATTAATTTTTGGGTTTAAATATTTGACGATTTTATGCATAGCTTTCTCTACAGGGAGAGAGAGATGTATATTTTTAATGTATTAAAAGCATCGTCAAAGAAAATGCACTGTATATTTACGTGCGTAAATGTAATTCCCATAACTCGAAAAATAAACTCCGAGAGGATCATTATGCCCCTCCCTTGCGCGAGTTGAAATAATAAAAAACAAAAAAATAAATAAATAATCAATGAAAATTTAATTACTCGTTAAGCGGGTCTCTGGCCGGAAATAACAGTAAAAGTTAACAACGCAAAGTTGACGTCGTCGTTAAAAATCAGTTAATTAAATCGAGGGGGTGAGTTTTAATTTGTACTATTTTGAGTCAAGCCGCGGTTTACTCCATCGATCCACGAGTGCAAGCTGCAGTCGAGAAAGGAAAAGGAGGAGTGGAGGGGAGTAAAAAGCTCGTAAGTTTCCGAGCGAGGGCACTTAACCCAAATAGCGCGCGTTGACTCATACCAAACGATTAAAATTCGAATGGGATCGGGAGCTTGCCCCCTTGCTACTGTGCGGCGGGCCGGAGAGCCTCCTCCACTGTCCATTTTCTTATACCCTCGGCTGCACATATTTTTAGGAAGCGAACTGCCCCCTCTTTCTGCTTCCAACGATTATATCGCATCTTAATGTGAAAGCAAAGTTTTTTTTTATTTTAATTTTTTTTTTTCCGATCGTTCCGAACCTGATTAAAATATCGGAGTATCTCTCGCAATTAAACGAAAACCAAATATTGATTCAATCGTAATTTCACTCGGTAATTATTTTCATTTCAACTTTCGAGCTCTTTTAACGCGAATTAAAAGAGCCAAAGCACGAAAATATATTAAAAACATCGGTGATTATAATAGAAAAAAGAGAAAAAAAAATGTTAATTTTGTTGTCTGAAAAGTAGCTTAAAACAGGGACACGAAAACAAGAGCTCAAAAATTCGGTGTCCTGATTCGGTTACATCAGCGCCTCGACGCGAGTTCGATCGAGCTGCAGTGTGCGTGCAATGCAGTTTGGCTCGCGCGGCGCGTCCTCCTTTACTTACTACAGCAGCGAGGAGGCAAGAACCCTTTCAAACGGCGCACCGGCGCCCGCCAGGCTGCCTGCCTTACAGGCGCCAGTTAACCTCCCGCCGCGACGAGTCCACTGCATGCGACGCGCTGGCTAAATAAGACGCCCTCGTTACACTTTTGACGGCTCTGCTCTTTCAAAGCCCATTTTTTCTCACCCCATTCAAAACTACATCTTGTGGTTTTTAATTAAAAGAAATCAAATACATAAATAAGACAAAGTACACTCGTAAAACGAGTGTCAAAAAAAATTTATCTACCGGGCGCTCGAATTCAAATGAGAATTTCGGTGAGAGCCGGTCTTAACTCTTCATTCATCTTTTTTTCCATCCCCCAGAGTAAATATTTAATTTAAGAAAACATTCTTTTCCACGCCGGCGCTGCTGCTCTTTTACTCTCCTTCTATTTACCTTTTGCCGAGCTTTTTCGCAGCGGTGCGCCCTTCTTTTTCCTTCTTTCCTTATTCATCGAGAAAGATTTAAGTGTTTAATAACCGACCTCAAGCTTACCCTCGAGCCTTTTTTTCCCTCTTCTAGCTTCTTTCTCACAGATGCTGCACTTTCTCTTATCATTCCCTCGTTTCGTCCGCGGTGTTTTTCTTTATTTTTTTTTTTTTTCCGCCAAGGTTGGCACTTTGCATTACTGATTTTTCCTTTTTCCCTTCAGCATGGGCTTTTCTATTTTAACTTTCATGAATTTCCTCCTTGATTAATACCCCGTGGAGAATATCAATTTGAGCTCATTAGATTCCCCATTCAGGGAGGCATTCGAAGAGAAATATTTATCCCGGGGATGATTTTCATCATTTGAAAAAGAAAAGAATGGACGGTGTCGACACTTGACCACCTCCTAATTTCAAATGCTGACGTGGCGAAAAAAGGGGGGAGGATAGAGTCTAGACAAATTTCCAGCTAATTTCAAAGATAAAAGTCACGGCTACAGTGTTTTGCTCGCTCGGCTAATCTCGTTCGCGAATAGGCTACTTCACGGCTTTTTGCCTGCGAGGGACCCCGGGGCAAGAAACGACGCACGCCCGCGCCGTATGCAGGAGACACATCAGGGGGGATAGCGGCACCGGCAAAAAGCAAGCCGCGGCGGGAGGAACAGGAGAGAAGATTGCCGCAGCCTCCAAAACAACGCCCGGGGATGACAAATGACGACTGAGGGGGTTGTGCAGCCAGTAGTCAGGAAGAGGCAAAAAAAAAAAAAAAAAATGAAAACTCGCGTACGAGCGAGAAGGAAACTTTCAGAAGCTCCGAGGAGCCTCTAAATCGGGAAAGGATGACTCCATATAAAATTCAAGCCGATCCCGGTTGAAAAATGGTTCGTTCAAAGGCACATTCCGCAGCCAGCAATATTGAGGGAAATAAAGGACCTACACTTTCTTTCGTAACGAATTATTGGTTTTTAATACGTTCAATTATAGGGCCGCACAATTGAAAATTCTACAAAGACGCCTCTTTATCTATTTGACCAACAAGTCCACAAAGACGAAATTAGTGTGCAGGAGAGCGAGGGAAAAAAAGTGATGAATCGTCGGAAAAATCAGCGCCACAGGGCCAATATGCAGTATCACAATAGTCCTTGGATGACTCGGTTAGAATTTTTTTCCCTGGCTCTCGGTTCCCCTCGATCGACGTTTATAGATCGTGACCCGGGATTCATCAATCTTCGAGGGCTGCGCCGGACTCGCTCGACGTCGTTTTCTTGCCCCCTTCTCGGAAATGACCGGAGTGGACAAGTGGAAGAAGCTACCCAATAGAGGTAAGTAATAGACCCCGGGACTCATTTTTTATTTATCGCTCTTACTCGGATGCGTTCGATAACAGGATTCCTGGGACGAGATGCGACGCGTGATTCCCCATATATCTATTCGATCTGGTAGCAACGGCTTTTTTGGAAAGTCGTAAAGTGCACGTCTGCCACTTTTATAACTGATTTTTGAGATATACGAACTGTAAATGGGTTTATCGAGTTTTTTTTTTTTTTTTTTTTAAATAAACTGCTGCTACTAAATCCTAGGTATTTGAAAAACAACAAGTGGGCTCTTAACCAGGTGTAAAATAAATACCCCAAATATCTTGGGAATTTTTAAGTTTTGCTAACTTGTTTTGCTGACTTGCTCAATCTCGAAAACCGTGTTTTTGGAATAGACGAAGTTATTTTTGGAGCTCGCAGAAGAGGGTCGGATAAATAAACCCGAACGATAAAATAAAACTCATAAAATCAATATTATGGTGGAAGTCTGAAAAGACCCATTGAAAATCGCTGCAGAGTCTCTCTCCTAAGGCTTACTCGTAAAATAAATTAATTCATAATTAAATTAATGAACGTTTTGATTCCTCCTCTCCAGGGTCTTTATTGAACGCCGATAAATTTCTCGACTCCAAACGAAGCATATAAAATAGCTTTTTTAATTAATGCATGAAAATCATAGCGATTCTCTTCTCGAGAGAGATAAAAGCCTTTTTTTTTTAACAGTAAGAGACGAGGAATTTTCAATAAAATTGAAACTACTCGGGCTTCCCACGAACAATAAAGATTTAAAACGCTGAAAAGAAGCTGGAGTGAAAACTCAAGTTACAGTAAATTTGGAGGATAAGGAGTGAGAAAAGACCGGGGCATTAAAATACAGAGTTATAATCGCGCGAACGGCACTTAATGTTTTATGTATCGTCGAGTATGAATGGTGCAAGGCTATTATCCTCGCGGTAGTTCAGGTAGCGAATTGAAAAAAAAAAGAAAGATGAAAAATATGCATACTCAAAATAGCTAAGCCGCGGCACGGTGCAGCGCGTATTATATACAAATGGGAAGGCCGTTATAGCCGTTCTCACCACCGCGGAGGAGCGTTGCGTAATCTCGTAAATCGCTAACAACCTTGGATTTACGGCAAAAGCATCCAATTTAAACTTACCGAGTACAAGAACCAATGAGAGAAGAAATCGACTGACCAAGCTGGTCAACGAGGAAAAAAGACAATAATCCACGTCTGTTCTCACCGGGAACAAATAATAACGAAAAAGAAAAAGAAGAAGAGTAGGTACCGAGAGTCATCGAGAGGGAATCCTTTTATTCGTTCCCGCGGTGCGCCTTTGCGAGCGGCTGGTATCCTACCTACTCCGCTCCCCACCCGCGGCACCACCATCACCGAGCCGAGCCGAGCGAGCGTGCACAGTACCAGCAGCCAGTCCAAGATCGGCGAGCGAGTGTTCAACGTCGTACTCGTAACTCCTCGCGCAACACGCACACCTTCGTTCTTCATTATTACGTACACACTCCTACGGCTCTCTTTTATAAATCGGCCGATGACCAGTTGTAGCGGTTGTAGCTCGTAGTGTGACACGCCTTGTTTTCTTTTTTTTTTTTTTTCTTTTTTTTACACATTTTTTTTTTCAACCTCCGCTCAGTGACTTACTGGTGAACGATAGTGAGTTTCGGACTTTGCCAACCCGGCTCGGCCGGTTTATTTTTTAAATAAACAGTGCGTGCGTTTTTTAAAACAAATACAACGATCATCATGGAGAACTGCTGGAGGCTGTTTCTGGTTGCAGCGCTGCTGATTACGCACCTCGCAGGTGAGTCACTTTATCATTTCTGCTAGCTCCGAGTTATGGTTTTAAGGTTAGACAGCCCTTTTGTTGTTTTTATTTACAAATCGTAGCTGCATTGCGGCCTTTGTTCCCGCGAGTCGGTCGCGCGTGGACCGGTAACGGGTTTTTTCGTTTCAACAAGCTCGCGCCTCTTTCACTTTTTCATCGGCGCTGCAACCAGCGCCGAGGTGAGAGGCAGGCGCTTCGGAGCGCACTGATAAGATAGCGCGGCTTTATTTAGGTTTACGAGTAAATCTAGGTGACGGTTAACGCGTTGTCGAGAGTTATTGGGGCACAGGTAGTATAACCTGCAAGCGCGACAACTCTTTTGCAATTAAAAGTAAACACGCTGCCGATGCATTCTTACCTGTTAAATCGTGAATCAAGCGTTTAACCTTCAAGTGCAGTGCGGTGCACGTAGCTGCTGGTACTCGTGAATGGGAAAGTTAGCCATTTTCATTACATTTTTTTACTCTCGCAACCGCGGAGTGCCGTAGTAGCGAGCCGTCACCATTAAAATTACTGCAGTTATTGTGTACAGCCGTTGAGTCATCGCACCGAGCGTATTACGCGCACGTGGTGTCGTTGAAAACTATGAATATCTTCGTTTGGAAAACCGGTTCTCCACGCTAAGAAGAAAAAAAAAAAAAAAAAAATCTTGATCTTTTTCTTATCCTTCCGAACGATCGAACGATCTCGAATGATAATTGAAACTTCGTTGAATTTTTTTATTTTTTTCAGATCGTTATATTAACCGAAATTTACGATCCGTGTAATTTATGCGGCAATCCGAGCTTGTCATTTTTTAAATACGGCCAATCATTAGCTTCTAAATTAACCGGAACCGAAAGAAACATATTTTTTCTAATGTCGGAGAAAGAAAAAAACGGTTGTAGGAGGAGGAGCCGAAATCGAAGTTTCTGAGAAATAAAAGAAGAGAGAGAAAAAAAAAAGAAGTGTTTTGTGGTGATTTACGAAAAACCTGCGGGACGATTCGAGCTAGCCTCGGCAATTAACGATCGCGGTTGAAAGGGAACAACGTAATCGCGATTTTTAACGAAAGAAACGGAACACCACCCGGGCGAGCCATCAAAAGAGTACGACGTGTGTAAACTCGCAAGACACACGATCAGGATAAAGTTACAGGAGCACGTTGTTACAGATAAAAGCGATTTGGTTGCAATATCTTCGAATTCGGCGCGGTTCTTCCGGCTCCGACAGCACCTGTGCAGCTCCCACACACCTGTGACTCGTTCTTCTTCTTCTTCAGCTCCCTCCCCGGCTTGGAATTTAATTAGTTCCCCGCAGCACCGGCTAACAGGTGCGAACAACGGCCACTGGGCCGATTTCATCCCGCGCCAGCTTGTTTATGTGCGTGAGAGAAGGAGAGAAGTAGAAGAAGAAGGAGAAGAAGCTTTTTTGCCGACGCTAACGAGCACCACGCGCTTTTCGCATTCTTTCCTCTTCTTCTTCCCCTCCGTTTTTTTTTTTTATCGGTGGTCGGGAAGAGGACCCCCTTATTCCTTTTTCGCCGGGCCCGATCGGACGGCGACCCTCATTACGAACGCGCTAACGAATCACCAGATGCTGGCACTTTTTGTCCCGAATCCTCGGGATCGCGTTTATCGTTTTCTAAAACCGCGCGCGTCGTTCGAGTTTGTTTTTGTTATTTAAAAAAAAAAAAAAAAGAAAGATTATTCCACCCCGATCACGTTCGAATAACTCGCTGGTATCGCCAAAATTACCCGGCTCAGGATCGTGCGAATAGGCACGAAAAATAAGAATAAACGCAGCAGCGCGCATGCTTCTGAAAGCCACAAGAGCAATCACGAAACGCTGTCCGGTTTGCGGACTTGCGGCTAGCCCTCATCATGTACAGCTGCGTTCGCGCCTCGTTTCAAAATTCTCCGATCGAGCAAACATTTTCCGAGCGCAGTCCGGTGCTGCAGCTGCAGCAAAATCGTAAAATCGTGCAGCAGCTTCTTCTGTTCTCGAGCGGTACGCCAGATAAAGATTATCCTCCTCCCTCTCCTCCCGGTCCGCGTCGGTGTGGGAATGTACCGCGCATGAGAAAACACCGAGCCGATGCAGCTTTATTTTCTCGATTTTTCTCCTCGCTGCACCTCTTCCAAAGCAAGGATTGTATTTATTTTCGTTAACTGCCCGCGCGAGCCTTGATAAATAAATGTTAGTCGGTTAATTACCTTAATTAGCATCTGCGGCGTCTGTCCCAGTTGCGTCGTCCGACTCCTCCTGGTTAATAACCCAAAGGCCGTAGGCACGTTCCGCGGCTGTCGTCAAAAACTCACGTACAGTTGTAAAATAGAAAGAAGAGGGCACACCTGTCCCAGCTTTCATTCTTTTTTTATTTTTTTATTTTACCGCTCTGCAGTGGTACTTTGGGTGTTGGTTGTTATCCTCTCGGAGCGATCGAGCAACGGGGGGAAGGCTACTACGACTTTTCCTTTCTATACATGTTTTATGGTACGGGACCTGCTTTAGAATTCCTTCTCGTCCCTTATCTCTTATAAAAAGAGAAAAAGGGAGGAGGAATTTTATTCAAAATGCAGTGAAGCGAGTAATTACGGGGATTTTGAGGAAAAAGAGCGTGCGAATCGCCCCATGCCGCCCCGCGCTGCACTATAAGACAACGCAGAAATAATTTGCCCGCGTGAGAGCGAAAGGGGTTAAGGTTAAGAATGCCTCCTCCTCCACCTCCTTCTTCTTATTCTCGAGTCTCCTTTTCGTCGCCCGGGGGAAAATACGAAGCCAGAGAGAGTCCTGCTCTGATGGGAAAAGTGTTTATTGCCGGTAAAGAACTCGGCTCGAACTCCTCCTCCTCATCCGCGCGCCTTCTTACGTTATGTTCTTTTAAACAAAATGCGCTCTCATCTTTGTGTCTGTAGAGCAAGAATTTTCTCTCTCTCTCTCCGCCTGCTCATTCTCCTTCTACAGTCTTGCCCTTTCACGAAATAATCATTAATAACGGACGAGTTATGACCTGGTGGTTCTCTTTTGGGCGGGAGAGATTTAAAAAATGGTGTATAAAGTCGGAACGAGAGAGACAAAGCGAAGGCAGTGATCATCATTTTTTATTCGCGGGCCCACACGCACCTGTTCAAATACTTACTCTCTTTTCTCGGAACGCTTCTAGACACTTTTTTACTTCAAAATCTGCTTACTCTTGATAATAAGATTTCGGCAGGCGCAGGGGCGTTTATGCGCATAAAATACTTGCTAAGCAATCCCATTCAAAGTTTACGAACGATTTCGAGCGTTAAAGCCTTTGCGGAAATGAAAGAAAAGTGGGAAAGTCTCGAATCTTATTTTAAAAAAACTAAGAAGACCCGGGAGTAGAATAAAGAGGGTTAGAGGAGAGAAGCGAAAAAACAAAAGCAGTATAGCGGGGGACATTGTGGAGTAGCGTCACGTTTCTAGGCTGACGTGAATCTAAAAAAAAGAAGAGCGTCCATTGTGTCCTGCTGCTACAGCTTCACCCGACTTTTCTTATCCGTCCGGACTCTGCAGCACGGCATGTCGAAGTAACACTCGGTAAAAGTCAGAGTCCTGGCCGCCTGCACTACCGCGGTCAGGTAATTTCCTTCCTCCAAGATTACTTGGAAATCGTAATTAATGTTCGGGGGGGCTAACTCTCACTTTTTCATCTTCTTCTTACCTTTTTTTTCCCCAAGCTAGATTAGAGCGTAAATGACTTTGATGTAGGATGGGACATTATTAAAATCATAACTTTTTCTTCCTCTTTCCTCATCCGCCTCTCTTTCTCTTCGCGCTCCCGGTGAGATTTGAATTATAAGTTTCATTTTTAATAAAAATACCACATACCGTGATCCTCCTCATTCCAACGCGTCTAATATTTGTCAGGATGAAAATTTATTTTTTTGTGCGGCGAGTTGAATTCTAATGTCCGGGAAAACAATTTTGTGGGCAACACTAAATTCTCTAAATACTCTAAATAACAGCGAGCTCATTTTTCGGAAAAAATTTCATCATATTTTTTCTGTGTTTTTTGCTGCTTTTTTAAAATTATTTTGGCATTTTAGTTATGGGCTCGAAGTACCAAGAAGAAAAATACTCCAAAAATAAATTTGATTTAAAAAAAGAAACATAACTCACCCGCGGATATCTGTTTGACAGAGTTACGTAAAGCGATCATTTTTTAATTTAAACGCAGTTTTCGTTTCAAAACTAAAAACAATCGAACAGTTTATTAAAAAATAAAAATAAATCCAACGCTGGATTGGCTTAATCCTCCTCGCAGCACGAATCCTGCGAATTCCGTTTTCTCTATACGAAAAAAAGCCCAGTTTAAATATGAAACTCGATAAAATTGTTTAAATAACTCGAGTTCACTCGAAAAAAAGTTTTAAAACACGAATTAAAAATAAATCGTGCACGCGCAAATGTCGCTGTCGACAGGATAAAATCAAACATCGGAAAGCCTCGTTTTATATGCGGGAAAAGAGAGGAAAAATTTGGACAACAGTCGGTCGGAGAGGGGTTGGATGTTGTTGTGACGGACGGAAGAGGAGCCGGAGGATCATTAATCTTCCATTATTAATCAACTCGTCAGGCTCTCCGGTCGGTAAAAATGACCGATTGAATATTATTCCCCCAGTGTGGCTGCCGGTGAAAAAGCGAAAAAAAAGAGAAGAAAAAGAAGAAAAATCGAAAAACAATGCGCGAGGGCGCCGGCGGTATCGTCCTCCGCCTACCTACTCCACTTTGTCGCAGTCGTCCGGCTCCCCTGCGATGACGCCGCGATAAGAATAATAGGCTCTACCCCGGACGACACCTCTATATTGGAGGGCTTTTTTTTGTTCCCGCTGTATAAAGAGCGGGAGGGAAAAAAAGCACGCGCCAAAACACATTCCCGGGGCTCTATTGTGCGTGCGGGCCAGTTCGCGCGTGAAGCGAGTTAATTTACGAGATAAATTAAGATAGATGCGAGCACTCCCGAGTTTATGCGGGGGACTACTCTTG
Organism: Encarsia formosa; assembly: GCA_038277355.1. NCBI lineage: Eukaryota > Metazoa > Arthropoda > Insecta > Hymenoptera > Aphelinidae > Encarsia > Encarsia formosa. The sequence goes on from CM076185.1 coordinate 16,814,180, forward strand.
AGCTCGGATTTATATTTATCCTCTTTTACAAATCGCGCTTTTGACCATTGTACGTTTTACGCACTCGGCTAGCAGGCAGCCACTTGAGGCACACTGAGCGGACGTCATTTTTTATTTTATACCGACTTTTCTGCACTCGCTTTCTCTCTCTCTCTCTCTGCAGGAGCTTTGTATTTACAAGTGCGCCAAGCTGTGGGGTTACGAATAAATATATTTGCCTCGATATCTGCTCGTCAAATTACTTGTCGACTCATTTATTTAATTTAAAAAAAAAAAACTAATTAACCGTTTGCAGGGAGCTAGAAATTTCTACACTCAGAGAAAGGTTTGATTGGGTCAACAATATATTGTAACATCTAAGATGCTATAGTTGATATAGAGACAATCAGGCATGTTGTAGCAGTTACAATATCATGGTAGCGCTGACTAAATGGGTATTAAGGGTTAACATGTTTCTAGTTGCACTGGTATAGCACAATTTAATTTTAAAAAATTTCGTTTTTGTAATTTTGGCATAATTAATGTATTTAATGAATAGTTTTAATCTTAAAAAATATACAAATAATTATAAAAATCACAATATTTAAGAAATAATGACTTGAATTAAGATTTTAAAAAATAGCTAGGTTAGGTTAGATTTTTGAATATTTGCTTTGCTAGTCGCGACGATATGTATTATTATCCTTACCATACGTATCGTAACTGCTACAATATTTAGACTATTGAGGGAACAAAGAATATTTAATTGGTCCAATCAAATCTTTCTCTGAGTGTACCGCAGTTGAGCCTTCGGGTAATTGCAATTCTGTTTGTTGCTAACCAACAACAAACTGGCTACTTTTTATAGCTGTAGGGCAATGAAAAAAAAAAAGTAATCTTTCTCTTTTGTGTAGACGGCCGCAGCAGTAATACGTGTGTTACGCGTTTCTCATGGTTTAACATTTAAACAGGTAAAACATCAAAACAGAGCGGTTGATTAAATTTTTTTTCCCCGAGTTGTTTCAGCTCCAGGGGTCGTCCCTATTAGCCCACCACAAAGGGTCCGACCGGCTTATTTTCAGAGTTCATTTTTCAAGAACAAAACAGGGCCAAAACGAGCGCGTGTCGCTCGCAAAGCGCCGATCCTCCCGCGGGGCGAAAAAGCTCAACAATCTTCTTCTTCCTCCTCGACCTTTTGGAGGCAGTCTGCTCCCTTGCTCCCTGCTTACCGAAAACGTCGCGCGCCGTAATTGTTCTCGAACGATTTCCTTGTAAAGGCTCTGTATAAATATTTCGTGATGTAAGCCCGGATAATTGCGCCAAGGCCTCGAGGGAGGGCTAAATTTAATTATATTAAAAGACGCTTCTTCTCTTTTGTACTTAAATTACTTTTTTCGTTCGTCTTCGTCCCTCCTCCTCTTATTGTTCTCGAATCGTCGTAGTCATTATTTTGATTGATTAATCGAATCGTTTGGCCAGACTCTGATGATGCTCTTTTCGCTCTTGTTTGGTCGAGTGGAACCGTTTAACTGTTAGCCACCGGAACCACCGCCGATCATTATTATTATTGTTGTTGGATCTTGGCTAACGTAAGTCGTAACGGGCACTACTTTTTATGCATATTTAGAAAACAACAACGGCTTTTAATTGCTCCTACAATCGCAGGAGCGTGACAGGTCGTTGAACTATTTCGAGCGATGTTCAAACAATGAGTCCCCAAATCAAAGCAGGTGTTTGTACACGCTCTTGAGAGAGAGAAAAAAAAAGAGAAGAAAGAGAAGAAGAAGGAGAAAAAGTTGCGTTGTAATAGCCGCTCGGTTCGGTGTGGATCAAAGAGAGTAGGCTTAAAACTGACCACCAAACGAGCTGTTTCTTATATAAATCAAAGTAGGGTGGTAAAAAGAAGGGGGGGGGGGGAGAAGAGGGCATTCGAAGGAAAAATTCCCTCCCCCGCAACGGGTATCTTGTCGGTCTGGTCTCACGGTCTCCGCGGGTCTATAAATTCTCTCCAACCAACGCTGCTACACGCGTGATAAAGGCGCGCTTCAAGCTCGCTGCTATCCTCGAGTTTAATCGTTAGCCTGCAGCTCGTTTCGCGAAACGACACGCGCACCACCGATAACAACTTCCCCTCTTCCTTCCCTCCCGCATGCGTGTGTCTCGTTTACTATGCGCGCGTCTAATAATAATTTTCGAGGCGCTATTTGGCTAATGCTGTTTTTTTTTTTTCCCTCCGAGGCGCTAACGATCCTCGATTCACGCGTCCTTAACGAACCCGGCTTCGGAGGCTGTAATCATCAATATGCGCGACGCGAATGCCACTTTTCTTTTTCTTGAACCGTAGTGGGGTTTGTCTTTACCTTACAGACCGAACTTGACATTAAACTCGATCGGGATGCTCGACCGATGACGTCACCATCGAGTGGAAAGGGAGAGGGATTATGCACTCAACAGGAATTAAGTGCTACGAATTAATGCCTCGGTGGCACACTTAAAACAACATTACTCACGTCGCGTCGTCTCGAGGGACCGACTACGCTTTAATCGACTTGCTTGAGATCTTTTTAAATTATTCTCGTAAAACTCGTAACTGCACACATTGAAAGCCAAAGCGTGTCTAAAAATCAAAATGTATACTGTTTGATGACTTTTTTTTTAATAGTTTCGGTGCTTCTTTCGAGCCCGCAGCTGTTTGTTTTCGTTTCCTGATCCCCCCTAAGCCGTGTTTAGCTCCGGGCGATCCCGATGTCTCCGGAAATCAAAATAAGGTGTACATTAATTTAATCGTTCGTTTTATTTATAGAGACAGGCGGAGGAAAAAAGTTATAAACTTATTCAACCTCGATTAATCGACGAGGGGCGCGAGATTTCATGAATATTTAAGGGTGGCGAGGACGAATGCAATTAAAAATTAGGAAGTCGTTTGTGTAAAAAGAGAAATAGAGTGGGTATTGTTGAGAAGTATTGAGGCGGTGATTCCCGCGAATAACTGAATTGGAAAATGGAGAAGAAGAAGAAGAATGAATAAGGTAAGATGGAAGGAGAGAGGGGAGAAACAAGGATCGGGCTCGAAGAGAAGGAGGAGGAGGAACGGCGGAAGCCAGCACGTGGTTAGTGGCAGCCAGTAGCGGTCTTATCCTCCGACAACAACCTGCTGTCTGTCGCTTGCACCTGTAGGAAGTCGCCCGTTCCAAGCCATCGGCTCCGGGGAGCGGAACTAATGCCCCAACTTGGAACAAAAAAAACCTAACCAAACAAACGTTCGGCAGCTGTGATTGCTAATCGATTTTGACCCTATCCTACACCTTTTCCGCCGCCTTCTTTTTTCTTTTTAATCGATGGGAAGTGACTTTTATGAATTTTATGAACTCGATTAATAGTGTGTACTCGCCAGCGGAACTAAAATCATCAACGCATGCTAAACAAGCCCTTTGAGCCAAGGCAATTATTGACCCTCGCGTCTGGTCTGTAAGCCGGCTGGCCAGCTGGCACCTTTATCGAAATTTCGCGGAAAAGCTTGTTTGATGACGTTAAACATCCTCGCTCGCGATGGATAAAAAAAGTGCACTTAACTCGATCGTTTTAATTGACTACTGACTCCGGCCTAATGAATTGCTCTTTATTCTCGACTTCTTTTCGAGAGAGAGAGAAAGATAACAATGAACGAATGAATGGGTACACTATGACCCGCTGGCGAAGCGACATGATGTAATTGAAAAATTCCAGGAGCCAATTACAAGCTCGTTAAAAAAAAAAAGAAAGAGGAGAAAGAAAAGAAAAGCCGATTTGCACTCAATCTTGAAGTCGAGCATGTCACCTCTTCCGTCCATCGTCACGGGTTGACACTTAACCCTTACTTACCTGGAGCCACGAGCGCGCTACAGCAGTCTAATCGGCGAGCACCACCACAGCAGCTGCAGCGTGGGAACGCGAGAGGCTGCTGCTGCCCTGCGGTCATCGCCTTGACGCTGCACTCCGGCTCTTTTCTCAGGGCGCCACGAAGCTAAGATTTTATATGCCCCTTCTCCCCCCCCCCCCCTGCTCTCTTTACCTTTCCTGCTCGGCATCAATTTGATTAACCTCCTCGACTTCTGGGAAACCTCTGACCGACGTGGGGATCCTCTTATTTTCTCTAAATCAAATAACAGACAACTGTTCGTTCGTTTATTTTTTAACTCATAACTCCGAAATAACGGTGGTTTTGTTTTTAACGAGCGAGAAACGGCTGACTATTGAATTAATTAGGGTAAGCTGGGAAAAAATTAATTTTAGGCAGAAAAAAGGGTGAACGCTGGGTCGTAGACCTCTATCGTCTTTTTGGGAAGAGGTGGACTATCGCTACTAAGCCTCGATTTGGAAGGGTCTATAATGAGCAGAAGGCGGCTCTCGCGCACACACGCGCGTGCGGGGGGGCTAATTGGTTGGCCTTTTCTCGTTTGGCCGCTGCTTCTGCGGTCTCCGCGCCTTCTAAAAAGCTGCTGCGGCTGCTGCTCTTTGAGATCCCGGCTATTTTTTCGGATTTTAAAATTTTAGCCTCCGAGCAACCGGCAGCACAATCCACAAAACTCTTTTAACCTCACGGGCTTTGGAGATTTTTTACCTTTTTTTTCCCTTCCTTGCTTTTACATAATGCGGTGCTTTTCTGTACCTAACTAGTTTGAGTTAGCGGACACGAAAGAGATTTCCTCGAAAGCTCCTTTTCTGGCTAATTATATCCCATGCGAAAAAATTGATTTTTATTAAAAAGTTCTTTTACCTGCGGATTATGAAACAACCGTGAATCAAATAAAAATTCAATAGTTATTTTTTGTCGTAGAAATTATTACATAAATACAGACGCGTAAGAGAAAAAGTCAATTTACTCTCTTGCCTGAGAAAAAAAAAGACAATATAATCATGTAAACCAAGCCTTGTGTGACAAAAACAATTTTTAACAAGCCCGCGCGGCAAAAGAGAGAAGTCGAAAAAAAAAAAATTGTTGCGGGATGCGCTTGGCAGCGGTGTCCGCAGGGAAAACGTCAGTCAAAGGGGACGTCGGGCGCTGGTACAACGAAATATCGCGTATAATCGAACTACGCGTCCGTCGTCGCGTCGCCGCAGGATTAGTCACAGACGAGGAGTCGTTGTTACTCACTGCAAGCTGGAGCAGCTTCCATTATAACGGCTCGCTTTACTTATTTCTTACACCGACAGCGATAAATACTTCATAATGGTATAACTCGCGCGGGTTTACCGTTTTTTTTTTGCTGTTTGTTGTATGCCTGCGCAGCTAAGAATTCTCCTACCGTTAATTTGTCGGAAGTCGTCGGAGCTACTCGCTGCCAGTTTATGAAATTCATATTGTGGCTCGTCGGTAGTTGACGCGAAGGGGGCAGGGACGCGCAAAAAAAGCTTGTGTTTTTTGGGCTAGAGCAAACATCGTCTGGCGGGGAGTACGTGCCGGGATTAAATTCGCCCGGGGTTAAAATCGATGCTCGCGAGTGGCCGGTTATAATCGAACGCGTCGCTGGCGTTGGTCCGAAAAACCACCCTAATTACGCATCGCCCTGTTTTGCCCGGTTATTTACAATCGCGCGGGACGATCTTGAATTTACCGAGGTACACGGAGGTGACGGACTGCGTGTCTGTGAAGCCGGGTGTAAACATCGCACGCGACTACTACCTGTGATTTTAGATAACCCCGACCGAGGAGGTGCTCTCGAACACTTGTAATTAAGCCCAAGTTATTTGAAAACTTTATCGAGCTTTACTCCCGCGCGCGATATTTATGGCTTTTTTTTTTTTTAATTGACGTCTCAAGTGCGCGTACCCAATCGATGTAGTTGAAATTTATGCGCTTGTAAAGGACTGTTACACTGTTTCGAAAGCAATCGCGTCTTGTTCGTTTGAACGGTCGTGAAATTTGGATGTATTCAACATAAAAATACTCAAATATTAAATTTACGAAGTTTTAACTCAGGAGTTGATAAAAAATACCAAGCCGAGGATCGAGGAATCGGGAATTATGACGATAATTGAACGTAACTTATGATTGGAAAAGCGTACGGTCGAGCGGGTTTCCGATTAATAATTAGCGGTATCCTCCCCCTCGCGGAGGCAACACGCGGTTTATTTGGCAAAAACAGGGCGCAGGTGCGTGAACCGATAGTTGATAAATCGCAGGGAGAGTCCAACCCTTTCCAACCCGGACAAAGACGAATTATTGTCGATACGCATCTACTACAGTTGTGGGGGGTGCTTGATGCAGCTTTTCACGGAATAATCGAATGTACGACGCGCGCTCTAATGGTTTTGTGGATTCCAATTGCTTCCCATGCGCTTTTCATGAATAATCTATTGCGCGAGCTGGCTATAAATGCATGTGTGGCGGGGAGGGCCTACTTTTACCCCTCCTACTCTTTGTGTTGACCATTTAAACTGCGAGCTGACGCGACGACGCGTTTATAACGGTTACCCATGTGGCTAATGGCCCCAGAAAATTGCTGTTTACTATTGTTGAAAATGGATAAAAATATCATAGCAAGTGGGTTAAGACCTTTTTTCGGTTTGGCCAGTGAGGGGATGCTTTAATGCCTCATTATTTCGAGCTTTGTGTTTGTTTTTTTTTTTTTACAAGCTACTTTCAGCTTTGGAATTTATGTATCCAGGTTGTAGATGCTGCCCGGGGATAAAACCGAATTAACATTACAATCAACTCCACGGCTCGAAAAGCTCAAATACTTATTTCATAAATAAAAGAGGGAGATTCAAATTTGAATAAAGCCGCGCGCGCGCGCGCACATAAAGAAATCTCGGTGAAAGCTCCTCCCGGCGAGTGTGGTAAACCGAAATGTCGGAGGAGGACAAAAGTAAAATAAAGCCATAAAGGGCAAATTAGGAGTCGGTTCGCACTCGCGACAGCGAGCGAGGCAAAAACTTTTTCCCTCGCTCGGCTCGCACGAGCATAATACGGCAACGAGTATTCGAGAAGTATTATGGTGGAAAGAGCCGCTTTTGGAAGCCAGCCAGAAGCTTGTTGTGTCCCTCGTTATCAAAGGATGATTTATTTATACTCGTTCAAACATTTATCCGTGCCGCCTTAGTTTTTTTTTTTTTTTTTTTTTTTTTTTACGACCCTGTACCACCTCTCGCGAGACCTCTCGTAAATACTCCCTCTCGTTATAATTAATGGGGGTTATTTCAGGTGCGACCAGTAAACGTGCAAAGTCGTGATTAGGAGGGGGAGAATGATCTCGATAAATGTTTCTTCTTCTTCTTCTTTTCGGCGCCATCAAATACGCGGAGGGAATCTTTGATATGAGGAGGGGGACTCGGAATTACTCGGATGTCCCATGTGCGTGAGCGAGGGGGAGAAAAAAAAAATTTGGACCTATCGTAATTGTTTCTTTTTTCTCCCTTTTTTTTTTTGTTTCCTTCGTTAGGGTTATTCGGGATTCCGGTTACGTGGCTTATCCTGTGTCGGAAATTTTTGATTTGTGGAAAAAGGTTTCTCTTGTTTATTACGCGAGCGGCTGTCGATCACGTTTTATTTGCCAAAGTTCGTACAAAAAGTTACCTTTTTTTTCATACCCGCAGGGTGAAATAGGCACTCTCCTTTTTCTGGTAAATTATAATAACAGTCTCTGGGAATTGTCCACGGAAACCGTAGTTAACTTCAGCTGTTGTCGTATAGTTAACCGTAATTAAAAGTTTACTTTAGCGGCTCGGTGTTGAAAAATTTCGGACAACTCCCGCCGCATAAAAAAAGTAGTCGAACCATCGTAGTTATCCCAATTCGAGGATGGGCATTAAGTACTCCTGTGTTGAGCGCACGTAGATCTCGAATGTAAATACCGAACGGTGGCCTTACGTGCACGTGTGCCCCATTCATCGAGTCTGGAGGGAGGCTCGCGTTTAAAGCTATCGGTGCGCTAATTCCATTTAGCATCCATCCCCCTCTGTCCTGTCGTCCTCCGTTAATTTGTACCTTGCGGAAACCCGCAGCTGCACCAGGAAGGAAAGAGGGACGTTTGTTTTTTTTCATGCCGAGTGGTTTTTATTAATTCAAGTTTCGACGCACGAGGGGAGTGGGGGAGATGTCACAGTAAATAACTCCTCCCCGCCATCCAGAGCGATATCCCCGAAAATTGAACAAACTTTTGCCTCTACTTTTGCCCTGCCTGCCTGCTTGCAAACGGAGAGTGAGCTCAAAGTTTTTTATATTATTCTCCTTTCCTAAATAAAATAGCGCCGGATCAGGAACTTCGGGAGTAAGGAAAAAAAAAAAGAAGTTCGCTGAGAGTGGCAATATCGTCGTCGAACCATTTAAACTTGAGTCCAAGGGAAAAGTCCCACTGTCTTTTGCTACCTCCCCGGTGTGTCTGTCTGTCTGTCGTCATCTTATACGGTTTGCAGCATCGGCGCCTGAAGACTTGTTCTTCTCGGCCTCGTAATTGCAATTAAAGAGGCTGCACTCAGGGCGCGACGAACATAATTGAATTTAGATTTTCCCGCGACTAACGTATGAGTTCGCAGAGGAGACTCCCCCGATTAATTTGCTTGCGAGGCTTCCTCTCCATCATCATCCACCATGGCTTTTGTGTCCCTGTACTCTACTACTACTACTAAGTCTTCCAGCCCTTCCTTTTTTTTTATCCCCAACCCCACCCACGCACCTGAACGTTGACCCACGAGCTTTTTTTTTATTCCATTGTCTATTGTGTGTGTAGACGGAGAGTCGTTGAATTTGTTAAAGCGACAATGGGAGTTGAAAAAAAAAAAAACGATTCGCGAGTAATCCCCCGGATTAATTGAAAGCGGGGATATTAATATGAAATAATAACGCTCTCTCCGGGCTCTTCTTCCTGGTACAATTAAATGTATCGAAAGAGGAGGAGGAGGAGATTATCCCGTTTAGCTCTTGAGCGCGTCTGCGCGTACGTATGAATATTTAAATTTACCGATGCCGCTCGCTCCTGTTAGCTAGGGATTAATATGCATTTTTTGCGAATAATAATTACGCTATCGAGGCAGCTGCTGCAGCAGCTTATGAATTAGTCCATTATGCAGAGTTAAACTTTATTATCATCCTTTTTCTCCTCTCTTTGTTGAGGTGCCCGCCCGCGCCAGTCCTGTTTTATACCCCGGCATCCATGATGTGTTAATTACTGCCCCGGTCGGTCGCAGTGACGTCTCCGTACCCGATGCTTAATTTTTTCTAATTAAGTTTTTTTCAACCGCGGCAGAAACGGTTATTCGTTACGGGTCTTTTTAATATACGCTCTTAATTGCACGTGTATTCGCATCGATTGGCATCGCATCTGAATTATTCATAATCCTCCTCCACGTAAGTCCTGATTTTTCTTCCATTGAGTAATCGCAGCTCTGAATTCATCAGAGTCAAATTGCAGTTTATCGATTATTAAAGGCTCGCGTTCGCCATTACTCATGCATTGTACAAACGATGATAAAAAAAAATTAAGAATAAGAAGAAAAAAAAAGTCCCGGAAAACTCGAACCGCGAGGAGGAAAAAAATTTGAATCACGCATTGTGTGTTAGTGTAGCAGCAGCAGCTTATCCTTAAATGGCCAGCGGTTGTATGTCGTGCTCGGTGCAGCTGGTCCGCTGGTGGTGTACATAAACGGGGTAACACGAGAGCAGCCTACGCGCGTACCTTGTCTTCTCTTCTCTCTCTGAAGTGATTTATTTGTCTTTGTGTGTGTATCCCTGCATATAAACCGCTAAATTAAGTGATTTTACCCGTCTAATGTCGTCTGTTTTCCGAGGGGAAGCCATTATCCAATGGCACGGTGGCGTAGTTAATACGCCCAATGTCACTTTGTTCGCTGGCTCGGCGGCCATTAATCTACCCCGTTCTTTATCTGCTTGGTATAAGAAATGCTAATCAGTCTGAAACCGAGCCGATCGCTTTAAAATTACCTACGGTCAGGCGTGTTATTGAAAAAATTCATTGTTTTTTCACGCACGACCAGCGACAATCGACGACGCAACAGGCTGCCAGTGGGGTGTAATAGGCCAGCCGATGATAATTAGACACCGAAAATTTGTACAGAATTGACGCGTCGCGGTGGTGACAGGTTTGATAGAAATTCGCGCTCCGGGTAGGAGCGAGGAAGGGGGAGGGGGAGGGGGCATATCGTGTTTCACGACATCGACACGCGGGTGGGTTCGGGTTTAGCCGCCGCGTTGTGAAACCCAAGTCCGCCCTTTTTTCATTCCTCCTACGCAAGACAATGGGTGGCAACGAGAGACGACTGCATGCGCGACGACGATTATGCTACATGAGCGAAACATTCAATATCGCTCGAGGTTCGTCTCATTGTGCCGCGACAGACGATAAGAAACTTGTGTTTACCGAAAAGTCGAGAAAAAATATGTTTTCCTCGACGATGTTTGTCTTAGTGCGGAATAACTTGAGTAAATAAAAGCTCCCCCTGCAGCCTTGTTTTTGCTACATAATCCCGAATCACCATACGTCTAGGATATAAATGAGCTACTTTTTTCTCCTCTCTCCCATCGGGGGCTCGGAGTTCGTGATTTGCGAATTAGTTACCCAAGAGCCACATCCTCGATTGATGATCTTGAGTACATCTCAGGGACGCGTCATTTTTCTCCCCTGGACGTGGCAACCACACGCGTAAAAATGGGATACTCGAAGCTGATAGGCAATTTTCACTTCGTTAGGAGGAGGAGAAGAAGCAGGAGGACCGGCTATTCTGTGCAATCGCAGAATCTCCCCTGGGAGCCGAAGACCCCTGCTCGCCGAATTATATCCTTTGAATCTACAATTATGGAGTCCCGCGGGCGCATGCGGGACACGTTTTCGCGCAAAGTTTGCGCGAGAGGAATACCAAAAGAGCCAGCCTCCCCATCCCCTAAACAGGATCGATACTCATCGTCCTCCTCGCGCACCTACCCACCTACTACACTTTCTCTGTCTGCCGATTTTCCCTTTTTTTCCTCCTCCTCCTCTCGTCTCGTTTCATTCGTTCCGTTCGTTTCGTTCGTTGTCTTTACTGCCCCAGCTCCCCCTCTTCCTCTTCCTCTCGTTCCTTGTTGCTGATGCTGAGGATTGCTGAAAAAAAAAGAAATCGCTTTTCTCTCTATTTTGGCAGGGTTTCGCAACTGCTGTATGATCGTCAAAATTAATTGAAGTTTTACGGAAACAAACGCCCCCCTTTTTTACTATCTCCCTCTTGTAGCTGCGAGCTATGCCGCGGCCGTCGATAATAACGAGGAAAAAAATTTATGGATTCTTTTTTTATCATTAGTGAATTTCTCACATTTTTGATACAAATTGTTTACTCGAAAAGTTAAGTTTAAAGTACAGTTAATTTAACCCACGTACGTACAGTAAGAGTTACGAGCAGGTATTTTCCCTGCTTTTGCGGTAGCCTTCACCAAGTTTGTTAATGAATTTAAATTTAAATGTGTTTCAAACCCTCCTACAGTGTTTATTTTGCTGTAAAAGAATGACAAAGATGTTAATTAAGCGGCTCATAATTAACCGTGAAGCGGGATCCTCTTTTTTTTTTAGAATTCCAGCGGTATAAATTTGAAAATTTTTGCATTTAGAAAATTAAATTAGCCCTTTAAGGACGCGAAATCAGGTTGTAATCAGCGGGTTTAATTTAAAGCAACCTCTCGCTGCATGGAGTCGCTTATCCATTTATGATCAGCTGCGCCTGAAAGGTAAATAATTGCTGACCGAGCTAATTGCACCGTAGTAACCCACCCGGCTCATTGTTGTTACCCAGCAACACCGCTACATCGCATCTTTTAATCTAACATTTTTTTTCAATTGAATAAAAAAAGATTAAAAAAAAAAGTAAATAATAAAAAAAATAATTAAATTACCAATTGTAAACTAATCGAAAACTCCGTTTCTTTCTCTTCTTGATTACAACTGAAATATTTGAATAAAAACTTTCTCGCTTGGGTAAAAGTTGGTGCACGCATTGGCTCTTTTTATTGACACTCGAATTAATTAAACTTTTTAAAAGCCTCGATTTTATTCTCAACTGTAAAAGACAATCTGCTGCTATATAACATGAGGAGGGAGAAATTTTTTCTACCTTTTCTGCTCACTTTCATTCTAATTTCGCGCTTTATTGTCTCTCGAGAGAGTTTAGTATCGTGAAACTCTGGCAATGCTATTTCTTGTGTCTACACAAAGGCTGAAAATTCCGTCGCTCGCTCGGCACGTCGATGACGAAAAATTCACTGCGGACTAAATTAATGAAACTTGATTGAATTTTGGGTGCAGTTGACTCGAATTAAACCCCCTTCTCTAAATTTCCGAAGCTTAATTAAATATAATTATGTATGTTAATGCGGTATGGTACGTGAGGAGGACGAGGGAGAAAATTATGGTTAAGCTCGTCACGCTAGATTAGATTCATCCTATTAAGATTTTGGCCATGCTTAGGGAGCTTATTGCATTTGCGGCAGAAGAGATTTCAAGTTAAAAAATCCAAGCTTTTTTTTCTTCTTTTACAGTTGTTCGATTTTGGATTTTAAGAAGGTAATTGCTTCGAGAACGAATAATTGAGAATAATCTGGTAATCTCTCGGCAAACTCGCACGAGCGATCACATGACTGGAATTTTTTTCTTCAGCTGTTTTTAAAAAAGTGGTTTGATAAGAGCCATAATTTTAATTCAAACATTCGAAGGCTAAACAAAAAGCGAGCAGTGGCAGTTATACAGCAGCAGATGTGTTTGCCAAAGTCACGACGTAAACGCACGTGCTGCAGAGAGTCTGAAAGAACCCGCGAGATTCTTTACTCGGATAGGCGCTAGAGCATGAATAAAAGTCTCGAGAGCAGCATCTTCTTCACGATTCTTTCATATTCTTCTTTTTTTCTTCTCTCCGCTTCTTCTGTGAAAGAAAAAAAAAGTAGGCATATGAATGTACACACAACAAGTTTTACGCACGCACGACTTTTTTTTCGACCCGGACTCCATTAGAGCGTGAGAATGTCAAGACACTTGGCCGTTTGTAATCAGGCTGTTTTTTTTTTTTTTTTTTTTTTTTTAAGTTTGCTCGGGGAGCGCTTGGTCACGATTGTATTACGTTTCCATTAGATGGTGTCTCGCGATCACAAAACACCGTAATTTGATTAAATTTTCTATTATATTTTTAACGACGCGTTCGTAAAGTTGGTTTTACAGTAATTGATCGAGAGGCCGGGCGAGGACGCGCTTTGATACGATTCTTTCAGCCATTACACACATCACGATAATGGAAAATAAATATGATTTTGGATTTAAGCCATCCTGCATTGGAGAGGAAGGGGGGGGGGGGCATCGAAGATTTGCCATCGTTCCGAAGCTCCCTGGTGCGTTAAAAAAGCTTAGGCGAAACGAGGCAGAAAATGAAAAATTCGTCCATCCTGAGCTTGCAAGCTCCGCACGATATAATAGCCCAAAGGAATTTGTAGTAATGAAAGTGGCAGCGGAATAGGGGTAACTGGATATAAACTGGATGGATTCACGAAAAACAAAAGCTTTGGTTTGGGGTAGAGAAAAGAAGAAAAAAAAAACGGATTGATCGAGGTTGAGCGGAGGAAGATCTCGTTTCGAATTACTCGATCATGGGATTGGGAGAGAGGAAGCCACTTCCCACGCGCGCCTCGCCGCCGAGAGCCGAGAAACAATGCCGGTGGTGGAAAAGACGTCTCAAATTTCGCTGAATCAAAGGTGGATCGAGCTGGAGGAGGAAACGTGCCCTTACGCGCTCGCAGTATTCCCTAAAATCGATTTTTAGGTCTATGGCGGGTGCCTACGCGCGTACGTCGCCACTTTAGTTGCAGGCTTGCAGGCGTATTGTGCCTCTGCGGTTTAGTGTCATTGTTGCTCGCTGCCTGTATACAAAGGGCCGAGGCTCGGTACTTTTATATATACGCCGCTGCTCCACTGCTACTGCACTTAGCTTGCAATAAGGCGTTCTCTCAAACCGCACTTCTTGGCGCGTCCCGACGACGGCGGGCGGCGTCGGAGGCTTTTTTTAGACTCGCTAGCGCGCGCCGCGCGTGAATGAACGCCGCGCCGCGCCGGCCCAGGGTTCAGCGTACTACGGCAAGGTTGAAGAAAGTTTGTTGTCAAGTACCTCTTTGTTTTCATTTTTTCTTTCTTTCTTTCTTTATTTCGCGCAGGTTTCGTCTCTGCATCAATGATTTTTACGCTCTTATTGTGCCGGCGTTCTCACTCCCCTGGTGCCTGCAAGAGCTAATTTGTTTTTGCCGACGGGATCCGTTGTCTTTTTTTTCGTTCGTTCAGGGTTCAATGATCATTGATTTCAACTCAAGAGTCAACTTGATTTTTTTTCGGGTTTTTTTTGAAGTCGAGGAAAAGCAAATATTTCTAGTTTATTATTCTCAAAACTTTTTAATTAAAATAAAAGGTATCATTAGGGAACTTGAAGATCACAATAATTTAAATTTCTTGACTTCCACTTCCTCTCATCAAAGGTCGAGTTAAATTTTTCCAATTTAACAAATGAGGTATTCAAAGGATGCTAAAAATTAAAATTCCAATTAGTTTAATAAGTTAAATTTTTAAAATAATTACATTATTTTTAGCCGGAAAAATCCGAGAACTGAGTAGGAGTTCAAATATTTCAAAGTTTTATAACTATTAGCTACTTTGTGGAGTAGTTGATTTATTCTAGACAACTGAGATTGTTTTGTCGAGGTACAACAAGAAACTGTGTAAATATGCACAAAGTTTTCAAGAATCTTCATGAATAATTTTCGCAACTGTGTTAACTGGTTAAAAAAAATGAATTTGTTCTTAATAATTTTCTTCGAGATCCTTTCCTTTTATAAGAAAAAAAAATTGTTTTGTTGGATTAAAACCCTGCGGGGAATCTGAATAATGCTGAGTTTTCAAGAATCTTGTTTTGGTCTGATGTACATCCGTGCGAAGCACCGGCGCTTGCTGAATAATCTACGTACCAAGTTCAGAGTTAATCAGTCAAACTTTTACGAACCCGAGAAAAAACCAACTTTCTCTAAAACAAACTCAGCCTCAAACAACGCAAAAAATTTTCAGTTAAAATAAGTCGGGGAAAAAAATAATGTTAATTTATGTTACGAAATAATTGGATCGGCAATTCTGTGGGAGGAGGAGGCAGCGGCGGGGAATGTCCGCGAAATCGAATTGCACGGAAATCGCGTTAAGGCGTTACGGAAGGACGATCTTTCTCACACTCTTTTGAACCGCGCTCGGGCGACTTTAACCTCGTTACCAAGTGCCAAGCCGCAGGGACTCGATAATTAAAATATACTTTGACCGTTACACTCAAAGCTTCCGAGTGACCACTTAATTTTCGAGATACTGATAAAGTTGATGCATAATTTTTCCCCCGGTCCTGCTGCGCACAGAGGAGGGGAAAGCGAAAAGCAGTTTAAGTAATTTAGAGAAAAGATTTCTTCTTTCCGAGTTGCCTTGACTGGACTCTTTAATTAAACGGACCGAATTAATTGCGGATCGTATGTTTCCAGGGAGCGCAGCGAGATTTTTTTTTTTCCCTCCCTCTCTCTTTCAAGAGCGATTCATTAGCTTTTCAAATTTAAAGCCACGAATTTACTGTATTTAACTGGCTTTTTTAAATAATCTGTCATTGATATTTTAATTTTAACTATTTTTATTTATTACATGTTACAATTAACTAACATAATTTTCATCTTTTATGTTTCAGGTATGTTTATTTGAAAATCCAAAAGTTTTAATTGCATTTGCTTACTTGGTACCGAGGTATGGCTTTTCTTTATTTTTGATATTCGTAATTAAATATGCAGCTGTAACTGAAAGTAATATACTAATTAAAAAGGCTGCGTACACTAACGAGATGGGATCGCACACAGCAGTGGTAAAATTATTTCTGCAAAGCTCTCCTACCATTTGTTGAAAATATTCAAAACTTTCCGTCCCTATATTTGTACAACGTAAAGTACGATCATACGAGCAAAATCCTACGAAAAGTGGTGAATATTTTAGTAATATGTTTAGCAGGAAAAACTCTTTCAAATATATTGGATCAATTTGCAAAAGTTGTGCTCTCCTTATTCAGACGATATCTGCAGAATCATGTAAAACCCACAAGGGACGTAAGCAAATAGAGGTGAACGTACTAAAAAAAAAAAAAAAGTGCATTCTTGGTCCTTAAATAAATCATGCTGGTCTCTTGGGGAGGTTTGAAAATGCTGGCGGCGCAGCACGCTAGAGAGAAAAAGATGCGCAACGGTAAACCGAGTTAAACGGTGGCGGTGGCCCACTATAACCGATAAGCATCGATCGATATTTTATCATCGCGAGCCGCGGCACGGCTATGAATTCAAAGCAGCTACCCCTGCAACAACTTAACGACATTTTTCTTCCATCTTAGTTCCGCCGAAACGGAAGAATTTTTATCTGGAAAACACCGGGGGTGAGGGTAAGGGAGGAAGACGAAGGATTTTTTCCCTCACTTCTGCAGTGCTTAATTCTTCGATCGCAGCGAGAAGCAGCCGGAACGTGAGAGACCGAGAGAGCGCGAGATCAGGGAAGCGTATAAATTTCTTACCACCAACCGGCCGTCACTTTATTTTCTCTCTATTTTACACGTTGCCCTTTTAATTCTTCCTCGTCTTCTTCTTATTCTTTCCTGCACACGCAGCTTTCCCAACTCGGCCGCGCGGCGTGCGAAATTTCATGGGAGCAGAGCACGTTCGGGACGTAAAAACCTTTTTTTTACCTTCCTTCCTTCTTTTCTTTCTCTTCGTCGCCGCCACCGGCGCATTCTTATTTTTTAGCGGGAATATTGTTATTATGTCCATGCCAACGTGACTAAGTAGGTCTCGTCAAAACACTAAAAGCTTTTCTTTCGTCGTGATTAATTACTGCTGCGTGGTTGCTCAAAAAAATTTACTAATAAACTTCTAGTCAAATTAAAGATGTTGAATTATTTGAGTATTTTCATACGCAATGTTAAACTTTTATCCAGCAAGATCTGACACGGTACGTCTGGGCAATAAAGGCGGGACTACATAAATTTTTAAAATAAAGTAGAATAGGCAATATTCTTTAGAAAAGCACGGCGGATTTGTACTTGAAAGGCGCGGAAGTTATGGAAAAATAAGTCTTTGCGGGTCAGCGGCGCGGCGCGCGGGAGGAGGAGGGGGGGGGGTATAGGTTACAACAATGAGGCTGCTGACTCGCTGTTAGTCGGTTGTCGGGTCGATCGCGGGTCGACGGCCAGCTCACGTCACTGCAAGAACGCAACAAATCACGCTCCCGGCCTCGAATGCTCTTGTGTCACGAAAGCACGCCTTTTTATTCCTGCTCCTGCATCATTTTTACGTCTCGCAATTCTGCAGCGGCCGAAGAAAAAGGCTTACGTAACAGTAAAGCCCGGTCTGCTCTTTTTTTTTTTTTTTTTTTTTTTTTATTGTGCCCATCGTTTTTATAACGACGGAAAATTTCGGTACTCAAAAAACGAAAGTTTCCCCTCTTTTTGCACTTATCCTTCTTCTTCTTCCTCTTCGTGTTCTTGGTACAAATGACCCAGATGAGGCATCCGGCTTCTCCTTATTTTTTCCTTCTCTCTTTACCACACTTAGCTCCCCACGTGCGCGTTGTTAATTATGGTTGGGAATACTCCTCGGGGGGAAGGGAAGAAGAAGAAGGCCGGGAATCATCCTCTCGGGACTCGTTTAACACACACTCGCGCTCGCGGTAGGCAGAAAATCAGCGGGGAAAAAGTTGCCTCGTTTCTGGGTAAATTTATGCGCCAAACTATGCTCAAAGTTTATTAAAAGGATGATAAATAAGTCTCGATTGGTGATCGTTATTTACTGCGCCCTGAATTAGCCGCGAGTCGGGTTCATTCTAATGAAACTCGAGACGACAGGGATGAGCACTGAGCGTTAATTAATTGGAGGACGAAAGAGGGAGAGGAATTTTACGCTCGGCGGAGTGTTTTGCAGCAAATTTAGCGATTTTCGACTTTGAGTTAATTTGCGCGCTCGCTCGCTGGGAAAAACTGCTGCTTCAGAGCCTTCTTGACTGTACATTACTCGCGCGAGGAACGTCTTTCCATTTTTTTTTTTTTCACTCCGCTGTTTATGTTTATTCAATTTGCGGTAAAACGTCAATATTTTCAATCGGGCAAGAGAAAGAAAAAAACTCTTCTTGTAAATTATCGACGAGCTTTACTTTGGAGCTCCCAGTAAATCACTGCCAGCCAGCTTGGAATAAGAAAAAAAAAAAAAAAAAAAAGGAGAGAAAAACACGTCTAGAGTTTTTCTCTCCGCATCCCCTAGGAGACTTTACAAGTTGATTCTTCGCTTTTAGAAGCCTAGAACAAACATTAGGGGTGGCAGAAGTGAAAAAAAAAAAAGAAGAGAATTAATATTTTCCAATTTTGTTCAAACGTAGAGGATGACCGGGGAGGTAGAAGGGAAGCCACAAAGCGAAGATATTCCCTGGTCGATCGTAGCCGATAATAAAAAGGGACCTAGCGTTGGTGCGTGGGTGCTGATAAAAGAAATCCCCGGCGCGATAATATCGGTTCTGTAGTACCCCGAAAAAGCAGCTACAGGAAAAACTAATTTCCACGACGAGGAAGGTGGTGCAGCGGCGACACTATATAACTGTGCAAACACACTAGCTAGAGGTTAATGAAATATACGACCCTCGATAAATCACTCGAGCGTCTTCATCCCTAGCCAGCCTATAAACTCTATCAGCCAAATAAAATCTCTCTATTTGTGCTGACTCTTTTTTCCGAGAGATATTTATTGCGAGACTTATTGCGAGAACATCGAGCTGGCTTTATTTTTATAAACTCCTCTTGCAAAGCAGCAGCGTGGGAGAGAATAAAATAACCTGTTTATCCCGCAGGAAGGACGATACACTTTTTCCGGGGCGCATCGCGTAAGGGTCTCGAGAGTTTAAGGAAGGAAGCGGCTTAAGTTTCGAGAGAGGCTCGATTAATTTTCCCCTCGTTTTCAACTATGCTCCGCGTGTTTCGCAAATTTATTAAATTTCTCAATTAGTCATGAAATTACTTATCGCTCAGCCTGACGCCCGGGCGAACTTTTGCGCTCTCCCGTTTTTGCTCGCCCAAAGCCATCAATCTTTTTCTCTTCTGTGCCTTTTGTTCCTTCGCGTAAACTCTTTGGCGCCCTTTTCTGCTTTTTTGCTTTTCGCAAAGAGGATCAAGTTTTTGTCGGACTCGGTGGTTACCACTGTGTAATCAAGCTCTACCTTCCTCTACCCACTTTTTCACGTCAACAATGGTGGTTGATAACAAAAAAATTGAATCGATTTATGTTAAGGTAGTTCCGAAGCGTATATATAGCTAACCTAAAATATAGTTATAGACGCTCGTTGCCCCCACTCTGACGCCACGCGCCGCCGTCGCCACCGCTACTCGAAATCATGCTAAAATCACGCATTTTTCATTCTTTTTGATTGTATATCTCATAAGTTAATATCGCTTGCTATGTTTATCTTTGTACGATACGATTTCTAAGATCTTGCCCTACAAGAAAACCTGTTTTTAAAAAATATTTTAAGAAAATTGAGTTTGCAATGAGAGAATAACCTTCAAAATAAATATGAATTCACGCGCTCAGCATAGGAATCCCATGTAAAAAATTGAAACTTGAAAGCCCAATATCTCAAAATTAAGTATGGCTTGGGGGTTTAAGAAAAATACCAGCGTGTACAGGACTCAAAAATCTACCTCTCTGCAAAATTCTAGAGATTTTTTAAGAAACTCAATTTTTTTGGGAACTACCTTAATCGCCGCGAAGGTGACGAACAGAAAAAAAAAAAGAAAAAAAAGGAACGAGACTTTTAGTTCCATTCAAATTAAATTTATTTTATATGGCAGGATGTTAAAACAAATATTGAAACAAAATCGAACGGAGGCCAGTGAAGGTAAACCAGTAAAGGAAAACACTGTCCAGTGTGTGTATCGCGTTAAAACGAAAAAAAAAAAAAAAAAATGGTCGATGCAAACTTTTGTAAATATTTCATGTTTGTACGAAACTTTGCTCTCAATCGAAAAAAAAAAGATTTCCTCATCGATCACGAAAAAATCCAATTTAATAACGGAGAAAAATAACTTGCAGCAGTGTATCCATCTTAATTAAACACCAACAAATCGCACCCACACCGAGAACGATGCAAAAAAAAGATTCCTCCCCTTTTAAAAAGGATCTCCCACGTGTCAAGTCGGAAATATGACACAGCTGCGATTGACTCTAAAGAGATCGCGTCGTATCGTAAGCTTTCCATTGTCTCTGGAAAAGCAGTCAAACAAAAAGAAAAAGAGAGGGAAAAATCGTAAACGCAACCACGACGTTAAGTAGCATAAGCCCCTTTGGGGGGGAGGGGGGGTCACGTGACTAATTTTCCATCGTTCCGGGCTGCGTTAAACACCCGTCCCCCGCAATACCGTTGCAACGGGCGAGTAACTTATATAGTGTCGCGTCCGGTAATTTACCCCTGTCCTCTCGGTGAGTTTAATGGAGGGCGGTGGACGGAGTAATTTTGATATACATATAGAGAGAGATAATATTGGTGGTGCATGGGTGCAGCCCTCCCCACGGGCAATTTGCAGCAGCCTAATGGGGGACGGACGCTGACCGCCTCGGGCCTTTTCGTTCAAGAATGGGATATATATGGGAATTTATACTATTTCCACTCCTACCAACCCTACGTTCAATTCTATGAGCAGTTTACAATATTGGTATATCGAGTGCGATTAAAAACACATTGAATTCAAAAGCGTGGAAAAAGGATTTTTTCATCACCCCTCCACAAAGTGCATCAGGACCAAATCCGAGGACCAGACGATTCGTCACGATCATTTTTCCCTTTATCGCGCCCGCGCCTCCAATCTGTCGCTGCAGCGGCGGCGGGAGAGATAATGAAAAGAGCCCCGGGAAATCCCCATATATTACACCCCCCCCCCTCTTTTTCCCTGCTGACTTTTCGCTCTGTGTCCCCAACATTTCTCTTCCACCCCCTCCCTTTGACGCATTGTTTAAATATTATTGCTACCAGAAATTTATCTCGTCAAATTGATTTAGGTGTCGCGCACGCGACGACCATTAGTCATCCGATCGATTGCACCGAGGATTGCACTCTTTTTACCAGGGTGAGCATCATTCGTGTTGGCATTTTCACCAAGAGGTGCAGCTTTTTCCTTTTCCTTCTCTCTTTCGATAATGTTAGGGGAGCTGTGACACTTTGGGCTCCTGGTTCGTCTTCCTCGGGACATCCGAACGATTTACTTTTCTCATTCGTCAGACACCTTTGAGATGATTAAAATACTAAAATCGCGAGATGGCGCTGTTTTTCTTCCCAAACTTTGTGTCACGCAATACGCCGTAAAATAAGGAGCGCTCGGGTAACGAGGAGTAACGTAAAAAATGTCCTCGAAATACTACTTTTTAACCCTTTTACAGCCAACAGTCATATCCCGTGTCATTCGGTAATAGCAGCTGCTGCCGGGGGGGTGGATTTACGTTGTCAAAACAACGCCTGAAGGAAGAAAAAAGGCGAACTCGACCGAAGTATTTTAGTGCGGTCCCAGGTACGAGCTCGTAAAGGGACGTTTTAGTGACGTATTGCGGCTTTAACTATAGCTCCGGGTGCATCCATTAACCACTGTTGCGTAGCACCACCAGGAGGACGACACGCTGGTTTGGTCGCGATAATTGCGAAAAGTGTTGTTGTCTTGATTGCGATTCGCCTACGCACCGGGCGAGACTTTGACAATGCATTAATTTCGTTTGCGGTCATTCGGCTGGAACTCGAGCCACGGGTGCTCGCATTAATCCGCCCGTGCCTCCCTGCTCTGATCGTGTTTTATTATTAGTTCGGCCAAAAACCCTCGCTGCGTTAAGCTCCCTCCCTCTCTCCTCCGATTATTATTCGATTTTTCACTTTAATATCCTCTCGTGTTCCCTCGTTTCCCGGGAGAATAAGGATTTTTTTTTTAATTTTTTTTCAATTCTCATGAGTCGTTGCTCCTACCAAAAAAGGGGGAGAAAGAGGATACAAGTTTCTTATAGGAGATTCGGATGCTGCGGCTGGAAACGGAAGCTGGTTTACAAAATGATGGATCCTCGGGGCGCGCGCACTTGAGCACTCTTATAACGCCGCGCGACTGCTGCTGCTGCAGTGATGGATCGCTCCCTCATTTAAGTGCCGTGATAGTCGCGGCGTCAGGACCTTAAAAGCATTTTCGAATACGTTAAAAAGTCATACGTAATATATTTATAGTTGTTGGGACTGAAAAAGGAGAAAAAAAAGAGCGTTTGGATTTATGCGACTAATTGACAAGCCCCTGCAAGTTGTCCGGAAATACTTGGCGGCAAAGGGAGGAGGGTTGTGACTGCGTTCCGATGGACGGCCCGATGCGTAAAGTTGCCGACTTGGGGTTGCGGCGTGGGGGTAGAAATTGAGATTGACAGTTAATTTCGTGCCGGTTTCAGGCCTCTACCCCTGACAGCCACCAGCCTGGCAGCACCGAATTTCGTGGCGTGACGACGGCTGGGCTTTAAAATATCCCTCCACCCCCCTTTTGGATCTCACACGTTACTAATGTGTATTAAAATATACGGCCGCGCGCGCTTTTCTTCTAACTCGCGGAATCTCGTTTCGGAAGCGGCATTCCTGCGCCACCTATTTCATGCCCTTTCTCGCAAACGTATCGCCCGCCGACAATTTAACATTGAATCCCTCGGCACGCCGCCGCAGGAGCGAGGGAAATAAATAGTTTACATTAATTCCTCCGTTTATACGGCACAATTCAACGATTCGCTGCAAACGGATACCCATTTACATTCTTTTTTTCTTTCTCTGGTTTTTTTTTTCCTCCTCCTACTCCTTCGGTAGAATAACATCAAAAATTGTCGGAAATTAAACACGCGAGAGTGGCTCTCCGAGTGTACCGGTACGAGTGCACAAAGTAAGCTCCGTGCTCAAATCGGTACGGGTTTTTTTTTTTTTTTTTTTTTCAACGACCCTCGAAAAAAGGGCTAAAAAAATTGCCACTCTCATCGGTTAAATTACAGCCCGGCGCAGCGTCCAGTGAATTTTTCTAGGCCTCTTTTAACCACCCCCAGCCGAGCCGGCCGGCACTCGATAAATCCCGCGGTGCTATGAATGGATGGCGAAAAAAAAGCTCGTTCGCGAAATTACAGCCGGGAGGGAGGGAGGCCGGAGGTTAGTTTCCTCCCTTGCCTTTAAAGCGGAAGGCTGCATTGCGAATCGAGTTTGCTCGATTTACCCCCGCGGCTTCCTATATGCCTCCTTAGACCCTCGAGGGCCACTGAAAGGATGCGCCGCGCGGAACCGTTTAAGGCGCGCTTTGCATTCTTCCTACGGGTTAAAACTCACCGAAGATTCCCTGAATCGTAACTGCCCTATGGGAAAGCTCGTGGAGGAGGGTTTTCATGCAGCCTGCGTTCTTTTTTTTCGCTTTTTTCGAAGTGGATTGAAACCCTTGCGGACTAACTCCTTGGGCGTGCGAGCGCACAATAATTTACGTACTTTCGCGTGCTGCCAAACTCCCGAAAATTTATGCTTCTCCCGATGGGTATTGACCGTGGATGTGTATTGTGCATCGCTTTTCCCTTTCTTTTTTTTTTTTTTTCCTCTTTTCCCCGCGGTGGCAATCGAATTTCGCACTCGGATGAAGTAAAAGTAGGGGGGCGCGGTACGAAAATTTGATATGTTTTTTCTTCCCTTCGACTTTGTTGTCGCCAGGGTAACCCGCCCGCCTACTCCGAGGAAGCCTACCAAACTACGTTTTTGCGCGAATTGATGTGTGTGTTGAATTTGCACGTCGTAAATTTATCGCAGCTGGCTTATCTCAAAAATTTATGGTCGCTTTCATTAAATTGTTGTGCATATACTAAAGCACTTGTGTAACGTTTAGACTCGCAGTTAATTTCGTGTAAATCAAGAGTCATTTTATGAATCCTTGAGCGACATTCAAACAACTCTGGTTTCGTCACAATCAGCGTTCGATGTTTAAAAAACGTTTGCAAAGTGTTTACAGCAGCCTTAAAGTATCATCTCAACGAACTTGACGATTAACTAAAAAGAAACGAGCCGTAATTTAGACGAGAGCATCAGCTCATCACGTGAGTTAGCTGTAAGCCAAAGGCAAAAGTTGCTCGGGCGATGCTGCTACTGCAAGTATAATGGTATCCTATCGCGTATATAATTAGCCAAAGAGACTTTCGGCTTCGAGTCTGCAGTCAGGAACGAGTTGGTAGTTCGATTATAAGCTCAGAGGGAGAATCCTCGTGCTCTTCTGTATACGAAATTCATAAACAGCCGGTGTTTCCGGCTTGTCGCCCGCCCACGAGCCCGGAAAGTCAGACACCCTCGGCTCCCTTCCCCCCGAAAACTTGCCTAATTGCTTGCGAACTCGTCGAACCGCTTTCCTTCGGGCTCGATTAGATGGCTTTGCTTCTGAAACTACGACTCTGTAAATGTGACGATTTAAAACTCCCCGTTTTACACTCCGCCGCGGTACCCTGCACTTGATTTCTTCTTCTTCTTTCTCCTTCCTCCCTCCCTCCTCCCCCGGCTTTCGGCTCACTGTCTGTTGATTAAACGCGAGCTTTGCGGCTAATTCTCTCTCTCAGTTCCCGCCTTAAATGGCCATTTTTGCTTTTGTCTAATTTGTTTTTCACCGTCTGGCTTCAATATTATCAAGTCTCCAAAAAATATTTGAAATAATCCGGTGATTGCAACACTTCGTCACGTAAAGCCAGTAAAACAAATTGTCTAAAAAACACTTAATTTATAGTTTGTTTTTTTGTGCACTTCTTTATTGTAGGCTGTAAATTTCTCAACAAACTTCACTCTCGCTTTCACTTCGCAGCAGCCGCTTGGCGTCATCGTGGCTACCGTGATCTTTTACAGACAATTTACCGGCAAACAGCTGTACTTAAAACCAATTCGAATCGCTCGTTTTTTAAATAATACAGTCGAGTGATTAAATTATTCAAAGTCCCGTGAAAAAGGGGCATTCGGTACATATTGTCGAAAGCGGAAAGACATTACCGGCGGGGTGTAAGGAGCAGCTGAAAAAGTGCGAGAAATCTCTTCTCTTTCAAAGGTTAAAAATGAGCCACTTCTCCAAGAATTAAAGTGGTCTTGACTCTTGAATCTTGAAGAGTAATTTTCCACCTTTTTTTTCCACTCGTTCGCAGAGAATTATTCTCAAGCAGGCCTTCTTTTTCTTTGGAAATTAGATGAAGAAAAGAAAAAAAAAAAAGTAGTGGAAAATTCGTTTTGCAATACCGTGTTCACATTTAGGATACAGCTCGTCAAATATTGATCCGGACGTTCGGTACCCAGGCGTATCGGTTGAATAATATTTTCGCCTTTGCTCCCGTAGTAAAAGTGAATTACCTCTCGCTCCTTTAGCTCGGTCTTCGGAGAATAAAAATCTAATGGCTCTCCATTGAACGAGACGACACGCAGTATAATAACCCACCTGCCAATATTTATTCGGCTGCTACTTTTTTTTTCATTTCCTCCTTCTTCTTCTTTTAAAAAGAACGAATCGAGCCGGCATTCATGCAAATTGCTCAATTTCAGGGACGTATTATTTTCAGAGCAGTAGTGGTGGTGGGTAGTAGGTACGAAGGTTTTCTTATTTTATAGGAGAAGCCCTCGGGCTGAAATACTACGAATTGATATTGGGGTGGTCTATTATATTCGGCAGCTTATACTGTATGTACAAGGTACAAGCCAACCAGGAGGGAGGGATTCCTCATTAAGGACTTATCGGAAGTTACATGGCAGGGTACCCGCCATGGAAGAGGGGAGTGAGACAGTAAGGAGATTTATTGCGGGTGGTGCTTGTTATGTGCGTATGTATCCGTGGATTGAATTATATTTCTCCTGTGTGCTGTCCTCCAATTTGCCTGTCAAATCGACGGGAAAATCCGGTGATGAATGCTTGAAAAATGATGGCCCGCCTGCTTACCCAGGATGATAACAACTCGCAAACGCATGTTTTTTTTTAGGGCTAACCAAGGGCCAACTCCCCTCGTATATCGCTATAACGCTTTTCATCAGCGCGGAACAGGCCGTAAATATCAGCGGGTACAGGTATTAAAATGAAGAAATTTAATGCAGCTCGTAATCACATAGTGCACTTAGTCGCGCGGGGCTAATCGCATTAATCATTCCCGACAAAAAGCAAGGATAACACCGTTGGCCCTAACTTAATGAAAAGTTCGCAAAAGAAGATATTTCACGGAGGCAGTTGGAGGGAGGGTGGAGAGCCACTCGTGTTACACGGCGTCAAAGATAAGGGAAAAAAAGGGAGGGAAGAAGAATAAGAAGAGCGCGAGCTAAAATTAAGTAAAGCAGCCCTTCTGTGCGGCGATAAAAGATTTTTCAAAGCCCGCCCGCTCGCTCATTTAGCCGGTGCAGTCACCCCCTCCTGCAGCAGCAAAAAAGTAGCAAATTCATCGCTTCTTTGGCATGCTGAAGCGTGCGTGCGTCGTCTCGAGTTAGGAAAAGCCCCTAATTGGCCGTGAGGGGAGCGCAGGAGACCTCCTTTTTCCTTCCTGCAGCCGGCAGCAAATTTCGAGAAGCACCATCTCAGACGAGTGGCTTTAATTTAGATTGACAATCGATTGCGTCTGATGTGATTTGTAAGACGAGCACAAGACGAGCACGGGATTATAGGGGTTATTTATTCTACTACCTATACTTTTTTTCTCTTTTTCCTCGATAAATCATTTTGTTTTATTGAATTGGACAAAGTAAATACGTAGCAGGTTTTGTTCTTAATTTATTGCCGTCTCCACCGGCCAGCTAGATTGCACCATTTTTTTTTCAAGATTTGATACTCTAGCTTTGAAAATTTAACCCTCGGGAAAAATCTTCCGCTTGACATTTTTGTTACGAAATTGACTATTTTGTTTCGACGATTTCAACTCGGCTGACGACCGAATGACGGTGAAAAAAATTCAATTTATTTTCCGTGTGCTTTTTTGTATATTTCTTTTTTTTATTCGACAATCGCCCAACGATAAATTGAATTTATGAATTAATTAAAGCGAAAAAAGGCGCCCCAATGAAAATTTACGAGCCCTCGGTAATGAGCGTAGCTAGCGGGGTAATAACTCCGAGGGCAGTAAAAATTCGTTAGTTTTTCGTGGAAACGGCCGGGCAGGGGGGGCGGGGACGTAGTGGGTAATATAGTTTGACGATTGCAGCGGCTCCTCCGCACCCTCGCGACATCTTATTTACGTTAGTTGGGGGCTTTGTTGGCATAGCCAAGCCCGAGGCCAAGCCCCAAAATCGCCCCCCCAAAGTGCGGTGGAGAAGGAGGAAGAGGACCGTCGTCCCTTTTCGGGGAGGTTCAAAGCCGCATTGTCGCGACAATGCGTCCCTGCATATTGGGACAGGATCCGTCCCGTCTGGTCCTTTCATTTTCACCGTTAATTTATCCGGCTCGTTTGCGCCCGTGCGCGTGCTTCATCGGCTTTGCACGCTCCCGAGCACGCTCCTATGAGTTCTCCCAAGGCCAAGAAAACGTCCAGTGGAAAGAAAAAAAAGAGAGATAAATTTTTTTCTAAGGTGAATCATAAAATCAATCTATCAAAGGGCACCAGACCGAACCGAGCGAGTTTTAGGTAAACCTGCTAAGGGAGTCGACGCGAGGGTCCGGTGACTGGATTTGATCAAATTCCGGACGAATTTTCGAGAGAGGGAAGTTTGTCTACCACTACGACGATCCCTCAATTAAGAAGTTTCGCTTATGCATTTCACGTTCGCAGCGGCGGTTCTGGAGAGTAAAAGTAAACATGTCTACCGTAGCTACCGTACACTCACCTTATACCGTCCTTGGCTCTTCTTCCGCGTGTAATTTCCTGGCGATAAACTTTGCGGTGGGAGTCTTGCCTATTATTATTCCGGGACGCGGCGCGCCCGGTTAACATCCAGAGCAGCTTGGATTTTCTTCTTTACGTCTTCTATTCTGGCGTATTGTTGCCAACCGTCTTTTATTATTTCTCTCTCTCTCGAGCTCCGCGCGCTTTATTTCACTTTGGCTGTAAAATTGCTACGCTTCTGGTGCAGTTTTCTCTTTTCCGCAGTAACACTGCTTTTTAAATCACGTCAGGATGTATTCGGTTTTTACAAAAATTCACGCGTTGAAATAAAAAAAATATCTCATCAGTCTGCGTGTTTACATTTAATTTGTGTAAGATATTTCGATTCGTATTTACCTACCAACCGTGCGGCGCGGTTTTCCTCGATCAAAGGGAATATATAAATCATCAAGAATCGAATTTTTGATGTTAATACTCCTCGTATAGTCAATCTAAAATTCATGAATACTTTAGCTTTGAGTTCCAAAAAAAGCCAGAAGAAATCATCACTCCCTGGAAATTCCGAGTCACGTATCTCAAAAAATCATCGAAGCGTCCATGAAAAAGCGAGACGGCGCGACGTTGTTTTTTTTTCTTCTTTCCCCTGCGAAGAAAGTGGCTGGTGCGTGCGGAAGAAGAGAAAAATTGGCAAGAAGGAAATCAGGCGTATTTCAGTTCCGCGGGAGGAAGGAAATAAATGTCCCAATCCCCGGGTAAAGGGTAAGGCGCGTGTCTCCTCCTCGTTTTACATTTCATTTCACGCGTTCGCGTTCCTCATTTCTAACTTTTCCGGGCACCAAGAGGGGAGAGACAATGCCAGGCGCCGAATACAAATGCCGAAGGAGGGAGAATTTGATCGAATCCACGATAGAGGCGCCTCGGCTTAAAAATCGGAAAAATCTGCTCCTCTTTTGTGTGAACCGAGAGAACCAAGAGAGAACCTGAAGCGCGCGCGAGGCATGCACGAGGGGAGTTAACGTTTGCCGTTTTTATTGGATGAGGCTTCAAAAATCTTCTCCTTCTTCGAGTTCAAGTACCTGATAAAAAGGATAAATAAATCTGTCTATCCTGCCTTCTCTCCCTAACAAAAAAAAAAGCCTATTTTCGATTTATCGTGTGCCCAGGGTATATCTTACATCTCCGGTTAAATTGTGTTTTCGATAAATCGATCTTTTAAGCACTTTTGAATGAGATATAAATCTACGAGAAAAGCTTTAAAGCCTTCTTTCTTTTTTTTCCCCTCCTCTCTCTCTCTCTTCTCGTATCTGGCATTCGCAGATCTGAATCTGATTAACGCATTTCTCATCTTGGTATTATGTATATTGTGTATAAGAGGGAGTTGATTATAAGCAGGCTAATTTAGCCGATGTAATGAAATTACAAACGAATATTTATGGCCAAAAGTGTATTATAAGCGAGCCAACCCTCGGGCGTTTTATTGTAGCGCAGTATCGCCATAAGAAGGATAAGATAAGAAACACACCCTACCTAATTAAATGCCAGATAAATGTCTTTTCCCAACTTTTGTCTTTCCCAACCTTCTTCTTCTCCCCAACATCAACACACAAATAAACTAAAATAATATGAGAGAGCAACGAAAAAAAAAAGAGAGCGAACGGGGGAGATCCGAGCGATAAAGCTATTCGTCCGTGGAAATAAAATAAAAATGGGCAACCCTTTATCGAAGCGATTCGATGAAATTTATTACGCCAATGTGAGTCATCCGAAACTTCCTGAACACATTCGGTGCTTATTATATTGATTCGCGTGCAAGGTAAGAAGATGAGTCCTCGAATTACCTCAGGCACAAGACTCATTGTTTGATTATGAAAATTGTAGCCGGCCAGGGTTGAGAGAATTAAAGATCAAATTATAATAGCGCGAGCGGCATTCCGAAGGGCCTGTAATTTGATTTGGAAACGTCGGTCGGCCACCCCATGGAGCCTGTCACAATTGCGCTCACGCGGGGGGGCATCGAAATAATATTTTCCAATCGATCGCCGGCTGCGGCGTCGGCATCATCAAAGAGCCAAACGCGGACGGGCCTACGCGCCGCGTGGGTTTTAACTTTAATCCCCGGCCTTCGAGAAAAATCCCATCCCGTGGACTATTAATTAAGGAGAATCGTGATTTACCGGCGCGAGTTTTTAATAACAATGTGATGCAAAAGTGCAGAAACGCATCGGAAGTACTAGAAAGCCGTTGTTGTGGGAGTCTGGATCCACTGCTTGCAGTTTGCAGCCGTGGGAAAAGCTCTCGGCGTCATTAGTGCGAGCTTCTGAGTAATTAAACATCGGGGATGGGGGAGGCTGATGCAGCTCTGTCCTGTCGCCCGCGAAAAGCCCACCTCGTAAATTTACAACCGCTTAACTCCCCGAGGAAGCTGAAAAACTCTCTCTCGCTTCTCGGCTCCGAGATCGGTAATTCAAAGAAAATAGTTTATCCTCGAGAAATTAACTTTTCCGTTTGGTCGTTTGCCGAGCTGAAAAACACCGCTTTCTCAAAATTTATCCGCACTTTGAATACCTTTCTCGGTAAAAATACTAGTTTGAATTTTAAATTCACTTGGAAAAATCTTGAAAATTGTCACGTTTTACGAGCAAAAAGAAGGACAGGAATTTCCCTTGAGTCGTATCATACCTCGCCCCAAAAAGAAAGGTCCTAATTTTCTATTACGGAAGGAAGAGAGAAAAGGTGGAAGAAAGAAAGAAAAAAAAGGCATATGGTGAAATATTGTTGGCTCCTAGTGTGCAGCGCAGCGACATAAAAAGAGCATCTCTCGCACCCCCCCTCCTTTAAATAAAACTCATAAACAGGGAGCAGCGTGGCACCTCTCCCAAAGGCAATCAAGCCTCGGGAGCTCATAAAAGTAACAAGAAAATAAAAGCAGCGGCAGGCTCACCTTAGGACTTATATGCGAAAGGTCACGTATCCCATAGCCTCGTTAAATTGCCTTTTCCGTCGGGAAACAGAAAAATTACCCTCTCCTGGTAATTTCGGTAAAAGGGTTCTCGAGCCACCTGCCCATTCCTAATTCAAACGGTCCGTGTTTTATCGAGGAAAAAATGGATTTTTTATTTTCGCTCACGCGCCCCTCTCTTTGTTTGCCCTTCACACAATACTCGCCGGGGAGGATCTTTTTTTCCGAAAAATACCTTTTTTTTTTCCGTATATTTGGAAAAAAAAAAAAATTCTGTTCCGTGGGCGACACAAAGAGAACGCCCCCACAATAGAGGGAAATCCTAAAATCTGGCAATTAAGGCCGGCCCTTTGTGAGCGCGGGCTGCATTCCAGTGGATCTTTTGTGAGCGCTTCAGGATGCTGTCGTCTAATTTATCGATTCGAGATTTTTATATTATACATGCTTGTATTTATTGGGGCACGCGTCGTACGGGACATTAATCTATGGGCGTCACACGCGTTTGGATAATTGCCCTCGGGCAATCTAAGGGATAGTGGTGACGGGGCCCCCCGCGTAACTCCAGCTGCCCTCGAAGACTTATTTATAACCTTTTTTCGTAATAATATCATCTTCTTCCTTTTCTATCTGTCTTTCTTATTTTGTATTACCTTTTGACCGGATCAAATTATACTTACTAGCTTCCTTCTTTATTAGAAAACATTGACCGTTTTAAACCGTATTACACTTTTATTGATCTTCGTAACGCGTTAACTGGATTTTCATATATACATATATACCTACGGTGAATCATAATTCTTGAAAACCGTTGCCATTGGAAAAATACCACCTGGGGGGATTATGTAATTGCCGACGTCGTCGCCTCATCTGCTAGCTTGATCATAAATAAAACTATAATTTCTGGTTTTTCTCTCAAATAGATACTTTTTATTTTTTAATTTTGAGCTATAAAAATAATTTATCGACATTTTGATGTCCAGGCACAGTGTAATTGAATTTTTTTTTTATTTCTTTCTTTTACGTCTTCGATTTGAAAAATTTAAGTCGAACATCTGCTCGCACGTATTTGTTCAGCTTATTTTCGAAACCAAATTTAGTCTTGATTAATGAAGCCAAAAGGAATTTCCATACTTTGAAGTATTAAAAAAATTGGTGTGGCGAAAAAAAATCACGTAATGCTTTTTTTTCGTAAAGTCGTTGGAAAAAAGGCTGTTAGTGGTCGATTGGCACGAGCTTTTTACACCCCGCATCTAGGCCGCTAATTTAGATAAAAATTAAAATATAAAATCGGGCCGGCGCACGCGATCATCGACACCGAAAAGCTTTTAAAAATAAAGTAGAACGATAAAAATTATAAAAAAAGCGTCTCCCCTCTTTTCTCTGTATCAGAAACAAAGGGGTGCAGAAAAAAAAGGTAGAAGGCATTTAATCTAAAATTCCCACGTATAATCAGCATACGCGGAAGCGCTTCGTGCAGATGCCTGCATACGCTTAAACGAACGTTTTCAAACAATTACCCTCCTTAATTGGACGTGCGACCCGAGCAGCAGCATCACTATTATAGTTCGGTCTTTCTGCCGCCACGCAATACAATTAATAATCGGCTTAATTCGCACTTCCGGTCGAAGCTCTGCGACGTGTGTATACGTACAATTCAGTTCTCCCCCAACGCCGACCTTTGTTCTCCGAAACTATTTAACATTTTAATCAAACTTTCAAAGACCGAGCCAATGTCAAAGAAGAAGACGATGATTTTGCTACGGCGTTAAATAACCTTGCGCGGACCGCCAGGTGCGGGCCGCTTTGCGCCGGCAACCTGTTGCGCTGCTCCTCCTCCACAAACTCCGGCTTAATTATTCCACGATTTCCCAATTTTCTCACGTCTGTTGCTCCTGCTTCTGCTCCTGCTGCTGCTGCGGATTCCTTTATATAAATTTTCAAAGAGGAGGAAACTCTATACCCTCCAGCAGGAACGACGATATTCAGCTCCGGTGTCTCTGCTGGGGCTGCTGCTGGTGCTGTGATAAGACCAGCCGGATATTGCACTTTAACCAAGCGCTTGGCACGATCAAGTTTTGATTTATCATCCCCCTCCGGTAATTCGATAGGTTCACCCACCCGCAGCCACCAGCACTACTCTCATTGTATTATTACACTCTCTTGCTGTTCTGTCTACCGTCTAATCTAATTCACTAAACCTTTTTTTTTTTCTTTTTATTAAATAGTTCTTTAATGATTTAACCATCCTAATTGCATGATTGCATTCAAAAAGAAAAGTGAGAAAAATTCACTAGATTTTTTATTTTCGAGCACGTTTACGATGCAGTTAACAACTTCGGGACACGCGAGACTGCAAAAAAGTCATTCCTCAAGTCATTTCCATCGCTAGGGAAAAAGATTTTATTTTTTTTTTACAAGAGAACGTTTGCTGCTTTATCTGTGAATAAACATTTTTTTAAACTACGAGTCCATACATCTTGCCATAACAAAATATGATAACATATAAAAAATTTAAAATTGTCTAAAATTAATTCTATTCTCTTTTTTTTATGTCAACAGATTCAATCGAGGCGAAAAATGAAAAGCTGCAGATCCTGCCTTACGGTGAGATCCAGACTAAACCGATAGGTTCGAGTTTTCGCCTGACGTGCAAGCCGAAAGTCGCCGACACGAAGCTTATATCGGACATCCACTGGCTCGACCCGCATAACCGGCGCGTCGAGAGTCTCAAGTAAGCATCTTTTTTTCTTTTTTTTCTCGCACATCCGTTTCTATTTCTCACTTACTTTTTCCCTCTTTTTACAAACTTCAATAAAAAAAAAAAAAAAAAAACAATTAAATATAATAAACTCTTTTTCATTGTTCAATAATTATAAATAACACACGTTCTTGTACAAACATACACTTGAATATTGCATAAATATTGTAAATAAGATATTGTGATACACAAAATGTGTCTGCAAGCTTGTGTGAGTCTCACTGATTAAAAATAATCAATTTGCATGCTTATAATTTATAAAACTACTTGCAACACACACAATTTCAAAAGCAACAATTAAAAGAAAAAAACCACCAGCAACATAAACAAAAACAACAGCGCACTAATAAAACTTTGTTTCTCGCTTTGTTTTTTTGCATATAGAGACAGACTTGCGGTCTGGCCCCTCGAAAGGCGAGTATAACGCATCGACTAACACGCAACCAATTGTGTTCACACGTGAGAGATTGACGCTCCTACAGCGAAAAACTTGGTGTCCCTCTTTTTAGCCCTATACCTCAACAAAATTGCAGCAATGCGAATGTGTTTT
Source organism: Encarsia formosa (assembly GCA_038277355.1). Lineage (NCBI taxonomy): Eukaryota > Metazoa > Arthropoda > Insecta > Hymenoptera > Aphelinidae > Encarsia > Encarsia formosa. The sequence continues at coordinate 16,848,300 of CM076185.1, forward strand.
TTTTATCTATCTCTCTCTTTATTTGTTTTTCTCTTTCGTTGTTTTCGTTTTACGAATTTACCGTACGCGTTGGACGACAGAGTTTTTCGTCAACTTGTTTGCGTGATGTATTGTGTTTTATTTTATTTTTTATTACTTTCATTTTCACTCTATCCGAAGCATCGTCTGGCTAAACGAGAAGAAAAAAAGCGATGCTTCTGATAGTTGCCTGAGATTTTATTAGCTGTTTATTTTTGTAATACCTGTTTATGTATAGTCGATCGAGAGAGTTTTTATTTTTACGTCATTTGAATTTGAATGCATCCGCAAGCTTTAGAAATGAGTGAATTAGTTTTGCATTTTAATTAATCATAATAAACACCTTTTCATAGCAGTCTTGTGGTCGTCACCTCTAGTGTGTTTTTTAAACCCCTCCCTCGAGCCTCTTCTATTACACTTTCTTTCTCATTTTGAATCATTCAATTCGAAAGGACAATTAATTATTTCTGCAGTGCCGGACTACAATTACCGCATTCGCAGTTTCATTTCATTAAAAAGCTCGAACACAAGCAACTGCAACGGTTCCCCGCTCTCTTTCTCATGGCTCTCTACTTCTCTCTGCAGCAGCGTTTATACTGTCGTCGCGAGTCGCGACAGTCATTTGCAATTATTTTAACTTCTTGTCATTCTGTTTTTCTGCAAATAGTACCTACTTTTATTTATTTTGTTTCTTTTTTTTTCAAAATTAACTCCTACTCATCACATTCATCATACTTTTTTGCCTTGACTTTTTCTTTTTTTACAATTCATACTAGTCCCGTAGAGTAGAGTGATACCAAAGATCATTTTGTTAATAAAGAAAAATCATTTTTTTTTTCCAACAACAGTGTGGCGCGACCTGGAACATCGAAACCAACGATGTACTCCGAGCTTTTATTCGACAACAGCCTGTCCCTATTTTTCGAATCTTTGAGCGAAGAGCAGGCTGGTACGTACATTTGCAAAGCTATGTACGCCAATACCGAGCTCCTTACCGATGACGTGAAAATTGAAACCAATGGTAAGATTTTATTTTCGTCACTGCCTTTTTTTTCTTTCTTAATATTTCTAACTGTTAAATCGATGCACTTCCAGTTGGAATTACGTGGGATGACGCGCCAACGAATCAGTTTCCCATACTCGGCGAGGACTTCGCGATTAAGTGTCAAGTCCGCGCTCGGCCTTCCCCGACGGTAGATTGGCTCTACAACGGTGAAATAATCAAAACGAATGATCACTACATAATCGAGACTCACGCGCTTCGCATCAAAAACGTCCAGGAATCCGACGATGGCGTTTATACCTGCAGAGCCTCGGTCCCCGAGACCGGTGAACTGCAGCAGCGTGCCATTCGCGTCGAGGTAAAACATTTATTTTAAATTATTTTTTTAGCAAAAATTAAATTCATTACTGAATAACCGATAACCAGGTGCACACGAGGCCGAGCATCGAAGAGAACGTCAACACGATTTACGAGGTGATAGAGGGCGAAAACGCAAATATCATTTGCCGAGGTACCGGTAAACCCCCGCCAAAGTTCTCCTGGACGAAGAGCATCACCAAAGAGGATCTATCCATGACCGACCGCTTCGGTGTGAACGAAGATACTGGAGTTCTCACGATCACGAACGTTAAACGGGAGGACGACAGCGAGTACGAGTGCAGAGCGACCAACGCCGCCGGTATCGCAACCATGAACATCCAGGTCACCGTCATAGTTAAGCCCAAGATCAAGTCCTTCATAAACGCGACCATCGCCAAGGGCCACAGGGGAATGATATCTTGCGTGGCCTTCGGCAAGCCACCGCCGGAAATAACTTTCCGCAAGCACACGTCCTCCAGACCATTCTCGGTCGGTACTCAGGCCGAGGATGACCGGATCGTACTGGCCAACAAAGTTGACAATCAGAAGAACGACGAGGCCATCGGAGAACTCACATTTGACCGAACCCTCAGGTATGGTTTTTATTTAGCTTTTAATCATCACATAAAATCTCGGTAATTTTACATTTTCTTCATGCGCTTACAGAACGGACGATGGCATGTACGAGTGCATAGCTAAAAATAAAGGCGGCGTGGCCTTCAAGAATGGACACTTAGCGGTTGAATTTCCACCAACGTTCGATGCAATGCCCAATCGTACCTACTGGTCATGGGATCAGAAGCCTGTCAATCTTACCTGTATCGCCGAAAGTATACCAAACGCTACCATTCGTTGGACTTACTTTGGCGACAGAGAAGTTAAAAGCGATCCTCAAATTAGAATTTACGGAAATGGACCGGTTTCTTCTCTGTACATAAAACCATTGGACAAAAGATACTTCAATACGTACAAGTGTATTGCCAACAACAAATACGGCGAGGCAGTCAAATATTTAGAACTCAGAGAGGCGCCTAGGCCAGCGGACATCGCACAGGTCAGCATGACGGAGACCACTGCCACGACGATTACATTCGACATCATACCACCAGTTGGACAGACAGACTTGCCCATAAGAACAATCTCTGTCCAATATAAGACTCAAGATGAGACTTGGAACACGGCATTGAACCGAACTTGGACAGTCGGTCAGTATACAATTTATCGCTGAGGTGAAAAAATTGTTTTGTGTTCACCAAAAAATAATTTTTTTTTTTTTTTTTTTTTTCAAAATTTATAGGTTCTCAAGGTGGTTACGTGGTCGAAAATTTGGAGCCCCAAACGAATTACGATTTCCGATTCGCTGCTTCGAATGACGCCGGACGTGGAAATTGGGGAATGTACAAGAAATTCTCGACACCGATGCGAAACGTTCCCGGGCCAGCTCGATTCCTGCCAACTCCCGAAAAAGAATTTACAAATTCGCTGCACCACGACAGGTACAGTGTCAAATGGTTGGCTCCACCGGACAACGGAGAACGTATCGACTACTATGTGATCAAGTGGTGCGAGGCCCAGAAATTCAGTGGCGAGTCAGAATGGGAAGTACTGGAGAACACCTGTCTTGACAAAACCGAAACCAAACGTGATACGTGGATCACAAAACTGTATCCGAACACTTACTACAGGATCGAAGTCAGAGCTCATAACCTTCTTGGTTTGGGTGTACCTGCAAATATGACTATCAAAACTGCCGCAGGTAAGACAATAATTTCACACCTTTTTTTTTTTTTAGTTAAATTATTGGTTTTCAATTTTATTGCATTATGAATTTTTTATTTATTCATTTTTTTTAAAATGATGTGATTGTTTATGTTTTTTCAAACTACCAAAATTTTTTTTTATCTCATAATGTTGCTACGGGGTTGAATCTTTTTGGAGCATGTAATTAATTATGGTTTCTTTTCAATAACTGATGAAAATTTATGGAGCTGTTCAGAAAATACTTACAAAAACTTATATGTGTCTGTATTTTTTGTTCTTTTATATTTTTACCGTACAAGTAATTTATGTGTTAATTACTGTGACTTTTTTTATTTTATTTTTTATTTTTATTTTTTTTTGTAACATCTAGCTTTCTATTATGAAATAATTGTATTCTCGATAAAATCATTCAAGGCTTTTTCTTAATTTTAAACTGGGTAAAAAGCTTAGTTGAAAAAAAAAAGTATCTAATTTTTTACATTATGCTTTTTAACGTTTATATTATTGTAAAAGTCAATAGACAAGGTCAGTATAATCTCAAGTATAATTGCGGGTTCATACGATAAAATTGAGATTAATAGTTGCGCAGATTTAATTGCTTTGATTACAAAAATTATTAACTATAGGGGAGTATGAGGTTTAGGTTTAAAGAATAAATTAAAATCAATTTCACATCCATATAACTCATTACTGTAAACACTTTAAAAAAAATCAATATTTTTATTATCTAGAATCCGAGAACTTTTTAGCGGATGATGTGCGGCTTTCCACTGGCGGAGCACCTGTCCAGCTCACCGTTAACTTCATTGCCGTTGCTTTAATGATCATGCATTTATTTAATTAAAAAATGATCATAGTTTAAAAAAAATGCATTAAATTACGTTAAATAGTGAGGTAAAAATCGCATTTTGAAAAAATGAAAAACTGTTTAATGATAAACTTAACGGGATAGGAAAATACTTTCTAAATAACTTAAAACCCAGTTATTCTTCCGTAAATACATCGAAAGAAAACCTTTGATAGGAAAAGTATACGAACTCTGTTAAGATTGTGAAAACTGAATGAAACTTGTAGTTAGTTTTATTGTCTAATATTTTTCTGTCAGTTGTATGTGAGAATTACCCGAGAAGATCATAAATTTAATTACCATCTAACAAATACTTTAGCGTGTGTTCGTGTAAATAATTCATGGTATATACATTCCGATGCAAAATGTAAGACATGAAAAGAAAGCAAAAATCAGTTTCATATATAAAAAAAAGGAAATTTTTTAATCATCGATATTCGTCGATTAGTTTAGCGCATACTTATATATAACGTATGAAAGTCTCTTTGAAACGTACTGATACATTTTTGCGCGTTTTAATTGGAAGTAAACAATAAAAAATTCAAAAAATTTTGTTTATAAACAAAATTATGATATTATCTTATACCGTAAACACGGACACGGTGCGATTTATTCCAGTGAGCTCGATAAATATAAATTTTAAATTAAGATGCCTTCAATTGCCAAATGCCTAATTCTTAGAAATAGATTCTTGTTCGAAAAAAGTCGACAAAAGGCTGGAATCGTATTTTTACATAGTTCCCTATTCATATAGGTATATAGTATAAATAAATGTAAAAATTATCATAAATAAGTTTTAAATTTATAGAATTCATTAATTAAATGTAATTAATTATTTTTTTCCGTTAATATTTATGAATTTGAAATTTTTCTTTTTAGTTAATTTTTTAGCATTAAAAGTGAACTTGATATTTTTTTCTGAATAGTTTTTAGTTTAACGTTTTAAAAATGTCTTGAGAAACGGAATAAAAAAATCTAAGATCTTAAATTTGTGTTTTCACAAAAAATATTAAGATAATAGTAGTTTTCTTCAAGACTTATTTATGTGTATAACACTAAATTTTAAATTTTAAGCAAGTTTTTAAACTGAAAAAAGTACCTCATTTTTCCAATGTTTTTATATTCTAATCAGTCACTATTTGCTTGCTTTTTTAGATATATTTTTCATTTTATTTGCGTTTTAGGTGGCATGATCTGTGAATTATCTTTTTTTTCTTTTCTTTTACTATTATAATTAAATTAAACGTAAGTCTAGTTGTATTTTACAACTACTTACAATTTTTTATTAACTTTAAATAGAGTGTTTTATTCATTTTTTAACTAATATTATACTATAATAGAAAGAAAAAAAAAGCATATTCCAGAACAAAGAAAGATTGTAATTTGTAGTAAGTAGAGTGTTCTTTTAATGACACTGATCATGGAAACATCTATAACGTAATTTCTCATAAAAGCCAAAATCGTAATGTTCGTTATTATAACATTAACTAAGTTATTTTTACAGTATGTATGCTAGTTCAAATTCGCAAAATTTTCAAACCGTAATGTTACAGTTTTTTTCTCGTGTTCTTGAGTAGGCTAAAGTAGGAAATAATAATTAAATTTTATCAATGAGAATTTTCAATTTTAATTTTACCGCGATATGATGCATGGCATCTGCTTGATGATCATTTTTTTTGTTACTTAGTTTGATGTATGATTTTTTGCTATTTTTTTAGCCAACGTCGTTTGTCTGCTTTTTTAGTGCCAATATAATTATTAAATAAAATTAATAATAGAAATGAATTCTTTAACAAATACTCCATTTATAAGTGTAAAATTTTTTAATTATCAAGTTTATTGTTATACAGTTCCTAGTTGTATTTCTGTGAAAGAATTGACATTTTCAAGTATGATTTTTCATTCGTTTTTAAAATCCGACTTTCGAATTTTAGTGTTATTTTAAATTTGGTTGAGAGATTTAAAAGGTTTTAAACAAAAGTATCGGTTGATTTTTTAAATTGTCTTAAAAAGATTCAGTGGGTTCGAGTAAATGAACTCTTAGACTGCACGAACGAAAGTGAATTCTTGTAAAACACCAACGACCGAGACTCGAGATTTCCGCGACGTGCCCGCGCCAAGTCGTGATTCGACGCAAATAACGATCTAGAGAACGTCCCGTGCAGTCCCTTGCTTAATGGTACTCGGTTTAACGCGACCTGAGCTCGTTTCCGCAAATAGAAACGAAAGCGTTTCTCTCGAGAAAAATTTTCTGTCCCGTGTATGCGACAATTAGACGAGAGAATCGCCGTAAAAAAAACCCGACCAACATTCGAAAAATTCAAGAGTGTTTTTTTTTTTCTTTGTTTTTTAAACGATCAATACTGTAAGTTGATGCGTGAACGTAAATTATGCATCAATATTACTTTTATTGGATTCTACAGAAGCAGGCACACGTACGCGTGTAGTAGGTAATGCGTGATTGAAAGTGGTGTGTAAAAATATAGGTTTTAGTTTAGATAAAATAATGAATTTTCGATTTACATCATAATTCATATGTTTAAGAGCGGTCGTAATAATTTATACTTATATAAGCTTATTTATGATAGTTGATGTGTCTTCGGTTTACGCCAGTATATAGTCGTACACGATATTTCTTTTGCGAAGCATTTATTATTGTAAATAACACAATATATATATATCGTATATATATTATATAGAAAAAAACCAAGATCTAAGTGATAAAAATAAAAAAAATGTCTTTAAAGAAATCGCACTTGCAAGGGCTTGCGTAAAGTCAAATTCAAATGCTTCGTGTTGCTTTTTTCCCTTTTTTCTTTAATTAAAAATTTACTAAAAATTTTTTTAACAATATGATAAAATTAATTTTTTTTTTATCTTAAATGATGAACATCTGACAAATATAATTTTTCGAGCGACACGAGGATTTGCATTGGCTTTTTCGAAAAGTCCATGTATTTTTTATTTCAAATCCTTCCAATGCAAATCCAGCAAAATCTCGTGTCTCAGTAACAAATGGAGAATTTAAAAGATTAAAGCAAAAGAAAAATGAAAATGGTAACTATAACTTCAAAAAAAGCAAGCATATTCTTCTTCTCTGATTTTACTTATTTATTATTATTATTATTTTTTTTTTTTTTTTGGTCATCAAAATTAACAAAATGCCTGGTTTTAACATTGGTGTTAGGGTGGCACAAGCATTTTATTCTAGCATTAAAAGTAGTGAATGCGGTGTGTGTGGTGGCTGGTCCCTGGGCTAAAGTGCAATTACGTAGAATAGTCTCTTTCTCTTCCTAACACTTAAACGCGCGAACTCTCGAAGTCAGCAGCCATTCCAAAGGGCTTCCTACTGTTCTTGTTTTTTTTTTTTTTTTTTCTATACTCTCTTTCAAGCTATTTACTTTTGCAGTGGATTTTTTCTTTTTTTCCTCTTACTGGTCTTCTTACGCGCGCGCGCTAAAAAACCGTTTCCCTGCTTTATCTTCAACTGCATCTCTTCCCTTCTGCTTTCCCCCCGGTCAATCGCCATCAAGCTGCTTTCGCAATTATTACTATTTCTTTTAACGCTTCTATGAGCATTTTTCTCATGTGACTCATTTACCCTCATTCATTCCACGTTTTTGAACGTTCATTCGATCATTTGGTCTGTTATGTTTTAAAATTTTTCAGATTAGCACGGTTGAAGCATTTTTCATAAAATTTTATTTTATTTTATTTTATTTTTAAATCAAATTAATCAGTGCACGTTGTGTTTAACATTAAATGAATGCCTACAGCTCGGCCTACACAATGCTGTTTACGGTAGATTCGAATTGCTGGTGTACCTTTGTTGTGCATTGAAATCATTTATTCATGACATTTTTTTTAACTTCCATAGTTTTATTCAGTCACTTCATTTACACATCATATGAAATTAATTTTATAAACTGAAAAATGTTTAAATAATCATAATGATTAAAAAAATTCATTTTGAGATGAGAAATATATTTTTTTAACACTATGATCTCGACATTAATAATTTTTTAAAGTTTGAACGTGCTTATCAAAATTTTTATAACATAGGCTTAAGATCTTGCATATTTTATAGCTAAACTCTTCAGAAAAATTTATCAATAATCTAACCGTAATATAGTTACTCTGTAATCTAATTCGCGTAATGTAATTTTTACAATTTCAATATTTCAAAAATCTATATTATAATAGAGTATGTAATTAAAAAAACATTAATGCCTCTGCGGTACGTGTATTGGTGATGTAGTATTTAATGCTAAACGCTCGGTTAACTTGATCACAAATTTTTTGCGTACACTTTATAGTGTATAATACTTCTAATGTTTAGTAAATTTACAAATTATCATTAGAGGGGAGTATAGAGATGTGACCCTCTTGAACAGTCTAATTATAGTTTTTATGTTTTTTTTTTTTTTCAATAATTATAGTTTTTATGTTTTTTTTTTTTTTTTATGCGGGTCCCATATGAATTTGAAAATAATTCATTGAACTCATTGAGTGAATAATAACAGCTACATAAGTTGAATTTTTCGCCATTTTTTTCAATTACTTTTTTAATTCAACAGAAATTCATTTGTTGAAATAAAACTACTTCATTCCATCACCAAACATCGTTCCGTTTATTTTTCAGCTTTTGCACTAACATCATGAAGATCCGATTTATATGTGAATTCTCATGAGAGTTTATTTATTTCTTTACAGGTACAAGTAACGCATCGGTTTTGCAACATCAAGGATCGATAATCTCAAGCACAGCTATAATCGTCATCGTTATTGCCGTGCTCATTATTATTATGTTGATTACAGACGCCTTACTTTGCTGTACCAACAAGTCAGGTATGCATACTTCATTGGAATTAAACTTATCTGATTTCAAATCTTAATTTTTATGTGAGACTGATAATATGTGCAAACTGAGATAACAATGCAAAATTTTTTATCATTTTATATGAAAGTTTTTTTTGAAAAAAATTTACTTTATCACTTCAGAATTTACGAAATCCATGAAAAAAATTTTTTAATGAAAATCTAACTAAGAGGATAAATGATAACTTGGAATTTTTTTTCATTTAGGAATAATTTACTACATGTGCGAAAGATCGCGAAGGAAACCCGTTGACGAAGAAGACGCAAAATTGGGAAGGTATGTGTATAAATTGCATAATATTATTGAAAAAATAATTAGTTTGCGATAATCAGTATTTTTATTTCTTAATGTCTTGAATTTTTTATACAAAAGTACACGATAAATATGATATATGTAAAACATAAACACGCATACATTTTATCATAATAAAGACACGCTGTAAAAACATTAATTATTGATCATACAGATATAATATATACTTGCATATGCAGATTTTATTTTAAAACGTATATTTATTCGAGTTCGTCACACTGTGTGCTTTGGCAAGTTTGGTGCTGTCATGTTATCGAGTTTCACGGTTCTTTTCACACCAAATCGTGCTCGGATCATTCTTTGCATCATTTATCGACTCTGCATTCTTTTTTTTTCATCCTTCACTGCTCATACATTCATGCATTAATGTTTCCCAGCTCATGTTTATTAATAATTTTTGTTTAAGTTTTGATTCGGTGATTGATATTTTTAATAATCAATTTCATAAGAAAAATGAATGCACGACGTAACTGAGCATGTACAGAGTGTGTTTGCGTCCTTACACATTTTTGTCGTGAAAATAAATTACTGAGCATAAATATTGATTTTTTTAGTTACTAATCAATCATATCTACTGTAAGGGCGTAAAACCTAAAAGAAAAAAAAATGAATAAAATGTTTTTAATACTTACCATTGACGTTTTGTTTTTTTACCGTGCATAGTCTTTACGGTTGGCGGTTCCCATTGCCATATTGTGATCAAAAAATGGCCAATGTCGCCGGAGTAACAAACATTCAAGAATCGAGTAGTGGAAAAAGTACCATTACTTTGGTCAAGCATACTGCCATGTAAGAATAAAATATTAAAAATTAACTTACGGCTTGTAAAAATTAAAATATAAAATATAGATGAAATGATACTTCAAACTATTAATTTTTGCAAAAACCAAAGCATGAGGCAGTGCCGAATATTTCGTTGCTTATTGAGTTTAGCATGTCATTGAGTTTTTTGTCCTTTTTATTTTTTTTCTTCTTGAAATGATAATCACCTTTTTGTTATTGTACTCGTGAGTCGTCTCTTGTCTTATATGTCAGTATGTCACAGCTACACGTTTGATCTTTTTGGCTTGATTAATCAAAAACTTATTTAAATCTAAAGAAAAAGTTTTAGAAATTAGTACCTCTTACTAAATATTTTTAATACGGGAAGCAGCTACATTACAGAAATTCGAAAATACCATGATGTTACAAAGCGAGTAACAGCTTAATCCTTTCTGGCACATGTCTACTATGTAAAAAGCCCGTCTAATATTTTCTTCAATTTTTTTTGGATTTTTTACTTCAAGTCGGAGTTACGCGCGACAACTTCTCTCTCGCTTTTCATAAAAAAAATGAAACAGATTTCATCCCGCATCGCTGCACGTGCGGTAGAGAAAAATCATGTCTGATCAGATCAATAAGCTTTTATAATAAATTCTTAGAAAAACTTTGCTTTTAAAAAATTAATTTTTTCAATTATTCAAATTGTCTTCAAAAAGAATGATTTTTTTTTGTAAATACCCCTGATGTAATTATTCCTCAATCTTTAGAAAATAGTGAATTATTAAAAAAAACATTGTTTAAAAAAAGGAGTAATTAAGTATTATGGAAGCTTTAGAACACCCATTATCATTAATTCTGCATTTAAATATATTAATTTAAAATCTTAGAGTTGTAATTTGTATTCATTAACTTATAATTCATTTCCGCCTCTATCATTTACATTTTCAGTCTCATCCTTCACCATCAATCATAAGATTAAGTTACATATAAATGCATCAAGCTTTGGCCATGTTGCACTCATACACAACGCGAGCTTTTTAACATTTATTTAGAGCTCTTTTTTCTATTGATGTCGTATTGCATCACTATTTAAAACAAATAATATTTATTTTTGTACTTGAATTTTTGAATTTTTTTCTTAAGTTCTAATATTTATTAATTTTTAGCCTATGTTTTTCAACAGCAAACAATTTAATTTTCATCCCGAATTAAGTACCATTTTTTTTTCATTTTTGCAAGAGTAAATTATGAAATTTGAAAATCATTATAGCTTCTAAAAAAATTATTTTTTAATTAATTTCATAGAAAAATGGTTTGAAAAACGATGATACTAAAAAATGGCGAAGCGTTAGGATCTAGGAACACATACAATATAATTCAAAAAAATTTTCTTAACTTTCAGTTTTTACGCATTTTTTATACTTTGGTTTGGAAAAAAAATTTTACCAAGTAAATTTTATGGTAATATTTTTTAGAAAATAAAATTTTCAGGACCAAAGTATGGAAAAGTGTGAAGGAATTTAAGGTTGAAAAATTTTTTTTCAATATATTGTATGCTTATCTAGTGCACCTTAAATCAATTTAGCCATATTCAATTTACTTTTTTTTTTAAATAAATAAAATACGAGTGCGGTTCCGAAGAATCTTAGAATCTGATTTTCCGTGGCTCTTAAGCCATAGATATATTTAGTCCGGAAAAATATAAAATGTTAGAACTGACTAAGATTTAAAATGATACACGCAAAATATTATTATGAAAATTATAAATCACATGCAGTTTTTCAAATAGTATTTGCTTTTTTTTGAAAGTTTCTTCATTGCTATGGTGATGTAAAACATACTAGGTACTTCTGAAGTTGAAAAAATTTTTATTTTTTATTTTTGTGTACAGATTTATTAGTTAGTTAATTTATATTTTTATAAACCATTGAAAAGTATTTATTTAGTTTGTCATTGTTTTATTTATGTGTTTATATTTATTTTTATTTTTATTTTGCAGAGATGAAAAAGAACCGCTCAAGGAAGAGAAGAAAATAACACCTATAATCGACTCAGGATTGAGAGAATCATCTGTAACGTTCGATGGCAAAAGTTCGATCGCGAAGACGGGCTACACTGGAAAGGATTCGGCTGTCTAGATATTCTTCCGGCGTACTAGATTGTAAATCTCTCTTCTCCCAAGAACGAGTCTAAAACACGAACACTGACTTTCTGGCATCATTTTCATATGCAAAGTACAATAATAAACGTCAACTGCCGTAAAAAAGCTGTCCGATGATTATATAAAAAAAATTTCAAATTGAAAAAAAAATAAATAAAAAAATACGAACCCTCGGTGTAAAAAAAAAAAAGGGAAAACTAGCATCGAGTTTTCAAGTTTCACAAACAATAATTATATACTCTTCTGTCTCAGAAGATACAAATATTAAGGTTTATTTAACCTAAGAGCAAGTGTTATTGATATATCAACAAAACTTCGAGATTCTTGATACCGCGATACGTGGGTAAATTAAACTCGCACGAGCTTAATAACAGGTCGGAGTAATAAAGAGAAACGGATATTTTATTACTTATGGGATATAGGGCGTGGGAGACACCTTCACACTATGATGTCTTCTCTTGAACGATGACAATATATTTCAATAAAATATAATGCTTTTTAGTTACATAAGAGCCTGATGATAAAACACGGCAAATGAAAATTGTACAAAAATTATTTGAAAAAATCGTGCAGATTCGTTCGATGAGCACATTGAACGATTTAAGTTCCCGTGTTTCGGTGTGTCCTTACGCTTGGAGAAGACAGAGATCCTACCCAACGCAATCACAATTTAGTACGTCGGCTTGGATCCGATCTTCTGTAATTCCATTTATTCCTATTCTCCTTCTTGTAAATACATTCTCTCTTAAATAGTATTTTAATGTATTGATACTTTATTCAACAAAACTTAACGTACGGAAGGAAAATCACTGTTCATTGTTACGATATGGAAAGTAATAAAGCGCTATGAAATTTTTTTTTATCTTTTGCGCCGAGAAAGTGTTCAGTCATTTAATTCCGTATGCATTTTCAATTACTTCATTAAAGACTGAATCCCACTCTATACTCTACGTTTCTGAGTTTTAAATAATTTATTCTTTTAAAATTTAAGGAGCATTTTTTCATGACAACAGCTTTCCAATAAATTTTTGTACACATTGCGTTGAAATTTTTATATAATGTTCTCTTAACGTGTAAAAAAAATAATTAATCCATGGACACTGTATTACTTAATTTTATCTATAATAATGTAACTGTTGCTTGTACGCCATTCATTTGTTTGTTTGTTTTTTTTTTTTTTTTCAAGATTTGTATTTTATAATAAAAGCGCATATTAATGATCTTAGCAGCTGAAAAAATTATTATAAAAAAATCTTTACTATGCGTTTGTGTGTATGTGTGTGATTCATCTGTAACCTGGTAACAGTGGCTTTTTCTTTCGGGAGTCAATTTTAATTGAAAAATGAAAATAAATAAAATGTTTGATTAATGCCACTGGCCTATAGAACTTAAGGATGCTTTTTGCAAAAAAAAAGAAAAAAAACAGTTGAAGTTGTGATAAGTCTTTTGTAAATGCTTGTAAACGTTATTCCCTAGTCTTAAAAAAAAGAAAATGAAAATTTTGACAAAAACCTAAAAATAATTTAATAAGATGTAGTCTTGAAGAAGACCGACAAAATAGTATTTGCGCAGAGAAAAGATAAATCGACGTTTTTGCGATTAATCTTTTTCTAAACGTAGCTTTTTTACTCGGTAAATAAGATATAAAGGTTTTTTGCCAAAAATAAAATTTAGTACTTATTAGCTAAATAAGTTGATTAAATAATGTTAATTTCTTCTAAACTCGTTGATGTAAATTGGTCACAAAAAAGTGTAACAGTTGAAAATTGAAAAATCACTTTAAAAAAAATTAAATCTATTAGATTTGCTTCATGGTAGTTGTTGATTCTTTTTTTATTTTTCAACTGCACTGGGAAATGGTAAGACTGTGTTTGATGTATTTTGTACTTAATTGAACAGCATTAATATTCAAATTTTAATCGTGCAAAAAACATCAAATTAAACAAAGTAAAAAATGGAAAATAAAGATGTTGCTTTCTACTGAAAAGGATTAACTCGCATCTTCCAGTTTTTCACAAAAACCTTATAATTAGCAGTAAGACAACTAGAATTAAGGCATATTTTTTATGTATGCTTTTTCTGTATGCCACGATGAAAAAGAAAGATTTCAATAAAGGAAAAATAAAAGATTGACAAAGGTCAGAAGCACCAAAATAAAACAGACTTGTTTATTTATTTTCACAATATTTTTTTTCATATTCATTGCGTATTTTATTAAATAGGTACAACAGAGCATTACGCGTAAAATGGCATCAATGTGGCGAATCAAGAGACACGAACCCGTCGCACTCTCACTTTAAAACTTGAAATGTCATTTAACGATTCGTAACCACCTACGCGAAAATAAGTTCTTGCACGTCCAAATTCGGCCTCGAATAACTGTTCCTAGTTCATATATGCTCCAATAAAAGAGCGGCACTTTATTTATACACATGACATCTTTGTCGAGTCTTTTTTTCAAAAACGACAAACACTTGTAGCCTTGACGGTAGCGTCAACGTAAAAAGCATGAGTCTTAAAAAAAAGCGTGTTTTTTAATATCAATCTAGCGAATGTGCTTTGGGTAAGAGATTTAAAAGTAACACTGGCACTGCAAGTAGCATACTAGACACGATATGGCAAACCTCAAAAGACACAAACGCGCAATTGTACAATTAATTCCATCAACAATTCTTTGTGGGCGGAATTTTTTTTAATCACACTTCGATTCCTGTGTTGGACGATTTTCCTTTCTTGTGTAGAAGTTGTTCAGTATTAAGAACTGGAGGCTGCGTCCGTGTATGCCAAACGTACACCTGAAATTAAAATATTAAAAATTATTTACGATAGGACTAGATTTTTATGACAATTTATCAATTATCAGCTAATTTTTAGTGTTAATCGTTAATTTTGTAAAAAAAATTAATTCCCGGGTTACACATCCTCGAAGAATATTTCTGATAAAATCGTCATTATGTTAAAAGTAAAAAGTGTTTCTCAAAATCCTGTATACCTATCTTATTTTAAACTATAAAAAACAGAGATATTAATCTATTTTTAATAATCATCAACTAATACATCCATGACAAATTCATTCATTTATTTATTTTCATGAAAATTATATTTTGATATCGGCTTTATACTATATTGAATAAAACAAAATTCTGTTATTCATTTTATTTACATCTAGAAAAGCTTAATATTAATAACATTTTTTCTATTTACTTTTTTAAAGATTAATTTATCTTTCAATATTAGATACTTATTCAAATATTTCAAATAGGAAACAAAACAAAAAACTCATGTATGTACATGTTTGGGATCCATCCTCCGTTTAAGGTTTATAAATATTTCCTCTAAGAGTTAGGGCACATTTTAATTGTTTTTTTATTTTATGTGACGCTAAAATATAAACGTTCTGTATATTTTCATTCCTTAATTAATTTATAACAATAAATTTTTTAAATCAAAGCGAGACAAAAATGTATCAACACCATTCTTCTTTACCGACTTAAGGTAAATTTTACCGTTCGTCCGTCTGTCGGCCGACATGACATTCCCAGCTGGGAACTAGTTCCCACCAATTCCCACAGAAGACATGGCAGTAAAGTTTAGTTGAAAACAATGTTTAGAAAAAAGTTTCAAAATAAAAGATTTTTTCGCAAATATATGTCGAAAAATTTGCGTCGATACTTATTTAGTTATTAGTACATAGATTAAATGGTTTTTATTGTTTACCTTTGTACAACCATCTGCAAGGCCTTCCAGTTCATCTCGTCGGGTAACTTTTTTAAGAATTTCACTCTCTTGAAAACCA
The DNA here is from genome assembly GCA_038277355.1 of Encarsia formosa. Classification (NCBI taxonomy): domain Eukaryota; kingdom Metazoa; phylum Arthropoda; class Insecta; order Hymenoptera; family Aphelinidae; genus Encarsia; species Encarsia formosa. The sequence goes on from CM076185.1 coordinate 16,864,199, forward strand.
CTTTGAATATCGTAAGCAAAGTAAGCATCTTTTTTTTCTAGTATAATTTTAAGATTTATTGCAAATCCAGCCATGTCAATAGGAAATGGCCTATCTGGTTTCCAAACTGCGTTAAAGCCAGTAACCTTTCCAGTTTCTTTATCACAGATTGGCTTCTCAACCATTAGACCTCCAACAAGACCCACTGGCCAAACACCAACTTTTTTCACTTTCACCATCTATATTTTTTGAAATATAAAGGTTAGTCATGATTTTAAAGTAAAAAAAAAAAATTAAAAATATTTCTAATTTACCTCTTTAAATAAAAACCTAGAATAAGTATTATCATCATCAGCAAAGAAAACAACACCATTATAACTCTCATTGAGATTATTCCTGATCCACCTTAGAGCATTATTTCTTTGCTCTACTCCTCTTGGTTTTTTCCAGTTAGGATCATTTTTACCAAGCTTGTGATGTGTTGGCGTTGGGGCAATTAAATGTGTATAAGTAAGGCCGCTAGAAGCAAGAAAATTTGTAACTAACTGGGTCTTGTGTGGTGAGTCCTCCACCACTATCCAGTGAAAATTTGGTACTAGTAAAAAAGTTTGTGACAATCTTGTGAGCTCAGCTTTTTGTACAGGCCTAGTAAAAGTGGGAGTTATAGCATAAATTGTAGGTCCATCTACTGGCTTTCCAAGTTCGTTGTACTCTATTAAAGCATCACATATTTTTGCACTGGTTGGTAGTGGCATGTGAACTGGTTCATTTATTCTTTTACAGGCTATAGATGCTGCTTTAATTGCCTCCAATGAGTCTTTGGTCATTTTACACAATTCTTCTTGAGCTTTGCAATCTGAAATACAAATATGATACAGTGAATAAGTATAAAATGAGTAGGGTAAAGAAAAAGGTGAGATTTTTTTATGAACATAAATTGCCATGAAAATCATGACATCATCAAATGAACCTTCTTTCCATGACTTACTCCATAATGATCTAAGGTTACATAAAAAAATAAATAAGGGAATTCTGCAATTATTTAATTTTCAAGGTTGTTCTCAAACAAGTATTTGGTAAAAAAAATTATGTTTTTAAAATTTTACTTTACTTATTTTAGATTAGGGAGCAAAGTACTTGTGCAAATAATGTTCAAATGAAGTTCAGAAAAAAAAATATTGGAAGTTCTTGAAAAGTGAAAGTTAATCTTACTCAAGGCAATTAAGCTAAACCCATCATTTGGGAGCGTAAAATTGAAATAAATTGTAATAGTTTTTTTTTTTTTTTTTTTTTTTTGAACAATTAAAAGACGGCATGATGTACGACCTTAAAATCGAGTGAAGCTCACGGTGGCTGCAGCGGCACAAACAAAGTTAAAACCACGTAAATGAGAATGACAGGAAATTGTTGAATAACGTCGGCAGAGCCCAGGTAGGTATATAGCAATTTTGCAGTATAATGAATTAATTCTCTGCATTATATTTTCTTATTTTCTGTTTATTGCAGCAATGATTTCGATGAAGATGTAGAAAAAACATATACAGTGATGATGAAGTACAGTGAGAAAACAGTAAATAGAATATAAGCAGTGTAGCAGTAGATAAAATTCAAATCGGAGCAGCGCGCGCGCATCAAAAGTTTGCCGCATCAGCAAAGCGTATTCTCATAAGAGAGAAAGAGAAAGAGAGAGCTGAGAGAGTGCAGGTACGAGGCTATGAGAGACGAAGAAGTTTGACGAGTGCCGCACGAACGAAACCCGTTGAGAATGTGTAAGTTCTTACGGCGTCTAGATATTCAGTATAAGCGTATAAGTAACGAGGCGTGCAAGCTAGAACAACAGAAGATAAAGAGGGTATATGCATGGGTAAAGGAGGGCTGGGATTAAAAACTGATGGGGGTGAAACACGAGATCGAAGGGGGTGCAGCTCACAGATACACAACGACGAGAGATACACCCTAGTAGTGGTTACAAGTAAAACTTACTGATGTAACTCTGCCAGATGACGAAGAGGAATCCAACGACGAGTATCGTTCGGCTGAGCAACATTATGTAGATAGGCTTGAGACATCGGCTGGTCTTGTAGAGCATGTTATTGGTTGAGCTGGCGTGCTCTGGGAGCAGCCGATCTTTCATGGTCCTCTCGGCACGCCCCCAGCAGATGTTTTTAAATAGATCTTGTAACCACTATTATTGTTATTACCACTGTGTGAATTCAGCACTTGCTGACCGCGAGGTGGGAGTTATCACAGTAGAGTCTTTGTGTAGTTACGCGATGCTCAGTGTATGGTACCTTGTACTTTAGAAGATAGCCGTCTTAGCTGCTGCAGGTGACATGCTTACGATGGAGTTGGTGCTGCTCGCTGGCTGCATAACTTCTTCGACTCAAGCAAGCATGCAGCTCCGGCTCGCGATCCGCGCCAGATCGCGCCCGACGCTGGATTGCTGGTAGCTGGTGCTGACTGCTGCGGTGCTTGGTGCTACACTGACGCCCGTGGCCCGCTACGGCGCACTCGTCGCTCGCGCTCAGCTCACCGATGCCGCCTCCCTCTTGCCTTCTTCACAGCGGAGAACTTTGTTACCTATATACCTATATTTTTTACCCGCTGCCAGCTGTACGCGATCGCTTTTTCCCCTGCGGCGTTACACCAGGTGCCGAACCAAATCATACCTGTGGGCAATTTTTTTTTTTTTTTTTTTTATTAACCATCTTAAAATTTTGACGATCAAGTCACGGTAAATTTTTCGGTACTTATCAAGTCAGAAACATGTAAACAACTGATACTGCAGATTTTATAACTCTGCGAACAAGTGGACTCAATGAGTGTTATTTCCATCGGTGACTTTATTGTTTTGTTTACTTTAATCACCCAGTTATAGTTCAAATTGGAGTTGTACTGCGTTGAGAGTTGAAAAATAACTAAGATTTTTTAATTCTATATAGTCTGTCCTACGGTATTTCTTCGTGCAGTAAATTATAGGGTAATTTTCGCATGTTTTCGCATGACTCGGTTCTATTAGCCCCCTGCATATTTAACCCCCATCATCGTATTTGTACTTAAACAGAGATTATACTTTACAAGCTATTTTACAAGTATGATAAATTTAATTAACAGACTACTCTTATTTTTTCCCCTCGTTTTGAAAAGAAAGTTTTTATTTTTTTGGTGTCAGTTTGTAGAGAAAACCCGAATCGTGCAGTCAAAAGTATTACAACTTGATAATCTAGATTTCATAACGTTCAAAAGGAAATCTGTACAAAATTTTCAGTCCATTGAAACGATAAAGATTAAAATCTTGAATTTTTGATTGCTTATCTGGTTGATGTAGTACCGGGATCTAAGTAAAACTTTTTTTTTATTTCTAAAAATGAAGTTTTTTTTTTTCTAATCGATGTTTAAATAAACATTAAGTATAAGAACAAACAAAAATGTTGAAATATTTACAAAAAACTTATGTATGCGGCTTTTGTCTTATCGAAGTTATTCGTTATCCTCGCCTAGTTTATATTTAAGTTTATTATTGATTGTGAGTTTTTACTTTTTGCAACGTCTGTACTGTAAAATTGAAGTATAAAAAATGCAATTTCTTTTTAATGTTTATCCCTATCATTAATTGAAAAATTAATTTTTTTTAAATTTATTTCAGTATTCTATTTTTAAGAAAAGGATGACGAAATTTTACCATAAAAGTTTTTTTCGGAAAGATTTATCGTTCTGTCAATCAAGTTTTGCTCGATATCGACTTTTGTTTATGGTTAAAGTTTAAATTGCTAATTGCATTGCATGCTGTAAATTTAATGTACTAGTTGATTTGAAATAAAATTTTCATCTGTAAGATAAAAACAAAATTAGTTTTTATTAATTAATTACTTCATTCTGGTGATACGAATAAAAAATACCAAGTTCTTTATTTATATGCCTTTTTAATGTATAAAAAGTATCATCAACTTAAAAGAAGTGTAATGGATACATGATGATTCACTGTTTCTTTAATTTTTGTAATCAATTTGTTCTAAATAACTAGTATATATCAGCAAAAAATATGAAGGCAGGTGGACCCCATTGGATTGTCAAAAAATTTTTGGTAGAATTTTTTGTTAAAATACTTCTAAATCGTACATACTATCAAAGACTACTTTATTTTTAATAAATTGTTTACGAAACGTGAAATATTCAAAATTAACTATCACAAAACTTTAAATAAACACCAAAACAACATTCAATGAAATCAAAATATCTCTCATGCAATCATTATAAAATTTCATTCTTTCTGCTATTAAAAAAAAAAAAAAAATAGTGCACCCTAGAATTTGATGACTTTAGAATTTATACATCATCACAGATACCGTGAGTTGACTGTTTGTAGCCACAAATTAATTCACGATCACATGAAAAAATCGTGCCATCTTTACTCAGTTTTAAAAATTTCGAATTTTATTTCATAAAGTACTTCTATGTTTCGATTTAATATTACTGTTGCATGCAATACGAATAAATTTTTTTTTTTTTTTTTTTTTAAACTCGGATACGCACTAAAATTAATGTTTACTAAAAATGACAGTTTTTAACGACGTCTTGATTAATTTAATTTATCAAATTTGAACAAATTATTAGTTGCGAGTCGTAACTTACGACTTGAATTTTGACGAAGTAAAAGTCTTCTTCGTTCCAATTATAACTTTTAATTACATTAACGCAATGGCAATTAAGATAAAAACAAAGTGTAAACTTAAAAGAAAAAGGAAAAAAAATTTACGTAATATTTTGCTCAAAAAACTTACATATGTTCAATCTGCTTGAAAGAAATCGTAATAAATTCAAGTCAATCGAACTGATTGATTTCTTTTTAATCATTCCTCAGTGTAGTCACGATTTCGTTACATCTATATTGAAAATTTATTATTTAAGAATCTCCGCATTAATCCACCGCCATCACGAACAAACTAAGTGAAGCGCACGTTTGATTGCAAATTTTATAAAGTTTAACAATAGATAATTCAGGCAAAACTGCTGCGCGCAAGTTGGAGAACACATCAGTCGTACGAACCTGGTTAAAATATTCCTCATTCAACCTTACTCCATAAGGTATTATAAAATTCTTATCTGGTGATTAATGGTGCGTATTGAAATGATAAAGATCAATGATTGCAGAGTGCTGCTTTTTTGTATTAAATTTTCTCTAATAAACGGTAAAAATAGCTTTATACGTAAAGCTTTTACTTTGAAAAGAATAATGGTCATTGTAATTCATTACTTAAATTAAAAGACCGATTTTAAAAAGTTCCAATAATAATTTAATAAAAGTTAGAAGTTTGTAAAATTTTGCAATTAATGAAATTTTGACTTTTCATTAGAAGCTTAATTTCTTCTATTTTCAAAGTGAATACTCAATTATGATAAAAATATTTTTTAATTTCATAAAATTGAAATATTTATGTTAAAAAAAAAAAGTTTTATCATGATAAGTAGTTTCTAAAAACATCTTTTACTAAATAACTTAGTAAACAAATTACTTGAAATTTAATTTGAAGTTTAAAAATTTTAAGCTTTAATTTTGATCTAAAATCATTCACTTATTTATAGTGAACAAAAAAAACATTTAATATTTTTTAACATTTGTGAAATATTCATGAAATCTCAAAAAGTAACCGGCACTTTAAAGAGGCCTCAAATTTATTAAATAATCAATATGTACAGATGAATCGAAAATGAACCATTACTTCAGTATTTACAGTAAATTGTTCGATAAGATTACACAAAAAAATAAAAATGAAGCTTTAAAGAAAATCACTATCAATAGGTATCGAATTATATTAAAAAACATATATTTCTAAGTCTAATTGTTGTCAATGCAATCCAAATAAACTGAAGGTGTGTAAATATACCAGTGAAATTCTTGTTGCATATTTAATCAAAGTAAAAATTCTAAAACTCCTAAAAAATTATTCAACAGAGTGATCTTCAAAAAAGTTTTTATCGGTAACAAGTAAAAACTTTTTTTGTTAACCAACTTACGATGAGAACCATTATTTTGCGAATAAAATAAGAAGAATCCGAAAAAAACAAAGTCCGTCTCGCTCGAACGCTTTCACTGTACTGATAGATAATGATGAAATTCGGTAAAGCCGAGAGAAGAATATAATGTCACGTCGGGGCCGGGCCGGGCGGGAAAAAAATCCCGCGCGGAAGTGGACGTCCGTTTAAGATAGTCGCCCCGGTGATAGTAAGAGCTCTCATCTATTCTTCGGACGAACAATAATAATCCACTTAATCACGTGGACTCGTGGAGTGATCATCAACTATCGATCTTACCTCCTCAGACAGATATATATGTATATATGTATGCTTTTAGGGATTTGATTCCTTAGAGGTGGTAAGATAACCACCGTTGGTGCCGCTGGCGTTCCTAAGCCACTCTCTAGGGGACTGCATTTCAAGTAGCGACTATTAAGCGTAATAACGAACACTAAGCTGACCTACTAAAAGAAACGCCGACGACGCCGCTGCTGCATTGCATGCAACCCACCCCCTTCCTCCCACACATTGCAGTAGAATGAAAATCGATGTCCACCCCTTAGCCCTCCTTTTTTCCTCTTACTCTATTGATGATGGAGTTTATTATAAATACTACCCACCTGATCACCACCCGCTTCAAAGCTTATTTTTATCATTTTTTCCTGTATTTCTGACTTTTTTTTCGGTACTATTTGCAAAAGATTTTTCGTAACTCGAGTTACGATCGTGCGGCGCCGTAAATTTTCTTTACTCGTCTATAAGTCAATAATTTAATTTTGAATCATCACACCAACGAGTTTTTTTTACTTTATCCTCCGTAGATACTAGATAGTAAGTACTAGTTTATTAAATGAACGCCAGATGGACTCAGACATTTCAAAAAGGAGATACGAACGCGTTTTTCCCGCGTTGTCGACAACACTTGCTTTTATCGGCTCTCTCATTTCAAACTCTCGTGTTTCCTGATCATGCGGTTCATTAATCGAGAAACATTTTAATAGAGCGGAGTTTTATTTTTCTTATTTTGTACTCTTTCTTGATAATTCGTAAAGTCTATTTTTAAAATATTTTTCTTTATTGTTGGATGTTTCTTCGGAGTTGAAGTCTTAAAAGAAAAAGTATTAATGACTATTCAAAAACCGCATGGTGAAATAAATCTTCTAAATTGTAATAAAGTGTTAGTGAACTTTTTTTTAAATAAACTTGCAATGGTGAAAAAGTGTGTTTAGAAAAAAAAAGTTTTGGTAAAAAATTTTTTTATTGCTCCAGAAGCAAAAGAAATGATAACTGAAAATTCCGAGATTCTGATAAGAATCATCGGTAGTTAGATTGATTATCAACAACATTATTGGTATCTAAGTATCACTCTACAGTGGAAGATGGACGAAAAAAAAGTTATCAGGCGAGACTCAGACGCCATTCTTGCCCATTTTGGTCAAAAGGAATTGCTCTTCAAAATCCTCGTCATTGGCGATTACGGCGTTGGTGAGTTGTGTCACAGACAAAAAAATACAAACTAAAAAAGAAACATCACGGACAGACGGACTGATAACACACTTTTTTTTAAGAATGTATAGAATTTTTAGCCATCAAATTTTAGAAGAAATATATTAAAGTGTAAAGCTTTGATCGAAACATGTGTTGTTGACACTAATTTTAAAGTCAGCATTAATGTAATATTGGAACAAAAACAGTGTTTGAGACTCTTGGTTATAATCTATGTACATTGTTTTTAAAAGATTCAATGACTCGAATTCGTTAGTTTAATTACATTTTAAAATGAAACCCTCATAAATGGTATCAACAGCTATTATTACAGATGCTTTGAAACTATAATCATAATTGTTATTATTACTATTATTAATTGATTTAGCATTATAATTAAGTTGTTTCTAATTTTTTCTTTTAGGAAAAACTGCGATTGTTAGAAGATACACCGAAGGTTCGTAGTAAATCCAAAACTTTTATTAAAAAAATTTTTAAGTGTCTGAATGAACAAGATAATTATTTTTAGGAAAGTTTTCTTCAAATTATAAAATTACCATTGGTGCAGATTTTGCAATAAAAACTCTTGATTGGGATCTGAACACAAAAATCAATCTTCAACTGTGGTAAGTTAATGTAACCAATGATTTGAAAAGAATTTTTAGTCAGGCATATACAAATTTATAAATTGTAATTTAAAAAATTCAATCAATAAATAATATTATTTATGTAGGGACATAGCTGGGCACGAGAGGTTTGGTTACATGACCAGAGTATACTACAAATATGCGTAAATAAATCTTTTACAGTACGATACTCAGAAATAACGCATAATTTCATGTCAAACCTAATGAAAAACAAATACATTTTATGTAGGGTTGCAGCTGCTTTGGTATTTGACATTTCTAGAGCAGCAACATTTCAATCAGTTAAAAAATGGTTGAACGATCTTCGAGAAAAGGTATCGCTGCCCGATGGTTCGAAAATTCCCGTGGTTCTTTTAGCCAATAAGTTTGATATTAATCAAGCTGCTGTTCCAAACGATCAAATAATTAAATTTTGCAAGGACAACGATATTGGATCTTGGTTCGTCACATCAGCGAAAGAAAATATAAATATAGGTATTACATATTTTACAATAGTTTTATCCAAGCACAAAGTTAAGTTTTTATATTTTTTATTATATTGGTTTAGATGGAGCCATGCATCATTTAGTTGAAAATGTTCTTAAAAGTAGGTATAATGATGATATTAGGGAATCAATCAAATTATGCGATACTCCAATTTTACGAGAAAAGAAGACTTGTTGCTTTAATAGATCTTAATATAATTTGTTATATTTATGTATATTTTTTGTTAAATTTTTTTAATAAAACAATTTTTGAATAAATTTCACTCACTGTGAATTAAGATTGATAACTACGTTTTATTGTTTCTCGTAAACAATTTTAACAATGTTTTTTTTATTAATCGTAAATAATTTTACGTTAAAATAAGTGTTAAACGTAAAATAGTTGCTTGATTTACAAGCTTTGATGATTATATCACTATAGATTACAAAATTTTTAAATACATGTCATAATCTATCATTTTTTATTCGAGTTACATTATTTACAAATTAAAAAATCCACGTTCTTTGGTCGAATATTCTGTACATAACGCGTTTACAAGTATAAAAGCATACAAACTCATACGTAAATATAAAACGTCAAAGTTTTTAATCTACAACTTACTAAAATTACTTATTATTTATCGCAAAAAACTACAATTTATTATCATCTACAAATTCATTTTAAAAAAGTTCTTAAAAACTGACTAACAGTAGTAAGATTTTCGAAATCGCTTTTGTTTAGTCTAATTATTTGTCAATAATGATTTGTATAATACTAATTATAATAATAATAATTTTATAATAATTTACATGAAATGTACTACTGATTAATTTTTTTTCCTTTAAATTGGAATTCAAATTATTTATAAAATCACTTTTTTGGCCCCTTATTTTCGGTTCAGTCACATTCTCTTCACGATACTAATTAGAACGGTCTTCACGATCCTCTTCGTTAACAGAATTCATGGCAATAGATACAGTTGAGACCATTGTCTTACTGAAGTCTTTGGAGTAATCTACAAAAAAAAAAAAAAAATTGGGCTTATTACATTTACTTAAGTAATTAAATTTTATTTGTTAGTCAGATGTTGATTATATGTGTGTTGTTTATTTACATTTGGAAAGGAGAACCATGTTTTATAATTTTGTTTGAAAAAGTATGAAGACTTAGTTTTATTAAATCTGTTTTCTCCATTCCAGTTTATGTATAAATTAAATGACTTGAGTGAGTATTTTTTAATTTAATAAAAGCATTATTTCTAATGAATATAGAAAAAAATTTCTAAGTTACTTTAATCAGTACCGATTCTTTTTTTTTTTTAGCTTACATGAAATTTGTAAGAATATTTCAAGACTACGAGACATCCAAAGCACGATATCTATTTCGCAGGTAATGAGTTTTTTGCAACATTTTTGAAGATCAATACAGTGCGAAAAAATTTATCAAACAATATCATTATTAAAAATTTTATGACCTTGTTAAAAAATGAAAATCAGCTGCTACAGTAATTAAGTACGACAGATATGTTATTTCTAAGTTGTTAGGCATACAGTGATTAAACCAGGATTAGTATATATTATATAAAAATTCAACAACAGATGAGATTAATTAATTATTATTAATTGACTTATGAAATTTTATAAACAAGTAGTCCCCAAGTATTTAAATATTTAGTTACTTGAAACTTATCCAAACTCCATCAATTTTTTAAAAATACTTTATTCGCCTCTCGATAACTTCGTTAGTACGTAGAAAATTGTAACTGAGCAATATTAGCTTGGTTCCGCAAATCCTGTAAATAAAATCCGTAAAAAAGAAAACCTAGTAGATTATAGTAATCCAAAAAGCCAAGAGCCATTGTATATTATTAAGTCACAAAATGAAAGAAATTTGAAAAAAATCATTAATATTCACTAGTTAAATAACTTTGATTAAACCACAGCCAGTGACCAAAACCTTTTTTCTAAATTAGGTGAGTTTATTGGTTAAACACTAAATATTAGAGGATCTGTGAAAAAAGCTTTACACAGAACGGTCCAAAAATAAAATTTAACTTAATTATTCGATACAGATTTTAAAAATTTCTGATTCAAGTACGTGCAGGTGTGTATTCAGGAACATAAAGAGTATAAAATAGCCGAAATTCGTAATACATAAGTAAAAAAAGATAAAAAAAGTTTGAAATTTATACCTCTTAGCGGACGAAATAAAGATAAGAGAAGGGTGCAAAGAAAAAAAAAAAAAAAAAAAGTGTCGGCTCTTGACTTACTACGATAAAAAAGATAAAGGAAGCGCGTTGGTGGCGGTTGGTTGGTGCGTTGGTCATGACGATATCATAATTTGGGACTCATAGTTTCGTGATTGTATGTAGCTGCTCGTGAAGGTGTTCGTTACCTTGGTGTCCGCCTCCTCCGAAATTGTTGTTGTTGTTGTTGTGTCCTGGGGCACTGCTACCATGCGGAGTCATCAGTCCAACTCTGATTCTCGAGCAGCTTAGCACACCAGCGTACGCCTGTCTGTACTGACTATATTTTAAATTTAAAATGTTTAATTCAATTGATCTTTGAAATTTTTGGTTTTAAGTATGTATAAAATTGATTTTACCGATTCAAAAATATGTACAGGATTGGATTAAGACACGACCCTAGGTATAATGAAACGTACCCCATGACATGTAAGCCTGTAATCAATTTTTAATTTTAATTAATCACCATTCCAAATTTTTTTTTATATAATTTTTTACATTTAGACTAAGAGTGTAGAGAATAACAGGTTGGATCGCATATTTAGGGCATCACGATATTATCGGTTGGACGATATTATCGGCAACATTATCGACGATATCGATACGATATCCGAGACGATATTAACGAGAGAGGTCGATATCGATACGATAGAAAATTTTTCTGATATCGCCGATATTCTCGTATCGCGATATTTGGTCAGCGATATTATCGAAATTATCGATGTTGACAAATCTTAATCTTATACGTAATACGGTAAATCAAAGTTTCGCTCATTTAATAAGGTGCTGTGTTTGTGTCGGCTCAGCGTTTGGAAAATTAACTTCGTTGGTTTGTGTCCACAGGATTAATTATAGTTTTATTTTTGACATATTGGTAAGTAAGAATCAAAATGAATTTTGAAATTATTTTTTTAGAGTGATTTGATAACTTATTTTTGAATATTTAATGGACAGTGTATCACAATGCTGAAAAAATAATATGACACCAATATTAAAAAGAGAGATCATAAAAAATATCTTTATTCAACAATGACTTTCTAAATTTAAATTTGTTAAACAAATTTGAATTTTACTTAAAAATAATGCCAGCATTAGAAATACAAAATACTTAAGTATGAAACTTGATCATTTTAAAATTAATTTGTTTTTGTTTTGATTTGAAAAACATACTTAAACGCTGCCTTGTGTGTACTTCTTTGCAATATTTACTTTATTAAGCTATTAACTCGGCTATTAAGCTGATATAACTTATTAAATTAACCCATTGACATAACATTTCTTTAGTGTAAAATAAATATTTTTTGCAAAAAATTTATTATGATTGGTATCATTATTTTAAAAATTATTATTATCGCTATACAATTGATATATATACATATATATGAATTCAGAGTAATGTCCATCGAAGAATGCATTCTATGCCAGGAGAAACTTCACCCAGACGTAACTTCTTATCTTGTAGCAGGACAAGAGCAAGGTTGCGAAGGAAAAAAAATGTGCTTAAATTGTGGTAAAAGTAGGCTTTTTTTTTAATATCAACCAAACAACCAATTTTTGAAAATTTTTGAAAATTTTTTTTGTGTAGAACATCCATATTTTTTGAAACGTGACAACTTGGAGCAAATGAATGACAATAGTGCGAGCGAAAGACCATCGAACTTTACATCAAATAATGAGTATCGCGATCAAGAAAACCAAAAGCCACTAAAACTAAAAGATTTTTTTGATTACGTTACCCTAGACGATGTAAAGTATGGAAAATGCAAACTGTGCGACCCGAAGAAAATAACAAAAAAAATTAAGCCTCAAATTAAAATGTTAGGTGGGAATACATCTGGGTTGTCGTCTCATCTCAGGGTACACCATTAGAAAGTATACGAGAAACTTTACCCAGAAAAAAACGCAATTAGAAAAATTCCGAAGTCCCAAAATACCCTTGATAAGTACATTAAAGAAGTGAGTATTTTTCCCTATTTTATTTATTACCAGTCTCTCTCTGCGCGCAAGCGCGCTTAGTTTTTAATGCACCATCAAATTTTTAAGCTTAACCTTCAAAAACTTTTCTGAGCCTTTTTTAAATTAATCTATGAAAAATAATAACACTAAATTCATTACATATCCTTTGCATTTTGCTACTAAATTTGCAGTTCAATATTTTCGTGGTTATAGCGTAAAAAAATTGTGTTTGAAATAATTAAAATTCTTATTTTATTTTACCGAAATTTTACAAAGAAAATTTTTCTATTAATTTAAACGCAATATTCAATTATTTGAATAACTATTCAGAAGCAACTCTTAATAACCAAATATTTATTTTTCAACTTCGACACAATTCTAATTTTGAATTAAACGCTCTCAACCAATCGCATCAAGAATAAATTGAAGATATTCTATCTTGGTTCATCATTTTAAACAGGGATAATTGTTTATTATTTTTCCTTACATTTTATTTTTAAGATGATTTTTAATTTTAATAATAAAATTTAATAAAAATAAAGATGTAAAACTACTTATGAAAATAAAAACAATTTTTTTTTTCAGCAAGTGATGTTTGCAGAGTCAGAAGCTGATGCTAACAGAATAATAGTTTGTTGGTTGGCATTTAAAAATTTACCTTTAAACTTTTTCCATGACAATGAAACCAAAAACTTTTTTGCTTGGATTAATGATCAGTTTTTAATTCCAAACAAAATCAATTATCCGATATGGTTTTAAAAGAATTTAAACTAATGCAAGAAAATGTGAAAAATATCTTGAAAGAAAATGACTCGAAATTGGCTTTCACTTTGGATGGATGGTCATCAGCAGCCAGAAGATCATACTATGGAGTTACAGTTCATTTCATCGACAAAGATTGGCTGTTAAGATCACTTGCGCTGGATTTCAAACCATCTCAAGGTAAACATAATGGACTAGATGTGGCCAATATATTTAATGATACTTTAGAATTATATAATATAACGGATAATATTAGTGGTATCACACTAGATAACGTATCCGCCAATACTACATTTATTTTCGAGCTAGGTAAAATTTTAAACTTAAAATCAGATAAATTTAGTGTCGAAGACCAACACTTTCGATGCCTTGCACACGTTATTAATTTAGCTGTGCAAGACATCTTAAATTTGTTAGAAATGAGAGCTGATGATGAAGATTTCTCTGAAGAGGAAATATCAACGGACGACTCCAATCTAGTTGTTAAAATTGTAAAAAAAGTAAGATCGTTGCATAAAAAAATCAGAAATAGTGAAAGTTTATTAAAAAAATTGCAGCATAATTGTAAGTGCGCGGACGTTAAATTTTTCATGCCTTCGATTGACACAAAAACAAGATGGAACAGCACAGTCGACATGTTAGAAGTTTCATTTAATATGAAAGATGCAATTAATTATACATGCGATACAAATAGGGAACTGCAAATTTTTAAATTAAATTTTCAAGAGTGGGATTTCGTAGAAAATGTTATTTATTTTCTAAAAGATTTCAAGGCAACAACCGAAAAAATAAGCGGCGAAAAATATGTTACTTTGCCTGGATCCGTCATAGCAATTAATTGTTTGCTTGATAAGTTGGAAAAAGAATCGTTTGAGCTGGATATGAAAGAAGACCGAAGTAAAGTTGATGAAAAACTCATTGAAGCGTATGAAGCAGGAAAACAAAAAATTCTTAAACATTACAATAAATTTAACTGGGTTTACTGCGTGTCTTTGGTTTTGGATCCTCGGATAAAAGGTTTGGATAAAGCTGTAGATTTGCCTGACTGGGTCCACGAAATGAGAAGCGGCACAATAGATAAATTTAAAAAACTTTATAAAGAATATTACGATAAATATTCATCCAGTAATGAAAACTCAGACGTTCAACATAAAAAAAAAAAAAAAACGCAAAATAAGTACAAAATGCAATATTAATTTCAATATTCTGTTTGCTGCAGATGACGACTTCCCAGATTGGGAATCTGAAATTAATAGTTATTTACATTCTTCCCCTTGCAAAGCCGATGTTGACGTATTGTTGTGGTGGAAAAATCATCAAAGCACATACCCAATTATATCAAGAATGGCCAGAGACATACTCTGCATTCAAGCTACGTCAGTGCCGATGGAAAGATTTTTTTCTGAAGCGGCTCATGTAATTACAGATTTGAGGTGTTCGTTACTTGATGAAAAAATTCAAGCGTTGGTTTGCATAAATATGTGGATGAAAAGTACTTTAAAAAAAGAAATTTGTCGAGTACATTTATAGTTGATGTAAATTTTATCTTATAAGTTACGTTATTCATATTTATATTTACAAAAAGATTTAATGCTTAGAAAAGTTATGTTGCTTTTATTTATAATTTTTATATATTATGTTGTAATTTTATTATGTTGAACAAAATAGTAACATTGAATTTTGTAATGTTATTTTCTTTGATAACAAAAATTGTGTAAAAATTAAAAATTTTTGTTTTGGAGTTGCTTTCAAATCCCAGATTTGTTCTTGATATTTTATCGTCCACAGACTGTGGATAAAATATGACAAAAAAAATGTTTTAATTTTTACAGCATTTTGAATTTCTGTTTCAGCAAAGAATAATATACAATAATTCAATTTTAGTTATTATTTTGAATAATGTAACAAAATAACGAGCAAAATAACATAATTAAGATTTGACATAAGGATGAAAAAATCCTTAAAAAAAGAAGTTTGTTAAGTATACATAGTTCATGTAAATTTATGTAATTGATTTATATGAATATTTTAGTTTGTCGCAGGAACTCAGTAAAAATGGAGCGTTTTGTTACTTTTATGTAATATTTTTGCTGACGCTGAAATAACAGAATTGACTTTTGTTATGTAATAAAAAAAACATAAAAAGACTTTCGTTATAATATTCTAAGTAATATAATATAACAAAGTTGACATATGTAATGTTATTTTTATAAGATAACAAAAATTGTGTAAAAACTAAAAATTTTTGATTTGGAGTTGCTTTTATATCCAAATTTTTGTCCTTAATATTCTGTCATTCGCAGACTGTGGATAAAATAGAACAAACAAAAATGTTTTAATTTTTACAGCATTTTTAATTTTTGTTAGAAAAAAGAATAACATATAATAACGTATTATAATTATAATTATAATAATATAAATAAATAATAATATAATTATTTAAAACAAGAAATTTGTTAAGTAGAAATAAATAATACATAGTTAATGTAAATATTTCATGCTATTTAATTAAATATTTATGTAAACCTTTTAATTTGTCGTGTAAAAAAATTAATGAATGCGTTACTTTAACGAGTAAAATTTAAAATTTGTTAATAATTTCCCAACAGTGAAAAAAAATTTTTTTTTTCGATATTCGATAAAATATCGCCGATATTTAAACGATAACGAGACGATGACGATATTTTTAAAACCCAATATCGTCGATACGATAATCGATACGATAATCAATCAGCTATGCCGATACGATATCGATATTTCACAAAATATCGATATCGTACAATATCGTGAAGCCCTACGCATATTTATTGTTACCTCTTCAATACTTTTGTAGTTACAGTTTTTATCAAAAGTTATCAAAATCATTGAAAGTAAAATAAAAATCAATGTCCCTCCAGCCCCTATTTTGTTGAATATCTCTCTGAGAATTTGGAATATTTTAAAAAGTTAGTAGTGAACATTTATCTACAAGCTGCTAACTTTCTAATTGTTATATAATTTATGAATTAATTTTTTTCGCTATGTTTTAATTCATTTGAAAGGTGTACAAATATCCCACCAATCACAATGGAACGACCCATATTGTTATTGTAGCAGTTGAAATAATAATCAAAATTTCAAGAAAGCTGTAATCAAATTAATTAGAGTAATTGAGTCTTTTAATCTTGTCAAACCACATAATAGACATTTTAAAAAAGGTTAATTTTGAAAATTGCTTGAGTTTGAAAATTTTTTTAACGTCAAGACTTTATTTCTTACGTGCTCAATTCATAAAATCAATTTTAATGAAAATTTCGAAAATTTACTAGCTCTAATGATCAATTTTATACACCGTTATCTACAGAAACAATATGAGGCAGTCGTGAGACTTTTTTCACGTCTCATCTTTGTTGCGTCACTGAATTAAAAAAAAAAAAAAAAACAAAAAACAAAAAAAACAAAGTAATTGCAAATTCTTTTCAGCAGACAATATTTACAATTTTGAAAATGTTATATAATACATGACTTTATAATGTAATATTTATATTTACCAGGGTGCTTGACTTGCGTGTCGGTAATTTTGACAATCGTAATTGGTAAATAACAGGCCAAAAAACCGAGAAATATTGCCAAAACCATCTTGGTAATCCTCCACTCACTCCTTCGCTGCTTGATTTCCCGTGTGTCCCTGCCCGGTACGTAGGGCGATTTTATCGGGGGTGGGGCTGAGTGTTTCCGCATTCTCGACTCCGATCTAAAAAAAAATTGGTAAAATTAAAAAAAAACAAAAACAAAAAAATAATCCTTCAAACAATGGTTGATGCCATGACATACAAGACTGGAATTTTTAAATGGAACTCGGAAGCGTCCGGTTATATATTTCCAATGTCAATTTCTTAGAAATCAACATTTTTAACTTCCTCGCAGTAAAGCGATTAAAAATTTTTTTTTTGCCATATCATCATTCACACAAAAATAAATCAATAAACTTTGTACATAATATGTAGTGAATATATTGGTGAAGGATTACTCACTTGTGTACGACCCAGAAAATTTTAGTATAACAGCAGACTATGACTATGCAGGGTACGACAAATCCCATTAAAAATAGGAATGATTTCGAAGTTCTACCATTTACATCTTTTACTATCGAGCAGGTTTCGAGATTAGGATCGTAGTCAAATTTACCTGTTTTGAGTAACGAAAAAATGTTTTTAATAAAATAATTGATTGATGATAAATAAGTAATGAATGTAAAAATAAAATTACCCCATACACCAGCAAGAGTAGGAACTTGCATTCCGTAAGAAAATACCCAACAAAAGAGAATCATTAACGAGATCCAATGTTTTTTATACACCCGAGAATAAATTGCATGGTGCGTAATCATTATGTACCTGCAGTAATGTAAACTTATTTAATATTTCATGTTAAAATTTAAATTTATGAAATCTAGAGGGGAAATTCATACCTGTTTATTGTTATGGCAGCTATAGATAACAAACTAACTCCTACATTGCCATATCTTAAAAATGGCACCAGTACGCACAAAAATCGTACTTCAACCCAACTTGGGTCGATAAACCTGATCGAGTCAAATGGTAGCACCAGCAGACAAAAAACGAAGTCCGCTACGCACAAGCTGAAACGTTAGAAGAAATCAAAATAAAACTTCAAAGTTGTCAAAATCAAAATTTTCTTTGCTCCAAAAATTACCTGATTATAAAAGCAGCTGCAACGTTACGTACTTTTGGATACTTAAGTAACGCAATAATAGTTAGTAAATTACCAAAAAGCCCGGTAAGCATTATGAGAATTGAAACAGCGGCCGCGAAGTTTCTCAGTGACCTTGGAAACCTAAACACATAAGAAACGAGAAAAATAGCGTCATTATTATTATTGTGTAATAATAGTATACTTTAAAAAAGTCACTCAAATTTTTTTTTTTTTTTCTTTTAAGTAACCTTGAAAACGAATTTTTTTTTGTGCTACTTTGCACCGTGTTTAGCACTGTAGAGTGCAATTTCACACGTCTAAATTGGTTTGGCGCGGCTACGTATGGAGTTCGCCATAAACTTAATTGAGACTACTTCAGCGTACTCATTGACACAATAGCCGAAATTACCTTTGCAACTTGATATTGATTCGATTATGAAGGTTGCAAAAAATTTCCTTCTGTTTGATTATAATAATTATAATATCAATAATGGCATTACTTATTAATTAATCATCTAGAATCAAATAAAATAAAGAAAAATGCTGCAACTTAAAAAAAAAAAGATTATTTAAAACTAAGATTGAATCTTAAAAATGAATACTATTCTGAGTGAAAACTTTAAAAGGGCCCATACACTAAAAAATTACATCTTTTGTGGTAAATGCGGTCAAAAGCAAAACATCCGTAAAATCAAAGTATGAACAAAAAAAAAAAAATAAGGAACTGAATTAAAGTAAAAGAGAATAGTAAAAATAATAAAAACCTCGAGTCTTCTTGATTAATGATGAGATTGTATCCATGTCCAATGCTATTGTTCTGACCCGGCAGTCTCGCCAGCCACAACTGATCCATTGCCGTAGACATCTGAAATTAGATCAAGAAAAAAGTAGTCAATCACCCTTCGATATGCCATCCCTTCACCAAAAGAATAAAGAAAATAAAGGAAGAAAAAACCCGGAAACCCTCGCGAATGATAAGTATTCAGGGTGGTCGGAAGATAATTCCTCTGAGACATCTGATTCGCGCGATCATCCATTGTCTGATTTTCCTTTTTATTTTATCACATATCTACTGTGAGGGATAGAATTTCGTAACGCGAGCACTCGTAAGGTTCGTCTTCGTATTTGTTGTTGTATTGTGAGCAACTGGTTGAAACTTTTAAGGAATTTGACGAAAGAAAAAAAATAAACACGCAACTCTTTCGTCAACTTGGCGATCGTGAGGAGTCACCTCTAAAATGCCAAAATAGTTGTGTTGCAATTATTTAATTGAGTCTAAAAATTTTTTTTCGTATACATTTTTTTAAGTTTGATTTTTTGCGCTCAACGGTGCATTTATACGGTTTAATAAGAATAAACCAAATTAAAAATTTCATTGTTAAATTACTGAAAAAATTATATTTTACTCCGAGGAGTATTCTTTGAAGAATTCAAGCGATGTTTAAGAGGGTGCGTTGTGAGACATAAATTATTCAATTTCCGGAACATCATCTTAAACGAGCTTACTCCACCCATTTAATATTGCCAGAAACAAAGAAAACTCGGATCGCGGAGGAAGTACTCACTAAAAATATGAATCGTATGCAGTTTTCGAAAAAAATTTACCATTTAACAGATATTTTTGAACATAAATTTATTTATTATTTGTTGAACAAATACTCTCCTCTCCGTTAAAGTAATTATACCCAATAAGACGATAATGAATTGAAGTCCAAAGCAATTAGGCTCGTTGAAAAGAAAGGGGTAGACTTCCTCTCTCCATTCACATCAAAAAGATCTTAAATATCCTTTTAAAACTCGATCTATTAAATTCGGCAAGCGTCTGTGAATTCCCGGAACAGCGAGGGTCATTTGAGATTTAAAATGCGTTCGAATACTTGAAGCGCATTTTTTTCATTTTTCTTTTTCTAGACTTTCTTGTGACTCACGCATTGCACGTGGATTTATTTTGCACGGATTACGTGAAAGTACGCGAGAGGAGAGCAAATGCACGTGCAGCGCGCAATGCATTTTGAGCGTGAAAATGCAACGCTTGAAATGTTTTCTTCAATGAATGTTCGAAAAGCTTAATTTAATGTAAAATATAAATTTATTTCACTTTTATAAGTATTTAATCAGTTAAATGAGAGTTACAATGAATGACAACCATTAAAAACTGTAAATTGGTTGAGAATATTTTGAATTATTTTTTATTTACTTTCAACTTTTTAGTTTCAAAGTGAAGTTCGAAATTAAACTTTGGATATTACCAAAAAAAAAGTATATTTTGTGAGCTTTAAGGTATTAAGTACAGTTAGGAATGTAATTTATGCTCCGATTAATTGTTCTACATGACCAATTAAAATGTTTGTAATGAGAACAAATTTGAGTAATTAGAATAATAAAGGGTTGCTTCCGTTTTGATATAAGTAAATAACAGCTCTATTAAAATATCATCAGAGTCTCAAGTTATTTACACGCAAGTGATATAATCACCTAAAATTGAAAAAGGTAATCCATCAATGCGAGAATAATTGATTGAGTGAATGAGAGTTGTTTTAGTGCGGTAAAAATGATTGACTCGATCCGTAACGCCAACAATTTAAGAGTGTTTAATCGCCTCTCTCAAAAAGACTACATGCTTATCATCTTTTTTCGGCTGGGATTGATTATCACTTGCGCATGTGTATGCACTTAAAAATCTACGTGACGTGTCACATACATAAACGTAAACTAAACACACACATTATGTACACTGTAATTGATTTACGTACTACGGTTTACTCAAGAACGAGCAGAAGGCGACAGTTTACATGATTTACGTCTAAGAGTAATGAAGCATCTTGCGAGCTGGTGCTAAATCCTATTTAAGTACATGTATTAATGTACTCTTAACCAGACCAAAACGTATTCTGCTTCGCTACATTGATTTTAGCTACCCTAGACAACGTACTACGAAATTAAACTAAAATTTAAGAGAAGCTGAATTTTTACTACCGCTCTGATGACACGCAGTTACGGCTAAGCTTAGTAGAATAACATCTGACGCTATCAATAAAAGCCACACTTTTTAATGTGAAGAAGTTATCAAAAGAAGTTTCATTCATTGAGTCATATGCGCTCGTTTAAATATTAATGTGTGCATATTGTGTATACATGATTCAGAAGAGTAAATTTTTACGAATCAAGAGCGGAATAAAAATTTTATAGTGTCATCACTTTTGTCTAACTCATTCAAACTATGACTGGCTCATCAAACCTGAGATAAGTTTGTTAAGTTTTGACTGATCAACAAGATTTATAAGCTATCAATAAATTATGCATTCTCCGAAAAAAGAGTATAAATTTATTATGTTTTTTAAATCATATGTTGAAATATGAAATCTGAAGTCAAAGTATTGAGACCAGTGTCTTATTATTTTATTTAACTACATAAAATTAAAACAAATTTTCAAAAGTTTATAAATTACTTTTATTTATCAAGCTCATACGTAAATTCAAGTCAATAAACTCTAAGTAAAATCTTAATGTTGTTTAAATGGGATCCAGATGGGAGTTTTGTCATAGTTAGAATACACGTAGGTCAGATTTTCCCAGAATTCTTATAATTTAATACCAAAGCAATGAGAAAAAGAAGGAATCCTCACACCATCATCAGCAACGACGTATAAGAACCGGGAATGTTCCCATCACTCCAAGTAGGAAAATTGATTTTCGTCCTAATCTAAAGAAATACACAAAAATTGAAAAATTGGGTGTTCTCTTTCTATAAAACGCAGCCAGGCGATAATTAATTGGTAAGCTGCAGACGTCGCCAAAGTCGTTTAGACTTGTCATCTCGGCTGGTCGTGCAGCGTCTTCATTCAACCGATATCTGCGCTTTTAAACAGCTACTTGATTTCTAAACGAAAAATCGGGTGTGACGTGTGAGACACGTTTAAGCAACAACTATATTTTTTTTATTATCGTTTAGGAAGTAAGTGCGGAATGTAACAAGAATAAATCATCAAGCTATTATTTATTAACTGAAAGTTATTAATTTTTAATTATATTAAACTAGGTTTTATGTAAAGACTCCAACTAATCGTACGAATTATAATTTTTTTTTTTTTTTTTAAAGGAAAATAATAGTTTTTTTATCAATTTTTAAAATATCCGTAAACATTAAAAAAAGATTTTATTCCATCTACATGTATGCACCTTTTGTTTATGTTGATAGTAAAACTTAATATTAGCTTTCGTACTATCTAAAAAAATATTGTTTATCTTTCATCTAAATCTGTGTTTGTTTTGATAACGAATCTACCGAGTTATGCTCATTAAATAACCATAAAAAGAGATAGAGAAAAAAAAAAAGGTAAGCTCAGGTAATCGTGATAAAGCCCGAGAATGAGTCAGAAAATTTCGGATCTAATTATCCACGCGAGCGTTCGGGAATCGTTCAGGCAATGACGTCGCCACAGGTGACTCAATCAGCGGCATGTAGCAGCTATACACAAGCAGCGCTCAAAAATTTATCGTCATTTCACTCACAGTTTCGTTTAATAAGCATTTGAAAAAAGCGTGGGAGGAGGTATCGTATCAAGGTGTGTCACAGCTGACCTTTTTTTTCTAATCCTGACAAAGGTGGAAGGGGGAGGGCGACCGGTTCGGTATTTGGAATCTACATACAAGCCCACACACCGAATTATCGACGACGTCGTTAAAGCTTGTCACTTTTTGAGTGAGGAAAATTTTTTTTTTCCATCTTCTTCTGCTTTTAAGACTTCCTGTCTTTTTTACAGAGGATATTAGCGTGGGATTAGCGGCCGCAGACACTGTATCTTTATAAAGTGGAGCGAGCTAGCTGCGGCGTAAGTGGAATAAAAAAATTGCGTCTCTTGATTTATAGCGTATCGAAAAGTACAAGGCTTTAAATTTACTTGATAAGTTTAGAGTCGCAGGCACATTTGACCAAATCGACGATCTAAGACTTTGAAATTGACTCTATTCAAACACGTATCAAAATATTGTAACAGTTTAGTTATACAAGACTGGTTTGACTTGAAATAACGTCGTTTATTACCGCAAGAGTATTTCATTATTTTGAGAACAATGTTGAGAAAAGATTTAAAAAGAAACAAATTCGTTTTCAACCGAAAACGTTATTGTTACATTAATGAGAGAATGGAAAAAATTAAGCGAGCGCGCAGCCTCTAAATACACTTAACGCAATACATTCGGGTTTATCGTACGCTTAATCGCCCCATGAGCTGCTCGCCAAACCAAACAATTAAGTCCTCCGTAAAGTACAATTCATGCTTTCAGGGCGCGACCCTTTCAGAATTTTTTCCCTTTCTTTTGCCGATTCTCATGAAATTTTGAAAATGAATTTTTTATTTTTTTAAGAAGATTTAATTTTTTCTTTTTGAATTGAAAATGACTAGGACTATTACCAATTTATTGGCGCGAGCTCGTAAAAATCAAAGTACCGATAAGCTTGATCGGCTGCAAGTGCGGGTATTATGAAGAAACGAATTCGAGAAACGATCTTAATCTAATCTCGTTTTCCAATTGAATATTATTTTGATCTACATAGCTACCGCGTGGTGACTTTTCTATAAATATCCTGCATAATTATTATTGTTTTTCTTGGTAAAATTTTTAGCATCTCCAAGTTTATAAATATTAATTTTTTTTTTAACTCAGTTAAATTTTTTTTTAATTTATTTACAAAAATATTCAAATAAATACTTCATTTTTTTACTTGAATCTCGAAAAAAAAAAAAAAAATTATTTTATGATTAGTGCAATGAGGTCATAGTCACTTTATTCATCAATGTCAACAAAAAAGATCGCAGTCTTTGCAAAAAACGTTCACACACACACACACACATTGAAGCATCTTAATGAAACCTTGTCTTGACATCACAATTCTAAAAACTGCAGTGTTTTAGAGCCTGAAAAAAAGTTCCAAAGCCGAGAATCGTAAACTGTCCCCCGGAAATCTCGATTTCTCGTCGGTGCAAAATAAAAACCAAACCCTTTTCACGTTCACTAGTTTATTGAAAGATAGTTTACACTGATACCTTGTATTGTCCTTGCGAATGAATTTGTTAGTGAGTCAGATCAAAAAGTCCTGAGACGCATCCGGGCACTCGCGCGTTGCAACTTCATATTGGTGAGCGCGTCTGGTCGCTCCGAAGCGCGGCATCGGACTGACCGCGACAGCGAATGAGCGGAGCTCGGTGCCCGCGTGCTCGGCGGCCGGCGCGCCGCGGGTCCCAGGGCGGTTGGTGGGGTCGACTGCAGCTTTATGTTTGTACAACTTGCTCTTCTTACCTGCTGCAGCTTTGTCCTTCCCGCGAATCCGCAGCGCGTGACACTTCGTTGTGATGCTGATGCTGATGCTGATCCCGAGCCTGCAGTGCAGAACTGCGAGAAAACGCGAGGACAAATTTGTCAGCGCCGACGCTCCGAGATCCAGTTTGAAAAAAACTCATGGAATCTGCTTTGAGACTTTGGCAAGTTGGTTTTGTTAGTAGGTTGTTTTTTCTACTAGGAGTACATCCAAAACATCAGCGGTTCTAAGTGAAGTTTGTATTTTAAGTCCAACGAATTTTCAGTAATAATTTATTCTTGATATAAATGATGGAAGTCTATCTTAATAAGAAATAGATTTTTTTTTTTTTTTTTTTTATTGTGCTGTATATAAGAACGTTTACATGGATATTCAAATCTCTGTTATTATATTTGAAATTTATTGATTAGTTATTCATATTTTCAACTGCTTATCCGATAATCTCTGAAAAATTTTTAGTTCCTTTTATATTTACCACGAACTCATTTTAAAAAGATAGACTGAAATCTTCATAGAAAGAATTTTGATTAATTACAATGATTATATCATCAAGTCTTACATATAGGTTTAATCATTTTCCATAAATCTGCGTCTCGATTCTTGAATGAAAATCAGTGTTTCTATAGCGTCTTAAGGAAAATTAGCGTGTAGTTTATGAAAAGGCGACAAGAAAAAAGGT
Source organism: Encarsia formosa (assembly GCA_038277355.1). Classification (NCBI taxonomy): domain Eukaryota; kingdom Metazoa; phylum Arthropoda; class Insecta; order Hymenoptera; family Aphelinidae; genus Encarsia; species Encarsia formosa. Next base: position 16,889,446 of record CM076185.1, read on the forward strand.
TAGTTTTCATGAATACGCGATTAGTAAAACCGGTATTAATAAACGTGTAAAAAAAAAAAAAAAAACCGTCGAGAAAACGTAGGAAGTTCATGCAGGTTTAAAGCAGTGGCTGCATCCGCCGGACAATTAGTTCCTCGGCTTCACCTCCGCGTTTTTCGCAACATTTCTTTCAAAAGCAGCTCGCAGTAGGGTGGGCGTCCACGTCCACACTCGTAGACTCGTTTTTATAACAGCTAGCGAAAGTCGTTTGGAGATCCCTAAAGTTCAGTACGGAGTGCATATTGTCCCTGTATATACGCGTCGAGGCAATTGCGAAACTCGATTATCGTGAGACCTCTAATTATGAAATTTCCCAAGATGAATTTGTATGCGCGATGATTAAAACCGTACCATGTAAATAGTTTGCTCAAAGGTCACTGCACTTGTAATTACCCCGTATCAGTCTAAATCGAATTCCTAAACGAAGATCTCACCGTAAATTAGTATGCTGCAATGTTCGCGCTGGTACAACCGACCTTTTCTAAACTGAATCAGCGCGTTCTCGATGAATCATCCCAGGTGAGAGTTTTTTAATGACGATCGGCTGCGATTTATTTTTATTTAGAACAGCCGGAAATTCCATAACAATTGTTTTGCCGCTGTATGTATACAGTAATGGTCAAGTACATATTGTTCTTGCGCGACGGAGTTTGGTGATATGAATCGGTGGTACTTTGTTCGGGGAAAGCTGCAGAGCGAGATTTGAATTCAACAAGAAATGCGCACAACACGTGTGCGTCAGCTTTTTCAATTAGGTGCATGCACAAATCAGCGTCCGTTGCTGTATTTTACTCTCGGTTATCTTCTCTTGCTAGCTAATTTGTTTTTGTTCCACGAATGTTACAACCAGGTATAATCCTTGTGAATTGTTTTCCTTGAAATATTTTTTTTTAGGTCGACGTTAGAAGAAAGCCGAAGTTCATGACCTAATCGTGACGCATGCATTGTTGTATAACTTTGCTAGGGATTAACTACAAAAACAACAATTTCTGGTGCACGTCCTGAAATTTCCTTCTACTTTAAATTAACTACAGTCTTAAATATATGTTTTAAGCTTTCATGTATCTATTCAATTCAATTGGCAACTTCATCTTTGATTATTAATTAACTAACTGAGTATTGTTGTAAATGCCTTGGTTGACAGAGGCTTGACTTAGGAGTTCAAACTTTGCCCATTCAAATTGATTAAATTCAGTTATTTAATTAATTTTTATTATCACTCTGGTAATAAGGTAAGTGTGCCTAATATGGCCCTGTGCCTAATATGGCCCCCCCTGTTATTTTGAATATGCTAGGTATGCGGCATCTCTGCAAGGTAGGAAGAAGTCAAAAACACTGAATTATGAAGTTTTCAGTTGTTTAGAACATTTTAAAATTATTTTTCGCACGCCTAATAGCTAAAACTCGTTTCGTATACCTCCGCTATTATTTTACGTTGTAATTAAGTGGTCTGCCAAAATATTTAGACGCGCCTGATCAAAATTTAAATAAGTAGCTTCGATTCGTTATTGTTTCAGCTTTAAAACGCGACCTTAGTTTTTGTTCAACTCGTTTTCTAACGGGTTTTATTCTTAAATAACTTTTTATTATGCAGTGTACCTAATATGCCCCCCCACGAATTAGTAGAAATACCGATATTAAGAGTCCTTAGTTTCATGTTTACTTTTAAGAAAATCCTATCCTAATGTTATTTAAGAAAAATAAATTTAATTGTTTCAAAGCTTTTTTTCATTTTATAACTGAAAAAGCATTCTAGCTCAAAAAAAAAACTTTGACCAAAATTTAAAGTTGAAATTTTTCTACTGGTTGCAAAGCTTTCAAAAACATTGTAAAAAAGGCTCAATTTTTAAATAAATCATTTTTAAAATAATAACAATTTTGAAGTTTTTAAAATCTTATATCCTGATTGATTTAAAAAGTAGGAACAAATTGCAATTAATTAATTACTTCAAGGGGGGCCATATTAGGACACAAATTTTAGGTGTCTTAAAAAACCGTGTTTTGGTAAATCCTCTGGCATTTGAAGCTCATTGATTAAAATCGTACGTGTAATGTCTCATTTTAAAGCTCTTGAATTAAGCTTTAAAATGAGACCTTACCCATCAAAAAATATTGATTTGATTGGCCACAACGTCGATTCTCGCTTAGAGGGGCCATATTAGGTACAGGTACCTTACTTAAAAAGCATGCTGATCATTCGTTGTCGTTAAAAAAAAAAAAAAAAAAAATTATTGAATACAACTATTGAATTTTTCATCAGTCAATAACTACTTAATTTTTAAAATTTCTAATTTAAATTTAAAATTTCACAGTATTAATAAAAGCCGTAAGTTTTTTTTTTTTTTTTAAATTGGCACAAAACTTGACACGTTTTAAATTTATCATTTATTTAATTTTCTTAAATAAATCTTCGGAAGTAATTGACCATAACTTTCATTGCTCATTATGTATAATTTATTGATTGTTTTTTTAATTGTTCAGCATTATTTATCTTAAATTTTGAAACCATAAATATCAATATTTGCAAAAAAGATATTTTTGTCGTTATGACTTCATTGTGGGTACACAAAAAAATCAATCCCTGTGCAGTATAAGCCCAGCCGTATTACTTTAAATTCATCCGCCAATCGAAATCACGACGTCACGTGAGAGAAAGAGGATAAATAAAAAAATCAAGCCATAATAGTCGGACAATTTAACTTGTCTCCACGAATGTAAGAACGTAAAAACTCGATCACGAAATTGGCAATATAATATCCAAGTCGAGGTAGACAATAGCCCAAATAGTTGGACGTCGTATTTTTTATGCGATGATCTCTGAAAAATATTCTTCTTCTTACTCTCTCTTTCTGCCTTCTTCTGTGTACATTTTGAATGTGGTGGGTCCAGGAACCTTGATAACTTTTATACTAAGGCTGATCTTTCTCTTTCCCCTCGGTGGTTACACCTCCACATATAGACGAAACGTAATTATTTTTAAAAAGGATGTAGGGATCGAGAGATGCGCTGTTTTTTTTTCATATTATTATCATTATAATAGCTGGAGATGAAACGCACTCTGATGCTGCTACCCACATCGTCTAACTTGGACCGGCGAGGGCTGTGATTTACTGGATCTATCGATACATCTCTTGGGTGGCCCAAGACAATTATTAAATTTTACTTTCGACGAAAACGACGCAGATTTTTTCTGATATTATTTTTATTATAAATAATTAGAATTTTCAAAGACTAAACGCGTTCTTTTATTCTTTTAATAATTTTTTTTAATGATATTAATTAAATTTTTTCACATAAATAACAAAAAAAAAGTACCTAAAAGACCTAAAAGGAGAAAAACAAGCTTTTAAAGTATTCTTCGTGTCCATGCTTTGAAGAAATCTCTCAAATCTATTTATTTTATTAAAAAACATTTTAAATAATAACCCAGCTTTTCCATTAAATATTTGTTTATCAAAAATATTTTTGTAAATTTATTAATAGTAGTTACTTATCAGTTAAAAAAAATAGTATTGATCTTTAGCACAAGGGTTAAAATCTTATTCTTATCTAAGCAGGTTTGAAATTGAACTCTAAATTGATTTATCGAGAGTTGGAGAGTGATAAATCATTAATAATGAATATACAAATATATATTTAAGTTTCGATTCTTTACCGAAAATGACTAAAATGTTGTAATTACAATTTCTACAGATCGCATTGAAACCAAAGCAACAAAAAAATATCTGAAATTTATTCATTAAAAAATTCAGTTCATAAAATTTTAAAACCAAAACTCGACCATTATCTGTCTATATAACAGGTATCACATAATACAGTTATCATAAAAACGCATGTTGTTTTATATTAGCATCACCAATAAAAATACAAAATTACTGTACATAGAGAACATGCAGTGTTGCCTCGACTGTCGTGCGAGCCAGACGTGTCTGATCGAGCGAGTGCGTTTATTAGAGGTTAACTTTTGCTGCGTAGTAGCGAGGTCATTATGGCCGCTGCTGCTGCGTAGCTCTTTCGACTTGTCCTTCGAGTTTTTAGAGCGCCAACTCCTGGTAGGAGGTCTTTCTTTTTTTTTATTTTTGAGCTAAAGTCTAACCCAACCCACCGATAAACATGGCATCCGCCACCAACCCGACCCCAACGTACTCAAAAGTTGCAGGCAACAACTTCCAGTTTCCAAAAAAAAATCAGGCTATTGTGATGGACTCCGTTGATGGGATTAAAGTGAATGAATATATTGAGGCTATCGCCGAACGTGTTGGACCGCGTAACATCATTGCAGCTTCGCGAATCACGCAAAATCGTTTTTGTTGCTATCTCAGCAGCCATACTCTCGCCGATGAAATCACCGAGGAAGGACGTAATATTCTCAAGGTTGGCGGTACTGGAATTCCCATGCGGCCTTACGTTGCCAAGCTCAAGCGGGTCATCTTCTCGAATGTACAACCGTGCGTTCCACACGACGTCATCGTTAATAAACTGATGGGGTTCGGGGTTACCCCCAAGTCCTCGTTAACGTTTATGAAAGTAGGAAGTGATAATCCAGAATTGGCCCACATTTTATGCTTCAGAAGACAGATCTTTGTAAATCCCGAAGATATCGACAAAATACCCTCTGACTTTACCATTACCTATGATGATACTTCTTATCACGTATACGTTACCACCGACAAGATGGTTTGTTTCATCTGTAAAAAGGAAGGTCACATCACGAAATCTTGTCCTGAAAATAAAAAACAGCCATCAAAACCTTCCCAAGAGACAACACAAAATATCTCACATTTTGAAAAAACGTCGAACATCAACATCGGCTCCGTCAGCTCACCTGCGGTCATCGCTCAGCACACCGACACGGTCGGCAAAAGCGGGATCGCAGCTAGCGCGGAAGATAACTTGCCAGCGCAGGGAGCTGATGCTAATGCTGATGTTAAGGTAAACAATTCAACGCAAGATTCCTCACCTAATTTTGAGTTCAACGGACAGCCTCTTTTCAAGAAACCCACAATACTGAATGAAAACAGTAAGAGAACATATTCAACAGACACGATTTCCACAGAATATGACGAAGATAGTCACACGCCGAACTCTAATACTAAAATTACCCTGGTAGGAAGAAAGAAGAAAAAGAAGAACGATGAACTGAAAAATAGACTAGACACTATTCAAGATCAAATAACACTGGCTAAAAGTAAAATACCTGAATCTATGTCCGCCACGTTTCCTGTCTCGTTTGATCAGCTCAACAATTTCATCACTGACACCTGTGGATCAAAATATGTTTCATGTCCACAGATTGCCACCCGCTACACCGAGAACAAGGACTCACTGGTCATAATGATTCAAGAGGTCTACAAACACATAAACGACAGATCTTTGAAAACACGTCTCACAAAGATCAGTAAAATGCTGGTTTCCGGCACGCCGGGCGAAGTTTCAACAGTGGACTCCTCTACGGAGGCGGACACTGGTGACTCTGACGTTGGTGTCTAAAATTATTAAGGAGGTTGAAATGCAGTCAAATCTTTCTGACCACGCCCTTAATGATCCTTCTGCAGTTTTTAGACAAGTACGAATTTTTTATTGGAATGCACGGTCAATTGTAAGAAAGAAAGAAGAATTGCAGAAGCTTTCACAGCACTACGACGTGATCATATTGGTTGAAACGTGGCTCAGTGAAGATAAAAATTTTACATTTGACTGCAACGCTTTTAATGTCTACCGACAGGATAGAGTTGACTGCGCTGGTGGCGGCATAGCCATACTTGTCCGGAGTAACCTCTCTTACGCCTCTGTGAACAATCTACGTAACTTGAGCACCACAACGGAGCTATGTGGGATCAATATTTTTAACTTGGCTAAACCATTAACCATCCTGGCTTGCTATAGACCTCCTGGATATGGACAACTCACGGTTCAAGAATGGGATGCACTGGTGGCAAATGCGAATATCTCAGAGAATGCTATACTTGTTGGCGATTTTAACGCCCACAGCGAGCAGTGGAATTGCCGCAGCACTGATGCCGATGGTAATAAACTTATGGATAGTATCAACGATAATAATCTATTCCTGCATAATCCCGATTCTCATACACACATAGACCCAGCCACGGGTTACAAATCTAACATTGATTTACTTTTGTCTACTGTTAGTATTGCCCCCTACATTGAAGTTGTCGTCTCCGGAGACACGTTGGGCTCGGATCACTATCCGATTGAGGCCACTATAGATCTCGAGCGATTTATTTATGTTAAGAAATCCTTCAAAATACAATCTAAACGTACAAACTGGCTTAATGTGAATGAAATTCTTGAGACTCAGTACAGCGAATTTTTAAGCTACCAATACGAACAAATGTCACCACTGGAGCGTTACGATTTTTTCACCGATAAGATTACAAATGCTGTAGTCAGCTCCACCCCGAAGAGGAAACTGGTCAGTTCCAACACGCACAGAAATCCGGTCCCATGGTGGGATGCTGAATGCGATAGATCCAAGAGACTCCGACAAGCAGCATTTAAGAGGTGGGAATACACAGGGACTGATGAAGATAAACTTGCATACAAGAAAGCTCGTCGTGAAACACGGAAAATTATCAGGTCAAAGAAGAGGGCAAACTTCCACAAATTTGCTGAGACTATAGACCTTAATCGAGATCTCAAATATACTTGGAACAAAGCCAAGATATTTAAAAACAAGTGGATCAAGACTAAACCTCAGAGTTGTGCCGAGCACCAACAAAACGCACAGAAAATTGAGGATGCCCTGAATCAAATGTGTCCAGAATGGTTTCCTAGTGATCCTGACTCGCTGCCCCCCTCTTCTGAAGTTCCCTTCTTTGACGGCCAGTTCAGCTATACAGAGTTCAACGTAGCCCTCTCTTCGCGTGGGGACAAATCTGCTCCAGGTATGGATGGTATAAACTACGAGGTTCTGCATAATATACCGATAAAGTACCACTTACTTCTACTGGATATACTCAATATTATGTATTCTGAAAATGTGTACCCACAAAGCTGGAGAACGACCTACGTCCACTTTATCGAGAAACCTAATGGCAAAGGCCTTAGGCCACTCGCGCTTACGTCGTGCATATGCAAGATTTTTGAACTCATGATGTCATACAGGCTCAGGTGGTGGCTAGAGACCAAAGATCTACTACCAACTAATCAAGCTGGCTTCCGTAAAGGTAATTCGTGTGCAGATAATTTAACAATTTTTAAGCTGGACATTGAAGAGGCTTTCAAGATGAATAAGCAAGTGGCAGCTATTTATCTTGACATAAGTAATGCCTTCAACGACGTGCACTGCGACATTCTGATAGAAAAGTTAGCAAATATTGGTGTATCGGTGAAAGTCCTCATTTTTGTGAGGTTTTTGATTTATTGCCGTTACGTGCATACTGAAATTAACCTTGAAGTTCCCAGAATATGCTATAAAGGTGTACCACAAGGTGGTGTTCTAAGCACCTTATTTTACATAGTTTATGTGGCAACAATCTCAAAAAACCTCCCACCCGGTGTCATCGACTTGGATTACGCTGACGATAAGGTCATGTATCTAGTCACAGAAAATTTTGAAAATTCAAGACCAATCCTCGAGGAAGCTGTATCTTTGGTCAGTGATAATCTGTTGCAGATAGGTTTGGAAGTATCTGCAAGCAAGACGGAATTTGTGCTCTTCAACAGGCAAGGTATTGAACCTGGTACGACAACAGTGAAAGTTAAGGACCAGTCTATAGTATCCACAGATTCCGTCAAATTTCTAGGTATTCACTTCGATCAACGGCTTACTTTCAACAGACACATCTCACACGTTCTAAGGAAGACCAATAAGGCAATGAACATTGTCAAATTCCTCAGAGGCGTCTACTGGGGAGCTGACCCGGCCACTCTTATTCGCTTCTATAAGAGTTTCGTTCGACCTATCATTGATTATGGTCTTTTTGTCTATCTACCTACGCAAGAAGCTAGAATTATAAGATTAGAAAGGGTACAGTTTGCAGCAATTAGGATGGCACTTGGCTTAAGAATAAGCACACCTACGAATATATTGTTGGCAGAATCTCGTTTAATAGCTGTTCGGCTTCGCGCTAGAGCTCTGGCCCAGAATTTCCTTTTGAGACTGTTTAGTAAAACTATATCGAACACGCTTAATGCTGTTAACCACCACCTGGAAAGCATAATATTGGATCGTAGGAAGAAAATAAACGTTTTAAGAGAAGCTATCAAGAGCGTAGTTGGACTTAGACATCAAATAAGTGTAGGACAACGTGATACTATCTACAATTATGACTATGAGGCTTTCAGGACATCAATACTAGTTGACATACAATCTGGCTTTCAGCTAAGTAACACGGAATACCCTGGTCTTCTTTTTCATACTTTGTTTCACGATGAACAATCACTCAGAATCTTCACAGATGGAAGTAAGACGGATCATGGTCTCTCTGTTGGTACAGCCTGTATATGCCCTGAACTCAACTTGGTTCACACCGCTGCTGTCAACCACAAGGCCTCTATATACACGGCGGAGTGCAAGGCTATTGCGGATGCCATGAGTATTGCATTGGAGAACAAACACCGTAATGTCGACATCTTCACGGACTCCTTGAGTGCGGTACAAGCACTCAGTGGATATAGCATCGGCGATAGCACCAATCACTATCTTTGGGAGATACGTCAAAGAAACGTGCAGTTCTATCAAGATAATGCTGGTACAAAAGTTATTATACACTGGATACCAGCGCATGTTGGTATCACGGGCAATGAATTCGCGGATACTACTGCCAAAGAAGTAACCTCCAGAGCGCCAGACCTGCACACAATCCCTTACACAGACCTCAAGCAGTACTACAATCGATTGGTTTACCTCGACAATGAGAAACTACTTAGCGACGAGGGAACATACAAAGGTATAAAATATTTTGTAAGATTGTACAAGCCAACAGCTAAACCCTGGTTTATAGGACACATCCTCTCCAGAAGTGAGACAGTTTTTATATGCAGGTGCCGGAGTAACCACATTGCTCTCAGGGAGTCCCTTTGTAAAATTAACCTATCTGACACCACAGCCTGCGAGTGTGGACACGATCCACAGGACCTCAATCACGTCATATGGCAATGCCCTCTGTACCAAGAACAGAGGTTGGACTTAGTAGCCACCCTCATCAAGAACAAGCTTTATCCTCCTTATGACGTCAACTGTTTTTTATATGGACCAAACGTAGCAGTGATGAAATTAATCTACAGATTTGTGAAAAAGTGTGGAATTAAAATTTAAATTAATGTGACCCTCAAGTGAGGGTTTTATTTATGTATCTTTAATTATTTATTTTTTTTTTTTTTTACTCTCTCTTTTTTTTTTTTCTTTTGTGAATAATTATTTATCTTTGTATTAGCTAATGATCTGTAAAGGTTAATAAAGCTTAATAAAAAAAAAAAAAAAAAAAAAAAAAAAAAAAAAAAAAAAAAAAAAAAAAAAAATAGAGAACATGCAGAATGACCATTTTAACAAGTCGACTAGTGAAAGAGGTGGCAAAGCCTGCATGAATCAAAACAACTTTTAAAAAGATCTTTCTACACGTGTTTATTGAGTCTGTGTGGACATAAATACCATTGTATAAAACGCCGTAACGTTCTCTAATATCGTAAAAATATTCTGTTTACGCATTAAAACTATTTTATTTATAATTTTTAGTTAAAAAGCATTAGATTGATTATAGAAAAAATGGTTTTAAAATTTGTCTAGATGGTGGTAAAATTTGATTGAAATGATGGAGCAGACAACGAGTGGAATACAAACTTTTTCCTAAAAGAATACTTTTTCGTACCTATTTTGGTTTTTCATCAACATCTGTAAACTTTGAGTTCGATTAAATTCAAGAGATTTCAACCGCATCGGAATGTTGTATGAAGTATGAAGTATGGATAGACGATAATGGTGGTGATGACACGAGATGGAAGGGAGGTCAGGAAGGTTCGAGACATATATATATATACTTTATGATCCTGTCCGGGGATCAAGGGGAGAGGTCGACACTCGGACTAGAGAGGACGGAAAAATACTTATGGGATTTCGTAAAAGAGAGAAAAGGAGAAGAAGAAGCCCCTGCATGAGTACGTGCGCATTTTTTGGATCGCCTACTCCTCGAAGCGATGGGTTGCAGTCTGATCAGGCGATTTTTCTCATTTCTTCTCTACCGAGCTCGTACGTACATATAGGTATACCTTCGTCATTTTTTCTGAGAACCCTGCCAGTACTTTTATAGTAGCTGTATTAACTTTTTTTTTGGTGATTGGTTTTTAAGGCGAAATTTTCTTTCAGACAGAGTATTCTCTGATCACTATTATCAAACTTAAAAATTATGCTCTTTGAATAATAAAATTTTTTATCGTCCGTGTAGACTCGATTTTAAGCACGCTAACCTCAAACGGCGTACGGAAAGTCGAGCACCACGCATTTAGTATGATAAAATATGGTATTGTACATGTGTGTAAAAGTGATGCTGTTTTTATCCTACTAGCTTCTCTGAGCGCGCTGCTTTAAAAACTTTTCCATCAATTAGTTCACGAATAAAAAGTTTACGCAATTAGTCGATAGCTACTATACCCAATAGGGTTTTTCGTTATCTTTGAGCGACTGCAGCTTGCTCTAGATACGTCTTTTCTACATATTAAAAAATTGCTAAATATTCTTAAAAAAAAAAAAAAAAAAAAAAAAAAAAAAAAAAAAAAAAAAAAAAAAAAAAAAATTACAATTTTATAGAACTCTGTAAGTGCGACATTTCGGTTCCGAGGTATGGTAGTTTAAAGTTTTTCTTTTTCGAATTATGCTGATTTAGTACTTCTAGTAATCGTTTCCCTGAGGATGAAATAATCTTAAATTTTAGGAAAAGTAAGTTTTAATAATCGTTTCCCTGAGGATGAAATAATCTTAAATTTTAGGAAAAGTAAGTTTTAATATAGTAAAAAAAGACCCTGAAGTTTAGTTCTGCCCCTAGTATTTATTTTCAAATGCCATAGGTAAATTGTTTGAAAATGTCATTTTTGACATCAGGTTACTACTTTCAGCGTCCTCTGCTGGACGCGGAAATCTCCACATACATTTTTAAAATATACCAGCTGATAGCTGAACTCAAAAAGTTTTCAATGATATATACAGTTTTTTGGAAAAATTTGTTTAAAAACTCAAGTACCGTGTAATCATTAGTGCTAAAAAGAATCCCTTCAGATAATTTAAAAATTTTTCTTCTAGAAAATGTAGGGTGTTGGCGCAGGCGCGAATTTCCGGTTAATACATAAAAACGTTGCGCGAAGCGGCGCGCACCAGCAGTCGAGTGCCGCGGCTCCTGGACTGAAGTTGAGTCCCTCAGTAAATGCCAATATTTGAGTTACTCCACGTGATTAACTTATTCATATAATACATATTATACATTTCAGTCACATCCTATTGATACAGTTTTAAGAAAAATAAACATGGTTTTGAATGTGTATAAAATCAGAGAAGTGAATTATTTTTAGTGCTCAATCATATTCCATTTATTTATGTTGTTATAAAAATGTTTGTGCACCGGAGGACCTCCAGTGTAATTCCAGTGACGTTGATTTCAAGACTACCAAACCGCACTAGAGTGCGAAAACGACTTCGCACTGAAATTTATGACGATGATGAAAATCTTTTATAAAAATTTTTCTCTTTGAAAATTTTATAAGGTATAAAATACCACTTCTATTTTTTATGTATGAATCCTCAGATAAATTATTTATTACATTTTTGGATTTCATTGAATACTTTTTTGAAAAATTCATTATTTTTAACAAAGTTGATTTATTCGTTTATTATATATTATAACATTATTCGTTTTATTAAAAAAAAAAAAAAAAAAATTAAGTAAGTAATGTCAAGTTTGGTGAAAATTTTTTAGGTAGTTTATAGTTAACTTTGTAACTTTATCTAACTTTAGGAACAATTAAAATTGAAATATTGCATAAAACTTTAGTAAGTACTTATGTTTTAGATCACCAACAAAATGAATTACCACTTAGGTTTTTTTTTTTTTTCAAAACAAGACATTTTCGAATACAATGATCTTTACAAACTTGAAAAAAAGTTGTGCAGTAAAAAAGAAAATACTTTGTTACTGTCTGAAAATAGCACCAGTTAATTTGATAACATCAATTTTATAAACGAAATATTACATTCTTCTAATCATTCCCGAACTTATTTAATTGTAATTAGAACTAAAATTTATTATTATTTATCCGTTGATTTATCACCTAGTACATCATGGATAAATCTATTGATAATACTTGTTTACATAACATTGCATGTTTAAATAAAAACAGTATAAATGAAAATCTTGTAGTTTGAAGCAGGAATCGCTTAATTTTTAAAATTAAATAGGGATTATGGTTAAATTTTTTTTTCAAAAATATAAAATTTAAACAAAAAAAAAGTTTTTTAAGTTCTGCAAAAGGTAGAAGAAATATAATTTTCTTCTTTTAGGAAAAATGTGTGCGTGTGTGTGTGTACGCGCAAAATAATAAAATATAAATTAATAAAATAAAAATAAGTAAATAAAAGTAAGTGAAAAGACCAGATCAAGTTTTACAAAAAAGAAACTTGTTTTTTTAATGCCGTTTAGAAAAAAAAAAACTTTAGAAAATGTTTCGAAAAATTTTCAAACTAAAAAAAAATTTAATTTTAATGTAAACAATGGTGCCCTAGAAAAAGAAAGGTTCACCGACACCTCAGACTATAGCCATCATTCTTCAATGTAAAAGCCCTGATAAATATTCATCTCGTGTCAAGGACCTCGGTGGTGTTTTCTCATAAAAAAGAATAATAAATTCAAAGCCCTTACATGCCCCAGAAAAAATCTACATCGACCACAGAAAACGCTAAAAAGAACAAGGTCTCAGCAGAAAAGAGTACGGATGAGGCGACTTTCCAATTTTCGAAAACAAATGTTTGCATTTTGATTTATCGCGTTAAAACATACCACCGCTTCACCGAGAGCCAGGCCTTTTTTCGACCGAAGATACAAAAATTGTTTGACGTTAACATCCTACTCAGGGCAAAAAGGGGATACAACTTTTTGTTTTGTAAGCTTTTTTAGTCATAAAAAAGTTTTTTAATTTCCGTGAAGAATTTCCAGCATCTAAAAACTGCCTAAAAAAGTTATTGACTAATGTTTATTTAAATATCAGACAGAGTTAAAAACTTTTTCCTTTTTACATATTCTTTTTTTATTATATACAAAATTATTATTACTAATTTATTTCCTTTGTTCATATTATTTTTAAACTTTTTTAATCAAATAACTGAAAAGCGCAGTGAGTCGTTAATCTGAATGTACATTTTTACAATTATTTTATACCGTAACTACCATTGTCAATGACAACCAAATTTTAAAAATTTCATTTTGGGTTCTTATTGTACAACTTTTTTTGATGCAAGTTATTTTAAACATCAAAAACTGAATTCATTCTACAATTTTAATAAATTTTCAAGTTTTAATGATAAATCTTTTATAAGTAACAAATTTAATAGATGTTATAGTTCTATCTACTAGCCCACATTCATTCTTAAAATAATTGATTGCTTGCTTAACTCGTACTCTATTTGCGTAAATTGAACAACGTCTAGCAGAAAATAATTAATAAAAAATTACTCATTAATTATCTTTAAAATATCCTCGGGCATCGGTCAAGGTTCTCACCTAGGCCCCCTACTGTATCTTCTCTTTTTTAAAGACCCTAAGTATTAAGTATACAATTCTACTATTTCTTATTGTTTGCTGATGACTCTTTGAAACGGTCAAGTCCTTTCATGATCAACATCATATTCAAATTGTTCTAGATCTCGTTCATTAATAGTCTCTTTAAAAGGGTCTACTGGGTCTTCATAATAATTTTGGTAAATGCTTTGCTATTATATTTGGTAAAAAATCTCATTTACAATTTGCTTATAAAACAGGCAATTTTGTTAATTGTATGAAAGACTTGAAAGTAATCTTTGATTCTCGTCTTTCATTTAATCAACAAATTCAATACATCTCTGCGCATGCAACAAGAAAGACTAACTCTGTCAAAAGATCCACATACAAATTTAAATTTGCTTCAGCTTACCGCATCTTTCACTTTTTATTTGTTTACACACTATAAACGTACTGCTCAATTATTTAGGAGCTTTTTACTCATTGCCAGACTTATTTAATTATGGGAATAAATATTGTTTCTTTCAAAATTGGATCACTTATGCGCTTTGACATTTTTTTATAGCTAACATACATCATACTTTTGTTAAATTGGAAAATTCCTGTGTACCATGCAATAATTAAATGAATAAATTTTACAAAAACCATAGACTAAATTTTTAAGTGAAAAATCAATTGCTTGATATAAAACGAATAATTGAGCAATTTTGTTTTATAATTAATAAACCGAAATTCAATTTTTTTGCCCAAAAATCAAAAAAGGAATGTCTATATTATAAATCTTTATTACAGTAGACTTTTCAAGTTACTTCCTTGAGCAAAAATCCTATTATTTATAGACCCAGATGAGAGATAACTGATTGATTGACTGATTGACTGACCGAAAAGTTTGACCCCATCCAGACCAGATAAAAGGTTGAGCTTTTTTGCAATTGAATCTATGAAACACGTTATGGGAAGCAAAAACTTTTGAAGTTGCAAATTTCATTCTCCTTTCCCTCAAAATGTTAGGTTTTTAATTAGATTAAGGTACACTGAAGCCTTCGACGAGAAGGCGAGTTTTGTAATAATAAAGGTGCATGGCTACTGCTTTCAGTATTCTCGCAAAATCACTATTACCTCGACCATTCACATTACAGAGTTTTCAAACCTTTTTTTTCTCTGTAAAAATCTTGAATTAACAACTGACTTTGTTTTTTATTTTTTCAATTATTTTTCGCAAAAACAAAGGTACTTTGTCCCTCAGTTAATATTTTGAGAGACCCTGAGGTTTTTTTCAAAAGCGATGCAATGGCTTGTTTGATAGATGCGAATAACTTATAAAAATAATCGCCTGCGTTTTATGACTTATTTTAGAACTTTCAGACGGGGAATAGTCGGAGTTTGCGTGCAATTTAATTTAAAATTGCGGTCAAGTAAGGAAGTTTTTTGAAAAATTACATTAATTAGTGGAAAAAATTATTTTTCTATACTTTCACATTTCAACGTCTTAATTTAACAAGACCAATCCTAAACTTGCTATGAGATATATACACAATCTGTTTAAGAAATAAATAGAAGGCCGTTAAAATTGCACCGAGGGCGATCGAAGTAGAGCTCGAGTGACATTAATTACAAGCCAACCCGTCGATTACAATATTTTTTTATCGCAGATAATCAAAAATGAAGATTCGATTTTAAAATAAGCGTGAGATTAAAACCGTTTGAAATCGTCTAAAAAAAACCAAACTTGCAAAATAAAAATCTCGGTTATACGCATCAAAAGCAAAAAATTAAGCATTGAAATCGTTCTAATTAGATCACCCCATTTCGAAGGGATCGTCGGGCCTTATATTTTCGGGAGAACAAAAAGTATTACTTTTAGAGATCGTTAACTAAATTTTAGTTAGGTCCTCGAAACGTATTCTGAATTGTTTTCAAAGTAAATGTGAGCTAAATAAAGGACGTTCTACTCTTTACGTACAGTTACATTCTTACGTAGTACGTTATGAGTTTTTTTATTAGTTTTTCCGGAATAACAAAATTGTTTATACCTCGAAAGCTAAGCAACTAAATTAAATGGGTTGAACGCAAAAATGTTCATTATAATGTTCCATAATGATAATTCTATTTTCAGTTGGGTCAACAAAGAGTGGCTCACGAAAAGTATTCCCTTTTTAGGAATATTTTGGGAGTACTCAAAACTCTGTTCAAATAACGATATTATATGACCAATTTATTTATTTTTTATACAAAGATCTTCGATTAAATTTCTTTAATCGATTAAATTTTTTAATGAGTCCAATCTATAAGCATCATTTTTTCCTTAGACTAATAATCTCCGAGTCGTGTCTCCGTAAACCTTTTTAAATGGGTTCCATAAACCTTAAAAAAATTGTGCATTTTGTTAATGTCAATTGCTGAGAATTTTCAAAAAGAAATAGAAGTTCAGCTTTCCATGTAGACACCATATTTATTTATTATCTCTCTGTACATAGACTCGTAATCACTTCCAAGTTTTTGCTGGGTACTTACTTTTTCTGTTTCAATTAAGGCCGTTCAACTCAAAAATTAATAATGTTAAAAAATTTTTTAAAAATTTGGGGATGTTTCAAATAAAGCATAAAAAATCTTCTGTCGAAATTTGTGAGCGAAAAAGAGCGAGTCTAATAATAAAATATTTAAAACTACTGTTAAATAAAATGTTTATAACTTTTTCATACCTCTGGAATGAAAACACCAAATTCTCTCCCTGGGTCGGAGCGGGACTTTAGGTTTTCCTCCCGTCGTAATGAAAAAAACATTACACACGACGCAGGAAAAGAATTAGACAACCCCTAGCAAACCTCTGACCAATTTGAGTATGCTAGGGCTGGCCAATACTTTTTCAGCGCCCGGTGTGTAATATACTATTTTCACAAATACCTCAGGGATTGGAAACTTTAGCTATAACCTATTTTTATATCAAAAACTGTGTATATATAATTTGGACAAAATTTGTGGGCTAGATCCATTCGCTAGAGAATCTCCTTTAGAAAAGGTGAGAATTATAACATTATTACAAATCATGATTAACTCCAAATATCTTCGAAGATTGTTACAACTTCATTTGTTCTATGAAAATTAAAAGACGAGATAATCGATCGTAAATTAACAGAACTCAGGGGGAAAAAACGATGGTAACTCATTTATAATGTACCCTTAATTGAATTATTGACTTTCTATCATCAAAAAAATCTATCTCTTGCTCGATCTCTTATTCGAAAGGTTGTTGAACATTGTAAATTTATGAGGAGGGGCTGAAGAGCAAGGGAAAAGTTCGTTCAGATAAAAGCTGGACAATAGTGCAAAGGTAAATAAGTCTTCTCTTCCTTCTCTTCAACAGCCCAGCCTTGAGTTGTTTTTCCCTCCCGCTCCACCTCTTCCCTTACATAAAGATGCGGTCGGAAAAAAAAAACTTGGGGCACGCACGCGATCACGGTACGTGCACGAGTTACACGTGCGCTACCGTGCTGAGGATAAATCCTTTTTTTTTTCCTTTTCTTTTCGTTGTTACTACCACTGCGCGTGCTCCTTCGCACTTACCTTTGAAAGCTTTTCCATTTATCTTTAGCGTCGCAATTATATATTGTATGTGAATGTTTTTAATCATTTTTTTTTCTCGTTTCGATCATTGACTTTAGATGAGATTATTCACCTTATCGGACATGTCACGGACGGTTACATCGATCGAATCTGCTCTCCGTTTTTTATTTTTATTTATTTATTTATTTATTTCATTCTTAAAACAAAAAAAATTCTTTGATACAGATTTTAATTTTTTTTTTTTTCTGAAAGCTTAAAGGGTATTTTTAATCGAAGAAAATCAATCTTTACAGATTGAATTCCTACTTAAACTGTTCATAAAGATATGAATTTTTTTTTTAATTTACTATAATTTAAATTAAAAATATATCTAATTCTTTTACTTTCTATTTTGAGTTTGAAACAATTACCATGTTTAATAAAAATTTAAAATTTTTTTATTTCAATTATGATAATATTAGCTACAGTGTGCAGTTTGCGCGATAAACATTTATTTAATAATTCAAAGGGGTCAATAGTTCAAAAGTTTTAAAGACTTTTCAATTTAAACTAGTTTCTTTATAAATTTTAAATAAAAATCCTACATATGAAATTTTTAAGACAGAAAAATTTCATTTTCTCAGTCTGCAATTGAAACGAATTCCTTAGTTTAAGTAGTAACAGTAATGGCATCGTCAGACATCTAGGCAACGAACATTTTATCACTCCCTGAGCGCTCCATTTAACACAATGAATTTGAGTAAAGAAAGAATTTAACAAGTAAATAAATATAAATAAAACTTTTCGGAACTTTTCGTAAAATGTAAATTTTAAATTTCGCGCAAAGAATACAGTATCGATAAAATTTTCTCGTTTATCTCGCACCCCATATCGTAAAGTTACGCTCGTAGAGATAAGAAAAATTTTACCCCTCGTAGGTGCTCGAGAAATAGATAGAATCTCTTCGACAGGTTCGTTTGTCAGTGTCGGATTGGGAGGGTAGGGGCGTCGACGGAAAAAAAATAAATCGAGAAAAAAATTCAAGTTACGATTTTTGTCTGTTCTTTTTAGATGATCGAGTACTGGATGGGTAGCAACGGCAGCGGGCTCAACAACACAAGCAGCGAATTTGAGATCCTGGATGTGCTAGAGCATACGGGCTCGGCGAGCCTCTTCGTCGGCTACCCACATTGGCTGTTTTACTTTGCAGCTAGCTGTTGCATGTTGTTTATGCTCGTTGGCATACCTGGAAATCTCATAACAATAATAGCTCTCTTCCGAACAAAAAAGGTTAATAAAATAATTACACTCCCTGTAGAAAAATGTATCCCTTTCTCTCTTCTTTTTTCTTTGTAATTAATGCCGAGACTGTTTTGCTGAGCATTCAAAAACGTAGCGGTTGTCTCAAGTGTTGATGAATTAAAGAACTTAAAATTAAAAAAGTTTATACTTCTTAGAATTTCATCTTCTCTGACTTTAACTTTATTATACAATTTTTACTGTTAATATTATTCTGGGTTTAAATTTGAAAATAGCGATAATCTGTTATAATAACACCAATTATTTGATAAAAGCCAATACAAGTATTGAAGTCATTTTTCTTTGTACAAAAATTTTAAAATCCCCTTTCTGATCAATTTTTTTCTTTTGTGATCTTGTATCTTACTTATACAAAGATGAGGTATGTGATGTTTCTCTTTAAAAAAAAAAAAATAGAGTTAAAAAAAGAAAGATCAAGCGTGGAGTATATTTTTGTACCTACGTCGCAGGGTTGAACCGCTTGCTTGTAGTTGTTTGTTTTTCTGTAATTCAGTGCGCAAAAGATGGAGAAACAATAATTAAAGCTGCGCGTTAGTTGCGACTGACGTCTTTCGGTTAAAACAGGGAAGTACCACTTTTAAGAGCTCTGCTTTGAACTTTTGTTATCTCACGGGGCAATGAATTTTAAATTATACTAATAAAAAAATCGCGTAATTTAAAAAAATCAACGCGAAATATTAAATAAAGATAATTGATTTGAAACCCTGATAAGTAAAAAGTATAGAGTCGGTTGTTTGCTCAGTAAGTTAAAGCATAGCGCCTTAGATGGCTGAAACATTATCACGCCAAACAGCGTCGGTTAGATCTCTAGGCCAGTCAGAATTTTCTGCCAGTTGGCGAAGTAAACCGCTCATGTTTCTAAATGACGGCAAAAAAATTCATTGACAATATAGATTTGTTCTCTCGTAAAAGAAGATTTCATCGAGACGAGGAGATAGAGATTTCCATCGGAAGAATCAACAGTAGCAATAAGATTTATAATTAATAACTATAAGTAACTAATGATAAATAATTAACAGTAGTAGATAAACGTCACAGGTGTTTGAAATTTTGATGATTATTTATCCTTTTTTGACAACTACGAAGCTAGGCTTCCGATTAAAAAGCTTCCAATTGCCATAGAGCCACGTAAAAAGTAATATAGTCATTACTTGGCTAGGCTTTCGTTTTGAAAGCTCCAAAATTTATAGAAAAATCAGTTAGCATGTGTTATTTTTTACGTGGCTAGATTATGTTATATTTTTTTAGCAGTAAGAGACACTTTTTTATCGTCGTCAGTTTTGTACTTGTTAGTTGTTTTTTATTCGAGGCTCAAAGGCCCCATGACGTTTATTAAAATCAGCAAATTTAATTTAGCGTGAAGTTGGGAAATTAAAAAATGAATTCATGTTACAGTTTTCGTGGCCAATAACTTGTTCGTGTTATTATTTACGGCTTTGCAGAGTAGCTTGTTATTTTCTTCGCGGTTAATAGATCTCTAATCATTAATTAGTTTTTGATTATTTTATTCTCCGCTAATGAAGAAGCTTTTTTCCGAAGCGCCGTGACTTGTTTTTTTGGGCGTTATTTTTTAGGGGTCAGGATAATTTTTCCCAAAATGACATTTTGACGTATTTTGATCGCCTTGTTACTTTTTTCTTCGCGAAACAGAGACAAAAGACTTATTGTATCACACGTCGATATATTATCAGAAATACTTAAAGGTGACCAAGGATTTTTTTCTTTCAAATTTCTTTTAAGTTTTCTCTCTATTATACAATTTTTTGTTAGCACTAATAAGAAAAGAAGATGTAAAGGACAATTTTTTTTTCATGCGTTAACAATTTGTATTTTGTATTTATGATGCGATAATATAAAAAAATGAGCTTGCCCAAGATAGTAAAGCCGACAAATAATCTCGGCTCCCAGTCGAGCCATTACAGCAAGAATAAAAACTAAAAACAGACCTCTTTTTTTCTCTTTGACCCAGCATCTTCTGCTGTCGCGCGATACAACGAAGAAATATGAAGTATAATGATGAAACGACGCGACGCCTGTGGGAATACTAAACGCTATGCTGGGAAGGTGATAACTATGACGACATTTTTTATTCTTAGATTTTTTATTTCTTTTATTAAATTTTTTTTATTTTCATTGTTTTTTTCGTGCACACCTTTATTTTTTTCATTCAAACTCGTCCGTGAGAATGATTTCTTCAAAATCTGTATCTCCTTTTTTTTTTCTTTTTTATAAATAAGTTTTTTTTTTTTTTTTTTTTTAGAACTGTCATTGTAATTTACAGTTTTTACATAATTTTACTTAATAGTAATAATTTTAAATATAATCAGTTAAACGATGTAGAAGATAATTAGACACTTGGGTCACCAATTTTAATGAAACTTTGGTACCTTTTCTTCTTTAAAAATATGAAAAACGAATAAATAAAAATTATAAATAAAATTGATGTATATACATATATGTAGTAAAATATAAAAAATTCACGTGAACGTGTACGAAGGCTCGTTCAGAAAATCGAGTAAAATGTGACTGTAAAAAGTTTTGGTGCGCGCCAATTGTACCCATGTGGTCCGACCATGCTCAAAATGAAACTGGAACTATGGGACACCAAAACGAACGTTTTACCGTTGACCCCGTTCAATTTTTTCCATTAGATCGCGAGTAATCCTGTGCATAATAATTATATTGTTTTGTTTAGCTCGTAAGAATACGTGAGCATGAAAAAAAGGACATTCTTAACATTGCTCAGATCAACCTTGGAATATTTCGGGTTGCATTTTTTGTTCTGGCGAACTTTAAAGGCATCCCTTCGGCATCGGTCGTGCTATTACTAATACTAATACTACAACTCGTCGCCTTAGAATAGAAAGGTACTATCTCAGAAATTTTCTCAGAAATTCGATCACGAACTAAAACTATAACCTACGTAAATTACTAATACTATGACTAGTAATATTTTATTTCTTTAATTTTAATTTTTTAATTATTGAGAGCAAGAAATTTAACTACTTTAAAACCTAGTAAAAAGGAAGGAGTGTTTAATTGGAGTTCGAGGACTCTCTACACTCTTTGTTGACACTTTAAATGCTCAAAGTCGAGGGCGTGGTTGTCACTCAGACGATTATACTTTTTTCATTAAGGCATCACGCCCACTTGCTTGACTTTATTTATTTTTTTCATTCTTCCAGTTTCTTACCCCGCAATAACGTACATTATGCAATTAAATTTGCGAAAAGAGATCATGGAATGCCATTTATAAAAAGATGCCCACAATGTAATCTTGAGCAAAAAAAGAGTTGAAAAAAATATTTTCATAATTTTTACCAGCGCATTCGAATCATAACATTACAAAAGTCAATTTATTAATGGTATTTAAAAAAATAAAAAAACAAAAGTCAATTGAGTTATAGTATTCAAATAATATCTTAAAATAACAAAACTTACCACCAGGTCTCTGCTTATAACAAAGCAGCTGACATAGCAAACGTAAAATGTTCTTTTAAGAATGGCTTTTTGTGCATTAATAAACTCCTCCAGTGATGAGTCTTACATTCCTTCAGGCTGTATAAATTTTTAACGTGTATTAAACACATTCATGCGTTAACAGTTAGATTCATATTGGCTTTTGACTTTTTTTTTTATTGTATTGCATAAAAAAATTATATTATCTGTAAAAAATGCACTTTTTAAAATACTCATACTTATGAATAATTTACATATATCTTTGCATCTTTATAATGAATCAAAAAAAATTTAATCTTTTTAAATTAATAATAATTTTTACTTATCAACTATTTTTTTAGTCTCCGCAAGTGATTTTATTCAAGTAATCAACGTCTTTTTGAAAATTGATGAGGCAGAATGTGTCAAAAATGTATTTATTTCAACTATAATAAAATAAAAAAAATATATGAATAGCTGGATTAATATATAATATTCAATTGCAAACTTTGAATATGCTTCAAAGTAATTTTATTTTAAACTTGCACTAAAACGAGAAAGCATTTTTTCAGCATTAATTTATGCTTTTTGGTGAAATTTAGAGTGAAAAAATATTTGACATCATTTTTTGTTATTTTTTGTCAGCCAGTTAGAAAAGTTTTAAGCCATTTTTTCTCAGGATTAGCAATCATATTTATACGGACCAAACTTTAAACTTACCAGCTTAACTTTACAAAAATTAATTTTAAAAAGTTTAAAAGAGCTTTTCAGATTAAATACTTTTCAAAAATTGATGAATCAAATGAACTTTTAGTAGCGTATCATAAATGGTTACTACAAGCAGCAAATTGAAGTTTACGAAACGCAATATTTCACTAAGAACGTGATCTTTAACATTTACCTTGCGGAGTAAAATAATCGTAAACAAGGAATCATAGTCTCGTGAATTCAATTACTAACAAAAAAAGTAAAAGTATAACTTCAAAATTAAATTGAAATGAAAAAAAAAAAATTTCTTAAATGAGAACACAAAATCGAACATAAATATATTGCTTGTGCGTCAGACTGCAGTCTCTAAATCATCATACTGCTGGTGCATACATACTAATATTCTCTATCATATATGTATATAGTTTCTTCAATATATTCCGAGTGTTTTATGAAAAGGCACGCATAATGTATACGAGGAAAACTCGTAAAAGCTCAATCTACGAAATGTGAGTAAATATTAAAATTTAAAGTTAAATCTGTCAGGTGTTTTGCCTTTTGAAGTATGTACTTCTCTTAATGCGTGATAGGAATGAGATTTTCTCGAATTGCTAAAGTTTGCATGTGTTTTATTTTCATCGAGTTTTCGGTATGCATACAAAATTATTGTGGCTTGGTTAAAAAATGTGATTTTAAGATTAGATTAAGATTTTGCAGTCTAAAAAAACTATAAATTATAAAATTTTAAATTCAGAAAAAAGATTTATTGTCGTAAATGCCAGATTTATCCAGATTATTTATATAATTCAAAAGTTAATCTTTACTTGCTTTTAGCAAAAACAAGTGCTGAGCCTATGCCACTAAGACCAACAAATACATTATTTCAACTCATTTTTATGGAAACTTTTCCTAACCGAGGGATTAACGATAAAAAAGATATTTCGGAAGGAAAGTGCAACATCTACAAAATTTTCTACTCTTAAATTTTATTTCCTGCACTTACTTTAATATATTACTCATCCATTCGGAAATAGGAAAAAAGCCAATGGTTTTCGATCTTTGTCCGTAAAATTGCCCCAAAAGTCGGCGCAGCCTCCAACAGATTGAATCAGGATCAGGTAATTTGTATTTTGAAGGAAAAGAAATAAAATTTTGAGAGGAAATTCAGGAGAGAGAAAGAAAAGAGAAAGATGATATCCGATGATGATGGTCGTATCAAATTTTTTAGTATAAAAAGTTAGATTTAAAGTTTGGTCTTGATTTTTTTAATGGTTTGGTTAAAAAAAAGATTAATAAATAACAATCTCAACTATGATAAAAGTATGTAAAAGTAGAGTTTTTCTGACATACGCTTATATACGCTTGTATAAGCTCCGTATAATAGTATTTGAGCTACTCGAAATGACCCATTGGAAAAGAAGGCTACAAGTGCTCAGCTACACTTGGTTCATAATATTTATTGCCAGCACAAGATAAAAAAAAATTTACCATCGTATTCAATAATTCGTAACGGTCACAAACTCTGAGGGAAAAAGATAAAAATCATCTTTATTCTTCTCTTTATTCTTCTACAAAACCAAAAAGAGTTGAATTTTTTCATCAATGGATTAATCATGAATTTCAAAGTTTTGTATATGTTGCTGCTTTATTTTAATATCGTGAAATAATTCAAGAGCTGATAATAGATCTGTCTTTTAATAGTGCCCACTTATAGATAGATCTAAATCTGGAAAAACTTTTATCGTTTACACGTATTACAAAAGACTTTGTAAAACTCTTTTCTTTTTTCCCAAAATATACTGAAGTACGAGAAATAAGTCAGTAAGGTTGTGAACCAATTCTTGTTTTTATCATGATCGCATGATTCTCTCTCGCTCTGTCCTCTCTCTCAGAAAAGACGTTTTATCCACGTTGCAAAGCCTACGACGCTTCTTTCACATCTCGACTACAATTCTTTGGAATTACCTATTACTATTATTTTTTTATCTACTTTTCTTTATAATAATCATACTTAAACCTATTATGTTGATATTATTGTAAAAATTTATGTGAAACTTAAATCTTTTGTACAACATGATATAAGGTACCTGTACCTAATATGGCCCCCCTAAGCGAGAATCGACGTTGTGGCGAATCAAATCACTATTTTTTGACGGGTAAGGTCTCATTTTAAAGCTTAATTTAAGAGCTTTAAAATGAGACCTTACACGTTTGGTTTTGATCAATGAGCTTCAAATGCCAGAGGATTTACCAAAACACGGTTTTTTAAGACACATAAAATTTGTGTCCTAATATGGCCCCCCTCTCCCCCCTGAAGTATTTTATTCATTGCGATTTTTTAAATCAATCAGAATATGAGATTAAAAAAAACTTCAAAATTTTTAACATTTTAAAAATAATTTATTTAAAAATTGAGCCTTTTTTACAATTTTTTTGAAAGCTTTGCAACCAGTAGAAAAATTACAACTTTAAATTTTTATCAAAGTTTGATTTTTGAGCTAGAATGCTTTTTTAGTTATAAAATGAAAAAAAGCTTTGAAACAATTAAATTTATTTTTCTTAAATAATATTAGGATAGGATTTTCTAAAAAGTAAACATGAAACTAAGGACTCTTAATATCGGTATTTCTACTAATTCGCGGGGGGCCATATTAGGAACACTGGAGAATAATAAGTTATTTAAGAATAAAACCCGTTAGAAAACGAGTTGAACAAAAACTAAGGTCGCGTTTTAAAGCTGAAACAATAACGAATCGAAGCTACTTATTCAAATTTTGGTCAGATGCGTCTAAATCTTTTGGCAGACCATTTAATTACAACGTAAAATAATAACGGAGGTATACAAAACGAGTTTTAGCTATTAGGCGTGCGCAAAAATAATTTTAAAATGTTCTAAACAACTGAAAACTTCATAATTCAGTGTTTTTAACTTCTTCCTACCTTGTAGAGATGCCGCATATCGAGCATATTCAAAATAACAGGGGGGGCCATATTAGGCAAGGGGCCATATTAGGCACACTTACTTTACATTTAATAAAACTAATCAATCAATCAATACATTTTAAGCTTTAATCAATGATTACCACGTTATGAATCCGTAAAATTTTATTACTCAGTGCTTTCACCTTTTTATCAAAGAAAATAAGAAAATGAAATAAATAAAAACACGTTTGTTTTGTAACACTTAATTGTCCTTTATCACGCAACAAGTGCGGCTGGTCTGATGTAGACGTACTAGCGTACGCAATTCGGAGAGAGAAATCTCACTGGACGCCGGGTGAGGATCAATGAATGGATTCGCAAAAACGTACGCGAGCGCGAGCTTTAATAAGGCTGCTTACCCTGAGAACTTTCTCTGACGGTTTCGGATATTCCCCGACGGTACATCAGCCATTCAATACGCGCGCAGTTATATCGAACCGCGGGATAAACGACCAAGTTTTCTTCGAAAACTTTTTCTGCTCTTACGCATTAGATTTCATTTGAATGATAAAATTGTTTTAGAATAAGAAGAAAAAGAAGAAGTTAATAAGATGATAATGGCAAAGCGTTTTAATTGATCTATCTTGATAAATCAAGTAAACTTTACAGTAATAGTGGATTTATGCATAGGATGTTTAATAATAAACATTGATTTTTAGTTTCGAAAATTAAAAACTTAATTAAGGAGGCCTGATTACCTGATCGATTTAAAATCTTTCATTAATTTTTATTAGGTCTATAATTCGACAACACGTTTAAAAATATACTGGTAAGACTATCACTAGAGAGCATTCGGATATTGTTTAAAAAAAATAAATTCTCACATTTTCAAAAAAAAAAATGAAAAAATTTTGCTAATTAAAAGTAACTCTAAATATAGCGTACATTTAGTAATGTTCAACATTTGTTCCTGATAAAAATTCTATGGAATTATTTATACAGTATTTTATTTACAAAGATTTGCTTATCAGTCGACTGGTGGGTTAAGATGATTGGTAAAGTAGGACCCGAGCGCGGATCTCAAACAAAGACCTCTGGGATTCCCCAAATGCTTAAATTTTTTATTAACTTTTTATTAACAGTATAAATTATTTTTGTTAATGAATTTATTACTGAAACCATTCTTGGACCATTAACTTTCGCTGTGCAAAATTTCAGAACAATCGGTTCAGTAGTTTTCGTGGTTCGCTTCTACAAAGAACGACTTTGCTTTATAGGGTGGGGTGGGGCGAATATTACGTTTATTAATTAATATTGTGGGGTATGAGAGTAAGTGTGTGTGCGTGGGGAAACCATTAGGCCCTGCGTGGTCTTCTAGCCTCTAGCCTGAGTGAGAGAGAGACAGAGCGAGAGTGCATGGGGTCCTACAGGACCAAGGATGCAGGAGTGGGAGAAGCGCGTCCCTTGCAAGGGATGAACGCCCGTTGCGTAGGCGGGCTCAATTAGTCTAGCTGGAGAGACCGCCGCAAGACGTTGCGTGCTTACTCCAAGTGCCGAATACTTAATAAACCTGAATCTTGTGTAATTGTCGTGTTTTATTACAGTCAATACCTTAACTCCCGTCTGATCCCCACAAATTGGGAGCCCCTCCGAGGATAATTTCGGGAGTTAATCAGGCAGTTAGAGTGAAAATTCGGCGATTGTGTTTGTGCGTGTTAAAGTGCACGAACGGAAAGTGGTGCATACTCAAGTGTGAGTTGCAGGCTAAGAGTGCGTCTGATCAGCGCAATTAGCGAGAGCATTGAACCGAGATCGCGAGGAGAACGTCGGCTCTCAGACGCGGGCGCGAATCGGGCATCGGTGGATTCCGGTGTAGTGAGAGCATTTCGATTTTGCGAGGATAACGTCGGCTCTCAGACGCGGGCGCAAATCGACATCAGTGTGAGCTGGTGATAGTCGGTTGAGAGAAAGGATAATCTCTCAACAAGTTCGAGACAGTGATATCGAAGTGCACGTTTTTTGAAGTGAGTGTATCAAAACGCGCAAGCGGGGAAGGAAAAGGGGAGGAAGCGATTTCTCTTTTCGAAGTCTCCAGAAATTCGCGAGGAATTTTTTTTTCTTCTTCTCGAAAAAAGAAAACAAAGGTCGTTAGGAAGCGTCGGCAATTAGGGCGAAGACATCTGCCTTAGGTCGTAAACCATAACGACGTGAACGTGCCCATCGGCTCAATCTGGAAGGCCATAAAAACGAGAGCAGGCCCGCCCACGGTAAAAACCGTTTAAGTCCCAGCGGTGTAAACAAAAGCTCAGGGGGAGCAGCCCTACCAGCAAGACCCCAGCTGTTTCGGCAAGCAAAAAAGTTGAGCACATCAAGGATGGAAAAACAACTGCAAACTGAACGAGCCCTGAGAGAGGAGGCGGAAAACAAACTCGGAGAGATGGAAAAACAGATGGCCCAGATGAAGAGGGAGCACGAGGCCTGGAAGGCCAAGCAAAAGCAAGAGGAGGAAGAGAATGCAGCAAGAAAAAATCAGCTGGACGAGCAAGCTAGGAAGATCGAGGAACAGTCAAGGAGACTAGAACTCCTGCTGCAGGGTCATGAACAGCAGCGCCAGCAACAACAGGCATCGAATGCAGCGGACCAGATCCAAACAATCAGCTTTATGCAACCGGCGTCCCCGGGGTCATCGACCGAACAAACGCAGGAAGGTGGAGTTTCTCAACTCCTGCAGCATCAAGGGTCGATGGAGGCCGGAACAATTCAGCGCGATCTCGAAGAACAGCTGAGTCGGCGTCGGGAAGCGAGACCAGCGATGCAGGACGAGCAGAGGACGAACGCGAGCGAAGCAGCGATGCCGCTGCAGCACCCAGACACCGGCGAGCAGCAGCCGGGGACCGGCTCCAGAGAAACTCCAGGTAATGCAAGTGTACCTTTTCACATAGTAGCAGACGGGTTGGCCCGATTTTCAGGATCAGCCACGTCCAACATCAGGTTGTGGGTAAACACGGTCGACGAAGAAGCGGCGCTATACGGGTGGAGCGACCGGCAGACGCTCGTAGCCGCGAAAAGGGCGCTGGATGGTCTAGCAAAAGACTGGCTGGCCAACCAGGGCTCAATAAAGTCTTGGGGAGAGCTCCAGCGGAAGCTGCGAGAAACCTTCGAGCGACGCGTGACTGCAACCGACATACACCAGGCGCTAGGCACTCGGAGAAGGCGACCGGACGAAGACCTACTAACATACGTCAACACGATGGAAGGCCTGGGCGCGCAAGGTAACCTGGCAGATAGAGAGGTGCGCGAGTACATCATACGGGGTATGACAAACGACGAGAACCAGCGCCTGGCACTAAGAACTGCAAGAACGCGGTCGGAATTTATGGACTTGCTGCAAAGCCGCGAGGGCGACCTGAAGCAGCAAGCATCGGCAAAGCGAGGTAAATATCGCGGGAGAGAAGACAACCGGGCCGGGAGGAAGTGCTTCATCTGCAACGAAGAGGGCCACCTAGCAAGGGGATGCCCTAAGAAAAACTCCCAGCCGCCTGAAAAACCATCGTTTACCTGCTACAAGTGCGGGTTGCCAGGCCACTTAGCAAGAATGTGCCCGAACAACACCGGTCCACGCCCAGGTGGTGGCGCAGGTAAGAGGTATCCAGGACCGCCTGCACCGTCGCCGCCTCGCATCAACAACGTGATCGACGAGGGAGAAAACAGCAGCTGACTCGTGGCCGCCGTGGGAGGTGTCCAGTGGAGATGCCTCATCGACAGCGGGGCAGACAAGCACATCCTGCGGCGAGACGTTTTTGATGTCATCAATGCGAACAACGGCCACAAGCTCAAGCTGGACAGCAACAAACGGAAGATGGTCGGCGCCGGTGGAGCATTTTACACGGAGGGTGGTATACGGCTACCGACAACTGTTAAAGGTACGACTTACGATCTGTATTACAACGTTGTTCCCTCAGATGCGATACCCTCACTGGTGCTGATTGGTGATCCGATCCTGGACCATGCAGTGGTGAAATTTGAGCTCGTGCAGCACCTGCGCGAGATGGAGCCAGACGACGAGATTCAACCAATAATAGCCACTATCGACAAGGAGTGGGCAGCAAAGGTGGAGGAGCTGATAAGGAACTACAACCCGCGAAAGGTCAAAGAGGTACCGGTAGAGCTTGCAGTCGTGATCAAGGAAAACAAGCCGGTAATCAGCCAAGCCCGACGCATGTCTCCGGCGGACGAAAAGGCAGCGAAAGAACAAATCAACGAGTGGTTGGAGCGTAAAATAATCGAGCCTTGCAGATCCGAGTACGCAAGTCCGATTGTGATAACGTGGAAGAAGAATAACAAACCACGGGTATGTATCGACTATAAAAAGCTCAACAAGATCGTCGAGAAGGTCAACTTCCCCGCACCGCTCATTGAGCAGGTACTGGACTGGGCGCAAGACGCAGTAATTCACACCACACTCGATTTGAAAGATGGATTTTTCCATGTGCCCGTGCAGCAGTCAAGCAAAAAGTACCTGGCTTTCACAACGTTATGGGGACAGTTCTGGCCGCTTTACGCACCGTTTGGGTACTCCGAGTCACCGAAATTTTTCATGTGGTACGTATTGTTTATATATGGTGACTACATAGAGAAAGGCATCATGGTCCTGTACATGGACGATGTCTACATAAAAGCTAAGTCCTTGCAAGAAGCCTTCGAACGCCTGAAGATGGTACTGGAGCGAGCAGCGGAGTACGGACTCTGCTTCAACTGGGGGAAGAGTCAGATCATGCAGAAGAAGATCGACTTCCTGGGTTACGTCATCGAGGCAGGTAAGATCGAGCCATCGCCAAGAAGGGTGGAAGACCTCACGAATTTTGCAGTTCCTAAAACTCCAAAACAAATGCAGCGTTTTTTAGGACTGGCAGGAACCTTTCGTAAGTTTATCCACAAGTTCGCTACGATAGCAAGACCGTTGACGGACTTGCTGCGAAAGGAAGCAAAATTCAAGATCGAAGAAGAACACTTGGAAGCTATCACGACGCTGAAAAAAGCTCTCTCGTGCAGCCCAGTTCTACAACTGTACGACAGAGATCGAGAGACAGAACTGCTGACCGACGCATCAAAAAGTGGATATGGCGCCATTCTGATGCAGCGATGCCCAGAAGATCAAGAAATGCACCCAGTCCACTTCATGAGCAAGAGAACGACGCCAGCTCAAGAGAACTACAGCAGCTTCGAGCTTGAAGCTTTGGCAGTTTTTAAAGCAGTCGAAAAGTTCGAGATTTATTTGAAAGGTATACATTTCAAAATAATTACAGACTGCTCGGCATTCAAACAAACATTGGAAAAGAAGGAGACGAAAGCTCGACTTGCAAGTTGGGTGCTATACTTAGGCATGTTCGACTACGAGATCGAACACCGGCCTGGCACAAAGATGCAGCACGTAGATGCGCTGAGCCGACAGCACTGCGTGTTGAACATACGCGACCCAGTCTCCGACCGTCTGAAAAGAGCTCAGAAGGAAGATCCAGAGCTGAAAGCGGTACGATCAAACTTGGAGAACGGGATCGACTACGACGACTACCTCCTGGAAGATGACATACTCTACAAGCAGGTCGACAGCGAGAAAAAATTGGCTGTTCCAAGGTCAATGCAGACCGAGATCATCAGAAGAGCCCACGAGAACGGTCATTTTGGAGCAAGAAAAACCATCGAGGAAGTAAGGAAACAATACAGCATTACAGAGCTTAGAAAGAAGGTCGACGCTTTCATAAAAAACTGCATCACCTGCATACTGTCGAATAGAAAGGAAGGTAAGCAAGAAGGATTGCTCAACCCGATCCCGAAGGAAGATACACCACTCCACACCTTCCATGTAGACCATGTGGGAAAGCTCAGCTCCACGAACAAAAACTACAAACATTTACTAGTGGTGGTAGATGGTTTTACCAAGTTTACGTGGATTTTTGCAGTCAAATCAACGACGTCCTACGAAGCGATCCAGAAGTTGAACGTCATTCACCAGCACTTCGGCAACCCGACGAGGTACATCTCGGACAGAGGTTCAGCTTTTACCTCGCAAGAGTTCCAGGACTACTGCAAGGAGGAAAACATCAAGTTCTACCCGATAACAACGGGAGTACCGAGGGCCAACGGACAGGTGGAGCGGATAAATAAAATCGTCGAAGCCGTCTTCACAAGAATAGCAGGCGAGCACCCACAGACTTGGTACAAGTACGTCCACAAGGTACAGAGAGCGATCAATGGGTCGTTTCAAAGAGCAATTGGTACATCACCGCACAAGCTGCTGTTTGGGGTTGAACTCAAAAACCCGCTCGATGCCGATATTCTGCAGCTGATAGAGGAAGAACGCATCGAGAGAACAATTCAAGCTCGAGATGAGTTGCGCAAAAAAGCAACTAATCAAATAAAAAAAATTCAGCAAGAAAATATGCGTAATTACAACAAGAAGCGCAAGGAAGCAACAAAGTACAAGGTCGATGACATCGTGGCGATAAGAAGGACACAGCAAGGCCCTGGCCTAAAATTATCCTTTTTATTCCACGGGCCCTACAAAATAATCGAGGTCCAGCGCAAAGATCGATACAAAGTCCAAAAGATCGGCAACTTCGAAGGTCCAATTAACACCACCACCTCGGCGGACAACATGAAACCGTGGAGAGGCCACTATGACGACCTCGACCCTTACGACTATCTCGGCGAAGAAGTCAATTTCAACCAGGACCTCGGCGAGTACGACGGCAGGAAGGAAGATGAATGTGAGTAGTATGAATGGAATAACATGTCGGAATGAATGTGCATGCAATCGGGCAGTATGAGTTATCAGTGCAGTGAAGTTCAGTGCAAAAAAAAAAGGAAGGAAAGAGAAAGGAAGTGAATTTGGTGATCGTGATAAAGTTTAAGTGACTTTATGTGGGTATGATGCATGCAATTAACATCGCCTGAGGGCAGACGATAATAGTCGGATGGCCGATTGTGGGGTATGAGAGTAAGTGTGTGTGCGTGGGGAAACCATTAGGCCCTGCGTGGTCTTCTAGCCTCTAGCCTGAGTGAGAGAGAGACAGAGCGAGAGTGCATGGGGTCCTACAGGACCAAGGATGCAGGAGTGGGAGAAGCGCGTCCCTTGCAAGGGATGAACGCCCGTTGCGTAGGCGGGCTCAATTAGTCTAGCTGGAGAGACCGCCGCAAGACGTTGCGTGCTTACTCCAAGTGCCGAATACTTAATAAACCTGAATCTTGTGTAATTGTCGTGTTTTATTACAGTCAATACCTTAACTCCCGTCTGATCCCCACAATATTACAACGTTTATTAATTAGTTTGAAATAAAATTTGGTGAAAAAAAAAAAAAAATGCTATGAGATAGCTTGAACTCTAAAGCGTTTTTTGGCATAATAATGTAGCAATAAATAAATTATAAAATATGAAAAAAAAATCATTGTACTACAACTATACTTTTTCGTTCGAAAAATCATTTTTTAGCTTTTCTTTAAACACTAAAAATGTTATGATAAGGTTTTACAACAATTACACATAACTGACAATTTAACTTACAAGTTTGAATTCTACGTGAAATTTAAAACGTTTTAACTTTAATTCAGAGGAGGAAATGGCAAGTGTGGACTGGCTTCGTTTTTTTTTTTTGAAACGTCATAGTGAATTATTTCTTAGAAAATCAGAAGCAACATCTATTACAAGGGCTAGAGGTTTCAATGAGGATGCTGTAGGCAAATATTTTGAGCTGCTAGAAAGTTTAATAAAAGAGCACAACATTCAAGAAGACATTCCTGAAGACATCTACAATACGGATGAAACACCAGTATCTTGTGTACCTAAAAGTACTCCCAAAGTGATTGGTCGTAAAGGTCAAAAACAAGTTAGTGGTATGGTTTCTGCTGAGAGAGGAAAACATTTGACCGCTAACATGTTTTTCAACTGTAGGAAAAAGTACTATCTAAAATTAAAAGAGAGCTAGCGCCATATTGCGTAAACTTTTTATTCGTGAGCTGATTGGTGGAGAAGGTTTTTTAAAATATTCGAAAAGTGCAATTTAAAGTTAAAATTGTTTTTTTCCTATGCGCGCTTGCAGCGCGCTGAGGGGTCCTAGTACTTTAACTTGTGATTTATATCGAAATATAAGATTTTCCAATTTTATTGTCCAGTTTATACTTGAGTTTTTAGCTAATTTTATTAAAAATATCAATGACCCATTACTACTAAAGTGCTCAATAAGTAAATTAAAAAATGCAGTGAGTGATGAATGTATGAATGTAATAGAAAAAACACTTTATTAGATTTGAATCTGCATTTATACCTTGCAGTACTGAACAAAGAAGATTAACAATATACATAACAAACTTGATACAAAAGTAATTACTAAAGTACATTTAACTCTTCCAAAATCTTCAATATTTTCAAAATTAATGGGCTTTTTGAAACAACATTGAAAAATTTGAAATTCTTAGAATCTGAAAAAATGAATCATGTGAATGGATCAACATGCCAAGAAGAAAAAGCTGAGTTCATTTTAGAGCATGGCATTTTTTTTTCGATCCTTTTCCACGGGTTATCCTCCTGTGGGAGATGTACCCGTACCTATTCACCCCAGCGAGCTAGTGGACCAAAAAAGCTAATTGTGTGATGTGCCCTTACTTAAGTGAGGTATGTCAGTTACATACAGTTTTAAACAATATCTGAATGGTGTGATATGTCAAATTACAAAATTATTAAATAATCACATAAGACCTTACCTGTGAGTATGCTGTGGGTATTGATAAAGGCTGACGAGTCAGTGTCTACAGGGCTCCCCGCTCTAGCCAGCGTCCGGATTGTAGCCTCCCTGCCAGTAGCGCCCAGAGGGCAATCCCAGAGCAAATGCTCTAATGTCTGAGAGTCCATACCGCAATCACACTGCCCACTATCAACTATGTTCTTGCGAAAAAGGTGAGCCTTGGTACGAGTATGATCACATTTAATCCTATTGAGCATGCCTAGCAAAGATCTATCAAAGTCGTAGCCGTGAAACCAGGGCAATCTGAGGAATCCAACCTGATGCGAAAAGTATCTAACCCCCTTGTTGTTTCTAGAGTAAGCAATGTAGAGGTCGAAAGCCTCCCGACAAATCCTTGCCCCGAGAAGAGTAGAATAATCCTTAAACCAAACACCGTAAAAACAGATATCGATAAGAAACTGGGAGAATTTGGCGACCTCGTTGGCCTTACTGCAGCCAGGGAGTCCTATCGCTGATGAAATACAAACAATTCTGACGACAAAGCCTTGACTAACTAACCTACCGAGCACAGGAAAAAGCCCAGCCGTTACATTTTCCAGGGCTTCCCTAGAATCAATAAAAGGATTGCGAATGTCTAAGACACCACCAACATTGAAATCCCCCGGATGTTCCTCAAACCACTGCTGGACCAAAAAAACAGCCGGACCCCTTGCAATACCCAGAATAGCCATAGTGGCATTCACTTTTCTATTGAACTGGAAGTAAGGACAAAGCTTGCTAGTGGTAGAATTCTTGAGACCGCAATTACAGCACTCCAGAATAAAATTAGCGTCCTCGAATCTAAGACAAAGAGTGGACAAGTGAGGACCACCACAGTAGCTGCATCGAACCGGATTCTCGCACCTATTGCTGCAATTGGCCATACGACTGGCAGTTATAGCACCTCATCACCGGTTGCACGAACAAGCGAATAGGACAGACAATCCCGAAAATGGATACAAACCCAGGGAGGTATCCCCTGGACAGGACCTTGACATCGTAGGAGGCGAAGTGGACTCGAGTGTCATCGCCAGACGTGGTCTTCTTGACCACCCTTTCAAACCTTTCCACAAATTTCTGGGCCCTGGGATTGAGATTATCCCAGAGTTCAACCTCAGAAATGTCCCGGATAAGACCAATACAGTAGAACCTCGCGCATTGTCCATTCGTCGGGACCGAGGACAATTTTCCCTGTCGGCATCTTTGATCTTTGGACAATGTCCGAGGTTTTGCAGGGACAATGCGCGAGGTTTGGACAATGCCCGAGGTGGACAATGCGCGAGGTCCTAGTGTACGATAAATCAGGTCGTCCGGGATGAACGCGCGCCAATTGGGGTCCACCGACGAAGCCCCTTTCACAACAAACAGATTGGCCTCCTTCCAGGTAGAGAAGGTGACAACACAGCGAACATCACTCTTGGGAACTATTGTCAAAAACCTAATACCTGCCAACCTAACCTTCCTAGCAATGGAAATAATATTGAGGTTGCCTAGAAATTCCCCAGGTCTGTTATCATACAGACAAATACTGAAAGGGGCCTCACAATTAGGATCATACCTGTTAACCTGTTGATGACGGAAATACCCAAGCTCCAGGGCCTCGCCTTGCACTCTCGAACCAACTCCTGAACGAAGGTCAGCACCAGATTCCCTGGCCACTGAAGCTTAAGAATGCCCCATACCTGCACCAGTAACCACCAAGTCAGCAAGAACCTACAAAAAAACACAGCAGAAAGAAAAGGAAAAACAAAATAAACCCCTTATCCTAGAAATAAGTAAATGTATGATACTAAGTTGCACCCAGACAGGGATTTGATTTGATTTGATTTTGATGAGTTTATTAAATGTACATTATGTTGTACAAAATACATAAGATTATAAACAAAGTTCTACATTAGGATATAATTTCAATATAAATAAAATATAATATAATATAATATAATATAATAAAATAAAATAAGATAGAATAAAATAAAATAAAATAACAATAATATAAGTAATAATAATAACAATGAAAGTAGTAAAATGAATATAATGGTATACTATACAATCAATCAAAGTAACATGGGTAACATCATCAGTCTCATCATTATTATTCACTCCGAGAATCACAGCTAACATTTCATTTCAAACAGATCTCGAGTTCAACAGTGTAGAAAAAAACTTAATCTTCTCCCTCGGTAATAAAGATGTGTGATTTGATGAGGTGTTTGAATGAAGTGAAGGATGTAGATTGGCGAATATTTGGGGGTATGGTATTCCAGGAGTAGGTAGTTGATACATGAAAGGATCGCTCCAGAGATCTAGTGCGGAAAGAGGGGACAATCAAGGCATCAAGTGCATGTGGATTAGCCAATCTTAAGGGACGTGAGCTGAGCTTTTCAACAACAAAATTCGCCAGATAAGACGGAGTACCTGTGTGCAGGATTCTATAGAGCAAGCAGGCAGCAAAATAATCTCTGCGGCCCGCCACCCGAAGCCAGCCGAGCTCACGTCTATAAGGTGTGACATGATCGCTCTTCCTGATCCCAAAGATGTACCTGACCCCAGTTGAGCAAGCGCTGTAATACGAGATCCTGCTCACCCGAGATATTACAGTACACAAGTGAACAATAGTCAATTATAGGAAAGAGCAGGGTCTGTATAAGGTGCTTGCGCAGTTGAAAGGTGGTGCTGCGTCTGAAGTGGTTAAGACGGTACAAAAGAGAATTGGCTCTCCGAGAAACATAACGAACATGGTCCTTCCAGTTCAGCTTAGAGTCCAGCACCACCCCCAGACTACGCGCTGAGGGGACAAACGGGACACTGCAGCCGCCAAACTGCAGGTCATGAATTCCCAATTCATTAAAGCTATTGACATACGACGGAGTCCCAAAAACCATTGCCTTGGTCTTACTAGCATTCAGTACCAGCTGATTGGCGGCAGCCCAGTCAGCGACGTGCTCAGCACCCCGGCTCAGTCTTCCCAGCGTGGCATGCATGTCCTCAAGTCGGCCCCGCACGTAAATCTGCAAATCATCCGCATAAACCACATAGCAGACATCAGGGCCAAGGCCATGGGCAATATCAACGATGAACAGAAGGGAGAGAGAGGCAGCCCTCCAAGCCCTACCAGCAGTCGACCAAAATCCAAGACCAGCCAGAGGGAGAACAATAATACTCATAAAAGGTCAGATGTTCACAAAATGTGGCAAGAAAGACACTGCAATTTAAATCAAGCTATAAGTATAAAGAATGTAAATGTAACAGTAAGAGCCGATAGCAAACAAATTCAAA
The DNA here is from genome assembly GCA_038277355.1 of Encarsia formosa. Lineage (NCBI taxonomy): Eukaryota > Metazoa > Arthropoda > Insecta > Hymenoptera > Aphelinidae > Encarsia > Encarsia formosa. The sequence goes on from CM076185.1 coordinate 16,927,187, forward strand.
TTAAGATAAGGTTAGCGAGGTGTACTGAGTGATAGCAAGTGCTAGTAAACAAGAAGAATATGGTATTACGCAGCTTGAAAATTAATACATACAGTACCTATAAAAATAAATAAAATCAACTCTTTCAGAATTCTTAATAAAATAATTAACAAATCAAAAGTTAAAAGAATATATTTACAATGAAAAATGCTGTCTTAAAAGCTTGTGAAAATTAGACTGCCATAAATCAAGCAGTCAGGGGTCAACAAATAAAGAGAAAAAACGTAAAAGAAAATCATGTCAAAGTGAATATATCGCATCCAACAAAGGCCTAACTAGGTATTAATTAAATAATTAAAACGATTTGATTTACAAGCCCAAAGCTAAGTCGCTTCAAAAGGCACATTCGAAAAAAACACAGAAACGCTTGTAGCAGCGGATTCCTATCGCATGCTAATAATCATATAGTTTATAATAAAACGCATAAAATGTAGACACCAAGCAGATTAACAAACTAATAATTATATTGTGGTGAAAAGACGTACCTCTCCAACGCAGTATACTAAAGCCGAGAGTGGCTAAAATCTTATGTTATCCGTTGATTGTATCTACGACCTTGAAAGCCTTGTGTGCGTGAAGTAAAAACCAAGCTGCATACCGGAAATTCCAAAGAAAGCTCAGCGACGAAGGTGTGCGATGGCGCAGTAACAAAGCTGCAGCAGAAAAAATCCTCAAAAAACTAGCCAAAATCCTCGACAAAACAGCAAAAAGTAACTTCCTCAGCGCCAAACAAACTGTCGAGCCTTTCAAAGAATAGGTACGAGTCCAAAAGCCAAGAGACGCAGCCAGAGAGAAAGAGCAAAAAGGAGCTGTTAACCATACGGTGTCCAAACCAAGAATCAATACCAGAGCATGTCATTGATAAGATACTCCTGCCAATAATTGCAAATTTTGATAACCTCATGGTTCGCAATGCCACGAGTGCCCATGCAGGAAATAATCATTTAGGTTGTATATATGTAACTATTCCTTGTTTTCCTTTAAGCTTCGCTTCTAAGTAGATCAGTATGATTGTTACTTCACTTCCAAGTTTATTAGTATGATTGTTACTGATATTTTTTATTTAAAAGATAGAAAAAATTATGGTAATGAAGTTTTAGTTCAAGACTTAATTCAAGATCTCCAGCAATTGAGGAAAAAAGGTGTTAAATTAGACATAAACGGTAAGTTATTTTTGCTACAACTTTGATAACAGGTGACAATCTTGGTGTCAATTCCCTTCTTGGCTTTGTTGAATCTTTTTCAAATACATTTAGCCTGGACTAAATGTTTTGTAGGTTTTGCTATGTTTTGCCTAGTGATTCCAAAAAATTAGTCGTTGAAGATGATACACTCTTAATAACAGTGGACCAATATGAAGAAGATGTAAAGATGATCGGTCAGCATCTGGAGTGAAGGAATCTTGTGCTTTTCATGTGTTGGAAAATTTTCACGCTATCAGAAGATCTTACTTGGATTTGACACATGATGGCCCGGAAGATTTTTTTTCTTATGACATGGCCTTGATCATAATAGAAATGGTTGATCAAGGTGAAGTATCCATTGAACTCATAAATGCAGCCTTAAACTCTATGGATTTTGAATTTGAAAAAAATAATTTTTTAATGGAATATTTGCTTACTATAAAATCTCGTCAAAAATTGAAGATGAGTGCTTCAGAGTGTAGATTCTTCACAAGATATTTTGGAATGTTAATCGGTGAGCATGTTTCAGAAGGAAATGAAATTTATGAATTTTACAAAGTTTTACGACAAATAGTCAGTATTTCAACAGCTCCTGTATTAAACAAATCACACTTACTTTTGCTGCAAGATCTCATTGAAGAGCATCACCGAATGTATGTAAATCTATTTGGAGATTTGAAGCCTAAACATCATTTCCTTCTACATTATGTGAGGAATTATAAGAGAAAATGGACCAGTTGTGAGTCCATCCACTCTTCGCTTTAACTAATTTTCTTAATTTACAAAAATTTTAGAAGAAGATGATAGTCCATACATTCAGGTACTATATATATTTTTTTCTCAATTTTTCTCTTGTCAGCGTTCGTAGACTTTTTTAAGAATTCATTGCAAAAAAAAATACTTCCGTTTCGTATCCCACTAGTCCTAGCTCCCTTTTTTTTAATTATCTCCTTCAAAATTACGAATATACTCAGAAAAATCTTTCAAACACACTTGGAGGTTTTAAAAATGAATTTTTTTTATTCGTTCATTTTACAATGAACAAACTATAAACAAGTAAATTTATTTCATTGAAATCATTTTTTTACAATTCTATCATACGTAATACTTAATAAGGCATTTAAAAAAATTAAATTCTTTCATAAACACAGGATTACGGATTTGCTACTTTGATTTTTAATCGAAGATAAAACAGACATAATTTCGATTTATTTGCACCTACAGACCTCTGAAGCCTCTTGAATTAAAGATTTTTACTTTTATTTAAATAATATTTATTAAAAAAATAATCTAATATATTTATTAAAAATAATATTAACAAGTAATTTAGATCACAAAATACATAAATATATCAATGTATTAACATCTATATTTACTATAAAAATTGAAATGATACTTGATTTATAAAAAATAAATCATGTAAGTGAATAGCTTCGATAAGTAGAGGCATCGCAGGCTTTAATTCTTTGTCTAACTTATTAGACGCAAAGCCCGCGCTTTTTTACTTCCATGTTGTAGCAACCTAAATAGAATGTGAATCGTAAAAATCGGTGTTCCTGGTTTCGAACCCCGTTTTGATAATGTCAGACTTTGATTTCACATGCATATGTGTATAATTGTATTATTCTTAAAATATTGACATGTGCTAAAAACTTATAAACGCTTTTGAAAAAAATACATTAAAACGAATTAAATAAATCATAAATTTATTTATAGTGGGTATTCAAATGAATTTTTGAAATTTAAAAATATCTTCTAGTCTCTACTATATTAAAAAGTTTTAGTGAGCAAAGCCCAAAGTAATTGCTTGTAATCCTTTCAGGTATACTGAAAAATTTAAAAGCTTTTACGATTTTACGACTATTAAAAAAAGTATCCTAGAACCCTTAGCTACAGAGCTAATGACCGAGCCATTAATAAATATCGATCACATCGGTTGAAATAGCCTGCGCGTAAAAATAAAAGGTAACTATAATGAATAGAGCACTCACGGGAGAGTAGCAGCGGGCGTTAAAATATCATCATCATTATCATCACCACCACGGCTAATACACTCTCGATAAACATTTTATCAGTTGCAAAACTGAATACATGTATGAACGCCCGTTTTTCAAAAGTAAGCATTATTGAAAGTAATAAAATAAAAATAAAAATTAGAGGGCAAATGTTTGGTAAGATCAAGACCGACTATAAGATAGGTAATATCTATTATTATTACTCGCAGATTCTCTCTTCATCTTTTTCTTTTAATTTTCCTAAATTAAAAAATTATATTTTCTAAAACTAAAACTGATTCGAATGATATACCCCAAGAAACTAATAGTTTGGACGAAGAAGTTGAAAGTATTACTGCAGATACTGAAGAAGATCTTGTTACCGAGCAAATGGAAGTAAATTTCAGGATGATATTCTCTAGAAACTACAGCTGTAACCAAAAATAATCTGAATAATAGTGAGCTGAATAAAAAAAATAAATAAAGCAAGAGAAAAAAGTATTAAGGTAAATGCCAACCCCGTTGAAATCTTTAAGTATGAATTTTTCGAAACTTTGGGAAATAATAGATCTTGATGTGCAGAACAAAATATTCATATTTTTTGAGATATTTTAACCCCTAACTCAAGGGTGCAGTTTTAGGAAAAAAGAAGGTAAACGTGTTGAAATTAAAAATATTAGATAAAATACAGTTGGATCTGGATATTAGGAGGCATTGTTCGTGATGCCAATCCACCGTTTTTACTTAACAAGGGCTACGGCCGTGAAAATATTAAAGTATATTAAAAAAAAAAAAAAAAAAGATTAAACATATAGACTTACGATTTATGTAAAATCATAATTATATAGTTATTTATATTATAATTTTATAAAAATACATCGTAAATATCATAATGATACTTTAAAAAACAAAATTTTTGTGGATAGCTGGGTTGACTGAGTCTTTGAAAATTGAAAGATTTGCTCTACTTGGGGTTATACAAGGGGGATTTTTAGTGCAGAGATACGGAAACGAGAATTGGGCAGAAACCACGTTAAAAGCGTGAGAGATAACAGGCAAGTCGAGAAAACTGCATGAAACAACTTGAATTAGGTGCCGTAGGGTGACGTCTTTCATACATGTGGTTGGACCCCGCCTCCCTATTAATGGCTGTTGTCCCACAAAAAAGGTTGCCATTGACAAAAAAAAAAGCTAAAATTTATAGTTTCTGTGTACGGGATTTTACAACTACGTAAAATTATAAGGTTTACCGGCTGCAACTTTAATAACTCAGTTATACCGTTAAAGACTAGTTTTTTATTGTTACTTTTTTTACTTTTTTCTTTCAGTTGTTAGGCCATGTTTTATTGCAGGTACCAATGTAGCTTTTTCGAAGCCCTTACTAGCTCCTCGCGTTAAACTACACATGTTGGTTTTTTGTACTTTTTTCCCGGGTTTTCCTATATTCTAAAAAAAGAAACTGAGAGACAGAATTCATAAATTATATTTATATAATTAAAAAAAAAAAGAAATTATATTTAAAAATGAAATTATTGCAGTTAAGAAATGCGACGACGGTTTTCATAATGAACTTGTCAACGTCGGATCTGATGTTTTGCTGCTTTAACTTGCCTCTTGCAACGTCGACATTCTGGCACGGAGCCTGGCACCACGGACCATTATTGTGTCGCCTTTTTCCGCTACTAAGGTACGGACTCGTGGCCGTCAGTCTCTTCACCATACTAGCCATCACCATAAACCGCTACGTCATGATCGGACACCCTCGGCTTTACCCCAAGTGAGTACTTTACTTTTTATAATCCCATTTTTCTCTTCTTTTTTTCTTTTTATACTATCTTTTGTTTTTTTACAATCCGTAGCTCCTTTTTTTCTTTTATTCTATCTTAAATTTTATCAGCACTGGGTGCAAGTAAAAAACTCATTTACACACTTATTGTAAAAAAAAAGAAAAATAAAATTTTTATTTTGATATTGAAAATTTTAGATTGTACAAGCCACGGTACTTGGGTCTGATGGTTCTGTCAACATGGATAGGCAGCTTTGGAGCGTTGATACCTACTTGGTTCGGTCGGTGGGGTCGCTTCGGACTAGATCCCATAATCGGGTCCTGCTCGATTCTGCCCGATGTCAATGGACGCAACCCCAAGAAATTTCTCTTTATATTGGCCTTTCTTGCGCCCTGCATTGCCATAGTCGTATGCTACGCTCGCATATTTTACATTGTGAGAAAAACGGCGCTCAAAAGCCATAGAAGCGACGAGGCAACCCAGAAACTCGTACACTCAAATTTTAAGGTCTCAAAGCTTTCATCTTTTCAATTTTCCTCGGGGTTTTTGATATAATCAAGCGTAAATGTTTATCAATGTATAAACTCAAGTTTATGTATTTTGAAAGAAAAACAAAAAACTTTTTATGATCTTCCAAAAAAATTTTCTTTTCTTGATAAAAAACATATGCCACATATTTAAAAACTTACTATTAGAATATTAAAAAAATAAAAACTTATAAAATTTGAGCAAGCATGCGGTGCTAAGATTGATTTTTTATAAATTATTCATATCATTGCAGGAGGATTATGGGCGTTTCAGTGAATAACTGATAATGAACGAATAATAATTGAATTAACTTTGTTTTTTCAGAATTTCTCGAAGAATAATGAAGACTCTGCGATTGGATCTATGAGTGTTCCAGCCGCTCAGCCTTCAAATAACAACGAACCCTCCGATCAAGAGCAACAACGAAGGGTTATTCCAGAGCTGAGGGTCCAAGACAATCGTTCGGGTGAATTCAAGCAGACAGATTTCACGCGAAGTAACGAGTCTCTACCTTACATTGACATAAAAAGTGATTCTACCCCCCGGTTTCTAAGTCCACGAGTAGCTGTAAGGTTTGTTTTTTTCTTTTTTATAATTAAAAAAAAGTAACTTTAATTTCTAAATAAAGTAAAAATTAAAAATATTTGTAATGTTTGTAAAAAATTATTTTGATTATCTTTTAGTTCATTAATGATGGCTTTTTTTCTAAAACATTTATAAGCTAATTGATGCATAAACCTAAATTGCAGGTGTGAAGAAGTATCCGACGATGGAGCAAGCTCACGCTCTCATTCACCGACAGATCGTCGTCGAGCGAGCTGCGGAAGCCGCCTGAGCTATGTGTCTCCGCTAGGCAGTAGTAGCAGCAGTAGTCGAGTAAGTCGTCAAGGGTCGCGGTTCCGTAGAGGCCGAAACTCTGATACCGTCAAAATGACTCCCAAGGATAAAAAACTCTTGAAAATGATACTTGTCATATTCACTTCATTCATTTGCTGCTATCTTCCAATTACTCTAAGCAAAACTTTCAAAGAAGCGATACAACCAAGGTTTCTTAACGTAGCTGTATATTTATTAATTTACGCAGGATCGACATGTATTAATCCTGTAATATATATGATTATGAGTTCAGAATACAGAGCAGCTTATAAGAACGTTTTACTGTGCAGAAGCGACAGTACCAGTGGAAACGCAAACGCACCGCGTCCGGGCATTTGAAGTGTGCAGAAACTTATTTTTTATTGCACAACCTTAATTTGTATTAAGCTTTGAAAATTTTTCTGTACAAAAAAAAGATTCGATTGATAATTGATTATTATTTATTTATTTATTGATCGAAAAAATAAACAAGACTGAAATTATAGCGAAAAATTTGCCGCTAAATATTATCAACATTTTATCATTTTTCGCTTTTTTGTAAATTTAATATAAATTTAAGAAAGGTAAGGTTGTATGAGATTTTTTTTTTATTTATTTTTTTTCGTATTGAGAAGTAAAATTTAAATATCAATGAATAAATGTATTTTATTGATAATTATTTATATTATAATAACTATTTGATATATTAATTTAATAACATTTATATGTATTGTATTTAAATTTTTTGGTCTGCAAAAAAATATCAGAACAGTTTTTTCTTGTTAAATAAAAAAAAAAAAAAAAATGAAGGAAATGTATTATTATTACTTTTTTGTGATATTTAAAACTACTGTTATAAAATTTCAATATTATTAAAAATACATGCATCCTGTTTATTTACTTACTCTAAATTTATCCCCTGAATGAAATTCATAAAAAAATGTAAGCTTGCTGTTGTATACATAATATATACTGTATATATCTTACTATATAGTTGAGCGGGAAATTTTTTTTCGTGAGGTGCAGCCAAAAACTCTTTGGCATGGTTGAACTCCAGTATATAGCAGCTGTAGTGTTATCATGGCTGAGCCGTTGTACCAGCGAGCAGTAAATAAACAACTGTTTATTGATTACGCAGTAGAGATTATTGACTGCGCGTCAAATAACAAGCGGTTAAATTTTCTAGCCCCCAAACCTGGCGCGCCGATTGTATGACTCTAGGGTATAAAATGAGATATTTCTTAACAACAGAATATTAATATTCAACATTTCAACTTCAACACAATTTAAATTTTGCATTATGTAAACGTTCTCGTATATCAAGTATAAATTAAGGACATTCGATCAACGTTCATCATTATACAGAGGAACAGAGGGATTAAATTATAGAAAGGGTATAGCCGGATAATATGGTCATGCGCCTAATATCCACCTCTATACTTAAGAATTTTTTGAAATATTTTTGACTAATTTTTAGCATACTTTCGTGTTATTTTATAATACGATATTTTATAGCTCTATTTAGTATTTTTATATAGTTGTACTAGTGAAAAACAATTTTAAATTCTTATTTCTGTGCACTAAATTTTATAAATAAGTAGAATGTACAAAAATAGAAATTTGTAGTTAGATTTTTTTGAACAAGCAGAGATTACAACTGAGACTGGTGAGTTAGAAGACAGTTAAGCTAATTTTTTACCAAGTTCAATTCATCATGTTATTTCCAATGCGTGAGGTATTATTTATTTAGTGCATGAACATTTGTATGCTACCAAAAATTGAATTACTATTTTGTATTTTCATAACTTAAATCACAATAGGGTTGGCAACTTTTTGAAATTTATAATATTTTTTTGCTTATTTTGTTAAAATATCGAAAAATAATCGACACGTATTTTTTCTTTTTTTTTTTTAAACTAATATTAAAGGAACTACAAGTGTTTAAATTTTTTTTAATTTCAATATATATAGATATACTTTGAAAAATAGTTTCTTCCTTATTGCTCGTAATTTTTTGGTTTTAATTTTAATAAAACAACTTTTTATTGATCTCTTGAACAAATGCTTTTTTATTATTTAGTAAAGCGACGTTTCGGACACTTTGTTTGTGTCCCTTTTCAAGCTATAAAATACAATATTTAGCGTTCCAATAATTCGAATTTTTTATATAATTAACAAGAAATAAAATTAGTACAAACCTCAACAGACAAAAAGCTTATTTACAATCATTGAAATACAGGTTAATTTTAAAATTCAGAGGTCTACAACACTCTCATGTCAATGTTTTCGTTGCGACAATTCAAAGACGAAATCCCATTAGATATACTTCTAATGGGATTTCGGGTCAATGACGTCATCAGCCCGTAGTTTCAAAAACTTTTCATAATTTTTTTCTAGCTCAATTTTGATTTAAAAATTCTAAAAAAAATGTTAAAATTCATTATAAATCAAGTACTTTTAAAAAAATATATTTTTAAAGTACTGGTTGCCAACCCTATTTTGTGCAGCAACTAACAATAAAGACACGGGTGTTAGGGCACAATTACACAGAATTTGACAATCTGTAATTGTAAAATATAAACTTTCTACAACCATTTGAAATAATATTGCTTATTTACTCATTTTATCTCAAGCAACGCTTGGAGGAACTGTTTGAGGTCGTAATTCATAAGCGTTTATAGGAGGAAGCCTTTCTACAGTGTGGCGACTATTATTACTGTTGATAACATGTTGATTATTATTGTTATTATTACTATTATTCATTGGAATAGTAATGTTGTTTGCAGCTGTAATGTTATTGTTTATAGTATTTTCTCTGGACTCTTCTTCCGTAACTGGGTTAGTCTTATTTTCTTCAGCCATGTGTTTTTTTATAATTTCTCTTTTCTTTTTCTCTGCAACAATGGCTCTATGTTCTAGATAATGCATGTATCCTACGAAACCACACATCCCTAATCCACTTACAATCATGAGATATTGAAGAATTCTAAAAACAGTTATAGAAAACGTATTAAACAATAATTTTAACATTAATTAACAAACAATCTTAATTAGTATAAACTATAGAATTATACATATTTTTGTTGCACCACTTTTTCTGGGACTTTTTCTATATATATCGGGACATTTGTCTGTTTCTGGGACGTCCCAGAAAATTTTTATAAAAAATTACTGTTTCTGGGACTTTTTCAAAAATGGGTTATTTTGGAATATTTAAAGGTTGTATGGATAAAAAAGGGTTATTTTTAGAGACTTGTGAAGCTGACGCCCGCAAAAATTAAATATTTTAGAAAATTAATTTTTTCAGGACTACTCGATTTCTCCTATTCTGTGAAAATATTCTCCGCAAAAATCAAATTCTGCGAGACCTTTTTACGATAGTTATTCAATAAACAAAATCCTTGGGCGGTAGGTCTAATTTTATTTTTTATACTGTCAAAAAGCACCGTAAATAAACTTTTGAAGTAGTCATTGGATTTCTCTCATTCTGCGAGAAATGCCAGTATTTTTTTCTAATCGATTTTCCCCATAAATAATTAATTGTGATCAATAAACGAAAATATCATCAATTCGCCTAGTAACTTTGCCTAGTGACTTTTGGGGCGGAGCATTAAGGTAGTTCTTTAGTTACAGTCTCTCTCAAAAGTTAGTCTGTCGCACACTAACGCAACTTACGTATCTGTGTACGTGCACACATGCAGCGGCGTGCTCTAAAGTCGCACACGGACGAAGATTTTTTGACTTTGGATTAAAATATCTCGAAAATTAGTCTCTTGGTCAAATGTGTAAGCTAGAAAATTGTTTAGAATTTAATCAGCTGTAACATACTGAAATTTGGAAAAAACTGGGGCATTTTTGAGGTTATGGCTGGCCAAAATGTAAAAAAAAAATACCGTCGGCGAGCCCGATTTCTATGCCGCAGGTGTAAATTTTAAAAACTTTGAACTCATTTTTCTCAAAATTTAGCCCCGCTTGCCCACCTAAATTTTACGTCATCTTATTCTTTGTTTCAAGAGGAACATTTTAGAATCAATCACAAAAAAACTGGGGTAAGTGCGATTTTCTGAAGAACTACCTTAAATTTGAGATTACTTAAAAATACGATTGATTTTTCAATCACAAACTGAAAACTGCTTCATGCGTGCACTTATTATCAATAAAAAACCACCTTGAGTCAGCACTTAGCAGTCAGCCCAAACCCCACCATAACAGCAAGCCAAATGACGGATAGCGGCGCATGTGGCAGACGACACGGCACTCATAATACTAAGTTTTGAAAAATACATAATGATAAAGGATTTAGGCGACGATAAACTAATTACCATTAGACCTCGCAGAATGGGAGATTTCCATTTTTATAAATACATACTCAAAAATCAATCGTATTTTTAAGTTATCTCAAATTTAATGCTCCGCCCCAAAAGTTACTCGGCGAATTGATGGTATTTTCGATTATTGATCATAATTAATTATTTATGGGGAAAATCGATTAGAAAAAAATACTGGCATTTCTCGCAGAATGAGAGAAATCCAATGACTATTTCAAAAGTTTATTTACGAAAAGACAGTTTAAAAAATAAAATTAGACCTACCGCCCAAGGATTTTGTTTATTGAATAACTATCGTAAAAAGGTCTCGCAGAATGTGATTTTTGCGGAGAATATTCTCGCAGAATAGGAGAAATCGAGTAGTCCTGAAAAAATTAATTTTCTAAAATATTTAATTTTTGCGGGCGTCAGCTTCACAAGTCTTATTTTTAGTTTAGATAAGAGTTGGAGGGAGGATTATTACTTTAGGAGGGCGAAAAGGGGATAATAAAAAAAAAGATCATGTAAGGGGTCATTCACAAAGTACGTCACCACAGCGGAGGGGGGGAGGGGTTTTTGAGATGTTACTATTGGTGACTTGGGGAGGGGGAGGGATTAATATGATTGTTACGTCACAAAAAAAAAATTTTTTTTTAAGAAACAAAAGTTTTTTTTAGAAATGATTTATGTTGAAAAAAATAAATATTTTTTGCTAAAAAGTTAAATAAAAAAATCATACTTATATGAATCTCGTTGATGAAAATTTAAAACTAAGTAAAATTGCACATGCATACAATTTTTTTCTTTTCTTTTTCTTTCTCAAGATTTAATCGCACCAAAATGAATTGTACGTCTTCTAAAAAACATATTAAAGAAACGTACAAAAAAACATCGGCTCGTACTACCAAAATTCGACCCGTTAGAATTGCAGCTCAACGAGCACGCGAATTAATGATTATAATAAAAGATCAAGAAACAGGAGCAGAAGATACTGAATGGATCGAAGAATCTGATGTTGAGTATGATTCTTCAAATATAGATAAAACTGATCCATCAAATAATATTCCTGTAATAGAATCTATTGAAAATTGCATGGAAAACCCTTGGCAAGATGTAAAAGAAAGATAAAAATTGGTTTTGTATGTTACCGTCAAAATTTTTCAGTATTACTAAAAAGCAGGCGCGCAACAACGGGGGGGGGGGCGGAGGTGTCCTGACACCCCCTAAGCTAGTAGAGGGCACCCTTTACAATTACTTAGGGGTGTCCAAGACTCTGGGCGCCCGAGGTCAACGAAAAAACTGGTCAGCTATCCCCCAAGCTTTAAACCCCCAAATACCCTGGGCGCCCGAGTTCAACAAAAAAACTGGTCGGCTATTCCCCAAGCTCTAAACCCCCAACCACCCTGGGCGCCCGAGGTCAATGAAAAAACTGATCAGCTATCCCCCAAGCTTCAAATCCCCAAATACTCTGGGCGTCCAAGTTCAACAAAAAAACTGGTCGGCTATCCCCCAAGCTTTGAACCTCCCAAGACTCTGGGCGCCCGAGGTCAACGAAAAAACTGGTCGGCTATCCCCCAAGCTTTAAACCCCCAAATACTCTGGGCGCCCGAGATCAACAAAAAGACTGGTGGGCTATTATCCAAGCTCTAAACCCCCAAATACCATCGGCGCCCGAGTTCCCCCTTGGGGGATAGTTGACCAGTTTTTTTTGTTGAACTCGGGCGCCCAGGGTATTTAGGGGTTTAATGCTTGGGGGAAAGCCCACCAGTTTTTTTGTTGAACTCGGGCGCCCAGAGTTTTGGGAGGTTGAAAGCTTGGGGGATAGCTGATCAGTTTTTTCGTTGACCTCGGGCGCCCAGGGCTTTTGAGGGTTTAGAGCTTGGAGGATAGCCGACCAGTTTTTTTGTTGAACTCGGGCGCCTAGGGTATTTGGAGGGTTTAGAGCTTGGGGGATAGCTGATCAGATTATTTATTGAACTCGACGCCCAGGGTTTTAGGGGTTTAGAGATTGGGGGATGATTAACCAGTCTATTTATTAAACTCACATTTTTTTTTTTTTTTTTTTTTAGACGTCAGTTTCATTGGGGGGGGGGGGGTGGACCTCAGGACACCCCTTAGCTGGAAGGAGTTGTTGCGCCCCTGCTAAAAAGTATCATAGTTTTAATTTACTTTAAGGATGTTTGGTACTTACAAAAAAATGCAGCCATTTTGTCAATTTTAATTGAATCTTCTAATAATTTATATTAAAATAAACGTTGGATTTTTCTCCGTTTTGGTTTTTCAAAAATTAAAATAGTTATTTAAATAATTGAACACGTAATTTTATGAAAAATTTTATTAAATAAAAAAAATTTTTAATTTAATATTTTAAAAATATTAAAATTTTCTTTGAAGTGTCACCGAAACTACCTCATAGTTTTTTAGCGATCTCTGCATTTTTGAGAGAGTTACAAGTGATTAAGAAAAAAAAAGCTTGATTTTTTTAGACCTCTTCAATTGTTTAAACAAATAATTCGATTTTTCTAAAAACTAAGATGGACAAAAATATGGAAAAACTCCAACGATTATTTTGATATAAATTATTAGAAGATTCGATTAAAATTGACAAAACGGTTGCATTTTTTTGTAAGTACCAAACATCCTTAATTAACTATTGATTTAACTCTAATGCACCAAGTATTAAAATAAAAATGAAAGTAATAATAAAATTAGGAACATTATAACTATGAATAAAACTAAGCATACCATCTAAAAGTTTTTGTTTTCATTTATTATTACTGTTAATTTTTTTCACGCTAGTAGCCCGAAAGTACAATTTTCGGGCTCGTACCGGAAACGAATATTGTACTTTCTGACTACTAGCGTGAAAAATAGTATACAGCCCTTGGGAGTGCAAAAATGAGCTAACCTTTAGCAAACCTTTGATGACCTCGCCTTCGGCTCAGACATCAATTTGGGTTTGCTAAAGCCTAACTTATTTTTGACTCCCTCGGGACTGTAATATACTATTAAACACTTATGAAAAGTTATAATAGTTCATTTCCCAGAAAAAGTGGGGGTTAATGATAAAATGGTGACGTACTTTTAGGGGGAGGGGTTTGCGAAGATGTGACTATCTGTTACAGGGGGGGGGGGGGCGTCAGAAGTGTCTAAAAAATTGGTGACGTACTTTGTGAATGACCCCTAAGAATAAAAATATATGGAAAGGAATTTTAAATGACAATAATATTACGATTGTTGGACACTTTTCAAAGAGAGATATTCGGTCTACGATAAGGGTCTGTCCGTATGTGACGGGTGTTACATCGTACACAGTTTTTCAAATATTTATCAACATAGAATACTAAAAAAAAAAAAAAAATTGATACTAAAGGGAAGTACTTTTTTTTTAGAAAATTTTCATGTCATTCAAAAATTTTTCACATCTTTCATTTTTCTAAAAATTTAATGCAAAGTCCGTTCCGGGCGTTACTGAAAACAGAAGTGGTTCTGATGTTACCGGTAAGAATACAAGAACTCAGCGAATTATGAAATGATGCAGTTCTGAAAAAAATTCATGTTAAAGTTAAGTCTTGAAACTTTTACGCTCCTATAAAAGTTTTTGTATTTTTCATTTTTTTTACTTAATAAAAATTTATCTTTATGTTCCGGGTGTTACACGAATTTGTTCCGGGTGTTACGCGTACGAATAAATTTCTTGTAGAACACTGAAAAAATGATTTCTGATACATATTTGATACTATTAAATTAAAAATCATCTATTGAAAAACTCTGAAGCAGTTTATTTAAGAAAAAATATTTTTTGAAGATTTTACATTTTTAACGGGTGTATAATATAAACATTGTTATATAATACTACTTAAATTAAAATCTTTGATAATATAAGATCTAATAGTCAAATTGTTCACCATGAATATATTTTTTAATATTTTATCTCATTTAATTCAACGGAATCTTTTTTTAAAAGTAATTTTTTCTTTTTTCGTCTTTTTTTATCTCTGATTCTTTCTTTATAGTCTGGGCGCCGTAGGGGTTTTCGTGATCCGATAGCGGTCAGCGATCCACCCAGGCTTAAAAGATGTATTTTGACTTCCTAATGAAGAATTTCAAGGGTGGACGGAAAAATTTGTTTACAATTATTTAAACAAATAACAAAGTAAAAAAGTCATTTTTTCGATGAAAAAATTTTTTTTTTTTCGTCAGCTAAAAATAAGTTAAAAATGTAAGCGGACTTTTATTTGTAAAGTCAATAGTTTTCGAGAAAAAAATCATCCAAGTTTAAAAAAACCGTGCATCTGTAGAAAATCAGTCGAGCCTACCATGGCGGCCGGAGTATAAGTTTTTTAAAACTTTGATGATTTTTTTCTCGAAAACTATTGACTTTACGAAAAAAAGTCCACTTACATTTTCGACTTATTTTTAGCTGAAAAATATTAAAAAAAAAATTTTTTCATCGAAAACATGAGTCCAAAAGATTGAACGGAGGCAAAAAGACCAACGCTCTAAAATACGTTTAAAAGTGAAAAAAAAAAAATAAGATATCTGTATTGTTTTTTTTTAATGCTTTAGTAATATTATACTTTTTTCTGCTTAAATAATGTATTAATTCTGAAAGATTCAAGTGCACTTTAACAGCGACGTCCGTGACATGTAACACCCGGAACGCATTTTTTCGGAAAGGGGAGTCTCAAAAATTTTTTCTACAGTAGGGGGGATTAGTTATCTTAAGATAGCTTTGTAAACAAGAAGCTGAGTAAAAATATTAAAAACTCAAGTCACTATACAAACAATACCCTTTTTTAGCTTTCCGGGTGTTACAGAGAAATAAGAATCTTTACCACAGCACAAAATTTTCTGTAATTACTGAAACAAATTGAAACTTTGCTGAGAGCTCAATCACACTGCATTCTAAAGAGTGAAACATAAGTTATAAATCTTTGTTGATATCGAACGATTTACAATGCTATCAACTTTGCACTAGAATCACACAAGTCAGGCCGGTGGTGTTCATAGATTCATCAACAGGCTAAAAAATTTTAAATTAAAAAAAAAAGTGGTAGAACCAGTATAGTTCCAGAAACTACATATAATTTCTGACCAGAAAAAACGGTTTATATATTTTTTTTTCATAATTTAATTTTTTACTCTGAGGTTCGTTTTTATACGGACAGACCCATAATGCAGTAATACGGCATGAAAATATCTAATTTTTTCATAGGATGCAGAAAAACGTGTCAGCAGCAGTATTTAATAATTTTTTTCATCATTTATTCATCAAAAAACTGTTTAATTTACTAAAAACAAACGCAAAAGTCAAAGGTTTTGGCACCCTCCAAAAAAGAATTGTCAGAAACGTCCCTCCGAACCGTCCCCTAGAATGAACCCTTAAATTTCGCGTTTTACGCATATTCCGATGTCCAAGCAATAGCTATAGATATACAAGCGAGGGGCTACGCACTCCAGAATCACAAAAAGAATCAGTTGAGAATCAGACATAAAAATCAATATAATCAATAAAATATCGATTTCATATCAAGTAAAAATCTTCGAAAAATAATATTTTTAACAAAATATTAATTGAAATTGGATCCAAGGCTCTAAACACTTTAAATTTGCAAAAAGAATCACAAAAGAATCAAAAAGAATCCAAAAGAATCAAAAGAATCATTTGTGATTCTGGAGTGCATAGCCCCTCGTATACAAGTGTATAATATTAGAAAAAAGAATATTGGTATTTACTTCGCAAGTAAAAGTTCTCTATGACCACCCTTCAATTCTTTGATAAAAAAATCTGGCAATACCACAGATTCTTCAGCCCAGAAGAGTGGTAATAATGCTTCTCGAAAGTTACTCATGTACTTGAATTTATCGATTTTTCTGATTAACATGTTAATTTGTATCCGATTATGAACTTGAACTGGTGTACCCGTGAAAGGTTCTAAGTCGATGACTGATTGATGCTTTTTCTATATAAAACAGAAAAATTCACAAATTACCTTTTTAATTTAATTATATTATATTAAACATAATCACACCTTTTCAGGGTTGAGACCTTCTACGTTATTTGTATAGAAGGAATCGGCCAAGTAAAAATGAGGATTTGTCAAAATTATTGGTTGCTTAATACATTTATATAAATCGAAAGCTCCTTTTTTAAGGCAGCTGTTTGGAGCCTCACAATAACATCTTTCTTCAGGATTCTTAGCACCATCTGTTCCAATGTCTGTGATATATCGAAGTAATCTTAATCCTGTTGTAAAAAACAATAAATTTTTAAATTATTTTCAGCTTTGATAAATATTTAAATAAGATTTTTAAATTGATTAATAAAAGCACTGGAAAAAATGTCTTTAACATTCAAATTTTTTAAAAGTATTATTTCATTTTAAATTCAAGAACATCAATTAAAGAAAGAATCAAGTATAGATTTTTTTAAATATTTAAGTCAGTGTTTTAAAATATGTTATTTTCAAGAACTTTCAGTTTAATTTTAAGATTACATACCTTTATAGTTTGTCTTGGACTCGTAACGACTAACAACGTTTCGACAAAAATAGGGATTAAATATAACTAGATCATCTTTCCCTTTTTTATTAAAAAAAGGGTGGAATACAGTGCCATCCGTGCCATTAAACTTGTCGCAGTATTCATCGTTCCACGTGGATATGTTTGGTTTTTTGTTATATTCTATGACCCTACCAACATCCATGATGTTTTTGTAACCTCGATACACCCTTATTCTCTTCGTATCTGTAGCATTCATCTGTAATTTAATCAAGATAATTTATAATTTAACTTTTGTTCATGCAACAATTTTCATTAATCTGAACTTACTGCTCCCCACAATGATATGGCATAAACGTTTGTGTTAACTAAACGTAAATTAAACTCTTGGTATCTATCATGAATCTCTTGACAAACGAGCTGAGCTGCTAAATCTTTTTTGGTGCAGTCAATTATGATTCCATCGAACATTATATCTCTGGCTTTAACTTTCATGAAAATACTTTTTGGATCATCATATAAACTTTCAATGGCTTTTTCTAGAGAATAAAAAAAATTTTTTAACTGCATTAAAAGGGTGAAAGCGTGCGAAGTATGAAAAACGAAAAAACATCGATGCAAATCTTACCAACTATATGAATTGCTTCAGGTTTAATTCGTAAAACAGCATTAACTAAACCAAAAATAAAAAAATTGGGAACTATAAGTTCTTCATCTCCAGTCAAACCCTGGGACTTTTCAGGATTAAAATAATACGTGCTTCTAAATTTGAATGATACGGTATCGTCATCGTCGTGATCTTTTTGGTAGGTTTTTTCTTGCCATTCACTAAAATAATTGAGTTTTATTGATTGAAGAAGCCTGCATATTTTATTTTATTCAAAAATCTCAAAATTCTCACTCATAAACGTAAGGTCCAACTTCGTGAAGGTGTGGCTTATCTCCTTTAGCAATGTCATCGGGATTCGTTACATTGAACAGATGAATACCAAAATCAAAAGAAAAAGGAAGTCTGCCCCATATATCTCTCATCATCCAACCTCTTTTCAAAGCATGTTTCTATTGAAAAATTTAATGATTCATAATATTATTTATAATTATATTTTACTATTAAGTGTTTTTTTATTATCATCGTTAGAACTTTTATTATAAGTCAAGTAGAAAAAAAAAAAAAAAAAAAAAAAAAACTTATAAACGCCCGAAGCGCAACAATGTAACGAGTAAATAATACTTTAAGTTATAATTGTCAAAATAACTGAAAAATAAATATATTTTTTGTCGAGTTAACGATAAGATCTTCAAAAATCCATTTAATGTTTTTACTAGAGAATACACCAGAATTAAGATGATACTGTTTATTTTCTTTGAAGATTATTTAAAACTCTACCATCAATATTATATTGAAAATTGTAGTTGAAATTTCATGAAAAAATAAATAAAAACTAAAAATGGTCGCATTTACAGATATTTATTCTTTCACTGTTAATTAAATTGATTTATCATTATTAAAAAACTTGACTTCTCGTATCACTCTGAAATCTGTGCAAGATTCGGTCTTATAAGTTACAACAAAAAATAATAAAATTATAATTTTTAAATTGCATAGGTTTTTCATAAGTTTAGGATGATTTGATTTTAATTATAACATAAAATATTGTTATAAAATATCAGTCTTTACTATAGTTGAGGAACGAATTTCAAATGTAAATTGATAGCAAAAAAAGAAAATTATTAACCCAACTTGATTTTTTTTCTAAAAATTACATTATAATTTAGTCATTACATCTAAATAATAGGTCAGTATTTTTAGTATACAATTAATATATTTTATTTAAATAACTAACACGGTATGAGTGTTGAAATTTCTACTGGTTTATAAAAAATTTCACAAAATTGTCGTTACAGTTCTTTCGGTGCACGGCACCATCATCGGACGACTTGGATAGTTGGATCGACTAAATTACATTTTTGAATTTAGTAGTTCCTTAAGTTAAATTAATATTTTATTGCTCCATCGAGCTTGTAGCTTAATTAAAATTAAATATGTTTTATTAATCTATTTTGTTATTAATATTATAAGTAAACATATGTTTTACTTGCAAAAGTTTCCTATATATTATTATTTTCTTTACTTTTATATAGTAGTAAATTTTTTTATACTTTTCATGTAATTTTTTGGCCAATATCTTTACCCTGAAAATTCCTCGTTACTATAATTTTTTAAACTCAAATGTTAGGAAAACATTTTTTCAAAAAATTTTAAAAATCATTAAAAAATAAAATTATCTTAAAAAAGATAATTTTTTTAACTTCTATTAACTATAAATATGATTAAAAAACTCCATATTTTTAACTAATTAACGAGCTAATTATTTAAAACTGTTCAAAATTTAAATTTTAATTATATTCATACAAAAATAAAGAATTTTATAACTGTTTCAAGACAAAAAAAAATTATGTAATCAGAGCTTAGTAATTAAATAAATAAAATGAGCTTTCTAATACAAATAAGAAAAAAACTTTCTGTTTTTAATTTCACATGTAACATCTTTATTGATTTAAAACTATAGAAGTGTCAAAGTTAAATATAAAAGTATAATACATAAAATATTTTTTCATAGTAATCATTAGATGCAATATGAATATTTAATATTATTGAGTTGAAAATGGTTTTTAAAAACTTTTTGCTTAAGAAAAATATTTGTTTGAATTTTTGAAAGAAATTATATTCAATACTAAATAATTTTTTTACTATTAATTTATCGACTATTGAAAACACTGTACTTTTCGTCTATAAATGGACTAATGCATATTTTAAGATAATTATTTGAGCTCTCATAATAATTGAGATTCGATAAATAACAATAATTTAAAAAAACTAAATCTAGAATATGTTTAAATCCATAATAAAATACCTTTTTTAAATGTGATTTAACTTCAATGGGTAAAATAACAAAATGAAGCACTAAACCAAACAAAATTAAACTCACTCCAGCAATTCCAATTTTTTGAATTCGATTCAAATACATTTTGAAAAGTTTTGCTTACTTCTATATAAGTAAAAAAAATTGTTTACAATTAATCAAAGCACAAGATTAATGCACATATACCCACTTTTAAATTTGTATTTTATCTTAAATATATAGCTTTAATAAAAGTTAATAATCGATAAATAAACTTTGAAGTAAGCAATTCAAAAATATTATAGAATTTAATTATCGAAAAAATTGGTGAAAGAAAAGTATAAAATTTAAATCTTATTGTGGTTCTCCGGGCCCATTCTGTACAGCTGAAATGCAGTAAAAGACTAAAAAAAGCAAGCCCCGTCCAAGCCTTGAAAATATTTACACAATTAAATGCTTCGCACACATAATAATATGTTCGTATGTAGTATCTACGAATGTGTATATATTTTCTTTTGTAATTATTAATTCATACGTATTTTATTTCAAATTTTATATTCACAGAAATATTGAACCAGCAAATGTTACAATAAAAGTAAAACTCAACTTGAATATAGTTACTTCTTTTTTAAATGCAAAAAAAAATCATCTGGAGTGCATTACAAATCGGCCGATGAAAAATAAGTAATAATTATAGGACTATTGAAGTATACATGAACGTATTCGTTTGTGATGCATATAGGTATTACATTTAAACGCTTCTAAACGCACTTCCATTGAAACGCAAGCTTTTGGGGGTACTCTGACCTGTAAGTCGTAAAAAATTTTTGAGGATTTAAAAAAAAAAAAAAAAGGATTGACATTTAAAAACTAAATTTTATTACAAACGAACTTTTGGAGAACATTTTGTCAAATTTTTGTTTAAATTTAACAACAACCAAGCCGATGACAGAGGATTTTCAGAGGTACCTCAAAAGAAGTTGTTCGTTATCGAATCATTTTTGCATGAAAATTCATGAAGATTTCGATTAATTATGAATTTTTCAAGGCCTTCAGGAGAAAATTTTTTTTCCAGTTTTGGCAACGTTTAGAAGTCCGAAAATCCTCTGTCATTGGCTCAGTTTTCGTAGTTTTTAGATTAAATTTGACAAAATATTCTTGAAAAGTTACTTTATAATGTGCAGTAAAATTTTAATTATAAAATTCAACTTCTCTTTTTTTTTAAATCTTCCAAAATACCCCTTTTTTATGCTCTACAAGGCAAAGTGGAGGACAAAGTACTCCCTCAAAAACTTAATTTTTTTACTCTATAGAATTATAGAAAATATATTGTTTCCCTAACGTTTGAAGTCATTTAAAAAATTTTGCATTTCTTTATAATTAAAGGATCCAGAGCTAAAAATTTTTATCTAAAGCATTGATCTTAAAATAGTTTTGGTAAAAAAATTTTCAACTATCTCATTTATTCAGTCTATTTTTACAATATAATAATTATAAAAAATAAAATATAAAAAAAATACATTAGTTCTAAGCATTTATATACAAATTTGGTATGCGAAAGGATGAGTTATTTTTTCATTCTCTCATTTGGCTTATCGAGTAACCACTACCTACAGTATATAATACATAAAATAACTTAAAATCTTCACTTCGAAAAATACTATCAATGCAAATTATTTAAAAAATTATCTCCAGCCACTTCGAATAGGTTCCCAATGCGTTTTGATGGCAATCGGAACCGGATACGGTTTCGGATAAAAAACTGGGTAAGGCTTAGGTACATGTATATATTTTTCCACAGCAACGTGCACCGGGTAAGGCTTGGGTACTGGTACCTCTACTGGGATTGGCACGTGGACCGGCCTATCTACGTGTACGAGCTTTTCCACGTGAACCGGATATGGCTTTGGTACCAAAACTGGCACTGGTACATGCTTCGTTATGGTCTGGATCACTGGTGGTGGTGGCGGCGGTGGTGGTGGTACCACTGGTATCGGAATTGGTGCTGAAGCTATTGGAATGGCTGGTGGAAACGGAGGTGGTGCGACTGTAAAAATCATATTTTATTCCATCATCTTATTTTACTCGCTTTTTTTTAAACCATATAATGCTTTATATTCATAAATAATCAGTGCAGAAGGACTTAAAACAGTAAAGTTTGCTGCAGAAAGACAAACTATAATATAAGGGCATTTTCATTCTACCGTATAGTCATACGCATTTCGCTAGAGCGAAAGTGTTGGCTCGGCAGCATAGACATATTCGCTCTGCAGTTCAAATATTTTTGGAGCCGATATCTGACTGAAAAGTTACAAAATAATCTACAATTATAATTTTTTGCATGTTTTAACAAATATATCTTACACGCTAAATAAATTTATCCCGTTGAATTCATAAAATATGAATTATCATGCAGCAATATAAAATATTAATACGCGTACGGCAGTATTTTTAGACTTTATAAGCAATTGAACTGTAGAGCAAATGATTAGGTTCCCCAAAGCGAAGTGTGACTCTGCCTTCGAGCCGATACCTTCGCTCAGGCAGAGGACATCTATGACGCTATGCACTAGAATTTTTTTTTCATTGACACTGAAAATTTTTTTTCCGTGTGGATGTAAAATATAAAAAGTAATATAGCAGAAAAAATTTTCATTAAGATTTAAAGATAAAAAAATATAAGAACAATTCATATGATTGTATCTTTCCAAAGTTTTTTTTCTTCAAAATCTTTTAACCCTTAAAGTACACACCCAAATCCAGAACTGCCACACTGACAGTTATGTGGGGTATTTTACACCCCGTGTGTACTTTAAGGGTTAAGAAAAAAATTATCTAACTCTAGAGTTTTTAGATTACTAGGATGGTTTTTTTTAAGATTCAGTAAATATTTTCCGCAAAAAACTCTTACATCGTTGTACAATCGTCAAGTCGAAGCCTTTCGCGCACATTAATCATTCAAGTCAGCTCAATATATTGTGTTCGGAAACTTTCACCCACAATTTAACTTACCTATAGGTGGAGACGGATACAAGACAGGCCCGACTGGCACCGGTGGAAGAGGTGGAGGTAGAGGAGGATGAGGGTGCACTGGAAATACAGGCAACGGCTCCGGATGATGCTCTATCACCGGGTGTATCGGAGGAGGCGGCGGATGATGATGAATCGGGTTTGGCTCCGAGGGTACTGCTGGCGGTCCGTAAACTGGCTCTGGATGATGCTGATGCAGACCGTAACCCAACTGCAGAAGGTTTCGCTTATCTTGTCTTCTCGTTAATTTACTTGGTAATTTGCTCTGTTTAATGGTTGTGTTGTCCGATTTCCGGACCACCGCCTGAGCTTCTGGGACCAGTAGTAGCAAACTCAACGAGAGACATGACAACTGCGAAAAAAATATCAATTTTCATGTCTTATAAAATTTTAGTAAACGATAAATTAATATTTTTATTTTTGTATCAGACTGAAGAATTGGTAAGTTTTTGTCGAACGAAAAAGATTTTCAAATGTTTGAAGAAAAAGAGACCAAAGTGCTTTGATATCTCATCACTATTATCAAGCTGAAGGAAAAATTAGAAGAAGAAAAATAACATATTATGTAAAAAAAAAAAATTTCTGACTACGATATTACCCACAGGTCAAAATTAGAATTCTCTGTACTATTGGTTTTTGATAATTGAGTAATAAATTATTTAAAAAGAAAAGAAAAAAAAAACACTTTTTTACAATGCAAACCAGGTTTCACAAAAAAGCAAAACTCTTGACACTAATGTCTAAAACACTGATATCGTAGCACAAACTAAAAATTCACAAGATTTCACAAATTATTAATCGTACCAGCGTAAATATAGTTATTCTCATGGTGCAGGAGTTGATTGGCGTGCATCAGGGTCCTGTACAAACTAAAAACTGCGATGTTCAGGGGGGCCGACAATTAGTATTTATAGTGTCGTCGGGTCCCCCCTGCGAAGACACTACGCGACCGCGACGGACACCTCATTATTTATTCCAATTTCGCGACTTTCGCCGCTGCGTTTTGTTTCTATGCTGAGTGTCAACTGGCCCACGGCCAAGGCTTCTTTTTATTTCCTTGCATTCTTAGACTGTCACTGTTTTGACAATGCATTTCATTTCCGATCTTTTCACTATCGATATCGCTACTTCTCATTTTCACTCACCCAACGCCTCCCGGTAGCAATTATTTTTCACTTAAGCGTTTTAAATGCAAATAAAGCTTATGTGGTAACTTTTGATCAATAAGTGCTGTGCTCTAAATTGTATTTTTAGTCGAAATCGAGTTGGGGTAATTTATAAATGTTTTTGGCCAAAGAATTAATTTTTGTAGTACAATTTCTATCAAATCCATTTCAAAATCTATTTTTTAAGTAGACGTTATTGTTTTTCAAGATGCCAAGGCGCGCCACCAGCTGCAAATTATACCTTCTATAACACTTGACAGATAACATGCGTTATTGACCGCTGGCATTGAGTCCCTGATTGAAGGGAGACCCGAACTTACTTATTGATTAATCACGTTTTCAACCGTAGTCTTATAGGAGAGCTCATGTTTTCTATAATTAAATGTAATCAGGGAGTTTACACAAGAATAATTTAGAACTAATCAAATTATCTATTTGGTTTCTCTCTATAGGCGCAAATCTAATCAAAATCGCATCTTGATTCTTGAGTAGAGCCGTAGATGCGGTACTACCTCAATCGTTACTTTTTTTACCCGATTAGTTAATGGCAAATTGAGGACATTCACAAATTAAATCACGCTCGCTGTGAAAATCTTTGACTCCCTCTCCCTCGCTGTCATGATTTTGATTAGAAAAAGTGTTTTGTCACAAAAATTGAAAAAACTACTTTTGATTAGTATCTAAAGAAAGAAATTAAAAGACCAATACTTTTCTGAAATCGATCTTAAAAAAATTCGCCGATCCACGTTCTCAGGGGAAATCTTCTAACGATTTTTACCACTTGTCTGATTAATCGTTTGAACAACTTTTAGTGTACATACATCTCTATTTACTTTGCAAAACCTTGACATGATCCTGATGATGTGCTAAGAATCTTGTCAGTTTTTCACTCGGCTGAAACCTTGCAAGACAAGATTACGACCAGATCATGTTGCGATCTTGATCTTGGTTTTGCCTTCAAATATACTAATTTTCTTGATCTTAGCTAGCGAATTCTTAATCATCGTTGTATATGGATCATTCAGACTTGGAATTCCTTTATTCAATAGGTTTTACTTTTATGGGTACGCCTTAATAAAAAAAAAAAAAAAAAAAAAAGAAAAAAAAAGGTTTTACTTTTTTTATTTTATACAATAATTTTGTCCCTCTGGAGACAATATAGCTGTTGATGCATTCTAAGTAGTCATGGTATATTTTCTTATAGCATAGTAAGTAGTGATGCAGAATGACGGCCTTTTACAAAATCGGTCCCATCACTGGTCATTTGGACCATCTTACGACCGTCGTAAAAAACTGGCATTTTTGTATGCCAGAATGACGGTTCTTAATCTTTTCATCATCTTGCATCTAGATAGACTGTGGAGTAAAATTACTTATTTAATAAAACTTGGTTTTCAAATGGAAAATTATAAATACTTGTTGGTTTTAAATAAATAAATTGCTCATTAGTTTATAACAAATTTTGTTGTGAAAAAAATATTTAAAATTGTTAAATATTTGGGATTTACGTACTGTAAATAAAATTAAATTACATAATATAAACTATTATTAATATCAAATTTTATGATTACTTTAAGGATATGATAATTTTCAAAAAACTATCAGTTAATCCATTGATCCTAAGACCGTCTTCGTTATTTTGTTGAGCCTAGGTACAGACTGAATATATTCAGTCACTAATTCTGAGCCTGGAGAGCTTTTTCCTGTCCGTGAAATTCAAATCTCTCAAAATAAATGTCATTCAACTTAGGCGCTTAATTTTTTTACATTGCGTAATTGCAAAAAACGGCTAAAAAATATAAAAAAAAAAAATTTTTCGTGGCTTTTTTCAAAACTACCATTACGTCTAAATAGTCTAGGTCAATGGCCAAGAGGGTTACCGTAGGCTCTCGAAATATTCAACCACACCCAAGTTTTTCTGACATATTTAGGTTTTCTAAATCGATTTAACTTGGGTGTAGTAAAAAAAATTTGTCTAGTAATTGTTTAAAAGAATTTGTTTAAATTTTCTTTTATAAAAATTAACGTTTTTAGAAAAATTTTTTACTATACCCAAGATAAATCGATTTAGAAAATCAAAATATGTCAGAAAAACTTGGGTGTAGTTGAAAATTTCGAGAGCTTACGGAAACCCGCTTAGCCAGGGAACTAAAAAGAATCTTTTGAGTTGTTGCCATCTAGTCTCTTTTTTGATACTTTTTAAATTTTTTCCTATTTTTAAACAAAATGAATTTTGTGTCTCAATATACATACAATTATTTAAGCTTTAAACCATATATTTTACATTGAATCAACTAAATTTTGTAAATACAAGGTCAGACAATATTTACATAGTTTTTTGTGATTGTGAATAGAGTGAATAAAAAAGAGCCTTCAATCAATAGTTTAATTTTCCCCGGAACAAACGTAAATATACGGGTATAAATAAATCAAAGCTAAAAGGTACAATTCTACAAACCGAAGGTATACCATGCAATGTCACTGAATAATAAATTGCACTAACATTATATGCATCCCTACACATGAGTGTGTGATAGTAGTAGTATAGCTTGATTTTAGAAAATGAAAGTCGTTCAGTAAAAAACAGACGGGGCGGAAAGTGCGAGAATCGATACGCGTAAGAAGTACACAATTGTGTGTATTTTTTTTTTTTTTTTATTTTGATTGTTCTTTCTTTTTTTTTTATTGGCTAGACTTGTTTCTCTTTCTACCTATCTACCTCCAAAATAAATATTCTACTTTCATTTTTTTTACTTCATGACGCAATGACGGTAACAATGATTATTTTTTCCAAAGCATGCGATGATTTAACAAACGGATGTAAAAAGGTATTCCGGAATGAAGACTAAGAATTAGTAACGATGGAGAACTGGAGCGATGTAATAAATGTGTATGTATAAAAAGTATTAATCGAAAGCGACGAATTGTTAAGCGTGGTCGGTTAATTGTGTCGTCTCCATTTCACCGGAAGCTACGCGTGAAACGTCTCTAGAATAATGTGTGGCCGCTCTCTTAGCGCCTCCCGATTAGCAATATAGTTGAGTAACCGCAAACCCGATTGATAATTGGGGGAAATAAACGAGAGTGAAAAATCCGTTTATAGGAAGCGGAATAGTAGTCTCTAAGAAGCTTCCGTGTGGACGACGCCCGGTTTTTTCATACTTCTTTGATTAGGGCGAGCTAAGCCGGTAAGTTGCTGTCGATAGTTACACGCTCCTTGTCTCGTCACTCGAATTCCGGAAATCTGCAGTACCCGCTACGGGGATGGGAAAGAAAAGGCCGCGGTCGTATAAAAGCACCCGGCTGATCTCGCTGATTCGTGATTTTGTGACTTGATGCCGTGAGACACGCATCATGATCTGGAATTCGGTGAGGCTGCTAATATGAATAAAAACAACAAATCAATTTTTTAATTCATTTTTATTTTATTTTCTTTATTGAAAGAGAAATTTCAAAGTGGTAATTATTCAGTGTTTAAAAAACGAGACTTATCGATATTCGCATCAGCACAGCCAACTTCGAATAGACGATTTGAATGCTAAGTTTCAGCTTCGCGAGAGAGTGTACAAACAGTGTTGTAACGAGCGAATAAATATTTTAATACATCATTCAGAATTAAAATGATTTAGTATTGAGTATTAAGAGTATATTTAGTTAACCATTGTAAATATAAAACAATTAAAAACAATATAGATTCATATAAAAATTTAAATTTCCTACTACATCGATTAAAATCAAATTGTTTCAAACGAAAAAATAAAAACAGTTTAATTGACAAATGATGATGATTACAGTTACTATTGGTACTCGCGTGTGCGAGTCATGCGCTCGGTGGTGAGATTGAGGATACGTCATCGAACCAACACAAAAAGCGCAGTTTTTTGAATGACGGCTGGGTGGGATTGTCGAATCCCTACGGTAGCTATGGGCTTGGACATCCTTGGTCCGTCGATCTCAACCCATGGAAGGGACTCAACGTCGCTGCTGATTTACCTTTGCAAACCTCTGGGTGAGTTAATCGAAATCAACCGTTATAATTTTTGGTAAATCGAAAATTTCAACGAATTATCAGGTTTTAAAAGTATTGTTTGAAAAAGTATATTAAAAAATAAAAAATTACAGATGGCAATACGGAGGTACGACAAAGGCAGTTTCAGGGTGGCCGATCAAACATGAGACGCACCACGTGAAGACGGTTCCGGTGGTAGTGACGAAACACGTTGTCGTGGAAAAACCCGTGGCGGTCGAGAAACCGGTGCCTGTACTCGTCGAAAGGGAAAAGCTCATACCCTTGCCGATACCGAAACCGATTCCAGTGGCCGTTCCTTTCCCTCAGGTTTGTTCATCAACGCGAATATCATTCTAAATATCGAGGATTATTCTCTCTTGCATGCTTTCTCTCTTTTCTACAGTTGAAATTAGTAATATCATCCCAATGATAATACTATTTCAATAAAAAACATTAAAATGATTCACAATTTTCGTATGCAGGTATTATTTGAGGATTCCATTCTATAAAACATTGGTACAAAGATCTCGCAACTCGTATATACGTACTAGCGATCTCGTTGTAACTTGTTTTTTGTATTCTACGGAAAATTTTACGAAGAAAACTCATTTTTCGGAATTTTTTAAATACTTGTTTGCTTCTTGAAGATTGTATATATTTTTTTCGTACTTTATGAAAAAAATTGTTTTCCATCTATAAATCGATGCTTTAATATTTTTTACGGTCCAAAATATTTTTCTCCCACAAAATTTTCCGGCGGTTATCAAAAAGTCATTGACGATTTTACCCGCCTTAAAAATACCAAAAACCATTTTGTAAAGATATGTTTAATTCTCGAAAAGTAACCAACTAGAATTCACTGTAAAAGTTCAAAAAGTACTTTCAAAACGTGTACCAAAGATGTTAGCGGTATTGTAAAGTTTTAATAGTACTTTGAAAATTCAAATAAAAATGAATTTTAAGCTACATTACTGAATCAGAATCAAGAATAAGTTTTTTTTTAGGCAAAATGGTATGAAAAAATTTATTATCTTTGAAATGCTCTCAATAAGAGCAACACTTCATAAATTTTATCAAACAGTTCGACCTTTTAAAAAAAAAAAAAAAATCGTTCTTGAATAGCTTATCGCTAGTGTAGCTTAAAATTGAATATCCGAATTTTTGCAAGGCTGTAGAGTACCAGTGACCACAAAATTTTCACATTTACCTGAAAATTCGGGAAACGCATAAATCATTACTCTATCTTAAATCGACGGCCCGTGCGAAGAGCTCTGGAAATTTTTTTTAGCATAATCTAAGATAATATAATTTCAAGAGTTGACCACAGCTACTACTCCCATAGCATTTCACGAAATTCCACGTCAGTCTTGACGTGTTTCATGATATTTTAGTGATGTATAACATTATAAATTGACTGAAAAAGGGTTAATAAATAAAAAAAATTGAATCTTGCTCTGTCAGTAACAAAAAATTTGTTTATAACAAACGGTACTACAGTGATACTTCGACTTGGAGTACTGGAGGTACTGTCATGCATCTTAAAAATTTAATAACAATTAAAAATGGTTTTTTGCATTTTTCAAATACTTATTTAATGGGTAAAATCGTGACAAAAATAATTTTTTCGTCTTCACCTCAAAATTTTAGAGGAGACAGATATTTTTAACTATAAAAAATATTTAGATGGCAATTTCCAGCAGGTAAACGATTTTTGTAGTAAACACGAAAAAAAAATTATAAAATCTTCCAATACCGTAAAAGTTATCATAAAGTTTCGAAAAATGGCTTTTTTATATAAAATTTTCTGTGAAACGAAAAAAACTTGAAGTGCGCGATTTCTAATAACCATCAAAGTTTTCAAAAAATTCAAATCTTCAAAATACATTCAGTTTTTCAACTAGGCTAATTAAAATGTCTTGTTTCATTCTTGTATAAGACAAGTCACTTGGTATCAAGACTTTATAAAATAGTTGTACCGAAAATTAAACGCAAATTACTTGTCACAAATGTGCTTCCGCGACAGTCTTTAGATTCCATAAATGGGTAAAACAAGTTCTTTCTACCTTGTGTGACAGCTCTACTGCCTATACGTAGCAAAAACTAGAATTAGAGCTCCAGCAACCTTAAAAAACAACTTCCGCGACAACAATCACTTTCATAAACAAAGTATTTCGTCTTTTCAAATGATTATTTATTACAATGATTCGGAATAATACATCAATTATGAAGGATTTGCATATTACATGTACAGTACATTCAATGATTTTGGATCTGTCAACGAAAAACTTTAGATCTATATAAAAGCTTCGAAATCTTACATTTTAACAAATTAATTTATATAAATTCACTGCACAGACGTTCAAATTTTAAATAAACCAAAAGTTTTTGATGAATAAAAAAACCTTGCATAAGTAAAATTTTTCTTGCTGAAGCCAAGAGATTAATTTGATATTAAAGTAAAATTTTAAACAAAAAAATTAATTAAATTTCAGGCAGTTCCAGTGCCGATAGAACATGCAGTGCCGATACCAGTTAAGGTCGCTGTACCCATCCAACAACCCTTCCCAGTCGCTATTAAACACCCCATACCTTATCCTGTACCAATACCTTTCCCCGTTCATCATGGACATCATGGACCCCATGCACCTCTTTTCCTTGGTCATCACGGTCATCACGGTCCCTTCCCGTATGGACCTCTACCGTATCATCACGGTTACGGACATCATCACGGTTACGGACATCATAGCTACAATCCCCATGTCTACTACAATCATGGCTACGGCTACGGATACGGTCATGGTCATGGATATGGACATGGACATGGACATGGACTCGGATATGGTCACGGTCTTGGCTATGGCGCCGGACATTACGCCTATGGACCCTACGGAGGCCCCCAGCATTATCATAGTTCGCGTAGCGCGGATTACAAGTCAAAACGCAGTAAACAAAGCAGCGGCTCCGGCAGTAGCAAAGAAGAGGAAAGAGAATGACTTCAATATTGTTTTATCCTCACTTATGATGAAATTACTATCTTTTTTGACCTTAAATGACTTACAATTAAGTCTGGTCAGCTGTTGTTTTTTTATTTTATGCATTGACAAGCAGCACATCGCTGCAGCTTATCAAAGTTTTAGCCAGAGTGTGAGATTGCGTAATACATGTATAATTTTTTATCTGTAAGTTTGAGAATTTAGGATGATAATAAAGATTGTTTGTTGTAAAAAATTCAATATGTATATTTTATCTCTCTATCATTTATGATTATGCCTTCTTTCATAAAAATTTATCTTATAGTTTACACAAACAGATATGTTTTTAAAATTTAAAGTAGTTCATAGTAGTTCAGAAACAATTACGATGACAAAACAAGCACCGACAAATTAACTTGTAAACTCTATGACTATGAAGAGTATTTTTTTTTAAATATTAAAAATATATATTTGTAGATATTAATAATTTATCATTTCTATTTTGAACTATATTTATATATATATCGTAATTTCAGACAAGTTCGAGCTGATTTGATCAGTTGTTTAAACTAGCCTGATAACATGCTTATGATAAATCCGAGTCTTATTGTACAAAACATCGTCAAATTGTGACGATTGAAAGAAATTCAAAAAACTTATTATTTTTCTAAAATCTTTCCAAGTCTTTCACATCCAGATTTTTATTAAGAATTTCAATTCACCATAGGTGAGGAAAATAAATTCACTATTTTGCTTTTGTTGCTGATCTTGGTCTTAAGTTCTTCTTTGTGCCTTGATCTGAGTCAACTTGTTCATCTTCAGAACCACCAGATTTTTTGCTTGCTTTAAAAAAAAAAAAAAAAAAATAGTGAATAAAAATAAAATTTGTAATTTTAAATTTGTCTGATAAGCAATTCTTACTTTCTTTCTTCTTAGGCTTTTGTTTTACTACTTTTGCTTTACTTGACGAAGTTGAGGTTCCGTTTTCACGAGCACGTTTGTATTGGTTTTTAATAAAGACATACAACATGTAAAATTGGAATATAAGAACTGCACCGGCAGCTGAGAATCTAATTGCTGGAATGTTGAATTTACCCTCGCCAAAACTGAGAGAGCTTTCCATTTTGCTTAAACCATATACAAAGACAAGGAGAGAAGTAAGTACAGACAAAATTCGTGCGGCAATGAATAACGAATTTGAAAACAGGAATGCAACTGTAAATTAAATGAAAAGTTTTCATTAAAATAAACAAATGAATATATAAAAAAAAAAAAATTATAATTCATATGAATATTTTGAAGTTTTACCTTTGGATGTTTTTTCTTTTTGATCAGCAAAATAAATCAAACGAGCACCATGTAGTAAACCTTCTCCAGCATGATGAAGTACTAATAATATTACTCCTACTTGTTGGAAACTGAAAAATAAAAACAAATTTTTTGAACCTGTTCATATCAAGAAATTTTTTGTACATTGTAAGCATTTTAAATAAAAATATTCTTACTTCAAAATGTAAGCTCCAAGAGTGTAAATTAAACCAATAGTTGCATAAGCAACTCTTTGAGGAATTTCTTCTTTCTTTGCTCTCTGGAAATACAACTCAGGATAACAATGAAGCCAATAAGCTATTTGTCCAACAAAGAACAGTTTTAAAGAAAAGGACATCGGTGCTGGATAATCAGTCCACAATGCTGGCAAATTGAGTACAAAGTGTTCTCTAAAATATCAATTTGATGAAAATCAGTTTTCAAAACGAGATTAATTTTAAATGATTATGACAAATTTATTCTTTACAATTACCTAATGATAATATCAACTCCCCAAATAACAGAAAGAGCATAAAACACAGCAAATTGGCTGGATTCGTTAAACTTTGAAAGCTTACTTTTACTCAAATGAAGACGTTTTGAAATTTTCTGTAAAAATGATTGTGATAAATTAAATTTGTATTTTTTTATAATTATTCACTTTAATGAATATTGAAATTAAATTTTAATCCTTCATAACTTACATCAAAAATATATTCTTGAATGACAGCATGCATTACTATTGTGATCAAGAAGTAAAAGAAGATTGCACATGAATCTTTCCAACCTGTAGTATATCTTGTAGGTTGGTGAGGTACAGAATTATCCATCGAGAACAATGAAGTTACATTATGATGGATTGCAATAAAAGTATAAGCATATGGAGATGTCACCTGTTGAATACAAAATTTGCTTGAAAATATGTTTTGTAAAAAAATAAAACAAAAATAATATTAATAAATACTACTATTTAATGGTGGTTTTGTTTCTACAATTGTTCAATTTCAAATCAGTTTGAACAGCCAAACTAATATTTGATTCTAACATATGGAAGCCAAACAGCAACTTGTAATTCATCAAAATAAAATATTGTATGAGTCAAATTTTTTTTTGTAAATTTTTTTCAGCGTGAATACTTTGCAAAAATACTTCATGAATAAAATCAGTTTATAATTTTGTGATAAACATAAAAATTTTAACTTAAAAAGAAACGGTTTTCATTAAGAAGTTTGACTGCATATACTGTCTAGGCGGACTTTTTTTAGAGCAAACTATTCTTGAATAGAAACTCGTTATTGAAGTACTGTAAGTACTTAATGATAAACTCCAAATATTGTTAAAAACTTGAGAAAGACTAGATACCTGAACCATAAGTCCAATGACGAAGACCATAGCCACGCAAGAGACGATGTCTGCGTGATTTTGAATGACAAATTCATGGCTGAGAATCGGTGGATTTTTGTTTGAACTCTTCCTTCCTTTAATTGCAACCATCGTGTCAACTATTTACTTATTCGATGTTGATTGGAATAAAGTAAAATGGTACTAAACACCTTGTAGGAGACGCGTGCGCCCGGTAACCGTACGGCGACACCAATGATGGAACTCTGCAACGCTTCAAGCAGCTCGAGTCTCGACGATATTGTCTTCATCTCTCTCTCTCCCCGCGGATGGCTGTGCCACGACACCAGACGCCACGCGCGTACCGTTAAACGTGAACGAACCGAACGAACGCCACCGGCCGCGCGCCGCACGGGCCACGGATAATTTTTTATCCTCTTTCCTCTTTCTTCATTTATACGGAATTATTTTCGCGATGTTCACCTCGACCTGAGAATCTGAGATTAACACTCAGTCAAGCGACTCAAGACGTACAAACCAAACTAGATTTTAAAATTAAATTAATTTTAAACTGTCACTTTTGTA
The DNA here is from genome assembly GCA_038277355.1 of Encarsia formosa. Taxonomy (NCBI): domain Eukaryota; kingdom Metazoa; phylum Arthropoda; class Insecta; order Hymenoptera; family Aphelinidae; genus Encarsia; species Encarsia formosa. The sequence continues at coordinate 16,961,699 of CM076185.1, forward strand.
AGGGTCAAATTATATTTATCATTAAGTTATGAGTTATTGCCTTTGCTAATTTTATATATCTTATTATTTTCTCATAATAAATTAATTTATAATTTAGTTAATTCATATTTTACGCTATTATTAATTATTTACAATCAAAAACTGTATGAAGTCAATTCAGAAAATTTAAAAAGTAATTTTTAAAATTATTATTTAACAAATGTATATTAAGTAATTTCAATTATTGACATTATGAAAATTATTGAATATTAAATCAGGTGAGTGCCTAGGTAGAAATATCTCTAGTGCGCCGTGCATTAGCCTAATGCCAATCTTCAGCGGCCGCTAAAGCAAACCGGAGTGAGAAATGTTTTGATGCGTATATACCTAGTTGTGGTTGTGACTTGTGGGTAGTTAGATACCCATGTGCTCATGGTGTGCTGCAGTACATATGTTTATTTGTAAAAATTTTAATATTTTAATCTGCAATGGCCGATAGTAAACAAAAAATTGGGGGTTTCATAAGTAATTACATTGTTTTGTTGAATCAAAATATTAAATTTCACAGTTCAGTTTTTATTTGAGGTTAATTCTGTACAAATACAACTTGATTTTTGTTTTAGCTATCTGGATTCGTTTTGACGCTGAAAGTTCAGAGGGGCATCAGTTATTTATTAAAGAACATTCCATCAGAAAACAAGAACCACAACATCCAAAGGGAAAGACATTATTTGTGTTAAATATTCCTCCTTACGCAACTGTTGAATCTATTAAAAATGTATTCAGTGATGCCTGTGGACCTATCAAATCTGTAACTTTTATACCAAATTCAAGCAGTTCAAACGGATTCAAAAATGGATATGTTGTTTTTACACGTGACCAAGGACTTCTTAAAGCGTTATCTTTAAATAAGGATCACATTTTGACTCTAAGTACAAAAAAACATCCAGTACTAGCAGGAATAAATGGTAAATTGTTTTTTGAATAAATTAAATTTTTCACAATCAAATTTTAATATTTGATTACTTTTTTTTCAGAGTGGTGCAAAAATTATAATGATTCTATAGGAGATGAGCAAGAACTTAAAAATTATATTCAAAAATTCATGAATGAATATGATGAAAAAGTTACAGAACGAATAGAACAAGAAAAAGAGGAACAAGTTGATGATGAAGGATGGACTACTGTTACTGGCAAAAAGAAAAGAGGACAGTTTGCTTTAGCTAGAAAAGAATCTACAATTCAAAAAGTTAAACTTAAAGAAGAAGAGAAAAAACACAAAAAACAATTATTAAATTTTTATACTTTCCAAATTAGAGAAGCCAAAAAACAAAGTAAGTTTAAAGATAAAACAATAATAATCTTTCAAGACTATAATATATTATTAATTAATTTATACATATATATATAGGTTGCACTAAAAAAACTTTTTACATTTTGTCCCATTAATTCCTCATATCATACTACTTTTTCATAGCAAAAACGATTATTTATGAAAAAAAAAAAAAAAATGGTTGGGGTAGTGTGCTTGCTCCTAAGAAACACTATATGTTTTTTTTTTTTTTTTTCATTAGTAAATGTTATCATTGTTAAAAAGTATTATGACATGAGGAAATGGTGATACAAAATGTGGAAATTTTTTTGTACGCGACCCATATAAATATAATCTTTGATAATTATTAATCAAAAAAAATTTTTTTTGTTTTAGATGTGGTAGAGCTACGCAAGAAATTCGAACTTGACAAGAAAAAATTAGAACAAATAAAATCAAAAAGAAAATTCAAACCTTTTTAAAATTTTTCACAGAAATATTTAGATAAATTAAAGTTTTTAATTTATATTGCCAACAAACTGTATAAATTTTATTTTCTGTATGTACAATTATTACCATTAGTAAATAATAAATATATTTTTAAGCAGCTTTGGATGTGTATGTTTGTAGAGTCCAATCAATTAAAAAATGTTGATAAGCAAGTGGTTGTAATAGAGCAAGTAATTCTTCTGAAATAAAATAAAAATTTTGAATTAAAAAAAATTTCAGAGATATTAAAATAAATTATTTCAAAATTTAAATAAAACATACGCTTATTTCCATAAATACAATTAGCAGACATTGCAGCACTAACTGACTGAGCAAGTCTTTCCATAGCAAGATCTTTTGAAGAGTTTAGAACTTCACTATTAGTAATTTTCAAAAGATCACTAAGAGCACGCGTTGTAGCTGCTAAATGTTGTGCAGAAATTGCATGTTTATTACTTTCACTATTTTTTAACCTGAGAACTGAATCCATCAACAGTTGCTGAATTTTGGAGTAACATTTTTGTTGCTCATCTTGATCAGTCATTTCTGGGGGTCTCAAAGTACTCAATATTGTCCATCTAAAAATATAAATTATAAAAAATAATTCAGCTTTTTTGCCTGATTATATTTCAAATTCATTAGTTTTATACCTAAAAAGTCCAGCTATTGGTGTAATAGGAGTCATGGGAATACCTCCTGTAGGTAACGCTGGATTGTCCATTAGAGATGTTAACAATAAACTAGGATTATTATTAATCCAATCACCAATAAGTTCAAGTATTTCTAGTGGAGGATTTTTTTCTTTATACACTTCTCCTATAGCTGTTAATAAATTAGCTGTGAAATGTGGAACTAAATTAGGAATTTGTTTAAGTCTTTCTACAGAGGATGGTATAAGAACAAAATAATCATTTAAAATGTGTTTTGCTAAACCAACACTCTCTGGAGAAGTTGAACCTAACTGTTGCAACCATATTCCGGCTGCATTCAAAACTGCTTTATTTTGAGTTGCTATACACAATGAAACTAGATTTCCTAATATCTTATGTTTCGAAGATTCAGCAGGAAAAAGAGATAAAAATACAGCATTTCTGACAGCAGCACAACCACCTGGACTTTCAAAAAAATCACTCAAAATTTCTATTAACTGCAATTCTGTAATTGCAATAGGAAGTTTTCTTTTTTCACGTCTTTCTATTTCTCCAAAAACAAATTCTGACATCAGTTCCATTTGCAGGTCCATTTGTTTTCCAGGTCTTCCACATAACATTTCTAATAAATTTAAAAAAATTCAGTCAGAAAACAATTTTTTAAAACTAATCGTATTTATAATAAACAAACCTATTCGGCAAAGTGCATCTTCGGCACATTTTGGAAAGTCTAATTTTCTCAAAGATTGTTTTATTTCATTACCCGCCATTTAATAATTTTTTTTTTTTTTCTTATAAATTATTTTTATTTATAAATATGTAAGTTTTGAGTAGACATGGATCACCAAAATAAACACTTCCGACCACTTCCGACATAGTACAGACCTTAGACCTTAAGTCAGCTGTAAGTATAGTAGTTGTCAGCCCTGATAATATTTTGATTCAAATCTGCGTGATTAGAATTTATTAAAGTTTTAACTTATTTGACAAAACTTAAAGATCTTCAAATATAATTTTTTTTTTTTTTTTTTTAATATAAATTAATCTAAAAAACTTTTTAAATAATTTAACTTTAGCCAATTCTTGACGTTTGGTTGGGTGCACTGTCGTTTCAGTCGTTCACTTCATATGAGTGTGAAGACGACGAGAAGAGAGTCTAAAGAGCAAAGATGGATTCTCTGGTAAATTTTTACGATTAAAAAAGTTAGTTGTTCATTCAGAAAATTTGAGTGTTTAGAGCGTCGTCCAGATCCTTCGGATTACTTTGGTCGACTTGTGCAGGTCACACGATCGACCGAAAATGATTGTGCAGGAACCAGTACAGGTAAATAAGTGTGATTTTATTAGAGTTTACGATGTCTGTGCAAGTCATATGCGTAAGAAAAAACACTATTCAACCCCTACTTATTCAAGATTTTCTCACACAACTTATGATAGTATTGAGTTTGCACTTGTGATTTATTAAAAAAATAATAATAAAAAACTTTGGTGCAATCGCTGGTTTTTTCTATGCTTTTCATTTATTGATTATTCAGTGGTAGAAGGCATTGTAAAAAATCTATCATTCTAAGATAATCATGTAAAAAACGTTCTTACGACTTCAGTAAGAACTCGACTATTTCCTAGATGTGCGTATTCAATTTAACTGATTATTTCTTTTAACAATTATTTAAAATTAAGAACGTTAATTGAATCATTAATCATGTTAGGATATCTCATCTTATTGACGAAATTTTTAATGTTTCATTGAGTTTACATGATTTATTTTTACAAGGGAAACAATAATCATACTTGTAAGTCTTTTTTAATTGATTGAATACAAATTAATTATAAATTTATTTTTAGGCAGCCATTTGGCACTGTTTAAATCATTATGCTTATCCGGATGCAATTTTCCTTGCAGAAAGACTGTTCGCTGAAGGTAAATTTTTTTAAACGCTTTTACACCTTGAGTTGACAAATTTTGGTTTGATCTTTGAAATTAAAAAATAATGTATTGTTTTCAGTGGATAATGAAGAAACACTTTTTTTACTGGCTACTTGTTACTATCGGTCTGGTCGAATTAGACAAGCTCAAGCGTTACTTTCTAAAAGATCACCAAATTCTCCTCAATGTAGATTTCTTTTAGCAAAATGTTGTTATGATTTAGAAAAATATGCAGAAGCAGAAGCAGCTATTATTGGTGGCTATTATAAACAGTTGAAGAATTTTGATGAAATAATTAGTCAGTTTGGTGATGAAGCTTGTTTTTCACTTCAAATCTTAGCCAAAATTTATTATAAAATGACAAGGACAGTAAAAGGAAATGAAGCACACAAACTGGCTTTGAAGATGAATCCATTTTTATGGCACTCATTTGAAGAACTGTGCAACACTGGTGAAAAAATTGATGCAAATAAAGTGTTTCAATTAGATAAATTAGATAATTTATCATCTTGTATTGGAAGTGCTCCAGTAACTTTTAGCATACCAGAACCAGAATTAATTTTGCCTAATATTTCTACCAATACTCCAACATCTAACATTTGTAATAATATGTAAGAATTAATTACTCTAAATTAATTTAATTAAATCTATTTTTTTTTCAAAATTCATTAAAAAAGAATTGGTTTAAAGCTCAGTTAAATTAAAGATTTTTCTTGATTTCAATTTTACCATATAAATATTCTACAATTTTTTCATTAAAAACTTTGCGTTTTAATAGAATTTTTCTTCATTTCAAGGACATCAATTACTTTTTTTCAAAACACATTACTTTGTCAGCAGATGCCTAATCAATGATAAACAACTTCTGTTAAAAATTATATTAATTACATTTATTTTTTAAGGACTCCAACTCAAGGAACCAATTGTATACCTTCTGGTATGAGACTTCATTCATCTATAGAGGAAAGTCCCCAAAATATCACAAGTCATTTTAACTCATGTTCAACAATGTCTCCTAGACATAAAGGTCTGCCTAGGTTTCGCAGTATGTTTAACAGCTCAATGAGTCCTTTGACACCAAGTTTTGGAATTTTGCCTTTGGATGTTAATACTCCAGAGCATTCAATCTCATCTTCACACTCAATGTTGACAGAAGCAAATGATCAAAAAAATTTAGCTAAACGCGTTAGTAGTTTAAAAGCCCATGTAGGGGTAAGATAAGAATGTCAACTTTAAGGAAGTTCTGAACTTATTAGTGTTAACTAAATTTTATTATGTTATAGCAACTGATGTCAAGGAAAGATACCCCCTTGCAGCAAGGCAAGTCAGTCTTTTCACAATCTGGAAATACAAGCAATACAGCAAATATTGTAACAGTTGCTCCTGCAACTCCTGTTCCTTCTCAAACAACCCTTCAGGGTCCTAATGTAAGAAGATCATCAAGACTATTTATCAATAGCAACTCTGTAAAAGTAAGTATTAACGTTTCTACTAAAATAGATAAAGCAAATTCTTTGCTCAATTTGTATTTTTATCTTAATTTTATTTTAGAAACGAATTAAATATAAAAGTTTTAAAAACTTCCTTATTTTTTTTTTTAATCAAAAATTATAAAAAATTATGTGATAACAATTTTTAATTTGTTGAAATTTATTTTTTATTTTTTAGGAAAATAATAAATCTCCGAATAGAAACAAATTTACTACTCCAAAATCACCATCTCGAAAAACAAAAACGAGAATTTCAAAGAGTAGTAACATTAGGTCTAATTTTAATGATTTAAATGAAAAAAATAAATGTGAAAAAGAAAAAAGTGAAACAGTTACTTCAGAGAAAGTAATAGCTAACACAAATGCTTTTAATCAAAGTAATAGTGGAAACATTGCAAGTCCTTTAACCATTCAAAAAAATTCAGCAGGTAATGTATTGTAAAAAACGTTATATTTACAGTTTGCTCAACTTTCAAATTTATTATTTGGTGCTTTAATTTTACAGAGGGTTTGATGAATTTGTTACGACAACTCGGATCGGCGTATCAAAATTTGTGTCAATTTAATTGTATGGAAGCTGTAGAAATTTTAACTATTTTACCTGGCCATCACTACAACACTGGTTGGGTACTTTCTATGCTTGCAAAAGCACATTTTGAAATGATAGACTATAAAGTATCAGCTAGGTAAAATTTTATTTTATTTTTTACTATCACAGTTATTTTATAGTTTCTAAGTTTTTTTTTTTTTTTTTTCTTATTAACTTTATTAACCAATTTACATGATTATTAGCATAAGTTTCTAAGTTTATTTCATGATCAACTTAAGTTTAGAGGAGGTAATTTTAAGGCAAAAGAATTTATTTACAGCTAAAGCTTTGTTGTCAATACAACTTTACATTTTTTCTGTTTTGGTCAATAAATTTTTTTTTGACATTTTCTTTTCTCATATTCGAGTAACCTTTTAGTATACTAGTATCTTTTATAGTACAGTACTATCTTAGAAAATATTTTAAATAAAATATTATTTTACAGTTATTTTGAACAAGTTAGGACCTTAGAACCCCACAGAACAGAACTAATGGAAATATATAGTACTGTTTTATGGCATTTGCATTCAGAGGTACAGCTTTCAACTTTAGCTCAAGATCTTGTTGCTGAGGATCGTAATTCTCCAGCTACATGGTGTGCAACTGGTAACTTGTTTTCTGCTCAAACTGAACATGAGACTGCCATAAGATTTTTTCAACGCGCTATCCAAGTAAGTGTAAAATATATTTTAATTAATGATTTTCCATTTTTTACTTACCAATTACTTTTGTTTCGTTGTGTTTTTTTTTTTTTTGTTTTTTTTTTTTTTTTTTTTTTTGAGTTCAAAATTTTGATTTACAAATGTGCTATCAAAGCTAATATGAATTATTTTTCTTAAATTTAGGTAAATCCCAATTTCCCCTATGCATACACACTTCTGGGTCATGAATATGTTATTACTGAAGAATTAGATAAGGCTATCACAGCATTCAGAAATGCTATAAGACTGGATTCTAGACATTATAATGCATGGTATTTAATAGAAATGTTTAAAAAATAACTAATAAAATTTTTAATTAATCACTTTTATAAAATCAAATATTATTATTCATTTATTTATTTTTTAGGTTTGGATTAGGTACTATTTTTTCAAAGCAGGAACAATACAGTTTAGCTGAATTAAATTTTAAACGTGCACTTCAAATAAATCCTCATAATTCTGCGTTAATGTGTCACATAGGCGTTGTTCAACACGCCTTAAAAAAAGTTGACCAAGCTTTAAAAACATTAAACAAAGCTATTGAAGAAGATCCCAACAATACCCTTTGCAAATTTCATCGTGCGAGTATTAATTTCTCAATCGGTAGAAATGCGGAGGCTCTCGAAGAATTTGAAGAACTAAAAAACATTATACCCAAAGAGTCTCTAGTCTATTATTCTATAGGAAAAGTAAGAAAAAAAACTTTGAACACATAAAGTCAATGGTTTTTCGTGGCAAATCATCAAAGCAACTATATCTTTAATCAATTTTTTTTCAGATTCATAAAAAATTAGGTAATACTCATCTTGCACTGATGTATTTTAGTTGGGCAACAGATTTAGATCCCAAAGGTGTTAATAGCCAAATTAAAGAAGCTATCATGAGTCCTGGACAAGGTGAAGATGAATCTCTCGTTGCGCAAACAGGTATTCATTCATTTTTTTCAATAAAAATAATTATTCTTACTGAAACTTATATTTATTCAAAATATAAATTTTCAACAGATGACCCCACTCACAACAGTTCCGTAGAACAAGATGGAGAAGTAAGTGGAGAGATGAGTGCAGAAGGTAATGCTATGGGTAGCAGTGCAGCAATTGACACTCCCGCAGACGATAGCGATGATAGCTTATGAAGCTTTGAAATGTTTAAAACTTTGAAACTGTTAAGTGATACGATTGTTTGCGCTGTCTTGATTTGTGGTGATCCGCCATTGTAGTAGTTGAAGGTCAGTGAAGAAAACAAATTTTGAACGTTTAAAAAAAAAAAAAAAAAAAAACAAAAACAAAAATTACTAGTACATTAACTGATCATAGAGAAATCTGTGATTTTTCGTATAAAGTATATATATTATCATTACCGTATCATGCCTTGTTCAATTGAAATTAATGGCACAGAGTCAATGTTCAATTGATATTTGGCTTGTATATTTATTTGTTGTCTCATTGATCAGTGATTGGAAATATAACCCAAACACACTACTAAAAAAAACAAGAGAAAACAAAAAAAAATAGTTGATTAATAGCGATTTCAATTGAGTGGTTGTGTAAAACAGAATTTTGTGTAAATGTAAATTATTATTATTATTATTATTAATATATTAAAATATTATTATTGCTAATCTTTACAAGTTTATATTAAATATATGTTATACTTTGAGTATTTTTTACTGCAGCAAGTTGAATCTCGTTTAAGAGATTTTTGCAACTACAAATTAGCAACTTTTCTTTGAAAAAACGTTTAGCGTCGATGTAATTTTTCTAGACCACGCGAAAAGGCAATACAGGAAAAAGGACTTCGAACGTAAAAGTGATGACTTTTTAAAAATAACTTAAATAAGGAAAATATGGAACCAAAATATTATACTCCATTAAAAATAATCATTTGCGCTTTTCGCAGAATACATATTTAAATAACTGACGTATATTCTCGTTCCTATAAAAACTTTAAATTTACACATTTGGCATGTTTCAAAAATCCATTGTAGATGTTATATAGAAATTAAATAAAAAAATTGAACAATCATAATTTTTTATTAACCAGGGGTTTTTTAAGTAATTTTCTTTAAAGTTCATCCATTGAACTGATTTAGATTTTAAATTTACAAAACCACTGTATTTTTTTAATTACTCTATAGTATCCAAAACATTACTTACTAATTTCTTCGTCCAATAATCACATGCATTTATTATTAAATACTGTAAAGGTCTATTCTTAATGCATCAAGATTGCATGCACATTAAAAATGTAAGTTTATCCATCGTCTTTAAAGTCTATATCTGGGTTTTCATTTTTTGTAAACTTAAAAAAATGTCGCTTCATAACGTACGTATATCAATTTTTACATTCTTCATGAATTGAAAAGTTTTTGTATTTGTTTTGAGTACAGCTAAGAGCGAACAATAAAATCGTTGTTTTAATTTTTTTTTTGAAATTTTTAATGTAATGCTACTTATGAAATAAAGAGTGACCTTGCTGGGAATACAAAGGTGTGCAATTGTGACATAGTAGTAAAATTGCAAAAAAAATTAAAAAATTAAAAAAACAAATTAAAAATACTGATTTATTCAATAAATAATGCGTTAATTTTTGTGTAAAAAGAAAAAAAAAAGAAAAGGAAACACAAACATTACTGCCAACATTATTATATTATATTTGTCTTGAAAGATGTCGTGAAACTTGTTCCACTAAAAAAGTTACGCCAATTTATAAACATCAGTGCGATTATCCTTGTAAAGAGGTATTATACCTGTATATGTAAAATAAAATTCATGATATAAAAATATATCATACAAAGCATTATTAATTTTCAATCTTCGTTCTATAAATATTTTAAAATAACTCGTAAAATAAATAGTATATTATTCACCCAAAGCTAAAATTTGTTGCAAAGGCCTCGGGTGGTTGGAGACTTGGAGGGTCTCCAGTTAACTTGCGATCAACAAGGTTAAAAATTTATTTATTTTTTTTTTTTTCATGAATCAAGTGTTTCAATTATTATTTTCAGAATCTTACGTTTTTTGGCAAATTAAGGTATATATTATTTATGTAGATATTCTGTAAATAACACTAGAATTCACGTATAGATTCATGTAATTATTATTTTCTTTTTTGAGAGTTACCAATTACTTTAATATTATTATAATAACTAATTATTTTTAAAATTTTATAAAAATACACTTTTCACAAGGAAAAATTATATCAAATTTGTAATAATGCATAAACGGCCCTGCTGCATAAAAACGAACATAAATTTTACGGTTTGGCCTATGTCTATTCTTTTGGCGTTGCAGCTTACTGTTCGCAGCTGTTTATTTTCATTTCATAATCATTAAGTTTTGGTTTTAATAATTCAAAAATAAAAATAAAAAACTGATTACTTGACTTAGAGTTTTCTCGATTTAAAAGTATTAAAAATTAAAATTCCACAAAAACTGTTTTGAGCCAGAATATCAAAATCTATCTCATACTCTTGTGTTACAATATGAAATTTAAAAACTAGGGTTTCCAATATAAAACTTTATAAAATTTTTAATCAATATTTATTCATTACTTGCTATCAATGTATTTTTTGTAATCACTAAAATTGCTTATCTTAAAAACAAACAAATTTTACAAGTTTTAAATGCTCCTACAATTCCTACACCAAAGATAAATAACTGTTTGATTAGCAAGTACGTTCGTAATCTTAAATGACAACGTCGCTCGTGAAAAGTTTGAAAACTAAAAGAAAAATAAAATTTATTCTTAAAGCAACGTTGCCAGTTATTGAAGTTCTCATTTACGATCTCGCTGAGATAAGTACCAGGTAATTAATAATTTAGTCTACAGATTGCAGAGTGCAGACCTCTGTTAAAGAACGATTATTTAATTTTTGAAAATAAAACCTTACTTCGACGTACCAAATGAAGGAATTTGTAGAAACTGGTAAATAAATTTTTAATTAATGTATTAGATCAATTGCAGTTATTGTGATTGTGAATAAATTTTGTATACTTCAAGTTTTGGGCCCAGTCCCCTCATCCGAGCTTGGAAGAATTTTGACGCACGAACATCTCGCTCTCGATTTTAACAAATTTTACGTTCCAGCACCTCCTATGCTAAAAGAATTTTTAAGTGCTAAAATTGAGTTAAATAATGTTGGTGTACTCAAGCAATACCCGTGAGTTGTATCATACAATTAAAATAGTATATTGTGCAACGGGACTACGCTGAAGCTTCGTACTTGGTGCCTTTAAAACCGCCCTGGCGACGATACTGCACCCGTTGCATATACTATTTTATATAGCACTGGTGCGTAGGGCGAGTTTTTCAATTTCGAGGCATGCGTTAAATCGAGTACCTACGCACTGGTGGTATAAAAATTTTTTTATTATTTAAATTCTATAAAATACCTAAAAATATTTACATGAAGAATATTTTATTTTATAGTTACAGCAGTAAGTATAACGTGCAATTTAACGACGCCGAAGCTGCCGCAGCTGTTGTAGACGATGTATGCTTTTACAAAAAAAGCGGTGGAGGGACTATTGTTGAAAATACAAATCATGGAATCAAGCGCGATCTGAGATTGATGCAAAAAATCAGCAGGGAAAGTGGCGTGCACGTTGTAGCTGGAACTGGTCCTCATTTTTTTTAATTATGGGTCAATGCGCTTTTTGCATGCTGCATATGAGTAAATTTTTATTATTATTATTATTATTATTTTTTTTTTTTAGGACACTACGTAGCATTAACGCAAACGAGTTCAACTTTGTTATCTTCAGAGGAGAAAATTTATGATTTAATAACTAAAGAACTGGTAGAAGGCTGTGTTGAAAATTCATCCGTCAAAGCAGGTTTGATAGGTGAAATCGGAAGTTCTTGGCCTATCGAAGGTAATGATTTCAAATACTTTTTTAGCTATTTACAGTTGATCGGAATATTTAAATTTAAATTTTGATAAGAATTTGAGAAAAAGGCTATTCGAGCGACGGCACAAGCGAGTGTGGCCCTCAAGTGTCCGGTCAGCTTCCACCCGGGGCGAGACTCTGAGGCCCCTTTCGAAATCTTGCGAATATTTTGCGAAGCTGGAGGCGATCCCTGTAGAGTTGTAATGTCACACTTAGACAGTAAGATGATTTTCAAATATTCGATTGAGTGTTTTAAAATCATATGTTTAATATTAAAACATTTTTCACAGGAACTTTAACGAAAGATGACGATCTTTTGGAATTTTCTAAATTAGGAGCCTACTGTCAGTTTGATCTTTTCGGTACAGAGTGTTCTTACTACCAATTGCACACATCAATTGATATGCCGTCGGATGCGCAGCGTATTGACAAAATAAAAGTTTTACGGGACGATGGAAAGCTGGAGAAAATTTTGATGAGCCATGACATACACACGAAACATCGATTGGTTTGTATCCAAAACATTGCCTCTTGTTGAAAATTTATGATAAATCAAAATATATCGGTGCTATTTTTAATTTAAAGATGAATTTTGGTGGCCATGGTTTTTCACACATTATCCACTCGATTTTTCCAAAGATGTTGCTTAAAGGATTTACGCAACAAGAAATCGACAAAATCACAATTGAGAATCCAAGAGTATGGCTTACAATATAATATCACTGTTTAATTCGCTACAAAATTTTCTTGATATTTTTGTATCGCTCGATATATATTGTACAAGTAAAAAAGCTCTTTTATATTAATGTGCAAAGAGTAATTTGAATATACTATCGATTGCTATTCTTTTGTATTAAATTAATTTATTTGTTTAGAAAATTTCGTTATATTGTTACGGTAATGAATTTTTTGATTTTTGAACTCAATTTTTATTTTTACTATAAATCAAATTTTCAGCAGTTTAATAATTGTTCATTAGTCAATTTATTCGAATGACGTTCGTTTTATGCTATAGTATGTACCTTGCAAGTCGGCATTATATACGGTCGGCCTCGGAAGAATTTCTTCAATGTTGTCAAACATTACTACGATGAAATCAATAATGTCATAATTTTAAATAGTCATTAGTTTAAGAAAAGAAAAGTTAAAACAATTTTCACTTAAATAATTATTTTGAAAAATTTAAATATTTTGTTGGAAAAACTTTTTTTTTTTATAAAGTAAGAATTATTATTGTTAGATTTATTTTTAAACTACTTACGAAAAAAATTTTAACAGAAAATGTTTACTTACCCGTAGATTTTGAACAAAGTTTCATAAATCGATAATCAACCCCATTTATAGAGATACAATGTGTGGTACCTTTTTTACCCAGAAAAATATCGATTTACTCGATGTAAAGGCTAGCGAATTGTTTATCGCGGTGTGTCAGTACGAACTGGACATTAATTCAGTCACGATGGTTATGATTTTCTTTGCTATCAATTTTTTTAACAATCAGCTATGCTTAGTGTTTACTTAATTGTATTTATTATTAGTGGTTCAATAATAAATTTAGATGCTAAAATTCTGGAAGGATATCTGTCCACCACCGAGGTAATGAATTTTTAATCAGGTACTATAAATTTAATTAGCTACTATTCAGAATAGTACTATTAACTTTCAACCCATTTAAAAAAAGGAAAAAATTTTTAAAGAAAAATGATGTAAAACTAAAAAAATTAAAAACCATTTAAAAAATTCATTTTTTCATTAGAATTGGGCATTTCTGGCAAGATTTTGCTTTCTCTCTGAACGAGGCAAGTTTAAATATGACTTTATCATCAGCAATAAGAATACAGAAGCGAATTTGTTACTATACTATGATCACCCCTTGCAGTGGGAAGCTGTGTACCCATCCAACAAAACGTGCTTAGAGCGTGAATCTGTACTCGATAGGAGCAGAGGACAAATAGTATCATTATCCCCTTACACAACTTATACAGAAGTGTCCGGGTGTGCATTTACTTCTGATGAGCAAACTACAGTTAGATGCAATAGTTATAGAGAGTTCATCAGCGCTAGGCCTAGATGGTGGTACATAGCCTTGGCGGACTGTAATTCCAAAGAAGGATTGAATGTGTCTTATTGGATATCATTGACTAATTCTGACTCAAATTTTTTTAGACAACATTTTTCGGCAGATGAATTTTGTAAAGATTAAAATTTTTTTTTATTAGGTTTTAGTAGTTTTCTGAGTTTATAAAAAACTAAAACAATTTTTTTTTTTAATAGATATTTTACCAGAATTAATGATAGCTGTGTGCTTGTACGTTTTACTCATTGGTTTTAGCATTTATGTTGCTTTTGAGTTAAAATCCAGAAGACTATTGCACGAGACATATAAATTATTTATGTTATCTTTAATGGCTCAGCTGATGGGGTTGTTACTGGAAATACACAGTTCTGTAAACAGAGCTTTCACAGGAAGAGATTTAACGTGGGCGATTTTAATTGGAAATATATTGGAAGCAATTTCGGAAACTGTATTCACTACTCTATTAATATTAATGTCACTTGGTTATACTGTTACTAAAAGTATTCTAACTCCTGTGCAAAGAGCAAGAATTACTGCCTTTATTGGATTGACGATTTTCTTACAAATATCATTATTTGTTTATGAGTCAGAGGCATTTGATCCTGGAATTGTGCTTTACTTATATGAATCTCCTCCAGGATACTCGCTGCTAGTTTTAAAACTACTAGCATGGATTGTATTTGTAATTTGCTGTTACAAAACCAGTCAAAATTATTCAACAAAATTTCATTTCTATGGATCATTATTGTCACTAGGATCTAGTTGGTTTCTATGTCAACCTTTGGTGGTATGTAAAGTGATTTTCATTAAAAAAAAAAAAAAAAAAATTAATTTGTAAAAATTTTTTAGGTTTTAACCATTACATTTGCAGTGGATAAATGGATTCGTGAAAGTGTAGAAAAAGGTTATTATTTGAAATATTAAATAGTATATGTATTTGTTTCCACTAATCAAAATTTAAATTATATTATTTCAAATAAGTTATAAGCTTAATTTTTAAAATAAAAATTTTATAGATAAAAATGAATAATTATAATCATATATTTATTTAAATTTATAGGGTTGAATCTTTGGGTCATATTCATTGGACACATCACATTTCTGTTTGTTACGAGGCCGTCATCAGCAAACACAAATTTTCCCTTTCACATCCGTACTTGCCAGATAGCTCCCATTAATGAAGGTCAAGGACACAGTTATGAACCACGTGGTCGAACTGCTATGACTCTTTTTACACTTTCGCACTCTCCACCTCCTCAGTACAATTCAAATATTACTGAGTGATCAAAGTTTATAGAAATGAAACTTGTATATATTTTTGTGTATGAAATTGAATAATTATTTACACTTTTCATACATTTTTGAAACAACTTTGTTAAAATAAAAATAAATATTTACTTATGTACAAAAAACTATTTAAATATTTGTCCTACATTTTTAAACATAAAAAAACACTTAACGACATCAAAAGATGATTAATAAACTAACTATTAATCACACGAGCCATCTAGCCAACCATCTCGCCATCGTTGGTTAACCAATTTACAATCAAATTCTGGTTTACCCAGCTTTACATTAACTGAATTATGCATGCGACAGAGCCATTGCGTCAAAGAATGTTGACTTTGAGTCTGAGGAGGAGAATTTTTCAATTGAACTTTGAAATCTTCTGCGCAAATATTACAGGGGTAAAATTTTGCAAATATGTGAAAAAAATTATTCATATTATTTTTCTGTTCTTCTGTAGGAGAATCTGGATAATAAGCTGCCATTGTATGTAAAAAAGACCATGTATGAGATCCCAGCTCATCTTTATCCAAAGGACAACTTTTTCTTTTACTTTCTTGAGTTTCTTCCGCTTTTTTACTTTCCGTTGAAAAATTATTTTCAGATTTCTGTAAAAGAAGCAAACAAAAATGAGAAAAATTGCAAAGCGATTTTATTGCATCAGCTGATAAATTCAAACTAACACTTTCGGAATCTAACGACTTTTGTTGTAATTTAGACCAAGTTTTAAAGTCTGTACATGTTCGACAGGGCCTACCGTGTGAGTAATCCATGTTGAGAAAAAAGTCACTATTTTATTGTGTGTTAAAAAAATCGTAAAAATTTAAAGTTTTCTTCTTTTGAATCTCAGTACCATGGCAGACGACGCGGCCGCGTGATTACAGCATTCAACATGCACCGCTGGGTATGTATATATATATATATCATGTGCGGCATAACAACTAACCTTACTTTAGTCGGCGTAGGAATTCGGTAATCGGTTTGATGATTGATCTTGACGAGTGCACCACCAATTCACTCGCACAGTTGCACCTACACATAGGCGCCTCCGCCATTCCATTTGAGATATCGTCAAAATTATTAAAAAAGCTGTTTTGAAATATTTTTTTGTACTTTTACCAATGTAATTTACGAACATGTGGTTTATTAGTTGACGTAAATTTTAATTCACCAAAGTTTTTGAAAGATGGATAACACAGAATTACTATTTTTTGATACATTTTCACATGAAATTTCAGAAGTAATACTTTTATTTATTTCTTTGACCGGTTTTTATAGTAATTGTTAATAACATTTAATTTTCATTTAGGAGTTGAATTTGGATTTGGTGCAGTTTCCTAGACCTGTGTATATCAGTGAAGTAAGAATTATTCCACTTGGAGCAAAAGTTCAGGCTGATTTTCCTGGAGGAGTCAGACTTGGGTAAAAAATCTTATTCAGGTTTTATCTTTTATTTATAAGTTTTTAAATGCTATTTTTTTCATTGATTTCTTTTCAGAGCAACAAATCCATCACAGTTTCAAATAGAATTTTTTGTTAATGACCTGAGTAAACCAGGAGCTGCAACATTTGAATCTCTTGGTGAATTAGAGTACAAACAAAATGTCCATATTCAGTTAGAATGTGAAAAAAAAAATTTACCCACTGATGGTTTGGTTTTACGAGGGTTGTATACTACAATTACTCTAGCTGTCTATGGCAGTTTAACAAAATCTCTCACCACTCCTCCGGAAACTGCACCAGTAGCTCCAGCATCTGCACCTGCTCTAAATATAAAAGAGGAAGAAAAACCGGTTAACAATACTAATACACCAGATCAAGAACAAGAATATTATTATGAAAACAAAGCTCGTGCAAATACGCCGGTAAACAAATTCATTTTTTTAGAGCTACACTTTACATGAATTTTTTGTAAATCTAAATTAACAAATTTTTAAAAACTTAAAAAATAGTTCTCTAATTACAAATATATAGATTTTTAATGATTCACATAATTAAGCTTGTGCTTTAGCTATCAACTTTTTTTTTTTTTTTTTTTATTATACTTCTTTAATTTATTTTTATATTTTATGCAGCAGGACACTTCAGCAGCTACCCCTCCTGCAACTCATACTACACCAGCAGCTGAACCAATAAGAACTCCATCAGCTGAACCACCAAAATCAGAACCTCAACAATGGAAAGAAGAATCTTTACCTGCTTCACATAAAACAGGAAAAAGACCATCTACACCTCCAACTGAATCTCTTGTATCTCTAAGCCCAGAGTCTATATCTGCAGAAGAAGAAGATGGAGAAAAAGAAGAAAATGAAGAATCAGGTGCCGTAGAACCATTTGAACCTATTTTATCTGATGAAGATGTGATGGCAGATGATGAACCTGCTATGGACTTTGATTTTGATTCAAAGCAGATTGATGAGATGTATGGAATCAATCCTCCTGAACTATTGAAATTAGAAAAGCAAGAATATATTTTTAAAGATAAAATAGATACTTGTCTAGTTGAAAAATTGCAAGATTCAATAACTACATTAGCCAAATCTGTTACAAATTTCATTTGTGCATCTGGACAAGAAAAAGAAAACTTTGTACATAATTGTGAAAATTTATGCAGTACACTTGCAAACTTTGATCTTGACTCTAAAGACTTTCAAAGTCTAACAAATATAATTGAAACAGGATTGAATGTTGAATTTGCATGTTCTCAACCACAACCTGCATACAAAGTTCGACATGTAAAAGTTGGTGTTAGACTAGCAGAAGCATTGTGTCGGCTCTCGTCGGGACCAGATATTCTTTTAATTGTAAAAGCTCCTGAAAAACTTTTATCGCTATGTATGCGCGAACACGTGGCACTTCCCGTAAAGTTAGCAGCAATAAGAGCAGTAGACGCTTCTCTAATTAGTCCAAAAATCGTTGAAGAATTTTTAAAAGTTGAAAATGAACTTTACAGACTATGTTTAATCATGCTGGATTCTACAAAACTCGTAAGATTAAAATATGCTCTGAGTTCTTTACTGAGAAAAGTTCACGTTTACGAATCTTTGGCTGAATCAAAAGAATTTACTGATTTGGAAATTCAGGAACTATCCAATACATATGCAAATGCTCCAACTTTGATGGCTCAACCAAAACGACAATTGCCTGCTAGTGCTCAAATGGAATTTGAAAGAGAACAAAATCGCAATCCTCGAAAACATTTAATAGTTTACTTTGACCATTGGAAGTTGGCTAGCCGCTTGCTTTTAATTTTATGCTCACCAGACTCAGATGTTAATTTAATTAAAGCTTCCCGACAATTGTTAACGCTTATAGCTGATACCAAAGAGGGCTTATTATACTTATTAAAAGAAGCTGAAGTAACAAAATGTTTATTAAAAGTTTTACGATACAACGAGTGTGGTTTAGGATCTGTAATAGCATGGAGACTACAAGTTGTTCAATGCTTAACTGCCATGGTAAATCAACCTGATGATTGGGTCGCTATTAGGAAATTGCATTCTTTTTTAGTTTGTCCTGAGGGAGTACAATCAATTATAAGTGTTCTTTTAATGGAAAATTTTATAGATGTTCTCATAAGTTGTCTCTCCAACAATGATCTATCAGAATATGCTGCAGAAATAATTGCTGCCGTTATTAGCTACTCCAATGAAGTTGAAATATTTCAAAATCGTGCTGCAGACTTGTTAGAAAAATTTCCAAATAATTCGGTTCTGCAAAATGTGATACCACAATTGAATGTAGTAGCTCAAAATTGCAACTGGAATTACGGAGACGTGTCTTCACTAGTTAGTATAATCCGTAAAAATGTTGAAAAAGCTCCCCATTTACCAGGTAACGTTGAATTAATTTTTTTCCTTTTAAAAAACATGTTTTAATAACAAGTTCCTGTATCTAAAAAATGTATTTAATTTTAGGAGAGTTAATTACAGCCTGTAGAATACTGCAGTATTTAGTCTTTCCCCCCAATGATGACATTGACTCTATGGAGCCGTACATTGAACTGAAACACAGAAATGCTCTGACGCAATTTTTTTCTGCAGATGGTTTAACAGCTCTAGTTGCAGTGATGACGAGCATTGTTCAATTTTACGAGCAACCTTTTCTCCACCGTGCGACACTTACAGGGAGAAGACGTTTAACTTTGATTGCCTTACTTTCTCCATGCGTCAAATTAACGAGAGCGATTCTTGAAAGGCTTGTCAAAAGTATGGGTACAGAATTTAAAGATTTGACTGCCGTTGTTCCATTGCTTGGAGTTTATTGTCTTATTGAAGCAATGCCCTCGACAAATGCTACGATTGCGTTATCAAATGAAATTGTAGAAACACTTTTGGTATTTACTCATGCTGTTGACTCTGACGGTTCTGGTAACGTTGCAAAATCTTTGTGGACCAAAATGCTTGGAGAAGTTTTAAAAATGGTTTCATCAAATCCTTGCAATTTTTCTCCTGGGTTGAAGTTACTCTCAAGAGTACTTCCTCCAATTTTGACATCCAAAGAGACCAGCTCCCAGGATAAATTGCGAGTTTTGGGATTGAGAAAACTGTGGTCTGCTCATCTTCAAGCTCAAGCAAACAGTCTCACTGAAACTTTAAGGTAATTTATTTTATTTTTCTAACTTCCAAAAAACCAAAGAAATAAGTTCGTAAAACAATGTTGATACATATTTTTTTTTTTTTTTTTCAATTATTTAAAAGAAAAATTTATTGTATTAAAAAATTATTTTATAGATTATTATGCGCCAGCTGGAATGTTGAACTTTTACATCTCGTTTCTACTGTTTGTAAGCAATTAAGTGATTTAGCTGCTCCTACAGCTTTACTGGTTGGTAGATGTCTTTTAGATGGAATACTTACTGCCAATCCTTTGGAAAGTAATTTGCCTATTCTTGCTTTGTTGGCTGACTTAACGAGACACGCTCCAATGAAAGCTACTCTTCTTACTTTGACAAGTCCAGCTTCTAGAGCACAAGTGAAATCAGATCAAAAGTACCCTCCTGTGATTGAAATGATGTGCACAGCTTTAAAAAATACAAACGATGCAAATGTTCAACGGGAGCTTGTTGATATTTTTGAAATGCTGTGTGATAACAAGTTGAGCTTAGTACAAGATAATTTAGAATCGTTTGAAAGGCAGTTAGCTCATTCAATTCCCAGTAAAGAACCTTTACTTGTTATAATAGCCGCTTTGATTGAAATTCTTGCTAGTGCATCTAAGTATCCAATAAGCATTGTTGAAACAACTTTGCATATACTTCTTTCTTTGACTAGTCATAATTTTGGCTTATATCACGTCAAGAGTTGTTTAGAAAATAATCCAGAAGCTTTAAAAAGTCTTCTGAATTACATTGCTGAAGGTAAAGAATATAATGATCATAATAATAATAATAATTAATATTAATAATAAGAGTAATAATTATAAAAAAAATCTGATAAAATAATTTAAATTTTATTTTTAATCAGCTGTTTCAGAAAAAGAAAAAGAAGAAAAAAATGAATCTTTGTCGGAACTAATTGTCAATTTTCTTGATAGTTTGATTTATTGTAAAACTTCTGAAAGAACATTATGTTTAAGAATTAATCAACTGTCAGCACTCTTATCTTGGGAAAAAGAAAATCATCCTTTAATGAAAATCTGTCAAGCAACAGAATTAGTGGAGGTTTTACAAAATATTGATGATAAAGAAGAAAAAGAACCTCTGCCAGAAATGTTGGAACCATTACTCTTACCTCCAGAAGCTTTGCTGAATCAATTTGCTCAGAGGTCTACAGGAGTTGTCATAGATTATGAACAAAAAATTAAAAAATCTTTGTCAGAAATTCAAAATGATAATACTGTAGATTTATTAGCATTAGCCGCGGAATTGTTGCCAGCAGATTTTAATTTATTAACAGAAGCTCAAAGAGTATGCTCAAAGGTTCCCCTTCATCACACAACTCACATAAAAAGCCCAGAAGAGTCACAAAACTCGAGGGAAACTCAAAAGCAAACAAATGCTTCTACTGCAAAGACAAAACAACCTTTTGGTAAGTTTAATTTTTCGAATGATTTATTTGTTTATTTGATTAAAAAACGTAAGTTTCTGAAAACAAAAAAAATTATTTTTCCAGTTGCTCCAATGAGAGGAAGAAATCAGTATTCTAGTTCTTTAAGAGGGAATTCGGTTGGTGGAGGAGTTGGTAGAGGTGCTGATCCTTTTCGTTCTCGACCACCAAATACTTCAAGACCACCATCTTTGCACGTTGACGATTTCGTAGCTCTTGAAACTTGTGGGGCGCAACCAACTGGACCCACGGGTTATAATAAACTTAGTGTTCGAGGATCGAGTCAGTCAAGAGGTGTTATCGCTGGTTCAAGAAGTCGACCTTGGGTTCCGGAAACTAGACCATCGTATATGCGTTAGTCAATTAATTTTTTTTTTTTTTTTTTTTCAATTTTTTAATTCACTTCAAAAATATATCAATATTTATTTAAAAATATATTTGTAAAAAATTTTTTTTTAGTAATCATAAATGAAAATAACAATGTATGTACATAGTATAACTAGAAAAAACTATTTTATAATTTCTAATGTATAAACAATTTTTTATTCTCTAATATAAAAAATCTTAATTATTATTATTTTTTTTTTCTGAGTCACGTTCTGTAATAATTTTTCTTCCCATTTCCTGTTGCCATTTTTTGTACCTCATATTAAACTTTGTGAATCCAAGTTTGAAAGATTCGGTTTTTGCCCGTTTATCCTAAACAAAAATAAAAAAAAATTTTAATATATATATTTTTTTTTTCATAAATTTTATTTAAAAATTAAAAACCTTTCTTTTGACTAATTCAGTCATATTTTTTTGAAATTTATCTAATTTTTCGTATGTGCTTTCTTCTAATCTTACACGGTGGTATAATGCTCTTTCCATCAATTCCAAAATGAACCCAAAATCTCTTCTAATAAATGCTGCACATAGTAATGAATCTACTATGAATTTATTTATTGGTTGACCAGTGGCTTTCATTGTTTTTAAAAGATCTCTGCTTTCATTTCCTGTACTGCATGCAAGTGCTAATACACCATAAGTAACCACATTGGGTTTTAAATCATTCAACTGAATATCATTGAGAACTGCCTAAAATGAGTAAAAAAAATCATTTGCTTTTACTGCCAAATTAACAAGTAAATAAATTTGTTATTTTTG
The DNA here is from genome assembly GCA_038277355.1 of Encarsia formosa. Lineage (NCBI taxonomy): Eukaryota > Metazoa > Arthropoda > Insecta > Hymenoptera > Aphelinidae > Encarsia > Encarsia formosa. The sequence goes on from CM076185.1 coordinate 16,984,285, forward strand.
GAATAATTAAAATTCACCTTGGCATCTTTTTTGTTACCTCGAAGGGCGCGCTTTTTTATTAACATGTTAAAAAAATCAATGTCCAGGGGTATTTTTTTCGATTTAGCATGTTTTATGACTTCATTTTCTGCAGCGGTGGAATTTGGTACCAAGTCTATTAAATATGTCATTGTTTTGACATCTGTTTTAACTTTATCCTTTTCCATTTTTTCTAAAAATCCTTCAAGCCCCCCAAAAAGAATTAATTTATTTTGTTTTAAAACAGCATCTAGATTTAAATTTGCGATAGATGCTGGTAAAACTGTTGAACTTTCTTTTAAAGACTTGTTTGAATCAGAAACAGAGATTTCAGTAAAATTAGAAGATACAGATTTAGGAGAACCAATTAAACTGCCTTCTTCAGATTTATTATGAACATTTTCAAGTGGTAAAGAACTGACAACAGGAGGATACACTAGTAAGTCAGGTCGATTATTATCAATTACCATTTTATAATCTTTATCACTAAGAAGTAAATCATTCAGTGTGCAACCTCCAAAATGAGTGTCCCGAATTCCTCTTAGCAATAGATGATAGGTAAATACATCCGGTGGGATCTAAAAAATTTTTTAAATTAGTCAAAAAGTTAAAATAAAACACAAGACCATGATAATTACCTTTAACTTTCTCATTAATTGCCAAATTTGAAGTATATTTTTCAAGCCAGATTCAACATTTGAATTAGCAGCATACATTAAGCTATTTAAAGTAGATATTCCAATTTTCATTTTGTTATCTAACATTGTTTGAACAAGCCTTTGCGCTTCATCAAATTTCCTGTGTTGTCCTAGTGCTTTAACAATAACATTATAGTGTGCATGGTTAATAGGGCAATCAATTTTTTCCATGTACTCTTGCACTCTGTCTAAGTAAGCTAGTGCTTTACTTGAATCAGGTGAATTAGCACAAGCGTTAAATAAACTTGTAAACACATTTTCATTTATTTTATATTGTCTTGATTTCATTTCAGAATAATATTTATAACATTTTAAAAGATCTCCATGAATTGCAAATGCATTTATCAAGAGTGTATACATATATGGAGAAGGTTTGTCATTATTTTTTTTACACTGACTTATTACTGCTTCAGCACGTTTTAGATCACCTCTTTGTACATATTTTTTTATCATACCAGCATACTCTCCAAAAGATGGCTTTTCTTTTCTTGGTACATGTGCTCTTATATTTTTTGATCTTTCTTCTTCCTTCAGTTCATCAGGATCTAAATCTATCTTTTCATATTGCAGACCTCCTAAAGATCCAAATACTTCTGATTCTTTTGGTGGTGGTGGAGGTATTTCTATTGCATTTGTTGAATAATTGATCGAATGTACTGTATTTGAAGCAAATTGTAATGTGTACATGTAAGCCAAAGGTATTTTATGGCTTTGTTTTTGCAAACGAAAGTCAAATCTCTCGTTAACATAACTTTTATTATTAAGTTTAAATATTCTAGGAAAAAATTTCGTCTTTGTCGATAACATGATTGTTCATTAAGTATTTTACAAAAACTTAAGTTACTATTTACAGATTTACCCTTACATTGGAGGTTATTAATTCGAAAAACAACTTTTAAAAAACTTTAAACAATCAACTGGCAAAATTATTTGATTCATTGTTTATGACATAAAAATACAGTTTTTCTAAAATTCAGTTACAATATTTTCGTGTTACAACGTTCAGTAGTATTTTTGTGTCTTTCTTTTACCGGTTAGGCTACTCCGCATGTGGACTGCAAGAAAAGAAAACTTGAACATAACATCAGATGTTGCGTCTTCTGCTACCTAATTGAAAAAATATTTTCATAACTCACAAGTTGTAAGACACGTGCAACAAGGATGTGTGAGACATTTCTTATTATATATAATCATAAGGGCTTATAACTGTGAACAAAAATGAGTTTAGTCTTTGAAATTTCGTAAATAAATTTTTATTAAAATAACTTTTTATTATTGGAAATGTGTATTGAGAAATGGCGGCTTACGAAAGTTTAAAATCTTTTGCTAAAAGACTTGCAATCGTGGGTGGTATTGGCACTTTTGTTGGGATAAATTCAATACCTATTGTCTACAATAAAAAAATTCGCAACTCAGATCATTACAAACAAGCAATTCAACTTTTACACAATCATCCAGAAGCTAAAAAGTGTTTAGGGGAACCTATCAAAGAAGGTTCTATAAAAATTACTGACCCCAAAGAATTTGGAAGAGATGAAGAGAAAATGTGGATAAATGTCCCAGTATATGGATCAAAAACTAAAGGAAAATTATTTTATGATTTTTCTCACAAAATAGATGAAAACGAATCAATAAAATTGTCAAAAGTAGAACTCACATTAGAAAATCATGAAGGTTATAAATTAATAATAAAAAGAGATGAATGATTAAAATTTAGTGCATTTATTATCTGAAAGTTTGCAAAGGCATATCAGTTATTCCCTCAGGTACTTTTAAACCTCTCCTTGTATATCCAAAACCTGCTTGGATGATATGTATTGCAGCAGATACTGTCAAGTCAACACTTTTTTGGTCACCAATTTTTGGATTCACTTCAACTAGGTCCAAGGCATTTAATCTATTTGTACGATAAAGTTCTTCCATTGCATGAATACCTTCTCTAAGAGACAATCCTCCTCGAACTGTAAAAAAAATTATCATTTTTTAATTGATGATTCTTTTAGCTACACACAATTGTTAATGAAATTTTTTCTTGAACCTGGAGTTCCTGTGCTTGGGGCTTCAAGAGGATCAAGTGAGTCAATATCAAAGCTAACATGTAGAGATTTGTTATTGTTTGGATCAATTTTTCTCAATGCCATATGTATAACATCATGAATTCCTATAGGTATTGATATTTTTTAGTTCAAAATAAAATATTTTGAGTTTACTTAAGATTTTTTATTATAATCTTCCTAAAAAATGTTTGTAGTTAATATTTTTAAATTTAAGTTATACTCATACCATATCTTTCAACATCTTCCATTCCAAAAGCAGTAATACCAAATTTTTCTATGACTAATCTTTCATAAGAATCAACTGATCTCAAGCCAATGTAAGCAACATCTCTAATAGACAGCCTAATAAGTAAAAAATTTTTAATTGATTAAAATGAATTTTTCTGTTAAATAAAAATCACTAGACACATAGCAACTTGCTTATTTATAAATGCCTCTTCTACACTGACGGATCATCCGAGGATTGGCTCAACTTTTAAATTGTTATATATCGCTTCTGAGTAGATATACAGCACTGCTTTTTGAAATTACATTAAAAATGAATATTCTCTACCCATAATCATAAAAATTAGTATAATTTACAAATATGGAAGCGCGATATAACAATTATAAAGTTAATCCGAAGCTCGGATGATCCGCCAGTGCAGAAGAGGCATTAAAAGATGAGAGAACATGATGAGATGATTAAAATATTTTATGGCTCTTAAAAAATTAAGAATGAATATTTTTACATCGGCTGCTGCCAATCCATTCCTGGTAAATATGGCCAATAATCAGACAATTCTGAAGTTAATAAGGCAACAGGCATTCCATGAACATTTCCACTATCACTGGTTTTGTTTGTATTTAGATCAGCGTGAGCATCAATCCATAAAATAGCAACATTTTTTTTAAACTAAAAAAAAATTATAAATTTCAAATTAAATTAATTGTTACTAGCTATGTTTAATTTGGAAAAATATTTCTAACAATCTTAAATTTATGACTTTTGTATCATTTAAAAATGTAGTTCATTTTGAAAACTGAAAAAATCTTTGAAGATAACTGAACAATTTTTTGAAAATTAGACCCTACTACATAGATCCTTTCGAGAATTTATTTAAACCGTTAAACAAGAAATAAAACTTAAATTTTATTCACATTATTGTTTTCTAAACATTTATTTTTTGTGCCTTTTTTTACCTTAACGTGACCGTCTATTGAGCCAATACCTATACTGTGATCACCACCAATTGTCAAAATATTTTTTCCTTCCTGTAAAACATGTTGAACTTTTTCAGATAATTTCTGAGCACACCCAGCAACGTGACCCAAATGAGACATATTATCCACACTTATGTTTGAAGTTTCATACTCTATGTTGCCATAATCCCGCACATCTAATCCTTTAAATATATTTAAAAAAATTTTACATTGTTTAAAAAATTCGAAAAAGTTTAAATGCTTTTATACAAGTTATACCCAACGATTGAAGTTCATTAATAAGTCCGGCTGCTCTCAAAGTATCGGGAGCTAAAGCGACACCTCCTCTTTTCTGTAAAAATTATTACATACAAAAATTTGATTTCAAATTTTATTTCAGAAATTGATTACGTTGTAGTTACGTACTTGACCCTTTTCGAACGGAACTCCTATAATTCCCACTTTTCCATAAAATCTTTTACAAGCAATGTTAATAACTTGTTTCACACTTCGCGTAAACATTTTATCATGAGATATACAAAATTTTATGTTTACTATGACTGAGCTCAGCTCTTGAACGGAAAACTTATCGTATTGTAATGACGAAATTCGAGACTTACGAGGTTTTAATGACCTTTACCCCCACTACTTCAAGATAATTTATATCTGACCAATTTCTACTTACGGAAAATTGTCTTCCGGTGGAAAGAATATTTCAGTGCCGAAGGGACATCATACATTGGTCAAGGCGCAAAAGTTCCCATCCACCTTTGGTAATTACCGAACTTGCTTACCCCTCCCACTAGAAATTGCATCTATTCCAGAAGCTATTTCTTGTTTGGATGATCTTGACGATTTTTCTGCTTTGAAAAATGGCTCACATTTAATTGAATCCATAAAGTTAAAGATACTTTGCAAACATTGGAATTAAGTAAAAAAAAAAAAAAAAAAAAAAAAAAACAGATAACTTTGGATGGCACATGGAAAAATGATTTTTGAAAATTCATGTTTGTAAAAATGATTTTTTTTCTATCATAATATGTTAATAAATTAATTATTTAATTAATATAATTTCTTCTAATATAAAATAATAAATAAAATAAACAAAATCATTTATTATTATTTTTTTTTTAACTACTATTTGGCACATCTTTTATTCAATTTTCTTCAAGACGTAAAGTTGTCTTCCCGGAAAATTTTTCCCGGTCCCTTGGCTTTCCGTCTTAGACAACTTTTGCTGTACTCATAAATAGAAAACACATTGATTCAATTTTCAAATTTTTTATTGTGAAAATTATGAATAAACAATTTCATATATATATATATTTTTTTTTAGAAAAATTCTTAAACAAGTCCATGTATACATGATTTATCTACATTTATATGCGTACATTCTTTATGAAATTCATTCGTTTTCAGGAAACTAAAATAACTTCATTAAGTACCATAGTTATTTTCAAATTGTTTACATTATTTTACTTAGGCCCAAGCATTTCCTCGGGCTTCACCCATTCGTGAAATTGTTTTTCTGTTATGCCATTTTTAATAGCAGATTCTTTCAATGTAAGATTTTCCTTGTGTGCCTGTTTCGCGATTGCCGCCGCCTAAAATTTAGTAATTAAATTTATAGGATTTTATTATGCTAACGAATTGATGAAATGTTTTTGTTTACGTTACCTTGTCATAACCGATGTGAGGATTAAGCGCCGTAACTAACATCAATGATTCGTTCATAATTTTGGCTATATTGTCTTCATTTGCTTTAATACCTACAACACAATTCTTGGTAAAGCAAGCCGCGGCATCTCCGAGAATCCTTGCCGATCTTAATACGTTTGCAACTATCACAGGTTTGAAAACATTAAGTTCGAAATGCCCATTACTTCCACCAATAGACACTGCAACTTGATTACCCATGACTTGAGAGCAAACCATCGTCAACGACTCACATTGTGTTGGGTTCACTTTACCCGGCATTATCGAGCTACCTGGTTCGTTTTCTGGAAGCGATAACTCGCCAAGACCACAACGAGGTCCACTGCCCAAAAATCTAATATCGTTTGCAATCTATACGATAGTCAAAAATAATTTTATTATTTAAACTGAAAATTGTAAAACAATCAGATCATAAATGTGAATTAAAAAAATAAGACTTGACTGTACTCTTTTTTATTTTTATTTTTTAACTAAATTCATTTAAAAGTTTTTTTCTTTAGGGAATTTTTTAATTTTCTTTAAGTCTTCAAGGCCTCTGTTGTTTGTCCATGCAAAGTATAGAATTTTTAAATTTTTTATACCGCACGTGAGGACAAACAACAAGGACACAATATAAATACATACTCTTTTAATGAAAATAACTTTTTTATGCTCACGTAAAACTCACTTTCATCAAAGAAACTGCAACGGTATTGAGTGCACCGTGAACTTCAACCATCGCATCATGGGCGGCAAGAGCTTCAAATTTGTTTGGGGCGGTAACAAAAGGAAGGCCAGTTAACTCGGCAATTCTTTTAGCTGTTTTTTCGGCAAAACCTTTTCTTGTATTCAAGCCTGTACCTACGGCAGTACCACCAAGAGCTAATTCGTACAACCTCGGCAGTGTATTTTGAACTCTAGCGATTCCATTTTCAACTTGTGTTGCATATCCTGTAAAAGAAGAATTCGGTAAATTTGCGCGGTTTGATTTTAGTGGCTGGAATTTTTCACTAAAAAATATTTGATATTCTCTGTTTAAATAATGAAATTTCTTGGTAGTGAATTTGCGATTAAAACAATAAGATTTTTGCTTATCTTAAATTTTTGTTTAGTCCTAATAAACGCAAATACGAATAGAATAATAAAATATTTTTTATGCTAGAATTTGAATAAAAAATTTTTTCTTATAAAGTGTCATTTCACTTATTCGTGAATATTTATTGTGATAAATTTTTTGTTCAAAAAAATTAACATAAGTGAATCGTAATTATGCATACTGGAAAAATTTACCTGAGAATTCTTGACCTAAAGTAAGAGGCACAGCATCCTGGGTATGTGTTCTGCCGATTTTAATTATATCTTTCCACTCTTCGCTCTTTTTTTGTAAAGCATCGTGCAAAAGTTTGAGACCGGGGAACAAATGATTTTCTAACTCTAACGCAACAGCAATGTGCATTGCTGTTGGAAAAGTGTCATTTGAACTCTGCGACTTGTTCACGTGATCGTTTGGATGAACCGGGTTTTTCGAACCCAGTTCGCCGCCTAAAAGCTCTATTGCTCGGTTCGAGATAACCTTTAAAAAAATTTCAAACACACAAAATTATTAGAAATTAAAAATACACTTTTAAACAAAATATTAAGCATTGATATATACGAACATAATAAAGTGATAAATAAACTAACCTCATTGGTATTCATATTGCTTTGTGTGCCGGAGCCAGTTTGCCATATAACTAAAGGAAAGTGATCTTCATAAAGTTTACCGCTAATTACATCGTCGGCAGCTTTGCTGATTGCATCGGCAACTTTAGCATCAAGTCCGAATTCCTTATTGACTTCAGCAGCAGCTTTTTTTAAAATGCCCATGGCAACAATCACGCCTTTCTAAATAAAAAAAAAAAATAATAAATAATAAATAATAAATAATAAATAATAAAAATGAAATTTCACTAAAAATATACATGATTACCGGCATGCGTTCGGATTTGTCACCAATGGGGAAATTAATTACAGATCGCATAGTCTGAGCACCATAATATTTGTCGGCGGGTACCTTGAGTTCTCCAAAGGTATCTTTTTCTATCCTGTATTCCCCAGCAGCCTATAACATTAAAAATCATACAATTACTTATCTCTATTCTCTGGATCAGGCTCGAGGTATTAAAACAAGGTTAAAACTAACACTTGACAGTGTTATGATGTTGTATTTGTATTTATTTTCAGCCTTATTATATGGCCTTGAAAAGGGCTTTCGTGACATGATTGAAAATAATAATAATTAATAATTTCTGAAACAGCAAACGGTTTGCCAGATCAAGGACCGGTCAAACACTAATATTACTTCGCTCGAGTAAAAAAGACGTTGTTGGTTTCCCGCGGGCTCTCCCACTGTTCGTAGCAAGATAAGCGGAAATTTCTTATTGACTTGTATGCTCGTTCATGTGAGTGAGTATTAAGAATTAATAGTGGGGGCCGTTGCTACCAGTTTAACTTGTTTAGTTTTTTGTTTTTTCTCATCTGTAAGTCTGTCGTTCGACTTCCAAGCATCATACAGGTATATTTGTTTCGTTGATTTAGAAACACTATCTATATCTTTCAGCGCGCTTAAATTGTAAAATTTCATGTAAATATTGCACAAAAAAAATTTCAAAATTTTCGTAAAAAATTTCAAGTTAAGTATTATATATTAAAACCTTCAAAAATCATTTGATTTAACCTGTAAATAAAAATTTTAAGTTTCTTTCTCAGTTTTATTCACAGCTGTATGCATGAGACATAAAGATAATGACAACTTTAACGAACGATTAATTAACTGATTACTGATCGGTGTAAGCCAGAAATTTGCGGAATTAAAATTTTTGTGAAAAAACATGGAAATTTTGAATTTACCTAAGTGTAATTTAAATTGGACAAAAGTCTATATTTTTTTATTAATTCAAATATTTCAATAATACAGAATACAGAAGCATCCTTGATGCAGTAGAGATATTAATTAAAAAAAAAAAAAAAAAAAAAAAAAAAAAATTCATTTTCCTATTTTTTTGATTTAAATGAATTGATTTTTGATTAAAAAATTGATTTTATTTTTTAATTTTTTTCAATGAAATGCGTGCTTTAAAAACATTGTTTATCTAAAAACGTATAAACAAAAATTTTATTTGAAATTTTCATCTTTACGCTTAAAAATCGAATTAATAAAAAATATTAACTTTATGTTGTAAATTTTAACATTTTGCTGGGTCATTAACTTAAAAATTTTTGTAAAAAAATTAAAATTATCAAACAATGATAACTTTTTAAAGCTTAGAATTTTCTACGAATAAATTTTTTATTATTATACTTACTTAAAATGAAAATTTAATTCAACATTAATTATTTAATCGAAAATTTTTTTCTCGTAAAATCTAAAAAAGAGAGACTAGGATTATGTGAGTATGTACATACACGTATAATGACAGTAGTCGAATTCATTCTACTGTTAGTTTGTTAGTAAGAAATCGGTTTGTTAGTTTTAAAAATATTAGACTCCAGTCATTAGAGTAAATCGAAAATCTCATTGGTGTACATTTCGAGAAAGCTTTTTTGTACTAATAACGACTTCGTTTTTTAGATCATTTCATAACTGTAAAGGACAGGGATGCAATCACTCGTAAAAATTAAATATCTTTTCAAACTATAAAATTGTAGATTATGTACAAGTTTCAGAAAGTATTTTTGTATGAAAGTTTTTTATCATTAAAATTACAAGCTAACGTGTAAAAATATATAACTTTATTATATGTGTAGTACTTTGATGCAACAATACATATGTTATGCACAAGTATTAGATTAAAAATTTATTATTGGTGCATAAGTTTTTTCAAATTTAGTGGTCGAAAACAAATTTTTTAAATATAATAATTTAATAAAATTAATATGCTAAAAATTTTATATATTAATTAAATAATGGAGAAATAAACACCGTTGGTAATGAAAATATTTACGGAATTCAATTTAAAAACTTAAGTTTGTGCATTCGTTTTCCGTGACAATTATAAAACCCTTACTCTTCATTACAAGTTTTTGAATCCAAAATATTATTGACTTTTGCTAAAATCAACTATTACATTTTTGAAGCAAAAATTTTTTTTTAATAGATTTAAATATTATACTTTAAGCTTTTTAATAGTACTATATTTATAAAGTTTTGGTGGAAAGCTAGACGCTCCTGGTGCTTTATTTATAATAAAAGAAGTAATTACTTGAATCAAACGGATTTTTTTTTTCTATACAGAGATTATTTATGTAAATTCTTGCACTCGATATAAAATTACATTTTTAAATCTTTTATGTCACAAGTTATCGATTCTTTCTGTGGGCTCTTAAGTTCATAACCTAAAATACTCGTGAATGGTGACAAACTTTCCCGAAAATATTAAAGATATTTGGATATAAAATAATGATAAAACTTTGTAGTTTAAACTAGACTCACGTCACAATGCTCGCAAAACATATAATTTTTTCCTAAAAACATTGAATGAGTAGAAATTTCTTTTGCTAGAAATACGATATTGATTATATAAAGCTAAAGAAAAAATTGTATTATTTGGGGTACTTCGTTTAGTGTCAACAATGAAATCCATCATCAAGAGTAGTAACAAATGAATTAAACTCTGCATATTTAATCTTAGTTGTATCAACCAGTGATAAAACTACTTATAATAAAAAACAAAAAAGTGATCTACCTTTGCAAAACTTCGACACCTGGGCTCGCACATGTTAAGTCTCAGAGTTATGAAAGCGCTGATTTCCCGGGGTTGCCTTAGGCAGACGCCCGAAACTCTCTGCCTCAGCAGATTGAATGCCATTGTTGATTACTTTAAACGGTTTATCTAATTGTATTTCTTTTTAACAGGAGTGAGCTCCTGCACGCGACCGATCAGCTGGCAGTAAAATTGTTGTAGGTAGGTACACCGCGAGTCGCGACCGCGCCACCCGCTCTGCCTTCTCGAGACTCGAAAAGCGTCTGCTATTCTACTGCTATATTAGTAAGAAGCACGTGACGTCTGCTGTAAAAAAAGATACCTGGCGTACAGATTTACTTACTGTAATCATTTAATTTTTTTCGTAAAAATTGATTCTGTAAGTTAGTGATAGTTATTTATTTTCTTGTTAATTTTTTCAAGTTAATAAATGGCTGAAAAAATGTAGAATTTCTCCGTATAACTAAAAGTAAATAATAATAAAAATAATAATAACAAAATTACAGAACTGAATTCGATACATTTTTAATAAATTAAGTTTAACGACTATTCAAAAATATTTCAAGTCAGTAGAAGCTATCAAAGAACATCAAGCATAAATCATTTAAATAATTTTGGCGAGGGTTACACATGCACGGTGAGTTAAAGAAAAACGAGGAAACAAGCTCTAAAATATTTCCAAAGCCATAAAATAGCAAGCGTCAAATATTATATTGAGTATAAATAAATTAAAATCATTTTTCTAGTGTCCCACATACTCAGAGAATGAAAAAGAAAACGTGCTTTGAAGTTATTCAAAAGCCCCGCGGTGTAAGTAAGCGGTGGTTCAGGGGCGTCTCGATCGCCGCTTTTTTACGCGGCGCCTGCCTGCAGGCAGCAGCCGCCGCTGGCTGGCTGGCTAGTGGCTGCGCCCATATCATACAGGGCCGCGCGCAGCGCGAACACGACGTTCTAAAAGAAAAAAAAAAAAAAAAAAAAAAAAAAAAAGAATAATAAGCGCACAGTGTGTGCAGACAGTGAGTACGGCAACAACAAGGAGAGTTTAGTTTTTAGCAGTTGCTCGTGTCAAACAGTAGTGTCTACCGTCAAATTAAAGTGTACGAAAATTCAAAAAAACGTGGGTGTGTGTATGTGTGCTTTTTTTCAAATCAAATCAACAAAGTGTGGCAAGACTAAGTTGAGTAGTCGTCGGGCGTCGTCGCCGTCGTGCTCGGGTAAAACTCAGCCGGCGCCGAGGATAGTGTGTTTGATCCGCGGTTAAGAGTGAGAAGGAGGGGGAGCAGATATTACTGAAGGGGCCACGGCCAAAATTATGTGCATCGGTGTTTCATGACGAAGAAACGGCCGCCATTGTCGCGGCTTTGCCCAAAAGAAACCCCCCCACCCGTAAGGAGGAACCATCGAAGTTATTAAGGACTCCTTGATTAGCGCGCGAGGCTAACCGCCTTTCCTGGACGATTTTTACGTAAGTCTTCTTTGTACTTATTACTTCATCAGTGCTAAGCGCGGCCTGCCCAACTCGCAATGTGCATGTCCCCCTTTTTGTTTTCTTTTCTTTCTTACTTTTTTTTTTCTGTTTTGATCAACGCCAGCCGTTTGATTTGTTTTTATATTACGGCTGCAGCACGCAGCGCGCGGTATTACCCCACATATCTTCCTAACCTATGTAGCGCGAATTTTTTTTCACGTTTATTTCTTTCGAGGGGAGGACCAAGCGTGAGACACACTTGAATTGAGACGCTCCATCGATTTTTACTATTCCCCGTGTTTACTCGTATTTCGGGTGTATCAAAGTTTCATTCATGATCTGCGATTTCAGTCGTGATATTTTACACACCTTTAGGCGACATGGTAGTGGAACTTTATTACTTCTTTTTTAACGCTGCAATCAAGGACTTGATTTGTCGATAAGAGGTACTACTAGCCTCCCACCCTTTTGTTTTCTTTTTCGCTCAGACCTTGTTTACTTGTTCAACAGCGCTCTTGTTTTCGATCATAGTGCAGTACTGATCTTGCACGCTTTATAATAGTTTTTCAACCGAGGAGACAATTTTTAAAGAACATAATCAACAACCATGTTTTTATTTATTTTATTCATTGTACACTTGGCTGAAAACCTGCGTGGATCATCTGGGAGAATAGCCTGAATTATACTGTTAATGTGTCGAAAAGCCCGGGTGATTGATCTTTCACTCTCTCATACGTGTCTTGTTTTTTTTATTCGCCTCAAGGTCTCAAATAAGTGTAACCTTGAAGCACTCATTTGGAGAGGAAAAATAAATCAGTGATAAAAAGTTATCGAAGAAATGAGTTTTTTCGGATGCTTTTGAAATTATTGCAGTCGCGTGAATTTTCATTCACAAAATGATTTTTTTAAAGTAAATTTTACACCAAGTTTTTCTAAACAATGGTGTTTTTGAATAATCACCTGCGCAAAGAGACTCTACCGGAGAAAAAAAAAAAGAATGTATTCAATTTTTATTTTATGAATTCTACAAATCTAAAAATACAAGCTTATCTATTTTTATAACTCATCCGAGTAATAATTTAGCGCCGCGTTTTTCTGCAACACAAACACGTAAAAAGATGTATGTACATAATATGCGTATAACGTCTACCTAGATCTTTGTTTTTCAATTATAATCATTATTTTATTTTTTATTCGCAAGCTTTTTCGGTCAATGTTAAACGATAAAATACATTTGATTTCCCTCTTTTTTCTTAATATTATTTTTATAATCCGGTGAATTAGGCGCAGGAATGACGGCATCAAAAAGCGAAGGTCAAAATGATAATGAACACTTGGTAGGTTGTTTTTTTTTTTTTTTCTTTTCTTTATACGTTGTTTTCGCAAGATCTCATGTGCAACAGCTGCGGTTTTTTTAGTAAATTTTGGCGGGTTCTTTTTGTACCTTCTGTGTTCGTTTTTCTAACCAGCCATAGAAGTAAGCAGCATGAATTAATGAATCATTTATTCAATAGGCTCGCCGTGTGAGAATTTACGAAACAGTGAAAAATGTAATTTGCAATAAAGATGTCAAAACAAAATAGGAAAAATCTCCCAGGCTTCCGGTCTCTCCGGTTTGAGATAAAGTTGTGATAGATAAAAAAAAAAAAAAAAAAAAAAGAAAAAAAAAGGAGAGTTGGAACAACGAGAAATTTAGTGAAAAAAGTCAAAAGCAGCATCTCCCCTTCTCCGATGCCGCTGCGGTACTTATATAGGTCAGGCGCGCAGCGACGACCAGGCACTCGATATCGAGGTCATTGGCTCCAGCTGTGTGCTGCACAGCCATAGCACCAGCCAGCAGATCCTCGCTTCTTTGTGTACGTCTACCTACATATTACATCTATAATCAAGCGCCAGCTCGGGCTGCTCAGTGCTCGGGGTTCATACCCGGTCGATAAGGCAGGGCCTCGCAGCTGCTACTGTGGCTTTCAGTGCGAGACGCGCGGGCGCGCGACCTGTTCCTTTCTTTCTTTATTATTTTGGGGATCCTCAGCTCTTCTATTCTCCATCCTACCGCGACTGACCTACTGCTGTGCCCTATATTTCTACAACCCTGTCCTGCACCATAGGACGCGGCTCGAGACGCAGGTTCTTATTATTTGAGCCCTTGCTACCTATACTACTTCTATCTTTAAATTAGATTAGACTAGACTATTCAATTCATATCCATGCTAATTAAATAAATTTGTTTGTACATTACTGAATCATAATTTTTTAATTTTTATTGATACATCCCCTTGATGATCGTTCCTTCAGGCAGAGTTACTTATAGTTCTTTAAAAAAATTGACCAAGATCGCTGTAGAGAAAAAATTATTTTTTTTTTCCTATTCTTTCTTCGCACTTTAAGGGTTTTTAATCATGAAAAAGATTGGTAAAAATAAATACATGTTTTTTCTCTGTGCCTATTGAAACCTTACTTACTAATATTGAATTTAAAAGAATACATTTTTTTTTAAAACTAGTGTTTTGAGCATTGCTTTCGGTCTGTAAAGATATAATTTATTCTAATTTATTTATCAAAAACCTCGTCGAAAATTATGATTTTCGTTAACCTTACCTCCACGGAGATACTTTTCTTAAAATTTCAACTATACTTTAAAGTGTGAAATAAATAAGGGACTTAAACTACTCGATATCGCGATAAATGTAATCCTACGGTATCAATCTAAAATATATATTTTTTAGAACGAATATACCTGACTATCGATAAATATAATTAAAATTATTTACATAATGAAATCGCGTATCGAATTAAGACTTTTTTCTAGAACTGTACCGGTGAGATGTGTTTCCAAAGCTTTTAAACTCAAAATTAGGAGAACCTGACAAAATATTTGTTTTCTGTATCAATTTTAATGGTTTTGATTAAAATGTTTAATAAAAAACTTTTGTTTCATTATTTTACTTTCTATTACTTGCAAGTGTGACAAATAATGAAAAATACATTTTTTTAACTTATATATCAAACAACGTCATATAAAGTCGAGAAAAATTATGCAACATTACGGCGATAAGATTTTTCAACCAGCCGTTTAATCAATTAACTGTACGTTGGCTATAAAATTCAAATTAAAAGTTCCTTCTATTATTTAAAAAAAAAAGAAAAGAAAAAAAATTCCATGGGTAAAAATATGCTTTGGTGCAGTGCAATAAAATCTAAAAATCAAAACGATCAGCGCGCCGAGCAGCGCGCCAAAAAAGGACGCGCGACCGTGGAAAGATATAAAAATTCCTTGGGGTTTTATAAAGAGCGCCGCTTGGAATTTTTTTTTGATATCAGGTTTCGAGAACAACATAGGCCCTTCTGACAAAAATTTCTCCCTTTCGAAATCTTTAGTTCAATTAAAAAACTCCACCAAGTAACACCACGTTAAAATAACCACTCGGGTTCATTAGCCTCGTTTTCGAAAGTTTCTCTTTTTTAGTTTTTTTTTTTCTCCTTCTCTTTTCTGTTTTGCCGACCTATCAATTTGGAAGTCGGTGAGAGGAAGAATAAACTCGACTTTGAAACCTTCGAAAACGAGTTCTTTCGCAATCTTTTGCTTCTGAAGTTTATGATTCTGTGTTGAGCGAAGGAAATTTGCGTACAAGCTTCACTTCACGTCGTTGTGTATTTTTAAATAGTAAAACATAAATAAAAATAGTGAAGCAATTAAGAAAAAAAGGAAGCAATCGATGAAACTAGAACACCATTTTCTATTATTTTTCATTCAGTTTTGCAAAGATTAAGATAATTTTACAAATTGATTAAAAACATTGAAATAAAAATTCGAGTAAAAATTGGTAACTATTTATATATGTTTTTTTGCACATACTTTTTTTGGACTTAAAACCAATTATTTCTAGATTGATCTCACGAAAATTTTTTATAGTTATCGAGGTAGTTACCAAGTAATAAATGAAATATATATTGCCATTCTATCATAATCCTTAGGTAAATAAACTGGGTTTTTTTGTTTGTTCATCAATTAATTCAATTCACCACAATTTCTTGGGGTTTTTGAGCAGGAATATTTTACTTCTAGGGAGTGAAATTAAAAAATGTCTCAAAACACTTTTAATGTGCTCTGATGGATTATTTACTACCGTTGTTTGTATACTATTTTTTATTACAAAAACGCCTTAAAAGCGCAATTTTCTTTCCAGCGTACGAGAGCAGAGACGACGTAGATTATAGCTTCGACGCGCATGAAACTTCATCATTTTCTTCAAAGTTATCCACTCGAGACTTCCGCTGTTTATCATTTATTGATAACGAGAAAAAATAAGAGATGAGTAAGAAGTTGACTTGAAAAATCAATAGTTTTTCCTTTCCAAAATTTCACAACTTTTCAGACATTCATTTCTTTCTATTCACTCAAAGTAAAATCATGGAAAAGTTTTTAAAAACTTTGTAAAGCAATATTTTCTCAAATTTTAGTGAATCCTATTAATGAAGTGATGAATCATAAAGAAAAAATAAATTTTATTTTTCGACTAAGATATTATAATAAAATAAACTTCACAGAAAGTCAGATAACATAATTCATTTGATGCGACTGTTGGGATAATACATAAGTATAAGTTAATTTACGCTGCAACCATGTAATTTATTCGAAATTCATTCAAAAGTCTTGTGTAATTGGTTAGTTTTATCAAGCATGAGTGAAATTAAAACATTTTTTAACTTGCTAATTTTTATACAAGTAATCGAGCAAGTAATAATAAAAAAATCTAAAATCAAGTTTCTTTTTATAAACTATATAAATCTGAAAAGTTTAAACTTAATTCAAAGCAGGCAGTACTAAGTAGGGTAGGTCGAGGGGTAGGTAACATCAAAAGCCCCGTCAAAACAAACGCTCAGCAGAACAGAATCGATCCTCAGCTGCAGCAGGATGAATGAACCTCGGCCTTGCACATAGCCCTTAACCCACATAATCTTTTGCGTACACGATGATTCAGCCGGTGCGTGTCTATTCAATTAGCGGATATGGAATTACACATTCGTTACATCAGATGTGGGTCAAGCTCTGGCCATTTTATTTTTAGATCAATTTTATTTTATTTTTTCTTTCATAATATACCTACTTGGATTTTCTCTCTGTTTACAATAAATTTTTCCATTTTTACTTACATGTGTTTACGAGCGAGACGGCGTGGCGGCATTAGAGTGAACTTTTAATAACGCCAGGCATTAAAAATAATTCAGTTCATTGAACTTTCTAATGTCGCGTCTTTTTATGAAGCATCATCATCGTGCCAAGTTCGATTTACTTACTCGGGGTGATAAATTCTCAACGATTTGCTGTGTACATTAATATCAGATGTATAAATATATTACTATAAACTTTTATGCCGTACGGTTGATAAACTTGAATTTATGAGTTTAATGAATATTAAATTTTCTAACGAAACAATATTACTAAAGTATCTCTAAAATATCTATTCTAATATTGATCAATAAGATCTTTATATTCACTATTTAATAACTTCGGTTGATTTTGTTTTTAATGAAAATTTTTGTGATCAATTAAAAAGAAAGCAATTCTAGTTTTATTCGCACCTTAGAAACTTTAATTTTATTTTAAAAAAAATTTTTTTGTCGATGAAAACTTGTTTTTTTTTTACCTCGTTTTTTACAGAAAATTAGTATTTTTAAGAATTTATTTCACTCACTTGTAATAATCTTTAATTTAATAATTACGTTAAAAATGCAGTTCAAAAAGAAAATTTAAATACTAATCACGTTAATAATGGTTTTTTTTTTTCTTTATAATGAAATTTCTCCGTTGAAGAGTGACAAGTGTCGAACCTACAGAATTTCAAAATGAAGAAATTGCTCAATGCAAATGATCGAATGAATAATTAAGCACTCTTCAGGAATAAACTTTCCTGGCCGTCTGACACAAAATCAAAGTGCCAATAATCCGATGGCACCTAAATTGATTGTAAAACTTAATTTTGATAAAAGTTCACTGATTTCACCATTTTTTAGTATATGTACTTGTAGAAACCGCATATTCGTTGAAACTAAACTTTAATTTTTTAAAAGACATGTAACTAAAATATAATGAACTTTTTAAAAAGAAAGAAAAAAGTGAGGTTATCACCTTGCTGCTCGACAGTACATAATTATGTACATCTGCGATTTAAATTTACAATCTCTATAGTACAAACGAAGAAGGTCGAGTGTGTTCATGAATGAGTTACGCGATCGAGCGTAGTGGCTAGATAAAATTTATCCCACTCTTACGCAGTCGCGTCTGAATGAAGTCATGATTGAAGACAAAATTCGTTTTTTTTTTTTCTTGAAGTTTTTTCTATAAATGTTACAACGTTATTTAATCATCCAGAAGTT
Organism: Encarsia formosa; assembly: GCA_038277355.1. NCBI lineage: Eukaryota > Metazoa > Arthropoda > Insecta > Hymenoptera > Aphelinidae > Encarsia > Encarsia formosa. Next base: position 17,002,523 of record CM076185.1, read on the forward strand.
CTTTCGTTATCTAATCAAAGTTATTTTTAAGGAGCTTGAGAGAAAAAAAAATTGGAAAATCGCTGCGTAGTTTTCCCCTGTTTGCTTGCAGTTTTCAAGTTTCCACCGTCCCGATACTTTCTGCCGTATCCAATATGCTGCACACGTACGTTGCTGACGGGTAAACAGATTAAATAAGACGAGAGTCTCTAAAGTTAGAAAATAAAAAAAGGTAAAAAATTAAGATAACGTGCACTTTTTCGCTAAACTGTTTCTGCTTTTGTGAATATATTTATCCCAAAATTTATCCCGTTAATTCGAGACATTCGAGCTTAATCTGTCTACTTTCCGGCAGCCGGTTGTCGAAGCCAAGGCAGAGCAACAATTTTCCACTTCCAAACATAATCCTTCGTAGCTACCAATAGATAAATTTTTTTTTTATCTTGCGATAACAAAAATAAATATTTAAGATGGAACAATAATTCTACAAATTACAACAACAAAATCTATGTTGAATTTAAAGTTAAAATTGAAACCGAATTTTTACCATCCCATTCGTTTCATTTGGTTGAGTGAACAAAAAACGTTTATAAGATTATTTCAAGTATGCGTGAGAGTTTCTTTAGAGTGTGTATTGTTCTGTGGTTATAACCGTTGAAAGTATAAAAATTTTTTTGAACTTGAAATCAACATTTAAATAAAAAATATTATCAATCATTCATTATACTACACTATACTACACTTTATTATAATTTTTATGCGTATTAAATAAATTTGTAATCTTTCTTTTTAAATTTTATTCTTTAAAAATTATATTTTTTCTGAAAATGCCTTCGGGAATCGATCAAGTGATTTTTCCCGCTTCTGATATGTTGAGTAGGAGGTGTTAAGCAGGCTCACGCGACTTTTTTCTATAAGGTAAATACGAGGGTCAATATTCTTAAAGTTTTGAAAAATTATAGTTTTACCGTAGATTACAATTCTAAAAAAAATTGCAGGTAGACGACCTAAATTTTGAGATATTACAATTACAAATTTTTGTTTTTAGAACGATTCCTTATGGAAATCATAGATAATTTTCCCTTCACCAAAAAAAAAAAATGAATTTTTGAATCTTTCATAAAAAAACAGATCGTTGAAAAAATTCGTATCAATAATTTATTTTATCCAGAATGGTAAAAAATAAATTAAAATATAGGTCGACGGACCAACTTTCAAGAAAAAAAATGAACATTTCAAAATGAAGTGATCCTAACTTACAATTTTCTCTCAAAAATATACGAATGCAACTTTAATCGTTTGATTTAGCTCGTTTAAAAGCATATAAATCTCGATATAAATTCTAATCCTAAAAATTCTGAATTTACATTTTACCGTTACACTTTAATTAGTAGAAGTTACGTTAATTTAGCCTCCAAAAGCTTTAATAAGTACAAAATTTTTCCATGTTGAATTATTTATAAGTCTACATTTAAAAATCCGTGATATTATTAAAGAAAATTGAAAAAAAAGAGTTGCCATGAAAATTTGATAATACATAAAGAATATGTATTGGTTAGATATGTATAAAATCTGTATCTTTCAAAATTGACCTCCAAAATCTTTATTTTTACTCTCGTTTTTACTTTGTGAATAGATCAAACCTACATGATTTATAAAATTTTTTCTTCACGTGGCTTACTTTAAGAGTGAATGAAATCTGTCAATCTCTTAGAACAGTACTTTGCAAACAGTATTTTTTATAATGCTAGCAAAAAATAGTAAGGTAGGTGTACCTAATATGGCCCTGTGCCTAATATGGCCCCCCCGCCCCCCTGTTATTTTGAATATGCTCGATATGCGGCATCTCTAAAAGGTAGGAAGAAGTCAAAAACACTGAATTATGAAGTTTTGAGTTGTTTAGAACATTTTAAAATTATTTTTGCGCACGCCTTATAACTAAAACTCCTTTCGTATACCTTTGTTATTATTTTACGTTGTGATTAAATGGTTTACCAGAAGATTTTGACACACCTGACCAAAATTTTCACTCGAATTTTCATAAGTAGCCTCGATTTCGAGCTCGATTTGTTATTGTTTCAGCTTTAAAATGCGATTTTAGTTTTTGTTCAACTCGTTTTCTAACGGATTTTAACTATAACTTTTAAATTATAACTTAAAGTATAACTTTTTATACTGCAGTGTACCTAATATGGCCCCCCGCGAATTAGTAGAAATACCGGTTTTAAGAGTCCTTAGTTTCATATTTACTTTTCAGAAAATCCTATCCTAATGTTATTTAAGAAAAATAAATTTAATTATTTCAAAGCTATTTTTTTTCATGTTATAATTAAAAAAACATTCTAGCTCAAAAAACAAACTTTGATAAAAATTTAAAGTTGTAATTTTTCTACTGGTTGCAAAGCTTTCAAAAAAATTGTAAAAAAGGCTCAATTTTCAAATAAATAATTTTTAAAATAATGAAAATTTTGAAGTTTTTTAAATCTCTTATCCTGATTGATTTAAAAAATAGGAACAAACCGCAATTAAAAAATAATTTTAAGGGGGCCATATTAGGTACACAAATTTTTGGTGTCTTAAAAAAACGTGTTTTGGTAAATCCTCTGGCATTTCAAGCTCATTGATCAAAATCGAATGCACAAGGTCTCATTTTAAAGCTCTTGAATTAACCTTTAAAATGAGACCTTACCCATCAAAAAATATTGATTTGATTCGACACAACGTTCATTCTCGTTTAGGGGGGCCATACTAGGTACAGGTACCTTATTTTATATACCTGGTAGCTCTAGCGGAGCTCTCGTATGACCCAAAAGACGAATCTAGCTTTACTTGTGTGTATTTTCAAGAGATAAAAAAAATTTTTCATGCGTGAAAAGTGCGAACTCCTGAAAAAAAATAGTTTGAGTCGAGGTTTGAGTTGTTTAATGATTGCACATGATTTCCCATGTATGTGCTATATATGGATCTACTACCTTAAAATAAGGGATTATTGAAATAAAAAAAAAAAATTTTGCGAGCATGCAAATTTTTTTTTTACTTATTTAAGTCAAGTAAAGATTTAAATACAAATTTTTATTTTTTTTGCGTTTGCATGTCATATCTGTTCGTGTCATCGGACGCACAAATAAGACTTAAAGACTTTGAAGGTTCTTTGTTACAATTCAAAAATCTCTCCTTTTTTTGCAAACGTAAACACATCATGTCATAAACGCGATAATATTAATTTTTATTAATCAAACAGTTACCTTATCGTTTGCCGTACATTCTATACTTGTGTTGTGCTTAGTTTTTAAATTAAATAAAACTTTGATTATTGCCTAATTTTTTATAAAAATTTTTAATATTAAAATAAATTATTATTTTTTTACCATAAAAATTAATAAAATTCGAAATGAGAAAAACTGTTGATTTTTTGACTTTTGACAAGGCCGTGAGATAATACGATAATTGATAAAAACATATTTTAAGTTATCATTCTGATTGTCCATATTCTTATGAATCGAATAAAAATATCGATCAAAAAATTTAACAATTTAAAAATTCAACCGTTATAAAATAAAAAAAAAATTTTTTACCAGTCAAAAATTTTATGATAAATGCAATTTTCTCATTCCTAATCTCATTTATTATACTAAAATTACGGTCTATTTTAGTCTTACTTTTTTTTAATAAAACTTAACTTGATTTTTTTTTCAGAAACTCAAAATGAGGGATGACGGCGAAGATGAGGATGCTGGAGCATCCTCATCAAGCTCTGGGACAACTGTCGCATACATGTAAGTCCATTCAATATTTTTTTGAATATAATTTGTGTAAGTAAATTTTAATGCCACGTGAAAAATTTATTTGGGAGGGAAAAAAATAACTAAATCTTAATTTTTTCAATTAGATATGGTTAAATCAGAAAGACAGTTAGTAACTTGGGCATTGGGCATAACTTTAAATCAAAACTTGTAAATAGTAATTCTTCGAAACTAAAACGATTATTGAATATCGGAATTGAATCGGGGATATCAAACACAAAGTTAGCCACTTAGAAAAATGTGAAAAATATATCAATTTAATTAAATTTAAATAATTCAAAATTGACGAGTTGAAGTTAAACTTCTTATCTGGAGTTTTGCATGAGGATAAAAATACGATAGCCTTTGGATAAATGCGCAGCTAACTTGATTGCGTTAAATTTTTTGTTCGGTATCATCGTCTGTTTTATTTGTCGATACAATAATTCTGGGATCCTGGTTGAAATTTTTTGGATCAAAGTTGTTTAATATACAATTCAAAAAACCTCCACTATCGAAAAAACGGTTGAAGGATTTAATTTTCTCATAGTGAAAAAATTCTTCCGATTCATGAGGTGATAATCTTAATTGAACAAGTCGGTGTAATGCTTTTAATGATGACGTCACATAGAAGGAAACAATTTTGGTTGGTTATTTTTTCATTATAAAATCATGCATTTCGTTGATATTTTTTTAATAATAAAAAAGATTATGCTATTAAGTACGATCATTTTACTTTTATTTCATCTTCAACGTCAATGAATATTTTCAGTACACGGGGAATCGAACCCAAAATTTCCTTTTATATATACATATATATAAAACAGGGTCAAGTTGTCTCGTTTGGCTGAAACATTGCTATTCCAATCGAAGCATGAAACGCAGTGAATAAACAATCTACGTGTAATTTAAAAATTATAAAGTGATTTAATTACAATTGTATGAGTCTTATCAGGTGTCAAGCTTGTTTTTTTAAATAATCATAACTCTCCTTAACTTTTATCTCATTGCGGTTTTGAAACTGTCTCTGCACATATGTGGCGTTGAGGTTAAGTCGAAAGTTCACCTTGCAATCGTCGAATTTTTTTCTTTTTATTTGCATATTGTTTTTAATTCTTGAGGCAAAAATTTACAACGTTTTAGTTCGGGTTATAATTTTTTTTTTTTTTTTTTTTTTTTTTACACTTTTATATAACATTTGTTTTTTCAAATTTGTACAAATTGTATTAATTATACAAAAAGTCTCATTATATTTATCCTATTAAAAAATTAATTTTTAAAAAAAGGCCTACGCTACAGTTTAATTGAAAATAAGTGATTAATAAAAATGTGAGTTAATATGTTTGAGTATTATTTGACTCGTAGTTCGTTCTCGATATTTCGCAGGGATCATTTGTAATATACTTTAGTTTTTAAAAAATTTGTTGAAATTTTGTTTCATGAAAACACCATTTTTTTAGAATAGATATAATAAAAATCAAATGTGGCTGAAACAATATTGATACATTTTTTATTTACTAAATAAAGTCCAAATTATAGCTCGGTCTCATTTCTTACTTGATAAAAAGTGATAAAAAAAAAGTTTTTAGATTCAACTATGGGCTTGTGGGTTACTGTGGATTTAAAAAAGTTAAGAAAATATCAAATATAATTTTTTTTCCATTTTTATTGACCCACGAATCAAATAGCTAGTTTGATAATACCAAGGCTGTAACTGTAAGATTGGATATATAGTGTATACATATAATGTGCTAAGGCTAGACAACATCATGAATTATTAAATTCTCGATTAAATTGCTGTTAAAAAATCATCATCCAAATATTAACTGTATAATGTAAAAAAAATCATCGAATATAATATTTAAAATCAGCCCCAAATTTCAAGTTGGCTGGGTAAATAATCGTTTCGACGAGAATTCGAAAATTTTAATTCTGTACAATAAATTGAATATGAACATGAAGTTTGAAAATCTTCAATAATTGAATAAAAAAAGCGAGTCACGGTAATCGTTTACTTATTTGAGATACATATCTGTAAAATCCTAAAAAAGCTTTCTGATCCAGGAAGATTAGAGAAACCCCCGTGTGTTTATTGAATCTATGGGTATTATTATGCTACACACATAAAAAAAAAAGACTCACGTGATTGACCTTCGAATAATGAGAAACAAGCAGTAGGCAGGAGGGGCAGCCAAGCCAACAGCAGCGCCACCGCGCGCGCGGCCGCGGCCGGGCCGATGGGGAGCTTTGCGCGCTCCTGCCGCTTGCGAATGATCAGTTTGGCCGCGACCGCCGACCTGATTAAACTGTCCGTCGGTCGTACTCTCTATTCTTCGTTCATCCTGATTCAAACAAATGATTCGGATACTGGAAAAGAGCCCTCGTGATCGAAGAGACTAGTGTCGTGTTTAATTTCATATATAATACATGTATACATTGTGACCAGAAGTTGAGCGAGCTCATGTTATTCTCATCTAGGGAACCGTAATCAACTTACGAATAGTTAGAAATTATTTTGTGATAGTGTAAGTGTTGTGTGTGTTTTCCCAAGAAAAACAGCTGTTGAAGAAGCCGGTCGTAGTTCGTCGGCGACGGAGGCGCTCGCAAGCCGATAAGAATTAAGGCTGCCAGGCGGGTGGTTGGCGGGCGGCTCCCAAAATAGATCGTCGCATGATACGTGTCTTTTTTCTTTTTTTTTTTTTTTTTTTTTTTTTTAACACTTCTTACTTAAAAAGAAGAGAGAAGAACAATCATCCGTGGGATTATACTCTCGCTTAGGAGTATAAACGATTAATATTCTCACCTATCGCCATAGAACTGATCATCCAGCCTCCTGCAGAAACTTCTTATCTTCTCCGTAGAGGCTGACGCTACAAGTACCATATACACGCGCAGCAGCATATGAATTTAATCTCGTAATAACGAGGACGTTGACATCCGAAGATTGCTTTGTGCCATACCAATGCTGCTTGTCTTACTGTCGTATGCACCTGATCTGCACTAGGCCACCTGCTTTTGAAAACAACGCTCGGTTGTTATTTGTAAACAAAAACATCGAATTCTAAGCTATCGTAGTTGAAAAAAAAAGAAAAACTGGCCAATGAATGCATAAAATTGTAAAAATACAGACGATGAGCGTATATTTGTTTGTTGAACCGCTGAAAGTTTGAGAAAAAGACGGGTCATGGACAAGGTTGTAGTCTCAGTCGGGCGGCCGAGTCGCTAGACCATGTGGCACATGCAGCATCACCAGCAGCAGTACGCGAGCAGAGGTATGGCACCCACGCACCACCATCAGCAGTACCACCACCAGGTGAGGACGTCGAGCAGCACCGTGTCCTCGAGGATGATGCCACCGGGCCTCGACGCCTACCGCCATCTCAACACCGGCTGCGGCTACGAGGACGAGCCCCGGGTCGTCTACCACCACCAGCAGCAGCACAGATCCCTCCTTCCCCAGACACCGGCTACTCCATCCGTTCATCACCATCAGCAGCAGCAGCATCATCTGGTTTCCAATAGTAATCCAGGACCTATGACGGATGTCGTTCCTTACGGCAGGTTTGAAAAAGCCCTTTTTTTATATTTTACAACAGGGCTCGATCTCTCCTCAAGCGATTATATTGCTTTCTCTTCTCGGACTCTGATAAAATAAAAACTCATTCAAGATTCCCAGTGGTGTAGTCTCTCGTGGTCATGCACGTCAAGGTTGGAAAAAAGCCTCGAAAAAACTACCTCGTTTATAAATTATCTCAACTGTTCCTTTTTTTCCACTCGTGCATTGTCTTTTCGATGATTGCAGACGTGCAGCCGCTAAACACTTAGTATAAATTATTAAAACGCGAAGCTACAAGTGTTTTCTTTATCGCTTGAATTAATTTCACTTTTATTTTTAACACGCGCCAACTTAAATTTTTTATCGCTTTTCAATAAAACTACTCTTCTGCAATTATAGTCAATTTAAGTTTATCGTTCTATACAATTTTTTGTCTACATATAATATATTATTGAATCACTTTTCTTTTCGATGTTGCTTTTTTTGGGTTGAATTTAAATTTACCGAGATAATCGTTTAGTGATTTATTAATTTTCGTCAACAACTTTGAGTCTATAAATCAAAAGTTTAGTATTGAAAAATAATAAAGGGCGAGTGTAATGCCGTTAATACAGTATATACGAATAAGTAGGTATAAAGCGTATGCACTATAATCATCAGAGTGCAAAAGCCTCGCCGGCTTCTCCCACACATCAACTACTTTAACTCATCGGCGCTCGACTTATCCTATATTCAGCGGCGTCACGTGCTGCTCGCACGTGCAATTATTATTGTATCTTACCTCGGATGCACGTCTTTATCGCTAAAGTTTCTCTCTTTTTTTTTTTTTTTTTTTTTTTTTTCTTCTTCGTCACGTGATCTATTATATCTAGGGATGAAACTAGAGTGCTTTTTTTTATAGTCATTATCACTTTTTCATTTACCGAGAATCGAATTTTCATCCAAGTATCCGATGCGATTATTGTTTCGATGAATCGAATTTTTTTAATATAATCTAAGAACTAGTGAGAGGCACAAATATTGTTGTATTCATTTTACAATAAAACTATTACTTAACAGAAAAAAAGTGATTGAAAAGTTTTTAGATTTCAAATATCTATAAAAACCTCTGACCCTAAAAAATTCAAGCTCCTCAAAAACTTTTGTATTAAAAAGAAAATGTGATCACACTTGCACGGCTTTTTTGTTTAGTATGAGTAAGTTTTTTTTTGCAACTTCGAAAAAAAAATCTTTCAGTTTTACAGCTCAAAAAAATAGCATAAAATTATCTTGGATCATTTTTTTGTAGGAAAAAAATAAAATTGCTGATAAAGCGTTATAGTCCTGTTTTTCCTCCGCGCATAAAAAGAAAAAAAAAAAAGGTTTGTTCATAAAATAGAAGAATATTTGAGTACACCGGAGAGTTTGACGGGTCGAAACCTTGGAACATAATATCGCGATCGTCTGGAACAAAAGTCCAAATATTTGGCGTGACTCGTCACTAAAATCACGAACATCCTTGATCTCCTGTATTATAAAGTTACGTACGTTTAACACCAAGAAGAGTCGCATCTCGAAAATTCTTCTCATGCAGTAACTTGTTATGATTATGATTTTTTTGGTATTTACTTCTCCGGCAGCTTTTGCGAAATGGGCTGAGTGCGTGCAATATTTTGACCAGACATCGTAAAACCGTGAATTTTTGTGTTTATGGGAAGCGGAATATTCATGAAGAGAATGTTGTCTCGTGCAGCAGCAGCATCAGCATCAGCAAAAGCAGCACAGGTTTTTATGACTACGGTAAAAATACAGCGCGAAGTTGTCGTCGTTTTTAAATTCGTGGAATTTATTAAAGAGTCAGTTTTTTTTTTGTAAATGAATGAGGTTCAAAAGGTTTTTTTCTGTCTCTGTCTCTAGCTGCTTTTATTTCTTGTTTTGGTTTAATATAATCATTGCTTCTAAATAACAATCTGAAACTTTGGCTTTCCAATCAATCTGAGATTTTCTACAATTTATCTTGTTTGTGTGCAAACTAAGTTGATTCAAACAAATGTATCTTTATTTCACTAAGTAACCTTACGTTAATCAATCCTTGTTGAAATTGATGACATTTGTACATACTTTTGAGCTTTAAATTTTAAAAACCCGAGTGTTAAATTTTGCGGTTCACAAGTCAAAAAAAAAGTTTATATTTTAGATTTTCCATTAAAATTATCTCGAAAATTATGGTAAACTGACGATGTAAACTTATAACAGGCCGGTAACTAGAAACTTTTTTTTTTCTAAGTAGCTGGATAAAATTTTTTTTCTGTATAGGTAGAAAGACGTACGTTATGACGATAGTTTCAGTTAACCCGATTTACGTCACACCTGCGCTCGCGGTTTTCATTGCACCGCGCGCTACACGATTTATAAACAAAAAAAATTGCGTATAGGCTCATCTTCGAAAGAGCGTAAGCTGTAAAACAAGTTAGTTTCCTTTTTTACTGACGTCAGATTTCTCGTTACGACAATGAAATTTTGTAAAATTTACGGCTCTTTTATTTATCGGCTTTGTTGTTCGCATTTATATTTTGACTTTAATTGTAATTCTGTGTGAGGAGTTTAGAAATTAATGAATTTTTGTATCACGCATTTTGACTTAATAAATAATTTAAATAAATGGGTAAATTTTTAAGGAATGAAGAAATGTATTTATGGGTGACTAAATTTTATTCATTTATATTCTTGTACGTTTTAATTTTGAATAGTAAATAGAAAGCTCGATAGAAAGTATAGACCCATTTTTTCTAGATGCTTGCAAACTTGACGGCCTTTTGGAATCGAAGTAAGCCATACTTCATAGTCCCTTCAAAAATATTGAACACGTATTTTTCATTTTCTCGAGTATAACTCCAAAAATTGCATTGTTTATGCACATTTCAAAAAAGTCGAAAATTTAAAGCAAAAATAGAGAAGTTATGATAAATAGTAAGATAAGGGTTTAATTTAAAGGTCCTTTGATGTCCTATCGAATCAATAAAAAAAATTTCAATTTTTCTAAAAATTCAAAAAAATATCTTTAAAAAACGAAAAAAATGCATTTTTTTTAGAAATAGTAATTTTTTGTTGAAATTTTAACCACGAAGAGAAAATCATAAACATAACTTTGATGTATATAGAACTTTCCATTTTTTGTTAATGGTCCGTCCATCTGTATCTGTTCATGCAGAGCGAGAATTAGACCATCTCTGCAGATTATCTTCGAAATCGCTAAATAGAGATCTAGGCCTATTTAGAGAACTGGACCATCTCTGATTATCTTCTTAAATATTCTAAGTATGTTTTTTACGTTAAAAATAAGGGGACACGTATTTTTTTTTCGCCAAAAGTAAATCATGCAACCAAAATGCAGTTTTGAATTTCCAAGGCTTGAGACTTAATTAAAAAAATTTTCGGCATGAACGCTGTTGAGATATATTAAATTTAACAAACAGAGCATTAAATTGTCTTTTAATTAATGAAAAAAAAAAATGTTCATAATTGCATCATCGCACAGGAAAACCAGTTTTTTTTTTAATTATTAAAAATTTTAATTTAAAATAATTGGTTAAGTATAAAAAATTTACAAAAATGAAAATAATTCTACGGGAATAAGGCAAAAAATAGTAACACATTTCTTTTTTACTAATAAAAATTACACACCACTGCGTTAAAGTTTCATGTCTACTTTTCCACAACTTTAAATCATTCCTTTTTTTAACAGGTGACTTTTACATAAACCTCTTTTTTTTATGTTGTTCACAAACCAAACTTCAGAAAAAAGTATCAACATGATCTTTTGATTTTTCCGAGATTTTTTCGTAAAATCGCTTGATCATGTCCATTTAAGTGAATTTTTGTAGTTTAACCAATACTATTTAAATACTTTAGAACTATTCGATGTAATATGTGTGGTCATAAGTACTTCATGAAAGGTTGAAAATTGAAACTACTACAAAAAATATTTTTGTAAAAAATATTGAAAAACTTTTTTATGTATCTTCAGATAAAGCCAAACATCAATTTAAATGTGCCATTGATTTTTTATGCAATTTACACAAACAGATACGGAAAAATATAATTGATTGTATGTACCATAAAAACATGCATACCATATAATTGATTTTTATTTCAGTCCAAGTCTCAGCTTAATTCAACGTGTAACGTCATTTTAATAATTTGAAAAATTGGTTTTCCGCTGCTATGCTGCAATTCAAAAAATTTTTTTACATAAATAAAAAGAAAATTTAATGTTCTGTTTTATGCAAAAAAATTTAAATTAAATTTGATAACCCTTAACAGCGCTCACGTGGATATTTTTTTCAATTAAATCTCGAGCCTTCGAAATTCAAATGTGCATTTTGGTTGAATGATGGCTTTTAGCAAAAAATAAAAAAAGCTTTTTTTTTTTTTCCTTTTCAAATATATAAAGATTTTCAATATAAGCAAGGATCGTCTATTAGTGAAAAAATATCAAGAAAAAAAGTTGTGGTTTAAAAATATGATTTTGGAGTCTATAAAGGTGCCTCACGCGAATATTTTGTCTTGAACTGTTAGCTAGGTACTTAAACTTCATTCAGTTCTCTCATTTTGCAATGTACTCTTTGCCCTGGTATCAGTTTTTCTCAAATCCGCTAGTGGAAAACGTCCTTTTCCATGCGTATGAACAACCAGGGAACCGAGCCTTTTCTACCACAGTTCAATGTACTCTGAACTCAACTGGAAAAAGGCCTTTTCTACCACTGTTGTCGTTTCTCTGCAGCTGTTTTACGAAAGAACTGCCAAAGAATAGTATATTCCTGTGCAAGTAAGGGAACCGCGTCGGTTCTACGAGAGTAGGATGTTTCAACACGAGACCGTAATTTTTACTGGATGGCGCGCGCGTAGCGCGCATAACATCTTTCTTTAATGTAACTAAATTATTAATTGGATACTAAAAGATCCTCGAAAAGATCTACAATCGAAGAAATGAAAAACAACGATATTCATGACTGAATTATTCATTAAATACGAGTATTGACCATGTATATACTATTAAGCGACACCTTGTGCGAATACCCTTGGATACAGTGTATTCTGTGATTAAAATCTTGAATATTTTTTTTATCCTCGATACTTATATTGAATTCACTCAAACGATGTGATGAGACTTACAACTGCCACTTTAACCTGCACTATTTTTCTAATTTTATTTTTCTGTAATATCTAATGGTAAATAAATTGTTTACAATTTCATACTATCAAAATAGGCTTTTTTCAATAATTTTAATGACTGATAATATAAAGTTGAACAGAAAAAGACCAAAAAGATAAGACGCAGACAAACAAAATTTGTCAAGTGGGAGGTAATTGCGCGATTGACAAAATAGCATCAAATTAGAAAGATGCTGATGATACTTTGGTATTATATATGACTCACTCATTGGTCATTAGTGCGACTATTCGTGGACGTCAATGATATTTAGAAAAATCTGGAGGAAAATTTTGAGCCGATTGTCTGGTACTGTACTTCGTGAATCAAATTATAAAGCGTGACTAATCAAACTTTTTTTAAAGAACTTATTCAACTTTATTATTAATTTTTAATAGAATTTTTTTTAATTTATTTTTTGAAAATCACCTGCTGCTATTCGTTTTATTGAAATAATCATACATTTTTTCCTTTTAATTCAAAAAAATTTTTTGTTTTACCTACTTTGTAGTGTATTGTTTATCAATGAAGCAGAATTAGATTATACTATAAGCTTTTCAGAAAAAATTCTAAATAGCATCAAATTGAACTGTTAAACCGAGATATTTGATTTACAATAAAAATTAAGTGACTTTAAATTGCAGAAGTACACTTTGGAAAACATAGTCGTTAAAACTTTCCCACGGTTGGTGTTTGATGGTCGGTAAAATTTTTTGAACCAAAAAAATTTTTTGCTCGCTTACAAATAGATTACAATTAGGTATTGAAAAAACCTGTTAAAGAAAAATATAAAATTATGATAAAAAAATAAGGCTGATTTAATAGATAAATCTCTTTTCAAAATATATTTAAACTTTCAAGTTATAAGAAAACAATGGAGAATTTGAAAAAAATAAAAAACATGTATACGTGCCTTCGAAAAAAGATTGGCTGCACAGGCAAAGGAAAAGCAGAAGAAAAGAAGGCAAAAAAAGACGTAAACGAAAAGAGAGGGAAAAAGAGAAAGAGAATGAAAAAGAAGAAGACAGACAAAGATAGCGATATCAAGGTCACCTTCTCCCTCAAAACAGTGTATCTCTGCCCCCACTCTTCATTCGTTTCTCACTTTTTCCTCTTTTTTTTCCTCTCTCTACAATCCGTTCGTTCGACTGGCTGGCTGGCGTATAATTCGCTGTCGCGGACTTGTTCTGCTCATCATCTCATTCCACCGGATTCCTCTTCTTTGCTTCTTTCTATGTTTACCACACGAATTTTTTCAAATTGCCCGATTCTTTTCTTCTTTTTATTTCTTTTGAAGAGCTGGAAAACAGAATTATGAGAACAAGCTGCTAATGGTGGAGAAAATTCGTACGAAAATAAAGGAGCTCTGACGTTGTGACTGGACAAATAAAACAGAAACAATAATGTTGAGGAAAAAATAAAGAATAATTTAAAATACGAAAAAAAATCTTTTGAAAAAGCAATAAAAAAATTGAAAAAGGAAAAAGGCTAAAAAAGTCTATATCTGTAAAAAAAGTTACCTTTTTTTTCTTTGAAAAAAAAAACTAATCCAGCCAAAAGAATTGTTTTTGCAAATTGCTTGAGAAAGGGCTAATTGATTTCAAAAGCCACGTAAATCATGCTGTAAACATGCGTCTCGATAAAGGCGTATGACCTCTGATAACCAACAGGTCAAGCTGCTTTACTCTTTTCCTGTATAATCTGTAAGAATCCTTGATTGCCAAATTCCCCTTTTTGATAAAAAATTAAATTTAATAAAATTAATAATAATGATAATTAAATAATAAATGAAATTGTATATTTAAAAATATTTTAAAAAGTTTTAATGTTCAAAAAGACTTTTTTTCAAGTCTGCAAATTGTATTCGTTTGATATGGTACTCATCGCTGATTTAATTTAACGGCAGAGTCAACTGAACTTCTCAAGGTTTTTTCGGTACAATCATCATTCGATCAAATCGCATAAGCTTGGACTGTAGATTATCAAATTGTGCAGTATAAATAACGTGCAATCTAATCTCAGGCCCCCAAAGGAATGGTCGTGAAAAAGGTGAACGCGAAAATGGGAAAATTTTTTAAATCCTATCGATACAACGCAACTTGAAATTCTTAATTTTCCCCAAAAATAACACTCTTGAAGGTCACAACTCGTTTTCCCCTAGTTGGCCTTGAGGGGGGACGTAGGAGACCTCAAAAAGCCAGTGGGGAGGCAAGAAGAGGGGGATGAGCTTGCAAGCTTTTTTTTTCTCTTTGGTCCGAGTGCACACGCCTTTTTATTTATGGGGCGCGGATAATCAAGCTTAATTGGCCAAGAACGATAAATTTAAATTTGGATTAAGTATCCCCGAGTGATTCGGGTAGACACTTTTATTTATCGAAGAGCGAGATGACAGTGGAAAAATACTTGCATCGCCAATTTTTTTCATCGTGTTTTTTTCTCTCTCTTTCTTCCATTCTTTTTATTTATTTATTTTTTTTTATAATTCTCGCGGGTAAAAAATCGATGTGTCTGCCACTTTATTACAATTTTTTTTTATCGTCCCGAGCTAATGCGGTGATGCATTGGTTAAAATTAAATCTCAGGTTATTCATTAAAATAAGTATAGATATATACGTATAGTAGAAAGAAAAAAAGTGGTTCTTGTAAACAACAACAATTTATAAAATTTCAAAACCAGTTATTCACCGATATGGGCTTCAAACAATTAATATAAAAAATAAATAAATAAAAGTTTCGTGGAGTGGGCTTAAAAGTTCTTTCGTAGAGAGAAACTATCTGGGCAGAAATCGATAACCCGAGGAGCAGGAGAAAAATGGTAGGAGGGGTGGGTATGAGTTAGGGAAAAACAAGCTCATTTGAAAAAACGCGTTCACTCGCACATGCGTATTACCTATATGCTTTTCCTTACTGTCCGTCGGTTTAACATTTTCCATCGATCTTAACCAAATTTTCACCCTCGAGACCCTCGAAAGTGAACTTTTAAAATGATGATTGTTTATTTTTTTGTTTAATACGCTTTCTGAGATTCATATGAAATATCAATTTGATCCCATAAAATTTGAAGATTCTGTACAAAAAAATTTCATAAAATTAAAAACAAAAATTTCACAGCTGAAACTTTATTATTTACCAAAATGAAAAATACAATTATTCACTCTTGATTGATTAAAGAGGTTACTGAAAAAGGTAAAATTGAAAAATTTAAATTTATTTATGTAAGAGATATTTTATTCATTGACTCGAAATAAAATCGTTTGAGAGATTTATTTTTTTTTTTCAAGAGGTATACGCTGCATCCCTAGCTTGTTTTTAAAAATAACTTCAGTTAATTATCAACATTCGATTACACCCCTTTTACGTTACTACGCATCAGAAACGATATCTTGAAATTTGTCCGTTTATTGTCGCCGTCAGACTTATTCAATTTTCGGGCGGGGGTGGGTCGCGCATACCATGGGAGATGACTAGTATTCGGCAAGTCTTTTTTTTTTTATCGATCGATCCTTGTCGGTGAAGGCTTGACTCATCGTAATTTCACAGGGGCTTTTTCTTCTTTGTGCATGATATTACACCGTAGCTCGCGGTGTAAGTTTAATCGCGTGATTTTTTTTTTAAGAAAAAAATTCGATTTTTTCACCCACTGCCACAAACAGTTTCTAGCGTAATAAAATTCGTTAATGTCAAAAAATGTAGACGTACTGCATCTAAAAAAAAAAAAAAAAAACAATCAAAGATTGAATTAAAACACGTCAACAATATGTAAATCAACCCAATTTTAGTTATCTAACCGCAAATCAATGCTAATGCTTGTTGCTGTAGATCACCAGTTGATACTTTTTAACGATGTTGGATCATATTAAAGCTTGTTTAAAACTGTCCTAACCACGTTTGATTTTGATCAGTTGGACTAAAATATCATTGTACTTATTGACATTTACACTTTTTTAAAGGATAAAAAATCTGTATATCTGATTTCGACCACTCTATTACTTTCAAAGTGTTTTTATTAGGCACGCTCGACCCCGAAGCGGTCGGGGAGCTAAACAAAACAATAAAATTATGCACAGGATTACTCTCGATCTAATGGACAAAATTGAACGGTATAGACCAAGTATAGACGGTAAAACATTCGTTTTGGTGTCCCATAATTTCAGCTTCATTTTGAGTATGATCGGACCAGATGGGTGCAAATGGCGCGTACCAAAACTTTTTATAATCACATCTTACTCAATTTTAGGGCTATTATAAAATTGTGCACGGGATTTCTTGCGACCTAATGGATAAATTGAACGAGGGTTAACCGGGAAATGTTCATTATGGTATCCTATAATTCCAGTCCAAGAACAAAAAACTCAAGGAAACTGAAGCAAGGAGGAAATTATAACTTTGGTTAAATTTCCTTAGTTATTTTTTTTTTAGCTTTCAATAACGAAGCTGATTTAATATTTTAAGCAAGTTTAAAAAAAATAAATAAATAAAAACAATGAAATAAATAAAAAACAAATTTTTCAAAAACATGTTTTTCTAAAAATTAATAGAATGAAAAAAAATTAAAAGTATAAAATTTTTAGAACAATTTAGCTCATGATAAAAGTTTTTGATTCTATAACGTACTTTTAGTAATATGAAAAGCTTTTTTGCATTTATCTCGTCAATTTTGATGTTATGGTAAAAATGCATAGAAGAAAAGTTTTAGATTATTTCATTATATACAACTTTTGCGTTGGTCTTTTTCACAAAAAATGTAGTTTTGTTGAAAAATGCAAAAGACCGCTTTGAACCCTTAAAACTCACCCCTCGACCCTCCCTGGGAATTTGTCGAGTTGGGATTTTTCCCCTTCTTATTTTACGTGATTTTAACTAAATTTCCACGTGGTCGGTTTCCTGTTAGAAATTTATTTTTCTAATAGCCTGGCCTAAACTTTATTAGATAAAATCCTTTTTCTTAAAAAAAAAAAATCATTAATCCTAATTTAAAAAATTAGTACTAATGATCCGATTATTCTTAAACATCTTAGAAAATGATCATTTTTTAAAATCTTTTGAAAATAAATAACTTTCATTTCTATAAAGCCTTCGTTTGTTTTCTTTATTCTAGTATCTTGCTTCAGTAATTTCGTTTGATAAAAACGTTGCAACTTGCAAGTTTGATCGCTAAAAAACAAATAACAACACAGTAAATGAAAAAAAAGAAGAGATTTTTTTACTATGGTGTTGCTGATCCTGGGTATCTGATGCCGATGTGTCCGAGTACGAACTAAACAACTTCACCTTGGCTGTAAATAATTGTTTAGATGCGTGCATTTCTTATCAACCGCTTCTGTAATTCAACTGCACGATCGTGTCTCATTTTGTATAATCAATCTGTACGAAGCGTTTTGAACGTAAAACACAACTCTAATTTTAATGCACTCATTCTTGTTGCTCAATGCGAGGCTCAATGCCCTTTTCATCAGAACTATGCTCTATTCATTTGGTACTCTATGATAACTTTTTCCACTGAAAAAAGAAAATAAAACTTTTATTGATTATGGAATGATTCAAAAATTAAATAAATGCTATCTTTTTTTACATATAAGGTAGGTGTGCCTAACATGGTCACGCTTAGCAAGAATGGATGCTGTGGTTTACCAAATTAATATTTTTTGACGTTCAAGGTCTCATTTCCAAAAGCTTTCAAACTAGACCTGAACCGTACGATTTCAATTAGTTGAGCCAAAGTAACACTGAATTTACTACAACGTAATTTTTTCAATTACCAAAAAGTACTGTACCTAATATGGGCACCTACTCAGCTATGACTTTTATTTTGATATATTGGTTTACTTCATACCCTTGAATGATTTTTACTAAAAATTAATGAAAAAAGATAAAAATTCTGTGACTATGTACTTTCTAATCAGTTGTACACCAACTTACTAAAGCTTTTTTCACATTATATACATAAAATAAAGTAAAAAAACGTTATAAAATAAATTTTATGGGATGAATTTTGCCGAGTACGGCCTAAAATGTGCTCTCAAGATTTATTTCTCAATATCGTTGGTATTTATAATTAGGTTCATGAGAGTTTTCTCAGTCTCGTATGACCGAAACTTTGTTGTTTCAAGCCCAAAATTACAGCAAATAATCAAATTAGTGGTAACCAATATCATTTGTACTTTTTTTTTACAGTATTTGCACTTCCCAGTTTTTTTTTCATTATATCTTCAGCATACTAAAAAGCTTTTATCACCCAAGCTTTTTCCCTGTATAACATACAATTATATGACAATTCTCGATTTTGTGCTTTTTGAGTTTAATCTAAAAATTTATTTATTTATTCACTCAAGGTAGTAGTTTTGTCTCCATCGGAAATATTGAGACAAATTTTTTGTGAATAGTTTTTTCCAAATTAAATTCTTAGTTAGAGGCCATCCCGGTGTTTATTACTTAATTCTTGAAAGAAGTGTAATAATAATTTTTCAAAATTTGAGGGAAATGTTTTAAGTATCAGGGAGGTGTTTCTGCTAATTTTTATTTCGAGTTAAAAATCGTTGTCGTAGGTCTTTATTGGTTTAATTTTTTTTTTTTTTTTTAATGCTTTAATAATTTAGCGGGCGTAGCCCATTGTGTTCCCTAGTATCATATACATCAATAAGTAATCTTATGCAAATTGCAATGAACGCACAACTCAAACTTTTTCTGAATTTAAAATATGTTTTAGATAATTTTAAAGAATTGAAAAATTTACATGTAAAGTATTACTGTATATACGGTGATTTCATTGCAATCATTGATTGTTAACTCGATTTATCTCGAAAAAAAAATGAAAACCTATATTCTGTTAGTGATATTCTGAAATATCAGGTATTTATTGACAATATATTCTAAAATCAGAATTACATAGTTTGAGTTATGCAATAAGGCGGAACTGATACCTTAAGCTTTTGTTATAATGATCAAACAGCTGCCAAGACCGACAATGTATGTTAAATGAGTGCAATAAAAAAAGTTTCTAAGCGAAAGTGTAAAATCGTAAGAGTAATTCCAACTTACATATATTTGATAGTTTTGGCTTCATTTTGTCTAAAGTAGTACATACATGGTCTGGTACAGTAACTTTGGTGTCGCCTAACGTGGTAGAATATTAAATTTTTTATACTGGCTGCGCATGATAAAGAAGCTGCCGAGCACAAAACAGTCGAGCTAACTAATTCGAGCGTAACTTTAAAAGTCATCAACAAGATTCTACCCTCTCGAATGCATGAAATCTAAAATAAAAACTTGTTTTTCTACTTTCATTTTCATTTGTTAAAGTTTGGTTTTGGATTATCGGTCTCTCTTCTTTTCCTTTCCTGCCTCTATTTCTTAATGATTCAAATTCACGATCGCAGTTTCAGTGATTAATTACCAAAAAGTAAAAGTTCTTCAGTTTAAAAATAAAAACCTAAAATTCTCAGTAATATGACGAACAAAAGTTTTCTACAAATTATCGATACGTACAATAAAAATTATTATGTTTATTTTTTCAATAAAATTTCAGAAATTGAAATTGAATGAAAAAAAAATTATTTTTGTAAAACACGATGTAAATTTATTTATTCGAAAATATTTGTAAAGAAAAATCCTTGGAAAACGAAAAAGCCTTAATTGAATGGAAATTAAAATGGATACCCACGCACTACTGAAAAAAGTAGTAAGAAAATAAAATTACGAGAAATTGTAGACGCAAAAAATGCCATTGATGCTGCTAGAATATAAAAAAAAAAAAAAAGAGAGGAAGCAAAGACCAAGATGGTCATTCCCCGTGTGCTTATTTCTGTCTCGAGACCCGGTTTAGAAGCTGCTGCTTCGCGATTTCTTTCGGCGCTGTTACTGCCGCGGCCGCGCCGTTGCCTTTATCGATGACAAATTTACAGAGTATTTTTTCTCTCGCTCTCTTGCAGGCCGATACCCTAGTTGCCGTTTTTAATTGGCGTGAAGAAAAAACAGCTGTCATTGCATCATTCGAGAAAAAAAAGATATCAAAAAAATTTTTTTTTTTTATTTTGTCGTTTTACAAGATTCTTTGAACGTTGGCCCTGATATTTGGATACAGCATTCTTGCTGGCTTTTTTTAGAGACTTAAATTTGCAAATCCTATAAGATCTGTCAGTGAAAGTAGTATGCACTTTCACCTCAGTTATGCTAAAATTAAAATCATCTCAGTAACTAAAATAAAAAAGAAGGAATTTTACATCATAATTGCGTGTTTCTTTACTTATTTAGGGGATCACCTCTTACCGTTTTTTCACCTTATAGTTTCTAAGAATGACTTTCTTCTTTTTTTTTCGTTTTCTTCTCTGAATTTTATATTGGAGCCGGTTTAGGAGGAAGGGGGCCTTAAATTATAAACCCGCCAGTCCGAGTTTTCGATCTCCATCATGAGGGAGGGTCACATATTTTGTGAAAACAAGCTTTTGTTTTTTCTAAAAATAAATCATTCAAAATGATCTACTATGTAAGGGTAATGATGTACTATTTTAATATAAAATTTTATTTTTCAGCAATCCTCGAGCGTCGAGAAATTTGGCGGAAAAACAACGAAGGGACAATCTAAATGCGCATATAGCCACTATGGCAGCGACCGTTCCAGCTGTATACAGTGGTAATTCACGCAAAAAAGATAAAATTTCCGTCCTCAGGCTAACAGCCTTTCATCTAAGACTAGCATTCAGTAAGTCATAACAATCATCATTATTTTTATTTATAAACATTTTTATCTCACAAATAAATTTTTTAATTAAAAAATATTATCTCTGCTAGAAAGGTTACTTTTGAGAATTTTGTCAAAAGTATTTTTTCTTCATGTGTTTGTGAACACTTGAAAATGGGTTTCTCATTCAAAGTTTTTTAAATTTTTATGCCTTGAAGATGGATTGAAAAAACTTTCTTCTTATATATTTTCAATTATTGAAAAAAACTAGTTAAACCGGAAACAATACTATCAAGCTAAACGAAATTGTCCTTACTAACTAGATAAAAGTACTTGTTTCTAATGAATATTTACTTGGGTTAGTATTATCACCGACTTCATTGACTTCCTTTTTTATATTATTTTACCTTAAAATAAGGCCCAGATTACAAGATCATCGCTAAAGAAGTACATGAAATAAATCATGACAATTTAAACTAATAATAAGCTAAACAGATCATTAGTTCCCTTTCTAACAGACGATCAATACAGTACGAATTAATTTTGAAAATTGACCTAAACAAATAAAGAAAAAAAACGCTTCTATTTTCAGCAGTCGGACCAGCACACAGTGGTGGCAGCTTTCTTCCGCGTGAGTTCAACGACATCGACCTCGAGAACTGTCTGATCGAAGTGAGTATGGACAAATTAGTATTCGTAGAATAGACATCATATTAAATCTGTCTAACTCATCGTCGAGTTTCCGTCGCGCTCTTGGACTTTTAATTTTTCTTTCCTTTTTATTAACTATAAGTTGATTTTTTTTTTTTTTTTAGAAACTTTTGCGAACATTTGAATTTCCTCATCTTTCGATGTTTAAATTTTCTCCTCATTATTTGAGATTGATAAGCGAATTTGTTTTCTGACGAGATCATTAATATTCATTTCCTTCAGTTGGTGATGAAGAAGTTTTTTTTCATCAACGATTAATATTCATAAGAGAGTGTAATCGAAAATTTCAAATAACTTTAATGAAGTTCTAACAAATATTTTTTGTAAACTAGTTGATACTGATACATTTATTTGCGTGCGGTTTTCACGTAAAGGTAAGCTTGTTTGCGATACCAATGATAGTCACAATTCTGAAATCTTGAAAAACAAAAAAAAAAAAAAAAAAAAGCGGTAATACTGATGCGTAATTATTATTTTCAGACATTTTTGGGGCCCTCGAGTTTCCTGCTGCTGCTTACAACCGCCGGCAAAATTGTTTACGTCAGCAAACAAGTGGAGCAGCATCTTGGCCACGACCAGGTAAATCCTTTTGACCTCTTTGAAGAACTGAGCGGAATTCAAAGGATTCTAGGGATAAGGGAAAAGGAAAAAAGAAATTTTTTCAAACTTCATCCTGTGTGTGGTGATAAAACGGCTCACCAGGTGTATTTAGAATCCGGAACAAGCACGCGCGTTGAAGATGTGCGCGTGCATTGTCACGGCCATGGCTCACTTAACCCTCTCTCTCTTTTTTTATCGTTTTTCTTCGTCAATCTCTTAACCCGCCGCAGCTATTGAGATTTTATCTCACGCAAAATTTACTCGAATTTATTATGGTTTGACGAGTTTTATACAACCGATGTATATGCCTTGTAATTCGTTTCAATATTTACATTTGAAAAGGAATTTACGAAAATTTATCCGCTCTCGTTGATTGGAGTACTAGTTTAATTATTTAGTTAAAAAATAAATAAAGCTTTCGTTTAATTTTATTTATATCTCTAATTTTACATCAATTTTTAAAAATAACTTCCTATTGATTTTTTTTATCTATATAAAGATGTATAAAAATAGTATCTTACAGAATAAAAATGTAGCCTGCACAAACGTCATGGTGCCTGAAAAATAATTACAATGAAAATTTATAAATACTAAAGTTTTTTGTTGTAGCAGGAACAGGACGCGCAGGGATTTTATTGTTTGCGTTTGAGTCAAGAGTTTAAATTTTCAGTAATCCGATCAAAAATAAAAAATTTCACGAAAGTTGCTGTTAGTGACCTTTTTTGTTTTGATGAAAAGCCCAGAGAATTTCGAACAAAAGAATGAGAAAACACATTGCAAGTAAAACAAAAGTTAAAAAAATGAATAAAAAAGCTAAACTCATTGTTAGGTAGACCGTTAAAATTCACAACTTTACACACTCGGCGTATTGAATAAAAAGTTGAAAAGTTATAAAAGTTTCATTAACGAGAATTCGGCGACATGAAAAAATCGTGTAAGTCGCGTGGGTGCTTGCAGCGCGCGATGCTTGCAGTTTTGCGCAACGTCGTCCGGGACGCAACGGAGATCGGTACTCGGGTGTTAGCTGGATAAAAAAGGAAAACAATCGAGCCAACGTGATTCCGGGGAACAGTTAGCTTGAGCTGGAGCTAGCGAATTATCGATCAAAATTCCAGGCAATGCAGCCAGGAGCCAGGAGCGCCGGCACCATGGCAACCTCCCATGCAGCCAGGACCTTCCGATTTGACACGCGCGTTATGTCCTTTCGAGGATGTTTGTTCAGTGGCTCTTGATTTTTTTTTTTTTTTTTTTTTTTTTTTTTTTTTTATTTATTGAACTGAGTACTACGCGTCGCGAGCTGCTTTTGAAGTACGCACGCGTTACGCTTAATGATAGCTACGACTGCGAGGAAGGATATTAAATACCCCACTCTACTACAACCCATTTGGACGGAATATTTTATTAACTTTTTCCGTGGAGTAGGAGCCCGGAAAAATTCGATAGAGCTTCCACGTGCAAAATCACAATACCAAGTTGTTCAAAGCGAAGCTGCGCAAATTCAAAATAAAAATTCACGATTAAAGTTTTTCGTTGTAGTAGTCATTGCTGGCACTGTAGACGTACGTAACACATGATTTATAAAACCGAGGTTGCGCGTATGGAAGTCGTTATGTGGTTGCAGATAAGAGCTTGATTTGTTTTTAAAAGAGAAAACCAAGCGGCACAATCAGCCTGGTATTGTCGCGAGACCCAGGTAAAGACGGAGTCCCCGCTGTGAGAACGATCGCGTGCAACCCACACACAGGAACTGTTTCTCATTAACCCTGCTTGATCTTGCTTCTGCTCAATCTTATTATTAATTTTACACTTTTTACATCCAAATTTCTTCTTTCTTCTTCTTTTACCTTCTTATCACTTTCATGGTTGAATAGGTTTTCAAAAATACACAGCAACACTGCTGACTGATTTTTAATTATTTTCTTTTTACAAATACACAATACCTTTGCTCAAATTTAAGTACATCAAATCGATCATTTCCAAAGGCTGAAATTATACGATGAAAATTTTTTAAATCTAAATTAAACTCTTATGCAAAAGCTGTAAAACTGCACCTGAGTTCTCACAATGTTTAAATTTAGCACAATTTGTTTATCTTGAATTTAAATGAAAGCCGATCAAAAGAACGGAAAAGTCTTTTTTTTTCGATTTTAAGTTTATTGTACGTACCAAAAATCGAACACAGACGCGCAGTTGTAAATTAAACTTACTAAAAATAAATATTTAACAGACCGACATGCTGGGGGATTCGATACAATCCTACATCTACGAGGAGGACCATGCAGAAGTGATGAAAGCTTTGTCGACGGAAGACTGTTTTACCGGAGGCAACCCGGACTCACTGGAGGAGAACTCAAATTCGTCGGACGAGAGCCACATGCATAGACCAGACTACAGCAACTTCAGGCCGACAAGACGAAGTTTTCACGTGAGAATGGCTCAACGCACTAATTCCAGGAGGGAAGCCGTCAACTACGAGTACGTGCAGATCTCCGGTGTTTTGAGGCTAGCGTCCGAATGTAAATTACAGCTCGAACAAAATACTCCCAGAAAAGGTACGAATTATTGCTTCTTACAATTAATTTTTGAATCTAAATTTTAATTACACTTTTAAAAATCAATTTTTTTTTTTTTTGCAGAACACGGTTCTACCAGTAATGATATTGTTTTGGTTAGTACTGCACGGTTACTCAAAAAGAGGACCATCACAGAGCTTTCACTTTTGGAAGCCAACAAAAATGAATACTTCACCCGGCATTTGGTTGATGGCAGAATCATCTTCTGCGATCACAGGATATCCATTGTCGCTGGGTATATGTCAGATGAAGTTTCAGGTACTAGCGCCTTTAAGTTCATGCACAAAGACGACGTGAGGTGGACAATAGTTGCCCTTCGAGACAGTAAGTATTGTTCCTTCAATAACTTGAGCCTTCTTTTTTCGATTGACAAAGTTAATAAACGTTTAAAAATTCGTTTTTTTTTCAGTGTATGACCATGGTAAAAATTATGGATCATCGTGCTACAGACTTAAAACAAAAAATGGTGAATTTATTTACCTAAGGACGCATGGTTACCTAGAATATGACGAGGCAACTCAAAGCATCGCTTCCTTCATATGTATCAACACATTGACTCCGTAAGTTAAAAAAGGGCTTTTTTTTAAATAAATTTGAAATTTTTATTTATTTATCTTTTTTAAATTTCTTAGACCGGATGAAGGTGAAGAATTGATTGCCGAAATGAAAAGAAGGTTTTCCGCAACAATATCAGTTAACAGTTCAGCAGTAAAAGCTATTAGAGGGAAAAGTAAACCTGTAAGTTTCTTTGTCAAATCCATCTCAATTCATGCACGAAGATCATTACCGATCGACCTAGCAGTAATTTTTTTGTATCCTTTCTACATACTTATTAAGAGGGAAACTCCATGACTAGATGTACAAAAAAAATATATTTCCGTCAAGTTCAAAATATATCAGTTTTTTAATCTTTCAACTAATTTTTAAATTTAAATAACACCTTTGGTTTCAAATTTTTTTTTAATACGTATATTTGCTCTAGTTCACGACTCACTTTTCAAAATTACGTGATCTTTTCTAGATATTTATTTTCCTGGTTTACATCTACGGGGCTCAGCCAAAGCATAGAGTATGTGTAAAACACAACGTGGTGTTCTTTGGTAGCCGTGAATAAGGTGTATCACCAGGAAAGGACTTAAAATCATTTAAGCAGATTCATTAGCGAAAAAGAAAAAAACCACAATTGTTTTCAAACTTAGAATGGAGTTATTGAGTTTTTGCAGTTTGATAAAAACTGTGGTCCTTTACTCTTTCTTTAAGAACTCAAATGATCTAAAATATCTCATAATTTTGAAAAATGAGTTGTAAATTACTGCAGTATTAAATAAACATAAACGCGTAAATCGTAAACTTCTAGCGAGAAAAAGGTTATAGGATCGAATTTACCTCTAAGTAACTTATTTTTCTTTCGAATTTTTTTTAATTTGTCTCAAGGAAGTATCTATGCACTCCGAGATGAAAATACTATGACACTGCGTGTCTTGTTAAGTGCGTGTGTTGTAAAGTGGAGACTTTGAATAACTCTTCAAAAAGAGTTTTAAGAAGATGGTTTCTTAAGATTAAAAATCAAATAAAAACTTTAAAAATTAAAATAAAACAATCGAAACTCGATTGGAACAAAAATGTTTAAAAATTACTGCTCGATCAACGATGGTCGTTATGCATGCCCGATCGAATTAAGATGGATTCAGTCTCATTACTAATTAATATTTAAAAAAATTTGTAATTGATTCATTTTAATATAATTTTTTACAGATTTTAGGAAACTCTGACGTTTTAGACATTCCAAGCGTAGAAGATCCTAAAGAACTTGATGAGGCTATTACAGGATTGATTAGTCATCTTCCTTCGCCAATTATAACTGAAGAATGCATGTCTTCGACCACTTTGCCAAATGCACAATTCGTTAAAGCTGCCATTTTTTCGGAACGACTACCACCGATCTCTGTTCAAGCTAGCAAAATAGGTATTAAAGAAATTGAAAACACTGTTACTTTTATAGGGAAAGGCGGAAAAGGTGGTAAAGGTGGAAAAGGGAAGCAGGGTTCTACTGCTAAGTCAAACTCGAGTTCAGACTCATCAGTCGACAAGAGTAATGGAGAAAGAAGAAAAATGATTGCGGATAAAAAAATTGAAAAACTAGAAACCGCAGCGAGTCCTATTTCTGCCGTCGAAAAACCTGTTTCAGAAGAGAGTACGTATTTATTTTTAATGTTAATAATATTAGAAAAAAATTATCACTAGGCAAGAATTCTTTTTTAATTATTTCAATGTTCACAGTACAATCACCGAGTTCCACAGTTCTTAAAATTAAATGTAATGAAATTATTCATGTAAGTTCAATTAAGATACTATTTAAAAATTTTTAGTCGTCAAAAACTGTTATACTTTACTGTTATCTTTAACTTAATTTCTTGGACTGCAGGAAAAAATAAAATTAAAAAGACCTCTTAGTGATCCAGAAGTACCGGAAGACGTGTCTTCAAAGAAAAAAATCGGAAAAATTGAAACTTCTGAATTTGTATCTGCAGCTGAATCAGTCGGGGACGTAAATAATAAAGAGTTACGGTTTCAAACTTTTATTCAAGGTCAACCGCTACCGTATGATTCGAATTTGTCCCAAATACCAGAAAATTTTCCTGCTGTTGCCATTACTGATACGATACAAATGGCTGGTTCTTCGGAAAATCAATACATCAATTTCCAAGATGATCAGTTACTTCATTCAGCAATAGAAAATAATTCAGCAGGTAAATTTATCATTAAAAAAAAATTTGACAAAAATTTTCAAATTTTTGTATTTTTTTAACTAATATATATATATATATATCTTTTTTCTTCAGAAATGATAAAATTTTTCTCTAATTTGCCACCTACGATATTTGAAGGTAAACTAAAATATTTTAGTTTACTATAAATATTTATTTGAATTTTTTGTTTGCTTAAACGGTATACTTTCACTAGAATATGATTTATCTTGAATATTTTAATTTCAGAAACTACTACGGAAGCCAATGTTTATCAATACCCAACTGCTGATGTAAGCTAGTTTAAATTGATTTATAGCTTTCATTTTTCTACATAAAGATTAATTTAAATATATGTTTTTCAGCAGTTCTCTGTGACTGATAGCGATGTTAGGCATACAAATTTACAAATACCTCATAGCATATCTTCGAGTGAATCACAGTTTAGTGACATAGATGAGCAGAATAATGTTCAACTTCCATATGACAGTTTTACTTAGGTATAAATTGAAAATATTTTGCCAACTTTAAAAAAAATTCTTAACCATCATTACCATCATTAAAATTTTAACTTATAATTTTAGTAAAACCTCAACTTTAAAAGTCGACTTTGAATTTAAAACTGTAAATCCTGAAGAACAATTTTAATGGAATTAAAAATTTTGGATGCTCAAATATTTACTTGTATGAAAAGCATTGGGACAAATTGAACAAGCCGAGGCATAATATTCATTTTTTGAATAATGAAAAATATTAAGTAACAAGAAAAAGATGACGAGGCAGTCTCTGAAGTTTTGCCATATTAATAGTGTCATGTCTAGTCGACTGATTATAACTTATATAAAAAAAAGTAATCTTAAGAAAAAGTGCAGAAAGTACTCTTGGACTGAACCTTTTGTTCTACAATTTGAACTTTTTTATTTTCTTTAATTTTATTTAAATAAAAACCAAACAATAAAAACAGAGCATATTCTCAAGATCAGTTAGTATATTAAATATTTTAATTCATTACTGATCTATAGCAAGTCTAAGTGATGGTAAGAAAGAAACCTTTACATTTTAGTACTTTTAATTTTTACAAATATTTCTGACCAAAAAATATTAATTTTATACGAAAATTTTTAAAATCAGAGATCTTAAGACGGAGAGCGTGATTGAGAGAGTAACAACAAAAGAATATAACTATATTAAATTTAAATATATTTCACAAAATTACGTAAATCTATTTTTCAAATTATTCAAGAATCTAAAAGTTTATTGAAAGTGTAAAAGGTATTGAATTAAATTTTCATTACCAAATTTTCTGGTGCCACACAAATAAGTGATTACAAAATTAATTTATTTAAACTTGAAAATTATTTTTATTGTTTCAATTTTTTAATTTAATCAAATAAAAATTCAGTCTTTTTATTAATTTATTGTAGATGTCATGCCTAAACTCCAGCCGGGAAGCGCTATTTCGCTGCCGCTGCAAGTGAAATTAACGTATCATGGCTATATCGTTTAGAATAATAATATGCACATCTCGGCCGAGAAGTAAGAAAACCTCGAATCACATATTTGTCAACCTTGACTAGACTGTTCTGAGAGATTTCTTTTTAAATTAAATTTTTAATTTCAACTTTTTGACAATGTAAACCAAGCCTGACCTAAATCTTCTGGGTACACTTTTAAATTTCATTTATTAATTTTTTTTTTCTTTTAAGTCGAAATTGAATTTTGTAAAGTAAGAAATATTATTTATAATAAAATATTAAAAAAAAAAAAAGAGCTTGAGAATATGCTCTTGGCCGAAAAACTTGAAAAATTCACAAACTTTAAAAAGTGTAAATAGTTAAAATTCAGTTTGTAAGAAGAAATTATTACCAAATGGTGTTCGAACTGTTAAGTGCGGGCATGCATCTGGAAATACCGAGTGCAAATGTGACGAGAAGCGCAGTAATATTGTACATTAAATTAGATTTATGAGAACTATATGTTTACAAAGTAGCGCTAACTGATAAACGATACCTTGAATAAAGTTGCCATCGTTTCTAATTGGCTCATTATAAGACTGCAATGTATAAATTATGCTAAGTTGCAAGGCTTCAGATTTGAATGTTTTCAATTAGATAATAGAGTACAATATTCAACAAACTTTTTTTGTGAGCTATTTCTTTGAATGCCTTGCGATATTGATTATTTACTTGAATAAAAATTTTTTGTATTATATTTGATATAGTTGAAGCATTGCACAATTGATTTATGAATAGATATACTGAGATTTTAAAAATCTGAATGCTTCAACAATAATGTAAATATGCCATTTATTATTATTTTTACTACTAATTATAACATTATTATATAATTACTCTATTGCAACTATTATACTTAATGGTTAATGAAAAATTAGAAAAAAAAATATGAGGACAGCAGGTAATGAAACGATCGAAAAGTTTAAAAAAAATTGTTTTTGTACATATATAATTTTTTTTTGTACATATAATCATAGATGTTTTCCGTAAAAAAAAAACGTTTAAACTAAAGTAAGAGTTGTTAAATAATATGTTTCTTGTTAAAGTGTATCGACGATCGTCTCATTTCTGTGAAATATTTACAAAGACGAGCTTTGTACAATATTGAACTTACTTGTAATCTCACTGTACTCTCACCACTTTTAATAGGTCATACAAAAAATATGCAACGATGCTCTACAAACTCAAGTAATAATTATGCAAGAAAGATGATTCTATTTTTCAGTGTTAAAAAATCCCAAATAATTGCTCTAATTAACGTAAATAAAAAAAATACGGACCTTCAAAATCTAAAAACTTTTTTTAATTTGTGTAATTTGAGTATTAAATAGTGGCAGTAGAGATACGTGCAGTTTTATGAAAAATATCCATGAATGAAACTCTCAGTCAAAAAAAATAGAAATGTAAATGGTACAGTTTTCTCGTTTATGGTTGTCTTAAAATAAGTTTTGTTAATTTTTGTCAAAAATTTTTTGAATTATTGTTTAATGGTTGATTTTTTTTCGTAAGTATATTTATGCTCTGTTTTTTATAATAAATGGAATTTATAAAAATGGTATTCGTTACTCACTGTGTGTGCGTGCGTGTGTGCGTGTGTGTGTGTGTGCCCGTCGCCCGATGTGTACTTAATATTCATTAAAAAATAAAAAATTAAAGACAACCAATATTTCGAGAAAACTTAAACTGTTAAAATTCTAAACCCTGGTGATTTTTAAGGAGCGTATTCTTCTTGGTAATTCTCAACGAAAACACAGCGATAAAAATATGATCAGCTCAAATGATTTATCTGCGTGTGACGTACTGCTATACTAATTTTAATTGCATTCCTTCGTATTTTACTTTAGAATGTTCATTTTTTTTCCTTTTTTTACATCTTTTATGAATATAATAATCGAGAATCTGAAGCAAAGAAAAGAAAAACAAATATATATATATAAAATAATAAATTTTATACCCAGAACAATTACTGATTATTTAAAAATTCATTGATTAAATATTGAATATTTACTAAATACTTTAAGAAAAAAAGACTAAACTTTTTAAAAGACTAATTTACAAAATTTTTCATATTGACTTAGTTTTCTGGTCACAGTATGTTGGAATGACAAAACAATATTTTTTTTTTTTTAATTGCAGCATTTCGTCTACTGCGCAACTTGAATGATTGATATAAAGTTGTGTGCATATAAAATGAAATTCATAAAGCCTTTAAAAAATTTGATTCGAAAATTTAACAATAATTCGTTGATTTGGAAATTATTATATGAACCTGAAAATTTTACTGTTTTTGTTATTATATTAAATAAAAAATTTATGATACAGTTATATTAAAATGATTGTAAATTAAGAAGAATGAAGGAGAATGTAGAGGTAAATTAATATTACTACTATTATTATTGTATAACAATCGAAGAATTCTTTATAACGATTGAAAATCATTGTACATGTAATAGTTTTGTGTCAAGACTGAATTATCAAGACTTTGTAGTGGTGGAACATTTTTGTAAATAATGCTACATTATAAGAAAATATATATGTAGACATAAATAAAATACAAAGAAAAACAATTATTATGAAAAAAATACATTGTTTTAAAATTTATCTTTGTGTATTACATAATTTCCTTTCATTTTTAAGATGAAGCTTGACGTACATTTTTCTAAATGAAGTCTTACAGATAATTTTTATTAACTACATCGACAATGAGTCAACTAACTATAAGCTATAAGTCTTTTCATTTCAAATCAGAATAAGATGCAAATATCTTGCCATTGTTCTTTCGCTCGAGTTTAAAAATCAGACGTTTGTAACTTACGCACTCGATTTACATTTTTTGTTATATCTCTTAAGCAAACAAAAATATTTCATGAGCCTTTTCTACTATGAAAAAAAAAAAACATAATAATAATAAATGTGTTACAACCTAAAACTTAAATAATATTAAATAAATTATTAAGTATACAAAAAAGTAAAATGCATTCGTAACAAGCATTTATTTATAATTAAAATTGTTTAAGAATGGCTTCGCTATAGTTGAATATACCAACAGGTGAAATTTTTGAACTTTTTCTTTAATTGCCGCTATAATTATTGGAATCAAAAACTTTTGATACCGTTAAAAGAGTTTTTCATTTGAGATTGAGATTGTGGGTTTTGTAACATTATCTAACTCGATGGTCCTGTTTACGATTTTATGAAAATTTTTGTGTATATTATTTTAGTTCACAAAATTATTATAATTTACAACGGTCTTCTTTAAATGTACAATTCTTCAGCCAATGATCTTATATTGTCAGCTATAATTTTATTTTTAAAAGTTGAGTAGTTGATAAATCGTTACGAAACAACTTATTCTCATTGTTAATTCGATTCAAACTCCAATACTGAACCACCATAAAAATTTCTAAGTACATTATACAGAAGCAAAATAAAATTTTACTTGATATAAAATTTAAATTTCACCTGAGAGTATCACGATTTTTTTCGTATTTTCTCACGGTTACAGCTTTAGTCAATAAAAAATATGAATTTAAAAAAGAAAAACCACGTTAATCGTTTTATAAATCACTTACTATTTATATTTTTAATAATTTTATATATATATATATATATATTCATTTATGTTTAATAATAGTAATAATACACTGCAGTTCTCTGTTCGAATGCACCAGAAACTATATAGGATACATATTTACAAGGTTTAATGGTATAATGCGTAGGGGTAGATTTTAGTATATGTATATTTTTTTTATTCAATGTATATATCTTCTATGGGAAAAGCAGTCTCGACAAATTTTGTGTAGAATCGGTGAAAGGCTCGTCTGAAAATTAAAGAAAGAAGAGTAAAAATAAAATAAATTTAAAATCAACAGTGAGTTTTGAAGTGAATGATTAATTAATTACCCGACTGCCTCGGCAACTGGTCTCGTTGAGTCTTGTCCTATGAACACGTGACAGGCAAACCTTTGAAGCGTTGGGTGTTTAGTGATAAATCCTAAATACCGATGATCACGCGGATGAAAGGCGCAAAAGGAAACATTTTTCAGAGCGTAAAAGTAATCCTGACACGGTCCCGTGGTTTTCTGTAAATTTAATAGTTTCAAAGTTCAGAACGTGGACTGATTGGAGGAAAGAGTAAAAGTATTATTTGATACCCTGGACTTGCTCCTGTCAACCATCCTGAGTCCCTGGTCCGAGACCTCGAGTATGCAGCTCTGGGAAACCGGAGTCGCGGTATTTCCGTCGCCGACGATCCTGCGCACGGCTTGGCACACGACGCTCGTTCCTTTGTGCGCTAGGGTCTCGACCGAGCCCAAGTACCCCAGGAGGTAGCGTTCTTTCTTGACCTTGGGCGCAGCCGGGTCAAAGTCGCTGTACTCCATATCAACCGCGTAAGCCGATGGGAATATACCCTGACGGCCCGTGCGCAAATTAACGCCCTCGCACCACAGATCGTCGGCCTCCTTCTGCACGTAGATCGGGTCGCCGATTTCCAAATCAATCTCGTCCCGGTGCCTCGGCACAAATTTGTGAAGGCCTCGGTGCGTCGCCTCGAGCAGTTCCAGCTGCGTAAAGGGCACTCCTCCACTTCCTGTTAATTTTACGATTCAAAAAATTCATATTTTCGAAGAGTTGAATATTATACGTATTTGATGTTAAGTTTCTATAGCAAAAGCCATCCATAAAGAAAAAGAAGAAGAAGAAGAAGAAAAAATGAATATACCTGGAGTGCTGTCGGGCGAGAGGGTATTCCTAAGGGATGACCCAGAAGGTATCGGCGAGACGCTTTTGGGTCCATTGTCGGGAGAGTGAGCGGTCGAGTGACCACTGTCCGTGGCCATGCGCTCGCTGTCCGGTGAGCTGTCCTCGTGGCGTAAACTGGGGTGATATTTGCGGAGTATTAGGTGCGGACGACTCGCAGCAGCAGCAGCAGCCGCGGCGGCTGCGTTCAATTCCTCGGCCAGTGAGGGCGACGATTGCAACTTTGACAATGCTGCTGTTTTTACAAATTGATTTTTTTCTTTTTAATTTTAGTTTACTTTTTTAATATTCAATAATTAGTCCAGGGACAATTTAAGTGAACTGAAATTATCGTCTTTAAAAAAATTATTTCATTTGTTTTATAATTATTAATAAATTATTTGATTCTTAATATTAATCAAGTTTTATGATAAAAGTATTTTTATTTCAATAGATCAATTATTAGAGTTAATTACCCAAAATAAACATAAAAGGTGTTCAAATGACCTTAGCCCTTTATTTTTGCAGATTTCGTTAATTACTTCTAATATGGCTAGTCCATTCGGATTGAACAATAAAATAATCATTTTAAAAGTCATAAAAATCGCTTTAAAAGAAAGAAAAGAAGAAAAATATACTAATGGAATTGTGGTGCATTCCCGTTAATCCGATTGGGTCTTTCTAAGTTGATTAGCTATTGAGAAACACGTAAACAAGGCAAGTGAAAAGAGCTTCAAGTCTTCTTTATAAGCGATACGATTGAGCTTCTCTTTCTAAGAAATTTTCAGATTTTGGTGATTATTCAAGTGATGTACTTCAACGATAAAAATCGCTGCTAACCGAACAAAATTGATTTTTGAAAAAAAAAAACACAAACTTGAATAAGACTGTAATACACGATTGAAAGTTTTTGTAATTAGACGAAAGTGAATTTTTTAATATTTGATAGACTTATTGAAAATTAGATAAATTTTAACGACCTCATAACCTGCTCGTACTGTCAATGAAATTAATATACTTTTGTGGAAAGAATTATATTATACGGATGCAAACTTACACTTTTTGTTCTTGGGTATTTCGGGTAGTCGCCTGCGTCTGCGTTCCATTGGCTGCTGCTGCTGGGGATGGTGCTCCGGAGTGGGCCAGGAACTCCCGAGGGACGAGCACGAGTCACTGATAACGCTGTCCCGTCCTCCTCCATCCTTGAGTCCGCTTCTAATCGGCGCCGTGAACAAGCTAAATGGTCACCCGGACGAACACAATACACGACAATTTTTCAGCTACTTTCTACACTCGAGCATGCTACATACTTTTAATCCTACCTAATCGAGTGAAGCGTTTCATCTACTTATATTAAAATTAATTATGCGTAATTTCACCGAACTAGGTATAAATAACCTAATTCAAATATGTTGTCATTTTCAAAAAATTATATCTTCGACGGAAATAATCGGAATTTAGATTTTTTCAAACGAACGATTAAAAATACTTTAGAAACCCATAACACGATTATTTTAGACGAGGATTATCATTACAAGCATGACCGATGTTGGTTAACCATTAATTAATAAACTATATTATTGGCATCCAGATTTACCTTATTGATTAAATACTCAAAGTTTTAATAAAAAAGCAGAGTTATTTGTAAAAAGTATTTTATCAATTTTTTAGACCAATCAAGTGGTAATAAAAAAATAATTATCGATTATACTTTTGCATGTTAAAAGATTATTCTGTATTGTATGTTCAATTTTCGCATACATTAGATATATAACTCTGTTTTTTATGTCTGAGATATGCTGAATCGAGAAAAAGTAATTAATAAATAATTTTTGATGTTTAATTTAAATATGTAATATAGATTCATCAAGCCCACTACGATAAACTAACTTGAAAATACTGTGTATAATAATTCTACAAATCATGACAGGAAAAAAATTAGTCATATGCTAACACGAGCCGTCAATGAAAAATTGAATAATCTAATAAATGCAAAATTTGAAGAATGAAAAAATTTTTATCAACAATATTGCTATTAAAAAAGAAAAAAAAAAAAAAAAAAAAAAAAAACCCCTTTCGAGCTTGAATTAAGAAAATGCTTTTTGCTCGACTTAATATTCGAAAGCATGCACGAAAAAACGAACGATAAAAATACCTACTTAAAAAGATAAAAAAAAATTAAAATATTCTGAGAGTGTGAAATGTACCTGAAGTCACTGTCGGCGACGATCGAGGAGCAGCACATCTGCTCACAGCCGTCCTCGCTGTCGTCGGCCGAGCTGCGTCCGCTTCGGTCGTGCCTGTGGAGTACGACGACATCTTCGTCCTCCGAGTCGCCGGTGGTACCGCATGCCCTGACGACCTCCGCATCGCTACCTTGCGACGACGTCGGGGAGTCGTCCAGTATATCAACATCGTGCACTAGCCTGATCACGTTTTTAAAAAATTTTTTGATTCCATTAAAATTATCTTCCTAGGAGTCAAATAAAAGTCTCTTCTCTCGAAGATCAAAATTTATATATTGATGAATCGTAATTAATGTATAGTAAACAATGTGATTATTTTCAAATTGGAGCAAAAATCGGTTTTATAAAAAACATCCCTTCTCTTTTATTTGTATAAAGAAAAAAAAATTTTACCTCCAGGCTAAACGGCCTACATACACCTCTTTTGTAATCGCAACAATAAGTCAAAACAAAAAAGTTTATTTAAACTTGAAAATTTATATAGTAAAATAATAATAATAGGTTTTGCTTCGTCATTACTAAATACTACTAATATTACTAATATTACTAAATAACAATTATTTATCAAATCAAAAATTAAAATAAGAAAAACATTTTTTTCTTCAAAATATGTAAAAAATTAAATAAATACTTAAAAAGACACACTTAAATATAAATACTACAGTAATGATATGACTAGAACTTTTTTTTTGGTAGTTTAGTAGAAAACAATTCAAAACCTTGCAGTCAAATGATGAAAATCAAGGCAAAGTACGGGTATGAATTTATTATTTTTGACCTCGATCGATTTTTTTTCCATTTCTTAAAACTTTCGATAAAAAAACCATGTTAACATTAAATTATTCAATTTGTACATATAGAATAGTATTAAAATTGCTATCAGTGGAAATTAATTTTATTATTATTTTTTGGGAGTGACATACAAAACTTAAAAAAAAAAAAAGAAGAAAAAAAAATACGTGTAAGATTAACGATAATTATCAAAATTATCAAGTTTAACAAAATTTTATAGCTTTGAAAAGCTCCCGAGCTTTTGATAAAAAAAAAATGTTAAGATAAAGATATTCAGCGTAGCCAGTTTGAATCGATACTCCGGATGCATATACACAGATGGATGCACTCGAAGGGAGAGAAAGGCTCGCGCAACGAAAAAAAGTGAGAAAACGGGGAAGAAGGGGAATGGGATTCGCACATTGACTTTTTTATTTTTAAGTTGATTAAAATTTAACGAGTTATAGAAATCGCACACCGAGTAAGAATCTATGTGAGCGAACCTCCATCAGATGGACCAACAGACGTACAGGTAGATGGCCAGCCAGAGCCTAAGAAGTTCAAACAGCGACGTCATTTTTTTTTTTTTTTTTTTCAATTAACAGCGAAACAATCAAACGAATGGTATCGCGTCGCTTTAGATACTGACGTGTATTCATGTTATGAAAGTATGTAGCTGGCAGAGGGATTAATAATCATGAGGAAGGTATAGTTGTGGGCAGTTTGAACTATCATACTCACGTGTAATTCGAAATAGGAGCTTTCAGGTGCTGTGGCAGCCTGTCAAAGTAGTAGCGGAACTCCTCGAACTCGGTGTCGGCCATCCTGACCGCACCGTCTTCTTAACTTAATCCTGATTCTTGAGTATTTTTTCTTTTTTTCTTAAAACACTACAAACCTGGAGAGGTGATAAACCTGCTGCAGCAGCGGGGAGAGGCCGTGCAGCAGCAGCAACTCCGTCGGCGGAGATATTGATTCGTGCCACTGCACTGCGCAACCCCGACTGCGCATCCTCGACTTGCGGGGGTGTTTTCTAAGAGGCTCCGTCGTTGTCGATAGGGGATGTTTTGCCATCAAACTTCGCACTCTCGATTTTCTCACACTGCGATTCATCGATTGCTGCATCCTTGTTCTTTTCAAATTTTCGACTTACTTTTAGCTCAGTCTTTAATTAAAAAATCATTTGTAATTTTTATTTCTATCTGATTAATTTAGTTTTCAGTAGCTTTCAGACTTATTTCGAAAGATTTATATTACTCGCTGCCTTGATTGACTACTCATCTTTTGTAAATAAGTTATTTTATTTGTCGCTTTTTTTTTTTTTTTTTAAACAAGAGGCTGAATAAGTCAATTTTTTAATTAAATTTGTGTAACCTATCTTGATATATGAGTTTATAAGATTTTTTAAAGTAATTAAGATTGATATAAAACAATTTTTTTTTAATTCATCATCTTTTGTGTTCTTTATTTGTGCGAAATATTTTTTAAAAGTTTCATTAAACCGAACTTCAACTTTTTTTTTTTTGTAATATAATCATTTCTTTTTCTTTTTTTTTTTTAAACTTTTACTTCCTTTGCAACTGGAAATAAATAATAAATAAATTTATCATCATTTTTTTATCTCTAGGTACAGTGGTATTATTAAGTTTTCTTATTTACTCGTGACAATCTTCAATCTAAGAAGATAAGACTATTAAAGGACACTGAATACCTCATCTTCTCAGATTGACGATTGTCACGAGTAATGAATTTTTTTTTGTTTGATCTGATGTTCAAAGAAAAAAAAATCCTTTTTTTCATGCTCAGCTTTTCTTTTTTTCATTTTACTCTCAGAGTTAGAATTTATGTCAATTCAAATAAACTTCAGAATACATTCTTTAAAACAGAGTTTATGTAGTATCATTTGATTTAAAATAGGTAAAGTTTAAAAAGGTATTTTATAAAAATGTTTAATCATTGCAATTTTTATCGCAATACTGACTTTGACGTCATATATTTCGAAAACTCAAAATTCAAGGTATAAATAGTTTCCCTTGAGATTCATGCGTTAAGTAATTGATCCTTTGTGAAACA
Organism: Encarsia formosa; assembly: GCA_038277355.1. NCBI lineage: Eukaryota > Metazoa > Arthropoda > Insecta > Hymenoptera > Aphelinidae > Encarsia > Encarsia formosa. The sequence goes on from CM076185.1 coordinate 17,041,683, forward strand.
AGAGACTCGTTTCTTTTTATTTTGTGGTGTCGTTCAATAAATACTGATGAACGGTTACGTAAAATCTTTCAGAGATGTACTAAAAAATTTGAGACAGAGTAATCTTTTTAAAATAAGAAAAACACAAATAATAATTAATATATTATTCAATTGAATCTTTTAAATTGGCTGATTTGTAAAACAACGTAAACTTAATTATATCCCGAAAAAAACTAAGTTCAGTTTAATTCTAAACAAAGGTGCTGCTTTTTATAAAAATCAATCCTCCGGGCGTTTGATTAACTTTCCCTGAAAGCAACGGTAAAGAAAAATAAGGCTAAATCTCGAGCGATGCGAGCATTGTGCGATAGAGCGTAAGTGATGGTCTTTCGGTTAATGTGCTGCATCTGCTTTCGGGAGCTTTTACATTAGGAGTCAAACAAACACGTGTGTTCAGCACGAGCTTTTTTCCGCTTCAATGGAAGTTTTACTTTTTTCTGTATATTACTGGTTTCAAAGATATTGTTTATTGTTGCATTATTTTAAAATTGTATTTTTTTAGAATTTGACAAAAAAATTTTATCTTATAATTTATCGTTGTACATACCTGAATTTCAGACTGGTTTTGAAATGAATTTTGTGGACTTCGATTGGCTTATAAGAATATTTAGCTTACAAGTACTTTTCGTTACAATAACCATATCATCCCCGATTTTACGCACGCTACGAATAAACGTTCTAGTATAATATACTCGTTCTAGTATAATAATTTATTATTCATATTTTTTTATTAAACAACACATTAAATATCTGAGTTTTAAAAAATTGATTAATTACGTAAAATAATGTCATTCTGAAATTGAAAACTAAAAATTATTCTTCAAATAAGTTTTAGGTGTCAAAAAAGGTTCTTCGTTATAGTAATGCTAAACAAATAAAGAAGTTACTTTATACCTTAAATTTTCAGTACAGTTATTTATAATCATAAAAAAAAATTTTTCGTTATTATGTGACTTTATCATTGAAAATTTATGAGTACTTTAATATTTAACAAGACTGAGGGGAACCTATATATTCTAATAAATAGATAAAAATATTCTTAGATAAAAACTAAATGATAAATTAAACTGCGGTAACTTGAGATTTGGCCTCAATAAGCGGTTCACATTATGTTCCATTAAAAAGCTTTAGGACATTTTGTATAAAAAGACGTTTTCTACTCAAATTTTTGTCAAGTTCGAGCATAAATGTAATTATGCTCCATTTGCTAAGTTCAAATTGTTTAAATAATAAATTCAAATTAGAATAGTCTTGCGTTTATTCGTAAATAATTTTTATAAATTTGTGGTATTAGTTGGAAAGAATAGATTATAACTAATTTTATATATACTTGTGCTTCAAATTTTTCTGATTTTAATTTCACAAGAAAGTTCATTAGTGTATAATTTTATTTTTTATGATTAATTTTCGGTGTTCAATAATTAAATGTTTTGGGTTTCAGTATTTAAATTTTTATAACAATTGTAAAATACTTGAATATCTTTTTGGGGGTAGTAATAAGTCAGTAAAAAATAAATTATGTATTATAAAGAAATGTGACACTCATCAGTAACATGACCGATTTAGAAATCAAACACTATTAAATAAATTAAAGAATAGCGAAGAGACTTTTGTTTAAATCAAATGGGATGTGTTGCTCGCGCAGCCGTACCCGACCAATCGGCTTCGATCGTACTATACAAGAAGCTCACCACCCTTCTAAGCTTTAAGTACCCGCTCACTACTCTAGGAGTCTACACTTTTAGTTGAATCTCTTTCGCGAGCAGTAACACTTGCGCACCATAAAAATCTTCAAAAAATAAAAATCAAAGTGATTAATGTGATTTATAAAAATTTAAGTTTCCAACATTCATAAAGTGATTTCAAGCAAAGTATGTTAATGATCATTTAAAAATTAAGAATCTAGTATTTCGTTATAGTAGTTTTGTCTTGAATATTTGGCTAATTATCATTGAAGCTTACAGAAAGAATATTTTTTGTTAAAAGTTACTTTCAAAATTTAAAATAATTTACAATCCTTGAAAATTTTTAAATTTACTTAAATTTGGCAGAAGAAGATTTACGAATTATAATTTTTAAGTTAGAAGGATTCACTGTACCATTTTAATCAAATTTTGTAGTTGAATATCAAATCTGTTAAAAACTGATCCTCATGCTCTTGAAGGAGGAATTCAAAAAATTTTTTCGAACATAAAATTACAAAACAAGGTTTTTTCTAAGATATTTTTTTGAGAACTTTGAGCTTTCTTTTGGTGAAAAATTTTTTTTTCCATTAAACAATTATTTCCAAATAAATAAATAGTGATTTATTAAATTAATCTTACAAAATTTTTTACTTGAAAGGCCAGAGGCCCATAAGAGTTATCTTTATTAATCTTAATCTTTTATTCCATTTCACTTTATTAAGAATTTTTCTGTAAAATTTCACGAGCCGCTGTTTTTCTATTCTTCTTCATAACTGTAAAATTTACAGAATTTTGCGTCTTACAACTCAATTATTTTCTATGATTTTATTTATTTATTTATTTATTTCGCGTAGTCTAGTGGCTATACGGTCACCGCCTCGAAATTTGCTGTTGTAGGTTTAAGTCCTGGCTCTTCAATTTTTTTTTTTTTTACTTTTTGTTAACTTTTGCTCTGTTTTAAATTGTTTACAAGTATTTTTTTTTCTTTAGAAAAAAGCTTTTATTTTTTATTAATAAAATAAATATTAAAAACAGTATGTATTATTTATGGTTACTAGAAAATGATTAAAAATAACATAATGAAACAAACAACAAACAGCATGTTAATAAAAGTATTTTTCAACACACGGCGCAGAAAGTTATAATTATAGGTATAATTATTGATCAAAAATTGGTCAGGTATAATCAAAATTTGAAACTTATATTTAAATTGTGCCCGTTCGGGGCTTGATTATAAAGCTTCATTATATATATACGCTGATCTAAAAACATACAATATTTAGTTTTTCAGTTCTTAGATTGAAAAATTTAAGAAATTTTGGAATTTTTAATAAAAAAAAAATTTTTCAAGATCGATAAATTTAGATATAATTGACAATTACATATCGTCGATACGAGAATATCGGCGATATTGAATATAATTTTAATCGTACCGAATATCGTCTCATTATTGAGTCGATAACGATATTGATATCGGATATCGTGAAGCCCTGTGCTCAAAACTGATTCGTAAATGTCACGCGTATTTTGCTTAATTCAATGCATTTTTATAATTGCAGATATATTTATTTAAATTTATTTAAATAAAATCAGTGAGTTTGTAAATAAAAATGAGCGGATCGGGTAAAGGATTGTTGGGAATGTGGTTGTACAGGAGAGACGAAGAGTGGACCATAAAAGAGGGAAGTCCTTTACCAAGAAGACACGATGTAAGTTTTTCACCTTAAAATCATTTTTTTTTTCTACAAAAATTTTAAGTGCCAATTCGTCAAAAGGTTTCAGTGGTTGAAAAAATGTCAAATGGGCAGACGAATTCCGTCGTCTTTTCCCTCAAAAATCAAGTTGGAGGATTGGCGCGTGCACTGCAAGTCTTTCAGGTGCGAACGTATTTAGTTACTTTATTGATGAATTTGAAAAAAAAAGTTTATTTTACTGTGATTTATTGGTAAAAATGCGATTGATCAAATATTTATAAAAATATTTTTTGTCAGTGTATAACAGTTAAAGTAAAAAAAATAATTTTGAATAGTATAACGAGGTCAAAATGGTGACGAAGTTTTTGTATTAAAGGATTTAGGGGTGAACGTAGTGCACATAGAGTCAAGAAAGTCTATTCGTAGGGGTTCTGAGTACGAGATACTGGTAGATGTTGAGTGTGACGCAAGGAGAATGGAACAATTGACGCGTATGCTGAGCCGTGAGGTCGCTGCAATTAACCTTGCTCAGTACGAGGAAATCGGCATGATCCCGCATCCTCCCTTGTCAGCGGCACCAAGTTTTGGTCAGTTTTGACAAATTTATTCATTTTACTACTGATAATATTACAACGAACTTCTCAATGGTCCTCTTTGTATTGATTGGTTGATTTTTTTTTTTTTTTTTTTTTTTTTTGTAAAAGTTATTTCCTTCTAGTAGAACAACTTTCTCTAGTAAAAATCTTTTTCAAACTCTCAAAGGGTTATTATTTTGATTTTATTCAAGATAAAAATTTATTATATAATGGTTTCCACGCAACGTGATGTGGCAAATGTAATAATATATAAAGCTACCCTACTAAAAAAGTTCACATGTAAATCCACGTGGATATCCACGTGATTCATCCACTCTATAAATCCACTTGACCAAATTAAAAAAAAAAACTAAGTTCCACATGTAAAAATTTTATAACTTATGTACTTTTTTATAAATAAAAAAGTTTTTTCAGTTAAATGAAATATTCCAAGTTGAATTAAGTACTTTGATTTTTTTCTACACTTTTAGGAAATTAAAAATTTTGACACTTATAAATTCTTCGGGACTTGATAAAATTATGAGTTTCGAACTTTTTTCGAAAATTTCCAGCATTTAGAATTTTTTAGGAACTTGGAATTTTCATAAGCTTATAATATTGTTGTTGACTTAAAATTTTTAAGGTCTGTGGGACTTAAAAATTTATCTATTCTTTAAGACTTAGAAATTTTTTGAACCGCAGACACTTAGAATTCTTTCAGTCTCTGGAACTTAGAAATTTATTTTGTTTTTGGACTTAGAAATTTTTCAAACCATAGACACTTTTAAAGTGAGTTAAGTATGTGAAACATAAAAATTTTTTGAACGGCAGACACTTAGAATTTTTTCAGTCTGTGGGACTTAGAAATTTATTTTGTATTTAGACTTTGAAATTTTTCAAACTGCATAAATAAAATTAAGATCTTAAAAAGATCTGTTGAAAACATATCTTAACAATGGCTGTTTTTGAGACATTTTAAGACGAAAAAAATGTTTTATTTTTTATTTGTATCATTTCAAAACGTCTGAAAAAGTTCTTTTAAAGATAAAAATTACTGATTTTTTCGTTATTTTTCATATGATACTAAGATGATTTTTAGATCTTTGATCATTTTAAGATAAATTTTAGATATTTTTAATTACGTAACCTTTTCTCTTAAAGATATTAATAATAATTTTTAGAAATGATAATCAGGCAAGTGATAATAATCGCAAGATTAATTTTGTGTATTTAAGATTTTTTTAAAGATCATTTTGTGACTAACTTTCGATATTATTTATGCGCGTTTTTTTAAAGATGTATATTAATATATTTTTAAAGATAGCAAGATTCTTTAAAATAAATTTTGTACGATTTTAAAAAAATTTTCAACCAGCATTTTGAATATTTCAAGACCTTTTTTTGAAACTAATTAAATTTCATTATTTTTTCAAATTAAAGAGTTTACCGTGAATTACTTTCCTAGAGCACTGAGGACTCGGGTACAATCTGTGCATGTTCGCGGCTAACCTTTACTTTTCTTTAATCGAGTTTCTGAAAAAGAAAAAAAAATTGCCACAAAGTATCATTCAAACATTAAACACCAAATTTAAATTACTACTTCATATTTAAGACTTATCTGATCGGATGTTCTCCGGTAGAAGTTCAAACGGCTGACCAACTTTTATTCGCTCTCTTGACTTCTTTCGCTACATTGTATCATTTATCTGTCGATTCTGTATTTTTTCTAGTTGGTGAACACATTTTTATTTTTATTTTATATAATTTACATTAAAAGAATATATCTTGAATACTCAAAAAAATATTGGTGATATTTTACCGTCTTTGTATGGTTACAAAAAATACGAGAATAAACAAAATGAATTTGGCTGCTAAGACGATCGATCGAATCGAACGTATTCATAACAACGACCTGTGCACACGTCGTTGTTGGTGATAATGTTGGTTAAACTTCACCATACCGAGATGACGAAGTTTAACCAATATTGCTAAGTTTTCAAGATATATTTTTTTAATGTAAATTATATAAAATAAAAATAAAAATGTGTTCAACAACTAGTAAAAATACAGAATCGATAGACAAATGATACAAAGTAGCGAAAGAAGTCAAGAGAGCGAATAAAAGTTGGTTATCCGTTTGAACTTCTACCGGAGAATATACGATCAGATAAGTCTTCAATATGAAGCAGTAATTTAAATTTGGTGTTTAATGTTTGAATCATACTTTGTGGCAATTTTTTTTTCAGGAACTCGATTGAAAAAAAATAAAGGTTAGCCGCGATCATGCACAGACTGTACCCGAGTCCTCAGGGCTCTACGAAATTAATTCACGGTAAACTCTTTAATTTGAAAAAATAATGAAATTTAATTTGTTTTAAAAAAAGGTCTTGAAATATTCAAAATGCTGGTTGAAAATTTTTTTAAGATCGTATAAAATTTATTTTAAAGAATCTTGCTATCTTTAAAAATATATTAATATATATCTTTACAAAAACGCGCATAAATAATATCGAAATTTCATCACAAAATGATCTTTAAAATAATCTTAAATACACAAAATTAATCTTGCGATTATTATCACTTGCCTTATTATCATTTCTAAAAACTATTATTATCATTACTAAAACTATTATCTTTAAGAGAAGAGGTTACGTAAAAAAATGTATCTCAAATTTATCTAAAATTTATCTCAAAATGATTAAAGATCTAAAAATCATCTTCGTATCATACATATAAAAATTAACGAAAAAATAAGTAATTTTTACCTTCAAAAGAACTTTTTCAGACATTTTTGAAATGATACATATCAAAAATAAAACATAATTTTTTTGTCTTAAAACATCTCAAAAAAGCCCATAGTTAAGATATGTCTTCAAAAGATCTTTTTAAGATCTTAATTTTTTTTACACGGTTTGTAAAACTTCAAAGTCTAAAAACAAAATAAATTTCTATATTTCACAGGCTTAACTCACTTTAAAAGTGACTGCGGTTTAAAAAATTTCCATGTCCGAAAACAAAATAAATTTCTAAGTCCCAGAAACTGAAAAAATTCTAATTGTTCACGGTTCGAAAAATATCTAAGTTCCAGAGATTGAAAAAATTCCAAGTGTCTGCGGTTCAAAAAATTTCTCAGTCTGCACATTCAAAATCTGCTAAGTATCACAGACTGAACATCTTTTAAGTCCGAAAGAACCAAAAAAATTTCTCATAGACTAGATAAATTTTTAAATCCCACAGACCGAAAAATTTCTAAGTCAACAACAATTATATTATAAGCCTATGAAAATTCCAAGTTCCTAAAAAATTCTAAATGCTGTAAATTTCCAAAAAAAGTTCGAAACTCATAATTTTATCAAGTCCCGAAGAATTTATAAGTGTCAAAATTTTTAATTTCCTAAAAGTGTAGAAAAAAATCAAAGTACTTAATTCCACTTGGAATATAATTTTATCAAGTCCCGAAGAATTTATAAGTGTCAAAATTTTTAATTTCCTAAAAGTGTAGAAAAAAATCAAAGTACTTAATTCCACTTGGAATATTTCATTTAACTGAAAAAACTTTTTTGTTAGTAAAAAAATTAAATAAGTTATAAAATGTTTACATGCGGAACTTAGTTTTTTTTTAAATTTGGTCAAGTGGATTTATAGATTGGATGAATCACGTGGATACTCACGTGAATTTACATGTGAACTTTTTTAATAGGGTATACACTTACTTAAAATTATCGTTAAATATTTGAGTTTTGCGATCTTGTTGCAAGGTTTGACTGTACTAATCAGACACTAGGGTCACTTTGTTGTAATTTTAAGTAATTTTCAAAAAATTCGTGTTCAAAGCCTATTGCACTTACAGAGATGGGAACCTCGCATTTTTTGTCTTTTATTTTCAAATCTTAACTTAAATAATTTGACCATGAATCCTAAAGCCCAATCGGGCTTTAACGGCGATTTGGTTTTTTTTTAAATCGACTGCCGTGAAAGCCTGCAGGGTCCTAAAGCCCAATCGGGCTTTAACGGCGATTTGGTTTTTTTTAAATCGACTGCCGTGAAAGCCTGCCGGCTTTATATACTTTGATTTTTGGTTTTAGGTTAGGACGCTTCAAAGAAAAACGATTTTAGGATGATTATTTCATTTATATTATACATCCCGCGCGTAGCTGATGATTCCCTGAGTAATTTAAAAAAAAAATTATCCCGAACAAAGCCCGCATTGAAAAGTTATGAACGTTTCATTTTTCGAAACGCTGATTTCCTTTGGCTCACGGTAGTCAGGGAACATTCGATTTCAGTTTCGAGCATCCGGTCTCTCTGCCTGCGCTCTCTGTAGACTTAACCGGACGTGACGTATGCGGTGGGCGTGTCTATTTTTGCTGTCTCACTCTTACTCCTTACCTACAGCGGCAGACGGGGGCATGTAGGCCCGAGCCTGTAGCCATGAGGCGACTGGTGGCGCTGTATCAATTAGCAGCTCCCTACAGCTGACTGCGGAGCCGCTGAGCACAGCAGCTTGTAATGTGTTATGAGCAATAACTTTTTTATAAATAATTGATTGTCATAGAAAAAAAAAACAGTACTGAAGACCCTTATTTTCATTATATATTAAATAAGTGGTAGAATTTATAATTATTAATTATATATACTTCTAAAAGATGATCATATTATGTTGAATCACCTTCAACATACGTAAAGTTAACAATTTTTCAATTATAGCACATGCATGGGAAAACACATGCAAATTGCACACAACTCAAACACTTTTTAAAATTAAAAATTAAAATATGTTGTTAAGAAACACACTGAGCATTCAAAATATAATTTAAAAAATACAGGTATCAATGATTTTTTTCGAGATAATTTAGTTCAAAGAATATTAAATCTTTACAGGTCAAGTATAGCCATACATTGTGATTTAGTTGATTTCTAACTTAATTAAAACATATTTTAATTTCAAGAAGTGTTTCAAATTTTTTGATTTCACTTCTTTCATTAATTCATTTTCAAAAAAAGATTATTATATTTAGCGTATAACTTTTTATTTAGACTCCTTTTAAAAAAACCAATCGCCGTAAATATTACTTTTTTAAAAGTTTTTTTTAAAGATCATACTTAGCGTATAATTTTTTATTTAGATTTCTTTTTTAAAAACCAATCACCGTAAATATTACTTTTTAAAGATTTTATTGCGTAAATTCGGTAAATATTTAAATGTATTTCCTTTTTGTCTACAAGTTCAAAAAACCAAACTCCATAAATAAAAGTCCAAGGGAAATCAATTTTATATGTAAAAAAAAAAATTCAATTTAGTATAATTTATACTTCAAAACTCAGAAAATGCTAAAAAGTACATACTTCCACTAACAAATTATCTACGTTTAAATTTTTCGAGTTAAGATTATAAAATATTTATACCTTAAAGTTCACGGAAAGAAGAAAAATACGCAAGGTCCCGTATCTCTGTAAGTGCAATAGGCTTTGAACACAAATTTTTTGAAAATTAGATAAAAAATGAAAAAAATTGCGTATACTTGCATGGAAAATCGGTAGAAAGGTACATTCAGAGGAAATATTGATGGTTTCGCTCATCATTCAGTACGAGAAAACTACTCCCAAAGTTGCATTAAAATCGGTGACCCAAATGTCTGATCATCCCTTTGTAAGTTTAGTTAAAAGATGCTTTTCCCACGCAGTAACAATAAAGCTTGTCAGTTAAAATTAAGTCAACTAATAATGGAATTATTCCATTCAACCTACCCAATTTTTTGTGATTAAACTTTTTAATTGAATCTATTTCGACTACAAGATTTTTTGTTTAACAAATTAGATTTCAGTGAGGTGGACATGGTATGGTTTCCTCGTAAAATCGCTGATCTCGATCAAGCTCAAAACGTTTTGATGTACGGTACAGAATTAGATGCTGATCATCCGGTTAGTATAATACTTTCAATAAAAAAAGAATTGCCTGAAAAAAAAAAAATAATAATATAATAATATATATATATTTTTGATGTGTGTGTGGTGGGAGTGACAACAATTAATGTTTTACTTTTTCCATTTATCTAAAAGGGTTTCAAGGATGCTATTTACCGTAAGCGGCGTGAGCAGTTTGCCGATATTGCAAATAATTACAAACAGTAAGATAATTTCAACTAAGGTACCTGTACCTAGTATGGCCCCCCTAAGCGAGAATCGAAGTTGTGGCGAATCAAATCAATATTTTTTGACGTGTAAGGTCTCATTTTAAAGGTTAATTCAAGAGCTTTAAAATGTGACCTTACGCGTTTGATTTTGATAAATGAGCTTGAAATGCCAGAAGATTTACCAAAACACGTTTTTTTAAGACACCAAAAATTTGTGTACCTAATATGGCCCCCTTGAAGTTATTTATTAATTGCGATTTGTTCTTATTTTTTAAATCAATCAGAATATGAGATTTAGAAAACTTCAAAATTTTCATTATTTTAAAAATTATTTACTTAAAAATTGAGCCTTTTTTACAATTTTTTGGAAAGCTTTGCAACCAGTAGAAAAATTTCAACTTTAAATTTTTATCAAAGTTTGGTTTTTGAGCTAAAATGGTTTTTTAGTTATAAAATGAAAAAAAGCTTTGAAACAATTAAATTCATTTTTCTTAAATAACATTAGGATAGGATTTTATAAAAAGTAAATATGAAACCAAGGACTCAGCATCAGCATATTTCTACTAATTCGCGGGGGGCCATATTAGGTACACTGCAGTATAAAAAGTTATTTAACAATAAAACCCGTTAGAAAACGAGTTGAACAAAAACTAAAATCGCATTTTCAAGCTGAAACAATAACGAATCGAAGTTACTTATGAAAAGTTTGGTCAGGTGTGTCTAAATATTTTGGCAGACCATTTAATCACAACTTGAAATAGTAACGAAGGTATACGAAACGAGTTTTAGCTATAAGGCGAGTGCAAAAATAATTTTCAAATGTTTTAAACAACTCAAAACTTCATAATTCAGTGTTTTTGACTTCTTCCTACCTTGTAGAGATGCCGCATATCGAGCATATTCAAAATAACAGGGGAGGGGGGGCATATTAGGCACAGGGCCATATTAGGTACACCTACCTTACTTCTTGTTAATTTTATTTCCCACACAACCAAATTTAATTGTGAATCTAATACAATTTTCCAGTGGTATGCCCATTCCAAGAGTACAATATACACCAGAAGAAATAAAAACTTGGTAAATATTACTTTAAAAATTTATTTATTCGTAACAATTAGTTTTATTATAATTAAGCTGTTTAAGTTGCGTGATTTTAAAATGTGTCAGCACGTTTTTTAAAGTAATTTTTTCGTAATTCTTTTTGTGTTTAAATGTTTACTGATGAAAGAAGAATTCACTTTCTTTCTCACATTTTCATTAATCAAAATAAAAAGATCATGATGAGCCACTTATTAAAAGTGAGTTATCTCAACGAAATACAAACTGCAAGTGTTATAAAGGCGCGGTTGTTTAATTGCAATAGAGAATAATTGTTTTTAATTTTCATAGTATACGTAAAACTAAAAAAATAGCAGAATTGTAATAAATAATATGATGGTAATGGATATATAATGGTCTTCGTCAGAAGAAGAAGCGCGTGTTTTCTGCATCACGAAGGCAATTTTATTTTACTTCTGAAACTCGGAAGAAATACGAGGAGGGTAGGATAAGTTTGAGTCAAGTGAATGCAGAGCCTAATTGCCCTGATTTGATTCATCCAGCAATAGCTGCAACGTGTATTTCGATCTCGACTATTGCAGGTGTTGGCGGTGAAAACTAAACACTTCTGGCTGATGCGAGATCTTAAACAAACGCCTTTTTCTGCTTCAAATGTTAGCTTAAATTAATTGAGTTTTATTTAATTGTCTGCAGTATACGAAAGCGGCGAAGCTTATCAGTTGTCTTTTTTCCCTCTTGAAGCTCTTTCTCGATTGATGAAGTTTAAGGTCAAACTTTTTTCACAGATTACACCAATAACGTAACTATGTTTCACTTGATTTTTTTTTTACTCAACCAAGTACATTATTAATAAATTTTTTTAATTATAAAAAAAAAATTATAGCTTAATTTAGTTTTGTAAGTGATAAGATTACATTCTATTATCTGTGTATTTTATAAATTTTATAAAAAAAATTTAAACTGTAAAGGTAATAAAAAAAGATAATTGGTATAAAAAGCAGGAAATTTCATAATAAACTGGAAAACAATGCCAATAAAAGAAATCTTGTAATTGATTGTAAAAAATTCATGTTTATAATTATACATTTTTTATTTATTGAATGTTACGCTACCTTAAATAAAGGAAGTTAAAATTTGCAGGGGAACAATATTTCGTGAACTCTATCAGCTGTACCTAAAATATGCTTGCAAAGAATATCTCGAGAACTGGCCTAAGCTTGTAAAATACTGTGGGTACAGGTAATATTTAAAATTTCTTTTTAAACTCCTCAATGTTTATAAAGTAAGGTAACTGTACCTAAAGTGCCCCCCCCCCTTTTTTTTTTCAAACTTCAGAATTTTGGATCATAATGCGATCTAAAATGAGCTACTAGATCAGAGAAATCAAAATTATACAGCATAAGCGTTAATTTATGCTGTACTGATTTCAGTTTTGCCTTCAAGGTTCGTTTTAAAGTGTTTTTAAATAAATTTAACAAAAAAATTCAAAAATATTTTCATTAGCAAAAGTATACAATTTAAAAGTTTTTTTTCGTTTTTTCTTAAATTTTATTCATAAATTTACTTTAGAGTCGTGAGAATAATCTATTATAAGTACTGATTTCAACTAGAATGGGGGGGGGGGGGGGGGGGGCGGGAAACTTTAGGTATACCAATTTTTCATTGGACAAAAACCTAAATTTTAGTAAAGCAGCTGGCATATTGAAACAGCACATCGGAATGAAACATGTAAGGTCTCATTTGAAATCTTTTGCTTTGACCATTAAAATGAGACCTTAATCGTTCAAAAATACTGAATGCGTCACTCGCAATGACAGTTTTCGCTTCGGGGGGAGGGGGGCATTTTTTAGGTACACTTATACTTTACAACCAAATAATTGATTAAAATATTTTCTACAGAGAAGATAATATTCCACAACTGCAGGATGTAAATGCATTTTTAAAAAGTATGTATCTATTGCTATGTGACTATTATTATTCGTCCGGATTTGATAATAATTAGTTGATTTTTACAAAGAAACAACTGGGTTCAGTTTGCGGCCTGTAGCTGGATACTTGTCACCTCGTGATTTTTTGGCTGGACTTGCGTTTCGTGTATTCCACTGCACGCAATATATACGTCATTCCTCGGATCCATTTTATACTCCTGAGCCGTGAGTCGTCGATAATTTGTTGAATGAAAAAATTTATGACTATTGAATACAGCCTAGTAATTTATTTTTAACTAATTTTACAGAGACTGTTGCCATGAACTTTTAGGACACATGCCGCTTCTGGCAAATCCTGGTTTTGCGCAGTTTTCCCAAGAACTTGGACTTGCATCTTTGGGGGCATCAGATGAGGATATCGAAAAACTTGCCACGGTATGGATTAATCAGTGATTAAAAAAGAAATGAACTATTGATTACTATTTATTTTATTAGCTCTACTTTTTTACGGTTGAATTTGGACTGTGCAAGCAAGACGGTAAGTTTCGGGTTTACGGAGCCGGGCTTTTGTCGTCGATCGCAGAACTGAAACACGCGGTTACCGCACCAGATAAAGTTTTTCGTTTTGAGCCTGAAGTTACCGTTAAACAAGAATGCATTATCACGGCCTTTCAAAATGCCTATTATTATACAGACACTATCGAGGAAGCCAAGGAGAAAATGAGGTATCAACAAAGTTTTATTTTATTAATAATTTTAATATTGACTAGTCTCTATACCTCGCTGCGCCAACGCATGCTCGGTCGAAAATTATTTTGAATTTAAAGTATGAAAATTAATATTTCTTTAACCATGGATTTAAATTATCATTAAATAATGTGATTTTATCATTCTAAAAATATTCTTACAAATAAAATCAACCGAAGTAAACCGACATTGTGGCCACATTTGGAATCACCAATTTTTAATGTCACAAAAAACTACGTTTTAAATAGTTAAAACTCAAATTAACATAATTCAAGTTGAATTTTAAATCTATTTTGAATCATTATTTTTTTAATTTTTTTTTTTTTTTTTTTTTTTTCAATTGTAGCGAATTTTAAAAAGATGCGATAAGTGAGTAAAGGCGATGGCACGAACTCGCGGGATGCGGGAAATCCTGCGTCCCGCGTCCTGCGTCCCGCGTCTTGCGTCTTTGGTATGAAAGCAAAACGCGGGACATGGGACGCAGGATTTCCCGCATCCCGCGAGTTCGTGCCATCGCCCTAAGCTTTGTATGGGTCATATTCATAAATTAAGATTTTATTGATTGGCATCATTAAAAGCCTCCATAAACAAAGTTTGAAATAAATCATAAAAAAAAATTTCTTACCTCTCTAAAGAAGACCTAATGTAAGTTTAATTCAAAAATTAAGGTTTCATACGTAATCAGCATCCTTGAAAACTCCCAAGTACAAAATTTTAAACAGTTGTGATGAGCCGCAGTTGTCCTGAGGTCGAATTACGACCCTTGCCTCTTTATTGGGAGATCCTGCAGTTATACGAACGACTAAAAACGAGAGGGTGCATATATTACGGTGGCATCTTATATTTTTAAACAACATAATTTAAATAATCAATCGATTTTTGTTATCCTGAGATGACAAAAGTTTATTTTTTTTAGTATTATCTTAGGCATTCAATGAATAGCTCTTGTTTACAAAAAAATCCGCAGTAATAAGCCCCTTTACCCTCTTGAAAGAAAAAATTATTTTTTATTTGTTATATAAAAAAAAAAAAAAAAAAAAAGTTTTATCGAAAATTTTTTTTTGTTACCAGATTATTTGCAAGTGAAATAAAGCGACCCTTTGGTCTTCGCTACAACCCATACACTCAATCAGTAGAAGTGCTTACGGACGCCCAGAAGATAACGGCCGTAGTGAGCGAATTGAGAGGCGATCTGTGTATCGTGTCAAATGCCCTGAGAAAAATCCATGAACAGGACGAAAGCGTTAACGTCGAAAGAATCACTAGTATGCTGACCCAAGGCATAGACCTCGGTGCCGATCACTCTCCCACGTCCTCGGGCAGTGGCGACTCTTCTGGTGATGAGGAAAAAAGTCCGAACAGGGGCGATCTCAAATCGACTGTCAAAGTTCAAATGCCCTATTAATTTTTAATTTTTCTTTTCGGGAGTCCAAAATTAAAATAAATTTTTAAATTAAATTTATTTTGAACTGTTTTTATTCAACTAGACTTTAATTTTCAATTTTATACTTGTTGTTCAACTCTACAATAAATTTTCAATAACTAAAATTATATTAAAAAGTAACTTTTTATATTTTTTTTATGAATTACTAAAAATTATTGGTCCATTAATATTCTTCCTGCGCGGATTGAAGCTTTATAGATAGAAAAATTATTGTCGAAAAATTATTATATAACAGATTAAAGTGTGTAGTTGCATGAATTAGTATGAAAATACAAAATATTATTATTAATTATTGTAATAATGTAGTTGAAACATTTGAAATTTTAACAAAGTAGTGTTTATTTATGAATAAATGATTATAACTGTTATCAGAACTGTCATCTTGACAAATTAAAATATATATTCATTCATCATGTAATAATTATATTCTGACAAATAAAAAATTTTAAAACAGTAGTACCACTTCACATTCAAAATGTGTTTTTAATTAAAAACGGAAAAAATTATATTAAAATAAATTAACAACTAAATTTCTATTATAATACTTTTATAAGCATTACTTTATAAATATCTTTTTATTACGTATTATAAGGTAGGTGTACTTAGTGTAACCACCCCTGATATTTTGTCAATGCTCGATTCGAAACATCTCTACAATAAGAAGTAAAAGACAATAAATTAAAAATGACAATATTTTTGAAACAGCGAATCGGGCTACGTGCCGATCTCAAGCATCTCAAGCGCAAAGGGAGTTTGTAGATCCAGGGACCAGGCCCTCAATTGAGTCCGTTACCTTAAAGATCAGCGCATGACACTTTTTTTTTTTTTTTAACTCCTTTTTCTCAGGTTATCACTCCTGAGGGAGACGTACCCGAACGCGCTTGACACTTGTGGTCCTCCCCTTGTGAGTGTTCCACTCTTTCATTAATCGTAAAAGTTTTTATTTTAGCGTTTTTTAATGTAAAGGTTTTTTATACGAAATTTTTTATTTTATCTTTATCGCTCGTCTGTTTTGCATGTTCGGTCATTAGTCCCTTCTTGCAGTCAAATTTAGAGACGATTCGATTAGGTAAGTCCTTTTTAATAATGAAAATTTTGTATCTTCTCATCTTTTTTAAGAATTTAAAAAAATAAACTTGGTGGTTTTTTTTAAAAAGGTCCTTGCAATAATCAAATGTGCAGGTACGCAGGCTCTCTTCAAAATAAAAAAAATGTGTAAGCTTACTAAGTTACTAACTGTTCCACAAACGTGCTGCGTGGCCCATGGGGGCCGCCCGCTGCCTCCCGCGGCCTCGGGAACTGGGAAGTCGGGGAGTGGGGACTGGGGACCCCTGCCGGGCCACGGTCCCAGGCCTCAGCTGCCTGCGACTTCCATAATTCCATTTCCACACGTACTTTATTATGGACCTTATGGCTGCACCGCGACTCGCGGGGTCCGCGAGATAAGTGTAGCCATGTAGCAACTACACCTATACGGGCAAACCAGGACAAACAAAGTACCTACTAGACTATACCTACAGTCTCTACACTCGACTCGACTGTATTGGTACAGTCGCACCTATACCGCCGCGCCTTAGTTAAGTACAGCAGAAAACAGACGCACGCAAAATGCTAGAGCCTGACCACCTGTAGGATTGAAGTCATGCTGTACAATTAAAATTGGTAAGTTTATTGAAAAATAACTTTATCTTATGAATTGTTCTGTTTTGAGTGGTTTTTGTGTGCTAGCGAAACGGTTTCGATAAGGCATATTGTAAACAACCTTTGTTTACTTGTGAGACTTTTATTTTTTCATTTTTAGATTGCCAAAATTTTTTTTAATCTAGATAACATGGCCCAAAAATGCAGCATTGATGGATTACCAAAGCATTTTGTGTCTGCCATGCGGACTCTTTTTGATATTATGGATGATCAGAATACAGGCAGGTTTCAATAGTTAATAACTTCTGAACTATCTAAAAATTATAATTTAACTTCATTTTTATCTATAGGATATGTAAATTATTCAGATATTGAAGCACGCTGGAGTGATGATAGTGCATCTGGTTTACCAAAGGGAGTTTTACATGGTTTAAAAAAAGTCACTCCACCCAATGGTCTTTTATCATTTGAGAGATTCTGTGCAGGGTTAAAAATATGTTTACTGCATGCTCAAGCTGAAAATGAGTCTAAAAAAGTTGATGGAAGTTCACCAAATAGACCACCATCAGCTCCTGTACTTGAAAATCAAAATAAACCTGTTTGGACTTCACCAAACACTGCCACAATTAGACCAAATAATGTTATATCTCAACAAAGAACACTAAGTATGCCACAGTTGCCAGGTAGAAAAGATGGAAATTTGCAGTTTGACATTGAGTCAAGGATTCCTGAGCCAAAAATGATCAAAGGTACTTTAAAAAATAATCATTTGTAATATTTATATTTTATTAAAAACCAACATCTTTTTTTTTATAGTTTATGGTCCACCGAAGCCTCCACGAACAGGTGCAGCTTTAGATGGTAGGGTTTTAAATGTAGATAGAAGCTTGGACAAGTCAGAGATTCGTACAGCCCTACAAAACTGGCAATTGGGATTGATGATGGGAGCAGATAAAAGTTCAGACAAACATCAAATACTTGAGGGAAAATACCGTACAGACACAAATTTACTTCATCCTACTAGAATGCTTGGAGATGGTAAGGCTGTAGACATTCAAAGAAATGTAGATGCTCAACAACTACTTTTACAAGTTCAAAATAAAAAGTCTCTTAATCGACGTCGAGAACCGAGGCGACACACTCTACAAAATGGTATCGATTATAACATGGTAAATTTGAATCTTAATCAAATTTTTAAGTTTAATTTAAACATAATCTTCAAAATGTATTTCAATTTTTTAAGTTAATAAAATTTTTTTTCATTTAAGATAAAAAGAATGAAACAAATTGAGCAAGAAAAAGATATATTACTCCAAGGTTTATCAGCAGTTGAAAAAGCCAGAGACTGGTATTTAAAGCAAATTTCTATCACTCAAGAAAAAATTAAACATTTAGGAAGAATGGGTTCCCATGTCGTAAGAATACTTTTCTAGATTACTTCTAAAATTAATTTCTTCTGTCATCAAATTTACAATATTGTATCTAATTTTAGGAACAATGGAGTGAAGCTCAACAGGAAAGATTAGAGTTACAAAAAGCAAGAGTTCTTGAAGTTAATCGACATCTTGAGGCGCTAACGACTAGCTGGGAGCGAGGTGGTTTGCCTATGCACATGAATTTAGCTTTTTTAAATTGAATAGACTAAAGCGTTAACGTTGTGAAGTGAGAGGATCACGAGCATGCTGACCCTAGCATTGATCGTGGGGGCCGATTTATCACTCCCCCAAGTTCTCAAGGCAGTGGCGACTCTTCCGGTGATGACGACAAAAGTCTCAACAGAGACCGTATCAAATGCCCTACTAAGTTTTTATTTTTATTCACTTTGAATTATTTACACAATTTAATCAGTCTTTAATTTGTTTTTTGAGCTGCTTATTTACTCAAACAATATCTGAAAATTTTTTTGCGCTGCAAAAAAAAAATTATTTAATAATTATTTTTCAACAAATAACAACTTCTTACATATATTTTATTTATTTATTGTTTTTTTGCATCTAGCGTATATTTTTCTTATTCTGCAGATTTTAGATATCAAAAAAGATTTTCTACTAAAAATGACACAGACAAAAGTGTGTATTTGCATGAATTATTATATACAAAATTGCAATTAAATTTATTTTAATGAGTTAAAGCTTTAGGGCTCGTTCAGTAACTACATATCCTTTTTTTTTTTTTTTTTTTTTTTTTTTTTAAGTAAAAGTAGCGCTTATGGTGTTATTTAACTTTACCAATAAAGCTAAAGTAGTTATTGAACGACCCCTTAACCCCACACAGCATAGAATTTCAGTGAAATGTTTCAAAATATTTCAATTTAAAAATTTTGAGAAAATATTTGCAATTTTTCTGAGATATTTCTAAGCAGTTTTCAAGTTTTATTGAAAAATCTTAAAATCAATGATTCCTTAACCGTTTCGTAAATATTTCTTAAAAGAATCCTGACAACTTTGATGCGACATGTTTTCAAAATATCTTGTGAAATATTAATGAAAGATTTCCGAAATATTTAACTAAATTGTACTGTCGTCAAACAGAGATTTTTCAACCTAGAAGATGAAAAATAATTCACGAGCAGCATGATCAAAACACTCATAATGTATTCTATTTCAATATCTACGTTTTAAGAAGATTAATCAAGTGCTAATAAATAGAGTCGATAGTGTAAAAAAAAAAATTATTTCTAGAATTTTACAATGTAAAAGTAGGTGCCTTTAAAGAAACAGGAGAAACATAAATTTATTCAATTTAAACGTAAGAAAAGAACTACTGTGGTGTTAAAATTTTTAGCTTTCGATATTTTGAAATAAGAAAAATACAATGAAGCCTCGTTAAAATAAAAACTTGCAACCACGAAAGGAAAATCCAACCACATTAAAATATATCCTGTTGAGATATTTTTAATGTTGAAGGTCCTTGAAACATTTCCGCTGCCTAATTTGTTAACCCTTTTGAAAATTTTTCAAAAGAGAGGTTTTTTCTGTTATAATTTTTCTATTGTAATAGCTTTATATGTTACAACGGTCAGCGACTATTTTTTTTTTTTTTTTTTTTAAATTTAATTGTAACCTTTTTTATGTCATGTCATAAAATGTACTTATATATTTTTACATATCTCGACAAAATTATTTTTAAGACTAAAAGCCAATTAACTAATGCTGTGAATATATCCATCCATTTGTTCTAATCAAGCATAATATATTAGTGATCATTCGTTGAAGATTTATTTTTAAATAAATTATTGTTACTTTCTTAAGTAAGAACTTTTTTTTGTATGACCTTTATTTTGAAATTTTAGACCAGAAGAACTTAAAAAAAATTTGTATTATCGATGTTAGCACTGCTTTCATTAAATGTCAAAAGTTATCTTTGATTTCTTAATCCTAAATGAGCAATCTCTTTGTATTCAGTTCTTATATAAAAACCAATTAGACATAAATTTTATTTTTCCTTACTTATAATAATTGCCATAAATCAAGCACAAAAAAAAAAGTCATTTAATCAACAAATTAAAAAATTTCCCAAGAGTTAATGTAATTTGATAAAAGCTTTCAGATTATTTCGATAAAGAAATATTTGAATCACAGTGCACTAAAAAAAAGTTTTAAAGTTAGAAAAAAATTGATGTATGAAATGCCTGTAAATAAATATAACACAAAGATGATATAGTGAGGAAACTGATAAAAGGTGAATCAGAAAGAAGAAAATATAAAGAAAAAGAGAGCCACGAAAACGTTAAGAAGAGAGGTCAAAAGTAAAGAAAGTTGGGGTGAGGAGGAGAGGAAATGCGCACAGATGCACAGACGGAGAGCACATGTTTTATCTCTGACTCTCGCATAGGGCCGGCACAAGAACGCGCGAGTGACACGACGCTGCGGGATTCCTTTTTTTCTTCTTCTTTTTCATTTATTTGCTGTCTCCACGGTTATAGCTGTTGATGCAGAGTTTGTCAGTCGGTTTCCGCGCTTTCACCACGACGGCTGCTGCAGCAAGACTGCAGCACAGCGCAGTGTATTCCCTTTTTTTGGACTCAAATTTTTAAATTCAAATTTACTTCGTGTTGTTTTTCGGCGATCATCATATTTGTATAAACAAAGCTTCAAAAAAAAAAAAAAAAAAAAAAAAGGTTTCGTTAATTTTATTTGTTAAGTAATTTTTTGACGCTTGAAGTTTTTTCAAGTTTATTTTGAAATTCTAAACTTACTAAATGCATTTGAATTTTTTTTAACAGCATATAAAAGTGATAAATATTTTGAAGGCCTCATGATTTTTTATCGGGTTTTTCGTTCATTTCTTTTTACTCTGTTTTAAAAGTTTGTACAGTTTTTGATAATTAAAAGAAGGCAAGAATTTAAGCGCTCGAAAAATTAAACTTTTTGATTTAATTTGAAAAGAATTTTTTTAAAGTTTCTCTGAATATATGTCAAATACCTTTTGTAGATTTAGTCGTGGATACAGTAAAAAAATCTAAATAATTAAAATTTAAGTAAATTAATAAAACAAAACTTTTTTTCTTCACTCCGGCCGGGAGCGCTTCTTCCCTGCCTCTGCCGCTACAATCAGAAGCGCTTCCCGGCGCCGTCGTGCGGAAAAATGAATGGGAAAGCCTCAGATCACATGTTTGTCACGATCGGCTTCGGCTCGGACGACAATATTATGTGATCTAAGATTTTTCCCTTTTCATCTGCCTACTTAACTAATGTACTATTTCATAAATTTTTTTTAAAAATACTTTAAACTTTATAAAATTCAACAAAAGTTTTTTAAACTCATTTTAACAATTAAAATTTACGCTTTTCAAAACATTGAGAAGATTGCAAAAAGCGCAAAGATCCTTGTAAATATTTAATTAGCGTGAATTTAGAATTAAAATAATTTTTAAATAGGACACTTCAGTGCTGGTGAAGCTAAATAGCTTAATAGGGTGTCTCTTAATTTCTAAGCTCGCTGATCATGTGCTCCCACCCCTCAAATCATCTGGTTTTACCTGAAAAAAAAATTTTCCATAATTTTAAAGGTAAAAAAAAAGTTTTACCCGTGCTTGCACCATGTGTCGGGCTGTGCTTTTGTCATTTAAGATACATGGGATTTTATCCTTTTTTCGCATTATTTCTATTAAATTTTGGGAAAAAAGGTGTAATAACCATGGAACAGGTAATTTTCTATAATAACGAAAAAAATAGTATTGGTAACAAAGTAGCACAGTTCCTGATGCACGCGGTGATTCTATTTTTCCCTGCTGGTTCCTACGGAATACCTATTTTTCTTCAAACGGCTATAACTTTGGCTCTAAAAAGAATTCCTGTATGAAATCATACATGGTTGTAAAGGTATTGACTTCAACTTTTCAACGGTATGAATGAAATAAAATTTTGAAGGCACCAAAGAGAGTACTTAATTGCAATTTTTACACTTTTTGCAAAAAACTACTTTTGGTGCACTAAAAATTTTATATTCCACGGGAAAAATTAAATGTTCCATGATTATTTCACATTTTTTTCCCAAATGCCCAAACTTTTTTTTTTTTACCTTTAAAATTTTGGGATTTTTTTTTTTTTTTTTTTTTTTTTTTTTTTTTTTTTTTTTTTTTTTTTTTTTTTTTTTGAGGTAAAACCAGATGATTTGAGAGGTGGGAGCACATATTCAGTGAGTTTGAGAATTAAAGGACGCCCTAATGACCTATGACCTTTAGCTGGTATTAACGACCTGATTGACTTATCTTTGGGTACGACCACAATTATTTCAGTCCAACGAGCGATACATAATTTAGTCGATCTTTTCGAAACCTTATCGTCTTCTTGTTTTTTGGAGTCCCTCAGATATTTTAGTGCAATGAAGAAAATCCGTATCATGTGGCCACTTAAACTTACGATTACTCTACTAATCTACACATTTCTAGGTAACTCAAGTATTCATTTTAAATTTTTACTATTAATTATTAAAATAGTTAATGATTATAATACTTAATGTTTGATATTGTCGCCCAAAAAATCATTTTTCGCAAGCTTATAACTAAGAAAGTTTGACTTGTTTATAACACAGCGATAAAAAAACTTTTTTTGTATAGCTATTGACGCCGTAAATTTTTTTTTTCCGAGTTATCATTTAGATTAGTAGCGCAATAGTTCACTTTAAAGTTTCGGAAGCGCGGCAGCTGAGTTCAATAACTCTAAGACTGATTATAAAAAAGAAGAAAAAACGGGAGAACCATTTCTGATGGCTACGTTTGAATTCGTTTACAAAAACGGGGTAAATTTTTTTTTTGTCGATAATAAACGTGATAAAGAGATGCTGATCTTATTAAATTATCAATATGGTTAGTTTTTCTTATTTGGAGCAGAGGTTATCCTAAAGGTACCGAAAGTATCAAATGGGTAGTTATGCTCATTTCGGAAAGTTACAAAATATTAATTCAGAAATAAATTTAACTGAAATAAAAATTAAAAATCAGTTTATACTGAATATTGTTGAGTGTAATTAATTGACAGACCTATAAATTAAAATTATAAATTTTTCTACTTTTAAACTACAGATTTTTGCTTTTTTTTTAGCTTATGAATGCTGATGAGCTTTTTTTTAGCCCATTGATGTGTTCGGGTACTTACAAAACCTCCCTTTAAGATAACCTCAGACGCTGTTGCAAAGATTTTCGCAACTTTTTTCATGTAAAAAATATTTTGAGCCTTCTGCACCAGTAAATATATGTATAAACCGTATAGTTTTTTTAAGCC
Source organism: Encarsia formosa (assembly GCA_038277355.1). Taxonomy (NCBI): domain Eukaryota; kingdom Metazoa; phylum Arthropoda; class Insecta; order Hymenoptera; family Aphelinidae; genus Encarsia; species Encarsia formosa. The sequence continues at coordinate 17,065,354 of CM076185.1, forward strand.
ATTAAAATCAATTTTTACCTCGATTTTTACACTAGTGGAATAAAATTTGTAATTTTTCGAGTGATTTTTCAGGATATCTGAGTGGATCTAGCATATTAATATATTTTCTGAAATACAAACTAGACTTCTTAGCATTTTGATTTTTTCCATGCGAGGACTCTAAATTTAAAGTACTAGTTGACCAGTTATTAAACACATTAGTAATATAATGAGTAAATGAAATTTAAACAAAAGATAAATTCATTAAATGCATGTATCAACAACTATGTTTATCAAGCTCGCATGCGGGAAGTTAAAGATCGCTTCCGGTGGTAACTGTCGGGCGATTGTCGCATTATGAACCCTTTATCATTTTCTTTTTATCGTATTTTTTAGGACGTATATACATATATAAATTTTAACCTTCACATTAATGATATGTTACTCAACTTGTGTGTGAAGTTGTACATTTACATCGAGAGTTGTTGATACTGGAGGCGTAAGATAGCGAACTATCTGGAGCCGAGAGCACACAAGTTGAGTATAATATTTTATTCAACAAGATCATGTAATTTGGTACTTTGATTAAAATGGGGCTGTAAATGTACCCTATTATTCAACGCTGCGGTGAAAAGAAAAAGTATCACTTCTACCGCGTATTTTTCACGTCAAAATATACCCATTACATGGTCGAGTTGAATAAAATATTATTATGAGACGAACGATAAATAAAAATTATCTTATGTTGAATTCCCTGTATAGTTTTTGATCATTTTTTCATTCACATAAAAATTATTTTAAATCAATATTAGAATATAAAAAATAAACGACTTGAATATTTTCACGCTTGAAATTTTTCTTGCAATTGCATAAACATTTAAAAAATGCTTTTCAAAATTTTTCGCCACATCCTCTCTTTCTTTTCCTCTACGTAACGCAAATTGACAATATTTTTTTTTTTTTTTTTTTGCTTTATAATGAGACTTGCGTTTTTTTGGAGAAAGATCCCCGCTCTATATGTATTTTTTTGAACGTCCCTCGTTACAGAATCAAAGGTAAATTAATTTGTAAACTTACTCTGCTTATCAATTTTTCAGAACTGCAGACACAGTCATGTGAGTTAGACAATATGGCAAACGGATGTCGAATTTCTAACGGCGCCTGTTCCTGTGGCTACGGATGCACAGCTGAATACCGATACTCTACTATAGATTCTTGCAAAAGTGCATTAAAAGGTAAAATATTTAATGAAGCTTTGATCGCTGTTATTTGTATATTTTTCTTTCAGGAATTTTACCAGATTTATGTGCAAACAGCGACAGATGTTTACACGGAGGCACTTGTACGCAAGTTACATATGATCCAGGATTTATATGTAAATGTGATAATACTGGATACTTCGGGGTTCGATGTGAAGAACGTAAGTAAATAAATAAATTTGAACGTAAATAAAAAAAAAAATTAAAAATTACTCTGATAAAAAAACGTTTTACAGCATGCCCTGAATTTTTGAATCCGCATCACCAAGAAAACATGCCGACAGAATGCATTACAATATAATAAACCCTCATATACTTGTAAAATTGGAAAATATGTACATAATACAAAAATTATTAAGTATGAAGATATAAAATAATAATCCCAGTAAAAATATTATAAATAAAAAGATGAAATAAATTTCATCAAAAATTTAAATTAACGAAAAAAAATTGAAAACATATTGTGTTTTATGAAATATACTAATAACAAGTTTATTTTTTTGCTTTGATGCTTCCAATGTTTATTAACCAAAGGAGAATTTACATTAAATTACTGCATGTTGTATTTCAAATCTATTCGACACGAGACAATGGCACGCGCCTATGGTCATATTTTATAAATTTATTAATTTTTTTTTTGTTTTAGTAGTTTCTTTTGTTTTTTGTTTTTTTTGTTTTTTTTTTTTTTTCTTTCTTACTTTGTATGCTACTTTCGTTCGAGACTGAAGAGAAATATCACCATCGTTTCACTTACGCTGTTTTTTTTTTTTTGTTTTTTTAGTTTTATAAATTTTTTACTTTTTTTTTTTGTTTATTTCATATTTTTTCATTTTTTTTTCATTTTTTTTTTTTTTTTTTTGTCGTTAAAAACGATGGTAAATTCCAAGTTATAATGTTATATATTCAATTCAAATTTCGTTTTCTGGTTTCAAACTTTTTTTTTACACTTTTGAATTCGTACACGGAGAGAAAAAATACAGAAATTTACTGTGGAGGACACGAGAAACTTGTGTGCTGCTAAAGCACGTAAATTTTCTGCGAGCGCCACACATAAAAATCGTGTGTTAGCTTTACGCAGAAAAAATCTTAAGCGCACTGTATTGGAGCCAATCAAAATCACTCCGGTCGCACCTGATTGGTTCCGCTACAGTGCCGCTTAAGATTTTTTCTGCGTAAAGCTAACACACGATTTTTATGTGTGGCGCTCGCAGAAAATTTACGTGTTAGCTTAACACAGTAAATTTCTGTATTTTTTCTCTCCGTGTATTCAACGAATACACGCTGTTTTTAACTATAAAAAAATCGAAATAAATTTTATTTCTAATTTGATTTTACAACTCTTGACTGCATTAGGAACTTAACGACATAGAAATGAGGTACGTGTACGCATTTAAAGATTTTTTCATTAAACTATTGTATGTATACTAATTGGAGTTTAAAAAAGATGACACAATTGAAAATGCTTGTACACGCACTTATTTTTGTATTTTAAAATTAATTTTTTAATAAAACTGCTTGATTTTTTGTTCTTGTATTTTTTGTTTACAATAATAATAGATATCAACAAAAACGTTGAAACACATACCGAGATTCTGTAATTTCTGATTAATTACTTCTTTTATAATTTAAAATTTGATTAGATTTCGGTTTTTTAATTTTATTTATTTTATTAAATTTTTTTTACAAACGAATTATTCATTTCAATATTTATTTTCTTCAAAATTCATTTTTCCTTGATTAAAAAAAATACGATCCGAAGAAATTATAACGTAAAAAATAGTATCAACATGTACGTATATTTTTATAAAGACAGACAAGACATAATTCTTTGTCGCAAAAATTACAAACAGACGAAAGCAGAACAACCTGCTCTTTTATTTTATAACTTTTTTTGAACGTTAAAGCCTGTGCCTACTTTTCTTCGTTACTTATTTTATCTTTTTTTTTTTCTTGATTTATATGAATTTTTGAGTACTTATTCTCTCAAAGATTCTGTTCTTTAATTATTTTTTCTTTTATTTATTTTTTTCATCGACTTAAAACACTAAATTGCTTTTGAAATCTTAAAATTTGTTTACACGTAACAATTTCACAAATTAACAATGCGCGGCAATTTCTATGCAATTTTAGTTGATTTAATAGCTACAAAGTTTGTTGTTTCATTTTTTTTGTCACCTATTTTTGAGAAAGTTAAATATATATTTTTTGTAATATAAATAAAAAGAATAAAAAATTGATTCATTTCCTAAAACATATTCGCTCGACTGCTGGTGACACGTATGCATTGTATTTTTTAATATTATATGTGTCATGAAGATTTAGCAATTGTTTTCAGTTTTGCGATTCTTAAACCTTAATTATAAAATTACAATAAAAAAAATATTTTTTACAATAATCTTGACAAAGATTTGTGTATGGGTGAAAAAAAAAAAAAAAAAAAAAAAGATAAAGTAGGTATCCAATTAGAGTTTATGTCTCAGTGTTTTTTCTGCCTTCTTAGTTAAGGCTAAAGGTAAACTTTATTCTTCGATGGCACCTGGTATGCGTTGCATTCTCTCTTGACTAAAACCTTTAGATCCATCTGGACCTTTTGGTTGCCTGACTACAATTAATTTCGGTCCAGAATCTTCTAAAGAAACAGTGCGCAGTCGACTAATTAAACGTTCTGGGCGTTGCTGCACTACGGCATCACTAAAATAATGGTAATAAAAATGAAAGTAACTATTTTGTATTGACAAAATAGAATTGGTAAGAACGAAAAAAAAAAAAAAAACTTACGACAAACGAACAACATTACACGCTGAAGATTTTCCATTACGCTGGTTTGTTACTAGAACGAATTCGACTTGATCACCAGGTTGCAATTTGGCATTGTCACAAACTTCACTCATATGGAAAAAGAGTTTTTTCCCTTCGTCGACTTCATATGTTAAAAAGCCAAAAGGACCTTTAACTGCATCTACGGTAGCTCGGCGCTTTTTCCTAACTGCAACGATATTCGTCGCGTGACCATCGGAATCAACTTGAAACTGTACAGGATCGCCAGTTTGTAGAAGTTCACGTTTGTTTACCAAACCCATTATTCCAAATTCGTATTCAGGAGTCTCTTCATCTTCGGTTGTCGGATTCACCTTGATCAAGCCAGCATACTCGGCTTGTTCAGGGTTTGCGCTACGCAAGGGACGAATCACGGTTCCGTCTACAACTTCGCCATTAACGCTGGGTCTAGGTATACTACCTTTTGGCAAAAATCGTACAGACTCAGCTGCGGTGCAGCCGCCAGTACCTCGATTATTATTACCAGAGCCTATGACATACTCAACTTCAGCACCCAATTCTAAGGTGCTTGCATCTCCATCAAATGTACTAAAATAATAATAAAATTTTACATGAAATCTTGCAACTGTGTTAGAGATTTAAATAAAATAAATTTTAACCAATTTATTACTTTTATTTATAAATATAATTAATATATTATTTATCGTTTATATATCATACCTAAAGTGAAAAAATATTTCTTTATCATGATTTATTGTTTCAATAAATCCAAATCCATCTTTAAGTGCAGCAATAAAGCCCTGTGTAACTTGTCCATTAGATTTTTTGTTACCATTTTGATTTTGAATTTTTTCTCCCGTTGGACTCAATAGAGAAATATCTACTGCGACAAGTTCTTTGTTTCGTTTTACTTGACAGATACTAAATTGAACCTACACACATATTTTTTTAATGTCAAAAGAGTTTAAAAAATTAATAAAATCAGAAAACACATTTTAAAATTTAGCTATAATAACGTACTTTATCATTAAGTTTAGGGACCATTTTGGAGTTGCAATCTTTTGTAAAGAAAATAATGCTTTTTTCTTCATCATCTTTGGAATAGCCTATCAAACCAGGCTCATTACCATTGGTGTCTTCAATCACAGTACCCAGAACATCAGATTCGATAATAGTTTCAAACTGAACACTTCCAGCAGGCAAGTGTTTCAACCTAATTCCACTCTGTCTTGTATTTGAAAACGACGACGAAGGGTCCTAAATTCAAGTTAATATTTAGGTAAAAATCCAAGTACAATTACAAAATCAATGATGAGATCAACATACCTGAATAACTGTGAATTCTACTTCATCACCAACACTTATTTCTCTATCAACGTCTAGCACCTCATTAAAATGAAAGAAAAGTCTAGTGTCGCGCTCAACACAACGAATAAAACCAAAACCTTCTTTTAAAGCAGCAATAATACCCTGTTCACGCCGTTCGCCAGATACCGTGAAAGATTCAGGCAGTAACGCTATTTCTGTAGCTCTCTTTAATTGATCTCTAGTATCTGTCGCAATTCTGAACTGAACCCAGTCTCCATGTCTAATAATAGTTATAATAAAACATATATTAATTTAAATTTAACATTTGAAAACATTGGAAAAAGTTATAATTGTTGTTATTATTATCACTGTTTTATATGTTCATACCTTAATGTAAAATCACCCTTTTGATCTTTATCACCAAAAGGCACTTCCACTTCAGAGTGATCAGGTGCTCTATAACGAATGCGTCCCGGTAACGGATCATTTTGGTGTCTAGCTGACGTTCCTCTCTCTAACGGTTTTAAAACTTGTCCTTTAATAACTTCATCACTAATTTCTTCAAAAATAATTGATCCAGGTGGCAACTTAGTTATATTACAAGCTACTTCTTTATTCTAAAAAAAAAAAAAATTTTATTTTTATTTTTTGTATATTTTTTAGATATTATTGTATATATAGTTACATAATAAAATCAATTAGCTTACATTTCGAGATTGTATAATAAATTCAACATCGTCTCCAAGTTTCAATTCTTCTTTTAGAGACTTAGCTTCGCTAAAATGGAAGAATATTTCTTTGACAACATCCGCTCGTTCAATAAAACCAAAGTTTTCTTTCATTGAACATACGACTCCTCTATAACGAACAGGATGTGCTGGATTTTCTAATCTGATGTGACAAGCTCCTAAGTTTCCACTGTAGTAAGTACATCAAATGTAAAATAAATTTTGAGTTAACTATTTTTGATACTGTGAATTAGTTTTTTAAAAAGTATTATTTATTCATATATACCGTTGATTTGTAGCTATTTGAAAGGAAACTTTATCACCATTACGCAGAGTTACATTTCCCTCGACATCGTCTTTGGTATAGGGTAGAAAAAAACATTCACCTCTATTTTCGTAACTAATTCTGCCCTGCGAATCTCCATTTGTTTGTAATTCTGTTGTTACATTACCCGTGACTCGTTCTTCACTCAAAACCTAGAAAAATTTTTAAGCCGTAAAAATTTCTGTAACAATTTTTACTTTTAATATAATAAAGAAAAGAAAAAATAAATACCACTTCAGGTGCAATTTTGCTGACAATGCTAGCTATTGGTTTACCAGTTCTACGATCATACGTCATTTCGAATTCTACAGGATCTCCGATTTTAAGATGCTCTATATTACCACTGAATTGGCTAAAGTGAAAGAATAATCTTGCTTGTCTTTCACAACATTGAATGAATCCATAAGAGTGCTATTAACAAACATTATTTTACTACAGTTAAACATATTTTAGTTTAGCATTAATAACTCTTTATTTACATTTAATACAAAAAATACTAATCAAATTATTGTTACTAATTTCTTTGCAAAAAAAAAAAAAAAAAAAAAAAATTGTGAAACAAGATAACATTTTAACTTGACTTTTTAATCTTAAGCATACTGCAGATTTTTCAATGAACTATAGTTGCTTTAAAGTTTTTTTGTAACATAAGTTAATGATTATAATTTTTCAATTTTTTTCATCATTTGAAAATTTTTTGCTTTGTTTGTATTCATATAATATATATATATATATAATTATATATAAACTTGAAAATTTAAATTTTCATACAAAATTTTTTGCCTAGTAAATGGAAAACTTCATTTTTAGTTGAATTGTAGTAAAAATTGTGACGTAATAATTTACAAATTCTTAAATGAATTAGGTCATTTAATAAAACAAAATTACAAAATTATTAAACCATATAGCTTATAAAAGTGTAATCGAATTTTTATGTTTCAAACATGTAAATAAAAAGTTGAAAATTTAAATGGAAATTAATATACAAATTATTTATTTATGTTTGACATTTCATTAAAAACACTTTTTCTCAAGTTCATAAGGCAGTTATATTATTTAAAAGTAATTATTATAATTGGTTAAAAGTAAAAAATAGTAGTGGAAGAAAAGGCTCTTTACTTACACTTACTACTTTTTGCTCATTTTTACTAATTTTTACAGTTAATAATACAAGTGCTCAAAGTACCCAGTTCTCAATATCAAATATGGTAATGATGACATTGTTAATAATTATAATAATAATAATAATAATAAAAATCGTTATAATACCAAAAGTTTTTCAATGATGCCAGTTTCACGAGTGCCTTGATTTGTAGACTGATCAGATTGATAAGAATTATTTGTAACTGACTCTCTTGAAAAATTAATACTCTCTTCTAAGCCAGTAAATGTACCAATGGGAAACCTTGCTGTTCCGTTGCGAGGGGAAGTTTGTGCGCCTGAGTAATTATTGAATGATGTATTTTTTCCACAAGGAGGTGATGAATCCATGTAATCACTGCTGTAATTGGTGCCATTGCGATAACTATTGGTTTGATGAGTGCCACTGATAACTTTAGAACTTGGAATGGACATGGACTTGTACTCTAGTATCGCTGGATCTGAGTTCATGATTGGCGGCTGGAACGTTTTCCACTGAGGATTGTTGGACATGTCTCAAATTCTTCCCTAGTTTTGTTTTGTTTGTTTTTTTTTTCTTTGTTTTCTCTTACTGAATGCTTATTTTTTTATATTTTTGTTGCAAATGATGGAAATGATCAGTCGGACTACCCTTAGCATTTGTTGGCTTTATTTGCCATTCTTGATATTATACTTATACTTATAAATTTTAGTCTTTTCAATTATTTAAGTGTTAACATAGATATCACAGAATGGTTCTTGGTACCTTATTTTTTCGTTTAATAATTATTTATGATTTGACAAAGAGGAAGAACAGCTTCTTGAAATGTTGCCAAAGAATTTTTAACTACCTTCCTTTTTTTTTTCATAAGAAAAGATGGGAGGCAATAATCACTTTATTTGTTATTTGGTAGTACTTTTATATATTTCATGTATCATCGATACCATTCATCGAAAAAGCACCTATATTCAAGGCAAAAAATTTTTGACTTGGCACTTTTTAAGATGCTTTTATTTTTATGTAGTTTAAATTTTTTTTGTTCCAGTACCGCAACAATTTTCAACAAATTATTTATAAATGAATGTGTTAACTTTGATGAAATTTTTTTGCTAAGAGTATATAAAATTATCAGCACAATATTCATAGGTGCCAACAAAGATACTTTCCGTTTGCACACATACAAGATTTTTTTTTAAGAAAAGACTTATTATTTGTCCAACAATTCTGATTAAAAATTTTTTAGCTTGTAGATACACAAGGCATAAAATAGAATTAAAGAAAAGAGAAAAGACGCTTCTGTTTAAACATCAGTCATACCTTACAAATGGTATAAAATCAAAAATCTTGGAGATTTGAAGGATAAATATTGTTGACGAAAAATCCTCAGATGTCTTCAATGCGTGCTGAGTGTGATTGTGTTGTTATTGATTATTCATATATTGTCATTATCTTGTTCTTCGGCTTTTAAAAGTTGAATTTACAGTGAACGTTACTTCAAAAGTGTCCTAAACTAACAGTTACACAAGCTGAAAGCAAAATAAAGATTAGATTAAATAAATAATAATATTGATATATGATTAAAATTAATAGCCTGCTTTCTTTTTAGTTCCCAATTGTGTATGCAATTTTTAGGTCAGTCTCAAAACTAATTAAACATCAATATCACTCATAATATCCAAGTAAAAATACATAAGTTTAATAAATCATAATTTCAAAAATAACATATTTTCGATACTTTTTGAAATAACTAAATAACGAACCTAGTTAAAATCTAATTTTTAAAAAGAAAATCCTTGAGAAACTTCAAAATATTTCAAAACCTTACAATAGTTTTAAAAAAAGTGTTATGAGCAATTTATAAAAAAGCTTTGTCTTTACTAAAATACATTAGAAAAATATCTTTTACAAATTCACGGTCAATCTGGATCACTTGACTCGGAGAAGACGAGCGAGGTCGTATATATGAGAAACTGTGTATGGAAAATCAAGAAATAATAAAAATATTTCAATATTTTGTTTGATGAGCTAGGTTACTGCGCTACTTGTGAATGTAAAATCAGAATCAGATAAAAATTCTGTGTGCGGTCGACAGTTGGAAGATTCTAATTTTTTTTTTTTCTATTCGTGGAGGGGAAGGAGACGAATGGGTAGACGCGCAACTTGTCGATTAAATTTGGTCGACCACTGTTTTTGGCTTAGAAAAGTTTTAAAAAACAACACGTAACATTTATTACTTAAGTTTTGTAGATTTTGGGAGCAAAGCTGACGAACCTATCGGATTTGAAGGACTGAATAAACTCACCACGACACAGCACAGCACTGACGACATGCCGCCATGTTGAATGTCAACATTCAGCAATTGCACACTGGTCTTGTAGTCGTCTCCCTCCATTGATGCCGGTTTTGCAATGTTGCCACCTCCCAATCACTCAGTTGAACTGTTGAACCATCGATCAGTACATAGTACCACAGTCGGTATGCCTGGCCTGGCCCTGCAGACTGCACAGTGCACAGTGCAGCAAGTAGGTATAGGTAGGTACCTGTAAATCTGCTGCAAATCTCCCCGAAATCCCGCCGTATTACAATTTTAAAATGAGATCAACGAATATTCCTGTCAGTATATTAGGTTTTCACGAGCAATTAGTTTTTCAATTTAATATTCGATTTTTTCCACGTTGAAAAAATGTTTAATAAAAACTTAAAGATTTTTTTCTAGAGATGTAATGTATAAATATTTTATGATTTAGATCATAAGTCAAAATATATTATTTAAAAAATATTTCAAGATTTCATTGAAAAAATTGTTTATTTCATACTTTTTTATAAGTGCTTTTTAAAATAATTTTTCATTCCTATGAGAAACGGTGTATAAAACTTGTAAAAATTAAGTAATTGATTTATTATATTTTTCACACAGTACTCTGCCCCGCAGTGCTGTATACTTGGCTAAATTGTAGTTTCATAAGTGTTAGAGTTTATAATCACACAGTAGCCACACTTTGCTTTTTATGGGAACTTCATTTGCTTGAATGTGCATTTGTATACTAATGTGCAATATTACATATCAACTGATTCTTGTTGAACGAACTTAGGATACTTTTCTTCAACCTCACTCCATTTAATTTTTCCAATAGATAAGTCTCTAACAACGGTTGGCAGTTCTTCAAGCTATAAAAAAAAAGTTTTAATCTTAAATTTTTCTCAATAAAGTAATATTTGTGAATAAAAAATAAAAAAGATATTCATTACATTTATTCTCACTTGACCCATACTATCTCTTTCTCTCAAAGTAGCACTAGCAGGTTCCTTTCTAACAGTATCAAAATCAATAGTTATGCCAAAAGGAACTGCGATTTCGTCTGTTCTCGCGTACCTACGACCTATACTACCTGAAGAATCATCTATGTCATGAGATACATCGACTTCATCCAATTCTTCAGCTATAATAAAAAAATTAAAACATATTTATTTGAAATAAATATAATAATTAGAAATTATTCAGAACTTTTTTAATAATTAACACTTACATAGTTTTTCAACAAATGGTACAAATTCTGCATTTCCACTTAAAGGTAAAACTGAGCATTTTAAAGGAGCAACAACAGGTGGTAGGCTAAAATATCTCCTTTGCTCGTCACCTTCTCTTGTTTTGAAATTATGCTCAAATATAGCATACATAATTCTTCCAATACCAAATGAAGGCTCTATAACTGAAGGAACAAATTCTTCTACATGAACTGTTTTTTGAGTTCTCTTGATTGATACCATTTCTTTTGTAATTTCAAAAGAACCTTCTGGGGTTTTCAATTCATATTTTCCATTTTCTTCCAAATCTTTTTCTAAAACATCCAAATCCTTTGTCTCTAGCCCAGACAAAGCATCTAATATAAGTTTTGCTTCTTTTCTAAAAGTTTTTCCCATAACTTGACGATTTGGGGCAGCTTCAATCACATCAATAGTTTTTGGTTCAGTCAGTTTTTTTTCAGCTACAAGTTTCACTTTTGTAGCCTTGGTATGCTGACCTAAATCATAAGCTGATCTGAAAAAAAATTAACTGGTAAAAACTAAATTTAACAATAAATTTTAAACATTGAGTCATTTCCAAAAATTCATACCTGTCAGCACAACCAACACATTCTACCCAGCCATAAGAAGTCAGACACTCTGCATCCCAGCAGTCACAAGCGTAGTGAGCCATTTCATTTGCCATGTGTTGTCTGAATCGTAATTTTTTTGGATCAACACCAATTTTTTCTAGAAATTGCTGTATTCTTGCCATAAAGTAACCCAAAGTTTCATTAGCAACAAGGCCACTCTTTACAGCTTCACCTATAGTTGTATATTCAGCACTTTTTCCGTCCATCTGATTACAAGCTGAATAGAGTAACATGGTAGTATTTTTTATATTTTCAAATTTACGGTGACTTTTATCATTAGGATCACAAAAATGTTCTATCTCAGCCATAGTGAATTCTCTTACTCGAATTAATCCAGATCTTGGAGAAATTTCATTTCTGAATGAATTACCAATTTGAGCAGCCGCAAAAGGCAGTTTTTCCCGTTTGAATTCTAACAGTCTTTTAAAATTAACAAAAATACCTTGAGCAGTTTCTGGCCTTAAAAACCCTTTGGTTAAACCAGTAGGTCCAATTTGGGTCTCAAACATCAAATTGAATTCAATGGCTTCAGTTAATTCATTTCCAGTGATAGGAGATTTTATATCAAATTTTTTGAGAACATCATTCATTTCTGATTTGGTCATTCCATCTAATCTTATTGTTATATCTTCACATTCTTTTTTAGTTTCTTCACTAGTTTTCTTGTCAGCACATACTTTTTCTAAATGAGCCTTTATTAAATGATCAAGTCTGAAACATTCTCCATTTTTTGTATCTTTAACCATTAAATCAGCAAATCTGTCCACATGACCAGAAGCTTTCAAAACAGGTTCTGGAGTTAAGATTGAACAATCAACTTCCAACATTTTTTCTTTACGAACAAAAAATTCTCTCCAAACACTCAAAACATTTTGTTTGAAAGCACAACCCATTGGACCAAAATCATACTGTCCAGTGATTCCACCATAGATAGCAAATGACTGATCATAAAAAAATCTGCGCTTTAAAAGATCTTCCATTCTAGCTCTATCAAATGTTGCTGAGTCTGGTACCAGAGAAAGTTCTTTATCTTCTAACAACTTTTTGCGAAGTTTGAGCTCTGCAACTGCTTTTTTAACATCTAATTCTGGAGCTCCATCTGTTTTAAGTTTTCTGACCAAATCTCCCTAAAAAAAATTCTTTTTAAAATATTTATCTTAAGAAAAAACAAACTCATACTATCTACAATTATTATTTGAAATTATCTATCTTTGAATTAAATTTAAATTCAAATTAAATCTTAGATAATTTCAAATAATTGTAGAAAATAAAAATAAAAATTAACTAGAAATTATTCTAAATTCAGTCTTTTTGCTTTGAGCTTTGAAAATAAATTATTGATATTTTATGTTAAAGAAACTTTATCAAAAAATTTTAAAAATACATTGTGCAGTGCCGATTTTTCAGAGTGCTAAGCAGGACTTAGTAGCTATCGATACGAGCGCATACATAAATTTTTTCCATCCACCGAGCAAATAGTGCAAATTTCCATCCCTAAAAGTGCGATAAATTTGCACTAATAACTCGGGTGTGTATGAAAACTTTGATAAATTCCAAATGCACGTGTTCTTTGGAAAAACCATATGGGTATCTTACTTGTTCCTTGACGCTCGCTCGCAGCGGAGCAAGTTCATTCTCGATTTTTGGATCGGTCATCTCCAGGGGATAATTAAGTTTTACTTTGCGGTTCTGTTTCCTGGTGCCCCAAGCGACGGTTCCGTATTGACGGTTTAATCTGACAAATTTTTGGAGGAAGAAAGTTGGATTTGCCGCAATCGTCTGCTGTTGTATTGCTGGTACAGTGGCGCGCAACAAAAGACTGCGGAGGCAGTCAAGTATAATTGAGCGCATTCGTAGGTAATTCGCAACAAATAATTTATTGCCGCTGATCCACTGAAGGAATAATGTGAATATTCGTTGTGCAATCAATAATTTCCAAAATGATTCGTGATTCGCGGGGCTGACGCAACGTGCATGCAAGGATACAACATGCAAGTGAATTAACTATTATATCATGATATATTTAGTAAGTTTACTGTTTACTCTGGTTTAGAAATCTGTTGGTAAAGAAAAATTCTGTTTCATTTATAAATTAATAAAAATTGTGTTAGTCCTACTTATAAAAGAGAAGTTTTAGTTTATTTAGTTTTTTATATTGTCTTTACACTTTTTTTAACTCAAATTTTTTTTCTGTAATTTTGAAATGCTAAGTATACCAAGTACCAACCTACTTACTGCAGAAAATGACGTCTTGTGGTATTTTAGGGTTCAGGCACGTCAAGTTACCAGCTTGACGGGCGGTTGAATTTGACTTAGGCGTGTTCTATATCAGTGAGTGAGAAAAGGGATTGATAAATAATAAAAGCACTTGTATGGTTAACTGTATTTTAATTATAAATAAAAATCACTATTGACAATGTTAAGAAAGAATTTAGTTTAAATGAATATAATAATTATGTTGACAAAGCTACTCGGTTGAGTGTGGCTTGAGATGTGCACGGTGTGGTTGACGGTGCAAGACTGACTAGGGGGGCCCCCTGCGAACAGGGACGCTCAGGCCCAAAAGGGCCGCCTTGCTGCATCGGTGTTGGTGTGTGCGCTGTCCATGAGCGCCGCACAGTACACAGCGCGCGGTGCCAGGTTCTGCTTGCGCGGTTGCCGCTGTGCTTGTTGTGGCGGGTTTCCACGGGTCGCCACAGCTACCCCCTCTCCAGAGAGCTTCGCAGGACGAAGGAGCGAAGGGAGCGAAAAATGAACTTTCCGTGGTGGCTTTTGCTGTTGCTGAGGAGCTTGTTGTTGTTGCTGTTGCTGCTGAGGAACTGAAAAGAGTTGTTGAAGTTCGTGGCCAAGGTTCCACTGGAAAGGTTCTTGCTGAGATGACGAAGGAGTAGATGTTTGTTGTGGCTCAGACTCCGCGCTTGGTTGTTGTTGTCGATGAGGGGTAGTTTGATGCTGTGTCTTAGATTGTTTTGTTTGTTTTTGTTGAGGAGCAGCTTGTTGCCGTGGCTCAGACTCGTTGTTGCCCTGGGTTGAGGTTGAGGGCTGAGGTTCAGGATTTTGGCTGTGCTCCACCTGTGGTAACCTGACATGATCCAGACGTTCCAGGTATGCAGGCTTAAGTTGGTCAGTGGAGACAGTTTTTTCTGCACCATCCTGGTCGATGACGTAGCGTTTTTCGTCTAACCTCCGAATGACCTTATGTGGTCCTGTGTACGGAGGTGTCAGCATGGGCTTGACTCCGTCGACACGACGAAAAACGTGTGTGCTGGTGGCCAAGTCCTTGAAGACGAACTGCTTGTCCGGCTTTATGTGATGTGCCGAGGGTACAGGCTGCAAGGCTTGGAAATGTGCACGGATTTTCTGCAAGAAAGTGACTGGGTTTACTGGTAAGTCACGAGTGATAAAAAACTCACCAGGAATGCGGATGGTTGCTCCATATAGCATTTCAGCTGGTGACGCGCCGAGGTCCGGCTTGTAAGATGTTCGTAGACCAAGCAGAACTGTCGGAAGGATCTGGGTCCACGGGAATTTGTCAGAGTGACACATGAGGGCGGCTTTCAGTGTCCTGTGCATCCGCTCACACATGCCATTTGATTGTGGGTGCCAAGAAGTCGTTCTGATTTTGTTGGAAAGTCCCACTAGACGGCCAAGGGACTTGAAAAGATCTGACTCGAACTGACTTCCTTGATCTGATGTTATGGTGATGGGGGTACCGTATTGACAGATCCAGTGTCGGTACAGCTCCCAGGCGACTGTTTCGGCCAGCATGTCCTTCATGGGTACTGCTTGTGGCCATCTGGTGAAGCGATCCACGATGGTGAGACAGTATTTGTAACCGTCGGCGGGTGGTTGCAGAATAATGTCGATGTGGATGTGGTTGAATCTCGTGCCAGGAACAAGGATGTGTTGTGGTGTTGTCCTGTTGTGCCGAGATATTTTTGATTTTTGGCATGGAACGCATTCGCGCGACCATCGGATGGCGTCTTTGCGAATACCAGGCCAGACGAATTTTTGTGTCAGCGCTCGAGCTGTCACTCGACCGCTGGGATGAGCTTGACCGTGGATGACGTCGAATGCAACCCTGCGCAAAGATGCGGGCAGGTAGGGTCGCACGACGCCAGTGGAGACGTCACAAATGACGGGGTTGTCCTCCAGGTCCAGTAGTTGCAGGTTCAGCGAAGTTTGTCCGATCACTTGCTCCAACTCGTTGTCCAGTTGCTGTGCTGCACGGATGGTGGCGGCGTCGAGTAAGGTGGGCATCGTGATTGCATTGATGCGGGAGAGAGTATCCGCTGGAACGTTGTCCTCACCTTTGATGTGTTCAAGCTTGGTGTTGAACTGCGATATGAAGTCGAGCTGGTGCAGGACTCTTGGTGACAAGTCTTCGCTGGGTCGTCTGTGGCTGTTTTGTACCAGTGGTTTGTGGTCGGTCCGGGTTCGGAACTCACGACCGTCAAGTATGTGTCTAAAGAACTTGATGGCAGCGAAAACTGCAAGTAGTTCTCTATCGTAAGGGCTGTACTTCTTCTCTGTGCTCGTGAGTTTGCGAGAGAAGAAACCCAACGGCTGGATGATGTTGCCTTCGTGTTGCTCAAGTGTTCCACCGATGGCGACGTCTGAAGCATCTGTTGTTAGCACCAGCTGTCCAGTTGGTGAAATATAAGCGAGTTTTGTGGCTGTGATGAGTGCTTGCTTGCACTGTTCAAAGGCTTCAAGTGTTTGCGGAGTGTGAATGATGCGTTTCATGTCACGTTTCTTGGTGGAGCCTTTGAGACAGTCATTGAGGACGGCTTGGTGCTGTGCTGCATGCGGCATGCTCGATCTGAAATAATTTATGGTGCCTAGGAAGGCGCGCATGGCATGACAAGTTTCAGGCAAGGGAAAATTTTTTATTATTTCAACCTTGGCGTCTGGGGCTGAGTAGCCAGTGCTAGTGATCTTATGACCTAGGAATATTACCTCTTCTTGACCGAAAGAGCACTTACTGGCGTTCATTGTCAGACCGTATTTTGCTAGTCTCTCGAAGATGATTCGCAGGTGTTCGAGGTGTTCTTCGTGCGTCTTTGACATTACCATAATGTCATCTATATACCAGACGACGAAGTCCAGGTCTTGAAAAATTAAGTCTGCGAAACGTTGAAAGGTCTGGGTGGCGTTTTTGAGACCTGGTGGCATTCTCAAGAAGACCCAGTTCCCGAAGGGCGTCGAGACGGCTGTCTTTGGTACGTCCTCTGGCGCCACAGGGATCTGGTAGAAGGCTTTCTCGAGATCGATGACGCTGAAAATTTTGTTACCGTGAACTTTAGTGGCAAGCAGGTCTTCGATCCGAGGAATGCTGTATTTGTCCGGTATGGTCTGGTTGTTGAGCCATCGGTAGTCTCCGGTTATGCGCCAAGAACCATTTTTTTTCTGCACCAGGTGGATGGGGCTGGCGTATGGACTGTTGCAGCGCCTGATGATGCCGTGGTGTTCAAGTAGCTTGAACTCTCGCTTCGCAGCTTCCAGTTTTTCGCCAGTCAGTCGCCGGGCTCGTTGAAAAACTGGTGGTCCCTTAGTTTCAATGTGGTGCATGGTGTCCGAGTTGAAAGCCATGTTGG
The DNA here is from genome assembly GCA_038277355.1 of Encarsia formosa. Lineage (NCBI taxonomy): Eukaryota > Metazoa > Arthropoda > Insecta > Hymenoptera > Aphelinidae > Encarsia > Encarsia formosa. The sequence goes on from CM076185.1 coordinate 17,082,605, forward strand.
GTGCTGCTCTGGGAAGAGAAAGGTGTTCGAATTCCCTGAGAAGGCTGTGGTACTGCTTGGGTGCGTCCGTAACGTAGGAAGCTGCAACCACTGAGAATCCGTGGAGGTTAGTTGGTTTTGTGAAGCCTCCAGACGAAACCGTGGTTTCTGGGTCCTGTAGTCGTTGTTGTTTCAGATCTATGACCAGACCGTAGTGGGTCAGTAGATCTGCGCCAATGATGGGTCTGTCAACGTCAGCAACGGTGAAGGCCCACCTGATCGGCCTTCGGATGCCCAGGTTAAGCTCCAGGTACTGCTGACCGTAGGTGTTGATGGTGGTCCCGTTTGCGGCGTGCAGCTTGAGACCAGCGGGCTGTGGAGTGTTTTTTAGAGCTGTAACAGGTAATATAGATAAAACTGAGCCGGAATCCACTAAGAAGGTGTTGTTTGAGTTCCGGTCCCAGATGAAGAGGCGGCTTTCTTGAGGTGTTTTAACTGGTTGCCTGTCGTCTACCGCCGAAACAGACGACAGTGGCCTTAGTTTTCCCTCTGCTGCAGAGGCTGGCCGTTATTGAAGTTGCAGGGCTGCAGGCATCTGTCGGCAGCCGAGCCAAATTTTGAATGGTAAAAGCATACTCCCGGTATGCCAGGTCCAGGGCTGTGAGGACGGCTGCGGCTGCGGCTGCGGCCACGTGGTGCACCACCGTTGTTGTTGAAGTTGTTGTTGTGGCGCTGCTGACCTGCAACCAGCGCGCGTACCTCAGCTAAAAGTTGAAGATTTGCAGCAAGCATTTGACCCATTGTATTGGCGATGGCGTTAAGCTGGCTGTTGTCCTGGTGACTTGCTGCAGCTACAGAAGAGCCTCGAGGAAGTTGTGGCTCAGGCTGGACGGCGAAAACTCCCGCTGAGGGGCTGCTGCGGATGAGTACCAGTAGTTCATCGGCCGCCTCGGTGAGCTCGTCTATGCTGCTTTTTTTAAGTGGCTGAAGTATCATCTGAGCCTTGCTTGGGAGGGCCTTGAACCACTTCACTCGTAGCGCCTTGCCGTCCAATGTACCCTGAGCTAATTCCCTCATACGTCTCATCAGAGTGGACGGTTTGTCATCTCCAAGGGTGAGGTCACCAAAAAGTTTTTCCAGTTTTTGGTCAGGAGGATCTGAAAAGTTTGCGATTAATTTCTCCTTCAAATTTTTATACTTATCCTGGGTTGGTGGGTTCGCCAGGATGTCGGAAACCTCCATCAATGCTTTCGGGTCAATGTGTGTCAGCACTGCGTTATAAAGTTCTAAGTCATCGGTGATGCCAGCGGCCGACAGGATGGCTTCGACCGTTTTGAACCAGATTTCTGGCATCGCGGATATGAATTGAGGCAGTTTGACGTCTTTGTTCGTTGACATTTTGAGATTGGTTCGTGGAGATAGAACGTTGTCGAGGACGTGCAGCTCCAAGCCAGAAGAAGAGTCTGTGGGCGACTGCTCAGAAAAGTTTGGCGATGATGGAGGTGACGCTGGAGGAGAGATTGACTCCACCGTGTCGTTGGTAGCAGGGAAGTCGTCGTCTGGAGTAGGAGTGACAGCGTCAACGGCCACAAAAAAGGTAGTAGATTTCTTACTGGTTGTTTGTACGGCAAGCTCTTCCTCTGGAGCAGGTGGAGGCGTACCGGCTGGTTGTTCTCCCTGCAGCTCGCTGGTGTCACGGTGTTCCTCTTCCACTTGGCGCTTAGCAGCAGCACGTGTTTGTCGGGGTGTATGGTACATGACACATCATGTGCCACATTTATGCAACCAAAACCCAAAGTTATTTTTAAAAAATGTACAGCACAGTTAAAATTTTGCACTGTTTGTTAAATGTTCACGCGCGTACTTCAGTAAGCGTAGCCAAGCCACTTTGAGCGCGTCGGTGCAGTGGCGGGAAACTGAAGTGGGGGCGGTAGCGTCTTGTGGGGGAGGGAGAGAGACGCTCTAATGGCGTGGAAAATTCCAGAAAACCGACGCCGTAATGGCGGCAACTGACGCGGCGTCACTTTCACTTTCGAATTTTCACAAAGTTTATTGTTTTTTAAAATCACGCTTTTTTCACTCACAAAATGTTTCAAAACTCGGGGTCACCAATGTGGTATTTTAGGGTTCAGGCACGTCAAGTTACCAGCTTGACGGGCGGTTGAATTTGACTTAGGCGTGTTCTATATCAGTGAGTGAGAAAAGGGATTGATAAATAATAAAAGCACTTGTATGGTTAACTGTATTTTAATTATAAATAAAAATCACTATTGACAATGTTAAGAAAGAATTTAGTTTAAATGAATATAATAATTATGTTGACAAAGCTACTCGGTTGAGTGTGGCTTGAGATGTGCACGGTGTGGTTGACGGTGCAAGACTGACTAGGGGGGCCCCCTGCGAACAGGGACGCTCAGGCCCAAAAGGGCCGCCTTGCTGCATCGGTGTTGGTGTGTGCGCTGTCCATGAGCGCCGCACAGTACACAGCGCGCGGTGCCAGGTTCTGCTTGCGCGGTTGCCGCTGTGCTTGTTGTGGCGGGTTTCCACGGGTCGCCACAGTCTGCTCAGGCCTCGGCAGTCGGAACTCAGTCGGCAGTCTGCAGATTCTGGACGCCGGGCGCGCGGGTGATTGCTGTTTGTGTGTCAGTGTAAACAATCGGATCCAGTTAAAATTGAAAGACTAATTTTTATACGGTCGTTTTTTTTCCTTTAAGATTATGATTAAATTAATTTTTTAATTACTAAAGTAAAAGTATTTCAAAAACAGTTAATCCTATTGGTAAGCTTGTCTTACATTGTACAATTTGTTTTTAGGTTATTTGTTTCAATTTTTATACTTTTTCAAATTAAAAACTAGTCTTTGAATTCTTAATCTTTAGATTAAATTAACTAAAATGGAGTCGCGAACTGAGTTTAAAATAAAAAACCCACCAACTGATGCTATTTCGGCAGTGGAGTTTGGTCCAAACTCTTCACAATTTTTACTTGTATCGTCATGGGATAGTACTGTTCGATTGTATGATATACAAACAAACACAATGAGATTGAAGTACAATCATGACCTTCCAGTGTTAGATATAGCATTTCAGGTATTTATAATAAGTATATTCTAATTGATAAGTAAGAACCCTGTCATAAACTTGTTTTTATTTTAGGATGCAGTTCATGCATATAGTGGAGGATTAGGAAATACTTTAAAAATGTATGACATTAATACTAATACAGGTATGTATTGCTGTTTTTAATTAATAACTAGTACTAAAGTTTTGCATAGTTTTTTTACAAAATTTCAATTATCCAACATAGAAACTGTTATGGGAACACATGATGAACCTATAAGGAAAATAGAATACTGTTCTGCTGTTAATGCCATTCTAACTGGTGGATGGGATGCGGCAGTAAAACTATGGGATCCAAGATCACCTACTTGTGTTGGCAGTTATCTTCAACCTGATGTTGTTTTGGCTCTTTCAGTTTGTGGGGATAAATTTGTTGTTGGCACGGCAAAAAGAAAAGTTTGTATCTGGGACTTGAGAAATATGGCAGGAATGTTTCAAAGGCGCGAAAGCAGCCTAAAGTATCAGACTCGATGTATCAAAGGTTTTCCAAATGAACAAGGATATGTATTGAGTAGTATAGAAGGAAGAGTTGCGGTAGAATATCTGGATACTACACCTGAAGCTCAAAAGAAAAAGTATGCATTTAAGTGTCATAGAATAAAAGAAAACAATATTGAGCATATATACCCAGTAAATGCTATAAGTTTTCACTCTGTTTACAATACTTTTGCAACTGGTGGTTCTGATGGCTATGTAAATATTTGGGATGGGTTTAATAAAAAAAGATTATGTCAATTTCACCGATATAATGCAGGTGTGGCTGCTTTGAGTTTTAGTCAAGATGGTTCAGTTCTTGCAATAGGAGTATCTTATCTAAACGAAGCTGAAATTCCACCTGGCGGTAATGATGAAAGAGAAATTTTCATAAGATATGTAAATGACCAAGAAACCAAACCAAAATGAATAATTTAAAAAATTTTTATATAAAATGACATTGTAAAAATTTTAATAATCGATAGAAAAAATGAATTTATGTTTAAGTTAATAGCTAATTGCAATTGTATTATGTTACTTCTCAGACCTTTTTACAAATGATTTAAAAATATTTTAATCAACAATTAAATTGTGTAATCAGCTTATTTGAAATGATTCTATACTATAAATACAAAAGTTGTCATGTTTAATTATAAATTTTAAATAACATTTTTTGACATGAATTGTGACAAGTAGACTTAAGTTGAAAAAAAAAAAAAAAAAAAAATTCATTCTTAATACCAGCAGATTTTTTAAATACACTTATTAGTTTTAAAAAAATGGTCACCATGTTTTACTTTTAATTTTTTAAAACAAGCATTCAGGTAAATTTAGAGCTTTATCAAAAATTTTTTTTTTTTACATACTATTTAATAAGTTTTTGCAATACATTTGATTAAGTTCAATTAATAAGAATTAAAAAAAAAAAAAAAAAAATTACATACTTATATGCTACAAGAGTAAAATCATACAAAATTAAAATTTACAATAATTAGTAAAACGGAGAACATTTACTGGAACTACTTTTTTATAAGTATATGTATACATACAAAGAACTAATATCACGTAAATTTCTTGTATAGAAAAATATTATTGTCAATATTGCACATTTCATAAAGTTTATTTAAATTTAATTTACTAAATCAAAAATTTCAACAATTTATTTACAGTTACTCTTTATAAAGTTATTTTTCACCTTATTAAGTCAGGCAGCTTGTAAATTGTAAGTCGTCGTAAAAGCTTAAATCAATTTAACTTTGATAATATAAAAAGTATCTTACATGTATATTTTTAAAATATAAATTGATTTAGACGAAGATATATGTAGCAGATATATTACAATTTTTACAAATACATATACATTCAACAAAATTCTCGTTAAAAGAAAATATTTTGCGGAAAATAAATTTTTACATACGTTATACACTAAAAATTGACAAGAAGTGTTAAATAGTTTTTTTTTTTTTTTTTTTGGTATAAAAAAATAATTTGTTTCTCTAATAGACAAAAAATCCAAAAACATTTATTTTAAGGCGCAAAATAAATTTAATTTTTAACTAAATAAATTGGTTTTTATATTATGCATTTAAATTTCATGGCAAACAAAAAGTTTTAAAATTGACATAATTAACTAGTTGCATCTGTTAAAAGTCACCATTTACTAACTTCAGTTTTAAATTGCACTTATTTACTTTTAAATTACTTTGAAGATCTAGATTGCACTTAAACTTATTAAAATTAAGGTAATAATTTCATGTTGATGGCTACATTAAATTCACATATTTCAATCAAAATTAAAATATGACAAAGATATGTCAGTACAAAGAATATATTTCATCTCCATTGTAAGTTGTTAAGCAATACCCTGTAAAGAATCGAATGAACTTTGACATAATTTTTCAAATTGTTATTTGATAAATTGAATGGTTAAAAGTAGTTAGAAAAATTAAAATCTAACATCAAAATTTGATGAAAAATTTAAAAATCATCGAACTTATAAGTTCTAAAATGTGTACTATTATAATATTTAAAAACTTAAAAACAATTACTTCTATTTTATGTTTCCATTTGTTTAATGCTCTCTGATTAAAATTATATTTTTAATAACATTGAAAAACATCAATAATCAATTGTTATTATATAACATTACATCATGCACTCTACCTAAGTTAAAAAAATAATTAGGAATATTTTTTTTTTATAAAAAAAATTTTTCAACTTCAAAAATTATCTCAAAGAGATTAGAGTTACTTTTAATATATCAATCGTTTAAACCCCAAGTTAAAACTGCTAATTAATTGTGATTAAAAATATGAACGTTCAACAAATTTTCTGAATATATCCTTGGTTAAATCATATGTAGCAAAGCTTATCCCAGCAGCAATGGGGCCTTTGACCCAATTCATACTTAAACCTTTATAAAAAGATTTTATGCCGTCCTCACTAAAAAATAAAATTTTTCAAAGTTAATTCAATTTAAATAAATTAAATTTAAAAAAAAATGAAAACTTACGCGTAAATTTTTTTAGTCATTTTTAAAACCCCAAGATTTTGCTGATTTTTAAGTGAAGAAGTTTGCATCCTCCTTCTAACAATATCTAGAGGATAGCTGCTAGCTTGACCAACCATACCAGCCACTGCACCAGATAAAAGACCAGACATTGCCACAAGTCCAGGGCTATTTATAGTATATACTGTAAATAAAAAAAGAAACATATTATATTAAAATTAATAAAGTGAAACAAAAAATTAACAAATATAAATATCATAAAATTTTTTACCAGATAACATATTTTTGAATGTATCATAAAAAAAGAAGCTGCAGCCTGCATAAGGTATTACTCCCAAAATTGTAGGTGTGAAACCTCTGTAAAATCCTGACATACCTTCCTTTCTAAAAATTCTTACAAATACTTCTCTTAAAGAACTGTATTCATCTTTTTGTGTTACAGCCATTTGAGCTCTTGCTAAGTCCAAGGGATATGTCATAGCTTGAGAAGTTGTACCTGCCAGTGCCCCGGCAATAAATCTTCTTTTTTTGCTTCTAAAAATTTCAACTATCACATTACTGTTCTAACAGTCCATGGTTAAATTGAAAAATATATTTAGTACTTACGTTCCTGAGGTATCAACTTTAAGAAGTTTTTTCCATTGTTCATAAGCTGTAAATTGTATTGAAGCATAAGGTATAATTCGCACCATGGTCGCACTGTTGCCCCTCCAAAGACTCAAAAGACCATCCCTTTTATATGTTTCAACAACAAAGTCAGTTGCAGCTTTAGCAGAAAATGGTTTCTGTGATATTTGAAAATTAATTTTTGTTCTATCTAATGGTGCTATGGAGGTTTTTGCTGCTGCTCCAGCAGTAGCTCCTGCTATTAGGCTTATCCAAACTTGTTCTCTATTTGAAATATTTACAACTTTAGACTTATTATTTACAACACAGGATGGTGATTCCGATACGGGTTCTTTTTCCTAAAAAAATTAAATAAAGATAACACACAAAAATTTACAGCATCAACTGAAAAAAAATATTTACCTCATTCTCATTAGACATTTGAGAAATTGTAGGAGGTGAACTCAAAAGTGGTTTCATTGAGCTGTTCACTGTAGGGATTTGGATGTTGGTTCCAAGGCTCCCCCCAGCATGTCCACTCATTTCTAATTTTTCTCAAAAAGTACAAAACATTTGTTCCACAATATGTTTTATTCATTTTTTATTTCCTCCAGCATAGCATCTTTTAATTTCTTTTGAAAACTGCAGTAAATGGTAATTTTAACTTTCTCAACAATTTTTATTCCTTAAAAATAATAAAAAATGAATTCAAAGTTAGTCAACACAATTTTGTTAAGTTAAAGTTGCCAAAAAAAAAAAAATAAATAAAAAATAAAAACTAAAATTACAGGGATTGCAGTGTCAACTCATAGTACTGAAATATTGAAAGTATTTTTGCGGCTCAAAGGAAAATGTCTATTTAAAAACAAATGTTTAAAGACAGTATTAAAAAAATAATAAAATCCAACCTTTTATAAACATTTTTTTAATGTAAAAATTTATCTTGATCATGTTTTTAGTATTTCTTTATAATGTATCTTATTTTAAACTAAAGAATATTAATTTTGTGGTCAAAAAGTTCATTCAACCATAAAAATGTTTAGTTTTTCAAAACGGGCTTGTCTAGTTTTTTTGTAAGCCACACAATTATGTATAAAATAAAATCAACTGAAAATTGCATGATTTTAATAATTAATTACATATCACAATTACATAATGAAGATACATAAAGTTTGAAAAGAATCAAATATGTAAAACCAAATTTAAGTAGATAATCATTTTTATCACTATATGCATAATGAAATTTTTAACAACACATTTCACAATTTAAAAACTTCCAGTTGAGCCACAAAAGAATTTCACCACATTAGCAACACATATAGGAACAAGTGGAAAAAAAAAACTAAATTATTTTTGTTTATAAAAAATATCATAATAAAATAATTTTCATTTGAAAACATCAAATTCGACTTGTTAAGTAGTATGTGTGAACGGAAATTTAATATTCTCATCTGTGACAAACTTTTTCGTTGATAAACTCAAAAAAATGAAATAAAATTAATAAATAAATCGGTGAAATAGATAATCGAAGAAAAATAAGTTAAGATCTAAGTATTTTACATGATTCAGTCTGGATGAGCATTCTCCGTTGTTTGTTGGTTTAAGGAAGTAATGACACTATGAGACGATGATATTTACATGCGTGACTTGCTGCTCTCGCTCTTGAGCCTTGGGCTTGAGTTAGCTTAAATAAAACTAGTTTAAATGATGAGATTCTAAACTTATCTTTCCAACCCACGTTTTGCACATGCACAATTTATTACAACATAATTAAAGAAATTTTTTTTTTTTTACAAATTTAAAGCACAAATGTGTGCGTTGCAATGTGTTTACTTTATAAGAAATGAGAAAAAAAAAGAATCATTTTTTATTAGTCGTTCTAATAAAAATTGGGAACAACGACGAGACTAGATAATACGTCACACACTACCTCTCGAAGAAGTTGATGGCTGCAATGCAAGCGGTGCAAATGTGCAATCCGAGGTTAGTAAATTCTCGTACCTATAACGTAAACAGAAAACAGCTGCAAGCATGCGAAGTGCGAACGCAGTTCTCCAATTTCTTATCCATTGAGCGTTTGATGGATAGGTAACGAGTCTCGACAATTGTTTTGCCAATTTCAAATATCGGGATGTAATTCTTACATTCTTGGACGAAAAATAATTTAAGATAAGGTCACATGGGCTGTAGCGTACTAAATTTATGTGATTTTAGTTTGAAAATGCGATTAAAATTTTTAAATTTACGTTTAATAAACGTTTTGGCCAATTGAAATTGATAACCATAAATAGTACGTATTTATTAATTTTTAAATAAATTTTTACAGATGAAACTATTGAAATTTTTTAATAAAGTATGCTTATAAAAATATTTTCATTTCACTTTGACTTTTGAATTGAGTTAAAAATTGTTTTTTAATTTTGTAATGACTTATAGTATTAAAATTACAAATGTACGATGATAATTCTGAAAATTATTATAAACTCGTCAACCGCAGCGGAGTGGAGTGCGAAATGCGAACTTCGTTACTACGAAGTTTAAAAAAAAAATGCAAGTATGCAGCTAATACAGAAATCTACATTTCCGATGTGAATTCCTGATTTTTTGTGCGACGCGCGTACTGATTACTGAATGCGCGACCAAGAGATGGCACACGCATGGCTTTTCGTCGAATAATTATAGCATCCTGATGAGAAGCATCTGTTTAGACACATAAGGCTCGTCGTCTAGTTTTCTCGCGATACGATCGAGTCTTGATTTTTCCAGAATCTCATCGTATTATTTTTTTTTTAGTTTTTCCCCCTGAAGATAATATTGATAGAAAAGTGATTTGTGAATCTCATATCCTCATAAGGTGCGTACTCCTTGTTAGAACGTATACATTTAATTTAATTTTTTTTAGGTTACATTCAGGAATAAAATAAATTAAGTAAAACTGAAGTTTAAAAAAAAAATAATTATTATGTTTGTTTAGTGACAAGTTTGTTAGTCGGTTTTAAAGTGATTCAACTGTTTTCTTTCTTTTACCATGAGTAGTAAAATACATCTTTCGAGTGCGCGGGGAATTCACCTGTTTCTTTTTCTCTTTTTTAACGTAAGAGGATATCTAGTTGTGCGATGACTTCACAGTGATGGTATGCTGCAAATTTAAAATCAGTTGTCGAGTCTTATGTATAGCTTTTTTCGTCAGGTAAAATCATTTTACGTATAATACAATTATTTACTACTACTTTATTTAGTGATTTTGACTCTTGAAAGTTTTCAAAATATTTACCATTTCAATCGATGTGACCTTGCGACTTAACTTTTTTATCAGCATCATTTTCCACAGATCACTCAGATATTTCGTCATATTCTGCTAAGAAATTGTAAATTAATTTTTTGAACATTGTAGCCTTTCTTTTGAATTGTTTAAAATAGGTGTTAACATATTTTTAGAAAATTTTCAAATTAATTTTGTAATCACACCGAAGACATTCTTTCAATTATATTTGATACAATAATAATTGGTAACTTTTTATCTTTGTAAATTAATAGTTTTCGAATTTTATGCGACTCTACAGTTGCTTCAATACACGCACAATAAATTATCGGGAGAAGCAAATCAATAGAAAAAAAAAACATTGCATATTAATGCGAGTTATTTTCGAGCAAAGATCAAATGCACATGTTTGCACAACCTCACTGATAATAAGTATCCCGAGTTTCTTCGTTCAGTCTATTTGCTAGGGTAGACAAGAAAAACCTAAACAGTAAAAAGAGTATAAATGCATATGTTGATAAAGTATTTTTTTTCCACAAATTCCGTTTTCCATGAATATAAAAACAACGGGAAAAACTTTTGGTGTTTTGATAAAGCGTCAGCATATAGTTTAGTCCGACTCGAGATGAAATGACGCAGTATTTAAGACCCGGATAAGATAAAACGACAAAATTCACGCGTCATCTAGAATTTTCAATTGTCAATGATAAATTTTTTTTTAATTTTTAATACCAAAAAAGACATCCTGTACTAATTAATTTCGCGGTTTCGTATTGCAGCTACGTGAAGAGCATTCGCAATTGAAACGCTTAGCACAGGAGCTTCGAGAAAATAATTGTTAAAATATTTTTTGCTTGCTGTTCACGTCTTTGATTTACCTCTTTGTTCAGTGTGGCAAGAAAAAAATTATATATCTTATCAATTATTAGTTAAATACTTCTTTTGTGTGTGTTTAGAGTTTCCGAACGGTTTTATTAAAGAGTAACCACGACTTTTTTCATTACTTAACTTCCGTCTTAACTTTCACTATTCGCAATCCGCCGGGGACCCATATCCAAGTTTACAGTGTGTATGCGAGTAGGCTTTTCTCGCCTTTCCCGAAATGTACTTTACATCCTCGTGGTACTATTTGCCCAATTTATCGCGATTGCCAGAATTGTGTTACAATTAATTGCAAAATTTTTATTGTAATAGAGCAAGGTGAATTTACATTTTTTACTGTTGAAACTAAATATGGGCAAATCTCACGAGAATGCCAATTTTCATAAATATTCTTAAAAAAATAGTAAAAATTGAAGCACACTCACGAAATTTTAACAGCAGCTTTTTACAATCATTTCTAACTTAAACAAATGAAAAAAAAAAAATTTCAAATCGCTTAAAAAGTTATTGCAAAATTAAATTGTTTATTAACAAATCGGAAAAAATTTTGTTGCAATCGATTCAGAAGAAAAAAATAAGATGAAAATTACTAATTCATTTTTTTGATCCGACGCATAGTTTTATTGTTAAAAATGTTTAAACATTTAAAAATTACCAAAATCCTAGATTTTCAAAGTTTTATGATTTTTGTTGCTATGCTTGTACCGACCACGTTCAATCTAAAATTTAAACGCAACACAAACTCAAAATATATGTGCTGCATTTTTATATTTTGTAAATAATTAAAATTTATTTATTGAAACAAATTAATGAGAGGTTAAAAAAAATATGGAATTTAACTTTTAAAATAGAAAAAATTTTTAGGCTTATTAGTAGTCATGCAGTTTATTGACATAATAATAATCAACATATAATAATAATAATAAATTAATAAATTATTTACTTTTTTGGCTTTGATGTTTTTTTTTTTTTTTTTTTACCTTTTTTTCAATGTCAAGACATTCAAATCTGCATTCAGGTCTGTTGAAAAATGTTTACCAATTTTTTTGTTTATAATTTTTATATAAAAATAAGTATTCATCTTATTTTTGTTCTTTTTCATTTGAGTAAAAATCAAATCAAATTATGAATGCATATAGTTAGCTCACCCATATTGGTACTTTTGCAAAGTCTCGATCATCACAACGCTTACGTCTATGAAACACTAATTTGAAATTCGGCTACAATTACACTGCTTCAAAATTGTAAACAATAATAGATTGGAAATTCATAATTACTTTCAAACTACTTCTAAATTTATAAATCTAATGAAGTCTCTGTGAATATATCATTTACTAGTTGAGTTTACGAATCGAATGTTTTTATTAAAATTATAAAAACAGTCAAAAAGATTTTTAAACGCTTTTGATTTTGTTTTTTTTGTTTTTTTTTTTTTTTTTATTTGTTTGAACAAGGTTTAATAAAACATGAATAATAAAATAAAGCAAATACTTTTTAAAATGTCTTGTGATTAAATTTTTGATTTAATATGTTAAGTGCATAAAGCAAGAAAAATCGTAAAACTTTGAAAATCTACGAGAAAATCTAGGATTCCGGTAATTTTTAAATGTTTAAACATTTTAAACATTAAAACTATGCGTCGGATCAAAAAAATGAATAAGTAATTTTCATCTTAATTTTTTCTTCTGAATCGATTGCAACAAAAATTTTTTCAATTTGTTAATAAACAATTTAATTTTGTTATAACAATTTTAGCAAAATTCAAAATTCAATTTCCTTGCGGATCAGCGTTAGAAATCATTATAAGTAACTGCTGTTAAAATTTCGTGAGTGTGCACACTCAATTTTTACTATTATTTTAAGAATATTTGTAAAACTTGACATTCTCGTGAGATTTGCCCATTTAACAATGTATTTTTATCAAGATTACTAGCAAAATCTAGTAAAAACATACATTTTTACATGCATCTAGATCGTCTTAATTTTAATAATCCAGAAAACATCAGATTGTCTTAACATTTATCTAAACGGTTATTACTAAGAAAACAAATAATAATAACATCATACATTTATTTTATGGATAGTTTTGAAAAATTTTGATTTTAGAAATTAAAATTTACAAAATTTCACTTTACTTTTTTATTTTTTAGAAAATAAAAAATATGTATTCATGCAAGCATTTTATCAATTTTAACTAATTTATTCCAGTGCCCTGGGACTAAAAAACTACTGTGTGGCATTTATATTCTTCCTGGTGTGTATTTTTTATGTATCGAAAAAGTAATTTTACGAGAGTAATTTATTTTTAATAAGACCTTGAAAAAAACTACAAAAATTTTTCGGTATTTGATCCCTTCGATTAAATTTTTTTAATGCCACGATCATGATCGTTAGACAATACCTTTCAGTTTGCGAAAAAAATATCTTTAAATGATGTGTCGTTAATCGTAAAACAAATATTAACCTTATTGAAACTGAATAAATTTGTTTAAAATTATTTTCATTTAGCTCAAGGATCATAGTTCTCTATACCAATATATACAAATACGAAATTCTTATATGTTAAAAATGAAAAAAAATTTCAACACTCTGCGCAGAAAGTGCAAACTTTCCTCCTTGTCCCAAGCAGGGAGTTTGCACTTTCCTTGCCTCATGTTGAAAAATATATTACATACAAAGGAGTGCAAAAATGAGCTAACCCTTAGCACACTCGCCTTCGGCTCGGGCGTCAATTTGGGTTTGCTAAGGGCTAGTTAATTTTGGACTCCCTCAGGTGTGTGTATTTTGTATGTATAAGTACTCAGCTTGTTTGTTTGTTTGTTTGTTTGTTTTTGTTCTTTTTTTTTTTTTTTTTTGGTATAAAAATGTACAAACACTGATTAAATTTTTTTCATTAAACAAAAAATTGTTTACAAAGAGTTAAAGATTTTTTTTTCAAAAAATAAAAAAAAACTATGAAAAAGTGACGACAAAACTTTAATTTTAGAAAAATGTTCTCCGAAACTACTTTTAAACCGGTTTTTGAACATCAGTAAATCATTAGATTAATATCGAGATTAATATTGTGTGAAAAAAAAAAAAACAAAAAAACAAAAGGCTTGAAAAAAATTTTTAATAAAAGCAAAGTTTTTATGTGGAATTCTTAATTAATTTAATATTTTTGATTCGTTACTGAATAGTTAGTCAGATTTATGTTCAGATCATGTTATTTTGAGAACAAGTCTACAGATTTAAGTTTTGTATTCTTAAAAAACATTACTTATTCAATTACAAAATCGATAAAATTCATTCAGGCAATGGAATAATTAAGAATATAATTTACATAAAGTTATAATCAAGGAATGATTATTTTATGAAAGAAGTTCAAGTATAATGAAATCTGGGAAAATTAAAAAATTTTTATCTTCAAAATCATTTAAAAAAATTATTTAGAAACTTTTTTACCTATAAATATCCTACTATATTATATATTTGATAGAGAAAATTTTGTTCCGCAAGGCACAACCAAAAACTTCTTAAATACCCGTTATTTTAATCAAAAATATCCGAACTTTGCACTTTTTTTTATCTGCGCCTCAGAATTCCGTTTTGAGGCCTGAGGTGCAGCCAAAGTATCAATTTTTTAGTACACAAAATTTTAAAAAACTAGAAAAATTTCAAGAGTAAGTATATACAAAATAAATTAAATTGTATTAAATCCATCTCAAATAATTGGAATCTATGCCAGACTCATGTGTAATAAACTTAAAAACTATAAAATATTTTTCTTTTTTTTCGCCCTTTCGAATGATGTATATTGTAGAGATTTTCTGTGGAGGCAGATCCGACTACCTTACCCTGCTATACCCTGTCATAAACTTGATTAATTTTTTCAGAAAGTTGCTAAATATTCAGTTTTTTGAATAACCTTTAAATGAATTTTTCTCAAAAACTCTGCCTATTTTTGGCTGAAATTTTACTAAACAATAGCCGGGAGTATGTAGTAATTGAGCTCTTTGAAACTACTCACAAAAAATTTGTGATACGAGGTTGTTAAGTGTTTATCAAATCGGAGTTTATTTAGTTGTTGAAAAAATAGGTCAAAATAAAAAGATTATGATAAGTAAACTTTATTAATTAATTTTACGGAAAAAGAAGAAACTATATTTATTTTATTTTTAAACGTTTGTTTCTATACAATATTGAATTTATGTATAATTCATTTTTAGAATTTAAATTAAAAAAAAAAAATTATTTTTGTGGAAAATTATAAGCAGTGCCTAAATTTTTTTTTTAGTTAATTTTTTACTTCTTAAATAAAAAAGCGCATACCAAGTACATTCAGTGCACCAAAAAAAACGAAAAAAAAAAGGTGTTTTAAGAATAATATTTTATAGTTTTTTGGTGGTATTTTGAGACAGATTTAGTCTCTGAGTTCCCAAATAACGTTTTTAACAGGTTTTTTTTATTTTTTCTATCACCTGTTTGTTCTTGTGATTTACAAATACGAATTTTTTACATTATATTCTAAAAGATTCTGATTTTAGATTTTTTATTTTGCATTTCGCACTCCTTTATTTATATTGATTATAAAGAAAGGAGTGACTAGGGGGTACTCCTATAATGTATATGCACCTAACATATTTTAAAAAGCAGCAGTTTTATATAACAAAAATTGATAGTTACAAATTTTTAGTTTGTTTAGTGATTAAAAATGGACAAAAATCAAATGTCTGGTGGAAGTGGTGCTATGGCGGTGAATCCAATGCCTTCGGCGCCGCCTTCGTACGAGGAAGCCGTTGGGCTACAACATTCAGGCGGTCCAACAAGTGTACCACCACCTCAGATCCAGATGATGAGCATGCCGATGCCGGGGGTGGCCCCAACAATGACCGGGAATCTGCCACCTTATCCAGTAGCGCCTACTGCGATGCCTATGCCGTCACAATGTAAGTATTATTTTTGTAACAGTGCCTAAAATGATTGTGACTTAGGTTTTTCAAAAATCTAATTAAGTGTACTTAATTCTAAAAAAAAAGTTCAAACATCATTTTTTATAAGAGTAAAAACTAATATTTTCACTTCAAATTAATAAATGGGAAGGACCTTGACTGCGTTTTGTAATACATTAATATTAATATATTAATGCGGATTTTTTGCGTCCCGCTGTATATTTAAAGAAAATTACTTGTATTGGATGGTTTCAAGAAAGTATTTTGGTCAAATATGAAGTGTTTATCTTCAACCTGTTTGAAGTTATAGTTCTTGGAGCGTTTTGGGAATTGCTATTTTTAAAAATTTATTACTTGGGAGTGGTTGGTCGGATCGGGATGTTTTTCTTTACAATACGTCGTCAAGACTGATACTTCAAGTAAAAATTGTTTCTGTAAAGAATATAAGAAAGTGCTAAAAATTAGCAGTGAAAAGTTTTAAAGTTAACTTTTTAACCGAAGAGTTAAGCAGATTAGAAAAAAACCGAAGTTCTAGAGCATTTCAACTACAAAACTCTGTTTATAGAAAAATTTCTCTCAATTGAAACTGGAGATATGAATTTTTAAAGTTGCTTCGTCACGTTAGCGGGCAGGCGGCTTGACGTACTGATGCTTATAGGAGTCTAATTGTCGAGACTTGTCTCGCCGCCGCAGCTCATAAATGTGACGATGCAACTTAAAATATTTATATCTCCTGCAATTTCAATATTGAGACAATTTTTCTTTAAATTGAGTTGCACCCACCATGCGATTATAAGAGCTCGATTACATATGTTTAGACAGCTGACACAAATTTTGCATTTTCGCGAGTGTAAGAGAGAAAAAGAGAGAGATTTTATTTGATTAGAATTTAATGAGTTTATTAGTTGTACGTTATGTTGTACAAAAAACAAAAAGATTAGTCACCCTTCGAGCAGCTCTCATACGGGCGGCTAAACCATTTTTTGCGCCCTAGTACGTAATATATAATTTCAAATCAATTTAGAGAATGGAAAAAACTTAAAAGAGTTTAATATATATAACGTACCTAGAGCTCAAAAGGGGTTGTCGCGCCTGCGTGTGATCGTCACGCCCGAGGGCCGGCGAAGCTGACCTGTCACGAGGGTGAAAATTTTTATGAGTTATTTAACATAGAAAAAGTGGCAAGAATCGAAATTTTCAGCCAGGGTTCATATGCGTCCCGAGTGACATAATATATATTACGTATCTAGGGCGTGACAGGGGTTTTCACGTGTTATGAAACGTGTGATCGGAACGTCTAAGGGCCGGCGAAGCCGAGCCGAGGTTCGTCCGATCACACAATGGTAAAAACCGAGTGCCCGAGATGCTTACGATTTTTTATGCCACGAGGGTGAAAATTTCAATGAGTTATTTGTCATAGAAAAAGTTATAATAATTGAAATTTTTCGGCATAAAAAATGATATAAAAAAAATTTCACTTCCATTTGGTGTTTGTAAAATATTTATTTTATTTTTTCAAAGATGTTGGTCCAATAACACAAACGCCCCTATCGACGCAGCAGCCTCTGGTTTCTAATCAACAACAAATACCAGTAGTGAGAATTCAACACGTTGCATTTTCACTCGGTCCCAATCCTATTAAAATGTCGTGCCCTTCGTGTCGAGCTGACATTAAAACAACGACGATGTCTGATCATCAACGCAGTGCTCATGTGTGCTGTGTCATACTTTGCCTTATAGGGTAAGATTTACATTATTTTTTTGCAGTAAATAACACACTGTTCATTGTTAAAAAAAAAAAAAAAATCAATTATTATTTATTTATTTCCAGTTGTTGCCTATGCTCGTGTCTGCCTTACTGTTTGAGCGCGTTTTTGAGTGTTCACCATTTTTGTCCAAATTGCAAAGCGTACATCGGCACTTGGAAGGGCTGATTTTTATAATAAGTTAGATTTGCGTTGTGAGGAAATACAAAACTTTTTAATATTTCGGATGCGCATGATGTTGCTGCAGCAGTCGTGAGACATTTATGAAATAAGATATCTGTAATGATTATAAACTGTCGTTAAAGCTAAGATTATCTTAATTGCATTTTTACATTCGTTATACTTTTGAATCTTCGTAGATGATATTATTATTTGAGCTTTTCATTTATATTGCAGCCAATAATTATCTGTTTTTATAGGTCATTTTTTGTTTAAACTTGAAATGATAAATGTTTTTGGATTCTAAAGCACCGCAGCGGCAAAAGCTAGGGACTCGTTAGCAGTAAAAGTTTTATTTTTATGTTGTACAAAATAAAATAACACAGCTAGAAGGGACTTCGGTTGTATTATTTCAGATATAATATAGCAAAACTCAAGTGTGTTACAGTGTTACACTGTATCAAAAGTACCAGAACTAAAAGTGTTTGTTAACATATTAACAGTTATTTTCAGTCTCTTTTCAGTTTCAAATTAATCTTATAAACGTAACAGCTCTACATTTATATGGCATTTATCAAAACTGATGTTTTTATTTTAATAATAGTAATAAAAAAGACAAGTTTAAAAAGTAAACAAATAAAAGATTTAGATTTTTTATCTATTTTACATGGTTGCTGTCAAATTAATTTGAAACCTATATTTATGTTTTAAGATTGAATCTACATTTCTAAGTTAAGTTCTTAAATTATTTAAAACCCCGCAATAAAAATCAAATTTTCTACGTTATAATTTCGAGGAATTTAAGACCTTTTTGTAATTTAAGCCTAAAATGAGATTGAAAAATTGTTAAAAATGTTATTTTAAAGTGAAGTATAAACGACGTTCTTGTTCTAGGAGAAAAAAAAACCAAATTCAATTTACTTATTTTTTCCATAACAATTTTTTTGTTATTACAGAGTTGCTGCGAAAAAATAAATACTCTTAACTGATAGTGATAGTCTTTGTTGAGAATTGAATTTCAATATTGTGCTATGGAGTAATATATATATATAATAAAATAATAATTTTAGAGCTTTAAAAAAAAAAATGTTTAGTATTCAAAATTTTTTCGATTTCAAGTGTGAACATTATGCATTCCACTAAGAATCTGCTATTTGTTTTCATTATCTAAAATAAATTAAATTCAGATTAAAATTGCGAAACAGCACATTTTAGAAAACGGAGCTACAATTAAATAATTAAAACCTACTATCGCCAAAATTTTTAACGTATAGGCTGCGATAATCCATTATAAAATTGCGGAAAATCTAATTACAGACCTGATTATGAAGTTTTTTAAAATTTATTTTATTGGCTGTTATTCAGAGCTAAAAATGTGACGATAAAGCATATCTAGTCTGTTTATATGAGATTTGCTGATAAAGTTTAAAGTTCGTGAGAAATCTGCTTAATATAAATGAGATTTGTCATTTTAAGCATAAACAAAAATTAGGTTTATAGTATATTATTCCCAGAGGGACTAAAGTTTGCAGTGGAGGCCCGCTGTTATTGCAGCCCGAGACGAAGTCGAGGGCTGCAAATACGTGGGCCTCCTCAGCAAACTTTAGTCTTGAGGGATATATGCACTTTTTTAAAGTCCGTTGATCACAAAAAATAACTTGATTTCCTCCGATTAAAGCCAAAAGAACGAAATGTACTCCCGAAGCGCCAGCGGCCGACACGTAGCCGGTCGCCATGTTGCGGCCCGAGCGCTAGCGAGGGCATGCAGTAGGCCGGGTGCGCGTTGGTCGATGGCGCAGGGAGTACATTTCGTTCTTTTGGCTTGCGTCGGAGGGACACAAGTTATTACTTGTGATCAAAGAGGTTAAAAAATATTTTTTTATGAATAAGAATGAAGCTTGTATATTATTGTATGTATACTTGTACACATATCTTTCGAAAGAATTCCGTAGTTCTTTTTAACATAATATTAGCTTTAAAAATAAATTTTACTTTACTGAATATTATTATATAAATTAAATTTTCATTCAAAAAGAAATTTTAAAATAAATATGCATACGTCATGCTCAAATCTCATTTCCAAATCATATATTTTACTTATATTGTGAACGTTCATGACTTGTACAAAAATACTTAAGCGTTAAATTTTTTACGTACTCTCTACTTATGAACTAGTATATTATGCAACGGGTTGCAGTATCGTCTCCAGGGCAGTTTTAAAGGTATCGAGTGCGAAGCGAAGCGTAGTTCGAGTAACTTTAAGAAGCCCTGGTGACGTGCTGCAACCGTTGCATATACTATTTTATACCACTGGTGCGTAGGGCGAGTTTTTAAATTTCGAAGCGTGCGTAAAATCGAGTACCTACGCACTAGTGGTATAAAAAATATTATAGTGTAAATATATAAAATAATTCAAAGAAGAGATAATACTATATATTAGAGTAAACATTTCAATTAAAAAAAAAAAAAAAATGCCATTTTCGTAGGAATAATTTGTATGTACTGTTGCTAAACAAAAAAAAAAATTAAAAAAAAAGTATATAAATACAGGTTCTGAAATACTGTGTGAATTCAGATAAAAAATTTAGTTTATAAAAAAAATTTGTAAATTCGACAGCAATTACGGCGACTCGAATTACGCTATTTCAATTTATTTGCATTGTACGATAGGTTAATATATTTTGTTATAAAAATTTTTGCATTTTAAAATTGTTTATTTATTTATCTTTCTAATTATAAGGTCAAAAAAATTATTGACATGAAAAAAAATAAATAAATAATAAATCGATTGAAAAATATAATATTATAGAATAAAACAAAATATATATCATTTTAATGCAGTTTTGCATCTTAATAATTAAATTATATGGGAGGGCCATAATATTTTATTATATTAACGGTCGAGCGAGAAGCGTAAGAGTTGGTCAGTCGTTTTATTGAGCGTATGCGATAGCACTCGCTCCGCACACTATTTCAAACAATTGAAGGAATCAAAAAATACTCGAAAACATATTTTAAAAGTCTATAAGTTCAATCAATAATTAAATTTTTTTTTTAAGTTCAGGAAGAGGTGCGAGATTCAAAATGATTATTGGTTTCTTTTTGAGAAATTTAAATTTTAATAAATACCTATTAAAAGTATCTTTGATTTTTGAAAAAAAAAAAAAAAAAAAAAAATGAAACAAGAATTTAGTGCTTTTTAATTTCAAAGTTTATTATAAACTTCTGTAGGTATACACACAGGTAGATCTCAAGATTTTGTGATCTTATAAATTCTGAACATGTAAAAATTTGATGATCATCAAATAGTGTATACATGGGCATGAGCTAATTGTAGCTATACAATCAATTTTTTTATCTTTCGCTTCGTTCGTGCAAGAATGACCACACGAGCAGGAAATCATTTTAACGTCCATGATTATATTATACTATTAAACAAATTATATAGTAGTATGTCAAAAGGTTTGAAAAAAAAAAATTACTTATTTAAACTTAATTTAAACTTTGGCACTTTCAACGAAGTTTAAACTATTTGATTTAATAAAGAAAACTAAATTTTTTTTTTATATTTTCCTGAGACTGTAAATTTTATAAGAAATTTTTTTGTTTTTCCTATCAATGTAGTCTCGATCAATATTATTCATACGTTAGTGTCATTTTTTAAATTATTTACACTTTTTAAAAATTTATTACTTATCGAGATACTTGTTGAATATCATGAATAGCAACCATTAGTAATTTCCATTTAATAATCAATAGTAATTGAAATTTAAAAAAAAGGAAAAAATAATGATCAGACTACAAAATTGAGAAGTTTACAAAATATTCTAATAAAAAAACAGATACAATTTGAGCTCATTAGGCTACTGAAAAAAGTACTTTGTAAAGTTTCTACATTACAAGTATGATCAGCCTTTTAATTCTATTTCAATGATAATTTAAAACAAAAAGATAACTCTTCAGTGATTAGTTGATGAGAAATTTTTTCAATAGTATCATTAAAAAAAAGCTACAGTAGAATTGTCATTATTAAATTATACACAATAAAATTTTTTGTTTCTATAGAAATTTTTTTTTTTTTTTTTTTTTTTTTTTTTAAATAATAAATTTACATTACTAGCTAAAAAAAGTTTATATACAAAATATTCATATTGTTGCAGGCAGTGTGCTAAAATTAATTTACTTTTAAAAGATTATTTGTTGCCTTAAAAATAATTAAATTCCATTACGTTGATTTTTATTTATGCAGGTATCGATCTAGCTTACAGTTAAGATCGCGGCTAATTTGATTTTGAGATCAACCTACAACAAGTACGTTTGATTTATCGCGTATAGTTAAATAAAAATTTCAATTCCCATGATATAATTGAAGAGTACGCGATTTCTAATTACGTGGCTCTCTTAGATTTTCAAGGTGATTGTGAGGCATCAGCATTTGTTTTGCTACAGATGACAATTCCATGTCGATTGGTTTGGTGTCGTCGTAAAGGGCTGGTGCCTCAAACAGTATTAGAATCGTACCAAGTAAAGAGGCGAGAGCAAATATCCAGAGAAATAATCTGTCCAGTACCATTGCCACGAAACCCCAGTCTTGATCTTCCTGTTGATCAAACAATATCGCAGCTTGGTTCAATTATTTTTTCTTATGAATTTTAAATTTTCAAAATTCAATTAAAAAATAATTAAACTATATTTTAACGGAAATATTAAAATTAATTAAAATTTACACGTATAAAAGATTATATTTTGTAGGTAAAGTAAATATTTTATTTAAAACTGAATTATTATTATTGGATATTTAATATTTTAAAAATTAATTTTGAATTCTTTATTTGCACAATCGAAAACATTATTAAACAAAGTTTCTGGCTTGCTCGGTACTGATATCGTACAAAGCAAGGCATAGAGAAGCCTCTGACCAGGGCACTGAGCGCGTTCATAGGTGGTGAATAATGGCGAGTCGTCTTGAAGGCAGGGGTATTCCGAGACAACCTGACTAGGCTTGAATGCAATGCGAACCAAGTTCAAAACGGGGGTGCGGTATGGCCCCATAGTACATTTCCCAAAAACAAAAGAAGGAAACGTCTGAAAACTAACAGGAAACCGACCAAGAGACCTAGTTCTGCGGCTGGACAGCGGATCCAACCTATAGAGGCTTTCCAATCGAGGAAGCTGTTCATGGCATACCAAGCGTCTAGAAAGCCCAGCGTAGAACAACAACGCTGGATATCTAAGCGATAGTACCAATAGAGCAGACAGAGATGAGGTAAAGGTAGCCCTGAAAAGCCATCGACATGACCCTCACGAGAAATGGAAGAGAACCCTCTTCTCCCCCGGGAAGTGGAGCCCAGAGCTGCCCGTCGAAGGCCTTTGCTAGAAAAGCATCGAGAAGGCAGGAAAACCCAAGATTGGATGGAACGTCGTCAGTGTCCGTCGAAGGGTACGAGTATAAATTGCAATGCAATTTAAGTGCGGATTGCCTGGGATAAGGACACATATAGAAAGATACTGCAAGAAGAGGTCCGGATACGTCGCACAATGTAGCCTGGGGGCCTTTTTTTTGGGCAAAAATAATTATCAGCAGACTAAAGTTCTAGAAAAAAATTCCATTACAGAATAATTAACTTCCTTTTGTAATGTATTTTCAAGATATCGAGGACTTTTTAGAATATTCAAAAAAGAGTGACCGAATAAATCGACAAATTTTCGCCAATTTGGTAGAATTGTGAATTTCTATGAATTTTCACGCAAAACCAATGATAAAAATCGAAAAAACATCAAGTATAATTTTCTTCTTAGAATTTCACTCAGACTTTGATGATATTTTTTGTTTCATAAAAATTAAACTTTTTAAAATTACCCCTTTAAACGTCGGTATAAAAATACTATGTACTTTAACCGGACATATCTCTACAACAAAAAAGTTTCCCTTGTTGAAACTTTTAAGGGATTTTTCTGTGATCATAAAATTTAAACCCATAAAATTTAGACCCTTTAGACCCAAAATAATATCAAATTTCATGGGCTCCCAGATGGCCGGATTTTTCGGTCGCTCTTTACTACTGTTTTTTATACGTTTAAAAAAGATGAAAAATGCAAAAGTGTGTATTTTTTGAATATATTGTGCAAATACACAATATTTGTGGTTTTTTGATCTGAAATAATACAGGCTTAATTAATCCCAGATTCGAATTCTGCAGTTATCACTAGCCCGCATCTGAGAGCAAGCAAAACAATGATGAAACTTGATTTTAAGTACCTATTTTTGCGTGTTTTATCTTTTTGAAGCGTGAAAAACAAGGGTTAATTTTTTGAATTTTCTAAAAAGTTCCCGACATCTTGAAAATATACATTACAAAAGAAAGATATATCTGTATTGGAATTTTTTTTAGTACTTTAATCTGCTGATAATTAAAAATTTGTCATTTTTCAAAATAATCAAAATGAAAATTAAATTTTTTACAAGGAAGAAAAGGATCATATCATTATCGAGTAAGTTCATTTAAACAAACTAGCCTTCACTCGTAAATATCCAGATTTTCTGTTTAAAAGTGGTAAATATGAAATATTTTATAAACAAATAAAAAAAAATATGAAAATTTTGATAATGTTCAAGAAAGTATACAAACGTGCTGATGAAAAAGTAAAAAAAAGTACAAACCGCGTTGAACTCGTCCTGTCTCTGTATGTGATGCTGTATGAACATGACGTTGTGCAGTGCCTTCTCCAGTTCAAACGGGTACTTCTTGTGCACAGCGAGGTCGCTCATCGAGTCGTCGTCGTAGGCTGCCATGCCCCCGGGCACCCCGTTGTACCCGGCCATGTTGCCAACGATGCTTCCGACGAACCTGTTATGGGCCGTGGTCGTGTGCTGCAGTCCGTTGCAGCCGGAGGAGACTTGTCTGTGTCTCAATGACTCGGGCGATGACAGCAGCGACGACGACTGCATCTGCACCGCGGCCGCGACAGCTGCGTTGAACTTGCTCTTTTGCTGGTTATGGTCTTGCTGAGTGAGGTGCACCGCGGCCGCGGCAGCTACGGTACGTCCGTAGATCTTGTGAGCTGCCAAATTTTCGAGCAGGTCCTCGGGTACTCGCATCAGTAAGATCTTTGGCAGCCGTCGGATGAATATGTTTCTGACCCACTGCGCCATCTTGTGGGTGCTGGGCTTCCGATAATGGATGTTTAATATTATGATGGTGACCACGACCGATAACGCTACGAGGACCATCGTAAAGAGGAGATATTTTCCCAGTAACGGTAGCGCCAGGGACGTTGACGGTATTATCTCGGATATTAAGAGGAAGAACATGGTCTGGGAGAGGAGAATGTTTATGCAAAGGGCTATTTTTTCACCTGAGTCAGCAGGCAGGTAAAAGGCCAATACCGATAGGTAGGATATACCCACGCAAGGGATTATGAGATTTACAGTGTAAAACAGAGTCTTGCGTCTCAGGGTTATGTTGAAGAAGATGTCGATGTAAGGTTCGTGGCAGCAAGGGTAATACTTTTCGTGACGTTCTGCTGGCACGCCCAGGATATCCCATTCGACGCTGGGATAGTACTCCCGAAGGTCAATACCGATACCCACTTGGTCACCGCTTTCGGCCTTTTGGTTTATGTGCTTCAAGTCAATCTGTAATTTAATACATTTTTTTTCGTACTTGTATTTTCAAATCACTTTTTTGTTATAATGAGATAATTAAAAAGCTTTGTTTTTGCGGTATTCTACGTAAATTTACTCAGGTAAGTTTACATAATTTTTGCTAAACGTACTATAAATTAAAATTTATTTATTAAAAAACCTAAAATTGTCTTATTAGCTCAAAAATTTTTTTCACTTATAATTGTTCAAAAATATTTTTACCACTGTAAACTAAGACAAATCGTATACCTGAAAACCATCGTAAGTCCAAGATCCGAACTTCATGAAACAGGTCTGCTGATCAAAGGGAAAGTAGCGCACGTCGATTTCGCAGGAAGACTTGAAGATAGCCGGCGGGGTCCACAAGACCTTGCCGGTGTGATGCAAAATAGCTTTTGTCATTGTTGTTACACCGTACTCGCCGTCCGCGCTAGAAAATTTTAATTTAATTAGCCGAAAAAATCACTCAGCCTTAAAATAGTATTTTTATCTTTCGTTTTAATCTTTTGTTACTTTCTTTAATTCCTTTCTCTAATTTAAATAAATCATAGATGTTACTCTATTTTTTCCGTGGTCGAAATTTAGTAAAACATCTTTATTCCAATATAATTAAAAAAAAAAGTTTTTGATTGTAAAAATATAATACATTGAAAAATCAATAATAATAATTTAATGAATTGCAATAGTTGAAAAAGATAAAACAAGTGAAATAGGTTTTTGACCGAGTATTATAAAATACGATAACCATTGATTTGTTAAGGCTATAGAGTTTGCTTCATAATTTATTTATTTAACTATAAAAAAAAATTTTTAGTAATTTTTATATTAGCAGAAATATATCTCCACTTTGCCATAAATGTATTGGACTTACGACGAATTTTACATCGAAAAAATTTCAAAATGTAATGCATTTTACTAGTCTCATAAGAAAATTCAGTAGTAAGATGCGAAAATAGTCAGCCGAGTGACGACGCTGCCGGTTTTATGAAGCTTCGGCGTGAATAAGGTTAACTAGTCGAATAATCTTTCAAATTAAGAGGAAAAAATAGTTTGAAGGATTTCAAAGAATTCACAGCAAGAGAACAAAAAAAATTATAAGAAAAAACAAACTTGTTGTAGAGTACGATGTCAGGCAGCCAGATGTGTTCGCTTGGAACATAGAGTTCCGTGACCCCGCCGTACTCAGATGGATCCCACCTGAACTTGTGATCTTGCCATTCCTGAGAAAAAATATGAAATTTGAAAGTTTGAAAAACTTCGTTGGATGGGTTGAATCAATAAACTTACGTGCTCCAGCCATACGTTGGTGGTGAGAATCTGATCCTTAAGATTCTGCAAGAAGACACCGTGTAAAAAAAAAAGTATGAGCAAGAGTTCTTCACGTAGGAGGAGAGATTAAAGAATAGAGCTTACCAAGTCGATGAGCTGTGACAGTCTCAGGCCGAGCTTGACGACAACCGTGTCGTTGTTGCTCGAGACGGGCCGTATGAGTCTGTTGTAGTTCGACAGCAGGTCGTCGTACAGTCTCTTGGCATCCGGGTTTGCTCGGCAAGTGTCGAGACACGCCAGAGCCACCACCACCAGCCATCGCCACATATTGTTCATGTTTTTATTTATCTTATTACTCCGACACCCCAACGGCGAAGCGACATGATCAACCGAGCGCGGCCGCTCGAGCACTACTGCTGCTGCTGCGGCGCGAGCTGGCGAGCTTTTGGATTTTTTTTTCTTTTTTGGATCGATACCAGCAGTGCGCAGACGCGAGCGACGCGCCCCAAAGCTGACTGCCTCTGCCACCACCCCGAGAGCTTCGGCTGCTGCTGCAGATAAATTTTCCCCTCCCCCTCCCCCTACTACTGTTCCAGTCTTTGACACCGCACCCTCCGAGATATTTGCCTGTTAAGCACTTTAGTCGAGCGTTTGAATTTCTTTTTTTTTTTTTTTTTTTTTTTCAAAAAGCTTGTTTATTTAAATTTGAAATTTGATTTTTTTTTCTCGTTGCTTTTTTTTTTGCCCACAAACAATATTCAGCCTTGGTAACGGCGATTTTATGACGGTCACGTTGTTGAATAAATTTTTCCGACTACTTCAGCTACCCTTAATATTGGAGTTCCAAAATCAAGATTTAAGGTCACATCCAAGGGTACCAAAAAATCGTTAAGATTTTCCCCTATTAATTTCCCATTGCAGAGATTCAGTTGAAAGCCGCTGGGTAAGCGAAAAAATAAAAGATTTTACTCCAGAGAGGGTGCATGTTACTTTTTTATTGCGTTCGGTAGATAAAAAAAAAAAAAAAAAGGAAATTCAAGCGTCGTAAAAAAGTTGACTCTTTTTATTGCTGTCTCAAAATGGACTGGAGACCATCGATTGATAAAATATGGCTGGTGTTTGGTACCAACATGCATCATCGAAACGTGCTTGGCACCGGCTTAGCCAGATGAATTAGTTCGA
The DNA here is from genome assembly GCA_038277355.1 of Encarsia formosa. Classification (NCBI taxonomy): domain Eukaryota; kingdom Metazoa; phylum Arthropoda; class Insecta; order Hymenoptera; family Aphelinidae; genus Encarsia; species Encarsia formosa. The sequence continues at coordinate 17,110,388 of CM076185.1, forward strand.
GATGAAATCAAACAATGAAGGATCGCACGATCATTAACAATAGTTAAACCGCCGCGACGCCTGTTTGAAAACAGCTGATTTATAAGCTTGCCGAACAGTAGCAGTATGAAAAATGAATCCGATGATAATCGTATAAGATTGAGATGAGGGTAATTGATAAAAGCCCAACTTCCGGCTGATGGACTGCTCGGCAGCGAGTAGAGGTCCTCGGTCCTTTGTGCTGCTGCATGCAGCAGTAGCACGTGGCTCGAGGGTGTGCCGGGTTGGTTGTGGGGCAGGGGAGGGGTGGGGGGGGGGTTGAAACGTCTCCCACATGGCATTGGCTCCGGTGCTACTCCTCCCCGGGGGTGGCTGACGCACACTCGCGCACCGCCGCGCGCGCACTAGCAGGCAGATCAGCCCGGCAGCAGCAGCCGCCCAGTTCTCAACCGGAGCGCGTCGGTGGTGCACGGCGCGGGTGAGATCGAGAGAGAAAGAGCTTAGTTGTCGCGGTGTCGTTGTTCCCACCAAAGTTCAGTGCAGTGCTGTGTCGTTATTTTTATTTTCAGCCTTTTGTCAAAGCCTTTTTTATTTTGTTACCGTGGGTCCACCGACTCCACTTTGGTCACCAGGCTGCTCAAATAGTTGTTGTTGCCGCTGCCGTTGTTGTAAGCGCAGCAAATAGGCTGTAAGCTGCAAGAGGAAGAAGAAGAACCAGAAGAATGTGGACGAGTAGGTGGTGCCGCTCGTGCTCCAGACTATGAGGAAGGCACAGCAGAGACGGCCGCTCTGGCCGTGGAGGGTGGAGGCGGCTCCCTTAATCCACTGTCCTCCTTCTTCTTTCTAGATTTCGCCACCTTCCCTTCTCCTCCTCCTCCACCTCCTCCTTCTTCTTTCCTCTTTTCCTTGCTTGTACCTTCTTCGTCTTGGTCTTGTTCCCCTGCTCCCTGTACCTATTTATTATTTCTATCGGGCCTCCAAGTTGTCTAAAGGGTGGAAGAATAAGAAGTATGCGAGATAAGCTCGAGGCTACTGGCCTAAGCCCCGCTGAAAGAAGAGTTGGAGCGCCGTTGTTGCCGGTGGCTGAGCGCCGATGCAGCAGGCCTGTATCAACGGCCTCGACGACGACGTCGCCGACGACGACGATCCCAAGGGTTAAGCCCACGTCTGGGCTTATGCAGTCACGGTAGCTCGTCTGCGAGACGAACGACTGGCCCGCGGGCAATGTGCCCTGTTACGAGAGAAACCGCTACGTGAGTAGTCACACCAGCTGATTGAGCGTTTTCATGGGCTCGACCCAACCCTTTAACGTAAACAATGTCTTCTACTCTGTACTCACTACTTTAGAGGTTAGCGACCTCGGGAAGTCGGAGACTGTTCCAACGCCATGTTGACCAGCCCTCACTTTTTGCTTGACCCCCTGCACATTAAAACGCTTAATTTTAATCTTTTATTAGTAAATTCTTTTTTTCTTTCTTTTTTTTGCTGGTCGATTAACGATGCTACTGAAATTTTTATAAAGTATTTGCCCGTTTCAATACTTTACAAAGAGCCACCGAGCAGTTATTCGATATTTTTAAATTGACCCGGTTACTTTTTCATTTTCCTCGCTGAAAATCAATTATCAACTATCTGGGTACCTTTAAAAAATTCATTTGTCCCGGCTAATTGAAACGGTCGATATTTTTAAGAAATTTAAATCTTAACGTGCAAACGAATCGATTGGGAAGTTGATTACAAAGAAATCATAGTTTTGATGTATCTTAAAACTTACATAAAACTTAATGCTCGACTTAATGTACATAAATGATTACGTCTTTCTTTACATTATTTTTTCTGAACCATGACCAAATCTTTAAATAAAGCTTGGATAAAACACAAGATTAAATTTAAGTACACTATTGATGATAATATTTTTGACTTGATGTTTTTCTTATTTTAAGATATTATTCAATTCAGCTCAAATTTATACTAATGAGTTAATTTTTAAGAGATCATTTTATTTTTGATTTCGCGTTTTATTGGGAATCAATGTCTCATTTGTAATACAAAATCGTTCAATTAATTAAATGTATAATTAAAAATTTCCAATGGGTTACTTACATTTGTATATTTCATTATTTTTATTGCAAAAAACATTGACCTGTTCGTTTGGATTGTTATTCTTGGCTAACAAGGAGATGGTTTGTCCTTTGGGACCTGGATTTTCTTGAAACTTTGCACACAGTTTTTATTCATCATAAAAACAAGCCCTCCAGTGTTCTTTTTGTCAGAATGGACCTTTTTTCACCTACTTCCCATATAACCCCTGTGTTAAAAAGTAGGCTGTTTCCTATAAAAAGCCGTTTTTGGCCTCATTTTCAAAAAATTCCTCCTTGGACCGTATTGCACTTAAAAATATCTGGAACCTCGCATTTTTTTCATTTTTCTAAGTCCTTTTGAATAAAAATTATTTAAAAAATTTTTTGAATGGTTTTAACTATGAAAAATTAAGGTTTTTAAAGTCAATTTTTAGTATATTTGGGTTACAATATACATGGATAAGATCATTCAAAAAATTTTTTAAATAATTTTTATTCAAAAGTACTAACTAAAAATGCGAGGTTCCAGATATTTCTAAGTGCGATACGGTCCAAGGAGGAATTTTTTGAAAATAAGGCAAAAATGGCTTTTTATAGGAAAAAGCCTACTTTTTAACACAGGGGTTATATGGTAAGTAGGTGAAAAAAGGCCCATTCTGGAAAAAGAACACTGAAGGGCTTGTTTTTATGATGAATAAAAACTGTGTGCAAAGTTTCATGAAAATCCAGGTCCCAAAGGACAAACCATCTCCTTGTAAGTAACAATACTCATGATCACAAATGAACCGAGATATCAGTGAAAATATTTTTAATAAAACATCTCGGGTTATTTATTGTTCAAGTAAACTTTTTTATTCATTCATCACTTATTCCGAATTTTTCAAACTTCAGTAAATTCTATCTTAAATAAAAAAATTAATAAAATGCTTGTTCATGAAACTTTATTGATGAATTTATTTAAATACTTGATTGTTTTTATTTTTACATTTGATGGATTGTATGCTGCAAAATAAAATTTTTGGTGACACTTGTCATTGATCCGAGTAAATATTGTTACGCTGCTCTAACGTGTTAAATATAATTTTAGCTAAAAATTTTTCAACATTTTTCTTCTAAATAAAATCAAAGTCAATTGATATAATATCAAATTTTATTTTAAAAAATAATAAAAAATAAATAAAAATAAAAAAATTTTGAACGCTTCAAAGTAATTTAATGCCTCGCAACATGAGGCATCGTTACATGCGCAGCAATAATGTGAATGACCTTATGATAAGCGATGAAAATTATCTTCTACAGCTTGTATTTACAATTTCTCTAAAGAGAGATACAGAGAGAGAGAGGGAGAGAGAGAGAGACTCATTACTGACCATGGCGTTTTAAAGATGGAAAACAGGGCGTGTAATGTTGATTGTTTACATTTTCTTTTTTCTTTTCTTACTTCAGTTTACTGTACAAAAGAAAGAAAATATTTTTTCCTTTTTGTTTTAATACCTTCACCGGCAATCTAAAATCAAGCGATTTTATTTTAACTACAAAAGATAAAAATAATCTTACTTTTTATGATATAATTTTATATCTATCATAAAAGTATTCAAGTAAATTGTAAACTTATAATTTACAAATTAAAAGCTCAGCGGAATCAATAATATTTTTTTATTGCAAAGATAAATTTGTAAAGGTTTTTTATTTTTTGCCACAGTTTTAAAACGATTAGAAACTTGTTTGTTTCCGAAGAGAGCAGGGATTTTCTCGAATAATGCATTCTACATTCATATTCTTATAATTATTATTATTATTTATTATAGTCACATTTCATTGGGAACTTTATTTTTAAGAATTAAAGTTCAGGCTTTGTTGGTTTTTCAAATTGAGTTAAAAGATTATTTTACAAATGATTACTAAGCACATTATTTCAAAATTTTTCATTCGACTAAAGGAAAGGATTTAATCGAAATTTATTGTCTTAAGTTGAATAAGAATTCATTTGAAATTAAGTAACCTTTTTAGTATTTTCATGAATTATTTAGTCAATATCTTTCAAAAATCATATTGTTGACTCTTAATTTTCTTCAGTAAACATTGTTAACTTGATCTTAATTAAAAAAAAATTATTCAAATATTTACTCGAGTCTTCTGGCTGTGTTTAAAATTCAAATAAGGCTACAGAGGAACGGTGTAAAAAATTTTTTTTTCTTTTCGTACCTAATTTTACTCATAAAAAATATTTTATAATGCAAAGAGCAGTAAAAGAGGACCATCTATAAATAACGTCTTCTTTTTTGGTAAAGTCTTGTAGAGCCAACGCATGAAGTAATTAATGGAAGGTCCCTAAAAAAAGATCAAATAAAAATTCAGTAAAGCAAGCGCAATCAACTAATTGTTTATGAAAATCGATAAACATCTCGGGTGAGGCCGAGTATAACAATCTGCAAGAGAAACTAACAAATCCGCTTGGCTGTGCACGGATTATGCTGTCTACGCGGAGGCTGCAGCGGCCACATTAAAAAGTTACGTTACTGCAGCGCCGTGCCAGAGAGCTGCGGGAGAAGAGAGAGGAGAGAAGATCCAAATAAAGAGAGAGAGTCTACGCAATGCAGTTTTCCCAGAGCCTAATTACAAGCCTCTGTTGCTACTGCTGCTTCTGCTATTTTATACCGTTTACTTTTTCACTAAACCGCTCGCGAGGGGCTTTTCTTCTTTTGCGGATTCGTTAGCGCTTCTCTTGCACACGGACGGCGTCAGACGCTATTCAATAATTTTTACTCTTTCACGTCTGAGTTTTTTTCACTTTGTGGTTACTCACAAATCATTCATTATTCGTTAGAGCAGCTTCAAAGATACTTCCATTTTCTTGTTTAAAGTTTTAGTTATTTTTAAGGAGTTATCCCTCACGTTTATTTTTTTAAGAGTCATAATATTTTAATTTATCACCTAATCTCTCCATCGAGAAGTTAAATTTATAGTCTTATTCCTAATTCATTTAGTTGTGGCTACGTCGGACCATAAAAATAAGTTAATGAAAAAATATCTGGCAGTTTTTGCGAAATTGATCGTTAAGCTTTCTAGGGAAATATTCATAATAGTTATCAAAAAAATCTCATAATGAGAAAAGATTTAATTAAAAATAATAGAGGAGAAATTGACAAGACATTAGACACCTGATCAAAATGAATTTGAAGCAATTATTGATGTACGTTGGGTATTAAACAAAGCTTAATTGACGAAAATAAGTCTGAAATAACAGGGCTCGATAATTTAAAAAAGAAATTCAAGACCATCAGTTAGAAGGAAGCGGGTTGGCTGTCGGGGGTCAAATAATAATAAAGTCGGTTCCAAGGTAGCATCGATTACCTGCTGTCAGCGATAAAAAGAAGATGAGCCGAAAGTTAAAGGAATCGGGTACGTGGGGTGTGCCTTAGCAAGCCGCGCGTCCGCTATTTTAAGCCTTATCGCAAATTCCACTCCATTCCCCTGCTGCGACCGAGTCACTCGCTCAGGGGGCAGGTGCACATTCATTTACGAGTCACGTGTCCTCTGCTTCGTCGTCGTGACGTTGCTCATTTTTACTCTTTTTAACTTCTTGGTCATTAATTTTTAGTTTACTTTCGGCCACGCCTCATTTATTTTCATTTCGCTTTTAACTTCAATCTTTAGCTTTATCAGTGAATCTGACTTTTCATTTGTTTTCGAGTTTTTACGCCCTCCTCATTAAGTGTTATGTTCTTTTTTCATTTTTCGATTGTGTTAACAGTACGTTACGCCGTCAAGCTAGATTTTTACTTTACAAATAGTAAAAAAAAAAAAAAAAACTCATTGAATCTTAATTTTTAAGAAAAAGAATGAATATGCACACATTTTAGGGTCAATTTTAGCCCATTTTTCGAAAAAACGGTTTTTTAGCCTTTTTTTGAAAAATTTCTGTGTAAAGCCTATTGTACTTAGAGAGTTCTGCAACTCTGCATTTTTTTTCTTTTTTATGGGTCTTTTAGAGAAAAAATATTTTTATGACTTACTTTGAAAAAATTGCCCATGAAAAATTGAGATTTTCAAAGGCACTTTATAGGGCTTTTACAGTTTAAAAAATCTTAATTTTTCATGCTCAATTTTTTCAAAGTAAGTCATAAAAATATTTAGTTCTAAAAATTCACAAAAAAAAAAAAAAATAGCGGTGTTGCAGAACTTTCTAACTACAATGGCTTTAAGTAGGAATTTTTCAAAAAAAGGGTAAAAACCCGTTTTTTTGAAAAATATAATAAAATTGCCCTTACGGCTATAAGTTAAAGGGTTGTATAAAGCCCATTGGCAAGAGATATAGTGATTTAGTTCATCATTTAGCATAAGAAAACGATCCCCTAAGTTTCGTTAAGATCGGCGTTCCACTTGAAATATCTCCTTGTCAGCGAAATGGTATCTAAGAGTTCATGGGAAAAACAAAAACGATGCGAGGTTTTAGAATTATTCATAGGTATGACAGGCTTCGAGCACCAATTTTTTTAATTTTGCTATAAATTTAAGTTTTGATAATGCCATGCGGCAAAATAGTACATATCGATACAGGTCGGAGAGGGTTGATTTGCTTTGCGGGCCGAGTCGAAGGCGAGGTTTGCAACGAGGTTGGGTATTCACCCTTTACGACCGCATTTCGAAATGTTTTTTTCAGCATGAGACACCGAAAAAAAGGGGCGAAGGTCCAATTTTGAAGTCAAAATGCGGAAAAAATAAAATTCTAAACAATAAATTAATTTATTAAAGTTGTTGGAAATACGATAAATCTGATGTTCATGATTTAAAGGTCTATGAAAAATATCTAACTTAACTCCAAAATTTCACGTATTCAGAAAGTGATAAAGCTAGAATAAATTGTAAATAGGAAGTAATATTTAAATTATACAAATGAAAATATCTTTAAATTTAACTGAAATGACTTTAAAAGTACGATTTTTTTAAAATTAAATTCTGTATTTTGTATGATCTATATATAAGTGATATTTTCTTTAATTGTGGCTATATTCTTTAATTACTACCATACGGTTCAAAAGGTATTAATTTAACTATATGTTTTAGAATAGAATTGTTTTATTGTTTGTTCTGATCCTTTCTGACCTTATTACTTTTTTTAAACTTTAAAGTTGGCAAAATTCTATTACCTAAAGTTTTCCTAACTTTATTCATCAAGGAAATTAGTGGCAAAATACTTTTATCAGCTACTTTACATATCATTCATTTATATTCAAGTAAAATCGGGAATTAAATCAGAAACTATCAAACATTTGTGAATGTTAAAGTTCTTGAATAATATTTGTAGAATAATTCATGAAAGTTGCAAATTGTAATAGAACTGTTTTTAACAACCGATAATTCAGTCATTTTAGTTTCTCACAAGCTTGATGGTTGAATAAACTGTGGTTACAAAACATAAACTATAGAAGGTTTTTTTGTTTTTCTTTTTTAATGAAATTCAAGTGGCTCGATGAATCATTTAATGTCCAAAAACTTTCTGCGAGCCATACGTCAGCCAAAAGTTTCGTTGAAATTGTGTTAATTTGCCTAGTGCAGCGCTCGTAGACATAACAGATATCTTGTTTTCACAATATGATCTCTGAAAATTACGTTTGAACTTCAAGATATATTCAAGTTTATTGTTACAAAAACTTTTTTTTTTTCGTATCACGTGATAAAAAGTCTATAGGTTATTCAAAAGAAACGAAGCAAGAAACGTGCATGTATATAAAATGAGTTTATCCTTTTTTCTTTATTTTGGGTGAAGGAAGAGGTTTTATGTTGAGAGATACAGCTTTCTGCGAATAAAACTTTTTATAGAGGATGTGTGAAAAAAGAATGTGTATAGTAAAAATTTGGACTTCAATTTTATTGAGATGTCAGCCATCGTACGTGATATTCAATCACTCAAAATCAATCTAGAATCTTTTTTTTACTAAATTTTTGAATGAAAAAATTTTTTTGAACCACGAGTTACTGCTAGACGGAAAAAAATTTTTTTGGGTTCTCTTTTATAACATGGTTACTATATTGTATTGTGGAAAAGATGAAAAAAAAGCTTTGCTAAAATATTCAAATTGAATAATCTTGCTCCTTGTTCCAACGAAACTTGGACAGAGTTCGACAAAGTTTTCATAAATCAAATTTTCGATTGATCTTCAGAGGAGATGCTAAATCTTATTAGCATCGCTGTAGGGTAAAAATCTCGATTTCAATTTGATTGGCGTTTGCAATATAAATGATTGAAAAATTGATTAAATAAATTTGTTAGTTAGCTGTGGCGGTATTTAGCAGTTTAAGAGTTTACCAATCAATTAATCTGAGAAAAATGTTTATTTGATCGCAACATCAATCGTCGGTTATGAAAAAGTGATATCAGTCGAGCTGATCCGCGCGTAACCTCGAAACAGGGCCTCGTTACTCAACGAAAAAAGAGCAATTTTTATCTGTTCTCGTGGTTAACCTTCAGGCCACTGAAAATCGATGCTTCCCTTGCTGCGGTTTACAAAATTGCTGACAAATTAAACGCAAAAAATGTACTTACAACCCCCCCTTTTTTTTTCTTTTTTCTTTTACTTTTTTGGATGAATCGAAGTGCACGAGAAATTCACGTTGAAATTCCTAGTGAACGTGGGGTACGCTCGCGCGTATTCCGAGAATGCTACAAATCTTCATGTGCTCGAGCTTTCTCGGAACAAGCGGATCACGTCGATCCTGCAATGCTGGCTCATATCGACGAACAGCAACTTTGACATTCCCAACGTATACGTTCGAAAGAATTTTTGCACCTTTTTTACTTTATTTTTCTCTCACTCTCTGTGTCTCTCTCTTTCTTTATTATTATGCGCTGCTTTACTCTTAAAAAAAGTGTTTTATCTTGTTAGAACTTTGATAAAAATAAAGCTTTTGGTCTGGTAAATTTTGGAAAAATATTAATCACTGGGTATTTCCCTCTCAAATTACATAAGAATCTAAATATTGTTATTCTCCCCTCTAGTTGATAAGAGTTTGATTACAAAATTTAATTTTTTTTTGTTTGAAGAAACTTTTTATTTCAAATATACAGAGTTAAGATTTTTTTATTTTTTAAAGAAAAACTGGTTAATTTAAATTTTTTCCCAAGTCTCTGACTTTTTTCAAGTTTTGAACTTGCAAGACGCAAAAAATCTCATCAAATTGTATTTGTATCACATTTTTTAACTATAAATTTTTATCTAGAAAAATTCGATAAATTGATTAAAGTTGGGATCACAGGAGAATAACCTACCTACTATTTTATTTCAATAAAATAAGGTTTGATGATTAATTTGTAAAAAAGATATAATTAACGCGAACGATACGATGATTCAATTAGAGACAGCAGCGATAAACACGAGGGCTTCACACCGAGAGTTGAAAAAAAAAAAAAAATCAAAGATGCTCGAGCTAAAAAGTCAGTTAACTGAAATAACGTCATTAAGCGTGTGTCTGCAGTGATTCGGTGCGCTAATTGTTACCGTTCGAGGAGTCACTTTGAAACTTGGGCTTTGTTTGTTGTTATTGTTTAAACCTTTCGGAATCTCCGTTTTAAATCGAATAAATCAAAGTTTTGGACAAGCCGACGCGTGATTGATCGGTGCAGCGCGCGGCTTTATACCGCAGCTGACGTGCAGGTTCAAGCGACAGTTGTCAAAAGCCACGAGATACCCGCCTGAGGTGATGCTGCTCCGCTTGCAGGCTCTTTGTGATATATTCCCCAAGACTTGACATAATTAGTACACTCGACCCCGGAATGCAGTCATGGCCAGGCTAGGCTGCTGGGGCTTGGTAATGACCACGCCGAGCCTCAGATTTAATCAAAACAAACTATTTTTTATTCTCTTCTTCCCAAAAAAAAAAGAAAAAAAATAATAATTTTGAATAATTTTTTTGTTTGTTTTCAGGGGTGGACAAGGCGTACGATGCTCAAGGATGGTGGTACGTACGAGGGCGGTGGTAAAGGCCGGCTGCGATGGCGGTGGTCCAGGTTAGGCTGCGGCCGCTGCTGTTGCCAGCAGCAGCGGGTTATGGCCGTGGTGGTGCTGCAGGTGATTTTGTGTCTCGCTGCTGCAGCTATGTTGTTACCGGGCGCCGCCGCTAATCCTGACGCTAAGCGTCTATACGATGACCTCCTATCCAATTACAACCGTCTCATCAGACCCGTCGGCAATAATAGCGATCGACTTACCGTCAAAATGGGCCTGCGACTATCCCAACTGATTGATATCGTAAGTTTTTTACTCATTTATTCATTATCTATACCTATATCCAATTATTCTATTTACTGACTCCCATGGGTCTCTGATCAATTCAAGTATGTTCGTTCATTAATTTTTGGATAAAAAACTACTTTGGTTTACAGCTGGTGGTTGGATGTGGAATATAAATTGAATTTTTCAATAAATATAAATTTTTCATCAAATCAGATTTAGTTTCGCTGATAAATTTATTGCGTGATTTTTATAGCTCTCAAAGTCAAATTGAATTATTACAATTAAATATTTACACATTTTCAATGATATTCATGAATCACTGGAAAGCAAAAAAGTTATCTGAAAAGAGGACAAAATTTAATAATCTTAATTGATCATTGAAGATTCCTTGTCTGAGTTTTATCAACCTCTCCAGCAGAATTTTATTCAAAAATAAAAAATTATCTATTTATTATAATTGGTTCAAGACATTATAAGTTAAAATTAAAAACAAAAGCTTTCATTTGTTTAATTATTATACATATCCTGTCATAAGTTTTGGTCCTTGTTCGATTATGGCTGTATAGAAAAAAGAACCACTGTACTTAATCACATACTACTTAAAACCAAAAAGACGGAAAAATCATACCTGCACTCTCAAAAAAAAAATCTAACAAAAAATTATGATAATTGTTTTAAAAAAAAATACGTTTCAAAAAAAAATTGCTAAATAAAGAGGAATTTTTATAAAAGATCCAAAAGCTTTAGCGATAAAACACCTCCATTCAAGAACATATTTTAAAAGGCCGGTAAAAATTCATGAATTATGTGCGAAAGAAGTAAAAAGTTGAGATACAAATCATATTTAAGTACCCACAAAACACACGCGGATTTACCTCCCTTTCAAAGTTTGTTTTAAAAGATATGGATATTGACTAATCTCTCTCGCTCATTGAATAAGGGTTTTTCAAGGTCTATGACCGCCGGGGTGGAGCGTTAGCACGGATTAGCACCTTTTATAGGCCGTAAAGCCAAGTCGCGATCGGGTCTTTATCACCTCAACCCCACCGCCCCGGCAAAGCTAAAGGTTCTTTTTATTTCTGCATATATGACAAACCATTTACTTTTTGAACGACCTTCTTTAACTGCGTAAAAAGCTTACCGGAATTATCAATGATTAGATGGAGTTCGATTACTCAGCGAGGCGATAAATTGCTTTGATTTCAAAGGATCGGTTGGAAAAGAAAAAAATTGGCCGATAACAAGCGCGTAAATAAGGAAGAAGTGAATTATCGGATTTTTCTCAGTTAGCACGATGGAGCTCGAGTAATTAACGGCGTCGCGTCTTCGAGTACCGCAGCAGTCAAAACGCGCCTTGAAAGTAATTAAAGGCCTGATATTTGAGGACCAGTGTGATTTAACGCCGCGTTAATTTTTTTCCCTCTAATCAAGCGCACTCGCGCTCTCCTCTTTTAAAATATTAAAATTTTTTAAAAGGAAAAAAGGGGGAAGAATTTAAGTATCCAGCGGTAAATTTAATTAGCAGACGTGGCACAATTAATAAAAAGGTACCGCTCTAGGCATCAGGTGTCAGACGGTCCACAAAGCGGGATAAGGATTAAATCGATACCCTGTCGTCATCTTCGTCGTCGTTGGTAGTGGTGCCGGCAGTGGCTGCTGCCGCGTTAATTATAGAGAAGTATTTTACGGGTCATGTCATGCAAACATTATCAAGTAAATTTGAGTTGACTTTAAGCTCTTCTCAATCTCTCTTCAAGTGTTGCCACCAAAACTAATCCTTAATTCCAATGTTTATCAATCTTATTATCAGCCACAAGTAATCCCACTAGTAACCTGGTCGTACATAAATATTCATGATTACCTATCTGGTCTCTCTACTTGCATCAATGGACCTTTAAACTAGAATCGTAATCGTTCATTTTATTTCGTTCGTTCGAACCGTCTCACAAATTTTTATTAATTTTTCGTTAACGTTGCTCGGATTTAGCTTCTTTTTACAACTTCCTCGTTCAAAGCTATTAGGTAATCCTGAATATTTGACACCTACCTTTTCTGGGTGCTAGTAGTAATACTCGAGTTTAGTCAGACAATAGTAAATTAAATTCGATTAAATAGACAAAATCTCAAAAAAAAGAAAAAAAAAAAAAAATTTCTTTTTCATGAGAATGATTTTTCGCTCCTCTAACCTTAAATTAGAAACTTCGTCCCTTGATTTCGGTTAGGAGTTAAATTCATCCCTTAGGCGAGAGTGGTTCTTTGGCCACTTGCAAACCTCTCGGGTACTCAAATCGAACCCTCTTGCCTGGAGAAAAATACTATTTTAGATAACAGAGACTCATCGAAAAAATCTAATAGTAGCGTAAGTGACATAATTAATTACAAGTAGTAAAAAGGAGTTTGATCAGCCGTGTACGACAAGCATGAAGTAAGGAAATCGAATATTTAATAAAGTTTGATCATGAAATAATTTACTTTTCCCAAGTAAAAAATTAAAAAAAAAACTCTTTGCATAAAAAATGAAATGTCTAAAATTAATTTAAAAAGTATCAAAAACTTTGTTGATATTTCATAAAGTTTTAGCAGCTATCAAGTTTCACGAAAAAACTCAACACATTTTTAAACGACTTTTAAAAAAAAAATTAAATCCACGAAGTATGGAGCTCTTAACAAAGCTTATATTCGTAAGCTCGTGTGCTTATCCAGGTACAAGTGGAATTTAAAAAAAAGGTGTCTCAATCCGTCTTATTTCTTCGTTTTTTTTTTTTTTTTTTTTTCCTCTCTTCTTTACTAAAACTTATCTATTTCCTTTATCTAGGCAAGAGCAGCACTTTCGGCTCCATGCTTATTCCGAATTAAACTTTCCACCCGAGTGCCCCCTCTCTTCTTCTGGAATTTCCCAATTTGCAGTCGTGGCTCTGAAGAAAGTCGCCCTCCCCTTCCCTCTTCTCAATAAGTCAGAGGACAATCGCTTTCTTCTCTCTCCCTTTCTCTTCCTAAAGCTTAACTAAGGAAGACCACAAACAGGAAAGAAGATTTCTCCGAGATAAAATCTTATTAATGGTGGCGCGATTTATACCCGCACAAAAAAGACCGACAGACTGATGTATGTACTACTCGCCCCTCTCCTACGAATTTCTTTTATCCTTGCGTACTTATTTATATGTATCTTACGTCATCTTGCTTTTTGCATGGAATTCTTTTTATCTCGAAATTAAGAATACGAAAGGAACAGAGGGAGATAAATCTTCGAGGGAATTATCATTAAATTAAATCTTGATAAAAAGAAAAAAGAAAAGAATCTCCGCCGAAAAAACAATTTTGAACTTCAGAGAAAAAAAAAAGGGCTGTATCAGAGAGCCGTATAAATAGAGACACTCGAGAAAGAGAAAAAGGCAAAATAGAGTCGTAATTTTTGGAGTGTTTTTGAAGATGTATCCAACCGCCAAGAAGAAATTGAAGATCGCGGTCGAAATGAATTATACGGATGTTAAAACTTGGAACGAATAAATTTACTTTTGATGACAAATCTTGCTTTCAACTGGATCTAGGATATAAAGTCACATAAATTTTTCATTCCTTCAGCCTTTTTTCCCCTCACTTTAATTTAATTTGAAATTTATAATTAAATTTTCTCACAAATCGTTGACCTTTTTTTTTCTTTAATCGTTTCGAGAGTTTCATAGGCGTGGCCCAATTAAATGTTGTTCCCTAACTTAAGGATACGACATATTTTACCATAGTAAAAGAACTCCGGGACGTTAATCATCATCAATATTCATTCCATAGCGCGGTAGAGGAGACACAAGATAAAATTAAAACCCGTAAAATTGAGGCCAGAGGGGAGTTTGGCCAGCGCAAAAGCCCCAAACGACGCGAATAAATAATAGAGCGAAAGAGGCAATTTGTTAACATCGCGTAAACCGTTCGTTAGTCGTTTTCGCCAGTTTACGATTCAGTTCGTCATGGAGGTAAAAAAGATGAAGCCAGAAGGAAGGAAGGAAGGAAAAGTTGTCTGGCACATCGCCCGTTTCTTTTGTTCAAAGACTCTACACTACTGCAACTTTTTTATATCGCAGAGGTATTAGTAAGTTCGATGCTCATCGGCCATTTGTTTAAGAAAAAAACGGGTAGAAGAAGAAGTAGAAGAAGTAGAAATTAAAGGTGTTGCCTCATCGGCGGGTCGGAGAAAGGATTCTTCTTCTTTCACAGTTGACGCCGATGCAATTAAAAACTTCTTGAACTTGGTTAATTTGTCTTTGTTCCTCCGGCGCGCAGCTCGCGACCCTCTTTTTTAGCTAGCACTGCTCTCCGGGCGGCATGCATTATTCATTTAAGGAGCGAGAGCAACAACTTTTTCTATTGAGGAAGGGAGGAAGGGCCACTATAATGAGTCCTGTTTTCGTCCCGCGCTTACCCTTTGTCGTTTTGAGAACAACCTACTTGCGCGAGACGTATCGTTTTTTGCAATCAACTTTTTGAGCTCTGTTTATTTGAGAGAAAGAGTTTGGTCAACCGTTATTCATTTGGTGGTTCATTTGGCAAATGTAAAGTCCACGGTGCTACATCAAAAACTACGGCCGTATTGAAACATTCGTGAAAGCTTTCACCTCAAATTACAGATTTACTTCTTTTTTTAATTTCATTTTTTTGGGTTCTCGTATCAATCACAAAAATAATCAAAACTTTTCAAATATTCACTTGAATCCTAAGCGAGTGATCGTTGCTCAAAGGTAGCCCTTCCCCTTCGCTTTTTTTTTTTTTTTTTTTTTAATGCATATTCAAACATATTAGTAATAACTCTGATAGGAACGGCTGGCCAGAGTTTGAAATTTCGATTCGAAAGATTCGAGATAATTTAACTTTTGATAACGAGACGACTGCCATTAAAATGATTACACGTTATAGCATCGAAGCGTGTTCCGATATGCATTTTCCCGCTACTCGTTGATTTTGTCAGTTTGCATGAAATATACTGCGTGTTTGCTTTTATCGGTAAAGTAACGTAAATTCCCAGCTTTCCGGGCGTGCTTAACCTTCACTGAATTATTCTCGACTTTATTAATAAAAAAAAAAAAAAAAAAAATAGCATTATCATCGGAGTAAACCCACATATGGGAACACCATGAAAATCACGTATGGGTGTGGGTAGTGTACTAAAATCAATACGCAAATCCTCAGCAAACTTCGACGACATTCGACGACGACTTTTGAAGCGCGATGCATGAATGCTCAACGTAGCGTGCATAAAACCCGTGGTTACGTTTTTTTTTTTTTTTCTTCTTCGCTCTTCTTCTACTTCTTCTTTTACGTCCTGGTTTCTAAGCATGTAAGCTGCAGGCATCACACGGCCGATTTGTCAAAGAAGCGGAGTGACTTGGCGTGAATAAATCTCGTCATTGAGGCTTCACTCATCGCGCATTATTTGTTTAGCTCTTGTACGGCTACTCTTTCTGTCTAGTTTTTTTTTTGCTTTTACTTTTTTTTTTTTTTTTTTTTTTTTTCGTTACGCTGGAGCTGCTTGTAACCCTTTAACGATGTTTATTCTACCTGATATTTGATCTGCTCGTATGAATTTTCCAAAGGGTTTGTTTACCGAGAGACAGAAAGGAGGTTAATTGTGTGCGTTCATTGTCCCACTTACACGCTTTTCATTATGCGAAGCCTAAGCCTTTTGCTTACATTTTCTTTTTTTTTTTTTTCTTTTTTTTCCTGTTTTATAATCAAGTTTTTTTTTATCAAGAGGTGTTTACACCGTTTATTTATCTGTCAAATTGTATCAATTACTAATAATAATCAAATATTATCGCTATATCCATAATTATTATAATTAAATGTCAATTTATTTTAATTCACTTTTTTTTATTTTAAATGGTATATTTTTGTTGCTAAGAGTGAAAAATAAATCAATTCCCATAACTGCTACAGACTTTGAATGAAAATCATATCTTTTGAAAAACATTGCT
The DNA here is from genome assembly GCA_038277355.1 of Encarsia formosa. Classification (NCBI taxonomy): domain Eukaryota; kingdom Metazoa; phylum Arthropoda; class Insecta; order Hymenoptera; family Aphelinidae; genus Encarsia; species Encarsia formosa. The sequence continues at coordinate 17,126,645 of CM076185.1, forward strand.
TATGACTTCAACAATGTGCAAAAAAAAATTTTTTAAAAAAAAGATAAAGATTTTGAGGAAATCTTCTTGATTGTTCGAGAAGTGACTGCCAATTTTCAAAATTTTTGAATAAGTCAAACGGGTTTTTAAAGAGCAACTAACAAAAATACTATCAAAATTACGAAAGAAGCTGATGAAAAAATTCATAATTTTACACCAAAACTTTGATATCGTATATAACTCGAAAAAAAAATTTTTTTTCAACTATAATATAGATTTTTTTTGTACAACATAAGAAGTTACGTAATTAATTTTGAGACAAATAGAAGACCGCAACTACAAATTTGAGAAAATTTGAGATGAAATCGGTCTAAATTTACGGACAAACCTTTAATAATTATTTAAAGTACTTATTTAAGAAAAATTGATTAAGGCACACATTTATTCACAGTGAACATTGAAAAATTTATCATTTTATTATTATTTACTTTTCATTCTTAACCAGTTTAATTTCAATCGCAAAATCAAGTGAATAGTTAGGCCTAGTTTCTCTAATTGTAATTGTAGGAGCAATTTTTGCACAAATCTTCATAACCAGTGCAACACTGTTACATAGTTTATATTTATTTTTTATGGTAATTCGAATTGCCTAGATCCTCTCTTAGAAATAAAAAGTTCTCTTTTCAGCTAGATTAAGCTTTAAAGTTTGAATAATTAGGTCACCAATATTAGGTGAGCCTATAAGTCATCTTTAAGGAATTACACTAGATAACTCTAATAAAAAAGTTAGGGTTAATATTTATAGCATTCAGTTTTAGACGTTTTTATTGATTTAAACAGTTATATTTTACCTAATCAAATCACTTATGTGGTCTCGGATAATCAGGTCAACAATAACGGCCCATCCTGCCAGTCATCTTTGAGAAATTCAATTATATTCCTTAGGGAAGGAATATGAGCTAATGTTTGAAGCTAAAGACAATATTCTTGACTTTAATAGTCGAGTCAGTATTGGGAAATAACATGGGGTCAGAGAGGGGATGACGCATACACATAACTTCAAAAATTCCATGGTTGTCGGTATATTGGCACAATATAGTTTTATAACTGCCGTAGGAATCGTTTGCTTGGTGATACCATGACACTTCCCTCTCCGACTCCATGTAATTTCCCTATACCTTAATAATTTTTAAATTTATCTTTTATTCGATTTTTTTTAAGTTGCTGGGTTGGTATGTTTTTTAAATTAAACACGTGATCATATTTCGGCAATCGATTAAATCTTTTTTAGAATTGGAACAACGTTTACATTGAGTATTTTACCTTAAAATGGTTAATATTGGACTATTTAAAAGACACTCACAGTTATTTTAGAAAAATAGAAGTATTTTTTCGCATAGTTATAAAAAACTTACATACTTGACTTCTTACGTAACTTGTTAGATTAAAAATTTTGACGGTTTTACTTAATTTCAGAATTAAAATTGGTTTTGTTTGTAACATTTATTAACGATGCTTTATGCTTTTTTTCAGAATCTCAAAAATCAGATCATGACAACGAACGTTTGGGTGGAACAGGTGAGTTATTGATTTTTCTCTCAGTTTTTATAAAATAAATGCAATCTTTCAATGAGTATAAAAAATTGTTTCTCCTCAACGTTTATTTGTTCAGTTATTTTTATTTTTTTTACGTTGTTTTGGAAACACTGATATTTATCGGGATGTTATTGACTGGCGCATATGATGCTTTGTATTGATAAAAATAAGTGGTTTAGCATAAAAAGTGACAGTACAAAAGAAGAAGTGAGAGAATAGAATCAGAATAAAAGGGAATTGTTGAGAAAACATTTTTCTGGCTTTTCACTGTAACCCACAGATATTCTCATCATTATACTTATCAAATTTTATTTTCCATAGACTGTGAATAAAGTTTCATAAGAGTGAAGATATTAAATTTTTTTCATTCCGCGTTTATCGATTAAACTTATACCATATCCTGTACCAGAAATCAATGAAATAAAAAAAAAAATTAATCAAATACACGTCTTCATTTTCAAATCTGAAAATACTTTTTATTATTTTTAATGAAAATACGCGATTTTACGTTGTAAAGAAAATATTGAGCTCTTGTTTATTTTATTTTTACATGAAAACTTTATTGATGTTTGAAAAAAAATCAAAACTTTCAAAAAGTAAAGCTGATATAGTTATTTGAAGCATCTAGTCACAGAGAAAATTTTATTGTTGTTTTTCAATACAATCAATATTAAACTAAAAAAAAAATTTAACCTATTTTTAAAACCAAACTCAACTCGTGAGTGTTTGAAGTATACCCTCAGGCATAATTTTTCATGAACTGTACCCTATTAACCTATTTTAATTATTAATAGTCTTGTTAACTCTGGTTAGGTTATTTTTTTAATGGATTGGAAGCACTGTTTTTACATAGTCAACCAAAATACCTTCCCAAAAATTTAAAGCTAAAAAAGTGTGGTAAAATATTTCTTTCAATTTTTTACTTCTAAACTAAAAAGCTCATAAAACTTTTTTTGAGCATCAAAATTGCCATTACGTCTTAGAACAAACTAACTACTCTTTTATTTATTCATGGTTATTGAAACGCGTTGCAGATTGAAACATCAAATTTCCTTTAATAATGATCTGATACATAATTCAAAGTTAATTTTTTTCACCTATGTATGTATATACTTACACAACTTTTTTAGTTTTAAACCGATTTACATGAAACTTTCAGTAAATATTAGTTACTTTTCAAGGAAAATTTTGAAATTACAGAGATATGTAATCCCATAAGAACCAAAGTTAAGCTTAAAAAACGTTAGTTTTAGATTTTACCGCACAGTCAGTACAGGGAGGGGCTGTTGTCTTACTTGTACTGTTTGTAAACACTTATCGTTTTGATGACGGTTTTCGCGTAAAAATTTATGTAACTCTCCTGAAGAGACTAGAAAATCTCGCTAGTGAAACATCGAGAATATCTCCGTCGAGATTGGTTTTTTATTCTATTAAAATGATTATTATTGATTATTTTTAATTCTTTGGACGAAATTCAAAGTGTTTTGAGCTGGAATCCCTTTGCGAATCGTTAAAAATAATATTTTTCGAAGATTTTAATTCAAAATTGAGTTGATATTTGATATTGATTGTATTGATTTCTATTTGTGATTCTTTTAAAGATTCTGATGTGCATACTCTTAATTTTTTCATTAGTAACTCAGTCTAAAAAAAGGATTAAAGACATTTTAGTTAAAATGTGTGTCTCTGTACCTTTGCAATTTTGCTACAGTATCGTCCTGGGATTTCAGCTATCAGAGTTCATCACACCTCTTTCGAACATCCTCAAACTTAAAAGTCTTGTAATTTTGAGTACTATACAAAAACTGTATGATCATTCTAGCCACTCAAATAATCGAAAAAAATTTTTATTTTACAACTCAATTATGTTTTGATTAGATATTATTAAAAAATTTTTGATTGGCTAAATGTCTTATGTGATATTATCACATCATATGAAAAAGTATACATTTCAACCCAGAATATATAAGATTTTATAAGACTCTCAAAAAAATTATCTGCATAACATGAGCATAAATAGTTTTTAAAGATTCTTTAGAACTTTGAAATTTCAAGTTTTTGAAGGAAAGAAACGCACAAAATTTTTTTTTTCAAATATATTGAAAGTTTCAGTAAAAATATCTTTTGCCATTTTTGATTTCCGAAAAATAAATCTAGACATTATTCTAAAATTATAAGGCTTCTGCTCTTTAAGTTTTGGATAATTTTTGAGAAATTTTGATGCACAAATGTGCTTTTTAATATTACCGTTAACCAGGTATTTTTTTTACAAAAACTCCAAAAGCTGTCAAGAGGTTCTCGGTTTTAATTTTTTAACGGCGGTATTGAGAGGTTGACCTGAATTCTTTATTGGATCAATAAGCAGTTTTTCAAAAAACCTCTCCTAGCAAATAAGAGAATATTTTCTTGATCAATATTTACATGAAAAACGTCAGTTTGCAGAAAAAAAAATTAATAAAAATATACATAAAAAATAATAATAATATACTACTGGTTAGCAAAGTAAAAGTATAGCTGCTGATCGATGTGTTTTGGGGTTGTAAAATAAGGTACCTGTACCTAGTATGGCCCCCTTAAGCGGGAATCGACCTTGTGGCGAAACAAATCAATATTTTTTGACGTGTAAATTCTCATTTTAAAGGTTAATTCAAGAGCTTTAAAATGAGACCTTGCGCATTCGATTTTGATCAATGAGCTTGAAATGCCAGAGGATTTACCAAAACACGTTTTTTTAAGACACCAAAAATTTGTGTACCTAATATGGTCCCCTTGAAGTTATTTATTAATTACGATTTGTTCCTATTTTTTAAATCAATCAGGATATGAGATTAAAAAAACTTCAAAATTTTCATCATTTTGAAAATTATTTATTTAAAAACTGAGCCTTTTTTACAATTTTTTTGAAAGCTTTGCAACCAGTAGAAAAATTTCAACTTTAAATTTTTATCAAAGTGCGGTTTTTTGAGCTAGAATGTTTTTTTAGTTATAAACTGAAAAAAAGCTTTGAAACAATTAAATTTATTTTTCTGAAATAACATTAGGATAGGATTTTCTAAAAAGTAAATATGAAACTAAGGACTCTCAATATCGGTATTTCTACTAATTCGCGGAGGGCCATATGAGGTACACTGCAGTATAAAAAGGGATTTAAGAATAAAACCCGTTAGAAAACGAGTTGAACAAAAACTAAGGTCGCGTTTTAAAGCTGTAACAATAACGAATCGAAGCTACTTATGAAAATTTTGGTCAGGTGTGTCTAAATATTTTGGCAGACCATTTAATCACAACGTAAAATAATAACGAAGGTATACGAAACGAGTTTGAGCTATAAGGCGTGCGCAAAAATTTTCAAATGTTCTAAACAACTAAAGACTTCATAATTCAGTGTTTTTGACTTCTTCCTACCTTGTAGAGATGCCGCATATCGAGCATGTTCAAAATAACAGGGGGGGGGGGGCATATTAGGTACACCTAGCTTATTAGTTATCTTTCTCATATGTTTGGAAAAAATAATTTTTCTGTATCAATTTTTGTAACGATAAGCTTATGAAGTAACATAAAAGGGAAGAAAGGAAAAAATGGGAATAGCTATGTATTGGGTTTTTCTTCGTATCTGGTAGATTTGATGGGCTGTGCCGTTTTCTTTTCTAATGTACTTTTTTACTTGAGAGTCTTGTTCTTTTTTCTCTTGCAGGAATGGAATGATTACAAGCTGAAATGGAACCCGGACGACTATGGGGGCGTCGACACTCTTCACGTACCATCGGAGCACATATGGCTGCCAGACATTGTACTTTATAACAAGTAAGTGTACTTTTTTTTATTCTGTTCATACTTTTTTCTCTTTGCGAAACATCAATAATAAAAAAAAGGTTTTAAAATTGAATTCAGTTTCCATTTTTTCTAGTCACGGATTTTTCTTGTAGTCACTGTAACTTTCTTTCTTTCGATAAATTCTTCTTCTTCTTTTTCTTTTTCCACTACTTGCGAAAAAATACATAAAAGATTAAATGTAGTTGATAGAATCTAGTGACACTCTAGCCTCACTCTCAAGCTTTATAAGAACTTGGAACTACAAAGTTACATCTTGAGAAAAAGTTTGTTTGAAAAATAAAATAATTCTACGCCATGTACATTTTTTTTTTTTTTTAATCGGAGACTAAAATTTTTAAATAAATAACTCTGTGATGGTCAAAATTTTTTCGAGTAAACTTATTTCTCAAATTATATGATAAAGGAAAAAAAATACCTGAAATCAAGTGTGTTAGCCATGCTAAGAATTTGAAAATTAAAACGTTTTTGACGTGAAATTTTTGATGAGCTTTTTTCCGAAACTAATACATATCTTCTTTCGTTTAGATATTAAAACAGTACCGTTTAAAAAAAAAAAATTTCCCAAAATCATTATTCATGTTTTTAAGAGTTTATATACTTTGTGCATTAGTTAATATTTTTCTTAAACTTTATTTTAGAGCAAGGACTCTCAAAAATATGAATAATAATTATAGAAAATTTTTTTTTTAAAATAGACTTTGTCGGTTTTGCAACGACCCGTTCAGAAAAATTACCTTGTAGCATCCTTGTCTGAGGTTTTATATAATACAGCGAGCAAGATTAATAATTTAGCTACAATGAAAATTACTTAAACCTGTAATATCTAAAAAATAAAATTAAATAAATTTAATCTGTTATCGCAGTGTAAAGAGTTTTTATTTTATTTTACTTCTTCTTCTAAATGAATATGACTTGGGTATTGAATTGTTGTTACTTTTGTAATACAAAAAAACACGAGTCAACGATATTGTTGTCAAGGGTATGAAATCGAGATAAGCTCACTTCGTTTGGAATAAGTTTTAGCAACGTATAAACTAAAACAAGAATCTCATGGTATGTGTTTCAGCGCTGACGGCAATTACGAGGTCACGATTATGACCAAGGCCATTCTACATCACACCGGCAAAGTAGTGTGGAGGCCGCCAGCCATTTACAAGTCCTTTTGCGAAATTGACGTCGAGTATTTTCCTTTCGACCAGCAGACTTGTTTCATGAAATTTGGTTCCTGGACTTACGATGGATACACGGTAATTTATTTTAATACTTCATCTAATTTTAATCGATGCTAGTATCCACTAGTATCTTTACAAAGTTTTGACACTGTTTATAATTAAAATGTATGAATTCGAGTTCACATGATTATTTGGCTCATACATCTTACTTTATTGGAATAATTGAAAAAAAAAAAACTGATTATGTTAATAAACCGAGATGATCGCAATTTTCATGTTTTTTAGCTGCGATAATCTTTTTTTCATCGACCTGAGTTATTAATTTTTGAATAAAGAAAACTAGATAAAAAGTCTTAAGCCGACTTATTCAATTTTAATTCTTCTTGTTTATCTAACTACAGTATTAGCTGCAAGATGAAACTTATTTTCAATAAAAAAAAAACATAAGGTAGCTCGATCTTTCTGATAAGCACAGGTAAATTTTTTCCAGATTTTGTAATTAAAATTTTGTAAATGAAAACTTTCATCAAAACTCTCAGAGATCAATTAGTCCGCGGAAAGTAAAAAAAATGATTTTCTTTGGAATTTATTATTATTTCTCGGATGTTATTAACTGCAACCTTAACATAAAAAGCCGGTAAAAATCAAAGATACAGACTGGAATAAAATTCAGAGGAGCGAGGAAATGAGAATCGCGTTGGATACGTGCCCATTCCTGACTTTGACGTGGCTTTGCGCGATAACCGAGCATGTTACACTTACTTGTAGAGAGGTAGAGAGAGAGAGAGAGAGAGAAAATGTAAAAATGTTGTTCGCAGGTCGATCTAAGGCACTTGCTCCAGAAGGAGAACTCGAACGAGATATCGATCGGCATCGACCTGACCGACTACTACATCTCGGTCGAGTGGGACATTCTGCGAGTGCCGGCGGTGCGGAACGAAAAATTCTATATATGCTGCGAGGAGCCCTACCCGGACATCATGTTCTACATGACGTTGCGAAGAAAGACGTTGTTCTACACTGTAAACCTTATTATTCCCTGCGTGGGCATATCGTTTCTGTCCGTGCTCGTGTTTTACCTGCCCTCGCACAGCGGGGAGAAGGTTTCCCTGTCCATAAGCATCCTCTTGTCGCTCACTGTGTTCTTCCTCCTCCTAGTCGAGATCATACCCTCGACTTCCCTGACGGTGCCCCTCCTCGGCAAGTACCTCCTCTTCACCATGGTCCTGGTCACGCTGTCCGTAGTGGTAACCATCATAGTCCTCAACGTGAACTTTCGCTCCCCGGTGACCCATCGGATGGCCCCCTGGGTCAGGATCGTCTTCATCGAGACCCTGCCAAGGTTTCTACTGATCGAGCGACCCGAGAAGGAGCAGCCGAACGGCGAGGGCGAGGACGACGGCCTGGACCGAGGACACGGCGAGGGCGAGGAGGACGACGACGACGAGGAGATCGGCGAGGTCTGCTCGGACCAGGAGGACAATCACCGGGCGGGCAAGGCACCCGGCTGCATACTCACCGAGGTCTTCCACGTGCAGGAGAGCTCCGACAAGTACGACGGGTACTGCGGGGGCGCGAACATCGGCAAGCGCTACGCGGCCGAGTACGAGCTGCCCCCGCCGCCCCTGCCGACCCTGGTGATGCCCCCGCCCCCGACGCTGGTGATGCCGCCCCCGCCCCCGAGTTTGCCCCTGCCTCCGCCACCGCCAGCGGCCCTGATGCTCGCCGACCAGCAGCAGCAGCGCGCCGGTCTGGAGTTCGCCGTCGCCGTCGAGGAAGCACTGCCCCCGCCTCCCCCGACGCTGGCGCTGCCCGGGCTGCCCGGGCTCCACGACGACCTCTACGGCCCATGCAACCCCGGGTACGTGACGCACGACGATCTGGGACCGAGTCCGACCTTCGAGAGGCTCAGGGAGATCGAGAGGACTATCGAGGATGCGAGGTTCATCGCCCAGCATGCCAAGAACAAGGACAAGTTCGAAAGTGTGAGTTCTTTTTTTTATTTATTATTAAATATTACGACCAAATTCATATAATGGAGAAATACGAGGCTCAAGTATTGGGCCTCAACAAATGGACTACTTTTTTTTACCTTATACATAATCTATGGGTTGAGCCCCGATACCATTCAGCTAACTCTCCACTCGGAGAAAGGTTTGATTGGGTCAACAATATATTGTAACATCTAAGATGCCATAGTTGATATAGAGACAATGATGCACATTGTAGCAGTAACAATATCAAGGTAGCGATGACTAAATGCGTATTAAGAATTAACATGTTTCTAGTTACACTAGTATAGCACAACTTAATTTTAAAAAATTTCTTTTTTGTGATTTTTGTATAACTAATGTATTTAATGAATAGTTTTAATCTTAAAAAATATACAAATGATTATAAAAATCACAATATTTAAGAAATAATGACTTCAATTGAGATTTTAAAAAATAGCTAGGTTAGGTTAGATTTTTGAATATTTGCTTTGCTAGTCGCAACGATATGTATTATAATCCTTACCACACGTATTGTAACTGCTACAATGTTTAGACTATTGAGGGAACAAAGAATATTTAATTGGTCCAATCAAATCTTTCTCTGAGTGTCATGCAGACTTATAAAATAACTCCGAATACTTTTTATTTTTCAATATCGGTTTTTTAAAGTTATACATCTGAGTTTAGTTAGAACCTACGTTTAGCGTGAGAAAAAGTTTGAAGAAAAACTTTGCTTTATGCTTTGTTAACCTGTTTATTTCGATGGGGGAGTAGTTAAGTAAACCTCACTTCGTAAATAAGCCGTGAAGATACAGAGGTAACCTGTCCAGTATTGTAAGACATCAACAAAAAATAAAATATGTAATTGTACGAAAAACTAATCTTTTAAATCTCAGAGTATTTTGGAAAATTAATGTTTTTAAAAAGATCCCTCAAACATGATGGGAAATAATAATGAACACACAAAAATATCAAAGCCAAAAGCAGTAGACGACTTAACTGAGATGAAATAAGCAACTTTATGTTTGTATTCCAGGTCTTTATAGGAGCAATTTGTCTAGAATAAGAGTTGCTTTTTCCCCAAGAAATCTATTTAATGAAACTATCAAGCTATTTATATCTCATTAGTTTGATAGATGAATTTTATCATATTTGAAGTCAAAATAATCTAATTTTATAACGAACTTTTTTCGCTCACCTCGTTGAATACTCAAGGTATTACACAATTAAGTGCTCCAACGAAGTCAATATCACTAAAATGCGACAAACTCAGCTTAACTTCATTGATTGCCCGGGGTACAAAATTTACGCTTCACCTTCATGGGTTATTACCCTACTTCATTACAGTTTTTACTGGTTACACTTTTTTTAAATACTTTATTTTTAGAATCTTACCTGAAAAACTTTAAATAATAAAAAACAAATTATTTTCATAATTATAGCAACAGTAGTTATTTTATATTGATTTTTAAATTTTTAGGATTCTTTCAACTCATCTAAAAAAGCACTAAATCACATTATATTTTCATTGACAAGCTCATTCATTCGCTTCTTAAAATCTCTTTAGCTGAATGACATTACATTTTCATTGACAAGTCCACTCATTCACCTCCCTCTAGTACACTTGTGCTAAATTACCACATTACTACGATTTCATTGACAAGTCCTTTCATTCACATTTCACATTGATTAATCGTTTCACACCACTACATTTCACTGAACGTATCACGCTTGATCATTTGATTTTTTTTTTTTTTTTTAGAAAAAAGTAAGTGAGCTTCGTCACAGAGATAAAAATTAAAAGTAAAAAAAATTTTAACCTTGGCTTCGTATTTTTTTTTTTTAAACTCCAAGTAATTAATGATTCTATAATCATTAGATCAAGAAAAAACACCGCGAACATGACAAGTTTATAACTCACTTTTTAAAGCCTCAATTAAAAAATTTTATTCTCTGATGGTGTTTGTTTATTTCGATAAAACAAATAATGAAGCTACAGCTATAAAAAAACTGAATCAAGCAAAGGTCAGTTAAAAATTCCCAAGTAAAGCCAAAAATAAACAAACATTGAATTTGATCTCCCCTTTTTTGTTTCACTGCAAGTATCAATTGAAGCTAAACGGACGTGCTCGGACTCAGTTTAATCTGTTTGAAAATCTTCGCTCAAAATCCGCTCAAGCCTGCTCATGTGAAAATATTATTTGAAAATCATGTACAGTGACGAGGAGAAAGAAAAAAAAAAAATAAAATAAAATTCCGGTCACGTCACTCGACGCCGACACTTGGTCAAGGGTGCGAGTAGGGCGCGGCTCTGTATATCGTCGGGGAGCATCAATCTCCCCCTGCCCGATTTTATTTCTCCCCCTCGGCGAGCGTTAAGGCTGATCGACTTTTTGCCTCCACTCTCGTCAAGAGGCTCCACCAAACCTGCTTTTTGAATTTCAATTCTTTGTTAAGCACAATAAACAAACTACTCTTGTTAATCGCTGCAACTTATTCTCTAGCTAGCTTTTTTTTTCTCTCTTTCTTTTTTAAAAAATTTCGAGTGTGCCAAGTACTTCCTATTTTTTTTCACGTTAATTTATTCAACTTCGGGATTTTTACTTAACTTGATTTTCAAACGCAAATTCTGTTTATGTTTGGAAAACTTTTTTCGCATGCGTTGTGAGTTGTTAGTTCGATTGTATGTACAACTGATTTTATAAGCTCAAATATTTGCAATCGCTTAAAAATTTACTCTTTAACTTTTGGAGGTGATAAAATTTTTTGAATTTATTTCAACTTGATTTACATTTATGATGAGACTAAAAAGCTGCTTTCAGAAATTCTGAAGATGTCATAAAAAAACAAATCTTCTGTAACTTTTTCGCATTTAACTTAGATTTCCTGACTATTTTTTGGTTGTACTACTAATTTTTAACATTCTTTGTTAATCATGATTTAATATTCATTTATGTATCTGGTAGTCTTCAGAGGTACACTCAAAGAAGAGTTGCTCAAATTTGGTTGTTTGAACCAAAACTTCTGTCAGGGGAAGCCAGGTTTGGTTGTGTAAACTAAATCCTTCTTTCAGTGTACATAATATATATTTCGTAGATAGAAATTTTCTCGTGACATAAAATAAGTTTTGTACCTGGGCGCTCGGTTTCCTGACTCTTGTGTGATCACACACTCTTGGGTAGGCTTCACCGGCCCTCAAACGGGACGATCATACGCGGGCGTAAAAATCCAAATCAGGTGCAAAATATATATTTCTATGCGGAAAAAAGCCCTCGGGGCGAATAATTATGTCACTCTGGATGAAAATTACTTGTCACCGGGCGTATTTTGAACCCTGGGACGCAAAATTTCAAATTTAATAATTGTTTAGCAACAAATTTTGCGTATAAATTTTCACCCTCCTGACACAAAATATCGTCCGCACCTCGGGCACTCGGTTTCCCAGTGCACAGGTGTGAAAACCAAAATCGTGCCCTGGGTACGAAATATATACTTTGTTTCGGGACTTTAAATTTTTAAGTTGCTATAAAATTCAAATGTTACTCACGAAAATGTTTAATAATGAATGTCTTCTTTGGAGTGCGTAGCCAGCTAGATCATTAGGTATTTAAAAACAGTAAAAAAGATTTTGAATGTTTTTCAAAAAAAAATACCGAGCAAATTTACGAAATTCGGTTCTAGTCTAAAATATTTTTTCTTGCAATAAATTATGATCAAAAATACGTAGAAAAAACGCACTGCGGCAGGATCGGCTTTGCCAAATGCAGGGATGTGAATTTAACGACTTTATGCATGTACCTACGCGTTCGTACATTTTCTCTGCCAATTTCCCTTCTCCAGGCTTGCCAATTCAAAAACTTCTAGCGCACGAGTGGCACGGCAGCCGATCAGATTTACACGCACTTTTTTCTCTCTCCATATGAATGGCTGTTTCCTCTAAAATTACTCTACGTTTTCTGACCTTGTTTTGTCTTAGTAAACACTGCGTTGGAACTTTATATATAATAGATTACGAAACTCAAGAAATAAGAACAATTTTTTTCCTAATTAAACAACCAAGAATATTTAAGTGCACATTGAAACATAATTATTTTTTAAAAGTTTCTTCACATTCAAAAAGCAAAGAATATTAAAAAAAATGTATTTCATGTTTCTTGGAAAAACGCCAAAAACTTTTACTACCTCGCTAATTAATTCTGAATAAGAAATATAAAAATAAATGGTTAATTTAAGTTTTATATTAATATGGTTATAGTGAATTTTTAAATGAAAAAAATTGCCGTACCACAGAGTTTTTTGCAAAACCCTTTTTTAGAAATATTTTTAATGTTACGTCATACCTTTTGGCTCAAAATAAAATGAAAAAAAATATGAATTTTATTCCGAGATGGAGTTGGAACAAAGTTTAAAGCTGGAAATAAAAACGGCTCGCTCTACTGGAAATTTATATCACCTAAAGATAAAAAATTTGAGGAAAGTGAAAAACGGCTTAAAAATTACCGGCGGTTGTGGAGTCTTGTTAAAAAATTTAACTGTTTTCAAACTTAAATCTACTCTATGGGTCACGAAACAATTGTAAAATAGTTAAAGTTTCCTTTCTAAAAGATAAAAAAAAAAAATGACATAAGTATTGCTTGTCAGACGTTATTGCCAAAAGCTGGAGTGACAAATGTTTTAAAAATAATTATTCCGTTTCGTTATGATTACAGGTTGAAGAAGACTGGAAGTACGTGGCGATGGTAATAGACAGGATCTTCCTGTGTCTGTTCACGATAGCCTGTATTGTGGGGACGATACTCATAATCCTGCAGGCGCCCAGTCTTTACGATAACACCAGGCCCATCGACATCGAATACAGCAAAATAGCCAAGAAGAAGCTAGCTCTACTTAACATGATGCGCGAACAAAATAATAATTAGTCGACAAGTGCTGGCTCCGCTTTCTCCTTCTCGATGGTGGTACGATGACGTTTAAATTTTTCTTTATACCATATTAGCAACCGCCGCGCGCCACCACTACTACTACTACTGCGCGACGTTATTGTGCAGTAGCCCACATAAACCCTTAATAAAGACTGTGCGCGGTCTACCATATGGGAAACATAAAAGAAAAAGATGAATAAAATAAAGAAGAGCCACCTGCGCAAACGCAGTGCGGTGTCCTGCAAGATGAGTCAGCGCCCGAGTTTAATTTACTTTCAGATAAGTAAAATCACTCCACTGTTTAGGATCGTATTTGTAATGATGATTACTCTAATAATTAATAATTAATAATTAATAGTTATTATAACAATAAAACAAATATACATATATAAATATAATGACGATGAGAGAACCGAATGAAAATATTAAAAGTGCCAAATGTCGCGGGCAGAACGCGCACCGTATTTTTGTAAATCGGGGTTTCGTATGTAACTAAGGATTATTATTACAACTATTATAATATGATTATTATATTGAAAAACTAGATAAGTAAAGTCGTAACTTGGATGCGAATAGGAACCTTAATATAAAATCATAGATTTAAGAAAAAAAAAAAAAAAAAAAACTCATGGTGAATAAATAATATTCCAAACTGCCGATTTTTTTAAGAGCAACATACACAAACACATACACTTGTTTATGTGGAAAAAATATCCTTACACAGCCTCACACACACGCGTTAATAAATCAATACTCGGTCCCTGTAGCAGCAACCACACACCATTCAAATACGTATATATTGCATATATAGAGAGTAGGAGTTTGAAAAAAAAACGAAGATGAGAAAAAATTTGGTCCGAGCGGGAGAGAAAAAGATGACAATGAAAAAAAAAAAAACTAAATAAAAGAAAACTGCCAAAAGCTGCATGTGCCAAATAAATTAAAAAAAAAAGTAAATAAACAAAAACGTGCCAAGCCCCGGTGTTTTAAAAACTTTATTTATTTTTTTTAAATAGTAAATTAGTCGGATCGAAAATTGCTCTCGCCTCCACACGCACGTGAGTCTGCGACGCAGCAGCAGCAGTGCCCTTGCCTACGACAACTACCCCGCGGATCGATACCTGGTGGCTGCTGCTGCTCCTCCCGGCCGCCGACGCGCAGACGAGTGCACTGACCGTTTATATTCTACCCATTTACCCCTCTGAGATTATTTACATCTTTCAGTCCCTCCCCCCCCCCCTTTTTTTTTTTACGCACGATCTCACTCTTTTTTGAATTTTTAGTCTGGGCTTTTTGAGCTGACGAACTCGATTACAGTTGAAAATAGTGAGGTGTTATTTTGATAAGTATACGAGATTTTTTTTTTAAACCTGCTGAGTATTTGTATCGGAGTAGAGCCAAGACTCGAGAGCCTGAGTGTGAATATAAATTTTTAAGCTCGACGTAAAGACCCACGAGTCCTGGTACCGAGTCCAAGGGATTTGTACTATAAAGTTACGAATTTCTTGGATACAATTTTTGGACTTATGGATCGTAGTGCACAAGTAGAAATACTCTAAGCCTTACACTCAGGCTCGAGGCTCAATGATTTTTTTTCAATATGATAAAACATTAGAAATACTCGTTGAAATAAAAAGTCAGTTTTTGTCCGAAAACCTTTATTATAATTGGATTTATATACATATATATTGGCATAGAAAAAAAGTATAATAGAACAGTATTAAATGACTTAAAAATAGTTAAATAATAATCCTGAATACAATAAAAGAACGATGTGCCAAAATGAAATGGCATCGATTTAATATAACGAGTTATCTTTCTCTCTCTCGCTGTTTCTCTTTGATAATGATGATAATGATAATGATGATGATAATGTATAAGGACGGCTGCGGATCGGTTTTAAATAGCTCATCTCGAGCCCAATCAATCATGCGTCTTCCCGTACGTTTTTCACCCTGAGACCCTAAAAAGGCGATCGTTTTTATATTGTATGTACATCTACGTATCTAAAAATCGCCGATTTTGAAAAAAATTTAAAAACATTAAATAAAATAATCAGACCCCTGTGCCAATATTTTTATTCTTTTTTCATTTATTTTTGTTTCAATCATCTTTGCCTGCACTATTATAGGATGAGGATTCGGTGTCTCTTTGTGATACTCTGGTTTTTTGCAATCTTAAAACAAGAAGCTTTTATGATAAAGTTTATCTAATACAATTGATTTAATTACACACAATTGTGAATTACGCGCTAGATTATTATATTTCAATTGACTATGCAAGATTAAAAACAAAAAATAAAGATATTTTTTGTGTGAATTGAACAAAAAACCAGAAAATCAAATATTTGGACCGAAATTTTCGGATCCTTTCCCTGTTTTAAAATGAAAATTACCACCATACGAGTTGTTAGTACTACGTGTATGTTGTCGTGTAACCCTGGTGTATTACATGTCAACATTTAAACTCGAAGTTGAGACGGTCAATTTGTCAAAATGAACGTACGTTGTACTTAAACCCCCTGCCATCTTGTGTCTATCTGTCTGCTTGTCTTAAAAACAATAATAACGATACACAAAACCCGTCTTCCCGATTAATCGTCACTTCATGTTTTTTTTTTTTTTCATCTTTCTTTTAAACAAACACCTTTACCAATGTTAATAATCTCTCAGGCCACAGCGACTGTTTGTATACAATAAATTTACGTGTCACTCCATTGATTTTAGAAGTAACTCGTGTTTACCGTCCAATTATCGAAAATTTGAGCAAAGTATATAATGATCTCACTGAAAGTTGTTGTATACGTTTCATGGACACTGCCATTTACACCATTGTTGATCAGTGACACTTTTTTGCTTCAGACACCCAACAAAGATGTAAAAACAAGTTTGCTCTTACAGCGGGAAAAACTGAAAAAATAAAAATGGACGATTTAAAATTTGGCTAGAGCTTAAAATAATAAATCAGTCGGCCACTGAGAGAAGAGGCTTTGGAAAAGCTCCACGGTTTAATCTTCGGTGGTTATGAAGAAACACGCAGAGCAAACAGAATTATAACGCTATTATTCTTTTAGAATTTTATTTCTTTTCAATGCCTGCAGTATCATGAAAATTCAACTCACCGGTTTTTTCCAATATCTTTTGTATTAAAATGAAGCTTTTAAAAAAATCATTACAATGACAGTCGTTTAAATTCGTAAGTCACTTTTTTCAGGAAACCATAAAAAATTTAAAGCAAAGTGATAAGTTACGAATTGACGGTGAAAAATAATGAAAGAGTTCATAATACGCAAGTCACGTTTCCTCGTCCATCCTTCTCCTTCCTTAGGTTGCCTAGCTTGGAGTTTAAATTACCAATTGCTTTCGAAGTGGGCAATAAGCTACGTTTCCAACACTATCGCTAACTTATTTCACGTTGGACAGCCTGGATTTCACCACTTTGTGTACGATGTGTTCATCTTCTCCTTATTCCGATATTTCTTGTTTTAAAATCAAACTGTCATCTCTTTTTCGTTACCAAACGTCTCACAAATTTTCATCGATTTTTTCATTGAATTTTAATCTAGTTATTAATTATTAATTTTTGTGGTTAAAATACTACTAATTATTACCGTTAAGACAATCAGACTCAACTTTCGCTATGGGTCAATCGTTTAAGAATTTTTTAAAAACTGATATTTCTTTCTCGTTCACTTTTTCTATTGCAATGTACATTACGTGTTTTTCATCATTTATGCGTGTAATTGAAGGTTCATCTCAAATTTTTCATACATTCGACACTTGAAAAGAGTTTTTTCATATTTTTAGCTCATTCAAGTAGTCTTTTTAAATTTAATAAGATAAAGGGACGAAAAGATGGGAAAATATAAAAGAAAAAAAAAAAAAAACAAAAAAACAAAAAAAACGAGACATTTCATATTTGTAATAATTCATATAGTTGATTAATAAACAAAAAAAAATGCACGTGATTTTGTACGTAAAATTTTTTACACAAAGTTGATATAGTCGTTCTACAATATGCACGAGTTTGCACGTGATATATACGTAAACTATTCTTTCCTTTCTTTTTTTACGTAAAAGAAAGTTGAAAATTAATGAAGCTCGCCAAAAGCGGTGATGATCCTTTTTTAGCTCTTACACCATTGATTTAACAGTAATAAAAATAAAAAAAGTCAACAACAATAACGAAATTGTTTAAATAAATTTTTCTAATAAAATAGTTGTAAGACATGTTTTACGGATTTTTTAAAAATATATATAAACATAGTTGCGATTTTGATTTTTACACGTTGGATTCGGACAAATACAGGTATAATATCTAGTTAAAGATTTTTGATCATCTTAACTTTATTACTCTGTTGAAAAAAAAGGAAAAAAAATTAATGAGCAAATAAATAATGAAATAATGAAAACGCTTTTATCGGCACTCGTGCAGTTTTATATTATACTTAGGTTAAGTTAAGGAGTGCGAGTATTACAGACGGAAGATAGGGACGCCAACGAAATTCAAGGGATAAACACATAAAGTTTATTTTTTAAAAATTCGTATGATTCATTTAACCGAGTTGATATGAGCGAGTAGTTTGATCGCAAAACGCAGTTTGATAAACTAAAATTAAAAAAAAAATTCAATGCACTAAAGTGCGTACTCGACAAAAGGGATGATCATGTAACCTTGCATATAAAAATTCATGATAATAATTTTTTTTTTTTTTTTTTGTCCATGATTCCGGTATTTGTCTGGATGATATATTTGTATTGTGATAAACAAACCCATAAACGCGTGTTGACCTATATATTAGATCTTTCACGTTTGCTTATAGGTAGCTAAACACACGCCACCATGTGTTACGTGATATAAATTTTTTTTGAAATAGGAATTTGAAGTACCTACCCCCGTACACACAAACACGTATGCAGATCATTGCTTGACGCACACTTAGCAAACTTATTATCTGATATACGTTCGGAAAATATTTATTTACTTACTTTTTATTATACTTGACAATTGTGAACAAATTTGTTTTTTTAATTTAAAAAAAAAAAAAATCAATAATAATAATAATAATATCGTCAACAATTGTAACATATATTAAATATATTCAATGGAAAAATATTAAAACCTTACAGCATTTATTAATGCAGAACACACGTGGCCGGAAAACTTTTCTGTTCTCGACAAATTATTTGATTGCTTAAAAACTGTTTTTTTTTTTTTTTAATTTTAAGTTTGAAATAAAATTAATCCTTATTTGAATAAATAAATATGTTGATCTGATTTAAATAAGGGTTAATTTAAAATTACTGTACATGATAATTGGGTGGGCAATGTTGTCAATGTTATAACGTCTAATAATATAAAATGTTTGAAAGAAGAAATAAATAAATATAAATTTAATACTAGGTAACTAAACTTTAGCGTTTTGATGATCGGTGAATCTTACAATCGACTCGTGACGTGTTGTTAACACAAATCGTGCATCAGTATTATTGTGCGGTTAATGAATAGATAATAATAAAATGTTAGCGATGTATAATGCGTCATCGCGAGACGGTGATAATCGGTAACACATATTTAAATAAGCGATACGTATATTCATATACATATATATACATAAAATATATAAATATAAATATATATTATACACAGAAGATGAAAGGTAAGTTACAAGAAAAGTGTACGTGAATATTATATCACCCACACGCTATATATAAATATATAAATACATAATTAATTAATTGAGTCCTTATACATATGTAAATAATGGGAATATAATTAGAAAGAAAAACCTTGAAAAAAGTCGTAAGTCTAATGCGAAAGGAAGTTTCATAATACATGTCTTCATCATTATTCCTACAGTTTTTTATCATCAAAAATCGAAAAAAAGGAAAAACCAAAAAAAATAATAATAATAATAATAAATCATAAGATTAATCATTAAAAAAAATTAAAAAGTAACCAGATAAACATAAGAATTACCGTCATTGTTATCGTCTTTTGTCACGAAGGATTTTGGAAGATGCGATTAAATCGAAAAAAAATATATATATATATAAATAAAAAAATATACATAGCTGATGAATGACGAGAGGCGAAACGAGTGACGCTAGTTAACAACTAAGAAAAAAGAAAAAAAAAAAAAAAAAAAAAAAACCAAACAACGAAAAACGAGTTTTGTCTGTGTGCTAAAACTTGTCTATCATTCTGATGAAAAATGTACGCGTGTGTTGAGATGGGAATGATGAGTGCATGATTCCACAGAACGAGGGATAAAAAAAGCTCCGCTGTCGTCGCTCGTTATCGTCGCACTTTTTCTACCGCCGCTCGCCATTTGCTACAAATAACTTCATTTTTTCCCAAGATAAACGAAAATTTTACTATTTATTAATTCGTAATGGTTGACAATCGCAAGTTTATATGGTTTTTCTCTTTTATTCACTAACTTTATTACTATTACTATCTATTATAATACTTCTAACAACCTATATACCTGAATATTCATTTGATTTTGTGCATGGTGGAGCGGCCGAGATTAACGCGATTGTTACATTTGTATGAATTTTTAACGGCTACTACTAAACGATAATATTTGTATATGGTATTTTAGAGACAATGAAACAAATTGAATAAATAAAAAAGATATATAAATATATACATATTAAATTATATATATAAACTAACTCCGTTAAAACACAGGATATTTGATAATTAAATGCATTAACTGTTACATTGTTTTTTATTCATTTCGTCTTTCTTTTCTTGATCGTTTTTAATTTTTTTATCCTTGCCTTGTTCAGCTCCTTTTCCTTTTTCAACTAAAAAGACAGGCCCTTTGGCCCTTTGATCCCAGTGAGTTAATATTATTTCATCTTTTCCCTCGTTTTATTCATTTTATTTAATTTTCTTAATTTTATTTCAGGGCGATGTTTTTTCGTTTTTGTAAATGATTTAGCGCTTTGAGTTTAATGAGAAAAAACGTAGTGAAAAAGACGTAAGCGAGAAAAATTGATGCTATGTATAAAGTATTTATTAACTAATTAAAAGCCATTACTCTAAAATATTATGTATGGATAAACTAAACTAAACTTATTTGTAAACTAACGTCTACAATCTTCACAACCTATCTACGTATGTAAAACAATTAAATAAAGCGGTTAAATTTATTGTTTAAAAAATAATTAATGGACTCTATATTTTTTTCCCTTCTATCATTCCTTTTTCCTTGATTCATAAAAAATATATAAAGATATTCACTTTGAATTAAAAAATTTTTTTCTAGAATAAAACTTAATTTTCATGATATAAACAAACTATTTTTTAAAAAAAAGTTATGATTTATTTATGAAAAATAAAATAAAAAAATTAGATGGCTAACTTACAAAAAATCGAGCAAAAAATTGTCTGTATATCTAAGAAATAGAGATTACGGCTTACAGAATATCAATACGTTACTTTGAGACTGTGAGGACCGTTTGATTAAGGTAAGTTGTTGTAGTTGTACATGCAAATTTTCAGAACCTAGAATTTTTTTTTTTTTTTTTTTTTTTTAATTTTTTGAGAAAACATAATTTTTGAAAAGTCAACCATGTATCTACAATTTTTTCAAAACAATTTTTTGCATGAAGAAATATTATTGGGCTTTAATCTATATAGTTTCTCAATATTTTAGAATATTCTCCGATTTATATAAAAGTTTGATTTTTAAAGATGCTTTGTAAAAATTTATGAAACACTAAGCTATTTAAACAAAATCATACTTATAATTTATATTGAAGAGTAGAGTCGAATTTTAGAAAATATATTGAGGTCGATATTGCTTTCATTTGCATGTAAATAACTTTATAGATACATCACACTTTATGAGAAATAGCTAAAGAAAGTCGATCGATCAATTTACATTTAATGAAAAAATAGTTTTTTCTTGAAAGCCAATAAGAAATCCAATGTGCATGCAAAGTTCTGACCAAATCAACGAGTTGGTGTAAAGTGCGCTAACTCATGCAAAATTCAGTATCATTGGAGTACAAAGTGCCAGTGAAACACGGATGCAATAAAAAGAAAATTTTCGAAAGTTTTACTTTATACTACAGGCTACATTAAAATGTATTATTTTAAAGCTGGAAAGGAAGAATATTCTACTTAAAGAATACTTATATCATTTGATCGAGCATTTGATATACGTATTATTAAATTTTATGTAAGGTACCTGTACCTAATATGGCCCCCGTAAGCGAGAATCGACGTTGTGGTCAATCAAATCACTATTTTTTGACGGGTCAGGTCTCATTTTAAAGCTTGATTCAAGAGCTTTAAAATGAGACCTTACACGTTTAGTTTTGATCAACGAGCTTCAAATGCCAGAGGATTTACCAAAACACGGTTTTTTAAGACACATAAAATTTGTGTCTTAATATGGCCCCCCTCTCCCCCCTGAAGTATTTTATTCATTGCGATTTTTTAAATCAATCAGAATATGAGATTAAAAAAAACTTCAAAATTTTTAACATTTTAAAAATAATTTATTTAAAAATTGAGCCTTTTTTACCATTTTTTTGAAAGCTTTGCAACCAGTAGAAAAATTACAACTTTAAATTTTTATCAAAGTTTGATTTTTGAGCTAGAATGCTTTTTTAGTTATAAAATGAAAAAAAGCTTTGAAACAATTAAATTTATTTTTCTTAAATAATATTAGGATAGGATTTTCTAAAAAGTAAACATGAAACTAAGGACTCTTAATATCGGTATTTCTACTAATTCGCGGGGGGCCATATTAGGAACACTGGAGAATAATAAGTTATTTAAGAATAAAACCCGTTAGAAAACGAGTTGAACAAAAACTAAGGTCGCGTTTTAAAGCTGAAACAATAACGAATCTAAGCTACTTATTCAAATTTTGGTTAGATGCGTCTAAATCTTTTGGCAGACCATTTAATAACAACGTAAAATAATAACGGAGGTATACAAAACGAGTTTTAGCTATTAGGCGTGCGCAAAAATAATTTTAAAATGTTCTAAACAACTGAAAACTTCATAATTCAGTGTTTTTGACTTCTTCCTACCTTGTAGAGATGCCGCATATCGAGCATATTCAAAATAACAGGGGGGGGCCATATTAGGCAAGGGGCCATATTAGGCACACTTACCTTAATATTTAAAAGAAAAAATTTAAAAAATTATTTATTAAATACTTACGTTTGAATAAATTTTTACTTTATCATTCATAATTAACATGGAAATTTGTACGATTACTTGGATGTTTAAATTAAAAATTTCAGTCAAATATGAATTCATATAAAATTATTATTTTGAGATCTTTCGAAAAAATTTATTGCTTTTATCGGTCTAATACATATTCTGTAATGAATTGCTATAACATTTCTGGCGTAATTATAATGTGCTTTCCTTATAGTGAAATTATAATTAGTGATCAAAAAGTAAATTGAAATGGTTTTAGATAAAACTCAAAGTAAACGGTTTGGTTTGTCAATGAAAAGCTTCAAAATCAAGCACAAAGTGTCAAATGGAAGGATTAAACTCGAAAGAAAAAAAGGGTACACCGTGCTTCATTCTTTATCGGCGATAAAAAAAAAGGGGTGAAGATGAAAAAGTTTGAAATAGAAAAAGAGGAGAAGCAACTAGGCTGGTAGGCTGATGCTGCCACGTGTTTTCGCCAAGTTTCTCATTCTTGAGTGTCCTTGTCGCAGCAGCCAGCGGCCACTCGAACGCCCGCCCCGAGGAATCTTCGAAGGCTGCTGTATACCGATTGCCCACTCGACTGGCTTCACTTTTTTCTGTGCCTTCGATACTTTGTGCTCAAACCGCTGCTGAAATTTGCGTTAGATACCTTGATCCTCATCTATTGATTTTTAATCGACGTTTCGTTTTGGGTGTTTACACGTTTTTGAATCGCTGATCTGAACGAGTATTTCGAATTTACACTTGAGAGAAAAGCTTGAACTCCGATCATAAGATCATATATTTGTTTACATTTATTTTTACCAACACTTGAACGATTAATTCAGTGCAGTGGATGGTTATTAATAATTTTTTTGTATCATTTCCCTTGCAATACAAAAACAAATTCTCTTTTTAAGTTCATTTTTTTTTAAATTGTTCTGATAAAAAAAAAAATTGAATGAATATACTGCCGTCCCAAGTTAAAACGAAGGTATCTGCATTTTTTATCAAAATTAAGTTATCTACACCGTTGGAAGTGCGAAAAAAAGATCTAATTAGATGATAAAGTTATAGTTGAAAATTATTTATAGATTTGTAAATAATTAGGTTTTTGTGACTAAATTTATGTAAAAAGTACTATTTCCTGCAGATACCTGTGTTTCGCTAGTAAGCTGAGCCCTGCGCAAAGTAAGAATCCAAAGTTACCGGGGGTATGTACATTGTACATACCTGAGTTTTTACTTAGGATTTTTGCCCGTTGCAGCAGTGCCGTCCCAAGTAAAACGAAGGTATGTGCAGTCAAATAACGTTTTGAGAGATCGAACAAAGAAAAAAAGTAAAATCTATCAGAGTATTGTTAGTGATTTATTGCGTAAAAATAATAAAAACAAAAACGAATATAAAGACAATATTACAAAATTTTATTAGAACTTTGTTCTTTTTAATTTTGAAATAAAAAATATTTAATTTAACTTTTTAAGTTTTCAAATGAAAAACATTCTTTTATTTAATTTATTCTAAAATTAACTGTAAAAAAATTTACTATGTTTAAATAAAAAAATTATTATACAAAAATAAATGTTTAAATTTAAATAAATTTGAATAAAAATATTAAAATTAGTTTAAGCATTTTTTCTAACGAAGAACAAATCGCTTGTTTCTAAAAATATTGTTTTTAAAAAATTTTATAGTTCAATGATTTGAAATTTATTTCAAAGCAATGATAATTTATTTTTGATTTTAATAAATTGACGCAACACATCGAACTTTCAAACATTAAAAAATTCAGACTAAAAGCCGAGTAAATTAATAAAATTAACTTAGATTATTGAAATAAGTTTGTAGATACCCTCTATTTAACCTTGGATTTTGATCTAAAGTGAGGTTGAAATGCAAACAAAAACACATATATCTACGTATTTATGCAGATACATGTGTTTTACTTTGGTTTTCACGGGGTTTATACCAAAATTTAGAGCAGGTATCTGCAGTTTTGTACACTTCCAAGCCAAATTTGCAATTTTCGTTTACGCCATAAGAAAGAACACCTGCGTTTTAGTAAAGAATGGACATTTTTTGTAAGAATAACTTATTGTGTAAAAAGAGACACATCAAATATCTCATATTCATTCAAAATGCAGATGCCTTCGTTTTAACTTGGAACGGCAGTATAGTACAGTTGATAAAGGCAATTTTTTTATAAAAGTCGATATTTGGCAATGTGCCTCCAAAATTTGATAAAAATAAATACTTCATCCGCGTGTTCACTGCCTTGAAAAAAACATAAAGTATATCAATTTTATAATATCGGCTCAATTTGGTACGATGCATTTTGGAGATCACTCGCACGGGTGCGGCAGGAACTAGGGTATACAATTTTTTCTTCAAAGATCGATCATCTAAAATTAATTGTTTATAATTAATTACGAACAATCGACAAATTCAATCGATTTTGAATTCGGATTCATAACAAAAAAAATCAATATAATTTTTCATTTTTTCGAGAAATTAAATTTTAGTACATCAACTCGAAGAAAATCAGTCGATTTAAAATTACCAATAAAAGACTGCAAAAAATTAAAAAATTAAAAAAAATCAAGAATCTTAATAACTCGGTGCTTGAGAATTCGAATTTTTTTATTGAAACTGATTTTTTAATCTTTTAAGCCTTTTACGAGTAATTTAAAATCGACTGATTTGCGGCTAAACCTATTGATTTGTTCACCTTCCTTTGCAGAATCAGTTTTGGCTTGAGAGGGGGTTACTTTGGGTACAATTACCTTATCGCAAGCTTCAGGGTAGGAACGAAGAATCTAAAACAATAAAATGAAATTGAAAAAAATAAAGCTTAGGACAAAGAAAGGAGAGAAAGGCCAGTTTAAACGCAGTAGGACTGTCGATGACAGCTGAGGGGTGAGCGATGGATACACGAGATTGCTGGGAAAATCCCGGCCAATCTGCAGAACAAACCGCACACTGTATGGCTGGTAGGTAGCGGGGAGTTGTGATGCTTGCGACTATATATAGACGATAGACGCGTAAAATGCAGCTGCATTTGTTTCGTCGTTGTCGTTGGAAATCGATGCCATGCCGCTGGAGCGACGACCAATTCTCACCTACCCGCAACAACCTCGTAAACTCTCACCATTTGCTAAATTATTCTCGTCATTCCATTTATTACTGTATTTTTTTTTTTTTTTTTTTTTTTAATATACAGTGCTAGTTCCAAAGCATTTGATTTTTACACAAGAAGCTCGAAGAGTCTATTAAGTATTTCAAAGTATCGATTTGGAAAAAAAATTTGTTTTTAGGGCGAAGAAGTTTTTTTTTAATTTTAAATAAACAAATGATAAATTTAATTTAAGCTTTAAATTGTCTTACAGCGCAGATACTGGGGCGGTAAGGTTTTTTTCCAAGTTGATATAATAAAGTTCTAAAATAGCGGCTGGAGGTATAGGTTGGGGGAATGGGTTTAGAAAATTGGTGCGATATCTGAGAAACGAGGTCGTCGTAGAATCCCGACACCTTCTTAAATCGCCCGCTCCCCAAAAAAGTCGATATTTGTGTGTCTCGAGGCGCTCCACTGCTCTTTTCTCTCTGCGGGGTAAGTTTTTTTAAAAACGCTAATGAACTGCCACTCCGTGCGGGGGAATCGATTTTTTCTTCTCTTTTTTCACCTTTAATTTATCGTCAACGATTTTTTTTTTTTTTTTTTTTTTTTTCAAAGCACCCTGACCCAATTTTTCATCTTAGGTAGGACGCCGAGAGAAAACAATTGCACGAAAAATGGGTGTGTTGACTTTTAGAAGATTTTGAAAATGCCTAATGAACTGAGTCATCAGTTTTTTTAGCCGTTTTCCCGCTGCTTCAGCGCTCTCCTTTTTTATCCACTTTTTCTCCTTCTTTGTCGAAATTTAAACTACGGTAAAAACGATCAACCTAAAAAAATGCTAATCTCATTTTTCCTTTTTCTTTTCAATCATGCATTTGTGGATATTTATTTCTTCATATTTTCTAAATAAGATAATAAATATTAAAACAAATAAAATATGGTCAAATTCTGTAGTATATATATAGGAGATAAGACACCTCGAGGAATCAATTTATATCGGTTTGAGAGAGTCGATCCTTATTTCATAGTATATCGCAAATAGGGTGGTAGCAGCCCGGCGTCGTCGTCGTTGTTTCCGGTATCAAGGTAGTCGTTGTAGTCGTCGTCGTATTTCCCGAGGGCCATGTCCAGGAGAGAAAAGCTGCACCCTGGGTAAGCGGATACGCAGTCCTGGCCTTCGTGTCCGGCTCTGTGGGCACCGGCGTATTCGTGATGCTCCGAGGGCTCGAAACTGAATACCCTCTTCAGTGGCAATCTGCAAAATAGGCCTAATTAACGTTTGAATTTAAGTGTCTGTCATTTTATGCGCATGTGAGAGAAAGAAAGTATTCCCCTGACAACTCATGTATAAGTTTTTCCAATTATTTATTGACGTAAAAAATAATTCTTCAAATGTTGCAGTAATATTCATAAGTTAAAAAAAAACATTTTTTTTTATTTACAAAAGTATTCTATGGTTTTTTTAGAACAAAAACAAATATTTGATCATAACGCAAGAACTTTGTATAATTAACCCTGCAGATTGATTTTACAGAGTATTAAAACTATTTCAAATTAAAAATTCACTCCGAAAATTTTAAAAATAATCTTTAATGAATTTTTTTTTAGTTAACACAAGCAACTTCTCGTTAAATTTTCATTAGTTAAAGTTGATGAGAAATAGTGCGCACTTTTTCTTTCGTGCAAATAAAAACTCTGAATAAGACTTATGGCGTTAGTTTAATTAAGAAAGATTTATACTTTTAACTTAAAGATTTCATTTTGACCTCTAGCTTTATGCAATTCTCACAAAAAAATTTCAAATTAAGATTTAGAAATAAAAAACGTATTTTTTAAGTTTGATCGTCATGTCGATCCCCACCTTTCAGTGCAGTAAAGTACGCTGTTAAAAGACTTGTCCAATAGGATACGCTATTGAAACGATATACTGCAATATAAGGACACGTTATTGGGCTAATAATTTCATGTTGCTTTATCCAAAATTATGTTTTGCAATTGCAGATCACTTTTATCGAGTTTTTAAGTTCCCTTTTGAACTGTTCATTAACTTTTTATAAACTTTAAAGTATAAATTAGTCAACTATTTAAAAAAAAATTCTGAGAGACAGCTAAAAAGCTAAAAATTTTGCATGCAAACTAAAAGTTTTTTTACTGTTTTTGATAAATTTTCGACTTTTTATGTATTATAGTAACTTTTTAAAATAAAGTAAAAGTGATTCGCAAGTGCAGGTCACAATTTTAGATAAAGCCACGTAAACTAAATAGCTCAATAATTAATATTATTGCTACGCTTCAAAAGCGTATCTTATTGCACACGCATTCCTATAACGTACGTTGTTGCTCGCGTTGTTGCGCTGATCGGTTGACTTTATTGTATCGAACCGTGGAGTTTAATCGTATAAGGAACTGACCTATAAAAGTGGTTCAAAATGTGCTTGAACAAGCTGGAAAATATTGTGTAATGTGATTAGTTTTTCTACTATATAACAGCTTCAAGCAGAACTTTGGAAATTTCATTAATTATTGAAAAATTTATCTGCTAGCAACGTGACACAGTCGAGGATAAATTCAAGCCGTACGAAAACAAAAAGTTGTACTGTTATCGCAGCAGCAGCAGCAGTCGATGAAAAAGTTTAGCTAGAACCAGAGGTCTAATTAGTACCGGGAAAAGCAATAAAAGCCACAGCATCAAGGCAAAATTGCCCGGGGGATCAGAGGATGAGGTCCGGCAATTTTGACCTGTACCGCTGTGGAGACTTGTTTCTTTATTTGTCTTGGCCCTCGGCCTGACAAATTTTACCCAGAAAATACTTACGAAAAGACGATTCTGATCATCTCTTCGACCAGAGTGTTTCCTTTAGGCATGAGTTTTTGGGATGCCTCGCAAAGAGCCCGCAGGATGCAGCTGCGACCGTCGAAACCAATTCTAAAATTATAAAAATTTTCGTATACATTTAATTTTTTTCTTATAATAATAACTAATTTATAAAATAGATTTTTTTTTTGTACATTTTCGACTTGTTCATTTACTCAGGTATGGTGTTTCAAAAATAATGTTTGATAGATTTATGAACTTATTTTGTTTTAATTTTTTGCAGCTATCATAATTCCGTTGAAAAAGACCCAATGTTTATAAAATCTTTTTAACATGGTATTTCTATTATGATATTATGGTATTATAATGAATTTTATTTAATTGAAATGTACCAAAATATTAAAGTTGCCAAAAAGCTCGATTAGTTTTATTAATTTTGATAATCACTAGTCAAAATTTGACAAATGCTAGTTGAGTAAATATTATCGAAAGAAAGCAAGCAAAGTTTGTCTTTGAACTAAAAGGAGAAACAAGAAAAAGACAAAGATTTCGAAACAGAGTTTCACCGAAAGTTATCTGGTCCGTTAGATAATATTTGATTCTTAGCGAAAGTTTGAAGGATTCTTATTATTTGACTATTGGGAGAGTGCTACTCACTCTCAACATGAACAATCTGCTGCAGCCTGGGCTCCTCTACAGTTCCTATAAGAGCAATAAGCAAACAACTTGCCCTCAGAAGTATCTGTTTTCTTCTGCTTTCTTTCTCTCTCTTTCTACACACACACGCGCGCGCGCGCGCACGCAAATTTGCTATCATCAACTTTGAAAGATGTTTTAGTTGCAGGTGAAATTTTTGGAAGATATATTGCTTTCAAAGTCCGTGGCGTTGTGCATTGAATTTCCAAAGTGGAGACTTTACTATAAGGCTGAGTCCGCGACAGTTTTGATTTATTGCCGCGCGATTGTATCAGGGTGGCGGGCTTGTTCTTGAGAATGCAATATCGGACCTCAACTCGGTACGACAAAAGAGATTACTTTTACCTTCAGAGACACTCGCGAAACCCCTAATGATCGATTACATCCAGCGAGCTTGTAAAACCCTTCCAAGCGCCCGGAGACCAACATTATTCAATTTGCCTGACCTTACACTTCTACATAGAGTTTGAAAAAAACATTATTCAATAAGAGATCGTGTCATCAAATTAAAAAGCGATATTTCTTTTTGACATTTTGATCAACGAGACGTTTTTCCATTGTACAACCTCTTTGGGTGAATTATTAACAAGCAACTGGATCAAGGCCTTACTAAATGTGAGATTTAAGATCAAAAAAAGTATTTTTTAATGAAGATAACCTAAAGATTGAAAAAAATTTCTTATCGACTTTATTTGAAGCATTACTTACTTTTCTCTAAACAATGATAAACTGATATTTTTTATCGATTACGTGTCGTGCAAGGATAGATTAATGGAGAAGTTTGGAAAAATTCTGAAGTAAAAAGATTTACGAGACAGATTTTTATCGACAACATTGCATTAGTTTCTTAAATTCGTGAAGGTGATGTTAAAACCAACTAATAAGAAAAGTAGGCATGAAAAATAGTCCTACAAAAAAAAAAAATTTTCAGATGTAATTACCATTGAATAAGTTGATACTAGTAGTTTTCGTGCTCGAAGCGCTCGGTTAAACTGTGACCCAGAGTAAAGCGAGGTAAATAAAAACTTCTTAATTTGAGGCAGCAAATTTTCATCAATAAACTCAACTTGAATTAAAACTCTAAACGTGTTGACGTAAGTGGTGAAACCGAGTTAAGAAGAGTTGATGCTGTTGAAAAACTAAAGCCCAAAAAGTAAAGTTTGGCAGAGATCAAATAAGGTCAGCTTAACGGCTTCATAGTAAAAGCTTTAATCAAAGCTTCTCATTCTCTTTTTTTCTTATACCGTTCCGAAAAGAGAAGTGCTAAGAGTAATTTTTCTCTAGATTCTGACCTATCGAAGCAGTTAAAATGTCAATAGCGACTTAACTGAGTTCAACAGAAATTACTTTAACCATCAATTTTTCAGCTTTCGAACCATAATTTTTATAGATGAGTGACTGTCAAGGTGACATTTTCTTATCCTTCTTTGCACTAAAAAATGATAAGAAAAAAAAAATTGATCCTTTAATCCACTTAACCCGCAGGCTATGATTAGGATTAGTATCTTCTTTCATAAAGCACGAGTAATCATTAATAAAGTGTCCTCTTCCGGAGGTAATTTTAAAAGGGAATATATTTTAACAGTATCTTTACTTACGCGTTTATAACAGTTTCCATCTTATTGTAGAGATCTCGACGATATCTACGCTGCAAATAGTGGTAATCCGCTTTGTTGTACTTTTTGTTTGCACCAGACGACCAGGACTTTTTTTTTGCTACGTTATTCCAGCTAACATCGTTGGGCTTGTAATAGCCATTTAATTTATTCTTACTGTACTTGTTTGGCTCATCGTACTTGCTCGGTTTAACTACATCTTTTCTTAGCTGCAAAAATGGATCCAACTCTGGCTTACTTTCGTTTGGTAGATCATAAGAAATTCCCCAATTCAGACCTTCCGTAAATATGTTATCCGGAGTCAAGGTATGAATGGTCAGGCATAAAGCAATCTTTAAAAAAAAAATTTTTTTTGTTTCTCAAGTCTTTAAGAATAAAATATAATGTAAGAACTTACAGAAAAGCTAGAACCTTCTGGAAAAACAACGTAGCGTTTTCTTCTGGCCAGTAAACCTTCTGTTTTGGAGTCCGTCAGAGTTGTAAGCGATGAACATGCAATTATGAACAGTATAAATGATGACTTAGTAGACAGCATACTTTGATCTAAAAACAAATTTGAACGTCTATAAATAAACTAGAATTATGATATGTTTTAAAAAAAGGTGTTCTCACCGAAGTTTTTGTAAAAAAGTTTATTATGACTATAGTAATATCATATTTGATCAACTTAAAGTTATTATTCAAGCTATGTATAAATAATAATGTGATAAATGAAATTGTATGAGCTGATCTTTGTAAGTTACTTGCTTCACAACTACATCCGTAGTAAAAAATAAATTATTTAATTCTTTAATAATTTATAATTGAATTGCCTCTGAGCAAAAGCGTAATTATCGAACAATAGCGATACGCAATCAATCATCAGCAAAATTTCTTTCCAAATTTTGTATCTCGATTTAACTGCTCAAATCATTTAAATTATTAGAATTTATTCTACTACAATTATATTGTCAAAGCATGTACGATGAAAATTCAATTTCAAATAATTATTTTAATAATTATCATTTCTTTTATTTAGTTAAATTTTCGGCTAAGCCTTTCGGTGTCCGACTATTCAGTGTAAGTTTCACTGAATTTTAAAGCATCGCGAAAAAAATATTAATTATTTTTATTGTAACACCAGTATTATTTTACGCGATAGTTTTGATCTGTTTTAATTTTCTATTTATAATAAGATTTAGAAAATTGGAATTTTTTTCCCGTCGACTGCTTACAAAAAAAAAAAAAAAAAAGAAGAATAAAGCTAATTTCAAGGAAAAAGTAGAGATCTCATGAGAGATTAACTGAAAGAACATTAAAGCGAAAAAAAATCGGAAAAGAGTAGGTGGTGCACGATGAAAGTAATAAATATCAGAGCTCAAAGGGAGCGTGATTACGCACCCGGCCGTGAGTTTAAATCTCTTCAAACGCAGCTTTGTTTTTCTTTTCCCCAGCGCGAGTTTTTCCGGGAAGAAACGTACGCTTTACCGTCGGGTGCTTTACCGTTTCCTCTTTCAAGTGGAACAAGGCGAAAAATCCTCCGCGATATTGTCACCCTCGGAACGAGCCGAAGTCAAAGTTAAGAAATTCCTTCCTTGCTCAAAGTGCATTCCGAGAAATTTTACCTCCCCCACCCCTGCCCCTCTTTTTTTTTTAAAAGTAGAATATTTTTATGATTCGATTCTACGTGGTTGTGCACAACTAGAGGATCGAGGTAAAATTTTTTCTTTTAACAAGATCGATTCTTCCTCCTCGGGGAGGGGCAAAGGAAATATCCCGTAACTCGGTTGAGTAAGCTCTTTAGGAAGCAGGAAATTGTTAGTTTTAGAAGAAACAGGAGGGAAAATGATCGATTGGTTGACATCAATATCGGTGGTGGCGACGGCGTCTTGCCACTTCTCGCTGATGCTCTCGGCAAATATCACACACACACACACATAGTCACACATACATGCCTCGCGCCCGCGCCGTCTCATCGCGTGACTGGCCATCGCTCTTGATAAACCACTTATTTTATTACCAGCAAAGCTCACCTCCCACACTTTCTGATCGGATGATATCCCTTATAATTGTTTTGTTCCCACATTTGTACCCTTCGTATCAAACCGTTAATTGATTTGTTCTCATTAAATATTTGCTAATCTCTTTTATTTTATTACCTATTCCTGGAATACCTAATAAAAGTTTATTTGCTTATTTATCAACATTTAATGTTTTTATAAAAACCAACTATTACATTTCATTTTGACTCAATTACTCGAATTTACACCAAAAATTTTTAATACTTTACAAGCTGCTTATGATGGAGTGAGATAAATTTAACTTCATTGTCTGACCATCATAGACGGTGGTTTTATATGAAATAATAAAAATGAACGATTATCTCAAACAAGTTAATAACGATCGTATCATTTATTAGCGAACCGTAATCAATTTAAGAGTCGTTTCTACCGTCTACCGAGTACAATATGAAAAATCAATAGCGTCGAATTTTTAAGTAAGAAATAAATCACCAGAAAAAAGAGAAAAAGAACGAGAGAGAGAGAGAGAAAGAGAGGAGGAAAATATTGACCACCGAGCTTGAATATTCATAGCTTTGAAAATCCAATGATGAAATTTTAAAATTTCATGAAGTTAAGCGAAGACTCACCTGCGTTGGCCGGTCCATCCACAGCGATCGACGATACATCTCAGTGGTTTCTTCAGCCTCTGGCTCGTCGGCGAATTTACGAGGCGATAAACAGGTGTCCGTCCGGTGCTTGGGTCGACGAACTCGTTCGGGCTCCACCGTTTACAGCTAATGCACACCCTCCCAATTAACACATTCAGTTACTACACCTGCCGCGCTTGCTATAAGTTCAACAGATACTTTTATCAAAACATGCGTCCTTTAACTTTAACGCCGTTTTTAGCGGCTCTCTCATTATCCAGATCCTCGTTTTTACAGCCACCGATAATATAATCACGCATTTTTATGGCACACGCTTGATTGAAAAATTTACTATCTCAAGCGATGTTTAATTAGTTATCGCAAAAATACTGAACGATTTAATGAAATTTTTTCTTTTTCATATTTTTTTGTTCTTGGTAAATTTGTGAAACTGAAGCAGAACATTGTGAATTAATTAAATTATATAAGTATTTTTTTTTTTCGCATGGATCAATCTTTTATACTAATTCACAAAAAGTGGAAATTTTTACAATGTCGAAGAGAAATGAAGATAACTTTATGCGAGAATGGAAGTACGCTATGGTAAGCGGGGGAGAAAAACATAGGGTCAGTCAAAACAAGACAATAAAGATAAAGTATATCAAAGTCTGGGGCGTACAGAAATCTGTTTTTATATTTTACGAGGTTATTCACCAAAGAGCTTTTTTTCTTAGACAAATACATAAAACTACAGCTAAAGTAGATGAGAAAAGTTAAATTACAATTTATTCATTGGTAATCGCCTTCGTCATAATCGTTTATATCATTTTCACTTTGTTGTAAGTACTCGTTATAATTGAGTAACAGATCGACTGCAGAAAATGGACAAGGAAACATTGTGTCGCAATCCTCCTTGGTCGTAAATGCGTAATCGTAATGGTCGTAGGCTTCTCTTGAACTCCATGGATAGCTGTAAGAGTGATAACGTATTTAATATTGTAATTTCAATTACATTTGTTACCTTTGAACTAAAAGTATTTATAAATATTTATCAGAGAAAATTGGTTACAATATTACCTCAGAACAACTCGAAGCAGATCCTCGATTAGTGAGATTCCTGGTGAATTGAGGATGAGCTTGGCTTCGCACACGGACCGCAAAACGCACAGCTTACCGGGAAGTCCTTGGCTAAAAAAAAGGCAAATTTGAATTACGTAAACTTTTATTTGAGTGTATAAAAGTAGTTGTTGTACCTGTCGAGTGCTAACTCAAAATTAGCGTAGAGTTCGCGTCTCTGGCGTCGCTTCCAGGAGGCTTTGGGCTGAGGTAACTTTGCCTTCCAGCCTTCCGTGCCAGGCGGGATCGGCCAAGTCATGTCGAACTCTAGGTCCAGGTTCCAGTTGGGTGCCAGTTTGGCCTGCACCGCTTTTATAATGGTTAGCGTCATCTGTCAAAGTAAAATAACCGATGATCATCTTTCTAGTGTTCTTACCGACGAAATACTTACGACAAAGTTTGTACCCTTGGCAAACACCAGGGCTCTCTTCTTTCTCGTCCCCCCGTTGGAGGAAGCACATGTCAGAAGTATAAGAAACAGGAAGAATAGTGGCCTGTTCGACATGGTATTGACCGGGCGAGCTGGAAACCTTAACTGTTTCAAGCACGAGTTGCTGTTACACGACCAGATAGTTGCTTAAA
Source organism: Encarsia formosa (assembly GCA_038277355.1). Classification (NCBI taxonomy): domain Eukaryota; kingdom Metazoa; phylum Arthropoda; class Insecta; order Hymenoptera; family Aphelinidae; genus Encarsia; species Encarsia formosa. The sequence continues at coordinate 17,161,885 of CM076185.1, forward strand.
AGGAAAGAATAACACTCAGATTTTACTGTATACACTGGTGAATCACCATTTACATTTGGGCAGATTTTTTTAACTTTGCTTTCTTACATGTAGTTTATCCTTGCCAACTTGTGGTGAGCATAGATTTTTAAAATAAGAAATAGCTTGCTCATCAGGCCAACGTTCATGAGCCCTTAATCGAAAACGCTCTTGATTGACAATCAAAAAACAATTTTCGATTTATCAAAATTTGGTCTCGCTTAAAAAACTAAAATGTTCATAAAAAATGGATTCATCAATTCGGCTCGGTGGAAAATAAGCCCCCCGACTAAATGCTTGATTCGAATAGAATGGCCAATCGTTTCCGTATCAATTACCGAAGCGCGCTAATTGAAAAAAAAAAAAAAAAAAAACTCTTCGATTCAGAGCTTGGCATTAAAAACAATGGTCATCGTTCCGAGCTTTTAAAAAATCGCCAAACTTTACGGTCGCGAGGGGGTGAAAGGGGGGAAGGGGAAAAAATACGGAAACACGAAAGGCGTACTGAGCTGAGTGCAGGCGACGTGGGGGAGCCTGATCCTGGTACAGAGGGGCGGTGGAGGGGGTAGGAGGTCCACGCCTCAGTGGCGCCGGAACTAAAGGGAATATATAACCCCCCACCCCCTCTTTCCCTCCGTTTTTTTTTTTTTTTTTTTTTTTTCAATACAAGTATCTCGGGTATTATGCTGTCCTATAATGGATTTTTCATAAATCTGGTGAATTTTTTTAACGTTATTTTTAGGCTGCTCGATAAATTCAATTGAAACGAAAGAATGCTTTGTTATGGTTCAGGATTCTAGGATAATTTGTTTCGAGATGAAATACTCAAATTAAGGCTGACTTTATGAGCTTTGCAGAAATAAAAGAAAATTAATTGTTCCGAGAGTATAAAAAGGTGTGAAATTGACAGCTCAGACATTCGGAGCTTTATTTTTCCCTGAACTTAACAGCTCCTTCGGCTTTATGAATAATTTATACCAGTTAAGAATGAGAAAGCCGTGAAGCTCGCAACTTTGCACTCAAGATATTACACCTCGCCACCACGTTTTAACAGTCTGCTACAATAAACAAGATTGCAGCGGCGCGAGACTTTTAATTGTGGACAGAATGAATAACACAGACGTTGAGGCCGCATTTACTTGATACAAACAAGAAAATTTGCTAAAACAACGTATGGTATGTTTAAAATTGGTCCGCATGCAATGTGGAAAGAGTTTTTCGCCACTCTGTGCGCGCGTGATTATGCATGGCAAAGTTGTTGGTTTCGCGCAAGTGACTGACGCGCGAAGCCAGATAAAATTGACTAAACATCATAAATGCATGTTTTCTCACTGGTCTGAGCGCTTTTATACTTGCATTCGGGAGCACTGGTAATGCAACCATCCGTCGTCTTACCCGCGATAATGCCTGTCTTTCTTTCTTTCCTTCCCTTCTTTTTCTCTTTTATCGTGACGCCCTGGTGCTGCTTCCATGAATTTTAATACACCCCGACGAAAAGTTTCCATACACTTTGAGACAGTGTACTTTTGATTCATGTGCAAGTTATCAGCTTTTTAAAATACTTCCTCTGTTTTAGATCGCTTCGATTTTTTTTTAATGCATTTTTTGTGTTCTATATCAGCTTGGTTAGTTTATTTGATCCAAAACTTTTTTTTCATAATTTTTGTTATTTTAACAGTCGTGCGATCCTAAATTTTTGAAACTTGTCACAGGTGTTTTGAATTTTTCTATCCTGCGTGACAAAGTATAAGATAAGAAAACAGCTGATAAGAGAACATTTTTCACTGTATCATTCCTTTCTGTCTGTAGGGTCGATATCTGTAGATATATATTTTAAATGCTTTGTTTGTAAGGAGGTTACGTTTATAAAATTTATAAACAGTTTTTAAATAAATCAAAATTAAAAACTGAAGTAATTTTAATTCAAGTATTATCTTGTAGGAAAATAAATTTGTTGTTTGAATCGAAACGATTTTTACACAAATTGGTCAATAAAAGGCTTTGGATAAAATAAACAAAAACTTTGTTGTACTATTCTAACTTTTCATAAGTGTGCTCATAGACTTTATATAGTAGATTACCAACCTGGTCGGGAAAGGGTTTATTTGGCCTCCGAAGGGTTTGCGGGCCGAGCCGAAGGCGAGGAATGCAACGAGGGAGCCAAAGAACCCTTCTCGACAAAGTTTGGTATACTATTTTTCCGTGCGAGAACCGAAAACAAAGGGGTGAAAGTCCGATTTTGAGGTTAGAGTACGGAAAAAGAATTTATCTGGAGTACTTGTTTATTAATATTTTTAATATTTTAGGGTTTTCATCTTTTTACTAAATATACTAAGCCTTCTATTTGGTCTATTTTTTATATTTTGAATAATCTATTCAAATTATGGAAGATAAAATAGAATCTTTTGTTCACTTGTAATTTGAACCTCTTGGATTAGAGGAAACTGGGGCAGGTTGACCGACTTTTTCTAAATTTACGACTAAAATAGCGAAAAAGTGTTTTTAATAAATGTTAACTTAATCGTATCATTCAAAGATTATTTTCATGTAGTTATCAGACTAAAACTCTAAAGAGTCAGTTATATATATTGAATTTTTTTAAACAATATTTTGGATTCATACTCAGCTGTGGGTACAGTAGGAATGAATCAGACTAAAACTTTATTGTTCTAATGTAGAGTTGGACAAAAAATAATAATGGGATTTAAAAAAGAAGTGATAAGGAGTTGATTATAATAATTAATATTTCGATCAAGTGCATCAAACTTTGATGGTGAAGCATTAAATGTATCAATTTTCAGCAAGAAAAGGAAGAACTGAGGAGTAAAAACCACTTTTGGCCGTGAGCGTGCGCAATATTTTTAAATGTCCGGAAAAACTCGAAAATTCATACATATTTTCAATTTTTTTATTTTTTTTGACCTGCAAAGATATCAGTAAGTGCGTACGTTTAAAACATCATGGGTGCACATATTGGGCACACTAACCTTACGTTCAAATCAATAAAACTTTGGAAATACTCTTGATGGATTGTAATGGAAAACTTTTAGTCTTTTTTTATAAGCTATGTATGTAACTTATTTTACAAAGATTTCACCTTTCATTGAGAAGATTAAAATTTTCTTGCCTTCTTAGGTATGTAATTTCGCAAAGTATTAGCTTTGATCGTAAATTCAGATAAAAGCATGAAAAGCTTAAATCGTATTTAAAAGAAATTGAGATCTTGTTTAAAATGTAAAATGTTCTCGTTTTAAAACAGAAATTTCAAAGGGTTATTTGCATTCAACGAAATGGGCACGAATCAGCAGCAGTCTCAGCATTGGTATCAGGAGCAAAGAGCTCGTCGCAATCGTCTTCGGCGTTGTAAGCGTGATCATAGTGCAAGTTCGCTCGAGCTTCGTCAGCGTCTTGTTCAGAAAGTGGCTCGGGAAACCTGAAAACACGAATGGATTAAGCTGTGTGTTTGCTGCTGGTTGGTGTTAAATTAAAAATTTACGTGAAAATCGCGCGCTGAATTTCATCCAGGAAGGATCCCTTCTCTACACCACCGCCTCGACGATTGCGTTTTCCCGCTTTACACAGAGCTTTCAGCACGCAGCTTCGTCCGTCTTGGCCTTGTCTGAAACGTTAACGAGATATCTGAAACTGACGGTTCTATTTTGTACTCTTTTTTTTAATATTTTATTACTTCAAGTTATTCATGAACGATCATTTTATTCTAAAGTAAATTCATAAATCCTTTATAGTCCTCTCTCTTTAATATCGGAATTTTTCAAAAAACGAAATTATTGGAGAGAGATGAAACAGATTTTTTCTTGTGGCGAGATTTTTTTAGCGATTTTATAAAGTAGCCAGTTCAGTAATGATTGCTTGTATTTTTTAAAAACGAAAAGTGATTGTTTTAAATTTCCGTTTAATTATATGGCCGATCAAAATAAAAGTAAATAAAACAAATCGCTCCATGAAGCACTCAGAGAAAGGTTTGATTGGGTCAACAATATATTGTAACATCTAAGATGCCATAGTTAATATAGAGACAATGATGCACATTGTAGCAGTAACAATATCATGGTAGCGCTGACTAAATGTGTATTAAGGGTTAACATGTTTCTAGTTACACTGGTATAGCACAACTTAATTTTAAAAAATTTCTTTTTTGTGATTTTGGTATAATTGATGTATTTAATGAATTTTTTTAATCTTAAAAAATATACAAATGATCATAAAAATCACAATATTTAAGAAATAATGACTTCAATTTTAAGATTTTAAAAATTAGCTAGGTTAGGTTAGATTTGCTTTGCTAGTCGCAACAATAAGTATTATTATCCTTACTATACGTATTGTAACTGCTACAATGTTTCGACTAGGGGAGAGCCGGGTAATTCGGGCAGCCGGGTGATTCGAGCAATTGCTATTTTTTCAAAGAAATTATAGTAAATAGTTGAAAAAAAATAGTAAGCGATAAAATAGGCTTCATTTTATTATTTTACAAAAAAATTAAATCGAAATAATAAGTTCTTTTTTTTTTTAAATAAAAATGCCCGAATAGCCCGAATTGTTCAGAATCTCTTACTGCCCGAATAGCCAGCTCTCCTAACCTCAACTTCGAGTGAATAAAAATGGGACATATATACGTTTGAATAGTTAAGTATTGATGGATTTTATTATTTAAGTACCTAAGGAGTGATTTGTTGATAAAATAAAGTCTTTCACTTGCATTTTAATATTAAAATTCTCAAAGTGCCCGAATAGCCCGCTGAAAAATGCCCGAATAGCCCGCAGCAGTGCTCGAATAGCCCGTGTGATATTGTGTCAGTTTTTATCATTTACAAATTTTTCTATCATCATTCAAGAGCTAAGCTCACGGATACTTATTCACAAATAGTTCATCTGTAAAAATAAATTATTTCCAAGTGCAAAAATTAATAAATTTTATTTTTATTAAATAAAGTTTATGGGGCTCGGTCAAAGTGCCCGAATTACCCGGCTCTCCCCTATTGAGGGAACAAAGAATATTTAATTGGGCCAATCAAATCTTTCTCTGAGTGAGAATATTTTTAATGTTTTTACAAAAGTTGAAATGAAAAAAAAAATAAATAAATAAATAAATTTTAATTGCATGTAAATTTTATTCAATCAGTGGAAATAAATTTACGATAATTTTATGGTTTTTATAGAGAGTAAAATAAAAAGTGAATACTTGAAAAAACGAGAGTATTGAAAAATTATAAAACAGTGAGCGTCGGCTTACAAACCCTTTAAACATCGTTTCGAGTTGTCGATAAAGCTCTCTTCTGCTTCTACGATGGTATAATTCAGATCTCCTGTAGATAGGCACGATTCTCTCGGATGGTAGTTCATAAGCCACCCCGGCTGTTACTCCCATCGTGAACATACCAGCTTGCTTCATAAGCGTGCCAATCGTCAGACAGTACACTAACTAAAAACGTTATTTATAAAAAAATGATGAAATATTTACTTATAATTATATCATTCGTAAGTTTCCATTATATCCTGGAGAAAAAAATTGTTAGAAAATATTTATAATGAAAATTCATTGAAATATTACTCAAATAACTGACTAATTAAATCTGCTGGCCCACGCATATCTTTTATCTTAAAAGTCACACGAGTGCACACCTGAAAAATTAATTTAATTAGCACTGTGTTAGCGTAGAATATTTACGCATACGAGTTTTTTCAATTCTTTTTTTTTTTTTTTTTTCTTCCTTTTTTACGCTTCACTTTGGATATTTTAAACTATATTATTTCAAAAGAGATTCACATTTGGGGTGAAAGGCAAAGAGAACATTTTTTTGTAGCACGGACGGACGTATGATAATTTTTTCGTGAAAATGTGCATAACCATTCAGAAACGTTACGAGAATAAGGAAAAAAAAAGCACAGATCCAGATTCATTTATATCAAATTTTAGTAGTTAAACTTTTGACAGACGCGTATGCATTTAAGGTCGTCGTGGAATCAATCGCGATTACGATACATACGTTGTTGGAAGATATAAAAAGAAAGCGAGAGAAAGATTGGCGTGCTATACTTTGGCGGCAAAAGTCAAAAAGAGAGTTGCCGTATGCAAAGAGAAGAAATGAATGGTAGCCCCGGGAAAATGTGACACAGATATCTGTTCATGGCACAGCGAGCGGGGAAAAAGGACATGCTAAGTCAGGGGTGATGTGCGCACTGCATGCCTGCTGCTATACGACAAGACGATCAAATCACGGAAACTGCTTTTTTTTTCTTTTTCTTTTTTTCATCTCCGATTTAGTTTATTTTTTCTTTTCTGTTGTTTCTAAAAATAAAAGTTGGAGTGATTGAAATATACTCCACTGGTACCGCAGCATCATCGTTGCGATGGATGGAAATTATAATGACTTATTTAGAGTATGCAGATCAGGTGTGGTCAGACCGAAATAATATTCAATTAATTTCAAATTGAACTCCGTCAGTTTGAGGAATATCAATTTCCGTCACAATTACTAGATGTGCTCACAAGGAGATGAATTTCAAAAGGAAATTGATATTTGTAAACATACCTGTACGTTACTACCCTCGGGAAAAATGAGGTACTGGTTATCAAGAAATCTCTTCGTTCTGGCTGTGATGTTACTGGACCGGGCAATGCTTGAGTACGAAGAAAAAATAAAGAATAAAACGTGATAAATCCATTTCATGATACTTAATGAAATTTCCGTGACTCAGCTCATTGAAATTATTATGTGCTTTTGTGGAGGCTCTGAAGTAACTGGAAAACTTGAGTTAACGTTGCTTCTCGTTTATCATTCTCTGCGCACCTCTTAGCGTCAATATTGTAGTGTTAACTTGTGTTCATAGAAGGTAATTTTATTAATAAGGTACCTGTACCTAATATGGCCCCCCTAAGCGAGAATCAATGTTGTGGCGAATCAAATCAACATTTTTCGACGGGTAAAGTCTCATTTTAAAGCTTAATTCAAGAGCTTTAAAATGAGATCTTACACGTTCGATTTTTATCAATGAGCTTCAAATGCCAGAGGATTTACCAAAACACGGTTTTTTAAGACACCTAAAATTTGTGTCCTAATATGGCCCCCCTTGAAGTAATTAATTAATTGCAATTTGTTCCTACTTTTTAAATCAATCAGAATATGAGATTTAAAAAAACTTCAAAATTTTTAATATTTTAAAAATAATTTATTTAAAAATTGAGCCTGTTTTACAATTTTTTTGAAAGCTTTGCAGCCAGTAGAAAAATTTCAACTTTAAATTTTTATCAAAGTTTTTTTTTTGAGCTAGAATGCTTTTTTAGTTACTAGGACCCCACAGCGCGCTGCAAGCGCGCATAGGAAAAAAACAATTTTAACCTTCAATTGCACTTTTCGAATATTTTAAAAAACCTTCTCCGCCAATCAGCTCACGAATAAAAAGTTTACGCAATATGGCGCTTGCTCTCTTTTAATAGTGGATAAAATGAAAAAAAGCGTTGAAACAATTATATTTATTTTTCTTAAATAACATTAGGATAGGATTTTCTAAGAAGTAAACATGAAACCAAGGACTCTTAATATCGGTATTTCTACTAATTCGTGGGGGTCCATATTAGGTACACTGCAGAATAAAAAGTTATTTAAGAATAAAACCCGTTAGAAAACGAGTTGAACAAAAACTAAGGTCGCGTTTTAAAGCTGAAACAATAACGAATCGAAGCTACTTATTCAAATTTTAGTCAGGTGCGTCTAAATATTTTGGCAGACCACTTAATTCCAACGTAAAATAATAACGGAGGTATACGAAACGAGTTTTAGCTATTAGGCGTGCGCAAAAATAATTTTAAAATGTTCTAAACAATTCAAAACTTCATAATTCAGTGTTTTTGACTTCTTCCTACCTTGTAGAGATGCCGCATATCGAGCATATTCAAAATAACAGGGGGGGGGGGCATATTAGGCACACTTACCTTATTAAAAAAAAAAAAAATCGATATTGTTAAAATTTTTGGTCTCTTTTTTTTCTTTTTTTACAAAAAAACAGATAAAAAAAATTAGGTACAATTACAGCAATCTTATGGATAAGAATAATGAATAAAAAAAATATTGGCACGTAATATTCGAGTGAACTAGAATAGGATCAAAAATCAAGGTTGTAAATTGAATGCCTGCACTCGGGATAAAGTTGTTCGCAGTCGCCCTCGCGAGCCTCGTCGTAACGTCGAGAGTCCTCGTCCTCGAAGAAGGTTCCGTCGTTTCTCAACCTGCATGTATGCATAAAAGCAGTAAAGTCTAAAAAGTTCGGTAACGAGAGGAGAAGTAAAAGAGGAGAGAACACTCACGTGAAAACAGCGTGAAGAAGTTCCCTGAGGAAAGTGTCGGATCCGGGCGGCTCGCGTCTTTGTCCGGCCTCGCACAGAGCTCTCATCACGCAGGACCTTCCGTCGAAGCCTGCACTGCTACGAGGATAAACTTTAAATTAAGCTGTTGAGTTTTAATTGAAACATCGGCGAGTAAACAATTTGGACTTTCGAGAGCCTTTATCTCTTGCTTAACGAACTTGCTTCCAACCTCCCTCCCTTTTACTTCAATCAAGTCTGGCTAAGCCGGCAGAACCTTTATTTTTCATTGTCCGCCCAACTATATAACTTATCTCGGCGTACTTTTAACGAGTTTAATTTATTTGCACGACACGTTTAATCAAATAATTAGACGGTTTGATTTTTTAATTTTACATTACTTTTTTCTTATCTCCTCAGTTCGTGATTATAATCTTTGATGACTTTTTAAAGTTTTTTTAAATGAATAACTTTGGAAGTGAAATTGAAACCATAGCTTTTGAATAAAATGCCTCAAGGATAAAATCGTCTCGAATAATTAAAATTTTTTTCTTTCATACAAAAAAAATTCTTCAACATTTTTTCATACTCAAGGAAATAACAGTTTCTAAGTAAATATTAATGATTATAAATAACTGACAACTTCAAAAATATTTATTAACAATCGCAATCTGTTAAATCTTTGATCCCGATAGCAATCTAAACAAATTTGTTTTCAGATAATAAATTGTGTAACAAGTATCCAAAACTACACATAATATTCACGTGATTATTGAGTTTATATTCTTGTTACATTCAGTTTCAAAAAAAATTTTCAATAAAACTAATTTAAGATAATCTGCATTTTTTCTAAAAAACTAAATTTTATTTTTTAAAATTAAAACAATAAATCTTTGAACAAATATATTATTGTTTGAAACAATCACACTAGACAAAATTGAAGAATTAAAGTTTAACGCTTTCATACCAAATTACATGAATTATGCACTAATACAAATGAATTCGTTGGCAATGAACAATAAACTTATTTGTTACTGTAAAATTTTAATTAATTTAGTTTCTGAATATATTCAAGTATATAAATATAAACCGATATCAAAGATTTATTACTAATGATAATAGTCCACTGTAACATGGTTTAAGTGTATATGAGAATGAAAAATCAAGTTCGTATTAGAAATAAATTTTTAAACTGAAGTGTGCTAAAAACTTTCAAGGTAAAAGATCATAAAAACTGTTGAAGTAGCAAAAAGTTGTATCGTAATTTTCTTAACCCGTCAATTTCGTCACAGCTTTTTTCTCGTAGATATAAAATTCTTCAATCAAAAACCGAGAATAAAAAGTTTTTAAACTTTTTCGTACGAAAGCAGGTCATTTCTTCATACAGGTTTTCATGATTATTTTATATTGAAAAAACTTGTTGCTTGGATAAAAAAAAACTTTTTAAAATAATGCAATCAACGCGAATTTTAAAAAAATCTTAGTCTTCAGATTATAATCGATTGTTTAAAATATATAATATCGAAAACGCATGAGAAAGAAAAATCCACTTACGAAGATAAAAAAGCTTCAATTTTGGGATAAAGCAAAGCTCGACTGTGCCTATGTAGTTTGTCAGCTAGACTAGGTTCGACTTTATTGGGCAGGGCCCAGGCCAGCGCGGTAGTGAGTCCCAGTACGAGGTCACCGCTGGGTCGCGCGTCGGCTGCAATGGTGAGGCAATAAACAACCTATGATTTTCATTTGTCACGATTAAAGTTTGAAAAAAAAAAAAAAAAAAAGTTGATGAGTAGATGTGTAGCTTTAGTTGTACCTGTACGTTGCTTCCCTGGGGGAAAATCAGGTACCTCTTCTTTCGCTCGGTGCAGCTCGAGCCACCGACGAGAAGCACCAGTAACAGCAGACGTAGATACATGATTGTTGAACTTGACCGACCATGAACATCTCGCGGCAACTGCTTTTTTACGAGTGAGTTGAGGAAACAACCAGAATTTTTTTCAAGCCCCGACTAGCAGCGCAGACTTCATAAGCACATACTCAAATGTTTAGACTTTGGTTATGATTCGACAAGTGTTAATTTTTTTTAAATCAGCACCTTTTTTTTCATCATAATTTGGATAATAAGGTAAAGGAAAAGGGGTTAAATAATAATGAAAACACTAAAAAAATAATAGATTAAATAGTTTTTATTATCCATAATGAATCGTGCTTCAGCCAGCAGCAACTGTCCTGTTTAATATTCCCGCGAGGTTTGGATTGGCAGACAAACAAGCGCTAATGATTATAGCCGTCCGCGTGTTGCGTGTGCGTATATGCATGTAACAGCAGCAGAAGAGGAACGGGTTTTCAATACTCAACCGACTACGCCGCAAACGCATCGAACTTTATCAAGTGCAAGGGGCAATGATTGGCATAATTCTGGCATATAAGTGGTGGTAGCGCCGCCGTTGACGCGTTGTACGACCTAAAATCAATCCAATTAATACTTCATGCGGGCTGACTGACTGCCTCACTCTCCCATTCATTCGCGCAATCGCGTTCCTGCTTAATTGTTGTACTTCACAATGCCCACTGTTCCCATAGTCGGCTTAAAGCCCTCCCCCCTTCCCTATTCTATATCTTGACTTTAATTTCCATCATCCCCCTTTGTTGTCAAATTTATGTGTTATCGTTGCCGATCAAACAAGCTGTTATTGATCAATGATTATTATTTTAAAAGATAATCAATCTCAAATTCACTCCACAATGACTCACCCAAATAGTAAGCGAAGAACTTTCATCAAAATCCCATTTTTATTCTCAATGTATTCCGTGGCTTGGCAGAGACTTTTCACGAGGCACACTTTACCGTCAAATCCGTGGCTGTAGAAGGAAAAAAGAAGAAGAAGAAGAAATCATAAATTTTTACTTTCTCTCTTTTTACCGAGGTTAAAATATTCAAACAAGCGGGAAAATCCAATTCCGCGCGCCCCGGCTAATCGAATAACAATAATTTACCGGTGAAAATCACGCGCAAATATGACAAATATTTGAATAAGAAAATTCGGAAAAAATATATTCCACTATGCATATTGGAGCAGCAAGCGACGAGTTGTGAAAATCGGATTGTTAAGGTAATGCATTGGAACGAACCTGCGCAACAGCAGCTCGGCAACGTCCCGAAAATCGTCTGGGGACGTTGCTGAGGATCTTCCTTGACGTCGCGGCTGGCCCTGGGTAGGCAGTTCCCAGCCGACCTTGAAGCCACTCGCGTGGGCTACCAGATTCGTGTGGGGTAGCGTGTTCACTTTGTAATTCAACCGGTACTGTAAAACATATTGATATACATTTAAACAAATTTTTTTTTATTTTTCAAGCGAAAATAAGTATTTTTTTGTGATTATCTTTGAGTAGAAAAATATTAAAAGTACGGGAAATATAATACCATGGTAATTGTATTAAGAACTCGTTGAAAAGTCTAAAATCTAGATTTACGGAACATACATTAATTAAGTTGCTTCATAAATACAATTTAAAATTCTTTAAAAAAAAGTTTGAATACGTTACAACGTTCAAAAAATATCCCAAAATGATTGAAAATCAAGCTATACATTTGCAAATAATTTCAAAAGTTGTAACAAATACTTGTTACTTGATAAATTCACCAAAAATGTCCAGTCGAGTGGACTTGTCGAGTTTAAAGAGAAAAAGGGTGAGAGAGAGAGCCGCAGGTGCGTTGGTCGCAAAATAAGTTCGCGTACATAAACCTGACCGCTGGATCCGGCAAGCCATTTATCTTGGCTTTTTCAATCGTTCGACTCGACACTAGATTTTTCATTTTATTTTATTCTTACTCGGAACTAGATTTTAAGAAACATAAAAGAAAAAAAAAAGATGCGTGACTTACAAAAAAAGTACTGCCCTTTCGGAAGGAGAGAAACCTTTTGGGTCGCTCGTGGTTGTACTGGCCGTCGAGTTGTTGGACAACGAGCACCAGAAGCTGCAGGAACAGTAACGCGTGGTAGTACATGACGCCAAACGGAGTTTCGAACTTTCTCGTTCGATCCTCCTCTCCCTCGATGCTCCAGACTGACGACGCTTCTTTTTTTTTTTTTTTTTTCTTTTGATAAGTGTAACTTTGACCGAAGCCCTCCTCTGTTTGGGCTGTAATTAGATCCTCTTCCTGCCAGCCGTTATTCCTCTTTTGTTTAGTTTTGCTAGTGTACCTGGTGGTTTAACCGCGTCTCGGCTTAACTTTGTTTGAATAATTTTGCAATGTTGCCATTGGAATCGAAGTTCAAGATTAAACATCCTAATCTTATAAATTATTTCCTATTTTTAAAGTACAAATTAATCCTTTAATCCAACGGCAACATTGAAAAATTCTTTAAACAAAGTTAAGCCGAGACGCGGTTGAACCGCCGGTGTAGACGGGGCATTATGGCTTGCTCAATTTTTAATTAAAACTCTATTTGCTTTGTTCTAGAATATGCGAATTTGTTAATTTATTTCGTCTTCCTAGTCGAGTTAATACATTTTTTAAACTGTATTTTTGTGTCAATAGACTTTATATTTTTCTACAATCCAATAACCGATAATTCTCGAAAAAAAAGTTTTTTTTTGTGGAGTTTGGCACGCACATTTAATAAATGAACAATAAAGCTTTGATTCTAGAAAAATCTAAATATTTCCAATTTACAAGTGATATCAATGGTATGATAGAGGTGATATATCGTTTCGTTCAATAAAGCAAACCCGTTTATTTCAGCCATAAAAAGCAAACACATTTCGCGCAGCAACAGCAGCAGCAGCAGCAGCACACGTGACCTCTTTTCAACCCCTTTTTTTCTAAATTTGCGGTCAATTCCATTTTTCAAATAAAATAAAAAGTAACGATCAACAACTCGAGAAATTTCGTTTGTAAAACGCCCCGTTACTCACTAAATTGGGGACGTTCGTTTATTGATTCGATTATTCGCCAGTTTGAAGTGGCCATTTATTTGAACGCTTTTTTAATCAGCTAATTAAATATATTGAAAAAAAAAGAAAAAACAAGAGTTTAATCAGTGGTAATAAAAGTGGTGAAACAAAATTCCAATGGAGGGTGGGGGGTGAAAAAATAGGGAGTTAGGGTGGGTGCACTTAGTGGAGAAGGAAAAACAAAGTAACGAAGGGAGGATAAAAAGAGCTCGTCGTAATCGGTGGCCGCTGGCGGTGGTTGCAGGCGTCCCTCGATCTTGATTTATCTCTTCGAATCCGGCCAGGCATAAAGATGTCGGTGGCGGAACGCGAAGAGAATGCCAAAAGAGGGAAAATTTCGGACCCGCGGCCATTTTTCCTTTCTTTCTTGGCTCACCTTCCCCACACTGACTTACTTACTTTCTTTCTTCTTTTAATTCGCTACCGCTACTCCTACCAGCCTCATCCTTTGTTCCTCGATTAACTCGCCAGAAAAGTCTTGTTTGTGTCGGCCGGCTTGATTCTTTGCCAGTGAATGAGACAGCTTTTATATATTTTAAACTGAGACTGAGAGAGAAGAAGAGACTAAGCTTTTTATCTCTTTGTTTAATGTTACGGATGCTCTTTTATTTATTCATAATGTTTCACGTTTCTTTGTAATTCAACGAAAACAAAGGCTGTTTTAATTTTAATGCTAGGTATCAAACGCAATAGACTCATAAAATTTTTTCATTGTAATTCAGTTTTTAAGTGATGAAAGAATTATTTTCGGAGAAGGGTCAAAGAAGTCTTAGTTAACACACTAATTTAGGGTAAATTAAGGAAACATGATTGCAGCAAGGGCAAACTCTTTCAACGTTAAAGCGCTCACTGAAACTGTTTAAAAATTGAGGTAAAGACGTCCGAGACACGGAGCTCAGCCACCGGCAAAAGAGAGGTCAAAAGGTACCTGCAGTATTCAAGTAAATTTCAATGTCTCCTTTTTTCTACGTTACGGTGTATATAAGCCAACCGGTCGCGGCCCAGCGTCTGTATGCTCACTCATTAGCGAGATCTTGTTACTAACGAGTTTATACCGCTACTTCTTGGGAGTAAATAAAAAAAAAAAGAACTTAAAAGAAAATGAAAAAAGGCTTGTAATTTATTTTTTCAAATTAATGCCAAGTGTTTAAAAAGTTCGTGAAAACACGTGGGTAGAATGGACGATTGATGCTCGGTAAAAGGTCGTTAATCATGATCGAGAAGCTTGGAAATATGATCCAGGATGCCGAATCCTTTCGGGCAGGAAGGATACGCCTCGGAGCAGTAGTCAACTGATTTTCCGCCTTCCCTTCCTTCTCTTTTACCGACTCTGGCTGCTTCCCTAAATTCGTTGTCGACCTCGTCCTGCCATTCCCCGTCGCCGTACTCCGGTCTGCAATAAAAACCAAGACGAATGTCTCTCTCTTTTTTTTATTGGGGTTGTAAAAAAACTTTGGTCCGTAAAAAAAATTTTTCTCCGCTCTTATATGGCTGTGTTTTCGTAACCAGAAGATGAATAATTCTTTATCTTTGATTTTCCTACCCTTACTCGAATCGAAAACAAGCCACGACTTGGGTGAAAAAGGACTATTGTTTTTAAGAGACAAAGAAAAAATTCATGCTCTTATCTGTCGTTTTTATAATTTCAAATTCTCAAATTAAAGTTTCGTTGAGATTGTATTATTAAATTTTTCAAATGTTACTTCAAATTTCAAGCGTGGACAAATTTTTAAATTTTATATGTGAGTAAAGAAAAAAAAAAGGCATTCCAAGTGCACTCGCTCACTGCAATTACATTTTTTACAAAAAAGTATAATTACGACAGAGAAAAACATTTGCTTTTTATTGTAAGGTTTACTACGTGTCAGAGGAAAAAATTTGCATTCACGCATGTTACAACCGGCATAAACCCCATAGGTTATCACCATCATTAAAAAATTAAAGGTCTTATTCAAGCGCTGGCAAAAAAACTTTTCAAGAACTTTCATCTTATAAAGGCTAATCGAAAATCATTCCACGATGCGGAAAACGATATCAAAAGTTTTCGGCTAATTATTTAATATTAATCCTCTTATCAAGCAGCAATTAATTTTCGTAATGTTACAATTCGTTACTCGGTATTAAATCGAGATTGAAGGGTGAAAGGAAGGAAGGGAGGAAGGAGGGGGGAAAAAGATTCGCGAAGGTATCAAGAGATTTTGATCAAGATTTGAGAGGGAGAGAAAAAAGCGGGGGGGGGGGGAGGGGGCTAAAGATATTGCTTACGTGAGCAGCACGTGTAAGATTTCGCCCACGAGGCCGCCGTGATCCTTCAAAGGCGTATTCGCGTACTCGCATATGCTCCTCTTGAGGCAATCCTTTCCAGGGTCTCCAACTCGTCTGCAAACCAAAAAATAAAATCCGCATATAATCATCCACCCGAATTCCCTCGATGCCGGGGTCGATCGAATATTTTATGTTTCTACAGTTAAATTTACGAGAATAATTAAGTCGCAAACAGCCTAAGAGGATTGGAGTAATAATAAAATTGGCGATACCTCAGCATTTCCTCCTCGAGATGTTGATAGAAGATCGAGCGCTCGGCAATCATATTAGCGGAAGCCTGCCGTCTGCGACGCCTGGGTGTAAACGACTTTGGGATGAAATAGTCTCTGAATAAAGTTACATTCTGAGGCAACGAGAATTGAAACTGGAAGTTCTGACTGTACGACATTATCCTACCTTGGATGGAAACTGGCGTCGCATAACCAAATAGAAGCTACAAGTTTTAAGTTCAAAGCCAATTATTATTATATTTTTCATACATAAACTCAATACATATTTTCTTAGCAAACAGCGATGATTTATATCGTATAAATTATTTAATTTGATGGAGTCTAAATTATCGGAGATACATGATAGATGGTATTATGCGAGTCAAGAAAAGCTCATTTGTCTTGGGTAAAGATTTAAGGGGACAGAGATCAAATTTTCTGGAAATAGCGCCGTAATCACGATCAGTATAATTCATTTGGCAGCCAGTGTTATGGAAGTGATATTTCAAAAATATCCTTCCTTATTTGCATTTATTATCTTTTGAATACTTCAATGTATCATTTTATTTATAACTCTAATTTCACTTGAAATTTATAAATTATTTGCATTTAATTGAATGTGAAGGAAGACCTGAAAAATTCAAGAAATGTTATTTTTCACAAAGCGATAAGTGATCGTTTGAGCCGCAAGGTGTCCGGTTCTTGGCTTAAACTTGAAATCTCCAATCTAAAGCTTACGTCCGTAGAACAAACACGTGAGGATTAGTTTTCCTTTCCTTCTCTATTATTTTCTCGGGAAGCAAAATTTCTGCAAAAAATGCCAAGATAGAATAGCCGGGAAGATGAAACTAGCACTTCCTACTTTCCTCTTTCACTTTTTGCTTCTTAAGCAAGTTTTCAGCTCGACCTTGCCATCTCATGATCCACGTGGGTTCCCTCTTTTTCTCTTTCTCTCTCTCATATTTCAACTTTTGGAACAAAATTGCTCCTTCCCTTTTTTTTATATTTTTTTGTTCAACTTTCCTTTCTTTCTTATTCATTTCCCAGGTATAGTATTCTGCGGATATTACCCTGTTTCTGGAAGGGAAAAAAAAACTTTTCTGTCGTCGTACCAAATTTAACCGAAAATTTTTTTTCATTTTTGCCCACTGAAATATTCAAAATTTGATTATTATTTTTAGCACTTCAGCTTTGGAAAAGTTTTGATCTACAAACAGTAAAATGATAACAAGTGGTTGTTTTTGTGAATCATGAAGAGCGTGTACCGCAGAATCCAAAAACCATTGTACGAGTCGATGAATTTTCTCATTTCGTATTCCAGTCGATATTTTTCTGAAGCGCCTCTCAAAGTGACACTTGACGTTGGGTACCATCAAAACAACTACGAATTTAACGGGTCATGGCATCTTTTGTGCAGCTCTCGGTATCACCCTCTCGACTCAAGGTGTGCGTTACTCGAATGAAAGACAGAACAAAGGAAAAAAAAAAGAAGAAATAAAAAGTAAAGTAAACTAACCTTAAGCGTACCCTCGGAAGGGTAAACCAGGGGCGGTAGTAGGGGATCCAGGTTTCGAAATCGCTGACTCGCATGACCGTGGATGAATAACAGGAGCAGAGTGGAAAAAGATTTCTTCCCGAGCATTATTCGCGAGCGCGGAAAGAGGATATTTTGATTGTCCGAGAGCTAGAGTAAATAAGTTTGATACTACTGCCTCTTAGGGCGGTAAACCCGGGAGAGTGCCGAAATTTAAATTCAGCTCGTTCGCTCGACGCGCTGCTTTATTTCGGTCGCGGCTCTCTCGCTTGCTCACTCGCTAACGTCAAGACAAATATCGTATGAGGAAGGGAGAGGAATTACATTCCCCGCTCTGCAGCCTTACAAATTTACTCGAGCAGCAGCAGCTACGCGGCAGGATCGAGAGGAGACATTCTTTCCGTTTTTCAATTTAGAACCTTTTTTTTTTTTTTCTTTTTTTTCTTTTCGTTATTTACCCGGTAGTTTATTCGATTACTGCGAGGAAATTTCTTCACCTCGAGCCTTTGAATAAATAAAACCGAGGTACTTTTTCAATTACATTCTGCCTTTTATTTCATTTGATTTTTTTTTTTTTTTTTTTTTGTTAAAATACATTTTGACGATCTAATGTTTTTTGAATTTAATGAATTACAGCACGAGTCCGAAATACGTGAAACAAGTCACGATTCATGTTAAAAAATTAAATTTGCTTAAATAAATTTGTTCCTGGGCTTGGGCATGACTCGGAAAGAATAACTCGAGCGAATGTCTCGGGAGAAAAAAATGGTCGTAGGTTACTTTTGAAAAACTCTCGGCAGTTACGTCAACAAATGGAGAACGTCCCGATCTTAAAAAAAAAGAAAAAGTAAAATTTTAGAGGCTCCGGGGTTTAAAAGATCGAGGCACGATTGAAAAAACAAAATTCAATTAAGCGTTCCGGCCGCAAAGCGAGCGTCAAAAAATCAGGTCGAACGAAGGGGAATGCTCGGAAGGAAAGTTTTCTGGCCGACGCGCATACATCGGGGTGGGGCTGCTCCTGGTGGAACGTGGAATTTAAGCCGCCCCCGAAAAGAGAGGAGAACGTGCGTGACTCGGTGAAGTTTTAGCGGCGGGGGTGGAGGGTAAAGCTTTGACCCTGGAGAATGAACTGCGCGCCAGCCGCGTGCGACAACTTTTCCAGGGGGTGATACGAGAACAAATTGCTACACGCGATTACCGCCACCCACTTAATTTCAGCTTCTCGCCCCGTCTTGATAATCTGCAGCATTCCTGCTTCAATTTCACTTATCTCTTATTGTTTTTACTCTCGAGCTCGTTCCATTTTCATTTTTATTATCCAGCTGGTAACTTTTGCAAAGTTTTTTTATTTACCGAGACCACAGTTGTAATAAACCAAAAAGTTTTCTTGGATTATGAAATTTTTATTAGACAGGGGTTTTAGATGAAAAAAAAATTTTATTTTCAACATAATGATGGTTTCTTTTTTTTTTTTTTTTGCTGTTTTTAGGAACATACAAATAATTACAAGTAAAACAACAGTACGATTTTCCAAACTGTGTAAAAGTAAAGTTTGGGAGTAGCGGCAGCAGGGAGGGACCTCCCGCGCTCCCCAAAAGTTAGCCATCCGACCGCAGCAGCAGTGGTTTTAACCAAAGCCCGGGGCGACGATTTCCGTAAACGAGTCGAGGGGCGATTGGAGACAACTAACGTAAGCCGTTCCGCAGTCCTCGTCCCGGCGTCCCAAAAGCTCCGCTTCCACGTACGGATTTTCCTCCTCTATATCCTCTTCCTCCGAAGGTCTGCTGAAATCAACGATATTTTTAACCTTTTTTTTCAAAGGATAATTTTTCAAATAAAGTACCTGCGCTTCAACCTTCTTTACGTGGATTTGGGCCTTTGTGTGGCAGCCTGAATAAATCTTCCGTAAATATGTGCGAGTAAATCTTGACGGATGAAGTCGACCGAGTAATGCTCGCGAGAGCTTTGGCGTTTATTTATCGTGCAAATTTTGAAATAGGATTGGGCTGATTTAAGTAGAGTTCGAATTCGCGTTTTTATTTACCAAAGTTTATTGTATCGAGCTTATACAAGAGTTACGGTTTATAATAAAAACTTGTGTAAAAAATTTTAATTGTTTTTAATAACAGGTACTTCTGTAAATAAATAGTAAATCACATGATTAAAAAACCGCAATTTTTAAAATAAATCTTGCGTAATTCAATAATTATAAAGGTTGAATTAAGAGTCAAAATTATGAATAATGAAAAAAACTACATATTTGATCAGAGTTTACAACAAAAAAGTATGTATATATTCTTTCGTTAAAATTTGAATTTTTTGTTAGAAAACCATTTTCAAAAAATAATTAAAATTTAATTTTTTATCAAAATTTTGTAAATGAAATCAGTTCTTATTTAATTGAAAACTTTTTTACAGTTGAAATTTAAAAAACCTGTTTTTAGGGTAAACGAGTTGACGACGGATGCCAGTAGATAAGGTCCGAGTACGATCAGACAAGTGACACATTAAAAATTTTCATTTAAAAAAAAAGGAACGATCGAATCGTAAGGGAGAAAACAAAAGATAAGCTTATTTAATTTGTTATTTAATTAGAGAGGATGAACCTTGGCGATAAATGAAATCAACGAGTTTAAAATTTCGCTCGATCAACCGCAAAGCAGTTCAACTTCAAAAGGGTACGTATCCGCTCTTGTTGGAACGGAAATAAATCCAGTCGTCCCAATTGAATCGACATCCCTCAATATAATTGCCGCGCGTTTAATCGAATTACAATTCCCCAGTTCGTGCGGGTGGTGTGTTGAGCGAAGAGGTAAAAAAGAAAAAAAAAAAAAAAAGGAACTGTGAGGTAGAGATAAATGAAGGGTGATATCGATGGAAATCTCATAAGTTTAATCACCACGATTCGAGCGTCGATGGAATGGATTAGGTTTAGCCGAGGCACTTATAAAGCAGATAAGCCGCAAGGCGGTACTCACGTTAACAGCAGATGGACTATTTCCTCGATTACGTCTCGACGTCCGTCTTGGGCTCTGACGAGAGGTGTTTGAGCCAGCTCGCAGATAACCCTCTGCAGGCACTCTCTGCCGTTACTCCAACCGTGACTGAAACACCCAAAAATAACACCTCAAAATCATCTCATTCAACAAAGCATTATCATCCTATCAAAAACCGGATGTCTGCGCTTGACGTTTACGAAGGAGGATCTTGAGCCACTGTGATTGCTCTGGGTCTCAATTAATCCTTTGATCTTTGCTCGTTGTTATTATCGAAGAGCTGCTTTTAGGAATTTAATGTTTTTGCACCGCTGCCTCCTCTCTTCTTTCCCAAACTTGATTAATATACAACGGTTTTAATCAAGTTTTCTGGTAATTAGTTTTCCATTAGCCCTGAACTTTCATATACCAGGCAATTAGAGGCCCTTTATCTTTTTTTTTTTTTTTTTTTTTTTTTTAACGAATAGTTATAGTTACGCCGCTGTGATGCACTTTTTTTTTGTCTCCAACTACAGAGATGGATATTAACATAGATCGGAGGGGCCGAAAACTGGGTCAGATTTCATTTGAGATTGATGGTTTTGTTTCGTAATTTGAAAATAACCACCAAGCTCTAATTGAAAAAAATGACAGTTTACATTTCTCTTAAAAATCCAACGCTATCGATTGCTCCGACGTAATCCGCTGCATCATCGCTCACACCCCCTCCCCGACTTTTTTAAAAACAGCTTGCTTATTATGTCCCAGGATATTACTGCGATTCATCATGATAAATCACTTTTTTTATTTAACTATCAAAACTTTTTTTTATCGTTCTCGATTAACAAGTTAAATATAATAGATGATGATGAAAATAAAGTCTGAAAATCAAGTGAAAAATAGTGGGGTAAAAGTGCCCGTCAAAGATTGATTTACTGATTAGTTTTTTTTGAGAGTCTAATGGGTCAATGGATGAAATAAAATGGAGTGTTTATGTACGTACTCTTCGAGAAGCTCCTCCATGGCGAAATAAACGTTGTCCAGATCAAGAGAAGGCGTCGTCACTTGGCGTGCTGTGCGTGCGTGTACGAGCGTCGAGTCGAATTGGCTCAGGTTCCAGGGTAACGCGTAATTGAATTGAAATCCCGAGTTGAATCCTATTCCACCCTTTTTGTCCATTGCTATCGGCGTACCAACTCCGACTGTAAACTGCACGTAGGCAATTAGTACAGTTCATTAATTGTTTTATACGCTAAATGTTTATTCGGAAACTAATCAGAAGAGACAAAGATAAAATAAATAAAAAACTCTTTCAGAATCTGATACTTATAAACTAAAAAAATAATCATAGATCCAAGCCAGTGCGGTAAATAAATAAAATTTGGCGAAGCAAAATAAGAGCCTCTAATTGGCGATTAAAAAAAAGTAGATAGAATTTATTTATGCACGCGCGGCAGAACATAAACAGGCCAAGCTCGGCTCCAATTACGAGGGGACTCATCCGTGTCATTCATTATCCCCCGAGCTCTTAATAAGATTCTATGCCGCGCCGCGAGTAGACCGCGTAATGCCACTGGTTTAGCCTCAATACCGTCATTAGCCTTCTCCTCACTTATTTTACCGCGGCTCTCTTTGAACTACGATTTTTACCTCCTCCCTGTTGTTTCAGCTCGAAAATTCACGCGCGCATAACCGTTTCGTCAATTACCCTGCAAAATTTTTAGGAAGATAATTTGTAGAGTACCACACTCGTGCCAAATTTCAGGTTAATCTCAAGAGAATTGCCGCGGACTTTACAAAGGACGGGTTTCACAATGCTTCGTCGAGTAAAATGGAGAGGATCCTCCTCTCTTTTTGGAAACTCTTGCAAAATTCATTTCGTAATAGCTGTGCGCGCATAGTTAACAAACAATGGCCAACAAAAAGCTCTTATACGTCTCCATACCGTACTTCTATTATACATATTATAAGCTCACTTGCATTTTAAACTTATAAACCTTTCGAAAATTTTCACTTATTTGCCAAGCTGTTATTTTCAAAACTTATTGCAAGTTTATGAAAATTTTAAAAACTTTTTTGTGTAACTGCATATTTTTCGGACTTACACATTTGTTTAAGAATTTTGGCAGAAGTAATAAAACTCGTTGACCAGGTAACTATTCGTGTCATAGTAAGTCCTACTATTTTGCGCGAGCTTTTTTAAAAAACTTTCAAGATTTATTAAAATTTTTCATTCGGCCAACTTTATAATACCTTTCTACTAGACTATTCGATGAAAAACCTAAAAAATTCTTTAGTAAGAAGATTACTTGACGGATAAAAGCGAAAAAGTTTTTTCAATGGTTTGATTTATATTTATAAATTGAAACCTCTCGACAGGGTGCATTTATTATTTGAAAGAAGCTTGTAAGATAGAGAGAGGAAGGGAGAGAAAAACTTAACAGAGAAAACGCTGAAATTGGAAGGAACAATGGGGACGACGAAGATAAGACGGGAATAATAATGATGATCGAAGACGCTTACCTGAAAAAGGGTGGACTGAGGAAAGAGAAGAACAGGCTCGAAGTTGGCAAGGACCGAGGAAGCCGCAACTAGCGAGCAGCTGGTCACAAGAAAGAGACCCAGCAGTATCCTCATACCAGCGCCGGCAAAACCCATCGATACACGGTCTCAAAAGAGAGACTACTGCTGCAGTGCACCATCACCACCAGCTGCGCAAGTCCTTTTTTTCGTTTCTTCGTCTTCTTCCTCTAGTACTTCCTTCCTTCTTTTCTTTTATTTACCCCTTCCCCCTTTTTTCTTCTTCTTTCTTTCGTGGTAAGCCAAGCCAAATATTAGCTCGGTCGTTGACCCCGGGGAGTAAATCAAATTTCTTATACCATAATTTGAAAAAAGTAAATTACAAATTAGCGCAATCTTCCGGAACATACTATTTACAAGAAGTTTTTGTTACTTCTAATTGTTGATTGCTCATACTGTAATAGGTTGTTTTTATTTTCAAGTTACTATCATTTAACCGATCAGATATGAGGTGTAATTGAAAAGACCGAATTAATGTTAGCTAAAGTTTTTAAAGCACTTAGAGCATAAAAATAAGCATGTCTTGAAATTTTTAAACTGAAAATTTTACTCGAATTTGTAAAAATAATGCAAAACTACTTTTTTCTTTTTTTGTCACAATCTATTTACTCATCGGTTTCTTTTTTCTTAGTAGAATTTCATTATCATTATTATTGTAAAAGTTTTTTGTATTTAGGAACAGACGGAATTTTCAAATGAAATTTTTTTAAAAACATTTTTCAGCATATCTACACTGTAAAAAATAATTTCAGTAAAATTACCTTGATCATCGATATAAACTAACCAAAAATCGTAAATCTACATCGTTGAGGTATGTAATTTTACTGAAATTTGTAAATTTACATCGATCAACGATGTAAAAAGTAGGAACATGGACCAGTGGAGTGATTTTACTAAAATTTGTAAAGTTACAAATTTTGGTAAATCTACATCGATCAGCATGGTAATTTTACGCCAGAGTTCAGTTTGGTCGCTAAAAGTGAGGTTATGATAGTCGGACATAGAAAAAATTGGTCGATATTTTTATATTACCTCGATTAAACTATAAACAGTTTAATTCATGTAATTTAATATTCAAATAAAAAATATTATGTATATAATGTATATTTATTATTTTTATCATTAATATATCTCACTTTGAATTAATGAAAAAAACTTATTTGTAGGTTAGTTTACGGTTTTAAAATATGCGCGTAAACTTACTACGTTGATCGAGGTAAATTTACATGGCTGAGCGATGTTCTGGATTTTTACATCGTTGATCGAGGTAATTTTACGAAAAATATTTTTTACAGTATAGCGAAAAAATTTTACTATGATTTAAAATTTTGTTGTGATTAGTAAAGAATTGTTATGATTCAAGTCCTGATCGCCCAATCCACACTGACACTCAGGTCTGCTCACTACATTTATCTTAGCCAACGAAGCTGCTAAACTATAGTGTCCTACCCTACATCTATTTACAGTGGTGATAGCTTCCCTAAGCAAATCTAAGCCATGGAACCATGTAGTGAACACCCTTGAAAGTACCATCCATTATGATGCTAACCAGGGTGTCCACGTATGCTCCATTTCTACTAATAGCGTCGAAGTCAGATGCGGGCATCGACATCGAGAAATCCGGCTCGCGGCTAGCAGCTTGCTTCGCAAGTCGGTCGGTCTCCTCGTTTCCTCTGATACCACAGTGTGCTGGGACCCAAAAAATTTTTACTTCAAAACCGGTCTCAATGTGAAAACGATAGGCTAAATTCCTAATCATCAAAATATACGGGTTAGTTTTCGTGTTAAAAATACGGGCCTTAATGGCACTAAGCAGGCTGAGAGAGTCAGAGAGAACGATAAGGTCCCGATCCCTAAATCTGGACCCCATCTCTATAGCATCAAGTACAGCTATACTCTCCGCTGTAAAGATGGAAGCCCTGGGGTCAATACTCCTCGTTACCTCAACTTTGAAACCGGGTGACCAGCAAGCACAACCTACGGAGGGGTCATCAGATTTACTCCCGTCGGTGTACCAGACCCGGGACTCGCCCCTTAACAGGGCATCATTCAATATTTGATCCGGATTATTAACTCCAGATGGCGAGCATCCTAGCTCGACATTAACAGAGATCTCATAGACAAGGGCCTGGTAAGGGAAACAATAATGCATTGCTTGTCGCTCGGTCCTATAAACCGCATCGCCAAGGTGATTCACGCTCCTAATACACTTAAAGATAATTTTACTCTGAAACTTATTTTCATTTCTTTTCATTTGAATCTTATTTATAAACTTCTGCACCGACTTGTGAGCCGAGAGACCAGAGTTTGACATCACCCTATTGATGTATCTGCTACCTAAATAAAGCGCTCTATCCGTGAGCCTTATTAACTTCGATTCTGCTAAAAGTAAATTTTTAGGAGTACTGACCCTGAAACCATAGGCCAATCTGATTGCCTGGTTCTGAATTGACTTGATTTTCTCTCGCGCTTTGGCACGGGTGGGGAAGTAAATACACGAGCCACAATCAATCTTCGACCGTACGAAGCTCTTATAGAGGACTAACAGAGTGCTCGGGTCGGCTCCCCACCACGTGCCTCTGAAGAACTTAACTATGTTAAGCGCTCTGGAGCATCTACACTGTAACTTGCGAATGTGCGCATCAAAATTGAGTCTGTAATAGAAGGTAATGCCCAAGAACTTCGCCGTGCCACTGTAGTGTATCTTAGTCCCATTCACATCAATCTCGACTGATCCCGGCCTGACACCCAGCTGGTTAAAGTAGACCACAACGGTTTTGTTTGTATTTAATTTGAGGCCTAAATCCTCTAGATTACTCTTTATAATCCCGATGGCCCTTTCAATCAATCCACAACTAGAATCAAGAGAACCCTACTTACAATAAAGTGAGGTATCATCCACAAACTGTGACATGACGACGCTACTCGGCACACCCCTGCCAACTCAAATAGAGTATATATTAAAGAGGACGGCGTTAAGGCCTCCTCCTTGAGCAACTCCCTTGGTCATCACCCTGAAATTCTGGCCCATTCATTATAGATCCTTCTTCTAAAAGTGGCAAATTTAACGTACTCAACTATATTTCTGGAAATGCCAAGGTCAGCCAACTTCTGGAGAAGAATTTCAGGGTTTACATCATTGAAAGCGGAGCTGACGTCAAGGAAAGCGCAGAGCAGGCCCTTCTTAGCCGCGAACACCTCCTCACCAGCCAGAGTAAGGCCCACCAAGCTGTCAGCTGTTGACCTGTGTTTTCTGCATCCATTAAGAATATTAGGAATCAAATCATCGTGTTCAAGCCACCATTGTAGCTTATTTTTGATCATAGTCTCAAAAATTTTACAAGTGCAGCTGATGAGACTGATGGGCCTGACTCCGACTGGTTTACTTTAATCCATTTCTTTTTCAAAACCCTGCACGTATTCTAGACGTAACTCACGCTCGTAGAAAAATTAATCTTTTCCGCGAATTTTTTGAAGCCATCTCTCTTTTTCGACCTAAACAATCTCCTAGCCACCGTGGCTAGCCTCTTGTATTCAATGAAATCCAGAAAAGCTTTGGTAAACTTGAACCGTTTAAAGGCCGCGGTTCTAATTCGTTTTGCCCTCTCGCATTCGGAGTCCCACCAAGAAACTGGATTCCTATGTCTGGCATCTGACACTTTCCTCCTAGCCGGGGTGCAAGATTGCAGAACAGTAGTAACGAGGGTCATGAAAAAGAGATATTTATTACAGGCCGAGGCCTCCGAAAAATCCCTACTTAGAAACCTGTCATAACTCTCGTCAAGCTGCTCCCCAAACTTGCACCAATCAGTCTTTTTGGATTTTAGATTGAAAGTTCTTTTGCGATACACATTCTTAGTCACAGAGACCCCCACGTTCAAGGGGCAATGGTCGGAGCCCATAGCGTCATCGAGAACGTCGATATTGAGCCACCCGCCTAAATTAACCGAGGACAAAATCAAATCAATATTTGATTCGTTTCCACTTCTACAGTCGAAATGAGTTATTGTATTCATATTATGAACTATTAAATTAAAGCGCTCAATAGACTCGAGTAGGCGTGCGCCATCATTGTCGACCTCGCAATTCCAGTAGGGATGATGCGAGTTAAAATCACCCACAATCAGGGTGTTACAATCATAATCCACATCAGCAAAGACACGATCCCACTGATCTTGCGTCAGCGCTGAATAATATCGATTGGTGGACTTACATTGGTCATTTTGATACCCGCACGCTCTACTTCACTGGTGTTTCCTTGAAACCGTCGAATTTCATGAAAGGATAGGTGATTCTGCACTAAGAAGACGATGCCTCCGCCGTCCCTCTCAATCCTGTCTCTCCGGAAGACCTTGAAGCCAGGAATGTGAAAATTGACTCCAGGTTTCAGCCATGATTCTACACATATTAAAATGTCAATATTGTTCGTAAACTCACTTATTTCAGTTTGTCTTATCTTGACACTGCGTGCGTTCCAAAAAACAATTCTTAAATCACAGTTATGGTACTCGTCCTGTGGTGCTGCCCTTTGCATGATGAGTGGCGGCCTAGAATGATTGCTGGGCTTACTAGACTTAGAATTTATCCGCCTTATAATGATACTATATTTTTGTATAAACCTACGAAACAACTGTGTAAAATATTAATTAAGTACCTCAATGATTGTAAACTCAAGATATAGATTCGTTTATACTTTATGAAGCAGATTAATTTATCCTTGATTTATATCTATCTATTATATTTATATATATTTACACTTATAATTATTGTATGCATAAAAATCATATTGGTTAATAAATGCAATTAATAAAAGAATTGTTATCATAAGTTTTTGAGTTTTCAACTAAATAAAAAGCATAACTCTGCTCAGTAAGCTGATTACACATTATAATAATTTCTAGGGGTTCCCTCGGATCCACTGCTCGCTCCGCTCGCTAACCCCCCAAATTTAATTCATAATTATGAACATTATTTTGAATTTAAAAAAAAAAATTATAGGATTACTGAAAAATTGTTCCATATAAAAAATGTTCTATCTTCTTACCTTAAAATTCACCTTCGTCTCTTTTTTTTCGGTTATCAGACGAAAATATAAATTATCGAACTTGTTCGGGAAAGGGTTTTAGCCTCCGAACTCCTTCGGAAAAACCCTTGCCCAACCACGCTGGCAATTTACTGTTTAAATAATTCAAAAATCATCAAATCTTTCAGTATACTGGTTGATCTTAATCAAGACCCTTTTTCATGTCGCGTATGGCGTCATATCAGTTAACACGTAGCATTAGCAGAACGTTAATAAAAATTTAAAGTAACATTTGTAAAAAAAAGGTCGATTTTAAGGATAAACAAGTAAGGTTTTTTTTTCGTTTTTACACCGTGTTTTTGTTAATTTTCGAAAATTGAAGACACAATTTTGAGGATCTAAAAAAAAATAGTACTTTTCATGCAGGTACTGAAAGAACAGTCGGAAATTGGAATTAGGAGCAGACAGTTATCGCAGCGAGCGTAGCGAGACGCTGCTCCTAGCTCAAACTTTTGACTGTTTTTTAACAGTACCTGCGTAAACAATACTTTTTTTGCTACTAATTGCTACGCGGCTCTTTTTACAGTTCGGTCAACAAATACAAGTATATTTTAATCAAAAACAACAATGAAAAATAGCTAGTTTGGCTCATGCCATATTTCACAACAGATCAACGATCTACTGCGCAGCTTCCTAACTACACACACTCATACTCATATGTTGCGCCTGCGTTGTGAGACATATATTGGTGCGTAACCCGGTGCGTAAGATAAGAGATACTCGTGCTTTGTATAGCTATAGATTTATGTCCGTGAAAAATGACACGCATGCGCATTGATAATCGGTACTGCCGTAAAAAAACCCCTTTAAAACGGCCGTGACTATTGTAAAAATTTTGATGCCGCGAAAACAGGCTCTACACTACCGACAGACCAACTGTGAAAAGAGCCGCGGAGCGGTTAGTAGCATAAAAAGCAATTATATTATAAGGAGATTATAGGGAGAAAAACCTAATTTAAAATGAAATTTAATATTTTAATGTAAGAAAAATTTACCTCCTGTACGTGATTCTGTACACAGAAACAAAGTTGACGTCAATAAATTTTGAATGTGTCTGCATGAATGAATATAAAAGACAGAATCTCAAGTCTCAATGAATTATTTTGAATTCCAGTTATGAAAAGAGCACGAATTCAGGAAGAGCTAAAAAAATCTTACGCCTCGTTTAGTCGAGCAATCTGATTCATCGACGTGAGTTTACAGGAGCTGGGAAGTCCACACTCGTAAAATTCAGGCTTTTGAAAATTCAACAGACTGTTTTTATTCCATTTGATGATGTACACACGCGAACTGCTTTGATGCAGCTTGCTTTTGAAAAAACGAAAAAAAAAAAAAGAAAAAGATAGCAGGAAGAGAGAGGTTTAAAAGCTGAAGTAACTTTGAAAAAACTGAAATTTCTCGCTGGATGAATTATAATTTTGACGCTTCCAAATAACCCGTTGATAATTCAGTCACAATTTCGTCCAGTTGTAATTAGGCTCAAATTTAAACTTTGTTAATTTTGCAGAATTTTTTTCAGACCGATAGAGGGCGAAAAATATAGCTTTAGCTCGGAAAGTTGCCACGTTTAATAAGGGTAAAAAGCAAAGGGAGGAAGCAGCTGCCAGGAAAGAGAGACCTCGACGCATCTTCTCTCATTTCCTTTTGAATTTCCGCGAGCCCCCGCCGAACGCCGGAAGTAAATCAGGATGCGCTCGTTATTTGGCGCCAATCGGTTGTCAACGCACTTTCCCTCCTCTTTCCTCCGTTCGATCACTACAATTCTCCCTCATTATATTACGCTTTAGAAATTTTTTACATCGTTTGTCACTCAAATTTTTTCAATTCATTATGACCCCAAAATATATTCAATTAATTTTTTAAATGATTTTGATCATTTCGTGAATATTGTGTATATGAATTGCAACGAAAAATCACATATATATACAACTCTCAATGATTTGATTTTTGATCAATCACATTTACATCACTAAAACTGTCAAAAATTTATCATTTCTCATCAATATAAAAAAAAATTTTTTTGTTAAAGTAGTGCTTGTTTAACACACCGTAAATGAACAGAAAAAATCTGTTCTTACTGCAAAAAAATTATTTCACGCTCTTGCGAATTATAAAAAGTAGTGAACAAAGCAATTGAATGTCAATAAGAAATCAATTTGAAAGTTTTTTGTTAATTAAAATAAAGAATATTTAGAGTGAAAAATTTTCAGAACTTCAGCAAAAAAAAAGTTCTTTTATTAATTATTAAAAAACTTAAAAAACTCTGTTCTTGTCATTTTAACCCCAAGTTTTGTTTTCCAGTATAATTTATAAATGTACGTACGTAATAAAATATAAAAATACTTCTGTTAAC
This sequence comes from Encarsia formosa, assembly GCA_038277355.1. Taxonomy (NCBI): domain Eukaryota; kingdom Metazoa; phylum Arthropoda; class Insecta; order Hymenoptera; family Aphelinidae; genus Encarsia; species Encarsia formosa. Next base: position 17,192,244 of record CM076185.1, read on the forward strand.
GCTATTATTTAGTTATGTCATAGATCAAAATAAGATTGATAAAGATCTGCACGGAAGGGGCAGCTGTCTCAGGCTCGTGATTTAAATAATATATAATGGTCACATACGAAACTCTCAGGGTGAAATTACATGGGATATTTTTTGGCCAGCCAAAGCTCAAGTGGCCGCGCGAACTTTCAAAACTCAATTTTTTATTTTATAAAAAATTTTTTTTAAATTAATTAAAGGTAAAAATCAGTTATTAAATGTTTTAATATTCGTAAATCGTAATAAATATACTAAAGTAATGTTTCATGTTACACAAATAAATAATTAGTATTGGAATAATTGAGCTGGGAATCCCAGTAACATAACCTGAGATAATCTTGATTTTAGGTTATGTTGCTGAAATTACAGTATTAGTGAGTTTAGCGTGAATATTTACTCTGCATCATGCATAATCATTTAATTACTGTTTGTGTTTAACTAAAAAAACCATTTTTTTCTTAGACAGTAATTGAAACAAATTTTTTAAATTAATTAATGATTCAAATTTTAAATTTCGCGCAATGCCAAAGTGCCAAAGGTCAGCCAAGGTGACTCCCATGTAATTTCACTCTCATATGAATATTTGCGTTCAAAAAGTAAACAGAAGTGACGACTCACACGTTAACTTCAAAAAATTTATCATAATTTTTTTTTATTCAAAATTTTAAAATATTATCTTTATTAATAAAATAAATTAATGTTGAAAACTCTTTAAATAGAAATTTAAAATCTCCACTTGGTGCCGTATATTCGGTGCTTTAGAAAATGGAAGACATTTTTCTGACCATTATCTTGAAAAATCTGAAAAAATTTAAGCAGTTAATTTTTGTTTAAATGCGTCGCATATTTTTTGTTTAATAGTGAAGTGTTTGACTCAGACTTTTTAAATCGCAATTTTAAGGTTGAATAGACCAAATCGTTTGAAGCTTGTGTCAAAAATAATTTTCAAAAATATGATAGAACAAAATTTTTCCGCAAATCGCATGTTTCTTGTAGCCTTCTTAGGTTTTGAGATATGAATAGAAATTGAAAAATCACTATTTTAGACCCTAGGGTTCCTAAAAAGTGGATAGAAAGTTGCTGGTTGAGCCAAAAAATTTCTAATTAATGCTCTTTCGAATGATATATGTATATTGTAGAGATTTGCCATGGGAGCCGCTTCGATTATTGGGTTCAAAAGTGCCGTCGTAGTGGCGGTGAGGTTACGTGGTTCCTGTGTTCTGTTGAGTTCAGAATTCTTATCGGTAGCCATGTTGAAAAATAGATATTATAAATCATGCCAGCAGATTGTACAAACAATATATTGCTTTCCTCAATTCGACTGCATTTTTGAAGCCATTCATTGTCTAGTTTTAGATGTACTGTAAATTAAGATCAAAAAGTATGTAGATTATAATTGAAGGAGTTGCTCTCTGCATTGCTATAGATTCAATGCGGTGAAATTCAGACAAGCTTTAGTTATTTCGAAAAAAAATCTACTTTTCATAAGTAATACATCGAACTGAGAAACCGCGACGTTGTTACAATAAACGTACACTTTAAGCTAGAAAAATGATAATACAAGTAAAATTTGTCGGATAAATGAATCGAAACTTTAAAAAATGTGAGGATTAACGCATAGATAGTGTAAAAAGTGAACTAGAAGTGATCAAACTAAAACTAAAATTGATCAAGCTTTAGAGTTGATCCGGCAGCTGAAAGCTCCGCTACACTTGTCTATTCCACTCTTGCTCGTTACCCAGGGTGCTTTTAGCATAGAAAGGATTTCTTCTTTCCTGTACTGTATCAATCGAGGAAGACGCTGAGGAAAAGCCTTTTAGTCAAAAAACCGATAATCCTTGCCAGCACGCTTGGTTGGTTTAAGAAAAAAAAAAGCCCTGGCTGCCATGCTTGTTTGTTTTATTTTTCCTTCAACAGCTGCTGTCCTCTTGCATTCCCTTTATGAATTCAATGCGCAATTATCGTCGTAGAAAAACTTTTCGTCCCCGCGTCACGCAAATCAAATTGCTTATTTCAACGGCTGTTTGATCGACCTAGTTTTCCAAAATTTAATTTAACGCTCGAGAGTTGAACTTTTTTTTAGACCAAGTTTTGAATATTACATTTGAGGAAAATGTAAGTCTTTTTTTTTCTTTTTTTTAAGTCTTTCAGGTTTTAATAAAATTTATTTACTATTTTTTTATTTTTATTTTATCTTAGAAAGACTTTTTTTTGGAATTAAATCTCTTCACCCATTGAAGTGGAAAAAGCTTTACGGAAATCAAAGTCCCTTTGAGTCTCGGACAAGGCATGCAGTTTTTAAAATTATTTTTTCCGCTTTTGAAAAATTGCTCTTAATTTACGTAATTGTGGTATACATGCAGAGCCCACAAAGAGGTTTTTCATTTTCTTTATTGAATTTTTTTAAAACTAACTCAAAGAAAAGTGAAGTAAAACAACTCATTAATTAGTGTTTTGTCATGTCGGACGGATTTAAGTTTTTACTTAGCTGAGACACACACATAAAACCATTGTTTTAGATCCCTCGTAAAGATGTGGGTCACTCTCGCCCTGTCATAAACTTATTCCGCAAGCGCTGCTTGCATAAAGTATTTTAATTCATACTTTTGCACCAAATTATATATTTTTGTTGTATTTTAAAAGATCGCACGCATATGCGATTTTATTGTATACATGGAAAATAAATGCAATATAATGCACTTAAAATTTACATATTATTCTTTGTGAAACCTTACAAACTTAATAATGCAAGTTTACTATTTGTTTTGTAAGAAACCAAAAATTTATTACAAATACAATTTTTTAATTTATGATTAAAAAAAAAAAAAAAAAAAAAAATCGTCAGAATAAATATAGTTAATTTAATAATTTATGATTAAAAAAAAAAAAAAAAAAAAAAAATCGTCAGAATAAATATAGTTAATTTAATAAATAAAATAATTTAATTGCAATTATACATAAAATTTTAAAAATTCTTAGTTTATCTGAAGCACTAAGTAATAAAGTAATAAGGAAAGTGTGAAGTTAATTTTTAATAGATTTTTAGCTATTAAATTAGAGCTCTGTGCAGATTACTCAGTTAGTTATTCTTGCATTACTCAATAATCTCATCTTATTCTAATATGATATTTATTTAAACTCATTTTTTTATTTGAACTTGTCTGAAATACGATTAACTTTAACTCAAAGTTGAATTCCTTAAACTACCTAGAGTGTGTTCTTACATGAAATAAGAATATATTTGGTTGGCATGACCCCATTTAATCTTTTAAATGTTATCGAATGCATCTATACATATATAAAGGGATAAAATAAAAATTTTATAACTTTTCTTGGTACGTATTTTATTTATATTTTATTTTTTTCCAAACAGATGTTGAAGAACATCTACACTTTTAAAGTTTTCATAAGACCCGATCGGGTGTCAGTTTCATAGTTATTATTAAAAAGCTCTAACAAGCTTGAAGCAGGTGTAAACGAGGATGGTTAGAGTCTCATCTCGGGATGAATAATTGATCGGTAGCGATATCCACATATCTCACGATATCCTGGCAAGTTTAAGCCCTGAATTAAGCACCAGCCAGTAGTATCTGCACTCTAAAAGCCCGCGCCCACGCCCCAATATAGTTTAAGTAACCTATCCCCCCCCCCCCGCTTTACCCTCTCTTCAGCCAGGCTGCGAGCTTTTCGACTTTCAACTTATTGATGTCGAGCCGTTACAGTTTGCGTGTCGAGCATCCCGAAACTATCGAACTCCGTTTACTCCCAAAGTGCAGCGGCATCGCTCGAATTACCGTCCACGAACACTCGTCGTTCTCTCTCGGGCGGCCTCCTGCACGCGTGTGTTTTTCAAAAGCCGCTGCTGCTGCTGCTTCAACCGTCTACATATTATGAATTTTTCTACGCGGACTCCTATAAACGCTATTTTTTACGTTTTCTTTTAACAATTTGTTTGGCAGAGAGCTTCAATTTTTTTTCAGAACGGATCATTACTTTTTAATTATTAATGATTATTATTATTAAAGTTAAGAAACGTTAGGTGAGATCGGGGCTTTTTTAAAGAAAATCGTATAAATCTCATGAACAGTATAAATTGATTTACGAGCTGCTTTCAAAAAAAAAAAAGCAAAGAATAAATCTTGATAAACATTACTCTAATACTATCTACCAGAAAAAAGAGGGAAAAAACCATAAATTGAACGAAAAAGTGATGAATTGTACTTTTATTAGAGAGATAAGAGTTAAAAAATATAGATTGTTAAAAAAAAAAAAAAAAATTAATAAAAAAAAAAGGCAGCGCAGGCCCTCCAAGAGTGATCAACGAGATACTCATCGATCGATCTAATCAAAGCGATCACGTGATCGAAGGACGACATCGGGAGTCGTCGCGTCTAGGTGCGGGCGCGAAAAGACGTCGAGAAGGCTCTTGCGGCAGTCCGGGTACAGGGCGTGGCAGTTATCCCCGTCGAGCTTGTGCATCTGGAGCTTGCCCTTGCGCTCGGCCTCCCTGTACTCCTTGAACGCGAGCTCCTCCTCCTCCGGTTCAACGCTCGAAGACGGCCTGAAATCAGAGAAAGGTCGGCGATAAGGATTTCGGTTTGTCTACCGGCGGCGGCGGCGGCGGCCTACCAACGCATTATTCGTCTCGGGCGGTGGCTGCCGCCGCCGCTGCATGCAGGGCGGGTTGGGCGCGCCGCGCCGCCACCGCCAATCGATACGCGGCGCGCGCGCAAAGCTCTTTCTCCCTTTCGCGAATTAAAACTCACGTGAGGAAGGTCTGGAGGAGCTGGTGCATCAGGCCCCCCGAGCTCGAGTCGAAGGGCGCGCTCGCGGCCTCGCATATGGCCCTGAGCACGCAGCCCCGACCCGAGCCGAAGTCCAGCCGGTCCAGGAAGTGCCCGAGACTCTTGTAGAGACTCCACCGGCTCCGAGAAGTTGCGTTGCTGCTATTGTCCCCAGGTGCGGCCGCTGGCGGATTGTACACGCTCGAGTTTGTCGGCAGGTTGTACATAAACTTGGCGAAGGCGCCCACGATCACGCTCTCGCGGTCCAGCTGAAGCGGCGTGCCCAGTCCGAAGATAAGCTTTGAAACCAGTGAAACAGGGTTTTTGAAAAAAAAGAAAAAAAAAGTCAAATGAAATCTCTTGGCTTTCAAAATAGATGGATGGTTTTAGCGGAGAGTACGTTGGTAGTTCGAGATGATGTGGGTGGAATTATTAAAAGGGCGTTCGCTCGCTTTAACCCCGATGAATAATGAAGACTCGGGAGGTGGATTAGCGCCGTAAAAAGGTTTATAATAGCACCGTTCGTGTGAATACGTACCAGCAGAGTCGACGGCTGGGGGTAAACCAAGGGAGTTCGCTTAACACGCTCCTTATCGCTCGCGACCGACAGCTGACCGCAAAAGGACACAACGACGAGGACCAACGGGAGAAGTCTCATGGCGAACCGGTGCGGCCGCTACAGGACGACCGACGCGTTTAATGCTCCCTGACGCTCGCCATCTAGAACAAACTCAATTACTTAGCGCTCCGTTAAACCAGCTCCGACTCCCTCCCTTTTTTTTCTTTTTTTTATCTCCCGTTCGTTTACCCAACGGACGTTCTTACGAGGTATATTTCAGTAACCAGAATGGCGGAGTTTTACTTTCTCATTAAACCCTCATTTTTTCGATTCCGCGCTAACAAAACGGACCACCTTTTTTAAAAATACAGAAAATTTTTTCGGTTTAAAGTTACGGAGAAATGAAAAAAAAAAAGTCGGCTTAATATGATTTATTGCGGAAGAGAGAAAAGTTTCGTGCGAGGCAAAAAGTCCACAACAGATAGTACTAAAGTGAAGGAGATCTAAAATATCTGAACGATGCGGGAAGGAGGCGAACGGCTCATCTTCTCTTTTAGCACTCTCTTATCTTTTCTCGAAGATTGAATCAAGCGCGCCGCAACGGCTTATGACGCGCGAGCGCTCGAGGATAGAAACGAATCTTATATTTATGGCCTTCCGGCTCGTTTCGAATCGAGTTGAAAGACCGCGCTCCTCGCGCTAATCAAAATTCCTCGTGACGAATCTCGGTTATGTAGTCCAAGAAATTAGCCGGGCACTCGGTGAATGAACGAGCGCACTTGGTTGGCTCTCCCCGAAGACCCATTGACTCGGCCGCCAGGTACTCCTGATCCATCGGCTCCAGGTACGACTCTCCGGTACTCGAAGGCCTTAAATAACAAAAACAATATGATTTATGAAAATTTTTTTTTTCATATGTTTTAAGGCTAACGAAATTTCATTCAGATTTATCATGTTGTACCAAAAATTTTGGCCGAGCGCCAAATTGTTAATTTGGCCTTTTGAATAATTGTAAAATGTTTATTCGCGAAACAAATTCGTTGAATTTAATAGCCAGGGCACCTAAAGGACTTTTGAAAACAAATTAAGTCCAACTTTTGATTTAAAACATTCATGAAAAATTCGTTAGCAGCTTTTAAGAAACTAAATTCATTGGACAACCCTTTTTTTTGTTTTTCATGATTTCAAAAATTTCATGTGTTTCTCAGCGCTGAATGAAAAAAAGCAAGAAAACAGAAAAAAAAATTTTTAAAGGAGAATGTAGACTCATACACAATTATAGAAAAAAAAAAAATGGGTTAAGATATAAATGCAAGTAAACTATGACTGTCAAGTTTTCGTAGAATGTTTTTCCGAATGGCCAAGAGAGCACTACAGTGAAAAGAGTCATTGTTCCTTTCTTCCTTCCACTACTCCTGCATTCAGTAAAAACAGGCTTTATATTTCTTCTCTTAGCATTGTAGGTACATCTTTGAAAAAAAAGGGATAAAAACCAGAAAAAAATATGACATTTAAAATTGTGCCTGGATATAGATAAAATTTCATACGTACGTGAAAAAAAGATGCAGCAGCTGAGCGGTGATGCTGCCGTGAGGGTCGAAGGGCGTAGCCGCTGCCTCGCAAATGGCCCTCAACATGCAAGCTTTGCCGGCTGATATCATCCTGTATAGCTCGTACCGGCCTATTACATTGTGACCTGAAATTTTTTATAAACTGTATTAGATCCTTCCAACTTGCTTCCCCCCATTGTTCTCTCCGACGGTATAATATTTTAATACAAGAATTTCTCTTCATTTTTATGCAAGGAGTCGTTCCTTTTGTACCAACCTATTGTATTCTTTACGTTTAGAAAAAAAAGTAATAATTCTGTATGTATATATATTACCGTTTAGTGAGCCCTCCGTTGATCTTTGGTAGCGTATGTAAGATTGCGACAGCATAGAAGAGTTGTATGGAAGGAAGTAATTTGCTTTTAAAACGTAACCTATGATCGTACTAACGTCAACCTCCATTGGTATACCCAGGCCCAATATCAACTGTAATCAAAAATTTTTATTTTTTATTTTCGTTATTTAAAAAAAAATTATCTCAACTTTATAAAATAAACTATCAACGCTGAATCGATTTTTTTTAATTAAAAAAGTATTTTATAATTTCCGGGTAAAAAGTTCTTTTTTTTTGTTGAGTTTTTTTTTTTTTTCTTTTTTACTCACTTTTTTTCTGTAATTTTCCCCTGACTGAAAATATACTTTTATTTTCAGCTGTGAAGCACATGGTCAGTTTATTTAATTTCTTAAGTTAAAAATTTTTATATTTTTCCAGCTCTACGTTAGTTGTTTTAAAAAGTTATTCTTTTAAATGACGTAACTTTTATCACGCTGTTACGAAAAAAAAAAGAAACTTTTTTTGTTGTTGAAAATACACAACTCGTACGGTATAATTTTTACAGGTCGCTGTGAACACGAATTTTTACTTGTTCTACGAAAATTTTCCCTTCAAAGTTGCAGACGTCAAATCGTAGGAACAAAGTGTGCCATTCTCATGCAGATTTTAGGGTAGGAAACCCGAAAGACAAATTTGAAAATAGTGCTAGAGTGTATATTTGTGTTTATTTTACAGGTCGGTAAAAATGCTAAACTTTCATGTCATGCTCGGGGGGGGGGGGGGGGGGGGGATTCCAAAAATATGGTTTCTACACTATTCTGAATAAAAATGAAAAAAAAAGGGTCGAAGCAAGGTCCTGAAAATTAAAATGAGTTTTGATTTACATACTTCTCGCTTACTTTGAAAACTTTCTTGAAAATATTTTCAGCACTTTGTGAAGAGTTTCGCGAATAAAACTCGGAAGAGAAAATTTTAGAAAAAGTCGTGGCTTACGTGTAGGGCTGTTCGAGACTCGAGACTTTTCTCGGTCTCGGTCTCGGTATCGGTCCGAGACCGAGACCGATACCGAGACGAGACTGAGCAGCCGAGAGTCTCGGTCTCGGTTAGTAATATCGGTTTTAATAAGAACCTTTTTCAACACAGCAACATTCGTTCTTAGAAATATTATCAGAAACAATATCACTTTCGGTCGAATGTCCTCGATTTATGATCGATGCGAATGGTCGTAAATGTTCAAAATTTGAATAACTGTTAAAATTGAAATGTTGAATACTTTGTTATTAAGAATTTTTTTGCCATCGTTTTTTGGATAATTGAATACTTTGTTTCAATAAATAGATAAAATTTCTTTGTAGAATTCTATAAAATAAAATGAGAGTTCTAACAAAAAAAAATATCAAACAGAACTTACAAGGAGAGGTCACACCCTCCGGGTCACCGATCTTGACGAAACTTTGGGGATCGTTTTCTTATACCAAAAGATGAAGAAATCTACCAATCATCCCGTCTAATGGGCCTTTTATACCTAGTTCCTACATAGCTTATATCGTATTTTTAGCTCTTTTTGGGTTTTTTTGCGAATTTTCAAAAAATTCCTGTTCGTAGCCTATTGCACTTACAAAATTCTGCAACCCCGCATTTTTTTTGTTTTTTCATCTTCTTTTGAGAAAAAATATTTTTAAATCTAATTTTGAAGAAATAGTCCATGTAAAATTAAGGTAATCAAAAGCATTTTTTTACTGTTTTTTTGGTTTTATGAACTTAAACTGTACGTCGTCAGCCTTATCAAAATTATGTCTAAAAATATTTTTTCTAAAAAATTCATAAAAAAACAAAGAAAATGCGGGGTTGCAGAATTCTGTAAGTGCAATAGGCTTTGAGCAGGAATTTTTTGAAAATCAGCTTGTTTTGACACTTTTAACACTTTAGTGCGACTTTTGTGGTTATTTGTGCCAATTTTCAAAAAATTCCTGCTCAAAGCCTATCGCACTTACAGAATTCTGCAACCCCGCATTTTCTTTGTTTTTTTATGATTTTTTTAGAAAAAATATTTTTAGACATAATTTTGATAAGGCTGACGACGTACAGTTTAAGTTCATAAAACCAAAAAAACAGTAAAAAAATGCTTTTGATTACCTTAATTTTACATGGACTATTTCTTCAAAATTAGATTTAAAAATATTTTTTCTCAAAAGAAGATGAAAAAACAAAAAAAAATGCGGGGTTGCAGAATTTTGTAAGTGCAATAGGCTACGAACAGGAATTTTTTGAAAATTCGCAAAAAAACCCAAAAAGAGCTAAAAATACGATATAAGCTATGTAGGAACTAGGTATAAAAGGCCCATTAGACGGGATGATTGGTAGATTTCTTCATCTTTTGGTATAAGAAAACGATCCCCAAAGTTTCGTCAAGATCGGTGACCCGGAGGGTGTGACCTCTCCTTGTTAGTTCCAGGTTGCAAAAAATATGTGATGAATTAAGTGTTGTTATTATTTATGTACAGGTTAATTGCAATTAAAATTTTCAGAGCACTTTCTCATTTACCTTCCTTTTTTTTGAAACTAAAAATAAAAATTATTGTTTATTTATTTTCAGGATTAAAAATTTGATGGCTCTTATTAAAAATTCAGCACTTGCATGCCACTTGAGACTAGTTTGATAAAAACAGTTATTTATTTATTTATTTAAATAATTTTTTAATTTAGCTTTCAGATTAATAAAATTGTCACGACCGATACCGAGACTATACCGAGACCGAGACCGAGAACGAGACCGGTAAAATTTTTCAAGACCGAGACCGAGAACGAGACCGGTAAAATTTTTCGAGACCGAGACCGAGACCGGATAAAAGTCTCGTATCGTCTCGTCTCAAACAGCCCTACTTACGTGGTTCTTCGAAAACGAATTATCTATCTAAAAAATGCACAAGGATGATGAGACCGTGGTTCAAATTGGTTTTAAAGTTAGAGTTTAAAAAGCGGTTTGAAGCGACTAATTGAGTGAAAAAAAAAAAAAAAAAAATAGGCTCTTTGGGAATAAAGAAGAAGAGAATATTAACCTGAACTTTGGTGGGCGCCCAGTCACCCGGAGGCGGGTAGACCAAATATCTCGGAGCAGCACCGGTGGGTTCCACGAGTGCCGCGGTGACGAGAAAGAGATGAAGGTTTACAAAGCAAGCTGCCACTGCTGCGTCAAAAGCCGGGGCTAATCGCATTCTCACTCCTAGCCGCTGACGTTGGCGGCGGTGGCGGTGCTCTTACACGGCCGCTTCTCATTTCCTCATCCTTGGACCACCGCGTTTATTTAATACCTCTTATCCTTCCTTTTAACAGCTTTATTAGCGTGCTTTCGATAAACCGGTATGGTGAGCCGACTATTTTAAACATTTTTTTCTTTAAAAATATTTAAAAAATTTTTTTATTTACAAATCAAGTGCTTATCTCAACGAAAAAATTCCACGGAATCATTTTTTATAAAGTTACATTACATATTATTATTAGGTAAGGACAACTGAAATATTTTAGCACTCACATGTATAACTAAAATGTGTTGGCGAATTTTTCGAAAAAAATTTATGATTTGTTAGGTACTTACTAATCGAACAAACCGATAATTGTGGTCTTATTGGACGGAACAACGAAAATAGTACATTTCGATACAGGTCGGAGAGGGCTGATTTGCCCATCCGAGAGGTCCGCAATGAGGTTGGGCATCAACCCTCTACGACCGCATTTCGAAATGTTTTTTTCCGCATTAGACACCGAAAACAAGGGCTGAAGGTCCGATTTTGAATGCAGAAAAAGGACTATTCTATCAAATTATTGATGTTTGTACAAGAAATGTTGTATACGATAATTTCTTGCAAAACGAAACTACCGAAACTAACTATTTATAATAAAACTTACAGGCAATATTGTAGGAAGTTTATTTTTAAGAAGTTTACGTGACTGAAAGGAAACTCTTTTTAAGTTAAAGTTTAAAAACACGTGTATTATATATACGTTACCCTACTTGCATCCTATTTACAACCTCCGTGAAACTAACTTATCAAAAAAGCATAAGAAAGTTTTTAAAAGTAGAAAAATTTTGCAGAAAAATCTCGAAAAAAAATCCATTGTAAAAGATTATTTGGTGTTTCATCGCATCGTTACTCGAATAAGAAAAAACCTAAATCTTAAGAAAAAATCACAGCTTGTAAAATGCCAATCTCAATGAAATCGTAGTTGTGAAATACAGTTTTTAGTTAATTTTTAGAAAATATTTGTGCTGGCAGAGATCTGGAACTTTGCATGACCATATTTATAATAAGGTAAGTGTGTCTAATATGGCCACCCCCTTAAATTTGAACTGTATACTTGGGATGTTACTACTAAATGATCAAAATGGCTCGAATACTTTAAATTAACCAGAAATAAAGCTTGGGAGTATATATAAGGCCGTATTTGGCAAAATTTATTCCAAAAAGTTAATTTTAAAACGTTTTTTTGCTTTATTTTTCTGAAAAAATTTATAGTTCGTTGGTAAAGCTCATTAGAAAGTAAATAGTCACAGAATTTTTGTCTTTTTTCATTAATTTCTGGTAAAAATTCTTCCAGGGCCTGAAATAAACCAATGGATAAAAATAAAAGACATAGCTGAGGAGGTAGCCATATTAGGTGACTAACTTTTGGTATCTCAAAAAATTATGTTTTGGTAAATTCAATACTTTGGTCCAACTAATTGAAAAGGTCTCATTGGAAATTTCTTGCTGGATCAAGCTTTAAAATGAGATCTTGAACGTTAAAAAATATCAATTTGGTGAGACACAGCATACATTCATGCTTAGCATGGCCATATTAGACATACCTATCTTATTTTAAAGAATTTGAATTTCAGGTAAACAATCACTGGAAAAAATGGTGGTTAATTGAAAGTAAATAAAATTCTGACGTTTTATTACAGAAACCGAGCGGCGAGACCAGGTTGGGTGAAAATATTTATTCTTGCAGTATTAATTAAACTTAACATTATTGAAAAAACTATCAATTTATGAGTCTAAGAACATTTTAAAGTTACAATTATGTGTCTTAATCGATTAAATATTTAGAAATCGGTTTTTTAAATTTTATAATTTCTTACTCAAAAAATTCAGTTAAACTTAGTTTTAATGTTATGTTTATCTACTTCTTTATTTATGTAAGAGGATTTTTTTAATACTTTTGGCACAAGTACGTCGCAACTGGGAGGTATGCCAATTACTATTCGAATATTTTTATATTTTTTAGATGTCGTAAATTTTTATGACGTTAAATTATAAATCAATCCTACCTTCTCACCTTACTAATGCTTAAAAGTATAAAACCATTCTTTTTGTGTTAAAATAACAAAACACATTGACCAAAAATAACGATTTGGTTTCGATAATTTATATCAACAGTATCTTGAGAGAATTCGTGGACTTTGCGTCATTAAAATTAATTGTAGGAAAAGCTGATAATAAACTCTTGAATATTTCGTTGTAATGGAGTTTCGTCGATGATTACGGTACGCTGGAAATTGTGTTGCGGGGTAGACAATTGTTTGAATTTTACGACACTCTACTATAGAGCACCGCTCTTTGGAATCTCCTTCAATTACTCCAGCATGAAATACACCCATTAAAATTACCGATAAAACTTTGTTTTTGATTTACTTTTCTTTCTTTTTTTTTCTTTTTTTTTTTTTTTTTTTTTCAATTGATCGAACACAGGAAAACCTTGGCTTCGGATATTGAATATTCGTAGTGCTCGCGAGAGTGCGCGTCCTCCGAGTTACAAAAGAATCGTACATACAATGCCAAAATGAAAATTGGATTGGACAGGGCCACTGACATCGTTTTCATTCCGAGCTGGAAAATTTGCGGCTATCCCCATACACACACCCGTTGCCATGAAAGGATCTTTTTCAACCTAATGCGTTTTGTGTCGAAATCAAGTTTTTTAAATTTTTTATTTTATCTCACACTCCTCGCGGTTTTGGTCACGTATTTAATTGAAAACGGGTTTTTGTATTTATTCTGTCCCTCTTTTAGAGAAATCCGAAATTAAAGTTTTTTCTTTTACTACTTTATTTTATTTCCTCGCACTGAAAAAGTAATTTGGGGAGATGAGAAAAAAAAAAAAATTAAATAAGAGTCTGCGAGCTCTGGCGTGTTTCCTAATCTCTAAAATGTATAATATCTTCTGTATTTGTAGTTAAGGTAATATAAACGAGTTTGAAACATACAAGCGTGCTAAGTCTTATTTACAACCTGCTCGGACTTTTCAGTTAATGTTTATTTATTTTCCCATTTACTTTTTTTTTTTTTTTTAATTCATGGACGCATGCAAGTAGAGAAATCATTGTAACTTTTATTTGCTGCTGATTGATAAATATTGAAGAATGAAATCACTTTAAAAGGGGGGGAAATAAAAAAATTAAAATAGCTGTTACTCTTGAATATCTTTCAAGCGCTCGTTAAAGTTTAGATGTCCACGCCTCTTGTAGCAGCCGGAGATTTTCCGTGGATATGGAACGCCAATCGATTTTGCAAAGGAAAGATGGAATTCTTAAAATTGCGCCCGACAACTTTAACAAGGTAGAAAAGTTGGTCAAATAGTTCAAGGGCCTTTCCGTCCGATCGCAGTGCGTGATTCGACGCTCGTTTTTTATTCCCTCTTCTTAGATTCTCGCATAATCCCAATTCCTGTCTTTTATTACATAGAAAATCTTTGTATTGGGTAATGGCGCATGTGCGCTTTCGAAAGTCTTTCTTTCGCTACCCGAGCGTTTTTCAGCTGAAAGTACCCGTGTTTTTTTGAATGAACAACTTTCGTACACTTTTTACTTCATACAACGCAAAGTGTAATTTTGAGACCTCAAGAAGTTCAAAAGTATTCACGTTTACAACCTGCAGTTTATTTTATTCAAAAGAGATTTTTTTCTCAAGCCCTCGCGTTAGTTTTGGACTCGTGATTAATTCAAAGGCAGAGGTACATAATAATAAAGTGAAGAAATAATAGCTGGAAAAAAGCGAAGGCATCAGAAAAGTAGAGTCATGAAAAATTGAAGAAATGAAAATTGTACAGGCGAGCTGAGGCGCGCACTAACAAGAACAACCAAAGTGCTCAGCGTCCAAATTTGTTATTCTTCATTGGTCCCGAGGAGGCGAAGCACACCTTTTCTTTCGCCCCTTGTAAGTGTCCCGCATCACGAATTTTCTCTTCTCCTAAATATTTTATCATCAGCTTCTTCGAAAGCAGTAAAAAGGTATTCTTTGTACCGTTGCCTTGGGGAATTCAGCCCGGGGGTTCGTTAAACGAGCGAATTGTTGACTTTGAAACCGCGCTAATTCCGAAAAAAAGCAAACTTCCATTTCCAAGAGGGGACTCTAACGAGGTAAACTTTGCGCTGCACAGTCGTGACATAGTCACCGCAGAGTCCAAATCCTGGGGTATGGAGTACGGCTTCCTGGTGATAACAGCGGCGATCATTACGACGACCATGGTGGTGGCCTCGAGCTCGGAGATCGGCGCCATACTGCAGCGCTCGATACGCTCCGTTTCGTTTCCCGCCAACAGCAACATGGGAGTAAGTTTTATTATTTGTTTAATTTACTCTGGCTTTTATGATGATTGATACTGTACGTGGCTCAAGGATGACGCAATCGAGTATTTTATTTTACTTTTTTTAAACTTGTCAGCCGCAATTGATTGAATTAGTGGCGGTAATATTTCACAAATTCGCGGCAAATCTTACAAATCGCAGATTTTCATCGCATTGGCCGTGCCCCTGGAGGATCCTCTGAATTCTGTCGCAATGTCGTACTTCTTCGAGGCCAACTACGTCGTCCCCACGAACTTCTCCTCCCCCACGGGCTCCACGACGACGGCTTCCCCCTCTGGACGACGCACCAAGAGAAGCATCGATCGATCCACTATTTACGCCGTCATACAGAATAAATTTGAGAGGTGAGCATGTTTACTTCCCTTTTTTTCCGCTTGTCATTTATAGTTATAATTATAAAAAAAAAAATAAAAAAAAAAGAAACAGAAATATTGGTAAAAAGCTTTTATTGAAGTTTCAAGTTTGTTAATAAAGTTTGAAACGCTAAACACTCTTTTACAGTCAACATTGAAAACTTGAACGTAATACTTCATTAAAAAGTTGTCAGGCTTTCCAAGAGAGTTTTCATGACGCACAACTTTTAATACTCGTGCAGACTTGACTACTTCGACCATTAATTTTTGTCATGTGTCGATAGTAATTTAAATGAATTATTCATTTTACAAATTACCAACAATTTGAAATACGTTAAGGGACTGTGACAATATTATGTTTTAGTCTCGGTCAGATCGACTAGAATTGAATTTACATAATGTAAATTTTACAAAAGCACTTGGAAAGAAGAGCAATAAAAAGAAAAAAGAAACCACCATTTGGCTTGAACTTTAAATTTCAGCTAAAACGCGTGCAATTAAAGTTTGTGCTGTTATTCGCAGCTTAAATAATTTAATATTGTATGTGAGTAAAAGAAAATTTTTCGTAAACTTTTTATTTGTGAGCTGATTGGTGGAGAAGTTTTTAAAATAATCGAAAAGTGCATTTTGCGCTCTTGAATTTTACTCAGAAGAGTAGTTTTATATAAAATTTATATCTTTGTATAGCTCAAACAAAGAGTTTTGATAAGTATATTATAGTGAATTAAGTTAGAGTTGAGTAAGACATTATTGTTGATTGAACGACGTCTGGTTTGATTAAAGCGCTGGATTCCCAGGACACTGGTGCCTATTGCGATCGATCTGCGAGACATCGGAGTACCCGCTTGAACACAACGGAGTGCTCGGGGACGTCTTTCGCGTGATCTTCACGTAAGTAACATTGCCTTTTTATTAGACCAGCTGGTGCAGCGCGCGAGATCATTTGTCAATTACAAGACCCACACGATTAAACGCTGACAGACAACTTGCTTGCCGCACTGCTCTATTCAATCAGCCTGACACTATATTATACGCTTATACGTACTCAGTAGTATGACTCAACCTATAGTCAGGCCTTTCGAATTGATCATTTTTTTAATTTTTTACTTACACTGCTGCCCATATCTTGATAAAGTATAAACTTGTAAAGTTTCTAATAATTCTGTAGCTACCCTTGCGGTTAGCTCTTTAAAAAAATTTCCTTGTCAAAATACAAAAATGTTTGTTTCAAAACCAACAAAGTCCTTTTTTTTTAAATTAAAAAAAAAAAAAAAAAGATTATTCTAGAAATCATGCCTTAAAGTCTTTAGAAAATTCAGCAAAGATTAACTAAAGTCCTCAAATTTTAAAACTGGTCTACATGTGCTGAGCTGGTTCTAATCCTAAAAGCTTTATAATTTTTATTTTCGTTCAATTTATGTAGTCATTTTATATTTTAAATTGACCAAATTTTTTTCAATTTTTTTGTTTATTTTATTTAAATTTTATACCTGTAACAGTTTAAATTAAATTTTTTGCTAATGTATTTTTTTTCAAAACATTTTATAAAAATTAGATTAATTTCTTTTATTTTAATCTATATTGTAGAGATCGTAGAGATGAGGCGAGGGGCTATGCACTCCAGAATCACTGATGATTCTTTTGATTCTTTTTGATTCTTTTGTCATTCTTTTGTGATTCTTTTGGCAAATTTGAAGTGTTTAGAGCCTTGGAATCAATTTAAATTGATATTTTGTTAAAAATAATATTTTTCGAAGATTTTTACTTGAAATGAAATGAATATTTTATTGATTATATTGATTTATATGTGTGATTCCTTTAGTGATTCTGAAGTGCATAGCCCCTCGAGAAGTGACATTCGATTCAAAAGTATAACTTTAAAAATATATTAAATAAAGTGTAACTTCAGGGCGAAAAAATGGAATTTTCAGTAAAATTATGAAAATTAAAAGGATATTTCTTAGACGGCATTGTAAGGCACTAGAATCTTTGCTCAAAGCACACACAGAGAAATTATTCAAAATCTTTTCCGTATAGACTCGCGCGGGTTAGCAAACGACGAGGTCTATTCAACTTACTCGGTTGAGGGAGAAAGGAGGGCAAGGGTATATAAAGCGCATTAATCCCACGAAATTGGATTTGGCAATGGAATGATAACCAGTTTGTGTGTGTCCTCAGGCCATCGAGTTCGAGGATGGAGGATCAGTTAGCGGATCTCGGTGTGGTCGAAGCCGAGCTAAAGGGCCGGACGGAAGGCTGCTTCTATTACCACTCGCTCTGTCCGCTGGCTCTTTACGACTTGATTGGAATTCTCCTGTGAGCCGACTCCTGTCTCGCCTCATTGACGAACCCTTACTCATTATTCATTCTCCTGCACGCCAATTCTCCCCCCCTCCTCAAGGGACCAGATCGCTTTTCATTACGCCTCATCTTTTGTTTACATGATCAATCGCCAACCAAATGTTTATTATAACAAATAATAATAATAATAGTAAAAATATTATAGTTGTAAAAAAGGACAACTTTTCGAATCAACGGTCCGAGTTTTCTTGATCACGAGAAGAAAATCAAATAAAAACTTTCTTAAGCCACGAGTAAGTGTTGGAACGTCAAAAGAACGGACTGCTCCGGCAGAAAGAAGGAAAAAGCCCGGGTTGACACAGTAACTGAAAGGTCGTTAAAAATGAAGAGAGAGAGAGAGAGAGAGAGCATGAGAGAGAAATTCATCTTCCGGGTAAGTCATTCTTTCGCAGTAGAAAGAACACGGGGTAGGCGGGCGGCCCCGTTTGAAAATTCATGCGGACGCGAAAAATACGAGAAAAGCGCGAAGACGAGTACGAAGGCTCTGTTTGGTCATACAACATAAGGGAGCAGCAGCGGCAACAGCAGCTATTCCTTTGACGTGGCCCACTCGCACATACGTGCAGCCTCACTTGTCAAAGCGTTTGACGCGGCGCGTCGCGACGGCCATCGGCTCCATCCTCTGCACGCGAGTTGTCACCCCTGCCAAAGTCCCCCACCTGCTGCAATCTTTTCGTCTGTTCTGTAACTGATTCTGAAAAATTGGTGGCGCATCAGATTTTCTTTTCAATACCCGCGATCCTCTCTTTTTTTACTGCTAAGTCATGATCTGACCCGATTATTACTTTTTTTTATTAGAACATAACTCGGACTACGAACACGACGCGCCCAGAGATTGGATAAACGATAGTAAGCGGCAATGAACTCGCTTTGCTCGAACGCTAATTTCAGGTCGTCCAATAATCGGTTATAAGTAAAGCCGTGATGTATTAGTGATTGTGACTCAAAATAGCTATTAGTCGGGTTTTCATTATTTCAAATATCAATTATTATTCTAAAAATCTATAATTGACTGTCGGTAAATTAATTATAAAAACATTTTTTAAACTCGTTTAAAATATTATTAGACTTTGAAAGAAATATACTGCAAACAGTATCAAATTTTCTCAGAGAGTACCTCATTTTAAAGGGGTCGTCAACTGAAATCAGTAAATTTCGCAAATGATGTTCTTTAACACGGTATCAAGTTAAGTCTAAAGGATGACTGGTATAATATTTCAAGATAAGTAGACTGTGCTAAAAAAATTTTATTATTAATTTTTAACTTCAGTCATTTATTATTAAAAATATAAAATACTTGTTACTGGAAAAAAAATTCTCTACCATCTTTCTTCGCTTAGTCAAGTCGCTCTTTATTCATTTTATTTTTCAACTTTAAAAGAGGGCGAAACAAAAAGAAGAAGAATAAACCAACACAAAGTTAAGGGTTAGCTTTTGACACAAATTTTTTCCATGAATATCATAACGCTGATTCTTTGATCAAAAGCGTATTAGAGTTTGGAACGTCGCACCGCGAAAGAGCCCCCGAAGCATTTGCATAAATAATGCAGATCTGTGTTGCACACGCGGATACCTGGGGAAGAAAAGAAGCCAGGTGGGAATTTGAATAAATGAAGGACGATCTTCTTTGGTCAGAACCCTAGCATCGAGATCCAGACGCGATCCAGGGCTGATTATTCATCCACGAAAATCAAGTCGTTGTCGCGTGAGTGAACATTCGCGCGGGGCTCGATAAAGATGTCGCCCCGGAGATGACAAATGTTGCTGTCGGGGAAACGTACCCACCCGGCAACCCTCGAATTTCCAATGAAAAGCTATTAACGGCAACTGTGTTCGCATTAATTATGCTCCCGGATCCCGGGCCGGACTATTCCTGTAATTACGCGAGACTGTCTCCTATTTTTTAATCGATTTATATTTGTGCGCCAGGCGGCCCGTGGGGATTTTGATTGAAGGCGCTGGATATTAAATTCATGCCTTTCCTGCTGCGCTATTTAAGAACGTTAATTGGAATAATTTTAAATCAAGCGTCTCGTAATTTATGGTAACCCGTCGTGACGCTTAATTGACATTTATTTGTGGAAAAAACTTATTTCATCAATGGGTAATCGGGATTAATAAATTTATCATTTTTATTGTTTTTAGTTTGCAATTTTCATCTAAACTTTCAGATTTTTTTTTACTTATGTACGTTCTTCCCTTAACTCGACATGGTTTATTTTTTGTATTTTCGATTCTACGAAGCCTAAAAAGTTGAGCCTAAATGACCTAAAGGTCTATGACTTTTATAGACCTCAGAACCAGATGGCAATATAATTTGAACTATTGTTCATGGTCAGTTATTGACCTAGATTACTAGATTGCTAATGACGGTGATACCTGGAAATCGACTCCGAAGAATTGGGTCGAATTTCTCTGAGATGATAAATGATGTTCTAATCAATGATTTATCAAGTTTTATAGCATTTTTAACATGGAATTAGGACGTGGTAATAAAATTTTTCCAAATCAAATGCATGGGACCTATAATGATCTGCTTGAATTACTATTAGTTGAATGGGAATTATGGAAACATTTCTACTAAAAAGGGAAAGTAAAAAAAATAATTTTCAAAAATAAGCTTTTCTAAAAATAGATAGAATTAAAAAATTAAAAATTGCAGATGTAAAAAATAATTTAGCTCATGAAAACGGATGTTTTGGATGATTCTGAACTGCAATTTGACTAATCAGAAAAGCATGGATCATGTTTACTTACATCTCATGAAATTGATCCAAGATGCAATCAGAGTACTTTGTGACACATGATTTTTAGATCAGTACAAGGGAAAAATTAGAACCAAGTTTCGATTTTATGAGCCGGATTATTTTTACATTTTTTATTTTTAATTTTTTAGAATTACCTAAACCAAGGTTTCTTGTACAAATTTAAAACTGATTATCAAAGTGAAATTTTGTTCAATAATAATACACTTATCAGTTCCTAAATTTGAGATAAAACGCGTTTTTATTTTTAACAAATTACTTCTAGAAATTTAAAAAAGATTTAAGCCTCTACTCTTTACAGTCAAAGTAAAGCATTTTAAAAATAAAGTTCAGGTTTTAGTATTTTTAAGTGCTTTTGAGTAAAAGACAATAAAACTCAATTTTCGTCTTCTTCAATGAGAAACTGAGTAAAGAAGAAAAAAAAGAATGTAGTAAAAGGAAGAGGACTAGTTGTACGCAAGAATGGATGTAAAGGGGGTTGAAAAAGAGGCCGCCTGAAGCTCGGCCCTTAGCATTATCGGTTTTCCTCGCGACTTACATCAACACGAGAATGGATTATTGCAAGTTTCCCGCTGGCTGCCCCGTCAATCGCTTAATTAGGCGATTAATAAGCCGTCCATGCAAAACAATGTAACGCGCTTGGTCGCACAATGCACACTCGAGCGCTCACATATATAATATGCGCGCCTACCCGGCTGCCCCATTGTTTTCGCTGCCCCACTTCTCCCACTTCCCAGGTGATTAACGACGTTAAATCGACGATCAATTCTCACCTGTGTGGCCAAAACGCTTTTTGCCCACTCAGATGATCTTGAATTTTTGATAGCGTTATCATCCGAGAGGATATAATTGATCTTTCTAATCAACTTAGTCATTCTCATTATGTATCATTTTATATTTAAATTTTATTCATCTTTAAAAGATGCTTGAGTGTGAAGCTTTGAATACGCATCACTTATGATTAATACTCATGATTAATGATAATACTTCTTAAGCCACCAAATAATTAATGACCATTGCATCAAATTACTGAATTTACTTGTAATACGTTGAAATGGATTCAGCTGAGGATGATAACTAATCATCCATCATTGGATAGCTTAGCTTTTAAAACAAAATTTGTTTGAATATTTTAATAATTTAACAATTTTCAAAAAGTTAAAGGTTAAATAAAAAATGTTGAAACATCTAAATCCAACAGAGTATTGAGAAGGGTCCGAAAGGTAAATCGAATTGTTTTACGGGGTTGAGCCAATCAACTTTAATCACTCAAACAAGCCCGCTGTGGGTAGAAGGTAGATACGCTAAGAGACTCGTGGATTATTCGTAGGCTGCAATAACGAGCTTTGTTCGCGCGGGTTTGGAGGTTTGGAAGGGGAGAGGCAACACGTTAGTGAATCTACATATTGGCCGAATGTTAAGGTCATCGAGCGAGCTGCGCGCTGCTGCGGCTAGGTAGTTGGTTCAATTAACAATTGAAATCCACTCGGTGGCTGCGCGCATGTTTAATGTAAATGTTTTAGCCAAAGGGATGGCTTAATCTCGGCACTGCAGCTGGCGTCGTAATTTATTTCGCCAAGTCACTCCTGCTCCTTCTCGTGCTCTCTTACAAATCAACGACTTCATATTCCGGAGGAGGAGGAAGAGGATATCGCTTCTCGGTATACAACCCCAACTCAAAGATTTAAATTATTCAAGTGGAAGCTATTTTGGCCCGCTATACTGATTTTGCCGTGGACTAGTTTTGTCAAGTTATTTACTTTTCATTCGGAGAGCTCCTATTTTTTCCATTTAATTTTAATTTAATTTTTTATAAATGTATAGCTTATCTGTAGTGTGTTCGGTTTTATACTGTGTTTATAGATTAGAATTATGTCTATAAAATATTTTTAGGCATGACCCATCCCGGAGGGGTGGGAATCGAATATTCGGGTCACAAAACAACTTTTGAATATGTTGCGAGGTCGATCTGAGCTATATTAAAAATGTTCACTTTTTCATGCTCACATATTCGTAAGACGAGTTAAACAAAACAATAAAATTGTGCATAGGATTTCTCGCGACCTAATGGATGAAATTGAACGGGGTGAACGGGATGATGTTCGTTTTGATGACCTACAGTTCCAGTCCGAACATTAAAAAAAATAAGGTTATCGAGTGCAAAGCGCGAGTGTCAGTCGGTCGTGCCTTTTATGCATTGTGCAGCAGAGCGATAGTGGAGCGTAGTGATACAGGGGCGGAAATTTTTTTTCCTCAAATTTTTTTAAAGCCTCAGGTCTTGCGCTGCATGGTTGACACTTCGTCCTGTAATTAACAAACTTTCAGCATTTTAAAAATATTTCTCTGGATTTTTTCTATGAACAGTTTCGCTACGGGTATCGAATTCAAATAAATGATCGAGTATTTCCAATATTTGCACAACCGCCATACAAGTATTATTTGCTCAATCAGAAAGTTTCCATTACTTTTTCATTCAAGTTAAAAATTTAGCAATTAAACTAATGAAAGTGTGGGTATGGAATTTATTAAAAACTTCCAAAATAAGATTATTAATGGTTAAGTTAACATAAGAACGATACTTTAGAACCCACGAACTCGTTAAAGTCCAAACATTACCCTTTCTCGAATTATCCTCTTCCCTCCCATTGTTCTGGCCAATCGATTCTTATGCAAATCCTAATCCAAAGCTACGTTTATTGAATAAAATGCTCTTTTACTTTGGGCTTCAATTCCCGTTTTCCTCTCTTTCAAATTCAAAAATTCAATTCTCGGACACGCACTGCGGCTGGCGTTACATAAATTAGGAACCACGAAAAACTCACTGGTCCTGCAAATAGAATTTCGAATAAAGATGTTAAAACTTTGAATTTACCTCGTAATCTAATGCAGACTCTACCATCGGACCAATAAAAACCTGCTTTTTAAGTTTGAAAACTAACAAATTTAATCCAAACAATTTCAATGTTTTTGTTAACTACTTTTGCGTTTGGAGAAACAGTATAGCTTTAAATTGGAGTGCGACTAAATTCATCATACCTTTTTTGAGTTTTATAATTGAAAACTTTGTGGATTATTTTTCAACTTGAAAGTGGAATTTTATCATTTTTGAATGGTTACTTTTTCAAGACACTGGTGATATATTTGTTTAAAATAGTGAAAAATCAAAGTCACAATTATTTTTTCAACTAATTACTTATTATTTATTTAAAAAAAAGTCAAATTATTTTTCTAGTTAAGAATCTTCAAAAGCTTAGTCTTTTTATTCATAATTTTTGCTCAATGAGCGATTGCTTATCCTTCTTTACATTTGTGCACTGTTTTTTTTTTTAACTTATTTATTTACAAAAATTAAAAAAGAATAATTTTGACATGAGATAAATCTGATTTCATAACAATTCTCTTACTACTTAACCACTGTAAAGACATCACTGTGCTGGTCATAGCACAAACAATTATGATTGTTTTTAAATTCTTGGCTTTGATATATATTTTAATGAATAATATCGATATTCATAATTTGTTTTAAATTAAATTGAAAGAAAAATAATTGATTCATAATTTTCAAAACATACGTAACTTCTTGAAGTTTCATTGAGAACTTCAATTTCAAATAAAATTTGTTTTTTTATTGATATATGTCGAAATTATTAAAAATTATTATTAATTAAATTTTGCAAAGATTTAAAATAATGTGAATACATTATAAATCATGATTAAGTTTGTCTGACTAAATAGAACCATTTATTAGAACTGTCAGCTCTTATATTTTAATTAATGTTGATACATTGTTTACTTTAAAGAAACTCGAGTTTAGCCAAAAAAGAATAAAGATAAAAAAAAATTCAATTGAAAAAGATGTTTGTTTGTGCAAACTGTCAACAAAAAATCTCCCAATGAATCCAAAAGGAAATAAATAAAAAAGTATGTACAATAAATAAAAATTCATCACTGAAAAAGCATATTTTTTTGAAATCAAATGTTTCATTTATATTTATCCGATACAAAAACGGAAAAAACGTGAACAAATAAGCTTATGTGGAACCCACGACTGACTCACATTTCTTCATCTCAGACGAAGCAGAGTTTGAGAAACAAACTAACAACGTTACGTTTCGATCCGCTTCCCCTCCTCCCCTCCGCTAAGCAATAGTTAGCACTGAAAACGTAGCAGTAACTTCCGAACCAAAACTAGCTGATACATCACTCACCACCATCGCCACACCGATAGTTGGAAGCTTTTATTGAATTTTCTTTCCCTGGAAAAAAAACAGAAAAAAATAATCCAAAGTCTTTCAATGCGAGCGGAAGAGAATAAGAAAAAAAAATTATCAAGATACACACAAGGCGAGGGGATGAAATACCGATGTCAATAAGTATCACGTAGCCAAGGGCCTAATAAGGGAGGAGGAGGGGAGCTGCCTTCCCACCAAACTTTTCTTCAAGGCCAGCTTGTTTTGGGGAGAAAAATTTTTCACGTCACGTCAAGTTGAATAAGCATTTTTACATCACGGACAATTTACTGTACCAGGGTTATTTATTATCCCCGGCGTGTCATATTGACCCTTTTCATTCCTGAAATATTATATATTTATTGACATTTTTCACCACATCCTGCTTGACAAATATTGATAGTAACTGTTTACAAATGTGTCAAGTAATAATTATTTTGACGTACTACATATATAATAAACGTATATAATAATGGATCAACGATGACTGCACCTTAGGTTCGATGCAGATCGTAAAAAAAGTTACATCTCTAAATCACGGTATTCGGAAACTTTTTTAGAAGCAGCTGAAGTAAACATTTACTCCCAGTCTTGCTGTTGACTTAAACCTATTAGCCATCGAGAATCTTATTCTACCGAAAAAAACTTTATGATCCGCAAAATCAATCGTGAGGCTAGATATTGAGATGGAAAAAAGAAAAAAATCTAGTCACAGAAAGCTGAAAAACTAAAAAAATAAACAAACAAACAAAGAAAGAAAGAAAGAAAAAAAAAAGTTAATCGAAAAGAGTCGTCGAGATACATCATCGACGATGCCAAGTAATCGAAGCTACAGCTGTGTGAGCTGTGCGGGGTATACGTATACGTGTATGCATGGTAAATTGAAAGGGCGGCTTGATTGTAAATTCCATTTCTCTCGTGTGTTATTCTCGATTCAAACGAAAGCCTATCAAATGTCCTCCGCGACAATTATTTGGAAAAATCCATACGATTTCAATTCTAAAGGGAAGCCTCAAAGGAAAGGGAAGAGCCTGCGTGGGAGGAGGAGGGTTAAAACGGGGCGCGGTCTTGGCGCTCTCACCGGAAGGGTTTATTTTACTTACGCTTCCGGCTTGATTAGCATCCACTATTGCTTTAGTAACTTTAATTGAGCCCCCAATGATAATAAAAAAATCAAAGTCCAGTTGATGAATTCTGAATCTTTGGTTTAGATTTAAAAATCGAAGATATTATAAAACTCCCGAAGAATAAAAAGCTTCAGACTTCTTTTTTACTCTTTTTGACTCCACAGCTGTCGATCCAGCGCTGAAGAGCGAAAAACAATTCGTCACCAGCTGCAAGCTCGAAAAATTTACATATTGTTTAAACGGCTAACGAAAAATACAAGCTATCGAGTGCCGAATTTTTTTCCGGACTTACCTTATTTTATACGCAAGGTCAACAGACGCAGCGGAGTTTAAAAAATCGTTTTCCGCCATTTTACAAACTGTTGAAGATGATTTTCAACCTAGCCCGCGGAAATAATTTGATCAAAAGTTTGTAATGTAACTAGCAGCTCATTATACCGCACTTGACTGTACAAACTATTTTCCGCAGAATTATACACCCGCAATAAGTTAAGAAACTTTCATTATTGATACTGATTCAGAAAAATTTTCTTGTAGAAGTAAATAATTTAAAATCTTGTTTTTAGTTAAATAAACGATTCCGTTTGATTTTGTATTTTTAAGCGTAAAATAAGCAGAAGCCAATGAAAATGAAGTTTGACTTAACAGAAAACTTAAATTTGAAACAGAAAAAGTTTGAGTTAAAATTTTTAAAATAAATACAGTAAAATGTAATGAAGCTTTAATAAAGATAACCGGATAAAAGTTAAATTTAATTGGATGGGGGTTATTTAGCAAAATTGTGCAAACGACTGCGTGTTAAAATTAGAAATTTTTAAATGGCTCGTTTGATTAAACTTCAACCGGGCTCGAAGTGCAGCGAGAGTAGGTGATGGCACTCCTGAAACTCGAAGTGAACATCTTGAAACTAATTAAAAAGTATCATGGCCCGTGTGTCAACGAAAGTTAACTTGGTGAACAACAAACCGTAAAATGTTATTATCAAACTTGTAAAATTGTAGGAGGAAGAAGAAGAAGAAGAAGAAACAAAATAAAGAGTCGTACAAGCTCGTTATATAAGGTCTCGGGCGAGATTAGGTGAATCGTGAGGAGCTTTTGTATCGAAGTAAAGTTCCTTCGACTATGCGCTGTTCTCGGATCATGTACTCTCGAAAGTTTATTTAGCTGATTCGCTAACGAACGCTCTCGAGTCCGCCGCTCCACCACCACCGCTCTGTTACCCTGATTTTATCCCCGTCGGCGGTTTTTCTTTCTCCACCTCCGCCTCTTTCTCCTCGACTCTTGTCCGATCATTCGGTTGTTCTAATGCCACTTTTAACCAAAATCTTTTTATTCCAATTTTTTTTTTACTCTGAATGAAAATTTACTTTAATTAGCTCGGGAGTATTTTTAAAAATTATCAATTTTTTTTATTTCAAAAACTTAAAAATTTTTTCTCCATCCGATGGTCGAAAGTACGTCAGCTGTGCATCGATTTCGCAGTCGAAAGTTCGACTTTGCTGCATCGATGCGATCTACTATACCGACACAATTCTTTCTGCACTGGTAAATTTCATAGGTTGCATCGGCAACGCCAGCCGCCAAGTGCATCAGCTGTACTGTACCCTGGTAGCGTCTGCCCCACCGTTTTTCCGAAATTTTTGTATAGTTGTAAATTTTATGAAAAATTTATATTGTGAGATGCCATCAAAATAAGATATTTGGCTAGTAGATCTTATCCATGGCAGTTTGTGACGAGTAATTCACTAAAACTGTAGAAGTGAGGTTAGCTCAAATTTACTTGAATTCAAGTAAAAAGTGAGTCATTAAGGTAAGGGTGGCTCACTTTTGACTACAGTTGAGTGGATTTTCGCGCAATTTCCAACTCTAATAACTTTAATAGGAATGTGTGTTTGCGGACGATGTGTGTGCTCGCGTTTGTGATGGTGCTGATGCTGATGCTGCGCATGCCGATCATATTTTGATTTTTAATTCCCATGACTCGGACAACAAATAAATTGATATGCAACAAATCATCAGAATACAATCTCGGCCAGTGGCGAGCAAGGCGTGTTTACGAAGGATCTGTATGTGAGGGATAATGTTGATGTTAATGTTGTGACTTCTGTGCTGGCTTATTTGTTTTGATTTTTTAATGGTGGGACTTTGTTATGTTTTTACGGCTCTAAATTGTTAGACAATTTTAAATTAATCAGTTTAACTTAATTCTTGAAGGTAATGCGTGAGAGTCATAATTTGTTTTGTTTTTGTTTTGCTGGCTGCAGCCGGCCCACAACCCTCGCTTCGCTCGGGTCGCGAAGGCGGGCTGCACTCTGCAGCCAGCAAACAAATATGCTTCTCGCGAGTGACCGTCAGAGGGATGCAGAGAGTAAAAACATGGCCGCGGCCGGCATGATCAGCTGAAGCTTTGGTAGATTGTTTATTTAATTAATAAACGTACTTTCGACCTCAAATGGAGAAAAATAGTATGCAACGTACGAGCAGAAAGTTGAATACTGCTCCACCGCGCGATAAAATGCCCTCGGCTTCGCCTCGGGCACATATCGCGCGATGCAGCAAAATTCAACTTTCTGCTCTAGAATTGCAATATACTATTATGTTGAGAGCAAAGTACTCTTCGAGTTTACAAAAATTTAAACTGCACAGAAGTATTTTTTTGATGTTAAGTATAAAGTAAAATAGTAGTATTGGAATTTTTTTACGAAACTTGAGTCTATAATATTTTTTAAATTCGACTCAATCTAAAAAAAAAGTTTTTTATAATAAGCTCTCTTTATTCCTGTGAAAATATTGATTTTAGTAGTCTTGTAAAAACTAATTCAACATTGAAACCTTTTTGAAGTATAAGGATAATATTTTTTAAGAGTCTTAATTTTTTGAAAAGACGAGGTAAATTAGAAATTCATGAATTCTTATCATTGAAAAAGGGTAGTGCGAGTAATATTTTTTTTCTCCTTTGAAATTTAAATGTGGGATGACGGAAAATGGAAACTTAAAAATTTTGAGAAAGTAAACGTACTGCTGACTTCGCCTTGTAAAAAAAAATCAAATTTGAAAATTGATTAGTAGTATATTTCTGAAAATTCAGTATTTTAGAATATTTGCCTATTAAAAAAAAGAGTCTTTTTAATGAGTATGTAAATCAATTGTACTTTTGTACTGCAAAATTTTGAATGAACATGGCAAACGAGCAATTTTTCATCAAAAAATTCATCGATAAGCTTTTTTAAAAAAAAAAAAAAAGAACAAGGCAATAATGGTTTAGTTGAAAAAATACAGAGTAATATTTGTCGCCAATAAAACGTCGATACCGCTATCGTGCGAATATCACAGACCGTGAAAAATCTTTGTCGGATTGAAGAAGAAGAAGAAGAAGAAAAGAAGAGAGGAAAAAAAAAACAATACCCACTCTGCAACGTTTCAATTACCTTGGGGCATTTTTCTTATTTTCCCCGGCAGTTGCAGACATATAAATTCGCGTGAGAATTCAGTGCGTGTGCTGACGGTAATTGACGTCCGTGGAGTTATAAGCTGCCACTCGAGGCGGAGGTTATCCTAAGGGTACTGAAAGTATCAAACGGGTAGTTACAAACGCTCATTTCGGGTAGTTACAAAAAGTTAATTAAAAAAAAAAAAATTTATCTTAGATTGAAATTCTAAATCAATTAAAATTGAATATTATTGGAGTCATTGAATTTTTTGAAAAAAATACATAAGAAAAATTTTATCTGAAAATTTAATTAAGTACTCTTTGTGACCTGCCCCTTGGATCTACTCGTAGCATAAGGCGGGGCAAAGGCAGGCCAAAAGTACAAGTTTCGATTTTGACATGCTTAACATAGAAATAAATTTTTCTATTTTCAAACTGGATTTTTTTTATTTACGAATTTTTTAACTCATCAATGCTGACGACCTTTTTTTTTAGCTCATTCAAATGTTCTGGTAGTTACAAAACCTCCCTTAGGATAACCTCTGACTCAAGGAGAAGAGTTGTAGAAGCAGCTCATCAACACGCTAACCGCATCGTTTCTTTTTATTTTTTTCTCCTTCTACTGCTCCTCCTTCTTCCTCATCTCTCGCTGGGGAATTCAGGAAGAGGGGGGGGGGAAGGATTCAAAAGCCATTTTTCATCAGCTGCAGCCTGAATTTTACGTTTTAAAGACGATTATCGTCGATCGTGTGTTTTGAACATTCTTTTTTTTTTTTTTTTTTTTATCTCATGAGAGTAGGAGTAAGTGAGGAAAATTTTGGAACATTCCCCGAGAGAATTTTTGGAAGGCTGAATTCCAAACCAGGCCTTCTGAGGGAATTTTAGAGTGAGTCGACTTCATTGTGTACGCTGAAATAAATCTTGAAATTCCACCAGTCAATTTATTTTAAAGCCCGTGTGGAATACATTCATTTATTTACGCTGGTAGTCTGGTAAGAGGTAAAAACTCAAATGTGGTAAAAAAAGGCTTGATAGTCGGTTTAAATTTTAATGACTTTTCTTGAAAAAAATTAAAAAACTGTTTGAAAGTAGAGTTTACGAAATTTCATAAATTAATGAAACTGTATTACTACATTGGTGAAAAACGACGAATGATCAAAGTGCCATAAAGAAGATTAAAAAAATTGAATAGCAATGCAATTATATGAGAGATGCACAGGCTTCCAGCAGCAGGAGGCCGCACTCTGGCAAAAAGAGATAATTTATGTCCCGCAAATGCGGCATTAGATACAGGCCGGGCGGGTCGAGCTGGGCGCATAGACTTTAAAAAGGCATTTCGAGTGCAGCCGCCTTGATATATATCGGGGTGCCACCCACCGCATGTTGGGACTCGCCAACAGCCACCAAGTGAAAAAATAAATAAATGTTTAATGCATCAGTAGCGCGTCGGATACACTGTAAAAAGCAGACGTGTCTGGCAACTCAAGCGAATGCTTCCCTATCAATGGATATCTGATTTTTCTGTTACTCTTTTCATTCGAAAAAACAAAATAAAATAAATATTCGCGCTTGTGGTATATACTTAATTGAGGAGAGTTTAAATCACATGGGCGGGGCTGTTTCGACGAGGGACATTCAACGCCATCTGTCGGTCCGGAATTGAATTTTACCCGACCGCAGTAGTATAAGGCCGGCTCGGATCAGACTATTGCGGTACGAAATCAAACGGGATGCTTTGCAATCATCCCCGAGAATATTCTAAGCTCATTAAATTCAATGTCCGATTGGCGCATTCCATTAATGCGAGACTTTCGTGCAAGCTCCCGGATCGAATCGTCGTCACGTACGAGTCCCAAAGCTCGAGGGATTTTCCGTTGGAATCGTGTTTTATCCGCGCTTTTCGGTTTATGGAAATTCAACCCGAAAAAAGAAAAGAATTTAGGAAAATAAATGATTCTTTTATTTTATCGACAATTTTTTTTTTTTCCTTTTTTTTTTTTTGCAAAGGTATCTGGAGTGGTATTTTGAAGTTTCACAAAATTCGAGAAAATTCTTAGACCATTCTGGAATTTGCATACCAAGTTCCTCGAATGTTTCATTGGAAACGCAGTTGTTCACTTGCTTCGCTACCTAGATAATTTCTGTAATTGCGATAATGCAATTTACGATGTTATTTCACTTATTGAGTTTACACTTTAGCGCGCTTAAACGTTGAAAAAAATTTTTCACACAAACTTAAGTGATAGAAAATTGCTTTCTTAGAGTGCTTGTTTGGACTTTGACCAAGATGCAAATAAAGTAAGTAAATGTATTATTTATTTTTTATTTTACTTTAAAAATTTTGATTATATCGTTATTCATTGCAGATAATTCACTACTTATAATATAATATAAAATAATATCAGTTAACCGATACTAATAAATATTATTTAAAGGCTAAAAATAAAATTTAAATAAAAAGCGAAGAATTTTTATTGATTGAAATATAAAAAAGATTATTACTTAAGTTTTTTTGTAAGTAAAAGTATCTCTAAGTCTTAAATTTTTTCAACGCTACACAAAATTAGTTGTTTAAGTAAAATAACTATTCTTTGCATCGCCCGATACTTTAATTGAATTAATTTTTCTGTGCTCCGGCGGCCTAAGACAAAACTGCCGTTTTCTGGCTCCGTTAAACAGAAAAATAGTACGCACATCTCGGCCGCTGAATAGGAAGGTCTCAGATCACATCTTTATCACCCTTGGATTCGCCTCAGCCGACAATTTCATGTGATCTCAGATACTTCTTATTCCAGCTGTCTAGGTATGTGATATACTGTAATTTATGGACATTAAAATCGTTCGATGAGTAAAAAAATAAGTAATCAAAGTAGTTAGTCTACATATGATTGGCCACGCTATTTTAACCTTTTTCTTCGGATAACTCATTAATTTCAGATTCAAAGTAGTTCATGAAAAAACCTTACTTTAAAATAATCTTAAAGATAAAAATAAAATAAAATCAATTATACTGAAGAAATTTCGATTAAAATAAAAAAGATATCAACCGTAAAATGCACCTCTATTTTTAAATCAGATGCAAAAATACAGAAATTTCTTTACAAAAACGAAGAGTCCATACAAATGTTCAGCCCAAAATTCAATTTTATTCTTCTTTATAATACCTACTTCATGTTATAGTAAAAATATAGTTTAGAAAGAGTTTACTTTTTTTATGTTTTTTCGGTAAGGTTTTTCGCGCGAGAAACTAACTTAATAATTGAATCATAACACGATGCCATATGAAATTTAACTAACTTAACAGTGTAGAATCGAATTATTAATAAACTTCGAACGATATTTCAAAGAAAACTAATTTTCAAAGTTATGAACCCCTTACGAACTATCGACAAAAGATGTATCCAGCTAATTTAAAGTTTGTTACCGTATTATTTCAAAGAAATTAGTTTCTTTTTTAATCTGGTTTGACTGTTGAAAAATTGATTTGTAAACTGTGTACATAAAATTTTGAATTGAGGTGTTATGAAAAATTGTATTTTGCGTTAAAAGAGTTTCAGGAACGAGAATGTGTTTACTAATCCTGTTATTATGCGCAACAACAGTGCGGGAATGCGACGCGATGATGGAAAAGTCACGTAGACGGGATCTGACAACCACGAGTATACGTCGTCACATTCGTTCCCTGGATTTTCCCGAAGCCAGCGGCATGGGCGTGAGTATATTTGACAGATATCACCGCTAATGGCTATGGATTTTCCATTATGCACTCGATAAGAGCTATTTAATTTTTTTTTTTTTTTTTCCTTCTTCTGGCAGATCTTTTTTGCCTTGGCGATACCCGTCGACATTCCCGACAGGTCGGTATCGGTATCTTTTTACTTCGAGGCGAATTACGCCACCCTCCCGACCATAAACACCACCCTCGTTGATGATCTTGTCAATCAGACCAATTCGAAGCCTGCCAAGAGAAGCGTTGATAGACAGTTGGTTTACGAGGTCATACAAAACAAGTTTGAGAGGTAATGAGGCTATAACTTTTTATTTAATTTAAAGGTCCTTAACATTAACTTTATTTTAATTTTCAATTCAATATTGGCGACCATCCTTTTTGTACGTCTAATGTAAAGTAGATGTCATGAAGGAACACCAAGAGAGTATAAATGGCGAAATTTGATTTTGCTTGAGCTTTATTCAGCAAAATGAAATCATCTAAAATTAATGATTCGATTAAACTCCGCTAGCTAGTGATCAAGAATATATATATATATATTTGAACGCTGAAACTAGAAGTATCATTATTATGTTAAATTTATTTTATCTCAATGAAATCCTATAATGAAAACGGAGTATCAAAAGTATATTTAATGGCTGAATTCAGCAGTTTTAGCGTAAATATTTATTCATTTGCTAGAACAAATCATAAAAAAATATATTGCTCTTTTACCTAATCTTAGGCATACATTTTAGATCATTAGTGAGTAACTCAATATTCAGTAAAACAAAAATGAAACGTCATAACTTATTTAAAGTTGATTCAAATAACATAAACTTTTTATGGCTTGCAGATTATTAAGATATATTTTTGTTACAAGATTAAAAGAAAAATTTAAAAACAGATTTTATATATCTCCTTAGATTCGAGATTAACAAATTTCATTTGCGAATTAGGCACTACTGAGTTTAAATAAACTTTTTATAGAAGAATGAAATAAATAGTGAAATGTTTTATTTATTAATTTTAAATTCGAAAAAATTTACAGTTACGGATATCCAGGAAGGGCGTGTCTCGTGCGCACGATCTGCGAATCTTCTAAATTTCCATTTGCTCGCAACGGCTTGGTGGGTGATATTATTCGCATAATATTTACGTAAGTTTTAGACGGAGATTTTAAATTTTTTTACAAAAATTTTTTGTCGATGAATTATTTTCTAGAAATTAATTCAGTGCACGTAATTCAACGAGCTTACAAATTATTCATCAGCTAAGTAACATTTACAGTTTCCTCAACACTTTATAATATCAATTGTGTTTGTTGATTTAAAAATTATAAAGTATCGATGATACGATAAGTTTGTGATTTATGCATGTGTATTATAAATTTATAAATTTCAATGTTACTTTTACCCGAATCACTACTTTATTTATTTTTTACTGACTGTCGAAAAATATTTCATCGGCTCAATTATAATTACATTATACACATGAAAAGTTAAATTGATTTTCTTTGGTTATACCATTACGCTCGCTTAAGCTGTAGAATGCGTTCTATAATTCAATTCTGCATAATCAAAACCTGAATTATCCAGATTCCATTGAGTTAAGAAAAATCATCGCCGCACAAACAGTCGAGAAAAAACGATGAATTTTTTTTCATCCTGGAAACTTTGATTTGAAAAGAGTGTGTATGTTCGTACATGCCGTAAAAAATGATGATCGAAATAAATGCGTGCACCACTGGATTTTTTTAAAGCTTTGTGGTGGTTGAAAAAGAAAAAAAATATTGAATAGCAGACACTCGACAAAGCTTTTATAAAGCACAATCGGTGATGCTTTATACGCACGGAATCAAAGCTTTAGCTAAAAATCAATCGACCCTTTGTTTAAAAAAAATAATAATAATAATAATAAAAATGTCATGTTTCAGGCCTTCATCTTCAGAGAGTGAAAATCTACATCCTGACATCGAAGAAGCAGAGTTCATGTCAGATTGCTCGAAATATGATGAAGAATGTTCCATAAGCTTGCTGAACGTAATTAGTCGCAACTTCGAATCGAAGTGAATCTGGTAAAGTTTCCTCATTCCCCCTTTTTTTTACGAGACAATCGACAGTTATGACGGAAAAGTCGTAACTGGAGAGATTTTGAGTGCTGCCTAGACTTTTTTCTCTCGCTTATTGGCAAACTCAAGGATTTATGACCTCTTAAAAGGGTGCTACGAACACAACTATAATGGATGTTTTATCGCGTACGTAAGTCCTTCGAAAAGCTTTTTATATTTCATAAGAATCGAGCTGATAAATGTTTACGTTATCAAACTCAATGTTATGTTTGTCACAAATAAAAAACTTTTTATTATTTGTTTTTAAATTATTTTTATTCATTTGTTTCTTAAAAACTTTGTTTTTATAAACAATGATTTTTTTTATTGTCTATATATTTACATATTTAATATTATACAATATAATAATCATACTAACAACATGTAATAAAAAATAGGATAGACTAGCTTGAACCAAACCAATCGCTCCCAATTGAACCGAAAAACGTGGCTGCTCCGGACTTGATGGCTGAACCCGAAGAATCGTTTCTTGTGTGCTCTTTTCCCTGATTTTTCTTTTTTTGCTGAAAATTAAAGTGAAATAATTATTAAAAAATATCCTTATCGAAAAATTTTCGAAAAACGCAAAAAAGTATGTCTGCGTAATGGCTATAACTTTTTGTGAATTCAATAGTAATACTTTATTTTTTTTTATGTATACGGACATCCTTATATAAACCAAACAACAATCTATTAGTTATTACTTAGTGGATTAATCAAACATGGCACAAAACAATAAATATTTGAAAAAGCATACATAATTAGTAATAAAATTATTTAAAAAACACTGATGAATTTTAACCCTTTTTTAATAGTCCTTTTTTTAATAACCTACAGAAAATTAGTGTATGGATAAATAAAAAAATTATTTTTCATTAATTTTTTAAAAGATTGCGTAAAATGTATTCTTGCCCCATCCAAGCAGTATCGACGGATTACCTACCGGTAATCGATGCAGTGGCCGACGGTCGGCCGCCGACCTATCGGACTATCAGAATGATCACTGAATCAATTGCGATAAAACTCAAATTTTGTAATTATAATTAATTTCAATTTATGATTGCATTAGTTACCTTTTAAAATCATATTAATTTTTACATTAAAAGAAAAAAAAAAAAAAAACATTTTATTTTCATGCACACGAAACACGTTTTCTTACCAATACACCACTTTTCAAAATGATGTGAAAAAAGAATCCATCTGATTGTAAAAAATCTGATGCATTTAACGGTAATTTTAATGAAAAATTTTCTTGGTTGTACAATTTAAAAATAATATTATATAATAGAAAAAATAACTCCTGAAATTACCTGTGTTTTATCCACAGGAGGATTCGAAACGATAGGCACATTTTTTGCGGGTGCTGTGATTGCCAACGGTGGAAACCAAGGTGCACCAGAACATAAAGCTAATACACCAGGAGGATCTTTCATGGATTTAATACCCTCACCATGTTCGATTCTAGCACCAAGTATAGAATGTAATTGTTCCATGTGAGGCACCAAATTTCCAAAAATTAACTAAAATTTTATGCATATTAAGTATTTGCTTAAAAAGAATTTTTTTTTTTTTTTTTAATTAGCTTATTCTGTTTAAAACTTACAAGAGATCTTTGTACTGCTTTTTTGACGTTGGTATTTATGAATGGATAAAATACGTCGAAATCAAATGGATCGATTTTTGAAATAATGTTATTACAAACTTTATTAGATTTATCAACCAGTGATTTGTTATCACGGGGTATCATTAATAAAGTGAAATATTTGACATCAAACAAAATTTGAATAGCCTGTTTTTGACGGATTTCTAAATTCGTTGAAAGCTTTTGGTAGTAATCTAATAACTCTATAGCAATACTTTTAATTATTTCGTTCAAAACAGTTCTGAAATAATAAACAGATATTTAGAATTTATAAACTAATGTTTATAAATATGAATAAAAAAATTTTTTTAATATTAAATCTTACTTTGGGATAGTGTGGGGAACGACTTTATTTAAGTCCTGGCATATGAATGCCAGAAATTTCTGTAAGTGCACTGCTGGTTGATATGGTACCAAAATTTCTGAGCTAATTCTCTTGCCTTCTCCTGCTTCTTCCTCTATTATAACTTTCTCCCAATCTGTTATGACCGCATGTACTCTTAATTCATCATTAGTTTCTTTTATTAAGTGAGTATTGCAATGGTAAATTATTTTTTTATCAAAACATTTAGCCCAATCAAACCATATAAGGGTACTTTTTTGTTTAAGTTTATCACAGATTTCTTGCCACTTAATATTAGTCAAAGTTAATCCTGTTGGCCTAGAAATAGTAAAGCACTCTTTTAAATTAATACATAATGTTGGTATAGCTTGAAGAAATCTTGCTGTCACAATAAGATTAATCTCTAGTGATCCAATTTTAGGATTTTCAATTATGCACTCTTCTTTCACAAAAGATACAAAATTATCAATAAGAGCTTCACTGATTGTTTGTAAATATTCTTGAATTTCATTACGGTCACAAAATTTGTTTGAAGTTAAATAAATATCAGTTGCTAATGAATCATCTTTAAACGCTGACATTTGTTCTAATTCATACAAATACTGTTTTAAATGTAATAAGACTTCTGACAACCCACTGTCAAAACTTCCACATAATTCAAGTAAATTGGGCGAAAAACCTCTTACTTTCATTAACAAAGGACGTTTGCTATCTAAAAATCCACCTTCCGCTAGTTTTTGAGGTATATCAGATGGTAAATCACTCCACACAAACCATCTTAAATCATTTTCTGGATACTGTACATTTTCATGACCTACTCTATTTAAAAATTCTACTACTTCTTTTTTCAAGTTAACTGAACAAACATTTAATTTATCATTTAAAATACCTGAAAATGAAAAATTTTTTAAATAACGAATGAATTATATATTATATGTAAAGTTGAGATTTTTGTAAACTCTAAATTTTACAAATACCTTTTACCCTGTCTGTTAGCAATGGTTGAAAAAATTCTGTCCAAAAATTAACACTGCTCAAAGACATAACTTCCCAGGAATAATCCCAATTTTCAGGAATATCAACAGCAAGACATTCTTCTCTAATATTATAAATACCTTTTATAGATGTAATTAAATTTAATAACTTTGCTACTTCAACTGTTGCCAACTGTCGAACCCATTCGAACCATGACTTGACATGTTCTTGAATATAAGTTAATGGAAGCTTTTGTAAATCATTTTGTACAAAAAGTTTGTGCTTTTTTACAAGTATAGGAAGAAATTTCTCTATTAACTCTTTATCTAAATCCAATTTTGACATCATAAAAAACGCATTCTTTTCCTTTATGTTATTAATGCTGATATAAATTAACCCATCTTGTAAATCTTTATATTCTGTATAACAAAAATGTATACTCAATCAATGAAATTCATATTTTTAAGTGTATCTTGAGTACTGCACATAAAAAAAAGAAAATTACTTACTCAAAAAACAATTACTTAATAATGGAATAGTATCCATTAAAACTTTTAAACATAATTTTATTCTACTTTTAGCACTAAGTTCGCTTTCAGATGCTACAATTGACTGTATTGTCTTACATCTCAATGATATTAGTCTATTTAACAGTTCTTGTGAATTTAATTCCTCAAGTAATACTAGAGCTGATAGACAATTTGCTGCAAGCTGCAGTAAAATAAAGAATATTAATTAGTAATTCAAACTTAGAGAAACCAAAAGTTATTTTCAATAAACTCACTTCTTTTGTAAGTTCTTGAGACTGTAAAGAGTCGTTGCAAAAATTAAGAATCAAATTCTTGAACTGATTAATGATACCCCATTGTTTGGAAACTATAGGGTATTTCTTTGCCAGGTTCTTTTCGCCAACTTCAAATGTTAAACTATAATGTATGTGTTGAGCTAATAAAAATATTTGTGTTGCCAATAAATAGTCTTGGGCATCTATAGATGACCAGATTTGCTCTGGAATGTCCATTAAAATTTTTATTTGCATCACAACAGAATCAGAAACACTACTATTTGGTCTAAAATAATAAGTTATAATAAATTTATTTTACTTGTAGTTCATTCAAAAATTT
Organism: Encarsia formosa; assembly: GCA_038277355.1. Lineage (NCBI taxonomy): Eukaryota > Metazoa > Arthropoda > Insecta > Hymenoptera > Aphelinidae > Encarsia > Encarsia formosa. The sequence goes on from CM076185.1 coordinate 17,231,290, forward strand.
AATTAAAAGGTACCTACTTTTGGGTACTGGTTTCTTGAGGTTCCATTTTGAATCCAATAAGGTACTTTTGCTGTAAATCATGAAAAGTTTTCTCAATATTTATTATTTTTTCAATAACTGTTTCTGATGTTCTCTTCATTTCAGCTATTGAATCAGCAGCCTGTATCAAGTCACGGTACCGCTCCCTTTTAAATTAAAATTATTTTAACTAAATATTTACTATCTTGATGAAAAAAAATTTTGTTTATAAAATAATAAACTAGACTTACCCGACCAAAGTACGCAGTTCGATTTTTTTACGGTCACTTTCATTTTGAATTTGTTTTTGTATTAATTCAATGTCTTTAATAGAGTATTCTTCAAATAATTTGTTGATATCAAGATCTAGAAACTTGTCTGTAGACATTTTATTATTTATAAACGCACCAACAATTAGTCATGATACATGAAGGTCTGTAGTGTATTCTAAATTCTAAATCTCAAATCTGCAGGTGTATCTTATCCTGTTATCCAGTCAAAGAACAAATGTAGAATTTAGATAAATTTTTTAGGTTAGTTTAGCACACGTCGGCTGCTTTTTGCTTACGTTTGGAGTATTATATTTTTTAAGTGAGATGTCGCTGCAATAGTTTTTTCCCTTTAAATTTACATTTAATATAATTTAAAATTGTTAAGACTGCATCTTAAAATTGCAAAAATTTAAGAAATAAAAATTACTATCGTAAAAGATGAGAAACATGCAAAAAATTTTTTTTACTAATCTTAAACATAGGTATATTGAAAGTTAAAACATATAGATTCAACATTGAAAAGACTTGTTTTTGTTTTAAAGTGTCATTGTTATTGAAAAAAATTGCGGTTCTATAATAACCGACGAGCGATTCATGTGTATAAATTGAGTTGGAAATATTAAAATAAAATCATATTTAAAAATATCGTGGAAAGCACATACTCAAAGATGGACCTCTAAGTATTAGGGCCTCTTTAAAAAATTCAGAAATGATAGAGTGACGACAACAAAATCGTGATTTGCGAATTGCGGTTGAATTATAAGCTTAAATGACTCAGTAGCCAGTCATTCGAAATGTGTACCTACAACAGCGCCACTCGCCACTCAGTGGAAGAGCTGTAAAGCGAGAGGAAAGAGGAGGAGGTGGGGGAGGGCAGAGAGGAGTCAGGAGAGGAGCAAGTAGTTCGTGAGTAAAATCCGTAGCTAAAGCAGCGGAGTACCTGCAGCAGCTCGACGGAAACGACGTTGTCGAGGAGGTAACGCGTAGCAGCTGCAGCATCGAAGAGTTGCAGCTGCTGAAGGTGGTTCGCTCAGGATAATGAACGCGGCGGTGTCGGCGATGGTCGGCAACGCCGGAAACAACGGCCGTCTAAACCCTTCGAGCCTTCCCCAGGAGTCGAAGGGTACCGCGGCTGCTACCAACCACCAAGGTGGCCCTCGGTGCGTAACCATTTACAAGACAGAGACCGGCTTTGGGTTCAATGTTCGGGGCCAGGTGAGCGAGGGAGGTCAGCTCAGGAGTATCAACGGCGAACTCTACGCCCCGCTGCAGCACGTCAGCGCGGTCCTGCCGCACGGGGCTGCTGAAAAGGCCGGTGTTAGAAAAGGAGATCGCATCCTCGAAGTGTAAGTATCATCATCGTCAGTTGAGTTCGTGACTATCGTGTATACGCCCCTTGATCGCGATTCCCAGTTCCCTTCGTTATTGTGATTGTTGTTTTTGTTGTTGCTGATAGTGGTGGTAATGTTATTCTTTCTGTCTTGCGGTGAGAGTCGCAGGCCTGGAGTCAGGAAGAATAAAAATCGTGCGTCATGGCTAAGTGAGTGGCTAGCTTCCAGGAGAAGTTCTTCGCGAGGGAGCCCAATCAATAACTGCTCCCCGTAACTACCTACCTATTCCTCTTTCGTTTTTATTTTATTTTCCTGTGCTTGTCTTTGAACCCGAGTACTGTACATGAGTAAGTACCTTCTGTCTAGCTTGGTGTAAAAAAAGTTTTTCTATCGTGTTCCCCAGCTGTGCAGGTTGCATGCATGCGGAACTCGCTGAGTGTTGTACCTATATATATAGTAGTATATACGCCGCGATCACCTTTTTACGTAGGTAAGAGAGTCTCCTGCCAGCCATCATCGCGAGACCAATCGATAAGCTGCCGAGCAAAAGCACGTGTATCCACCTACCTATCTCATTTCCTGGTTTTGTTAAAGTTTCGTTTAGGTTTTTTTTCAGTTATTTGTGATAGTTTTGATGAAGGTAGTGACCTTGAAAGCAAGCAATCACCTGATTACAAAACAATATCAAGCAATAACTTGTTTTATTTTATTTTTTTAAACGTTTATATTTACTACTTATACTTTTGTATCAAAAACTCTTTTTGCATTTTTCTGTTCATTTTTTGGTTCATTAAACACTTTTTTCTATTTTCACTTAATTGATTAATTTTAAAATAATCTCTCTTTGATTTTAAAAAAATTTAAATTCTAACTGTTATTTTTTTTATTTCTATACAGCAATGAATTCTTGATAATCTTAAATTTTTCAATTATAGCTCTTCAACTACAGTTGAGGAAAAGTAGATTTAATTAATGAGTGTTTTGTAAACTCCTGGAATAAAGATTTAAAGTTTCTAACAAAAATCTTGGATTTCATATAGTTTGTGATTATAGCTTTTTATCAAATAGCTAAATTTTTCACTTCAATTTTTCTCATACAAAAAATTTCAAGAACTCTATTAGTTAAATTCAATACAGTGACATGCAATTTACTTTTTTTTAATTTTATTATTAAAACTTTAACTTACAAAGGAATTTTTTAATATGTCCAATCAACTAAGCCTTTCAAATACAATCAATTAAAATAATTTACTGAAGTTTTTAATTCTAAATTTAGCTGCAATTTTTTATTCAAGCGCATGTGAGCTGAGTCACAATAAGTTTCAAGTGCTTCAAATATACTTCAAACAATATCATGATAAATTATATTGTTACTCAATCTAAACTTCAGTTCAATGACACCGTACAGATGCGGTAATAGATTTTAAATATTAGATTGATTATTATTAATATTTGAAGAACTTTATCAAATATTTGAACTTTTATTCATGCTAATGATTGAATAACAATTTGAACTACAATAGGATAATGAAAGTTTTTTTTTTTCCCACTAAAAATGCTTTTTTAATTATTTAATTATTATTTTGATTTAGTGTCATTTAAATATTCGATTTGTATCTGCAGTGCAACCATTTTTTTGTTTTTTTGTTTTTTTTTTGCGAATAATAAAAATCTTTTAAACCTAGACTTAGATTTCTTCAAACTGCGTTAAAGCTAAGTATAACAATACGTGATAAAATATCTGCAAGGGCATTATAATTTTTCAATATTTATAAGGCGCAAAAAAAATATAAAGTATTTCCAATTTATTTTCTGTCAATCATATTTAATAATTATGTAAAGAAAAGATAAATAAAAAAAGGAGAGCGAAGTTTTTATAGTTGGAAATCAAAAAAATTAATTAACATTAGTTCATTATTAAAATTAAAAATTTTTTCTTAAAACGAAATTTTAACAAACATTTAAACTAGAACTTTGATCGTTTTAGCAACTTTGCATCACACATATATCTCTTTAAGTTTGTTCTTTTTTTTGCGTACGCTTTTCAAATGAAACAATTCACCTATTATTATTATTATTATTATTATTATTATTTTTTATGCGACTTCCATATATAAAATTAAGCGAACTTATTTTAAAGGAAAGAATACTTTTTTTTTGGTCAAGGTTGTCTTGAACATTATAATGGTCGGTACATTTACATCGATGTAGACCAAGTTAAAATTATCATCATAATTAGTATTCCATTTTAGAAATTCGAATCTATCGGGTGAAATTTAGATAATACACTGAAAAATTTTAATTTAAATGCTTCATATTTTTCTATTTTTGAATAAAATTCAAGATAAAATTTTAATACTACATAACAAATTAAATAATGAACACTTTTCGTAAATTTAAAATTCCATAATTTCAAAATTTTTTGTTCCTTGTACACCCCAATTTAATTTTAGAAACAAAAAATTTTTACATGAAAAGTATTTGAAAGATAACTCATTAAAACTATTCGATATTGATTAAAATTAACACTAAGATTTTGTAAAAGACACCGGGGAAGTCGACCGATTTTTTGAAATTTATCTCTAAAATAGAAAAAAAGTATTTTTATTCTAAACCTAGTTATGTCACTAGAGCATTCAAAGATCATTTTTTCATTAAGTTTCAAAATTGAAAATAAAAACAGCTTTATTGAATTTTTTCAACCCTATCATTATGCAAGATATTTTATTAATAAAACGAAGTAATTTTTTGAGTTTTGGTAAATCAATCCAATAACTTGAATTACAACTTAACGAGAAGAAATTAGTTTAGTTGATCAAACATACTTGAAAAAAATTGAAAATATTCCAATCTGCTCCTAAGCAACATAAATTTTTTTTTCTCAATTGTTGTTAAAATAAATGTATCAACGAAATTTTTATCAGACATCAATAGCCCCTGAATTTAGTAAATTGGTTAACAAAAATTTTTTATTACATTTCTTTCAGGAGCTAATTTTTTTAAATTTTGGTGTACCAAAAATTAAAAATTCAATTTTCGAAAGGATGAATTTATCCAGGTAGACTTTTCCTCGGACTTTTCAATGATTTAAAAGTGACAAAAATAGAATAAATTAGGCTAGAAGAGGTTGAGCTAATTTTATTATAACGCAATTAGTAATTCAAAAAATGTCAATCTACCCTGCATGATAACCTGCCTCGGTCTCCCATTCCATTTTTCAATATTTTTTCATGCAAAACAAAGACAAGGTAATTGATTGATTTACTGCTGCAGTTTCATTTTTAAACGTTAAGTATTGGGTGCCAATGTAATAATGATATCTGTCAAATTTATTAACTCGGTAAAATGCGTTCGTATTGAGTGAGATGTACTTTTATATTAACGTGGGAATTTTCGAAGATAACTAAGTTTACTTATACAGACAAAAAAATTTAATAATTTTTCGCGTATTTTTGCTGTTAGCGTGCTAAATTAATTGGAATCTTAAAAATGAAATGATTTTATACACTTCATTCTCAAAAAATTGATTTGTCAGCTTAAAAAAATAAAGAAAATAAAACGTTTTTTCCGGTCAAAATATGCTGACACCGTTTTATCTCTATGGACTCGAACACAATAAGGCTTTTTTATAACACTTTGTTTTGATTATATATCTTTATCGCGTTTGCAAACTCGCCTCCTATCAATTCCACTAGATATACACATACTTCGGCCTAAATTTTTCCGAATCTCGGTTGCATAAAATCTCCAGACGACAGCTCCGACTGCTCAGTTTTCTTTTAGCCTTCCGCAAATTTGCCGATAATAATAACGAATTAATAAATTAAAAAGAAAGAAATAAAAAAAAGTTTTGTGTCGCTCTACCACTTTTCACGACTCTGTGTGCCTTTCACTTTATTACGCGGAATCTAAACCGGCTTCGAACGTCATTTCACTTTCGATCCACAATCACGCGAGTGTTTCTTTGTGTAAATAATATTTCAAGTTTTGCGAAATCAGAATTTATTATTATTTTTGACAACTGTAACACACACTCGAGTGCCATCATTATCATTTGGGCAGATTTATCAGAAATGCGATTTTCAAGGAAACAGCAAAACTCATCGGTATTTTCGTTCATAATTTAAGAACAGCAGTAGTATTAAAAATGTTGACGTGTTACATGACTGCAGTGCAGTCTGATTTTTTCGCTGGAAATAGTAATAATAAGTTTAGGTACTTGACTGCTCAAGTTTCACAATGATTTTAAGTTTTGTAATCATAGTTTTTTTAACTGTATCTTATTTTATTTAATTTTTTACAGAAATAATGTAAACGTCGAAGGTGCGACTCACAAACAAGTGGTAGACCTTATTAAGTCTGGCGGCGACGTACTGACTCTAACTGTGATTTCGGTGACACCACAAGAAGCCGAAAGACTGGAACCTTGCGAAGATCTGAGGTGATTAATTGCCTTTGTTTTTCAATAAAATTTAATTTTTTCACTGAGTGATTTAATCAACTTCCTATTTTGTCTGTGTTTAACTGCGTACATTTAAATTTGCACTCATTTACTTTTCCAGTCCACGTAAGCGAAAGGTAAACATTTTTTTCTTCAACATTGTTCGTCTACCATTTTTCTTTTGGTACTTTTGTATCTGTTTTTAAAAGAAAATTAATTTTTTTTTTTAATTTAAAGGGTGCGCAATTAAAAATTTCAATTTAAGATATATATTGATGTAACATTACAATCAAATTCATCATTTACTCTTTGAAAAGTGATTTTCCAGACATCATTGGCGGACATTGATATGATTGTTTTTTTATTAAATCAGCATGCGTTTAATGAAAGTAAATTATTATTATTTTTTCAGTTATGCATCAGTGGACTACAGTGAAAAAAGATCTTTACCCATCAGCGTACCGGATTATCACGTACGCGACAGAAAACATGAGCGTTACGTCGTCTTCAACGTGCACATGGCCGGTCGTCACTTGTGCTCAAGACGCTATCGGGAATTTGCCGCGCTTCACATGGCCTTGAAAAAAGAGTTTATCGGTTTCAATTTTCCCAAACTTCCTGGGAAATGGCCTTTTCAGTAAGAATCTACTGTGCTTTTTCACTTATTTATGTATTTTTTCTTTTTAACACCTCAATTAATAATTTTGAAAATTTTTTCCTAGTTTTTATAATGATGATTTAAAAAAAAAAAAACAAAATTCTCTAACTGTTATACTTAGGTTGAGCGAACAACAGTTAGATGCAAGACGCCGTGGTCTTGAACAGTATTTGGAGAAGGTTTGCGCGGTTCGTGTTATCGCGGAAAGCGACGCCATGCAGGAATTTTTGACGGATCGTTTAGATGAAGATGGCGATCAAGGACCTGCGGTGGATCTTAAAGTTCTGCTCCCTGATAGAGAACTTGTTACAGTAACAGTAGCTAAAGCTGCCTCGGCGAAGGACGTTTATGAGGCAGTATGCTGTCGCGTTGGCTTGGATTCTGAAACCTCTAAATACTTTTACCTTTTTGAGATAGTCGAATACAATTTTGGCAAGTTTTAATTTATTTACTATCTTTTTTTTTTCTTATTCAAGTTGTATTGTAAATTACTTATGTAAACTTTTAAAAAATCTGAAAGTCTTTTAGAAAAATCAATTTCTAACTTATAAAAATATATTTTTTTTTAAATAAATTATATTTTCAAAAAAGAGTAAAAAAAGTTTCAAGTTTTCAAAAAAAATTTGTTTTTTTTTTTTTTTTTTTAATCATACATAACTTCTAGAAACCATTCTAAGTACTGGATATATTTTTTTCTTTACCTCAAACTGCACTGACATAATAGTATACATTTTATTTGAAAAAAGTAAAAACAATCGAACCGTAAATAAGTAAAAATATTGATAATCAATGAACTCGATTGCAGAAAGAAAATTACAGCCCCACGAGCACCCACACACATTATACATTCAAAACTACTCGACTGCCAGTGCTACTTGCTTATCGATCCGGCGATGGCTTTTCAATATTTCGAGGCCTCTTAGCGAGCAGGCGCTCACGTGGATGTTTTGGCAGACCGTCGATGAAGTTAACAGAGGCCACATAACAGCCGGCGAAAGGCTCTATCAGTTAAAAGCACTGCAAGAAACATCGAGAAAGCACGAGGTAGTAGGCCCCTATTTAACAAGTCAACCACTCGTGCCTCCCTTGCGCGTGATATTTAATTGGCTAAATTTACTTGTTTAGTACCTAAAATTAGCTCGAGAACTGAGTGGTTACGGCGACATCGTGTTTCCTCATTGTCCCTGTGATTCGAGAAAGGAAGGTCACGTGGTTGCAGCTGTTGGTACTTCTGTATTTAAATTACATGCAGCCAAGGAGGACGGTACACTAGAATCTCAGGTGGTGGAATTTCAGTGGAACACCATCACGCGATGGGAGATCGACGACGAGGGTATGGCATTCTGTTTTCAATACACGCGAACCGATAATCGACCACCTCGCTGGTTAAAAGTTTTCACACCCTACGTAAGTTATTTTTACCATTCTATCTTCTCAACGCTTTCTTCATCATTAAAAGTTAAAAATAAACAAAATTTCAGTATGTGTTCCTTTCGGATTGTTTTGACCGAATAGCTGAAGAATCAAAATGGGACGATCCTGGCGAATGACAGAAAGTACGAAATTAATTTTTGGTTTTTGAAGAAGACGTATCGTATACATTTAAACGTCTAAACAAATCTAATATTTCGTGAAATCCTGAAAAACTATTGTTGAATAATTACGAAAATATTTGTTCTTCATAATGCCTTTTTTTTTTTTTTTTTATCATTTTACGAGAATCTTTTTGAATACAGACTGTAAAGACCGTCCCTTATGTAAAACAGCACTCTAAAGTTTTTTGATAGTTTTTTTTTTTTTTTTTTTTTTTTTTTTTTTTTTTTTTTTTTTTTAGTTTTTAAATGCCTTGAAAAAAGCATTTTCATCGTGAGCATATGCATGAACGGTTATTCACTCATATAATAATTATATATTTTTTTGTAATTGTATGACAAGTGCAATGAATTTATTAGAACGCGATTTGAAAAAATATTGTACACCGTGTAATGATACTTACCTATGCGGAAGGTAATCACTTGGCCTATGAAGTAATATTGTAAAATCACATCATTCTCTTTCTAGCCTACAGATCTATATATTTTATTGAATAATAAAAACAAAATTATTCAAATATCGCTAAAAAGTATTATTACTATTATTACAGTCATTATTGCACTGCTGTTTAATTGTAGCAGTAAGACTAGAATTTTTTAAATTTGTTATAGATATTTTATTGGAAAGTTATTTTCAAATTAAATTTTATGTTTCATTAAATATTTGACTTTGATTTTAATTGCAAAAAATTGTGCCATAGAAATTCTAGAGTTTGGAAAATCAATGAAAATTTTTGTCTATTTGAAACAAACAAAGTGGTGGAAGTATTTCTTTAATATTTTCCATAGTAGCAGTACTCTTTTATTGTAGATTTTTTAAACAAAAATTAAAAAAAAAAAAAAAAAAAAAAAAAAAACAGATAAAAATTAAATAACTTATCAATTTAATTTAATAATCGTAATACTCAATCTTTTTATTTTTTAAGCTTCATTATATAGCGCATACAACATATATATTAACTAAAAATTATGATGATTGTAATTAGTAATGGCGAAGCAAAATGAAATTCTAAAAGCTATTGAACTTCATTTGGAAATGGAATTTGTAAGACTTGCAATAAATGAGCAAGCGTTAAAAAATTAAATAATTCATTTCCAAACACGACATTTATTTCGATAAAAAAATTAGTAATAAAAATAATACTAAATCAAATGAAAAATTCAATGTCAGCATTAACATGTAATTTTGGTTATAAATTATTATTATTTATTTTTTGAAGATAATTTTATTGTTATAATAAAAATTGTAATCTAGTTTTGAAAAAAGAAAAAAAAATTTTGTAGCTTTTGAAGGAATTAATTGATGCTAAAAATATGTACCAGTGTACATTTGAAAATTTTGAATATGAATAAAAAAAATTTCATATGATTTATGCACACATGTATGTATCAAAATTTTAGTGTGAGTAAACATACACGAAAATACGCCGTTAACATTTTCAAACTTTATGAAAAACAGGTACTGTAAATGGTGAAAATCGTATAAATGTATAGTTGTATGTTGTAGAATAAATTATACTCGAATGTGATGAGGAAAGAATTTCCAGAGAATAAAAGAGAACCTAAAAAAAAGTAAAACTTTTGGTAGCGTGCTGGTAGTCTTTAAGTAAAATGATCTTGTTTACAACAAAATCTATATTGATTGTTTCAGGCACCAATACACTTGGTGCTTTCTATTTTTCACGCAAGTTTTTATGCGTGACAATATAGATATTCAAAACCGAATCTTCAATTATACAGTATGTAATAATTACTTTAAGACTTGATAATTCAAAATGTCTTTAACTTTACTTTTCAAACGCCATCTGTTCTTATTAAGGCGAATCGTTACGATTATGTTTATATAAAATGAATTGTTATTTTGTTCATCGTGTTATATAATCTTTAAAATTAAATTAGTAAAAAAAAATTCACTCATCTTAATTTTTTTTTTTTTTTTAAACATTGATAAAGAACTCGTTGATAAAAAATAACTTTTTCTATTCCTTTTCTACTAAGATAAAGTTTGTAATAATAATGATATTGTTACACAATCATTATTTTCAAAAAGTTCAACTTTCAAACTTTATTTTTTATTTTATTTTATTTAAAATATTTTCTTTTTTTCGTGACTTTTTGATTGTTTAAACAAAACAAAAACTTTTTTAAATTCCCAATCTGAAGTAATTATTTAATATGGTGAACCTTTTTTCTTTTTTTTTTTTTTAATTTTTATTCAAGAACTGAACAGATTTTTATGTCAATAAATAGATATTATGTTAAAATTAATACTTTTTATTACATTGAAAAGGAATTTTTTTGTCATTATAGGGTCGAATATAATATAAAGCAATAATATATTGGATATTAAAATTTTACATTTTATTAGATCTCACATATTGAAAAAAGTAGATCGGCCAATCATTGAATTTGTTTTCCTTAAATCAAATTAATATTTTAGTTTAAAGATTTTCATCAAATATCATTAATGAAATTGAGATTGTTAAAATAAAATGGAATTCTGATTTTTGTAATAAATTATTTTAAAAATATTCTTTTTGAGGTTTTCTAGGCTTAGAACAATGATTTCTACAAAATAACATGTAAAAAAACGAAAAATCAGTACAAAGTTAGTTTAAAATAAACGTATTTAAAAAAGCATTGATAATTTGTTTACAATAAAAAAAATACTTTGATCGTAATAAAAATTAAATCTACATTTATTTTGAGAAGTAAAACTCTTGACAAATTTTAATTTCCTGCCTATAAATTGTTCAAATAACTTCTTTTGACTAAAATATGATTGTTGCCTTTTTTTATCTTAAATTTAAATAACGCATAAGTATAATAACGATTTGATGAAAAAAAAAAATAATCGTACAATCTATTTTAATAAGACGTTATGTATAAAATAATTATGTATTTATTATGATGATTGTGTTTATTGTGATGCATTTATGAGTTTAATGCTAAATTGAAATAATCGTTCGATTGATAATAGTTAACTTTGTTTAAAAAAAATACTTTTTTCAATAAATTTACAATTCGTTTTTTGTAGTTCATACTTTAGGAAAAATAAAAACTCTTTAATTATTTTGTTTACACATGGTTAAAACTTTAATCTTTTGTTACTCCATGGTCATTCCATTGCATAATTTACTTATTAAACGTTGTAAGCTCATATCAATATGGATAATATAAGTGTTACATTGTGTATGACATCATTTGGAGCTTGCGAATTTAAAGTTCTCACTTCGTATTGTTTACCCATGGGAGTCCAAACATTTTATAATGATCCACGAATGTAAAATAGTAAGCGCAATAATATAGGCTGACAAAGTATTAAGTAATTAAGTTCTTGATTAGATTTTCGAAGAATAAAATAATTGATTGACATAAAAAATAAAAAATTTGAAAATCTACTTTTGCAATAATAGTTACTATAAAAACCTACCCAATCCTCGAAAATCCTACTTTTTAATCTTTGATATTTTATATGGTAACGAATTTATTCTAGAAAATTTTTTAAATATATTTTTTAAACTATAATAATAATTATTAAAAAATGTAAATAATTTGAAAGTTTTGAGTCAGTTATCAAATTTAAACTCTTATGAACTTTCAACATCTTAGGTCTCAGTTTAGTGGGTTATAATAAATAGCAAAATCATGCATTTTTTTTAGTTCAATAGCCGAGCTGTAATACTGTTTCAAAATATAAACATCAATTTTTATTTTAAAGAATTGATAATTTACATGTGTTTAAACTTTGATTGTTTGTACTTTGGATGTTAATTGCCAATATAAATGTAGATAAGGTACAAAAAAATTTGTAACTGAACAATAAATTTGCAGCTGTAACGTTTTTACAAATGCATATCTAATCATTAACAGTTTATCAAAGAAAAAACTGTTGCAAAAATGCACTAAGAATTGTAATTTTTTAATTTATTTTTATTGTAATAATATAAAATGATATTTTCACATATATACAGTAGAACCAGCTCATTACGAACTCTGTTGTAACAAAAAATCGATCTTAACAAAATGATTTTTACGCATTATTTAATTAGTTCCAATAGAAAATATATGTAATAAACTCCAGATACAACAAACATTTTTTTCGGTCCCTTGAAGTTCGTTATAAACGGGGCTCACTGTACAATTATCATTATTTTTTGTTGATGTGAAATTCATAAAATTTTATAGTGGCACAATAAAAAGTCGTTTCCTTGTAATCACTGATAATACAGAGTAAAACACATTGTTAAACATAGCACAAGTCCGTAGGGAGTTGCAACTCGTAATAAAACGACTGCTCTCTATAATCCACTCTTCGCGGTCCCGCGCAATCACTTGTATAAAAAAAAAAAACATGAACTTGAAATAAAAAAATTTATCGTAATTTCCAAGTATGCGTAGTAAAGCCGAGCTTTATTATCAGCTCAGCTCGGTCCCGCGCTTGGTACAATAATTAAGTAGCGATAGTGCAGTCCGCATAAAGTCACGAGTTTCTCCGATCGAGTGATTAATTATAACATATTCACGGAAGTGCTTGAGAAAAATTACTTTTGAACAATCCTGCAGCAGTGTCTGGTATAAGTTACGTCTGCCGCGAACGACCGGAGTTTACTTAAAAAATCAGAGTTTGCCTCGAATTTAGGCACTGTAAGTTTGAGCCGCAGGTGAAACGCGTAAGTGTACACAGGGTAATTAGGTATGTGTATCGGCTTCCGATCCGATGTTGCGCTGCAGTATAATAGAGGTGGTGGAGGTCTCTGCATCAGCAAGGAGCCGGAGTATAAAGCGCTCGACGAGGGTTACCAGTCACGGATTCTCAGGGCGCCCGCAAACCCGCTCAGTGTTAGCTGAAGATGGACCGGATCAGGAAGAAGAGGAAACCCAAGAAAAAGGTACCTGCTTATAATCTCTGCTTGCGATCACGGTGCTCGATAATATTCAATCGCCGAGTATAATCCTCGTGAAGTGAATCATTCACTACGGTTTTTTTTTTTCTTTTACGACTTTGACGAGTTACCTACACTTTTTCTGTGTTGCACTTTTTTTTTCTTTTGAAAATAGTTGTGCAATGACAAAAAATAAGTGATGCGGTATAATTCGTAATAAATAAAATTATTAGTTTTGATCGAAAATAACTGTGAGTACATTACTACGTTTATTGTATCAGCGGACTGTTTGAAAAAATCGGATAAGCCATTTTTTATTTTTCAAAATACTTGTAAAAAACATTGAAATATTTGTGTTCATTTTGAGATTTACTAATGACAGAACTATTAATTGAGTAAAAATTTATCTGCTGGAATTGTAGTTAAAATTAAACCCACAGAATATCTATGGCGGCTTTGGATCGCAATCCAATTAACGCTCTCTATTTATTGATAAGTTTTTTATATTTCTAGATTATTATCAACAAGTGCGATTAAAACTTTTTTGTTCCTTAAATAGTACAATTTTGAAATAACGAGATAAAATTTCTTTTAGTTGACTACTTGAAAAAATTCATAAATACCATTGAAATAGTAAAATTAGAATTATCGGTTACTATTATGATGAAAAAATGAGAGTACGAGACGAGTGGTAAAGTGAAATCGAAAAAAAGTACGATCTCTTAAAAATCAATGTTTTCTCCGTGGCTCATTATAGAAAAGAAACTTATTTGTTTCAAATAATTAGAGCTGATTTGATGGAGCTCGATAATTAAGTTTGAGAATAAGTGTGTCGTTTAAAAGTGTTTGAAGTTTTAAACGTATTCAATAAGAGAGGAAAAAAATCTCAGAAACGTCAGCGCACAGTCTTTGTTTTGCCATCAAAATTACATCGAGCGCAAGATGCTGTCGAACAAACTAGACGACATAATATCCTTGATCGGATTAGATTTTATCGCCCAGAGTCGAGCCGATTATTATTACACGTGCGACTTCGAGGTATGCATTGCTTGAAAAAAAATAAAAAATAAAAACAATATTTATGAAAAATAAGAGAAAATTTTTTTCTTCCTCTTGTTCCTCGGCAATATGCATGACAAATTGCAAAAAGCAAGAGTAAAAGACGTGCACGCGATTTTACATAAATTAGCTTCCGTGACATTTTTCATCTTTACGAAGAATTATAATTGATCGCATTACGTCAATGATCCGCGGCATTATCTATCATCTTACGGGGAAATAATAAGAAATCAAACTATTGTCTGGACGTTCGATGCGACACAATACGTGAATTATATTACTTCCATAACGCTACATGCGTGCTTGTGGTAACCTTATACCGATCTAGTTTTAGAGGAAAAACAAAAAAATTTTCTTTTTTTTTTTCAATTAAAAGTTTCAGTTCTAAATGCAACTGTTAGTTGAAATTTTTTATCATGAAACAAAATAAATTCTTGTACGCACTATAAGTCGTATAGGACGAGCACCCATTTAATGTTCATGACCAAGATTTTAATGCTGTTTAATCAAGGCAAGAGCTACTAATAAACTACCTGCAATGTAATTAATTAGTATCCATCATGTGATTTTTACTTGAGGAAATATAAAATTTATTTTGAATTTATACATTTGAGTGTGGCGCGTATAACAAGAATAAAAATTTTGTAATTTAAGTACTTTAACGAGCTTTCATCTACAACTCTTGCATCTTGAATAATAAATAAATATGAAAAATTACGACGAGTTAATGAACCATGACTTATTTTATAAGAAAATTTAAAATTTTTAATTTTTTCCTCCATTAGTATCGAAAATTTTTTTTTTTTCGTTTTAGTAAATGATTTAGTTAAATATTGAATTAATTTCAACGCTGCTTTATGATGAAATATTATTTAATTGCTACAGTAATTTTTTTTAGAAAATAAATTTATATCAACCAGTTCATTTTCAATAATTATATATTTTTGCGTATTTTACGTAGATTCCAATAGAGCAATAGTTTTGGTGCTGTCTAATGAAAAAAGCTAGATAAATGTTTTGGAGTAATTAGGTAGTAGAAAATTTAAGTTTTAACCCTTTCAGAATTGGTGTACTGCTATAAAAACATTTAAAAATTTTTTACAGAAAAAACTATTGCTAGTAAAGTTTTGATATTCCAGAGATGTTTTTTGAGATCTCTTTTAATGATGGAAATTACAACTGAAGTGATTTTTTCAATAATTAAAAAATTTTAAAAGTGTAATAGGTAGATGTCAAGGGTCGTCGCCAGAAAAAAAAAATATGAATTTTACAATGAAAATTGTGTCTGAATTACATGTATACTTAAAGAAATAGTTCAACGAATTCCTTATTAAGTTTATGTACCTAATTTCGATCGCCTAGATAAAAGGAATATGTGCGTTCCGTGCAAGGGGCTACGCACTTGAGAAAAGACTAACAGGACTATGCCAAGACTAATAGGATTATGACAGGACTAACAGGACTATGACAGGACTAACAGGACTATGACAGAACTAACAGGACTATGACAAGACTAACAGGACTATGCCAGGACTAACAGGACTGTCGGAGAATAATGAGAATTTCAAAGGATGCACAGATGAAATTGCTGTAACATTTTTTTGAATTCGCATTACTGAATATCTAAATACATTGTTAAGAGGAATAGAAGATTACTGACCGAGGAACCGCAATGATTTCTTCATTAAACATCTGTCATAACCATTTTTATAGCAAAATAAAATTGTAATTTAATGAAGATTTTATTGTTAAAACGATTTTTTTGTAAAAAAATTTATTCAAGTATTTTAACTTTACACTAAATACCGTAGAATTTGAGACTAAATTAAACTATGACTATTATGTTATGCTTGTATCAAAAAAAATTTTAATTCTGGCAAAAATTGATGGTAAATAAGAAGCAAAGGTAAGAAAAAAAATTTGTCGTAAACTGACCTTGATTAAATTGGTCTAGTTTTTTTTTTTTTTTTTCTTATTTAATTTTCACCTTTCGTAAGAAAAATTTTTTTATTACATTATTTTTACAATGCACACTTTTAGGGTTAGTTAACATGATGGGTTTTCATAAAAAACTGATTGAAAAAAAAATCCATCGAAAATGTAAGTAAAAAATAAAATTTTCAAATTACTTGAACTTCAAGCCAGGAACAAGAACTGATATTTTTAAATGATTGTTCTTGAAAGTAAGTAATCTGAATTGATAAATTATATTTTTTATATGTATTGATACACAGATTCTTCGATTCACATTTTAAACTAATTTTATACTTTTTTCTGATCGTTTTTATACTTCGAATGATATAATTATAAATGACTCAAAATATTTTTGCTACGAATTACCTAAAGAATATTGTTCAACATTTGAATTAAGATTTTTAAATTAAGACCTTACCGTCAGCTGGTTTAGTATGACAAAAGATTTATAAAAATGTAGTTTTTTTGAGAGAAGAAAAAATTGTGTAAGAAATATAGACTCTTCCTCTTGTTTTTTTTACTTTACATTAGCGTTTATATTTATTTTTACGAATTTAATAAATTTTAAGTAAATTTTTGATAAAGACTTACAAAAAAATTAAAAAGCTAAAAGGAAATAATGTGCCATAGAGACAATTTTGACTAATTTTAAAATAATTTGATACAAAGTGAATAAAAAATTATGGTTAAACTTAATTTAATAAAAAGCTCAAGATTAAGTTTAAAGTCAAAGGATGAACTTCTCATAACTTTAATTCCTCAATACTTTTGAGCCATTTAGAAATACGATATGAAAATTTACACTTCAAATACAAGGCTGCTCTATAGTAGGTACATCAGGCGTAATTTAAGATAAATAATTTTTTTTTAATTAAATTTGTTAAAGTGTAAGTGAAGAAAAAAATAAAAATGGGGTAAGCGCTAAAGAATTAAGTTTATTAAATGCTTGCTTTTTGCATTTAATGAATTTAATTTTATTTGCATAGCCTTCATTTTATTACTTTTTAACTTGAACATAAGAAGGGAGGTGTTAAAAATCACTTTGGCTCTGGGATAAGTGCAATAATACCTTTTTATTCAACGCGATCATGTAATCGGTACTTTTTGACGTGTAAGATACGCGGTAGAAGTGATACTTTTTATTTTCACCGTAGCGTTGAATAATAGAGTACATTTACAGCCGTATTTTTATCAAAGTACCAAATTACATGATCTTGTTGAATAAAATATGATACTCAAATTGTTTCCGATGTAAATGTGCAACTTCACACACAAGTTGAGTAACATATCATTTCCGATCTGCTATACAGTAAAAACGTCATTTTTAGCCTATATTTTTGAAAAGCAGTTTTTTAGTTAATTTTGCAAACGATTCTTGTTCGAAACTTTGAAAAGGTCTGCAACCATGCATGCTCTTTGTCTTTTAATAAGTTTTCAGGAAAAAAATTCTCAATTCCGGTTTTGATGATTTTGACCAGGTAAAATTTAAAATTCTAAAATCAATTTTTAGAATTTTTTTAGTTGGAGAATTCTTATTTTTACATGTCAAAATCATCAAAATCGAATTGAAAAATATTTTTTCTAAAAATTTAAGAATAATACAGAGTATTCGATGTTTAAGATCTAGTCAAGAGCTATGTAGGCTTAAGCACAGATTATTTGAAAATTAGATAAAAAACTGTTTTTTGATTTGTATTAACTGTAAACTGAAAGAGTAAAATTAATCAACAATAGTGCTTGCTGAGACTCGAGATTTTTTCTCGATCTTGTCTTGAAATCAAGACGAGACCAAGACGAGACCAAGACAAGATTTGTATTCTCACAGTTTTTCAAGACCAAGACAAACCAAGACCAAGGTCACTCTCGTGTCGATAATCTTGATAATCTTAAAATCTTGAAAATCTTAAAAATCAAAAATTTAAATACAAGACATTTTAAAAAATATTGGCTTTATTTTATTATTCATGTTTTATTAAACTTTGTTTAAACAAATTAATAAACTGCATGACTACTAATAAGTCTAAAATTTTTTTCCATTTTAAAAATGAAATTCCATATTTTTTTTAACCTCATTAATTTGTTCAAATAAATAAATTTTAATTATTTACAAAATATAAAAATGTATCACATATATTTTGAGTTTGTGTTGCGTTTATTATTGAAATTTATTATTGAACATGGTAAGTACAAAGCATAGCAACAAAAATTTTTTAAATGTTTAAACATTTTTAACAATAAAACTATGCGTCGGATCAAAAAAATGAATTAGTAATTTTCATCTTATTTTCTTCTTCTGAATCTATTGCAACAAAAATTTTTTCGATTTGTTAATAAACAATTTAATTTTGCAATAACTTTTTAAGCGATTTGAATTTTTTTTTTCATTTGTTTAAGTTAGAAATGATTGTAAAAAGCTGCTGTTAAAATTTCGTGAGTGTGCTTCAATTTTTACTATTTTTTTAAGAATATTTATGAAAATTGGCATTCTCGTGAGATTTGCGGCCCATATATTTGATATTGATTTATTTTAATATTTTGTAA
Source organism: Encarsia formosa (assembly GCA_038277355.1). Classification (NCBI taxonomy): domain Eukaryota; kingdom Metazoa; phylum Arthropoda; class Insecta; order Hymenoptera; family Aphelinidae; genus Encarsia; species Encarsia formosa. Next base: position 17,250,062 of record CM076185.1, read on the forward strand.
ACATTTTTTATAGTAAAACTATTGTAAATTTATTAAGTAAGTGGTAATAAATTCAAGTATTTTTTCGTTTATTCTTAACCTGAATTCAAATTTTGTATAATTCCCTACACAGAGTGAAATTCGAGATTTTCGAGATTTTGTCTTGTCTTGTCTTGAAATTAAGACAAGACCAAGACAAAACCAAGACGAGACCAAGACAAGACTTTAAATTTCCTTTTTTTTCAAGATCAAGACGAGACTATGCCAAATCTATAAATATAAAGGTCAAATTTAATAAAAACTAGCACGCCCGCGCCGTCTGACCCTTTCGCTACGCTCAACCGACCAGATGACTTGGCTGGCTACGGTGGTTTTGCTCAAAATTTTTTTAAAGTGTTTGCTGCGCAAGACTTGAGACTTTAAAAAAAAATTTGGGCAAAAAGCTCTGCTACCACTCCGCGCGAAGCAAGGTATGCATTGACATTCTCCGCTATCGCTCCACACAATGCATAAAAGGCACGACCGACCGACACTCGCGCTTCGCGCTCGACAATCTTGTTTTTTTTTTTTTTTTTTATTCTCGTACTAGAACTATAGAATACTAATACAAACATTTTCCCGCTTACCCCTTTCAATTTTGTCTATTGGGTCGCGAAAAATCCTGTGCACAATTTTGGATTGCATTTATTGTTCTGGCGAACTTATAAGGCCTCCCAGGTCCCTTCGGGGTCGGTCGTGCCTAAAAATTGATAAAAATCATCAGTGTCGGTGTAAAATCTACCTTAGCTTTAGCTTTATTTATAAATTTTTTTGTCTACAATGGTTAAAAATTCTCGTAAAGTTTCAATACGAATTAAAAATACTAAAAAAACTACTCTAGTACTTATTGAGTAGTCATTGAATATTTTTTCTTGGGAAGTTGTAGTTTGGAAATGATGAGCAAAGGAAAAACAAAAAACTTAAAATATTTTATAATATAGAATTTCTCAATAAAAAAAAAAAAAAAAAAAGAACTGACCGAACTGAAAAGACTTTAAGAGGATCAAAAAGACTATAGCAGGACTAATAGGACTATGGCAGGACTAACAGGACTATGGCAGGACTAATAGGACTATGACAGGACTAACAGGACTATGCCAGGACTAACAGGACTATTGCAGGATTACGAAAAACTGCGCAGGATTTTTCACAGGACTGGAGTGCGTAACCCCTTGGTTCCGTGGCACTTCCGCAAAGTTGGAAAAGGTTAAAACTTTTAAATATGAAATCTAGTAGATCTGGATTGTTATAAATAATTTCCACTCACGGCATATAATAGCTTAAAATAGTTTTAAACCACCCTATACTTTCTATTTTTTAAATGATTGGTCAAAATTAAAAATTTAAAAACATTCATTGCATGGTAAAAGTAATATGAGGGTTTGACTCATTATTGTCTAAGCTTTGAAACGGGCTTTTTTTCTCAACCGCCCTGCGAGAAATTTCCGCCAGAATATTGCCAGACAGTGGGCAGATTTAGCGAAATTGGGCAGAAATTTAGTAGGGTTAATCGCCAGATTCTTGACAGAAGGCCAATGCTTTACGCATAGGGATTCTGGCGAGCTATAACGTAAACCTTTTTATTTTAAATTGTAACATTTATTACTAACAAAAATATGTTCAGTATCATAACTTGACTCTGAAATTTTTCTTTTTTTTTTTCCTTATGTTGAACCTTTTTCTCATCCATTTTGATGTAATTTTAAAATATTATTCACGCAATACCAGCCCTGCTGTATAGCCACACGTGTGGCATACGTGTGCCACACGTACAATGGACTTGAACAAATTTTTTTTCTTTTACTAAATATTTTAACACCTATGGAGTCAGGGCGGAGACCTAGTGCATAGGATAGCGATTACAACCTGGAGATGATTTCCCCAGGAAGTTTGGACTCCGGAGGGGTGATACTGATGCCTTGGAGATGATTTCCCCAGGAAGTTTGGACTCCGGAGGGGTCAGGCTGAACACCTGGTGCACCTGGTGATACTTACACCTTGGAGATGATTTCCTCAGGAAGTTTGGACTCCGGAGGGGCCAGGGCGGATACCTGGTGCACCTGGTTATACTGAGGCCTTGGAGATGATTTCCCCAGGAAGTTTGGACTCCGGAGGGGTCAGGCTGAACACCTGGTGCACCTGGTGATACTTACGCCTTGGAGATGATTTCCTCAGGAAGTTTGGACTCCGGAGGGGTCAGGGTGGATACCTGGTGCACCTGGTAATACTTACGCCTTGGAGATAATTTCCCCAGGAAGTTTGGACTCCGGAGAGGTCAGGCTGAACACCTGGTGCACCTGGTGATACTTACGCCTTGGAGATGATTTCCTCAGGAAGTTTGGACTCCGGAGGGGTTAGGGCGTACACCCGGTGCACCTGGTATTAATTACGCCTTGGAGATGATTTCCCCAGGAAGTAAGGACTCCGGGGAGGTCAGGGCGGACACCTGGTGCAGCCGGTGATACTTACGCCTTGGAGATGATTTTGTCAGAAAGTTTTGATCCCAGTGGGTTCGCATCATCAAGTTTACTATTAGGATAGCATCTTCAGAGTGGTTATTACTGGGTACACCAAGTATTTTCCCTGGCCCATCCAGGGTCAAAATTTCTTGATAAAATCATCTCCAAGGCGTAAGTATCACCAGGTGCACCAGGTGTCCGCCCTGGCCCCTCCGGAGTCAAAACTTTCTAGGGAAATCATCTCCAAGGCGTAAGTATTACCAGGTGCACCAGGTATCCGCCCTGGCCCCTCCGGAGTCAAAAGTTCTAAGGGAAATCATCTCCAAGGTGTAAGTATCACCAGGTGCACCAGGTGTTCAGCCTGACCCCTCCGGAGTCCAAACTTCCTGGGGAAATCATCTCCAAGGCCTCAGTATAACCAGGTGCACTAGGTATCCGCCCTGGCCCCTTCGAGGTCCAAACTTCCTGAGGAAATCATCTCCAAGGCGTAAGTATCACCAGGTGCACCAGGTATCCGCCCTGGCCTCTCCGGAGTCAAAACTTCCTGGGGAAATCATCTCCAGGTTGTAATCGCTATCCTATGCGCTAGGTCACTGCCCTGACTCCTTAATATTTAGCAAAAGAAAAAAAATTTGTTCAAGTCCATTGTACGTGTGGCTATACAGCAGGGAGAGGTTAGGATTTTCAAACAGCAAGCATGATTCATCGATTAAAATTATATTTCTATAAAATTATTTGATTATTTTTTATCAATTTTGTAACATCGGAGCTGCATGCTGCTGCTCCGATTTGTAAACTAACCTCTCATCAACGCATCTAGGTACATATGCATATATGTATATATATATAGACATGTACACAAAATAATAAGCTTGACAGAATTTTCTGCCCACTATCTGGCGGGCACCCCAGACGTTCTGTTGAAACTTCTAGCAGGGCGATTTTATTCTTAAATACTAATTTCATTTCATTTACCTAATTTCGGACACCCATAAATAACTTAAAAAAATACTGCGCCAAGTACCGTTCATTTTTCAAGTTTCTGTCTACTATTTGTCTAGTTTGAATCTAAAACAACCAATATAGATAATTAAACAAAAATTTTGTCGAATTCTTAAGTTATTTCATACAGCGCTAGAAATGGAAATTTCAAAAAAAATTTCAACAGCTTTTTGAAGTTGCAAAATTTTATAAATTCAATAATTGCAACCTCAAGCGTATTACGTATAACAACAAGAAAATTAGTCATTTAAATTGAAAAAAAAATTTTATAGCTTGGCTCGGGTTGGTCACATTTTTTTCCAGTTTGTCACAAATCTTTGTTATCTTGTTCGTTAGAAACCAAAGAATTTTTAAAGTTTTTGAAATTAATCATTCTCAGCAGAAATTTGTTATAGAAATAAAAGGTAATAGCTAGGTTTTATACAAACTAAATTAGTTGAAAAAACTTTCAAGGAGACAAAGCAATAAAAAAAAAAATTTATGTATATATAAATGCTACTCAGAAAAAAAGAATTGTACCAAGTACCAAGGCGTCGGTAATAAAGCGCTCGCGCTCTGTGAAACTTACAGAAAGTGCTGCTGTCCATTGTTGACCCATGGGACAACAAGGTAGCCAGTGTAGATCCACTCGGTTTGGCGGTGCGTCGGGGCGTCTCGATCGAGAGGCTCGAGATCGACGACGAGCCCGGACTTCAGTCACCTGCGTCACTCATCGGCACCTACGGAAGTCCAACCGGTAGCTCCTCGCCAAGGACACCCTGGCCCTGGTACAAGCCCGGCTGCAGTCTCAGTCCAGCTGCCACCTCCACCAGGAGTGCTCCTCCGGCGCCTCTCAAGAGGTGACTAAATACCAAACATTGACAATATCTTTTTCTTATCTATCTTTATTGCTGACAGTGATTGACGATAATTAATTATTTCAACGTCGTGAAATTTTAGATTTTCTACAATACCTTTTAATTACTCGAATAATTTGAAAATTTGGTCATTAGTTCATCAAATGAATAAGAACGAAAAATTCATTTATGTGCGTGCTTTTTATAATTTACGTTTATTAAAAAAAAAAAAAAAATTAGAATCTTTACTTTTTAAATTTGGTACCTAAAAAAAAAAAAGATAGTTAAAAATATAAAAACAAAATCCTACTAGAATAATAAATGAATTGAAAGAGGGTTTTCAAATATATATCGCACTTGACACACATATAATAAACCCTGGCGCTATAATGCCCACAGCAGCGGAGAAGCATCAGCGAATGACGGACTCGCCGCGGCCGTAGATTCTTCTCCGGATGTTCCAATTGAGCCCTCCTCTCCTCAAACCAAAGACGGTGGGGATCAGTACCGAACCGATGTGAAATTTAACGACTCTGTGTCGAAACAATTCTTTGGATCTGACAATGCTCCCGAACTAATAAGTAATAACGCGAGCATTAACAACAACATCAACGGGAATAAGTCGCTCGTCTCTCTTGTAGAGGATTTGGTGAGGTCGAGGTTACTATTTTTTTTTTCTTTTTGTGCAATTTTTTCAGTATCTAACTATGAACATATATTTTAATAGACCATCATGAAGATTATAAGCTTAAAAAGCTATTGTTGTTTACCATTTCAGATATCAAACGACACCGGTGACACATCGGAAAGTACCGTGGAAGCTTGAATTGCCAGAAAGCATCATTCATACAGGTTGGATTTATAACGTAAGCTACGTAGAAGATTTTTTTTTTTTTTTTAATTTGATTCAATATTATTATTGCGCTAGAGGTTTGGTTAATCAAACTCACAGGTATTTTGGACCGTAAATTTTGTTATCCAGAAGCCAATGTCCAAGCCAAACTATCGGATCGTTCGGTTTTTCCTCGCACAACTGTAAAAAATTTAATTCACATATTTACTTCTTTGTTATTTTTTTACTCTAATCAAAGTATTTTAAGTTAAACTTTTATCAAGCCCTGAGTTAGTACGGCATTAACGTCTTTCCACAAGTAATCGACGGCCTCACTGCCCACGAAAAAAGGCTCCATTACACCTAATATCATGAATACGATTATTACCTTTAATTTAATTATGACATAGAAAAATTTCATCTTACTGTCAGGAAAAAAGTAATGAATTTCTCTCTCCGCAGCTTGTGGATTAGCACTACCGTGAACTGCGTTGTGTATCTCATCTCCCAGTCTTCCGTATTTACCGCGAACACTGTCAGGGGCAAATATTCTAGCATCTGAAACCTTTAAAAACCAATTATTTTTTAAACGAATTTTGAGCATGCTCAAAACTAATTTTTTAATATAATGACTCGGTCTCCATTATCTTTTTACGGCAATAATCGTGGTGTATTCAGTAAATAACCTTCGAAGGTCCCATGAGAGTTTTCCATTCTTGAACGGCATTCGTCTTGCAAAGTACGTAAACGAGTATTGGACCGGAACTCATGTGCAACACATTTCTCGCAAAATCTTCTCGCTTGTACTTGTCGTTATAAAAATCCACCACCTGCTCAGGAGTGAGTTTCAGCCATCTCGTTTGACGAATAGTAAAGCAATTTTGGACAATCATATTCTCAATCTCGGTCCGGTAAATCATTGCCTCAGGTTTTATGATAGCCAGGGTGTAATCAAATCTGCCAACTGTGTTTCCGTACTCCGAATCGCAGGTTTCCGTGCAGCTGCAAGTTTTCAAAGTAGATGAACTTTCGGTTTTGCAGCTGCACTCTACATTGTCGCTTGAGCTGCTGTAAGGAAGCTTGCAAGCCACAAAGTTTTCTAGCAAATTTGGCTTCTTACCATCTTCATCTTTTTTATTTTCCTGGAATTTCAGTTTAGCACTCGTAGTTTGTAGTGAAAGCACGAATTCTGTGGCTTCCCGAAAAAAAGTCCATTTTTCTCATTTTCCACTAAAATGCACTTGAAGTTTTAAACAATTAATACTGTACACACGACAAGCTACCTACATCACAACAAATTTCATCAAGTTTTTACACCAGAAGATTTCATCAAAATCTGCAAAAATCAAAAAATAGACTTATCTAGTTTCCCTGGAAAGCCACAGAATTATTTTGATAAAAGATTCAGCTTACAGACGATGAGGACTTATCTTCCAATTGTAGTACTTTTTTGGTCAACTCGAGCTGTACCATTTCACAGGGTATACTCGGGTATTCACCATATTTACATAAATTTAGAGTTAATTTTTCGCCACTTGATTCTTCTGTATAACTTTCAGATACATCTGGAAGGGTTTGTGTTGTAGTTTTTTTACTTCCGATACTGCTGCATGTATCTGAACATTTACACGATGAGAGACTGTTACTTGAAACTCCTGAACATGAACATGGCTTGTCTCTACTTGTTTTATCTCCCAAACATTCTCCAGCCACTCTGTCAGCATTCTCTTTGGCCCCTAAAAATGTCTTGTTTCTATATTCATCATCATTACATTATAAACATTCCCTAGCCACTGTACCAGTGTCCTCTTCTACGCGTAAAGAAAATTTTTTTTTTTTTTCTGTATCATCTTGTAGACATTGTGCGTCGGAACATCCACAAGGACTTTTTTCTATTTCTGTATCATCTTGTAGACATTGTGCGTTGGAACATCCACAAGGACTTTTTCCAACATTATCTCTTGAACTGCTTCGAACAGTGCTGCTAACATCTCCTAAACACTAAAAGTTTTAATTTTTCTTTTTACACAAAAAAATGAAATTAAAAAATCTCCTAAAAAAAGCATAATTTTTTCATTACTGAATACGAAGATGACCCATCACTATCTTTTTCAGATTGAAAATACTGATGGCGTTTCGAATGCGTCTTTGTTGATTGTGAATCTTGGTCACATTTTAAATTCGCATTTGTTGTATCTAGTGTAACAATTTCAAATGGTAAAGTCGATTCTGGATCAGGTTTACACACGAATTGAATTAATTTTACGTCGTCATTATTGGAATTTTCACAATCGCACATTGTTGCGTAATTTGATTTAAAAGACTATTGACTGCTATTGACTTTAAAAAAACAAACAGCGTAAAAATAAAAACTTTTTGTAGGTTAAAAAAACAATCGAGTACGTTTTTATCATATAGATTTATAACTATAATAACGTTCGGAAAAATCTCTTTAATCTTTTGATTGCAGAAGTGTTTGTCTTTGCTCTTACGAATAAAGGCATTGTTAAATATAACATTTTTTACATAAGGAGGCTCACGCCAATTTTTTCTAAGAGGTAAAAATTTCTAAAATTTTGAGAAAATACAGTTTTTATAATGTACATTGCAATTCTAAAAAAAAAATTATAAGTTGACAAACTAGATTTTGAAATATTAAAATTACCATAATTTTTGTTTTTAGTGGGGTTTTCTTTATGAATCAAACTTTTTTCTTTCGCATAATTTATGTATTTTTATTCCAAAAATATAAGAATGCAAGTTTAATAATTTTATTTAATATTTAAACGCATTAAAAAACTAGTTAAATAGAAAATAAAATAAATATAAATATTAATAAAAATTTATAAATACTAAATTAACAATAATTTTCAGATAATAATAAAAAGCCAAAAATACTGATAAATGGTGTTTCAATCAATAGTGACCTCGAAGTAAACAATCAGGACGAAAAAAAACCACCTTCAATTCGCCACACACGTAAATTTAGTTTATCCATGCCAACAAATCTTGATGATATGGACGAGCTTCGAATTGGAAATGATAAGGTAAATAATATCTTTTATGAAATTTACCAAATTTAAAATCTTGATTATCTACGATTTACAATCAAAACAATAACACGTGTGAAAAATTCTCCCAGTCCGTGTTTACGTTGTGAGTAATTAAAGAGCTTCGGCTTAAATTTTTCTTATCGCAGTGTAGTCACGTTTAATTGTGAGTTCAACATTTTTATATCAATGAGAAAGTGCGAAACGATGGATTCTTTTTGTTACAGTTCTAAGCGTCCGTTGAAAGTTGCTTTTGCGCTTGAAACCGTGTCTACTAAAACAAAAGTAAAGTTCTCCAGTTTTTTTTTTTTTTTTTTCCATGTGCTGTATAGTTATTAATGAATTAAAAATAATATTGGTAAATTGTTTTTTCTAAAATCATGCTTTATTCTTTTAGTTGAGTTAAATTTTTTTTTAACCTTGAATAATAAGAGTTGAAAATAATGATTGAACTTACATAAACTTGTTAAAAAAAAAATCAAGTACGTACATTTTAAAACCAAGTTTTTTGAATATACTTAATTTTTTTCGAACATAATATTAATTTAGTATGGTTTTAAATAACTAATTGACTTTAAAATATAATTTTTTTGAAATTATAAAGCTGTTTTTTAAAAACGAGTAGAAATGATAAGATGTAATTATCGTTTGACAATCACGCGCTAGACCATGAAAACCGGATTCGTACAAGCGTTTCTACGCCCATTACATAATACTTGACAGATGTGTTTAAAGTTCATCATTGCAAAGCTTAAATTAAATGAAAAACACTGTGTCGTCCTTTTGCTGTGTTTGTTAGTGATAATTGAATAAGAGTATGATTAACTCAAATTGACTTAATGATTACAAAAATTGATAAATTGTGTAACTGTAAATTGAAATTTTGTTTTGTTTAAATTAGGGTGTTTCAAAATACTCAAGGAGAGAGAGTGACACAAGTAGTGTGACTTTCAGTAACAGTGGATCGACTCTTAATGGAAGCGCATTGGGATCTGAAACAGAAGACGAAGAAAACGATGAAGAATCGGCTAAGTATGGCGGATAATACTTTTTTTACTCAGACATAGCATTTATGTGTGTATTTTTTGAAGATAAAGTTTAATCAGCAAAAGTTTTTTTTTAATTGATTGCAACTGCAAAAAAAAAATACATTCATGTAGAATCATTAAAATATATGATCAAAATGGTTTTATGCCTCATCCAACGTAAACATATCGTGGTTATCAAAAACAAATAATCATCACCTAGACGCAAGGCGCCTCTTCTTGCTATTTTATTTTAACTGCCTTTTTTTTCTTCTCTCTCCCTCTCTCTCTCTCTCTCTGTTTCTCTTTGCTCGTGTAATATTTTTCCTCGTGATCATCGCCAGTTTCTCACTGATGCTCGAGCATTACATACTTTTTTTTAAGTACCATATGTTTCAATAAAATTGTGGTTTTTTTTATAAATGTGTACAATCAAATATGATTCCACGCTACGACGTTGGAAGTGCAATTTCGCTGCAGAGGTATATGTGGTTTGAGAATCAGAGTAAAAGTGCTACTTTTATATTCAAACATTCGCATGACCTGCTCGTTAGCAAATCGAGAGCAGAGAGATTAAATCTTCTTAATTTAGCCTTTTAGCTTTTTTACGTCTGGAATAAATTTAACTGCAAAGTGATATAATTTTACTTACACTTATTTACGTCTTGCTGAGTCAGATTTTTTTTTAAACTAATCGACTAAATCGTTCTTGAACGTAATTTATTATCATTTTTATTGTTATTTTTATTAGGATACCGTTGCAGTCACCCCAGAGGCACCCGAGAATTCAGCCGGCATCGAGTCCGAGAAAAATGACAGGTAACGACATGGAGTATCAAAACGCTCACAGCACCAATTCCACGATTACAAGTGTAAACAGTATTAGTAGTTTACTGAAAGAAAAGCTCCAGTGGTCTCTACCTCAGGCTTTTAGGAACAGCAAAAAGAGACAAAATGCAGATTTTAGGTACGTTAATTTTTTAATCACATCAATGCTTTAAATATTGTACACAGTGTAAACACTTGTTTTTCATTTTAAAATTTATTTATATTCAATTCAACTTAGGCTACGAGGTTTTGTGGGATTTCTTTTTCTCTGTGTCGTTTTTCTTGTCGGATTTGCACATGTCTACTACACTCAGCACGTTTTACAACGAGCTTACTTCGACAAGCTCAGGTAAGCTCATCAAATTTTTCACAATCACTATTGTAGTTATTGAAATTGTATTGGTACCCATAAATTATAAATAAAAGTATTGTAATCATCTCAAAAAGATAAAATGAAAAAACGAAAATTAATAATAAATCTTCAAGGGTACACTAAAAAAAAAATTTTTTTTTTACGACTCAAGACTGAATCTGTAGCTTCAGGCTACTTTTCATATCCCTAATAAAATCAATCACGCTTAAGAGAAAAAAAATTAAAAAACTTTGAAACAAATAAATTGAGATTATTCTTAGTGTCAAATAATCTAAAGAAAAATTGTAATAAAATCCACAGGTTCAACAAAAACGAGAGGGTCATGCATGTGTACAACAGCGCGGGAATCGAGATAGTAGCCTCGCGCCTGGGAATAGGCATACCTGCGGATACCGGGGTATTTCCCTGTTTGCCCCAGCATCAACGACCCGGTAAAGTTTGTCTCGAGTGGCTGCAGCACTCTAGGTTGTACTTAGGTCACACAAAGCGCGAGTCCACCTTTTGTTACCACGTGACCTGGCAAAGCCTAAGCGAAGGTGTTAATCCCCAAGATTGTTTTGACTGGTCCCCCAAGCGTGGTCACTGGTATGGAGCTGGTCAGATCCAGGGAATGTCCTATCCACTGGAGCAGGGTCGCCTTGAGGCCAGTCCCTTTATCACCGGTGATATACGTCGTCATCCTTTTGGCAACGTCCTTAAACGATACTTCCTAAATTCCAAGGGTGCCACTATCACAGTTGACCCGGAGACCCCCCTATACGTGTCAATAAATGTAACTCAGAAAAAAGAGCTGTGTTTAGTGGCCAAACACGACGCATTTGCCTTCATCAACCATCTGACACCTGCACCTCAGTTAAACTACTCAATTTGCGCAAGTGATAACATGAAGAGCCTCCATTCCTCAATGGCCGAGAAGTTTCTTTGGGATGGCTTGAAACCTGATGAACTTCAGGCAGTCTTTTCACTTTTGACAGAGCCCGTCTGGCAGATCGCGCCGACAAATGAGGCCGATGTTTACAACTACACCGAGGATGTTATTGCTCTAGGCTTTCTTCGTCAAGGCCACGTATTGCTTAGCGAGGAGTGGCAACCCAGCTCTGGTGATTTTGTCCTCGACGAGTCGCGTTTCAAGTCTATGAAAGATACCATCGACGTTATCCATCGCCGAGGCTTTCGCATCGTTCTCACGGTTCAGCCTTTCATCTCAACGGAGTCTGAGAACTTCCGAGAGGCCGTTAACAACAGGTTACTGATTTCCGAGCGTGGCAGCGACCCCAGGATTCCAGCGCTCACGCGGTATCGCCACGTAAACAGTGCCGGCGTCTTAGACATCACCAACAACAAGACTCTTCCCTGGCTGCAGGCCAAACTCGAGCCTCTCATGGAGAAATACCACGTGGACGCATTTTACCTTGACTTGGGTACGGCTCAGGATATGCCTCACTACTATAAATGCGAGCAGCCTCTCACAAACCCCGATCATTACAAGACTCTCTTCGTCGACTCGATTCTTGGTGTTGTGCCCGTCATCGGAGTGTCCAGCGCTATCGCCAGACCCAGGGCTCCCGTGTTTGTGTCTCTACCACCCTTTCCGTCCTCTTGGAAAGCCATCAAGACGGTCATTCCTACCGTACTCAGCTACGGAATCATCGGCTATCCTTTTATTATGCCTGGTGCTGTTGGGGGTGACGAAGCCTTGCCTATGTCCGACAATAATCCGGATAACGACTTTGAAGTTAATTTGCCTGACAAGGAGCTTTACATCAGGTAATTTTTTTGATAAAGCTGGTAAATAATTTTAATAACAAAATTTTGAGCTCGTAACGTATTGAAATTTTAGATGGCTGCAACTGTCAACATTCCTTCCAGTAATACGTTTTACTCACCTACCAAGTAAGTATTCGGACGAAAGTGTTTTGGAAATAGCCAAGAGCTTGACAACCTTGCGTCAGAAAACGGTAACACCACTGCTCAAGAAGTACGCAAACGTCACCCTAGACACAGGTCTGCCGATTATTAGGCCATTGTGGATGCTCGACCCAGCCGACCCAGCCTGCCACCTCGTTGTCGATGAATTTTCCGTGGGCGAGGAGCTCATAGTTGCCCCTATTCTACACTCAGGAAGTCGCCAGCGAGAGGTTTACCTACCAGCTGGAGTATGGAAAGATGGTATCGATAAGAGCCTCAGGAAAGGCTCCAGGTGGATACACAACTATCGGGTAGCTGAAGACAAGGTCGCTTACTTTGTCAAGATGCCCGACGATATGAGATTTTAACACAGTGAGCTTTCGGAGAGACTATCCCTGCTTTATTGGCTGTTTAGTTCTATTCCATTATTTTTATTTTTATGGGTTTTAAAAATTTTTTAAATTACATTTTTAATATTTTTTTTGTTTGTTTTAAGAAACTGACTAAAATGTTGATGTACAGTATTTTTAGTATCATGTGCAGTTGAAGTAACAGGTACATAAAATATTTTTAACGCGACGAAGCTTTAAGCGTCCAAAATTTTTGTGATTGCCCCGAGTGATAAAAAAATTTAAGTGATGCGTTATTAATACTACTTAGACATTCCAGAAGTGATAAGTGAAATAAAAAGATCTTAATCTAGTTAGTAATGTAGAGATTAATTATATCTTTCTATTCTGTTAAACATAGTTATCTTTATTCAAATTCTAAATTATGCCGCAGTTTGTTGTATACAGAGTTTGTTATATGTATAAGAGTTAGAGTAAATAAATACGTCCCTAAGAACGATAAATGTAGTTATGATTGTAAAGAATTATTCAAATAAATGAAATATTTAGTTTAATTACACATATTTGTAACAATTGCAAAAAAGTTCATTGTACTTTTCTAAAAAAAATACACCCATTGTTGAAATTAATCTACAAAAATAAGCTGAGATTAAATTTCACTTTCAAACACTTTTAGAATCCAATTTGAAATAAAAAATCCAGATTTTTTGTTACATAAAAAAATTTATCCTACAAATCCCTCTGCAATTGTGAGAGGTTTTGACCCAAAAGAGCCTGGCCTAATCAACTCCGGTGTATAGGTAAATGCGCGAGCTGGTCTTGAACAGATAGCTGAAAATCGCCTCATCTGCTGCTAGATGACATTTATCTGATGACGAGTACACGTGGTACTCAAGCGAAAAACCTTTCAAACAAAGTTTCTTCTACGAATGTGCCAAAAGAATCTTGAAAGAGGCTCTATATTCGGAGAAAATTGTTTGAAGTTCTATTGTAAATCCCATCTCTTACTTTAGTGTAAACAAATGTCAGCGGATATATAAAAAAATAAAAAAAAATCAAAATGGTTAAAATTTTGTCTCAGGCAACTAACAATTACGTTAGTTTTTATGATTAAACAACCATTTTTTTCATTTTTTTCAATATTAATAAAACGATAAGGTTTACATAAAATTAACGTTCAGACGAATTTAAGCTCTTTAAAATGAGCCCAGCCGCTTTTTTAAAAATTTAATTAAGTAAAATTAGCTGTATGGACCGAAAGGTTCAAGTAGGCATCAAATAAAAAAAAAAATTAAGTATGTAAAAAAACTAAAATTTCTAAAAACTGTTAAAAAATTTTTATTTTTAATTTCCTCATGTGCAATGATTTGGTATAAAAAATATAATTTGAAACTCATATTAGGCTACTATTTGATTCTATAAATTACTGATTTTTTACTTGAACGTAATTATAAATATTTTTTAATCACAACATATTATTAATTATATTTTATAATCACCATGTTTTTTTTTATTTTTTATTTTTTTATGTGGATTAAACTATTTTTATTAACCTTAATTCAAAACACAAGTCTATTATTTACATATTGTGTTTCTTATACAAAGGATGATTTGGTAAAAAAAAAAAAAATTAAATAAATATAATAATAATAATAATAATAAGAATAACTAGTAAACAAAAACACAAGATGTTGAGGTATAGTTTGTATTTATTATATTAATTAATTACGTAGCATAACATTATTTTTTTGTTGTTCTATGATAATTGTAGCACCATGAACACTCCACAGTAAGTTTATAATTTTGGAATTCGAAAACGCGATGCTACGGTGCGCTTTATTCTTTAAGTAATGAGAACTGAAGATAAAATAATATTTCACATATTTTTCATCATAACAATAATTATATTCCATTTAATCATGCAACTTATTGATTGGAACAATAATTAATAACAGTAAGAGCAATCATTTTCTTCCGAATGACTAGATGATTTATTTTGAAAGAAGTAAAAATATAATGACTAGAACATAGAGCTTTAAAAAAGTTATTTTTTCTTCAAAGTAAATCAAAGCGTTGTAAGCAGAAATCACTATAAGCAGGTGGGATTCAAAATTAATAAATATTATTAAAATAATTTTTGCGTTCTCATTTCCCCCTTTGTGCATCGCGGTATTCGTGTGTTCACTTTTCGGTTCCATAATAAATTTCGTTACAGCTCACTCCACCTTATGTTCCATTCTTCTTATAATCACTGTTTTTTAAATACCCTTTTATTTAAAGCTCGCTCCTAATCAATATCCTTCACTGGTACTTAAAATTTAACAACATTTTTTTTGGGTAAACAAAAGAAAAAATTTATTTTTTAATTTATTAATATTCTATGTATATATATATATTTTTATTTATATCACCCTACCTAAGTAGCTGGTCAATCTTTAATAAATAATACATTAATACACAATTACATGCTTCATTACTTTCACGCAACTATATTTTTCTTTCATTCCTTCATTATTACTTACATACGTTTTGCAATATTGCACGATATAAAAAGCTTAATATCCACGAAATGAGAAAAACGATGATGATTATGATGACTTCAATCACAAATTAACTCGCTTTTCAATTCAAATATACATCGGGTATCTTCGTATAAAATTTTTATTTTAAATTAACTATCTTAGCTATAAAGAAAAAATTGATAATAATAATAATACTTAATAATAGTTAAGATTCAATAATTTTTCTAACTAATACAGTACATACTTTATTAGTTTTCATAAGAAAGCAGAAGGAATAATGTATATACGTCAAATTAATTAATTACATACAGATTTCTCCGAGGCCAGCTGAAAAATAGGCGGTAAAAAATTTACTTATTTTAAGCTTTCCAGCTATTGGTCTAGGTACTACTCATGCAACAAAATTTTGTTTATTGAGCATTAATTGATCTGAATATATATTTTTTTAAAAAGTGTTAATTAATTAATGAAATAATATAATAAACATGTTAAAACAATTAAATTGTTTTTTAGCAGTATGAACATAAACCGATTTTGAAAACTGGTTTTAATGTAAACTGTCACCAATAACTGTTAAGCTTTAGTCTTCCTACTTTAACTTTGAACGAAATCAAACTCGACTTTTGGCAAGTTTGATTTCATTTGATCACAATACTTCTCCTTTTCATCTTCAATCACACATATTTGTTTTACTTATTTATTTATTTAATTATTTGTTTTTTTTTTTCTATTTGTAAAAATCGCACTTTGTTAGACTATGCAGAGGCGCGCGCGTCCAGCGCACTCAGCCACTCGCTGATTCCCCCCTCATTTTAGACAATACATTTCCATTTTTGAGTACCCTTGTTTATTATTTTCACCGTTACTATCATCAATCAAAATTAGCAAGCGAGAACTGAAATTTTTTCAAGTTTCATCACATCAATTCATTGCGTTCGCACAGACTTTTTTTTAAGTATAACAAGCGAACCAGAAGTCAAACACCGCATTGAACCTCTGTAAGCAATCAACCTTCACCGTGTCTTGCCGGGATTTACTTTATAGGTTTAGCAATTTATGGCTTTATCAGCGCCAGTTTCGCCACTTTGTTTTTTTTATTTATCATAAATAAAATTTTATATTTTGTTTCTAGTATTGTGGCATTTATATTTAAAATATACATTTAATATGATAAACAAACAGTTATAACGAATCAAATAAATTATAAAAACGTTAAAAACTTATTGATAAGTTTTTTATTTCAGGGCACTCATTTATATCATCATTATCATCATCATTAACATCATAAATCATGCACCTTATTACAATTAATTTTATTTTTCTCACCCCTCCTACAATGAATGATTGATAATGGCTATCATTGACATGAATACAAAAGTTTTCGTTTTGTTCGTTTTAGATTTTAATTCATAAATCTCTTCGTCACTTTAGTTGTCTTAAAAATTAAAGCTAAAAATTTTTATGGATTATCGAGAGCTGATGTACTAATGACTGGTGATGATCAATATTCGATATCTCCCGATTTTTACAGCACTTATTGTTATCAAGATTTTTATCAAGTGTGGACTATATCGCATGGATGGACATCTTTTTTTTCCTAATTCACTGAACATGCCCAAGCCTTTATTACATAATTGAAAACTTTTTCCTAGTTAAGTCTCTTAATTTAGGACGTGGTAATTATTCAACAATTACATATTTTTTAATTCACAGAGATGGTTTAATTATCTGAAACTCTAAAACACAAGGGATAACAATATCGATATAATTATGTAAGTTCCCTCTAAAAATTAAAAATAATAAATTTTATAATTAATTTTTAAAAAGACTTATCATCTTTTTGAAAATTAATTATTAATTTGTGAATACTTATGCCTTACGAGTGTGAATTTGTTTTATAAACGACATTTATGGTGACAACAGATTATCAGTAATAGTTGGTATAATTTATAAGAAAAGATGACGAATACGTCATAAACTCGATTTAATATGTTAGGACGTATAGTTTTTTCTGGTATCAGTATCGATTTTATTTTTCAATTTTATTAATAACCTTAGCTGGAATTTGAGGGTAGCATTTTTAATCTATCCATGCGCACTAATCTAAGCATTTCAGTGCTGCTTAAAGCGAATCAACGGGATGCGCCGAGCAGTGTAATTTCCATATACGATTGGACAAGGTGATTAAGCACTGAATATTTTTTCGCATTGATCACTATTAATATTTTTTCTTGAATACGTACAAATACACTCAAAATAGCTATTAAAGTTACACTATCACTCAATAACTTTAAATATTGTTTTTTTTTTTTCAGTTCATTATTTCAAAGAAATGATTATTATATACACTGTCGGCTGCATCAATTACCCCAGAAGACGAAAATCTTCGTCTTAAAAAGTCTTTTTGTGCAAGAAAATCATGGAACTGACGCTACGCGTCGATAATTAAATATATTTTTCATATCAACCGCGTAAACTATTGTACTCCAGTCGTTCCGCACCCGGAAAATTAAGGACACATTGAGTCTCTCTACTTACGTCTCTCTCACCCTCTCTTTTTCTCTATCTCTCTTTTTTTCTTCCCCTTCTTCGCTTCTGGGTACGAATCACGTTATATCGAACTCAAATTCAATACTTCCGTAAATTCGAGGTCACTTTGGTGCATGTTCACACGACGTAAATTAAAATATCCGGGTGCCGTTTATTATCGATCGCTGTCATTGTCTACGAAAATAAGAAGAAAAACTTATTTCTATCGTCGCTCTAAGACGTCAAGGATTGACATAACATTGGTTTGCGTATAAAAGCACTAAGATTCAATAAATTTAGGATAGCGCACGACAAAAAACTTTAAGGGCGTTACGCAAATAATAGTGTTTCAAGGGCGGCTTACAATATCGACTCATCGGTATATTACGTGACGGTTTGATAATTCAGTTAGTCATTAACAAGAGTAAATATACTCTGGAAAAATAAGAGATAAAGGACGGGAAATTATGAGAAGCGCGTAAATACAATCTAAAATGTTGGCGCGGAATAGCAAGAGACTTGCGAACCGAGTCGTCAGGAGTATCTTGCGATATAGATAGGCCTTAGTGCGTGGCGTTTCGTGTGGCTTGAAATTCAACCATGATTACTGGACAGCTGTAAGAGCCTAAAACTCTAGCCTATAAGCACTGCAGCTGGTCTCGTGATCTTGAAGGTTGATCGTACACCTCGAGGCAGAAGGTGAAAGATCAATGTGATAAGTTGATAAAGCTTCCTCATTATCTGCTACCCAGTAACCAAGGGTATCAGTGTCGTATGTAGGGATCATTGTAACCTCTGAAAAAAATGAATGAAATTTAATACAGTTATTGATTATTTATTCTGAACATCCAGCCAAAGAAAGTATTAGTGCCAAATTTCTATAAAATTTGTTTAATATACAACAGAAATATAGTCAAGGGTAGAACTGAAAACTTATTTAACTTAATACTCAAATTGTTTAACTATAACAGCTGTCTTGAGCAAACACACGAATATATTCGGACTCTTAAAATTTTTTTTGAAATCGAGTTAGTCTTGGGTTTGACCGTTTTTTAAAATAAATATTTGCTATGTCTAGCAAAGCATAACATAAGCAGTGCAGCCACATGCACAGAACAGTGATTTTCTCTTAAAATGGAAAATTCCATAAACTAGGGTGACCTTGGCCACTGTTCAAAGTGCTGCTTATTTAAAAAATTTACATCCTTTAAAAATAATCTAAAAAAAAAAATTCTCAAGTTCTTTTTACAGAATGTAAACTTTTTAAATGAGTTCTATTTGGTAGTGCTTTGAAAAAGCGACCAATCACCCTAGTGTCTAAAGTCACCCAATAGTTTACGGTTTTTATTTTTATTTTTTTTATTCAATCATTATTCTAATTACAATGGTGACTAAAATGCTTGGATTCAATTTTTTTTTTTTGCAGCAGTAAAATAAAAGATGTCGGTCCAGTCTCAACTTGTTCAAAGCCTCAAAAATTTTGAATTCCACGGATGGTTTATCTCATAATACGAATAAGTGTCCGTGAGAGGCACTTTCAAATTGAGAATTTTGAAGGCTCTAAAATTTTACGATATCTTCTAAATTTGTTGTTTAAGATGTATAATTTAATGCTTTGAGCTATTTAAAAACTATTCTAAAAAAAACTTACCTAAGTCTTTATCTTCCCAAGTTTTCTTGGCCTCAAGAAGGGCATCGTAAACCTCGCGACTAGGTTCAGTGCCACTGAATACGTAATATCGCGCACGTACTTTTTTGAAAAATTCCAGTGCTGTATAGAAAGAGTTTCCATGATGAGAAACATAGGTCAGATCCACATAAACTGGTTGAACTTTGTTTCTTAAATCTTTTATCCTTTTGGCTGGACTCTCTGAAGGTTTTTTGTTTTTTATATTTTCTGATAATACTTTTTTCTCTTGTTTTTTTTCTTTTTTTGGCGTTCCAGGAGAGCCTTTGTTTGATACTTCGTTGGTTGTTACAGCTGGTGAAGGCAACCTCATTGGTTCGCCCCAATCGTTAATTACATCAAAATTAAGACTATCTGGACTTAAATCGGCAGAACTGGTTGGTTGAATTGGACTTCGAAGATTGAACTTTCGCGGAGCTTTGGGAGATGGTAAGCCAAGAGGACTTCCCCATCCAAGTAAAGGATCTTTCTTTCCATCTTTGTCGCAACTTTCATGTTCGTCAGATTTTGCAAGTTCTTGAGTAAAACTACTTGCAGCTTCAGGAACATAACTAATTTTGCTATCATCTTTTTTGGGATCTGTTAATACGTTTTCAAATTCAAGATTAGTCTCTTCAACGTATTGTTTAGGACTTTTGTCTACGGAGCTACCAGCGAATTCTCGTTCAACTGTGAGTTTCTTGAAGGAATATTCATCTTGCTCAGGAAAAGATTCAACAGATTTGGTAAATGAAGAAGCAAATTGAGATGATTCAGTAGGTAATTCTCCATAAAAGCTACTGCTCATTGCAGCACTTGAAAAATCTTCACATTCATTCGTTGACATTTCATGCATTGTTTGCCTTGTATCTGAATATGACGAAAGTAATAAAGCTTGAGTGGACTGCCCTGCGTCCGAAAATATATGATGCTCTTCACTACTTCCAATGTGAGTACCTGCGTGACTGTGACTGCTACTTAAATCACAGTGTGGACTAATTGGATCGATTTCTTTGTGAAGCAAATCTGAACCAGGACTGGTTGTTATTTGAGAATCGACTGATTTCACGTCACTCATAAAAATTTCTGGTAATTTTTCGTCTACTGTGACATCTGTTTTTTGAGCCAAAACAATTGTTTCTCCTTTTTCATTAGTAGCTTCAGTAACCTCTTGAGTGGTTGTGATGATTTCTCCGTCGTCACTCATTGTTCTAGTTGTTGTTACAATCGTACGAATTACATCACCTGATCGAAAACCTTCCGGCGTGGCAGTTCTTGATCTGTTATCTGATCTTTTGTCTGGAGTCGAGCGGCCTGAAAAGTGTGATTGAATCATACTTCCGTCTCTTATTAAAGGTGACATGGATATATCGGGAGTTGATTTTCCTGTTGAACTACTACCACCAATGTCTTTTGGTGAAGATACATCTGGAGATGATTTTCCTGAATAACTTTTATCATCTGTTATTAAATCTCTGATTAATGGAAATGCTGATTGTTCGGATACGGTTTGATCGACTAAATCTTTGTTGGTTGAAACAATTTGAACTCTATCTTCAAGTAAATTTGGATCAAACTTGTTTGAGCTTTCTATTGTTAAATCTTGGGACAGATTTTCTAAAGAAATTAAGTTGCCTTCTGCTAAACTTGTCGATATTGTGTTTATTACCGTTGATTCACTTGCAGTTGTAAATGATTTTGTTTCGGTTTTTGTTGTATCAGGATTAATCAAAGGATCTGATTCCCTTGTAACGACTGTTTTAGTTGTTTTTATTGTTACAATCTCACTACTTTCTATTGCATCTTTTAATAAATCACGTACTTTTACGTCTCCTGAAGAGGTTTCGGGCTTTTCTAAAATTTCATGTGTTACTACTTGTGTCATTATTTTTGAAGTTTCTTCGAATATTTTTTTATCGATCGGTATTTCCCCTGAAATGCTTGAACGTTTACATATGTTTTCATTAGGCTCAGTAATTGCTTTGGTATCTGGAAGTATTTTTATGGACTTTATTGCAGTTTCTGTAGCTGTATCTGTATTCATGAACTGATCAAAATCGTCATCATTTTTTATTTTTTCCTCGAATTTTTCGGGAATACTACTGATTGTCGTTGAAATTGAACTTGCTACTTCAGACAAATAGTTCGAAGTTTCATCTTGTAGTCCGAAGTCAGGAGTAGATTTTCCAGAAAGAGTTGTTATATGTGTTGTTCTGATTTCTGTCATACCTCCCATAAAAGCTTTATGGAATGGACTTTCATAGTCTGTATAAGGTAGACCTTGTTCTAATCCATCATCAAAATAATGTGTACTTGCCATAGATGCTCGTTTTTCTGTTACGTCTGAAGTTATTTTTCTATCCAGATCTACCTTGGATTGGATAAGTTCATCGTCGTCATTGTCATTAAATATGGATTGATCAGTAATCATTTCTTTAGTGAGATGTTTTTTCAGTAAAATTTCTTCAATTATTTCAATTATAAGATGTTTGGGTAATGAAGTTTTTGACACTACTTGATCTAAAATGGGTTTAGTAATTTTTATGTTTCTTGTCACATAATCATTCATTAATAATGTTTCCACTTCAGTTCTTTTATTTTCAGAAATGATAATTTCTTCATCAATAAGAGGATCAACCTCATAAACTTTCTCAGCTGATACGTTTCCCATACTAACGTTAACACTTTCTGTGACATCAATTTTATCAAACAAATTTTTTTCAGAAAATGATTGCTTTCTAGCTAAAATATTATCATCCCTTTCTAATGAAATTTCGTCAAAATCATGATCCACAACTAAATCTCTTTGAAGACATTGTGCTTTCATGATATTTTCGATAACCAATATAACTAGTTGTCGCGGAACTAATTTGATTCTAGCAACTTCATCAACAGCTTCAGAATTAATTTTTTTCTTTTTAATAATAAATTCATCATTTATATAACTACTTAGCTCCTTTTCATCCCCTAAAATTTCATGAATAGATTCTTGACTCTCTGTCTTTTCAAAATTAATTAAGGAATCTCGAGAAATTTTTAGATCACTTACAACATATTCAACAATTTGCATTACAATCGATCGATCAATTTTGTATTTTATCGATAATTCGTTAACGTCACGAAGAGTTAAGACTTTATTTTTTAGCACATACTCATTTTTTATATGTTCTTCTACTACTTTTCGTATTGCGATTTGCGCTGAATCAAAATTAGAAAATTCTCTCGTTAATAGATCATTTTGAAGTTCTTGAATGGATTTATATGATGATGATTCTATTTGGTCTTTTTCTTCTAAATCAGCTTCAGTATAACTAAAATGATCTTTGACTGACTCAACCGAACCTTTTTTTCCGAGTAAGTCATCTTCATATGAACTAGCAGCTCTAGATCTTACAAAAGATATCTTGTCATCAGAATCTAACAAAGTATGTGATTGTGATAGATTTTTCATATTTTCTTCCAAAGAAGTCTGTGAACTAGGTACCATAGATATTTCTTCTTCGATTAACTTTTGTTGAGAAATAGCAGAAACTGATGATATTCCTTCGCTTGTAGACTTTGAATTTGCATCTTTCTCACCTACTTCTGGTGAAGGTTCTTTCGATGAGAGTTCTTTGTCTACTTGTAGTGATTTAAGTTTATCATTGGCATCTATTTCTAGTGTTGATTTTTTTGAATCTATTTCCATGTTAATACTTGAAGACTTTTGCTCTTGTTCCTGGTCTTTGTCAGGTGTTGGTTCTTTTCGTGACACTTCTTTCTCGGGACTTGATGACTTAGACTTTTCTACTTGCTCCGATTTAAGCTCCTCAACACCAATCTCTTTTATGTCTAAAAATTTCAATTTTTCTTCAGTTTCATCTTTTTCAGATGTCGAGTCTTTCTGACTTATTGATTCTTTTTCGACGCTTGGTGATTTAGATTTTGACACTGATTCCGGAGTAGATTCTTTAGCATTAGCTCCTTCTTTGACGTCTGTGAATTTCGATTTTTCTTCTGTTACATCTTTATCAGGCGTCGGTTCTTTCTTACTAGTTAATTCTTTTTCGATGCTTGGTGATTTTGATTTTTCTTCTGATACTAAAGTAGGTTCCTTTGCACTTGCTTCTTCTTTCGCGTCTAAGGATTCTAATTTTTCTTCTGTTACATCTTTTTCAGGTGTTGGTTCCTTCTGACTAATTGATTCTTTTTCAACGCTTGGTGATTTTGATTTTTCTACTGGTTCTGGAGTAGCTTCTTTATCACTAGCTTCTTCTTTTAAGTCTGAGGATCTAGATTTTTCTTCTATTACATCTTTTTCAGGTGTCAGTTCTTTCTGACTTATTGTTTCCTTTTCAACGCTTGGTGATTTTGATTTTACTACTGGTTCTGGTGTAGGTTCTTTAGCACTAACTTCTTCTTTGGCGTTTGTGGATTTCGATTTTTCTTTAGTTTCCTCTTTTTCAGGTGTCGGTTCTTTTAGACTAATTGAATTCTTCTCAACGCTTGGTGATTTTGATTTTTCTACTGGTTCTGAAGTAGGTTCTTTGGCTCTAGCTTCTTCTTTCGCGTCAGTCGATTTCAATTTTTCTTCTGTGTCACTCTCTTCAGGTGTTGATTCTTTTTGACTTACTGATTCTTTTTCGACGCTTGGTGATTTTGATTTTACTATGGCTGGCGGTGTTGGTTCCTTAGCACTAGCTTCTTCTTCCACCCCTGGGGATTTCGATTTTTCTTTTGGTTCCTCTTTATCGGGTGTCTGTTCTTTCTGACTAATTGGTTCTTTTTCGATGCTTGGTGATTTTGATTTTTCTACTGGTTCTGGAGTAGGTTCTTTAGCGCTAACTTCTTCTTTGGCGTCTGTGGATTTCGATTTTTCTTCAGTTTCCTCTTTTTCAGGTGTCGGTTCTTTTAGACTAATTGATTCTTTTTCAACGCTTGGTGATTTGGATTTTACTACTGGTTCTGGAGTAAGTTCCTTGGTACTAGCATCTTTTTTTATGTCTGTGGTTTTCGATTTTTCTTCTATTACATCTTTATCAGGTGTCATTTCTTTCTGACTTATTGTATCTTTTTCGACGCTTGGTGATTTAGATTTTTCTACTGGTTCTGGAGTAGGTTGCTTCGTACCAGTTTTCTCTGTGACGTCTGTTGGTTTCGACTGTTCTTCTGTTTCATCTTTATCAGGTGTTGGTCCTTTTGGACTCATTGAATCTTTCTCAACGCTTGGTGATTTTGATTTTACTGCTGGTTCTAGAATAGGTTCCTTAGCACAAGTTTCTTTTTCCACATCTGGGGATTTCGATTTCTCTCTCGCTTCACATTTCTCAGGTATTGATTCTTTTTGACTTATTGATTCTTTATCGACGCTTGGTGATTTTGATTTCTCTGCTGGTTCCAGAGTGATCTCTTTCGCACCTGTTTTCTCTTTCACATCTGAGGGTTTCGATTTTTCTTCTGATTCATCTTTTTCAGGCGTCGGTTCTTTTTTACCAATTAATTCTTTTTCGACACTTGGTGATTTTGATTTTTCCACTGGTTCTGGAGTAGGTTCTTTCATACTAACCTCTTCTTTCAAGTCTGGAGATCCCGATTTTTCTAGTGATTTATCTTTATCTGGTCTTGGTTCTTTCTCACAAATTGTTTCTCTTTCGACGCTTGGTGATTTTGATTTTACTACTGGTTCTGGCGTAGGTTCTTTAGCACTGACTTCTTCTTTGGCGTCTGTGGACTTCGATTTTTCTTCTGTTTCATCTTTATCGGGTGTCGGTTCTTTTAGACTAATTGAATCTTTCTCAACGCTTGGTGATTTCGATTTGACTTCTGGTTCCAGAAGAGGTTCTTTAGCACTAGCTTCTTTACTGTCGTCTATGAATTTCGATTTCTCGTCCATATCATTCTTTTCAGGTGATGGTTCTTTTTGAATTGATTCTTTTTCAACAATTGGTGATTTTGATTTTACGACTGGATCTGGAGTAGGATCCTTTACACTAGCTTCTTCTTTCGCGTCTGAGGATTTCGATCTTTCTTCCGTTTCATTTTTTTCAGGTGTCAGTTCATTTTGACTTATTAATTCTTTATCGATGCTAGGTGATTTTGATTTTATTACGACTTTCGGTGTTGGTTCTTCATCACTAGCTTTTCCTTCCACGTCTGGGGATTTCGATATTTCTTCATCTTTTTCAGGTGTCGGTTCTTTCTCACTGATTGATACTTTTTCGTCGATTGGTGATTTTGATTTTTCTACTGGTTCCGGAGTAACCTCCTTCGCACCAGTTTCCTCTTTCACATCTGAGGATTTCGATTTTTCTTCTGATTCATCTTTTTCTGGTGTTGATTCTTTCTGACTAATTAATTCTTTTTCGACGCTTGGTGATTTCGATTTTTCTTCTTTTTCCGGAGCAGGTACTTTAGCTTCAGCTTCGTCTTTTAAGTCTAGGGGTTTCAATTTTTCGGATGTATCATCTTTTTCAGGTGTCTGTTCTTTCTGACTAGTTAATTCTTTCTCGACGCTCGGTGATTTTGATTTTTCTTCGGTTTCTGGAGTTGCTTTCTTTGCACTAGCTTCTTTTTTTATGTCTGTGAATTTCGATTTTTCTTCTGTTTCATCTTTATCAGGGGACGGTTCCTTCTGACTAATTGATTCTTTTTCAACGCTTGGCGATTTCGATTTTTCTACTGGTTCTGGAGTAGGTTCTTTAGCACTAACTTCTTCTTTGGCGTCTGTGGATTTCGATTTTTCTTCAGTTTCCTCTTTTTCAGGTGTCGGTTCTTTTAGACTAATTGAATCCTTCTCAACGCTTGGTGATTTTGATTTTTTTACTGGTTCTGGAGTAGGTTCTTTAGAACTTACCTCTTCTTTCAAGTCTGGGGATCTAGATTCTATTACATCTTTTTCAGCTGTCAGTTCTTTTTGAATTATTGTTTCTTTTTCTACGCTTGGTGATTTTGATTTAACTACTGGTTCTGGCGTAGGTTCTTTAGCACTAACTTCTTCTTTGGCGTCTGTGGATTTCGATTTTTCTTCAGTTTCCTCTTTTTTAGGTGTCGGTTCTTTTAGACTAATTGAATCCTTCTCAACGCTTGGTGATTTTGATTTTTCTATTGGTTCTGGAGTAGGTTCTTTAGCACTAACCTCTTCTTTCAAGTCTGGGGTTTTCAATTTTTCTTCTGTTTCATCTTTATCAGGTGTCGGTTCTTTCTCACGAATTGTTTCTTTATCGACGCTCGGTGATTTCGATTTTTCTACTGGTTCTGGAGTAGGTTCTTTAGCACTAACCTCTTCTTTCAAGTCTGGGGTTTTCAATTTTTCTTCTGTTTCATCTTTATCAGGTGTCGGTTCTTTTAGACTAATTGAATCCTTCTCAACGCCTGGTGATTTTGATTTTTCTACTGGTTCTGGAGTAGGTTCTTTAGCGCTAACCTCTTCTTTCAAGTCTGGGGATATCAATTTTTCTTCTGTTTTATCTTTATCAGGTGTCGGTTCTTTCTCACGAATTGTTTCTTTTTCGACGCTCGGTGATTTCGATTTTTCTACTGGTTCTGGAGTAGGTTCTTTAGCATTAACCTCTTCTTTCAAGTCTGGGGTTTTCAATTTTTCTTCTGTTTCATCTTTATCAGGTGTCGGTTCTTTCTCACGAATTGTTTCTTTTTCGACGCTCGGTGATTTCGATTTTTCTACTGGTTCTGGAGTAGGTTCTTTAGCACTAACCTCTTCTTTCAAGTCTGGGGTTTTCAATTTTTCTTCTGTTTCATCTTTATCAGGTGTCGGTTCTTTCTCACGAATTGTTTCTTTTTCGACGCTCGGTGATTTCGATTTTTCTACTGGTTCTGGAGTAGGTTCTTTAGCACTAACCTCTTCTTTCAAGTCTGGGGATTTCAATTTTTCTTCAGTTTCCTCTTTTTCAGGTGTCGGTTCTTTTAGACTAATTGAATCCTTCTCAACGCTTGGTGATTTTGATTCAACTATTGGTTCTGGTATAGGTTCCTTAGCACTAGCTTCTTCTTTGGCATCTATGGATTCCAATTTTTCTTCTGTTTTATCTTTTTCAGGTGTCGGCTCTTTTAGACTAACTGAATCTTTCTCAACGCTTGGTGATTTTGATTTTTCTACTGGTTCTGGAGTAGGTTCTTTAGCACTAACCTCTTCTTTCAAGTCTGGAGATCTCGATTTTTCTTTTGTTACATCTTTTTCAGGTGTTGATTCTTTCTGACTTTGAATGATTGCTGATTCGGATTCAATAGCTCCATCTGATGAGAGTGCCTTTGCACTAATTTCCTTGTCAGTGCATGGTACGTCAAAATTCGCATCCATTTCTGGTGTTTGCTCTTTTGAACTCATTTCTTTATCTTTGCTCGGTTTTTCGTCATCTTTTTCTGGTGTTGGCTCTTTCGTAACTTCTTCAGCTGTTTGTGATTTTGATTCCACTTCTTTATCCGGAGATTGCTCTTTAACGCAAGCTTCTTCATCGAAACCTGACTTGTCTTCTTTTTTCGTAGAAATTAGTTCCGTCGTACTAACGTCTCTTTCTACTTCTGGAGACTTCGACTGCTGTTCTTTTTGTAATTCTTTTTCCCTTACATTTTCTTTTATTTCTTTACTTAGTAATTCCATTTTAGGCTCTTTTTGAACTTCTGCTACTGTTACATGATCAGAAATGGATGACTGTTCAGAAGACTTTTCTTTTTCTGTCTCTACTTCTTTAACAATCTCTTCTGATTTCTTTATATCTGCATCAGTTTCTAATGCAGTTACAAATGCCCCTTCGGCCAGTGTTGATTCATCAGTTACTAGTTTATTATCAAGTGACTTCTCTAAGCTATCATCTGGAGTAATTCTTTCTTCTTTCAGATAATATTTTTCGGACATCATACTATCTTTTTCTGGTGTACTGTCAGATGAGCGTAAAGAATCTCTATCTAGATTAAGTGAATCTTTTTCTGGAGTTGATTTTGTGTCGACACTTTGTAAAGAATCATCAGGAGTTGGTGTTTTTGTAAATGTAATGCTTCCAGTGGCACAAATTTCAGTTTCATGACCACCATCTTCACTGCTAGCTGTTACAAACATTTTTTTAACTGTACCTTCGTCAGTCTCACTTGTCGTCTTTACTTTCTCTGTTTCATCATCTTTTATTTCAAAGGATATTTCTTTAATATCTACCAAACTATCAGATTTATTTTCAAGCAAATTAATTGAAATCTCGGATTCTTTTATATTTTCTGACTCTAGGGTTGTTTTTTCTGTACTCAAAGATTTTTCTTTGGCTTCGTCAAGATATTTTTCTTCTGTATAAATATCTTCTTGGGCTTGTAAATCTGCAGATTTTTTTGATACATCTGGTTCATATTTTTCTTTATCATCTATTAAAACTTTTTCTACTGTTTCTTTTTCATCCACTTCGACTACATCGTGCAAACCTGTGGTTGAATCCTCAGATTTTATGACAAGATGCTTTTCAAATAGATCGCCAGATATTTCTTCAGCTTCGTGTTTTACAGATTCTAAATCGTCAACAAATTTCTCATCTCTCTTAGATATATTTAAAAGATCTAATGAAGTCGCTAATTTTGGTGAAGTTGGTGTAGATCCTGGTGTCACGTTTACAAGCTCTGCTTTAGCAGGTGACAACTTTTGTTGAAAACTGATATGTGGTTCCACTATGATATTTTCCTCTTCTATAATATCTTTATGAATTTCTCTTTCAGCTACTTCTTTGACATACACTTTTTCTAAACCTGAGTCCATAACATCAATTCTTTTATCATGTTCAACTTTAGTAATTGGTTTTTGTATTATATCATCTTTCAACAAATCTTCACAAATTTTCTTGGCATCTTCTTTACTTGCCATTGGATCTGTAGCTGGAGAAGGATGAGTTATATCTCTATCTGAGATTTTTTTAACACAGGTTTCTTCAAAAACTTCAAATTCACTTGATGTTTTAAGTTTTTCGTGGTCTAAGAATTCTTTGAGAACGGAAGTTTGTTCTAGTTTCTTTGCATCTTGTTCTAAGGATTCTTCAACACCTTCAGTCTCAGCGTCACTTTTATACTGATCTATTAAAAGAGTATTTTTGGTCAAAAAATCATCTTCTTTTAGAACTTCTGCTACTTTTTTTACAATTTGTTCGACATCTTTTAATTTATCTTCTTTTTCTATAGCAATACCTGCTGTACCAACAAGGACTTCAGCAACATCACGTACAGCTTCTTTAAAATCTCTAACTACTCCATCAGAATCGTCTTCTTCCTCCAAGTCTTCACTTGAAGGAATAATAAATTTAACTTTTTCTGGCTCTTTAGAATCAATTTCACACTCGTCAGATTCATATCTTAATTTTTCAACTGCTCCAGACAATGTTTCGATTGCATTTCCGGCTTCACTTTGTTTTATTAGAGGGTCGATTTTATCATCCAAAGATTCTAAAGAATCTTGTAGGCTATCTTTCGCATTTTTGAACTTTTGCGTTGCTTCTTCCATAAGAGCTTCCACTTCTGCAGTATCTTCTTCAAGTAATTTACTTTCTAGCTCTTCGCTCTTATTTGTATCTAAGATTTCATGAGAGTCTGGACGTAAATCTTCAATAACGTCTATTTTTTCTTCACTTTTGCCAACTTTGAGGAATACCTTATCCATATCAACTTTTTCAGAAAGCTCTTTCTCTAGTGCTTTGGATTCCTTGGGTGACGATTTATTTTCTAAATCTTTTTCAGAATCTCGTCTTGTTTTTTTTGTTAATTTATCTATACCTTTTTCAAATTTATCTGCCACCTTGCCAAAGAAACTTAATACTCCTTTATCTTTAGGACCTTTGGCTGGAGGGCTACTTGATTCTGCAGATTCTGCTAATGGTGTTGGTACTTTTAGATCTTTATCTTTTTCTAAATCGTCTACATTGTAAAGTTTAGGATCAACCTCCTCGTGTACAGGTAAATCGGCGACTTCATCAGGTGTTTTAACAACATCTCGCGGTATTCCTTGCTGAGCAGGTAATTTTACATCTAAAACTTTTACTTCTGGTTTTGTTGAAGTTGGTGATGTTTCATGCAAGATTAGAACTCGTTTCGATGGCACATCTTTTTCTTTAACTTCCTCCAAAACGTGTTTTTCATCTACATCTTCTTTGATGCCATCTAATGGAATGCGTTCATCTTCTGGTAAAGTTGGCGCTGTTGTCGTTGCTCCCGATTCTAGGGTTGAAATTCGTTCTTGAGATCCTTCGAATTTTTCTGGTAAATCTTTTTGATCAGTATCTGGTTTCGGAGATAAATCCAATTTATCTGGACTTAAACTAGATGGTTCTTTAGTTATATCTTCACTATCTTTTCTAACCGAGTCGTCTTTTTCATCAGTTCTTTTAATGACCTCTGTTGCAGTAGCAATTATTTGATTCATTTCTGCAGCTATAAGCTCTTTGTGTTCCGGAGAAAATTCAACGGATTTTCTGCTTTCAACTTCTACTAAACTTTTTTCAGGAATTTCATCTTTCTTTTCTTCAGCAAAATCTTTTTCTTTTTCCTCTTCTTTTTGGGTGTTTATTACCTGAATTTTTTCTGACTCAACCACATCTAAGTGATGCTTTTGTTCCATGTCATAACTTTGAGCTGAATCTTCAGTATAAATTTCTTCTTTCTCAACTATTAAATATTCGTCTTCTTCTGTTAATTCTTGACTTTCTTTTCGTAACACCTTTTTCGGTACATCATCCATTTCTGCCGTAATATCTTCTTCAGTCACATCTTCATCTTTTCTATATACTGCATCAGCCGTTATTTCATCATCTCCATCAAACCGTTCTTCTTTTCGAGCTTCTTCAATTCGTTCAGCTTTTTGCAAAACAGCTTCAATTTCTTCAACTACTTCACGTTCCTCTTTTAAATCAGCTAATACTTTACTCTCAATAGAGTCTAACGATATATCCTCTGATTTTTCGGTCAAGTTTTTATCAACCAATTTTAAATCAGATTCATTTTCGATTCCAGAACTAGTTGAAACTACAGATGAGTGTGAGGTACCACCTCGTATTTTTCGAATAACAGCATCTTTTTCAGATTTTACTGAAGTTAAAGGAGTACTTTTAATAGATTTTGCGGGACTTAGTGGAATTCGAGCCTTGGCTGGACTTAAAGGTTTTGTTCGTCGAGTAATTACTTTTCGTTCAGAAGTTTTTGACTTTGAAATTGTTTTTGTTCCGGTGCCTGTTGACCCCGTCATAGACGAGAGCTCTATATTTTTTTGTTCAACTACTAAACGATTGTTTGCATCTTTCGTGCTTTTAGCTGGTCCAATGGAAGAGACTTTAGAAGTTGTTTTACTTATTGTCTTTGTGACATTTTTTGATACTTCGCTTTTTATTACAGCACCACTGATAGATTTTTTCGGTGTCGTTGGAGATGGTTTCATGATGTCTTTTTTTTCTCCAGATGAC
Source organism: Encarsia formosa (assembly GCA_038277355.1). Classification (NCBI taxonomy): domain Eukaryota; kingdom Metazoa; phylum Arthropoda; class Insecta; order Hymenoptera; family Aphelinidae; genus Encarsia; species Encarsia formosa. Next base: position 17,281,870 of record CM076185.1, read on the forward strand.
TTTGGTCTCTTTTCCAAAGACTTAAGCACTGGTTTAGATACACCTTCGAGTTTATTTGATTTAACAGTTGACTTAGTTATATCTTTGCTTTCTTTTTTTTTTGTTTCAACTTTTTGGACTTTAGTTTCCTTTGTAGGAGCAGTCTTTTCAGTTTCTACCTTTACAGCATCAGTCTTTTTTGTTTCCGACTCAATTTTTTCGGGTTTTTCCATCTTTTTAATTTCTTTTTTTGATTCTTTCAATTCCTTTTCAATTTTTTTTTCTTTTGTTTCAGACTCTATTTTTTTATTTTCTACAACCTTTTTCGCTTTTGTTTCTGTTTTTAATTGAGAAATCGGAAGAGTTGGTTTTTCAGTTGAGATTTTGGCATCATCGGCTGCAAAGTCTCTTTTTTGAGTTCTAATTTCTAAAGAATCTCTTTTTTCTTTTCGCAACTCAGCAAGACGTTTAGTTTCACGCTCAATAGAACTGAATTTTGGTTTCATTGCAGTGGTTTTATCTTTAAGCGTCATGAGCGATGTCGAAGGGGAAAGACTTTTAGCAGTACATACTGGACGTTTTAAGAATTCTAAATGTTTTAGACGATCAAATCCCTCAAATATTCTGTGCTGTGGCGTGCTTCCAGGAAACAGAATGCGAGTTATTGTATCTTCAGGATTAGCGGGTTGCCATACAAGCAATGCACATATTGATACTAAATTTTGAACTGGAAATATGATACTATTAAAATCTTTTCTGTGTAAGCCGGCAAAGAGTTTGGAATCCGAGGCATTCCATTTTGTCATGAAATCACGAACCTCACGGCTGTCTTTACTCGGACTTAATACGTACATGTCCAAAGTTCCATGACCAACTTTATGATACAAATTGATGGGTTCTGGGTCTCTATAACAAGGGTGCGGGCGAAGATTTATATGACGCAAATTTGCCATCATTTCTTGGCCCATATCTATTAGATTCAAAACAAGAGGATCAATGTCTTTGTCACCATCTGGGGAGTTTGAATGCTTTCGTTCCTAAAAAAAAAATATTTTTTTTTTTAATGGAAAAACACAGGAAATATTAGTTGTTAAAGAAAGAGTGATAATATATACTTACAACAAGGTTACAAAAAAAATGACCTATTTGTGGATAAACATACATCTCTTTCTTTTTTTGTAAAACACTCGAAATGCCACCAATATTACTATTATTCGTTCGTGTAACTAATACTGCATCGAGGCGATCAAGATGCCGTGCAAAATCCCAAAAGCAGGCCTTCCGAGCAAATCCTCCGTCAACGAGCATGTTAAAACCATTTATGCCGAATAAAGCAGCATCTCCTTGACCACCCGGGAAGACATACAAGGTTGGATGACTGAAACGAATGTTACCAACCACATCCGACGGTTCCATTAGCTGGTCTAAAGTTTGGGCTGTTAGATATTGACCAACGTAATTTGTGAAACTGGTAATGGCAGCAACACCGGCGGTAAGAACGTCGTCAGGATTGACTCTGACTCGACATGCTCTGTAAATCATTATAATTATAATAGTTGTAGTTATTTTTGTTATTAGCATTGTAATTTTTTAAGTTGATAAAGAATGATAATGACATTTAAGTTTGTGTAGTTTAATCTGACGTTATAAATTTTATTACCTTAAATGATACTCGATAACTGTTAACTAGTATCAAAAATTTGTACAAAAACCCATTTTACCAATATTGATTTACGATTGCTTTAAGGAAGTCTAACTCCACAACTCGAGTTAAATCGTAAATTTTTTATTTTTTTATTATTTTTTTTATTATTATTATTTTTTTTATATAGATACATACACTTGCACGGTAATTAGAGTCCACCCTAACCCCAAATACAACATTTTTTCGCTACAAATATTTTTTTTAATTATTAATATTCTCTGACTTAATATTCTGAAGAAACTAAAATATTCTTGGCAAGAGAAGTTTTTAAGGATGTTTGCTAGTTATGAAAAACATATGCCCTTTTTGAAAAGATATCAAAGAAAAGTAAGAGCTCATCTGTGACATCCCTCTGTAGTTTGTTGCGTGTCAAAACAAAACGACTCTAAATTTTCTTAATGCTAGATTTTGAGCCAAAAATTAAAATACAATATTTTGAGATCTTAATTTTTAATGTGAATTAATTTAAATTAAAATGAAATTCGAGTTTTTCTTTACAAGTTTTCAAATGTTATTGTATTAACACTTTTGACACCATCTTTCTTTTTTGATTTTATTCAAATATAAGAATTATTAGCCCATTACATTCTTAATTTTATTTTAAAATTTTCTTTTTGTCACAAGGAACATTATTTGTTAAATAAATTTTATTAAAAAGTTGGGGCGTACAATTGTTATTTCATTTGAATGCCCAAAAAAATTCCTTAAATTTCGGTAACGCATCATTAAGAATGTATATAACTTTTACAATTTCAGGATTGTTCATCTATGTTGGTACTTTGGGATGTTTTTGTAAATATAGAAAGATAATAAAACTTTCACAATTTTTGCGTAAAACAGAAGGGAGTTCTTTTAAATTAATTAAGTTCAAAAATTTTTTCGATTTGCAAATTCCACAACTTTTTTATCTATTGATAATTTTTAACCTATTGGATTAAATTTTTTATATTAAACTACATAAACTGCTACATTAAAGGTTAAAAAATTTTAGAACTTTTTTTGATTACTTAATTATTATTCTGAAAAATATATCAAACATTAGATTCTAGTACGACTAATATTAAAAGTTTTATGGAATTGCCTATTCCACGTTATTCAACAACTTAGAAACGAACTTAATTCTCGCAAGGCCATACATTTTTTTCCGCATTTTAACCTGACAACCAGATATTTGTTCCTTCACGGAGAGAAAAATGACCGTATTTTACGGGCGTGAAGTCGCCCCGAGAAACACGGGCGAAGAGCGCCCGTAAAAAACGGGCATAAGATCGAACTTGACAGGCTAGATTAGTTATAAATTCATCCGATGGTGGCGCTCAGATATGATCATCTGATTTTGGTCGGTCTTTTCGCCCGTTTTTTCCGGGCACTCTTCGCCCGTGTTACTCGGGGCGACTTCACGCCCATAAAATACGGTCATTTTTCTCTCCGTGTTGTTTTCGGTTCTTATGCAGAAAAAAATTTACAAAACCAGTGCGCAACGTCACCAGCTTCACCAGGGCTCTTTGAAGAACCTCGGGCTAAGCTTCGCTTCACCATCAGTGCCTTCAAAACGCCCCAGTGACTTTTTCGAACTGATGTTAGAAAGCACTAATGTCCCAAAAATTATTTCTCCGATACTTTCTTTTCAAAATTTTAAAATTTATCAAAAGTCTTTAACTTATACAGAAAAGTATTTCTGAAAAGTTGTCATTTTCGCTATTATAAATAAATATGTACTATCGATGAATCATAATAACGTAATTGTATGAATTTTACCTTGTGCACGCCTCCCTTGAAAGACGAGACGTTGTCCAATCTCCGACCCCTGCACAGTGAATATCTACAGTGACACTGTTTTCGTAAGCCCGAAGCACACGTTGCACTTCATGTTCGCTAAATGCATCCAAAAAGTCAGCAAGACTAAAGGTTCCATCCTAGAATTGAAAAATTTTTTTAAAATAAAAATTTTCTAGTTTATCACTGATGTAACTTATTACCTGTAATATCCAGGAACCGTTTCCACCAAACGTATATCCAGCATGAATAATGTGTCTGTGCTTCGTAAAACTAGCAAGAAGATTTCGGATACATTGCAATAACGTATTGCTTTGAGGAAAAATTAAAACCTCCGTCACGAGATTTTCTGTTGCATACTGGATTAATCGCTCACCTATGATTGATTGATAACATTAAAAATATTTTTATAACAATTCATATAGAAATATGTGTATCTTATAAATTTAATTTTATTACCGTTTCTGGCTTCTTCGCCTTCTGGAGACTGTGCTACCAGCGCTTGTAATTCTTTTTCAAGATCTACGTGGCAACTATCTTTATCCCAAGAAAGAAAACCTAAAATAATATTCAGGATTAATAAAATAATAATAATAATAATAAATTTAATGGGCATTAACCCGTATATTTAAATAAAATAAAATAAAAATAAAATAATATTAATGTGACACGGACGCTCTCGAAGAGGGGGCCGATTACGCCGCCCATTAAAAAGTATCACTAATTTTTTTTTTTTTTTTAATTATTACTGTTAATTACTGTTAATATAAAGATATCAATGAAATATTTATTACGGACCAATAATGAATACCCCTGAATATAATGATATATTAGAATCATCCTAAGTTGATGGACAAAAAATTTTTTCTGATGTCTTTTCACATTTTTTTTAAAGTTGAAAGTTGTTTTATTTAGTAACATAAAAAATTCAATTTTTGACAAAATGAATAGATTTAGCTAAACTTTCAAATGATCAAAATTTGTGGATGATAATATAGAATAAACTGTTTGAGAAGAGGTCAAGCTAAATTAATTAGAACGGAATTTATTTAAAAAATGGCAACCTGCGCCGCATGACAACCTGTTCCAGTCTCCCGACCCCAAAAGGTCAATTTAATTAATTTAATAAATGAATAAATTTTTTATCTAATTATAATTACTGATCCTTAGTTCCTAAAAAATATATCGTCAAAAATTCTGAAAATTTAATTTTTTTTTTTTAATTAACCCTTAAATGACACACTGGGTCAAATTGACCCCTCATAACTGTCAGTGTGGCAGTGCTGGATTTGGGTGTGACATTTAAGGATTAATACAATTTTATTTATTTTAATTATTGTTTAAAAAGAGCTATTTTTCCCACTATTTTAGTCAATCGATTATCACAGCTGACGTCTTTAGAGTTTAAAAATTTTTAAAATAACCAATTTTGAACGTATGCAAAAGTAGACTGCAGGAGGGTTGGCTAACAAAAAGTATTTTCAAAGTATTCCCGTTGGATTTAAAGCACCAAATAACTATAATCTTGAATTTTAATCAATATTTTATTGTAATGTTAGCCAAAAAAATTAGTAGCCCAGAGTAGTAAAAAAATTTTTTCAGTAACTGTTTACAAGAATTTGTTTTTCAATAAATTTTTATAAGTATAAACTTTTTTCTAAAAAAAAATTTTTTTGTATTCTTTGACCAAAGGTGTTGTTAAATTGTTCTGAACAGTTATTCTAAAAAACTAATTGTTGTAGAGTCAAAATCAATGAAAATTATAGATTTCGGCTCACTACATGACACAATTATCACACAATTTCTATTTTCAGTGACTTTTTACTCAAAAACAATTAGTTTTTTGGAAGATGTCACGAACGTTCGGAATAAAAAAAAAAAAAAAAACAAACAAACAATTTACTAACAGACTGAAAGATAGGGTAAAAAGACTACAAGAGCCCACTGCTAGAGCAGCAAAGTAACGCCATGAATACCGCACCCAAGCATCACGTGGTCCTTACTAGCCGGCAATCGATCCACACTATACCCAACCGATAGTTAAATTGATATTTCTATATCTTTATGTTTTTAAGGTACATCTGATAAATAAAAACGACCATTAAATCTATTCAATCGAAAGGTCACAGTTGTTGACTGTATTTTTTTAAATCGGTACAGCCAGTAGCTCGCTACAGTGTCAAATTGATCGGAAGCCCTGAAGGTGGACAGTCATCGGTGGACGGCGGTGAAGCCTGTGAGCTTTTCCGCGCGTCTTCGATGCAGCTCGTGTCACAAACCTACTATAGCCTTTTTGTAATTGAACCGACGCAACTAACGCCAAACAGAAGTCTTTAAAAATTTATTCATTGCTGCCGAATCAATTCATGGATATTCGGATAATAATTTTTTACATCAAGCTTACTTCATAAGCTGCAATATGAAATTTCATTCCATTTTAAAGAATATGCACATTATTTCAATAACATACATTGTAAAATATTGTAGAAATATAATAGACATTTATAAATGATTCAAAATCAAATATTATAAATTTTGATATAGTAAAAGAATTTTACAGAAAAAGTTTTTGCAATAGTTCACGATAGTTTGAAATAAAAGACTATGCACTTCGCAATCACTAAAAGAATGTCATATCAAACAAAGAAATTAAAACAATCAATCAACTTCATTTTGAGTAAAAATATTCAAAAAATATTATTTTTATCATATAAATAAATAAAATTTTAAAATCTTTGAACATAGGTACAAGAAGAAATGCTTCGATGAACTCTGCGAAGACAATAAACCCAATGTTTTAGATTATCAGTGCATATAACAACAACAAAAAATTCAGTGTAATTTCTTAAATTTTTTTAGTTAATTAAATCAATGCAGTATATGAATAAGTAAAAAATCATGAACTATTTATATCGTTTAAGATATGCAAATATGTTACATTTGCAATTGCGAATTTTAAGGAACTTTAATGCATTCCTTTCATCTAAGTTCCACACGCAAGTCACTGCTTAAGAATTTCTTTGGTTTGCTGGAGAAAAATAAGTACTGTGTAGTGGAGAATAATCTGGGTTTTGAAATTAAAATTCATCGTGCGACTTACGACTAGTACTTTTATGCGTGCAACAAGAACAAATTCTCGACAAGACTTCGATTTTTCTTGAAAAAAGGAAAAAAATTATTAGGTCTATAAAAATAAAGTACTGGTATTGTATTTTTTTTTCACCACTTTAAAATAGCCAGCATCTGTGCCGGAGTGTTGAAGAGATTTTTTCTGAGTCTTTGTTCTGAAAAAACAGGGTCAAAATGTTCTTGAAATAAAAAGTGCTGAGGTACGTTTCCTTGAAAAAATTTACAAAGGAATACATCACATTAAAAAAAAATCGTTAAAATGATAAAAATGAAAATTTTTCATCCTTGGGTATGGGGGCCTTAGTGAAAAGGAAATTACATAGTAACTGTGAATATTGTAAATCCAAGAACTATTAATAATTTATCTCTAAGATAATACTGAAAAAATTTCAAAACAACAATCTTTCATTATAATAAACATGATAATTTATTTATTTTATATTTCTTTAAAATATGAACAACCACTATAGTACATGCTTCTATTACGAATTGGTCGAACCCAGCGGAATCTTACATTGAAGGCGGCATTAGGCACGGCATATTTGCAGCCGCAGTAAAATTTTTGTGTAAATTGTAATTTTTATCTTAAAAATTTGAATTTTAATTCAACAGAAAAATTATCATGACTTCTCGCGACAACATATTTTGTGTTTAATGTCAAAGCTAATTTATGCTAATGAATACTTTGTGCTGCCTATATCTTAGTTGCAGGGTAGAATAATTTATCTAAGTTTCATTTGAAGCTATCGAGAAAATAGAGAGGAACTATTAAAAAGATTTTTTCCAAAATCGTGAACATGATTTTTAAAAATCTTAGAATTATATTTTTTATTGAAAAGTTTAAAATTGAAAAAATGATTGAACATTTTTTTTATGGAAAAAATGTCATTGTGTTGAAAATTTTATCGAAACAGTTATTTTCTAAGCGAGTTGGATCATGTTATGCGAATTTTAATAATATCTGCATATTCTCATTCTATCGATGATAATCAAGATTTGTATACTATATAGTGTCCTCGAGAACGTAGCATCGATTCAATGATATCGGGGAGATATTTGAGCACAATTTATTCACGCGTCTTGAGTTTCAGATATGCAGGTGCTAGATGTTATGTATTGTTGATATTTATTTACCCGTACACAAAAATCGTTGAAGTCGGAAGTTAATGAAGTTTCTAGTTCAGGAAAATCAATAGCTGAATTCAAGTGGCATCATTTTTTAACTTAGTTTATTAAAAGGAATTTTTTTTAGTTTAAGAAAAATTTTGTTTTTGTTAAAATATTAAATTAATTATTAAAAATTTTGTTTGTTAATTAAAACTTAATTACAAAGGAAACAAAAAAATCTTCGGTGCAATCAAGGGGTTATGTATGTACTTCAGAATCACTAAAAGAATCACACATAAAAATCAATATAATCAATAAAAAATCAATTTCATTTGAAGTAAAAATTTTCGAAAAATATTATTTTCAACAAAATGTCAATTGAAATTGATTCCAAGGATCTAAACACTTTAAATTTAGCCCCTCATATGCAATAGTCTTACTATAACAAAGTTACTCATGGTTTTTATGCAATGTTGGAGCTGAATATTTAATGTCAAGCAGTTTGATGAACAGAATATTAATAGTATTTTTCAATTTCCATGCTTTTATTCTTAATAAATTGAAAATCTCTTTTTAAAACTCTTGAAGTAGAAAATTAAAAAAATTTTATTAATTTATTCCTCAATTTATTAATTTATTAATTATTCAATATTTCTAAGTAATTAATTTTTATTTTGAATCCTAAACCAATGATTCGAAAAATTCTGTTGGTGCCGATTAAAATTGTAATTAAATCAATCGATTGGTAGCAAAAAGCAATACAGAGACAAGCAAAAATCAAGCTTTTCATGAAATTATTGACAAGTAGAATTTTATTTTACAATAATTAATAAAATAAGATTTTGATTGACTGATGAATAAAATATTTGGATAAAAAAGTCACAAAAAATGAAATTTAGTTAATTTAAATTGAAAGTGAAAGCTGACATGGTTAAGAAATTAAACTAGTCAAGTGTGAGAAAAAAAATTTGGCAATAGTAAGCGCTGTTTTAGATTCAAGTATAGAGATTTTGGAGACATTAACGTGACATGTCATGGTCCAAGGATGCAAAAGAAGCGTTGATTAAATTTGATTTTATACAATATGATATCTCATCTCCTTAATAAATTTACAGTTGTACTAAAGTTAGTCTAGAACAAATCGATAACGGATCAAAATTTTAAATGTAGCCTAGAGACTTGTAAAAGCAATTTCAATAATTCGCGTCGCTACTCGCCACTCTAGGGGCCAACGCAAACACAAATTATCACACGCTTGATCATACATTATACAAAGTAAACCTATAGTCTGTTTGACAAATTCCCTGCAATCGATTATTCAGGAGATTTTAAATTAGCTTATCAGTTGATCGATCTTTCTTTTTCACGTGATAAGAAATTCTCGACAAACAAATGTCCCGAGCATCAATTTTGCTTCAAACCTTCAATTTAGCGGGGCTGGAAAGGGTCCTGTCCCCTCCGGGCAACGCCAGTCATTTTATTTCCGGTGAACGCGGGTGGGTTGTTTTTGCAACGTGACTCACGACTGCATCGACGTAGCTGTGAATATTAAGTTATAGCTTGACGAACTTGCTAATAAAGGAACTTTTTTACTCTGCAGTTGACAGCGTTGCAATTTTTGATTGTACAACGGTAAAATTTGCTCATTCGTGCATGAATTTTTAAAAATTAATGTTTGAAAAGCTGTTCTCTGCAGGGCTTATTTTAAAGGTACTCAAAGTATAAATAAATTAAAAAAAAGAATTTTATTTAGTAACCCAAAAGTTACAAAATGACCTTTCAAATAAGCCCTGTTTCTTTGATATTGTTTTCTCAACAAACGTTAAATCTAGCATTTGTTTATACATTTTTTAAATTTAAATTACGAAAGCATTATTTGTATTAAAATCGTTTTAAATTGATTGGAGTATGATATATATACCTACATTTGTTATAAAATCTAAGCTGTTACAGAGTTTTTATCTCGGTTTTTACTACTTATTTGTTTTTAGATTTTGAAAGAATAACTGTAATTTCATTAAATAGCAAAGTTACAATTTAAATTACTCAAATATGAGAGCTGTGAAAATATGACCATTGGTGTTTATCGACTCTGGCAGGTTCATTCGTGACGTGTAAATGAAAAACCATTTTTGTCATCGAGACTTTGTCTATGACTCTCAAATAAAAGTACTTTAACATGAAATATATATTCAGTGTAGTTATGCTTATGAATTAACAATCCCGGGATGATGATCCTATTATACTATGTTAAAAATTTTTATACTTGAGAATAACCACAAAAAAACGAACTGAATGAATCGATAGCAAACAAAAAATATCAGTGAGCAAGTTTGAATGTAATGTTTGGTCAAAAAATTTATTGTCTTATTATTAGAACAGACGTACGACATATTACTTCTCCGTATCACAGCCCAGTTGACCGACATTGGGCGCTGAAAATTTTATCAGATCAATGCTGGTAAGTATTATTTATAAAAGCGCGCTGGCAGCTGAACTTATCCATGATACCGACCTTATATTTGAGATTATCTTCGATTCTAATTTCTCACCCGTGAATTGAATATATCGTATATGCTTGTGCGAACGTTAAGTGATTCGCGGCACGCCAACGTTACCGTATATATGCCGAGGTATGTCTGATTTTTTTTTTTACTTTCTCAAACCCGTTAATTTAATTGTATCGTAGTGTTTATGGCTCTCCTTGTGAGCGACCGGATCGATACGGACTGGCCAAACCACCCAAAACCCACCACCTCCTCGCCGCGCCGGGGGAAAAACCAATTGATCCAACTAATTTTGGCCGCTCCTTCCGCTAGAGTTATATTTAGTCTTAACACATCGAAATATTATTCTGCACTTGACTTTTTCTTGATTTGACCTATTTTTTATTTAAAATTTATTTTACTCAGCGGCTCCAACAAAAAATTTCTCTTTTCCGAAACTAGCGTCAAACCAAGTTACTTTTCTTTAAATTTAATTATAAAGACAATAATTAATAGTGATTAAGTTTTATTTAAGAATTTATAATCAGATTATATAAGTTTTAAAAACGGGTATTTCAATATAAACAATTTAAGGATATATTCTTATATCGTTTTCTCTTGATGAACAACTAAAGCATGGTCAACGATTGCCAGTTCTTAAGAACTCAAGCCCAATATGAGCTTTCATTTCAGTATTATAATTATTGTAGAATTACAGTAATGATTCAAAAAGTATTTTCACCAAAACTAATCATGGCTCTCAGTATAGTGCTGTTTGTTGCAAAAATCACAACTTTTGTCTAAATGCTATTGATTTATATAAGAAATCGAAAATGCATACGCACGAAGTCGCATTTTTAAAAGTAAGATTTTGCACGTCGAAAAATATTGAATTGACGAAGAATGGCAACTATGGACACGATGACACGATGAAGTGCCAATTCATGAATCAAATCATGAGTTTTATTGATCGAAAAAACCGCAAATTTTTTTTTCGTCTAAGCTTGCTTCTAAGATTCTACACTGAATCAAAATTAAAAGGAAGTTACCTCTAATCATGTGCACTCAAATACATGAAAGTTAATTTATTAATATTATTTTTTGTTACAAATTCAAAAATTCTGAAAGATAACCTCAAAAATATGCGAGAAAGGCAAAAAATTAGCGTATTGTCAAGTTAGTTGCAGTTTAAATTGAGTAACGATTTTTTACCTTATTTAAAAATCTGAGTTACGAAAACGAGAACTTATTGTCGTTTTAAAATAAAAATAAAAAAACTAATTTAATATTATTATTTTATTATGTAATTTTTTGTTTGAAAAAACGTGACAGAATCAAAGTAAAGTTTTTTATACTATCTTCATAAACCCGAAGAATAAAAATATCTCTTTTACTTTGTTCTTTTCAGTTCGTTACTGAAGAGGTCATTTTTTTTAAATTAAATTTATCTTGACGGATCAATGCGTGAAAATAATGAGAACTGAAACATTTGAAAAAAATGGATAAAATCAATACTAATGCAGAAATTAGATAGATTCACTCAAGTGACCTCATTTACGTTAAATAAAAGACAAGAAAATTTATAAATTATTTCAAAAAATTCTCAAGATAACTTAGCGATGTCACAGATTGATCTACCGAGCCATTAAGACTCTTAGCGTATCCTATAAAATTTAAGTACGATATGAAGGCGTGCGAATAAAATTTGGACAAAGTTACCGCATTTTAGAGATGGTTCGCAATGTCACCCCCTCCCCCCCCAACGAAGTTAAGCGCGTGAAGTTAGCTTCGTTGGGGGTCGATCGATCGCTCCAAACGTGATATAGGCGTGCGCGTAGACAACTCCTTTTTGACTTTATTTACAGCCTTATCACTCGACCAATACGTCTTCGTAACCTCTTTTATCTTGTAACCATCATCAGGACAGAGCTTTATGTAGATCTTTTTTTATTTTTACTTTTTCATTTAGCCACATAGAGCGAGAAAAACCTGGCGAAAATACTGCTGATGCGTGCGATGAATAAATTCATCATCGCCTGGTGCAAAGCACGCGATAAGACTTTTTTTGTTCTAATTCTTTTTTTCAAGTAAAAAACCATTTTTTTATCGGACTTGTATAGCTGCAATTTTTTTAAATTTTTAATGTATTTTTTTAATCCTTTCATTATGAGTTTCAATTAATCATTGTCATGTGATTAAAATTTTTTATATTCGATTCTTGATGTATAGTCTAAGTTGTTATGAAGCAGAAGGGAAAATTGCTTGGGTGATTAAAAAAATCTCATACATTTCAATTCGAAGCCCTTAATGAAAATAAATGAGAAAAAAGACTCGCATGAAAAAAGGGAAAAAGATAAAATGACATAATTTAACTATCTGACCCTTGCTTTCCAATCAATTAAAAAAAAATAAAAAGGGTGCCGCCTAAGAGATAAGATAATTCTCGTATGCTCCTGAGCCGATGACCTCTAGACTTGTCACAGTCGCGGACTAAAATAGATCACGTCGGAGTGGCCCTTAAAGGTCGAATCTATCTTTATATTTTACCTATTCTAGAAAAAAACTTTCTCAGAGAAATAAGCTCATTTTCATATTTTTTAATCTTATTGTGTCACAAAATGTTGGTAAGTGGAGCTTTTTTATTGACTTTGCTTATAAAAGTGTGTGGACCGCAAGACTCTCGCACTCTCTCCTATAAATACAAAAGAGTCCCCCTAGACTCGTGACTATATCCCTGGCCTTTTTTTCTTTTTTCTTTGCATGCACTCTTAAACAGCTAATTCGCCGAATTACGTCGAGTTTTGAAATTTTAAGAAGCTTTTTACCGCAAACTGGCTGATTCACGAGAACTTTTTTTAAAGCTTTTTTTTAGGTCCAGCCCAGTTGTGAATACGCGAAAATATTTTTTCAATTCAACCGCGGATACCAAGTCGGTCTTGGGCTAATCAACTAAGAGCCAACATATATAAGTTAAAACTTTTGTGAAACTTAAATATTAGTTTTTGGATAAAGTGAATTAAAGACGTGGCTCGAAAACAAACGTGCGTTAAGTATGCGGAACTCAAGCAAATTATAAATTTCTAAAAACAGTAGAGTGTTGAAGTTGAAAAAAAAAAATAGGGTAACATACTTTACAATCTGAACAATAATGTTTATTTTTAGATTTATTTTCTTTCAACATAATGCGGTAAAGTTGAACATTAAAATCGAATGTTATTGACGTCAGAGTGACATCAAGTGTTTCCAATAATTTCCATTTGTACGAAAAAAGAATCTTGGAATACACTTTTGATTTTTAATCAAATTGAAATTTAACATTTAGATCATCCGAGGTTTTATTTTTATTCTAACTGTATCGTGTTGACTTCAATTTATAATTGTGCTGTTTACATTTTTGCGCTGAGCCTTAGTACTATAAATGAACTGGAGGTTACTATAAAAAGACTTAGTGGCTATACAACAGTTGAGACCGTGACAAAAGAAGTTTTATTCATTTTTTTTTTTTTTACATTTGTCTCGACGACCTGTTCCCAGAGAGCTAAAATCATACCACACTGTACAGAGCGGAAGAAAGGGCCCTTAATTTTATATAAATCTGAATATTATATATAATCGTCTATTAAATCTTCATTCAGCTCTTCACGGATAAATTTGCAATCGTCTGAAAACAAAAACTTTTTTTTCTTCCAATGTAAGCAACCTCTGTGCCATCGAAATTTTCTCCATAAACCGTAACACGTCAAAAATTTTCCACATTATCAAAGAAAAGCTTGACGTCCGACCGCATGGACAACAAAAAAAAATCTTAGCACCAGCTCGTTACAAAAGAAGCGCTAATTAACGTCTGCATCAAGTTTAGCATTCAGCTGGACAATATCGCGCAAGCCGCGGTGGGTCGGGCGTCGGGGTAAATTAAGACAAGTCCGCGCGCCATGGAAGAAGAAAAAGAAGAGGAACCGGAAGGGCTACACGCGCGGCTAATAAGGCCCGTATGGTCTGCGGGCGAACTCCGAATTTAGAATACATAATTCGCCGGTTGCCCTTATAGAAGACGGACAGACACCCGTTACAGAGGAAGAGAAAGAAGAGCAAGAAGCGCCAATGGCGCATTGCGGAGCTAGTCACGCGATAGGCAGCCTCCTAATTTAAATGTTGCGAGAAGCTTGCAGCCTTGACCCTTGAACGCACAATGGTTTCGTCACCCTGTGCGAGTCCCTTACCCCCGTCCTCAAAGTTCGAAAAATACCGAAGCTTTAATTAATGCACGTGCCTCTTTTTTCCCTTTATCTATCGGATCGACCTGCTAACTTCATTTTGAAAGCGCGATTGGATTGAGCTTTTATTTTTTCCGTTTCAATCAAGATTCGAATGGATATTAACAGCCAGCTCGATTGCCGAATAAATATTTAGTTTATCGATGAAAATTGTATTTAAAACAAACACTGTTTTCATATAGCTTTCATGATAATTTTCAACACAATTTAATTTATTTACGACCAGTCGGTTGAACTTTGCGGTAACGCGGAGAGCCTTTGAAGAACTTTGTTAATGAAAAGCCGGTAACTTTCATGTAAACTAAAATCAAATATTTAAAAATTTAAATGGTCATCTTGGTTTATGAATTTTTGGTCAGGTGGTATAAAAATCAAAAGAGTCCGGGGTGTTGGTAAAGTTAGTTACGAGGAAAAATCAAATCAGACTGGAGAACAAGTCAAACTTCAGACTGAATCTTTCCAGCTCCGGATTTTAATTACTGCAGTTAACTTTGCGCTCCAAACGATTGAATATTCAACGAGTCTCGGGCCCGGAACCGAATACAATTCCAAGAAGCAGAGGAGGAGTAAGTAAAAAAGAAAAAAAAAAAAGGTTGTCAAGTCGGAATAAACCCCGTAAGTAGTAAAAAGAGGGTGCGTGCACCTAGCAACAGAGCCACCCATGGCATGGGGGACACGAGCACGTCTGTTACTACTGCTGGCTAGCCGGAAGTCACGCGAACGCGACTGACGGCGCCGCGGACCTTACGTGTGTGCACGGTTTTACAACACCGTCGTCCTTTGAAAAACCGCCTTGTATTTTTAGAGCCAATCCCTCTTTCCACCTTTTTTTTTTTTTTTTCTGTGTGGTATAATATTCATGATGCTTACTTTTTTGCATTCAGCCCGTGAGCTTTGAATTTCGTCTTCTATTAACGGCTGTTAGCGCGGCTGTTCGCACATTGCTTAGTCAGGTCTCGAAGCCCACCCAAGGCAAGGCTGATTACGAAAAATGTCGATTTTTATTATACTTCAAGCGCGGGGAGACGAACCTTTTTTTTCCACTGCCTTCGTGGAGACACGGCAATCGGGCTTAGTGATGTAATTAAACACGCCACCCACTCAAGGGAAATTGGGAGTGATTGGGGATGCTTTCAATATTTAATACCGTTACAACAACCTAGGCCCGAGTGTTATTGAAACCACTTAAAAGACACAAATTTTCGAATGCCTCGGGGGCTCGTATTGATCGGGGGGTGACAGCTTCCTTTTCTTTTTTAAAATCTTTTTAAAAATAGTACCGACGCATGTCGAATGTCCTATAGATCTTTTTTTTTAAACTTCTGATGCAACCACTACGATTTTAAACTACGATTGATTAGGAACTAAGTTGGGACGTTTGATGGTAGTTATCGATAGTACCTTTAGCGAGTCGGTTTAAAATGAGGTCCTTGTGTTGTGCGGTATGAGGTTCAGGAAGCACCACCAGGAGGTAGCATCCGCTGAGTGGCGAGGGCGGGGGATGCTGCTGGGCCGGGGTACTGGGACTTGGAGCCAGCTCCGTCGTCGTAGTGGCTTGGTCCCCGCCGCCACCACCACCACCCTCTTCTCCAGGAGCCACGGTAGTCATAGCTTGATCAGGGTATCACAAATAAAACAAGGATTAAGATCATTTGGTCTTGAATTTAAAACGGAATTTAAACAGCAGAGGTGCGCGAGGATGCAGGTCCTTTGTAACGGAAAGGACTGGAAATTCTTACATCAGAGAGCGGGGGAGTTACAACCTGGGGGTAGTAGGGTATCGATCGGCCGGCTCTCGCTCCTCGCGCACATCTGCAGCAGCAGCAGCAGCGGCCTAACCTTATGGACTCACCTTTCCTGGTACTTCGATCCAATAATTCGGTAAATCACCACAAAAGTCAAACGAGCACTTAACTATAGGAACGAATGAACAGACAGGGCGATATTTGGGTTTTAATCTTAGCACTACCGAGGAGCGAGCACCTCGACGTCGATGTGCTGCTTCTACGGCGGCCTGCCGGCACTCTGCTGGTTCCACTCGATCCCTCTGGCAGCAGCTCCCAGAGACAGGCGTGCGCGCGCGCACCACGACTGCATCATCGACGAACCTCCCCTGCAGCAGCGTTTGCAAACTCCACTGCAGCAGTAGGACTCCTACCCCTACACCTGGGACTTGCTCTTTATTGCATCCTGGAGTAACGGTGCACACTATTCTTGAATTTTTCATCACTTTTCTTTCAACAATTTTAGGGCTTTCTTCTTTTTTTTTTTTTTTTTGGCTTACCTGGGACAATTGTTTATTTAACAATACGCCTTATATTTTTAATACACTCCTGTTTGATGAGCCTATTGAGATGTGCAGCGATCAATTAATTATAATCCTCTATCTTATCGTAGATGGGTGTGTCATTTTAATGAGGCAATTTATAGTTGTCGTTAATTATTTAAGGAGAACCTTGAAAAGTATAAAAAATATTCGAAAAATTACCATCACTGTTTTTAAATTATGTTTTCAAATAATCTCTTTTTAATACACATAATTTTATTATAGCTTTTTCAATCAATCTTGATGATTAAAAAAAATTCATTAAAAATATACTTGATGCTTTCATTGAGGGTAATGGTCCATTCACGCCAGTTGATTGGAGAAATCAAGAAATAAGTAATAAGTCTTATTATTAACGTATTTATTTTTAATTAAAAAATTATTTTCTTTTCTCAGTTGAGTAACTTTTGAATTTCAAAAAATTTTGATTAATTTTGTTAAAAATTATTTTTATTTTGTTAAAAATTATTTTTATTTTTTTAGCTAATAGAGGAGACGGAGGCACGTTGGCATTTTTTGTATAACTTTCGTTTTAATCAAGACAGCTTGATCTTTTCTAAACTAGCTTGATCTATTTTATTATTTACAAGTTTTAGTCATTTAAAAATCGAGCTGGATCAACTAAATCTTACAAAAATCTAATTTTTCACTTTTCGGTACACAAAGGTAACTTTTAACCCTTGAAAAAACGTGACGTAAAATTTTTGTTAACCAAATTAGGATAATCCTAATTATTGCATTATATTCAGTGGCATTTACTTTTGCTCTCTGATAAAAATTTCATTGATACATTCACACTAAAAGTAAATATTAAAAAAAAACCATTTTTGTATGTTCCTTGAGGCAGGTTGGCACTCTTTCATTTTTTTACAAATTTATTAACCCAATTTAACTAATTCATACTTATTGTATTATTCCTTATTGTATTACAGTTTTTTGATCAATTTTTCTAAAAAAGAATTCATTTTTTTCGTTATGTGACTAATTTTATCCAAATTTTGTAGTTTTTTTTTCTCATGATCAAATATATTGTTAATAATCTGTAACATGGTTTATCAATCGACGTTTTTTGGAGTACGAAGTCATATTTTAACGTTTTTTTTTTAACTTTATACCCATAAACTGGTAAGTATGAAGGTTTCAGATACCTCCCGATCATAGGGCAGTTTAGGAGTTTTTTCAGAGTCATAAATAATTGCACTTTAATAGAAAACGGTAAAACTTTTTAATTTCTAGTTTTGTTGAAAATGTTGCTTGAAATAAGATCTTTCAAATTGCATCAAACAATTTTCAATTTTGTTGATTTTTTAACAAGTTATTATAGTTTTTTTTAAAGTATGCCAATCTGTCCTGGTCTCCCCCTACATAAAAAATTCAAACTTTACAAGTAAAATAAGACTCTCAAAAGTTCATATTTTCAAAGTAGCTGAAGAAATTTCAAGAATAATTTCAAAAACTTTTTTTCTTTCACTTTCTGGTAATTTAAGAGAAAATAATTGAAAAAATCTATGAAGAAGGCTTTACCCTACTTTCAAATAAATTCATCTTAGTTTCTAGCATCTTTCTGAAAAAGAATCCGGATTTTTTTTCATCAATGTCAGACCTTATTAAAAACAAAACATAAACAAAAAATGTAAAAATGTAAAAATTTCTAAGCTTATTAAAGCATCTGATTTTTTTACGTTTAACCCTAAAAATTAAAAACAATAAAAAATTTTTTTTATCCAATTCTGAAATGGGTTAAAATATTTAAGATAAATTAAAAAACATTTTACTGACATACAATGATTAATAATAATTTATCTAGAGAATAAGTAGCAAAAAATGCACATTTAGCAGAGCATTCAGGACATTTAATCAATAGTAAAAATAAAAAATAAAAAAAATAAAAAAAAGAAGAACATGAAGATGACAGGGACTATGTATCTTGGAAATTTGATTCGACTCTGATTATCATCGCTGTTTCATAAAAGTCAAGAGCGCACTTCACAAATGACTAGAGACTCGAGAAAAAAATTAAGCACCGAAACTCGAAAGAACGATCCGTGAAAATTAAAAACTCAAGAGAAATTCTGTCACGTAAAATTGGGAAAAAGATTTTTTTCCTCTCGTATTCGTAATTCATCCTTAAAAAAAAAAAAAAAAAAAAAAAAAAAAAGAACCAATCTCTAGGTCTTTAATCATACTAGACGTCATATAAAGCCTACCCACTTATTTGCTTTGGCTTTAAAGAGAGTTCGAGGTCGAAGGTTTCATAAAAATTCTGAAGAAATTGAAATCAATTTTATATAAGTATTCTGAAACTTTTTTTTTTTGGGAAACACCTCGGGGAATTGATTTCTTCCTAAAACGTAAAGTAGTGTTGTTACTTCATTGAATTGTCAATATGTTGAGTTGAGGCTTGTGCCCTATATGTTAAGCTCCAATCCCAAACGAGGTGACAAATCGGCTATAAACTCATGTCAAAGCGCGTGAAAAGATGAAATATAAGCAACTTTCCTACAAGTTGGAATAAAATTTTGTTCCCCCTTTCGTTACAAATCTTTGGCTTCCCGGAAAACTAGCTGAGTTCACTTTTTGCATATTTTGATAAACACCATCAAAGTAGGTTGAAAACTCCCCTAAAATAGTTAAAACACACAAACAATACTTTTTTCTTGATTTTTAGTAGATGACTAAAAATAACAATTGTTAAAAACTCTTTTTATACAGTTGTTAAAATCTCCATATAAACAAGACATACAGTGTGATAGTTAGGTGAATCCTTTTTCGGCGAATTTTCAACGATTCTTTGCGTATTATGTGAAGAAGTTGGCGTTAAAACTAATGTACTGATTTTAATGAAACTTTTACAAATTCATTCTACTATAGTACTAACTTACACACGGTGGACCTGTAAAAGTTTCAAATCTGTAGTTGCAGTAATTATAAAGTTATGACAGCAAGAAACTAACTTAAAAGTTAATTAAACAATAAATAAATTTTTCTTATTTATCAAATAAATAATATTGAGCTGTTTTGTCATGAATTCTTTGAATAATGGAAAATCCTCAATGGCGTAACGTCCTGGCGAGCAAAATGTTTTGGGATCGAATCCACCTCAAGCCACTTATTTATAATAATAATAATAATAATAAAATATTTTATCGCACTATTGCGTGGAGACTTGTTTTTTACGCACGCTAACCCCAAACGACAAACGTAAAGTCGAGCTCCACGTAATTTTTACGATAAAATAATAATATGCTATTTCAGAATAAATACCAAAATTTTATTCGTTAAAAAACTTTCAATTCGTTAAAAAATAAATAAATAGTAAAATTGTGAACTTTGTTTGAATTTTCTTTAGTTACTGATAAGGAGATGATCTGTCCTTTGGGAAACAGATTTTCACGAAACTTAAAGGACAGTTTTTTTTACTGAATAATCAATCGGACCGTTAATATTTTGCGCCAATGCTTCTTTATCCATGAGCATTTATGATATTTTTAGCACTTTCATGTTTTTTTTAGTCAATCTTCAAAAAATTCATGTTTTAAGCCTATTGCGCTAGTAGAGTTCTGAAACCTCGCATTTTCTTTATTTATTCTTGAATAGAAGTAATTTTTTTCATTTTTTAGTGTTAGAAAACAAAATTATTCAAAGTGAATATCAAAAAATTTACGTTTGAAAATATTTTTCCTTTAAAATTCACAAAAAACAATACAAACGAGACATTCCAGAATTCTGTAAGTATAATAGGCTTTAAGCACAAATTTTATGAATATTAGCTAAAAATACTAAAAATGATCCTAAGGATAGATCATCTCCTTGTGATTTACAATTCATCGCATTAAACAACGTTTGACGTGAAATTACAATTACTCAAGTGTTGTTGAAAAAAAACTTCTTGTAAAGCAAGCGTCTTAATCTCTCAATTATTAGGATTTTTACTATGTGCATTTTTTGTACTACTTATTCTCCAAAATTTTAATGGGATAAACAAAGTCTCAAATTTATTGAACGTTTGAGGACTCTCCCTCCCAACACTAGTAAAAAGGGAATCCAAAAATTTCTTACTCTCATCAGTTTGAGCTCGATTGATTCAAAAATCAATTTTCACTATCGACGATAGCTGCCTTATAAATCAAGTTTCAAGTACAATCGTTTTTTCAGGTCGTAAATTTATCGGCCTCTTTTCTTAACTATTTTGAAGTCCAGTAGGTCTTGATTGCGGTAGTATTTTTTTTTTTTTTACGGCAGAAAATCTTCAGTTAGTGTGGCATATTACGAAAATATGGATCAATTGAGATTTCGTAAAATAACACACGCTTCGCATTTTCTTAGTCGCGACGATTCGTATCGAGCGACCGTCATTTCTACTAGCTGACCCGAAAACGTTGCTCTTTGAACCCTTATCTTTCAATATTATATTATACCTATCAGAATTTATTTTTTCTTATTTTTTCTTTTAATGGCAACCGTACCGAGAGCAAAATTATTTTTCTCCAATTTCTGAATTATTTATAGATACGGGGTAAATTTTAAATGACTTACATCTTGAATATATTATGAAAAATTCTACATTTTTCATTGAAGCGACCCATTTCAAAGTCTTGTAAAAAGAGGAAAAAAAAGATTTATTTCAAATCCAAATATAACTTAAAGTAACCATTTTACAAGACAAGCATTAAAAAGTTTTACAAAAATTTGGAATGATTTTTATTTATAAAATTTTTAATTTAAAACATTTGATTAACTAATATGAATCCGATTTATAAATAAGTCTGCGGTTATAAATGATAAACGATACGATATTACAAAATAAACTACATACATTAGAAACCCAATAAAAAACGTTAAAATTAATTTCATCTGATGACCCCAAAATTATAAGAAATAGATTTTTAAATTGTGACATTTGTTAACAATTATCGAGATTAAAAAAATTACATTCTGTTGGTTTAGAAAAAAAAAACAATGCGATAAAAAAATAGTTATATCTTCTTAGAGTGACCTATAGTGATTCTTCAAAGTAGTAGGATTTATCCAGGAATGCAAAAAGAGCCCTGTAGTGTTACCGACGAAGTAAAAAAGCGCCATCAAAGCGGAAGCCATAGACGCGAATATAAAGTTACGTATAATCCTTGAGCCATGAAACGACGCGGCCGCGGCGTCTAGGAGTCTGACGGCCTATACCTATAGAGAGTTATACGAACAACAATCATCAAATCTCCGCGTAGTTTCACCAGAAATAAAAATCCGTACGAGAGGAAAAACATATTCGCTCGATATATAACACGACTCTTTTTTTTCCTCTTATTTACTCGGTCCAAAGGTCACGAGGGCAAGCGATCATCTTACACCTGTGACATTTACAACTCTGAACTTTTTTTTTTTTAATCTATCTTTATCTTTTTATTTATTCAGGGTATTTGGTCAAAATTTTACGTCGACCACGCGTGTTTATAGCTGGGCCATAAACAAGTTATCCAACGGGTTTGTTGACGACGAAAATAAAAAGAAAAATATGACTTGAGGTCAAATGGCATTATGCACCGGGGTGGGGCAGGTGTATCGTTACAAGCCACACACACCATGAAGAATTAGCTATAACAAGGACGGAAATGAATCCTTTACGACTGTACTGCTGTACTGTGAACTCGATAAAAACCATTTTATTTTTAAAGATTTTAAGATACTTCAGACTTAAGTGTTTTTATTTGTATAATTAAAAAACCGAATTATTGAAAAAATCTTTTACTTAATTTTTGAAAATTCCTAAAGGTTCGCTCTAAATTTTCCCGTCTGTACGTCAAAGTATGAATTTTAAATTTTTCACCTCAAAAGACAGTGAAATTGAAAATTGATCGATACGCGATTTAAAATTGAATTCACATCAAACAAGCTACACTGCGGCAAATTGAAATCAGATTTAAGCGTTCGCTTAACAACTCGTCTGACGAAATGTATTTTTGAAGTTTAAATTTAAAATAACAACAAATCGCGCGTAATGAAAATTCAATAAGCACATGTGAGCCAGGCTGGGGTGCTTCAAAGATACAAACGCGTACCCTGCATTTGACATAAGGAGAGATTACGCGTTATTGGTAAAAACAAAGTCCTTTATTGCGTAAAACTTTTTCAATCCTCAAAAGCTAAAAAAAATAACAAAAAAAAAAAAAAAGGAAAAAAAAGTAAAGGGGCTTTGGGGAAGAGTGAAAAGGAAGGAAAGAAATGGAAAAAAGGAGGGCTGGGGTAATAGCCGGCTGGGGCGCCGCCGCATCGACGGCGCCTCATCGATCTGACTGGCCGAATACCGCAGCCACTTTACGGCTCGCGTATACAGCCGGCCTGTAATGTATCCACCCCCCCAACTGTAAATACACACTGCAGCTCAATGCAAAGACGATTCGCAACATCTTTTTGTTTTACATTACGTGATCGTTCCTGTACTTCCTGCAGGCTCAAAATCTTCTTGCCTTGCCCCCAAACTCTTTTCTTAATCGTGACTCCTTTGCCTAATTGTGCTTACAGTTCTCTACGTAAAACTCAAAAGTTTATAATATAGTATTTTTTTATTTATTTGCTAAACTTTATTTCAAAATAATCCTATATCGATAATTTTATGTCTTGATTTGAATTAGATTTACTGATGGTATAGAAAAATATTTTGATTGAATATTTTTGAAAGTTTATTTATTTTAAAAGATTATAGAATTTTAGTGACAAGTTTTTCACTGAACTTTCTTGTAGATCCAGTCTCGATACTGAGCTGAACAAAAATTTTGAAAGCTAAAAAAATAACCTGTAACAGAGTTTTGAAGTTTGCTTATTATTATTTTAGGCATTGAGAAAGAAACGCTGGTGTGAACAAATTAAATTTAGATCCATAGGCACATATTTAAATACTAAAAAAAAACATTGATAAAAGCCTTGAGATTTTTGTAATATCTAGAACCAATAATTTTTTTTCCGATTCATGAATAGTCTGACCAATCCCGGACTTGATCTACTGATCTCAAGCAAACATTTACATTAAAAGTTATGGTATGCAGCTGAAATATGCTCTGTCAATAGGCAATGCTTTAACGCCGAAAGGTCCCACATCACTCAATCTGCAAATAGATTTCTTGAAAAGTCTAAGACATGACTTACTTCTGCAATTTTTTTAAGTTTTCGAAAGAAATCTGAAAATCAAGAGATTGATGTGATTTTTATTGAATTCAATGTAGTTGCTTAAATTTTTTTATGATCTGCTAATGAATCAACCTTTCAAACACTAAAACAAAGTTTTAAAGTTTTGATTTTGGTTTATATTTTTCAAAAAATATTTCGCGGAGACAAAATAAAACCAAGAATTTAAAGGGTATAAA
Source organism: Encarsia formosa (assembly GCA_038277355.1). NCBI lineage: Eukaryota > Metazoa > Arthropoda > Insecta > Hymenoptera > Aphelinidae > Encarsia > Encarsia formosa. The sequence goes on from CM076185.1 coordinate 17,306,007, forward strand.
ATAACGAAAAAATCTTTTTTACTTAATTTAACATTCAATTTCAACTTAAAATTGAACAAATTTTATCTCTTCTACAAGCGGATTCAATGATCTTACGATAAACTAAGCAAATTAAATGTCAACCCTAAGTTTAAGTTTGCGCTAACTTAATTATTGTTGCGCCGAATAAGGAAATTGCACTTATCGAGAAACTTTACAGAGGAGCGAGTATACTCGGTAAATTATAATGTCGATTGCGTAAGAAAAGCTTTTGAGTTTCGATTCTTACACAGTCTTAGAAGTTTCTTGGAAAGATAAAAAATTTTGCTATCGATGTCAAATTTGCTTTTCTTTTTTTTTGCATACCTCAAATCTTCAATGTAATTTTAAGGTCCTTAACAACATTCTTGTGACCTATGAATGTTTCATTAACGACACATAAGCGCATGACTTTTGTTTATTGAGTTCTTAGAGTTTTGTATGTTGTATACCTAGGCAACTGGAATTGAAAATGTCGCAGATAACATGAAATTGTCGATCGAGTTTAAGCCGAGGGCGATGAAGATGTGATTTGAGGCTTTTCTATTCAGCTGCCAAGGTGTGTACTTAAAGTATTTTTCTGCAGTTTTATGTTATTCCTGATGAATCTCCAAACATCTATTGAATCCATTTTTATTTTTCGCCACAGAACTCGCTTTTGTTTTTATCATAAATAATAAAACACATAGATTTTATATTGTTGCATCGCTTTTATTTATTTCGTACGATAAAAATCAATTTTCAATCTGATATACCCGCAGTATACTCAATATTTTTTGTAAAACATATTGAAAATATATCAATCAATTAATCAACTAACATTGTCTTTAAGGAATTTAAGCTACCATTTATTGTACAAAAGTCAACAGAATAATTTTATCTAATTACACAAAGATGATCTACGGGCAAAGGCCGACGTTAATCTAGTTGTCTTTTAAAAACGCCGTCAAAAGTATTTATCATCAGCGAGAAGATAATCAGAACTGAAAATTACTTTGCGCTTTTTGAATTGAGTGCAATAGTGCACCTCATAAAATTATGTCTTATTATTAGAGATAGATCTTTAAGTCATTGACAACTTACATGCCAAAGTTTAAAACTGATCAATAAAACCACAAGTCAAAGTAATTTTTATTTTTCAACCTTTTTATAATAAATAATAGAAAATGGAACGATTGAGTGAAAGTTGATATATGTCAATATTTCAGTTTTAATAATCCTCGATAGGATTGTTGAAAGAAGAAAATAAGAAGCTAGGCTCGAGCACAGCCGAGAGTGTTTTCGATGTTAGTCGTAAAAATTGCTTTCAGTTCTCCGTTGCCAGCACAACTTCACTAAAAAATTGCGTTATTGACGGAGAAAAAAATTTCAGGTCATGTTTGCCATTTATTTGTTTTACATTAATCAATCAGTTTGAAAGTGAAAAGGCATGCATTTTTTTTTTATTCAATAATTTTTGAGTTTTTAAAATTTTTTTATTTGAAACCTTTTTCATTAAAAGATTCTCTTTTTTTATAGATCCTTAGAATGTACTCTGTGAACAATATTAAAATAAAAAGTTTGAAAGGAAAAAAGACTGAAACTTTTCTTTATATACTCTAAACTTTGAACACTTGGTACAATAAGTTTAGATTCAAACGAAAAAACAATCCCTCATAGAATTTTTTTTTTCAGTTCCTCTTACTAAATTCTGCACTTTGTTCATTACTCTCTCCTTGTACATAAAATTGACCCAGTATACGGTTTTACAATGCATAATCATGAAAAAAAAGAAATATCAAATGAACAAGGACCAAAATTCAAAAGACGCGTTTGAACTTTCAGATGCCCGCGCTTTGGTGCGGGCCGCGCAGGGTCTCGCTCGCTCGATCTCGCAGTCGCGGTCGGTAGCGCTTGCGCGGTCCCGGTGTCGTCCTACTTCCCGTGTCACCTGTCCTCCGGATACTTTTTATTAAATAGCTGCCGAAACCAGCACTCCAGGAGCTGACGACACATTTAATTGCGCTCAACCGGGCCCCCCGAGCTTGGCTCCCGCGTGCGGCTACCCGTCCGCTTCCACGGCTCCCCATTGAGAATCCCTTATACTCTCTTTCTCTCTCTCCGGGTTCCCTATATTTTATTATTTAACCTCACTTTTCACCCCTTTTTTGTATCCGACGGTGGTCCACCCAAAAATATTGATTCTCCTGTAGTCCGACCGACACTCACGGTTTTCCAGCTATAATTTTATTGTTTAATTGTAAAATCGAGAGAAAAAAAAAGAAGAAATCTTGTTCCTCTAGTAGTTTATATATTCTATTGATTGAGTTCGATGGCAAGCTGAATTGATCAGGTGGAGAGTCAGCCAGTGCTTCTCTCGTGGATTGTTAAGTTGGATAGGAAGTGTTTATACAATGATAAATACGCTATGGGGAGTCTGCTTACGGTAGTTGGGAGAGAGTTTATATAAAAAACTCTTGAGAGCGGGTAAAGCAGCTGGCCTCATCTGAGCTCCTGTTACACGCCAGCCAGAAATTGTTCAACAGGTTTCCGCCTGTCTTGTAGGTACATACGCACTTTTGCAGTACACATGCACCTATCTTACCACATCCTCCTCTTATACTCCTGGCGTGCTTTGTATACGTATACATATGAAGGATCTTTAAACTTTCTTCATATACCTGCGGCAGTTTTTGTTCTTGCCAACAACTGCATTATTTTATCAAACTTTCTTTTTAGTTTAGTAGGTTTTACTTAGTCCTTTAATGTTTCAAGTTTTGAGAGCTCAAAGATAGTGCAGGAAGTTTGTATTTGCGAATTTTTGCTGTATAGTTATTGCGAATGTGACTCCGTGAGTGTCATAAAATCCTGATATTGTCGAGGCACTTTCGAGACCATTGCGCATTGAGTTCGTCCTAAACTGCGCGTAACACATGCGTAGTGTACTCGTTCAAATTTTTCTTTCTTGATCGAATGCGTGCAGCTTAAGCAGGTTATTTTTTATCGAAAATTAACAGTATTAGTTTTTAATGATTTTGTTTCTCTATCTCTCTTTCTCTCCCCATTTCTTTTTTTAATGAAATATACTCTTCAAGCAATCACTGAAACAATTTTTAGTTTGTAAAGCTTATCAAAAATGAAATTGATATTTATACCGAGATTATTATATTGATTAAAATGGTGAGTAGGGTTTAATTTATATCGAATGTTTATTTTATCTTAAAATTAAACTCTAAAAAATACTGAAAAATTTTTCCAGTAACTGCAAACATTTCAGAGCAGATTCCGTATTTTAATAAGAAACGATAGAATGTATTGTTGAGTTACAGCCGTTATTGAAAGTAAAATTTTTACTCATTCAATGAACGATAAGTGGTAAAAAAATTTGTATTAATGAACATAAAAGCTTTGAAAATTCTGAATTCATTTTCACAAGATTTATGCAATTATTTAAAGTACGATTTAAAAAGTTATATACATCTGTCCGTGAACTAGTAACCCTGTAACCCTTACAGAAGTGTTGTATGCCATATTATGAAAATTAAAACTGAGAAAATGAAGCTGATATACAATACACTATACAGTTTTCATTTCCTCAACAACTGGCGAGCAATTTTTAAATCACTTTTGAATGCTTTTTAGTACGTAATTATTTTTAATCTGGTTGATTTTTTTAATAATAAGCGAACAAACAAACAAAATTTTTAATTATTTTTAGCATATTCACAATTTGTTCAGTATAGTTTTTTGAAAGTTAATTAGTAACAGGTATAAAATTTTTGGCAAAGCGGGTAACTTTTTTTTATTCAAAATTTAAATTTTTATCAGTATTAGGAATATAAATTAACAATAAGTCATGATTTAATCTAGCCCCGAGTAATGCAAAAAATTGCGAATTCAAACGAACTCGCACGCTACAAAAAAAGAATATCAAAAAGAGAGCCTAAAAAATGCAAATTTAGAAGTAGGCAAAAGCCAAAAAACTAAAGTTTCTTGAGACCCGCATAAATAAAAACAACGTTGCTGGCGTCAGAGGAGGTTTATCCTCTCACTATCTCGTACTCTCTCTCTCTCATACACATACATAAATTTGACCTCGTTTCGCGTGATTGTACTTATACAAGCATACAAGCACACGTAAGCGCGCAAATTCGCGAAAGTAACTTCCTTGCCGTGGATGCCGTCTTGGTAGCGAGTTCGCCAATTTGAAGGCCTGACGAGCCCAAACCCTTTTACTCTCTCTCCTCCTCAAGCAAGCGCTTCTTATTCTCTTACTTTTTTTTTCTTGACTTCTTTCTTCTTTTTTGACAAACGCGCTGGTAGTCCAGTAAGCACGTATACGCAGCGAGCGAGGCGGAGTGCAGCGAAAAAATCAAATTGACAGGCCAGCTGCGAGAGATGCGATGTCTCAAGGCTGGGCCATTTATCACGGGTGCAATGTCACGCGAGGAGCGCACTAAGTTCGTCTAACAGGAGACTAGAGACTGACAGGCGGAATTTTATTCGCGAATGTATATTCGCGCGGCGAATGTGCATTCGCAAAACAGCTATGCCGATCATTTTTTTTCTTTTATTTTCTTTTTTGACTTTTTTTTCTCATTAATAAATTTTTTTATTCAAACTGCACTTTTTTATTCATTTTAAGTGCAAACTTTTGTGAGAAAAAGATCTGAGTAGTCTGTATTACAAGAGACAACATTTTTTTATACTTATATATGCAAATAAGATATTGCAATCATTTATTTAATTTACTTTTACTTTTTTTTTATTGTTCTTATTCATTTAAAGCCCACCTAGATCCGATTTGAGTCATTTAATTTTCTATAATAATATCAATTAGAATTAAGCTGTACAAAAATATTTGAAAAAAATTATGTTTTTAATTTTTGATAAAGTTGGTTAGTATAGTTAATTATCAAATCAAATATATGGAGTCGGTAAAAAATAAAAAATAAAATAATAAAAAATTACTTCAATAAAAAATATAAAATAACCCGGCATTCATACAGTATTTCGAAATAAATTTAAATTTTAGATTTTTTCAAAATAAAAAAGTCGCTGGCTGCAGACATTCTATTTTGCTTTCATACATATGTTCACTTAGATTCTGAAAGATTTTGGAAAAAAATTTTATTTTCAGTAATTCAGAACCCTCTTTGTGCTACTATTAAAATTTTTTATTCATATTTTAACGATTCTTAAAAATAATTATAGTTGAGCTTTGAGGTTGAAAATTTTCTCGTCAAATATAAGTTTACTGCTAAAAATGGAGTGAACTAAAAAATTGTATAAAAAGTTAAGAATTTTATATTTATCTAAAATTTCTTATCCTCCCCATTTTTATTAAAAAAATGCAATTAAAAAAAAAGAAAAAAAAGTGTATGCAAGGGTATTAAAAAAATGTAATCAGGGCAGCTTTTCCGGCTTCTTTACATATATAGCTTTCAAGCAGGCATCGTTAAATAACAAGTTAATGCTGAGAATCGCGCATCCAGACGTATAAGAGACGAAGCTGGAGGAGGAAGAGGATGGAAAGAGAAACGAGAGAAAGTCGCGTCTGCAGAGAAGCACATACTTACTCTCTTCGGTCGTATGCTCTCCTGGAGTCGGTGAGCGAGTAACTTTAGTCAAGTGTGACCGCATCCACGCTACTTTTCCCGTATATATAAACGCCGAAGCGGGCACGCGTCATAAGCCCCGCGCTGCACCAGCTCCCAACACGCGGCTTTTCCCCCCGCGGAAAAACCACATCTTGCGAAAATTCGAAAAATAAAAAAAATAAATAAAAAAGCGCGAATAAAAGTGAAAGCTTAATTTTCCAACCCCTTCAGTATAGTCGCACGAACGAGGACCTCCCCCCTCACGACGAAGTAGGATATTCGGTGCAGAGATTATAAAAGGAGGGTGGTATTGCCGATTCGGGGTTTCCCTCATCCGCGGAAATTTCAAGTTTTTCCCTGAAAAATGTTATATATCGAAGCAGGAGAGCAGCAGCGCGCCGAAGCCGCGTAAACTGCAGCAGCAGCAGCGCAAACCCGCTCCCGCAGACTCGTCTATTTTACAGAAATTCCCACGCTTTCCCTCCTCCTCCTCCTCCTCCTCCTCTTCCTCCTCCTCTGCAGCGGTGTGGCAGCTGCGCACATGACGACGACGCGCTCCTCCTCTCATCTCTCGGGTCGCCAAACGCCCGTCGCCGCGGATGCGCGTTAACGCCGGGCGAGCTTTTCCGAAAAATCGAGACTCGAGCCGCGAGCGCGCCGATTTCGAACGCGGGCTCAGCTCCAGAGTCCGCGCGATTCTCAATTTCAGGAAAGTTTCAAGTTTGCACTTTGAATAACCCTATCGCGCACCGCTTAGGGGGTAAGAATAGGCAATAATAAAAAAATAAACCAGATTGACAATCAAGTGACAATACATTTTGTAAACTACCAGGAAAGCACTCGGGGCTTAGAGCTTGTTGCGCGATCGGGGCGCCTGCAAAACTGCAGCACTTAACTGTATTTGCTTCCTCCTCCTCCTCCTCCTCTTTGCTTTATTTCGTTCTTTCGTTTACGAGCTGTATTATAATAGATAATAGGTAGGTAGGTCTTATAAGTGCAGCACGCCATGCCATTACATCCCGGCTGCATCCCGCTGACGCAAGACTCTTTGGCTTCGTCCGCCCGCGATCGCACCGCCCATTTCGATCTCTAGCTGCAAGCATTTTCGATTGCTGTGTGCATTATTACTGCGGTAGCCAACTATTCCGATAAACCTTTTCATTCATCTTTTGAAAATATGTAATCAAATACATTTTTCAAGAAATAAGATTGGCTATTTTAATCGTAGAATAGATTCTTTGAAAACGCACACCCGTCGGTGCATTCAATAAAGAAACTGGTATAACAATTCAGAGTTTATTGACATTAATAAACTCATGATAGATATAATGAATGCTGTAACATATTTCTTAACTCAGAACACCAAATTAAATATATATAGACGTCAAACGGTGAACGACAGGGCTTACTCGATGATAGGTATTAAATCAGCTGTTCTAAACACTGATTATCGCTAGTTCCATAGTTTTCAAACTTAAAAAATATTCAAATTGAAATAAAAAATAGTTTAAAGAATGATTGTAGAATTCATTTTGTAAAAAATACACAAGCTTAATTATGTAGTAGAATGTGTGAAATTATTATATTGTTATGAATTTGAATTTAGAACGTTGTGAGTGTCGCGCGTATATATGCCATGTATATATGTTTTGTTATTGTTGTTACTGTTGCTCTGCAGTCAGTTCGAATCAAGAGTTTTGAGGTTCGAATACGTTTGTTTACTTTTGTGTGATAAAGTGAAAATAAAGCTGAGTTCAAGTTTGAGTTTTAAAAAATAATTGTGTTCAATTTATTTGTTGTGACTAATTATTTAATTTTTATTTTGCACGGTTACAAAATTTGGGGGTTCATCCGGGATCGTTCTAAATTCGAATTCACAACAATATTATCATCACTATACTATTATTAATCATATGCGATATTAAAGCTCTTTTTTAAGTTATCAATAATGATGTTGCTGCAATCAGGATCGTTTGTGACTTCAATTTAACCGTAAAGTAATTAGAAGTGAGAATTTATAATCTTTTTAATATTATCATTAAGTAACATTTAATAAAAAAATTTATTAACACAAATATTTGTACGTTGGTAACTTTATTCATTTTAATACAAAGACAATATGTAATAAGGTAAGTGTGCCTAATATGGCCCCTTGCCTAATATGGCCCCCCCTGTTATTTTGAATATGCTCGATATGCGGCATCTCTACAAGGTAGGAAGAAGTCAATAACACTGAATTATGAAGTTTTCAGTTGTTTAGAACATTTTAAAATTATTTTTGCGCACGCCTAATAGCTAAAACTCGTTTTGTATACCTCCGTTATTATTTTACGTTGTAATTAAATGGTCTGCCAAAAGATTTAGACGCATCTGACCAAAATTTGAATAAGTAGCTTCGATTCGTTATTGTTTCAGCTTTAAAACGCGACCTTAGTTTTTGTTCAACTCGTTTTCTAACGGGTTTTATTCTTAAATAACTTATTATTCTCCAGTGTTCCTAATATGGCCCCCCGCGAATTAGTAGAAATACCGATATTAAGAGTCCTTAGTTTCTTGTTTACTTTTTAGAAAATCCTATCCTAATATTATTTAAGAAAAATAAATTTAATTGTTTCAAAGCTTTTTTTCATTTTATAACTAAAAAAGCATTCTAGCTCAAAAATCAAACTTTGATAAAAATTTAAAGTTGTAATTTTTCTACTGGTTGCAAAGCTTTCAAAAAAATTGTAAAAAAGGCTCAATTTTTAAATAAATTATTTTTAAAATGTTAAAAATTTTGAAGTTTTTTTTAATCTCATATTCCGATTGATTTAAAAAATCGCAATGAATAAAATACTTCAGGGAGGAGAGGGGGGCCATATTAGGACACAAATTTTATGTGTCTTAAAAAACCGTGTTTTGGTAAATCCTCTGGCATTTGAAGCTCATTGATCAAAATCAAACGTGTAAGGTCTCATTTTAAAGCTCTTGAATTAAGCTTTAAAATGAGACCTTACCCGTCAAAAAATAGTGATTTGATTCGCCACAACGTCGATTCTCGCTTAGGGGGGCCATATTAGGTACAGGTACCTTAATTTAAATCGATGAACTGAATCGACTCTATTGATTTTACAAATACCGAGAATCAGGGATAGCAAAATTATCAAGACTTAAAACATTTTGGTACCGATCAAAATTAACTTTGGTTTTTATTTTGAGACAGTAATGTAGATCAAAATGATTATTTCAAAGAAATTTTCGATCAGAACGATTGCAGTGATGATTTTTATTTTCACAGTTACTTTATTAGCTTAAATTCACTCTTATTTGCAACTGTTAGTAAAATGAAAACCACCAGCCCAAATTTAAGTTAAGTATTAATGACTATCCCACTTTAAATAACTAAAATAAATATTGATTTAGGTACTTTAGTCGGAAATGTGTTAAATTTAAAGTTGAGTTAGATCAGAAGCGATGATGAGAGAGATTTGGGGGAGAAAGTCTAGAAGTCCAAGGTGGTGGTGGGTGGAGTCTTTCGTAGCATTGTACCGCCTTTAACAAATACTTGGAACTAGGACAGCATAAGGAGTCAAGTAGCGTACCGCATTCCGGGGTACCTGACTTACCGACGCTGTTAGCTGCGCGGACCGCGAGCGATGACGAGGGCGCAAAGTGTGAACCAAAAGTTTCAGCTCTTCGCTCTTATGGCTACTTGATAGTGCAAGAGTCGACTCTGACCCGGTCTGGGGACATGGGTATGTCCTCGAAGTTAAGGTCAACGGCCCGTCACGTCACCACTCCCCGCTGGGCCGCTGCACATATATATTGATAACGAACAAGCCTGTAGGTCAACCTCTCTCTCTCTCTCTCTCACACTCTTTTTTTAATTTCAATATTTCACGCCAGTCTTGGTCGTATTTTTATACTGCATGCTACATGTGCTGATACTATTTTTTTTCAATCATTAATTTTAATGATAATCTTGATTATTTTCAAAGATTCGCGGTATGATTTGGATTGGAAAAACGGGGTATAGAGCTTTTCCTTGATCATGGACTCTTGTTAGGTAGCGCGACCGCTAGACATCTTGCACGCGCGGACGGACTCCTTTCAGTGACGCGCGCGGAAAATTCGCGTTCATCCGAATGACTACCTATACCGTATACCTACTAACTATGGATTTTTTTCACTTTATATATCTAATGAGCTTTATAAAATTGACGTTTTTGTTTCAGCGCAAACTTTTTACTTTTTTAGTTGTTTTTTTTTTTTTTAATTTAGACATAGGCTTCATGATAATTTTTTAAATTAACGCAAAGAAATATTACAAATATTTTAAAATGGTTTTCAAGTAAAAATTAAAACTTGAAATTTACCAAATAATTTTTAAAATAAAATTTATTTCAACGACAAGCTCTAGACTATATATTTTCAAGGAAACATAACTTTTATTATTTTTATATTTTCAAACTGACATATGTATGTACTTCCATGTTCTAATTGAAAATGCTATATGATGCGATAAGAGATTTTCGCTAACAAACTCTGGAGCACGATCCTAAAGTGCGGTAGCATTTTAACGGCGAGTTGGCTTTTCTACCGATTCCCGTGAAAGCACTGCTATGTGTTATAGATATACCTATAGGTGTCTAGCAGACTCTCTCGTCCTGTTAGCAGACGAAAAACGAAACATCAAGAATTAGTATACCCTAAAGACCTATAGTTTTTATACGTTTTTGAAGAATAATAAAAGATTATTCAAAGCGAAACCGTATGTTACTCTTAGATTAATCTATTAAAAAAGTATCTGTATTGTGAGTATATTCTAATATTATTAGTATAGTCTTCAGACTTTAAAACGCAATTTAGTGTAACATTGCGTACAGAGATCAGCATAAACAAATTGAAGAAAAATGCAGGAAGTTGAAGAAAATTTTTGCAAAAAAATGCGAAAAGCTACGAGAGAAATTCACGCTGTTAGTGATGCTCTCGTAAATGCAAAATTAGCTTTTGGTATTAATAAAACTTTTTACTTTAACATGAAAAATTATAAAATAAAGGAAATTTTTTTTTAATCAATTTTGTAGGATTGTCGGACGATAAAGTGTGGGCTGATGGACTCTTAGTATTCTACGAAGTTTTTCGATATTTAGATGGTGCTATGTTTAGATTGAAAAATACTAAAGTTGGTTTATTGCAGATAAAAGGGTTAGAACGAACGAAAGCATTTGAAAAAGATCTTGAGTTTTATTTGGGTGAGGGATGGTTAAAAAACTATTCTCCAAGGTAAGGCTTATTTAAAAAAATAATTTTTTATTATAAATAGTTATTGAAAAAACTAATTAATTATTCAGAGAGAGTGTTGTAAAATATTTAATGAGACTAAAAAATATTGAAGACACTGATCCTCAGCTTTTAATGGCGTACATTTATCATCTTTACATGGGTCTCTTGAGTGGTGGAATAATTCTACGAAAGAAAAGGAAGCTTGTAAAAAAATTAAATCCATTTAAAAATTTATCTGATTCTATTGGTGATAATATTACGGACTTTGGTGAATACAACATTTATGAACTGAAGAAAGAATTACAAGCTAGAATGAATGAAATTGCAGAGAGTTTAGATGAAGATACAAAAAACAAACTTTTAGAAGAAAGTAAAACTGTTTTTATCTTGAATAATGAAATTATTAAAAGTGTTAAAGGAGTAGGAAATGTAATTTTAAAAAAGCTTTCATATTTTTTTTTAGTACTAGTATTTATAATAATGTTATATTTTTTTTTTTTTAAAGTTAGTGAATAATTATTTTCAATAATCAAGTAACTTGAAACAGAAATAGTGAATTTATAGAGTATGTTATCATTTTTTAATGTCTGTACAGAAAACTTCATAATATTTTTGCTACTCTTAAGGCTTGAATTAGAAAGAAATGACCAAAAGTAACAACCAATAGATATTTCTATTGGTCTTACAGACTAATTACAATTCAAAAAAAGGATTTTAATTTTTCTCATTCAGAAGCTGCAAATTGAGAAAATACCCCATCCAATTTAAGCCCCGAAAAAACCCATAAAAACTAATTGAATTTACTCTGAAAAATTTAATAAATAAAATTAAGAGTAAACTGATAAGTAAGATCAATTTACTAGGAAGTTGTAAACTAAAAGATAAGGTAATTTTATTAGAAAATTTTTATTAAATTTTAATAAAATTATGTACATAATTTTTTCACAGTTTCTAAATTATTTAGAAACTAGTTGCCATTGTCATGTTTCACAAAATTTAGATTCTATAAACACAGAAAAATTTTCAAAAATATCGGATCAAATTTTTCTTTACATTCCGATGCATTAACAATTAACTAAATAGATATCTTGTATTGATAAATAAAAACAGAAAAACTTGTTTTTTCATAATACATTCATCACTTTTTTATCTTTTATATTCACATCATAAAAATATTGAAAATCATAAAATTTTAATGAACTAAGCTATTTCAAAATAATTATTAAATAAAAAAAATTTCTTCTTTATTTAAAGAATATTTTCATTAATTTTAAGATAATTTTCTTCTGAAATTAAAAACAGTGGAGAGTAAAACTAAACTTGTTTTTGGAATTAAAAAACTTCCAATCTCAAATTAAAAATACTAATATCATAAGTAAAGTTTTCAATTATGTTTTTCAAAATTTAATTTTCTAAATTAATTAATATACTTAAACTACTTAAAAAACAAAAAAACAAATTTGCTGTAAAAACTTATTGATTAAAATAAATTTTTTTCTAGAAATTAAAAAAAGTACAAACTAAGTATTTGGCAGTGAATTCTGCTTAAGATAAGCTAATATTTATATCACAGAAATGCTAAAGCCAAAATACAGATAGTGATGCAAAGACTACTCAAAATTTACTATAAGGTAGCTGAAGTTATAACTTAAAAAGAGTAAAACAATATAAGATTTAATGTCTTTCAGGATATTGACAATTGAAAAAAATAAAAATTTTTCAAATTTCATTTAGCCTTTGAGGAGTTTAGTTTTTTAATGCAACCAACCCTCTATTAAGCCTACACGGTCTCTACAGGTACCACTACAGGCAGTTGAGAATGGACTTCTTATTAAATTTAAAATTCATCCAAACATCTGTTTTAAAATTAAATGCTGAAAAACCTTCATCATTGGATTTTGCTAAACATTTAGATGTCACTGATTTTTCCAATTTTTTTGTATTCTTTCCATGACCTGATTTACCACTATTTTCTACAAAAAATTTCATCAGTTATTTTTTTTGTTGTGCAAACGGTCATTTCATTGGATATTAATATAAATACCTTTTTTGTCTTTGTTATTAGCAGGTGTTTTAATTGGACTATCTTCTAATTGTTTAGCAAGAACAGCTGGAGATTGAACGCCACTGAATTCTCTAAATAAATTTCGTTTAAGTGCTCCTTTTGACGAAGAATTTGTTAGATTGTTCACTTTTGATTTGTTGGGCACAGGAGATGTATGAGCTTGACGTCCATTTTTAAAGTCTAATACTTCATTCTGAAAATTTAAAAATTATTTAAGTAAAAAAAAAAAAAAAAAAAAAAAAATGGTGACATTAAGAATGATTGAATAAAATTTTTTTTACCTTGGAAGCACTTTGTCTTTTATTTTTAATATTTGACTCGTCACCCACAGATTTATTCCTATTTCTTCTTGCTTGAGTTGTTGACACACTTTTTTCTTTTTGTTGCTTATCCTGTACCCACCTTTTCATTCTCCTGAAAAAAAAAAAAAAAAAAAAAAGATTTTAACATTTTTTATAAATAAATATGTATAATGTAGTTAAAAAAAAAAAAAAAAATTATATTCTTGTTGCAACATAGGACAATAGACTAAGTTATAAGTAGAAGTTAGAAGTAGCTTTTAGTATAACTTACTTGACAAAAGGAACAACCATGAAAAAGGCATTTGGTCCTACACCCATTTTAACTTTCGGTGTCATATCCTTTTTATTATTTGGTAAATTTTCTAAATCAAACCATTCAACATTTTTTATTTCTTTTCTAGTTTTGGGCTCAAATTTGGTATCTTTTTGTACACCTGAGATTATGTATAATCTAACAAGTTGATCATTAATTATTGATTCAATATATTCATTTTTATCAATAAAGTTAGAGATATCAAAACCAGTTTCTTCTAAAACTTCTCTAACAGCACAATGTGATGGATCTTCACCTTCATTAATTTTTCCTTTTGGAAAGCCCCAACTGTTTTTAGCCCAATAACTTTGAACCAATAAAACTTTTGTTAAATCTTCATTGAAAACAATTGCACCAAATGTAGGTACATTTTGTTTGTATTCTCGCCATTGTTCATAAATAGCATCAACTCTAGATACATGTCGTTTTAAGTAAGGAATATGCCTAAAAATATGTAATGTGAATTCTTTCATGCCACATGACTTAAGTTTGGGATTATTATCTTCACTACAGTAAAAATCTAAGTAAAACCAATGAGCAAGTTCTATTTGAAAACATATGCGTATATGATCTTTTCTTTCTTCTTCAGGAATGTTGATGATAAATCGACTGCAAAAAATGAAATAATACAATTTTTTTATAATAATAATAATACCGATATCTGTGTATTAGGAACAAGTTCGATGAAAACATGCCTAACAAAGGAAAGTTTAGAAGTATATAATTTTTAATGCAACTAACCTGCATAAATCATCAAGAATATCCGCTGGGATAGCATTTTCCGCCATTTTTCGTTTAAAAAAAAGTTAAAGAACAATTTAAAAATCAAACTATAATTTAAATGAAACTTATTTCACAAATGCATAAATAATATTCACTTTATCTATTATTAAACAATTCCGTAGGACTTGCATATCTGTCTTACTAGTGCAACTGCTGACAACTGCCAGACTTGCTGAGACTTGCACTGTGACTTGCGAGTGCCGAGTACAACTACCTGTAACCTGACAAGTGACAGTGTCACTGTAGCCCAAACGTATGCGCACTTTAATTCCACTATGTGCGCAGTTAAATGGTGTAATACATGGTGTAATAATACTAAGTATTAGTATATAATACTTAGTATTATTACACCATGGTGTAATAATCGCAGTTATTCCACCATGAGTTATATGTCCAGATTTGGTCATAAGTCAGGACATATTACCGACACGTGACGGACTCGTGACCGAAAATTTGAATGTTGGAATCATGGTGGAATAAGGTAAATGTCCGGGATTATTGGACACTTTTCAAGGGGTAATTTTTGGTTTACGCTCGATTACTACACTAATACTGCATGAAAATCTATAATTTTTTCACAGGAAGCTGAAAAAATAAGTCAGGAATAGTGTTCAATCATTTTTTTCATCAATTATTCATCGAAAAACTGTTTAATTTACTATAAAGTAACACCAAAGTCATGTCCACGTAGTTGGCACCCCCCAAAAAAGAATTTTCAGAAATGTCCCCCCGAACCGTCCCCCAGAATGGCACCCCTAAATTTCGCATTTTACGCATATTTTTCATATTAAACTCACTAACTTTGATTGAAAATTGATCAAAATCACTTGTTTCCCGCTGTGGATGAAAAAAATCATTTGATTCTAGTTCAATATCACTAAATTCTACACTCAACATCAGCTCCTCAGAAGAAGATCATGAACGAAAAACTCAACCGAGGTTATCTTCGCCGGCCCGGTTGTCGAGTGGGTTTTCGTAAAAATTAGGTTAACTTTGAAAGCTCAGATATAAACATTCTGCACATTTAAACTCACCAAACTTTTTTTAAACTGTATAAAGATGATATTCAAACATTTTTATACGAAATTATAAAGGTAAACACGAAAAAACAGTAAATAAAAAAGGTGCCATCTAGGGGACAAACCTAAAACTTGAGCAGCTTGTCCGGGTGCCATTGAGGGGACGAGTACTCTCAAATGTCCCCCAGAGTGGCATCCCCTCAATAAATGAATAAAAGAGATAAATTCATGATAAAAATTGACATAAATATTTTGTTCAAGGTCTTGAGTAATAGAAAAAAAAGTTTTTAAGTTTTTTAATCAATTGTACTCTTTGCGATCGATAAAACAAAAGTGCATCTTTTGACGATAATTCGAGATTTTCCTGGGGGTGCCAAACAACTTTTGGAGGTTTTGAAGAGCTCACTTGGAACTGATTTTTAAGCTAGTTTTAAGGTTATAATCGAAGTTTTTTTTTTATACTACAGTAAAGTTTAGTGGTTAAACTAAATTTAGAATATTTTTTCAGGTTCTAAAGTGTGATTTTATAATAAATGAGAGGGGGTGCCACTGTGGTGGACATTTACGGTACTGTCCAATAATCCTGGACATTTACCTTATTTAAAATTTCCTATAGAATAATTTAATGAAACAAACATTGTAAATAAATAAAATAAAATTTTTTTAAACGAAAAAATAATATAAAATTTTTAGACATATGTCCGTTACCACTATATAGTTGAGAAATGTCCGTCATAAAATTTTCGAACATATGTCCGCTAAAATATTTTATAAGGAAAATACATTTTTTGCTCGTGCCTTACATAATTAATTTTTATAAACAATAATTTATACTTATTAACTTATAATACTGACAAGGAGAGGACCAGACATTTGGGTCACCGATTTTAATGAAACTTTGGAGGTAGTTTTCTCGTACCGAATGATGAGCGAAACCATCAATATTTGCTCTGAATGGGCCTTTCTACTGGTTTGCCATACAAATATTTATGCCGCATGCATTTCTAAAGTAATTTTCAAAAAATTCGTGTTCAAACAGAGTTGCGGGACCTCGCATTTTTTTTGTCTTTCTTTGAACTTAACAGGAAAATATTTTCAAATTTTAACTCAAAAGATTTAAAGGTGAATAATTTATGATACTGAAAGTACTTTTTAGCATTTTCTGAGTTTTGAAATATAAATTATTCATGGTCAAATTATTTAAATTAAGATTTAAAAATATTTTTTCGTCAAAGTTCAAAAAGAGACAAAAAAATGCGAGGTCCCGCATCTCTGTAAGTGCGATAGGCTTTGAACACGAATTTTTTGAAAATTAACTAAAAAACAAAAAAAGTGACCCAAATATCTGGACCTGCCCTTGAGAGTAGTATTATTATTAAATAATTGTTTTAACAATAACTGGATGTAAAAACTAATTTGAAAAACAAATTTGAGAAGATAATAAAAAAACTGTACATCTTAAAAACTCAAAAAACCAGTACTCTGCCAAAAAAACTCTACGAGAAAATTTTTGTTTACATCCTGCAAGTTGCGCGCGTTTAAACTCGTAGTTGTGATTCGACAAAAGCCGGTAACAAATCTTTGGTGACTTTTTTTCGGTTGGTCATGTGACAGACATATGTCCGACATTTTTTTTTTTATGTCCGGACATATATGCTACAACACAGCGTGTGCGCCGTAAGCAATATATTACACACCGAGCGGCGAGCGCTGGAAAAGAATTGGCCAGCCCTAGCAAACCCAATTTGACGCCCGAGCCAAAGGCAAGGGTGTCAAAGGTTTGCTAGGGGTTGGCTTATTCTTTTCCAGCGCCCGGAGTGTTAAGTTTTTTCATTACGACGGGAGGAAAACCCAAAGTCCCGCTCCGACCCAGAGAGGGAATTTGGTGTTTTCGTCTCGGAGGTATGAAAAAGACCAAATTCAAAGTTGAAGTAAAACCTCGCTAGCTGGAACTCCAAATCGACTCATGTACACCTTTTCTACCTGAGAACTATTTTTCAGCCAGATTTTATTTTTGGTTATTGTTAAAATATTTTATGTTTTTTCATAATTTTGCAATCACTTATTGAAATGCAAAAGCTCCTGGTAACCTATTGTGTATTTACCTTAAGGCATTATAACCGTCACGGACGGACTACTAAATAAAAATAAAGATAGAAAGGAAAGAAAGATAATGAAGTAAGATAGGATAGAATTTCGATGGTTAATAATGATAGGTTAACACGATAAATTTTAGTTAATAATTTCTTTAGCGTAAAGGTCGATTCTTGTTAGAAATCTGTGCGAAAGAAAGATGGGTTATTACCAGAACCTAACTATTCTCTTCTCATTTTAGGCAGGTGAACCCGAATTTTATTTCTGTAGAATCTCTAATATAATCTTTGTATTTCAATTTCTTTTTAACCATTTACAGTAGTGATCAAAATTATAAGGCACCCCCTAAAATTCGCCTGTTTCAAGTTAATATTTTGACTTTGTGCATGCCTGCACGTGTTTAAATATTTTAGTATTCATCTCTAAAATTTTTTTTGTTCAAAACAAGTTCAGTACTTGAAAAAAAAACGTTTACTTTATATTAATTCGTCTTTCCAATCAATTTTTATCCTCTTTTAAGCTTAAAATGACTTTTTTAAAAAAACAGCTAAATTTAGTTCTTTTATGATCTAGATAGTGTTTTGTAAAATTTCTATAAACACCTAAGTGAATAATATATTTTTTTTCGCGTTTCTCCGATGTTCAAGTTTATCGAAAAAAATTTTCAAGCTGATTAATAGAAAAATGTTCAAGCCACAAAGAAAAAATACATTTTTTTAAACTTGAAAAAACATTGATTTTTTGTACTTTTACATTGTTTTTCGCTTAAATTTGCTTTTCTTTATTAATTTGGGAGGTAAAAATTATATTAAACTGATATTTGATGAATTTTAAACTAATTCAATTTATTATGAATCAAAATCTCACAGAGAATTTTAAAAAAATATGTTAAAAAACAGTTTTTCTAATACAGTTAAATTTCACAAAAATAACTTCAATTTGTATTTAATTGATTACAAGCAATATATTTATCGAATTGACTTTTTCATTAATTTTAATATTCAGTTAGAAGTTTCAGAGAGTTTATTTAACTTGAAGTGATTTTTGAAATTCGTAGAATTCGAATGCCAGTAGCGATAATTGTTCGATCGGTAAAGAATTTATCTACATTACCGACCGAGCCGTCATTATTGATAAATTAGTTTTTTAAATGTTTATAAGCTTGCATAACTTTCATCATGGGAAGAAAAGCAGTTTCTGATAAAATTAAGTGGCAGATTATAGGATTGTTGAAAGGAGGAAAAAATCAGAGTCAAATTTCAAAAATATTAAAAGTTAGTAGGTGTTGCGTTCAAAACACCATTAAGACGTATGAAAGCACGAAATCCGTAAAAGTGAAAAGTGGCGCTGGCAGGCCAAGAATAACAAGTAACCGGATTGATCGAATTATTATTAAAAAGGCAAAGAATAATCGTGCAGTTACAGCAAACAATATCAAAAATCAAATAAATGAAGAACTTAATGTAAAAGTGTCTCGAGTAACAGTTGATAGACGTTTGCTTGAGAAGAACATGAAATCTGCTGTCGCAACTCGTAAGCCTCTTCTAACTGCAAAAAACCGAAAAGCTAGGTATGAATGGTGCAAAGACAAGCTATCATGGACAGTTGAAAAATGGAATTTAGTTCTTTTTAGCGATGAATCTAGCTTCCAACTTTTTTCAAACAGACCAAAGCGAATTAGACGTACCAGCAGTGAAAAATACAATCCTGATTGCCTTGCTCCAAGAGTGCAGAAAGGTGGTGGATCAATTATGGTTTGGGGTTGCCTGTCAGGAAAAGGAAAAGGAGAACTTCAATTTGCGCAAGGTACAGTGAACAGCGAAAAATACATCGAGACTATGGAAAATTTTATGCTTCCATCAAAAACAAAGGTTTATGGACGTCAAAAATTTGGTATTACCAACAAGACAACGCTCCGTGTCACAAATCAAAGAAAACGATGCAATGGTTTAATGATAATAAAATACCTATACTAGATTGGCCAGCACGTTCTCCAGATTTGAATATAATTGAGAATGCTTGGGATCAAATAGAGATAATGATCAAAGACAAACACCTGAGAAATTTGGAAGATTTAAAACGAGAGATTGCTGTAGCCTGGCAAAAATTGAGTCCGAGTTACTGTAAAAAACTTGCAGAATCTATGGTCCGAAGAGTTCGTGCTTGCTTCGAGGCTAAAGGAGGATCAACTAAGTACTAAAGAAGGGTAAACTAATTACTAAATATATAAAAAACATATTATATTAAATAATAAAAATGAATATAATAATTATTTCTAAAAATAAATTAATACTATTACTTGTAATCAATTAAATACAAATTGAAGTTATTTTTGTGAAATTTAACTGTATTAGAAAAACTGTTTTTTAACATATTTTTTTAAAATTCTCTGTAAGATTTTGATTCATAATAAATTGAATTAGTTTAAAATTCATCAAATATCAGTTTAATATAATTTTTACCTCCCAAATTATTAAAAAAAAGCAAATTTAAGCGAAAAACAATGTAAAAGTACAAAAAATCAATGTTTTTTCAAGTTTAAAAAAATGTATTTTTTCTTTGTGGCTTGAACATTTTTCTATTAATCAGCTTGAAAATTTTTTTCGATAAACTTGAACATCGGAGAAACGCGAAAAAAAATATATTATTCACTAAGGTGTTTATAGAAATTTTACAAAACACTATCTAGATCATAAAAGAACTAAATTTAGCTGTTTTTTTAAAAAAGTCATTTTAAGCTTAAAAGAGGATAAAAATTGATTGGAAAGACGAATTAATATAAAGTAAACGTTTTTTTTTCAAGTACTGAACTTGTTTTGAACAAAAAAAATTTTAAAGATGAATACTAAAATATTTAAACACGTGCAGGCATGCACAAAGTCAAAATATTAACTTGAAACAGGCGAATTTTAGGGGGTGCCTTATAATTTTGATCACTACTGTATATGTAACCAACACAAGGTGATGGGCGTTAGACTTTTTTTTGTGGTGTTTGTTATCTAAATTGTATCCCGTCACAGACGGACAAATCAAATTTGTTTTGTCATTTTTCTTCTAGGAATTTCATCATGGGTCCAGTCAGACAGCCAAATTACACCCAGAAAAACGCCAGATTTTTGAGGCGAATCCCTACTCACGCTAAACCATTGACTGCATTCCAGAAGCTCCGGAAGAGCTTTTTCGAAAAGCAAACATGGGAAGGACTCCCCGTGTCTTACGAACTCCTGTGAGTCTTCGTGCATAACCATCACCTTCAATTCAAAAAGGAATACGAAGCATCAATAAGATTCAGGGCACGAAAGGATGCTATACTGAGCCTTCAACGCCCAGAATCTGACCCAAATGAATATGTCCCTACCCCCATTCGACCGATCACTACTCCCTCAAATTTTCCACCGCAAGCAAACACCGTCTCGCTTCAAAACGCATTGAGTGAAACAATGACGTCAGAGGCTTCACTAAAAACTGAAATAGCCAAGATGGAAATGGCTAAAGCCACTGATTTATCAGAATGAGCCGCAGCTCTCCTCGCTAAGGCTAAATTGGATAAAGAAAACGCCCTTAAAGCTCAAGAATAAGCCGCAGTAGCCCGGGAAAACGCCAGGAAGAAGACTGAAAATATGGAAAGGTCTACCAGAGAATATTTTGAAATACAGCTGGAAAGTGAGCAGACTGGGAAACTCTTGAGTGAACTTCGGCGGAGGAAAGAAGCCATCTTGCTAGAACTAACGGACTGCGGACGTCAGGAAGAAGACCTTTGCGTGAGACTTCAAAACTGGAAACGAGAGAGTGAGAAATTCAACCAGGAATATGCTGACGAGGTTTTCGAGAAAAGCTTTCGAACGAAAGAGCTAGAGAAAATGAGGGAGGAGAAGAACAGAAACATCGAGTTACAAAAAGAATTAAACTCAGCTCTAGAACAAACAAAGGCGGATAGAGATTCAATTAACAGCAAAATCTCAGTGCTCCGAAATCGCCAGAAGGAATTGGCAACCGTGGAGAATGAAAACTCCAGACGCGAAGCAGTTTACAGGAAGGATTTTGAAGATCTAGAAACCTTGGAAAAGAAGTTGGAGGAATACCGAAGGAACTATGTCATCGAGGAAACAAAACTTCGGCAAAACAGACAGGAATTGGACTCCCTGAAGTCTAGTTTGGATGAGGAAAAGGCCAAACTCATTACAGAACGGGAGCATGAGAAGCTTGACCTTTTAAATAAAAAAACTGAGGTGGAACAGCAATTGCAAATCCTCAGTGAACAACTCGAGAAGGCCATGGCTGAGAGAGAAAGAGAAGTCGCTTGCGTAGACACCCAACAGCAAGAATTGGCCCAAGCTCAACAACTCATCAACGAGATGGAGTTTGTCAAAGCCATCTCATTTCTCCGCAACCTGACCCAAAAATGGCCAAGTAACGAGGAGTTCCAGAAGGAATTGAGTATGGCAGAACACCTGACCGATTCCTTTTTCGTATTAAACAATGAAGAGGAAGAGGTTTCTCTACGAAAACTAGCCATAAAAGGGGTAATGAATCTTTGTGCAAATAAACCTACACTACTCTGGCATTTAAATCTATGTTTATCAGAGTTGTATTTTGGAAAACAGCAGGAAGAATTTGACAGGGTTTACCAAACCCTTAAAGATTCTAAACCCCTGGTCAGTTGGAGACTCGACCAGCTGCACGCCAAGGTGGCTCGCTCGCGAAACGATTTCGTGGAGGAGAAGAGGAACCTAATAAAGTGTCTTGACTCCTGCAAAAATATCGACAAGTATCCAAAAATCTTGAAGGAGGCCCTACAAAATCTGGAGTCCGAAAAGAAAAGCCTGGACGCCTTCATGGCAAATGAAGTTCCCGATAAAAATACTAAACCACGCAATCCGATCGATGTCTTCGGACTAAGATCGGGAAAAAGAACCGATGCCATCAGACTGTTCAAAAGGATTGTACCTGAATTCCACGAGGATCAGGCGAGGAAAACCCTCTCAACGGACTGGGCAAAAGAATTTGCCATTGAGGTAGGCAAGGTAGTGAACTCAGTCTGGACTTATGTAAAGGACAATCTGGACGGAGATTTTAACCGCATTCAACCCCCTCGCGCAGAGACCCGATACAACAAGGGCTTCCGGGATTGTGCTCAGCCTTTGAAAGAACGGAAGTACAAAAACTTCTGGGAAATCCTTAATCGTCTCCTGGAGTCGGAATGCAGGGAAATCCTCATGATCTACGATCTAATGCGAGGATGTACATTGTACAACTTCCACCTATGATTATTTCAGAAATCTACGGTGGACAGTCCGGATATTCGAGTCGTGCCGGAACGAGAAGGAGCGTCGGAGTATCCAAGCAGAGGTGAACAACAACCTTCTCAGAGAACTATTAAACTTCAAGGCCGCCATCCAAGAACCAGAAAGGGTGAAGACGAAAGAGATTCCCGATCCTTTGGAATGCATAGGGTTTTACGATTGGACAGACTTCAACCAAGAAAACTACATCCGGTATCTACAAAGGGCCACGGAAGATCACGTAAGGAAGGGAGATCCTGTTGGGGAATTCGCCCGGAAAAAAAGGAAAATTTCTTCCTGGTGATGGAATATCTCCGCCAAACTGGACATCTGGGAAATCCGGAGCGAATGGAAACTGAAGAAACAGCGGAAATCATCAACTTAGAAGACGATTAGGATAGATATATATATATGTTCGAAACAATGGCACGTGCCGGAACTTCAGCTCCGTACTTTAATGCAAGGAGAGCCAGAATTATGATGGCAGAAAGGACCATCCAGGAAAAAGAGCGTAGGGTTGAAGCAAAGCTGGTTGAACTCGAATGGAGAGAGAAAGATTTGGAGACCCGCTGGAAAGATCTGGATCCAATCTCGGCCGAAGTTGACAGGCAGAGAGAAGCCTTGAACCAGCAGGCCTCACAATTAAGAAGACGCGCGAACCTGTCAACAACTGACAGAATAATATTGCCATCGAGACCCGGAGGTTCCTCCAATACATATTGCAATCAACAACGGGTTAGAAGAATTGTAAAACCCATGGTTAACAAGGGAAACCAGGTGGCTCGAATTGATCCTAAGCGCCAATTCCAGATTAGGAAACAAGAGGCAACAAACTTTCTGCGGGACAATAAAGAGAAAGAATTTTGGCAAGCCATCGAAAACATCCTTACACTCGAGTGGTTTGACCCTCAGGGACTTTACCAGCTGGTCTCTCTGGCATACTTAGTTACCTTAAGTATGGGAACCACCAGGATTCTCAATGCCTGTAGCGACGAACAAGACGCCCGTAACATCTATTTAAAGGCAGCCGATGTTCTTGGGAAACACCGCAAGGGCCTTCTGCAGAAAATGGGAGCTGGGCGTTGCTACAAGGTGGAAGAAATCAATCCTTGGGATTATACTGGCTGCAATCCGGGTTACGTCAAATCTGGTATTCTTAAGTGAATGGAGGTTCTTTATTCGAAAAACCGGAAAATACCCCTTCTAAATAGATTTTCCAGCTAGCACTCAAGACTCTTCAAAGAGAATTTAAACCTGTAAAAATTTTCTTTGGATATAGAGAAAACCCATCTTTGATTGCTATTTAGCACTTTAGATAGGCAAGGATCTTCAGTTAACCTGACTCTTGCTACCAGGATCAGGACCTGAATCAAACACAGCATTGATTCAGGTAAAAATTTTATTAGTACAATTTCACAGCTTTACTGTGAAAACACTACAACCGACAGCGAAGACAGCTCGAGGAACAACTTCGAAACGTAGTCGAGAGATACCACGAGTATGTCGTTAATAACAAAATTTATGAGTATCTGGAAACTGTCGGGTATCATGTAAAATTTTAGTGTGCTAACAATTTTTATATAGTATATATTGTAATTGTTTTGTATCAAATTATATATGTTCATTGGAAGGTTATTTGTGTATCGTTTGTAACCTTTTTTTTTTTTTTAATTTTTATTAAATAATTTGACTGAATTTAATTTTCTTCTATTTGTTCTTTTTTTTTTAAATTGTAAATAAAACTGTTTTGGAAAATCGGGTTTTGAGAAAAAAATTTTTGGAAAGAACGGATTTGGGAAAAATGGTTTGGGAAATGTGTCCCCCTACCAATTTAATCAGCTTGAAGTGATCGTCATATTTGTTAAAGACATCTGCCATGTGAAAAGGTGACAGGAAGTGATTGTCCAAGATGTTAACGTCCAGACCAAGATACAGACTCTCGAAGAGTTCCTGGACGAGGTAAAGACGACTGATTTTGTAGCAATCTTTCTCTACCTCTTGCGGTCATGGCCATGTCAGAGTCCAGCCGAGCGAAAAATCGATGTAATCGAATAGGTCCTGGGCGATCTAATGGAGATTGATCTAGATTTACTAATCTTTCTTGTCCTCTTCCTGTCATGGCCATCGATAAATATAATACTAAAACAGAAAAAATTCTTAACTTATATTTGTTTAGTATCTATTTTGTTTGGAGAAGAAAAAATGTTTTGCGTAAATAAAAATTGAATGCACTTTAGTCTTTTCTCATTTTATTATGACGATATAATTAAAAAGAGAAGAATAGTGTTGTTATAGTTTTAAACATTAAAAATCACAAATTTTGAATCTTTCTTTTTTCTTTAAAAGACCAGTAAATTTTAATGTTAAGTTTAAGTTTTTAGAGCTACTTAAGAAATTTTCTTACCATTTATGTCATTAACTTGCGCGCGCATATAATGCGCGCGCATCCCAAGCCGCAGCACTTAATTAAACATAGCTCTTATTTATCAGGATATTATTGTCACTGCTATTGTAAAAATAAACAAACAAATAATTTTAACGCGTCTCATTCAGTGTTAACATACTCTACAAGTATTAATTTTTAGTGCACTAACTTTTAGTCTACCGTTTCTATCACTCTTTCCGGTTTAACCTCAAAATGTCACGTGGTCGTAGCAGAGGAGCTTTCAACAACAATCAAAACAGGGCTGGTGTTCGTCGCTCCGGTAGAAACACTCAGCAAGATTCATCATCAATGAATGATGATTTTGATGAAGACCTGTTCTCAGAAACCGCTACATACTGTTTTCACTGCCCTCAAAATCGTCCACCCATGAGTCAAAAAACTTTAGTAAACGCTCATTTTTGTACAAACTGCAACGCTGCCTACCACCCAGGGTGTATAAAAAGATGCCACGTAGATGAGGATGGGATTGTTGCTGAATGCTGTGGCCAACAAAAATCCAATCTCAACCAATCACAATTTCCCTCTCAAAATTTTGAGATTGATCGCCCAGCTGATTGCTATGTAAACAATCAAAATCAACAGCTGTCAAACAACCAACTCAATGAAATTATTGGAGGAAAAATTGATCACCTCTCCAGAAGCCTAGATTATTTCAACAAAAGATTAACAAAGAATGAAACTGAAATAAATAACTTAAAAACCTCTATTTTGCAGATAAACAAAAAATTACAATCTACACCACAAACCAAAGCAACCGATATGGTCTCCACAGTGCTATCAGAGCAAGAAGAAAGAGTTAAACGTCAGAGAAGCATTATAGTTTATAATCTACCTGAATTCAACAAGGATACACCAAAAGCTGACAAAGACAAAAAGGAGTTCTTCAAGCAATTAACATCCTTCAACCAGAAATCAACTAAAATGTTGCTCGACACTTTGGATCCAGCCTTAAGTCTACCAGTTTTCTCCAAAAGATTAGGCAAGTACCAAAATTATAAGATCCGTCCCCTCCTTTTATCCTTTGAAAATGTTGAATCTTTAAAATCTATATTTAAAAACCTAAAAAAGTTGAAAACATCCACTGACACCAAAGACATAATCATAAAACATGACTTAACCCCAAATCAGAGAGACACTGTTAGAAATTTAAAGTTGAAATGTGACCAATTAAACTCTCAGGCCAAGGAGTCTGATTTTTATTGGGGTATCTCACACACAAATACAAACCCTAGACTAACTAAGTACCAAAAAAACACAAAAATCCTCACTCCAACCCAATAGACTCTAATTTTGTTATATATTATCAAAATGCTCGCAGCCTGAAAAATAAGCTAGACCAACTTTCGTGTAATTTACATCTGCTCACTTATCCCCCCGATATTATAGTAATTACAGAGACATGGCTCTTTGATACTTTTCCCAACTCACTTCTAGAATTACCAGGGTATGACATTTATAGGCAGGACAGAGATCTTGCTGCCACCGGCCTTCATGGGGGGGGGGGGGGGAGGGGCCCTAATTGCAACTAAATCATCACTCAGGGCTACATCATGCACAATCATTGAATCATCCTGTGAGCATTTATTCGTTTCATTAACCATAAATCATTTAAAACTTATAGTTGGAACAATTTATATTTCCCAAAAGGTACAGAAAGACACAACTGTGTATCTTGAACACACTACACTTATAGATGAACTTAAAAACTCTTACCCTGAACACCACTTGTGCCTTTTTGGAGACTATAACCTGCCTTATATTGATTGGTCATTCCATAATTATTTGAGATTTCAAGCTCATAAACATTCCAACTTAAACAAAACTCTAATCGATTCTGCCCGAATAATTCAAGAATCATTCTCATTATATAACTTGAAGCAACTTTTTCCAGAAAACCCTCTCAGTGGTTACATTTTGGATTTATTATTCTCTTCGTTTGACTTTAAAGCTATTCAACCACCAGAACCTCTACTTACCATTGATTCTAACCATCCACCACAATACTTCACTCTAGATCTCAAAAAGAAATCAGAAACTGATACACAATACCACTACAATTTTAAGAAGGCAGACTTTAAATTAATAAATAATCTCATCCAAGCTGAATTATCAAACCTAGCTGATGACGAGGATATTAACGTCCAATGTGTTAAATTCTACACTGCCATACACTCTATAATTGATAGGCACGTTCCAAAAATACCCATTTACTCTAGTAACTTTTCAAGATGGTACTCTCACGATCTCAAACACTTAATTGTCCTAAAGAAAGTAACTCACAAAAGATGGAAAATCTCTGGAGCCCTAAATACCTACATTGAGTTTAAACGTCTTAGGGCCTTGTGCTTACGACAATCTAGAATTTGTAAAAGTAATTTTATTGATACCGTTGAATCACACATAAATGATAACCCAAAACTCTTTTGGAACTATTTTCATACATTACGAAAGCCAGATAAAATCCCAGTTGACCTAATATTCAAAGGAAAATCATCTAATGATCCTAAAGAGTCACCAAATTTATTTAAAGAATTTTTCGAGTCAGTTTACAAACCGCAAAGCTTTACTCCATCTACTATCAATTACTATTCAGACATGCCCCTCTTCAACGTTGACGTGAATGATATCACAGTTGCCATCAAGGATGCTAAACCTAGTTTTGAAATCAGAATGGACGGTATTCCATCCACTCTTTTAAAAAATTGCCCAAATATTATACCCCACTTATCAATTCTTTATAACTCATCACTAAAAGCCGGGGTATTTCCCGATGCCTGGAAAAGTAGTATCACTATACCTATTCATAAAAAGGGTTCTAAAAATCTTGTTTCGAATTATAGGCCTATTGCCCAAACCCCTGCTGTTACTAAACTGCTTGACAAAATCGTTACACTTAAACTCACTGACATCGTACTACCACTTATAATTAATCAACAGCATGGTTTTGTGCCAGTCAGATCTGTGATAACTAACTTGTTGTTTTTTAATGATTTTGTCTCTAATTCCTTAATGAAAAATGTTCAGGTTGATGTGGCTTATATGGACTGCTCTAAAGCTTTTGATTCTCTGGATCATGCACTATTGATTGGCAAACTTAAACGGATAGGATTGAACAAAACTCTCATAGACTGGATTATCTCATTTATTACAAATACGACATACAAGGTGTCGCTGAATAACTACTTATCAGAGCCATATAGTGCTTCATCAGGGGTTCCTCAGGGTAGTCACCTGGGCCCCGTTCTGTTCATCATTTTTATCAATGATATAACCACCAGTGTCAAATACTCCGCTATCCTTATCTTTGCTGACGACGTAAAGCTCGTCAAAGCAATCAAAACTTTGCAGGATTGTACACAATTTCAGCTAGACCTAATAGCCTTGAATCAATGGGCTATTGAAAATAAACTTTGTTTCAACCTGGATAAGTGTAGTATTATGTCTATATTCAATGGTTACTCCTATATCCGTAATGATTATAAAATACAAAATACAATTTTACCCCGGGAGTCTGAAATGCGTGACCTAGGTATTAGTTACAATAATAGATTTAATTTCGATGATCACATTCACAAAACCATAGTCAAATCTAATCAAAGGTTAGGAATTCTTAAATACATAGCCAGAAACTTCAAAAACCCCTTTACAATAACCCAACTATACAAATCCCTTATCCTACCAATCCTTATGTTTGGATCTATCATATGGTCACCTCAATATATAAACTCTATTTACAAGCTAGAAAAAGTTCAGCGCAGATTTTTAAGATTTCTATCGGTAAAAGCCAACACCCCAATGGACAGGCACTCTCATGATTATTCACAAATAGCCAAGAAATTTAACATTCCATCTATAAATTCGTTACATAAATATCAAGATGCTCTATTTGTTCATAAATGCATTCACCAGAATTACTTATCAGTCGACAATGATATCTTTAAAATGAAACCAACACAATACTCACAGAGACGACACTATACCCTACTGCAATTTAACCGACTCTCAAACGAAATCGAACATTCAACTACCCATAGATTGAGGAAACATTGGAACAAACTTGAAAACTCATATAAGATGGAGCAAGATGTTAACACTTTCTCAAGATTGTTGAAAAAACAAATTTATACATTTAGTTAGATATTTGTTAAAATTTATTCCTTATTTACGCTTTGTTAACTAAGTGCTTAAATATTTAAAATTTAATTTATCATTACTTTTATAATATAAGAATTATTGTATTAAGATTTAATGTTACATTTGTAAAATTTTATGATTCCATCTGAATCAAATTGTAATGGGTTATGCCCGTAAATTTAAATAAAATAAAATAAAATAAAATAAAAAACTTGTGTCAATGTTCTTTCTACTTCGGACATAATGATCTGCTGGTTAGTATTTGGGTGTGGAATGCGTACAGTAAGACTGCCAAGCGAAGACTGACCAAAGTACGAATGAACGGAGTTATAAGTCAGGGCCAGGTATAATAAGGCTCGGACCCGTTAGGTCACGCACTTGGTGGGGGGCAGGGGTAGAAGTTTTATGACTCAGTGTGACAAGGGGCAGGAGGGGGAATTTTAGTGTTATGTCACATGATTGAATTTTTGAAGCGAAGCTTTTTATGTGAGGAGTGAATCTGTAAAAAACCGACCCAAAAATCCGACACCAAGATATATAGATATGTATATATACTATACAAATATGTGTATATATAGTATCTAATATGGCCTATATTAGATATATACATATCTATAGTAGAAGGGTTGCTAGGCCATATCTAATATATACATATCTATAGTAAAAGAGTTGCTATATTCTAAGCCATATTAGATATGTATATATACTATATAAATATGTGTATATAGTATCTAATAAGGCCGAGAATATATCATCCTTTCTACTATAGATATGTATATATTAGACATTAGATATATATATATATTTACAGTGAGTATTATTCTGACATTTCATATATACACCTGGAACTATTCAGACATTTTGGTATTATCATGACGGTCAGGATAGCGACGTGACTTTTAAAATCAAAAAACTTGAGTTCCAGGTAAAACCAAGGTCCAGGAAATGGATGATGGGTTATTGGAAAAAGCATTAAAATTAGTGCGGGGGAAAACCTAGGAAAAGTATTTATTGATGGGTTATTTGGAAAAAAAAAAAGATGAGTTATTTTGGTTTTTTTGAATACGTGAGTGGATTGCGCGCGATTTGCGCTTAAAAAGGGTGTATTATCGCTTTAGTAATTTTTTACGTGGTGAGTGCAGTGGGCATTATCCGGCCTTCGGCCTAATATATATATAATCTAATATATACATATCTAATAAGCCAGATTATGGTAGATGTTATTTTACCAGTACAAAATTTTAAGTTGGAAAATTTTTTTTAAATTTTTTCTAAATTTTCAGTTTTATTTTATAATATATAAATTTAATTACATACGTAATTTTTATACTGTCAAAATTTCAAATTAAAATTTTCAATTAAAAAATAATTATGCTTCGCTTCTAACAGGCGTCCAAGACACCTTTTTTTTATTTAAAAATTTTAAAAAAGCAAATATTAAAATTTTTTTTTTCAATCTCGAGGTGAAACTGTTTTAAATATTATTTTTAACCAGGTAATCACTTCAATAATGTATTATTTTAAAAGTGCAATAATGATGATTAATGTTTCCTAGATGCTTCCTAGATGTTTCAAAAGTGTTTTTAAATTTTTATTAATTATTAATAGTACATTACACGCTCGGGGAGTCAAAAATGAGGTAGCCCTTAGCAAACCCAAATTGATGTCCGAGCCAAAGGCGAGGTCATCAAGGGTTTGCTAAAGGTTGGCTCATTTTTGCTCTCCCTGAGCGCGTATACTATTTTTCACGCTAGTAGACCGAAAGTAAAAAAACCTAGTAGCCCGAAAGTACTTTCGGCGCTACTGGCGTGAAAATTAATATTCTTAAATTCATAATTTCTGCACTCCGGCCGGGAAGTAGCATTTCCTAGCCGCTGCGCGCCCCGGTCTTTGCTACTTCCCGGCTGCGTCGTGCAAAAAAATAGTATACCACGCATGGCCACGAAAATAAGAAATGTCTCAGATCACATGTTTCTAACCTCGGCTGCGCCTCAGCCAAAATTACATTATTTTTGTGGCCTTGTATAGTAAAATCTACTAAATTCCTGAAAAGATCAGAAAATACGTGTTATGATTGAGAGCACTCTTAAAAAATGGTTTGTTACTTAAGGAGGTTCCCTACCATCTACGTAAGTCAAATGTGTATTTGACTACAGTAGTCGTCTCCTCATTGGCTCAGCTACTTTATAACCTCTGTATGAGCCAATGAGAAGTCATATTTACAAGAATATAAAATCAATTGTTTATAATCATTGCTACAGGCTCCTAATGAATGTTTTGAAACAAGTATAATCAAAGTCTGATTTTTTTCGATTTTTGTGCGTAGTTACATTAAAATCTGTGGGCTGGAAATTAAGTATTTGCTGTTTTAGTAAATTTCCCATTAGAACCCATGCAAATTTGGGAAATTTGAAATGTTTATAACTTTTTTCACAAGCTCCTCAGGGCTTTGAAATTTTAGCTGAGCTATTTTTATACTAAAAACTATGTGTTCATTTAATTTGGACAAAATCTGTGGGCTAGATCTATTTGGTAGGGAACCTCCTTAACTCTATGTTTTTTCAATTTTTGACCCCGTACCAAGCAGATTTGTTAAATTAACTTTTTAGCTCAGGGGACGGGGTAAAAAGCTTATCGGTATATTTGTTTAATTTTTTTCCACTAAATTATTGGGTGATTTATTAATCTATGTTTTAAATATTCGTCCATCGTAGCTCTTTTGGGGCATAGGGGGACTGCAGTCAAGACAGCCCCCATAAATTAATGAGTACTCATTAATTTTTTTCGATTTTTATCAGTGTCTTAACGCTTTGAAGCTAGTAGGTTAATCATTCTATCCTCCGAAAAAAATTACAAAAAAAAGCATTTATTTAATAATCCTATTAAGATTATTATAATTATTGAAGTATTTAAGGTAGTAGTTCCGCCTCAGTGCACAACTCAAACTAATTCTGAAATTAAAATATGTTGTAAAAAAACACTTGATCTTTCTAAAATCACTTAAAAAATACAGGTATCCATGCTTTTTTCCGAGATAATTGAGTTAGAAATTCACCAAATCACAATATATAGTAATACCTAAGCTGTAAAATTTAACATTTTTTGAACTCAATTATCTCGAAAAAAAGCATGGATACCTGTATTTTTTAAGTGCGATATTTTGAAAGATCAGATGTTTATTTACAACATATTAAAAATTCAGATAGTGTTTGAGTTGTTTGCATTTTGCATGTGTTTTCCCATGTATGTGCTATATATCGCGGAACTACTACCTTAAGTTTTCCGTTTCACTAACGCGTCTTCTCAGCTGTAATACGCATTCGCCGGCTACTGAGCCACGAGCTGATTAGCTGCCATAGCCATCGATGAACTCATAACTTAGAAGTGAATTTATTTAAATAAAAATATACAACTTTTTGAAGTTTTTCCTTAGGGTGCTATTTGCGGTTGGTCTTCGCAATCGATTAAAAAAAATTGATACGATTCGATTATTTTTCGCTGTTTTACAAGGATTTGAAAATTGGGTGTCCAACCCAAACTTTATTAATTATTTAAAAAAAAAATATCGTTAACGATGAAAAATTGTATGGATGATATTCTATTCAGGAGCTCGAACGCAATCGATTTTCCAAGAAATTAATAAAAAATCGATCGGATGGGTGCTGACTTGACAGGCCTAATTTTTTAGACGGATAATTTAAAAAGAAAAAAATTTCTGAATCATTTGAAATTTTTAGAAGTGTTAATAAGTAAAATAAATTATGCGATTACTTCAAGTATATTTTTATTATATCTAATGTTTCAGATTTCATTTCAGTTTGTTCATTATTCATTATTTAACAACCGAGATTCGAGTGTTTAAAAAACTATGAAGTGCCGCAAACTTTACGCTAAACTTAAAATTTAATTCTACAATCGTTTATAAAATTTTTTGAGTATTATTCAAACATAACGTTTTCAAAATAGTATGAATAAAAAATATTATGTAATTGGCCTATTGACGTAGGTAAGTATTATATAATACATATTAAGAAGTTCTGAAAATTCTTTTTGTGTTTAATGTATCGCATTCAATCGTTACTTGTTAGTTTTAGATTATAATTAAGTTAAAATGATGATCTTAAACATTCTAAATAAGGTTATAGATTCTTTTTGCTTAAAAAAAATTGAGATATCGAAAGAACTTAAAAATTCAAATAATAATAATAATGTCATAGTAATAATATCATTTGTAAAAATAATTTTTTTGAAGTTTCGATTTAAATTTTTCATTTGAAAATGCTCTAACCATCAGTTATTGCAGATCTTGACATTAAAATATATATTTTTTTCAATTAATAACAAATATTTTATATGGCCGTGTAAACCTTAGAGGTTTAAGTACGTCTAAATAAATAAAAAATAATAATAAAATAACATATATTTTGAATCAGGAATCTAAACGCGGGTATTACTGTGATGGCGCTGTCCAAAAGTGGGGAGATTTTAGAATAATTTTATTGGAAGGGGAAATGATTCGAAGGCGCAGTCTCGAGCGCGAATCGTGTGTCCAGAATCACCTTTGAGTCTTCGTGAAGGTCACGAAGGGCAACTCACGAACTAATTTCCAGTTTTCTTTTGTAAATTTTAATTTTCAGGTCAATCCGGGTTTAAAAATCCAAGTCAGCATTTTTTATCAGTCAAGATTTCAATCTAATTTAGCAAACATGGTGCGCAAATTTTTCGTCGGTGGCAATTGGAAAATGAACGGTTCCAAAAAAGAGATTGACGATATTGTCACGTTCCTGAAGGCTGGCCCTATTGACCCAAATGTTGGTGAGTTAAAATATTTTACTATTATCATCATGATTTTAACAAAAAGAAATTTGAATGTAAGGTTATTTTAATTTTTTTGGTTTTATTCAAAATTTTTACATATTTCTCATAATTAAAGTTTTTTTTACCCAGTTCATTCCTTTTACCGAAATTTTATTAAAATTACATAGTGTTTGAGAATTTAATGATCAAAATTTTGAATAATATAATACAATAATTTGGAAAATTTTAATTTTAAAAGAACTTTTATTGTAAAGATATTAAATGATGAAAGAGTTTAAATTTATTACAAATATAGGTATAAAAGTTATTGAAAATGATGTAAAAGTTAATAAAAATTTATTTTAGATGTGGTTGTTGGTTGTCCTTCAATTTATCTCTGCTACACCAAATGTATTTTACCAAGTAATGTGAGCATTAGTGCCCAAAATTGCTACAAAACTGCTAAAGGAGCTTTCACTGGAGAGATTAGTCCTGCTATGCTCATTGATAATGAGATTCCATGGGTCATAATTGGTCACTCTGAAAGAAGAAATGTATTTGGAGAAAATGATGAACTAACTGCTGAAAAAGTTGCTCATGCTTTGGAAAGCGGCTTGAAAGTAAGTCTCACTTAACTTTTTAAGAATTTGAAAATTTTTTTATAATTTTTTATAATTAAAGGTCATTGCTTGCATTGGAGAAAAATTAGAAGAACGTGAAGCTGGGAAAACAGAGGAAGTAGTGTTTAGGCAAACAAAAGCAATTGCTGATAAAATTAAATCATGGGACAATGTTGTTGTTGCTTATGAACCAGTTTGGGCTATTGGCACTGGTAAAACTGCCTCTCCGCAACAAGCTCAAGAAGTTCATGACAAACTTCGTGCTTGGTTTGCCAAAAATGTTAATCCAGCAGTGGCAGAATCTGTAAGAATTATATATGGAGGTTCTGTAACAGCGGACAATGCCAAAGCATTAGCACAAGAAAAAGATATTGATGGCTTTTTAGTTGGAGGTGCTTCTCTCAAACCAGATTTTATTAAGATTATTAATGCAAAGCAGTGATATTTTTCATGCTAAGAAAATCACATATATAATTAATAACTGATAAATGTGTACAAAAATTGTTGAGATTGAACGGACTTTTATTTTGAAAGCTATTTATTTTTAAGATCTTATACTTTTTAACTACTTCATATATTGATTATGTATAAACATTATTCAAAAATATATTGATATATGTATAAAATTAATAGAAGAGAAATTCAGATGTTGTTACTAATAAAATTTATTTTAAAAGAAATGTTATAAATTATAAATTACTAGAAACATTAAAAGTATTTTAAAAAGTTACAAAAATGAAGAAATATTTAACTACCACATTTATTTGATTACTCCTCTTGTGATAACATTTTCTGGTTTTCGTAAATTTTTCATTATGTTCAATCCATCTTGTTTAACTCTTGCCCATGCCACTTTAGCAATTGATTTATATGTTCGTGGTTCCCAAATTGCAAGATCACTTAATATTTTGTTATTTAATTGAATCTCACATCTTGATAAACCCTCTTTAAAAGCTTTGTATTCCAAACCATGCTCATTACATCCAGCTTGAATTCTAGATTCCCAAATCTAAGATTGTAAATAATTAAATAAACAAATGTTTTCACTTTAAAAATTCAATTAAATACTCTCACAAACCTCTTTAATATGTATTCTTCTTGGTACCCTGCTTAATGTTGACAGTAGCAAAGACTTATGCACAGCTCTGATTGCATTTTTGTAAGTATTTCTATATCTTCCAACCATGTGCTAAAAAATTAGAATTGTGATTGTTGATTTTAACATGAAAATTTTTTTGAAATGTAGTTTAAAATAATTTTATTTTTAGGGTCGTGGCTAAACAGGAGTATTTGTACACAAAAATTTTTTTGTGTACAAAAATCTAGTGACTTTTATGCTGAAAAATTTTATTCACAAATTTTTGTATACAAAAATTTTCTTATGACTCTTTCCACTTGCTGAAAATTTTTTTCTTACTAAATTTTCATTTTATATTTTCCTTGCCGGAAAATTTTTGTGTAGAATAATCGAGACAACAATTTTTTTTTCTTCACAAAATTTTTAATTGAGACAATTTTGTCAACAAATTTTTTTTTGGTGTAAATTTTTCTTAACTGAGCAGTTATTTAAAAGTAAGGTTTTTTGCTTTACTTGGACCCTAGCTTTTATTATAAATCTAATCACCCATTCCAAATAACCCTTCTAGCTTTACTAGCATACTAGCTTTGTCCTCAAATCTAATTACCCATCCCAAATAACCCTCCCAGCTTTAGCTGGATACTAGCTTTTATTTTGAATCCAATAACCCATCCCAAATAACCCTCCTAGCTTTACCTGGATAATAGCTTTTATCTTGACTCTAGTAACCAGGTAAAGCTAGGAGGGTTATTTGGGATGGGTTATTGGATTCAAAATAAAAACTAGTATCCAGGTGAAGCTAGGAGGGTTATTTGAGATGGGTTAATTATTAGATTTGAGGACAAAGCTAGTATCCAGGTAAAGCTAAGAGGGTTATTTGGGATGGGTTATTGGATTCAAAATAAAAGCTAGTATTTAGGTAAAGCTAGAAGGGTTATTTGGAATGGGTGATTAGATTTATAATAAAAGCTAGTATCCAAGTAAAGCAAAAAACCTTACTTTTAAATAATTGCTTAGTTTATTGAGAAAATGTTTAGTTAGAAAAACATTACGTATATAAAAATTTCTAAACTAAAAAATTTTTACACACAAAATAAAAATTGTGTAAAAACATAAAAGTTCCTTATAAATTTTGTATACAAAAATAATTTTGTACACAAAAATTTCTCAAAAAAATTTTTTGACAAAAATTTCTCAATTAGAAGTTTTGTGAACAAAATTAAAAAAAATTTTGTACACATAAATTATACTTCCACCAAGGAAAATACCAAACGAAAATTAAGTACTTATTACAAAAATTTTTTGTACACAAAAATTTTCAGCAAGTGGAAAGAGTCATAAAAAAATTTTTGCATACAAAAATTTGTGAATAGTATTTTTCAGTATAAAAGTCACTAGATTTTTGTACACAAAAAAATTTTTGTGTACAAATACTCCTGTTTAGCCACGACCCTTACTCCTGTTTAGCCATGACCTTTTATAATAATTGCAAATTTTAATTAATGGATGGATGATATCGATAGAAATCATAAAAAATAAAAATTAATAATTACCGCACTCAATCTAAATATTCTTCTTTTTCTCCAAAATTCATCTGGCCCTCTACTTCTAACAAAAAGAGCTAGTGTTTGAAAAACCATTTCTCCTAATTTAACTAACCAGTTGCTTTACTTGTAGCTTGAAAATGAAAAAGTAAGTTTTGTTTTTACAAAAATTGATTAAAATAATTTTTAGAAAGGGTTTTATAACAGCTTTGTGATAGAGCTTGATTATAGTTCTACTTACTCGGTAACCTCAACAACTTTTTGAATCTTCGTGTGCTCTAAGTTTAATTCTTATCTAATATTGGCATGACCAATATATATACATATATACTGCACGACCATCAACAGTCGATAATAAAGTTTCGGTAGGAAAATCTGTAAGGTTTAAAAATTAAATCTTAGGTAAGATTTAAATCTTCAAAGGAAAAATTATCACAGGAACATATACAGGAGATTTTTTCTGTATAAACTATAAGCTAAATTGTAACAATGATTACTACACTCACGAATTAATGAAGTGATTTGTTTTCTTTTTCAATTAGACGAAAATAATACCATGGTAATTAATAGAAATAGAAAGAAAATTTTTCATATAATAAAGATCAGTATCAGACTTTATCAAAGAAGATAAATTTTGTTTTGGATCAGAAAAATCCCTCTTTACAAGCGAGTTTAGCAAGAAAAATCAGCCTTCTCATTCCCAGAAATAACTGAGTGACTTGGAATCCAAACCA
Source organism: Encarsia formosa (assembly GCA_038277355.1). Lineage (NCBI taxonomy): Eukaryota > Metazoa > Arthropoda > Insecta > Hymenoptera > Aphelinidae > Encarsia > Encarsia formosa. The sequence continues at coordinate 17,344,080 of CM076185.1, forward strand.
GAGTAATTTCAAAATCTTTATTATAAATCTTTAATTTCGAAAAAATTTATACTAAGATTAAATAAATTCAGACAACTCTAAAATAGCCTATAAAGTATGTACTTTGAGTATCTGTAAAAATAGTTGATTTCAAGATCTTATGGTTTCTAACAAATGTATTAAGTGTTAGTTTAATAGAAAAGCCTTAGCAGTAAAAATGCAATTTGAAAAATTTTCCTAAGAAAATTTTTTAGTGCCTAGGATCCTTTTATTTTGTCGACAAAAGGCAGCTAGACCTACAAATTCATCATTTGATGATTTAGAACTATCTGTATAAAATACTGTGCCTGGTATGGGTAGAATAACTTAAATAAAAATTAAATTTGAGTGAATTATTTTATTTTATGTAATTAAGTTATGTAATTAACAATAAGTTAACATAATATATAATTTAAGTATAATCTTAAATAGTAATTATAAAATGAGATTCTTTATAGTATATTATTTAAAACACTTTCGAATAAATCAAAAATTTTTTTATGTTAAAATTGATTTAGGTAAAAAAATAATTTTTGATCGCCAAAGATATTTACAGTTATGTATAAGTCAATAAAAGCATCAATTTGGTAATAATTAAAATTTTAAAAATTTTTTATTACCTTCTATTCTAATTTCTATTACGTGCACCTTCTTTTTTCCCGCGAGCCGCGGTTTGTGTTTGTTTACAAACTACCTTGCCAACCTGTATCCATATCACTTTTGAGTTCTAGATGACTTTTTAACTCTTTATTTATTTTTACTTGTATATTGAATGAATGATTAAATGTATAGCAAGTTTGTTTTAATCATTATTTACAACAAAATTAGAAAATAAATAATTGCGACAATGAGGTATAATTATAGTCACATAGTAAACATTAAAATTAATAAATTTAAATACAGTAATGGTGGCAAAAGAAGTCTATGAAAAAATAAATTATTTTTTTTAAACACAAGTCAACATTCAGCTATAGATTTCTAAATAAAAAAGTATGATTTCAGTTTGAGTTTCCACAAAATAGATAATTTAGTTGAAAAAATGAATCGCGATATAACAGGTACATATTTAAAAATATATATTTTTTATAAATAAAAAAAAAAAAAAAAAAAAAAAAAATGTAATGGTTTAATTTTTTAAGGAATAAACGATTCGTTTATTTTAATGACAGACAGTACTGAACAGGAGAATCATGAAAACATTTTATTTGATAAAATTATTGGTCACATTGAAGATCTTTTGATGGGTAAAAATAACAATTTTTTCTATTTTTGCACTGAATAAACTTTACTAAAATTTTAATTTTCTTATTAGAGGATGAATTTCAATCAATTCAGCAACATTTTTTAGAAAAGTATTGGTCAGTGTTTGAACCAGTTGAAGAAAATAAATTAGTTTACATGGATATCTTCCAAGACTATGTAAGATTCATTAAGAACTTTAAAGTTAAAAATATTTATATTAATTAAACTATTTTTAACTTTTTTAGAACAAAACAATTGAGAATTACATAAGTGAAAATTTAAAAAAAGTTGTTCCAAACTTTTCAATGGATCACTTTATAAATGAATTATTGTATGTTATTAATTAAAAACAAACTATTATTGAAACCTTACTTAGACAAGTTTTGAACTTTATTTCAATTTTTAGAAAAAGACGTGCAGAATTAGAAGGAGAAGTTTTTGAAGTACTTCTTACATTCACTGACTTCTTGGCGTTTAAAGAACTAATATTAGATTATAGAGCTGCAAGTATTTTAATAAGTATTTATTTATGAAGGACATATTTTAAAAAATTAAATTTTGTTCCAGGTACAAGAAGGGAAAGTACAAGATTTGAGCAATGGATTAGTAATCACATCTTTAACAAAAGATGGTTCAAGAAAATAAAAACTTATTGTTTCAAATGTAAACAAACCTGATGAAAAATTTTTTTGTTCAAGTTATCTTTAATGCTATTTACTTTTTATATTTAATTTTCAATCACTGTTCACTTAATTATATTTTAAAATTGTAGTTTTATTAAAAATAATTTACAAGAATATTAAAGGTGAATTCATAATAAATCAAATCTATTAGTAAAAAAATTGTTGCTTTTTACAGAATGTTTTTTGTACTTAATTTTAATGCATGAGAATTTCCATTTGAACTAATCTGCTGTTTGTTTCATTAGGCATACGATAAGGAAGAGTCCCAGCAAAACTAGTTAGGGCACGAGCTTGTGCTCTAAGATCTTTTAGCTGTTGCTCTCTTGCTATCTCATCTCCTGGTTCTGATGATTTTAACTTTTGGTATTGCTGATAGAGAATAGTCATTGTAGCTAAAAGAATATCAGCCAATGTACCGGCCACTTCTGGCGATACTCGACGTATAGCGGTAACTCTTTCATCAACTTCTTTTACACTGAGGGGTAGTAGTTTTGAATCAGCTATGGTCTAATAAAAAAAAAAAAAAAAAAAAAAAATTTTATTTAAAACTTTAACAATAGTAGTATTTATTTATATTTTCAACTTAATTAATAAAACTTACCCGAAGAGCTTTTTGATGCTGATCATTATGAAATTCATCAAAGAATACCATTAGATCTCTCAAAGTATAAAATGTAGCAACTGATTCTGCTGCGGCTTGAATGGGTAAACCTTGATACCTGCGCAAAAATTTCAAAATAGTGAATTATATTTTTTTATATAAATAAAAAAATTAAATTTTATTTTACCTTGTACTTATTTCAGCTGCTAAAGTTTGTAGTCTAGATCGAAGAGAACATGGTGTAGTTTTTTGACTAACAATTTGTGCCAAAAGTACACACATCAAATTCAATACTTTCTCATGATTTCCTGCTAAATCATACATTATTACAGCATCTTCTAATAAACCTTTTCTGTACAAAGTTTCTGCACTAATATTAATAACATCATCAGTATTGATTTGAAATTGATCTAAAATTCCAGGTAATCGCCTATCTTTATCAATTTTTCCAACAAACAATGTACGATTAGTTGGAGAAGATTCTACAACTATCTCTGCTACAGATGCAGCAAACATATTCCTGTCATAAGTGTCTTTCATACATCTGTTTTGAGATAAATTATTTATTATTTTAAATTATCTTTTTAAGATATAATTCAATGCAATAAAATTATTTATTATTAAAATTTACCTTAATAAAAATAAGTAATGAAGTGTTTCTTTTGGATCAGACATTTCAAATCTCTTTACATAAAGCAATATTAATCTGGCAAAATTAAGCCTTTTTGCCGGAGGTTTGTCAGCAGGATCAATACTTATTAAAGGAGCTAAAACGCTCTGACTTACAGCTAATAAACTATGTTCATGCATAGCAGCAGCTAAATGAACTGCATGAACAAGGTGTCTGGCACCTGATCCTCTAGCAAGAAACTCTATTGCTGCTTCAAATTGTCCAGTTAAGAAAAGCATCGAAAAGTATAAAAGAGGTTGTTCATGAGCACGATAATATGATTCGCCTGAAATATGAAAAAAAAAAATTTTTAACTTGACTTTTTTGTATTAATCATTCATGCATTGCTAACAATCCTTTCCTACTCTGAATTCATTTCACTTCAATGCTTAATTTTTAATCGAATTTTAATAATGTATTTGTAATTTAATTTCATAAATAATTATTTTTAACAAGTAGTTCATTTAGAAACATACATCATTCAATTTTCAATATTTAAATTTAAAATTTTAGAACATATTTTTCCTCACTCCGGCCGGAAAGCGCGTCTTCCCGGCCGCTGCCGGCACTGTATATACTCAACTAGGCATCTGAATGGGAAGGTCTCAGACCACAGGTTTGTCACCTTCGCCTCGGATGACAATTTTATGTGATCTGAGAAATTTCCCATTCCAGTTGCCTATAGCTAAGTAATACACTACCTATCGCCGCTGATTTTCGGGCTTGACCAATAACATATTCTCGGTCTTCAACAGAGAATCGGTTGATTGATGATTCTAGCGCTGTTAATCGCTCGACTTCTCGGCTCGAAACAGAAAAAAACATTTTTTGTGAACAAAATTTTGCCGCCAACCGTGTTTCTCTAGCCATCTTAGGTTTTAAGATATTAGGATAAAAGTTGAAATTTGAAAAAAAAATTTGTGAATTTATATATACTACCGTACAGGAGCAAAATCGTACTATATCTGCTATGGGTTTCCTATGTAGATAGTGAGGTTTTGCTCCTGTACGGCAGTATGTTGTAGGGGTTTCTACGAATAAATTTTGACTACTTTATCTAGCTTAATTATTAATAACTTCGAAGGTTTTTTAGTTCTAAATTAGCCATGGGATGATTCTTAAAAAATTTTATAGTCAAAAACTTACAATATATACATATAAATAAATCGAAAAGTCTTCAAAAAAGGAAGTTTTGGCGCAAATCACCAAATTTTTTTCCCTCTCCACCGCATATACGCGGAGCCAAATAGTAATTTTTCAACTTTTATTATTATCTCAATACCTAAGATGGCTAGAGATTAGAGAAACGCGGTTTGCGGCAAGATTTTGCTTACAAAAAATGTAATTTGGTATACATAATTTTTAATTTTAACTAGATATGCAGCTACTAGGTGGCGTTTTGTGTAAAAATTTTTGATAAATCGGTCAGAAAAGTGCTTTTTACATTTTTAAAAATCTGAAAAAATTAGAGCAGCTCATTTTTGTTAAAATACATCACATTTTTTTTTTTTTCTAGCGAGGTGTTTGTCTCAGATTTTTTTTAATCGCAAATTTATGATTAAAAAACTCAAAAAATGACCCAAACCGTTTAAATTGGGCGCCAAAAATAATTTTCAAAAATATTATATATGTATATATATATATTTTTAGAAAATTTTTCCGCAAACCATATGTTCTAATATGAATAAAAGTTGAAAAATCATTATTTTATCTCCTAGGGTCCCTAGTAGATGAATAGAAAGCTGTGGTTTGCGCGAAATTTTTTTTTTTTGCCCTTCCGAGGGATTTGCCGTGGGGGCCGATTGGACTATCTTACCCGGCTATACCCTTTCTCTTTTTCTCGCGCTCGAAGTTATATTATTCTTGCTAATATTTATTACCAAGAAACTATTTTTTTTTCTAATCCAAAAATAATAATTATAATTACTCCAAGTTTTTACCATAGACTTCCAAAATAGTAGTTTGTAAGTGATCCAGTGTCAGTTTATTGTCTGGATCAGGTTGATCTCTCACTTGACATAATTTCAGCCACAAATAATCATCTGCAGCTAGCATTACTTCTGTGTGTAAATCATCAGGTTCACAAGGAACAAGAGCACAGTAGGATGCCTTTTTGTATGGGTCAGTAGCTGATCTAACATGTTTTCTGTAGTGAAGTTTTAAAGTGGCTTCAGCCCGAGAACTAGGACGGTGCTGCGGATCTTCTATTGCCTCTTCAAGAGCTGATTTGAATTCTTGAAACGCAGGTCCACACTGATTCAAACACTGAAGAGCAGCTTTCAAATCACCAGATCTCATACAATAATATACCAAAGGCCATAAAGGCCTATCATCTACAAATACCTCTTCTAAGTCTCTCATATTTTGTATTTTAATACCAACAAAACTTTTGACTAAAGGGAGAGTACCGGGTATACCTCCTCTTTTGGCCTGTGCTAAATTCTCGCTTACAATGGAATTCATAAATTGATTATATCTGCTTTCAAGATATTTTCTAGCTTGTTGAATTATCCTTGTTTCAATATTAGCATTATTTCTTGATTTAATTTGATCACCTGATGGAGTTGGTGGTATGTCAACCATACATTTTACTAATTGCCACATTTCTAAAACTTTTTTATCATTAAATGATTCCGCTGCCTTTGTAAATGCTGCAAATAAATTAGGTCTGGCCACTCCTTTGAGCACATGGTCATTGTAGTTCTGCAATTCTTTGGCATAAGCAGCTTCAACATTTGTTAAACTGCTGACCATTGAGCCAGCTACTTTAGTTCTTTGAGGAGTCCCTCGAAGATCAACCATTTCTCCAGATGGTGCAGTCATGGAGTTCATGATTTCATACTTCATCTGTTTCCACTCACCAAGAATATGTTCCAATGTTTGAACACGATTTAACTCAAATGTCTGAAAAAAAATTGTTTTTTCACATTATTTGAAACTGAACAATAAAAATTGAAAAAAATTTGACTCAAATAATAATTTTCTAAAATATAAAAAAAAGTAATAATTTGAAAAGTGTTAACTATATAGCCTTACATCTCGGTGGACTTGTTCAATAACTGACAATATTGCATTTTCTTTTTCATTTCTTAAAAAACTAACAATATCTGTATCAGCTATAGGATCTAATGGTTCAAAAGTTCTCCTGGTACTTAAAGAATCTAGCTTCTGTGAAATTTGAGATAAATCAATTCCTCTTGAACCTAACAGAAGATGTCTAAAACAGGAAAAAAAATTTTTGAATGATGAAAGCACTTGGTATTAAGTCTAACAAAGTTTTGTTTAAATAATTTTAAGTAATAAGAATAAAAATATGATTACGCTTGAACTTGATTATCTTGAGAACCAGTTTGTGCCATTTGAGACCATATCTCATTAGAACCATCTAATATTTGTTGAAGGTTCCTTTCAACCTGTGGAAGTTCACCACTACCTTCAACATCAGCAGCCATTTGTTCTGCTTTTCTAAGCAGCTCGTTCAAATCAGAGTCACCCATGATTATTATTAATAAATGTCAGTTCTTCTTAGATGTAAGATTTATAATTTTTTTAACACACTTTTTTCAAAAACATTGAGGCAACTTTTAGAATTAGTGTACGTCTAACCTCAAAGCATATTCATGCCGGTTATTTATCGTGTCGCGCGCGTAAACTTTGGAAACGAAAAGCACAGCTGTACCCTACAGAGTACAGACTACAGTTTACAGCACTTTTTTCATATTCTTTTTCTTTCTCGAGAGTCGAGACTCGAGAGTCGAGACTCGAGACTCGAGAGCCTGACTGCCGGCAGTCGCACACAGTCGCACAGCACAAACTATGTAGTACATACTGCATAGCATGCTGCTGCTAAACAAAAGTTGAGGTTAATTTGAGCGCTCTCTGCAGCATAAATTTAAAATCAATGTTATCAGCTGATTGTTGTTGAATGATTTACTTTTGCACGCGGGTATACACAATTTTATTTTTAATTGGTTTTCCCGCACTTACTCTAAAAATTATAAAGACACGTGAAATTAAAAGTTTTTAATAAAAATATTCAATAATTAGATGTAAATTAATGCATAAATTATTTTTAATCACTACTGGAGAATCTAAAAATAGATAAATATTTGTGTGAAACTGAAAATTTTAGAAAATAAAATTTTATTTTTAAAAGCTTGCTCATAGCGGAAAACATCTTGAAAAATAATTATGATATTTTTTTACAAAAATGGAGAAAGACTGGAGTGATTTTAGAAATTTAACTATTCAAGAAAATTCATCTGTAAAGTATTATGTTGTTAAAAAAGAATCTATATTAAGTCGTCTAAAAGGTGCATGTGATGCAAATATTGGTAAAGTACTTCCAGGAATGCTTGTAAGAGCAGTTGGAGTTGAAAATAATGAAGCTCTTAGAGTACAGTTATACAGTAAAACAGAAAATGAAATATGGTATAAAACAGAATGGAAGAGTCATCCAATTGATCTCATACCTGTGTCTAAATTGATTTGGGGAATGCTAATTTCGATTCAAAGCTTACCAGAAAGAGTACGTCTAGCAAGTAATAAACAGTTGTGCAAAAATGTTGAAGAAATTCAGTGTTCAATTAGTAAAGTTTGGTATTGCCCTGATTCTAATAGTAATCCAGTAACATATTTAGCTAGTGTAGAATATATTGGTTTTGTTCATGAACTTGGGGATGGATTATATTTTGGTTTGGATATTCTGGTAAAGTATATTTTATTTAACTACTGTTGTCAACATATTTTTTAAACATCATGTTATTAACAAGATTAATTAACAGGACAGCCCACATGCCTGCGATCCTTCACCTTTGCCTAGAAAATATTTTAAATCTACTCATTCTTGCGGTGTAATTACAACTTTAAGTAACATTAATCCAAGAAAAATTAAAGCTATGGAGGATATTGCAACTTTTGAAAAAAGTATTTTAAACTATCTTTTATTAAATATTTTTAGAATAACTTTTTGTTGGCATTATTAATGATTCATTTAAAATTTTTGACAGATTTTTTATCGAATAACATTGTACAACCTAAAAAGACAGATAATTTTTTTGTCAATCAAAGTAAAGAAATAGTTGAAGCAAAAAATATTTCAAATGTTTTGCAAAAAGATAAACATTCTTCAATTGTAGATACTGATAACAATAATAAATTTGCTGGGTACAAAGGAATTACTGGCTATAGTGTAAAAAATTATTTGCCAAAAATTGCAGTGCAAGAGCAACATGATGACAAAAAATTCTACAAAAACTTGAAAAGTTTTGATCCTCTTAATTCTGGTATTTACAAATTTTTTTTATTGATGTTTGAGCAAATATAATCCAAGCCTACAAGATAGACATGTCTGTGCCTTGGAAAGTATAATTATAACTTGCATGTTTAAATTTAGACAGTAACTTGGGTGCTCTCTCAGCAACCAGTAATGCTTGTAAATTAGATCATTTTTGGTATTTGCATTAAAAATGGCTACATCTTTTCCAAATATTCCAATTTGTGTTTTAGAACATAAATGGAGTAGCAAAATAGATTTAAGAAGTAAAAGTAAATTTAATAACTCAATTAATCACTTTATTTTTATACATTACTTTAAAAATTTTTATTAAGGAAATTTAATTTTATCATCAACTATTAATTAATTTTATAATTTATTTTAGATAATGAAGATGATGAAGGTGCTAAAAATTTTGAACTACCCTTAAATACTGGTAAGTTAGTTGTGGGATCATGTGTCAAAGTTCTTGTAAATGACGACACACATTATGGAGTGATACGTTGGATTGGATCTTCTGGAAATTCTTCAGATAAACTAATGGCAGCTATTGAGTTGGTAAGATTTTTTTTTTTTTTTTTTTTTTTTTTTTTATCAAATAGAAAAAATTGATTTTTCTTTACTGATTTATTTAAATTATTTTTAAAAATATATTATTCTGTTAAATAAAACTTTTAGGATGACATACACCCATCAGCCACAGATGGAACTTATCAAAATATAAGATATTTTCAATGTAGTCCAAGAAAAGCTTTATTCACCGATCTAAAAAATTGTCATCAATATGACATGGCAGTAAGTTAAATTGGAATTTTTTTTTTTTTTTATTAATGTAAGATTTTTATTGCAAATTTTCAAATCATTAAGGCGAGTAGCAGTTACTATGATCCAGAGCCACTTGATTTTGAATCTGTACAAAGTTCAGTAATAAAAGGAAGAGTACCTCCAATAGTTGTTAGAGATAACATAGAAAAAATTTGTGGAAAATATCGAGGTATTCAAGGACATCACAATTCTTGCTATTTAGATTCAACACTTTTTAGTATGTTTGCATTTACAAGTATATTTGATGATCTTTTATTTAGGTGAGCAGTTATAACTAATACATACTTAAAATAATACATTTTTAAGTTGTATTAATTAATTGTGTATTTTTAGACCTCCCACTGAAAAAGATTGTCCTGAATATGAAGAAGTACAAAGAGTTTTAAGAGAAGAAATCGTCAACCCTCTTCGCAAAAATTTATTTGTTCGCGCTGATCATGTCATGAAACTGAGAACATTATTAGAAAAGTCATCATCAATATCAGGCTTAACTAGTGAAGAAAAAGGTACAAAATTTGTAATACATTGGGTATTAAATTAATAATTAATCGGGTTTAATACATTAGCATTTATTAACAAGTGTAACGTAGAGAGTATAAATACTCCATGCTAGCTATAAGTTGCGCACAGGCTTGCAGTAATTTAAAAAATTAATCATAAAACAATTAGACAACAGTCATATAAGTATAGAATAATAATATGCATTATAATCAAACGTACCTAGATGTATAAAAAAAATTTATTACAAGACTTAAAAAAACCAACATTTTCAATACAATTTTATTCATAAATTTTTTGCAATATATTCTATAATTATTCTTCTGTAGTTTCCTCTTTCCATATTAAAATCTTTAAATTTAGGCAGCAACAAGTTGAAAGTTTTTATAATGTTGATTACATAGCTTCTTTTCCCGATTTCTTAATTTCTGAATGGATGTTTGATTAGAAAATTTCTCAAGTGAGTATCACGAAGTTTATACGCTGATTTTAAACTAATATAATGATTAAAAAAAATTTGGCTTTGCAATAGTTACCCTTATATATAAAAACAATGTTTCTAATAAATCTCACCCACGCTGTTATATTTACCTCTGTCATAGATTATTCTTACTAATCTATTTTGTATAGATTTAATAACTTTTCTAAGAGTTTCCGTCATGCTATATCCGGATCATATCCTTCTTTTTTGAAAGTCTATAAAATAGAAATATAAGTTTTTTAGTCCTTGGTATAAAATTTTAATATGCTATGACCGTTTCGTCTGATCTATGTAACAGCTAGACCCAAGTATTTAGAATTTATTTATTTTAGATATTTATTTACTGAATTTTACCGGAATTTAAATTTGGCAGACTTCAAACCTTATTATTTTAATTATTTTATATCATGTCACCACGATGGATTACTGAAAAAAAAATCTTTTTTTTTTTAGATCCAGAAGAATTTTTGACATCATTAGTTGCACAAACACTAAATGCAGATCCATATTTAAAATTAAGCTCTGGGCAAGGAACTTATCATTATCAACTTTTTGTTGAGAAAGATGACAGACTTATTCTTCCTACTGTACAGCAACTCTTAGAACAAAGTTTTTTGACTAGCAATATAAGATTACAAGAAGTACCTTCATGTTTTATTATTCAAATGCCGAGATTTGGAAAATCATACAAAATGTACCCTAAAATACTACCAACTTTATTGTTAGATATTACGGATATTATCGAAAACTGTAAGTATTTAAAAATATCTAATAACAAAAAAAAAATTACGAAACTCTATATTAATTTATGCTCATTAAAAAAATAATTAATTGAATTTTTCTATACATTTCACTCAGTTCGTGAAAATTAATTAATTTCGAAAATATTTTCGCTTGTTTTTAAATAAAAGTTCTATAGCTAAAATGAGTTTTTGGCTATTAAAAATTTCGATAAAAATTCATGAATTGTCTAATAAATGGAAACTTATAATATATAACTTGTTTTTGAGCAAAAGTGTTTTAAAACCGCGCTTGCTTTGCTCGTGCGATATAATTACGGGCGATTAAAAAAAATCTGTTTTTGATTTTTTTTTTTTTTTTTAATAATTTTAATTAGTGTTTTACCTCTCAGACAGACCTTATTTTAGGGAGAGTTTTTGTAATCATACCAAAATTTGTTTTCAGAGCTTAAAAAAAATCATCTTATATTAAATTATGAATTATTTTTTATTCAATTACTTAGAATTTCAATAAATAAGTTAATTATTTGAAAAGCCAGTGAATTTTAAGAAATGAAATAAATGACCAAATGCAAAAGCAAATCAAAAAAGGTTGTATAAGTCAAGCGAGTTTGTCTGAGATTGCGCTTTTTACACTGCATTATAAGAGACTGCACTTTCCTCCTCAATTACTTGTATGCATGTATGTATGTACCTTTCAAAAAAAATTATTTGATTAAATTATTTTTTAACAACGAACACTCACGCGGACTCTCAATAAGTAATGAAATAGTTATTAGATTCAATTTTTTATAAAAATAAAAAATAAAGATAATTCATTTAAAAAAAATTTTTTAGAAGCATAATAACCGAAAAAAGCTTTAATTAATTTTAAATTCACTTGTAGCTAAGCTTCGCGCGATTCATTTTGATTTTGTTGTTGATTACTATAGAGCACGAATAAAAAGTCTCAAGAATAAAACTCTGAATCTATTTTGATTGACGACTTTACTCTTAAAGTCAAAAACGCTTATTCTCTTTTAAAAAGTGGAAACTCATTTTTAATTTAAATTCTAGTATTAGTTTTTTTTTTTTCAAAAATTTTTTGTAACTACTGGAAAAAAAATGGATGTTACACTACCTGGAGGTTTGAGTTTTGTAAATATGTACTAATTTAATTAGTATTATTGGTATCCTTAAAATAAGGTCTGATCACGGCTCAGAGTTTGTAATGATTTTGTAAAATAATGTAGATTAACTACTCTAATTGTGATGTAGCTCCAAGACAATGTACAGTTTGCGGAAAATTGGCAACCCATGAGTGTAAAGAATGCTATGGACAATGTGGTGAAGGTTTAGAAAGTATAACTTTCTGTAAAAAATGCCTTGATAAAGTAAGCATACAAATTTTCTTTTATTATTACATTCATATAATCAAATTGAACCATTAGCTAAGTTTATAAATTAAAAAATGTGTTCAAAGGGTACAGCCGGGTAAGATAGTCGAATCGGCCCCCACGGCGAGGGAGCCCGACAAAACGTCCGCGACATAAACGTTTATGCGACTATACGTCCGCGACAAAACGTTCACGCGACTATACGTCTGTAATTTATAGTGTACAAAAAATTGAGTAAAAAAATATTGTCAGGTTATTTTTTAAAACAATGCGCGCGCCCTAATCCAAGTATTTGAGCGCGCTTTAAAGCTGAACGTCTGTAATTTATTATGTGCAAAAAACTTGGAAAATTGTGTTAAAAAATATTATCAGGTTATTTTTTAACCCTTAAAGTACACACCCAAATCCAGAACTGCCACACTGACAGTTATGTGGGGTATTTTACACCCCGTCTGTACTTTAAGGGTTAAAACAATGCGCGCGTGGGGGCCGAAGCGCGAAGGCCCCCGAAGAGCGCGCCCTAATCTAAGTATTTGAGCGCGCTTTAAAGCTAAACGTCTGTAATTTATTATGTGCAAAAAATTTTGAAAATATAATTACATTCATTTACTCAAATTGAAAATACTGAGTATAGTTTTGTCGCGGACGTTCTGTCCCTCGCACGTTATGTCGCGGACGTTTTGTCGCAAACGTTTTGTCCCCCAGACGTAATGTAGTAGACCCCACGGCGACTCTTTACAATAAAAATATATGTATCATTCGGAAGGTCATAAAAAAAGAAAATTTTTAACGTTAACTTTTTCTTATGTATGTAATTTGTTTAATGTTTAATCTTGATTGAATAATAAAAATTATTTTTAAAGGTTCATTGCCACGAGTTGAGAACAAATCACGAACCTAAAACTCTTTCAGTGCCTATGAACTGTGAAATTGTAAATGAGCACTCAGCAGTTCCTCGATTGTGCATGGAACTTTTAGCCGTAGTTTGTATTGAAACATCTCACTATGTGTCATTTGTAAAATGTGCTACCGGCCCAGAAGCACCATGGTGTTTTTTTGATTCAATGGCAGATAGGAAAGGTAATTTTAAAAAATTCTTCGGACTATTTGATATTGATTTGTATTGTTTGTAATTAATTTTTTTTTTCAGGAGAACAAGATGGTTTAGAATACTTAAATATTCCAGAAATATTGGCCTATAATATAAAAGAAATATTTCCGTTTTTGTCTGGAGATGTCTTAACTGTAACTGACGAGCTACTGCTTTCTGAACATTCTAAAAGGTTTTTATGTGATGCATATGTGTGTATATACCAATCTCCTGAAGCTCAAGCAGAGAGAAAAAAATAATAATATAAATCTAAAATAGAGGAATACTGTGTTTGCACTAGTGCGAGTTTTTGTAATGGAATGACAGTTAAGTGTATATGTTGAATATAATTTCATCGAAGTTCATAATTTTTTTTTCACTTTTATGATAAAAATATTTAAAAAATATATGTCTTTAAATTTGACTTTTAAATTAATGTCTACCTTATTTTATTTCTTTTTTTTTTCAATAATTAACGTTTCTACTAAGCATACTAATGCTTGCTCGGTTGAAAAGCAAAAAAATAATAATCACCGTCACACTATAGCCAAGTACCTATGACTCTTTGGATTATTGGTAGCTCGTTCGCCTGTATACTCCAACCTTCTTTAGCTTAACTTTGTTTTTACCTCTATTTTAAAGTTCGTGTAAACTGTAATATATAATATGTACCTAGAGCGCGAAAGGGGTCTCGCGCCTACGTGTGATCGTTACACCCGAAGCCTGGCGAAGTAGACCCAAGGGTAGTCCGATTAAACAAGGGTAGAAAACCGAGCGCTTGAGATGCTATTTTTTTTTATGTCACGAGGGTAAAAATTTCAATGAGTTATTAATTTTAAAAAAAGTTGTAGGAAATGAAATTTTCTGCCCTAGAGCGAGAAAAATCTTTCCGGGCTCAAATTCCGTCCGGGCGGCTGTAATTTCCGTCCCAAGTGACATAAAAATTGAATTTTTATACTTTGAAAAATACAATATCTCAAGCTTTTTAGAGAAATCTGAGCATAAAATAAATCTAATATTTCAAAAATTATTACTATTGCGACTTGAAAAAAAAAAAAAAATTTCTTTGAATTGAGCTCTTTTTATCAGTATCCTGACTATGTTTTTATTTTTAAATCATTAATTCAATTTTCAAAATATCTTTCAATGTATTTTTCAAAAATGTTGTTTAACTGCTACTTCCCAATTGTAACTAAACAATTTTGAATTCTGAAAACCGCACGCTTGAACTAGAGTTGTAGTTCGAGTATACTTATTATATTAAATACAGTTCTTTCGTTTTATCTAAAAACTTTTTTTGCTGGCCTTAAGTATTATTTGATTTTTTTATATATTTTTTATTATTATTTACTCATTAGCAGGTATGTTGCAAGCGTTTGCGCACGGATTGAAATCAAGTGACTAACTTTTCGGCCAGTTGGATATTTAAAATAAGAAAAACATTCATAAAATGATATACATAAGAAAGCTTATCTTTTCCAATCATGTTAGATTTAAACTACAATGTTACGAATTAAAAAAATTGACTGAAAAATATGAAATTTTGTTTAATGTATATTTTTTCACACACTCGTTAATTTATAACACACAGAATAAATAACATTATTTTTTTTTAACTTTATGAGATAGCTCAGTACGTTCCCGATCATTCTCCTAATGATTACTTTTTCAACAGTCATTCCTATCATATTTTAGGTAACCGTATTTTGGTAAATTCCTGATGCGGCTTCATAAATACTCCACACGTGATTCGTAATCGGGCGGTTCCAGATTCGACCCCAAATTTAATAGCGTTCCACCTTTAACTATATACACTTATAATGGAAGTGCATTTGTACTTTGCAAATTTTGCAAAAGGCTTATAAATCCATAAACGTAATGAAAAAATTATGATTATTATTATTTACTCGCGGAAACCCGCGTCTTCGACAGTAATTCTTATATAGGGTCTGTCCGTATAAAAACGAACCTCAGAGTAAAAAATTAAATTATGAAAAAAAAATATATAAACCGTTTTTTCTGGTCAGAAATTATATGTAGTTTCTGGAACTATACTGGTTCTACCACTTTTTTTTTTTAATTTAAAATTTTTTAGCCTGTTGATGAATCTATGAACACCACCGGCCTGACTTGTGTGATTCTAGTGCAAAGTTGGTAGCACTGTAAATCGTTCGATATCAACAAAGATTTATAAGTTATGTTTCACTCTTTAGAATGCAGTGTGATTGAGCTCTCAGCAAAGTTTCAATTTGTTTCGGTAATTATAGAAAATTTTGTGCTGTGGTAAAGATTCTTATTTCTCTGTAACACCCGGAACGCTAAAAAAGGGTATTGTTTGTATAGTGACTTGAGTTTTCAATATTTTTACTCAGCTTCTTGTTTACAAAGCTTTCTTAAGATAACTAATCCCCCCCTACTGTAGAAAAAATATTTGAGACTCCTCTTTCCGAAAAAATGCGTTCCGGGTGCTACATGTCACGGACGTCGCTGTTAAAGTGCACTTGAATCTTTCAGAATTAATACATTATTTAAGCAGAAAAAAGTATAATATTACTAAAGCATTAAAAAGAAACAATACAGATATCTTTTTTTTTTTTTTTTTTTTTCACTTTTAAACGTATTTTAGAGCATTGGTCTTTTTGCCTCCGTTCAATCTTTTAGACTCATGTTTTCGATGAAAAAAAATTTTTTTTAATATTTTTCAGCTAAAAATAAGTCGAAAATGTAAGTGGACTTTTTTTCGTAAAGTCAATAGTTTTCGAGAAAAAAATCATCAAAGTTTTAAAAAACTTATACTCCGACCGCCATGGTAGGCTCGACTGATTTTCTACAGATGCACGGTTTTTTTAAACTTTGATGATTTTTTTCTCGAAAACTATTGACTTTACAAATAAAAGTCCGCTTACATTTTCAACTTATTTTTAGCTGAAAAATATAAAAAAAAAATTTTTTCATCGAAAAAATGACTTTTTTACTTTGCTATTTGTTTAAATAATTGTAAACAAATTTTTCCGTCCACCCTCGAAATTCTTCATTAGGAGGTCAAAATACATCTTTTAAACCTGGGTGGATCGCTAACCGCTATCGGGTCACGAAAACCCCTACGGCGCCCAGACTATAAAGAAAGAATCAGAGATAAAAAAAGACGAAAAAAGAAAAAATTACTTTTAAAAAAAGATTCCGTTGAATGAAATGAGATAAAATATTAAAAAATATATTCATGGTGATCAATTTGACTATTAGATTTTATATTATCAAAGATTTTAATTTAAGTAGTATTATATAACAATGTTTATATTATACACCCGTTAAAAATGTAAAATCTTCAAAAAATATTTTTTCTTAAATAAACTGCTTCAGAGTTTTTCAATAGATGATTTTTAATTTAATAGTATCAAATATGTACCAGAAATCATTTTTTCAGTGTTCTACAAGAAATTTATTCGTACGCGTAACACCCAGAACAAATTCGTGTAACACCCGGAACATAAAGATAAATTTTTATTAAGTAAAAAAAAATGAAAAATACAAAAACTTTTATATGAGCGTAAAAGTTTCAAGACTTAACTTTAACATGAATTTTTTTCAGAACTGCATCATTTCATAATTCGCTGAGTTCTTGTATTCCTATCGGTAACATCAGAACCACTTCTGTTTTCAGTAACGCCCGGAACGGACTTTGCATTAAATTTTTAGAAAAATGAAAGGTGTGAAAAATTTTTGAATGACATGAAAATTTTCTAAAAAAAAGTACTTCCCTTTAGTATTAATTTTTTTTTTTTTTTTTTTTTTAGTATTCTATGTTCATAAATATTTGAAAAACTGTGTACGATGTAACACCAGTCACATACGGACAGACCCATATATGTAGCTTATGTTATTTCTGGAGTAATTCGAAAGATAATCGCGCAAACCGCATGAAAAAAAATGTACTTGTTCTTGAGCTATCAAAAAATAAACACACGCACAGACAAACAATAAGACGTGGATATTCTTTTATACATCAAACAATTCACTCATTTATAACACAAAACCAATGGCCGTCCATACAGATTATATATAGATATATTTTTTAAAATAAAGATATCTTACAAATTAAGAAAAAAAAAAAATTATTGCTTTCATCTTCCGAGTTTTTTAAAGTTAAATTTTCTTCTACAGTGAAAGAAAAAGCAATTTATATATTTTTATCACTGGTAGTTTATTATATTAGTAAGTTAGTCACATACATGATTAAAATAATAACTACCTAACTTTAATTTTTAAATCTATATTTTTAAGATAAAACTATTTTTCGATAATCTATTTAATGGTTGAACATTTATAAAATATTATATACCATCAAATTTTTCATTTCTCACTTGATTTTAATTGTAAACTCGAAATGTAATTTAAAAAAAACTCGCTGCGAATTTTTGTTAAAAAGACTACTAAAAAAAAATAAAAGTAAAAAAAAAAAAATTAGTATATAACTTATAAAAATAAGCTAAAAATTACAATTAATTTTTTTATGCAAACAGTTTGGAAAATGTGTTTGATAAATTTTGAGATCAATTACAAAACGAAAATTTTATATATTTTAAACGAAATTTAGTATAAATTCTAATTTTCTTGTTAGTTCTCAGAATATTTTGTTGACATATAAAAATAAAACTTTTAAAAGGATATGTTAAGACTATAATTTTGATAAATATTAAATAAAATACTGTTTCAGTAAATTTCTTAGCAATAAGTATAATAATCCCAATGTGTAATAATTGTTCATTACAATGCTTTATAAAGCTTTCATTTTTATGTAACAAGCTGTACCTTGCTTTAAGTTAAACCATCAATTGATTAAAAACTTTTATACTTCATACAAGTTAAGTACACTTGCAATATTAACCTTTTTCAGCACTGTACACAATTTTTGTCTACAATTATAACAAGCAATCAGCTTTATTATTGAAAAAACAAATAATTCACATGATATTTTAAAGAGCTTTTGACAGTTATATTTAAACATTTATCTCTCAACTTTCTTTTTTAAGTCATTTTCATTTTGGTTTTATTTTGTGTAGTAATAATTATAGCTCAATAGCTGTTGAATTGAAAAAATAAAAGTACAGTGTTTTTTAAAATAAAAATATACATTAATTTTTTTTTTTTTTTTTTTTTTTTTTTTTTATAAACTAATTTTTGATGCATTTGATTAATTTAAGTTTTACTATGTTAATTAATAAGATTAAAAGAAAAAAAAAAAAAAAAAAAAAACTAAAATACTAGAAAGTAATCCTGAAATTTATGTGTAATCTAAGTCATCTACACCATAGGTATTTCAATTAATAAGTGTCCTCATCATCCTCATCCATTGCAAAATCACTACCAATACCAGAATCCAAAGCATACAAAGGGCTATAAATTAAAGTTTTATTTAATATAAGTTTCATATATTGTAAAAAATTTTATTTTCAATGTCTCTTACTTTATAGCTCTGCAAGTAAAAAATATGATTCTTTTTAGTTTTTTGTTATAAAAAAAGTAATTGAAAGACCATAAGCAGCCATCTTCTCCGAATGGATCTGATTGCAAATCTGGGTTGTAACTGCAATTTTAGAAATTAGAATTAAATAATTATGAAAAAATTAATACTACCATAATTTTCATTTTTAAATAAGTTCTTTTACCTATATATATCACATTCATTCATAGATATTTCATCTTCAATAGTTGCCCAGAGTACACTTCTGACACCATTTCTGTAATGATCTCCAAGTGTTGCACTCAAATTATTATCTACAAAATTCATAACCCATCTTGAACTGGGTTCTTTACTGAACTCATGACTTTTTGCATCCGAAAAATCATAATCTGGAGAGAATGCAGCATTTAAAGTAGAAATTAAATAGAATAGAGTTTTTCGACTTATTGTATCACATAATGGGCCTTCTTCATCACCAGAAACACTGTGACTAATAAAAGAAAGAATAAGTATACAGACATAATTTTTAATTACTAATAAAATTATTTATAACTTGTACCTGAAGTAACTTTGTGCTGGTGAAGTACCATGGGAAGTTTGAGGTGGTGATAAAGCTTGGAAATCATGAGGTGATACTCCTTGTTCATTGAATCGTTTATAAAGTTGTTTGTCGTTTCCAGCCATTTTACAAGAGTAACTTTCAATTCTAAAAAAGTGTTAACAAAATTAAATAAAAAGTACATATAAAAATTAAATAAAGTATATGTTTTTAATTTACCTCCCAATAATCTTGCTATCTCCGGTAGTTACTGATAAAGCATTATTTATTGCTTCAAGACGTGTACTTTCTAATAGCTTCATGATTGTAATTATCTGATTAACTTGCTATTTGAAAAAACGAGATCTATTTCTCTGAAGAGATATTAAGTTTTTCCAACTTATTGTAAAGCCATAACTTTGGCTTTGAAAAAGATTTAATCCCAAAGATATAATAAAGTTTTCAATAACGACGAAGAAGAAAACTGGATCTACAACTTTGTATAACTATTGGATCTTTGAGCATTTTGTGTATGAAGATGCCTTTTCTTTTTGAGTGCACAAAATTAATCGACGATTCGATGTTAACTCCACACAAGACGTACTTGGGGTACATTACAAATAAAAGTCAAATTAAGTTTAAACAAAACTTGAAAATGAAGTTAAGTTTAATTAATAAACAGACGTAAATAACTGTTTACTTGGTAAGAATAAAAGTTTGCGTTCGACACTGAGTCGTATACACAAACTTGACACTGCAGATGAATGTCAAAAGAGAGATAACGCGTACTCCTTAAAGAGTATTTGTGCAAGGGCACCACAAAGGAAGTTTAGAGTTCGTTATTCAACTTCGCACTTTAGCATCAAATGCCAAAGTGCACTATTTAATAAGTTAAATAACTATTAACGCTACTGAAAAAAATTCACACTAACCAAGGCCACTCACTACAAGGTCTATAAAAATTTTCACTGAAGAAAAACCCAAATAATATGCACAAAACCTGCTGCTACAGCATAAAAGAGTAATCCATAGTCGCGGACATGGTTATAAAAATGAGAAAAATAATTTCGAAAACTACATACACAAACTTGATCACTTTTCTTTTTGGTGAACCAAACAAAGGAGAAGACCTATCGAACGCGTTCAAAGCCTGAACTCTTGGAAACACACACACACACAAACTGCAGGGCTCTGATGGTTTATTTTTCAACTTGCATCCGTCTGCTTAAAAAACTTGACTTTGTTAAGTTTACTTCGTTGACCCCGCGACAAAAATACTTTTTGGCTTTGTTATTATGTATATTAGGTCGCTCGATTTCTGCACCTCTGCACCTCTGCAATGTTGGTTCGTGAAGTAACACCTTTTCTTAAACTTCGATCAGATCAGTGTACACTGTACGTGACAAAAATAGCCTGGAAGTTTACAAATAAAATATAGCGTCGTCGTTCGGTACAAACGCCACTAGATTTGTCCTTCTCGCGCACTCGCTTATGCATGCAGACTTCATCACTTCAGAGTTCAGGATTGCGTGACTGCGCGCTAGTCTACAGACTCTATACAGCAGTGTTGGGTAAATGACAATTCTGGAAGTTTTCGACATGTCGTAAAGTCGAAAATGTCGTAAATGTATCAAATGTATAAAAGTTTGTCGTTAATGTATGAATTGTAAAAAATTCAAAAACGATTTATTTCAGCTCATAACCTAGATTTTTTCTCAATTAATTTTGTTTGTTTACATTACTCTTATTTTAATTTTAAGGGTTTAGAGCTTGAAGGATAGCTGATCAGTTTATTTATTGAACTTGGGTGCCCAGGGTATTTGGGGGTTTAGAGCTTGGGGGAGAGCCGATAAGTTTTTTTGTTGAACTCGGGCGCCCAGGGTATTTGGGTGTTTATAAATTGAGGTATAATTGATAAGTCGTTTATTAAATTCGAAGTATGAATTAAAAAAACCTAATCTTTTTGCTCTCAGGTAGTCTTCAAAGCCTCTCAAATTTAAATTGTCATAACGTTTTATTTTATAATTTTTAATTTATAAAAAAGTTTTTTATACAGTTAATTCTTTTCTTTCTTTTTTATTTTATTCATTTATTTTTCCGAAAACAGCAACTTGATGATGCTTTATGCAAATTTTTTTTTTTCATTTTTTAATAAATTTTTTTTCATAATATAGAGTCTCTGCACGCATGTATATAATAGTTTTAATAAATTAAAAAAAAAAAAAAAAAAAAAAAAAATCGCGTCGGAGTTTTTGACAAATATTTTTGTCAAAAAAATTTACGACTGTCTTAAACTACATTTTCGACATGTCAAAAATGTCATTTAATACAACCTATTTTCGACATGCCCAACACTGCTATACAGTTACTCAGGGTTGGACACGATATTTTTTCTAAAGGCAAAAACGCTATGTTCAGAGCTTACAAGCCGAGACGCTGGTTCGGGCATCCGATATATAGGTATATAAGCGGACCGATTCCATTTAACCTCGAGAACATCTGCTGCGGACTGTAGAACTATTTTATTGTTTTTTCTTATGAAAATATATTTTTGCTTGTGGCTTTTTGTACGCGGGTTTTTTTTTTTATAAATAAATGACTCAATACATAATCCCCCAAGCTGCTACAACCCCATAACGCCGAGCTAGCTAGTTTTTTTTATGAATAAATAAATAAATACAAAATTCCCCAAGCTGCTACAACCCCATAACGCCGAGCTCGCGAGTTTTTTTTACAAATAAATAAATAAATAAAAAATCCCCCAAGCTGCTATAACCCCATAACGCCGAGCTCGCGAGTTTTGTATGAATAAATAAATGGAAAAAAATTCTCCCGAGCTCTTGCGAGTTTTTAAGAGATAAGTAAATTAAAATAATCCCCCAAGCTGCTACAACCCCATAACGCCAAGCTCGCGAGTTTTTTTAATAAATAAATAGATGAATACAAAATCCCCCAAGCTGCTACAACCCCATAACGCCGAGCGCGCGAGTTTTTTTTATAAATAAATAAATAAATGAAAAATCCCCCAAGCTTCTACATCCCAAAATGCCGAGTTCGCGAGTTTTTTTTATGAATAAATGAATAAATACAAAATCCCCCAAGCTGCTACAACCCCATAACGCCGAGCTCGCGAGTTTTGTATGAATAAATAAATGGAAAAAAATTCTCCCGAGCTCTTGCGAGTTTTTAAGAGATAAGTAAATTAAAATAATCCTCCAAGCTGCTACAACCCCATAACGCCGAGCTCGCGAGTTTTTTTAATAAATAAATAAATGAATACAAAATCCCCCAAGCTGCTACAACCCCATAACGCCGAGCTCGCGAGTTTTGTATAAATAAATAAATTTAAATTAATAATTATCCCCCAAACTTCAAACCCACAATACCCTGGGCTTCCGAGTTCAATTTTTGAATATATAAATGATCCCTTAAGCTTCAAACCCACAATACCCTGGGCGTCCAAGTACAACTTTAAATAAATAAATGATCCCCCAAGCTTCAAACCCACAATACCCTGGGCTCCCAAGTTCAATTTTTGAATAAATAAATGATCCCCTAAGCTTTAAACCCACAATACACTGGGCGTCCGAGTTGAATTTTTAAATAAGCGAACAATCCCTCAAGCTTCAAACCCACAATACCCTGGACGTCCGAATTCAACTTTAAATAAATAAATGATCCCCCAAACTTCAAACCCACAATACCCTGGGCTTCCGAGTTCAATTTTTAAATAAGCGAACAATCCCCCAAGCTTCAAACCCACAATACCCTGGACGTCCGGTTTCATTTTTAAATAAATAAATGATCCCCTAAGCTTTAAACCCACAATACCCTGGGCGTCCGAGTTGAATTTTTAAATAAGCGAACAATCCCCCAAGCTTCGAACCCACAATACCCTGGGCTTCCGAGTTCAACTCATAAATAAATGAATGATCCCTTTAGCTTCAAACACCCAGAATCCCCTGGACGTCCGGTTTCATTTTTAAATAAATAAATGATCCCCTAAGCTTAAAACCCACAATACCCTGAGCGTCCGAGTTGAATTTTTAAATAAACAAACAATCCCCCAAGCTTCAAACCCACAATACCCTGGACGTCCGAATTCAACTTTAAATAAATAAATGATCCCCCAAGCTTCAAACCCACAATACCATGGGCGTCCCAAATCAATTTTTAAATAAATAAATGATCCCCTAAGCTTTAAACCCATAATACACTGGGCGTCCGAGTTGAATTTTTAAATAAGCGAACAATCCCTCAAGCTTCAAACCCACAATACCCTGGACGTCCGAATTCAACTTTAAATAAATAAATGATCCCTCAAACTTCAAACCCACAATACCCTGTGCTTCCGAGTTCAATTTTTAAATAAGCGAACAATCCCCCAAGTTTCAAACCCACAATACCCTGGACGACTGATTTCATTTTTAAATAAATAAATGATCCCCTAAGCTTTAAACCCACAATACCCTTGGCACCGAGTTTCATTTTTTAAAAAACAAACAACCCCCAAGCCTCAAATTCACAATACCCTGGCACCCGAATTATATTTTAAATAAATAAATGATCCATTCAAGCTTCAAACCCACAATACCCTGGGTAAATAATACTATTTATTAAAAATTGAACTCGGAAGCCGAGGGTATCGTGGGTTTGAAGCTTGGGGGATTGATTGTTGATTTAATTGAACTCGGACGCCCATGGTATTGTATGAAGCGTGGGGGATTGTTCGCTTATTTAAAAATTCAACTCGGACGCCCAGGGTATTGTGGGTTTAAAGCTTAGGGGATCATTTATTTATTTAAAAATGAAATCGGACGTCCAGGGTATTGTGGGTTTGAAGCTTGGGGGATTGTTCGCTTATTTAAAAATTCAACTCGGAAGCCCAGGGTATTGTGGGTTTTAAGCTTGGGAGATCATTTATTTATTTAAAGTTGAACTTGGACGCCCAGGGTATTGTGGATTTGAGACTTGTTGGATAGTACTTTTTAGTTACCCTGGGCTTCCGAGTTCAATTTTTGAATAAATAAATGATCCCTTTAACTTCAAACCCACAATACCCTGGGCTTCCGAGTTCAATTTTTGAATAAATAAATGATCCCTTGAGCTTCAAACCGACAATACCCTGGGCGCCCGAGTTGAATTTTTAAATATGCGAACAATCCCCCACGCTTCAAACAATACCATGGGCGTCCGAGTTCAATATTTAAATAAACAATCAATCCCCCAAGCTTCAAACCCACGATACCCTGGGCTTCCGAGTTCAATTTTTAATAAATAGTAATATTTACCCAGGGTTGTGGGTTTGAAGCTTAAATTGATCATTTGTTTATTTGAATTTAAATATTTTATTTAAAATATGATTCGGGTCCCATGGTATTGTGAATTTGAGGCTTGGGGGGTTGTTTGTTTTTTTAAAAATTAAACTCGGACGCCCAGGGTATTGTAGGTTTGAAGCTTGGGGGATGACTTATTTATTTACAAATTGAACTCGGACGCCCGGGGTATTGTGGGTTTGAAGCTTGGGGGATTGTTTGTCTATTTAAAAATCAAACTCGGATGCCCAGGGTATTGTGGGTTTGAAGTTTGCGAGATCATTGATTTATTAACAAATTGAAAGCGTACGCCCAGTGGATTCTGGGTTTGAAGCTAAAGGGATCATTCATTTATTTATGAGTTGAACTCGGAAGCCCAGGGTGGCAGGGTATCGTGGGTTCGAAGCTTGGGGGATCATTTATTTATTTAAAGTTGAATTCTGACGTCCAGGGTATTGTGGGTTTGAAGCTTAAGGGATCATTTATTTATTCAAAAATCTAGCTCGGAAGCCCAGGGTATTGTGGGTTTGAAGTTTAAGGGATCATTTATTTATTCAAAAATTGAACTCGGAAGCCCAGGGTAACTAAAAAGTACTATCCAACAAGTCTTAAATCCACAATATCCTGGGCGTCCAAGTTCAACTTTAAATAAATAAATGATCTCCCAAGCTTAAAACCCACAATACTCTGGGCTTCCGAGTTGTATTTTTAAATAAGCGAACAATCCCCCAAGCTTCAAACCCACAATATCCTGGGCGTCCAAGTACAATTTTTCAGTAAATAAATGATCTCCCAAGCTTCAGACCTACAATACCCTGGGCGTCCGAGTTTAATTTTTAAATAAACAAACAATCCCCCAAGCTTGAAACCCACAATACTCTGGGCTTCCGAGTTCAATTTGTAAATAGATAAGTGATCCCCCAAGCTTCAAACCCACCATGCCCTGGGCGTCCGAGTTTAATTTTTAAAAAAACAAACAACCCCCAAGCCTCAAATTCACAATACCCTGGCACCTGAATTATATTTTAAATAAATAAATGATCCATTCAAGCTTCAAACCCACAATACCCTGGGTAAATATTACTATTTATTAAAAATTGAACTCGGAAGCCGAAGGTATCGTGGGTTTGAAGCTTGGGGGATTGATTGTTTATTTAATTGAACTCGGACGCCCATGGTATTGTTTGAAGCGTGGGGGATTGTTCGCTTATTTAAAGATTCAACTCGGAAGCCCAGGGTATTGTGGGTTTGAAGCTTAAGGGATCATTTATTTATTGAAAAATTGAACTAGGCAGCCCAGGATATTATGGGTTTGAAGCTTGGGGGATTGTTCGCTTATTTAAAAATTCAACTCGAAAGCCCAGGGTATTGTGGGTTTTAAGCTTGGGGGATCATTTATTTATTTAAAGTTGAACTTGGACGCCCAGGATATTGTGGATTTGAGACTTGTTGGATAGTACTTTTTAGTTACCCTGGGCTTCCGAGTTCAATTTTTGAATAAATAAATGATCCCTTAAACTTCAAACCCACAATACCCTGGGTTTCCGAGTTAGATTTTTGAATAAATAAATGATCCCTTAAACTTTAAACCCACAATACCCTGGGCGTCCGAGTTTGATTTTTAAATTACCAAACAATCCCCCAAGCTTCAAACCCACAATACCCTGGACGTCAGAATTCAACTTTAAATAAATAAATGATCCCCCAAGCTTCGAACCCACAATACCCTGGGCTTCCGAGTTCAACTCATAAATAAATGAATGATCCCTTTAGCTTCAAACCCAGAATCCACTGGGCGTACGCTTTCAATTTTTTAATAAATCAATGATCTCGCAAACTTCAAACCCACAATACCCTGGGCATCCGAGTTTGATTTTTAAATAGACAAACAATCCCCCAAGCTTCAAACCCACAATACCCCGGGCGTCCGAGTTCAATTTGTAAATAAATAAGTCATCCCCCAAGCTTCAAACCTACAATACCCTGGGCGTCCGAGTTTAATTTTTAAAAAAACAAACAACCCCCCAAGCCTCAAATTCACAATACCATGGGACCCGAATCATATTTTAAATAAAATATTTAAATTCAAATAAACAAATGATCAATTTAAGCTTCAAACCCACAACCCTGGGTAAATATTACTATTTATTAAAAATTGAACTCGGAAGCCCAGGGTATCGTGGGTTTGAAGCTTGGGGGATTGATTGTTTATTTAAATATTGAACCGACGCCCATGGTATTGTTTGAAGCGTGGGGGATTGTTCGCATATTTAAAAATTCAACTCGGGCGCCCAGGGTATTGTCGGTTTGAAGCTTGAATGGATCATTTATTTATTTAAAATATAATTCGGGTGCCAGGGTATTGTGAATTTGAGACTTGGGGGTTGTTTGTTTTTTAAAAAATGAAACTCGGACGCCCAGGGTATTGTGGGTTTGAAGCTCGGGGGATTGTTCGCTTATTTAAAAATGCAACTCGGCGCCAAGGGTATTGTGGGTTTAAAGCTTAGGGGATCATTTATTTATTTAAAAATGAAATCAGTCGTCCAGGGTATTGTGGGTTTGAAACTTGGGGGATTGTTCGCTTATTTAAAAATTGAACTCGGAAGCCCAGGGTATTGTGAGTTTGAAGTTTGGGGGATCATTTATTTATTTAAAGTTGAATTCGGACGCCCAGGGTATTGTGGGTTTGAAGCTCGGGGGATTGTTCGCTTATTTAAAAATGCAACTCGGCGCCAAGGGTATTGTGGGTTTAAAGCTTAGGGGATCATTTATTTATTTAAAAATGAAATCAGTCGTCCAGGGTATTGTGGGTTTGAAACTTGGGGGATTGTTCGCTTATTTAAAAATTGAACTCGGAAGCCCAGGGTATTGTGGGTTTGAAGTTTGGGGGATAATTATTAATTTAAATTTATTCATTTATACAAAACTCGCGAGCTCGGCGTTATGGGGTTGTAGCAGCTTGGGGGATTTTGTATTCATTTATTTATTTATTAAAAAAACTCGCGAGCTCGGCGTTATGGGGTTGTAGCAGCTTGGAGGATTATTTTAATTTACTTATCTCTTAAAAACTCGCAAGAGCTCGGGAGAATTTTTTTCCATTTATTTATTCATACAAAACTCGCGAGCTCGGCGTTATGGGGTTGTAGCAGCTTGGGGGATTTTGTATTTATTCATTTATTCATAAAAAAAAACTCGCGAACTCGGCATTATGGGGTTGTAGAAGCTTGGGGGATTTTTCATTTATTTATTTATTAAAATATCATTTTTTTTTTTAAAGCCTGGAGATAAATAAAATTAAAAAAAAAAAAACATTTAAAAATGTAAGATACCAACGGCAACTTAGGTTTTTACTGCTATAGTTGCTATAACAGAATTATCAAAATAAAAATTTTTTTTTATACTTGATGTTTAAAAATCAGTAAAAAAAGTTTACAATAAAATCAATTCATTTTAATTGTCCTTCAATATCGATAAAATCATTCATCTCAATGGAGTCATAAGTTTTTTGTTCTACTCAGGTATCAATTGGTAAATTTTACCATTTTTTTTTTAGTTTCACCTTATACCTAGCGAAAGAAATGAAATCTTTAAAAAGAAAGACCTTTAAAAAGGTAAGAATTTACGGCGAGTGGTTTTTTTTTGGACAGAACTAAAACAAAAGTATATATGTTGTTACTTTCAGATCTATGTTAATATTAATGAATTTATCCCGAAAGATACGAACAGATGAATAAAATAAAAAAATAAAATAAAAAACCATCTTTCAGTAGAGTTACAGTGAATTCTGTTCATTTTTTTAAACTTTAATTATAAATTAATTCGAGTATCTACTCTGATTTTGATATTATGTTTTCGGGGATACGAACAGATGAATGAAATGAAATCAAAAATCATTTTCCGGACGAGTTTTTAATAAATTTTTTTCAGTTTTATTTCTTTAATTAATTTTTACTCAAATTATTTAAAATTCCTACTCTGATTCTGTTGATATTTTTTTGGAATATGAACAGATGAAGGAGATGAAATCAAAGAATCATCTTCCGGACGAGTTTTAAGTAAATTTTTCTTTTCTTTTTTACGCATCTTTTTTCTTTTTTTTTTTTTAAACTTGAATTCAATTATTTTTTAGTAAAAGTTTACTATCAATTGATTCAATTTAGGTGTCGTTCAATATCGTTAAAATCATTCGAACTCGACGGAGCCGCAGATTTATTAATTAGAATAATATTACTTTTCAAAGAATCAATTAAAAAAAAAAGCTCTTAGATTTTTAAGTCTTTTTATTTTTAGTTACCCTAATACAGTTTCTGCTTTTCGGTGATGCATGAATATCTTTGGTCGACTGTTAATCGTTAATCTGCGGCTCCGTCGAGTTCGAATGATTTTAACGATATTGAACGACACCTAAATTGAATCAATTGATAGTAAACTTTTACTAAAAAATAATTGAATTCAAGTTTAAAAAAAAAAAAAGAAAAAAGATGCGTAAAAAAGAAAAGAAAAATTTACTTAAAACTCGTCCGGAAGATGATTCTTTGATTTCATCTCCTTCATCTGTTCATATTCCAAAAAAATATCAACAGAATCAGAGTAGGAATTTTAAATAATTTGAGTAAAAATTAATTAAAGAAATAAAACTGAAAAAAATTTATTAAAAACTCGTCCGGAAAATGATTTTTGATTTCATTTCATTCATCTGTTCGTATCCCCGAAAACATAATATCAAAATCAGAGTAGATACTCGAATTAATTTATAATTAAAGTTTAAAAAAATGAACAGAATTCACTGTAACTCTACTGAAAGATGGTTTTTTATTTTATTTTTTTATTTTATTCATCTGTTCGTATCTTTCGGGATAAATTCATTAATATTAACATAGATCTGAAAGTAACAACATATATACTTTTGTTTTAGTTCTGTCCAAAAAAAAACCACTCGCCGTAAATTCTTACCTTTTTAAAGGTCTTTCTTTTTAAAGATTTCATTTCTTTCGCTAGGTATAAGGTGAAACTAAAAAAAAAATGGTAAAATTTACCAATTGATACCTGAGTAGAACAAAAAACTTATGACTCCATTGAGATGAATGATTTTATCGATATTGAAGGACAATTAAAATGAATTGATTTTATTGTAAACTTTTTTTACTGATTTTTAAACATCAAGTATAAAAAAAAATTTTTATTTTGATAATTCTGTTATAGCAACTATAGCAGTAAAAACCTAAGTTGCCGTTGGTATCTTACATTTTTAAATGTTTTTTTTTTTTTAATTTTATTTATCTCCAGGCTTTAAAAAAAAAAATGATATTTTAATAACTATTAATTTTTTATTTTTCAAACTATTTAATAACTAGGTATAAGGTGAAACTAAAAAAATTGGTAAAATTTACCAATTGATTCCTGACTAGAACAAACAACTTATGATCACCATCACATTTGAATGCGGCAAATGTCAATGACCAAGTTGAGGTAGTTGGTACACAGCGGATAAAACTGAAATGAAACTTGATAGTCAGACAAATTCATCTTGGAAAATAAACTGAGAACAATAAATCTTATCCGTGTTGGTGTTTGACTCAGAATTTATAAGTTCCAGTAATGATTTAAATGTATTTACTTGCCTGACAATTTGAATAATTCCATGAGACATTGATCACACTTAAACTACCTCAACTTGGTCATTGACATTTGCTGCAGCAAGTTAAGGTAGTTGGTATATAGCGGATAAAACTAAAATTAAACTTGATAGTCAGACAAATTCATCTTGGAAAATAAACTGAGAACAATAAACCTTATCCGTGTTGGTGTATTGACTCAGAATTTATAAATTCCAATGATGATTTAAATGTATTTACTTGCCTGACAATTTGAATAATTCCATGAGACATTGATCCCACTTAAACTACCCCAACTTGGTCATTGACATTTGCTGCAGCAAGTTAAGGTAGTTGGTATATAGCGGATAAAACTAAAATTAAACTTGATAGTCAGACAAATTCATCTTGGAAAATAAACTGAGAACAATAAACCTTATCCGTGTTGGTGTATTGACTCAGAATTTATGAGTTCCAGTGATGATTTAAATGTATTTACTTGTCTGACAATTTGAATAACCCCATGAAACATTGATCACCATCACATTTGAATGCAGCAAATGTCAATGACCAAGTTGAGGTAGTTGGTACACAGCGGATAAAACTGAAATGAAACTTGATAGTCAGACAAATTCATCTTGGAAAATAAACTGAGAACAATAAACCTTATCCGTGTTGGTGTATTGACTCAGAATTTATAAGTTCCAGTGATGATTTAAATGTATTTACTTGTCTGACAATTTGAATAACCCCATGAAACATTGATCACCATCACATTTGAATGCAGCAAATGTCAATGACCAAGTTGAGGTAGTTGGTACACAGCGGATAAAACTGAAATGAAACTTGATAGTCAGACAAATTCATCTTGGAAAATAAACTGAGAACAATAAACCTTATCCGTGTTGGTGTATTGACTCAGAATTTATAAGTTCCAGTGATGATTTAAATGTATTTACTTGCCTGACAATTTGAATAGTTCCATGAGACATTGATCACACTTAAACTACCTCAACTTGGTCATTGACATTTGCTGCAGCAAGTTAAGGTAGTTGGTATATAGCGGATAAAACTAAAATTAAACTTGATAGTCAGACAAATTCATCTTGGAAAATAAACTGAGAACAATAAACCTTATCCATGTTGGTGTATTGATTCAGAATTTATAAATTTCAGTGATGATTTAAATGTATTTACTTGTCTGACAATTTGAATAATTTCATGAGACATTGATCACATTTAAACTACCTTAACTTGGTCATGATAGTCAGACAAATTTATCTTGGAAAATAAACTGAGAACAATAAACCTTATCCGTGTTGGTGTATTGATTCAGAATTTATAAGTTCCAGTAATCTTTTAAATGTATTTACTTGCCTGACAATTTGAAT
Organism: Encarsia formosa; assembly: GCA_038277355.1. Classification (NCBI taxonomy): domain Eukaryota; kingdom Metazoa; phylum Arthropoda; class Insecta; order Hymenoptera; family Aphelinidae; genus Encarsia; species Encarsia formosa. The sequence continues at coordinate 17,375,878 of CM076185.1, forward strand.
AATTCCATGAGACATTGATCACACTTAAACTACCTCAACTTGGTCATTGACATTTGCTGCAGCAAGTTAAGGTAGTTGGTATATAGCGGATAAAACTAAAATTAAACTTGATAGTCAGACAAATTCATCTTGGAAAATAAACTGAGAGCAGTAAACCTTATCCATGTTGGTGTATTGACTCAGAATTTATAAATTCCAATGATGATTTAAATGTATTTACTTGTCTGACAATTTGAATAACCCCATGAGACATTGATCACCATTCACATTTAAACTACCTCAACTTGGTCATTGACATTTGTTGCAGCAATTTTCACTGGATAAATAAATCTCTACAGCACCAGCAGAAGGTTTCACAAGTTCAACTCACTCTAACTCATAGATGATTATCATAGGGAGACTTTAGATATTTTGTTTTGAAAAATTATAGCCAAATATTTTTCTATAATTATTGATGGTTAACGGTCATAATATTTATTAATTAAATTATGTTAATAGTGAATTTAGAGTGATGCCGCTGTATATTTTATTATATCCTACTTTTTTAATTACTTAATTATTTCTAAATCATGTAATAAAATAATAATAATTATGACCGCTGTCTTTTGCTCAGCTGCTCGGGTCTCGGCGGCTCGGCCTCTTGCGTGCGCGCACCTCACCTGCGCAGCCTGCTCGCATGCCTTGCTGCAGGCTGCAAGAGTGAGACAGCGTTACGTAAGATCCGGTTTAAGCCACATGCAGCGCATGTAGAGAAACCGGATGCTCAGGGACTGGAAACGAAAAAATTTCTAAAGGAAATCACCGTTTCGAATTTTGAGACGGTCATAACTTCTTTACGCAGAAATTTTTCAGGATGATTTTTTTTTTAATCTTCTCAGGGGATCTTAGGCTACGCGTAGAATATATGGTCAAGGAAAAATAATCATCCTAATAGTGTTTTTTTCATGAACGACCTAACCTAAAACCGAATTTCAATGTATATAAAGCGTACGCTTTAACGGCAGTCGGTTAAAAAAACCTACTCGCCGTCAAAGTGCTACCGCACTTTAGGATTTATAAAAAAAACTCGCGCGCTCGGCGTTATGGGGTTGTAGCAGCTTGGGGGATTTTGTATTCATCTATTTATTTATTAAAAAAACTCGCGAGCTTGGCGTTATGGGGTTGTAGCAGCTTGGGGGATTATTTTAATTTACTTATCTCTTAAAAACTCGCAAGAGCTCGGGAGAATTTTTTTCCATTTATTTATTCATACAAAACTCGCGAGCTCGGCGTTATGGGGTTATAGCAGCTTGGGGGATTTTTTATTTATTTATTTATTTGTAAAAAAAACTCGCGAGCTCGGCGTTATGGGGTTGTAGCAGCTTGGGGAATTTTGTATTTATTTATTTATTCATAAAAAAAACTAGCTAGCTCGGCGTTATGGGGTTGTAGCAGCTTGGGGGATTATGTATTGAGTCATTTATTTATAAAAAAAAAACCCGCGTACAAAAAGCCACAAGCAAAAATATATTTTCATAAGAAAAAACAATAAAATAGTTCTACAGTCCGCAGCAGATGTTCTCGAGGTTAAATGGAATCGGTCCGCTTATATACCTATATATCGGATGCCCGAACCAGCGTCTCGGCTTGTAAGCTCTGAACATAGCGTTTTTGCCTTTAGAAAAAATATCGTGTCCAACCCTGATACAGTTATTACAGTTTACAAAGTACAACGCATTAGTAAGAAAAGTTTGTCATTCGTGTGGGGAGCAGTGTTGGGCATGTCGAAAATAGGTTGTATTAAATGACATTTTTGACATGTCGAAAATGTAGTTTAAGACAGTCGTAAATTTTTTTGACAAAAATATTTGTTGAAAACTCCAACGCAATTTTTTCTTTTTTTTTTTTTTTAATTTGTTAAAACCATCATATAAATGCGCACAGAGACTCTTTATTATGAAAAAAAAAATTATTAAAAATTTTTATTACAATCAAATTTTAAATAAAAATCTGACAAGTTAATAACAGTGTATAGTATTCAAAAAATAATAATAAATAAATAAAAATGAAATTTATAGACAATATTTTTGAAAAATTTAAAATAATTTTTTAAACTTAAACCTGCTATACAAGACAGATTGGAAATTAGGAGAGTAATCAAGATTTTATAATCTAACAAATTACAGAAAAAACTGGACTCCACAGTAAGAATTAACGAGAGGTTGCAACAAAAAAAAAATTTGCATAAATCATCATCAAGTAACTGTTTTCTAAAAAATTAATAAATGAAATAAAAAAAAAAGAAAGTAATTAACTGTATAAAACACTTTTTTATAAATTAAACATTACGAAATAAAACGTTATAACCAGGGACGTAGCGAGGGGGGGGGGGGGGGTGTCACACCCCCCCTGGCTTTTCGTCGTCGGCAAAATCAACGAACAGGCCGTCGGCAGGAGAAATTTTAAACCCGGACGTAAGGCCGGGATCAAAAAATTTTTGATAAGTTATCTCCAAGCCTCAAACCCCCAAAACCCTAGGCGCCTGAGGTCAATAAAAAAACAGATCGGCTATCCCCCAAGCTTTAAACCCCCAAAACCCTGGGTGCTCGAGTTCAACAAAAAAACAGATCGACTATCCCCCAAGCTCTAAACCCCCAAAACCCTGGGCGCCCGAGGTCGATATTTGAACTGATCAGCTATCCCCCAAGCTCTAAACCCCCAAAACCCTGCGTGCACGAGTTCAACAAAAAAACAGATCGGCTATCCCCCAAGCTCTAAACCCCCAAAACCCTGCGTGCACGAGTTCAACAAAAAAACAGATCGGCTATCCCCCAAGCTTTAAACCCCCAAAACCCTGGGCGCCCGAGGTCAATATTTGAACTGATCAGCTATCCCCCAAACTCTAAACTCCCAAAACCCTGGGTGCCTGAGTTCTAAAAATATGAGTGCATTTTAGTTAACGAAATAAATAATTTTGTAACGATACCTAATTATGCTGCACTGGTGCAATCATATCATAAAGTTATAACTATAAATGAAATGCTTCTAAGAATGAGACACATTTCGAGAAAAGTGTAAAAATTTTCGTTTGTTTACTGGTTATTTTTTTTTTTAATGTTATATATCTTTTCTTATCATTTTGTAATATTTTCAAGTGATGTAAATAAAAGTACACCACAACCTTTTTGTGGAACAAAAATAAAAAACATTTTTTTATGGACTTGATATTCAAATATAAAGTACGCTTAACTTCTAAAATTATTCCACTCGGTAACCAGAGTTTGATGAGGTTTAGAGCTTGGGAGATAGCTGATCAGTTTTTTTGTTGAACTCGGACGCCCAGGGTTTTGGGGGTTCAGAGCTTGGGGGATAGCTGATCAGTTCATTTATTGAACGCGACGCCCAGGGTTTTGGGAGTTTAGAGCTTGGGGGATAGCTGATCAGTTTATTTATTGAACTCGGGCATCCAGGGTTTTGGGGGCTTAGAGCTTGGAGGATAATATACCAGTCTATTTAAATCAGTCTATTAAACTCAACGTTTTTTTTTTTTTTTTTTTTTTTTTTTAGATGCCAGTTTTGTTGGGAGCGGGGGGTGGCGCCCCTGCGTTTGTTTTTTTTTCGTTGGTCATTTGAAAATTTTTGTCGGCAAGTTCTCATGAGACCCCCCCCCCCATGAATTTCGAGCTCGCTACGTCCCTGGTTATAACAATTTAAATTTAAGAGGCTTTAAAGACTACCTGAGAGCATTTTCAAACTAATTTGAATAAATTGTAAATAAAAATAGAATCACTTTTTCCTTGCTAAACTTAAATGTTTTTTCACCATTGTGAGCTGCATTCAGTTTAAATATTTAAACACTATTAAATAAAAAATTGCAATCAAGTTTTTTCAACCTAGAAAATTTTCATGAAAAGTAGGAATAATTGATTTTAATAACTAATAAAGAACTGAAAAACCAATTATAAACATTTATTGTTAACATATTTAATTTTCAACAATAGTTTAAATAATTTTTACTAAAAATTCATTAATATCTTGAAATTAAAATACAAGTAATGTAAACAAACAAAATTAATTGAGAAAAAATCTAGGTTATGAGCTGAAATAAATCGTTTTTGAATTTTTTACAATTCATACATTAACGACAAACTTTTATACATTTGATACATTTACGACATTTTCGACTTTACGACATGTCGAAAACTTCCAGAATTGTCATCTACCCAACACTGGTGGGGAGTCCCCACTGGGGACTAGGGAGCGCCACTGGCAATGTTCTCCTCAGTTCTCCTCTCTCACTTCTCAGCGGTTTGGCATGGAGCTGATGTCATTTCGCACTTTGCAGCTGATCGTTTGCAGCCAGCTGATTTTACTCAATAAGGAGAGTCCCTAAAATTTTTATTATTTCGCATTCTTCAAAATCAATTAATATTGTTGATCTTTGAGAATGTGATGGTTCCGTTGTAATTGCATGTTTTGAGTCTTCAACAACTATAGTTGTTATGTAGGCCAGAAAATAAAACAGACTTTGTGTGAAAAAACGATGTTTGTTATGGTTTCTTTGAAACTTACCAAGAGACATTCTTACATTTATAGTTTATAAAACTAATTTTTATCATGGCTAAACGGTGGGGTGCAGACTATGTGGTTACGGAGCACCGTGATTTGCAGGTTGATTATTTTTATCAAAATATTAATGCCTTAAAATAAAGTATCATTTTTGTCACTGAATTTAAACTATTAACTTTTTAGGCCAATACTATGGCTGTTGATGCCAAAGGCAGCCATGTACTTTTAGCTGGGTAAGATTTAGTTTTATGTATTTCATTTTTTTTCTGGGATTAACAATTAACATTTTTTTATTTACTGAATGAATTTTTAGACGAAGATATTTAGCTATAAAAAATCTTGATGATGAATCTGAACCACTTAGAAAATTTAATCGCCAAAGTAAATATGAAGTTGGGTCGGCTGAATGGAATCCCAATTTATCAAATAGTCATCTGTGTGCAATATCTGTAAATATTTAATAAAATTTTTTAGATTGTTTTATACCTCTCAAAAATAAATAAAATTTACTTTTATTATAGAGCAACACAAGAGTAGAAGTTTTGAATTTTATGGAAAAAAATAACTATGACTTACAACCTCTTCATAGTTTGCGTGCTCATACACGAGTTGTTACTGATTTAAATTGGCATCCTGAAAATCCAGATATTTTAGCTACCTGCAGCATAGATACTTACATTCATATCTGGGATATTAGAGACCAAAGAAAGCCTAGCTTATCTTTATCAGCAGTTGGTAAATAAAACTGAGAATTTGATGTATTTTTTTTAATATATAAAAAATACAAATCATGTACTATTTAACTTATTTCAAGCTGGAGCTTCTCAAGTAAGATGGAATATTTTATCTCCAAACATGTTGGCTACATCACATGATGGTGATGTAAAAATATGGGATCAAAGAAAAGGAAATAGTCCCATACAATACATAGCTGCTCATTTGACAAAAGTAAGAATTTCATAAAAAAAAAAAATTTATATTAAAGTTATTAAAAACACTTAAATAAAATGATTTTTAGATTTATGGCTTAGATTGGTGCCCTTTTCAACAAAATCAACTTGCTACATCTAGTCAAGATTGCACTGTTAAAATATTTGACACAAATAATCCTCGTAGGGCTGAAAATATTATTACAACAAATTCACCTGTGTGGAGAGCTAGATATACAGTATGTACTCAATGTATTTGTATTATTAATAATTTAAAACTAGAAAATTTTGTTTACTAAAATGTAAAATTTTTTAGCCCTTTGGAGAAGGCTTAGTGACAATAGTTGTTCCCCAGTTACGTAGGGGAGAAAATAGTCTTTTATTATGGAGTTCATCAAACTTATCTGCCCCAATTTATACATTAGTAGGACATACTGATGTTGTATTGGAGTTTCAGTGGCGACATCCAAGAATAGGTAATATAATTTTTATCAATAATTTCAGTACATTCTTTGCATTCATTGTATTTTTTTCCCATTATTGAATAAATAAATCAAGTAATTTGTTTTTTTTTATTGCTAAATGAAAATGAAAATAGTTTGAATTTTTAGATTTAAAATTTGTCATGGAAAAGTTCCTTAAAAATCAGTTCATGATAACTAAGGAAAATAATGCCAACTAATACTTGTTAAAATATTTTGATGTTTGACTTAAAAATAAGTTCAATTATAGCTATCATATACTACAAGCATTTTTTTTTTTTTTTTTTTTTTTTAACAGGCAAAGGTGATTTTGAACTTATTACATGGTCTAAGGATCAATGCTTGAGGGTATTCAAAATTCCTCCTTTACTAAAAAAGGTAAGATAAACTTATTAAGATAATAAAATTATGCTTAGAGTCAAAGTAGTTAATAATTTTTTGAATTTTATGGTTTCAGCTGTGTGGACAAAATATTGATGATGATGATAGCAATTGTGGTTACACTTCATATTCAGAAGAAAATAATTTGAGTAATTATATTATATATATTGTTGTAGACTGGAGATTTGAAGTAATTTATTATAAAAAAAATTTTTTATCATTCAGGAACTTTGCAATCTGTGCAAGAACTTCAGCTTCATGAAAGGAATAATGAAAGTGAATTAAATTATGTAACAAACAATAAGGATGTTGTTTCACTTAACCATGAAGATGTTAATAAAATTGAAAAGGATAAACCCTCTCCTACTCAACCTAAAACATTACAACAAGAGTTTTCTTTGATCAATATGAATATTCCAAATATAGAAGTATGGCTATTAAATAAATAAATTAAATTCTAGTATATATTTCGTTTATTACACTTCTTTTTTTATACTAACTTTATTTTATTTTTTAAGGTAAATGCAATGGATGCACTTGAAAGAACTTGTACAGTTACTGCGTCTAATTCAAATTATAATGTTATATTAAAAGTTAATTTTCCTGCAAATTATCCATACAGTGCTCAACCTACATTTCAATTTTGTCATGGAACTACAATAGACAGTTCAATAATGACTAAATTACTGAAGGTACTAAAGCAAACAGCTCAACAAAGAGTGAAAAAAAATCGTACTTGCTTAGAACCATGTTTAAGACAATTGATGTCCACTTTAGAACAAGTAAGTTCAGAAATTTTGTTAATTACAACAAGAATTTAGTCTTTTAGTCATGCAGTTTGTTTTTTAGATACTTATTTATTTATTATCATCATTTTTTTGTTGCTTTTTCAAAATTATTTCAAATAAATAAAAAAATTTGACTAAAAAAAAATGTTTGATATAAAATGTATTAAACATATCAACTGATCAATTAAAAATAAAAAAATGAAAAAAATTGAACAAAGTTAATTTGAAATAAATGTAAATTTCAGATTTGCTCGAAAGATGAAGCAGATAATAGTCATTCGGGATATCATTTAAATAATGAGAGTTATCTAAACTCAAATAAAATTTTTTCTAATTATCAAGATGCTTATATTCCGTTTCCACGAACGTCTGGTGCCAAATTTTGCAGTGTTGGTCAGTATATAAATACCTAATATTAAAAAAAAAAATTTTTTTCTTTTAATTGAATAAATTATTTAAGATAAGCTTGTGTGCTTTGGGCGAACTTCTTACGCGAGGCGAGCTTCTGTAAAACCAGAAGGTATGACTCCAAGATCTCTATCCGCTCTTGGATCAAATATTAATAATGGAGGACATTTCATGCAAATGTATTCAAGTACCTATGTCCAATCTACAGATAATATCTCTATAAGCTCTTTTTACTTTCAAGATCGCGTAAGTATTTCGAAAAATTATTTCCCTATTGTTAATTATATATAAAAATATAATTTAAAAATATTAAAAATTTAATAAATAAAAAAATACTCATTCACAAATTTTTCATAAAATTTATAATTTTTTCAGAAATTGTCTAGAAGAAGCACTCATAGTTCCAACAGGGTACACGGAAAAACATCTTTTAAAAATTACCATTTTTCCGTTACTATCTATGATGCTTCGACCCTTTTTTCTATCAACAAAGAATTGGCTGAAAAATATATGTAAGTTGAAATTTTATTATTTTCCAGTATACAAATGTAATTAAATTTGTATACATTTATAGAATTAACACAGCTGACATACCAGCAATGTGTAACTACAATGCCAACATAGCTGCAAATCTAGATAAGCCTGATCTTGCACGGGCGTGGCGTTTGGCAGCTTTAGTCGTTTTACAAGCTGTAACAAATTCTACGAATTCTCAAAACTTACAGTCAACGTATCAAATGCCGGACATGAATCCATCTTGGCCGTTACATCCATTTGGCCAAAATTTAATACATTCCCTGTAAGTATTAGAGAAACTTCAAAACAATATTACAACGTAATATCACTCTAAACGTATTACATATAATTTTCCTTGGAGAAGTTTTGAAGTGGGTCATAAACAACGTACACATTCAACTTGAAAAAAAAAAAAAAAAAAAAAAAAAAAAAATTATTTTTACAGAATTCAACGATATGCTAATCAAGCGGACATACAAATGGCAGGAATGCTTAGTTGTGCTTTCAGTAACAGATCTGGAAATTCTGATATGACCCAAAATCGTTTTGTTAACAAATCCGTCAACGTCAGCGTAAGTGTTATGTAAAAAAAATTTTGAAACATATTTCATTTTAACTTTTACTTATATTTTTGCTTTACATAGATTGCTTTGCACAATTGAGTTAATCTAAATAATATAACAACTAAACGCTTAGGTATTTTAAAGTGCTTTGAGAACCAAACTGCATGCATCACACTATTCTCGCATTTCATTAGAATAAGTTATTTTATCACAGCTTATCTTTACTAAAAAAAAGAGTTTTATGTATCAATTATTTTATAAAATCGTACAAATTTTCTAAATATGCACATTAATTATGTTTTTGGCTAGTGACTGACAAGTTGGTGAACTCCTTAAAAATTGACACTTTTTTATTATGTTTTTATAGAAAATTTTTACTGGCAAGTGGAAGTTGAAGGTATGAAAAAAATTTTCATTCATGTACACATTAAATTATAATTTTTTTTTTTTCATTATTATTATCACTGAGTGTTAAAACCTTTTTATAATTATTTCTTGATCAATAACTGGTTCTTCAGAGTTTTATGTTTGTTTTTTTTTTTTTTTTTCTGCTTAGTAACATGCTAAAAAAATTTTTACTTCTTATCTAACTTTAGTCAACACAAAAATATTTAAACAGTAGTAGCACAACAATTTAAGCTTGGTTGATGAAAATTTAAATTTAATTCAAATTTGCAAAATCCACTTTTCTGAACAAACGTACTTTAAAGAATTAAAAATAAAAACTAGCGCTTTCGCTACGCTCAAGAGGCCAGATGACTTGCCTGGCCACGGTGTTTTTGCCCGCAAGCCTGGGACTTGAAAAAAATTTTGGGCAAAAACACCTCCACCCTTGCATCGCAACGCTCCGTATGCGATGCAAGGTATGCATTGCCATGCTCCGCGCAATGCATAAAAGGCACGACCGACCGACACTCGCGCTTCGCGCTCGACAATCTTTTTTTTTTTTTTTTATTCTCGGACTAAAACTGTAGAATACCAATACAAACATTTTCCCGTTCACCCCTTTCAATTTTGTCCATTAGATCGCAAAAAATCCTGTGCACAATTTTTTAGAATCGAGTAAAGTGTGACAGTAAAAAGTGTTGGTACACGTCATTTGTACCCATGTGGTCCAATCATACTCAAAATGAAACTGGAACTACGGGACACCAAAAAGAACATTTTCCCGTTCACCCCGTTCAATTTTGTCCATTAGGTCGCGAGAAATCCTGTGCACAATTTTGGGTTGCATTTTTTACTCTGCCGAAATTATAAGGCCTTGCCGACCCCTTCGAAGTCGGTCGTGTCTAAAAATGTTATTACCTCAAATTACAAAATTAAAAGTTTAATAACCATCTTCATGAACATATGGTAAATTTTACTCGTTTATTGTTATTTATTTATTTTTTTTAAAGTAAAATTGAAGCAATAGTTCTAATTATAGTATTTTGGTTGTAAATATTTTTCTTATTAAAAAGAAACGTTGCTTATTAACGATTTTCAGACATCGAATCGTTTAATTAACTTATATTTAATAAATAAAACTTTGTCTAGAAAAGTCGGTTTGACAAATTGAATATATTTGCTGGGTGGAATCATAGTGAATTCAGGATATTCAAAATATTATGACTTAAAATGCACGTAAAAATATAGTTTAATTTTTTTTAAGTTAATTTCAGGAAAAGTACTGATCTCGTAGTAGAAAAAAAAATTAAATTAAAAAATTTAAGAATTATTTTTCCTATTCATTTTGTCTTGCTTCTTTTTGATAATTTATTCACTCCCTAAATAAAACGATGTTCAAAACACCAAAGATAAGTAAGCAATCAAGAATGGCGTGATTCAGCAGTTAACCGATCCAAGCGAGATTTAGCGCGCTATCCATGGATTGCTTATTCATCACAGAAACTTACTTTAAAGAAAAGCCCTCGGTGTAATTTAAGCTTATATATATAAATTAATCATAAAATTTATTAAATTTTTTCATTACACTCTATAAAATGCTTCTACTTTAATAATACTTTTCCAAATTTTCAGTTTTTTACGATTATTTTATCTCTAGATTTGAATATCATCAGGAGGCTCTGAAAAAAATCGGTGAAAAGAGTATATAATAAAAAAATTTTTTGATTAGATTTTTAATTTAAATATTATTAACTTGAGTTTGATGATTGTTCATAACGTCAGATAATTAAATTAATTAATTTTCGGTTGATCTTGATGAACATATTTTATCAGCCATTATCGAACTATACTTTAAGAATTTGAAAGAGAAAAAATTTTACTCTCGATTGGATTTGAACGACTGATCTTGCACGTTAAGGCGAAGTCAAAGGGGTATTTTAACAAAAAGCTGAGGGTTCAGTAAAATTAAAAACGAAAATGAAAAAAGGGGCTCCGTAGCACTCAAGCTACTACCTTAATCCATCTTTTAAGGAGGCTTGGCAGTTTTTTCAAAATCTAAAAGTAAGAACCCAAAAAATTCCTGTAGATTCCTTGAAGTAAGACAAACAACTTTCCTATTTAACACAACAATGGTTGTCGAACTCGTTTTCGAGAAAAAAATCAGTTTAGAATTTTTTTTTAACATGGGCTCTTATGGAAAAAAACATTTAAAAATTTGGCAAATCATCAAAATCCACAAGTTTACTAAGAGTCAGGTGTCATTTTAAAGATAAAAATTTGAAGATTATTTTAAAATTATAAAAATTTAAGATTATCGGACTATTTTACAAGAAAAATTGAAAATTGCGGTACATAACTTTCAAAACATGCAATTTTTCAACGTTTTTAAAAAATTTTTATCTTAAATTTTGTTTTAATATGTTTGAAAATGATAAATAATCACTTACTAATAAAAATAAATAAAAAAAATACTTTTTTTCTTATTTTCAATTTCATGCACCCGCAAGGGCCCCCGCTAGGTACGACCCCTACGCTGCCAAGCCTCCTTAAGCCCAACCCCATCAAAATGTTCAGTAAATAATTTCTAATCTGCTTGAATATTTACTTAATAATTTTTTCATTTTTATAATATTTATTAACTACCTTGGTAATTAAAAGTAAGTTTTATTGTTTGTTCAAAGCCTGGAGGATCGCCGTATCATACAATTCATCCAGCAGATACAAGTCTTGAAGGATGGAATTATCCAAGTTTAAAACAAAACCGATCAAATTCATGGTCTGAATCTTTAGATGGCCTGCAATTACACGATACAATAAACGAATGTGGACGCAATTTGAGGTAGATTCTTAACAAAATAGTTATTTTTTATGTATTTTTTCTCTCTATATATATAGGTGTATTTGTATTTATTATTCTTGTTATTTATTATTCCGCGTAGATATTAAACTTTCTTAATTCTGTGAAAAACTCACAGAATATTTTTTCTCTTTACATAAGTGCATTTATACTTATTATTCATGTTAATAATTATTCCGAGTAAACATTAAATCTTTCTTAATAGGGTTGGCAACTTTCTGAAATTTATAATATTTTTTTGCTTATTTAGTTAAAATATCGAAAAATAATCGACACGTGTTTTTTCCTTTTTAAAAAAAACTAAAATTAAAAGAACTACAAGCGTTTAAATTTCTTTTAATTTCAATATATATAGATATGCTTTTAATGGAATTTCGGGTTAATGACGTCATCAACCCGTAGTTTTAAAAACTTTTCTTAATTTTCTTCTTGCTCAATTTTGATTTAAAAATTCTAAAAAAAATGTTAAAATTCATTAAAAATCGAGTACTTTTAAAAAAATATATTTTTAAAGTACCGGTTGCCAACCCTATTCTGTGAAAAATTCATTTTGTGAACCGGTTTCTGCAAGAACATTTTCAACCGTAAATTATGACTCCAATTCGGCACCCAATTCAGTGATACGTAACGAGGTATTATCTAAATGTTTAAAGAATATTGATATTTATCCTCTTTAAAAAATTTGTGGTTGTACTCTTACATGATTTAATTTGCAATTTTAAGCTCTCAAAAGAAACATTTAAATAGCTGAAAGTATGCTTGCAGAGTATATACGGCTCATATAGCCCGCTATTATATTAACCAGCATATAATTTTTAATTTAAAGTTTTAAAAAGTGATGATTCAACATTTTCGAGATTCTTGAATTTTTCTTTTTTATAGTATTTTAATAAACTTACTTCAAAAGTTTTTTTTTTTTTTTTTTTATAAAAAGTAAGTGGGGTACATGCACTTTTTTACGGTGGCTAGACTAAACATTATTTTGAAGCCCTTTAAACAAAAATATTTTTAAAATTGTAATTAATCTAAATTAAAAAAAAATATCATAAATAAAAATTTGTATTTTTCTTTTATTACAATAAAATGATTGCTGACTGTATTTGTATGATATAGATCACTGGATGAAAAAAAGACAGTCCTTTATGACGGGTACAAAAAAGCATATGCTGAAGTTTTGCACCGATGGAGACTATTAGATATTCGGGCGCAGGTATTAAAACATGTAAGCGCAATGCCTTTTGATCTTCATAAGACTATAGAATTTGAAAGTGAATGTCTGAATTGCAATAAATCTAGCAAAGGTCCTCAATGTTCTACTTGCAAAAGGCTGACACTTCAATGCGTGATATGTCATATTTCTGTTCGAGGTAAGCAATAATAAATACATTTTAAATTGTTGTGAATGATGTGGGAATATTTACGTCTATATATTGCTGAGGGCAAGATCGCACTGAAGATCCAACGGGAGCATTAATTAATAATATCCTTGGTTTGGTACCCCTTTAGTATAAACAATACTTTTTGACATGAAAGTGTTAAATATTAAGGCCATAAAAAATAAATATTACGATTTCATGCGAAAAAAAATAATAATGATTTGTATTCGACTGGACCATGTAATAGATACTTTTCGACTTTTTAAATTTACTGTATAGAAGTGATACTTTTCACCTCGCTTTTCACCAAGTTCCGCGCGCTTATCTTACGCCTCGAGTATCAATAATTCGAGATGTAAGTATATAACTTCACTATCAAAATATATAACTTCATAGATATTTTCTATTAATCGACGAATTCGTTAATTTTTTTCAAAGACTTACAAGATTTTTTGTACTTTATTAGATTTTTAAAAACAGTTAATTAATAAATGCTCATACAAATACATATACATAGGTGAAGTGACGAATTTTGGATCATTTAATGCTAGTGACTTAGAGCAAATGACTTAAAATTTAACTTTTATAATAAAATCTTGAAGTTTAAGTCATCAAATGATAGGTAACTTATTAACTTATAGCTTTTAAACGAAAAAATGTGCCTCTCAAAGAATTAAGATAAGGTATCTTGTCCTCAAATTTTAAAATGTATTTGTCATAAATTACTATATGGATGTAGCAATTTTAATACAAATATTTTATTTTAGGACTTACCAGTATTTGCGTTATTTGTGGACATGGTGGTCACACAGATCACTTAGCTGTATGGTTTAAAAATGAAACTGTTTGTCCTACTGGCTGTGGATGTTGTTGCCTTCAAGAAAATATGACTCTTATGAAAATATAATATAAGTGTAAATTATAAATAAAAATTGTAAATTATGACTTACAAGTAATGTATGTAAATATTTTACGTTTGGTGATTCACATTGTAAATACTATTTGTAAATTATTAAATTATTTTTTTAGTATTTGACTTTCAGTTTTTTAAATTACTTATTATTAGTATTTGTTAGTATAAGTAAACAATACGGGAAAAACTTTAATAAATATATAATTGATTTGATTTTTTATCAAACTTATTTTATTTAAATAATATTGTATTAGGTTGAATTCTTATTACAGAGAACGTTTTCACTACACAAAAGTTTCAAAAATCCTTTTTTAACAGTTTCAAAATATTTTTACAAATGAAAAAAAAACATCATAAGTCGTAATATTTACAATGAAAAATTTTCATATTAAATCAGTATCTGTAATGGTCTGGTTTGTAAGGTCCTTCTGAAGGAATACCCAAGTACTTTGCTTGATCTGGATTAAGCTTAGTTAGTTTTACACCCAAATGATCAAGGTGCAAGGCAGCTACTTCTTCATCCAACTAGATAAGAGAGAAAAAAAAATTTATAGATAAAAATTAAGTTGAATAATAGTATATTATATTATTATACATGTGTTGATGCGTCTAGGAAGCAAACGTAAAAAATATCTCGGAGCACGTTTAATTATCACGGAGCAAAAGGTAAAGGTGATAAAAATGTGCTCTGAAAAAATTTTTATTCGCTCCCGTGGAGTGTATACTATTTTTTTATTGCTTTTTCGAGGCATGCACAATGAAAAAATAAGAAAAGCAAAAAATTTTCCATACCTTTTTGGGTAACATGTGCACACCAATGGGATAGTTTTTAGATTTAGTCCACAATTCAATTTGTGCTAAAACTTGGTTAGTGAAAGAATTGCTCATAACAAAACTAGGATGGCCTGTAGCACAACCAAGATTAACGAGTCGTCCCTCCGCGAGTACAATCAAATATCTGAAACAAATTAAATTTTTAAGTAATGCATTACATAAACTTGACCCTATTTTTACACGCTGTCAGTCAATTATTCAGACAACTTGCTTAAATTTTTTCTTAAATTTTTTTTAAATTCTAGGCTTGTTACGCGCAACGCCTAGGACTCTAAAGTACTGGATGAAAATTCTTCCGCCCTTGCATCTCTATTGCCCCACGCAATGCGCTTAAAAAACTGACCTGTCGACCGACACTCGTGCTTGATAGTATTATCTGTTACTATCATTAAGTAAATCTTAGTATTTTATTTGAAAAAATATTTAATAATTTATTTTCGATCAAAAGTTATGCGGAATGGCACTTAGCAGCAAAAAAGGATATAAAAAAATTTCAATAAATTTTTAATCTGCAATTTTATCTCACGAATACCGACTATACCGTAAATAGGACCATCATATTACAGAAAACCTAACAAACATTTTTCCGTTAGTCACCTCGATTAAGTTGGTTCATTAGTTATCAAGATATCCTTTGCACAATTTTTTTATTTAAAAATACGTAAAAATACACTTATTGTTAGTAGATGCTGAAAGTGGGATCACTAGATAATTAGCCCGGATCGACCCCAAAGAGGTTTTCAAATTCATTCTAAATAATCGAATCCCAAAAGTAGCACTTTAAGCTCTTACAAAACGTCGGCAAAAAACAGATGCGGCAAAACGAAAAAATTTCTGAAAATTTTAGTTTACCTGCCGTTACTCAAACGATAACGATCAACTTGCGGTTTTATGTTTGTTTTTTCAACAGCATTTTTTTCTAGCCAAGCCACCTGAATTTCGCAATCAAAATGACCAATATTACACACTATGGCATCGTTAGGCATATTTAAAAAGTGATCTCCAGTGATGATATCCTTACAGCCAGTTGTTGTAACAAATATTTGACCTTTCTTAGAAGCTTCTTCCATAGTTGTTACCTACTCACATAATTATATAAATGTATTATTCTATTTAGTTTAAAATAAATAAAAAATTTATACCTCATAGCCTTCCATGGCTGCTTGAAGAGCATTTATTGGATCAATTTCGGTAATTAATACTCGGCCACCTAACGATCTTAAGCTTTGAGCAGACCCTTTGCCTACATCGCCATATCCAGCTACTACACAAACTTTACCAGCTATCATGATATCTGTAGCTCTTTTGATGCCATCAACCAATGATTCTCGACATCCATAGAAATTATCAAATTTACTCTAGAAAAAGAAAACAAATTTCAATTAGTTCAATTAATTTTATAATTTAATATACTTTAGATTTAATATAAAAACTATTGTTACCTTTGTAACGCTGTCATTCACATTAATGACAGGTACTTTTAGTTTTCCTTCTTTAAACATCCTATAAACATTATGTACTCCAGTTGTTGTTTCTTCTGAAATCCCTTTACAGTCTTGCAGATATTGAGGATACTTAGTGTGTACAAGGTTAGTTAAATCTCCTCCATCATCTAGAATTAAATTAAATGGTTTTCCATCATTGAATATTAAAGTTTGCTCTATGCACCATAAATATTCTTCATCAGTTTCTCCTTTCCATGCATAAACTGGCACACCAACTTTGGCCATTGCAGCAGCTGCATGATCTTGTGTACTAAATATATTACATGAAGACCATTGTACCTTAAATTATTGTAAATAAATCATATTAATATTGAATCATAATAAAAATGTTTCCAAATTATTTCAATTTTCGTCTATCACAGTAAACAAGATTAATGTTTTAATTATAAGATCAAAAAGATTCATTTTTTAGTTATCAGAATGATTGGCAGAAATTTTTGTTCAATGTTATGCTGATAAGAAAAAGGTCATTGAAAGTTGATTGAGTATTGTTGTGAAACCTTTTTTTTGCTTTTATTTTTTAATATAATTATTCAAAAATTTAAAAATCACATATGTTTGACCTATGAGTATTTTTGATTTTTACATTAATTAACAAAAAATTTTTTTTAATTGAGAATTAAATTAAATACAATTACCTCTGCACCAAGTTCGGTTAAAGTCTCAATCAACACTGCTGTTTGTACTGTCATATGCAAACATCCAGCAATTTTTGCTCCTTTCAAAATCTTTTCTGGTCCATACTTTGCCCGAATTGCCATAAGTCCAGGCATCTCATTTTCTGCTAATGTAATTTCTTTTCTTCCCCATTCAGCTAAGGAAATATCAGCTGAAAAAATTAAAGATTTTAGTTATTGTTGATAAATAATTATAAAAATGAAATAAACATTTTTAAATGATAAATTTTATAGTTTTATAAATTTTAAATAGTATTAATACGTTTTTTTAGTCATAAGAATATAAATTATTATTTTGGAAGATTAAAATATCATAACAGTACAGATGATTAACTTACCAACTTTATAAGCAGATTTGTTCGACATGTTTTTAAACTATTAGTTTTTAAATTTAAATAAGTTATAATTTTATGCAATCAACAGTTACAATAATTATATGATTTCTAAAAGGTTGATATACACGTGCTTGCGTGCTGCAATACTCTTATACTCTTCTGGAGAGCCGGATGCCGCAAACCGGCAAACTTTTGTACCTCCTTGGGACTGTTTTCATGTAAAGTCAGCATTAGCAATCATCTTTTTATGTGAGCGACACTAGCAGTATACTTTTTTGGTATAGGTACCTATAGGTATACACATGTGTACACTGTACGTCATCTGTTGTCATTCTACATTTTAAAAATAAAAAGAAGACTATTTTGGAAGTCTAAAGGTTTCTGAATAATTTTGAGAACAAGTTTATCTTTGCATAAAGGTGAATTGAAATTTTTTATTGCTACTTAACGTTCAATAACATTTACTTAACCTAAAATAGAAAATCTTTAGATCACATCATATAAACACTTCAATACTTGCAGCAAATTAATATTAAAATAAATCAAAATTTGAAATCTCTTTTAGCAAAATGGGAGAACGAAAAGGACAAAATTTATATTACCCTCCAGATTATGATCCTAAATTTGGAGGGATAAATAAATTTCAAGGGACTCATGCCCTTCGAGAAAGGGCTAGAAAACTTCATATGGGTATCTTAATCATTCGATTTGAAATGCCATTCAATATATGGTGTGATGGATGCAACAATCATATTGGAATGGGTGTCAGGTACAATGCAGAAAAGAAAAAAATTGGAATGTATTACAGTACTCCTGTTTATCAGTTTCGAATGAAGTGTCATTTGTGTGATAATCATTTTGAAATAAAGACCGATCCAGGGGTATTTTAAAAAATTTTTAAATATACTATTTTAATTGCTCAAATAAATTAAATAAAAGTTTTTTTAATCTTACAGAATTTAAATTACGAAATAGTTAGTGGGGCTAGAAGACAAGAAAACCGTTGGGATCCTACAGATAATGGACAAGTTGTACCTGAGACAAAAGAAGTTTCTCGCAGGTTGTATGATGATGCAATGTATAAGTTAGAGCATGATTTAGAAGACAAAAAAGTTGCAAAAACAAGAGCTAACAGATTGGACAATGCTTTGGCTGTCAATGAAACATTATGGAAAGATGATTACAGTTCAAATTGTGCTCTTAGATCATCATTCAGGGTAAGCTTAAATATTTGCCTTTAGAATTATAATAATTATTATGATTTATATTATTTTGTATGAATTTTATATGTTTCAGGCCAAAAAAAATGAATTGAAAACCAAAGCTGCAATGGACAACGCTTTTTTAAAAAAAGTTGGGATTAATATAGATTTAGTAGAAGAACACGCAGATGATATAAAATTGGCTAAATTGCTATCTCAACACAAACAAAAAAGTACTAAAAACATAAATTTTGTTTTAATTATTTTTATTTCATTACATAAACACAAATCATATTGAATAATCCTTTTTTTTTTTAGGTAAAGTCAAACAATTACCATTGAAAAGACTAATTACTATTGTTGGTTCTAGAGAAAGATCAAAAAATAAACTAACTCTTATTCATAATTTAAAAAATAAAAAACTCACATTGCCCTCTACATCTACCACTAGTTCTTGTAACAATAATGAAAGTAGTAAAGAAGCCAAATCCAAAATTTCTTCGCTGGTTCACTATGACAATACAAGTTCAGAAAGTGATTAATAAAATTTCTTATCTAAACTGGGTTCCTGTATATATGTAAATAGATATAAAATAATAGTGAATTCATTTTTTTGTTATTATGAATAAAAATAATGCTGTTTAAAAAATATTGTTTTATTATTTTTTATTATTATATCATACAAATAATTACAAACTTTAGTTAAAATTTTCATATACTTGATTAATTAATAACAATGATGGTTTTGAATAATTTATTTTTTATTTCATTATAAAAATAGTAAACTATATATCACATTTACCTTAAGGAAATATTTGAGATGAAAATAATCTTTTTCTCTTCAATTTTCTTTCAAACTGAAAAGAAAATTGTGAAGATTTATACAAGATATTTGTCTTTTCAAAGGATGGATACAGAAAACTCTTTAGGGTCAACTTTCAGGGAAATTTGCTACATGAAAATTTGCTTAGGGCAATAAATAATAACTTATTATTTTCACTTAATTTTTTTTTCTAATAAATTTCTTTAAAATTTAATATTTATGTTAAATGTTAAATTAATGCTGTGCAACAGTCAATTTTTAGAATATCAACCAGAAAATTCTATTGATTTTAAGAAAAATTGATCAATAAATAATATAACACTATAAATAAATTTTTATTAGTATTACATTTTCACTAGTACGCACACTGTGCTTGGAAAGCACTGACTTAAATAACCACCATGAGTGTGACGTCCTGTCAACCAAAAGTTTGGTAGTTCAAATCTATCCCAAACAAATTTATTCTACATTTTTATAATTTTTTTTTAATATAGTCTAGTAGATAAAACCGTGCTTTACAAGATATTTTTTCAGCACAGTATGCAATTAGTGAAGATTTACTAATAAAAGTTTATTTATACTGTTGATGTTATTCATTGATTTCAATGAATTTTCATCAAGTATTGATTTTTTAAGAAAAAAAATGTTGAAATGATTACGGTAATGAGAAAAAATAGAAAAACAGATTTGCACGTAGCTGCATAAAATTTTCATAGCTTCCCTGTTTTACATGTTTTCTTTGCACAAAAAAATTAAAATGTACCTCTCTATTATAAAATTTTTTTTTACCCAGACTCCTACCTAAATCCTTATCAAGAATTAAATATCTATTAAGTGCTGACTTGTAGAAGCTGAAGCAAAAGATATTTTCTTTTTGACAACATGAATTTTTTTGTTTGACAAGCAGATGATATAACAGTGGTCATCATATACAATAGAAATTTTCTCAAAACCTTCATTTGATGAAAAAGCTTTTGGATCTATTTTGTCAGTCAATGAAACCAAACTCATGACAATATTTGCAATTCTTTCATCATTTTCTAATTCACCTCCTGACTGGAAAAATATGAAACAATGAAAAGTTTGTTTTCTACTCAAAAGTTTGTTTTAATTTTCTGCATACTTACAGTTAGAACAGCTCCATCATCTGTCAAAACAAGATAGCCAGTTTGATCTTGAATTCTATCCAAAGAGAGCATTTTCTCAAAAATATGATTTCCTCTGAAAAATATTTTATGAATCATAAAGCAAAATGGTTTTTAAAAACAAAAGTAATCATATAGTAACAATTATAAATAAAGGAAATTAAATTTTCAAGGTGAAGTTGCAATAAATACGATGCAAAAATTATTTTCTCTGTGCAAAAATGATACCTGTGATTATAACTTGAAGAATAAAATGTATTTTTTGATAAGTTTTTGCGATAAAAAATAACTTACTGAAAGAAGAATCATCAATCAGCTGATAGATACATTTAATTTTTTTTTGGTGTGGTGGCTATCTTTGTTGCTCCCACCCCCTCTCCCAGCCACCGACTTATTAGTGCTTTAGTTGGCAACATTGAGTGGCAGAATTATTTGAACTACGACTTGAATTAAATAATCATCATCATTACTATATTAAATTAATATACAGGGTTGGTCAAATATCAGAGGTTGGTTTTTTTTTATTTTTTTCTTGGATTTTTTAAACAAATGTCTATTTTTCCGATTTTTTGAAAATTTTCAAACGATTCGAAATGATTTTTTCGAATTTTTTGAAAAAACTTTTACATGAAATGTGAATGTAAGTTTTCCGTAGGTTTAAAAGGGATTGAGATAATTCTTTTACAAAAATGAGACCATACTATTACGAAAAAATCCATAAATCCTATGGTTTTGAAAACCACGATAATTGATTTTTACGCTAGCGCAATGGTTTTAGCAACTATTTGAAGTATTTTAAAGTTTTTTTTACAAGAAAAACAAATTTTATAGTTTTTCTAGCTGCAAAAATCTTTTTTTTACGCTACTCAACTAAGTTTTTTTAACTTTTCGAGATTTTTAAGCTTTTTTCACCAGTAAATACTTAAATCCTATACTTTTTTTAAGCCTTGAACATCAGTTTTCACGCTACTGAAACGAGTTTAGTAGTTTTTCGAGGGATTTTTGCTGGTTTTTATGTAGGAAAATAAATAACTTCTCAAGTTTTTTAAACCACAATATTTGATTTTTACCTAAGCGCAAAGATTTTCGCAACTATTTTATATTCGTCACTCGAAAATCGTATCGAAAAAGTAAAGTTATTTTTTCGGGCCACTATGCTTATTTAAGATCTTTCAGTAGTTTAATTTACACTCCTAACTAATACAGGCCCAAAGTCAGGAACAGCTCGTATTTACTTTTTCTCGTGATTCAAACACTTTATTTTTGATTGAAGTTATTTAACTATTTATAATTTGCTCTCCGCAGAACAATTTGCCAGGAAGCGCTACCGACTGTAGCGGCAGCAGCAGGGAAGTAGCGCTTCCCGGCCCGGAGTACGAAAAATAATATGTTTGCTAGGGCTTGCTAATACTTTCCAGTGCCCGGTGTGAAATATACTGTTAAACAATCAAAATTGAAAATATAAAATACGGATTTTTTATTTTTAGACAATAAAGATTTTCTAATAATTAGTTTTTTAGTACACTGAGAGAAGGATTTGGTTCACGCAACCAAATTTGGTTGTGTGAACCAAGATTTGGTATGTATAGATCACAGTCATGTCAAACAGTTCGCTGTTATAACCTCAAAAAATTTTTTGCGGTAATTCAGAAAATTACGAACTCACGAAAAATTTATTAAAATGATCGGCGCTATATTAAATTGAAAACGATTAGTAATTTGATTTAACTTCGTAGAGAAAAATAATTTTGTTGTTAAGAGAAAACTCATATTTAAATAAACTTAATTAATTCTTCGAAATTTATTGCTGAAATTTGAAATTAAAATACATTCTTATACATTTAACAAGAATAAAGGTAACTGATTTAATTAAGCAAATTATTACAACAATAAACAATAAAATAATACAATAATAAATAAAATTTGTTTTTAAAATAAAAAATAAAAGCTCGATTTTTACGCGTGGAGTGTGGACCAAACATTTGGTTCCCACAACCAAATTATCCGATTTCTTTTCAACCAAATATATTTGGTTCTTTGAACCAAATCCTTCTCTCAGTGTATCTCTTTTGGTTTTTCCTTGGTCCCAAAGAGTTGATAAGTTTAATTGGGACAACATATGAGAAAGAATTTAGCCAAAGAACTTTTGCCTTTTTTCATTAATTTTTAGTGATAATTATTCCAGGATCTGAAATGAACCAATAAATCAAAATGCAAGTCGTCACCCCAATTCAGAAACATGCTAACTCAAAAATCGCGCGTAAAGCGAGCTAACTCAGATTCCGTTAGATTCCTTTTGCAGTGTTTAAGTCGGTGTTAAATTTAAAAAAAAAAAAACGAATCCAACCAGAGATAGAACTTTTCCAACAAAATCCGAGTTAGCACGTTTCCGAATTGGCTCATAGTTAGCATGTTTCCGAACTGGCTGCGAGTTAGCACATTTCACGTGCGATTTCCGAGTTAGCATGTTTCTGAATTGAGGTGACGAAGTCATAGCAGACGAGGTGGCTACATTAAAAACATCAATTTTTGGCGTCTCAAAAAACTACATTTTAGTAAATAAACTGGTATTTCAACCCTGTTTATCATAATTGGAAGTGTAAAGCTTTGTTTTAAAGCTCTTGAATCGAGCTTTAAAATGAGACAGAAAATAGTTCAAAATTGGAATAGGGAAGATGAGTAAAAAAAATTATTAAGTTTAATTATCTTAATTGAGTAGTTTGTTGACATTAAAAATATTTCAAAATAGTTGGAAAAAAAATATTCAACTTTTGTATGGTTAAAATGTTTTGTAATCAGAATAACTACATCATATACCAATATAATAATGTATAAGTATATACATATGATATTTAAATATCGTGAGTAAATAGTTCATATTTAAATGATCCAAAAAATTATGAGTAGCAACAGGAGTTAACTGCAAACCGACAAACTCTTAATAGCTTGAAAGCTGCAGATAATGTCCTAAACAAAATTAGTTTTGATTGATTTTAAGAATTAAGTTTGCGATTTGCATATTTCCGGCCGTAGCATGCAGACACGATATTGAATCATTTTTGATGATATCAAATCATGAAAAACAGTATCGACAAGCCTAACAGTGATAACAAACTCATAGTGCTTTTAAAACATCAGCGTATTTCCTGCATGGAAACTTCAAACTTCCAATTTAGAAACTTACAGTTCAAAAAACGTCCAATAAATTTTTACACTTGAGTAGCCAGCATCGAATATAATAAATTCATCAGTGAGATGTGCAATAGACGTTTGGCTAAGCCTTCACAATTTTTTTTCGGTAAAAAGAAAAGCCAGGGTCAAGTATTGTAAAAAATTTATAAAGACGTTTATTAATTTGTCCGATAAAAAGATTTGTATCGAAAATATATAAGCAGTACCCTGGCAAGAGTCGCGGGCGAAGTTTAGCGTCTGAACTTTCACCCCGGACCGGGTGCTGATACACCGCGGGAGAAAGAAGCTCTTCCCACGGCGGCAGTAGTGCCGACGCGGCTTACGTGTGCACCATCAGGCACAAGAGTGTTTTAGTCATCCCCGCCGCGCGACTGCGGGGACAAAACGTTTTATTAAAATCCTGCAAGGTACGCGGCTCCGAATTTCGAATTTCCTCGTTCCCCTTCAGATATGCCATTGTAATTTTAAAATTCTCGTTGCTTTCGATGTTAATTTTTTCTCTCTTTTTTTTTTTTTTTTTTTGGCTCTTGATCTTTAATGAGCTTTTCTCACGATAAACAAACGAACCTGGCGTGAGAACGTAGTTTTATAAAGATTAATAAGAAGCTTTTAAAATTGAAATTTTTTTTTTATCATTATTTTTATTTTTATTTTTTTTTCTCATATAGCTTGTATGTATATTATAGGTAATCTTTGTACGATTTTATCAAATGAATCAAGTTTAGATCGGAAACTTATAAACATACTGCTTCATTTATATATACATACATCAATAAAATCTTTCATATGTTGACTACTATTAAAAAATAATTTAAATAAATATTAAGAAAAATTTCAAATTAAAATAAGTTTTCATAATCACATAATTCATTTTTAAACAATATTAAAAGAACTCAGATCAAATTTGTTTAGTTTTCAGTAATAGATTTATAACATTTTATTTTGGTTGATCATCAGTACTTTGACTATTTTAAAAATTTGTATAATAAAAAGAGATACAAGTTTGAGGTAAAAGCGCGAGCTTAATTGATGGTAATCGTTGCATGTGGTCCTGCGAGATGCGTACATAACACGCAAACATCATTCTTTTGATATCTTTCAATAAAGACTTCCAAAAGAAATTTCAATCTTGCTTTCACATATTAAAAAAAAAAGAGGTGATGGAAGTCTGCACTTCTTCTTCTTTTTTTTTTTATACCAAAAACTGGCTGTAAAATTATTTATTACATTGTAAAATTGCGGTAATTCACGAGAATTTATTTATCTTTCAAATTATGTAAGTGTGATGAATTAAAAAATAACTCATGGAAAGAAAATAAAATTTAAGAATACTTTTTAAAAATTTATCGAATAAACTAAATGTTTCAAAAAATGAAAAATGTCAAATTAAATGCAAACATAAAAAAACGAAATCATGTCAGCAAATGTAGAATTTTAAAAACTATCATAACACTCATAACATACATCCGAGTAGGTATTTAAAGGAAAAAAAAAATCAGCAGAGTTTTTTTCTTATGAAGTCAGACGATGAAAGTTGCATTCGGCTTGGTAACGTCGAAATTAAAGATGTATTGATTCAAGCGAGAGATGGACCGAAAAAACCTGTACCTTATTACCTCTTTGACGAGACAGGCCGTGATGACGGTTATAGTTTAATGAAACAGGATTTTTAGCATAAACGCGGGTTATTTAAAACTCCACCGCAGGGTAGGGACAAATTTAATAACAATAATAACAGCGATAATCATGCAAATCGCGAACACGTAATGACAGCTCAATTCGAACAGAAAATAAGAGTAAGAAGAAGGGAATTTATACTTATAAAGATAATGTTTAAAGTACAGGGCGATGCATAATAGGTCTGGTGGCAGCAAGAGGATGACCAAATGACCGCGCACGAGGACGCAGCAGTAACAGCGGCAACGGCAGCCGTCGACTTTCACATTCCCTGATGCCATGGCATAGCTGCAGTGAAAGAGAGATGAGCCGCGATGGTAACGATCGCTAACTACGATAATTCAGAAGAAAAGACGACAGAAGCTTTAAGAAGTTGTTGCAGATACGGAAAAACGCGGGAGGCTACCTAAATTATTGGGAAAATTCATTACATTTAAGCTGATTTTACCCAAAGGCCTGATTATTGTAATCTAATATTTCTCCGTCAAGGATATTTTAATATGTTTTCAAATCGATTTTAGAATTTCAATAGAGCTGTGTTCTTACGAATATTGTTTTGTAATGGGCCAGATCACGATCCTTGTGGAAAGCTAACCGTGTATTTTTAGATAGAATTCTGATGCATAGAAGTGGTTTTACCTCCCTGTTGTTTTTTTCATGTGACTGTCTTTAAATGAAATAAAGACGCCTCTTCAAAGTTCGTTTGACAAGTTTATTTGAACAATTTAACATTTTATTCGGCTATTTTTACCATACGCTACTATGTACGTATTTCTGAAGTCAATTTTTAAATTTATTACGCAGATATCACTTATAAAATTCAGCTGATAAACGTTTCTTAATATGTCCAAAGAGTACTGTAATAAGTATTAAATTTTAAGTTTTTGTTCCCTTGCCTATCAAAAAACTTCGTGGTAGGAAAGATGTTAAGCAATATAAATATTATTGTTAAAAAAAAAAAAACCACTACTTTAAAAAAGTTTAAAATCAATTCTGTGGTGAAAATTGTCTCTTTGAAATTATACCTACTGTGTACAGCAAAGATTACGCGCAGTGAAATTGAAAAAAGAAATACAAGCTGGGTGTGATATATCGTCGTGCGTTGATAGACAAGGAGTAACAGCTCAAAAAATATGAAAATTAAAAGAAAACCGCGCGGGTAAAATAGCGGAATCCCGCAAAATAAAGTGCGTTTGTCTTTGGCACGCTGCTGGAGTCGCAGAAAGCGTAGATTTCGGCGCGACGTAATCGCACGTGCGGCGATGGGATTTTTCCGGCTGCAAAGGACGATTATCCGTAATTATGCAAGTGTCTCTCTAAATAATTGACTGTCGCAACAACACACGCACTGCGGCCGCAGATAAGAGCCGCCGCTGGATTCGCGGTTTTTCCTGCACGACCGACCATTTCTCCTCTCTTTCTTGATTGTTCGACGGCCTCCGAAAAACTGTTAGACTTTCTCGGGGATACCTATAACCTCTCATTGCGCAATGGGATCCATTCGCGTATGCAGATTCCTCTTAAAATTTGCTTCTATACTGCAGCTTGTTTGTTTTCTAACGCGCGTCCTCGCGTCCACTCACGTACGGAACCTTCGAAGGTTATGAAGATATTTTCTCTTTTTCTTTCTTTTTAGTGCAAGACAATGAAATTCAAATGTAACAATTCTTCACTCTTGTCATCGCGAATCGTTTCAAAATAGATCAGTCATAGTCAACTAGCTACAATCATGTCAAATTATATAAGCAGATATCAATCGAATCACAGATACAAAATGTATCGTTTGCAAAATCGAATCAATGTAAATTCAACTAAACTGAATTTTATTTATTTATTCAGGTGAGTTTGCTGTGATTCAATACCAAATACTCCACTTCCTAATGGGAAAATCAAGTTGAGCTTGACGTGCACAGAAACTGTCTAATCAAAGCTAACTTACGAACCAATAACATGGAAAACCCATGATTTTTTATGCATATCGAATTATCATACGATTTGAAATTCAAAGTAAAAAGGAAGTTGTAAGATCGTAGAAAAAAAAAGGTCAGCTAATAGCTAATATAACCCGATTGCGAATCAAAGAGGAGTTTTCCCGTCTGCAGAATACCGAGGGGATGATGATGAGTTACGGTAATAGTTCAATCGCTTACGCTCCATGGCTCTCCCGATGCAGTTCAAAAAGTGAAAGCTCGCTGGTCAGCTAGCCGCCGAAGAATCGCGTTATCTAAATCTCGAGCTCGCAACAGCAATGGGGTAGCTACCGACTTATCGCCCATAACTCATAATTTACCAGAAGAATTTCTTAAAACTCGTTGAAAAAAAGGGCTTACGCGTTTGTATTTCCTGATCTTTATAAAAAACACGCGTCATTACGCAAGTGATCAACGAATGACAGAAAGAAAAGAAAGAATTAATAATACGGCGAGGATGCATCCGCGGGATGGAAAATTTATGTCCGCGAATTTTTCAAAGATCCACGTACGAGCAGCGGTATCCCGACTCTCGCACGCTGTGAGAAATCAGATTACGTATCTAAAGTGCGCTTTAATATATTACCGCATGATTTGCGACCCAGCAACTTCATTTACTGGTTTGCGTCTTCATTTCGTCGTTGTTCTCTTTTTTCCCATGAGTAATGCTTGGTCCGAATGGAAATATTTTCCGAGTCTTCATAACCAAGTGGACCCAAAAAAATTTCTTAACAAAAAACTTTTAAAATTTTCTGCTGGGGCTTTATGGAGGTAAGGATATCGAACTCGAATATCGAAATTTTTTTTATTTTTCTCCATAGGTGATAATGGTAAAAAAAAAGAAAAATTTCGAGATTCGAGTTCGATACCTGTTACCTCCATAAGGCCCCTGGATGTCTGTGTCTTTATTTTTGTTCAAATAATGGTAATAATAAAAAATAAAAAAATAAAACAAACAGCCAATCAAACAAAAGAAAAGAAAAAACTCGTTTAACGCCCTATAATAGTATCGTGGTCGTGAAGTGATGCAACAATTCGAGACACTTTCTCGTAATGACTTTATCGCATCCGACTCACTTAATTTACTTTCTTTTAAATTGATCTCGTTACTCTAAGATTACATCAAATTTACATCGCTGCTTTTTATTAGTGTTATTAGTGTAAATTTTACATGCCAAGTCTTTTAAAAATTTTCATTTTCTAAAAAGAAATAATGACTAGCAGCACTGACTTATTTTTTATAAACTTTTTCTTTTACGCTAAAATTTTCATTTGACAAAATCATAGAACAATTTTTATAGCCGCTTGGGGGTCGACCGTCTGATTGCTCATTTACTCGCTGCATCTTCGATAAAGAAACATATATAATGTGAAAAAACCAGAAACTTAATAAACAGGGGTGAATAAATGCAAATTTTTCAAAAAATTCAAAAGTATCAATAAACTTATGTATTCCATGACCGGGTGAAATTCGTTTTGAGTACTCGAAAAAATTTTAAACAAAGGAGGTATAGATCAAAGATACGGGATTATGCGCATATTCAGTGAAGATTATGCAAAGTTGTAACTTGTTGAAAAAATTAAATTTTAATCCTGCACCTCTTGGCAAATCTAGGAAGAAATAAAAAGTCGTATTGCTGTTAGTTTATTATGTTTATAAAAATGTTACTAGGAGCGATAGCGTGATGAGAAAATCGTACATAAAGATCAAGAGCAGGTGAAAATAAGTGATGCGTCTGACCGAGTTTCCATGGACTAGTTGAGCTGCTCTATAATGCATAATTCGGTGATGCAACTTTATACTTACCAGCAGCAGACGATGCGCGAATTATCTGCATCCGCTATCTTTATATACTGCGATTTTACTTTTTACAATATACCTCCTGAGCCCACTTACGTAACTCGGATTGACTTTTATATTAATTACTTTGCGTACACCCTTTTCTAACTTCTTTGATTGATTACATTGCACAAAAGTTTGGCTTCTATAATCATTATACCTAATCGCGCCAGACCAATGAGACTTTCTCAATAAAATCATTTGAACTCTGTTCAGACTATTTTATTCATTGGAATGAATTTCATAAGGCTGAATGCAGCTAAAAAAAAAAAAAAAAAAATTGGTTAATTATGAAGCGTAGCAAAAAACAATATTATTTATTTTTCAAAGTAGGGGTTGCGCAATATTTTCGTCGAGGAAATTTTTAGCTCGTCGATCAAAATAAATGGCCTCGCATTAGATTCGATAAATTTGTGCTTTGGAGCCTTCTTGGTTCTCACCATTGCGAAACCAGATGGTCAAGTATGCGCGTGCAGGATGCAATGAAAATAAGAAAAAAAAGGCGGCTCATATTAATTGGATATAATTTATTTACATAAGTCCACTTACCAAGCACCAACATCTCAATCTCGAGCATTAAGATGAAGCGAGCGATTTTAGGAGAGCTTATCTACGCGAATTTTCGATACCGTAAATTTAATTTAGCATCGTGTGAACGCATCGGGTGGTGTATTAATTTTCAACGAGTTTTCCGCGTTCTACTCCATAAATGGGGGATCTGAGAAGGTCATGAAAATATTCTCGAAAACTTATGTAACTTAAGAGTGTAGATTGTTTGGGGACGTGTAGTCGCATCTAATTAAGATACATACTCTGCCAGCAACAAAAGTCCGGTCACGTTCTTCAGTGACGATTAGTTACTTCTCACCACGTGTGAGTATACCTTTCTCACGTAATTTTGAACTTGCATATCGTCTATTTGTTACAGTTTAGTTCGAATCAACATTTTAGATGTCAACTTATTTTTTCATAAATAAACTAAATAAATTTTTCATAAATAACATAAATATTGTAAGCCAGTTAATTTTGACTATTTTTTCTAGTTAATAAAAAAAATTTATTTAGGAATAATTATTTGGTTAAGAAATTAGCGAAGTTAGAAGAAAAAATTTTTCTTGAATTATTATAAGTAAAAAATAAATAAATAAATAATCAGAATGATTATATTAAATTAACTCTTATAAAAATATTGATTAATTAAAAAATTAAATCGCTATAAAGACGTAAAAAAAGGCATGAGAGATTATGAATTATCGAATGTGTGTTTATGTGACGAACTAAAACTTTTCTGGGTTACCCAGTTATTTTGAAGTTTTTAATAGTGTGTTTATAATTTGCATTAACGGCGATCGACGAACTTGCCAAAACAGTCAAATTTAAAATTGATCAATCGAGTTAATTTGATTCCGATGAACTCTGAGGGAAAACGACTAAATGCTAATTTTACTTTCACCAAATACGGACTGGGACCGAACGAATTGTAATTCACAATTAAAGTACAAGAATGTTCTCGCCGTATGATAATTAGTTCTACAATCCATTAACAAGCTTTTTTGCTAGAAACTTCAATGTATAAAATATTTTTGCACTGTTTATATTTTATTCCTCACACTTTTTTTTGTTGTATTTGCTAATTTTAATTTATATTGGATGATTTAAGTTATTCTTTATTTTTCTCGAAAAATTTAATAAACTAACTTATAACAGTTAGCAACATATTAAAATTTGTAAATAAAAATAATAAATTTTTAAGACCTGATTTGATTCTTGTTCGTGATGAAAAATTGTTGGGTTGATTTTTTCCTGAATCGAGCATTAAAAACAAAATTCTCTCTTTTCAAAAATATTCCTGATTACTTTATTAAAAATGATCAAATTGATCAGTAACTTATCCGATTAAGAAAATTTATCAAAATATTGATCGAATCTTATTTTGATAAACTCGGAATAAATCTTTGAGATATTTAAAAATTATTGAAATCAGTCACGAAATTTAAATAATCAGGTTCATCAAACTTGATCGGTGGAAATAAATCGGGTAAAAATTTCACTCTCTTATACGTGTCTCATAAAAAAAAAAAAAGAAAAAAAAATTTCCTCTTTTTGCTGCTTCCCCTTCCCCACCCTTTGAAAAAAAAAAAATAATAAAAGAAGAAAAAAATGCACTTATTCGAAAGTGGTGAGTCATGATTAACAATGCACCTTCTTGCTCTCGTCGCAATAAAAATCGATTAACAACAGAGCAGAAGAGCGACCACATCCTCGTATCCGTATTCGACCTGTTGACCTAGATTCACGAATTTGCCAGCTCCTCCTTCTTTTGATAAATCACAACCCCGAAAGAAGAAAAAAAAACATAATTTTTGGTGAAAGGTGTTGGCCCAAACGTACGCACTAAAACATCCTCGAGATCGGTCCGAATTTTATAGGAGATAACTTCCGGGGTTTACGGTTGATTATTTGTCGAAAAGACGAAAAATAAGACGCGCGCTGTAACCTGTCGACTCGGTGTTTCGCGCGTGTAGCGGTGGTATTTAACAAAAAATGAAAGGAAATAGCGTGTGCATGCATAGACAGTACAGACGCGGCGGCCTCCAACCGGTATCGCTATTCCGTCCTCGGCGAAAGTGCACATCTGCTAGGGTCAATGGCAGCCAGCCTGCATCTCATCGGTTTGTTTACGCGCGCAACACCGTCGGACTATTCTTTTTTTTTTTTCTTTTTTTTTGCACCTTACCTGCGTGAGTGATTTTAAATTCAAGTCCTAAATCTTGTTACGAGCGAGTATATTTCAATCAACCACGGGGTTTCTCATCGGATCGTTTAAGCTTGCGTTTCATCTTTTTTCAGTCTTTTTGATTAAAATCTTCTGCCGGGTTACGAGCCACGATTTGATCGATTTAAAAATCATCGGTTACGTGAGGCATTATTAAAAGTCATTAGGCTTATAATTTCCTTGTGATTAGACGTCAAAATTAAATTAAAGTTTCGAGTGACTACTATCGTGCGCCGTGATTTTAATGAGCTGATGCATTATACTTGGGGCTTTTTATTAAATTCTTGCGCTTAATTAGATTTTAGCTAAGAATTTTTTATTGATGCCATAAAGAAAAAAAACCAAATAGATAATTTTCTTTTTTATTTACAAAGCTCACGCTGGTTAAACAGCAGGTTTTATTTTAAAATTCTTTATCAAAATTAATTTTATACTTAATTCGTAAGATGCAGTACATAATCTTTTTTTCTGTTTTAAATTTCATTTTTTTTTTTTTGTTAATCAAAGCAGCGCTCATGACTGATTTAAAAATTGGCTTGAGGTCAACAAAATTTGATTATGGAATCGCTTTCGAGGCGAAACTGTGATTATTATTTCAAAACAAGATCCATTAAGAGATCTCTAAATAATTCTAAAAGTTTATTTTGAATATTTTTTTAATTAATAAATTTAATCGATTTCAACATGACGTGAAAAATGACATTTAAAAACTTGTTAAGCTGATCATTAGGTAGTTGCTTGAAGTAAGTTTAATTATAGCCTCAGCAAAATGTTAATCATTAACTATTTTCATTTGGAAAATAAAAAGAAAAGAAGGAAGGAATGGTTTTTGAAAATGTTAGTGGAACCAGTGATTTCTCTGATTCCCACAAAAGGCATTAATCATTGGCGGTGGTGGTGGCGATTCAAAGCGATTGTGTTGGGTCCCGGCAGCGGTCCCGGCAGCATCACCCACACGATAGTTTTATAATCGTTCGCCGGAGACACAGGCTGCAGTCAGACTTATAATAGGAGGAGGAAGAAAGTACCTTATACCAACCCATACAACCGGGGGAATTTTCACCTATGCCAGCCAGAGAAAGCCCATACGCCTGTGTGTCTGTGTAACCTCATCTCCTCTCTCTTTCCTCTGTACCGGGATTCCCTCATTTTTTTCATTTTTTTTTTTTTTCTCTCAAACCCCGAGTGTAAGGTTCCTCTTTGTGAGCTCTGATGACATTTCACGAATCTTACGTACCTTTCCTTAGATTTCAGCTACTTTTAGAAGATTATGCTTAGAATAACAATGTCGTTGTAATAACAATAACCTTTTTTATACCCAAGATCTTGGTAACACTAAACCGAATAAACTGATTTTCTTCTACCTAGCGCGAGGAAAATTTAAAATTTTTAACTATTGCGCAATCAATCTTGCAATTTACGAAGATTTGGTGAAAAATTAACAATATGATCGTCAATGTTGCTTACAATAAATATGCAAGTTATGCTATGTTGACCCGTGATTGATGATGCGAATTTTCTTGAAGCCAGAAAGGCCGTTGGTGGATTTAATAGAGTTTGCTTCAAATATCAGCGGTAAGGCTTCAAGTTTAGCTTGATTGATAACTAACTAATATTTGATCAAGAGTCAATCAGTCTCACCTTATTTCATAGAGATTCAAACGAGCGAATCATCAGAATATCTGATTGATGTTTAATTAATACTTCTTGAACGACTTTACGATGAAGTTGATTTACAAATTAATCTTCATTCGAGTCTTATACTTTCGATTGGAAGATTTTTTTTTTTTACTCACCAATCAGATGAATTTATTTTGGAAGCAGCGCTATAAAACCTGGGTTATTAATTTTAATAAACGTTCTTTTCAGGTCGTTACCTCACTCTTCTCTTTTTTATATTTTTTCTCTTTTTTTTTCGTTTAAAAGTCAGACTAGAGGATTTGTGAGATCGTAAAAAACTAAAACGAAATCACATCAGCCGCTATGTCTTGGTATACGAAAGAGGCATTATAATGAATTACCGTGGAACAGAAAGTATTTATACATCTCATAATGAAGATTCGACGTTTTACAAGAGTGTAAAAAACAGTTTAATTGTCTTGCATCACACTTACCTTTAGTGCTACGATTATAATTATTTTTATTGTTATTATTATTGTTGTTGTTGTTTTTTTTGTTTCCCGTAATTTAAATAGTAAAACCAGATGTTCGTTGCCGTAAGGCGTTCAAAAACTTAATTACTCGTGTGCTCGTGAAGGTGTACGAAAATATTGCACAAAGAGTCATCAACTCGTTTATAATTACGTCAATAGTGGTACGCAGATTTCAAGCATCTCAAAAATTACGTAACAAAATTATTTGGAGAAAAAAAAAATAATAATAATAAATAAAAAAGAAAAGCTAAAACCGTCAAAATTAATATTACGGTGCGCGCGCGCGAGTATAAATAACAAAATTTACTCGGCCCGCCGGGACATTTATGAAGCCTCGCAAATTAATACCGCTGATTGAGCAGATTAATCAAGACGACGCGGTTACCCTGGCAATAATTCAAATTAACAAAAGATTCGCGGGTAAATGAGTGATTGGATTTAAAATTACGTAAATTAAACTCGATAGCTTCCGTTCCGATACTCTGAAATGTAATACCGAATGGCTAATGCGTATCACCAATCTAGCAACGTACCATCGTGCAATTGCACAACCAGCTGATCGCGCGCATAGCTTTTTGTTAAATCGTTTTTTACCTCCTCCCGTTGATTGATATATTTATATGCGTGCAACTTTTGTTTGCTTTAAAACTTGGTGAAAATCAATAAAATACCGATAGACCCGGGGTAAAACGTGTTATTGGCTCGGCGATTTAATCTTTTTAAATAATGACGAAAATAAATTTTCAGCCAAGTCATTTTTTCCCTTCCTTCCATGCGTCTTTTTCCTCTTCTTTCAAAATTATTACCAATTGCACCGACGCGGCCGCGGATACTTTTATCAGTTATATAAAATATATACGATCTTATAAAGTGAACCTAATAAGCCTTACGTAATTTCAGTTTTTGATAAAGGAAAAATTTGTATAAATTGTTTACGCACCGTACATAGGAGAGCTTAAATTAAATCGGGTAAAATATTACGATGATCGAGAAACCTTTTGAAATAGTTAATGAAAAATACATTTTGATTAGCGGGCTTGATCGAATCATTATAATGTCCATTATATAAAATCGCATTTATGCACGTGACATTGTGTATCGGTAGGAGGATCATTATCCTATTAATTGGCCCTAGCTCAAAATTCATTAACACGTTATTCATTATAATCGTTTGTGCCGGCATTATCTTGAACAAAGATTTTGAAGGCTATTTTGCGGATTAGCTTCCCGGGTCAAAGATCGATCTTCCTTTTGCTTCAACGACCAAAAACGTCCCAGAACGTCTTGGAGAAATCACGATCCCTCCTTTAACATCCAATCTTCTAGTCATAAAATTAAAATTTTGATTATTAAAAATTTGCTCTCGTGCGTTAAACACTTTAAATCCTCCCCCGCGCTGCTTTTGAGAAACTTCAAGCGGTTTAAAAGCGGTGATAATTGACGATGCGGATTTCGCAAGGTTGAATCTCAAGGATGAGCGAGATGCGTGGACTCTCTGAAGGCGGGGAAAGTGACGCTTTGTGTGTGTATACTATTTATGCTACTGGCTACTTTTCTTTTTTCATTTTCTTTCCTTTGTACTATAACGGTGCTTCATCGACGTGCCTGGTCGCGTAGTCTTCATCAATCTTTGAGTACTTGTTGGTGTTGTTGTTGTTGTTATTATTATTTGTTTACTTTACTTGTCATCGCTAAATCATCCGCAAATAAACGGAGTTTCTCGCTGTATGCAATTTATGCACTTGTGGAAAATTTATTCATCATATTTATTCAAAACCTGAGAATCTACGTAAACCACCAATTTTGGTAATTATACAAACCAAAAAAATTCATCCATAAGTTATAATACTTCATTGAAATAGTTTTTAAAAAATGAGAATTTACTCAACTCTCAATTTGATGTAATAAATAAGTATAAAAACTATTATATCATGAAATATGAATTTTAATGGTTTCAAGCAAATCTTTTTTATTTTTTATTTTTATTTTTTACTTTTACTAAAAAAAAACCTTGAAATTCAAAACTAGAAAGCGAAGATAATCAAAAGGCCTATTTGAGTAGCATACCGTTGCAAAAGATGGTTAAAACGAAGTTTAGCGCCTGGTTTCGAAGCCGCTGCTCATGGGAAATTAGACCAACAAAACACAAAACAGAGGGCCGTAAAGCCTAAAGCCGGGGCGCGCAGTGCACTGCGGCGTCCTCGTAAATTAGTTGCGCGCTTCGGGTTACCTCACACTTTCAACTATTCGATTTGCATTTTTTTTTTTTTCTTTTATTCTTCTTTTGGTACAATAATAAAACCACCGGGCGTCGTTTATGGTGCAAAAGGTTTTTTTACGAGTTTTTCCTTTGTTTGCTAATGCCAAATTTTTCCCCCTCCGAAGTTGAAAAATTAGGCGCCGCCGTCATAATCCTCGCGCGTCGCGGTGCGCTAGCAAGTGTGATAAATCACTTTCTTCTGTAAAGGATCCATTATATTTTAACGAGTAATGCTCGTTCCTACGCAATGAAAGTTACCTTTTTTTTTTTTTTAAAGGATGACGCCTCGAATTTGATCATCGAGACTTGCGCAATGTTTTTAAAAGTGAGAGGATGCGATGTATTTTTGGCGATGCCTAGTTATTAAATAAAAATATCGTCCTCCAATTTTAAAAACCTCAATTTCATAATACTCAAGCAAAAAAAGAAAAAAAGAAGAGTTCCTGATGGCACTTTATAATTAAAAAGAATAATGACCCGAAAATTCATAAGCTTTGATTTCCAATGACTCCGCGGGTTTAATTTTCTGTTGCGTGAGATGTAATGGAGGATGTACTGTTTTCCTCTCTTTTCACGATACATTACCTGCAGGAAAAAGTTCCAAAAGATGATAAGAATAATTTTACAAAAAAGAATGGAGGAAAAAAAAAGAAAGTGTGAACTCGGTGCAGTATCATTCGCGTTAATTGCTCTGAAAAGAGGAGGAGGAAAAAAAAAGAAGAATTTATTTCATGATTGTTGATGCCTCAAAGGTGTATTATGCGGAGCAGTAAAAGTTCGTTGCCGAATACACACCTGTGTGCAGAAGCAGGATAAACATCGGACAGCTATTGTAAGTACTATATATGTATATAAAGTACTCGCGGTCAGCGCTAAGAAAGATATCATCTAGAAAGGCGTCGTTATGAGCCTTTTGTAATGGCTTCTCCCGCGTGGTAATGTTAATAGCATCGTCGAATAATTCATGAGTTCTATATTCAAATCTCAGCCTTCCTTCTTCTGTATGTGATTTTATTTGAAGAGCGTTTTTTTTCGACTCTGCACAACCGTAATTGTAATCGTTTGAACGTTCAATATTAAACATCAGCGATAAATAATTTTCAAAGATTATTGTACAGCTCGTAAAAGGCTGAGGTAAGTAAATGTAAGGTTAATCTGAACGAGATACTGATTACTCAATGCATTGGACGGATGCAAGCGCGTAATCAGATTTGATTCAGATCTGAAATCTTTTTTAAATTGTGCACATACCGCGTACTTAGGCGACCGTAAATCTTTTTTAAATCGCCCAGTGTTTAAAAAAATAATTCACGAATTTTTGTTGGATTTATAAACAAATAAGTTGATAATTGCGTTATAAAGAAATCATTATTTAACTGAAAAATTAAAAAAAAAAAGAAATGAGCCAACGTAATCCGAGTTGAGGACATACATTACCAGAGCTTTACGCAAATTATGAAAAGGATTTAATTAAGTGTCACACAAATCATCAAATCAACAATTTTTTCTTTTTTTTTTTTTAATTAAATTTTTTTTTTCTTTTTAACTTTGATTTAAATTTAAATTTCACTTAACGAGAAAATAAAAAGATTTCTTCATTAAGTACATTTGAGAACGAGTATATCATGTGAAAGGAAGTTAATTGTAGCAAATTATTAAGTCAAGTGTGAGAGTATAATTATTCGCTTAATTCGCGTCATCTCAAAGTGCTTCGGAATGAGACTTTGTAATTCAGTTGATGTGTCGCGTGTCGGATCTGATTTTCGAACGAATTATTCAACCTGCTCCTGTTTTGAGCTTTTATCTCCTTCCCACATCTTCGCAGCAGCTCTTAGGTGATTAATTTACTTCTGCGCTGCAGAGATAATCTTCTCTTCAAAGTTAATTAATTTTTTTTCTTTCTTTTCTGTACTGCAGTTTCAATAAAAGTTAATAAAGTTCATGTACATGGATAACTTTATCTGAGGTATTCACAAATTACGATTTTTTTTTTTTCCACGAGAAGGAAAAAAATTCTTCCAAACTTTCAAACACACCACGTCGTCCTCAATACCCAACTGTACAAATAATAATTATAGTAATTTTAAAAATTATGGGTTTTTAATGCCAAGTTAAAGTTTAAATTATTATCTTGGATTTTCAAAAGCTACCCATACATAATGACCTCACTAATGATAAAAATTACCCCCATTTAAGAGATTTATTGTTTTCGCGAAAAGTCCTCTCATAAGTTTTTCCCTCGTAAAAGTGGCTAAAATTATTAATTCTAATGTTTTAGTTGCCACTTTTTGTGCTTAACGTTTAAGACCATTTTAAACGATTTTTACTTAAAAATTTCAAAAATCACGCAAAATGAATAAAAAAGTAAAAATGGAATTTTCATTGAACTAAACTTCAGTCAACAATGCAAAATTCTTAATTTTCAAAAAGCCACTTGTAATAATTTTTTCGGGGACCATGTTTCACTAAAAAATATCTTTGTAACTTTTTTTTCAAGCGACATTATTCAATACTTTTTCTTTGGATATGTTAGTTGTAAAAAATAAAAAAATAAAAAATTAAAAACTTTAGAATTAAATTATTTCGTCTTGTAATTTTCTTGGGCTACAGAAAAAAAATTCACGGATGGAATCAAAGATAAACTTTAAAGAAAATCGAATTTTCCCAAAGTACAGCTTTGCAGGGTACAAGAAAATGGTTGCTCTCGCGCAAATATGTATTATTACATAAACACACAGCGTTTTAAAACCTGACGAAAAATGATAAATATCTGCTGAAAGTTTAAAATACATAATATAAGGATGACGCAAAATTACCCACAAATGTAAGATCAGATTAGATAATTTATCATATAAACGTGGAGGACGAGTCGCGCAGAAATTTAAGGAGATCAGCGCAGGACGATAAAAATACTTGCGATTGCACAAAAAAGGAAGGAAGCACGAAAAAATCAAAAAAAAACTTTCCCTAGTTCCACCCTAAGTACAGTACCCGGACCCGAATAAATATAGGTGTCTCGAAAAAGCTTCGATGATTGGGAATTACGTAAAAATTTGCGAGATCATTTTGGTCGGCCAAAATTTTTTGGGCCAATTGTCAACTGGGCATTAATAAGGACGCTTTCTCTAATTTTTTCGTTCATTTTTTCCTTAACCTCCTTATTTTTTAAATTATGTGCTTTGGACGATTGATTTATAATAGGAATTTTTCGGTCCTGCAAGTTTAAATTTCTCTCTGTCCTTTCACGATAATTATTATCATTATCTCGTGTTATTTATAAATAATTACTCTGGGTTTTTTTTTTTTTTTTTTTTTTTTTAATTTATTTTTAAATTTAACAAATCATCATGTAACGTAATGATTAGTTGTGTTATCCCAGGAAGTATTCTCAATTTTATCGTTATGCAGAAAATTGTTTCAATTAAAAAAAAAAAGGATTTATACGTATGTATTTGCCATAACATGATTTCGTTTCTCACAGTCGTAAAAGTTCGTGCATATTTATATTGGTCCAGCGAAGAGATGGCACTTTCTAATTTGATGGAAAATTTATAACTAAATTAACTAAGACTTTTCAAACGAGCTCTTATATTTAGATTCTATACCAAAAAAACATTTGTGAATTTCGTTGCAAAACTGCAGTTATCAATAGCGCGCAGCCATGGTCATTTCGTAATAACGCTTCTCTCATGGTCCATCTGACATCCAAGAGCACCTTATTATTACCGATCGTAATGAAGCGTGGATAAATTTACGTAATAGTTAAAAAAAAAAGAATGAGCGAATTAAAAAAAAAAAAAATTAAAATATTGACTTTCGCAGTTGGCACAGCGGTGATAATCGGTAGCAAGCGAGGTGCTATGACTCGTCACCCGCACGCGCGAACACAATACTTTCCTTTTTTAACAAGTCTTCCCCAAGGTGCTGCATGTCATTTGTCCGTTTCCGCGTTTAAATATTGAATCCTTTTTACGACCGCAAATATTTAACCAAATTACCTCCTTTGTCACCGATAATCGACTCTTTAAGAAAGCCAAACAATGCTTAATAACCTTACAGACTCGCGGTGGTTCAACTATAAACTCGCGTACGTGCGGCTTCTCTAACGACGCGTTATCATTTTGAGCGAAAGTCCCCCGCATTTGCATTTTTTAAGGCGACCAAAAAATTAATGAATTTACGGGATGTTTTTGGTTCTTAAAATCGCAATTCGTTAATTGGACCAGCCAACTTTGATTTGAAAACGCATTCGAGTTGCATACCCGCAATTTCGCAACGAGTTTACAAGCGCTCGAATATGAATTTTTTCGTAATACAATAAAAACAAAACAGCGTTTTCCATTTGCAAAAAAAAAAATAAAATAAAAACTCATCCCGTGGGAGGATAATTTTGAGAAGGGAGAAAATTTCTACACTCCGCTGCAGCAGTCTGGAATAATCATAAAAGTATATTACAGCGATTTTCACTTAATGCTGTGGTGGTGGCGTTTGCGGTGCAACTCTTATACAGCCGCGTACGCATAAACAAACCCCGGTCCCGAAAAATTCTAAAACTTCCTGGGAGCAATACGGACCTTTGAATAAAGTGTTAAAAAAGTAATCTTGTGTTACATAAAATAACACTGGCTTTTACTTTCGATCTCGACGAGTTGGAATATTAATAACGGAGCGATGTAAGGATTTGAATGAAAAAAAAAGGCTTTTCTTTTCCCCATTACTTATTTGAGTTTTGTTATTCTTCTACTTTGTACATTGACACGTGCGGCGTAAGTAGCGTTTAAAAACACGAGCTTTCTCTGTCGATTTAAAACTGTCAAAAAGCGCGTCACTTGAGCCAGGGGGCAATTAGAAAAGACATAATTTCTTCAAAGAGCTCGAGTCACAAGAGAGCTTGAACGAGAAAGGTTTTATGAAAGTGCTTGTATGTCGATCGTGATCCGAGCGATCTTCACAACAATCGCCTTATTAGTTTCGAGCGATCGAAATATTTTAAATTAACGCACTGAAACTTTATAAAAACTGCTAAATACTATCAAATCAAAATATTGAATAAATTCATCGTTCAGAATTTTACGGCCATTCGTTTAATAATAAAGAGTATCTTTAGAAATAAAATTGATCGTTTTATTATTATATTGATATGACCACGAAACATTCAACTGGAGTTTAAGGCGAAGTCAAAAGTCATTTTAACAAAAAATTGAAGATTCAGTAAAATTAAAAATGAAAATGAAAAAAGGGCTCTGTAGCGCCTAAGCTACTACCTTCAACTGTATTTTAAGCGTATAATCCTATCAAAATTGGATCAAAATTAGCGTCAGAATACGGGAAAAACTTCCAAAAGATTCAAAATATATAAATATATAGCAAATGCTATTAAGGTACAAAAATTTACAAAATTGTTTCCCATATTCTGACATTAATTTCGATCCGATTTTGATGGGATTAGGCTTAAAATATAGTTGAAGGTAGTAGCTTAGGCGCTACAGAGCCCTTTTTTTATCTTCGTTTTAGTTTAATTTTAAATGATTTTTTTCGCAAATTATGCAACTCCTCTTATGACTTCGCCTCAATACTTACCACCCAATAACATTTTGGTTCAAAATCTCTTGGCGTCA
Source organism: Encarsia formosa (assembly GCA_038277355.1). NCBI lineage: Eukaryota > Metazoa > Arthropoda > Insecta > Hymenoptera > Aphelinidae > Encarsia > Encarsia formosa. The sequence continues at coordinate 17,418,033 of CM076185.1, forward strand.
AAGAAATCTGTAACAATCACAAACAAATCTCATTCAGTAAATGGCTCAATAAATTTCAAAGCACAAACACGGTAATAGAAAAAGTTGATATACCTTGTGCAGAACCGTTACAATAGGTGCGCATCCGCAGAGAGGACCGAGCGTCGACTACGTAAGTACGCAACGGGAGGCGGGGAAAAAGGAAGAGATTCGGTATAAAAATATTCGGGTCAAATGGCACTCTCCCATCCCCGCTTCCCCCCGTTTCGCAACCCATTAAGGGGGATGTTGCTGCACGCGTCCTCCTCGTCCTTGTCTTTCCCCTCCCCCCTCTTTTTTTTAGTCTTCGAAGTCATCGATTCCTCTCCTCGACCTTTGTTCTTCGTGTCTCGATACATTAATTTGCACTTTCTAAAAGTCACGAGCGCGTGTATAATCGAAAGTGATGGATCGATGCGCTCGAAGGATAATAAAATTTGATAATAATACCTAGATCATCGTTTACCTACCCATAGCTTTGCGTTGTTGTTGTTGTTATTATCATCCGCGTCGGTCAACCCTCCTGATTATCCGATGAGTTACATAATTTCAATGGGGCCCATTATACCCCATATAATTACATAAATTAAAAGGGTAAAAAAGAAGAATTTTTCAAGTTCTTGATAAAAAATGGTTGATCGAGTTGATTGTATACGGACATAGTAGGTTCAAACGCGTTTGGAGAAAGAGAGAGGAAAAATGAAAGATGAAACTGGACCTGTGGGTGGGGGAGCTGAAGGAGTCGAAATTTGATGATAGAGAGCGAGCGAGGAGGAGAGAGGAAGCTGCCGGTGTCTGCCGGGGGGATTTGCAATAGAGGTGATGGGTCGACGAAGCCGACGCCGCTGCCGCCGCCGACGCCGCGAGTGGGGCCAGCTGAGAGAAGGAGGTATAAAAGGGGTCTCCAGGACAACTACGGAGCATCAGTCCTCAGAATCACACACAGACGGAGGAGACCAGCATTAAGTACAAGACCATGAGGGCCTTCCTGGTAAGTCCATCTTCCCATCTTCCTCGACCTCTATCCCCCATTCCTGAAAAAGTGCAGATTTAAGATAAAAGTGCCGATTACAGATCTTGGCGCTCGCCACTGTAGCGCTCGCGCGGCCCGAGGCCGGCTACAATTATCAGCAGCCCGGAGGTGGCGGTGGCGGCGGCGGCGGCGGCGGAGGTGGTCTGCCGAGTGGTAGCTACGGTGCACCAGGTGGTGGAAGTGGTGGATTCGGTGGTTTCGGCGGAGGCGGCTCGGGTGGCTTCGGCGGAGGAAGCTCGGGCGGCTTCAGCGGCAGCAGTAGCTTCGGCGGAGGCGGAGGCGGATTCGGAGGTGGTGGATCCGGCGGTGGCTACTCGGGAGGGGGAGGCGGAAGCACCCTCATCCAGAAGCACATATACGTGCACGTACCACCCCCAGAGCCCGAAGAGCAGAGGCCCATCCGCAACTTCGGACCGGCTCCCCAGGCCCAGAAGCACTACAAGATTATCTTCATCAAGGCGCCCACCCCGCCAGCCCCAGCCGCACCCGTAATTCCCCAGCTCGCTCAGGACGAGCAGAAGACTTTGATCTACGTGCTGGTCAAGAAGCCCGATGAAGCGCCTGAATTCTCCCTGCCGACTGCCGCGCCAACTCAGCCCAGCAAGCCTGAGGTTTACTTCATCAAATACAAGACCCAGGTAAACATTCGTCATTTTTATTTATGTCTTTATTCTTCCTTTTTTTTTTCTTGCTTATTAAATTCGATAAATTTCAACAAAATTTTTATTTTTTCAAATTAATTTTTTACGCATGTCCAGTGCTTTTTCAAAATTTCATCAACGACGGATTTATTTAATGAGAAATTTCGGTTGCATATGATTGATAAGGCCTTAAAAATTGATTTTGGTGCTTCTGGACTATTATTCTTAATAAATTCTATTATTTTTTATTTTAATCACTTTTTAGAAATATCTTTTTTTTTCAAACGGATTTATTCAGAGTTGTATAAATTAATTTGAAAAATGTATTATTGAAATGATAAAATTATTACTCCGCACATCGCTTAAGAGATACTATGAAATAAAGAATCTCGGGTTTATTCTAATTCTTTCAGAACTTTCTAGACCAACCTAAGCAAAACAAACAGATATTTAAATATCTGCTAGTCCTTCAGGCTTGTTAAAAAGCACAAAAATTGTTTAAAAAAATTACAGTATTTTTTCAATTTTTTTTTTTAACATCACATTATTACATTTCCTTATAATGTTATCGATAACTAAAAAATGAGTCAGGTTATTTTCTTAAATATAGTTACCGTTTTAGATTGTATCAGTGTTTTAATATACTTTATCTTTAAGTATTTTTAAATTCATATCAAAAGTATATTCGTAATAATTTTCAAAAAAATCAATTAATTTTAACTATTTTTTTTTTTTTTATAACTCATAACTTTTTCAAAATCTACTTTCATAAGCATATATTGAAAAAAAATTTAGTTAGACTTTAGCATGTAATCATGATAAAGTAATGTATGTTTTTTTTTAAACTAAAATTTTACGTTATTTCGTTAGCTGACTTAAGAATTGGAAGTTTTTAAATTTGAAATACGAAAAAGTACCGAATATTCTAACGAAAAACTTTGAATAAGCCTACTAATAATAATTATCAAACAGATACTTTCTCTCCGAATCGAGAGCTTAGAAAGAAAAAAATTAAAAATTTTCTGCACACTTTTAAACATTGAAACCAGGCCACAAAATTGATAACTATTCAAGGTTGCTTGTATCAACAGAAGAGGTAAAAAAATAAAATAAAAACTTTTATTGTACTTTCAGAAGGAGGGTGGCGGTGGCGGAGCTGGTGGATACTCCAGCGGAGGTCCCGGCGGACTCGACGGTGGTCTCGGTGGTGGTCTAGGAGGCGGTGATGGAGGTCTAGGAGGCGGTCTAGGAGGCGGTCACGGAGGTGGTGCCAGTTCTGGAATCGGCGGCGGCGCACCGAGCGGAAGCTACGGACCCCCCGGCGCCTCCGGTCCCTACTAGTCAAGTTACCTCCTCAGGGAAAATCCTCCCGGTCGGCGGCGGCTCGGCTGCACCATGGACCGGACCATCCTCGCGCTCCGGACGACACGCGCACACATCACACACCACACCCAGGACACACGAGACGGAGCGCGGGTTTAAACTTGGTCCGCTGCTGTTAAGAGTTACCAGGTCGAGCCCCCATAACCGGCCCCTCCCCCCAAAGTCCGTTGTAAGATAAACCCAGGGCGGCGACAAACCCCCCCCCCTCCCCCCCGTCGCTAGCCTGCCAACTGCGCGGCTCAAGTGTGGCTAACGCGGCCAGCCCCTTCTGCCTGACTGTATTATAATTAATTGTGCGAGCGAATATGTTGCGTCTCGATTGGTGCATCAGCAGTGGTACCACCACATACATGTTTTTATAATTATATTACTTTTTTTATCCCTACGATATCTACTTCTGGTGCATCAAACGAACAAACTGTAAACTTAATTTACCATTTTTTATACCATTTTTTTTATTTTGCAAGAAAAAAAAACGAAACGGTGGCGAAATAAAGCTTTTTTATGTGTATTTTTTACATAAACACGAAAAAAAGAAGACTTGTTATTTCTTTCGACTATACCCAGACCCTCTCGCTGGCTTGGCGGCAAATTTGACTTTGAAAAAAAGGGAAGTACAAGTTGAAGTAGAAGAAGAGGAGGGATGAAGGATTCTCGAAGCTTCCGAGAATGATCCGCGCGAACTTTCACCAATCCCATGGCCGCGGGGTGTAAATCACCGCACTGGCAAGGTGAAAAGGCAGAGTCTCCGATAAGAGAGGATCATCTCTCTCTAATTGTCCCACATGACTTCCTCGTCTTTACGTAAGGATAGTTAAATTCTGAAAGGGGACGGGATGTGTGTGTGTTTCTTTTAATTTAAGTCCCTCCATACAGCACAATGGGAAAGTTCTTATGGTTTTATTCCCGGCGGCCGCACAGCTGGTCATCGGGCAGCTCGAAAGCCATTATAGGCCGGCCGCTACTTTCACGCTCCACGGCGTCTCGCGAGTCGAACTTTATTATTATCTGATATTTGTTATTATGCCTACTTATACGAACGAACGCGCTTAAAAGGTCGTGTCCCTCTTTGGCTCGCGCGCGGCGTGGTCCACTTTCGATCGAGCAGCCTTTTTATCTCTTTTTTCGAATCAATTTCGCTCTCTCGAAATTTATTTTGACCGTTCATCTTTTCTTTTTACCGACGCGTGCCGCGATGCCTCCTTTAATTCGTTCCATTTAATTTATGTCGAAAGTCAAAGCAACTTAATGTGACGAGCTCGTCGAAAAAATTTCGTACCTCGCGATCGTGATAAATTTTTCTCACAAATGGTAATTTTTCATTACCATTTTTCAAGGATAGGAATGAAAAACTCAAATTATGATAAAAATTCAACGCTAAATTAATTTCGATAGGTATGAAAAAATATTAAAAGTGAAAACAATCTAGATGTAAAATAAATTTTTTAAATAAATGGGAAATTTGATCGCGGAGCTCGATTAAAATCTTAATCTTCCACGTCAGATCGTTTTACATCACGAGTTTAATAAGTTTGATTGAAAAATTCAAGTATAAGTGTATTTTAATCCAAGAAGAAATCGTTTGCGTTGTAAAATTGACCTCGCGGGCGAGAAAGCGTTGGCAGAAATTTTTTCGCGAGCCCGTTAATGACTTCCTACAGTGCGTAAATCATTGAAAAAGTGTCGTCCTGCTCTTCCTGCTTGAACTTCTGCCAAAGAGAATTTCGAAATCTTACGACGGGTTCGACAAACTAACAAAAAAAAGCTCCGTTATTTTTAAGGAAAAAAAATTTCCCTCCAATCGAGATGACTACAGCTGAACTTGAAAATATAAAATAATCTTTGATTATTTGAAAGTAAGTAAAATGGCCGTGAGAATGAGCAGTGATGATAATGATACGGTTGTCTTCATTATTAAAAGGTTCGAACTCGTGACCCGCGTCGCGGGTTGCTTTCACCCGGTAGCGGTCACCTGTTACGTAAGAACGCGGCGCTCGCAACGCACCGCGTAAATATCATCTAACTGCGCTAAAATAATTTCGGGATGAAAAGAGAAAGACGGAAGGTTACGAGAGTGTAACGACGCCTAAGCATTTATACCCTCCTCTCCTCCTTTGAGATAACCATCTAATACCTCCTCTTATGCAATTTTTAACTTTTGCCATTCGTCATTTTTTTCTTTTCTTTTACCATTTTTATGATAATTCAAGTTAAAGCTCAAACCATTATTCGTTCAACTTTTATTTCATTCGAATATTTAACTACTACGATTGGATTTTTTCAATTTTTCTAATTTTTCATCGTGAAGTACTGAATAATAAGACCGCTGTGAAGTCCTGCACTTATACCCTCAAAGATTTTTGACAAATTGGTCAAAAGGTTAAATAAAATTTAACCGTCCTTAACTATTTTGATTCCCACTTAAAATTTATAGCATAGTGACATCTATGATGAAGATTTAAATTTAAAATGTAATTAATAATCACAAAGATTTTTTGGTTTTAATTTTCTAAAAATTTAATTTTTCTAATTTTTCATCGTGAAGTACTGAATAATAAGACCGCTGTGAAGTCCTGCACTTATACCCTCAAAGATTTTTGACAAATTGGTCAAAAGGTTAAATAAAATTTTACCGTCCTTAACTATTTTGATTTCCACTTAAAATTTATAGCATAGTGACATCTATGATGAAGATTTAAATTTAAAATGTAATTAATAATCACAAAGATTTTTTGGTTTTAATTTTCTAAAAATTCAATCTTGTCTTTATACTTTATTCAACTTGTCTTCAATTTAAAACTAAACGCAGGTTTTGGATCATGGATAAATTCAAAGTCATCTTGAAAGAAGTCTAGAAATATCGTGAATCATCTGAACATTCAATTTTTAAAAAATTATTATGTTTTGACATATATCACGTGTACACGCACAATGATGAATTTATATTATATCCGTAGACTTGAAAAGGATAGTAGTTGAGAGAGAAAGTAATAAGCTTTCTTATAGATTAAACAAATATTTTACCAGCATTTCTCTCAGGAATACTTCACGTGTAGAATTTTATGAATCATTATTTTTTAAAATCATTGCTCGTTAAGTTGTTTAAGTATCCGTATTTACCTTTTACTTTTTTTTTTCATACTTGTTGAAAATGTATTTAAGTTCATAAATTTTTATTGTTCAAATACTTGAAAAAATGAAAAGTTGAAAAATTTGGGAGAGTTGACAAAGGAGCTTCCATTTCAACGTCGTGCAGATATTTTTGAATGAGTACGTTCTACTTACTTGTCAGACAATTTTAAGCGCAACTCGACATTATTTTTTACGCTATTGCTACTTGAATTACTTCACATCATTTCCATACTCCTGTGGTAAAAGAAGAGGAAAACTAAGCAAATACGTATACATCGTACCGGAAGTCACGAATCTAACGTAGGGCAAACCACATTGAAGAAATGAAAGCGAAAGGAACTCAAACATTTAAACACAAGTCATTGTTTTACTTTACTTTTTGATCCATTGTGAATCTACTTCTTGTTATGAAAAAAGTCAACGAATATTCATGAGAACATGATGATTTATTTAAATTTACTCCTGTAAGAGCAATAATATAATAACTGATATTGGCATACAGCATGAGGGCAGGTAAGTTGTGGTCGCTGTTACACGTAAACAGCCGAAAAAAACAACACACAAAAATTTGGTGGCGGCTTCTCGAACTAAAATTACTTCATGGGATTGTGCATGCAAGAACCTACAATTTCGCCTCCCACTAGATGCTAATACTTTAGTTAACAACAACTTTGCTCTATATACGTACATATATCCTTCATTATTTAACTTTTTAAAAAATTAATTGAATATATTCATAACAAATTTGTTTTTCTGTTCATTTACTCATATTCTCAGATCAATAAACAATTAAATTTAGATAATTGCAGCAAATTTCGCTCTGCAAGTTTTGATTAGTGTCATTCGATTTTTATTTTCAATCAATCAAATATTTTCATAAATAATTTTTATTTTGAAGATAAAAGAAAAAGTTGTAATAGCTCAAAATTTTTAGGGTTTACTGATTTTAGGTACGGCCATAAAGTTTTAAAACTTCTAAAATTTGTTTACGAGCCATTTCTTACGATACAGAGACACACCGCCCGGTTGGTCGCATTGATACTGTTCATGACAGATAAGACTCGATTTATTTCTAAAAAACCACAGTATGTTTTTTCTTAGGTAAATGTATCAAATATAAGTAAGCCAAGCAAAAATCATTGCTTTTTTAAAAAATAAGTAAATAAATTAAAAATGAATTTTGACTCAAAATTCATAGCAAGTTGACAGAAAAGCAGAACCGGCCTTGAGGTTCAAATCTGAGTTAAGCCCAGGGGAACTGACTTTAAAAGAGGCCGTTCGAGTAACAGCGTTTACGACAGAAGAAAAAAGTTTCAATAAATAATAGATTGATTATCCCAATAAAAAAGAAGATGCTCAAGTTAATGAAATATGAAAACGGCCACAGCAAATAAAAATATATATTATGTAACATTGTTTCTAAATATTGATCAATTAATGATTATGTGGAACTAGCGCGCCCTCAGGTTCTTTCGCTTCGCTTAACTGCCCAGCCCGGCTTGCCTGTTCCGGTGTTTTTGCTCAGGTCTTTCTGCGAAAAACCCGTTACTTTAAATAATTTTTGGGCAAAAACACCTCCACACCGAGCCCTGAAGGGTCGGTCGTGCTTAAAAAGGATACATGCTTACTATTTTTTCACATTTAAAAAGAGTGGGTTGAAGTATACTTTTTCGCGCACGCAAAAACCACACCGCTTACGCGAAGTCTTATGAAAATTCATCAAATTCACCTTTTTTTACCTTTAAAATCCCAAATAGTTTTACAAGACTGAAACGGAAATATTCCTTTTTATTTATAACTGACGGAACGACAAAAAAATTGTACAACTTTATATGAAGCTTTATGTACTAAGGGGCTGTGCACTCCAGAAATCAGTGTTTTTTTTTTGTGATTTTTAAAATTCTTTCATCATGTAAAATTCTTTCATATTTTCTATCTGATTCTAGAGGGCGCAACCAGTCGTCTTGTACGCGTAGTTTTCGCATTCGCAACAATGTGCCCCTGGATACTTCATTCAAAAAAAGTTTCGATCCTCGCTTAAGGTGCCTATATTTGATATGCTTACATGAAAATCCTTTTATTTCATAGCTTTGATGTTAGGTTTCTTAAGAAAGTCAAGGATGTCTTATAGTGGTCGATGGTTCGTTCTTTCCAGGTCAAGAAACAAGGTTCTCCTAAACTTTTGATCTGGCAATGCGCAGCTCCATAAAACGTGATTGAGGTCTTGGACGCTATTTGGTCGTTGTTTGCGGTGGAAACTATGAAGAGCCAGTTGGAGTTACGGTTGTCAGCAAGCCTTTTCCCAAACTGCATGTTAACATTTGCCTAAATGAGTCGTGGTCATAACTAAACACTGGAATATTTGCTCTTGTAGATCATGTGACGCAGTCCGATGACACTCTTGACGTAACTCCTTAGGATGTAAAGGCGATGGCACGAACTGTAACATCAAACTGTGATTCATTGTAGATACGTAATGTAACCCTTAGCAGAGAGATCCAAAACTACTATTCTACCTATTTATTTATTTATTTATTTATTTATTTTATAAATGGAGAATTTATTATAATTTGTATTAATGTATCTAATAACTCTTGTGGTAACAAAAATTAATAATAATAATAAAAAAAAAATAAAAAGATTTTTATAATTTTCATGTGTGAATGCTCAAAGCTTTAGAACTGTAGAAAAAAATTCAGTAAAATATTCTCTTTAAAGGACCTTCAATAATTATTTGTAAATTCCCCCCCCCCCAACGTAACGTATTTTGGTGAAATTTGCATTATTTTTAGATGCTAACATAACGTTTTTCAAAAAGTCCCCCACCCCCTAAGCGTTACGTAATTTTTGAACATCCCCTTAGTTGCATTCGCAAACAAGCAAATGTCGTATTATTAACGGATCCATGCTTTCAAAGCGACAAACTTTTCGCTGGGGAATATATATATACCTGACCGCCCAAGGTGGGTCCCAGAAATAAGAAATATATATATACTAGGTGAATTCTATATGTAACCAAAATAACTCTTCTAAGTTTACCTGGATACTAGTTTAACCTTCCAACCAATAACGCATCACTAATAACCTTCCTAGTTTTATGTGTATACTCATTTTTAACCCTTGTAAAGAAAAAACGAAAAAAAAATTATCAAAAATGTCCCAGAAATAAGTAAAATTTGTAAAACTTTTCTGGGACCCGTCCCAGAAATAAGAAGTTTATATATATACACACATGTATATTATTAGTTTGACGATGCTGCACTTCTACACCGTCATATTCTGACATAAGTCATAAGTTTTTTTCGAAATTTATTTCTTTCTCATTAAAAATAGAATTTTCATCTCTTTATAAGGTAAGTAAGGACGTTTGTGCGAAATGTTAGGTCACTTCGAACCTTAAAGTATTTAAAAAAAAAATTATTTTTGGGCTTGGTAGAAATTTACATTAAACTGCTTGAAAGATACAAGTAAATTAGCAGTAAATTTTCATCTAAAAAGTAATATAGTAATAATTACAATTTTTCGTTTTTTAATTGCATAAAAATTTCAAAATTTTAAATTTCATTTTTAATATAAAAAAATTGGGTAATTTTAACTCATTTAAGTGGCATGAAGTGCGCGAAAGTGATTTTGAAAAATCCAAAACTAGTCTAGAGTCTAGACTTCATATTTTCAAGTACTTGACTTTTTTCAACTTTGCATAAGCCTCCCTCGTAAAAAAAGATCCTATTGTAAATATGTTACCAAAATGTTGGCAACAGCTATTATTTACATGTTGCGAAAATTTTGGAAGGTACGATTGTTAACACTTTGTTAAAATGTCGTTAAAGACCATTTAACAAAGTGTTGCAGTAATGTCGCCAACATAGATTTAAAATAATAATTTAAATTTTGTTTAAAAATTTTTTAGATTGAATTAGAATATTTTGTACTAATAATTAACTCATAAAACATTTTTTAAGTATTGTTATATTTTTTTCTGTTATTTTTTTATTTAATGTTACGATATTGATTACATTTTTTTATGTACATAAATTAAAACTTATTCATTTTCTACATTATTTACAGGCTCTGTTAAATAACAATAATTTTTGTTTTTAATGTGTACATGATAACATACTTGTTCCAAATTTTTTATTCTTATCAAATTAAACTTTTTCGCTGACTTTATACATTTATAAATGAAAAATAAGGTATTATCTTCTATATTTACTTTAAAAGTATTTTTACAATAAAACTTTTTTATCAAAACAAAGTAATCACCAGTACAATTGCAGAATTTCTTACAATTACAGTTTGTTACTCTAATAAAATTTTGAATGCTACCTAAATTTTTATTTGCATCATCGAAATAGCTCACATAAAAAGATTCAGTTTTTTCAGACTTGTCGTGTATTTCAGCCGTATAAAGTATTTTAGATTTATAAATTTTTTTAAAGTAAAATATATTCTCACCCGGTAGATCAAAATTTTTTAGAATTTCATTTGTATCTATTTGATTCATTTTTGAAATAGCACTTGCTATAAATGTGTATTTATCAATTTTTGTCAAACTTAACTTTTTTGTTGGGGACAAAAGCCTTTCACAAAAATCATAAGCTTGACTACCTTTATTTAACCACTTATGCTTTAAATTATAAATATTTATGTGAAAATTTAAATTAGAAACTATTTGTAAATGGGGATCTTTGCTACCATGAACTAATTTTTTTAATCTACCATTCAAATCTTCTAAAGGGAAACAAGATGTAGTCCAAAGAGGACCCAAACGTCGAACAGTCATTGGTAAGTGTAGAAAACTATGCAGATTACATGTCATATACTTTGCACCAAAAAGTTCTTCAAATCTTGAAACAAATTCTCGTAAACATTTTTCTGATAAAATAACATTTTCTTCTGAAATTGAATTTTGACAAAGCAGATATATTCCTAGTAATAAATACTTATAGTGGTCAAAATACTCTTTTGGTAAAATTTCATTTAAAATTGGCGCCGAGTAACCAAAAAACCAATTTTTTATTTCATTAGCTTTCCAATAACTGAGGTGTAGTTTTATAGATCTCGGGCATCTTTGAACAAATGAAGGAGGTTTGATCGAACGCAGCATTTCGTCGGCAACATCAACCAAATTATATACTAAAAAAGGTTCATGACTGAACTTGGGATCAAAAAAAAGTTCGAAAAACCGTTTTAAGAATATAAACACACAATGCATTACATCTATCGCGGTCGCAGTAATAAATTTTTTACAAATAATTGACATTATAGTAGGCCCTTTCACACCACAAACTGGTTTCGACACTTCCATGGCTTGCAAAGCTTGTTCGCGCGTTTCTTCATCTGTTCGCAAATTAATATTCTCATCGTAACGATAAACACGAGTTCTATCTACAGTAGTACCTAACTGAAGACAAAATTGGCATCCGAATTTACCATTATATTGAATCATATTCAAAAATAAAGCTTTTGCTGGAAGATCACATGTTCCGCATAGTGTAATGCCTCTTATTGTTTTTATGGAGTCCAAATCTTTAACATAAATTTTTATACCGGCGCTCAAACTTCGAAGAGGTTCAATTAAAAAATTTAAAAAAAGGTTAGGGTTTGGTTTTTTTTCACCAAACCATAATCCAACTAGTAATACATTTTCAACTTTAAAACGTAGCCCGTAAGAAAGTTCAAGAATAACTAAAAAGAATCCCCAAATATTATATTTCGAAGATTTGAAAATTAATACACCATCAGTGTACCACATGAAAGATATATTTTGACGGTGCGATAAAATTCCATTTTTTTTAGATAATTCTCGATAAACTGAGCCATCGTATACGTCATTGTAGTTATTACTTTTTGGAAGCTTGAATTTATAATCTAGTTGATTGTAAAAATTATCGCGTGCAAATAATAATTTCAACTGTTCGATCAGCGATATTTCTAAATAATAATTTTGTTTAGGGGGGCATTCGTCGGTACAGATACAATCGTTCAGACTTGTGTCAATTTCATCGAAATTAATAAATTCATCGTTATCTACATTACATTCGGTATTATTTACTAGTGTTGTACAATTTGCACAATAAAAATGTTTTTTAATCGGAGCTTTGAACGCAGTAAAATACTTTTTAAATTTATATAAACTAGAGGGGCATTTGTTTAGTTGAGGGCAAACAATAGATACTAATTTTAAAATATCCGATAAACTTTCATCAGTCAATCTATGGCGTATTTTTAACGCACCAATACATATTAAATATTCTTTCACTTTCATTGATGATCCTGCGTATATATTTTCTTCTAAATCATTGAGTAATTCATTTGTACCGTCGTCACCTTCCTCTTTTTCTACTTCTTCTTCCCCTGGTACACTGAATTCGCTGCGAGCGTCACTCCATTCGTCTTCATCGTCGTTTTCGTTACTATTGTAAAAATAACCTGCAGAAGGTATAAAATTATATTTTTCAAGTGATATTGTTGTTATAATTTTAAAATAACGAGTGCTGCTCTTAAGATTGCACACAACTTCAACAGGTGTGTTTCTAACCTTGTAAGATATTATAATTAAATTGGAATTTTTTTTAGGAATTTAATAAATAAATCGTGATAGAATGGAAGTGTGTATCAAACCAAAAAATTTTTAAAGATTTTTTTGTATGAACATTACTTACAGAATCAATTTTCGTAATACATTGTTTAATGTAATTCGTTCGAACTGTATAAGTTGTGTTTTGTTTAAAAGAATAAAATCAATAATTTTATACATGCAGAAAAAAAATCAATAACTGTAATTAAAACATTGTTATTATTTACGTTCACCAAAAGATAATGCGTGAGTGTGTTTTTAGAAAATAATTTGAAAAACTATAAATCTAAAATTCAATTGTGATTTTTAAAAGTATAGTAAATTATTAGTAAACTATAATGATGGTAATTAACAAATGCTCACTGTAATTAATCGTGCTCGCTGAAGCGTTTTCCGGTTGATCCATTTCTTTGTGCAGTTCAAAGCTCCAATAATCATCTTAAAATATAAATATCATGCAAACAAAGTTGTTAAAATAAAATAAAGTGCATTAATTTTTAATTTTTTACTTTGATCATCAATTTCATAATTTTCATCGTCTTCATCAAGTCCGTCTATAGTTAAAGAAATATTCTCCCGCGTTGATACGTTTTTACTATCCTGTGTAATATTAATGATTTATAATTTTGAACGTTAATTTTTAATTGATTTAAATAATTTAACTTACCCTTTCTAAAGTTGATTCACCTTCCAAGGTTAACAAATTTTCACTATCAGTACTCAGAGCGTTTTTTAAAGCATTTTCAAAAAATTTTAGTCCGTAACGTCTTTTAATTTCATTTGAATAATCTTCGTAATTAAGCGGTCGTTTCGACATACTTGCACAAAGCTCCCGAAAGTGACAAAATTTGCCAGCTAAAAGCCTCAAGAGGGCGTAAAATTCTGACACGTTCGAAACCCCTCTACTTGCAGGTTAATCGAAAAATAAAACACACTAAAAAAGTTTTATATTTAAAAAAAAGTGAAGTGGCATAACCAACGTATAATTCTGACACGTTCGAAACCCCTCTACTTGCAGGTTAATCGAAAAATAAAACACACTAAAAAAGTTTTATATTTAAAAAAAAGTGAAGTGGCATAACCAACATTTGAAAAAAAAATTGAAAAAGCTATCTCAAGCAAAAAAGAAAAATGTTCGCATTGGTATTTTGGACCGGTGTAAAAAAAACAAGCATTGTACCCATCACAGACTTGCACCCAGATAAGGCCGAAGGGGAAATTACGAGTGTCAAGTGGGAACAGAAAAATTTTAAAGCCAAAATCATTAGGAAAAGCGGTAAGTCACCTTTCAGGTTATTTTTACTTCAATCAATTACGTTTCAAGTATTATTTCTTCCTTTCAAATTCTTTACAAATTTTTTATTCAATTTAAAAAAAATTTATTTCAGCTGACAGAGACTACCTCACGATGCTACGTGTCTCCACTTATGGCGAGATTATGTCTAAACAAAAAGGAAACTTTAAGAGCAGCATTGCCGGCGATCTCGGATTGTGCATTCAACAAAAAAATAAACTTGTTATGTTAATACAAGCTAAAGCGACTAAGGCAGCAAATTTAAAAATGTTAAGAAAAAAACCAGTATACAAAAAAAATGAGGATGAAACAAAGGAGAATATTGAAGATTCGCGCGAATGTATTGGAAATGACGGAGAAAATGATGATTTTCCCGAGGATTTTCCAGAAGTTTCAAGTGACTCTGAGGTTGATTCACTTGAAAGTCCAGGCTCAGAGGCTGGATCACCGCAACAAATGAATCCAGATGAGACGACGATTCCGGCCGCCGCACCGCTTTTAGAGATTCAAATCTCCAATCTGGAGAATCAATTGCTACAACTCAAAAAACTTGTTGCCAAAAAAAAGGTAAATTAAAAAAAAAAAAAATTTCGCTATTTTTTAAATTTAATCACTAAGATAAAAGTATTTTTTCATTTCAGAACCGGGAACTGGACCCAGCTCAAGCTATCGAAAAGAAAAAAGATGCTGAGATTTTGGCTCCTCGTGCGGCTTCAAGTAGTCAAGAGGATCCTTTGATTGTCTGCCGAAAACCAGGACATGGAAGGATTCAATTGACTGAAGGTTCAAACGTTTGGATCGACAAGGAAAAAATAGCTTGGATCCAGCGTTGGATAGACGATCCAACCCTGCGAGAAATTTCCGCCAGAATATTGCCAGACAGTGGGCAGATTTAGCGAAATTGGGCAGAAATTTAGTAGGGTTAATCGCCAGATTCTTGACAGAAGGCCAATGCTTTACGCATAGGGATTCTGGCGAGCTATTACGTAAACCTTTTTATTTTAAATTGTAACATTTATTACTAACAAAAATATGTTCAGTATCATAACTTGACTCTACAATTTTTCTTTTTTTTTTCCTTATGTTGAACATTTTTCTCATCCATTTTGATGTAATTTTAAAATATTATTCACACAATACCAGCCCTGCTGTATAGCCACACGTACAATGGACTTAAACAAATTTTTTTTCTTTTGCTAAATATTTTAACACTTATGGAGTCAGGGCGGAGACCTAGTGCATAGGATTGCGATTACGACCTGTACATGATTTCCCCAGGAAGTTTTGACTCCGGAGGGGCCAGGGCGGATACCTGGTGCACCTGGTGATACTGACGCCTTGGAGATGATTTCCCCAGGAAGTTTGGACTCCGGAGGGGTCAGGCTGAACACCTGGTGCACCTGGTGATACTTACGCCTTGGAGATGATTTCCTCAGGAAGTTTGGACTCCGGAGGGGCCAGGGCGGATACCTGGTGCACCTGGTTATACTGAGGCCTTGGAGATGATTTCCCCAGGAAGTTTGGACTCCGGAGGGGTCAGGCTGAACACCTGGTGCACCTGGTGATACTTACGCCTTGGAGATGATTTCCTCAGGAAGTTTGGACTCCGGAGGGGTTAGGGCGTACACCCGGTGCACCTGGTATTAATTACGCCTTGGAGATGATTTCCCCAGGAAATTAAGACTCCGGAGGGGTCAGGCTGAACACCTGGTGCACCTGGTGATACTTAGGCCTTGGAGATGATTTTCTCAGAAAGTTTTGATCCCAGTGGGTTCACATCATCAAGTTTACTATTAGGATAGCATCTTCAGGGTGTGGTTATTACCGGGTACTCCAAGTATTTTCCCTGGCCCAACCAGGGTCAAAATTTCTTGATAAAATCATCTCCAAGGCGTAAGTATCACCAGGTGCACCAGGTGTCCACCCTGGCCCCTCCGGAGTCAAAACTTTCTAGGGAAATCATCCCCAAGGCCTCAGTATAACCAGGTGCACCAAGCATCCACCCTGGCCCCTCTGGAGTCAAAACTTCCTGGGGAAATTATCTCCAAAGCGTAAGTATTACCAGGTGCACCAGGTATCCGCCCTGGCCCCTCCGGAGTCAAAAGTTCTAAGGGAAATCATCTCCAAGGCGTAAGTATCACCAGGTTCACCAGGTGTCCGCCCTGACCCCTCCGGAGTCCAAACTTCCTGGGGAAATCATCTCCAAGGCCTCAGTATAACCAGGTGCACTAGGTATCCGCCCTGGCCCCTCCCAGGTCCAAACTTCCTGAGGAAATCATCTCCAAGGCGTAAGTATCACCAGGTGCACCAGGTATCCACCCTGGCCTCTCCGGAGTCAAAACTTCCTAGGGAAATCATCTCCAGGTTGTAATCGCTATCCTTTGCGCTAGGTCACTGCCCTGACTCCATAGTTGTTAAAATATTTAGCAAAAGAAAAAAAATTTGTTCAAGTCCATTGTACGTGTGGCTATACAGCAGGGAGAGGTTAGGATTTTCAAACAGCAAGCATGATTCATCGATTAAAATTATATTTCTATAAAATTATTTAATTATTTTTTATCAATTTTGTAACATCGGAGCTGCATGCTGCTGCTCCGATTTGTAAACTAACCTCTCATCAACGCATCTAGGTGCATATACATATATGTATATTATATATATATATATATAATATATATATATATATACATAAAATAATAAGCTTGACAGAATTTTCTGCCCACTATCTGGCGGGCACCCCAGACGTTCTGTTGAAACTTCTAGCAGGGAAGGAGAATGACCAGAGAACTTCTAAAAATTCTCGTCGGGGAAGAACTGTGGTATTTTGAATGTTCAGGCACGTCAAGTTACCAGCTTGACGGGCGGTTGAATTTGACTTAAGCGTGTTCTATATTGGTGAGTGAGAAAAGGGGTATTTGTAAATAATAAAAGCACTTGTTAGGTTAACTGTAGTTTAATGATAAAATGAAAATTAATGTTGACTGATTACAAGTTAAGAATGTATTTAGTTTAAGTGAATATAAAGATTATTTTGACCAAGCTACTCGGTTGAGCGTGGCTTGGGCTCTGCACGGCGTGCGTGACGGTGCAAGACTGACTGGGGGGCCCCCCTGCGAACAGGGACGCTCAGGCCCAAAAGGGCCGCCTTGCTGCATCGGTGTTGGTGTGTGTGCGCTGTCCATGAGCGCCGCACAGTACACAGCGCGCGGTGCCAGATTCTGCTTGCGCGGTTGCCGCTGTGCTTGTTGTGGCGGGTTTCCACGGGTCGCCACAGCTACCCCCTCTCCAGAGAGCTTCGCAGGACGAAGGAGCGAAGGGAGCGAGAAACGAACTCTTTTAGGCCGGCTTGGTTTTTGAGTTGCATGTTGTTGTTGTTGTTGTTGTGCCACGTCTGCTTTTTGCGATTGTTGTTGAGGTGCTGAAAAGAGTTGTTGCAGTTCGTGGCCAAGGTCCTCCTGGAAAGGCAGAGTAGCTGGCTGTGGTTGTTTGGACTCTGGCTGTTGAGGAGGCGGAGGAGCGGCTGGCTGATGTGGCGCGGACTCCGCGTTTGTTATTCGTTGCTGAGGAGCAGCTTGCTGCTGTGGCTCAGACTCAGCAGTGTCTTGACTTGAGGTCGAAGTTCGAGATTCTTCCTGTTGACTGTGCTCCACCTGTGGTTGCCTGATGTGTTCCAGGCGCTCCAAGTATGCTGGCTTGAGTTGCTCAGTGGAGACAGTTTTTTCTGTGCCATCCTGGTCGATGACGTAGCGTTTTTCGTCTAACCTCCGAATGACCTTGTGTGGCCCGGTGTATGGAGGTGTCAGCATGGGTTTTACTCCATCGACACGACGAAAAACGTGAGTGCTGGTGGCCAAGTCCTTGAAGACGAACTGCGTGTTCGGCTTAATGTGGTGTGCCGAAGGTACAGCTTGCAAGGCTTGGAAGTGTGCTCGGATTTTCTGTAAAAAGGTGACTGGATTTACAGGTAAGTCACGAGCGATAAAAAACTCACCAGGAATGCGGATGGTTGCTCCATATAGCATTTCAGCTGGTGACGCGCCGAGGTCCGGCTTGTAAGATGTTCGTAGACCAAGCAGAACTGTCGGAAGGATCTGGGTCCACGGGAACTTGTCAGAGTGACACATGAGGGCGGCTTTCAGTGTCCTGTGCATCCGCTCACACATGCCATTTGATTGTGGGTGCCAAGAAGTCGTTCGGATTTTGTTGGAAAGTCCCACTAAACGGCCAAGGGACTTGAAAAGGTCCGACTCGAACTGACTTCCTTGATCTGAGGTTACGGTGATGGGGGTACCGTATTGGCAGATCCAGTGTCGGTACAGCTCCCAGGCGACTGTTTCGGCCAACATGTCCTTCATGGGTACTGCTTGCGGCCATCTGGTGAAACGATCCACGATGGTGAGACAGTATTTGTAACCATCAACGGGTGGTTGCAGAATAATGTCAATGTGGATGTGATTGAATCTCGTGCCAGGTACAAGAATGTGATGTGGTGTTGTCTTGTTGTGCCGAGATATCTTTGATTTTTGGCACGGAATGCATTCACGAGCCCATCGGATGGCGTCTTTGCGAAGGCCTGGCCAGATGAATTTTTTGCGCGAGCGTGCGAGCTGTCACTCGCCCGCTGGGATGAGATGGACCATGGATGACGTCGAATGCAACCCTGCGCAAAGTTGCGGGCAGGTAGGGTCGCACGACGCCAGTGGAGACGTCACAGATGACGGGGTTGTCCTCCAGGTCCAGTAGTTGTAGGTTCAGCGAAGTTTGTCCAACCACTTGCTCCAACTCGTCGTCCAGTTGTTGTGCTGCACGGATGGTGGCAGAGTCAAGCAAAGTGGGCATCGTGATTGCGTTGATGCGGGAAAGAGTGTCCGCTGGGATGTTGTCCTCACCTTTGATATGTTCAAGTTTGGTGTTGAACTGCGAGATGAAGTCGAGCTGGTGCAGGACTCTTGGTGACAAGTCTTCGCTGGGCCGTCTGTGGCTGTTCTGTACCAGTGGTTTGTGGTCGGTCCGGGTTCGGAACTCACGACCGTCAAGTATATGTTTGAAGAACTTGATGGCAGCGAAAACTGCAAGTAGTTCTCTGTCGTAAGGGCTGTATTTCTTCTCTGTACTCGTGAGTTTGCGTGAGAAGAATCCTAAAGGCTGGATGTTGTTGCCCTCGTGCTGCTCGAGTGTACCACCGATGGCGACGTCCGAGGCATCAGTGGTAAGAACCAGTTGTCCAGTTGGTGAGAGGTATGCGAGCTCGGTGGCCTCGACTAGTGCTTGCTTAGATAGTTCAAAGGCTTGCCTGGTCTCTGGGGTGTGGATGATGGGCGTCATGTCGCGCTTCTTGGTGGAGCCTTTGAGGCAGTCATTGAGAACTGCTTGGTGGTGAGCTGCGTGTTGAATGCTCGGCCTGAAATAATTCAAAGTGCCCAGATAGGCACGCATGTCGTGGCGCGTCTCCGGCAGAGGAAAAGTTTTAATCGCCTCGACCTTGGCTTTGGGCGCAGAGTAGCCAGTGCTTGTGACTTTGTACCCTAAGTATACTACCTCTTCCTGGCCAAAGGTGCACTTGCTGGCGTTCATCGTGAGGCCATATTTTTCCAGGATCTCGAAGATAATGCGCAAGTGTTCGATGTGCTCTTCGTGCGTCTTTGACATCACCAAGATGTCATCAATGTACCAGACGACGAAGTCGAGACCCTGGAAGATCAGGTCTGCGAAGCGCTGGAAGGTCTGGGTGGCGTTCCTGAGGCCTGGAGGCATTTTTAGGAACACCCAGTTCCCAAAGGGCGTTGAGACGGCAGTCTTCGGGACGTCCTCCGGGGCCACGGGAATTTGGTAGAAGGCCTTTTCCAGGTCGATGACACTGAAAATTTTCTTACCGTGCAACTTCGTGGCAAACAGGTCTTCAATCCGCGGGATCCTGTATTTGTCTGGCATTGTCTGCGCATTCAACCAGCGGTAATCGCCAGTGATGCGCCAAGAGCCATTTTTCTTCCGTACCAGATGGATAGGACTGGCGTATGGGCTGGCACGGCGCTCCACGACGCCATGGTGTTGCAGCAGGTCGAACTCCCGCTTCGCAGCCTCCAGCTTTTCACCGGTGAGACGCCGGGCTCTCTGAAAAACTGGAGGACCCTTGGTCTCGATGTGGTGCATGGTCTCCGGCTTGAATGCCAGGCCTGGTGCTGACTTCGGAAAGGAAAGGTTTTCAAACTCCCGAAGGAGACTGCGGTACTGCGGTGGGGCGTCCGTGACATAAGACGCTGCCAGAACTGAGATGCCGTGCAGATTTGTTGTCTTGGTGAAGCCTCCAGACGAGATGGTAGTTTCAGAGTCCTGGAGACGTTGATGTTTTAGATCTATCACCAGGCCATAGTGAGCTAGTAGATCTGCGCCGATGATAGGTTGATCCACGTCGGCGACGGTGAATGCCCACCTGATAGGACGCCGGATGCCTAAGTTGAGCTCCAGGAATTGTTGTCCGTACGTCTTGATAGTGGTCCCGTTGGCTGCGTGGAGTTGAAGACCTGACGGCGAAAGTTCTGAGCTTGAAAAAAGGGAAACAGGAATTATTGATAATACTGAGCCGGAGTCCACCAAAAAGGTGTTGTTTGACCACCGGTCCCAGATAAAAAGGCGGCTTTCTTGTGGATGGTGTGGCTGGCTTGCTGTCGGCCTGTCGCCTACCGCCGAGACAGACGACAGTGGTCTTAGTTTTCCGGGTTGGAGTTCCGGGGGCCAGGGTTAAAACCACCCTTGAAGCTGCACGGTAGCAGGCACTTTGTTGCAGCGGCGCCAAACTTCGAGTGGTAGAAGCACATGCCACCGGGGCTTTGGGCACGATTGCGGCTACGGCTGCGGCCACGGTTGTTACCACCACCGTTGAAGTTGTTGTTGTTGTTGCGCTGCTGGGTCAGCGCGCGAATCTCACCAAGCATTTGCATGTTGGTGCTGACCAGCTGGCTTACCATCTGGGTTAGGGCATCGATCTTAGCTGTGTCCACATGGCTGGCTGCAGCAACGGCCGGGAGCTGCAGGGCGTCAATCGGTGACGCAGCGTACACTGAAGCTCGGTTGCTTACCATACCCTGCATTTTGTCGGCGAAGGTACCAATCTCGTCCAGATCCTTCCCTCCATGGATCTCCACGTACAGCTGCAGCTGCTTAGGCAGCTTTTTCATCCAAGTGACTAGGAGGGCGTCATTCTCCAGTTTGCCATTAGCGAGACTCTGCATTTCTCTGAGCAGAGCCGAGGGCTTTCTTTCGCCGAGCTCGATGTTACCAAAGAGCTTGTGTAGCTTTTGCTCTTTTGTGTCGGCGAACCTAGCGATAATTTTATTTCTTAAATACTCATACCTGCCCTGCTCGGGGATGGTTGACATGATGTCCGTGATCTCGGTCAAAACCTCCGCACCAAGCTGGCCCATGATTTTGAAATATTTCTGCTTGTCGTCCGTGATGTTAGCAGCCTCAAGCATCTGATCTGCCAGGTTGAACCACGCCTCAGGAGCCTTTGGCAGAAAAGGTGGAAGCTTAACGTCAGCGGTTGACATCGTGATTCGAGGTGGTGGCGTCAATGTCAGGCTCACGGGAACTGGTGAATTGGAGCTACCAGGGGAGAAAACTCCAATGAGATCCGCGCCGTCAGCCAGAGCGTTGGCGTTGTCGTCCGGCGTCCGGGACGAAGGCGGTGATTCTGGGGGAGAACTTAATTCCACAGTCTTCTTAGCGACTGAGGTGTTGTTCTTGTCCTGCTCGCCGGGATCGTCCTCACGTTTTTTGGCAGCAGCACGACGCGTTAGCGGGGGGGTGTTAAACATTTATGCCACAACACCTTTTTTTCTTTTTTTTTTTTATTCCAAAAATGTTTAATTTTGTTGCATAATTACAGTCCTCACGGCGTTTTATTTAAAACTAGCACTCCCAAATTTTCATACCCACGCCAAGCGATTAGGAGCGCGCGTCCTTTCTGGCAACAGTGGCGGGAAACTCGAGTGGGGGCGGTAGCGTCCTGCGGGGGAGGGAGAGCGACGCTGTTATGGCGTGGAAAATTCCAGAAAACCGACGCCGTAATGGTGGCAACTGACGCGGTGTCACTTTCACTTCCGAATTTTCACACAGTTTATTGTTTTTTCTTTCTTCAATCACCTTTTTCACTCACAAAATGTTTAAAAACTCGGGGTCACCAATGTGGTATTTTGAATGTTCAGGCACGTCAAGTTACCAGCTTGACGGGCGGTTGAATTTGACTTAAGCGTGTTCTATATTGGTGAGTGAGAAAAGGGGTATTTGTAAATAATAAAAGCACTTGTTAGGTTAACTGTAGTTTAATGATAAAATGAAAATTAATGTTGACTGATTACAAGTTAAGAATGTATTTAGTTTAAGTGAATATAAAGATTATTTTGACCAAGCTACTCGGTTGAGCGTGGCTTGGGCTCTGCACGGCGTGCGTGACGGTGCAAGACTGACTGGGGGGCCCCCCTGCGAACAGGGACGCTCAGGCCCAAAAGGACCGCCTTTGCTGCATCGGTGTTGGTGTGTGTGCGCTGTCCATGAGCGCCGCACAGTACACAGCGCGCGGTGCCAGATTCTGCTTGCGCGGTTGCCGCTGTGCTTGTTGTGGCGGGTTTCCACGGGTCGCCACAGAACATCTTCAAAACATGTGCGCCCGAGGAAATTCAAAATCAGGCAGGATTTGCGTCCCCGAAGACATAATGACTTGTGTCGAGTGTAAGTTTTTTTACAGTAATTTTTTACGACTTTTAGTTTAAGAAATTTAAAAAGAAAACTAAGTACTAAAAATATTTACAGTAAATAAATTAAAAAAAATGAAAGTGTCAAAAAAAGAATAAAAAATTAAAATAACTATTTTTTTATAACCAAAAAAATTAGTTTCAAACTTGGGTATGTACATTTTAAAATAAACTTTATTCTTCTACAATTTTCTAATAAAAAAAAAAAAAACTAATACTTAGAAAAGATTAAATCAACCTTGAAAAAAAAAAAATTTTAGCAATTTTTTTATAAATAACTTTTTACAAATCCGTTTCTTTAATTTTTTTCAGATTACGTAAATAAAAAATGTACGAGGCGTCTCCAACCCTCTGCTTTCACCGACGTAGTGAACTACATGTGCGGTACTCTGAGATGTCAGAAGAAAAAATAATTTATTTTAGTTTCGAGTTTTTTTTTTTAAATCATTCACTTTTTTGATTAATTAATAATTATATGTTCGACCATTTCGTAATTAGAGCATATGTATTTTTGATGTTTTAAAATAAATCGAAAATCATAAAAAAGATAAAATTCACACTATTTTCATTTAATTAATTTAAATATTAAATTCAAATAATTATGTAATAAAATTTAAATTATTATTTTAAATCGATATTGGTAACATTACTGCAACACTTTGTTAAATGGTCTTTAACGACATTTTAACAAAGTGTTAACAATCGCACCTTCCAAAATTTTTGCAACATGTAAATAATAGCTGTTGCCAACATTTTGGTAACATATTTACAATAGGATCTTTTTTTACGACGGCTGAGTAGTTAAAATTAGGTACACATACCTTAAATAAAAATTATATTTTTCATTGAATAAAAATAATATTAATTAAAATAAAGAAAATATTGAATGGGATCTCTGAACTAATAAAAAACTTATCTGTAAAAAGAGTTTTATCGATAAAAAGTTGCTTAGTAAAGTTGCAGAATGGATTGTAGAAAATTAATCTAAAAGTAAAAAAATTAGTAAATAAAAAAAAAAAATTTCAAACTAAAATGGTTAATAAGATAAAAAAGGAAGTGGCGGCCTCTTCAGTGAAAGATCCAAGAGTTCTGTCGGGTGAAAGGGGTCCAGTACTCCAGGATCGGTATACTGAATCTTGCTCGGATGGTATTACCAGGTGTACACGTCTTCAAAAGTATTACTCGTACCCGTTTGCTCCTTTGGTCGCAGCTGAAGGTCCTTCGATAAGAAAATACAAGCTTTCATAACTTCTCCTTTCATACCATGATGTTACCATGTTTAGTTAACTATTTTCGCAAAGTTAGAACTATTATCGACGGAGATAGAAGGATCTTAGCTCTGCTCTGATCCTGTCTGGCATTAATATCATATTGAACCGAGCACTATAATAGAGTATTTTATTATTTTTCAAAAATTGAAAAGGACTAAAAATTTGTTAACGTATAATAAAAAAGAATGATTAAAAAATAATTTTTTTCAAATGGTTTAAAATGAATAAGTTATTGAATTTTATTTTGAATCTTGAAAGAGGGTTGCTTGTTCCTTACCAAATTGGCTGAAACTCTGGATTTAGACGTATTTTAAGACTCCCTTTAACTTCTCGAAATTATTTTTTCGATCAACGTACTTACCGCACATGCGTAACGGCTTTTACTCCCCATGTAGTAATAAAAATCTTCTTGAATCAAGAGTTTTTTAAATTTAATATAGCATAAAAAGGATTTTTTCGGTTGATTCAAGATGACATTTGTGAGTGAGTTTTTGATTTAGTCAAAAACGATAGCAAAAAAATACGTCTAGGGGTTTCGATCATCATTTTATACAATTAAAAGTAGCTTTTTTCAATCCGGTTTACACTAATATTTATAGATTTTTTATGTACTTCTTTTTCATAATTTTTTTTTTAAAACTTCAAAATACATAAAGTAATAGTTTTTTATGCTTAAATTTTTGCCTGGATTTATAACTCAAATAATTTGGGATTGAAGAAATTTAGCACGACTGGCAAGGTCGCAAAATTTTCATGTTTGATTGTAGTTACTGTAAAATTTAATTTTACCTTTGAATAAATGTATTGAAAATTTCGGGGAAAATTCACAGCTTAACATTACTTCACTGTTATGGTTTAAAATTGAAATTTTACAATTTTTTTGTTCATTTAAGTCAATGCCCATATAAATTAAATGTTTTCAAAAAAATCTTAAATATAAAACGATTTCTGAGTTAATCGTTAGAAATTCTCGCAAAGTCTTTTACACGTACAGATACGGTTTATTGCAGTTTTTTCGTCTTTTTGTAAAATTCAACGAAAAAACATATTTAAATCTGAGATATACATATAAATTTGCTGACGTTTTTATTTGCTAAAAATGTTATTTAGGCTATACATATAAGGTAGGTGTATCTAATATGGCCCCCCCTGTTATTTTAAATATGCTCGATATGCGGCATCTCTACAAGGTAAGAAGAAGTCTAAAACACTGAATTATGAAGTTTTGAATTGTTTAGAACATTTGAAAATTATTTTTGCGCACGCCTTATAGCTAAAACTCGTTTCGTATACCTTCGTTATTATTTTACGTTGTGATTAAATGGTCTGCCAAAATATTTAGACACACCTGACCAAAATTTTCATAAGTAGCTTCGATTCGTTATTGTTTCAGCTTTAAAATGCGATTTTAATTTTTGTTCAACTCGTTTTCTAACGGGTTTATTCTTAAATAACTTTTTCACGGAGAGAAAAAATACACGATTTTAGTGTGATAAGTTAACACTGCTGAATTCTGCGTGAATTGTACACAAAAACGCTGCGCCGTACACGAAAAAATTCTGTGACAGAGCACAGTTTTTTTGTAGCGCTCGCATAAAATTTATGCGCGACTTCAGCACACAAGTTTCTCGTGCAGCGTCCACACTAAAATCGTGTATTTTTTCTCTCCGTGTTATTCTGCAGTGTACCCAATATGGCCCCCCGCGAATTAGTAGAAATACCGATATTTCAAAGTGTATTTGCTAAGAGTCCTTATTAAAAAATCCTATCCTAATGTTATTTAAAAAAAATAAATTTAATTGTTTCAAAGCTTTTTTTCATTTTATAACTAAAAAAACATTCTAGCTCAAAAAACAAACTTTGATAAAAATTCAAAGTTGAAATTTTTCTACTAGTTGCAAAGCATTCAAAAAAATTGTAAAAAGGCTCAATTTTTAAATAAATAATTTTTAAAATAATGAAAATTTTGAAGTTTTTTAAATCTCATATCCTGATTGATTTAAAAAATAGGAACAAATTGCAATTAATAAATTACTTGAAGGGGGCCATATTAGGTACACAAATTTTAGGTGTCTTAAAAAAACGTGTTTTGAGAAACCCTCTGGCATTTAAAGCTCATTGATCAAAATCGAACGCGTAAGGTCTCATTTGAAAGCTCTTGAATCAACCTTTAAAATGAGAACTTACACGTCCAAAAATATTGATTTGATTCGCTACAACGTCGATTCTCGCTTAGGAGGGCCATACTAGGTACAGCTACCTTATAATAATAAAGGTCTGAAAGCCTTTTTGATTCTTTTTCAACTTGGACAAAATTTATGAACTCTTTTCTAAATTTGTCTGAGATTCCAGACCATAGTTTGATATTTTGGCTGATGCTAAATCCTATAATCCATGATTATGAGTGATTATAATTTTTATAATTTAGGCAGTGGATGCAAGAACCAGGTGAGTGCTCGAGACTCCAAAAGCACGCTCACCCAATTGTTGCAGGCATTTTTTCAACTACTCAAAAAATGTACAAGGATGGAATTTCAGCCGATAAATCGATTATCAATAATGATAACTAAAGATGAGTTGCATCAAATCTTTATGATTAAACTTGATTTTTATCTTGCTGTACTCTTATTATTCAGAGTAAAAAAATCCAGATACCAGCTAAAAATCAAGATTTCTTGTATACTAATGGTATAACTTTTTGTATTATTAAAATTCCGGTAAGCAGAGACGTAAAATTTTTAGGCATGTTTAAATTTCAATTACAGTGTAGGTTAGAAAACTTCAGTTTATTAGTGAAATTTTTATATCATTAACCGAGCAATAATTCTCGAATCTAAATTAACAGTCAGCTAAGATTTTGATTAATTAATGATTAAATCATAATGTAAATGATAACTTTATTAAGCAAGTAAAACGTGCGTTAAATAAGCTATTGTTCGATAAGTTAAGGGAAATTTAAATTTTTAGCGTCAAATTTGTTTTTATTTTCCGTTGAGTCAACAACAAAAATTAATCAATTCTATTCAATCTCAAACTGCAAATTTCCATACCTATCTCCTAGGACCAGGTTAACGTTATACAAGTAAACAAGAAAATTAGTCTCGACATCTGACGCATCGATTTTTATCTATTTTCAAGGCAAAGCCTTCGTGAAAGCTAAAGTTCTTAAGCATCCCATTCGCAATTTCCCGATAAGAGATACGGTCGGTTTTCTGACGAATAAGCCAAAAGAATTTTCGTCTCACAAGAATGAGTATCTATATTTTTGTTCAAGAAAAAATTTGGATGCTTTAGTTCAGTTTGAGTAAAGATTTCAGACGAAGAGGTGGCTTGCTTAGTTCCTTGAACAATGTTTATCAAATACGTAAGGTTTTTTTTCTTACCAATGAATAATCTAATTTTAAAAATTGCAATGTACTACTAAAAATAAAGACTAGAACTAAGAACTAATGAAAATATTTTAAATAATTTTATTCAATAGTTGGTGGTTTTCATACATTTTTCAAAATTAAACTTTTTTACCAATTTGTTGAACATTAAAGGACTCAGTAAAAAAAAGGTTTTTTATTGAATTGCAGTGATTTTTTTAGTGAAAAAAACTTCGGTGCTCTCAAAGTTTTTTACCGAATAATTACAACTAAATTTTCTCTGACTAATTTTTAAAATTTCTTTGCTTAATTAATTTTAACCAACGATAAGTGCACTTAAAGAGTGTCGAAACACAACGTTAAAAAAAAAAGAATGGGAAAAAATTCATGCTCGAAAAATAAACTTTCGTAAAGTGAGTACTAAACTAAATTGCAAATATGATTTAAATGAAAGCCGATTGCGAATTGGAAGTTTTTTGTCAAATAGAAACATATTTTTCGAAAAGTGCATTTAACTACTCTCCTTACACGGATATTAGAAAAAAAAAATCAATCGAGTGCATTAGACATTGTGAATTACGTCAATTAAAGTAGCCCGTTTATACACAGCCGGTGAAGGAAAAAACGAGTCAAGAGAGAAAGAGGGAAAATCTCCATCATAAAATCGCAATTCAACAGGTATTGCGCGCTTCTTCATACGCGAGAGAACCAGTCGCGACAAATCACTTTTTGTGCATCGATGTGTAGTGTAGCAATAATTCGGAATTTCAACTTTCCGATACACTCACTCTTTTAAAGTTAAATTTAATAAAAAAGAAAACGTTGAGATTAATAATGAAAAAAAAGAAGAATTTCCATCCCCAACTTATGAAATACACCAAAATTGAATACATAAATTTCGCGTGCTTATTAAAATTTTACTTTTAGTCTCTTGTTTTTTTATAGCGTGCACGAAAAAATTTATGCAAATTCAATGCTTAAAAGAATTATGCAAAAAAACACTTAGACTTTTCAGTGATAAATTATGTAAAAAATGTAAGTTTTTGATTTAACATTTTTTCAGGCTTTGAGCATTGCGTTGTTCGCTACTGCGATGACTGCTCCAGTTGACAGAGAAACGAGTTCATTTCAACCTGGACCTTTAGTGACCATTAATCCGTTGATTTTAAATGAGAAAAGTGAACTGTTGAGTAATATAAAAAATGGATCAATTGACGCAAAAGAAGAACTTGTTACAACAAAAAGCCAAGGTATAAAATATCAAGTTTTGTTTGAAAGTACATGATAAAACATCCAGAAAAAATAGTTGTTTTTTTTTTTTTTTTTTTAAATAAATGTTTATGATTGCTTATTTTTAAATTGAAGTGTGCTTCGCCCTTTAAGTGCCTTCAAAAAATACTCCTGTAACTTTTTCATAGATGTCGAAAAGTACTGTTTCTAAGATGAAGAAACTGAAATCAGGCAACACAATGCGTGAAACCGTATATAATCGAATTATAAATTTTGAAAAGCTTTTTTTAAGGTTCAGCTAACTTGATTAAGTTATAATATTGCACTTGCTTTTTGAGCTTAAAAATGGCATTTTAGAAAAAGAAGATAATTAATTTTTTTTTTTTGGCTGATGACAATTATAAACATTGCATAAGTTTTGAGTCAACAATTAAAAACCGATGTCATAATTTATGTTAAGATAACTGAAAAAAAAGTTAAAAAAATAGTTTTAAAGTTTGTATGCATTAGATTCTAAACATAAACAATAAAATTCTTTACAGCGAACGACAACCAAACTGAAGGTCTTTGGAAAAAATTTTTATCATCCGTTTTTGGTTATCAAACAGATAAAAACTCTAAAACAGTTACAAAAAATGAAAATAAGATTAAGGATTTGGAAAAAAAGTATTCGAGGAAAAGCCGTACGATATACTTGACGGAAAACGACGGGTCTTACGTGGCCGTGGTCGTACCGTCCGAGGCGGTGATGAGCCAACTACAGGCGTCCAGCAAGCCTGCACAGGGTGAAGTCAAGAAGACGATTTATCTCGAGACCGTTCCGAGCGGTGAGTGTTTTTTGCCGATACCAGGAAGCATGCGTAATTAATCGCTAAAGAATTACACATATAGATATAGAAAGGCAATAAATGGAGAAAAAGTAAAAAAAAAGGATGAAAGCAAGCACACATTCCTTTGAAAGTGAAACGTACTTATAGATCGAACTCTGCTTTATTGTATTTGTAAATCATCCGGCGCGGCCGCGGCGCGTCGTCGCTCGCAGGGGAGAGGAGAGGGATACATATATTTTCTTTTTTAGAAAGCGCTGCATTACAAGAGAGCGCGTAGATTTATTCGAGAAGTTTGTTTATTTATGATTACCCCAACTAAATTAGAAGCCGATTCTGTGCTTCGTTAATCATTCGGTATGATTGATATTATTTCATTCATTTCGCGATATTCGGTCTTATTATGTAATATAAACGTTCATAAGGGAAACCTTGACATCATACGTCTATAAAAGAAAATAAAAAATCCTAGTCAAAATCAAGGTTAACTGAACAATAATTGTAATAAAAGCAACAAAAATGTCATCTACTTGTTCATTTGCACATTTCGCGTATCCTATTTTATTGAAAAGAAAAAGTTTCGTTCACGTTATTCAATTTTAAGTGAAATTTTAACCTTGATCTACTTACAGAATCTTCTTTACCTTAAAAACTTTATTTTTTTGAGAGGGAGAGCTCATCATTAATACACATTTACGCAATATCGGTGCTGGACTGCAGACTATATTCGGTCGTGTGATCAATTAAAAAATAAGTATCTCGAAGAGCGCACAGTTATCGCGTAAATATTTCACCAACAACAATAATTTTCACTCTTGGTAAATTTTTAAATTTTATTTTTTATTTTTCTAAAAGTACAGAGTATGAGGTCAATCGGATGAACCGAAACTTTCCAATAATCGATTTTAATCAAAGTGGGTCAGAACATGCATGAGAACAAAGCTTTCGAATTTTTCAAAAAAGATCTCAAATTATAGCGATTCTCGAATACAATACCGTAGAGTTATAAAAATAGTCGTTTAGTTTGTTCATTTATTTTCGAAAGAGAGTTGAAAAAAAAGCTTTTTTTGAAACTCGTTTTTTTGGTGGTACAAAAAAAATAATAAGTGACTGATTTTAATTTGTTTGTAGGAGGATCGATCAGCAGCGAGCCGATAATTAATCCGGTTGAGCCGGTTTATAAAGGCCCTTCCGCAGTTTCAAGATTTATTGGTGCAGATTTTTGGAGTGGACCCTTATCAGAATCCACGAAATTTGAAAAACAATCAAGTGAAGCTCAAGTTTGAGAAGAAAGGCCGTAGGTCACGATCATGCCAGCAGACATTAGCAAAAGAGAGAGAGAGAGAGATCATTTATACACAAGGATGACGAACAGGATAGTTTTTGGGACATTATTTCATTAGATTTTAGAAAAGATTAAATTTGAAGAAGAAAAAATGTTAAATGCCTTTTTTACTCATTTGTATGCCTTGTAAATTGTAACTATTCAAACACCAGAATTGTCATGTGTATAATGATAAATATGCTGTCATCATAATTTTTATTAAGAAAATCATAATTATAATGTAATACCCAACAAATGAATTGTTTTTTAGTTTAGAGAAAAGTTGTATTTTTCGGTTGAGTGATAAAACTCGTTTTATTGTACTTGAAACTTAACAGCAAAATGTGATCAAGGTCTTAAATAATAAAACTTCACATACGTGGGCACAAAATTTTAAAGTTAATGCAACAAATTTCATAATTTATCGCTCGAGCGAGAAAGTTTCTTTTTTAATTTGAAGTATACAAATTGTCTTCTGATTGAAGTAAAAAAATAAATTACGCTACTTATAGTTGAAAAATTAAAGAATATCCAAGCCATCATTTGAAAATAATGCAGTGTTGGAAAATACAATTATAATCTGAATAAACTTTAAAATTTCTAACAATTATCATTTGGATTGATCACGGAACGGTGTCTCAAATAATAGCTTTTCACGCACGAAGTAAAGATTCATTAGCTTAGAAATGAAAAAAATTGATCATCAAATTACTCAATACATGAATTAAAGGCACGAATTTAGCTGCCAAACGTTAATTACGGAAGAAATTTGACTAATCATTAGGAAGTGACATAATTTTTTTTCTCTAGACAATTATTATTTCAAGTACGCGCTCAGAGAGAAGAGAGCCGTGAATAATAATTATGTAAGTCACGTATAGTAAGTGCGTACGGTGCCTCGTCATTCGCGACGTTAAGAAAAGGTGATTATTCAGAGCTATTCGCGCGCAGTGGAAAATTAATTAACGCTCTAAGAATTTACCAGAGTACATAAAGCTACTCTTTTTCCTCACTCGTCTATGTTTAATTTTCACACCGTCGGCGGGTTTCTCATGGGTTAACTTCTCCTACGAACGCCGCCCCGACTACTCCATACCTTACGACACCTGCTTTTATTAATGCGCGATCGCATCAGCTGATTTAATTACATCAATATGAGGATATACATAAGAGCGGAACGAAATATAAATAACTCTCGCTTCTTTTTTTCCTTCTTTCACCTTGCATTTTTGATCATCTTCAAATTCGCACTTTACATTTTTATAAATATTGTACTCAAATTTTGAAATTTCTTCTACGTAGAGGTAGCAAATTTTCATTTTTTCTAGAAAAAATGTTTTTTATGATGATTTTAACTCATTCAAGTTCTATTTTAAAAAGAATCATTCAGCAATTCCATTCGTTACGTACGTTTCATTTTGACTCTTATAAGATGTTATATCTCAAAGACCGAAATCCAAAATTTAAAAACAATCGGACAAGTTGTAGAAAAATTAGAATTGAAAAAGTGATCGTTACGTACGTTTCAAAATTCGGAACACATTTTTAAAGAGCCTTATTCTGTCAAAGTTTTTAGGAAAACTTGTTGTCTCTAATTATCAGAACTTTGCAGGTTCATTTTTGAAAAGCGAAACTATATCTATATTGAATTCTGAATAAAAATAATCTATCGATTGTGAATTTCACTTCAACTTCAAGTTGAAAAATTTTAATGAAAATATGAAATATTTTTTTGAAAAATGTCTTTTCTTACAACTTTCAAGTATGCTCTATAACTTGTGATAGTAAAAGTTATTAAAAAATTAAATTTTAAAATATTAATTAATAGAAGAAAAAATGGCCTTTTTTAAACGTTTTTCCAAAAATTTTCTGGCAAATAAAGTTTTTTTGAGGAAAAAATTTTTTTTCACCGATGAAAATTGGATTAGCTGTTGTCTAAGTGTTTTAACTTTATAAATCATATTTACTCTTATTTAAATGATTTATTTTTACAAAATGGCATCAAAAAAACTGATTTTACGAGAATTCCTCTTTAACGTGGAATTGCTCCATTGTAACCAAAAAATAAAAACAAATTTTTACTTTTCCAAGTTCATGGCAGTGAAATTTTAAAATTCTTGCTCAAAATATAAAAACTCTTTCATTTAATTTTTTTTAATCACATTTAAACTGATTATAATACACAGTTTTCGAGAATGAATTTGATGTAGCAGATATTGAGAAAAATGTTTTTAAAATTAGGCTTGCGATACTGTTTAAAAAACAAAATGTTTCATAGAATTATTTGATTGCAATAACTCTTGATGAAATTCATAAAAATTCATTCAAAAATCTTGGTTTCGGGACATTTCGGGACTCTTCGCAGACTCTTGAGTTTGATTTTTCGATTAAATTCGGGTAAAATACTCATCGTGAAAGTAAAAGGGAACGGTCGGTCAGGTGCTGGCTGCAGCACGCGGCGCCGCTTGCTTTTGAAAGAAAGAAGGAAAGAAAAAAAAAAAAAAAAAAAGAGCGAAGTACAAAAGTTCGGAGGGGACTTTCGCATCGCGGCGATGGCTCTAGGAAACAGAAGCGATCGTCTGAGCGAGATTGGAGAAGCAGAAAAGAGGAGGCACCCGAAAATCCTTATTATTCCAACTCCCGCTGATTAGTGCGGGTATGTATTACGCAGTTCCTTATAGGCAAAATCGCAGCTAAATTTTGCAAGAGTACGCCGGTATAGCCCGTAATTAGTTTGACTTTCACCCGTACTCTCTTAGCAGTGAAAATATGGTGCAGCTGCATTATCCAGCACCGGCGTGGCGTCCGAATTCTAAATCAATTAGGACTCGCGAGTCGTAGCGCGAGGATCGCTCGATAAGTGCATAAGTGCGAAGAGGTGAAATCGAGTTTGTGCGTAAAGGTCACTGAGAACCTCGTTAACGACTCAATCTAACAACAATAATCCAAGGGAAATTCAAAACAGCCTCCGATACTTTTTACCCTGGGTAATGATTTTAGATAAGCCGGGCCGCTAAGTCGTGACGCGCGACTGCAGGCGAAGTTGCGGTAATCGTTGCTTTTAAATTTATGATCTCGAAACGCAAACCAACGGGGACAAAATTCTTTCGTATATATATAATATACGTTTAAACACACATCGCCCAAACTTACCTTATACAGGCGTGCACTCGCAGACAGACGATCTTTTTCACCAATGAGATACTTCGGCGCACGATTAATGTTTGCTTTCTGTTAACGATATTCCATCAACCCTTCCCAGGCTTTTAAAGCGTTTTCGCAGCTGTTGGGAAAACTATTTTTTTCTTCTATTTCTTAATTCTGATGTTTGTTTTTGAAACTTTTGCAGTTCTACTTTTTAACTAAGGCGTGTAAAACTAGAATTCGATGTATTTTTATGTTTTATGAAAATGAGCCGTTTGCCAAAGGTGCACAACGCCGCGAGTTATATAACATCGGGGTAACAAATCGGAAACAGGATGGATTCTTTCATGAAAAAAGAAAAAAAAGAAGAAGAAGAGGATAGAGAAGAAAAAAAAGGAAAGAGAAGTTGCATGGGAGCCGGCATTTGTTCCAAAGTCTATTATCTTAAAAGCTCTGAGACCAGAAGGCCATTGTTTCGGATCCATTCATATTTTCTGACGTGCGTTACGAGATTACGGCCTCCCTCCTCGACTCATTTGCCATATTATGGCATTTTGTTTAGGAAAAAAAATCCTTTCTTTGCTCGAGAAAAACCCACCTCTTTCAATCTCTATCTTCAACTTGTTTATTAACGTTATCAACAATTTAACTTCTCCATCTCAGTTGTTTCAACTACTTGTGATTTACAATTTTAAAATTTTTTTAATTTTTTTTAGAAAATTGATCTAATTGAACTTAAAAAAAAGAGTTTTTATAACGATGACAATAAAGAAAGAAGCTTTGTTACAAAATATCCTTACCAAAGCTAATTAAAACGCGGGTACGGTAGTAAATGTTTTTTAAAAAAAAAGTCCATTAAAGTGTAATTATCAGGGAGATGATAGATGAGAGTGAAGCAGGTGAAATCATAATACATATTTTTTCCTCAAACTTGACATAGCTTTTATTATAATGGTTGCGTTATATGAAAAAGACGAATCAAGGCGAAAGTTTTGCGATAAATATTGTAAGATGCCCCTCTCTCTCTCTCTCCCTGATTCCGATTCCGCATTCTACCTCCACTGCACGATCTCGCGCTCACGTGCCCATACATCTTGCAAAATAATATTATATTTACGACAAAGAATAAATAATTGTATCATTTCCGACAAGTTGCACTATTTTTAATACTTTAATTTTACTCTAGAAAGTCACTAGTTCTTCGGGTTAATTACTGTCTACTTTTTAAAAGTCCTGCTTTTTGATTTTTTAACGGTGCTCCATGTAAAAAATCAAGGAGTTGAATTTAAAAAATTGCAACGTAATGCGTAAATTAAAAAAAATTTTTTAAGTCAAGGCAAAAAAAAAGTTACGAAAAGTCAATGTGATGTAGAACGTGGACAGCTAAATCGATTTTTTGAAGCTAAAAATACATTAAAATAAATTTGAATCCGAGGCGGATTCCTTCTGCATATTATTATTATCAGCTGCCAAAGTAAAATTAAATTCGTTTCAATAAGTAACGGATAAAAACTCGCGACGCATCTTTGACTGGATTAAACTTTCAACCAAAAAACTTTCTATTATTACAATTCAATTTAAAAACTTCGCATGCATCATGAGCACGATAATAATTTTAGCGTTGCGTTTTGTAAACAATGTATTTCAACAAACATCGTAGCGTATATACGTATGTATTACGATATACACATAAGTTTCAATAAAAACTACGAAGTCATGACAGTCGATTGTGAAGCAAATTTGTAATGGATTCAACAATAAGGATGAACATAATTAGGCAGCTGCGAACTTTGACGTAAAGATTTTGAGCACAAAAAAATGTTTTACGTACAGGCTTTGCATTACTTGTTACTAGGTGATGTATTTTTAGCAAATATTTTATGGAGTCATCAAAGCGAGGCAAAATTTGCTTTTACTTTTTTTCTGTATAAATTACTTAAAGAAAAAAAATGCATTAAAATTTAAGAGTAAAAGTAAATAAGTGATCGCAAATTATTTCATAAAAGGATTGCTGCCTTATAGATAAGATCTCAAGATTAGATTATCCGCTCTTCATTAGATTAAGAAAGCTTTAACGAAGGACAGCATGTGTCGCAATGAAGAGTGAATATTTAATTAAAAGTAACCCAGGTGCCTTAATAAACAAGTAAAAAAAGTTTTTTTTTTCCTTGTCACATGCTGTATTTTGCGAGAAAGTACGAAAATTATAACACAAAACTGTGTCAATGAAATATCACTTTTGCTTTTTAAAATAATAATTCTAGTAGCTTTACGACTCGGGTGGGCTTTCACCAAAGTGCTTCCTTATGACTGACGGCTCGCTCGTAACTTAAAGTCTCGTTATATTAGGCGAGGTGTGAGTCGTTAAAATATGACGCGAACGAACTGCATCGATTTTATACGAGGAAATGAGTGATTTGTTAACACTTTGTAACACCGACCGCAACATTACCTGAAAACTTACATGATTTAAAAAAAAAAAAAAAAAAAAATATTATTAACAATTTTAATGTTAATATTTAATTTTAGTCAACATAAAGATTATTTTTTTGTAAAAAATTTTTCAACTTTTTATTTCTTTTCTAACAGCTTTCTAAAACTAAAATTGCAAAAATTTTACTTTCAAATATAAAATATATACATTAAAATCATCATGGTATAATATTCTAATTAACCTTGGCTACCTGAAATAATAAACGCTTTACCTTTGGTATCTCAGGTTCCTTCGGTCAGACGTAATACTTAAAACAG
Organism: Encarsia formosa; assembly: GCA_038277355.1. NCBI lineage: Eukaryota > Metazoa > Arthropoda > Insecta > Hymenoptera > Aphelinidae > Encarsia > Encarsia formosa. The sequence goes on from CM076185.1 coordinate 17,454,779, forward strand.
TTACTTGATGACATCCTTATTTTTGAAAAAACAATAAATTTCAGCAACTGTAAATGGATTTTTTGTAAAGTGAAAAGAAAGCACTAGTTTCTTGATGTTTATCGTTTACCAATTCATCATCAATTCACTGTTCTAAATATGAATAATTTTTATAACAATTGAATGATTGGAAAAAATTTAAAATTTATACCTTTCTATTAAATATGAAATTATACTTATTATTTATTAAGTTTTACGGACACAAGTTTTAATAAAAAACTAAAAAAAATTCCCATAAATGAAACTATGAGTATGACAACTTAAGATACTTAAAATAATTACTTGAGAGAGAAAACAATTTTTTTGCTAATGTAAGTAACACCTTAGAAAAAAATGATAATAAATGTGTTGCAGTGAACGCAGTGTCAAATGATTTCGAGAGAGTTTTTGTCTAGATAAAAAAAAAAAGGTGTCCAACTTAATGACGTCAGGGTTTAGAAGAGCTTTCGAAACAGCTCTTTTTATAAAACGACTTTTATGCTAATCGAATGCGTGTGATGTTAGTGTATGTGATTTTTAGACTGAAATAGCAGCTTTTGTGCGGCCGTTAATTCAGAGCACGGACGCACTCTTTCGCGCCTCAAAGGTCGAACTCATCTACTCTTACTTTCTTTCGTTCACCTTTTTCTTCGACTTCTTTTTTTTTTTTTTTCTTTTTAATATAATATTGCATCATTAAATCGTTACTATATAGAGAATTTTGCACCTCATTATCCCAGACCATAAATTTTTCGATGAGTTGTTTAATTCAAAACGCCTACTGTTGTTAAAAACCGTATACTAACTTTACTTTATTTCTTCAAGGTATAAGCTATTAAGTAATTTTGGCTGCAGGGACTTTTAATTTTGGATAAAGTTGAATGATTTAATTTTTTTCATCTCGAGTAGCTTTTGATGAGTTTATTGTTTAACTTCTAAATTGACAATGTTTTGATTGTTTTTAAATAAAATGTCAAAAAAATTATTGAATGTCTTGAATTATTTTTCGAACATGGAGTCAGAATGGTTTTTAAATTAATTTTTTTTTTTTTTTAAGTTATTATTATGAAACAAATAATTATTTCGTGACTTGATGATAACAATTAAAAAACTTATTTTTCACCTGATTAAACAATGGTTAGTTTCTGCTAATTATTCGTTTAAGTAAAACTTTTATATTTAGAGAGTAAAACTGTAGCTCAGAAATTTCAAAAGAATTTGAAAGACTAATTTTCAAGATAATAATTGGACAGATGTAGTGCATACGTAATACAATTAATTTAATTAAAAAGAAAAAAAAAAAAAAACTAAAAGCATTTGTCTACCTAATAAATAACTTGGCAATTTTCCCAGCATAAAGCGATTATTAACTTTTTTTTTTATTTTTTACTTCCTCAACAAATACTGGAAAAATTAGCACCGCTGTCCAATAAATTAAAAAAAAAAACCCGACGCGTATTTAAGTTAACTACGAGCAATTAGACATCGGGCCTCAAAATTTCATACCAGTTTCGCGCTGGACCTTGAGGGCAGAAATTAAAAAGTGGTAAAAAACTCCGTAGCTCAATTTGTTGATCAAAATTGAAACAAGTGCGGCAGTCGAGAGAAAAGAATTGTGAAATTTTAGCGCGGAACCAGGCGTTGTTTTAGTGCCGGACGAAATTTTTCGCCATACGTGATTTGAGTTTAATTTACGAGGGGGCACCAAACGTAACGCGCGCTAATTCATACATAAGGACTCCTATTGCCAAGAATGCCTGGTTAAATAAGAAAAAAAAAAAAAAAAAAACTAAACATGCGCGCTAGCGTTAATATGCGGCTTGCATATATAGAAAATTTCACTTGGTATTTATAGCGCGTTTTTCCAGACTAGAAAATTTATGACCGTTTCGGAAAGAAAAGAGACGGAGAGAGAGAGAGAAAAATGGTATCCATTACACGCCAAATAACACAATGTAAACATTTCACGTGATCTTTGGTGTGTTGCGCAAAAATTTTTCGTGAGCTGCAGGAGCGGTACTATACGAAAAATAAAATAAAACGCACCACACACTTACCTCATCGATGAAATACCCATTGCCACTTTGTAGAGGACCGAGGCCCATTCATACGCTTCCCGCAACATTTGATCACATTTTTCTCTCTCTCGAGGTTCTCCCGATTACTCAATTTATCGCCAGGGCTACTTACTTGCACGGTGTCGTCCCATTAATCACGTAAGGCCTATTACAATCATTCTATTGTGCCGAGTGTACTTACTTGTTTTTCAAACTCTCAAAATCTTATTACTCTGACCAAGAATCTATACTTATAATCTTTTACCAAACACTAATAAAATCTCGCTCATAAAATTCATATGGACTCTTATATTATAATTCATGGCTTTTATTATCCGGAAAAGTCATGAAAATTGATTATTATTATTATTGGTAATCAGATAAATGGAGACTGCATACAGCTTTTAAAAAAAATCATTTTCTTAACTTTAATAATTAATTTTTTTGTTAAAATTCAGAGCATGGTTGAATAGTGGTTTTTATTAATATACTAATGCAAATGTTTCTGATTGGCTAAAAGTGTATATGTATAGAGTATTTCGAAGTGAGTTGTAAAGTTACTTCCTATAGTTAATTGGTACCGTTGAAAAAAAAAGTAACTCGAAGATTCTTTGTTTCATTCAACTCGGAGAAAAAGAAATATCTCTTCGGTCACCGTTTGAGGCGAGGCTTACACTGTTTTGCTATAAATTTATACAATAAGAAATGAACGAGATCATTTTGATTTAGCCGAGTGAAAAACTTACTTGAATTAATTAAGTCTGATCATATAAAATTATTTAAAATGTCAGATAGGTTTTTGATTGCAATCGGAAGAAACGGACAGAGAGAACATAATGTACGATGAAAATTAAAAAGCGCAAATTTTGACAGTTCATTCGTCATAGAAAATGTGCTTCCTTATCTCGGCGATCGAGCGAATAGAAAAAAAAGGAGGTTGATGAAAAGAGTGATCGAAAAAAGGTGACGCAACGCAAGTGAGGCACCCAGACACGAGTTATTGATAATTCATTGGAGGTATGACGTGCAATATCGTACCGCTGGGAAACGCAGTTAACCCTCGGTCGTAAGCTTTTAAAGCAGTTCAAATTGATGCGTAGATGCACCTGAATCGAAAGTTATACAATCAATAATAAAGCAACATCTGCTGCTGCTGGAGCAGTGGTAGCTGCAGCAGCGGCCAATTTCCAACTGCAGCAGGACTGCCAGAGCCACACATAAACATTTTGCAATTTTGATACTAAGAGAATCTGCACTCGAGAAAGTGCAATATTATTACGTTGGTACGCTCGGACGCGCTGTTGCAGCTTGCAACATTTGCCGCTACAACTTCTTTAAATGGAATAAATATGATTAATCGGTGAGAGAAAACAAGATGACTATGACTGATTTCTAGCAAATCGTATTAACTTCATGTCTGATAAATTTTTTTTTTTCTCTTTTTTTATTCAGTTTTTCGTTTTTTTTTTCTTCCTCGAAATTTTTACTTTATAATAAATAGTAACGATTGGTTCATCGGGGAGAGTTGTCAGGTGTCGGCGCGGCTGAGCGTCTGAATTAACATGCGAGATCTTATCGAAAGTGAGGAAATCAATGTTCGTACACGTGTTTTATGTTTTGGTTGTATACTTATTATTAATATTGTGGGTAACAGGATCAGAGATTTGGGTAAATTTATAAATAAATCAGTAATTTCGGTTATAATCAAAACCACTTTTTTTGGTAAAAAATGTTAATGCGAAAAGAACTTGTTTTATTTTCATTCTTTACACTAATTTCATGTGTTAACAAAACACTTTAGCCCAATAATCACCAACGACAATAAATACATGAATCTAGTGTATAAAATTAACCGATTTTTCACAGATTATCTCTTGGAGAGATGACGCGTAGAAACCAAATAATATTTCACATCTCCTTAAATTTTTTCTGAACCGATGTTACTCCGATGCTGTCTGCGTAGCTACTATGATCCCCGCTTACCCTAACAGCCGAGCTATGGCGCGCCCCGAGAAGTCCATAGTATATAGCTTCTTCGCCCCGAATCTTCCGCAACTTGCTCAAAACGAAAATCCATTCACTCAGCATACATATATTTGGGCAATATATAGTTTGGGCTCTACAAAGTAATCGCAAATTAATATTAGAATGATAATAAGATCTTTCGGCTACTTTTCGATTGTTTAAAAATTTTGAGTTCACAAGTCAGACATCACAATAATTACATCTCATCGGGTCCCTACACGGACAATTTAAAAGTTTGATCGTGTAGTCGCCAAATTATTTTTTTCGTGGATAAACACATCGACGGTTCAATGCAATAAAGTCAATCCTAATGGGTTAGTGCAATAATTACATACGCGATTGAATCAGTAGTGCAATAACGTACGCTATTGAATCGGCAGTGCAATAAGATACGCTATTGAAACGCTAGTGCAATAAGGTACGTAATTGAGATATTAATTTAACCTCGCTTTATCTGAATTGAGTTATGCATATGCTAATTTATTGAGAGAATTTTTGACGGTTTCAAGTGTTTTACGACTAAATAATCATACTTTTTAAAATTATCAAATCAAAAATGACTAAGAGGTAGTTAAGGAGTTAAAAATTGGGCAGAGAAAATCGCTTTATTGATAATATTTGCCATAAGCTGATTAACTTAACCCGAAAAGTTTTTAAAAGTTAATGAACAAATCCAAAAAATGACTTAAAACCATCAAAAATTCGATAACAGTGAAGAGTATATGCATAAATCAATTTTTGATGAAGTAAGTTTGAATTAACAACTCAATAACGTACCTTATTGCACTGACGTTTCAATAACGTATCTTATTGCACTACCGATTCAATAGGGTATGTTATTGCACTGACCGGTTAGGATTGACCTTATTGCATTGAACCGTCGACACGATTTCACCAAAAACTAAAAGCTCCTGTTCTGGTTGGCAACCAAGCCCTTCTCTCCCGAAATTCATGATCCAAAGATCGGCAGAAAATTCTTGCAATCACACATGAGTTCGAATAAATTGAGCGTTTTCGGAAGCACTTACGTGGGCTGGCATTGTTATTGTACCTTCTTCACATGAAAGAATTTCATTTAAAATAAATAAAAGATTTTAAAATTCTTGAATCAAGGATCTGAATTTAGCTTCAAGTAAAAGTATAAGATAAAAGTCTTGGATGCGTTGAAAATTTTCTCCTCGAGGAGAACAGCAACAACAGGAGTGTAAGCCGATACACTCGCGGGGAGACATTTAAATAGAAAAAATTGATAAAAATTCAAATGGAATCTCTCGGTCTTTCTCGGAGTTTTCTCGAATTCTCGCGAAAGTAAAATAAATTCCAAAGAAAGAGACAACAAAGCTGTGCGTAGGCGCTCCGTAAATAAATTCAAAACACCAAAAGAAGATGCGGTCTTATCGCGGTAAATCAGCAATAAGCGTGCTAGGGTCTGCAGGGTAGGTTGGTGCGACCGCTGTCTCGGGAACAGCGCGGGATGATTTAAAAAAAAAGAAAAAAAAAGAAGCAGATGATTGCAACATTGGTGGACGGACCGCGTTGGTTTGAAGAAATAAGGCATGCAGTACGCATCGATTTGAGGAGATGGTGGTGCAGGTTACTACGTATACTTTCGCTGATGGGCTGTTGCCCCTCTTAGAGGCCCCCCCGAAGGATGCTCCTTCTTCCGCTCACCTATATAAGCGCCCGTATAACATCGCACGAGCGAGCACTCGACTGTCGAAAACCCCCTTGCGTGCGTCGCGTGAAAACAGTGTTGTTATTGTTGTTGTTGTTTTTTTTTTTCATCTTCTCTCGTCTTCAACGGAATCGGAAAAGCAATGAAGGCTTTCATCGTAAGTAACTTTGTGAATCAACATCATATTCATCATCTGCTGCAGTGTCTTCGCTCGTATTTGATGGTCAAAGTGAATTTTCAAGCAAAGTGATAGGAACCCCGTTTTTATTTATTTATTTTTATCTTATAACTACTTGTTCCTGCCGACTAATTGTGAGGAGGGTCATTTTATCTGTGCTGAACGCGATCCATTGTGCTTTTTTTTCTCATTCGATCATTTTTTTTATCGGTACTTTTTATTTACTTTTAAGGCTCTCTATATCTCCTTTCATTGATCTACAAATATATAATACTTTTTCTGATTACATTTTTTCATTTTAAAATTAAATTTATTAATCTTTTTTTTTTTTTAAATAAAATGAATAAATGAATTAAATTTGTTTTAACAATTAATCAAGACAGTTTTGTGCATTTAAAATAGTTACATCAATCATTTCAGATTAAACAGTTCTTTAACTTTGATTCTGTTATCAAGCTCAGTTCCTTCATCAGCTAAGTTTTTTCTTTTACATAGTATCGTAAAAAAAATTTTTTCAGCTACTTGCATTATTTACAAGCATAAATTATATATAAACTAAATATAAATAAGAAACTGATAGAAAGAGAAATAATTAATACTTCGAAAATTTAAGAGTAATTATCACTCAATATGATATTTGTTAAAAAAGTAAATCTTTTCAGAAAATTAAATAGAATATTAATTACATACAAAATATTATTTGTGTTTCGCTTAAATTTTTTTTTTTTTTTTTTTTTTTTTTTTTTTTTTTTTTGTACTTATCAATAGAAGGCTTTGACCTATTGGCCAGAAACTCGAGTAAGCAATAATCAAACCTAACTACGATCGGTTTTTTAGTACTTCGATTAATAAAATTTTCTTAATAAAAAAAAATAATTTAAACACTGATTTTTGTTTTTTTTTTTCATTATAAAATTACAATAAAAAAGCGTTCTTGTTGTAATTTCAGCAGTTTTTTAAAATTCTCATCATGCACCTGCAGGGTGAAATTGAAGAATAAAATCGTTCGAAGCACTGACGTCATTTTCGGCCCTTGAAAACGTTATCGTTGTCGTTAAAAATAAAATAAGAAGAAATGAGAAAATTTATTATATTGTACTTGATCTCGAGATTGACGTGTAACCGAGAGATAAAAATGAAAGTGTATTTATTTACAGTTGCTTACGTCAAAAATATATCGTGTGCATTTAAAAATTAAAAAGAGTAACCTGCTGTACTTTCACAAAAAAAGAAGAAGAAAAAAAGGCACTAAATTTCGGGTGTCCTCGCGGGTACAGAATATCTGGCTGGGAAAAAGAGGATTAAGAGTAAAGAAGAAATGCAAAAAAAAAAAAAAAACAGAATCGTTCCAGAAAAAAGATATCGGTCGTAACGGTAACGTTGGGGAAATCGAGGAGAGAAGAGGCGGGAATAAAATTGGAATTCGGGAGCAGGATTTTTAGTCAAAAATGAAATCGAAATCGAATAAGCTTACGCAATGAGTTGGCGGTAACTCGCAGCGCAGAGCAGTGATTGAAACCGAATCAAGCGAGTAAGTTACGGGGCCATCGCGCGCGAACGCGGGGTGCGCTTTTATACCGGAAACAATTAAATCTGGCACCGCAGCGGGCTCTGCGAGAACGCATGAAAATACCCCAGAGTGTAAGAGTGCGTTCATATATATATATCTATATTCTCGTAGGAGAATCGCGAAAGCGTGTTGGCGCAAATTAGGAAGCGATTAGCCGCGCTCGCCAAGGCACATATAGGGAGAAAGCAAGTGCGTGTCCTCTAATGTCTCTATACATCATCAAAATGATCGCACCACTCCACTTTGGGCTCTCTTTCATTCTTACTCTCTTTTTTTCGTCCTCTTGTGTAATCGGTCTTTTCTTGCAACGCGGAAATCGATTTAACTATTTCGTCTCCCCCCCCCCCCCCTCCCCCTCGCATTGCACAATTAGGTACGTTTTCTTTTACCTTGACTGAATTTTTTGTTTTTTTTTGTTTTTTTGTTTTTTTTTGGTGCACCCGCACCGAGTGTCATCACGACCGGACAATTCAAACCGATTTTACGACGGGAATTTACAATTCGACTTTCTCGCTTTTTATGACTCATTTGCTCGGCCAAAAACTTTAATCTTCGAACCACTCGCCCATTACACATTGCGAATTTACGTATGTAACTGAGGCACGTAGACGATGATGATGATGATTCATCACGACGCAACGTTTACGTGCCGCGAAACCCATGCACGCACGCGCCTACCCCACCATTCTTAAATTAACATTTTCCCAGCCGCAATCAAAATCCCAAATTTTCATTTACATTTTCAATTTTCTCCCTCGCATAAAGTTTTCCGCCTTTTCTGGGAATCGTTACCCCTGCAATATTGCTCAAGATTATAATACTCATGAAGTGCAAAATACACTAAATTTTCAAAATGGTCTTGGTTTAAATTAACTTTTGAAAAAATTGTATACCGAAGGGTGTGGTTCTTCGAGTTATTGATCCTTTAAAAAAATATATCTCTTTACACAAGTACTTATTAAAAAAAAAAAAAAAAGATAATCTGAAGGAGTAAAAATTTCACTTGTCTTGTTTTTCTGGTGAAATCTCACTTATTCAGATTAAGATAGTCACTTTTGTTTCAAAGAGCTGCACCCGGTTTCTTCTTTTTCGCACAGAAAAAGAAAAAAAAAAAAAATTCTTTTTATTTTTTTTTTTATTTTTTCAAAGTATGTACACAAATACGAGTCGCAGCTGACAATTTTCAGCAGTGTTTCCTCTGTAAATTACAGACTGCGCAACGCGTTTTGCGTACAGCCTGGATCCTAGTACTTCACAAATTATGCATGCGTGCCGACTGCAGCAACGTTACAAAATGTTGTACACAGGAGTGCATCGGTGAGCAGCCGCGTGAAATTAAGAAAAGTAGAGCCGCTTATGCGGCTAGCACCCGTTTGATTTTATCCGTGGCTCTAAACCCATGTCATTAATCTAATGATAACTCCGACGTACGCAAGCCCGAACTATTGTTTATAATTAGCTGACACAATCGCGTGCTATTGAAATAAAACTGTGTTATTTTAAAATGACCATCCTAAATGGCTATTTTTAATGTTTCTGCTTGGTTATTATTTAATAACATTTCTCGAAGAACAAGAGAAGCGTTAAAAGAGGTTTTAAAAATGTATTTGTTGTCGTAAAAGACTAATTGTTGACACCGCACCATTAATCACCAGACCAAAATTGATTTTGAAATATCCTCAGGTCCTGGCACTGGCTGGAATAGCTCTGGCGCGACCCGAGGCACCGCTGCCGTCGTCGTACTTCCCCTCGGGCGCGGACTCGAGCGGAGGCAACTACCCGGCCCCGGTATACGGAGCGCCCCAGCAGCAGCCCGTGATCCACAAGCACGTCTACGTTCACGTCCCACCCCCGGAAGCCCCGGAGTACAAGGCGCCCAAGTACGTCGCCCCGGCACCCCCGCCGCAGAAGCACTACAAGATCGTCTTCATAAAGGCGCCGACCCCGCCCACCCCGACGGCACCGGTGATCCCGGCTCTGCCCCAGCCCGACGAGGAGAAGACCTTGATCTACGTTCTGGTCAAGAAGCCCGAGGAACAGCCCGAGGTCGTAATCCCGACCCAGGCTCCCACGCAGCCCAGCAAGCCCGAAGTTTACTTCATCCGATACAAGACACAGGTTTGTTACACTAAACTTATCTCCGGCTCCGTGAAAGTCTTTCGCTTCCCTTTGGACCCGAGCGCGAAATTGACAAAAATCCTCCCGAAGCAGTCACGTTCGCTTACCTATATACTTTTTTTCGTGCTCCTTTTCATGTGACCGCTCGCGAGCGCGCGCTTGAAACTTTCACTTCGCGGCCATTATCGCCATTAAACACCGCTGGCTTTTCTTTGTTTAATCGAGTTTATATTGCAAATTGATCGCTCCGCTATTTGTCGTGTACCGTGATCATCCCCACTCGTGCTCGCTCGGCTCGATTTTATCGGCTATTATTTTAGACCACCAATTTGTCGGCTAATTCGCGGCCGTTGCTTTGTCTTACTTATACCCGACAACTATTATCCCAGCGTGTCTTTTATATTTTTTTATCTTCAACCAATCAACCAGATGAACTTGAACTTCGGTCCGTCTATTATGAATTACCGTTATTTTGTTAATACACCGTTTTTATAATGTCGTGTTTAGTTAATTGACGGGTAAGTCAGACTTGCTAATTCGATGATCAAACGCTGGAAACCTGCAATTTTCAATCTAACTCGGTTGGAAATCCATGAATCACGAGTCTCTAATTTGAAAAAAAAAAAAATTTTACGGCTTCTTTAACCGAGATCAATACCCTCTAAGAAAGATTAATAAAATTGAAGTTTAAAAAATCCATGTGAGAATACTTTCTAATGACAAAAAAAAAAAAGAAACCATAAAAAATGGATGCGCATTCATTACTTCTAGACTTGCTGCTGTCTTGTAAATTGCAGTTAACAAGTGTTGCTTGTCGGATTAAATTTCAATTCAAATTATCTTTCAAAAATTGTAAGTGGAAAGTATCCGCACTTAATAATTATAATAATCGGATAAGTTTAATTTTTAATGAATGGATAAAATATATCTTCATGAGATCTTGAAGTAAAAACTGATTGAAAATATTTATGGATGAAAGTTCTACCTGGTTTTGCATGAAATTTCTAAGCGATGCACAAGACTAGAAAATAGCGTAAACAAAAATTAATGTTTTTTTCCTTTTTTTTGTTGTTGCAGAAGGAACAGTCCGGCGCTTACGGTCCACCCAACGCAACTCCTGGCACGCCGATCGACAGCTACGGACCTCCAAGCTCGGGGTCCGACGGCTCTTACTAAATCCTTCGCGCCAAAAGTTTATTGGAATCTTCGTTATTCGATAACTTATAACGTTAACGAATTCGAAAATTCATTTAAACAAAAAAATAAAAATAAAAAATATTGAAACAAAAGGGTATTTTTTACATATATACATATTTATTCGATATTGCCATCGAATAGTTTTAGCTTTTCTCGAAGAAAAGAGTTACAATTCTTAGGATTTTATTTTTTTTTAAATAAATTCCAAGTGACCACACGGGAAACCGCGAACTGGCATTTCCCTCGACCGGTTTGTTTTTTTATACTTTTATATAATTTTAATAATATAATTATTATTTTTTTTTTTATCATTATCTTTTATAGATATTTAAACGAAAATGCGTTGAGCATAAGTGTGCAGACTTGCGGAGCGATTACGAATCTTAGTTGCATTTCCGGTCAGCAGCGGCGAAAAAGTGAAAACACAAAATTAACAACCGTAAAATATGATTGAGCGCATCTGGAATTTTCCAAGTGCCTCCTTTTATCACGCTGATGGATAAAAGTGTAAGACCGGGAATAAAAATGCGAACGCAACTTACAAGACTAGAAACTTTTAGGAAAGCCAGTTTTTTGTATATGCATCAAAAAGTATTCCTTTTTCGGTTTTTATAGAAACATTACAGATCCACCTTTATGTAACAGGGTTCCGTAATCATGACCGCAATTTAATTATTTTATTTGAATAAGTGCCTACCGTGCTACCTCTCTGTATATAATGATGTTTTTCCTACTTTATCTTTTTTTTTGTACAACGAAACCAATATGGTCGTTCGGATCTTTATCGCTGATCAAGCGAGTTTGAGAGAAAGTATTGTTTTATATAAAAATCATCAATAATTTAGATTTATAATAAAAATAGTAAATTTATAAGGTGAATTCGCATATGTTACAAAAAAATGTCATGGAAAATACAACTTTTTTATTATCCCCAAAAATATCTTTAATTTGTTTTTATCTCTATACATTCACTTCATCACCTTACTACAGATTACAATTAAAATTTACATCATACAAGGTAAGTTCATTAATACATTTAGTTTGAAAATTTTTAACTCTCATACATCCATACTACGCAATATAGTAATATACCATAAAAATATTTTACGTTTATGATTTTAAACATCTTTTAAATCTTGGCAAAATTGATACATACATTTTCAACAAGTAAAAAAATTTGGTATGATAAAAATTAATTTGGTATCAATATATTCTCTGTATATATTATCACATCAAAAAGTTTTATGAAAATAATTCTATATCACTGATAAATTTGAGTTTCAAATACTTGATTATTATGTCTGTAGATATTTCTCAAAATATTGAACTTTACGCAGTTTCGTTAAAATTTAGTTGACCAGTTGTTAACACACGTAAAACTAATGCTTAAAATTTACGTCTGTTTATCGTCTATATTATTTACATCGATTACATTAAATTTTACAAGAAATTAAAATCATCCAAACGTAAAGAAAATCTAAATGTACACATAAGTTTGTATATTACACAGCAATTTGTAAAAAGTTTCGTTGGATGCACAACAGTGGTTAAGGAACACTTTGGAAGTTATTAAGTGTAAAAATAGTAAGACATCATCACATATACAAAAATAACGAGTTTAATAATTATAATGACAATTAATGTAATAAACATCATCAGCCCAATTCGAACTTTGTAAAAAAATTTTTTTTTAAATACAATTTAAATTGTCGATGTTAAAGCTTCTTCCGTGAACATGTTCTGGCTGGCTTAATTACATGTCTTATCGGGACGAGGAAGTTAGCCACCCTGCAAAACAAAAGGTGGAAGCTAACAGTGAAAGCGACAGATTTATACAAAGACCGAGGCGATTGGGAAAGGTGCACCTTCCACGCACGTAAATCGCTCGCGTTTCTCTTGCGTCAGGATGAGATGCACTGCTGATGGTCGCCGACGATCGAAAAAACGTGATGCACTTAGATTTCCAAGGCGAAAGTTTGGCGATTTTCACGGATAATTATTTTACGCAAGTTTTCGTTAAAGAACGAGTCACCAACTTGGACAGTTACCTGTCATCACTTTGAGTTATAAGCTTATATTATTTACCTATTTGTTTATGTATTTTTTTTTACTTATACTTCTTTGTAGTACGCAAAGGGTATAGCCGGGTAAGATAGTCGAATCGGCCCCCAGCGCGAACCCCTACAATATATATATCATTCGAAAGGGCATAAAAAAAGAAAATTTTTGGCGCCAACCAGAATTTTTTGTACCCACTACTGCGCATGCACGGTCCAAAATAGTGATTTTTCAACTTTGATTTTTATCTCAAAATCTAAGAGAGCTAGAAAAACGCGGTTTACGGCAAAATTTTGTTTACAAAAAATGTAGTTCAATCATATTTTTTAAAATCATTTTTGGCGCCAAATTCAAATTGTTAAGGCTGTTTTTCGAATTTTTTTCCCTAAAAAATGGGATTAAAAAAAAAAACGGTAATACATACCTCTCTGAAAAAAAATATGTTATGTATTTTAGGAAAGAATAGCTTTACAAATTTTTTCAAATTTTTTGAAGTGGTGGAAGACACTTTTTAGGCCAAATTATTGAAATTTTTTATCTAAATCGCCACCTAGCGGCTGCATACTGCGTTAAAATATAACAAAATTTTTATCACTGAACTACATTTTTTGTAAACAAAATTTTGCCGCAAACCGCGTTTTTCTAGCCCTCTTAGATTTCGAAATAAAAATTATAGTTGAAAAATCACTATTTCGCCCCGCGCATGCGCAGTTCGGGGAATAAAAAATTGCGGTTTGCGCCAAAAGCTTCCTTTTTTGAAGACCTTTCAAATGATGTATATATTGTAGGGGTTTCTGCAAAAAAAATTTTTAATACCTCTAACGAGATCAGTTCAACCATGTTCATCACTAAAAAATTGTATAAATTAGTTATTTTCAATCTAGGTCAGGTAGGCCAAATTTTTTTATGGGTTTATTTATTTACGGCTGGGGGCCGATTCGACTATCTTACCCGGTTATACCCTTTATAACTTACAAATTCAGAGTTTTTTAATTAAAGTTTTTTTGGTTTGCTGTTAACCAAATTCGTTTTCAATTGATAAAATTTTTTTATGTCTATATTTTTTATTTATTACTTCAATCAAATCGATAATTTTGATTTTAATTCATTATATGATTTTCATTGTATTTTAAAGTATATAATTGCTAAATTACAAAATATGAATTTAAAATCAATTCTCAAATAAAAAAATTCTTATAAAATGTCAAGATATTTTTGTTCATTATATTTTCAAATTTAAAAGACACATATATATATACTATAAATATTAAAAAGTTCATAGCACATGTATGTGTGAACAATAATTTGAATAAATTGTGTTTCGCATAATTGTGGTATATAAATCTTAGTTCTCAATAGAAAAAGAGTACATCAGACTTTTATTTAATTTGAATGATTGTGATGAATAGTTTCAGTTAAAAGACTTGTAAATAATAGAATTTGTACAATTATTAAAAGTCCATAAGTTTACTCAAAGTATTTTTAAAATGTACAATAATAAATACGTTTTAATGGACATTTTATGTAAAAAATTGCTTTAAAAAATTATATTATGCATTTAAAAAAAAACTTTTTTTTCATTTTGATTTGCAGCAAACTTTTCTTAAAAATATTACAACTCTTTATAAGAAAATGCATCAACTAAAAATGTTTTTCTCCGATTTTTTACAGAAAAAACATTTATTTCATTCTTTTGAAAAAATATTTGATTGCAGAGGATGAAATATTCAGCTTTGATTTTTGCAATTTTTAATTTTGATAAAAACATATAATTTAAAACAACGCGCAATTTCAAACTGCAATGATTGTTAAAAATATTTGTGCTACCAAAATAAACTAATAAAATTTCGCATTTAAAGATCTGAATGATTTGCAGCGTTATTATTTTGAGCTTGGTAATTTTCTTCAACAATAATCACATTTATATTTCTGCATTTATGGATATTTACAGTTATACTTTCATTTTTGTACTTATTTATCAAGCACTTTAAATATTCTAGAGCTATAATTTAAAAAAATTATTAAAAAATAACAAAAGTATCAAGATATGCCAAAAGTTAAATGAAAACTTTTATTATTGCTACTTTTTTTTAGTAAAAGTAAAGTGATTTTTCATTTTAATTTTACAAACCAGTCAGGAACTAAAGAAATAAGTTTTAAATAAAAATTTTGATTTAAATGATTAATAACTTCAATAAATTATTTTTTTTTTTTCTGAGGAACTTTTTAAAAATACTAAAAACTTTTGAAAAATTTAATCAACTGATATTCTATATTATTTTTTTTTTCAATTTTAATTTGTTTTGAAAAAAGATAAAAAAAAAAAAAAAACGAAGATAGCAATACTTTCATGATTAATATTTTTTTCAGTACATAAAACTATTATTTTGATTTTAGGATTGAATTTTAAATTGATAAATTTTTAAAGTAGCTGTAATAAAAGTATTACCGTAAATAAAGCAGAAAAATAAGTAGATAAAACTTAATTTGTACTAGGAAATGTTGTGCGTAACTTTTAATCCTGATGTGTTCGTTCTCTCGGAGGCCTTATAGCCTTTTTGATGTAAGGTGCAGCTAATGGATATGAGAGGAAAATTATGTGCCCCATAAAATAAAAACTTTTGTATACTTTCATGTAGCGCGGATAAGACAGTAATACAAAAGGGATAAGACTGTATCCCATAAACACAAACGTATAAACTTTGAGAAGAGACCAGATGAAAGCTCTGAAAAAGAAGCTTTCGTGAACCAATTGTTGAAGCTTTGTATTTGACACCAACACAGGTTTGAGCTAAAAAAAAAAAAAAAAACTGATTATCGTTACAATTGAAAAAGTTTTCGTAAAATTGAAAGTTTTAAAGAATGTATGCATTAATATTACATCTTTCTCTAAGTTCATGATGATGAATTCCATAAAGAAACAAAGATAATATCCACTGTGAATTCCGTGCCAAACGGCAAGAAATGCCAACGTTACCAATTGAGAGTAAAGTTTAGACCCAAGAAATCTGCATCTTTTATAAATGTACTCCAAACACCAATGGTTTGTGTTAATGTTAAATGACAAAATGTAATGGTTGAATTCTGTAGCATTTTCAAAAGTAAGGAGATTAACGTTGGCCAAGCCATTCCATTGATCCTTGCCATCCTTGTCTTTACCATTGTAACTCAAACCAAATGTCATGCAAACCTAAAAAAATAATTAGGTATTCAATCACAGCAAATGGTTATTAAACATTTTAAACAAATATATTGTAACTTACACCCTCAGTTATCATCCAACAACTCATGTATTTATAAAGATTGATTCTACCCCAAATACCAAGAAGGAAGCATCGTTTCACGAAACTCAAATTATCGAATTCAGGATCTAGAAGATAATCATCAGAAACAATCTGTTGACCCATTTGGTACATTCCCATATAAAGAAGACCAGCTGAAGCCCTGACTATTCCAGGGTACCAAGAATCTGGTGGTTTCCTGATTCCATTTGCATCCACCTCCTGAAAAATTGAATCAAATTTTTCGTACATCGAAAATGCTTGCCTTATCCTAAGTTATTTCAACTTATAAATTAAATTAATTTTAATCAACTTATAAAAAAACTTACAGTTTCAACGAGTCTTCCTTCGACGTAGTCCAAGTATCTTCTTATACCAAACTGTGGTCCAATCAAAAACGATCCCGGGAAGTAACAAAAACCTAAGATTGATAGAAAAGATGGTTCTTCGCGTATCGCACTTTTCTTTTGAGACTGTGATAACCGTTCCTAAAAAAATTATTTTTGTTAAAAATAAGATTGATAATTACCAAAGAATTTTTTTATTTTACTTTTTAAAACTTACTTCTGGCTGTGCTCCATCGGACAAATCAAATGCAAGACCAATTAATCTTAATGTTAGAACACAATGAGGCATGGTCCATTTTATGTCGTAGTTTTCCGTCGTCGTAAGATAATATCCGGTCATAAGATAGCTCATATTGTATAAAAATGTGGCTATGATGGAGTTAGTCCCACGACCAAGAGTTTTGAAAATTAAATATGTGCCACACACAGCCGCTGAAGTATGAAATATCGACAAACCTGAAAGTCATGAACATTATACAATTAAAACATAATTATAAAATAAAGACGAGAATTGGTAATTTCATAATTTAAATTGCTATATTGCACGTTTAATGACATTAAAAATGACAACTGACACTTATTAACTAACTATTATTAATAATAATAATGATATTTTTTTTATAATGAAAATTCAATAAAAAATAAAAATAACGATCAAATTAAAAAAGTACTGTTTACAAGTCAATAAAGCATTCATATTTTAAAGTATGTATTTCAAATTACTACCAAAAAGTTTGTATAATTATTCAGTCAACATACCATAATTTATAAATCCGAGACCAAAACCACAGGCAGCGAAATAAAGATGTTGTTTGATCGGATCTTTGCCATAAAACAGTTTTCTATGGAACCATGCAAGGGGAAAACCTGGAAAAAAGTTTTGTAAGCATGAAAAAAAATTAAACTAAATGAGTAAAGAGATTAAATACGAGCTTCAAGAATTATACATCAATTGCATAATATAAATTAGAAATTTTTCAAGTTTTAAAATATAGAAAAAAGTTTACTCGGTTTTCCAAAATCTATGTGATTTAATTTTTCAAAAACGAAATAATTATATAAAAAAACAAATCAGCAGCCAAAAAAATTAGAAATTTAAATATTAAAAGAAAAAAAATAAAATAAAAATTAGATGTTTCTAAATGAGTCTATGGATATTCAAAAGAGAAAGTCTTTCTGGTAAGTCGAAATTGATGAAAATCGAGTTGAATATTAATACTAATTAAATTAGCAATCACTGTAAATTTTTCTAATTAGCAATTGGAGAAAAGCAAATAAATAAACCAGAACTATACTTGTACACTAATTTAAATTATTGAAAAAAAAGTACTCAAAATTTTTTTTTCTTTTTTTTTTGCACAGTGTTGGATCATTTATTTAAAAAAATTTTAATCGATTTATAAAACACTTGTATGTTACTATTTTATTATATATTCTCGTGAAAAAGTTTTTTTTTCATTGTTTTGGGTGATTATTAGTAATTCAACAACTGAATTATTCAATAAATATTTTATGTTTTATCTGCACGAACGTATTTTATCAATTATTAATAAATCTGACACATTCTTTGATTTTTTTTTTAATTAAAGTTTTATAAAAAATCGAGTATCTAGTTGAATTGGTTAAACAAAAAATCGTCATTATTAACTGAATGACTGGACGTGTACCAATATAGTCCGGGAGTAATAACAAACAATACTACACTGAATCACTTCAAAATATTTTGAATCCGCATTTTAATTCAAGCTTAAGTTTAGAACACATTTTAGTTAACAGTAAAATACAATTGCTAACACGTTCTTTTCATGATTAAACGAATCAGTCCATAGTGAAAAAAAAAAAATCGCGTAAGAATTTTTGAGATAAGAAATACATTTTCACCAACAACAACGAATTGCAAAAAACCGAATCTAAAAAAAGGTCAAATTATTTTACGAAGCCATAAATTTAAATAATCTGATTTGTAGAATCTCAAATAATCCTGGTCCAATCAGACATCGGAGATAGATAAGTATAATTTAAGCAACGTTGACCTACTGTTCAATAAAACTAATATATTCTATTAACATTTCATTTAATTTTAATTTTTTTTTTTTTTTTTTTACAATGTTTACGTTATTTCAAGAATATTTTTTAGGTTTTTTAGCTTTTTGAATAGGTATCTATTTTATCAAGAAAAGATAAGTCTTGTAGGTACGATGCAGAATTAAAAAAAAAAAAAAAAAAAAAAAAAAAAGAAGAACCACGTATACATAAAATGACTAAGCAATAATTAAACTTTTCATTAAAAAAACATGAATCCTTCGAAATGACGCACAATAAGATCGTAAAATCAAAGAATCGACCTAACCTATAAACAAAAAAGCTGTTCTCATCTTGAAATAAAGTTAAATAAGCCACTAGTTTCGTAACGAAACCAATGAAAAAAACTAGCTCCAATGTGCTTATGAAACAACTTCTAAGTATCAAACTTAAAACTTCGCTGTGCTTAAAATCAAATAACACATAATCTACTAAATTTCCCAAAATTTACCTAAAAAAAGAGATATGAAGAGGCAAAATGCATCCGGGGGCGTCCCGACGAGTTCCGCAATCTTCTTGATGAGGCAATGGGAGACAACCTCCTGGACGTCTTCCTGGCACTCCATCGTCGAGCTGAAGAATGAGATTTTTTGGAGCAGCAGTAGTCAACACTAAAAGTCACACCATGTCTAACAAGATCCTCACGCAACTCCGGTTCCGACGGAGTCCAGTCAGCGACTGTCTATAACAGCTGGAGCAGGGGCTCGTGGAGGGGAGATTGAGCACTGACGCACGCACACCACTAAGATTCTATGTGAAAATATACGAAGGTTAGTTTTGATTCGTGTAATCGTGTGCAAAGCAGCTGTTCCGATTGAGTCCGCGTCCGCAGTGCGCGGTGTGTGCAGCAGCGTGACACTGAAAATCACCGCCTGCTTTTACGGTGTACGGTCGATGAACCAAGAGGTGTGTTTTTTTAATGAAAGTTACCCTGAGTCTTTCCTGCACTTTCTTTAAAATTTTCCTTCTAAGCACTTGCAGTTTGGTTAGAGAATTGCTTGATTCGTTTTCAGACATTTGGGCAAAACTTCTTTTTACATTAAGCCAGACTATAAGGTTTTTATACCTTTTTATACCTTTGATGTTTACTATTTAAAATTATAACTACATTCGTATTTTAAAACGGTGAAGACTGAGTTATTTCATTTTGTTCAACTTTACAATTTTAATTTAAAAGCCCCTTCAACTGTTTTTTTTTATTTCTTGATTTTATAAAAAAAAAAAAAAAAAAAAAAAAGGAAAAAAGAAAAAACAATTAAAAATATATAGTTCCGAAAAGGTCGTAATTGTAAATTAATCATATTATTATCGGACGTAACAACTTCTAAACAAAAATATTAAATTATTATTATTATTTATTAAGGCGTACTAAAACCATTAAGGTTTATACGGCCATGAAAATATTAAATTGTCCAATCATTATGAAAGACTTCTATTAATTCATTTTTAATTTTCTAAGGGTATTGAAACTCGTTAAAAAATGTGGGATCGAAAAAAACAGACAATGGTACTGTAAATTTTTTTTTTATTTACAGAATATACATCCAATTATTTGAACTTACATCAACGTACATCATTTTAATTCATTATACACTTTATATCCGGATTAACTATCACAGAGTTTTTTATACATATTTTTTGCAAGCTTATATAATTATACCGATTTATACCTAGTATCAAATTATAGGTGTATATTGATAAATAAATAATTTATTTTGACAATTTTCACCAATAATTGATGTATAATTTTTAGAACAATACAAATCTCTTTAACAGAAATAGTTCAGTAATATTAAGATATCAATAGTTAGGCTCATCACTTAATTTATAGAATCTGAACATATATAATTCTCTTTTTTATCTCTTTTGGTACAGTTTATTATGACCATAACATGTTTTTATAGTTGAAAATATGTGTAATGTTATAGAATACGTATAATATATGTTAAAAAATAAAATCACAGACGAAAGTGAATAATATTAAACCCAAGTTAATTAATCTTTGACCTGAAAAAAATATTTAAGAGCAATTTTTTTAAATTCTTTAGACTAAATCAGAGAAAAAATGTTTCTAAAAATTTTTCACCTAAAATACATAGTTTCCATGTTAAAAATCATCAAAGATCTAAAAATAATAAATTTTTCCATTTTAAAAAATTTTGAATTTTAACTGCCAAGCTTTTCCGTTTTAAAAGTTTTTACAAACCCATTAGAAATACCTGTCTCGTATCTTATCTCTCACTCTAATAGGAATTAGGTGCCACTTTAAAAACGATGATTTTTACTTTATGATTTTTAACTTAGAAACTATGTATTTTAAACGAAAAATTTATAGAAACATTTTTCTTTGGTTTGGTTTAAACAATATAAAGAATTTTTTTTTTATAAAAAAGACAATATTTTTAATTTGTTTAAACAATATCTTACCATGTACCCGACCGGATACCATTTACTTGCTTAGGGACATATTTTAAACAAAACTGCACTAAAATATAGGCCTTGAATATTTTTTTCGATTAATCGGTCCGGGTCAACAATGGTATTTTTAATAATAGCGTTATTTGGTGGTACGGTCCTTCCAAGCCGATATTTAGATGTACGATACCGCCGTGTAAGACGTTTTCTGGAGGTACCACGTGCTTACTTCAATAGCCTCAGTAATTTGGAGCAATTCTGAGTACACAACTTTCTACCAAAGTTTCATTGTGAATCGAAGCGTTGAAATGTCAATTAACTGTTAAATATTTTTTGCAATAAAAATTGTTTTTTAATTATTGTTCATTTTTTACATAACATTTACAAAATTTTTATTTGAAATATAGTCTTCAGAATAAGTTATATAATTTATAAAAATGGTAAAGATTTTTGTTCTTTAACAAAATTATGATTGTTTCAAAATAAAAAACGAGTCGAAAAATAACTTTTATAAAAAATAGCTGTTTTATAATTTTTTTCACTTGCTTACTTAATGCAAAATCGTCATCTCCTCTTATCGCAGTAAAACTTCGGTAGAAAGTCGTGTACGAAATATTCCAGATTACTATGAATATCGGACTAAGCAGGCATTAAAACAGTACCGCTAAAAAACGGCTGAGATGGCAGTACCGTACCACCGAATAAGCACATCGATATTTTAAATAACTAAGAAAAAAAATAAAAAAATAAATAAAATACTCAGAATGTTCAAAAATTTAATATTATCTCTCTATTTTAAAAATTACTGGACAGTTTAAGAAAGTTTTGATAAGTAATAACACTTTTATGAATAATCATGAATTTTTAAAATGTTACATTTTTGACTTCTTGCATCGTCTTGAAACTCAAAGCTTACTAAACTTCAAAATTCCGAATCCACAAATTTATATTTATGTATATATATAAGAAGAAAGATTTTTGGTAAAACGAAAAAAAAAAAAAAAATCAATTCTTTAACCAGTGTAAAAGTAATACGGAAAGGTGATAAAAGAAATCCGAAAAAAAGATTTTCTACTCAAAATTAACCGTAGATTGAGAAAAAAATAGTTTCAAGTCGATTCGAGAAGTCGATGTTTTATGAAATGAGCTGTACTTTTATTTTTATTTCTTGATTATCAATACCTATGGAAGTACTTTTTTCTTATATTAAGGAACATTAGTCCCGCGCTTTTTGAAATCTTATAGACATTTTTGAGATATTCAACAAAGGCATTTATTTATTTATTATTATTATTACTATTATTATTTTTTTGTGCTACCTCCTTTATTTCTCGGGGTAATCTGAAGATGGTAGTACTTCAATGGAAAAATAATAAATCTTTATAAACTTTTAAACTGGAATAAAAAAGCAATGAGGTAAATTTCAAAACTCTCCATCTAGAATTCATTTTTTAAGTTTAAACTACAATTAATATCATCAACATTAAGAAATTATGTAGAGAAATTTTATAGTCGAATATGGTCAAGAATACTTTCGTAAAATGGTCTCAAAAGTTTCTCAAAGCTTTTTAGAACGTGCTTAGTTAATTTTTAAAAACATTAAACTGTTACTATTATAAGTCTAACTTATAAAATGTACTTAGTTTTCAATTGTATAAAGAATACATTCAGCTGGACCCTACATAAAATTTTTATTTGGTCGATTAGAATCCAGTTAAGAAAAAAAACTTGCAAGCATGTTTGTGAAACTTGAAAATACTATTTACTAAACTCTGCCATAAATAGATAAAAAAACTCTTAAATATTATTATTGTACGATTTTAACTGTATTATACATTCAAAACTACATGATAAATAAAAAAAGTAGTCTCTAGTTAAAGTAAATTTTTTACGAATCGATAGTTCACTTGTTTAAGTTGAGAACTTTTCGTTAAATTTATTCTTACTTTTTGAATTCAAATGAAAATTATCAGGTGGAAAAATATAAACATTTTATTTTGACACGAAAAATATTGTCTTTTACTGAAAGTTATTCATTGTCAGTAAATTTCATTATAATTACGAGTCTCAAAATAAATCGACTGCGTAGTTAGATCTTTTTTTTTTAACTATGATTGTTTCTATTCCAGAGACATGAATTTGAAAGTTTTTAGAAACAAGTTGAAAAATCCAATTACTCATCGAAAATTATTGGATCTCTATTCTACCGAACTTTTATTAATGGCCAATTCAAGACTTAGTTTCAGTTTTAAGTTTCAAAAGCCAGAATCACTTTAACATTGAAAAAACTACCCTACACAACTAGAAGATCCTCTTATAAAGACTGATAACTATTCAAGAAGTGTAAACTGTTTTTAAATTAAAACAGTTCTATCCACTTAAAAATTTTTAAATTATTTCAATATAAGACTAAATTGAAAATTTTAAAACTAAAATTTAATCATGAGTTAATGTAAAGAAAGGTATTAGCTAGAATTTTAGAATATTGTAACAGTCAATAAAATAGCTTTAATAAAAAAATTAATTAATTTAAAATACTTCTGAAATATACCTAATTTTATCTAATTTCTCATAAATACAATTAATAACAATAATAAAGGCTAGTTTATATTATGATTATCGGTTTTACTTTCATTTGATTGATCACTTTCATAATATTATTCAAAAATTATCGCAATTATAAGATGCAATTTTTAAAATAATATGTGATAATTTAGTATCGTCTCTTTAGTTTCACTCAAAATACACCGACTAAAGTTATTGTACAAGCATATTTTAATTCGAACAAGTATTCCAAATAAAAAGGAGACCATTTCGTTTGAGGAACTACTCTGTATGAGCGGCTGTGCATTCCAGAATCACTGATGATTTTATTGATTTTTTTTTATTGAAATATCATTCAAAATAATGTTTTAAAAGATTTTTACTCGAAATGGAGTTGATAGATGATTGACAGCATCGATTTTCCATCTATGAATCTTTTGGTAATTCTGAAGCGCATAGCCCCTCGGCTCTCAATCGAAATTCAAGCAACTGCAAGAATTTCAAGCTTTGGTAACTGCCCTTCCAATGGAGCTAAAAAAAGCTCGCCATAGATAATCAGTAAGCACAGTATGAGTTAAAGAAAAAAAAAACAACCGTTTAGCTTGGAATAAGTCCTGTCGTGGCAGCAAAGTTCGAATCTTTCAGCATAGACGTCGGCGTTGAAGTCAGGATCGAGGCTAGGGTACTATTGACCATCGTTCGCTCTCTGCAATAGAACATGCTGCCTCCGTGATTGCAAGAGTCAGATATACCGCTTTTGAAGATGAGAAGCAGCAGCCCCGACACCGCGGCGAAGATTCCAGCGATCATAAGAGCGAAAGCCGGAAGCTTCTTCCGAGAAAGAAGTGGACCCTCCTACAATTACATTTAGATTTTTAGCCGTTTAAGAATCCTTAGAAATTCGTTTGCCCTCAATACGAGGAATAAATTTGTGAGACTTGACCAAAGTAATAAGCTCAAATAAAAAAACCAGCTGAAAAGGCTCGACTCAAAAAGATGAAAAAATAGGTACAGTTATATTATTAAGAAAGAATATATGTACGTATATATAAGCCTCACCTCGAGTCTGAGGTAACACAGCGCTGGTAGAACATAAGCAAGAGGCACCGCGGCCAAAATTCCGTTCAGCTCTAGGACGATTCCCAGACAGTCCGTGGACATGGATAAAAGGTAGGCCACAAATATGATTCCGAGAGTTATCCCCTGGTATTTACGATCCGAGCCAGCTATGTAAGCGTCGTGGTTCTCCACCTCGTCCGTGCCTCGTAGGACCGTCATTATTACCTATTTATTTTTGTAATAATCATAAATCAAGGGAAATCAGTATTTTTCAATCAAAATAAATCAACGAAAGAAAAATTGGCTGAAGTTTAAAAAAAGTAAAGCTCAGTTGACCTCTAAACGGGGAGGAAATTTGTAAAATTAAAAAAAAATCTTTAAAAGCAATAAAAGCTTATCAGCTTCAAGATAAAAAAAGCAAACAACAGCTTTTGTTGAAAATAATGAAAAATAATATGATAAAAAAGATGTATTTACTTCACGGGTGACAAAAGCCTCAATTGGAAAAGTTAATAAAATCGTTGCAGAAAATAACAATCGAACCACATTCATGAGATCATCGGACCAGCAATAGTTTTCCCTAAAAAACACATATGAACAGTTGAATAATGAGCTTAACTTAACATTGTGTCTTCCCAGATCAAGAAAAAAAGTTTATACTTTACATGAGATCACCCTGTACGTATCCGGTGAAAGTGGCGTATCCGGCGATGCCGAATGCCGCCGCGACGAGGAAGGACACGAAGAGCGACCAATGCGTCACGATGTCCCATTTTTTCTGGGTCGCCCGCTCGATCGAACCGTATATGATAAAGCTATTAGATAAATTTACAAAAAGTCATTAGGTCTTCGTATCATTGGAATATTACTATTTTAAATAACTCACCTGTTGTGTGAACACATAAAACAAAATGCCATTATTCCGACCGCTGGAATTATGCCCGAAATATGCCCAAAGCTCCAACTTTCGGAGTGTGGTGGCCTGAAAGCATTGCCCATTTTAAAAAAAATCAAATCTTTTCAAAGAATTAAATTTATATACGAATTTCAATTCAAACTCACACGACTCGAGACATGGGTCCAATTCTGGCGAAGATGGCGAAGAGTATGAAGCAGATGCACACCAAGGACAAAAATGATATCTTGGCGAGTCTGGCGACATTTTTGTATAGGCAAAGGGGTATAACGATTAGAATAGTCGCCAGGAATATGACAAACTCCCGTTTTACAAAGAAACTGTGGCTATCGAGGCCGGTAACCCTCACCAGAACTTTTGTCACCGTATCGCCTACAACCACGTTGTACGAAACCATTGCTGAAAGAAAAAAAAAAAAAAAAAATTGTATTATTGATTTTTTAAGAGGAGATAAGCTTGTACACACAACAAAATCAATAGTGATTTCACTCCACTTAATCAGGATCTTAAAGCATATGTAATGGAGCAGACACTCACCAATGAAAGGGTACATGAATTGCAGGGCAGTGAGGATGTAAAAACCTGGACGACCAAAGCTCGCTCGCATGAGACCCTGGTAGCTCATCTCGCCGCATAAGTGTCCACTTCTTACCTTTTAAATACATAAATGACAGTATAATAACTTAATTTTTTTGCTTAAGCCGTTTTAGTTATGAAAAATGCTTTCGATAAAAAAAAAAAAAAGTTTGAAAAATTTAAGTTAGACTTTATCATTACATGACTATCGTGAAAGTATGTTTTGGTCTCAAATTGGGGAATGCAATGGTCCAAGTAAAAATGTGCTAACCCCTAGCAAACCCTTGGCACCCTCGCCTTCGGCTCGGGCGTCAATTTAGGATTGCCAAGGGCTAGCTAATTTTGAACTTGCTCAGGTGTGTAAAATACTATTTCTTCCCCGAGTCCTCTCTTTTTCACACTTCAATTAGAAAAATTCAAAAATCAAACAGAAAAATCCATTAGTGGATGATATTTTCATGATTTTTATTAGGATAATGTTTAAAAAAATTCTTACCATGAGTATCAATGAAAAATCGGTCAAAACAGCAACAATGATAAGCAGCTGTTAATAAAAATGAAAAAATTATTCTTCAATGGTTCCTTCAAAAACTAAATTACGTTGTTAAATACTTACCAAAATTCCTAGGCCAAAACCAGCTTGGTGCAACGCATATGGTATACCTTTTTTTAATAAAATTTCAAATCGTATTATTATTAATTATTATACTTTTTTTATGCAGAAACGATTAGCTTAACTGATTTTGATCTAATTTTTTATAATTTTATAACAAAAATTCAATTAAAAAAAACAAATTTAGTTGAATTATAATTAGTTAATAACATTCTTAACAACAGCTTGACCGTTCTAAAATGATTTTTTTTTTAATTTTTAAAATTGAGGATCTAATTTCCTGGTCGAATGATGAATCGTTCTCCGCTACATTCGTTTGTCTGCGTGTTTGTTCGAGGTTGGCTTAACATCAAATGCATATTCTTACATGTGAATTGCGTCATTTTCTTGATTTTTACTATAGAATTAAAATAGGCTATAGAAGGTTAGACAAAAAACTTGAAAAATTCAAATTTGAAAGCTGTATTTTTTTCATTAAATTTCGAGTAACTTATGAACAAACGAAAATTTTTTAATGCGTTTTTTTATTTGCGTTATTTTTCATTATTTTCCAGAATTAAAATAGGCTATGTAAAATTAGGCAAAAAAATTTCACATAGTTCAACAAACTTAAAAAATTCGAATTTGAAAACAGTATTTTCTTCAATAAATTTTGAACGAATGCATATTTTTTATACAGCCCTACCCATTTTCTTTAATTTAGAAGTTTTTTTTTTCATTAAATTTTTAATAACTTTTGAACTAATGAATATTTTTTTGCTATATTTTCTTTCTTTCACTTCCAAGGATAACAAAAACTATGATTGATTGATAAACAATTAATTAGAAATTAAAAACTAAATTTTGAGAATGTATTTTATTTTTCAAATTCAGAATAACTCGAGTGCATATAATTTTCCGCATTACAACCGCAAAACATGATCTTTGTCGTTGTAGGTTCTTATCCTGAGTAATATATTACTACGCTTGTGCATCATCTTCATCAGGGTGACTTTAGAACACCGAATGCGGAGTAAAACGGAGTTTAAGAACCGAAAATAAGGAACAAATTTCCGATTTTAGTTGGAATGCGGAGAAATATTTTTCCAAACCATTGCGCAATTTTATTCAGGATTCAAGTAGAGTTCCGTGCATAAGTTTTTTGCAGGAGTTCCCTAAAAAAAATTGTTAAATTTCTAAACCGTAAAAAATTTTTTATTTCTTTCAAATTTCAATATCACGCGCTCGATCACGCGCTTATGCGGTTCATCTCATTTTCTTTGATTTTCAATGATTGATTACTGCAGTGGTGAAAAATCTCCACTGCAGTAATCAATTCATTTGGAGACACCGAGGGTGTCAAAGCGAAGCCTGATCTACTGCAAGAAGCCCTGTTAAATTTTAATGATAACTTTTTTTACATCAAATGAATGCAGCAAGGGCCGGAAACTTTATTATTAGAATATACTTCAAGGTTCAAATTTTTTTAGAGATATTCTTATAATTTTGGGTTATTAACTAATTGTAGCTTTTTAAAAATAAACCTGCACATAAGAATCGCAGTAAAATATGGTAAACATTACGCACAGAACAAATCAAGCATATAAAGAAAAAAAAAGGGCTTACCAATGACACCACTGCCAATGATGGAGTTTATGAAGTTAAAACTGGCCAGGGGAAGACTCGTGAATTTTCCCGCTTCTTCGTCCTCCTCCTGAAAAGATAAAAAAGAAGAATTTTTAAGCGCGAGAGATCCGTAAGTATAGCCACAAGGTCACCACAGTGGCAGAGGGTAGGGAGAGAGGGAGAGAGACGAAAATTTTTGGGGTGTGTTAGGGGAGGGCGGCTTGTTTTTCGAGTGAAGCTGCTTTTGCGGCTGCTGCCAGATCGATCGTGGAACTTGCGGAAGCGTTAATCATCGCTATACAACTTGGTTTAAAATCCTTTTTTTTTTTTTTTTCTTATCAGCTTCATCTAAAACTGGTTGACATGCTCATTCTCTATAACTCAAACATGCGTGTTCGCTACTTTGAATTCATTGTCTCGTTTAACACGATCGGGGATTTGTATGCATTCATTATTGAAGATAGTTTTAAAAAAAAAGGTCGTTTCATTTTTCAAAGAAAACAATTTGCAATTTGTTTTTTAATGGTTCCAATTTGAATAAAAATTTTTCTTTTACTGACTCATAACGGTCTGCTTGTCATGCAAATAATATTCTTTTTTGAAATTCAGATATTCTCATTTAGATAAAACCATCTTACAGTGTGGGAATTTTCAAATAATCATTTTACGAGACTTATAATTTTATAGTCTTACAGATCTTAATAAATAATCACATATCATTTATCTGAGTACGTAATCTTCCTCTGTGGATAATCAACTTTCACTCGTGTGATCAGCAGTTAAATTTAATCTGCACTAAGCTTGCTCTTGGTAGTTTTTTACCTAATTAGTAATTATTTAATGTTTAAACTGTTATATTTCTTGCAAACAAAGACAAGAATTTTCTATTCATTTATCCAACGCTAAAAACAAGAGTAATCATTGAGTAAACGGCTTATATCAGTACCAAGCGATTGAATAAAACTTTTAAGAGCAATAACTTTACTTCATTTTATTTGTTTGTCATTACTTATAAAGTTAAAGAAAAAATTAAAATATTCAATATTTATTAAAAATACAGACTTGAGTTTTAGCATATTTTTCCTTTAACTTTGTGCTCTCATAATAGATAAAATTAGTTACACACATTACTTAATTGCAAGTTGTCAACGACAATTTTTATGTTTCAAAGTTAAAAAACACAAGTCAGTTTAGTTTTTCGTTATTTTAATACAGCGATAATTGACTTGACACTGATGCTGCCGATCGAAACAAATATTTATCAAGATACAATGTAATGATTATACTTGACACTTCCATAAATGAAAAACAATCAACTAAACAATGAAACAAATAAAACCCATGCATTTGGTACATAAGCTGCGCTGTAAAAGTAATAAACAATTTTTTTTTTTTTTTTTTAAATAAAATTTTAACCAATGCACTAAGATGTGGATTTTCATCATCAACGCAAGACTTAATTTTTTTATTTCAAACTTTTAGTAAGTTCCAAGTAAAGTTTTTAAAAATATTTAAGTAAGTACTGTAATAAGCAAATTTATAAATTTCTACAACTGCTTTACTTTTTGAAACTATTTTTTATACGTCTCACCTAAAAGACGTTTAAAATTTTTTATTTTTATTTTAGTATAGCAAAAAGCAACGTGCACTTGAATAAAGTATAATTGTTCAGCGATTAGACGTTCTTAAGAAGTATTCAACTTTTTTTTTAATGAAACTGTCGTTTGCTATTGTTTTATTGCTACAAAGTACGTGGTCGATCTTGAATACATCTTGACCTTAAAAATGTACAATTTTATTATTTTCTTTTTATTTCATGCTCGGCATACTTCTCAAACACCTATTTCAATACAACAGTTGGCTATTTTATTCATGCCTCGATAAAGCTTAAAATTTAATACTGATAATGAAAAAAGCTCTCTTGATCATGCGTTGGCTGAAATAATTTTTCTTACCCCGACAAGTTGCCTCATGTCATCGAACGAGTCCTCGGATCCGAGGCTGCCAGCCTGTCGAAATTACAACAATGGATTTTTCAAAACAAAGCTATTATTGCTCAATTTCACAAAACAAAGCCAAAACTTTTTTCTTCACCGCTCATTTTGAAACAAGTGGTTAATCCAAATGTGATTGTTTGTTAATAAAATAAATTATATTATAAACCTATTGATTCTGCTAAGATTTTACAATATTTTTCATCAAATAAAAGACCAAGTATCGTCAACGTCGAAATACAAAAAATTAAAAAAAAAAAAAAAAAATTTGTTAACTGGAAACAGTTACAGTGTAAACTTGGCTCGTAAAAAATCTCGTTCAGAGCTTTCTTAAATCAATGATCTTTTTCCTCTGTGAAACGAACTCATCGACTCGAGTGTCACTCTACTTGAGTGCAGCAACTGCTCATCATCGTATAAAAAAAGAAAAAAAGAAAAAAAAAAGAACAGGTAGTAGCTATAGATACACACAAACAGCCCTCTCCCACCTGTTGCATCGCGCGTCGTTGGCTTGTGTTTAGCAGCTCGCAGCCTAAAGAGAGAAAGTCAGCTCCTCTCGTTAAAAGTGATCCTCTTCTCTAGTTCTATCGAATTTTGAGAAAGTTTGTAGTGTTTCTGAGCGCTGCAGATCTAGTTAGTGAAAGTTTCGGGCTTTGCGACGAAAAAAATAAACATCTTGCGTGGGAGTACGACTTTCTTTATTTCCTTAATAATAACAATGTACGCAAGATGAGTACTTTATATTGAAAGTTTATCGTTCGTCGATTAATCGACTTAAACGGTGCCGGTAATAGATTGGCAAATTTCATTGACCCAATTACCCGGCTTCAAAAAATAAAATCACTGTAAACTGCGTTAACATTTAACGAGGCCAGATTGAGTTCAACATTTTATAACGGCGCATCTGAACGGAGCCCGACTCTTACTACTGCTCGTAAACAAACGAAATTCAATTCCAAAAAGTACTATTAATTTGTAGCCAGTAAGCGAAGGAATAAAAATCTCGACTGATAATAAAGCTGGAATAAGTTTATTGGTGCTTTACGACAAACTGAATCGGAATGAATTAGCTGGGGATGGAATTTAATAAAGTCTCGGTGTGCCTTTTCTGCAGCACGTCTTACGCGAGTCACGCCGCGCCGCGCCGAACTCTGCAGTGTTCGTATTACGCTCAAGTCTTTCGGTTTTCAATATTACGAGGGGAGAGAGAAAGTCCTACTTCTAGACTCGCGATCGCTGGGCGAATTCACTCTCCTTTTATATTATTATCATTATCATTACCTTTATTACGCGATCCGAGTTTGTCGGTCAGCTCGCCAAGCGTGAAACACGATTCTTTGTTTTTTCCTTTTTAAACTTTTACCACTTTTTTTTTTGTAATTGTGTCTCCAAGAAGAAATTTTCTACCGTTGTAGAAAGTGAATTGCTTTTAAATTTTGTAATTCAATTTTAAACAACTTCGCGGAGCGTTGTCGTCGAGTTTGATTTGACGGGTAACAATTAAAGTTTTTGTATTTAATCGCGTTGAGCTTAAATTAATCATAAAAGCTCTCGTGATCCAATCGTCTTATCCCTACTCTTCGCAAGCTGCGTAAACTCAACAGTGCAAAAATTGTGTACAAAGTCATAAAAGATTGAATATGTACACAAATGTTTACGAGATTTGGGTTGAGCCTGAAACAATATGCAAATGAAGGGTACTTTAGCTTTTGAAGCCGATGCTTGAAAGTTTGAACATTTAAAAAAATACTATTAATTTTTTGAATTTAGGTGGAGTTGAGTGAATAATCTTGTACCTGCTACATCAGTTGCAGTTGGTTTTCGCCGGTTTTAATTTATTACGTCGCACGTACATAAGCGAGATGACGGCGTGCGCGACATCGAATAACTTCCTTGATGCCGCGGGAATTTAATCCAGCTTCTAGTTCGGTCCAGAAAGGATATATATATTAGTATCGATCCACGCGTTAAATCGATCGGCTCGCATTGTTTGGTGCATTGAGAGCTCCAAGTATTTCGTTATTAAGAAGAGTGCTCGAGAGGATTTAAAATGAAAAAAAAAAACGTTAGTAAGCAGCTTTTTAAACAAATTGTAGAGGAGGTTTTTAAATCTCAGTTGCGGTGATTTTCGACACAGTAGAAAATATAGACTAGATATTGCTATGCATAGTCGCATGGGGGTCTGGGGGGCAAGAAACTCACGTCCTCGAAGGGCTTCCTCGTCGCGTCGAGTATGTAGCTTTTTTCGTTCATCGACATCGGTGGCTTCTTTAATTGCTGTTGTGGCTGCTGCTGCTGCTGCTGAGTTTCCACCCCTGCGATCTCCATGGTCAATTTTGGTATTATCACCCAAACAAAAGAACACACGTGCGAGAAGAAGAGGGGGGAAAGGATGAAAGTGAGTTGGTAAAAAAAAAGACGAAACGGCGCGACCGCGAGAGTTGAGGGTCCGCCGCCGACTGGCAGCAGCTGGTTGGTATCACGCTGCTACCTCCTACTAGCCTATATATTGATTGTACCGAGGAGCGCACGCGCCACTGCGCCTCCCCCGCGCGACTGCACCGAGTCACAGACTATTTACTTTTACTCTCACTCTTGCGAGATCCCTCAATCAATCTACTTACCTACCCCGTCGTGTACGCTGTACCTTTTGTTATTTACTTTTACGAGGACTTTTATCTTTTTATTTTCTCCATCGATTCGTTGGGCTTTTTCATTATCTCGGTTTGTACTCTAACTTTCATCTAAAATAAATAATAACATTTTGACTAATTTTTTACGCACCTGTTGATCCTGTTCAAAGATATTTTCATCATTACACACTTTAATTTATTTATTTTTTTAACTGGTCTGTCCTCCACTGCTTTTATGAATTTAAATTTATACTAAAGTTCGAATATATGTTTTTTTAGTGAAAAAAAAACCTGAGTAATGAACAAATTATTTATTTATTATATTGTTAGTCTTATTTTTTCTGCAAATCGCATCCAGTAACAATATTTCTTATGATATGGGCACTTTTGAATTTTGTTCCTCCTACACCATCCAGAAAATGCTACAAAAACTTTATCACTAAGGCAAAAATTGTGTAAAGGAAACAAATTTTTTTTTATTATTTTAAGAAATTTTGAAAATTTTAACTTAATATTTATAATCAGCTAGCGTTGGGACACCGATTTTGACAACACTTTGAGGATCACTTCGTTGTGTCCAATGATGGACCAAATAGTTAAAATTTGTTGCCTTATAAAACGCTTTACCATATAGCCCTCAAGAAACCTTTTGCCAATTTTTCGAAAAAAAGATCTTTTAGATGATTTTTTTAAAATTTGTGCTTGAAGCCTATTGAGATACTTGGAGAGTTTTGCAACCCTGCTTTTTTTCGATTTTTCATCAATTTTCAGGGAAAATTTTTTTCCTCTTCATCTTGAGTTTTGCAACCCCGCATTTTTTTCGATTTTTCATCAATTTTCAGGGAAAATTTTAAACCATCATTCTGGATTTTTAAAAATTACTGTCGTGTTCGGCCCTGAGTGATTTTTTAATACCTTTGTATTTACATATAAGTTCAAATGTGATAAATTCAAAATTTTTCTCTTGAAATTTAATGCAATTAATGAAAAAAGTAATTAATAAGCTCGATTCATTATCACTTCCTTTGCAAAATCAGTTTTTATTTTTTTCACCTAACAGTTTTGGCAAAGTAAAAGCATAATAGTACATTTCGACACTGGTGTGACATCATCACCGGGGCGATTCGAAGACACCGAGGGTGAGCGAAGCGGAGCCCGAAGTTCGTCAAAGAGCCCTGATGACGATGCCCACCAGTTTCGAGTTATATTTTTTGATCCGATTGCGTGAAACCATTTCAATGTTCATTTTTTACGGACTAGTGTCGAAAAAAAGACAGGGGATTCATGTAAATATATATATATATTTTTTTATTATTAGTTTTTTTAACTAAAACGAAATGTAACTTAAATTAAATTAACTTAACTTATTAGAAAATTTTTTTAATTTATAATTTTTTTTGACTGCTCATTTAGCTTTTGAATTTTTATAAAAATTTAAAAGCTTCCTTAGTTCTCCGGTTCGCCGACAGGTGGTTGTTGTTTCGGAATGTCAAATTGCTTCTGCTAAATTTTATTTGATTATATTGAGATCATTGAGATGTTGATTGATTTTGCAAGCCCGAGTTTCAAGTTAATTTATAATTATAATTAATACTTAAAATTAGTACATTTCAGATATGTCGGTAAAGGCCGATATTTTTAAAGAGGTGGAGGCTCAAATGCCTCACGATCTTGAAGATGATTTAGTTCAAGAAGTTTTAAAAACTGGAACTGATCTACGACAATATTCTACGGAAATTGAAAAAGAACTTCAAGAAGTTGAAAATAAATGTATTCAAGATTACATTAAAGAAAGTGAAAATATTGCTAGCTTGCACAATCAAATTGCAGCATGCGACAATATTTTAGAGGTTAGTTTGTTTACATCATTGTTTCCATATTGCACGAGAACCGTAGATTTAATTTATAATCGTTTTATATTTTCATTTTTCTTGAATAAACTTTTTCAGCAAATGGAGTCCATGTTGATGGGTTTTCAATCAGATTTGGGGAGTATAAGTGAAGAAATTGTATCTCTTCAAAGAAAATCAATAACTATGAGCCAACAATTGACTAATCGACAAAGCATTCGTGGCCCACTCAGCCAATTTATTGAAGATATGACAGTTTCTGAAGCTCTCATAGCGTAATAATTTTATTAATTTGTTATTAATTTATTTAATTTGGAAAATTACATGTCTGAAAAAATTTTTTACAGAGGTATCATGGATAGTCCAGTCACAGAGAAAGAATTTGTAACAAATCTTGAAACCTTAAATCATAAAATTAACTTTGTGAAAGAGCAAAGTTTCAAGGATGCAAAATCTTGTAATGATGTGAAAGATATACTTGAAAAATTAAAAATTAAAGCCATGACAAAAATTAGGACTTATCTTTTAGAGCAAATATATAAATTCAGAAAGCCAATGACAAATTTTCAAGTGCCTCAAAACAATATGTTGAAGTATAAATTATTCTTTGAATTTATACTTGCTAATGAAAGAAATATTGCAGAAGAGATTTGTGGAGAATACATTGATACAATGAGTAAAATATACTATTCCTATTTCAAATCTTACTGTTCTAGATTAAAAAAGTTGCAGGTATTTTTTAAAAATTATTCTTACTTGCTCCCAAAAATAAGTAATTATATATTTTAATAACTTGATAATTTTTTTAGTATGAAGAAAGTCCCTCAAAAGACGATCTGATGGGAGTAGAAGATACTGCGAGCAGAGGACTTTTTCATAAATCTCATTTGAAACATAGAGGAACCGTATTTTCTATTGGCACAAGGGGTGAAGTTTTATCTTCTCAATTGGAAGCGCCAATTATTGTTCCCCACACTGCTTCAAAAACAAAAGTTAGTTTCAAAAAACGTTTTTATACTTATATATTTCCAGTGATTTTTTAAAATTGACTTTTCAAATTTTAGTATCACTTCGAATCCCTTTTTAGAAGTGAACAGTATGCTCTAGTTGATAATGGATGCAGGGAATACCTGTTTCTAACTGAATTTTTCAAAGTAAGAGGAGTTCAGGCTCTGGATATTTTTAATCAAGTAAGTTTTATTTTAAAAATAATTTTTTTTGTAAAGCTTGCTCCTTTTTGTAATGTTTTCTACCTTTTTTTTTCAGGTTATGGGTAAAACTTTAAATTTACTGCTCCAGAATTTGCGATCCTCGACAAAGGAGCGATTCGATTGCATAGCTTTGTTTTTGTCTCTCAATCTTGTTATGAGATACCAACTTATGTGTCATAAAAGAGCTGTACCAGCACTTGATAAATATTGGGATAGCATGAATACAATAATATGGCCTAGGTAATTAACCATGATTATAAATCATATTTTAAAAATAACTTAAACATTCAAATAATTAATCATTCATATAGATCATTGGTGATTAAAATATTATAATGAAAACAAGTATAAATAAAATATCTTGGCTCATAATAACTTTGTTTTCATTATAATAGAATAAATATTTTCAAATATTTGAAATGTAAAATATTTCTTAATTTTAGATTTGAATATGTTTTTCGTTTAAACATACAAAGTATCAAAGACTGTGATCCAATGAAATTCACGCGAGAAACTGGTCCTCACTATGTATGTAATAAAGTATAAAAATTTTAAATTATTTTAAAAATATTAGATTTTTACTTTTTTGATTTTTTTACAATAGATTACTAGAAGATATGCAGAATTTAGCGCTGCAATGATTGGAGTTGGAGAAGGTTATCCTTGTGAAGGTGCTACTCAACTTTTGGCTGAATTAAGAGAAGCAGTTCAGTGTTTCTTGTTAAGAATGGCTGCTGTTTTTCCACAAAGAACTCAGCAGCTTGTATTTCTTATTAACAATTATGATCTTGTTTTGGGAGTTCTTATGGTAATTAATATAAGAGTAAATTATGTGTAATGCTTGCCAACACTTTGTAAAGATTTCAATACAATACATAGTGTCTTTACAATCACCACTTGAACAAAATACACTGAGTCAATATTTGTGTAGAAGAGAAAAACTTCAAAACGGCATTGCGGATAAAGTTGTGTTCTGTCGAGCCAAAAATCGGTGGTTTAAGTCCATACCAGGAAATTTCTCTTTTCGAAATATTTATTTATTTATTTATTTATTTTTTATGAACCTGTGATCTTTCATAGACAAATATTATGACACTGTCTATATTGTTCAAATGGAGATTGTAAAGAGTCTTATATTGTACTTAATTTATTTACAATTTAAGTTAATATTAAATATTTTTTAATTTTATTTATTACGAATTCAAAGAAAGAAGGTAAAATAAAAAAGTTCTTATAATTATATATTTTGTTTTATCAGGAAAGAACGAGAGATAATTCAAAAGAAGCAGAAAGTTTTAGAGAGCAACTGAATGCAAGATCTGCCGAATATGTGGAAGAAATTTTGAGTCCACATTTTGGTGGTATTATTCAATTAGTTAAAGAATCAGAAGTTTTAATAGATAAGGGTCAAGTGGAAGAATTAAAAAGGCAAGAAGGAAAAGCGCTATCGTTGGTACAATCATTTACAAACAATTGGAAACGGTCACTAGAAGAAATCAACCGAGACGTCGTTAAGTCATTTCCGAGTCTTTTGCTTGGAACTTCTCTAGTTCAACGGGCCATGACACAACTTGTTCACTATTATCATAGGTTTCATAAAATTTTACCTGCTAATGCTAGGCCTCAACTAACTAATATTCATCACATAATTGTTGAAATAAAAAAATATAAAACTAACTATTAAATTGTAAATACTGCTGATCAACAGAAATTGTACATACTTTTTACACACAAAAATTTTTTTTGATGAAATTAATTCAATTTTTTAAAATAATTCACATTTTTATTTAGTTTTTATTATCTAAATCATGTTTTAAAGTATTTATGTGCATCTATTATTTTATTTTATCAAATATTTTGAATTTTTCAAGTATAAATTTATTATAAATTAAATGAAAGTTTATGGTATATATTGAATCAATATATGAAGGGATGATTTTTAATTATCAATAACATTAATTGAGAAAGAAACTGATTTAATTTTTAGCCAAAAAAAATAATTGAAGTTTTGAACATAAAGATCACAGAACAGAAATTTTTTCCAGATTTATTGTTAAATGTAGTATGAATGTAAAAAAAATCGAATTTACAAAATTGTTTTTTAAATATTTAATAATTTTAACTCAACATAAAATATGTTCAAATAGATTGATTAGATCTTGAACATGACGAATAAAACATTCCAATAAAAGCTTTATTATAAAATTTATTAAAATTATTATTTAAAAATAGCAAAACTAAATTTTATTTATTTTATTATAAAATTATAATAAAAATTGTGTAAATAAAATATTTATGATACATATCTTGGTTATTTTTAATTCAGAATAATTAAAGCAATATTAACTTTAATTATTTGAAACTAAAATAAAAACAACTTTAAAAAAAAAAAACTGTACATTTATTTAAAAATAGTAATACATACATTATATTTTCGTAATACTAAACAGTGTGATCGGTGTAAGTGTGAAAAGTGCTTGCGCACGTGAATGGTGTATGATTTAAATTTATTTTATTTTTTGTGTATAGTATAAATTAGTAAGAGGAAACGAAAAATTAACTCTAAGTTAAGTCGAGAAGTACAGCGTAAAAATCCGCATTCTCTTGTCCTATAAACCGCGACTTTTATGGCATTCAACTATCTTCCAATTGAACTTTTTAAAATATTTGTCTAATAAATTACGTTAATGTTATGGTTTTTTTGTATCGTTTCATGGTACTCTTATATTATCGATTTTGTCTTCTTTTTTTTTCGTTCATTCAGGTACAGCCAAGAACAGTATCCCAGAGATATTCGTTGCGCTTGGATTTTTGTTATTATCATTTTTTTTTCAGTTGAAAAAAAAAACAATAATAAATTGTCTATGTAAAGCTTCTTGAGTAGAGTTGCAGATTTCACATGACCGTGTCTACAGCGTGCAAAACTCCGTTCGTCGCTGGTACGTTGTACGTGACGATGTGACCCTCGTTAACTCTAATTCGACCTGTAAAAAAAAGCAAAGTTTGAAGCACTGTAGTAGATGTTTTTTTTACGACATGGAAAATATTAATTTTTACTAAATTGAAATTATATTTTACCCGTTAAAATTAAAAGGGAGTCTAAAATCTCAAATTTTTTCATAAATGCATCGGACTGAAAATAACGTGTCGTTGCAAATCGTTTCTTTTGAGGAAAGAGGGAGAGAGCAATTATATTAAGCAGCGAGTATCTAGTTTTGAACGGGAAAAATTTCACCTAACTCTGAGATTTAAAGGGAAAGGAAGGAGAAAAGGTTCACAGAAAATAAAAATGGCACGATTTAGCTCGGGGCGTGTTCGAATCTTCGCGGGACTAATTATTCTTTTTTTTTTTTTTTTTTTTTTTTCATTATTTAAATCGACTTGGTGCAATCTAGGTGGGTGGAAGTTGATGGGCAACGCGGCCGCGAAGAGAGAAAAGGTGCAGGCTTGGGCACCCTGAGGGTCGGTATGTATTCGGCGATATTATCAGCCAGCCGCGAATATTCATGAAGTACGCCCGGCTCGCGAGCAAGTAGGTTGATTGTTCCTTCCTCCACGCTCTGTATGATGGTTTTCACTTTTTCTCGAGATCCCGAGCGTTGTTGGTTTTTTCGCTTCCTCCATTGTTGTTGTTGTTTGTTGCTGTTGCTGCTGCTAGAGCTGTGGCACGCAGGATTATATTCTCGGAGGGATTTTATCTTTCGTAATTGAGAGCTCAGACCAGTCATTTGGGATAATCGAGGAGAACAAATTAGGGTCGATGATTAGTTCCAATGACCAGCGAGATTTTTTTTCCTCTTTTTTCATCACGCTGATTACATCAAGAGAAACTAAAAATTCATCTCTGTCTGTGTCGAATCGCTTTTGTGACTAAATTTTGATCCCAC
This sequence comes from Encarsia formosa, assembly GCA_038277355.1. Taxonomy (NCBI): domain Eukaryota; kingdom Metazoa; phylum Arthropoda; class Insecta; order Hymenoptera; family Aphelinidae; genus Encarsia; species Encarsia formosa. The sequence continues at coordinate 17,494,688 of CM076185.1, forward strand.
TCAAAGAGAATTTTATTTGAACCTAATTTGATCCAAAAATAATCCTACAATAGAATTGGTTTTTTTTTCATATCATCATAATTACATCGAGAGAAACTGAAAATTAATCTCTGTCTGGGTCAAATCGTCTCTGTGACTTTGAATGTTGACCTGCCATTATAATATTGGATTGAGTTGGCATCTACTTGATGAAGATTCATAATAAAATAATTATAGTAAAACAAAATATAGAGTTTTGTCAATCTTCACTTTTTATAAACTGCCATTATAAATCTGATTTCGAATCAAACATAAATGGATAGGCTGCCAACTTGTTCTAGATTTCGCTCGGCAAAAAATCTATGGATTTCTCAAAAGGTGCAAATCAGTTTTTTATTTAGCATCGAGAAGCAATTACATAAAATAAACGCAAGCAAACTTTCTAGAGAATAGGCACCGCTTCGAAATTCCTTATTCGGTTAAGTAAATTCAAACATTATGCATCGTGTGCGTATTGTTTTATGGTACGCTTTAAAAAAACTCATATTTTTTCTATTAAGGTATTTAAATGACCTCTTATCTCACAGTGGGTGCTGATACCCGTAGGATAGAAAAAAAATCATCAAAATAAAGCGGACACTTATTATATAATTTAGAAAATAGTTTGGAAAACCGATTTTGCATTATACATACAGTTAAACTTCACCCGTCAATGGGTTGCATCACTTCTGAAAAAGTACTCAGACTCTTGTTGATATTAATTCTGAATTATAAAAGTTATCTCGCCTGGCAGCACGCGTGGATTAGGCAACGAGATCATGCTAATCTTGCATCTGTGGCTTTACGCAGAGGCTCATTAAAAAAAAAACAGAAGCCGGCAATCCAAAATCCATCAAAGATAGCAAAAGCTGCAGGGAGATTGCAAAATCCCGGAGGATCACAAAAAAAACTTTCTAGGCCAAGTGACCCGAGCTCCGAGCTCCTGCACCGTTCACCATTCGAGGAGGGAGATTGATCGTTAATCCGACGGATCGCAGCCCGGGAAATTACTTTTATAACGCCGCGGCCACGCGATTGTTTCTTTCTTTTGTATCAGGCACTGCACCCACCCACCTTGGGAAGTAATCCTACCCCGATGCGGTGTCAATGCTGCACGCCGCGCAACCTTTTTTCCGACTGTTCCGACAATTCACTTTGACGGCTAACAAGATTTACTTTTAAAATCTCTTTAACTCGAGTCATCAAATATAATTTCATTCAAATCAAATATATGTTTTTTTTTTTTTTTTTTTTTTTAATTTATAAAATATTTTGAAATTCTCATAAAGTCTATTGAGTCAATTTAAAAATTTTTTAAACATTATTACAGTGAACTATTAAATTGCATTGCGTAAATAAAAATTTCGATGAGACTCGTAATTTATGTCTAGCACCCACGCAGACGTGGAAAGGTAACGTTGCGGTTGGAGTAAAGTTTTTTAAGTGATAGACTAATTTGCGGTTTGGTGCGTTACCTGTACAAGAGAACATCTTATTGAAGCTTATGTAAAGCTGCGGGAATGAATTGAGGTAAACTCGGCTGTGTATTTACGAGAGTAAATAAATCAATAAATAATACGCGCGTACTTTGAGTAAAACCGGGTGCGTATTTAGTCGATTTCCGGTACCGGACTTATTGGACTCAGACTCCAGGATATAACCGAGTGCTTTCTCCCGTGAGAAAAAAAGACGACGGATTATGAATTGCAATTGTCTTTTCCCGTAGCAGGGCTAGTAGTGGAATTAAACTTACCGCCAGTCTTTTGAATTTGAATGGGCACTTGCTGCCTGAGCGTTTCCTTTTGGTGGTAGTACCTCATGCCGGCTGTGTAGAGGGTCGTGGGAATAACGTGCCTGAGGACGATCTCCTTGGCCGCCTCGGAACCGTCCGACTCCTGCCAGACCGGGGTACCTCCGTTTTTGCTCGTCGAGTCGGCGAACGCCGCGTCCGTCGGCGCGAACACCGTGAACGTTTTCGTACCTAAAGAAAAACATCGTTGCGTCATCTTTTATTCTTTCATTGATTTATCGATGCCCGAACCCCGATGATAATTCGAGTTTGTTACACTTTCAGAAGAGAACACTGTGAATTGGGTAACCGTAATGTCGCGAACTTTCATTCTCTTTTTTTTCTTATTTTTCTTTCTTTCTTTTTTTTTTTTTTTTTTTTAATTACACGTTTTTATTGAAGCAGCAGCTTCACAGGCACGACTCTAACAATTTCAAAAAACACAAAAACAAAAATGTTCGACTTTAAATAAAAATTAACAATAAGGCTGAAAAATGTTTTGATCGTTTCTTCAAAATTGTTACGTTGGTTGAAAAAAAGTACTTACCGGAAAGCATGTCCTCGAGTCCGGAAGCGTGCAGGATTTTGAGGAAGTTGGAGAACCTTCGCTCTCGGTCGGCCTGCAGCGTCTGTACTAGATCTCCAACGGGAAGCGGGAACATGACCCTGTCGATGGCGTGAGCCAGTCCCTGGGGTATGTCAACATCTCGCTTGTTCGGTGCTATTCTCGCTCCGTTCACCGTCGTCACCTGTCGAATCAATGTCCACCATAATATAATCATTTTTCCTCGATAAATTAAGAAAAAATTTTCAAATTCATTTATCAACCATGCGTCTAGTACAAAAGACGTTTCTGGTAATTCAAACTTTTCCCGTCATAAATCACCATGCTTTTTCCAGAATTCGAGTTGGCGATTCAAATCGAAAAAATTTCACCAAGCATAAATTTGGATACACAATAATATTAAAACCAGTCATTTCATCGACATTTTGTGTGAATGCAGAAAGGTTCATGATCGCCAGAGGCGGTCCACGATCAACAATGATCGTTAATCGAAAGTTTGTACATGAGCAAACTCACCTTGATGTCGTTCCACTCGTGATCGTGCATTGAATAAACGTTGACGCGGAGCTGCGTGCCGGCGAGACTCACGCCCGTCATTTCGTCCTGCAAGCCTTCCACTCTGAAAGCTCCCGGGACCACGTGGTGCAACAGAAGCTATTGTTTAAAAACAAAAAAGGTTACGATTATTATAATAACTTTTATAATTTATTAATCACAAGATAAATATTAATTGGATGGAGAGGTTACTGTCACGAAGAAAACGTTTAGATAACAACTGATCTGATAAATATTTTATGTGTCCGAATGATCTGTTCAAAACACTAATTAAGAAATTACATGGTATGTTAAGAAAAAAGGGGGTAGGTAATTGGACAATGGACATCTGAAAGCTTATAACAATCTTCTAAAAAAAAAAAAAAAAAAATAGTGTTATTTTCTGTCAGTAATAGAAAAAAAGGTGGTAATTCGAATAAAATACTTGAATTGTTTTTACAGTTCGCCTTTGGTAAGTGTCAATCAATTATTAATTGGTTTTGGCAACAGTATTAAGTACCGAAGGTTTTTTTTTTTATGAAACCAATTAAGAGCACCGATATTGCTCATTGTTTGGTCCGTGCGATGAATATAAGTACAAAAATTCGCCAGAGTAATGAAGTCGCCAAAGCTAGTAATGGGAAAGATTGATCGATTGTGTCAATCAGACTAGCTTGCCCTTAGTAATAAAGATAGCGAAAAAAAGGTAAAAAAGGCGGTAATAAAAGTTTCTCACCCCACTTAATAGACGTGGATTGTCGCGGAATTTCTGCTCGGCTTTCTCAGGGCCTCCCAACTGGACCAAAAGCGTTCTGAAGGCCTTGTCCGTAGGTACGAATATAGTGTAGGGACCTGAAAAGATAAATTGTGTAAAAAGATAACGGATTATGAAAGCCTTGAAATAAATAATTATCATTTAGCGAGCTAACAAGACAAATGGAAAATTTGTTCGAGTTTGATTGTGTTAGGTAATGGAAAAAACAAGGGGGTCTTGAGAAAGAAAGCTAGTTTCTTCTTCGGGGGCGGTCGTATCGATCGATCCTTGCGAAATCCAGCGGCAGCAGCGACAATGACGGGAGGGACAGAGGGTGATAATTAAGGAAGGGGGTAAATTAGATATTGCAAAGCTTTGCTTTGGCAGCTGACGAAACCGTGAGAACTGAGCAAGCAGGTGTGATAAGGAGAAATTTGAGATCGGGGCCTGATCAATTAGGCATGCGCCGGGTTCGCCCGCTCAGAACGAGAGCCGACAGTCGCTCCCTGTAATAGCCGCGGCGGTACCCGATTTGTAATTGAATTGACCGATTGCGGAGCTCGTTTCTGCATTATTCATAGGGCTGACATCGTCTTGTTACGGCTGATTTTTCACGAATTAAGCTGTTGTCTAATATCTCGGATACTATTATTCAATTCCTCTTCGCTTTTTAATTACTCTTTACTTTTATCTAAATTGGGAAATTTATAAGCGCTTTTATAAAATATCAAGCTATAGTTTGATCGAATATATAAATAACTAGATTGGGAGATTTGATAACAGATTAAGTTTATAATACGCTCTTATATATTTCATTCTATTTCAATAGGTTTGTGCGAGAGTGTTTTTATCTTTGGTTTGAATTTTCTCTTATATAATTTTATTTGACCATATTTATTTTACGTACTTTTTAAACGAAAGTTCCGAGCTTTTGTGGATGAAGATAAGATATTCGGCTGATGATCAACTTTTATGTAACATATAATTGGATTGAAATTTTACGGAAAATTCGATCGATTTGAATACTTCAAAGCTTGATGAATTCATCATCCAATTCACGAGGGGATAATTTTTTTCTCAACTTTTGCTAAAAAAAAACGTGATAAAAGAATTTTTTCAAACCTATCAGTCACTTATAAGTCTGTTAATGAAACTTTGGAAATAAAACTAATTTTATCATCCCTTTCAACGGTTTTCATAGTTATTTTTTCAGATTTTATATAGAGAGTCCTATTTTTTCTTGTAAAATGATTAAACAAACTGGTTTTGATTCTAAAAACAATTATATGATAAAAAATTTTTGAGTCCCACACATATTCTACAATCGAAAGCAAACTAATTTTAATGAAATAATTGTACCGAGTTGAGTGATCAAGCATTAAAAGCAAATAATAGTGAATGACTCCAATAATTATACTCCAATTATTAGTCTTGTAGAGTGTAAATAAAAAAAAAAGAGTAATTATTGCTGAAAAGTTGATGAGATTCTCACCAGTTTCGTTGAGTACACTGTCCAAGCCCGATTGCCTGAGGTACTTGGCCATGGCGAAGAGTCCCTCCCTCCTGAGCAACTGCGACAGGCTTTCTTTCGGGAGGCTTGGTGTCGTGGGGGTAATGAAAGTCGTTGGTGCTCTGGTGGGCAGCGGAGACGTCACCGGCTTCGGGCTGAACTCGAAGAAGGTGCTCGACTGTTGTGCTGGTGTCGTCGAAGAGACGATGTCGTTGCTCTCGTAGCTCGACGAGTACGTCGAGTACTTCCCGGTTGAGTGCGGCTTAGCCGTGCTGCTTACGGTGTTGAACACATGACCGGATATCGAGGAGGCCGAGGTCACGTACTTGTCCGAGCTGGAGACGGAGTTCGGGGATACCGACACCTGGGGAGGGGGCAGGGTCGGGCGGAACGTCGTCGGGTCCACCGCCTTGGTCGTCGTCGTCGTGCTCGACTTCGTCGTGGTAGTGGTGCTACCGCTACTCGGAGGAAGCTTCAGCTCGCCTTTCTTGATGCGCTCGACTATCGAGTCAACGTCCGTACCCGAATCCTTTTCGGCGTTCCCTTTCACTCCTTGAACCTGTTTTAAAATTAAGTTTCAGCAAAATGCAATTTTATCATTTCCACCTTAATTATAATCCAAAATATAAATAATTGCCTTTAGAAACTTTATAAAAAGCGTAAACAAGACACTGGTCCTATCGGAATTTCAATTTTTTTTTTTTTTTATTAAAATAAAATTAACGCTTGGTTATCAAAATTGAGTGTAAAAAATTCCAAAAACTTTCAGTAAGAAACATTTTTTGATCGCAGATAAAAAAAATTCTTTCGAAGCGAGTCCATTACTGTCACCAAGCGGGCGCGATGAGAAGAAAAGATAAATCAAAATATTTCTTTTAGACTCATCGTAATTTATGAATTGTCACACCTCCTCAAAGAAGAATAAAAAAAAAAGAGGTGACGTGTGTATTCCAAACATACTTTCTAAATGCGCCCTAATTTGAAAATAAACATTAAGATTTATCCACAAACAAGGTATTTAAAAATTTATCAATCACGTGTTAAGTAGAGCGAGAGAGAGGCGCATCTCTTTGATTGATGATTGCGCGGAGACTAAACAAACCTTGTAGCTTCCATCCGGTTGCTCTTCGAGGACGACGAAAGTGACTTTCTTGGCGGGCTGATTTTGGGGCAGATTTTTGCCGAGATCCTCGAGTTTGCCGTCTTTGTTGTGTCTTAAAACTTCAAACTCGGCCCCGGGCGGTACCACTCCCTTGGTTATCTCGTCGAAAATGGCCTTTGGCGGTTTTATGGTAGTCGTGGCGGCACCGGTATTCGAGGGCAGAGAGTTGGGCGCGGTTATCACTTGGAGTTTCTTGCCATTCGGCAGAACTATGTCCCGGGTGGTAACGTTGCGAATTTCCTTGTCGTCGACACCCGACTGAGCGAGGGCGAGCTTGAGTTGCTTCAAGAGAAGGTCCTTGTCCGTGGAGGCACCCTTGCTCTTGGACACCGTTGGCTTCTCGGTTTGGTAGATGACCTTTATCTGGGGCTTCGGCTTGCCCGCGGCGACCGCCTGGTTTTGCTGGGCCTGGATCAAAGTCAGCAAGTCCTTGGGAATGCCCTGGTCGTCCTGAAAACGCTCCTGACGCGTCTTTTGGGCAGGCTTGGGTGTCGTGGTGTATTTCTTCTGGTGGGTAGCAATGGCCCTCAGGAATATGTCATTTTCCGATTGGGTGATCTTCCTTGCCGTAGTTGGCGAGGAAAGGAGGACCGAGGAAGGGGAAGTCGGGGCTGGGGCAGGTGTGGTAGTCGTGGTGGGCAAAAGAGTCGACCTGAGCTGTTCCTGTTGAATCCTCAGGATCTCCTGTTGGCGTCGAAGCTCTTGCTGCTCCAGGAGCAGCTGCTCCCGCTGTCGCTGAAGGAGCTCGAGCTGACGCTGCTTCTCGTAGTACTCCTGAAGTTGCTGGTTCTGTTGGTCATTGTAAAAGGGCTCGGACTGGAGGGGCTGGTAGTTGTTGTTGTTGCCGTTCGGCCGATAGTTGTTGAACTGACTGTACTGGGCCTTGAGGTCAACGAAGGGTTGGTTGGTGAAGCCACTGGGTCCAAGCTGAGTATTCAGCTGCTGCTGTTGCTGCTGGATGCGTTGTTGGAGATTGTTTAGCTGCTGCTGGATCTGCTGGCTTTGTTTCTTCCGATCAACTTTGTACCGAGCCAAGGTTGAGAAGGGAGTGCTCGACTCGATTGGGAACGTCAGTTGAGAGCTCAAACTTGGGACCTGGGTCGAGAACGCCACTGGGTCCGGAGACGGAAAAGTAAACTGTTGATGTTGCTGGACATCGCTCAAGATCTGGGACTGCTGAGAAGTCGAGAGACGAGGTCTCAAGTCGATTGGTGAGCGGGTTTGGAACTGAAACAAAAAAAAATTTTAAGAAAATTACCCTTTGTGAATTAAAACTTTCAATATGTACGTAAAAAATGAATGTTTTTTAAAAATAGTTTGAAGAAGAAAAATTTTTTCTCTTTCTAATCGTAAAATATAACGCGGCAGTTACAATTTTTATTTTTGGTTTTTCTCGTTTGGGTTAAATTGAGCGGTTAAAACGTCGAGTGTAACGCGTGGATACTTACACCCGATAAATCGCCGGGAGTTTAAAGTTTTTTTCGAGTTTAACTAAAGTTCGCGCCGCGTAACAAGTGTATGTATACAGAGAGAGAGAGAGAGAGAGAGAGAGAAAGAGAGAGAGCACGCGCGCGCGAGGCCGAAATGGCTCAACCTTATAAGCCGCAGCCGGGGCAATCAATTATCGCTTTCTTACCGAAAAACCTTCCCAAGCGAAACCAAACACTTCGGAAGATTACATAGCCGATAGAGCCCCGGTAAAATTCGCACATTGCTCGACGTAGCCAGCGAGAGAAGGAAATTATTTACTGTCAAATTTAAGCGTCTAAATTTCGTAAGCCTTTGAAGAAGAACTGCTCTCGTTGGGCAAGCGAGCGAGCGATTCGATGCGCCTAGTTGCGCTCGAACACGAGGAAGCGCGCGTTTTCGAGAAATTTTCCGTACCATTATGCGTGTCGCGGTTTTTTAGCGGGAGAATCTTTTTTTTTTGCGTGAGAAGGCTGCCGAGAGTTATTACGTGCTTCAATTTTTACCCGATTTCGAAATACACCACCCGTTTTTCCGAGATTACGCGTACAAAGTAGGCGCGTAATTATTTCTCTACCCCGGGATTTTGATAATTATATGTTAATTTTTCAAACGAATGATAAAGTTTTCGCAACGTAATTCTACTTCTTACGCGTGTTTCAATCTCGATTAACAGGTTGGCTGACCCCAACAAGAGCAACTAAAAATTGGTAATTTTTCCCGAACTCCCCCCGAGTTTTCAATTAGTTATGCGGAACCTTGTGTGTACACTCACGTCTCGATTTGCAATGAAATCATCCTGTTTCTGGTAGATGAAATTTGTGAATTGCTTCCTCGTAATAAAGATGAAAAAAAACTTTAAACAAAAATCTGCTCTTTGCCAAAACAAAAAAATGCCAGAATTCGGACCAGAAACTCTTGCCCAAGTCCTAATAGTCAAATTACGCTTAGCACAGTGCCGGTTGGGCAAGAAACAAATACCTCGTGGTAAAACCAATTTTATTGGAGCAAACAATGAAAAAAGATTCCCTCGTCAAGAAACAATGAAAAAAAGTACCCACAAATAAGGTTCAAAGTTCCATAAGTCAAAAAGTATGGAAGAAGAAGAAGAAGGAGAAGAAGGTTTGCTGGAAAAATCTACGCTGGTGCTTTGATTCGCGTGGATATACGGAATTATGACGAAAGTCGGGAGGCATAGAAAGTCGGCGAAGCAGCTCGGCAGCAGCACGTAACACAATGGTCCAAGCAAGGAGTTCACATAGATGTGCACGCGTGTCGAAACTTTGCTGCCTGGCGTCTTAGCCTCCACCGCGCCGCGATTCAATTAAGCGTCCCCGTCGTCGTCGCTCTATTATGCTTTTCCAGGATGTACATACATGCATACTACCAACCAACTTCTTGATTTGTATATCACAATGTTAACGCTGTTGCTCTATTGTGCTTTGTCGAAATATTTTATCGTGTAATTATACTTCGTACCTCCCCATATGAGATATTTATCGTCCTGGAAGCGTGTGTAACTTTTGTTTCTTTTTATTTTCTTTCAGACTGCTTATGCATTTACTTACTATAGGCTTGCCGAATTTTTCGTCAAGTGACACCTGAATTAGAAGAAACGTACATTGTTACTTTTAATTTATCTCTTTTTCTCTTAATTGATCTTTAGTAGGTTACGTAGAAAAAAATCAATTATCTTGGGGACCGTTAAAGGTGAAAGCAGTATTAATTTAAATTTGATTGATATTTTTAGTGAATAAAAGTAAAAATTAATCGAGAGAAACTTTTTTTATTTTTCGACTATCGCATCGATTCTCTAGAATAATACGGTCTGACCAATACCAACCTTTTCTACTGATTGGCGAGACTGTAAGTATCGGTCACTTACTAACTATTAAGTCATAAAATAAGCGTCCAACCGAACGGTTTATTATCGACACCGGATATACAACGATGAATTTTACGATCGTTTTTTTTTCGTCTACGATATTTAGCGCGGCGCGATGGTTATATTAATTGGTAATTACGATACTCTACCTCGAGTTATTCGGCTCATTCGAAATAAAACGTTAATTAATGTTCGACGGATAATATATATGCCAATGGCTGCAGTTGAGAAATTAAAAAAAAAGAAAAAAAGGGAAAGAGGATGTATGCGATAGCAATGAATCATCGGACCAAGATGCACTTTCAAAATCGAAAGTGAAGTCGCGTCGCTCGGTCTTATAAATAGAACTGTCACCTATCGCAGTCTAGCCAGATACAATGAGGCGGCATCAATCGACGAATCCGCGTTTTTATGACGGCTGCCGGAAGCAGGAAGAAAAACAAGGTGAATAAGTAGCGAAGAAGACAATCGATATCGGATATCTACCGCCGACTCGTTGTAGGTGACACGGTGCTTTCACGCACAAAGTCTCGACAGCCGCGGCTAATTGATCTTACGCAATTATGCTAAAGCTCCGGAGGCCGCGGTACAATTAGAAAGCGCGTTTGACAAAAATAAGAGCTGCTCTTCTGCGATGATAGCTCTGGGTTCGTCGACCGTTCGGTTGAAATGGGACTTTTTTTTGGGAAGTGAGGAAGGAAGGCGCGTGTGCGTCACTCACTCAGCCGGCACTTACTAAACTGCAGCGGCTCGTTACGCCATCCACCGCGCGATGCTACGACTACCTCACTTACTTTCGATCGATTTGAACGTCAATCCGTGCGGGCTGCCGTTACTCCAGCGGCAGCTGTGCAGAAACGGTGAAAGGAGAGGAAGAACCGAGGAATTGCGAATAAGCGTGGCTGCTGCCTCTTCTCGAATGCGCGCGGCGCGTGCTGTTCGCGTAATTAATCACATTTTTTTGTTTGATCAATGCGAGGATGGATCAATCATCCCTACTCGATCGATACATTTATATGATCCTCTCCTCAACCGAAATCTTTTACTTTTGGTTTTAATTTATGTTTCGGATGCATGCTTTTTTTATAAAGTATCTTGAGGACTGAAAACTGTGACGATTTGAATTTATTATTTGATTACGCGTGTCAATTAAATTTTCATGTGTTTACCGTTTTGGATTAACATAATTGGGTTACTTCACTAAAATCATCATTTTCTGAGTTTTAATTTGAAAATGAATTTTTAATTTTCCAAGCAGGATAAAATTTTTCCCTTTTAAATTAAATTTTTATGAAACTGCAAGTGATTACCATGATGAATGATAAGATCTCTAAACCATTTTTTCAAATTGAAGTTTTGCCAGAAACATTACTTACAAGTAAACTTTTTTAAAAAGCTTTTATTCATTTTAAAAGAACCTAAAAAATTCTGTACTATTTGAATTTTTTTTAGCAGAAATTTATTAATATCGTACTAAATATCAAAATTTAATGTAAACATGTTAGCGGTTCAAACGCTTTTAAATTTAATCAAAGTATTCGTATTAGTCTAAACTACTTTCTAATAAACTGAATATGAAACAAGTTTTCCACCAAATCCGGTAGATTAGTTAGAATTTAGTGTTGTGGACTGATATACATAAAAAGTTTCAAAAAAATTATAAATATTCATATGTCTTTTTACGGCCTGGAATTTTAGTCCACGGAACGGTATGGATCAATCATCCATCTTGTACATCACTGTATTCGCAAAGAGTTTTTATTCATCAGTAGAAATCTAAAAAGTATCAATTTTTTTCTATCCGGGTAAATGCAAATACCGCCGTATTAGACTTTGTGATTCATCGCGGAGAACAACTGTTATTTGAATGTGAGTGTATATATATATTAAAAAGAAAAGAAAAGAAAGAATAAGGATAAAAAAAAACGTTGGGCACCGGGCGAGAAAGTCCCACGAGGATATTTAAATGAAACGTGCCTCTGCACTGTCGCTGACTGCTGCAGTGGCAGCGTTATTGTAGTGCACTCTTTGTAGTTCACTTTTCTCCCTAAATTTGTTCCACGGTAACGTTAAGAAAAAGTTTAGTGATACTCGCTGATGGGAGAAAGTGTCTCGAGCGTCGTAATAAAGAGTAGAGAGAGAAAAAAAAAAAAAAAAACATAAATAAAAGTGCTAGCGGAAAACTTGGAGCCGCTGCATTTGGGCTTATTATATGCTCACCATTAATAACTCGTCGCTCAGCGGGTTAACCGGGGCGCGATATCGGCCGAAATAATCTTTGAAATCGTTGACCGTTCCGTGGATTCCCACGCGAAATCAATAATAAAGGTCATAAATTCAAAATGATAAGTCAGCGGTAGGAGCACGCGCGTGCAAAAGTAAATAACGACCTTTCGAAAGTGCGCGGCTGCACGTGAGTCTAAATCGATCTTGGCGCTCGGCTTTATTGTTTGAGAAATGATTTATATTCCCAAACGTATCAATCGGATGTGTTTTGTTTTCTCCTCTCGTCACGACCACTGCACACTTTTACACGACGTTTTTACCGGGAATTGAGATGCCGCTCCAAAGACGGCGAGGTATTTTTACCTAATGAGCTTCAACGTGCTTCAACCAAATTTACGATTAATTCATTTTTAACTCACGACCTCCTGGACAGCCTAGCTTATGAAAGTTTAACTGTAATCGTTCATCTCGACAGTTATTTTGATTGCGTGTTGAGCTAGCTTCGATGTGTATAAATTTAATTAAACTCGGCGTCGTTAACTTTTTTCGAAAAACATCCGCCTACGCAAAAATAATAACTTTGAAAAACTTTCTTCGCCTGGCTATTAATGAAGGCATTGACGATTTATCGTAAATTTCGCGCTACACATCTTCACGACCTTCGCGAGTAGTGAAACTCGCGCGCAAGTTTTACGACGAGGTCGTGAAGGAAGTTTTAAAGAAAAAGAAAAGAGCAAAAAAGGAAGCACACACACTACTAGGAAAAGCGGAAGCAATCCGCGCAGCGCAGGATCAGAGCCGTTTTTCGCGGCGGCGATAATAAATACCACCACGTGGCTTGGCTATATCTGCATGAGAGGACGACGCGTTTACGAGTCTAATTTTGCGGGCGCTCGAGAAACTCGCTTTAATCAAGTTTGCGGACGAGGAAGTTTATTTGAAAAATCTCAAAAGCCAATTTCAGCCAGGATTCTTAACCTTCTCAATTTTTTCTCCTTGCAGGTTTTACGATGCTGCTACAGGATGCTTTGCGTTCGGACTTTCTTCTTTCGACTGTTTTTCCCCACTGCCTGGTACTTTTTAATAAATTTTCCCAAAAAGGCGCGTACGACTCTCTCATTAGGGAAAAAAAAAAGTTGCGCGTCATCATTGACATTGCGGTTTTAATGAATGAACTTTTAAATTTATTCCCCGGGTTATTGATTTTCCTTGGCGATAGGGTACAAAACCGTGGCAAAGTAAGTGCCATTGTTGACATATCGAAGCCCGCGAGAAAAAGTGAAAATTTATCCTTGACTGTGAATCTACGGATCCTGGAACGAAGACGACGAAATATTTCAAAGTCCCCCCCCCCCCGTTTTTTTATCATCGCTTTTATCCTCTCGCTGTCATAAAAAAATTTAGCAGAACTCTTAGATTTCCCATGTGATTCTCGCACGTTGCGCAATCCGTGAAAGCACAACTGCGGTGGTGGTAAAAAAAAAAGGAAAGAAATAAGGGAAAAAGGAAGATTATCATTAGGCACTTTCTTTTGTCGCTCGGTAATAATAATCGACTATTATTGATGCAAGTTGAAAGGAGGCAGCTATCTATTGAAGCAGAATAATTAATCGATTGTCGCCGTTATTATTCACTTGCGATGCGTTATGGCCCTCGTAAAAAAAAAAGAGTAGAAATTTTTTAATGACCACAAAGCTCGTATTAAAAAAACGCGTAACGCAGAGTCTGAAACCGCACGATCATTAGTTTCGTCTCGTCGGAGATGTCATCCTTCATTAGTTTCATCAGAATATCGACTTATTTTCACTTTCGTCCGCGGTTATTCTCACTGTGGAATTCGCACTTTTCGTAATAGTACTGGCTAACCATCAAAATCACTTGAGTTTATGTTAATTACAGCTTGGGTGTAAGGTCACACTTTTGGAAGGTTATTTTATGTCAAATCTACAATTGAAAGTTTTTTGAGGAACCATTGCTAATTAATTTTAATTTAATCCTTGATGAAAAAATTGACGCACAAATTATTGGTTGTGCGTTAATCGAAGCTAAGAACAGTAATTATCTACTCTGGATTTTTTTTTTTTTTTTGATTCGACAACTTTTCTCGATGACAGTTGATAGTTATGGGTGTGAAAGAAAACTTGTATGGGAACTTATTCTTTTGATTTATTAACGTGCGACCAATAAATTTTCAAATGTTTATTGAATCGCAGATTAGATTGCGGTTAAAAAATTGTCTGAAAAACGAGTGGTTCTTTCCATTGACCTTTTAAAAACTATTCATCGAGAGTTATGTTTTCAACTCTAGTGCTCGCAGAACTATACACTGAGAGAAGGATTTGGTTCAAACAACCAAATTTGGTTCACCCAACCAAACCTGGTTTCTGCTGCCAGAAGATTTGGTTGCACAACCAAATTTGGTTGCATGAACCAAATTTGAACAACTCTTATTATGAAAAAAATTATTTAATTTCTGTTGTTAAGTCAGATTCGATTTCCTCGACATTCTTCACTCAATAATCGTAAAAAAAAAAACTGAAATTGGAATCATCTCGTAATGGGATTGCGAAGAGTTTGGTTATAAGACTTTTAATGGTTTGACGAAACCAGAATCTGATTTTTTTTTTTTTTATCATTACAGAAAATAAGTTTCAAATAATACCAATCTACAGGCGATGATAACAAGGTTCAATCAAGATTTTCGACGATATCGAAAAGTGAAAACTGTATAAGTGTATATAGGTAGGGTATAGCCTGATTATCCCGATAGAGAACAATTTTAATAAACCATATGGATTATGAAGTTGGGGTTTCATGTACGATGGCTCGTTTCCCACGCGGCGCGAAAGTGCGTTTGGATTCCGATCGCGATCCGGCGGGGTAATCGATATAAATTATCGATCCCACAGAGTCACGGTCCCATTGCACAAAACAAACTATAAAAGTGAAAAGATAGATTCGGTGCAATTAAGAGTGTGTGTTAGGTCGCGTCGGTGGCGTCGGCAGCAGCAGCTGCTGCGTGCATAGAGAGTATAATCAACTTTCTTTTCTTCCGCTCCGCACCGGGATCTTTGGAGCAGCGCAGCTTTGGAGATGTGCCCTCTGAAAAAACACAACAAATTTCACTTTTACTCCCGCAGCGGCTCGTCAAAAAAAAAAAGAAGAACGCGGTAAAGGTCGACTCGGTGGTGGTTGTAGTTTGTAAGTGTATCTACCGGCCGAGATCGCTGCTCTCTCTGGCTAGATTAGAGGGCAGACTCTCCTTTGAACCTTCAACGCTAGCAGCAGCAGCAGCAACGGCTTCAGAGAAAGTATTGCTGCGCTGGTACGGATGGTAATCTCCCAGCAGCATCCTTCACCTTCACCGTGCCCCGCATTCACGAATTATTGTTACCGATTTTAAACTCTCCTCAGATCGCTGTTTTACATTCAACGCATTCTTACTAGGAAATTGAAATTTCTTCTATTGTCTGTATTGACGAGCTTTACCCGGTTCTGTTCTCGGGATTTTCCCAACGGATCATTAGCGAGTGACTCTACGAATGTTTAAAGATGATTAATGAATCCGGCTATCTGCTACCAATCGTTAACCCCGAGCGTAGAAACCCAATCCATCAATCCGAGAAATGTGTTTTTCAATTACCCGAGTTTGCTCATTATCTCTGGTCAAAATTGCCTCGGCTCCCTCAATGCGGAAATTGACGTTAAACGATCTCTAAATTTTTATACCATCCGGACAATAAGATTTTTCATGCGCTAATCAAACTCAAACGGATTAAAGATTTAACAACTTTCGGATTCATTTGTGTCAGATATTTATTTTTATAAAGCCCATAAAACTTGATGAAAGTACATTTTCATCCTCAATTCATCGCTAATAGTCATTTAAATAACATACTGTCCGTGTACCGATGAAAAATATTACACGTTATGTGTAGGCATACGTGCGCTAAAAGCCCGCTTGTAAGCGCATCTCGCTGGATCTCCAGACTCTCGATGGTAATTTATGGAAAATCTCAACGGTTATCGGTCTCATTAAACGCCATACAATCGATCCTCCTGGAATATGTTGTCATTGTTTCCTCGGGAGTAATGATGTCTGTGCAATATATTAAAAAAAAGATAATAATCCTCTTTTCTAAAGGCGTCCCAGAATAAGCCGTAGCTTATCTTCGTCCGCGTGCGCGAGATTTCTCTAAATCATAATCGCCAAATGATTTTACGATATTTTCTCCCACTCTTCTTTCCTAATTTAGCCAGCCTCGCGAGCGACGGGGATTTATCACGTGTGCGTCAGCTGGCATATTTATGAAGGCTTTCCGCACAATCGATCGTAAATAAAGCCAGGTTACAATTCGCACATATGCTCGCAATAGCCCAATTAGCTGGGGAATCTGTGTTGTTCAATCGAAGGAGGAAAAAAAAGTAACGAGTATCAAAGCCAAGGCGAATCCACTGCCAAGTTTGAACCGTCGCGTGATTTCGTTACACGCTCGGCTTGCTTTATGTTCACCTATGATTTCCCTTAAACACTTTGGCCAAGGGAAAATGGCTCGCTTTACTTTGCACGCCACGCGAACCAACGCTTGGGAAATACATTGAATATTTATGCTAATTCGGGCCGACTGCAGGGCCTTTGTTTTATTACGTCCAGTCTCCGCGATGAAGTTTTTGCGCTCGCCTAACGGAGATGTAGAAAAAAAAAAGAACGAGCCCGTAGCAATTAAACTGAAAACAAAGGTAAATATTTTAAGGACTCTAATTAAAATTCTTTTTAGCTGGCTCTTTAATTTTTTTTTTCTCTCCTTCTGTTTCTCGGCCGAGCGAATGCTAAGGAACATGTGATCATTTTTAAAAGTTCGGTTAATGACCGGAGCAATAAAATTATCGAGTCCGCGAGACTAATCGAATTTCTCAGCCTGGGAAAACTAAATAATTTCTAAATTTCGGTCCCCCGATCGAAATGATTGTGTTGTTATTAAACCACTGGATACACTTTGCGGTGATTTTGAAAATTTTTAAAACCTTGAAGCATTTTGTTCGAGAATCCAGTAACTTTTCACACGATTACTATTCATAACGAAAATTTAACAATGCCCGTAATTACTGCAAGTTGAATTTTTTTTTAGAACCAGACGCGTTTACAGTCTGCGTTTACTTTTACTCCTGTTAATTTATAAATAAATCACAATCGCCACTTGCGCAGTGAAAGTTTGCTTAACCAATTAGTAAAATCCTTTAAACTTTTTAAAAATCAGCTTGACAAAGTGGTTTATGACGTACGAATCGTTGAGGATTTTGGGGGAAAGTTGCGTTACCAAAAATCGCTCCGATTTCTCAAATGATAGACCTTTTTTTAGTCTGAGGAAAGGTATTTTAGTTGTTTTAGCGTGAGATCGTTTTTCTCACCCTCCCGCGCCCGAGAAGAATCACACTTTTTCGCGCGATACGAAAATAGCGTTGTATCGAATTCTCCCAAGAGAGAAACGACGAGCACATTCACTCGGGACCGGGTAAAAGTATCGATAAGAATAAAAAAAGGAAGAAGTCAGCCTTACATCGAAATTCCCAAGGAAGTACGGGGATTATTCCGGGCGAATTCTGGGCGAGGTCGAATACAAAGGACCCGCAGCGTCGTCGTGACCCCGATGTACAAAGAGAGGATACTAATTTTCCCCTCTTAAGGCTCTGAGGCAAGACGCTTAGAATTAATAATTCGGTCCTGTTACTAGCGCAACCAGAGTATTTCGAAAATTCCCAATTGCGTAAATTGGTTCTTGCTTTTTATTTTTTCAGCAGGTGACAACAAAGATTTCCGCGTTCTCGACCCGCTGAGATAAAAAAAAAAGATCCACCTGCACGGAAGTGGAGGAAGATTCCAGCCAGTGAAAGGAGAATCCCCGTCGTAAATCGCGCCTTCGACGATTTAATCTTCGCGTCAACGATCGTGATCTTGTTGTTTTTATTTACCCTGGGAAATTAACAAATAGGATGCGTGGAAATTTCTCTTTTTCGCGTGGGAGAGGGAGAGGGATTTCTGATTTATGCGTCTTCAGATCGCTATTACTTGGCGATGACGGATCGTTATGATTATCGATTTTATTGAACCGCGAAACGAGTCGTAATAATTCTTTCTGGCTGCAAGATGCGGGAGGAGAACAAAACGAAGCTTTCACCTTAAACGCGGCGTAAAACCAAAAAAAAAGGAAGTCATTTAATCGAGGCAAGAGAGATAAGTGTTTTCATTAAAACTTAAGCGACACTCAATTTGAAGGAGGGATTTAATGATAATTGACTTTTGAAAGAGAATCATCATTTTTCACAGCAGCAGCGTCTTATGCAATTTGAGCTTTTGCGAGAAAATTCGGATGACTTTTGTCCGTGCGCAATTGCGATGTTGATTAAAACACAGGCTCCGTCGGGGGAGATCACACCCGAGGTGAGCAGCTACTTTGCTCGAAATAGGAGCCGACGTATTGTGTAAATAAGCGTCGCGTGTTACGTGTCAACGTTATAATCACTCCATGGGTTTGACTTTTTAGTGACTTTCGAGAGAAGGACTCGAGATTACGTAAAATAAAAGCTCGCGATAGGATATAGGTATAATAAAATTGGTCGTCGTCGTAGTCTCTATAAACTCTGACCGTGGCTATTATACGCCGCGGGCGCGCACTCATGGGAACGGCCGAGATTTTCACAGAACCTTGACGCAGCAGCTGCAGTGTATCCACTTACACTCCCACTTCTCTTTTGTGTGTCTTGTGTACGTATTAGCGGCACACACGTAATGGCCTCTGACCCTACTATCTATCCTTTTACCTTCGTTTACTTTTTTCAATGCGCGCGCCCGTGCGCTTTTAATTGGGGGTTTCACCCGCGCCTATTAGACCTAATCAATTTACGCAATTTCGATCAATTTTACTTTTTGTTCCCGCGGCACTATTTCTTTCATTTTTTATTCAAGCTTTTTATTTTGAGCGAGGATCGACGACGAGGAAGAGGAGTAAATTGATTTCAAATGAAAACTCGATAACTCTTTGACGGGCAAGCCGTGAGATAGCGATCTCGACATTGTGCAAGGCTTCTGATTATAAATTTAATGTAATTTTATCAAACGAGGAACAATTCATTTTAATCGTCATCATCGTCGAGCCAAGTCGTCGACCAAACTCGATTTCCAAAACGTGACTGTACATTTATCATCAGCTGCACAAAGGAGAACTTGAAATCATTTTTAGATTGGAAGCGGAGCATTGGTCAAACTGCAAAAAGTGAAACGTTGAACCTAATCCAATGGCCCGAATTATATCATTAATCGCCAAGTTTTTTTTTACGTTGAGTATTTTTTAGTGATTTAAATTATTAACGACCAGGTAGTTTAAATTTACCGCAGCATAAAAAAAAAAAAGAAGTTTTTGATGAGCAATCAAGCCAATGATTTATTCTTTTTCGCGCGATGCACGCAAAAAATGATGGGGTTTTTTTTTTTTAACGGCATGTATATAATAAAACTTCTCGCGGTTTCCAACGTCACGTAACGTAGAAATGGAAAAAAAAAGAAAAGGGGAAAAAAAATATATACCCATAGAAGATTTCAATGATTTTATATAATGACATTATTAAACATAATAATGCGTTTTCTCACTGCGAGTGTCACTTATTCGTACGGATCAAAGGTGCAAGAAAAAAGTGGAAGCCGCGGTGGTGGTGGTGGGCCGCAGTGAATCCGGAAGTGAAATTTTTCCCGGCCATTAAGTCCCGCGATAAAAATCTCACCCCGCGCAAGCAGTTACGTCACTCGCGGGAGTCACGCGCCCTAGCTTCGATTTACATACACGCGAATTCATATTATTTTTCTGGATTTTCGGTCTTTGGGCGTTGTCTTGTTTACCTCGATAAATCTATTCACCCGCCGGCGTACCGTGAGACTTGGGTCTCGTTGATGGCCTACCCGACTAGTGGAACAGACATATTTTTTTCCAAAAATTTGAGTTAATTTAAATTTTGGTTTTTTTGGGATACCATCGAATTTTTGACGAGAAAGCCGCTGTTTGTAGGGGCGATTTACTCGCTGTCAGCCGGTTATTAGAGTTATAATTTTTCCCTCAAACGCACTTTTTTTTTCTTATTTATATATTACACCCGATTTTATCATGAAATTTACGAGTGAAAAGACCATCTCCGCACATTGTGCCGAACGGCGTGTTGAACGGCGTCGCATATGGAATTTAAGTATAAAAAGGAAGAAAGAGAGATGAAAGAGAAAAAAGTCGAATAACAAGCTTCATTGAATGCTAATCCACCATTGACTTTTACTCTTGTTCAACACCTCAGGGTCGGTAAACCTCGTGGGAAATTGATAAGCGTGTACACGTATATCTGTGAATTAATCGCCGGCTATAATCTGAGGAAAAGAGATTTATATTTTTCGCGTTACGCTGTAAATTACAAATGCGGCCCGTGGAAGGTTTTTTTTTTTAAATAATGGCTTTTTATTATATTTTCTAGAAGTTTATTACGGCGTTTATAGCGCGTGGAAATTTTCTTAATCATTTAATTAAGAAGATTTTCTCGAGTGTCTTGCGGTCCGGTATATAAAAATTTAACGCTTTCAGGCTAGACTGAGAGAGACTAGTAAAAACAAAACCTGTAAACAAAGTTTTTCTTCAAAAATTTGTTTGTTTGTTCGCTCGGTTGGTTTTTTTTTTTTTTTTTTTTTTTTTCAAGCCGTCTGCTGCGGCATAGACCGTTAATGATAGGAAGAGGACTTCACGCTTGCGTTGCGATTTAAAAGGACGCGTCGCGCGCAATACTCTTAACTTGAGAAAGTTTTCAAGTTCACTTTTTCATTCGCAAACACTCTCGGTTTTTTTTTTTATTATCTTAATTTTTATTTACTCGGTCTTATCAATTACGTTGACGCTGAAATAACTCGAGGTTAATTAATAAAGCCTAAAAGCCAGCGATTAGTCCTGCAGGAATGGCAATTTGTTGGGAAAAAAAGCCTCTTCAACGTCACGAAGCTGGTAAAAATAATTACGCTGAATCACGAGCGATCGTTTCGGGGGCTATGAACTTGCAATTTAAATAATGCACAAGGTGGTATCAAAATGTGAAATAAAAAAATAAAGTGTTTAAAGGAGTAAGGTACCTGTTGCAGATTGGGAAGATCGGAGGAGAGTATCGAGGGATCGGCCTCTCCAGCGGCCCAGGCGACCAATAGCAGCCACGGAAAAAATCGCCACATGGTGGCGGCGAATCCTTATTGGTGCACACTATCAAAAAAAAGCGTTGGAGTCCGAGTTGAAAAAAAAATCACAAAAGTTCACACGACACTAGATACTTGTAGGGAGGATTTAAGGAGGATTCACGCGTCCGCTGGGTTCGCAAGAGCGACGAGTAGTGAGCGAGGATCGAGACTGCGAGGAGATCGGAAAACGTCCGGGAGTTTTACTTCTCTCTCCGCGGTGGTAGCGCCAGCCCGGGGAAGAGCTTCGGCAGTGGGAGAAGCCGAGCCGGTGAACGTGCGCTCGGCAATCGGTGATGCAGCTCCGAATATTTCGCCCACTTTTTTTTTTTTTTTTTATTCCCGAAACCGGATATCGTACACCCAACGGGATTCGTCTCTTTTTTCTTCTTTCGCAGGTGCCTCTTCTTCATCGGCACTCTTAATTTTTCTATCTTTGACAATATTTCAGCAAAATTGAGGCCCAAAAAATTTTTTTAAAATTATTTCCGATGATACACAAACTGGTTCCGGAAAGGGAATGAGTGCTCCAACCGAGTTCACGAGTTTTTTCGGTGTAATTTATTTGAGACGATCGCCCATTCAGGGCACCCAAAGATTTAAACAACCTGCCTCGAAATTTGCGTGAATAATTTTATAATCAAATGAAGCTAAACTCAAAAATATCTTTAAAGTGTACTACACACGCAAATGTGTGGAATTTATCTTTAAATCAAGACTTAAAGAGTTCAGTTATCTTTTCATTCCGCTTGATTCAGTTTTTACGGTTTTTAAGTAACGAAAAATGCTTAATAGCCCGAGGTGTTGGTTTTAAATACCAGGTACATCCACGAGTTCTTTTTTTCCCCAAGATTAACTAAAATAGTATTCTAAAATTTCGGCCCAAACCAACTTATAATTCACAGTTTCACACTAATTACTTTAAACACTCCCACTTGAGGTTTAAGATTTCGTCCAAATTTTAGGACGAAGATTATGCAAGGAGTTTTGGGTGTAGAAAGAACGTGAAAAGAAAGATAAAGTGTCATTTTTAAAATCGAGCTCGTACTTTCTCGCTCTCGAGATCATGGAACCGGTGGAGCTGGAGAAAGAGAGCACTTACGTATGTTTGCTTATGTTTTCATTTTTATAAGGTTTTTATAAACAGAAGTGCGTTTAAGCGACCAAACGTTTCCTTTCTGTATCAATTCATTGGGAGAAAGAAAGGGGGAGGGAGGAAGAGAGAGAGAAACCGAGCCAAAGGTATTGCCCGGAGACAATGAGCCGATGTTTTGAGATTATCGGAGAGATTATTTATCATCAACAATAACGTATGCAGTGAAAACTTTGGTGCAGATGATGTTGCTCCTTTTTTTTCATACTGCACCATTTTCCTTAATTTATCGATGATATTTCAAAAACATTATCTTGATAGAGAGCTTTTTTCTGGTAAAAGCTATGCAAGATTATTATTATCTTAGAGAGTAGTGGTCGGAGATGAAATGTTTTTTTAGTTTCAAGAAACTATTATGAAATAATGCTTGGTAAATCCAAACAAGTGTAAACGACAAAAAATTAAAAACAAGTTTTCAGTCCAGTAATAACGCGTCTAAGCTATGTAATCAAAAGCGATAATGAAAGCATTTCACTCTAGTTTTTCATGAATCCATAATATCAAACTGAATTGATAACTTTATGCAATCAAATGACATAACTTTGACGTATTAGTTTAAAATTCTATTCATCTGAGCTTTCATCCTTCAAAATCAGTTTTTGAAAACAGTTTTAGGCACCTTGATTTTTTCATTGACTCACTATGTTGAAGTGAAAGAACACCCACTCGGTAAAAAATTTTTATTGAGAACTATTAAGATTTCGATTTTTATCTTAATGTTTTTTTTTTTTTTCACCAATCATCATAAGTAAAGGTTTGATTTCAAAATAAAGATTTTTTGACTTTTATCGATCAATGAAAACTTTTTTTTTGGGATAATGACTGAATCCACGGATAACCTTTTAAGAACAATCACCGACCGGTCACAATCAAAGATTCCGTCAAGAAAAAAAAATTGGCAAATACAAAAGTCACAGACGGTAGTTTTATCTCGAAGATAAATGTTTCAATCAAAGAGATTACGTCGTAGTGCTCTCGTCAGGGAGAAATGGTATTTTGATCGACGCGTATAATTTTATTCAATTATAAAACCATTGTTACGTATAAATCAATTGTTTATTGTGGCTATCAATTTAATTACAAGTTTGAATTCAATGCACGAAAACCGAAAAAATAAAAAAATCTTGATTGTTATCATTACCAGGAGCTGGTTTTGAAATTGTTAAAAAAATCACTATTCTCGCACGACGGCTTTTTTATTAATGTTAATTCGATGCTCCAAAAAATGGACAAAAATGAAAGTGTTCGTAAGGAGAGATAAAAAAAAAAAAAAAAAACACGCGTGATGAGAGAGGTTGAGTAGGCAAGCGTGACTTTCATCCTACGATCCCTCATAGAAACGAAAATTAAACTAAAACGTAAATGAAGTACCTTCCTTTCTCTCTCCGAACTCCTACTTTTTTTTTTTTTTTTTTCTTCGAATAATAACGAAAACGAGCGCTAAATTATCATAAATTAAAAATTTTAGGACTGCTTCATACGATTCCGCTGAAAAGTCCCTTTGAGCGGAAAAAAAAACTTTCTAATTCGTAAATACCGAGCGATTAAAAAGGTGAACGAACTGACCGACACTTGACACAGAGAAAATCATATGAGATCCATACTAGTAGGTAATCATAGTCCTTCCATTTAAAAAAATCTACACTCAGAGGAAATAATTGTTTTTTCCGAGGAAAATTAATTTCATTTAAGTACTTCAATTAGGTTTTATATCTTTGATTTCTCACAATTATCGTTAATGATTGAGTGTACTATTAGTATTCTATAGATTATATTTAAAAGATTTTCGTTTTGATAAATAATTTTCATTGCTGCGTGGGAAAAAAGTTCTTGAACATGCGCAGGTCCTATTTTATATTTGTCAGTATTCACCGGAAACCACTTGAAACGCGAAAACGAAAAAAAATGTTGTGCAGTGATAACTTATGAAACAGGAGGATATTGTTTCAATTGCTAATTATTAGAAAAAAAAGGAAAGTTAGTAATAAATAGTATTATAATTACACTCATTGTTATACAATAACTCATACAGATAACATTTATGGTAATTATTCTGTACTTCGCTTTGTTTTTGCAATTATAAACATAAATATCGTTTTGACTTTAGTATTGTTCATAAAAAAAGATAGAATTAGAAAAAATTTAATTTTGAAAAACATGATTTAGTGTATATTTTTGATAGCCAAATAAAAATGTTTAATAAAAATGATGCTCTGAAAAAGTGACCTTAAAATTTGTTATGCTTGTCGGAAATAAATTTTATAACTTTTCATGAATTACTCGTTAGTAATTCGTTAAAAATATTTAAAAAATGCAGAATCATAATTCTCTTAATTTGTTTTTGTCGTAAAAAATGGACTATTTTAAAAAAGTTATTAAAGAAAATATAAATTTCGTGCGTTTTTTTAGTAAACTAATCAAAAATATTTGCGTAAGATGTGGTGAGAATGTGGTCTTTAAATTAAAAAAAATTTTAATTATAAATTTTATTTGCAATTATGAATGAATTGCTCGTTTGTATAGTTACGATTCGTGATTGGTTAGTAAAAAATAAATCTTAGTAAAATTGAGATCAAAGCCTAACAGGGTCAAGCGAAGACCAGTACCTGTCCATTAGTAATTTTAATGGTTATTTAAATAAATATTCTGTTTATATAGAGTAGTCAAATTTTCACTGATATTTTATTTTAGTCAAAATCATAAAATAAGTTAACCATTACATATGTTTCGCTACACAGTAGCTTCTTCAGACGGTGGTCATTGGAAAACTAAACTCAAATTTTCAAAAGTGTATACAACTAGTGTAGTTGTTGTTGTGATGATTTAAATATATTCGAGTTTTATTTTGATACGACCATACCGTCTGAAGAAGGTACTGTGTAGCGAAACATATGTAACGGTTAACTTATTTTATAAATTTGACTAAAAATAGAACATCAGTGGAAATTTGACTACTCTGTAAACAGAGTTTTTATTTAAACAACCATTATGATTATCAATTTTCATCAAGTAGAGGCAAAATCAATTGATATATTAATAATTTTGTTTATACGTACAAAGTGAATTATTATTTTGGAGTGATCCATAAAAAAATTGCTTTGAAAAATTACGAATCATTCAATTACTAGTTCTAACGATTATGGTATTATTAAAAAAAAAATTTTCTGAATTTTCCGTTATACTTGTATAAAAATCAAATTCCATTGAAAATTAATATATTTGGAAGACCAATCAATAAATTTTTTTGAAAAAGTATCACATAAGTTTGAAGAAAAAATTAAAAAGAAGAACATTGCACGAGTTGAACTTCATGATATTCAGTACTCCTACTGCATCCTTTTACTGTTCTACGTATTTTTAAAATTTACTTTATTTCTGCAAGAGTTACTTGTTATATACATGAAATCGACTATTTCACGATAACCGTTACCATTCAGGACAATTGAAAGTTGTAAAAAAGCTCAAAATTGAACGTCTCAGATATGAAAGCTCCTCGTTGCTTCCTTGATGCCTTGTACAACTGGTAATTATTATCTATGTGTTTTATTTCAAAAAACAGAATGAAATAACTGCATAGGAAATAGGTTTGAATATCCCAAATTTTCACATAATCTTTTAATCCATATTTGTTCGCCAGATGCGCAGCTAAAACGGAGATTTCCTTATTAAATCACAACAGTGAGCGCAGAACGATGCGATGATGAATTTTTCATGACGGCAGGGATTGCAGGGCCGGGAGCAGGGAAATGGGGAAAGGTGCAAAGAATAATCTCGTCCGCTAATGACAGTTTGAAACCGCGAAAGAGCTCGAACAGATTTGACTTCCGGCTTATGGCGGTCGGGTTTGGTGGCGCATAATTGCAATTAGTCTTCCAGCATTACGTAAAGGATGCTTCTGCTAGGTATATAGCGCGGATGCGTGCGGCCTACGCGGTGAGCGATATCATCGAGCGGCTCCATGGGAATGTAGCGGGTTACGCAGTCGCTTATTATAACACGCGCACGCGGCGCGCCGCTCGATTTCAGCCTACTTACTCCATATACTTACCTACCTATCGAACTCGAGGGGGATGTACAATTAGGCCGACGAGTCGCCTTGCCTCCTTAGTTGCCTGCAACTGCTGCAAGCTAACAATGCCAACGCCGACACTGCTATTCAATGCACACCAGGAAATACACATTTATTTTTGCGAAATACTCGGAATTTTGCGAAACACCCACTCCTGCTGCAGACGCTCGGTTTATCGATTCACTTTGGAGAACAGATTTAGGGAGAGAAAGTGGACCCTCGCTTACGTTTCTCGTCTAAATAATTTTTTTTTTTTTTTCTTTATGCTTGGTATTTACATAAAGCCAAGCACTGTCACCTCAACTTGAATACCAAGTGTAAATAACGTTAAGAAAAAAAAAAAAAAAAAAACAAAAATCACTTGAGAGTTGATTACAGTAAATGACAAATGAGAAAACCGCATCTCACGGAGATTCAACTTTCGAGCAAAGCCAAAATGATAATACGCGAAATTTGAGGGGAGAGTCGGGGGGGAGAAAAAGTTAGAAAAACATTGTATAATTAACGTTATATACGAGGACATATATTCAAAAGTCATTTTCCATTGTTAGAGTTTCGCACAATGAGAGGGTTCTTAAATTTACTTTCGAGGATGTGTTTTTCTCCTTCTTCCACCGCTTCTTCTTTTTTTTTTTCAAGTGGGTATAGTCTTCTTTAAAATCAACTCTTATACGTTGTGAAAACCCACGGGTTAGCTGTTACAGAGGACGAGTTGTTCGCTCGTGCAGGAGCAGCGGCAGGATTGTCGCAACGCGTTTTATTCTCTCCTCCCGTGACCGCAGTTCCGCCACCGCGCCAACATAAACCGTGCGTGCATACATAAACAACACGAATTTTCGTGCAATTTACGCCTGTCTAAGGATAATTATTCTTCCTTTTCTCGCCTCAAAATTCTCTTCATCTCTGCGGTTTCGCAAATCTCCTGCCTTTATTATTCTAAATTATTGACTTATAAATTCTTACTCGCCACTGCCTTTCAATTAAGTGAAAGGGGGGTAGGGGGGAGGAGTTAATTACCAGCCTCT
This sequence comes from Encarsia formosa, assembly GCA_038277355.1. Lineage (NCBI taxonomy): Eukaryota > Metazoa > Arthropoda > Insecta > Hymenoptera > Aphelinidae > Encarsia > Encarsia formosa. The sequence goes on from CM076185.1 coordinate 17,522,092, forward strand.
CGACCGAAAAAATTTTCAAGTATTTGATGGATATTTTAAAATAAAGGTGGTACTACGGGAGGTAAAAAAAGGTTTAAAATTTTAAAGATTATAATCGCCCGGCGGTTTGAGAGCGTTCGAACGGGGGTAAAAAAATTAATAAGTATTTAAGAAACTAAAAGTGATGCTGGAAAAGCGTGCGTTGCGTGAAAATGTCTAGCATGTAATAGCAACCCGATTGGCGAACACCTATCGAAAGTTAAATTAAACGTTTAGAGATCGAATTTTTATCAGCATCCACACTCATTAAATACAAATATTTTCGACTGTTGAAGAAAAGTAAAAAAAAGTAATAACACGGTATTTAAGCTCCATGCTAAGTTCAAATAGTCCTGGCGCAATAATACACCAAGAAATCAAATTTTAAAAAGCATAGCTAAATTTTTAAACCCAATTAGCATGAGTACAGCTCATGAGCGGGTAAAAAAGGGCAGAACAATTTTTTGTCTGGGTACGCTTTAAGTACACCGCGAAACTTGCACCACATCGTGCGGAGCGTTTTTCTTTTGCACGACTTCGCGTGTTGTTGTTGGTGTTATTACGACACTTTGTTGCAGACGCACACGAACAACGTTGACGGCTCGTTAAAGATGAATCTTTTCCATCATCAATCTTCGGGCTGAGCTTTTTTTTTTTTTTTCTCTATCCATTCAGAAATTTTATAAAGAAAGTAAAATTATACACTTCCGATACCCTCGCACGAAAGCGTCTTGATCGGTACGATGTTTCAGATTTTTTACCGTTTCTACCTTTGTTATTATCCATTTATACCTCTTTTTTCTGCCCAGCATGACAGCTGACGTTTTCAATATGTATTATAAAAACTTTTGCGATGAACAAATTTTCTACTCTCCACGTTGCTAGGATTTTTTTCTTTACTAACAAGTAAGTTTTAATTTGATCAAATCCTATCTGATGAGGGTTTTTTTTTTTTTTGTTTAATGTTGAAAGCTGATGTTCTAAATCTTTTTTTTTTTATTGAATCTCAACTAATTTCATAGACCCATTAAGGTCAACCTAAATTACAAGTGATGAAAAATTAATCGTTATTGAATTTAAGTTTTGAACTCATTGATAAGGTAACATAATACAGTTTAAATGAAAAATCGAAGTTACATTGTCCAACTTTAGGTGAAGAAAGCTATAGGTCAGAGAATTAAAAATGAAGTAACGGTTTTATGATTCCAAGTTATTCTTCATATCTTGTACTGAGAGAGTAACTTTCAAATGAAATGATTTATTTAAAGAATTTTTTTCACTTGAAGTTATTACCATTTTTTTTTTACATTTGTCTCGATGATCTATTCCTGACGAGTTAAAATCATTTCATACACAACCAAAAGAAATCCTCAAATGAAGCAGATGAAACGACAGTCAATTTTATATAAACTATAATCGTCTAATTATTTTTTTATTTAAACTCTTCAGGGATAAATTTTATAATTTTTGAAAAAAGTTTCAAAATTTAAAAAATTTTGAGTTTTCTAATGATAATAATATTTTCGTGGAGGCTTCTCAAATAGAATCACATATGAAAATTGTTTCCACACTCTCGGTAATTAAGTTTTGTAGCGACACCATTTTTTTAGTTTTTCCGGGTGTACCAAAAAATTTCACTCAGTTTTTCGTGACTAGATTCTTATTGTTATTCCAGGTTTTCGGAAGATTCCTAAGTACAAATCCAAAATTGCTGGTGAGTTGGGGTTATTACCAGCCTGAATAAGGAAATTTAAAACTATACAGTGAATAAATAATATAAAATTATATTCCAAAAGAGGCTAACAAACCAAGTCAGCAAAACAAGGAGACAGTACTTTCTTTTTGAGTTTTATTTATTTTTTTTTTTTAAACGCACTCTCTTGCTTCAACTGATCTTCTTTTCAAACACTTATCCAACAGTGAAACAATCAAACTGTTTAGAATGCTGTATTTTAGAAGGCTGAGTTTATTAAAAAATATTTTTTTATATTACTTAAAATATTTATTTTCTAATCATCAATTCATTTACAGACAATATAATATAAATTTTAAGTAGATTGAAATAACAAAATCTTTATTTTTTGGAATTTAAAATCAGAGATACACTACAAAAATTTACTTTTGCAGGACCTAAAAATTAGATATTTATTTTATCTTCGGATCGCAATCTCAGATATTTGTGTGATCGGCTAAATTTATATGAATTTGTAAAATCAATTCTGTTTGGAACTAACTTTAAATAATTTTTTAAATGAATCAGCTCATCAAGTCTAAAAAATTAGTGGAAGCAGATGTTATGTACAGCCGTATTATAGTCAACACACAAAAAATATGTAAATCTCATCATGCCCAGGTAGAACTTTTTTATATGATTTTTATAAAATTTTTATGAAATAGTTTTTATATAATTTTTGCACAGAAATGATTCTATAAAAATTTTACAAAAACTTGATAAAAAACTTTTTTTGTATAATAGTTGCTTTGTAATTTTTTTTTTTTTTTTAATTACAATGTTTTAAACAAAATTTTACGCCGATTTCACCTGTGACATTCACGTAAACTATACTTCGAGGTAGTTGAGACGAGCAACTTCTGAAAAGAAGTTAAGTTTTTATTAGTTCAACTTTCACTGATTAGATCTTTTACATTAAATTTTATCTACAAGAAATGGGAAATTGAAAATTTTTAAGCTATTTACTATACTTCCACAAATTTAAAGTTTTTTTTTTTTTACTTTTTTTTAAATTTAGGGATTTTCTTACGTCACTGTAGTCCTGCTGCATCGTAAATCGTACTCTAGCGAAAAATATGTGATAGACCTGAAATAAAAACATTAAAAAACCACAAAGTATCTTTTGTTGCAATGATGATGAAAATTTTTCCAATAATAAAGAGACTTATCTGATACGAAGAATAAAAACTCCCACAACCAACTTTGGAAATATTGACACAGAATTGGCACTAGAACCTCGACTAGAACATACATACATCTAATTTTTAAACGAAAAAATGCAAAGCTTCACTTTATTAAATTATTTTTGTCACTTTTTCAAATTTAGCAAAGGGGTTACATTAAATTTAAAAAATTTTTTTCGTTAAAAAAGTAACCTGTAACGCTGTTTAAAAATGGCAGTGCGATGCGATGTGAGTTTCACCAAAACAAAATCATATGTGCGCTAATTCATAGTAAACAAATTTTTTCGGCTGTTTAGGCCAGTTTAGGCTGAAAGGTTAATAATCAAAACTTTTTAATTTAATTATAAGTTCAAAAAAAAAAAAGTGATCGAACAGTAAAATGTTCTTGAAATTTGTATCTGCTGTTACACATAAACGATAGAAATAATGAGGACAGTACTCGTATTTCTTACAACAATATTTAAAACATTGGTTATGATCACGAAACATGAAATCTCGTTTTTTCATCAGATAAGTCTTTTTATTATTGGAAAAATTTTCGTCATCATTGCAACAAAAGATACTTTGTGGTTTTTTAATGTTTTTATTTCAGGACTATCACATATTTTTCGCTGGAGTACGATTTACGATGCAGCAGGACGACATTGACGTAAGAAAATCCCTAAATTTAAAAAAAAGTAAAAAAAAAAACTTCAAATTTGTGGAAGTATAGTAAATAGCTTAAAAATTTTCAATTTCCCATCTCTTGTGGATAAAATTTAATGTAAACGATCTAATCAGTGAAAGTTGAACTATTAAATAAACTTAACTTCTGCGTTTTTCAGAATTTGCTCGTCTCAACTACCTCGAAGTATAGTTTACATGAATGTCACAGGTGAAATCGGTGTAAAATTTTGTTTAAAACATTGTAATTAAAAAAAAAAAAAAATTACAAAGCAACTATTATACAAAAAAGTTTTTTATCAAGTTTTTGTAAAATTTTTATAGAATCATTTCTGTGCAAAAATTATATAAAAACTATTTCATAAAAATTTTATAAAAATCATATAAAAAAGTTCTACCTGGGATGTAAACAAACTGCCCTTACAACTTAGTGAGCATGCGACAGTATTGCGAGAAACGATAAAAAAATTTTTCCCAACAAACCGTATAGGAAAAACGCTTTACCAAATCAGCGAGTGGTCCAACACATCGAAGAACTAAAAGTGCTCCGTGAGCCTATAATAATCATGCACGAGTTCCGTAGTCCGAAGGCATTATGTATATACACACCATCTTCTTTTTATAGCACTCGTAAATATTTATTAGGAGCAATAAAATTCTATTTTTTAGCACATGCACCTCACTGATGCAACGATCTTAATAGATTCCAGGAATTACAGAATACGTCCCGACGGAGAAAGTTTTTACTGTATGGCTCGTTTAGATAAACTCTGAAGCACACGTGTTACCAGCTCTTTTAATGTTATTTTCAAAAACATTTTCCATGTATTTTAAATAAATGAATTTAATCTTACATTTAATTTTTCAAACATATCCATAACCCGTGTCATGTGTATAGGATTTTACTGTCTCTCTTTACTTACATTTGTAGAAAGTTTATTTTTTATATTTGTAATCATCATTACTTCATTTATTCTCAAATAATTACTAAGATTATGAGTTACTTTCATATCAATACAATAATAAAGTAAATTTACTTGTTTAAAAATTTTTAAATATAATTCCTTACTTTTTGCCTACCACAAGTTTAAATGAACGCTAGCTTATCGACGGTTAATAAGTCACTGAAAAGATTTTTAACGGTGCACGGTACTTCATCCGAGATAGTGAATTAGAAAGTACACAACTACCCAATGGTTTTTAATTTTTTTTTATTTTATCCATAAAATATTCAGTCCGGATTATTGGTTTTTATACTTGTTAAATCAGTTATTTAAATTATTCTCCTAGTTTGCATCTTCGGTCGCTCCAGAGGGGATGTATCACCAGAATAAATTATTTCAAGTACTGAAAGCGTTATCCAAGGTCAAAAAAGCTTGGAGGACTTAAATACATATTTTTTTATTTTAAATATGCAGTAAATAAATTCATTTGATTAAATTTTATTATTTCAGCTAATGTACATCTGTCTCGGTCAAAAAAATTTTTTAAACGACTTTTTTCATGAAAAAATAAATTAAAACATCTCGAGTATGTTTGTCGAAAAAAATTTCGATGAACATATATAGTAAATACTTTTTTTTCTCAATTATAAATTATACTAGATTGATGCAGTTAGTTTTATAAATAAAAAATAGTTTTAATAGGGATTGAAGGAAAAAGCAAATTTTTTGTATAAAGATTTGTTATTTAATAAAATATAAGAATCAACAACAATTTTAGATCTAATATTGACAAACTTTTGTGTTTGAAAATAAAATAATTATTTACAAAATTATATAAGGTAATGCACAATAAAGCAATTAACAATCATAAAAGTATTATGTATTACATCTATTTGTACAAGAAATATGTCAAACCATTAATTTCTAATACAAGAATATCGCAGCATTTAAAAATTTTGATTATATCTCAAACTTTGATTACTAACTTTGTTAAGGCTTTTAAGTTAGTAATGACATCTTAAAAAAAAGCTAAGACATATTTATTTACAATTTGGGAATGTAGTAAGAATATCAGTCACACACATATTTATCAATTTTACAAGTTTGTGAATACTATAAACAGTCGCCTTTCGTTATTATAGCGATTCACAATATCAAAAAGTACATTTGAAAACACTCACTCAATCATTCATCAAATTCTCTTTTTAATACATAAACAGTAGTTTCGTGCTATATTTACAGGTTTTTTAAATTTTTGATTCTGAATTTTTGACGAAATCGAACTACTTCTATAGTACGCTTGGTCATTGAATTCAAAAATAAATTTTTATTATTATTAAAAAAAAAAAAAAAAACTTCTTTTATAAAAATAATATTCACTTTAAGTATTAACAGTAAGTTTAGACTAGTCAACAAAGATAGACGAACACTCTTAATAAATAAATCACTCAGACTTTGGTGGTCGCATGCAGTTTGATGTAGTGCGCTTTGTGGGTGATCTCGACCTCCTGCGCGGGCATGAAGCATTGGGGTGGCATCGTCTCTTTGTCGGATTTGCCCAGAAAGCTTCTACCAATGAGAAAAACGACGATCACCAGGAAGCAGAACGTCGCACCGAAGAGCAACAGCAGTAGAACCGTTTCGTTGTTCTGCTTGAAGGTCTGGACCTCGACGCACTTAGCCTTGCTACTCACCGACTTATCTTGCTCGTTTTGGACGCTCGCGCAGACCCGGTACCTTCCCGGTACCAAACCCGGCATGGTCTTTGCTCTTTGGCTGCAGTTGAGTCTTTCTCGGTGCACATGGTCCGACTCCGCGAATACGTTCAGTTCTATTTCGCAATCCGCGCGAGATGAGCTGGACATCGCTACCTCCACCTAAAAGTTTTTTTCTTATTAAAATATATCTCATTAAAGACTTAAGAATTCATCTTTGAATTAGCTCCACAACTAACCTTGAGGTATCCGTCGCTGGAGACGTTGACGTGCACGTTTGAGATCTCGGGTTGGGCCATGGTACTGCTGCCGCGCGTCCGTTGGAGGTCTTCGCGTTGATCGGGTATGAGGTGCACGGTCTCGTCGAGTTCGAGAATGTCGCTGCAGCCGAGTCCAAGGGAAACATCCTCGTAGCTGGACGGGACCATGAGGACGACGCAGTACCGGTACTTGTGACCGTTCTGGAGTCTCATGCTCGTGGGCAGGCTTACGGGCAGTGAACAGGGGTTTTTCATAAGACGCGAGTCGCAGTGGATTGGAACCGAGGCTATTTGCACCTCTTTATCGGCAATGGATTCGTAAACTATGAGAGTGTCGCAAGTGTAGCGCTCGATGCAAGGTTCCACCTGCCACAGAAGATCCACTCCCGTGGCTTCGTCGTAATGGAATTCCTATAAAAATTATATTTATTTTACACTTTCGATAAATTTTCAAAGCTATTGTAACTTTGTAGGCACATTGGCGACATACGTGAAGGGTCAACTGAGCGGCAGCTTGCGGTAGGTTAGTCATCACAGATGGGGTAGGTTCACCACAGAGGAGACTTCCTGGTGAGACCTGGGTGAGAATGCCGTTGACCAAGGGTGGTGGAGTCGCACAGACGGCTGACGTCTTGTCTTCCGGCTCGAGATTCGAATTCGCCAGCCAATTGGCAAATTCCAGAAGGTTGCAGTCGCAGTTCAACGGGTTGTCGGCCAGCGACAGACTCTTCAGTTTGAGTTTCGCAGTGGGAAAGTCGCTGGTCACCATGGTTATGTCATTGTCGTCGAGCCGAAGATGCTCCAAGTTGCGCAAGGGGATGATCATGTCTCCGTTGAGGGACCGAAGAAAGTTGTGACTAAGATCGAGACTTTTCAAATTCTCCAGGTGGGCTAGAGATGAACTTGACACTGCCACGATGTCGTTGTAGGCCAATTCCAGATGCGTAAGACTCAATAGATGTTTGAAGGCGTGATCCTCCAGGACGTCAATCTGATTTATCAAAATAATTTTAAGTTAAAATATTGTTTCTTTCTTTTGTGTTTAAGATATCCAACAAATTACAATATTTTTTAAGTATAAAATAATAAACAGTTTTTGGTTTTTATTTTTAAGTCAAAATTATTTACAGATTATTAACTTTATCCCGATTAAAAAAATAACTGCACAATAACTGTTAAAATAAAAGATAAATTGGCTAACGAAACATTTCGCTCACTGAATACTGCAGTGAAAAAAATGAAGAAAGAAAGAAAAAAAGAAAGAATGAAGCGTGCAGCGAATAAAATTAGAATATTCATAAAAAGGTGTTGTGGAGAGAGGATTAAGGATGGGTTAATTAATTACCTGATTGTGACTAAGGCTGAGCGAGGACAAGTTCTTGAGTCCCATTAGGGCGCCTTGTTGGACGTTTTTGAGCTCGTTTTCGGCAAGACTGAGGTATCGAAGTCTCGGCATCGGCGGCAAGAGACTCGGTCCGACTGGACCAGTCAACATATTCTCCGCAATGTCGAGTTCCTCCAAGTTTCTCAGACCTCGTAGGGCCGACAAGGCAGACACGCTAAGTCGGTTGCCTCGCATCTTCAGGGATTTGAGCGCCGGAAGCGAGCCGAAAGCTTGGGGAGATAATTGGGACAAGAGATTGTCCGATAGATCCAAGTACGTTATGTTGGCCAGTCCCTGAAAATCGTAATTCTTGGTTTAATTTGCGAATTTTATAATTTCATTGATTTCTCAATTGTTTGACCCACTTTTTTAAGCTTATGTATATACTTTACTTAAAATTTACATTAAATTTTGCATTAAAATACGTACTGTTTAAAAATCATTTGAAAATTATTAAGTAAATTTATTTAGATAATTTTTTAAAATAGTAGTATTCTTCGTGCCCACGAACTCACGGTACTTTTAATTGGCATGCGTGGCAAAATTTAAAAAGCGCACAGGAAACCCGGTTTCCTCTGCAGCATAAAGCTGCATTCATTATAGATATAATCAATTACCATCCGTCATGTTACTAGTTGAATAAACGAAAAAAAAGTAGATGGAAAAGTAAAATTATGCGTAGAGTATTGAGTGAAAATATTTACAAGCCGCCTACTTTCCTCTAAGCGACCGAAAGAATAATAAACCGGTAGAAAGATTCAAACGGTCTTAAATATGTGTAGGAAAAAGTAGTAAGCACCTGGAAAGAAGTAGCCTCGAGAATTTTGATCGTATTGTGACTCAAATCGAGTCTCTCGAGTCCGACGAGTTTGGCCAGGGCCGCGGTCGGGACGGTGTCCAGCTTGTTGTTGGGCAGACCAAGGGCCTGGAGCGGCTGCCTCAAGGATGTAAAGGCGCCCTCGTTGACCCGCCTGAGCTCGCCGCTCGACAACGTCAGCCCGTGGATCGACACATCTTCGAGGAAATTAGCTGGAAGTGTCGTTATGCCCGATACAGTAACGTCCAGCAGGGATATCATCCCCGGTCGGCTGTGCCTCAGATGTTGGCTTATGTTCTGTTGGATTTAAATTTTTAACATTTAAGTTTAAACTCTCAATAAAATTGAAGGTTTCGAGAAGATCTTTAGTTTTTTTTTACCCTGGAAATAATTTTTAAACGTGTTGAATGAATTGTGTATAAATTTAAATAAATCAAAATCTTTAAACTCGTCTCGTAAAATTAAAAGTTGGATAAAAAAAAAAAAAAAACTTAATTATCTCTATTTCTGAGATGTAATAATGATTTGTAAATATTACCTGCAAAGAAGTCTGATCCCCTGTGCATCTGAGGGTGTGGGGAAAGTCGCAGGAGCACTCGAGTCTGGGCCCCGTAATGTTGGGGCACTCCCACTCTACGACGATTTTTGGCGAGCTGCTTTCGGTGTCGTCGTTGTCGCTGTCATTGGCTTCGAGCTTCGGTGCCGACGAAAGGTTTTCCGTTGTTGTCGATGCAGGACGCGTCAACGACGCCGGCGACGTCGTGGAATAATCAATCGCTGTTACGAGAGAAGACGCCGACGTCGCGATTATCACCACCACCGCTATGAGAAAGCCTCGCTGCTGATGCTTCGTATCCGGCATTCTGAAAATTCATACACGTAGACATTAGATTCTTTTCTTATTCAATTAGCCGAATAAATTTAAAATTGAAGGATTTTTTTTTTTTCAAAACAAAAAAATTTCAACTTTATTTTTCAAGAATCTTTATTACGCTTGATGAAAAATTTGATGTATGATGGAGTTAAATTTTGCTAACATTTAAATGGAATTTTTAATTGACTAATTTATCAAACTAGGTATCGAAGTTGAAAGCAAGTTCTATTTTTCAAAAAAAATAAATCTGCCGCAATATTCAGAGTTGTTAAAAAACTCACACAACCCACAAGTAAGATGTAACGTTAAGACGCAAACCTAACCAAAAAAGTACTCGTTCAAAATTTACAAGTTAAAATTAATCACAAAATTTAATGTCAACCGTTTATTACACAAAATTATGGCTTCGAGCGCGAGAAGATCTCGAAAAAATACTTCAGATGGACTTAAAGATACAGAGTGGAAGGCCCCTTGCAGACATGGAAATGGCTGCTACACTTTGCTTGGACCTTTACTATCGGTTATAAATTTAAAAGTTCGATTGTGTAATAATCAAGTTTAATTGAAAGGTGTCGATTTCAGGTATCGGAACATTATTCGCCGCATAACAGAGTGCCACGATCAGCTGATACAACCACAAGTTCGAGACGTTATCGGAAAGATACTTGACTTTACAATCATCCGAATGCTTGAGATACGCAAAGAAATTGTCGATTTGACTTTTTCGGAATGCTCGTAAATAATTATTAATTCAAAATCATTATTCAAAAATTTTTCATTTTTAAAATTTGAATTTTTTTTAAAACTCAAAATACTTTGAAAAATCAAATACTTAATTTGATCATTTATCGAAAATTTAAAGAGTTATTAAAGATTACATTGAATTTCAAGTTGGCCCACCAGCTTATTGATAGATATGAAACTAACCCCGGACGATATAACGCCAAAAGCGCCTCTATACGACCTGGGTACTCGAATGGTCGAGATGGAAAGACGTCAGAGGATAATCCAGGACGCACTCGACCAAACGGCTCTAATGGGTAAATCACATGCGTAAAGTGGTTTGGTTTCTCAACACTATTCGAAAGAAAAAAAAAAAAATAAAAAAAAAAATAAGAGTTGCCTCACATTTTTCTAGGATTAAATATATCAGCTCAACGCCTCCGTATTCCATTATGTCTTCTCGGGTTTATACGCGTGTAGCTGCGAGTTAGCATAAAGACATTAGCAAGTTTCCTGACACTCTACGCAGCCATTACGACCACAAACTATTCTTAACATTTTCGAAAATATTGCTATCAGAATTTATTATTTTATTTATTTATTTATCTATCAAATTGTTAGCACGCGCGTCTGATGAAACAATCAAAGGCTATGCAACAGAGTGATACTTAATTTTTTTCAACAGAGGAGCTCATGGAGGATACGACATCTTATGCGGAAATGTCAACGTCCGGGTTTACGGGAATGTATTCGCAGTCGCATGTAACAACTATGACCCGCAGAACCGAGGAAACAGCGGTAACATCGGTGTACGATACGATGTCGGTACAGGCCGAAAAAAAAACTTGGCACGACGCCATGGTCCTCTTGCAGAAGCACGAGCGAGCGAGAATTGGCCGTCGTATCGCCATAATTGGTAAATCAATATTTATTACAAACCCAAATTAATATTATGTAAAATCTGGTTTTCAAATGAGGATTAAAACCTGCAGACCGGAAGCGATCAATTAATAAATCTCTCTCTCTCTCTCCCGCGTGTGAATATTAAAAGTGAATGGCTCGTACACCGCGTTAGATAATGATTTACCGAAGCCTTTAAAATACGTCCTCTTATGATTTGCTTAAGTTTCATTAACGTATATGTTCAATTCCTTCATGTTCAGAATAATTGTATTTTTTAAACATTGACACACAAGTTGATTGATGCGAGCTTAGATTCGAACAAGACTCGACTGTTCGCGAAATCGATTAAAAAAGGATAAAGTGTCCGAAATAATTAAATAAGCGTCCAACAAAATCTCTCAAAATTTCAATCAAAATATTTCACTCGATCGGCTCCGAATAAGACATAAGAGCGTATAAATCGAAAGGACGCACCTCTGATGTTAAGAGAGAGCCAGTCCGTTATCTGCGTGGGCGATGTCGCTGAGAAAGAGTAGAGAATCATCGAATCGAAGGCGAAACCGGATCCCGTCCCTCTCTCTCTCTCCCCCACTCCCTCGCGCGCATCCGTTCAAGAAATACCTGGAACTTCCGGTCGATGATTCGGGGAATATTTTTATTGGCCACTACGTGAGTGTGTCTTTTGTTGACTTTTTTTTTTCATTCATATAGAATGCCTACAGATGCGAGATTTATTGGACTGATAGGCAAGGTTTAAAACACCTTAGCTTCTCATTAGCATATATAGGCGCGGTGAGTGTGCTCTCTTCCTCGGTGTTAGAATGATCTAGCGATCGTGTAGTATGACTTTGATTCCCAACAATTTTTCGATGATTTATCCCATCTTCAAATACTTACTGTAATTTTTTTATTTTCATGGCACTTTTTAAAATAAATTAAAGCCGAAAAACGCAAGATAAAAATAAACAAGATGATAGAAGAGGGCCTAGATCCAGCAGCCGAGGAGGAAATACTCGGACCGGAACACGATCAAGCCGCGTCGGTTATACAAAGGGCCTGGAGAACTTGTGTCGATCGAAGAAGAGACAAGGATAAGAGAATCAAAATGGACGAAGCTTGCTTCATGACCCAGCCTGGTTATAGAGACCGTCGAGTTTTCGATAAGTACAAGGAGGTCCTAAAAGATTCGCTCGAACAGCAAAGAAAGGCCGCCGAAGATTGTAAAAAAAAATTTCAAGACGTCAAAAATAAAGTTTGTACTGGAATTTTTTAAAAAATTTAGTTATAAATACGTGAAAAGTTAAAAACATGTATTTATCGTAAATAAATAAATAAACTTGTGTCTAGCTCGAGATAAGACGAGCTCCCGTGATTCTTGACGAGATCAAGGAGGAAATTCGGGAATGGATGATGCACTGGTACGAGGTGGCAGACGTATTCGACTACATCCCCCCGGCCGAGTTCGGAGGCACCCAGCTCATCGTCACCGGCAAGACGCGTACTCCCGAGGAGTTCGAAAGCCAACGCAACAAGGACGATAAGAAGCCGGAAAAGCCACCAAACAAAGAAGAGGCGCCTGTGGAAGAGTTGTGGAGTCTGCCACAGTCCAAGAACTTTGAGGATCTGATGAACGCCAACCAGATCTACGTGGACGAGTGGATCATGCGAACCGACCAGATTTCGGACCCGGAAAACCCTCTCATCGTCGAGGCCATGGTCGACGAGATCTGCTACCATCTGCAGCTGCAGATGCGCGTATTCGCCGACGAGCAGATGAGGCCCGAGCACGAGAAGCTCAACAAGGCTCTGATCCTTGACAAGGTCGAAGAAGGATATTTCGCTCCCGAGCCTGAAGATTACGCAGGTTTGAAGATTTTTTTCTGTCGTCCGGCCAGAAAGTGGCATTTTCGGGCCGCGGCGTTAAACGAAAATACATTTCTTATTTTGCTTTTTTTTTCATAACTTTTTGTCTATCTTTAAATGATTTCATCAATCACCGACTTTATTAAAAATTCATTGAGCGCCTAGCCTAAGCAGTCAATTATTCGGGTCACCATGCGTGTATAAGAAAATTTCAAAAGTCATTTGGTCTCTCTGTCACAAAAGTTCAAATGCTTTCAAACGCAATGCGTGTTTGCTTCTATTTAAATACATTGTTAAAGACTTTACACGTTCAACGGTGTGTAAGACTCTTGTAAATGCACTCAATCGCATGCTATTTATTTTACTGACAGGTCTAGTGGGCACCTTGAATTATCACGCAATAACTATTTTACAATTTAACTGGGTAAACTAAAATTTGAAAAGTCGAAGAAAAGCTGCTTGAAGTTACTCGTAAATGAACCAATTTGCTTATCGCGGAAACAAATAGTCTAAAAGCATTGATTGCATATTAATTGTTTTGCAAAAAACCGTACGAGTAAAACTAATTAGGTAATTTTTAAATTAAAGAACTTATGCAAGACGACGATGAAAAAGAGCAAAAGGAGAAGCCAAAAAAAAAAGAGGAACCCAAACCCAACGAGGTCGACCCGCTCGAGGGTGTACCGGAGGACGAGCTACTCGTCGAGCTCGCGATGTCAAACGTGCTTCGGGAAATTCCCGAGGAGGAGTTGGAAGATTGGCCCGGGGCACCGGCTTACAGCTTTGGGGTGCTCAACGAGACCCGACTCGGCGACATAAAGCACCCGGTGATCGACTACTGCGTGCTGCCCCTCGGCTCGAAGCTCGTCAACGAACTCGCGCCCTTCTCTCGCTCGATATGCATATGCGGCCCACCGAGATCCGGACCCGTTTTCCTCGCCCGGGCCGTCTGTAACGAGCTCAAGGCAAGCGCTTTCATCCACTATCTTTTTTTATTTGCATTTCAGATAACACAGGTGCAGGTAAACTCTTATCCGATGAAAATTGCTATTGGCTATTTAGCGAGCTCTATTTGTGACAATGTTCCGCTTTTGCCCACTTAAATAATGTGTAATCTTATCTTAAAAAGTCAATTTTTTTTTTTTTTTTTTAACAATAAAAAGCGGTGACATAAGTTACTGTCGAACATAGTCGAATGCACTCGTAGTTGTGTGTATTTTGAACGTGGGTGGTACCACTATTCTTATTAATGGCAAAAGTGTTTTGACTAACTTTATTCGATTCGGAATAAGATTAAACCAAATGACATCACCGAGTACGGTGAATTTTATAGTTTTTTTTTTCTTTTTTTTCAAAAAGCTAATTTGATTTTTTGTTTTCTCATTATCTTGTTCGTGTAAAAAAAGGCTACAGTTTTCGATCTGACGCCGCAAAGGCACGTCGGAAGATTCGCGAACAGAGCCAGCCAGGACAGACTGGCGACTGTGGTGGTCAAATTGGCTCGGTCCTACGCCCCCTCAATTATTTTGGTCGAAAACGAAGCAGCCTGGCTGAAAAATATGCCCCTCAGTCTTCGCAAAGCCAAACCCGCTAAGTTTCTCAACGTCTACAAACAGATTGTCAAAGAAATAAATCCAGGAGATCGGGTAACTCAATTTTTGATTTTAGACTTTTTTTTTTTTTTTAAAGCTCAGTTACCTTAGTCATACCGCGTATCCTCCGAAAATCCAAAAGAATGTTTATTGACGGCGTGAGCCATGCAAATCACACGCGCGCGCCCGCTAGTTTTAATAAAACGTGAATCGAAATCACAAAAAGAGGATAACCCATCCTCTCTTCTTCGCAAAGAGAAAACAAAAGAACAAAAGAGAGAGAGAGAGAGAGAGAGAGAGGTATAATACAATAGAGCCAGCAAGCAACAGCGGACAAAAGTTCAGGCCTCACCCACACGTTTCCTCTCTCTCTCTCTCTTCCCGCTCAAGCGCTCCCTGGCCGGTGAAAAAAAAGCGCAACCAGTCCTCGCAGCAATAACGGCTGCACTCGGGAGGAGAAAAGAGGGAGCGTTTAACTTTTCAAGTCGCGTCGTCCTCCTCGTCGTGGTCGATGAGGCGAATGAAAAAAGTAAGCAAGCACCTCGATTACAGGTTCTCTTTCTCACGGCGTCGTGCGAGCCCTACTTGGCCGATGGAAGCTTCTTAAAGTCCTTCGACCGGATCCTGGTCGTACCGGAGGCCGACTACGGCAGCTTGGTCCGAGCCTGGAAGAGCCGTATGAACCGCGAGCACCACGTCGACCGCTACTTCGACGTCAGCTGCCTGGCCAAACTCATGGCCGGTAGCGTGCCCCTTGGCCAGGCCGAGGACATTTTGGAGGCTTCGCTCACCATGTCCCGAAAAATGACCTTCAAGAGCAAGCCTTTGACCCAGTCGGAGCTACTCGAGCGATTCATCGGCAGAAGCAAGGATATTCAGCAGAGTCTCAAATTGTGGAACAAGCTGAGGTACAGCAGGATACCGATGGAGAAGCAGAGGAAGAGGCACGAGCAGGAGTTGCGGGAGGCCGCCGAGGCGGAGAGCAAGGCTAAGAAGAAATAAGTAGACTAGATTACTCCGACGCATCGGGTTACTCGCCCTCGCGAATGTATTTTATTTCAGATTTTCTCTCCACTCCTACCGGAGCCTGCACCTGACGCACCGCCTATTATTTCGCACTACGAGTCTTTGGTTTCGCCAACGTTTCATTTTGTGGAAAAAAAAAGAAAAAAAAAGAGCAAAAAATTTAACTTAAAAAAAAATAGCAAAACCCACGCAACAAATAAATAAAGCAACTTTCTACCACAGTTCTCATTATACGCTTTTTTTGGACATAACGAAATTCGAAAGGCTGCTGCTGGTGCTGCAGAAAAAAAAAGAAAAAGGTACGGCGACGAGCAGCGACGCATCCTGAATTCGTACACACAAGCGCAGAAAACCGGTTGGCCGGTAGGAACAACGTTTTAATTATCGAAAATTCGATTTTAGCAGGAGCCAGCAGAAACGCGCGGCTGTAAATTCAAATGAGCCTCTGCAGCGAGGGAAGGATTTTTTTCATGAATGCAGCCGGGGCAAGGGGAAGGGGAGCGTTCCATTCAAGCGGCGATCGGCCCACGTGCTCCTTTCGCAAACACGTCCGCGATGTGTTTTTTAATCTTATTTCTTCTCTCTCTCTCTCTCTGATTTTCGTCCGTCTCGGGCTTTTTAAGGAGGATCGAAAAGTTAAAAGTTAAGGAAGATTTAAAAGGTAAAAACTCACCTCGCAGATGGATGCTTGCGACGAAGACGACGAGGAATAAAAGAGGAGTCAGCACCAACACCCACGCGTTAAAGTCGGCATCGTGAAAAACTAGCACTGCGAAAAACTGTGGACGCGTCGAGGCTCTTCACGATCCGTACGCGGAGCGCTCGCTGGTCGGTGTGCCGCGGCGGGCTGGATCTGCGGACTCGCGCTCGGCCGTTTCCACATAGCATAGCCATGTATGGGAGCAACAACTGCGGCTCTCTCGGGGGCCCTTACGCCCACCTCTCTCCTTCCTCTCCTTCCTCTCCGGCAGGTGGGGGAGCACCCGCCCGCGAGTGCGACCGGACGGGAATCCTGTATAAAATCCCCGAGCTCCCGCTACCGATGCTACCGAATTCGAGGGGATTTTTATCTTTTTTATACATCTTTGCGTAAGTAGGTGATATTATTGTAACGCTGATCAATTTAAATAATGCGCTCGCTTTACCTTTCAAAAATTCCGACAATATATAGAGTTTATTTATTGAAACCTCAAATTCCGTTGAAAACTTTTTCTTTATTTGCGTGTCGACTAAAATTTTAATTTAGACGTCGCTCCCGACCAGACTTTTATAGCGCTATCAAAGAAGATTTTACGATTTTAGCTCTCATAAGCATTTATAATGAACTGCGGATTATTGTTAGCCGTATCACGTACGAATAACTGCACAATATTCCGGTCCCAGGTTTGTAAGTATATCACGAGATCGAGGGAGTCCATCGATCATTCACAATGTCCGGTCTTACCTACTCCGGCTGTAACTACTTACTCATCCACTTGTTCCGAATAAAGCTAAATGGACATCCTCATAAATTAACATAGGCTTATGCAAATGAGCGAAAAAAACATTATTTCTTTTAACCAAGTGACTTTCTGCGCTTTTGTTTAACTTTATAACGAAAATAAAAAGTTTATTGAATGAATAGGTAGGTAGTCATATATGTATATAGAGATTTAGAGAGAAACCGGTAGGTGTGTGTCAATAGCAAACATTCATTCATGACTGCTTTTCGGTAAGAGATATCGCTCCGAGGTGAGGCAGCGATACGCGTTCAATTTATCAATAAACGAGTTTTTCACTGTGTATAAAGAACGGACGCGTGGGGGGGAGGGAGACAGGCCGGGCGCGCGCCGCGATGATGGTTGGGAAACAGAGAAAAGCCGCCCACGGCGTGGCGCGTGTAGTCTTTACTTATGGAAGGAAAGAGGAAGAAAGTTCTCACGAAGGGCCGACGCGTGGGCAGTCGCGACACGGACGATGATGATGATGATTCACGTGGTTTGTCTGTGTGCGCGCGTGTATAAAGTTTCCGCAGGGCTTTTTTACATCAAAATGAGGATTTTGTGTGGTCGAGGCCTCTTTAGTTCCAACCGCACCTCTGTATACGATTGATTCCTGCAGTGTAACGCGATCTTTATGAGCTCTTTTTAATATCTCGATCAAACGCACGCTCGGTTGCTCTTGTTCTATATCGTATTTTAATTTTAACTCTAATTCTTTTCGTCGTTTACTTGGGGTTTTTATGTATAAGGAGATATCTCTTCCTATAGGAATTAGAGAGATAACTCTTACTTTTGCTCATAGATTTTAGCCAACATTCAAAGATAATCTTATGTTTTTCTGGAAAGCTAGATTTTATATTTTTTGCATTTACACCAAAAATACGTCTAAACTTTTCAACTCTTACACATCTTACAGTAGTTAAAACACATCAAATCGAGGTAAGAACAAGAAACACTATAAAAAAAAGGTTTCTAATTTTACTATATTGATCTCATAATTTTTATACGCGATCCTGCAAACACTAAATTATGCTGGATTTCACCTCGCAAATATCAATGGTGCAAAGGATGCTAAATATAAGATAAGTTTAATCAATATGGGCACCCTTAGCAGAAGCCCTTGCTGTGGCTAGCCAAAACAATATTTTTCGTCTTATAAGGTCTTATTTTGAAATGCTTTAAAATTACATCTTAGATGATAAATTACAATCAATTGTTTTAAAATACCAGTAGAATTACGAAAAAGTACTTTTTTAAGATACAAAAAAGTACATCGCCTTTTTTTAGAATTATTATTATCTGTATCTGATTATAAAATTACATAGTATCTATCAATTTTGATTTTTTTTTCTTATATGTATAATATATGATTTAAAATTATATTTTATTCCAAACCTTAATATTATTATTATTTTTAACGTAATATATCTCCAAACAACCCTAAAAAAGCCCTGCAATATCAGTGACCGAAACATTTAATAAACAATGGATTATAGAAATTACAATTGATCAAATGTACATGGTTCAATTCTCCTTCTTCCATGTAACGATACTTCGAGTTCCAAATAATGAACTGATTCATAAACACCTCATAGGCCGCATACGCGGATAGGCCTTGCTTTGGATTAAACTTCATTTAGCGTTTGTACCGTAATTTTTTTTAAATCTACGTTGAATACAGTAACAATACAAAAATCTGTTTTACGCAATTGCTGTTAACAAATTTTTCGAAACGGTTGTCAAAAAAAAATGTAAATGGTGCTCTCGAAGTTGATTTATGCGAATAACAAAACTTTATATTATAAATCCGTAAAATTATAAAAAATTTATTATAAATAATTTAAATAAATTTATTAAATAACTTCATTTGACAAATAGAATTTAAGTAAGTAATTTACACTTTTGACAACTTACTTAGAAATTAAATTTCGCGCTACATGAACTTAGGTCGTCTGCTACGAGCTTGCACAGCATTTTGCAGTCTGCAAAACATAACCTGTTTTTTAACCGATTTCGATAAAAATATAATTAAATTTTATTGCTACTTACTCTGAATTATAAACATTGAAAATGAATTTGTGTTGCACTAAATGACATAAATCTTTAGGATGATTGTTTACAAAAACAACTTCCGAAGAAGTATTGTTATTTACTCTTGTAATGTTACATAATTTATTATTTACACTTGTAATGTTAATCATAAATTTTTAATATCGAAAAAAAATTAGAAAAAATAAACCACTATGACTATCATAGAATATTTCCAAACTTTGTCCGACAATCCATATTTTGGTGCAGGGTTTGGGTTGTTTGGACTAGGAGCAGGTGCGGCGATTTTGAGAAAAGGTCTTCAAGGTGGTCTAATACTTTTCAGGTACTAATTTTGTAAAATATATTTTTTTTGTACAATTGCTGATTATAGAGTAACTTTTAATAAAAGTTTTGATGTATTTCTGTACTTTAAGGCGACACTACATGATAACATTAGAAGTTCCTTGTAGAGATAAAAGTTATGACTGGCTATTAAAATGGATTACTTATAAAGGTGCAACTAAAACACAACATTTGGCTGTTTCAACCAGTTTTGAGCAACATGATACAGGACAAGTTACTACAAAATATGAATTTATTCCAAGTATTGGCACACATTTGTTTCGGTATAAAAATTTGAAAATAAAATAAAAATGAAGAAATATTTATATGAGATATTTTAATGCTCTTTTAACTTTAAGATACTGTAATAATTGGATAAGAGTTGAAAGAACCAGAGAGCAGCAAATGCATGATGTCAATTTAGGAATGCCCTTTGAATCAGTACATCTGACAGCATTTGGAAAAAATAGGAAACTCTTTTTTGATATTTTAGAAGAAGGTATTTAGTTCAAAAAATCAAATACTTATATACATTTAATCAAGTTTTATAATATAACTATTTATATTGACAGCTAGAGACATGGCATTGAAAGAGCATGCAGGAAAAACCATTATGTACACAGCCATGGGACATGAGTGGAGACAATTTGGTCATCCCAAAAAGCGAAGACCACTAGATAGTGTAATTCTTGATACTGGTGTAGCTGATAGGATAGTAAATGATTGTATAGAATTTATTCGAAATGTAGCTTGGTACATTGAGAGAGGAATCCCATACAGAAGAGGTTATTTGCTACATGGTCCTCCAGGTTGTGGAAAATCTTCATTCATAACTGCTTTAGCTGGGGAGTTGGATAGAGGAATTTGTGTTTTAAATTTATCAGACCGGCATCTGTCTGATGATAGATTAAATCACCTTTTGGCAATTGCTCCACAACAAACCATTATTCTGTTGGAAGATATAGATGCTGTATTTATTAGCAGAGAAGAGACAAAAGAAGTTCAAGCTGCCTATCAAGGTTTGAATAGTGTTACCCTAAGTGGGCTTTTGAATGCTCTAGATGGAGTTGCTTCATCTGAGGGTAGAATTTTATTTATGACAACCAATTATTTGGATAGATTAGACCCTGCACTTATAAGACCTGGTAGAGTGGATTTTAAAGAATACATAGGTGAATAAAAATTACATTTTTTGAAATTTTCGTCAACTATTATGAAGATTATTTTTCAAACAAAAGATAATTTTTTTTTTATTTATACATTAAAAAAACATCTCTTATTATAACTTTGTTTTTTTCAGGGTGGTGTAGTGCAACACAACTGGAGCAAATGTTTCTTAGATTTTACAAAAGCCATCCAAAATCAGAAACACTTGCCAAAAGATTTGCTGAAAGTGTTGTAGCCCATAATCGTAATGTAAGTCCAGCTCAAATTCAAGGTTTCTTTATGTTTTATAAAAATGAACCAGAAACAGTTATAAATAATGTATCGTGTATATGGGATCTTACATAAGTTGTTATAATAATTATATATATTTTAAATGTATGATAAAAAAATGTAAATACTTTTATAGATATAAATAAATACATTGTATATCCACCATTTTTTTACTAAAAGAAAAGTAGTAATGATATTCCAAAATTAATTCATTTATTCAAAGTATATACATTCATAAAAGATAAAGATGTTCTCACATAAAAAATTTATTTTATTTAGTTAAACTATATCTTTTATATTATGTTTAAAAATTTAAGTATGGAAAAAAGGTAATAAAGCGGTTTAAAAAAATATACCATACATTTTTAAAAAATTTATTTGAAAGAAATATGTTGAATTAGCTTATAAGAATAAGCTATTTGATTGATATCAGCTATTAAATTTTACAGGACTTCAGATGTACAAAAATATTTTAAAACCAAAAGTTATTTAGTAACATTATACCACAATAATCTTATTTTTATACTGAACTGTTAATTACTACTAATAACTATTGGGTTTGTATAAAAAGTTATTTACAAAAAAAAAAACTTATTACCTAAAGCCAATACATCTTATGCAACTCAATCACAGTTAATAATCTAAAATTATTATACAATATAATGTTTATGCTAATTTAAAAACTCCAAATATAAGGTTCAAAGTTCATGGGATCAGCTTGTTCCATGTGCCCTGTATGACTAGTATTGCCCATCATGCAAGATGGATAAGAAATATTAGCACTAGTTTGAGGAGTAATATGTGGATACGTTGAAGAGAAAGCTAGTCTACAATCTGGTCTTTGTTGCATTGTTATTCCTGCCGGGGGCAATGGTTGAGGACAAATTGGATGGATTTGAATATTTTGAATATTTTGTTGAGATTGTGAACTCAAGGCTGGCGTAATCGGCAAATTGTAAGCAGATTCCACTACGCAGTCTGACTCTACAAGTAAACAATAATTAGAAAAAAAAAATTTTTAACATTTAATTTCAAAATATAATTATAAATTTCTAAATTTTACCGTTGGTCTGAATTTGGAAATGAGTACTTGTTTCTTTTGATATTGATTCAGAAATTGATTTGGTTGGTTTTTGAGGTGAAGTTTTAACATCTTTTTTGCTTTTCAAAGCAGCGTTATTACTTTTCTTTGAACATTGAATTCTCTTTTTGTTGGATGATTTTTTCTTTTTATTTTTATTTATTTTGATCTTAGTAGATCTATTCCCGCTAGGCTGCCAAACTTTGACTGTATGAACCGCATTTCCTTCACTGTAAAAGAATGTTGGTTTTTATTAATGTTTTTTTTAAATAAAATATTTTTTAGTTTTTCAAGTTTACCCTTGCTTTTTTCCTAGTTTCCAGTTGTGAAATCCTGCTTCATGTAGTCTTTCTCTAACTGTATCGACGCTGCATTTAAGGCCCAAAGCAGGGGCTACGTGTTTAGCAGCTGTTAATGGGTGCTGAGAGGCCATTTCAATAATTGCTTTATCTTCTTCTGTGGTTGTGATACGTTTCCTTCCTTTTCTTTCTTTAGTTTGTACACTTCCCTCTTTGCGCCACCGATCTAGCCACCTTTTAACTGTTCGCTCCTGAAATTTAAGATACTTATATATTATTTTGATTAAACCTTCTCTCAATGCAAAGTTGAAAAAAAGAAGTTTCTCACCGATCTATTAACAGAAAGGGCAATAGATAGAGTTGATAATCCTGCTTCAGACATACCTATCATATGATTTCGAATTTCAACACTAGTTTCAAGCATTCCTTTAACTTTACCTCCTTTTTTCTGATTTTTTTTCTTTGCAGGTGCTATTTTACTTTTATTAACTTCAGTAAATCCGTTGTTTTTGTTAACATTATCAATTATTAAATTTCGACTGTTTTCATCATATGTACTACTAGAATTAGAGCAAGCATCTGAACATACATTAATAATATCATCTTGAGATTCACTCAATTTTTCTGGAGATAACTCAGAAAGATCTTGATGTTGATCTATATGCAATGGATCAATTTCATTGGAGACAGCAGCCTGTTCTTGATTGTGGTTTATATACAGTGGATCAGTTTTTTCTTGAACATTGCTATGGTTTATATACATTGATGAGTTTATTTGGTCTTGTAAATGTTGAGTAAATGAAGTGTGATGACTATGAAATTCTTGAGGAATATTCATTGGATTTTGTTCATGATGCATCTGATGTTGATTCTGAAATAAAAAATAAGTTGACTATTTATGTGGTTTTTAAATATTCTACAAAGAAAAACATTGGAAATTAATTCTTTTACAAACCGATATATAATGAGAACTTTGAACAAGATCTAATGACCAGTTTTGAGAAATGTTAAGTCCAGGATGATGATGGTATGTTGGTTGGTTTTGTGGCATTAAATTTAATGAATGAACATACTCATTCTGATTACAATTAATCATAGGATGATTTGGTTGGGATAGTGGTAAAGATATAGGTGAAATTTCAGTGATGTTAGATTGTTGTTGAGGTTGATCAATTTGAAGAGAAGACGAAAATGAAAAATTGGGTTGTTGTAATTCATTATTATTAATACTTGGTAAGACTTCAGAAGTCTCTCCATTATCAGAAGTTTGTTTAGGTTTATTTTTATCAGAAGCTTTTTTCTTTTTTATTAAAGGTTTAGTTTTTGCAACTATAGTTTCTCTGGTTGATTTTTTTTTTTCTGACCGAGTACCCGTTGGCCTCCAAACTGTTTCTTCTATTTTTATTCCATCTGTTTGACTGAAAAAAATTTTAAAAAGTACAAAAATTTAATCAGTTAAGAATGTTACAGAAAGATATTATCTAATAAACTTAATTATACACTCACATATCAGCAATTTCTTGAATTTGTTTCTTTGGCGGGTTCCAATTGTAAATTCCAGCTTTGTGTAATCTATCTCTAACAGTATCTACTGAGCAATTTAGTCCCAAAGCTGGTAATACTGCTTTAGCAGCTTTAAGAGGTGCTTGAGTCGCTAGTCGCACAATAGCTTCATCTTGTTCTTGAGTAGTTATTCTTTTACGTCCACATCTATCTCTTGTTTCAACAGATCCTTCTTTATCAAATCTATTTAGCCACCTTTTTACTGTTCTTTGCTGAAATAATTTATAGTTGTTTATTCAAGGGGTATTATTAAAAATTATAAATATAGAATGAAAAAAAGGTAAAAATATTTACAGAACAATTAAGTGCTACTGCAATTTCACGCAAACCAAGACCTGCTTCATACATGCCCACCATTCGATTGCGAATTTCAGGTGTTGTTTCATGGACTCCTCTTGTTTTTCCCATTTTGATAATTACAAAGTGCTGTGATTTAAAGATAATTATTGATTGTAAAAAGTACAAAATAGGCACATTTTAATTTTATTAAACACTAAGACAAAAATGCACCTGATAATTTAAACTTCAGACACTCCAGTTTATTTATTTAAAAAAAAACTTATTAGGGTAACTTATGATTAATTAGTGAAGAGTTTATCAAAATTTCACTAGTCAAGATAAACATCAATTTGATTATTTCCATTTTTCTCTTTTATGTATGTTGTAAACGTTATTAATCAACTTGTAACTTTCAATAATTTTAAAGTTCTTCACAAATTTTTGGTTAAACTTTATTAAAAACATTGTGATTGATGACTTGCATCACGTTAGCAGTAAATATAAATAATACTATTTATTTCTTTATTTATTATTGTTATCATTAGTAATAGTTGCACTTTGCATCGGGTTAGGTTCGATTTTTGGGTTCGTTTATCCATATCACCTGAGGCCTGAGGGTGGTAGGCGGTAGCGCCATGGCCAAACATCGAAGCTCTCGTTGAGTCTCATATTCGAATTCGCGTCTCTTTAAAAATCCTACCGTCATGTATGTCGTAGGAAAATGAGTAAATCTGAGTAAATCTGTCATTGATGCAAAAGCCTGTAGGCATTTATGTAAAAGCTGGCAAATCGTCAAATGGTAATTATTGATTTATTTTTTTGATTCTTTGCCGGTTTTGGTCAGACATTTACGTAAATGCCGTGTCCTTACACAAATGACTTTAAACAGCGGGTCGCTCATACAATATATAAATAATTCATAGGAAAAACTATTAAAAATATCAATCATCCGAAAAAGAAAGAGTGGGTGCCAATAGAGGTATTTAAAATATTAGGAGTGATCATATCATAAATGTATGCGTAAACGTACCCATAACCATCATTTTTTTTTTATTTATTAGTGGAGTACCTATTACTGACAGTTTTCAATATTAAAAAAGTATTAGGACTAAGTTATAAAAAAGTATTAGTATACTTACAATTATAGATGTAAAAAAATTTGAGCCTTACTTTCATTTAGATAGATATATGGATACATTTTATTAACTATACATTTTTTTTTTTTTTTATACTTATTTATAGTCGCGACTTTTTATGCTCCGTATGGGCTTATTGACGACTTTGTCCCTACACTGCTTCGCATTAGCCCATGGCCCATATGGACCATGTGGAGTACGGGAAACCCAGGGTATGTGCCTCATTCGAGTTAATCGTAAGACCAGCGCTGAACCGGCAGGCTCATTGGGACTTTTTATCCCACATATTGCCCCCAATCAGATAGTCTTGGATTAGACCAGTGCCAAACCGAGTTTAGCTCATTGGGAAATTATGCCCCAAATATTGCCCCCAGTCGAGATAAACTTACGACCAGCGCTGAAATGAATAAAATGATGGCCCCCGGTAAAACCGACTCCAAAGCAGTCGGGGTGAACGTAGGGATCGATGTTACCGACGCAACGAACGAAGAAAATAATTCCAAGTTAGTTGCGCGGAGAATCGAACCCAAGACCCCTCGAACGACGTTGTTTCAGAAGCGAGCACGCTAACCACTGACCCAACGACCGCTATATTAACTATACATTATGTTGTACAAAATAAATTTGGAGTGGATAGGTGGGATCAAATTTTGTTAAACGAAAATTTTTATTTTTACAAAAGTGCATCAAAAAATGTATTAATCGAATGTAAAGTTTTTGATGAAATAAGTATTGATTTAATTATAGGAGTCTAAATAAAATCATTACGTAATGAGTAGCTGCAACTACTGAAATTTATAAAAATTGTAGTCCAACCTTGAAAATAAATTGATTTCTCAGATCGGTACGGTTTTTAAACTGAACCGTATCTAGTTTCTATCTAATGATAAACTTAAAGAATGTAAGTATAATAAGTATATATAAAAGTCAAAAAATCGTCCACTCAATCATTGAAAATAAAGTATTTTTGCAGTGTTATCTAGCATTTGATAACTATATAGCAGTGATTCTTCTAAAATTTAGTGCACTTCTTCTTAATACATAGTATAAGGCAAGGTAAAAGTCCTTTGATAGAGGATTTTTTTTCAAACAAACAAAATGATGACCATAAAATGACAAATAATTTTTGCGGCAAAAATAAAAAATTTGAAAAATTTTCTAATGGCCTGAAAAACTGATCAGCAATCGAAATCATTTTGAATTTTTATGCAGCAAAACTTCTTTTTTTTTTAAGGTGTCTCCGAAAATCCTTCCTCTTGGTCGGCTTGGTTTATGATATTTTTTACTTTTTAAATGCGTACAATGCTACATTGATTTTTAAAAATCAAGTCAAAGTAACTCCTTAACGTTTTTATAATGAAATTTAATGCACCAGATAAAAAAAAAAAATAATAAATAAAAGGGCTGGATTCTTTGTTGTTCCTGGCATACTGAACCAGTTAATCGAGTTGAGCGATCAATGTAACATTTTAAAACTCTTACTTTACAAATCAAAATCAGATATCAAATATTATTAAAAGTTTTTTTTTGTTATCTGCAGAAAAAATTTCCACTTGAGTGGCAAGCTTGAGTGGCATAATTATCCTAGATTTCGTAATAACTCTTTTATCAGCTAAAGAAGCTGCGCGTAATTTTTTAATAATAAAATCCCTTGAAATTCAACTTCTTCAAACTTTGCTAAAGTTTCAGAGTTTTTTATGTATTGTTTATGATTGTATGCGAACTCATAATTTAAATTGATGTTTTTGTTCAAATTCATTTTTTTTTGTTTTTATTTTTTTAACTTTGAATTTAATTTTTTACATAAGTAATTCCGTTAAGTTCAAATTTTTTATACAACTTGTGGGCTTAAAATATAGAATAAAATAGAATAAATAGAAAATATCGTTTATTGGAGCTTCTGGGCTCATTTCGTAACTATTTAAAAATTAATGCATTCGATATAGCTTTTAATTTATTCGCGATGCAGTTGCACGACATTATTAACAAAGCTTTCAACCTACGTATAATTTAGTTTGATATATATAGTCTGGATCTGCGCGCACACAAACTCTCTTGCTCTCTCTCTCTTCCCTGATGAGAGATTATGTGCGTTTGCATTACAATTGAATTTACAGATCAAAGTGCAGAGCCAGCGTACACGATTTCATCTCTGAACCCGAGCTTGGTTCAATCTGCCAGCGGCGGATTTGTTAATTTTAAAAATTAAATAAGGTCAATAATATTTTGTAGGAATTGAAAAAATTGTTACTACTACTCATTGAAATTAAAAGTATAGTGTAATAAATAATGTTAGAGAATCAGTAAATACGCATAAAAATGTGCCGACGCATTTGAGTCGCATTAATCAAAAATAGTCTAAAAGGGAATGAAAATAGACCCGTAGAAACAGATTGATGGAATTGACGAGCGAGCGAGAAGCTGTGACAGCAGCACTCTAAGCTACTATCACGACACTGGGGGACTAAACTACTGCATCCGTTGATTAAGCGCACTACACACATACCCATTCCCGAGATTGTTACGCTCCTCGACCAAAGACAATTTATCGTTCACCTTTTAACACTTGATCTACTGACCAATTTTTAAAGACCTAATTCTATTTCTCTTTCTCTCTACGCGTTCTTTTTTCTTTTTTTTTTTTTTTTTTTTTTTTTACGGTTGTAAAAATTTTTACTAATAAAGCAACAAGTCCAGGTAAACATGTCAATTTAGCTAAAAGAAAATTTTTAAGAGAAAATTTAGCCTCAGGACAAAAGATATTCAAGGTGTGATTTATTATTTGGTCAGAAGTGAATTTAATATTACTTTAATGAAAGCTAAAATTAAAAAAAATAAATGAAGTTTAAAAAAAAAAATTTTTATTTTACGACCTGGTTATAATTTTTGCAAAGGCCTTTTTTTTTACTAATCATCAGAAAGGTAATTTTTCAAAACTCTTGTTCGGTTCAATCTATGCATGGAAAAGTTTTCTCTGAAATACGACCGACAAAGTTTTCCATTTGGGTTTTGCATCGAAACAAAGAAAAGGAAAAAAAAAAATAAAAGAAGTCCTGTGTGTCATTCGAGATACGTAAACAGAAACTCTGAAGCATTGTTATTTTTTGGATGCTTTGGTGGAAATTAGGGATTCGAACAAAAATTTTTTTTACTTCACTTGAGAAAACGGTGGTAAAAGTAATTAATAAACGTGGGTTGAAATGCAACTAGGGGAGACTGTTAAGTGTGCACTCTCATACCACAGCAAAAAGTAGGTGAAATACGAAACAAATTACTGGGATTTAGAACGCAGCTACACTTAATCCAATTTTCTGTTGCACTTTTAAACGCTGTTATAAAACAGGAAAAAAAAATTTTCTTAGTAAATGCTGTTTTTTTTTTACGTTTTTCTTAAAATTTGAAAAAAAAATTGCAAGCGACTTGTATCAACTTTGTATCGACAAAAAAAAATTGTTTTTTAAACAAATATTGTCTTTTTAAAACTTGCTTTTACTTTTTATATTGCAAAGAAAACAGTTCTTCAAGGTAACATCAAAGTAAAAAAAAGTTGTCTTGCAGTTTTCGGTTTACTGATTATACATCGCAGTTACAAAAATTTAATTTCTTAAATATATGTATGTTTTGCAGTTCTTGGATGTTGACTACTTGAAGAAAATATTTTGGCTGCTTCAAAAATTTTACTTAACTTTTTTATCATATGACTTCTTTTTTTTAAATTTCTCTGAACGAGATTCTGAAATTAATTTCAGTTTTCTTATGTTCTCTTTTTGAGAGTTTGAATTCGTAGAATGTAACTGTTGCGTACACTTTGAAAAAATTCTATCATGAGATGATCTTTTACTGCAGAATTATTAACACTTAACCAGTAAAAAAATTTTTCAGTAGTGATATTAATTGGTTTTTTTATTTTACTCAAAAAGTAAGTGGCGAAACTCAATTAAATTTGAATCGAAGTAAAGTGTGCCACTTCAAAGCTGAAGCTGCTTGATCGATGAAATCTCGGGTTTGAGTTTGGAGAGAGGCTTAGAGTATCTACCAGATATGAGAAAGGATCAGCAATTCGATGATACAGAAATTTTATCACTATCGCAAATACTTAAAACAATAGTAAGTATGTAAATAAGTCAATTAACTCTCAGTAAATTTAACGAAGTAAGTAGCGTATATATATAGCCACTAGTATTTATGATAATTCTTGATCTAAAATAAACGTAGTGTCTACCGGCACACTCATGCAAAAATAGGATTATTTTACATTTTTCGATAGCATGTTAATAGGGTTGGCAACTTTTTGAAATTTATAATATTTTTTTGCTTATTTAGTTAAAATATCAAAAAATAATCGACAAATATTTTTTCTTTTAAAAAAAAAAAACTAAAATTAAAGGAACTACAAGTGTTTAAATTTTTTTAAATTTCAATATATATAGATATACTTTTAATGGAATTACGGCTTAATGACGTCATCAACCCGTAGTTTTAAAAACTTTTCTTAATTTTCTTCTTGCTCAATTTTGATTTAAAAATTCTTTAAAAAATGTTAAAATTCATTAAAAATCGAGTACTTTAAAAAAAATATATTTTTAAAGTACCGGTTGCCAACCCTATTGTTTGCCCAAAAAAGTACGAGTTTGAAAAAAAAAAAAAAAAAAAGGGGGGGGGGAAATTTGGTAAACTTCCCATGAGATAAAGCTTACTTATGAAGCGGCTTCCGTGGGCGCGACAGAGTGCTCCTAGACTTACCCTTAAATAAAATATTACAAATTAATTCTATGAAATTTTCTAAAAATACCCACGAGTAGTGAACAGCAGGCATCACATGAGTAAGAATAATTCGTTGCTCGTAAACATCAAATATGTATACCGTCAGCATCTATTTTCGATAAAATTTTCCTTCTCGGATTGGATGATTTTACTAACTTGGTGATAACAAGTACCCTTGCGCGCCTAATGTACTTGGCAGAACCTGCTTGGTCATCACC